>CM046660.1:149317257-152234757 GCA_025594165.1 Tamias sibiricus | reverse complement strand
ATTGTTGGTTTCCACTTCCAGTCTATGTGACATTGGGCAAGTTACTTATTCTCCCTAAGTTTATCTGGGTCTACAACATAGTGTGCACCATGAAGTGTTTATGGAAGTGGTTTCCAATTTGCCTCAACATAGCTCTGAGGCTTCTTAACAGTTTCACTTCCTTATCTAATTGCTACTTAAGTTTTAATTATGCTCATGAAAAATAATTTATAGCTTTGTTCAAAATACTTTTAGATCAGTGAATTAGTTTGCTAGGGCTGCTAGGGCAAAGAACCACAGACTGGGTGGTGTAAACAATAGAACTTTAGTTCTTTACAGCTTATGCAGGCTAAAAGCCTAAGATCAAGGTGTCAGCAGGATTGGTTTCTTCTTAGACCTCTCTCCTTGACTTGTGGTGACCATCTTCTTCCAGTGTCTTCATGTGGTCTTTCTTCTGTGTTCTGTGTCCTAATCTCCTTCTATAAGTAGAACAATTGTAAAAGATTGGGTCCCACCTTAAAGATCTCATTGAGCCTTAATAACTTTTTACAAAGTGCTATTTCCATACGCAGTCACATTCTGAGGGCTTTAACACATGAACTTTAGAAGGTACAATTTAACCCATAATAACCAGTATTTCCAAAATGCCTGAATTCAAGATTTTTCTTTCATTGAACAGAAATAAATTAAATGTAAATATCAACAACAAAGAGAATAAATGAGAATAAGAACTTGTGTAAATGTTGTAATTTTTTTTTTCTGGATTAGTTTCCCTGTCCTTTCAATGAGTCAATGAGGTAGTTGTCTTACATTGACAACTATACCACCTCAGGTTACCTGCCCTTTGAAACCCAGAGTTTTATCAAGGCTAGTTTAATTTGTGTATGACGTATTTAATATATATCTTAACAGTAGCTTTTACAATCTGGCATATGACCTGGAACTTACTTCTAGAACATTTTAACCTATATATAAAACAGAACATAACAGGTGATTTCTCTAAGTCCTGTGGAAGAATATGAATACAAATTGTTACCTATTGATAATGATGATTATGATAATAGTGAATCCTTATATTGTCCTTTGTATGTGCCAGACACTAACAATTTCACAACATCTTAAGGAAAAATATGATATTTTATAATTCATTCATAAGTATTTGTTGTCATTTTTCAATTGGAAACAATGGAATGGTTACAGTAGTAAGTCTCAAAAACTGAATTTATTTTTCTCTTGAATATTATATATGCTTAGTAAGTGTTATTGTTTTTCATACTGTTCACTAAAGTGCTTAGAGAGGGAGACTAACAGTGTTGAAATTGTTTGAGAATGAGCTACAGTTCAGGCATTGATGTAACTTGCATTTCCAAGGTCTCAGAGCTAGAACTAGGATATGCTGCTGTTGTTTCATTACCAATGAACATGAAGGAAAACATTTCAACAATGAGAGAAACTGGTTAAAATAAAATGGTTGAACTTAATCAAATAATACTATTGAAAGGCTATTTTTTGTTTGCAGAAAACTTGGTGTTAGCTGCTATCATGTGATAAGGGTTTGTTCATTGTAAGCATGCTACTCTGTACTAATTGGTTAATCAAAACAAATGCAGAGCTACAGGCATACAATAGACATTGGAGTATTTCTAATTTAAATAATCTTTGGAAGGCTACTGCATATTTAATTCTTTCTCTGTGATAGATACAAGGGTAGAAGTTAATGTTTCTTAAACCTTATGCAAAAAAATAATTTTAAAACCCATTTTCTAATGTCTACTATAAAAATATTCATATCCATTTATTTTCATTGTTAAAAAATATCTTAGCATGGCACTTTTAACTTTCTAATCTGGACTGATGTAATAGTTTGTAATTGATTTTTAACCTCTTCTGAAATGTACCATATACTAATGGTCCAGTAAGGTATGTGAATGGTATCACTTTGTTACATGGTCTCACAGCTGTGAAGACTAATGTCTGAGCCACAGGTAAAAACTCACAATCTTAGCTCTCCTATCTTTTATTGTTTTGGAGTCCACTGTTACACTTAGTTAAAAAAAATGAAGTAAGAGAAAAATTGTTATAGATTCAAAAATGTTCTTTGTCATCCTTTTTCCTTCCCTCCACCCCACACAACTGTGTTGCCCATCAAAGCCTTGACTTATTCTCCAAGGAAATCTTATCAAAGAGTCAAAGACCAGCTTTAGTGCTATTATTGCTATGAAAACCTCTCTGATCACCTCCAAATGGATCTGAATTTCTGTTCTACACTCCTCTAACATGTAGGGTATTATATTCTTATGTTCCTATGATACTTGTCATATACTAAGTTGTCATACTACATTTTGGTGTAGAAATTATCTTTCTTTATATGTTAGTTAGCTTTTTGTGTTTATGATCAAAATACCTGTCAAGAACAACTGAACAATTAAAAAATATTTAAATATATATATATATGCACATATATATATGCATATATATATATATATATATATATATATATTTTACCCATATGTAGATAGATAGATAGATATTTAGAGGAGGAAAACCTTATTTGGGGCCCACAGTTTCTTAGTTTTATTTCATGGTAGGCCAGATCTATTGTTGTAGACCTGAGATGAGGCAGAAGTTCAAGGCAGAAGGATATGGTGGAGGAAGAAAGCTGTTCAGTTCATGGCAGCCTGAAGCAGAGAGAGAGCAAGGATCCAGGAACAAAATATAAATCCCAAGGGCATACCTCCCAGTGACCTACTTCTTCCAACCATGCCCCACCTCCTTCCAGTTACCACCCAGTAATGCATTTAAATTATTAATCCATCTAATGCATTAATCCAGCAATTAGGTTACAACTCTTATAATCTAATTATTTCACCTCTCAGCATTCAGGCATTGCCAATTGACTTTTTGAGGAACGTCTCATATTCAAATGATAAAACTTGCTTAATTTGTACATATCATTTAAATCTATTTATCTTTAGGCAACATGCAATCACATGAAGGATGTTTTAAAAAATATTTATGGAATGAAAGCAATCAGGAAAAATATGAAGAAAAAAGAAAAAACATGACATTTGATGCTTTGCTTTTTCTCTTCTTCTTAATTTATATATATATATATATATATATAATACATATGCATTGCATATATAGCATTTAGTGGATATAAAAGTATAAGATGTGACAACTATAATGATATACAATAAATCCATAAAACTTTTGAAAAACTAAAATGTATTCATTTATCCAACCTATGTAAATCTATGATAGATTAGAAAAATGAAGAATTGGATAGGATATAAGACCCTTGCTTAATGAGCTTTTAGTCTGTTATATCCTCAGGGTGTGTAATAAACCCTGTAAAAGATATCTAGAGAGAGGCCTATGGAAGCACAAAGAAAGACACCTCTGGATTTGAGAGTGGGTATCAAAAACAGTCTCAGAGGAAAATAACATTTACTGAAAATCATGAAGCATGGAGATGAGTTTGCCAGGTAGATACGGAATAAAACATTATTTTCAAAACTTGAGAAAAGGCATATCTGTAGTTGGTAAAAAAACAGAGTGCAATATTGGAAAGATAGGAGATTGTGGAATAACAATGGAAGGGGGCAGCCATCCTGGAAAGGAACCAGTGAGCCATACTGACAAGTTTGGTTTGTATATTTGGCAAGATGAAGAGGCATTAAAAATTTTTAGGGTGAAAAGTGACATGATGAGATTTACAGTCAGATTTAAGGAAATGCTGCGGGGTGATGAATGCAGGCAGTAATAAATGAAGAAATAATGCAGATTGCAGAAATTTAGATTGATTCAAAGGAAGAAGACAAAGGATGGAAACTGGCTTATAGTTTTGGATAAATATTGATGCCAAGAATCAAACTATTATAATAATTGGAAGATTTAGTATTGGAAGGAAAGACAATTCATTTCTTTTTGCTGGGTTTGACCTGGCTCTGGAACTCAGGAGAATTTGTCAAGTAAGCACTTACAGATATTTTTCTAGCATCACTTGGAACTCTGCTGGAGACATACATTCAAATGATAGTGGCATATGAAGACGGTGAATCCATAGAGATTTATGAAACTGGCCAGAGACATTTCTAAGGAAGACAAGGGCTAAGAACAGAGGATTCAGTAATTCAGTAACTAATCAAATTATATGCATTCAATATGTACAGTTTGTGTATCAATTTTACACCAATAAAGCTGTTCTAACAAAATAAAATATAGAAGCTTAAAATAAGAAACCAGCTGATATTTAAAGAGAGAGTGTAAATCTGTATTTTACTTAAAATTGACCACTTATTTCTATTTTGAAAAGTCATATCATTGCCTGTGTCTAGATAGAGCAATAATACCTTTCATGAGACAAGACATACTAGTAGGCATGTTCTCATAAAACATATATATAAAAATGAAGCAAAGTAAGGCTGGGGATATAGCTCAGTTGGTAAAGGCTTGCCTTTACATGCACAAGGCCCTGGGTTCAATCCCCAGCACTATATATATAAAATAAAGTTCAGCAAAGTGGCATTATCTATTTTGAATCAGCTTGTAGATATTGCATACAGCTTAGAAACAAATGAAGAGTCCACAAACTCTATTTATGAAGAATCCATTATTTAATCGGGAAACTTGTCTATTGTTTTTTCTCTAGCATGGTGAACTGGTTTGCAATCAGGAGCTCTGACATGTTGTGTACTTGCATCATATGGAAAGCCGTATAGATGAAAACTAACTAGCATCTAAAAACTAATGCTTTCTGTTCTTCACACAATTGAACTTATCGGTGGCAACAGTTTATCTTACTAAGGTGACTCCCAGGAGACCAAGGATTGCTCACACAAAGCAGAGCCCCAGAAGACTTTGTGTGCCACTAACTGATCAGATTATGTTATTTATTCCTGTCATTTTCCATTCCTTTCACTGCTACAGACCGTATAATAGGCTGGAAGACAGCTCTGCATTTATCACTCCTCCATCTATATGAAAAAGGATCATAATTTAGTGTAACTCATGTAACTGCTATGATAAATGTCACAAGGGGTTTTCTTGGTTCTGTTTTACTGATTCCAGAATTCACATAGGTCTGAGCAGTCCCTCTATTTCTAGAAACTCCTTGGTGTGTGTGTATGATCTTAATATTTTGTTATTCAACATGAGCCAATTCTATATAGTGTATATGAAAAATCATCACTCTAATAGCATTATTTTCCTTTTGCTTTTACTTAAATGCATTATATGTGTTTTTTTTTTTCACATTTGGGGATAATTTTCTCCTTTTTCAAAGCTGAAGAAATTCTCAACTAAAACTTGTAAAATGTCATTACTTTGGTGAAACTCATTTATTCTTATTCTTCCACATTACTTTTTTTTTATATCCTAATTACTCTTGAGAGCTTTATACAAGATGAATACAATCCCTCACTACATGTGCTTCTCCTGTTATAATTTTTATGGCCAACACAGCCAGCATGTACAAACTGTACGTAGCAATCTTATTCTTAGCTGTGGTAATTGAATTCTCCATGTAATTACAGGTGGTAATGGCATTTTAAGCACCTTATACAGGTGCTGTGGAGTTTGTTGTTTAGATTTAATATAAAACAGCATTAAGAAAGTCTAAATTCTTGGAGTTGTGCCAGATTATAGAGGTGTCTTTCAACTCTAAATAACAGTTTTCATTCTTACACTAACCACCCTAGGACATGAAAATTTCAAGAAGAGAATCAATGTTGTAGGCTGTAGGATCCAGGAAATTAAATATCTATTCATTATCAGGGAGCATTCATAGATGTTGAATGAGAATTTGATACAGTTTGGGTTATGGACATTCTCTTGGGTATCTGGTAACTATCTGCAAAAAAAAAAAATAATAATAAAAATAAAAAATTATTCAATGCATTCTACTTAGTTAGGAATCAAATTTTGAATGCTTAAGGCCAAAATATGCAATCCAAATATATATACGTGTGCATGTGCATGTGTGTTTTTATGTGACTCATTTCAGAGCAAAGAGGTTGTCCCTGATGATTTATCTGTCTACCCATTCACAGCCATATTAATTACACTTCATGCTTTTGTTCATTTGTGCAAAAAACCTCAGGCAATATGTGTACTGAGAAGTCAGAGGAGGTTGAACACTATGCCAGGCTCTGATGGAGAGGAAGGAAAAAAGAAGAAAGATTTGATTTTGTGTTAGTCTGCCACTTGACAGAACTACAGTCTTACTTCTGTAAGACGATGGTGAAGACACTTATTGTATATGATTTTTGTTAAAGGTTAAATGATAGAATGCATATGCAGTCCCAATTCCATGCCTAGCAACTATCAGGCAGTTGATAATGATGGCAGCTGTTGTTATTAAGGAAAATGACATAGAGGAGACAGACACAGATGCCAGTGTTTACATACCAACCTAAAATAATGTGTTGCTTCATACAGTGAAAACAAGTGGGTAATATTATTAGGGCAAAGCATAAAAAAATGATCAACTGGATGTATACATTGAGGATTTTAGAATTTGTCAAGGATACTGTGACAAATGTGAAGGATAGTCATTTAATTCATTTTTAAATTTGCATTCAAAGTGCAGTTTTTGCTAGCATCATTTCTTAATGTAATGAGAAAATACACACCCAGCTCATAATGCCCTTTTGCCTCATTACTTATGTATCTTTTCCCCCATGGTAAATGTCAGACAGTAAAATCGAAAATACAGTTCGATTTGTGTTTAAGACACAGCCAGCCATGATTCTGTGTGTCTGAGGGAGGCACTGCTGTTCTTCAGTTCTTTTCTCTCCTTTTTCCTCACATTTTCAACAGGTCCAATCCCCAGTGCAGGCAATATTGGCTGTCCTTGTCTGAGGGTGGTCAGGCAATCCCTTGACAGAAGCAAGATTAAGGAATATTTGACCTGCATGCTGGGAAACTGATGGTATTTCTGTCGACATACTCATCTTTTATGGGGGAACTTCAATTCCCCAATCAATGACTGTTCTTGTCTTATGCCTTTCATAACAAGAAAGGTTAGCGGAAAACAGGAGGCCCGTGAGAGTTAGTCATTTTCACAGAACTCCTGTGTTACAGTGGGCATGGTAAAAGCAGACACAAAAGCAATACTAATTTTTATTTTCTGCATTTTAATGAAGATTCAATCATAGCATTAAGACAAGGATAAGTTGCTTGGTTTCTTCTTTGCAATGTCTCTTTTTTGACGTACTGAGATTTCTGGTTTTGTTCTTCAGGACATATTTGAAAGCTGGTTATTAAAGCGGCAGACATTGCTAGATAAGAGTAGTCCACTTGTCTACTTGTTTACAAGTGTCCTCAGTATTATCCTACACAGAAATGAGATCGGTGAACAATAATGATCCTCTGGCTTAGCTTTTGTGATGTAAGGGACACTTGTTATACTTGTCTTTCCCCAAATGAAGCAAGTGGCCAAATCGTTTACTGCAGTTACCTCTGCTCTTTTCCTTTATATAGGACCCTAATTATATTCTCTAGAGTTTACTTACCTTAATTTACTAAATACTCTGGTTCCACTGAGTCCAAACAAGCTCAGGTCCTGATGCTTAAGGTCTTACAGTTAGGCCCTTTGTGTCGAGCATCAGTTTTTCTGTCAGAACGGTAGTAACACAAACTTGTGCTTGACAGATGTAAGCGAAGGATAAATTTAGTCAATCCATTGCGCATATTGGTCAAACCAGTTAAACTGAGTTCTGTGGACAAAATGATATGGCCGGTTACCTTGATAAGTTTGAGTTCTGCTCCCTCAAATGTTGAAGTTTGAACATTAGAGAAGCATGCCAAGTATATATGCTTTATATAAGTATATATGTATATATATATATATGTATATATATATATGTATATATACTTATATATGTGTATATATATGTATATATACTTATATAAAGCAGGGCTTATTTGAAAAGGGGTAACATAGACTTCTCCCGGGAGATAGTAGGGGGCCATAGCTGGTATCCTGGAATCCCCAGAAGTGATGTGTTCTGCCCTTTTTATATGTCCTAGGCTTCCTTTCTTCTCCTGCCCTCTTCCCCTTATCTTTCTCCTTCCTGCATCTGTGACTAGGCCCGGGAATGCTCTGTGGGCTGGCCAAAAGGTGGGAAACAGGTGGGCTGAATTGGGAAGGGCAGGATGGTGCAGCCCTGGACACATTAATTAACAACTTTATAGCTCCCTGTAGGGAGGGGTAAATCCTGGGATAGATTACTTTAGCAACAGGTTGAAGCAGGGGCAGGTTGTTGATAAGGGTGGAGGAGGGCTCTCTCTGAAGGAATTAACATTTCAGTCCCTCAGGGGACAGTCTCCAATTTCACCAGACTCACTCAAAATTGGCTTCCTTGGTCCTACCTGACTCAATTTACTATCTATACTGACTGCCTGTCTAATTCTGGCTTCAAAAACTATCAATTGCTGTTTGCATTTCCCTATCATGATAGCTTTTATTATGTCAATGAATTATCCTGTTCAGTATGCTCCCTCCCTAAATGAGACCCAAACACTACTCCCTTGAGAAGCATTTACATATAATGCTATCTATTGGAAAGTATCTATTGTGCTAGATACTGTGAGGGTAACAGAAATATAACATATGATTCTTGCACCAGAGGAGTTTTTAATCTCATTTAGAATATTAACCCTTATGTAGTAACTACAAACAATTCTAGGCTGTATAAATAAAGTGGTTTACTTTTATACACTAGTGTTGCATGGGGAACAAATACTTTTAGAGCTCAAGGAATGAACAAATAGTGGTCCATGGGCTAAAGCAAAGATGTGAGGAAGAGTGGAGTAGGGTATGATTATTTGGTAGGAGGAGGAAATAAAATCTGGCAGTTAAAGTAAGGGAGCTTATAGCTTATAGCAACTATAGAGGTCTCTGAGGACTATCCTGTAAAACTTAGATTTAATACATGAAATAATCTGAGACAGTGAAGATTTCCTAACCAGAGAGTAATGCTGAGATTCATATAGAGTGGCTTTGAATTTAAAGTATAACATTCAAATGAAGAAAACTTCATGTAAATTTGTTTCAAATTAGATACATCAGGCTTGCCATCTACAAGGGATGGCAGCAAGTAGTTACATTTATATCTGGGAGTTGGGGGAGGGAGCTTCACCCTCCTTATGATTTTTGGAAAAAAAAATGGAATGTGAAGGAGGCGTCTGATCTTTAATCCATAGTGGTTGTAGGTACTATACTTATTTCACCCCATGTGGTCCTTTTAAAGAAGCTTGCTACATCCTTCCTGTCCTAAGTATGAACATAGCCTTCTTCTCTGTGGCTCTAATATCGTGCTTTTTTTGTGTGTTTTGTCACCTTCGAGAAGATTCTTTTATGGATCCTTTTGCTATTTGTGTGAGAGTGGAGGTTGGTTCCACAGCACTCTAAAAGCCCTTCGAAACAGGCCCTCTCACCATCTTGCCAGAACACTCTATGCTCCATTAAGAGCCAGTTCTGCTTTATTCACACTGGGTGTTAATCTCCCTGAATTAGCTTATTCTCAGAAAATCTGGATATAAAGGAATGTGCTCTGGTTTCTCTGAATTTCTGCTTATCCCTTGCTTCACAGAAATCATGGCTAACCTAACAACCCAGTCTCAGAACAAAAGGTTTATGGGACTGAGGGTAAAAACCTTAACTCTAATTAATTCCCATCTTCAGTATCAAGCAGAATAAAGTAAAATTAATGTCTCAATAATTACCCTGTCACAAGCATTTAAGCAACTTAATTCTTGTCAGCAGGATGCACTGGATAAGGGGCAACCTGGAAAGGAGGAGGACAGTGAAGGCTGCGGCGATGATCCACAGGTGACTGCTGAAACGCCCACCATGGATGGTAAGAAAGTGACTTTCTGTAAAATAACCTGATGACATACACTAACTGGGAGAGAGAGGCATATTGCAAGGCTATCAAAGGTATAGGTCTGACAAATTTTTCATCTTCAACATTAGACAATAAATATTCTTATTATTAGAGCATATATTAAAAAAGAGTTTGACATCCGGTCTCCTTGTTATTTCACTTTCCTCTTCTCCCCACGGCAATTTCTGCTGTGAGATTGTCAAACAAACATATAAGACCCAGGGAAGCACTTGCAGCCCGGAGCAGTAGAGAGCAGTTTCTAACAATCTTTGCAGCTTCCATATGGGAGTTACAACAATTACTATCGTTTTCCTTAGACACGCCGTATTTAGCATAGAAAAGAAGTGGCATTCTGCTGAAATAGCTGAAAGGAGAAAACTTGGATTACAGGGAGGATGGCACTGAGCTTGGAAGATGCACTGAATGTAGATAGTGTACAAACTGTAAGCATAATCAGCACCAATAGGGTTTGGAAGTGGAGGTAGGAAGGATCGGGAAGAAGTTGCTAACTCTATGATCACAGATGGAAGGGTCGAAAGAGAACACAAAGAAGACAGAAAGTGTTTTCTAGTTACCATAATATCTTCACAGAATTATGAATATACTTTCTTTTTACCCCAGTCCTATAAATGGAAAGTACAGAAAAATTGAACTGGGAGTGGTATCAGAACTCAACATTTATTCCTTGATTGAGTTAATAGACTTACAATTTATACTGTACTTATGTATGAGTCTTAATATACATATTTTCTATTTATTCTACCACTACCCACCACCACCATGTAAAAAATAGTATAACATCCCCATCTCCTTTAAGTTAGCTATGGCCTTCCTCTCACCAAATAAAACGTGGGCTGAAGTACCAGAAATGGCCTATATCCTCCCCAAAGAAGAAGCATTTACTTAACCCTGTGCTCTGTTCACTGTACCAAGGGATGGAGATCTCTGCTAAGATGAAGCCCATGTCAACCAGATCTACAGTGAATCAATACCCATTGGTCTGTACTGAGCAAATAGAGTGAGAAATAAATTTTTTGTATTGAGTCACTCAAAGATTTGAGGGCCATTACTGCATGTAGGCTGAGGTAGTCTATCTTAAATTTCACAAGTATTTAACAAAATTGCAAAAGAAAACTTCAAGATCCCAAAATCTATTTTTTGAAGACCTACAATTTTGAAGTTTTGGAACAAAACCAAAATGGTGACAAAGACAGGAACAGATCTAGAATGTGTGACTGAGTTCCAATTTGAGGACAGCACCCCTGGTGAGGTGAAGGTTCCATATGAACTGCCACAGGGAAACAGTGGAAACATTCCAACGAGTGTTTCAGTTCACTTTTAATATCCACAGAGCCAAAATTTGTGTTAGGCTTCAAATATATGCATCATTTATGTTCCATGTATCATCTGCAAGTTAAACACATTTCAGCAGAAAACTAAGAGCTTTAAAATTCTTTTAGCTTCAAATCTTTTCTAAGAAGAACTATAATAGTTTGGGTACAATGTTAAGATTGACAGGAGTACTAAAGAAGAATCTAGATGGTACTAAGTTCATCATCAAACATACTGCATCCAACAGGAGACAGATGTAATAGATGTATTTTAAAATGAACTTAACCATTTGCTGAGAAAACTGAAATAACCAAACTTTTGAAATGTGTTTTTTCCCAGAATTGTGAATCTATGGCTCTTTTCTAAAGCCAAAATACAAGAAAGATTAATGCAACACTTTATTCAACTTGAAAATTTCAGAAGGGGAAATTGAGGTGCTTACAGTTTATGACGAATTGAATTTCAGGATGAAAAGAACTCAGTTGGGATGTACCACTCTCATTCAAAATATTGAGCATTAAGGAAGTTCTCAAGGGTTCAGTATTGTACCTGCTCCACTATTTAAAGTAGAAACAAATCACTATGAATGACATTTGAAAAAGAACATGAGCTAAAAGACAAAGCCACACAACCATTGTTTCAGATTTTGGTTTCCTAAGAAATACTGAGCAAAGTCTCTGTACTTTGTAAATTTGATCCAGCAAGACATGATATTTGGCTACTTAGACTCAGAAATCCATACCTTTGTTTTCTTGGTCACTTTCATTTGAAGTTCTAAAGTGGATCTCTTGGACTATAGGTCAAATAAAGAATGTAAAACTTGTTTACATGAAAACACAGCAGAGTGTGTCTAGATTCTAAACACAGTGCAATGGCATGGAGTTGGGGAGGCCTTACTGCTAGACCTTAGAGCACTAGTGAGTGCATTATGAGTGCATGCTGAGGATAATCCAATGCCACAGACTAACTACACAAAAGAGGATTGAGCTTCAAAGGAAAGCTAGAGTCTCAGGACAAAGGATAATAATGGAAATGGCAACCCTTCCTTGCAAGGCTCCTCCATCATCCCTGGCTTTTTTTTTTGGGGGGGGTACTGGGCATTGAACTCAGGGGTGCTTGACCACTGTGCCACATCTCAAGCCCTATTTTGTATTTTATTTAGAGACAGTGCCTCACTGAGTTGCTTAGTGCCTTGCTTTCACTGAGGCTGACTTTGAACTTGCGATTCTCTGGCCTCAGCCTCAGCCTTATGATTTTTGAAAAGCTTCTCTGACTTTAGTCTACAATATTTCTTGACTTTTATATTGCAGGAGGAGGTCTGGTGGCCAATGAAACCTCTAAGGAGTCTGCTAAGTTATTGGCTTTATTTTATTTACTTTGTCCCAAGACAGTGGGTGCTCAGCTGTAGGGCAGTGTGGATCCTCGTGACATAGCAGGAGGATAGGGCCCACTTAGTAAGATGAGGGCCTGGAGTGAATTTCTGTTCCTTTTCTCAGAGGGGTGGTTTTTCAGACTTTTCAACAGAGGCACCGAAGGCCTTGGGGTGAGCAATCGTTCATCTTGCTAAACTGCCCTGAGTTTTGTGGTCTGGACTTCTCTGCACAGATCTCAGTGTTATTCCTCATGGCAAACACATTCTCACATGATTCCAAACATTCCATAGTTGGACAAGACTGGCTAGAATCTAGTATTTCCAGCATATAGTTAAAATATCCCAAGCACTGGTAAGCTAAAAAGTATTCCACAAAACATAGAATACATCTAGTGTTCCAAGGAAAAAAAAATATCAATATCAAATAAAGGCAAAAATAACTCAAGACAGACACATTTGTTCTCTGAATAAACCTTTAGAACATCTATTCAAAGAAGACATTTGATTCAGGTTCCTTGAGGCTCACTGTTGTAAATATCACATAGGACCAAGCATCTCTGGTATAAACATGCAGCATTTTTAATTTTTTTGTAAGTGTATGATAAATATGCACAGGGTGATGACATGCCTGAAGAATGTTTTTTACGTGTGTGTGTGTGTGTGTGTGTGTGTGTGTGTGTATAGCATGAACATATGCTGGTGATTTTATATCTTCACTCATGGATTATATTTTTATAACTTAATAGGTAAGCATGTTTAGACTAGGGAAAGCAGCAAGATGCTTTAGTTTTATAGTAATTGATGTATTATCTTCGCCTTTCTTTCCTGAGGGCCAGGGCCTCCATAGGATGACTGCATGGTGCAACTTGCACATATAAATCACAGCCTGCCACCTGTTATTTAATAGCTAGCAGTGCTGACTCAATAACAGTAAGATTCTGTAAAATTGTTCCCTGCAGCCCTGGGTGTTCCCTTTAGAGGTAATTGTCTAGAAAATAAATTTCCTGGACAAAGAACAAGAAGCTACAGACCTACGAACATCTTTTAATGTCTCAGAAGTTAACTTTCGACTGTGCTGATATAACTGGTTCTTCATTCTTTAGAGTTATTGTGTCAAGTTTTCATCACATGTAAGTGGATTTACATAATTTGTTTCAATTAAAGGATTCCAAAATACCCAGTGGGCATCTATAATGATTGTAGAGGCTACTGGTTACTTACACCTTTTTTTTTTTTTCTTCTTCTTTTTTTCTTTTCCACCAGGTTTGCCAGCATCCAAGTGATATATTGGATACAAGGAAAAACACCATTACAAAACCAATTTGCTAAGGGCTTGTAAAATTCAGCTTTAAAAAACTACTGAGGCATCAAAGTAAAGGACCAAAGGAGCCGATATTTTGATCAGTTTCTCAAGGTCAAACATATTACTAATTCATCAAATATCTCTTTCGGCTAAAGTTATTCGAAAAGCAAACAACCTGTTCTGTTCAGATGTTGCACTTAATAACTCTAATGCTGCAAGAAAAAAGGCAGTGATAAGAACAAACAGAATTTTCTACCACTGTAAGAAATGCCTTCATTGGTCTGAAAAAAACACTTGTATCATTAAAAAACATGTTGAATATTCTTAATAATAAGACCTGAGAAACTTGACCTTAGTAGTTTGTTTTAGTCAGGTTTTGTGTTGCTGTGACAAAAATACTCAACAAGAGAAATTTAGAAGAAGAAAAGTTTATTTGGGCTTCATGGATTTAAAGGTCTCAGTCCATAAAATAGTTTATTCCATTGCTCTGGGCCCAAGAGAAGGACCCATAGGAAGATAGCTATTCTGCTCATGGTGGGATCAGGAAACAAAAGAGGGAGGGGAAAGATGCTACAGAGAAGATGTACTGTTCCAGGGCACATCTCCAGCGACCCACCTCTTTGAACCACTTCACCTGCCTACAGTTATCATCCAGTTAGCCTGTTCACAAAAGGACGGTTGATTAGGTTAAAGTTTTCACAATCCAATCATTTTACCTCTGAAAATTCTTGCCTTTAACTCAGGAGATTTTGGGGGACATCTCTTATCTATAACACAGTTCTAGCTGATTATCCCTAATGTCAGTTTTATGTCCCAGCTTGGAGGACAAACATTGTAAATTCTAATTGTAAAAAAAAAAAAAAAAAAAAAAAAAAAAAAAACTTTTTCAAAGGATTCAGATTGCCTTTGTCTTAGAAAGACATGTTGTTTCATTTATTCCTTTATAGATTAACTAAGATAGATCTGGCCCTCAAAATGGAAAGAGAACTCAGTTAAGTAGTCTGGACAACTATTATCATTTATTATCACTTCTTCAGTGATTAGTTTCTCATTCTCTGGCCATGGGACTTTCCCCTTGCTGGCCTTGCAAAATAAACCTTAGGAAGGGATGACTCCAAAATCTTCTCCAGTCCTAAAATTTACCTTTCTCTATGTAATTTATTTTAAAAGATTGCATAACAATTCTACCTATACATGTAATTAAAAAAAAAAAAAAAAACTAAGGTTGGCTTTCTGTTCAAGAAATTAATTTCCAAAAGAAGTTAGCATTGAATTCTATGCAGAGTTCACCAATTTGCATTGGAAACTGAGAGAGACCCTAACCAGGGAAAGAAGCATCACTGGGTAGAAGAATTACTCCTGTGCAGCTGGATGTTGACTTGTAGGCTGATATGGACTTGCTAAATCAGTAAGTTTCACGGACAATCTCTACTTGTTTAACCAATGTGTTAAACATACATCATAGTAAATATTAATCCGGACGCTTAAGAAAGGAAGGAATAAATAAAAGGAGGAGGGGAAGAAGGAACACCGTGAGGAGGAGGAAGATAGGAGCAGCAGTGGTGGTCATGGTGTGCAGGGTCCCACCTGACATCTATAAAGTACCAAGTCACAGGCTTACGTACAGTTGGAAAAGAGAACAGGCAAATCACCTTTCTTATCCTGAGTGGATGTTGAAATCATTTAAGAAAGTTGAACTGAGGTAGGACTATATAAGAACACTAGGCAGGGAAGGTCATAGTGTCATTCCTAAGTCACAGAAAGGAGGGAGATTCATTTCAGCACAAGATCTATCTTTATAGGAAAGGAGAGGGGCACTGACCATTTTTATAGGACTGACGGTTGAGTTTCTTGAATCACAAAAGTCGGCAAACAGGTGAATCCTTCCTCATGTTGCATGGCATTAGAGAGCAGTCAGTTTGTGGGCTGATGCCCACATTGAAATGGCTGATGCCCAAAATGTCCTCTTCATGCCTTGGCTCTAGGCCTAAAACAGTTAAGGTCTACTTTTAAATCTATTTTAGCAAGATGAGATTATCTGGTGGTGTAGTCCCCATATGCCAAGATCAGGTGAGAATGCCAGCAGGTGGCTAGGTAAGCATCCAGGGCAACCTGACTGGATTTGAAGTCCAGCAGGCACTAATATTCATGTCTTCTCTGACTTGAAATACATGAAGCTATAATAGAATGTATTCTGTTCTGTTTAGATTGTTTTTCAGGTAAAGTTTTAGGAGATGACATATAATTTCCCAGCCCAGATAGTTTCAGATTACACTTAGAGTTATATCACTGAGAGAACTAAAATACCTGTGCATGCGCACGTGCACACACACACACACACACACACACACACACACACATAAATTTGCTGAATATATACCACCTTTCTTTACTTATTCACCTTAGGATAAGAAACTTGCAATGACTAATTAAAAGAGCCTGTAGAGGAGTAAACAATGCCTGTGTTTTAGACACTAATCCAAATTATAAACTCTACCCAATGGAGAAATTGATCTCTCTAACTCATTACTTTCTGAAAACAGCTATTCTTCACTTAAATTCCACATGCAAAAAAAAAAAAAATCTTATTTTAAGCTTCTTCATTAGGTTATTGTCTGCAAATCTGTGCTTCTCTTTGTCCTTGTATTGAAGATCCTCAAGGGCATAGATAATGGATGCATCTTGTTTTGTATATCACCTGTCATCTTGCCACATGAAAATAGGCACATACATTTTTAATGATGATAATAATAAAGCCACCTAGACCTTGTCTTTGGAAACTTTGTACCCTAGCAAGCAACATTCAGGAGAAGTTTCCAGATTGCTCCACCTTAAGGCAGAACAAAGGGTAAATATACGCAGGTGCCATGGAATTCAATATAAAGTAAATGTTCATAATCAATTCTGCTTCAAATCTCCCTGGATTCTCTGTCTCTAATGAACCTGACAGAATCAAGAATTCAGGTATGTTGCAGACTTAATCTACATTCAGGGTTATCTTTCTTTGTGTCTGGCGAAGGCAGATATCTATTTTCAACAGACTGTAGCCAGCTTCCCCCATCACTGCTTACAGCAGATTCCATTTCCTGTTAGTGACATATTTGAAGGTAACATCTAGATAGGGGCTTGCCAAAGTGTAATCCACATTATTCTAATGGCAGTCCTGAAATTGCAGGAGAGGAGTGCGATAAGTGTCACATTATCAAGAGGAGAGACAGCAAGTACTCAGAGTGACACCGACAGGCATTCTTCTTAGTGTTCCTTCCCACCCAGGGTACTCTTGAGTCTTGTCAAATAAGCTCTCCCAGAATGCCCCCTGGTGCAACAAACTTTTCTGAACTAGGTAAATTTTTTCTCAAGCTTGGCAAAGATGGGAAACTTTCTCTTTCTTTCTCATTATGACTCTTATGTATTTCAGAATCCAAAAATATACAAATTTAGACAGAGCCAGGGTCATAGACTTGATTGTCCAAATGGCTGGATTACTAATTCCTAAAATGGGGTCCCTAGATCAGCACCACTGCAACATCTGGAACTTGTCGGAAATGCAAACCCCTGGAACCCACCCCACAACTACTGAGTCAGAAATTCTGAGGATGTAAAAAGACATCCAGGTGAATCTACTTCACATGGATACTTATGAAATACTGAATAACTTGTGTATATTTAGCCTATTTCCTTAAGATATCTGATTGATATGAGAGAGAACCATTTATAGACTCACCCAGTTTTAGCATAGAATGGTGCATTGAGTTTAGCATAAAATGCAATTTACATGGCTCAGTTTTTTTTTTCTTTTGTTTTCTTGAGAGAGTGCCAAATTTAAAAAAAAAAAAAAAAGTGTTTTTGTTTGCTTTTTGTACAGCACAGGCTATCTATATTGAAATGATAATTAGTCTTTAAACTACAATTCAACTCTTGATTCTGCCTGTGTGTTGGATAGCCTGGTCCATGAACTACCTGCTGATATGCTCTATGACCATTGATGAATTGATGACCAACAAGCAGTAGAACAGGATGATGGGCCCCAGCACCCTGGAAAGTCTGCTTCCTGAGCTGAACCACACAGGGAATTGGGTCAGAAAATACATGAGTATCTGGTGCATTTTGAGCTGAGTGAGAAATAATACAATTCAGGATACCATCTCCTTATTGCATCCTACCACCAGATCCCAATTATTTTCATTATCCAGTTTGAAATAAAACTTCTGCCCAGGTCGGACACTGAGAAATCATAGTGACAGTCCAGTGGGGTCCCCTACTCTGTGCAGTTCTAAGTTTCAGGATCTTCCCATTTTAGTCCTCACCTGCCATGTCAGCCTTATGTTCCCTCAAGCCAGTGTTTTAGATTGACCACACTATTTCAGTCTTCACAAGAAATTACCTCGTCATTAAGATTCTTTCTCCCTAATAATGCCTCTTATCTGCTTGGTAGCTGGCTGTGTCCTCACCTTCAATTTTAATTACTTGAAGGTTTCCTTGGAATGTTAAATTTAAATATCCTTGCGTTAGTAGTCACATTGGTTTGTACAAAACTTCTTTTTGCGTGTGTTTGCTTGATTGATTGTTACTTTTTATTCTAGACGTTAGGTGACCTCTTGTTCTGCCCTCTCCTTGTTTCTTCCTGTCTACTTACCCATCCACTTATCTTTTGATAAATAATCACTATGCCTCCTCTTTGCACATGCCTGCCCTCCAAACAGCCTGATTCTGACTTACAGTTTTGTTTGATCTTGGATATATGTGTGTTGGTCAAAGTTACACCATTCGATAAACTCTAGTGTCATTAAAGGAAACTGGATCCACCATGTATTTCCCCCCAGATTAGGAATGTTTTTGGACTGTTAATATTTCTATACCAACAAACAGATCATGACTCTTCAATATTCTCTGCTAACCACAGAAGTTCTTTTCATTTTGGTTCAAGTCTTTTCTGTTTATATATTAGTGAATTATAGTTACACATAATATTGGAGTTCATTCTGGCATAATCATGGAAGTATGGAATATTATTTGCTACACTTTGGTCCCTAGTACTTCCCCTTTACCTTCATATATATCAACAGATGAATGGGTAAAAAAAAAGTAATACACACACACACATACACACACACACATATATGAATGGGTAAAAAAAGTGAGATGTATATATATATTGTGTTTTTCCTTATACACATACCTTTGAATATTTTTAATTTATAAATTAGGCACAGTAAGAGATTATGAACAATAACTAACAATGAAACAACTGTTATACTGTTACTTAAATTTTTGAATTGTTTATTTCTGGAATATTCCATTTAATGTCTTTGGACTGTGGTGGACCATGGGTCACAGAAACGGTAGGAGGTAAAACTTAGATAACTACTATTATTCTGATAGTTTACAAGGCTAGTGGAAAAAGTCTGACAGTCAATTCTTCCATCGCTCCCTGAACAGTGGAGGTAGCCCCATAGTCATGTCTGCACACAGAACACGCTGACCGGCTGCTGTCTGTGCTTATAGTTAGGCTGACCCAGGCTCCAGGCTGACTTCCTGTCTAAGAAACAGTTACTCAGAAACTGCAGATGATAATTAAAGATGGAATTCATCTCTACTTAGTGCTGAAAGTATGGGCAGTTCTGTACTAATTATTTTTTTTTCAATCACATTCAACTTGTCCTCCCAGAGGGGGAAAAAAAAAAAAAAGTTCTGCTTGTGATTGTCTTGCCTTGGGAAATGAAGAAAAGAGAGCAAGTGTCAGCTTGTTTGTGAAGAGCAAGTACTGTGATTAAAAACAAAGATTAAAAGCCTCACAGTGGTCAGGAAGATCTGATCACAGTGATATTTTGGTTTGAATTATCACTGAGTTTTATTTATCTCTCTAAGCAGACTTTGTACAAATAATAATTAAGCCCTGGATTCTCTAAATAGGTATTGGAAAAAGGGAAAGTAATGAGAAGCTAGCAACATCTTTTGAACTACTATCCTTGTGGAACAGTGTGGCTCTCTTCACACTGAAGTGAAAGACTTTAAAGATGGAACATTTGTCATAAAACATGACTGCCAGGCATATAATAGCATGACTGAATGAATGCTTTTATGAGATTTGCTGTAGTCTAGATGAACATTAATTAATAAAAATATACTGTGAGCCAATAAGTAATTTTCAGTATTCTCATAGCCACATTAAAATATGTAAAGACTTTTCCATTTATTTCAATATTATATAATGTTTACCCAAATTTAGTTAACATATTATCTAACATATAATCGATGTAAAAATATTTTTAATGAAATACTTTCAATTTTTTATTTGATCTAAGTGTTTAAAAATACAGTATGCATAAGGCCGGGCATGGTGGTGCACATCTGTAATCCCAGCAGCTCCAGAGGCTGAGACAGGAGGATTGTGAGTTCAAAGCCAATCTCAGCAATGGCAGACAGGAGGATTGTGAGTTCAAAGCCAACCTCAGTAATTGCGAGATGCTAAGCAACTCAGAGAGACCCTGTCTCTAAATAAAATACAAAGTAGGGCTAGGGATGTGGCTTAGTGGCCGAATGTTCCTGGGTTCAATTCCTGGTATCTTCCCTCCAAAAAAAATGCAGTATGTGGGGCTAGGGATATAACTCAGTTGGTAGAGTGCTTGCCTTTCATGCACAAGGCCCTGGGTTCAATCCCCAGCACCACCATAAATAAGTAAATAAATAAATACATGAATAAATAAAAGAAGGAAAAAATAAACATTCATAGACAGAAAATAAAAGCAATGTTTAAAAAATAAATGCAGTATGCATTTTAAATTTTAAGTACATCTCAGATCAAACTAATCATAATTCAAATACTCAGCAGCATGTATGGCTAAGTGGCTCCCCTATGGGTCACCATAGGTCTAGGTACCATAGTTTCCTCCAATGAACAAGCAATGAGAGGATCCAGTTATGGTCCAACAAAGACATCCAGGACTGTGTCCACTCAATAGTGAATGCACACATCACCTAAGCAATAAGATTTAGGAAAACAGATGATGCATCTTTATTTTACAACAAAATCCAATAAGAATACATTTTCTAGTCTTATAATACTTGATATTATGAATTTTCTATTAGCTTGATCATGTGGCTAGGTTAGGAAAAACAGCAATAAGCAGAGCCTCTAGAATTAATTATTTTGAGTAATTTCATTCTTTGGACTAAGTCTGTGCCTTGAAAGCTCAAATGGGCTTCACACATATCTAACACAATGTGAGGTTATAACTACAAATGTAGAACCCACTAGTGGATTAAATTAATCCAATTCAAGTCTAATTGGCTAAATTAAGCCATGTATTCACTGTAAAATTTTCAGACATATTAGCTATTTCATTGCATTACCAGAGAACTCAACCAATATATATATATTTTTATCTGATAGCCTTTTCAGTTATGTTTTTAAGGTAGGATTTTCTCATATAATGAAGGCTATAGATCTACCCACATCAAAATATTTGGCTTGACTGATTATTCCTCCCCAAGTTTGGATAATTGTTTTAAAAAAATAACATGCTTTATTTATTCAGGAACAGAATTTCAGAATTCTGTAGTACTTGAAGTGTAATGAGTCTAAGGATACTACTATTCAGTGGTCTTCAACTAGGAGTGGGAGTGTGTGTGTGAGTAGGGAGAGTTCAAATATTGGAGGGTAGGAAAAGATTTCTAGGATATAGTTTTAAGAAATTTAGTTTACTAATTTTTTATAATATATACACCAAATGAAAATAAATTCTTTTCTTTTTTATTATATTTTTATTTTTATTCTAATTTGTTATACATGCTTGTAGAGTACAGTTATTTTCATATTACATATAAAGAGCACAATTTTTCAAATTGCTGGTTTTACATAAAGTATTTTCACAATTGTGTCTTCATACATGTACTTAGGGTAATGATGTCTAACTCATTCTACCATTATTCCTATCCACTTTCCTGCTCCCCACTTCTTCCCCTCTTTGTTGATTCCAATTTTTTTTTTTTTTTTGAAGCTATAGTAAATGAGGTAGATTTCCTAGTTTCTCTTTCTGAGGATATGTCGCTGATGTGCAGAAATGCCTTTGATTTATGTGTGTTGATTTTGTATCCAGCTACTTTGCTGAATTAATTTATTAGTTCTAGAATATTTCTGGTGGAATTTTTTGGATCTTCTATGTACAGAATCATATCGTCTGCAAATAGTGATAAGTTGAGTTCTTCTTTTCCTATCTGTATCCCTTTAATTTATTTTCTTTTTCTTTCTTTTTTTTTTTGGCTTGTTATTTTCTTTTTTTTAATTAAAAGTTGTATTTATAATAAAAGTATGTATTACAATTCATAATGCACATATAGAGCATCTTTTTACATAAAACTGTATACAAAGTATATTCGTACCATTCCAGTCTTCAATCATGCATTTAGAATAATGATATCCATCTTATTCAACCACCTTTTCTTTTTTCCCCTCCATCCCCCCTTGCATCCTCCCTTCCCCTCCCTTCCCTTTGACCATCATAGTGTTTCTCTAATCTTCCTATGTACCCCAACTCAACAACACTGTGAACCAAACTCCTTATATCAGAGAAAACATTTGGTATTTGGACTTTTGAGATTGACTAATTTCACTTAGCATTATATTCTCCAAGTTTAACCATTTACCTGTGAATGCCATTATTTTATTCTGTTTTATAGCTAAGTAAAATTACATTGTGTATATATACCACATTTTTTTAATCCACTCATCTACTGAGGGACATCTAGGTTGGTTCCACAACCTAGCTATTGTGAATTGTGCTGCTGTAAACATTGAAGTGATTGTGTCACTGTAATATGCTGTTATTAAGTCCTTTGGGAATAGACCCAGGAATGGGATGGCTGGGTGACAGGGTGGTTCCATTCCCAGTTTTCCAAGAAATCTCCATACTGCTTTCCATAACGGTTGCACCATTTTGCAGTCCCACCAGCAATGTATGAGTGTGCATTTTCCCCCACATCCTCTCCAACATTTATTTTTGTTTGTGTTCTTAATAGCTGCCATTCTGACTGGAGTGAAATGAAATCTTAGGATACTTTTGATTTGCATCTCTCTAATTGCCAGAGATGTTGAGCATTTTTTCATGTATTTGTTGATTAATCGTGTATCTTCTTCCAAGAAGAGTCTTTTCAATTCCTTAGCCCATTTATTGATTGGGTTATTTGTTTTTTTGGTGTTAAGTTTTCTGAGTTCTTTATATATTCTAGAAATATATCTATATCTATCTATCTATCTATCTATCTATAGACAGTGCTCTGTCTGATGTGCATGTATCAAATATTTGTTCCCAGTTAGTTAGCTCTCTATTCACCTCACTGATTATTTCTTTTGCTAAGAAGAAGCTTTTTAACTTAAATCTACCCCATTCATTAATTCTTAATATTAATTCTTGCGCTACAGGATTCTTATTAAGGAACTTGGGGCCTAATTCGACATGTTAGAAGTTGGAGCTTACTTTTTCTTCTTTAGGCATATTGTCTCTGGTCTAATTCCTAAGTCTTTGATCCGCTTTGAATTGAATTTTGTGCATGGTGAGAGATACGGGTTTATTTCATTTTGTTGCATATGGATATCCAGTTTTCCCAGCACCATTTGTTGAAGAGGCTATCCTTTCTCCACTGTACATTTTTGGCGCCTTTGTCTAATATAAGATAGCTGAAATTATATGTATTAGTCTCTGTGTCCTCAATTCTGTACCACTGGTCTACCAGTCTGTTTTGGTGCCAATACTATGCTGTTTTGTTACTATTGCTCTATAGTATAATTTAAAGTCTGGTATGGTGATGCCACTTGCTTCACTTTTCTTGCTCAGGATTGCTTTATCTATTCTGGATCTCTTATTTTCCTGATGAATTTCATGACTGCTTTTTCTATTTCTTTGAGGAATGTCATTGGGATTTTGATTGGAATTGCATTAAATCTGTATATTGCTTTTGATAGTTTGGACATTTTGACAATATTAATTCTACATATCCAAGAACAAGGTAGGTCTTTCCATCTTCTGAGGTCTTCTATAATTTCTTTCTTTAGTGTTCTATAATTTTCATTATAGAGGTCTTTCACCTCTTTCATTAAGTTGATTCCCAGGTATTCTATTTTATTTTTTATGCTATTGTAGATGGAGGTAGTTTTCATCATTTCCCTTTCAGAGGCTTTGTCAGTGGTGTACAAAAATTCCTTTGACTTATGGGTATTGATTTTATATTCTACTACTTTGCCGAATTCATTTACTATTTGTAAAAGTTTTCTGATAGAGTTTTTTGGGTCTTCTAGGTATATTATCATGTCATCAGCAAATAGTGCTAATTTGATCTCTTCTTTTCCTATCCGGATCCCTTTAATTACTTTCGTCTGTCTAATTGCTCTGGCAAGAATTTCAAGTATTATATTAAATAGCAGAGGTGAAAGGGGGCATCCCTGACTTGTTCTAGTTTTTAGAGGGAATGCTTTCAATTTTTCTCCATTTAAGATAATGTTAGCTTGGGGCTTTGCATAAATAGCTTTTATAATGTTGAGATATGTTCCTGTTATTCCTAGTTTTTCTAGTGTTTTGAACATAAAGGGGTGTTTTATTTTGTCAAATGCTTTTTCTGTGTATATTGAGATGATCATGTGGTTTTTATCTTTAAGTCTATTGATGTGATGTATTGTGTTTATTGATTTACGAATGTTGAACCAACCTTGCATCCCTGGGATAAACCCCACTTTATCATCGTGCACTATCTTTTTGACATGTTTTTGTATTTGATTTGCCAGAATTTTGTTGAGGAGTTTCGCATCTATGTTCATTAAAGATATTGGCCTGAAGTTTTCTTTTTTGGCTGTGTCTTTGCCTGGCTTTGGAATTAATGTAATACTGGCCTCATAGAAAGAGTCTGGAAGAGCTCCCCCTTTTTTTATTTCTTCAAAAATTTGAAGAGCATTGGTATTAGTTCTTTGAAGGTCTTATAGAACTCGGCTGTAAACCCATCAGGTCCCGGACTTTTTCTTGTTAGTAGCTTTTTGATGACATCTTCTATTTCTTCACTTGAAATTGATCTGTTTAAATTGTGTATAGCCTCCAGTTCCTGTTTAGGCAATTCATATGACTCTAGAAATCTGTCAATGCTTTCAATATTTTCTATTTTATTAGAGTACAAGTTCTCAAAGTAATTTCTAATTATCTTCTGTATATCTGAGGTGTTTGTTGTGATATTTCCTTTTTCATTATGGATGTTAGTAATTTGAATTTTTCTCTTCTTCTTTTCATTAGCATCGCTAAGGGTCTGTCAATTTTATTTATTTTTTAAAAGAACCAATTTTTAGTTTTGTCAAGTCTTTGAATTGATTCTTTAGTCTCAATTTCATTAATTTCAGCTCTGATTTTACTTATTTCCTGTCTTCTACTGCTCTTAGTGTTGATCTGTTCTTCTTTTTCTAGTGCTTTGAGGTGTGCTGTTAGGTCATTTATTTGTTGTTGTTTTGTTCTTTTAAGGAATGAATTCAGTGCAATGAATTTTCCTCTTACTGCTCCCTTCATAGTGTCCCAGATATTTCTATGCAGTGTATCTGTGCTGTCATTTACCTCTAGGAATTTTTAAATCTCCTCCTGATGTCTTCCTCAACCCCTTGTTCATTCAGTAACATGTTGTTTAGCTTCCAGTTGTTGGAGTAGTTTTTTTTTAATTTTATTTCTTGTTTTATAATTGATTTCCAATTTCATCCCATTATGGTCTGATAGCATTCAGGGTAGTATCTCTATTTTTTTAAATATTTGCTGAGAGTTGCCTTTTAGACATAATATATGTTCTGTTTTGGAGAAGGAGCAATGTGCTGCTTGGCAGAAAGTGTATTCACTTACTGAGGGATGAAATATTCTATATATGTCTGTTAGGACTAAGTTATTAATTGTTTTAATGAGGCCTAAAGTTTATTTATTTGGCTTTTGTTTGGATGATTTATCCATTGGTGAGAGGTGTGTTGAAGTCCCCTAGAATAACTGTGTTGTGGTCTATTTTACTCTTGAACTTGAGAAGGGTTTGTTTGATAAATGTAGATGCTCCATTATTTGGGGGCATATAGATTTATGATTGTTATGTCTTGTTGATGAATGGTTCCCTTAGGTAGTAAGAAATATGTATCTTTGTCCCTTTTGATTAGCTTTGGCTTGAAGTCTACCTTATTTGACATGAGAATGGAAACCCCTGCTTGCTTCCACAGCCCATATGAGTGATAAGACTTTTCCCAGCCTTTTACCTTCAATTGCTTGATGTCTTATTCTATGAGGTGTTTTTCTTGGAGACAGCAAATTGTTGGGTTGTTTCTTTTAATCCAGTCTGACAATCTGTGTCTTTTGAATGGTGAGTTTAGGCCATTAACATTCAGGGTTATTATTGTGATGCAATTCTTATTTCCATCCATTTTTATTTGTATTATGGTATTTAGTTTGGTTTGGTTTCTCCTCTAGTTGGTAATTCTTTTAGTTCAATATCTCCCTTTGTTGGTTTTCATTGTTATTTTTCTCTTCTTCTTTGTAGAAAATTTTGCCCAAGATGTTCAGAAGTGCTGGCTTTCGAGTTGTGAAATCTTTTAACTTTTGTTTGTCGTGGAAGGTTTTTAGTTCATCTTCAATTCTAAAGCTTAATTTTGGTGGATATAAGATTCTTGGTTGACATCCCTTTTCTTTCAGAGTTTGAAATATGCTATTCCAGGATCTTCTAGCTTTTAAAGTCTGTGTTGAAAAATCTGAACATAGTCTGATTGGTTTCCCGGTATATGTAATATGCTTCCCTTCTCTCATGGCTTATAATATTTTCTCCTTACCCAGTATATTAGGCATTTTCTTTATAATGTGCCTTGGTGTGGATCTGTTGTGATTTTGTACATTTGGTGTTTGGTAAGCCTCTTGAACTTGGTTTTCCCATTCATTTCTCAAGTTTGGAAATTTTTCTGCTATTATTTCATTGAATAAATTACTCTTTCCTTTGGCTTGGAAATCTGCACCTTCCTCTACCCTTATCACTCTTAAATTTGGTCTCTTTATGTTGTCCCATATTTCTTGAATGTTCTGTTCTTGATTTCTTATCACTTTTGCTGTGTAATCTAGATTTTTCTCCAGGATATATATTTTGTCTTCATTATCTGAGGTCCTTTCTTCCATGTGGTCTAATCTGTTGGTGATACTTTCAATTGAACATTTAGTTTGGTTTATTGCTTCTTTCATTTGCAGAATTTCTGTTTGGTTTTTCTTTAGAAACTCTATCTCCCTATTGAAGTAATCTTTTGCTTCCTGTATTTGTTTTTGGAGTTCTTTGTCAAAATGCTCTTTTACCACCTCTATTTGTTCTCTCATCTCATTTTTTAGTTCATTCTTAAGTTCCATAAACATTTGGAATATGTAATTTCTAAATTTCATCTCTGGCATTTGACCAACTGTGCTTTCCATGGAATCTACTGAGGAGGTATGTTGATTTGTTTGAGTCACTTTCTTCCCTTGTTTCTTCATATTGCTTGTGTGTCTTTTCTTCTAGCACTGTGGGACCTTGACTATTTCGATTTTGCCTTAAATCCTTAGGTTGCTCCTGTAGTACAATGCTATCAGATCCTCTTATAAATACTTTACACTTTAAAATCTAACACTTTCTATTCAGCAAATCTCAGTTTGATCACAATGTATAAATTTAGTTAACTCAGATGTTGTTTCCAATTTACTCTGTATGATTGTGATGGGGTTTATAGTTTCAAGTATTTGACAGAGGTGATATGTTTAGGAAGAAGGAACTTAGTGTGTTGAGTTGTTCTTTCTTAGGAAGTACAAAAAGAAAATTCTATGGAAGTGGTTTAATATCAGCAGAGTAGGGGCTGGGATTGTGGCTCAGCGGTAGAGTGCTTGCCTAGCACATACGCGGCCTGGGTTTGATCCTCAGCACCACGTAAAAATAAATGCATTGTGTACAACTAAAGTAAATAAATGTTTTAAAAAAAATCAGCAGATGAGAGAGGAAAGAGAATGGCGTGAACGATTTAGTGGGAAGACCAAATTATATATTAACCAAACTTATGCAGCCGTTGAGAAAAGAAAAAAAGAAAGATGGAAAAGAAAAAGAAAAAATCACAAAGCAGTAGGAATTAGTGTAAGAGAGAGGAGAGAGAAAGTGGTTCAAGAAAATAGAGAATAAACTATATATAACACCGCTTTGCTGTATGGTTCAATTGCCCCAGTTCTAGAAATCCCAATTTCTGCGTATAACCTGTTTTCGCCTCTGATGAGTATGCAATGGCAGAGTGTAAATAGGAAAGATGAGGGAAGAAGAAAAGATACAAAAGTGAGAAGGAAGAAAAGAAAGAAAGAAAAGTGGAACAAAAACAAACAAACACACTATCAAACAAAACAAAAACAACGCAAAACCAAACCAAACCAAACCAAATAAAACAAAACAAAACAAAAAAGTAGAAACCAGGAACTGGTCTCAAACAAACAGGACCCTGGGAAGTCCTTCTTTTTTTTCTTCCAATTTAAGCCAGTTGTCCCTGATGACATCCACACCGTCACAGAGAACCTGTTAGTGGAGTCAAGTCTGCACTTTTGGCCAGCAGCAGAATGGCACAGCGGAAGAGTGGCTCAGGGGGAGAGTGTGTCAGTAGGTGAATGGCACAAGAGAAGGGTCCATCCAAAAGGCATCCATTCCCCATGCCCACCCACAGTTGTAGTGTCTCGGGGCCCACACGCTGGCCTCAGACATGCCCTCCCCTGCTGGCTGCCCATGTCTCACCCAGGTGTGTGCTGTTCTCAGAGCACTGGCTGGATCCCTGGATGCCTGCAGCTGCTTTTCCTTTCTTCCTTGTTTCTTTGTCCTGATCAGCCACGGCTATCCTCAAAGATGGTGGTGCTTTCCCCCGTCTCAACAGCAGATACCCAGACCTGTGTGTCACTCCCAAGCATGCAAGTCCAGCTGGCAAGTTGCGTGAAAGAACTCTATGTGGACGCTGCTCACGTCTATCTTCCCTTTTATCCTTCTGCACTGTATGGGCTTAAAGCTGTTGTCCGGATCTTTCCCTTACCACAAAGCTACCACGCAGGCTGCGCCAATAGCGCTGGTTCGGTCTGTGGACCTCTTGAACTGGGTCCCCGTGCGACGCGGTGTGGAGTTCGTTGTATTTCACCATCAAGAGGTACACGAATGTCCCAGCTCCCTCTCAGTTGGGGGAGTATTATTAGAAACATGTTCAAACTTCCCACTAAGCCTCTTTTATTGACGGTCTCCCAAGAGCACCTCTCTCTTGTCCACCATTTTCCTCCATAATCCCTTTAATTTCTTTCATCTGTCTAATTGCCTTGGCTAGGGCTTCAAGAACTATGTTTAATAGGAGTGGGGGAAAAGGGCATCCTTGTCTTGTTCCAGTTTTTAGAGGGAATGCTTTCAATTTTTCTTTATTTAGGATGATGTTGGCCTGGGGCTTAGCATAGATGGCCTTTATAATGTTGAGGTATATTCCTGTTATCTTTAGTTTTTCTAGCATTTTGAACATGAAAGGGTGCTGTATTTTTTCAAATGCTTTCTTTGCGTCTATTGAGATGATCATATGATTTTTATCTTTGAGTCTATCTATATGATGAATTACATTTTTGATTTCCTTATGTTGAACCAACCTTGCATCCCTGGAATGAACCCCACTTGATTGTGGTGCACTATCTTTTTGATGTTTTTGTATTTGATTTGCCAGAATTTTATTGAGAATTTTTTGCATCTATATTCATTAGAGATATTGGTCTGTAGTTTCTTTTCTTAAATATTTCCTTCTTCATAACTGCTTTATTCTTGCGAAAGGAGAATATTCCACAGATTCTTCATCTTTCTATGGTACATTTCTTTAGTGCATAGAATTTCCAGGGAAATAAAGAAAGGGAATCTTTCTTTCATGTGTAATCAGGGTCCCACACTCATAGGACTTGCACTTTCATGTTTTATATTATTTATTTCTCTTAAGAGTAAAACCAGGTATTGGGATTTGTCTGAGAGAGTAACATAGGTGTATGTGTTATGTTATGTAGGAAAAAAGCACTTTGCATATGGATTTAAGATTACGGATTTTAAGATAGAATATTCAGGATTATATGGGTAAATTCAGTGTAATCACAAGGACCTTTAAATGGAAAATAAGGCAGAAGTGTCTATCAGATAAATTCAATGCCTGAAGAAACTGGAAAAAGGTAGAGAAGAAGTCAGGAGAAATTGAAAGAATTGGCTCTGAGATGATGGGGGCCACAATTCAGGGAATGCAAGTAGTTTCTGGAAGCAGAGTAACCCTCACCTGAAAGCCTGCAATGAAATAAAACCTCTGTTATGTGATTGCCTGGAAATTAAATTCTGCTACCAACTTGAATCAAAAAGGAAACAAACTCTTCCTTATAACCTCCAGGAAGAAGAGACCCGAGAACACCTCCATATTAACCTTGTGATACTCATGCCCAAATTGAAGACCCTACTGAATTTCTGACTTACAGAAACAGATAATAAATGGGAATAGTTTTAAGACACTCCATATATGGTGTTTGTTACAGAAACAATAGAAAACTGATGAAGGATATCTTTAAACTTTCTCTAAAATTCCTGTCTAGTCTGACTCTTGACCTTTAATAAAAAATTAGAAATTTTCAAGGAACAGTCCTGTGGGGGGGGGGGGGAAACACATTCACAGGAAATAATGACCACCAGAATGCTTTATTTTTCCCCTATTAAACATAAGGAATTATTTTCAATTATCCTTAATAGAAATTATTAAGAAAGAGTCAGTAATTGGAAGGAAAAGAAACTTTAATAGCTGAATATGTCAATGATATGGAATCTTTTAAATATTACTGGAATGTTTTCTAGGGTTACCAACATTTTCAAGATATAGTGGACAAAAATCAAGTTATATGTTGTTCACTATGCTGCAACATGACATGGCATGAGGACATTTATAAAACTCTACAACAACATCTAGTCTAGGATTCCCTGCCCTCAGCACTTCCACTGGTCTAAGTGGGAGACCCAGTTTCCTTTCCAAGGGGTCTGAATCCTTAGTTACTTTGCTTTTGTTGAGTCATGGTTGCTATAGTTACTGAGGTACTGTCATTGTTTCTCCTTTAGTAAAAGAACTGAGAGATGCCACATGAATTCCCTAGGTCCCACCTCAATCTCCTTTCTATGTTGTATAGCAGCAACCGTTGCTCCTTATGGTACTGAGTCCTCATTACTCTTGCCAGTTCAATCACTCTTGTCTCTGCTTGCTGCTTTAGTTGAATGAGGAATCCCAAGACATCAGGAAAGAGTTACAGTTTAAAGCTACGCCCCAGTCTGATGTATGCGTAATCTTCCAACATAGAAAATAAAACCTTTATTTTAGTAGAGCCTAAGGCTTTAGGGGCCAAATTAAAACTGTATCATTGATTATAATGGTGATAGGATGAATTTTATCTCTATTTTTAGCTTCTCAATTCATTTATTCCAGCAAGAGTTATTAGTTGTTTGTTAAATGTGCTTTAAGGTGTCCTAACCCTGTAAAGGTTAACCTTTAACAGGACATTCCATACTTTCAACTAGCCAGCTTTTGTGGATGATGGGAACAGGGAGTGGATGAAGTAAAGATTCACATGGCAATTCCAGTGGTCCTATGGGAACTTCTTTCATATATCTTTTCCTATAAACATAGCTTTATTGGCCAGAGACAGTATTACATTCACTGATACCGTGATAATAGGTCAGGAAATTCTCTAAGTCTTCTGAAGTTTGTTCTTATGCTGGTAATTTGGGGAAAGATGGGGAAAAATAGCGTAATTATAGCAGATGTTAATTTTGGTATGGAAAATCACTGCCATCTTTCCCTTCCTACTCAGGGCAGTAGGGCTACAATACATGAATTTATTTCCATGTGGCTGGATGGTCTCCTTAAACAATTGTGATACATTGAGAGCTCATTGTTTTTCTTTGCTGCTGGAAAGTTGAATGCTCAGCAATGGTAGAAGCCACATTATTGAGAAAGACCACATTATTGGGCATATGTACAGCATCCAACCATGTTACCATGGTTACTCTACTTATAAATCCATTGTATTACCACAGAGAAGCCTAGAGGAATGGCTTGCTGACTTCTATAACATGAATCAACCTACCATCTCATCACCAGTAGACTTCTATGCAGTAGATATTCACTTAAGGTCATTAAATTAAGACACAAAAACATTTTGTAAACATTTAATGTTAACTAAATAAGTTAATTCACATGCTTCTTTTCAAGGTCTCATCATCTCTCTGGTCACTTAATCTCATTCCTTACACTTTCCTGAGTAACCCACCAAACTATTTGCTTCTTTCCAAGAGCATATATATATATATATATATATATATATATATATATATATGTATATATATATATATATAATTCACACTGCTTTTCTCTGTGTTTAAATCAGATGACTAAGGACAGTTTTTATAGTTCTCTCCAATGGGAAGATTTTTCTTTAACACATTCCTTCATAGATTTCCCCTGATTGGGACTAAAATGTACTGCATGTGAAACAGGCTGTAGCATCAATAGACTGGGTTGAATTTTTCACTCTCTAATCATCAGGTTACAGTTATTCCTCAAGAAATTGGTAGAAATTGAAGAGAGGCAATGATGCAATAACGGTATGCAACATGGGATTCTGAACCCCTCTGAATCATTCTTTGGAAGTGCATGGGACCAATTCCAAACATACCATTTTGACTATGGCTGCACTGTCTTAACTATGACAAACTATGTCATAGTTGAGTATTATCAGCTAGAAATAGGCAAGGAGATAAAGCCTCTCTCGGGGCCCATTAGCATACCAAGAGAAGTTTTTTAACAGATTAATTCCCTGCTCCAGAACACGTAGCCTTGCTCTAGTACCTTGGAGATCATCATTGCAACTCTCGTGGTATTAGCAGACACCATTTCTAGCCAAATTCAATTAGCATAATACGTGGCCTTAGTGGTAGAACAACTTATGATGCAATATACAACTGTGCAGAGTTCTTACTTTCTCTGAGCTTCCTAATTTTGGAAGCCTCCCATGTCATCTCATAAGTAATCAGAGCAGTTCTGCCCAAAGTGATATATGCTACCTCCAAAACTTATGAAGGCCTACAGAGGAGCACTCTTTCTCACTGCTAAGTGGTATAAGGGAAATATTGTGTTCTTTATTTTAGGATAATCAGGAATACATCAGGTCACTGTATCCTAAAAGTCTGTCTCACAATATGACAGGCTCCTAAATCTTCATGGAATTTTTCTCCCTTTTCTGATTTGTCTTTCTGTGTCTTGATGGGACATCCAGGGTAGCATTGCTTCATGTTCACCATGTCTCATTAGCATCATTTATCACACAGTGGACCAGCATCCCATTCTGTGAAATTCCAAGACGTTAAAGTTCCTTGAAGACACTATTATGACAGAAAGTGAGAGTGTTACCAATGCCTAGGAGCAAAAGAGGGCATGCATATTGCATCACAGCCATGTGAAAGTATGTTGCTCTTATCTCCCTCACCAATGTTGTCAAGAACACATTTGTCAGATCAGTAGACAAAAATCAAATGCCAGGAGCTGTGTTGTTCTGCTTCTGTAAAAATACCACATTAAGGAGAACAAAGGTAATAGTGATACAAGCTGTCCCCTGTTGTCTTCAGCCACAGTTCATCTTTCCTTTCACCAACTCTAAAAAAAATTTTTTTTAGATATGATGTGACACCTACATTCTTCTCAGTTTTGATGGGCATTCCTTTTTTCCAATTTCTTCGAGAGTATATGTGTGTGTGTGTGTGTGTGTGTGTGTGTGTGTGTGTATTTTTAATTTGGCATCTTAATTGTGGATTGTTTCATGGGCTTCTATTTGGCCTTTTTCAGTAATGTACCTTAACCCCCAAATCAAAGAAAAATATAAGAGTTATGATACCTGATAACTGTATCTATCCATTCACTCATTTGGACAATGGGAACCACTTGGGTTCTGTCAAGATGCAGTGAGGCTGAAAATCCCTTTATTGCCTAATTTCCATCAGTGTCTCTGTCTGGAGAACCCATGATGGCATTTCCAGCTCTTCATAACCAGCATCAGGTCAGATCTTATATCTAACATTTCTCAAGAAGTCTGAATATTCCCCTTTACCACTGCACAGTTATTTTGACAAATAGTCACAGGAATTTTTAGGAAAAATTGAGGAAATGACCATTATATTTACTAGTATTTGCATTTTATAGTCCTTCCTCAAAGGCTTTTAGCTCATCTGCAATCACTGAACTCAGTGTCTTAGAAAACTTTGATCTAGAACCTTATTAATTTTAGAAACAAGATGAAATACTAAAGTTTCCATTTGGCAGCTAATACTAGCCTTATGCCTGTCTACACATTATTTGTTTAAATTAAAATTACTACACAAATCTAGCAACATCTGATTGCTTCCTTCTTTCACTCTCAGGAATGCCACGGCCTTATTCATTGCCACCTATCTCTGTGGACTAAAGAGCCTGCATTGCTGCTCAACTTTGCTGCCTATTATGATAAGTTGTGTTTACTTTATCTCTGACAATTAAATATATCTACGAAATCACCACCATTTTAGAATTCACTACCTTATTGTTACTAGGGAGCCCAATACCAAGGCAGCTTTTCCCATTATGGTGCTATATAAGGAAGACATTATCAAACATTTTAAACATGCTAAAATATTCCCTATTGCCTAGGTAACAAGTATATTACTGGGCCTCCTAGAAAACACAGGCAGGTTGTGAGTTCCCAAGTCTAATATAGTAATTTTATTATAACATTCTTCTCTCTCCTGACCCTACTGATTTTCTCAGTATTATTTCAGAAGTGTGTTATCACTATTAGTAATATTTTAAGAACTGTACTTTAAGAAGTCATTGCAAAAAAGATATATACTCTTGCCAGACCATTGACACCCAAGTCATGGGTGAATGACCCATGCAAATAAACTATTCTGTAGCCTGTTTGGAACTAATTACAATTGTGCAACACACAAGATCCACTCCTGTGTTTGCTTCTCATCTTCAGCACTAAGTATAAGCAGTGTTCCTTCAGTGTGTGAGTGATTGTTTTGTTAACAAGAACTGTACTTCCCCACTTGGACTTCTCTGAGAATTGGAAGTGAATGACAGCCTGAAAGCAATGGGAACTGTAAGAACAAGCACACTTTTTAGAGTTGCTGTCAAAGTCTTTCTGTCTTGCATAGTTTTCCTTCAGTTGGTGGTTGTCTTCTAGAGTCTTTTTTTTTTTTTTTTAATGGAGCTTTCAAGATAATTCACCAGAATAACAACAACAACAACAACAACACAATCTTAAAAAGCCTACCGTACACTCCTTACATATATTGTCACCCTCATGTAATTCACATGTCATATCCATGGCACTCCCCCCCTACTACAGATTCAATATGTACTTCATGCCAGCTAACGTCAAGTAAAGTCACTCATAGTGATGGCATGAAAAGGAGGAGAGTTTACCATCTGTAATGGTTTGAATGTGAAACCCCAAGGCTCATATGTTGGAAGCTTCAACCTCAGTGAATCAATGTTGGGGAAATCACTGGCGAAGCTGCCCTCTGTAGGGATTAAGGTAGATCTCAGAGGACCCTAAGTTAAATCTCTTGGCAGAGTTCTTGAAAGAAGAATGAATGAATATGACCCTTCAATTGCTCTCTGGCTGCCAGTTTCACCATGTGATCTCTCACTCTTCATATGCTCCTGACAATGTGACACCATTCTCTGTGAGGCTGATCCTTCACAACTGTGGGTTAAATAAACCTTTTAAAAATATATTACCTATCCTCAGGTATTTTATTACAGCAATGGAAAACAGACTAATGCAGAAAATTGGTACTTGTTGTTCCTATAACTATACCTGAAAATGTAGAAGCAGCTTTAGATCAGGGTCATGGAAAGAGATTGCAAGAATTTGAAGAAACAGGCTTGGAAAAGCCTAGAATGTTGTGAGCAGAACATTATTGGTAACTCTGGCAAAGACTTAGAAAACAAGGAGATGGGGAAGAAGTTGAGGATGAAGTTGAGGATCTTTCTAAAAATTAGAGAGAGAAAAAAAAACAAAACAACAAGGATTCTGGCTTTCTGCTAAAGAGCTCTGCAGTGGTTATAGCTGTGGTTTAAGCAGGCCTAGGCACCTCTTGTGTCAGCAGCAGACCTTGGCATCCACATGGCACTGATTTTTCAGATAATGCATGGTTTATAGTGTTATGGAAGTTTCCACTGAGATTTCAAAGGAAAGTCTGGAAAATAAGAAGTTTGCCACAGGGTCAGTGCCCCTACAGAGATTCTTTTTCACTGGAGAATGCCTAATGGAACCATGGAAGCGGAGACTGAGTGGGGACACCAGAAAGGGAGAGTCATTCACAATATGGCCTGAGAAGAGCAAAGCCACAGTGCCTGCAGGGCGCCCAAGGCCTAAGAAGCACATCAGTGTCATGTGTGCAGGATGCCAGGCTTGGATACTTAAGATTCAAAGTCTTCCCTGTGAGTTTTGGTCTTTCTTTGAGTCAATTGCTCCTTTCAATTTTCCTATATCTCCTTTTTTAATAAAGTCGTTTTTCTCATCTTTGTCCTAATTATGTTATCTTGGCAGTAGATAACTTCCCCTTTTATTTTACACGGTCTTACAACTGAGGTTCCCCTGCATCTTAGATTGGGGGGTTCACTATTTTTAATAACATCAGAACATAGTATGAACTTACTAATTTAGAAACCAGATGGATGGGACTCAGCCATTTTTGTGTTTGGTGATAAGCCATTCTGGTGACTTTGATACATATCCAAGTGTTAGGACCACTGGTATGGCATCTGAGCACACTTACTCTGATGCCATAGCATCTGGGCTTAGATCCCGTATTGTCATGTATTTTCTGTGACCTCTTTTTTTTAAATTTTTTGATTTGTTTTAATTAGTCATGCATGACAGTAGAATACATTTATGCACTTTAATATATAATACATAGATGGGATATAATTTCTCATTCTTCTGAATGTACATATTGTAGAATCACATTGGTCATGCAGTCACATATATACATAAAGTAACAATGGATGTCCTAGCTCCCAAAGCTAGACAGAATTCACCAACTCTCCATCTTTCTGTTATAACAAATTAGTAGGTGTTGCCTGTACACACTGCTGAGGATGCATCTCCTTTACTTAGTCTACTGATTTCAACCCTAATCTCTGCCAGAAACACTTTCATGGATACATCAAGAGAATGTTTTATTGGGATTCCTCACCCCTTTCAAACTGACACATAAAATTTACCATTAAAGCAAATGAATTAAGGACATAGGAAGAAACAATATGAGATGCACTATCAACCTGGACGCCACCATATACGACTGATTTCTTAATGTATTGTGGCAATTTTTCAAGAAATGACATGAACGATAACTCAGGTCTGCCCATGGGGAAAAAATAAGAATGTATCCACTTTATTCCATTTCCTATTGTTCAACAATTTCCCCAAGGTTTATTAATTACCTGCCTCTTCTGTGTTATTCACATGTGGTCTCCAAACAGGTCAGCATCAGTTTGAAGCTGAATGATGAAAGGAAGAACTAAGCAGAGTAGCATGTAAAAGCTCAGTCCTGTTCTGTTCTAACAAATTAGTAGGTGTTGCACCTGTATAAAATTATTGACAGTTCAAAAAAGCAGGTAGCTGGAAAAAGCAAGAGATTAAAAAATAAATAAATAAATAGATAGATAATGAGAGGACCACCTCTGCCAACCTGCACAGGAACCCAGGCCCAGAGTAGGCTGGGTCTATCCTGCCACCAACAGACCCCTGCTGGAGCTCAGAACTGGCCCAGCACCACCTCCACTGACCTGTGCAGAAGCCCAGGCTTAGGGTTGGCCCAGGCCCACCCTCCCCCGACACCTGGGAGCCCAGGCTTAACCCACTTCCATCTTGGGTCAGTGCAGCCATCGCATAACCTTCCCCACTCAGTAGCTTCTACTTTGGGACAATAGACAGGGCCTAGAAGCAGACATCCAAAAGCCAGTGTAAGGCCCACCCTTTCAGCCCCATCTCTGAAAGAGGTTGCATCCATCTTGGGACACACCCACCACTATCTCTAGTTACATCTGCTATTGCTGCCACCACCTTTAGTTGCAGTAGCATCCATCCTGGGACACCAGCAGGGTCTAGAAGCACAAAACCAAGGTAAAGTAGAGATAATCTACACGGATACTACAAGATTATAGGGTAGAAACTATAATACCTCAGACCCACAATGAAAGAAAGCAAGACATATAGACAACATGAAAAAACAAGGGAGCAAAGGGCCCTAAACAAACCAGGATACTACAATAACAGAATCTGTGAACATCACATTTGATGAAATGTCAGAGGAGTTCAGAATGTTCATAATTAAAATGATCTGTGAATTAAAGAAGACCTAAATGAGCAAATACAGGCAAAAATTGATCATTCCAACAAAGAGATAAGACAGTAAATACAGGCAACCATTGATGACATCAATAAAGTGATAAGGGTGCAAATGTAGGTAGCAAAAGATTACTTCAAGAAAGAGATAGAGATTCTGAAAAATAAATCAGAAATCCTTGAAATGAAGGAAACAATAAACCAAACAAAAAACTCAATAGAAAGCATCATCAACAGACTAGATCACTTGGAAGACCGAACATCAGATAATGAAGACAAAATGTACAATCTGGAAAATAAAGTTGACCACACAGTACAGATGGTAAGAAACCATGATCAGAACATCCAAGAATTATGGGCTAGCATCAAAAGACCAAATATAAGAGTTATTGGGATAGAGGATGGTACAGAGTTAAGGAATGCACAATATCTTCAATGAGATAATATCAGAAAATTTCCCAAACATGAAGAATGAATTGGAAAATCAAATACAAGAGGCCCATAGGACACCAAATGTACAATATTTCAACAGATCTACACCAAGGCACATTATAATGAAAATGCCTAGCATTCAGAATTAGGATAGAATCTTAAAGGCCACAAGAGAGAGGATTCATATGACATATAGGGGGAGACCAATTCGTATCTCAGCAGGTTTTTCAACCCAGATTCTCAAAGCCAGGAGATCCTGGAACAACATATACCAAGCACTGAAAATGGATGCCAACCAAGAATCTTACATCCAGTAAAATTAAGCTTTAGATTTGAGAATGAAATAAAAACCTTCTATGATAAACAAAACGTAAAAAAAAATTTACAACTGCAAAGCCTGCACTACAGAACATCCTTGGCAAAATATTCCATGAAGAGGAAATGAAAACAACAATGAAAATCAGCAGAGGGAGGTATTACACTAAAGGAAAAACTAATCAAAGGAGAATCCAAGTCAAGTTAAATACTAAAAATAAACAAAAATGGCTGGGAATACATATCATGTCTCAATAATACCTGTGAATGTTAATGGCCTAAACTCACCAATCAAAAGACATAGGATGGCAGATTGAATTTTAAAAAAATACCCAGCAATATGCTGCCTCCAAGAGACTTATCTCATAGGAAAAGACATCCACAGACTGAAGGTGAAATGGTGGAAAAAATCATACCACTCACATGGACTACAGAAACAAGCAGGGGTTTCCATTCTCATATGAAATAAAGTAGACTTCAAGGTAAAGTTAATCAAAAGGGATAAAGAAAGACACTTCATACTGCTCAAAGGAACCATATATCAACAAGATATAACAATTATAAATATATATGCCACAAATAGTGGAGCATATACATTCATCAAACAAACTCATCTCAAGTTCAAGAGTCAAATAGACCACAACACAATAATTCTGGGTGAATTTAACATACCTCTTTCATCACAGGATAGATCTTCCAAACAAAAGCTGAACAAAGAAACTATAGAACTCAATAATACAATCAGTAACAGACTTACATGACATATATAGAATATTTCATCCTTCAATGAGCAAATACACTTTCTTCTGAGCAGCACATGGATCCTTCTCTAAAATAGACCATATATTATGCCACAAAGCAATTCTAAGCAAATATAAAAAAGTAGAGATACTACCCTGCATTCTATAAGATCCTAATGGAATGAAATTAGAAATCAGTGATAAAATAAATAATAAAAGCTACTCCAACCCTAGAGACTAAATATTATGCTACTGAATGAACAGTGAGTTTAAAAGACATCAAGGAGGAGATTAAAAAATTCTTAGAGAAAAATGAGAACACTGATACAAAGTATCAAAATTTCTGGGACACTAAGAAGGCAGTACTAAGAGGAAAGTTCATTGCATGGAGGTCATTTCTTAAAAGAAGAAAAAGTCAACAAATAAATGATCTAACATTACATCTTAATGACCCAGAAAAAGAAGAACCAATCTACACCAAAAGCACTAGAAGACAGGAAATAATTAAAATCAGAGCTGAAATCAATAAAATTGAAACAAAAGAAACAAATGAAAAAATTGACAAAACAAAATGTTGGTTCTTTGAAAAAATAAATAAAATTGACAAACTCTTAGCCATGCTAATGAAGAGAAAGAGAAAGAAAATTCAAATTAATAACATCTATGATGAAAAAATAAATATCACAAAGGGCACAACAGAAATACAGAAGATAATCAGAAATTATTTTGAAAACTTGTAATCCAATAAAGTAAAAAATATCAAAGGCATTGACAAATTTATAGAGTCATATGATTTGTCCAAATTGAATCACAATGATGTACACAATTTAAACAGATCAATTTCAAGCAAGGAAATAGAAGATGCTATCAGAAGCCTACCAAACAAAAAAAGCCCAGGACCAAATAGATATGCACCTGAGTTCTACAAGACCTTTAGAGAAGAACTAGTACCAATAATGCTCAAATTATTTTGTGAGATAGAAAAAGAGGGAGCACTTCCAAACTCATTCTATTAGGTCAATATCACCCTGATTCCAAAATCAGACAAAGACATATTAAAGAAAGAAAACTTCAGACCAATATCTCTAATGAATATAGACACAAAAATTCTCAATAAAATTCTGGCAAATCAAATACAAAAACATATCAAAAAGATAGTGAACCATGATCAAGTGGGGTTCATCCCAAGGATGCAAGGTTGGTTCAACATACAGAAATCAAAAAATGTAATTCATCACATCAATAGACTCATAGATAAAAATTATATGATCATTTCAATAGATGCAAAAAAAAAAAAAATTGAACAAAATACAGCACCCCTTCATGTTGAAAACACTAGGAAAACTAGGGATAAAACAGGAACATATCTCAACATCATAAAAGCTATCTATGCTAAGCTCCATGTCAACATCATTCTAAATGGAGAAAAATTGAAGGCATTCTCTCTATAATTGGAAACAAGACAGGGATGCCCTCTTTCACCACTTCTATGTAACATAGTTCTTGAAACACTGTCCAGAGCAATTAGACAATGAAAGAAATTAAAGAGATATAAATAGGAAAAGAAGAACTCAAATTAGCATTATTTGCTGACAATATGATTTTGTACCTAGAATACCCAAAAAATTTCACCAGAAAACTTCTAGAACTAGTAAATGAATTCAGAAAAGTAGCAGGATACAAAAGCAACACACACAAATCAAAGGCATTTCTGTACAACATTGACAAACCCTCTGAAAGGGAAACAAAGAAAACTACCCCATTTACAATAGCCTCAAACAAACAAACAAACTTGGGAATCACCTTAATGAAATAGGTGAAAGACCTTTAAAATGAACACTACAGAAGGCTAAAGAAAGAAATTAAAGAAGACATTAGAAGATGGAAAGATCTACCCTGCTCTTGGATAGGCAGAATTAATATTGTCAAAATGACCATACTACCGAAAGCACTATACAGATTTAATGCAATTCCAATCAAAATCCCAATGATATTCCTCATAGAAATAGAAAAAAATAGTCATGAAATTCATCTGGAAAAATAAGAGACCCAGAATAGCTAAAGTAATTCTTACCAAGAAGAGTGAAGCAGGTAGCATCACTATACCAGACGTTAAACTATACTACAGAGCAATAGTAACAAAAACAGCATGGTATTGGTTAGTAGACCATGGTACAAAATAGAGGACACAGAGACAAACCCATACAATTACAGTTATCTTAAATTAGACAAAGCCTCCAGAAACATACATTGTAGAAAAGATAGCATCTTTAACAAATGGTGCTGGGAAAACTGGAAATCCATATGCAACAAAATGAAATTAAACCCCTATCTCTCATCATGCACAAAACTCAACTCAAAGTGGATCAAGGACCTAGGAATTAAACCAGAGACACTTTGCCTATTAGAAGAAAAAGTAGGCTCAAATCTCCATCATGTGAAATTTGGCCCCAAGTTCCTTAATAAGACTCCTATAGTGCAAGAGTTAAAATCAAGAATCAATAAATGGGATGGATTCAAACTGAAAAGCTTCTTAAAAGAAACAATCAGTGGGGTGAATAGAAAGCCTACATTTTGGGAGCAAATTTTTAGCACACACATATCAGATAGAGCATTAATCTCTCGGGTATATAAATAACTCAAAAAGCTAAATACCAATAATAATAATAATAATAATAATAATAATAATAATAACCCAATCAATAAATGGGCCAAGGAACTGAACATACACTTCTCAGAGGTGGTATACAATTAATCAACAAATATATGAAAAAATGTTCAACATCTCTAGCAATTAGAGAAATACAAATAAAAATTACTCTAAGATTTCATCTCACTCCAGTCGGAATGGCAGTTATCAAGAATACAAACAACAATAACTGTTGGCGAGAATGTGGGGGGAAAAGGCACCCTCATACATTGCTGGTGGGACTGCAAATTGGTGCAGACAATCTGGAAAGCAGTATGGAGATTCCTTGGAAAACTGGAAATGGAACCACCATTCGACCCAGCTATCCTACTCCTTGGTCTATACTGAAAGGACTTAAAAAACAGCATAGTACATGGACAGAGCCACATCAATGTTTACAGCAGAACAATTCACAATAGCTAAACTGTGGAACCAAACTAGATGCCCATCAGTAGATGAATGGATAAAGAAAATGTGGTATATATTAAGAATGGAATATTATTCAGCATTAAAAGATAATAAAATCATGGCATTTGCAGGTAAATGGATGGAGTTGGAGAATATAATGCCATGTGAAGTTAGCCAATCCCAAAACACAAATGGCAAATGTTTTCTCTGATTTAAGGATGCTGATTCATAATGGGGTTGGGGGTGAGGGGCATGGGAGGATTAGATGAACACTAGATAGGACAAAAAGGAGGGAAGAAAAGGGAGGGGCATGGGGTAGGAAAGATGTTGGAATGAAATGGACATAATTACCCTAAGTATATGTATGAAGACACGAATGGTGTGACTCCACTTTGTGTACAACCAGAGACATGAAAAATTGTTCTCTAGATGGGTAATATGAATCATAATGCATTCTGCTGTCATATACAACAAATTACAATTTAAAAAATTTTTAAAAATAGACAATGAAAATGCGAAAACAATATCTATTGTGATCACCAAATTCCATTTTTACTCTTGGAACCTAAGGCTTATAGATATAATATTGCTTTCTCAAGTTTAACATGTCGAAAACAGAGAATGCTCATCAGATGGAATCACCAAGAACTAAATTTTGGGCTATCTATTCTAATCTTAGGGCTTTAGAATACCTTGTACTTGTGTTTTTTTTAATAATCTTTCAAAGACCAACTAAATTGGAAAATGGTAAAAGAAACCCCCTAAAGTATAATTATGACAAAATTATACTTTAGCAATGGAAAGGCGGAAAAACCTCTGTGGATTTATTTGTACCAATGTGATCAAATATGTAGATTCCTGGTTTAAGATTCTTTCAAAGACGATGAGAAGAAGCCAGGCGCGGTGGCGCACGCCTGTAATCCCAGCACTTTGGGAGGCTGAGGCAGGAGGATCGCGAGTTCAAAGCCAGCCTCAGCAATGGTGAGGCACTTAGCAACTCAGTGAGACCCTGTCTCTAAATAAAATACAAAAAAAGGGCTGGGGATGTGACCCAGTGGTCGAGTGCCCCTGAGTTCAATCCCTGGTACCAAAAAAAAAAAAAAAAAAAAAAAAAAAAAAAAAAAAAACGATGAGAAGGTGTGAGTATAAAATCAAGTTGCTGATTTTACATTAATCTCAGATTCCTAGGAGGAATATCATCAATTCATTTAGCATTGGATATGATACAATAAATCATTGCCGGCATTTGGGAGTTTGTTCTTTCTTAAGGAATTCCAGAAGACATTTCCTTCATTAAGGAGAAAGAAACCTAGCAAGAATTGAGTGCTGAATATATGCTAATAAGATACCACCTTCCTTTAAGATATGTTACCAATACTACAGGTATGTACATTTTGAAAAACTTTTACCATAAAGATTTTGAATGCTTTTACCATAAAGAAATGAAAAAAAAAATATTTGAGGACATACATATATTTACAAAATTTAAACATGTATCAAAACATGGATCATTGCTCTTAATATGTACAATTTTATGCATCAACCATCAACTAAACAATAAAAAAAAGACACCTCACAAAAGGAAATTTTCTGTTCTTAAATTTCAACTATTTCAGGAGTGGAAAGAATCACTGATTGGTCTAAAATGAGGGCTTTTTCTTCAGCAAATGCTAAATAGATTTGAGTCTTTGGTGCAATACTGGAACCAATGCAGAGCTGAGACTGTCTGAATTGGAAGTGAGTCCAGAGAAGCAATGTGGTGACAATGAATGAACCTAGAAAATTCTATTCTTCCTTTACAATCTTGGGACACTGGATTTGCAGTTGGCTGCTTGTACTGATGTCCATTAATGTAATAACTGCCTAATGAGCTGATGCATCTTTTTTGGGGTGGTGTGCATATCAAGGATTGAACTCAGAGGCACTCAACCACTGAGTTACATCCCCAGCCCTATTTTGTATTTTATTTAGAGACAGGGTCTTACTGAGTTTCTTAGTGCCTTGCTTTTGCTGAGGCTGGCTTTGAACTCACAATTCTCCTGTCTCAGCCTCCCAAGCCACTGGGCATCTTGCTTTAACAACAACAACAAAAAAAAAAAAAAAAAAAAAAAAAAAAAAAGAAAGAAAGAAAGAAAAGAAAAAGAAAAATCAGATGTTAGAGTGCACCCAAACCATTTAAAAATAATAAGAAGTTTTTTTTGCAAGAAAACAAGTTACATTTATTATGGTTTTATGTGTTTTTTTTTTTTTTTGACAACTTAAAAGGATATTAACTCTTAAAAGTTTAAAATACATATTTTAATTAAGCTTATGATTTTGAGATAGTTGTAGCTTCCCATGCAGATATAGGACAGAAGAGAAGGATTACACATGCATTTTACTCAGTTTCCTCCAATGGCAACATTTTGCAAATTTACAGTACAAAATGACAAAAAGGATAATAGTAGTTGAGGCAATCCACATGTAAAACACTGCCATATCACAAGGATCCTTCAGTTTTGCTCCTTTGTAGCCTCTAACACTTCATTCCCTGTCTGTCAGTAACCTGGAAACTTGGCAGCAATTAGTCTGTTTCCATTCATATAAATCTGGCTTTTTTCAGAGTAATTCTCTGAAGATTCATCCAGGTTATTGCATACGTCAATAGTCTTTTTGCTTTTTATTGTTGAGAAGTAGTTGATGGTAATGAACCACAGTTTGTTTACTTGTTCACCTGTTGAAGGACATTTTGGGTTCTTTACCATGTTTGTCTACTATGAATAATGCATCTATAAATATTTGTGTACAGATTTTTATGTGAACATAAGTCTTTATTTCTCTGGGATTGCTGCCCAAGAGTGCCATTGCTGGGTCATGTGTTGTTGTGTTTAGCTTTTTAAACAACCTCTAAAGTTTTTTCCAGTGTCTTTATCATTTTTTATTTCCAACCATACAAAATGCATGGGTGATGCAGTTTCTCTTCATCCTTGCTAGTGTTTGAAATTGCCACTGTTAGGTATTTTAGTCACGCAAGAAGTATGTAAAATATATAATTGTGGTTTTTATTTACTTTTTCTCAGTTATTAATGAGAACAAAAAGACCTAAGAAGAATGATTAAAAGAGGAAAAAGTTTATTCAGGGGCTCACAGTTGCAGAGATCTTAGGCCATACATGTCCAACTCTATTGGGTCTAACATGAGGCACAACATCATGGTGGAAGTGTGTGACAGAGGAAAGCAGCTAGAGACAACAGGAAGAAGAAGAAGAAAGAGAAGAAGGAGGAGAAGGAGAAGAAAAAGAGGGAGAAGAAAATAAAGGAGGAGGGGGAGGATAGGGAAAGGGGAGAGGGAGGGGGAGAGGGAGGGGGGGGGAGAAAAGAGAGGCCTTTAGGGACCCACCTCCTCCAGACACATTTTGTGTCCAGAAACCACCAGTTAATCCCTTCCAGGGGATTAATGCAGTGATGAGGTTAATACTTTCCTAACCCAGTCATTTCACCTCTAAACTCTCTTGCATTGTTTCACACATAAGCTTTTGGGGGATATCTTACATCTAAATCATAACAATGATGTTGAATATCTTCTCATGTGGGTTTCTTTTTCTATATGTGTATGCTCTTCAGAGAAATGTCTCTTCAAATCTTTTATCATTGTCTTATTGGATTGCTTTTTACTGTTGAATTTTTCACATTTACATATATTCTACATTCTAGTTACCTATCAGACCTATTGTTGGCATATATTTTCTGATACTCTATAGCTTATTTTCTCATTCTCTTAAGGTAACTATTTTTTAAAATTTTTAAATTGTTTTAATTAGTTATACATGAAAGTAGAATGCATTTATGCACTTTGGTATATCATACATAGATGATGTATAATTTATCATTTTTCTGAGTGTACATGTTGTAGAATCAATCAGTCATGTAGTCATATGTATACATGAGGTAATAATGTCTGTATCTCTCTATTAACCTTCCTATTCCCATATCCCCTCCCCTCCCCTCCATTTACTCCCCTCTACCTAATCCTAATCTATGATAACTCTATGGCATTTAATGCAAAATATTTTCATTTCGATTAGGACCAATTGTCTCTTTTTCATGTTTTAAAGTTTTCCATCTTAAATTGATATCTGTAATCCATTTATAGTTAATTTTTATATAAAAATGTAAGATTTTGGCCGGGGTTGTTTCTTTCTCTTGTCTATGAATATATAATTTCTCTAGCATCCCTTGTTGAAACCTATATTTCCTCCACGGAATTGCTCTTATACTTTTATCACATTTGTTTTGAGACTATTTCAGATGGTCCACTTCTGCTCTCTGTTCTGTTCAGTTCATCTTCATGTCTATCTCTACACAAATACCACACAATCTCAACTGCTGTAGCTATATAATAAATCTAACACCTAATACATACACAATATATCTAACCCTAATACATTAAGTAAGCTCATCCCTCCTATCTCATTTTGTTTCGAAATTTTTATCCTTTTTGTTTTATATTCCTTTTTTACATATTTCCCTATAATTTTTTTAATGATCTTATCTAAATCTATAATAAAGTCTTTCTGGAAATGTGACAGGATTGCAATAAACTTATATAAAATTTAGAAAGATCTGTAATCTTTATTATGTTTGTTCTTCCAATCCACGAATACATTGTGTCTCTCCATTTATTTAAATTTACTTCAATTTCTACTATAAGCTTCAACATACCAGTCCTACATATATATATTTGATAAATTCACACTTGTTTCTTTTCTTTCTCTTTTGATAAATTGTATTGCATAGCAATTTTAATTTTATTGTCTGGTTCAATTTTTAGTATATATAAGTGTAACTGATTTTCTAAATACATTCATGCATGTGTTTTAAGTTGAAATAGTCCTTATAGTAGACCTACATAAATACTTCTATTACCATTTTAGAGATATGAAAATTGAGCCTAAGAATGATTGAGATACATGGTATATCAGTAAGTACTATTATATAACAAGCAACTTCAAATATTAATGGTTTAAAATAATTATTTTCTCCCATGCCATCTGCCAATTATCTGGGGATTACCTGGGAGTTGTATGGTCTAGGCTGGACTTGACTAAGATGCACACTGAATACGGCTCTGTTCTATAACATCTATCTTTGAATAGTGGGCTAGAGGGGCATGTTCTTCTCGTGGTGGCAACAGAAATACAAACAGGCTAGTCCAGCTATATAAACACATGTCAAATCTTTGCTTATAGGACAGATGCTAATCTCCCACTGGCAAAGGACAAACACGTGGCATAACACATCAGTGGGAGAAAGTCATATATTCCATCTCTAATAGGAGAAAATACAACTTGGCACAGCTGTTGATACAGATAGATAAAATATTGGTGCAAATAATTCAAACCTTTACATGTGCCCAAGATCAACCACCAGTAAGTGGCAGAGCTAGGACAAGAGCTCAGGTCTGTCTGAATTCAAGGTACACAGATTTCTAGAAATCAATTATATCAATTGACAATGTTATCACAGGGTAGGTAACATTTGTTAAGGAATGATTGTAGTATTCAATTCTGCCTCTTGCTAAAATATCTAGATTTACAGATATGAATTTTATTTTTGTGACAGTGGTACAAAATTTCCCATCAGGTCAGCTGATTAAATAATTACCCTGTTCTATTTTCTATTCTTTTGATATCAGAAGATTCTCTGATCATGTTGTGCTACGGGACCTGAAAGTATAACTTCCTCATTGTTAGAGTGAAGCTGTTTTGGTAATGTTCTCTCTGACATTGTCTTGCCTTCTATTTCATACCATTTTCTAGCAAACAGTGTTATCATCAAAGATCCCATGCATTTTCATTACCTGCTCATGTCCTAGTGTTTTTAGAAGACCTTTCCAAAGTCCTTTTAGAAGTTATCTTTAATATGTACATTGCTTTTACAAGCCACTTGCATGTTTTTAACAAGTTCCATAATTGCTCTCACATGGAGGAAGTCTCTATTTAATATTCAGGGAGTGCAATTAGTATGAAAGTACATCAGGAAGAGGGAATTGAAATTTTCTTCAACCTGACTTTCAATTATGGACTTTTCTGAAATGGGTGAGGATCCCAGGGGTTGTTTTTTTACTTGTGTTTTTTTTTTTTTTTTTTTTTTTCCTTTTCTTTTCTTTTTCCATTTTAAGGAGTCAGTTGGCAGCTTCTGAGGATAAAATTTGTGATAGAAACCGTGAGCACTGTCAAACAATTGGTGTGCATTTATGTGTGGTAAACAAAAGAACATGTGCCAATGGTTTAATGACACTAGACCCGATACTTTGTTTTTTGAAAACTGAAATAAAGTTTTTTTTTTTTTTCTTTAAAGAAATAGATCATTAGGAAACTATTTTGTGCAGGAAAATCATGGACCCTGTATATGATTTATGATTTAAGTATTTTTCTAGTTCTATCTCAATCAGCTCAATCAATTATATCTTCACTAAATGTAACACCCAATGAGGTGAGAATGCAATCCTCTAGCATGCAGAGGTCAATCTTTAGGTTAATGATTGATATGCCAACACAACCACTGAGCATATTCAAATTGATGTGGGAGAAGCTTCTCTAGTCTCATTCCGTTCTTTACAGCTGGGAATACAAGATATAGTGTATTGAATTTCTTTACAAATCCCCTCATGGGAAAAATAATCCCTAGATGATATTTTAATGGCCAAAATGGAGGCTTGCTCGTTTTTCTGTTTCTGGTACTCCTGTTTCTTGCTAATAGTTTTCATATGATGTAAGTAAGTGACAACATATGAAACAAGCCCCATCCTTTCTGACTTTCTTTTATACTAATGGTCATTGCCTTTGAGGGTTTCTCTTAGGTAGGTGATATGTTAATGCTATCACTGTGACTTAGTCACCCACTTCTTCTTAAAGAAATTTGCATTAACACTTAGTAATTATCTGTCTGGGGAAAAAAAAAAGTTTTTCTTTTCATTCTTTGCCAGTTTATGAAAGTCACATTCAAAGTTTTTGCCCCAGCACCCACATGGGCCACAGAATGAACTTATCTCAAATTAAGGGCCTGTGCTTTCTGTAAGCCTCACATGTAGATTTGAGAAGAGTATTGAAAAAAAAAATTAAAGTGGAGGAGAAAAGCAAAGCAAGTGCATTTGTATAAGAACGATGAAGTAGACTGACAGGAAGAAATTTTTATTTGATTATTGTCATTATTTTTAAAAAATTTATTCATGTAATGAACTGATAAACTGAATTGTTTAAATTTGTATATAGTGGATGCTCACGTCTTCTCTGTGATCCAACACATAGCTTACATCTGAAAATCTCAACTAAACATCTAATGGACATCATTTTCTTGTCTGTCATTTTTAGTTGGCACTTGGGTACACATAGAAATAGACCAAGAGTGATGCTGAATTTGTTAAGTATAATGATTTCCTTATTTTTACTTTGCGGATTATTGATATATTGTCAGTGTATGTTTTTATGCTTGGCAACTAGTAGAGCATCTATAAATAATTTTTCAATGAATAAAAAAAAATCCCACTTGAGGTAGCACAAGGCCATGATTACAATTGCAAAGTTTGTTATTAGAATGCCTGAGTCGGATTCCATTTTGACACATTCTGGTTTTGTGACTTCAGGAGATCTGCTTAACCTCTTTGAGTCTAACTTTTGTCATCTGAAAATGGTAATGATAATTTTATCTCATACATAAATTAATATACAAAAGAAATTTAGACTGGTGTCTGGGCATAATAAACACACAGAAATTGTTAGTTGTTCCCAATCAAGAATTAATAACAGAAAATATATTTCCTCTGCTTATTTGGATCACTTTTCTCACTTTCTTTTCTGAACTCTGGGAATTACAAGCTAATTTCATTATCCAAGAGGAACAAAACCGTAATAAATATTTAAAAAGAGAAAATTCATACATTGAATTCCAAATCAACATAAATTATATAACTCAGTATATGTATGTTGGGGGTGTTGTTTTATTCATGCTTACCTATTTATTTCAACTTTATACCCTCTTTTTTTTCCTACAAAATTATCAATAACATATCATTAAAACAAAAATCCCACAAATATAAGTAAAGTATAAGTACAAATTCAAGATCAAGGGAAACAAAAAAAATAAGAAAAATATAGTTTTATAATATCTCTTCAAAGTGCTATGATCATTTGTTCATGCACTCACTTAACATATACATATGTAGTATTTATTTAGCACCTACTGTGTGCAATATTAAAAAGTAGGAAGCATAATAATTCTCCAGAAGAAGGTCTTTTCCTAACACTAAATTCTAAAAGTAATTTCTCATAGTAGTTATCACAAAACTACAGGGATGATATACAATCAGCTTTAACAATATCTTTACTGAAAATGTAATATTTAATTTCTATTACAATTTCTAATATGACTTTTGAGAAACACAAAAAGCAATAATTAAAATTTGATTATATTTATATTACATTGTGTTAATAATATAAGCATAAATTAAGTGCAATTGGGTATTTGAAAAAAATAAGCAAACAGAGTTAATTACTTTTCAGAGTGCTTGAAGGAGGATTACAATTGAAATTACAATCACTTTTACAAACACTTGTTGGCTCTATATGTGTACCTGTACCTGGATTGTGCGCCAAGTTTTCAAAATTAATGAGCTAGAAGAGACTTATCTGTTCTTCTTGGTTAGAGTGGACTCGTACAAGCCAATGACTTTAAATAATATGTAATTTTAATGTGACTGAAAAGTAACAATCTTTTAAAAATAAAAGGATATTATTTCTATACTGTCAGTGATAATACATAATATGCTACATTAAAGAATTTAGCAAATGTGTTTACCCAGATGTAGATAGTATGGATATAGATAATCTTAACAAAAACAAAATGGAACTAAATAAAACAATTACAAAAATAAAAAATAAGAGCAAAATCAAGTTCATGAACCTTAGATTTGTTGTCAATACCTTTCCCAGTATAAGAACCCCTTTTAAGATATCCTAAAGTTATGTCCCATTTGCAGAGAAAAAGGTTACTATTTTGGATGTTTTCTATATTAAGTTAAAAAAAAAGCCTTTCTATTTTAACTAATTAGGATTATTTCAGTCATAAGAAATATACTAATACTATACTTAAATGAAGTTGAGTGATAAATGGTTTCAAAGTTGATTGATTTAATTAAAGACCTAAGCTTTTTTCCTTCTTATCTGACTCTGTCATTCTCAGAATTTTGGATTTCTTTCTCCTGATTGTGTTTTTATAGTCAAATGACTCTAGCAGCTCCAGACATTAGTTTCAAAAGAAGACAAAGATTTATTCTTATTTGTTATTTTCTGCATTGAAGTCATATGTGAAGAATACTATATGTTACATGTTTACTAAATAGGTTAAATAGTTTTTTGGGGTTGGGGATGAGGTACTGAGGTTAAATACTTTTGACTCAACATTGATAGGCATCATGGATTGGCAGAGAAGAGAACAAACACTGGAGTGCCTTATGCCAGCAGTAATATACTTATATTCACTTTTATTAGCAATAACATATCATTAAACTGACAGGATGTAACATAGTTAGTTGTTTCTTAAACTAACCCCCAATATTTGCAGAATCTCATCAAAAATCACAGAGCCCATTTTCCACATATATAACTATTAGAGATATTGAATGAAGCTACCAAAGTGTTAAATTAAATATGTACTACTCCTCCACCATGCCCGGGCGTCTCTTCTCTGCTCTTATTGTAGGCTCTTTAGCATTTCAGAATTATATTATAAGAGATTGTGGATCTGTAGTACTCTATACATTTAGTGAGAATACTTTAAATATGTCTTATAATTCAACTTTTATTACATTTTAAGAGAGATTTATAATTGTGCTTCCTGGCCTAGCTCAAATCTGTACTCAAAAGAGCTAGTTAGTTGAACTCCCTCGTCTGATCTTTTCTAATTATTCCAGGCAGGTCACTGCATCCCTAGGACCTGTGAAACAGTAACTTGGAAGTGTAGGCGGGAGATGTCTCATTGTCTACTTGCTAGTTCTGTAATTGTTCCAGCTGCTTTAGAAGAATCTGAATTCCTCATTAGATTCCCCTGGATTTCAGAATGGTAATACATGCAAAAACTGTGTTTTATCACAGAACTGCCTGTACAATGTAGGGAGCAGCTTATAATCAAACAGTGTATTTCTCTACTAAAAATATGAATATTCACAATAACTGAGATAAGTAGCCTATAAATATCTTCTCATCAGTTCAGTTCCTGTTTGCTGCCAAAGGAGCTCATGTCATGTTTTTACAATTAATGAACAACAAAAAAAACAAAAATAAGACAAAGACTTTTTTTGTTTAGAACATTAGCATTTCAAATTTGTATTAGAAAAGACTGTGGCTCTCTAATATACTACACATTAGTGAGATACTTTAAATATGTTTTATTATTCAAACCTGATTACATTTTTGAAAGATAAGTTCAAATTATAATTGTTCTTACTTGACCTATAGGAAAAGTGAGTTTCAGAGATGTTAAGTAACTTGACAAAAGAGCTGGGATTCAAAAACGAGGCTTGCCTTGTTCAGCGCATTAGTGTTCACTAGGCTGCCTCTAGTATGTAAAGAATTCAGAGTGGATTCAACTGTCAGTTTCATGTTGATATTCCTTCAGAACTGTTATGATACATTTAGTCCAATTCTTCTAACATCACAGTATCGTCCGTCTACCCTGTCACACACAGAGACTCTAGATAAGTAAATGAGAGCTCGTAGAACATTTCTATGGTATAATATACTTCATTTCAACATCCTTTTAAGAAAACAATGACATATCAAAGACTCCGATACAATGACAAAACTGTTGGATTAATGAGTAATTTATCAATTGCTTAAGGAATATTTGCCTGTCAAATTAGATTCCCATTGTCTTGTAAGTATCTTCCTCTCTCTGGAATGCAAATGTGTTTTTTATGATCTTCATCATGCTTGGCTGCTTGGGTTCCTTGGATTATTTCAATTCACACCCTTAATGACTAGACTCCAGGAAATGTACATTACTAATGAAATGCACATCAGTAATGTTTACTGTGACAGAACTGAAAAGGTCATCTTCTTTTTCTCCAAAGGAACAGCAAATCATGAATCATTAGGATATAGCCTAACATTTTTAATCTGTGCTTGTTGATGCTAATTTTAATCAGTGGATTTGTTTATATTGTATGAATTTAAATCTGCCCTTGGAATATATATATATTTACATGTATCACAGACATAAATATTTGTGTATCATACCTATGAAATATATGAACATATATGATATTTTAGATTCACTGGCAGCATAATTTTTCTGTGATTCATATGCTCTTTCTGGTATGTTCTTTGTTTTTATCTGAAGGAAACATCTACAGAAAAGTTTGTTGCTGTGGATGAGCAGTCTGTGACTCTAAAATCAATGAATGCCCAATATACCCAAACAATACTCCTGGTTTACCAGTATTATCTACTTCACATCCTTTGTGATTGCAATCAGAATCGTGGCTTTAACACCGTCCTTTAGTGCTGATTTCTTTAGTATTGTCCTGAGTCTGACCTCTCTCTGCCTGAGATACCAATCTTGGTGTCCAACAAACTTCTAGATAGCTCCCTCTGGAGGTCCTGTAGACTCTTCAAAACTTGTCATTCTTGAAAGACAATTCTTAGTTTCTATGCCTTGTCCATGTTCCTATTGCAGTAAGTGACATTTGCTCAACTGGCATTTGCTTTCACTCCCCATATACAGTGTATCAGCAAATCCTATCATTTCTACTGCCACATACACCTTAAACATAGCAACTTCTTTTTTTTTTTTTAACTCGATGTTGTTATATATATAATAGTAGCATGCTTTACAATTCATAATACACATATAGAACACCTTTTTACATATCACTGTTTGTATACAAAGTATATTCATACTATTCATGTCTTCAATCATGGATTTAGGATAATGATATCCATCTCCTTCTACCATCTTCTTTTTTTTTGCCCTTCATACCCCCTTGTCCCTTCCCTTCCCCTCCTCCCCATTGACCTTTCTAGTGTTCCTCTAATCCTCCTATGTTCCCTGACCCAACCCCACCCCACTGTGAATCAGCCTCCTTTTATCAGAGAAAACATTTCTGCATTTGGATTTTTGACATAACAACTTCTTTCTGATCGTGTTACTTCTTCCCTCATTGTTCAGAAAGCCATCAGCACTCCCTTGGAGTGTTCTTCTCCTCTAATGTGTGTGAGACTTTCATCTGAAGAATATAGTTATGTCTTTTTTTAATTGATTGCTTTTCAGATTATATTGAGCTTAGATTAAAATTACTTTTTATTTTCCAGGACATTACCAACTAGACGATAAAGACAAAGCATCTCAAAAGATTTGTGTCACTAGGAAAAATCATTATGGTATTGAAAAATGTTTTAGAAGTAAGTCTTATAGTAGGAAACAATGATTTTACTACAGTTGTATTTCAGTTAATAACTTCATGTATCAGTAGTATTCATTTTGAAAAAGTATTATGGAAGCATAAAACAACATGTTAAATCCATTGTTAAGTTTAGTATATCCTTGCTAAGGCTAAGGATCTGCACCAATCCATTTTGTTCTTAAAAGCTATTGATAAAACTTCAGAAATTTTACAAAAAGAAACCCTAGAGAAAGTCATTTTTAGTCTTTCCCATAAATGAAGACACATTAAGCTTGCTTTTTCTCCCTAAAATTATTAATCTTATGTGAGCCTTTTTCAGAAGGAAAATTATCCTACTCTTTCACTTTCAAACATTTGCACTGAATTTTAAGTCTTTAAATAAAGATGTACAATGAAGATAAACTATTTTTCCCTTTGGCACTTAAAGTCTTTTTTTTCTATTCAAAAATGAGTGTTTTAGGTCCAGCTCAATTATTTATACTTTATGTATTTCTACAATGTGCTATCTAAAAAATGGTTCTCACTGGAAACATGTATCAAATAAAAGTGATTTAATTGCTTTTAAATATTATATGATGGAGTGTGAAAGAATAGTCTTATCTTTTGCATTTGAGCTGCTAATGATGGTTGATTTTGATGTAAATGTGTTTGTGTGTGTGTGTAATATTTTTAAACAAGTTCTGATAATAATTAAGTAGTATTATAAGGATTCTATGTATAGACTGTGAAACTACATAATCTTGTCTTATTTCCTTCAATTACTTCCATATCGCATAATACCTTTCCTAAGGGTAAAGTGCAACTGGATATAAAATGAGGCAAATGTTATACTGTGGATATATTTGTAGTCCTTCAGATACATGAAGATCTAAAGAATGCTGTTCCTAATGAGGTTCCTCTTCTATATTTATTCTTTAGGTTAGGGAGAAAAAAAAGTAAGAGTAGGAAAAAATGAAAATAAACATCTCTCTGAATAACATGAGGCTGTAGATTTTTTCTTCATTCTTTAATATTTCTTGTCATCTTTCTTACAGCTATTCATCCATGTAATATCTAGTCTAGGTGGTTAATTTATTTCACATTATTTTATTAGTCGTAGGCTACATCTGACAACTCCTTCTTGTGTTTGAACCCCTGGTATGAGTTTAAAGCATGAACATATGTATGACAAGTGCCCTAAACATCCCAAATCCTAGAAAAAACTATTCATGTGAAAAACCTGCCCATTCAACTAATGATGAATGATCTACTAATATTCCTTTGTGGATAAATAGGAAAAAATTATTCCTATAGTCTGACTGTATGAATAGAAAGGCCAACTATGTCATTTCTTTATAAGACATAACAAAACTATTTTTAAATTTAAAACATTTTTCCAGTAATCCCTAAACAAGCTACACATTTCACTAAAGCAAATAAATTAGAACATATCTGCTTTATTGTCTAACAGCTTATGACTTCTATTGCTTGAATTCTGAACCTCCATTTTCTGATTTTGCTCATGCTTCTTCCTTTGCCTTGGACTGTTCTTTCTCCCCCCTTTATTCCTTTTTTCCAGTACTCCTGTACTTTGTCATCCCAAATGATAGTCTCAAGTGGTTAATGAAGTTATCTAAAAATAGTTTGGCTCATATTCACATTTCCTTTCTTTGCATTTTTATGGTACTTATATTGTATACTGTTTTATTTATCCACTGCTCCTTTCAAGAAGTGTTTATCAAATTCCAAGCATTACACTCTACTCTGGAAATATAGCAATGAAAGCAGCTCAATTCTGGCCTTCACAATCTCAGTGTAAGATCAACAACTGATTAATAAATGCTATGAAATTTCCAAGTATACAGAACTTTCTTTGAAGGAAATGATTTTGTTTTTGTTTGTTTGGTATCATTAAGCTAACTCTGTGGAACACACAGCAGGTTCTCAACCCATTTCACAAAATAAATGTATGAAAACCTGAATGGGTGAGATGGTGTGACAGTGCACATGCTGCAATAAAGACGTTCATGGAAACAGGAACCAGATGAAGATGTAGGAGTTGAATCAAAGGATCCAGAGACGAGAGGAACTTTCAGTGGACGTTTAAATATCAAAAAGAGAAGAATGTTTAACAAAGTACAAAAAAGGTATGGTACCTTAAGGAACTGTGAGCAATCTTTAAGCTACCCTACATTTCTGGAGACAAATTAATGAATCTCTAATACAGAAGATTTTTTTTTTTTTGCTATGTACATGTGTATTTTTAATATAAAGCAGATCCAGTACCTTTGCTTAAAACTCAGGCTGATATCAGAAAATAAGAAGCAAATAGAGTAGCCTGAATTAGAAATCAAAATATACTAGCTATAATGCAATATGAATTTAACTCACTGTATGGCTTTGAAAGTTAACTTTACCTCTCTACACCATAATTTTCACACAGATTAAGTGAAAATGTTGCAATAGATACCCTCAGAGGTCTTTTCCATCACAGAGCATTCTGTGATCCTTGGCTCTTAATGCCTAAAATTTCCTATTTTCAATAGGCTGAACAAGAGAAGAAAAATACAAAGGAAAAGACATTAGGAAAATAACACAGATATAACATATTAGGGAAGCTGCCATTCTACTTTCTCAGGAAAATTGAAGGGAAATGATGACTATATATCTGGTGATAAGGAGTAGGATCCTTTGTGGAAGCAGAGAGTTCAGACCAGACAGCTTGGAGTGTTATGCTGCTACGTGATCATTTTCCTCTCAAAAAATATGGAAGAAGCTACTTTTCTCATGTATAGGACTCCGATAGTAGAAAAGAATTGTGCACTTAATGAAAATAAAAAAACTGTAATCATTTTAGTACCCACAGTAATCAAAATGAATCAATTCAGGAATTTAGTAGATATTACCTGCATCTATCTACTTAACTTGGCATTACAGTTTTGACAGACAAGCATGTTCATCAAGGCAGCGAGACATCTGCCCTTGCAGAAAGGAGGCAGTTTAAGGGCATGTGAAAACGCTCATTCAATGCCATAAGCAAACTGCCACCACTGTGGTTACCAGTCTGTGTGTGTAAGAATTCTCACGATATTTTCAGCCTTGTCTTAGAGTCGCTGCCATGGTAACAGACATGCATAAAAAAGGATAAACATTTGATAAAAGCAAATAGGAAAAAATCTCTACCTACAGGGTATAAAAATATGGCAAGTTTTGTAATGGCAAGCTTTCACAGTATGATGTTTTAGAAGGAAAATTAGTATTAGACAATGTGCTCATAGACTGTGCAGCTAAAATGACTGTGGAGTCTGCAGAAGTCAGTTCTTTTCCTCTTTGGACATGTATGCCAAACACTGTGCACAGCACTATAGAGAATGCTAAGGTAAATGCTACCAAATGTTGGCTATTAAGTGGAAAAGAAAAACAAAGCAGTTAGTTAAAATACAAAAGTTTATGAAAGGTAATATAAAAGCTATACTAAAATAATTTTTGAAGATTTGAAAATGAGGGAAACATATTTCAACTAAGAATATTAGGAGACAATGCACAGTGGAAATGGCACTTAGTTCAGTCCTTAAAAGGCTGAGTCAGGAGGATGGATTACAGGACACTGTGATCCCAGTGAGTTCAAAGCTAGCCTCAGCAATTGCGAGGCGCTCAGCAACTCAGTGAAACCCTGTCCCTAAATAAAAATATTAAATGCCTCAGAGTTCAATCCCCAGTACCTCTTCTCCAAAAAAAACAAAACAAACAAAAAAAGCATTGTAAAAATAAACCCTGTGCAGGGCATGGGGGCACATGCCTGTAATCCCAGCACTTGGGAAGCTGAGGCAGGAGGATCTCGAGTTCAAAGCCAGCCTCAGCAATGGCGAGGCGCTTAGCAACTCAGTGAGACCCTGTCTCTAATAAAATACAAACAAAAGGGCTGGGGGTGTGGCCCAGTGGTAGAGTGCCCCTGAGTTCAATTCCTACTAAAAATAAATAAATAAATAAACAAACCCTATATAAAAGTGATGTGTATGGTAAAAAGCACAGATATTCATTAAATATCATTTAAGAAATACAGAAAAGTGGAATAAAGAAAAAATTAATAGTAACCAAACTACAAGTATTCCTTAGCATTCTGACATATTTTCTTCAAGTCATTTCATACATAAGTAAGATAAGATAAAATGGTATTTTATTTTATTCTGATTTCCCTCCTTGTCATTATACTACAAGCATCTTCCTATATTTTTCCATAGCCTCAGTGAACATGATTTCTTGTGAGTGCATTGATAATACTCCCTGATTCTCTCCTCCATTTAGTGGTTGAGGTCTTCTTGGGTGTGTCAAGGTAATAAAGAGAAATAGAGACCAGCCTTGAAGAAACTAAGGAAATGTTGTTGAAGTCATAAAATCTTCTGGTATGATGGAGGCAGACTATGATTTCCCAAACCCAGTTTCATCGAGTAAAACATTTTTCCTGATAATATATTATCTAAGTTTCGATCGGAATTTTTTTCATTTTTTATCAAGTAAACTCCACCCCATTATAAAAATCCACATACCACATTATTTACCAAGGACCATTTAAAGAAAGACAAAAGAGAAGATTCTTTTAATTTTCTCTGAGTTTCTGGAGGTCCTATTGCAGTATATGGGCCATGAAAATAGTAGACAAATACATTCCAGGGCTTCTAATTACCCAGTTCCCAGTACACTGAGAGATTATGCCACTGTATCTGTGTAACAATCTCAAGAGTCAGCATAGACATGTCCAAATATGACTATGCCAATTTTTTAATTCAAGATGGTAGTATGAATGAAGTCTATGCTATATTTCTGTTTCCCCTAATCACTTCCCTATATATTACACAACAATAAGAGATAGTTTTCCTTTGATAGAAAGATGGGACCATTTGTAATTTACACCATAAGTGGAAAGATAATGGAAATGTGGTAAATGATTTATCAGAGAATCCAGTCCAATTTTTGCAAATGAAATGTCATCAAGATCATTGATTTTTCCTCTGGAATCTATTTAAGAGTTAGGCAGTAAAGATTTAGGAATTGCTGGTATGGTGGTTGGTAGAAATGAGACTGTCAAAAAATAAGCAATAATTTGAACATTGTAAAAATACTAAATTGGGACTCCAAGCCTTTGTTTTCTACCCTTTTAGACTTGATTTTACTTTTCTTTAAAAATGGAATCAAAGAATTTCTGGTTTGAGATATCTTGCATTGGAGGAGGGTAAACTGAAAACTAAATCCTTGAATAAACTTTGCCTGATTCATACAGCCCAGCTTTCCCCAAACATCTCCAGAAAACGAATTGGTTGATCCATATCAAGAGGGATGGAAAGTCCTTTTCTAAAAACATCTGGAAACTGCTATCAAAAAGCAGTTTGCCATGAACTTCCCAGTTGATAGGTACCACCAATCACACAGATTTCAATCCCCACCATTATTTAGTGATTCTCTCATGTTGGACAACCTACTTCTAGAAGGAGATAAAAGTATCCTAGTGACTGTTGGTGGACTATTCATTTGCCAAACAGTATAATGGGTAGCTTTATATCCTAGACACTGCTAAGTCATGTCTCTCTCTCCAGTTGTGTCTCCTGTTCTGTGAGGCCATATTCATATAAATTCCCATAAAGAAACTTAATTCCTGATAATTATATTAGCACATCTCAATCAACTGTATCCCAATTTTGTTTTGAAAATCCCACAGTAGCATACATTTATTATTTAGAATAAGGATACAAATATCTAAAAAATATATATTAAAAGAATTGAATGTGTTAACATCCAGAAAGTGGAATGAAGTAAAAGGGAGAAGAGAACAATGATTTTCTACAAAAATACTTTCAAACTTTTTCATTTAAAAAAATTATTTTCATCTAATGCTTTAATGAAGAAGAGGGTGGAGAGAAACAGAGAAAATGCCAGAGTGTGATTTAAGATCAGCATAGAAAAGAATACTGGCAAATAAGCAATTGTCAGTACCAATTTAAAGGATCTCACCATCAAAGGTACAAAATAAAGGGAAAAGAAGTGTGACTCTAGTTTATTATCCGTTAGAAAAGGAAGTTATGATATTAGGAGTAAATCTTACCCATTTTAAACCTATGTAAATTGGATGATATAAGCATTGAAGTTTTGTAATGAGTTTATATTGATTTTTCCCAGTTTTTGTGAATTATTTTATTAAAAATAAAGTGGCAATGAAAATTTAATTAACATGTAAATTTTTTGTTAGTTTGGCCTAAAATATTCTTCTCTCCTTCTACTATAATTAGGAATGTTTATCCTTGTTTTATATTTCAAATGAAATAATTTTGAGCCAAAAAGAATGGAAGTTTTGCCATCTCTTGAAATATGTTGAAATACATCCTGAGGCATTTATATTCTGTAATTTATACTGAGATATTTATACTGATATTTATTCTGAGATATTTATACTGAAATATTTATGCAATACACAGCCTTTTTATGTAACAACTGGTCAATTCTATGATTTTTCATCTCTGCAAATAGATTCTTTTAGATTGTTTACATAATAAAATAACAGGAAAAATAATTTAAAAATTGTGTTGGGACTGGTTAAGGAAGACATGGTTGAGACATGTTAACAAACTTTGTTGGAAACGGGGAGTCATTTTGTTCATGATATGAAAAACAAAACGGGGTATAATTTAATATGCTATTCCCTTCTGCTTTTTCAAAACAACAACAACAAAAAAATTAAGCAAACCCATGTCATATTATCATAATATAAATGTAAGTTATTGACTTGTTTACAATATAAAGTTTTTGACTTATATGGAAGTATTGAGCTTAAAACAAAAGGTGAGCACCTGAAGATATGTCTATAAAAAGAAACTAAGATTAAAAAAATAATAATATTTTACCTTTTCAACAGGGAGGGTGAATCCGAAAGGTAAAAAGAGAGATATGCTAAGATCTACATCAAAAGAGAATCTGTTAAAGTTAATAGCTTTGGGACAGAAAAATACACATAAGGGCTCCTCTGAGAGTACAGATTACCACTGTCCTTGGTTAGTTTATTGAGGAAACAATTTCTAAGATGACGTTGATTGCATCTTAGTAATGAGTTCAGGCAAGGTAGAGAAACTAGTTACCAAGGAAAATAGACAAGGCTATAAAATTAAGAGACCATAAAGGCAAAATTTGATTCAGTGAGAACAATTTTTCTACAAAGGAGGAATTGAGGGAGTTTGTGGTTAGAGAGGAAATCTCATTTCTTGACGTTCACAAGCATTTATCTTGATCATTGAGGACATTTCAACAGCACCTACCAGCAGACTGGGGTGCAGAGCAAAACCATCAGAAGCTATTGGCTGGGCAGGCTGTTTGCAGCCTCAGAGTCAGGAGAGCTCTCCCACTCCTCAGGTGGGCTGTGCTGCAGAAGGTGATATTCTCCCCAGGCAGCTGGCGGAAAGGTACAGTATCCTTTTCTCACAGTGCTCAACGACACCTAGAAAAGTTTAAAATTAATGGTCAGGCACATAAAAGTTGATATGAAATAAATTTTTAGTAGCTCTGTCATATCCCTGGTCCCTTTATTGGTCCTATTGTACCATAATCATATTCCTTTATGATTTGCTTTGGCAATGAAAAGTTAGTGTAGAATGGGAATTTTTCTAAATGGATTTTTTCCCTCTTTCTTCAAACACCAGTGAAATAAGGTTTCTCTTGAAAAGGGTGAGCATCTGAGTGGGAAAAGGACACTTTGTTTCATTGTATTTACATGCAACAAAATGGAACAATTTTAAATGTACAGTTTGGTGAATTTTGACAAATGTAAATATTCATATGCTACAGAAGATGCAGACTTCCTCATAACCCCAGAAAGTTCCCTTGTACCCCTTTGACTCAATCATTCCACTCCACACCTTTCCTCTATCCCGAAGAATCCATTTTTCTTATTTTTGTCATAATGAATGCATTAGAAACAAAATTGAGGCAGGTGAGATTAGAGACCCCTGTCCCAAACCCCATCCCACCTTGACTTAGCAAGCCTAAGGACCTACCTTTCTTCTCACCCCTTAGTGTTTTAGGAGGAGCTAACTAACATCAAGCATAAACAAGAACCTATTTTTCCAAAAGACTGCTTGACTATCCTGACATGACTTGGCAGAGATTTAGAGCATGCACAATAAGCATTATGGGCAAGGAACAGCAATCTATCAATCACACCTTGTTTAGCATAAACCAATCCCAGCAAAACACAAAAACACGAAACAAAACAAAAAAAAAAAACACCAAAGGTGAACTAAGACCTCAGGAGATCTATAGACCCAGACCCACTCTGAGTTCATGGGCAGACCCATTTGTTCTGTCCCCTCCTGTCTTCACACCCTCTTTTAATCCAAGAAACTCTTTTAACTGTTTCTCTTTGAATTGGTAAATTCTTCTCAGTTGAGTGGGAACTGGCCTTCATCCAAAGACCCATTAATGCAGTAACAAAAATTGTATAGAATGTTCTGTTTCATGTAAGGATTCCCTCACTCAATATGATATTTTATTTGTTTTTAAATAATAATCCATGTTTCTCGTCTGTCAAGAATAGTTCATTCCATCTTCTTTTTTGGTGTGTTCTAGTATAAATTTATAATGATATCTTTTTATATTCAGCCATTGATGGGAACTTATGTTATTTCCATTGTGGACCTATTATAAATAAAAATTTTATGAACACTTTTAAACAATTTTTAATAGACATGCTTTTATTTCTCTTGAATAGGAACAGAATTGCTGAATATCAGGGTAGGTATGTGCTTAGCATAACTAGGGAGCCTTGGCCAATGTTCTGGACATCTTTTTCCACTTAGCACCTCATTTTCTTTACTCTGAAACTCCTCATAGTGCACTTTCTATGAATTCTGACCTGTCCCTCTACAACGCAGTAGTATTTTCATGCTCTGCTTGTCTTATCACGTAACAAGCTCTGTAATGTGCTTTCGGGAAGGAAGCTGGATGATTATAAATAGATCTCATTTCCTTTTCCCCTTCTTCTCAGGAACCACAGTTCTGTAATTCCTGTTGTCCAATGTCTAAAGGTTTGTTTAAATATTTTGTTAATTTTAGATGTTTATAACCATAGAACAAGACAGTTCCCAGTTATTTCGCCATAGTCAGGAATAGAAGCAATATAATTATGCTAATTGAAATATCTGGGTCATTTCTCTGTCTGCTTCTATTGACTGTTTTTGTCCAAACTGTGGGTTATTACATTTTTCTGTGTATTTTTATGTTTAGTAATTTATGTCATATTAATTGCTTTAAGTGATATGTCAAAGAGACTGAATTATTTTATCCCCCATTAAGTTATGATAAGCTTCATTTTAGCAAGTTAGTAGCCAGTTATCTTGGTTTTATTTAGAGTTGATTTTAATTTATACTTTATATAGGCCAATCTATTTCTAACTTTTCAATTATTCCTAGGAAAAAAACCTCAGTTATGGGACACAGGTTTTAGTCCTAAGGCATCACTCTTCTGGGAATTCAGTGGAAAATCTGCAATGGTTAACAACATCCTCTAATTTGGCATGAATTGAACATCAAACTGGCTGAACATCAAAATTGAACATCAAAAACATCTCCCCACCAGCCAATAGCAGTTGACATCTTTGCTCAGATCTATCTTCAGTTAATGCTGTTCCTCTTGGATTGTATCATGTCTTATCCTATGTGTGAATAATTCATATGTCAGCCACAAGCTTACATGATATTTTTATATTCACACTTTCTGGACTTCTCTTTTCTTGGGATTTCCCCCCTTATTTTCCATGTTTCTAAAGCAGGCCTAACTCCAGTCCAATAAGACTGCAGCTTTCTTCTTGATCTCTATCCCCTGATACCTTGTGGACTGGGAAACATTCCTAAGAGGATCTCACCAAATGTGTTTGCCCTGTTTAAGGGTGAAAACAGGTCCAGTTTTAAGTATTTTTGCTTATTTCAAGTTGCTCCTCTGCTCCTTTTGTTGTTTCATGCATATTGTCCTGAATTTTTCATTGTTTGCAATAGGTTTATTATTAAGTGCTTATTATTATTTAGTATGATGCAAACTGTACAAGTTACTCTACCACTGATGGAAAGGCAAGAATCTGGGCTTTCCGTGTAGTTATACTGTATCAGCTGCATGATATAATATTTTCTTTGTAAAATATCTAATACTCCTGACATATAGTATAATGTGGGACCCATATCAAATATCCATTTATATAATCTTTCTGATTGTAAAAGTTCTTTAAAAATTAACAAATTTTAATGATCCAGTACCATCTCTCAAGATAGTATTATTAGAGTGTGATGAATTAGTTCACAATAAAAATAAAGGTGTCTGTTAGTGACCAAGACCATCAATAAGTTTATTATCTTTCCTCCTTTCTTCATACCAAATACTATTCCTCAGGCACTGCTGAGCACAATGTGATCTTGCCTCCTTCCATTCATTCATTCAAAACTTATTGTGTATGCACTATGATTCATTTGGTTTTCCAGATGGTGTGGATTAAGAGTAAATCCACAGTACACACTATCATGTATGCGATAGGATAGGCAGGCAAGAAATAAACTAAGACTGTAAGTATACACATATCAGATATATCCCATAAAACAGACTAAAGCAGAATAAGGGACTAGGGAGTGACAGGTGCTATTTTAATTAGGGGAGTCAAAGAAGTCCTCTCTGAGGAGCTGGTATTTATACAGAGATCTGGCTGGGGGAGAAAAAAGGAGTCATGCAAATAATTGGGGAAGACCACTCCAGGCACAAAAAACAACAGGACAAAGGGCTAGAACTGGCATGTTCAAAAAATAACACTGAGACCACCGGGATTAAAGCAGAATGAATAAAGGTGATAGTGATAGAGACTATAGAAAAAGGCAAGGCTAGATTATGTTGGGTGTGAAATTTAGATTCTAATAAGTATAATATGAAGTCATGGAGCATTGAAAGCATGAGAGGGATATGATCTGATTTACATTTTTAGTAGATTTTTCAAGCTGCTGTGTGAAGAATAGACTTTACATGAGCAGCATGGAATAAGGAGATTATTCTCTGAAGGAAGCTATTACAGGAAACCATCCAAAAGATGATAGTAGCTTTAACCAAAATGAAAGCATAGAAAATGTTTTGTACCCCCAATTTTTAGCATGATTCAAAGGGTTGTTTTATTTGTTTCTTTATGACATCATAGAAGGGTCAGGTCATTGTAAGCCTTATCTTAAAAGTGTCAGGGCTATGGGTGCACAAAAGCAATATGCATGTCATAGAAAATGAAATTGCTTTACCATTCACAGGACTTTTGAGTAGGACTCAAGTTAAAATAATTGAGGTTAAAGAAATGAAAATCTATTATTAAAGATATAGCATTCATATTAAAACTAATCACATATAATGAGGCACATGTGGAGGTTGTTCTAGCATAACAGCTTCTTTTTGTAGTCAGAGAAAGAAAAGTTGTCCTTTTGTGCTGTGAAAGTAGCTATAAAATGTCTGTATGAATATCTTGCTAATTTTTCAACCTCACAATTGAGCATTTGGTTGAAGCACTGTCCTGGGAGACTTGAACTTTGGGTTTTAGCTTTACCATTAGTTTTGTACCCAAATGAGCAGAAACTGCTATAATTGGGGACCTGCCTGACATCTTCTAATTTTGGGAGAAATAATTTTGTAAGTGAAATAGGCAAAGGAGGAAAGAGATAAGTAGAATCAGCAGCCATTTATTAAATCCTCTCTGATCCTAAGCACAAGAACAGTTTATAGGAAAATAGGAACATTTACTCTAAGAAAGCAAGGACTTAATTTTTACCATTAAAGGGAAATGAGGATATTTCTATGTCTAAAATCCAGGTGGCTGTTTAGCTCCATAGAGAAAATAAATGTAAAGACTAGTATTTTCCCTTTAGTTCTGTTCTTCTGATTTCCATCCAACATGCAGAAGGCACATGCTATTTGGAATCATATAATCATTGGTTTGTGTAGTTGAGTAGGATGTTTATCTGTGAAATTTATTTCAAAGAGTTCAAGCTGAAGAAGGGTGAAACCCTCAGCTATTGTTAGTTGTAATGACTGCTATGGGGAAATGAAGATGCCGAAACTAACTTTTATGATGCCTTGCCAGCCCTCAGCTTCTCCTGTCGCTTCCATGCTGAGAACAGAGAAAGCATTAGCTAATCCACAAGAGGAATCTCAGATAAGACTGTTGTGGTGAGGGCAGGCTGATCACAATTTTCTATTTTATCTTTTATCTCAGGTACCTTGCCCAACTTCTGATCAAAGGATCTCTTTGAACATTTTCCTCACACAAAAAGGAAATGGAAGTTACTTTTTCTGTGAGTGCTAGTGTTTCATAATATAGGCACAGTATAATTATTTGTCATGTGTTTTTGCTCTCTTTGTCTCATGACAAAAGTTTTAAAGTTTTACACTTTCATACAATAAATAGAACTGGGACTTTTGGAAATTGTGCAGCTGATTTTATGTAGATCTTTTTAGTTCTATTAGATATTTCTCAGTTACATTTTTCTTTAGATTCTCATGAAAGAGAAAAGAGGTGTGTTAAGAGAACACACTCAATGCCTTATTAAGGCAGCATAATAAGGGGAGCTTGTGACAAGGAGCAGTGGAAAACATATACGACATATTCTAATAAAAGAAACTGCAAGAGAAGAGAAGAATGAAAGGGATTGAGAGTAGATGTACCTTTTGCTACCTACTTAGGTTTGTTTATATTTTGCTTCTTTTTATATTTCGTTACATATCCTTATCCTGGCTGATTACCATTTCTCTATAAAATTAGGGAGGAAATCTGTCCTTTCCTGCATGGTAAAGTGGATATGATGGTTTGAAATAGATATATAGAAATACCTTTCTACTTCCCTCTTGTTCAGATCATTTTTAATTATTACAAAAATCAGGCATGTGGGTAACTACCAGACTTTAGCTTTTTCCTGCCTTGATAACTTAAAATATGGTGCATAAATGAACTACAGCAGAGTACTTGAGAGCTTATTAGAAATTCAGAAGTTGTGGGTTCACTCCAAATCTACTGATTCAGAAGTATCTAACTGGGCCAGGGAATCTGTTTTGTCAAGCTCTCCACATGATCTTATGCACACTAAATTTTGAGAAGTTCTTTCATAAGTGTGTGGAGCAACAAAGGATTCTGCATTTCTAAGGGTCCAGGATGAACAAATATGGCTGATCCACACAGTATACGTTGAACTCTGAGGTTGTAAAGGCGGTCCTAATTCTGAGATTCTTTTTTCTTCATTTTCTTCTTTTTTTTCTTTTCTCATTGTTAGATTTTTATCCACACCACTTTCTCCTTATTCTGTAGGTCTGCACTGCATTTATTGAATGATGAGAATCCAGAAGAATACCAATGAAAATGAGGGTTGTTTTTCCAACAATTCTTTTAAACAAGCTGTTCTAACTCTCTGTTTCCTGGATCCATAGTGATTTTCAGTTTCTGACATAACAAGGTTGTAATAACCTATAACATTCAGGTTATTATTACCTACTATAGATACCAGGTCAGAACTACTGAATTTTCATTATCATGGCTTCTCTTCTCATCTCACACTTAACCTGTGGCCTTGGTCCAATCTGTAGGAGAAATAATGTGGTTGTACTTCCCATCTTCCAGTTCTGACCCTAGGGTCGGAGAGTAGGATGATGAAATCGACCTCCTCTGCTGGGCTATAGTTTGGTAAAGTGGAGGAATCCCTGGTCTTATATGTCTGATAGTGGAGTCATCAAACTGTCGAGATTCTTTTCTGTGCTTGTGAAGGCACCAGAGGCCTGGGGTGCTGAGGAGAGTTGCTGACATCTTCCTTCCCAATGCATGACATCTTGTTTCCTTATTGCTCCTTCACTGTACCTTCGCTTCACATGCACTGTTTTGGCATTACAACCTGTTGAATCAGAAGCTTTGTATAGCTGAGCCAATATCCAGCCACAATGTAAGATACCTCGTTTTCACCAACTTGCTCTGATTATCTGATGACCCCTTCTGAGGGTGAAGACATAACAAAGTCAAAAACTTCTTGAATCACTTGCGCACCCACAGGTATATAGATTACATATAATTGTGTGGGGAAGGATGTTGGGGATTTTAGGCCCTGACTCCTCTCGATCCACAAGAGAAGGGGGAACACGCCCCAACAAGGATGGATCGAGAAAGGTAAGAGCCAACTGACCACCAGCACCCAGCCCTCCTTTCGAGGACAATCAGATGCATCAGGGAGACCGGTCAAGGCACGAGCTCAGTTTATTGAGGAAGTTGGATGGCCTTTATAGAAGACATGGGCCAATCAGCAGAAAGGTTATAGGGGAGCATAGGGAGCACAAGCAGATCACATTAGAGGAATAGCTACTAGCCTATTCTAGTGGTGGTTTGATTTTTCATCCATATGTCAGGGCAACACCCCTGGGCTAGGCCAAGTCCACGTATCAGGAAGTGGGAGACAGCCAGAGAGTTAGGTTTTCATTTCCTTGACTTAAATTTCTATTTTTTAGGCTGACGGTTCTTAATGTACCCAAAATTTCCCCCTTTTGGTTTTACTGATGGGAGCCCACCTTACTTGAGGGTATGCCTGTCTTAGGTTGTCCCCTTCTGGGGATCTTACCTGTCATTGACTACCACCCTAGGACTTCAGGGGAACTTACCCAAGGCCAGCAAGCCACGACTGAGGGGAAGACATGGGACAGAACAGTCGCCTTTGGAAGGGCTTCCCATGGATGATTTAGACCTCCACATCCTGACAAGGACCATGTCCAAGTTTGTAGGGCTCCCAATCAGCATTGCTGAGGGCAGCATATTGTTGGCGGACCACCATATGCTGTACTGATTTGGCCCTGTCCTTAAGGAATTGAACAAGCTTGTTGATTACACAGGGCCCAAAGATGAACACAAGGATAATGGTAACCAGAGATCCCACAAAGGGAAGAAGGTAGGGGAGCCACCCATTTAGTCCAGTCCAAAGGAAGCTAAAGTGAAGCTTGTTTTTGCAGCACTCCAGGTCTTCTTGTAGCCTCTTGATTTTGTCTTGGACAATGCCCAAATGGTTGGCATAGAAATAACACTCCTCTCCCAAGAACAGGCATAGTCCCTCTTCTCTCACCGCAGGGTGTTGGAATACTTGCGAAGGGCGTCCAGGACAATAGTGCTCCTGATGAATATTAGGAGGGAGATGATGAGTTCAATCACAACGAGACAGAAGGTCCACCATGGTCTTTTCATTCCTGTGGAAAAAGGGAAAAGATCACACCTCAAGAGAGTGTGCTCTTGGGTGGTCATTTTGTCCTTATTGGCGGTATTTGAGGTCCCTGGTGGGTACCCAAATAGGGCTTGGTTCCCCAATTGGGAAGACACATCCAAGTCCTCTGCCCGCACTTATGAGCGGATCAGGACCACCCCAACATCCGGTTAGTGGGTCCTTCCATTGGACCTCAACCTTTAGGTAGGGTGTCAGGTTGGAACAATGTCTCTGAAAGGCAGTTAAGGGCTGGTCTTTGGAAAAATTTAAAATATTTAATGTAAGCATCGCTGTTTTTAACTGATCATGGGGGCTGTTTCCCCCTTTTTGTTTTATTAATTGGTCCTTTAGGGTCTTATTGTGCCTCTTGATGATGGCTTGTCCTTTAGGGTGTTGTAGGAATATGGGCTTGGCATGCTCCTTCGGCAGGGATCGTACCTGAATCATTAAGGGAGTTATGGGATTCTTATCTAGCTTAATATAAGATGAAGCCAAAGCTGGCAGCAGGTTTACTACATAGTGGCTGTCTGAAAAGAGATTCATGGGCTCATGGACATGAGTTGAAGCTAAGGCAACTGCATACAACTCTTTAAACTGTGAAGATCCAGTGACTGGTTCAAATTAGCTAACTTTTTTTTCCTTCTTCTGGGGCTTAAGCTTGCTTCCCCATTTTCATTTCAATGCAAGTCCTGGCTGAGGTCTGGAAGGGTGGGGAACTGCAATTGTGAGCAGATACTTTATGCCTAAGGCAATTTTTTTCTAATCTCTGGCTCCTAGAGTTATACTGCCTTCTAGGAGGACCATTCAGTCAATTTCCTGTGGCAGCCAATAAAACTTTTGCCAACTTTCGGGTTTGCCTTTCCTTAGGGGGATCACAGTTGTTGTACTGTTGATGAGCTAAGCCCTGGAGGATAGTTTCAGCCCAAGGCGAATTGGGTTCGTCCTCTGAGACAGCTTTTTTAAGTTTCTTTAGGTCCTGAGCCTCCCATGGATACCACAGAGCAGGCGTATTGGCCCCCGGGTTAACATTTACTGGGAAGGTCATACATGGCGGAGGCGTGTTTCCACCTATACTATAAGATGGCTGTTCTAACGGCTTCCCGCCAGTTGGATAAGATGGTGGCGGATGCTCCCCAGACAGAGGGTGACAATATGGCGGAGGGCACTCGCCACCCGCAGAGCCTGTCGAAGGTTCAAGAGCAGGGGCAGTTGGCTGCGGAGCGGGGGTTTAGGGGGCTAGGCAGGAATCAAAGGGGTCGAAAGGATCACCACTACAATGGGTGTTAGGGATCCCTTCTTTATTTGTGGGATGAGGACGTGCTAGAGGAGACCCAAGTCATTCTTTAACAAAGGTCTCCCAATCTAGGCTGCCCCCTGAGCCTGTTTTAGCGGGTGTAGATGTGGATGCCTGAGGTGATCTGCCAGTGTCCCGGGATGCCCCCTTGGGGGTCCCAGGAGAGAAACAAGCCTTAAGGGCTGAAAGGGTAGGGTATACCCCTAAAGGCGGGCCCTCTCCCAAGTTAATCTCTAACGAGTTGTTCCGTGCAGTCCCAAGTAGACCAATCAAAGAGGTTAGCAGTAGGGAGCCAGTTGGCCGCCTGTGTTAATGTGTCACAGACCTTTTCTGCTGGGCATCTGAGATCTCTAAGCCTCGGTTTTTAAGCATGAACCTCAATGCCTTAAGGGCTGGATCATCGTATTTGGTATAAGTTTGCCCCATCTCTTTAGGGATGCTCTTACCTTGATACTCGCCTGGCCCGGTACTTTCAGTCTGGTAGTTGCTCCTTTAATATCCCTGTTCAGGAGCCAGAATGTTGGAGGTTTTAGCCCCCAACTCCTCTCGACCCACAAGAGAAGGGGGAACACGCCCCAACAAGGACGGTTCAGGAAAGGTAAGAGCCGACTGACTGCCCGCACCCAGCCCTCCTTTCAAGGACAATCAGACACATCAGGGAGACCGGTCAAGGCAGGAGCTCAGTTTATTGAGGAAGTTGGACGGCCTTTATAGAAGACATGGACCAATCAGCAGAAAGGTTATAGGGGAGCATAGGGAGCACAAGCAGATCACATTAGAGGAACAGCCACTAGCCTATCCTAGTGGTGGTTTGATTTTTCGTCATATGTCAGGGCAACACCCCTGGGCTAGGCCGGCTAAGTCCACGTATCTGGAAGTGGGAGACAGAGAGTTAGATTTTCATTTCCTTGACTTAAATTTCTATTTTTTTTGGCTGACGTGTTCTTAATGTCCCCAACAGAAGGAGGTTGAAGTGATGATTGAGGAAAATCAAACTCATTCAACAGGTTCTTAACAAGCATTGTAGGAATTTTGAACAGATCCTTTTCTTTAGTTTAATCTTTTTTTTTTTAATGTTCATTTGACCTCATATTGATAAATAGTCAGAAAACAGAAATATTGCATTAAATACATTTTTTCCTCTATCCTATCAACTTTCAGCACATCCAGTTTATCCCATCACTTACTCAACGGATAGATCCCACCTTCCTTTGGATTTCATTGGTTAAGCAGAGGTTCATAAGGGAAGGTGTCATACTCATGCACTTTAGTTTGAGCCATTTTGATTCCAGAGGACTGTTGTGTTACTCAGATCTTCACACCATTTCCAAAATACCTGACAAGAACCACTTAGAGGAAGAAAGATATATTTTGGCTCACATTTTTGGGAGATTAAATGCATGGTAAGCAGGTTCTAAGGCAGAAACAACATGGCAAAAAGACATGGACAGAGGAAAACTTCTCATCTTATGGCACCCTGGGAGCACAGAAAGATATAAAGGGGTAGGGATAAAGAAATATAGGTAGGGCCAGGGGCCAGGTACAAATACATTCCCTGAATAGAACTATGTGCTACCTGACTATAATTTTCATCACCTTCTGGTAAATCCATTCAAAATATTAACTTATCAAAAGAATTAAACTACTGATGAAGTGACAACTCTCACAATCCACTCTTTTCACATTTGAATATTGCAATATTGCCTTATATATGAGCTTTGGGGGAATATTCAAGATCCAAACCATAACACCTATAAAGGAGACTATAATGGTAAAGAGTTCTGTGGGCAGAAGATGAAAACCATTAATGTTCTTCTTTGTGAAAAACTTTATTTTAATGTTTTGTTTATTTATTTGCACTGAGTATTGAAACCATGGGCACTTTGCCACTAATCTACACTGTGAGCCTTTTTTTATTGGTCCTTTTTACTTACACATAACATTGGGATTCATTTAGTTATGCATAACATTGGGATTCATTTTCTGGTATTTGCTTATAGTTTTGTTTGTTTGTTAATGTCTTGTGGATGTACGTGATGTTGAGATTCATTGTGGTATACTCATATATGTACATAGGAAAGTGATATAACGTTCATTTAACTGTCTTTCCCTATCTAATACCTCCTCCCTTCCCTTCTTTCCACTTTGTCTACTCTACTGGACTTTCTTCCATTTTTTTTTAAATTTATTCATTTGCTTTAGTTGTACACAATGTGTTTATTTTTACATGGTGTTGAGGATCGAACCCAGGCCGCGCACGTGCTAGGCGAGTGCTCTACCGCTTGAGCCACAATCCCAGCCCCTCTTCCATTTTTTATTCACTCCCCCCCCTTATATTCTATTAGCTTCCACATATCAGACAGAAAACATTAGGCCTTTGACTTTTAGGACTGGCTTATTTCACTTAGCATTTCCTTACAGGAAAATATCATAATTTTATTCTTCTTTATGGCTGAGTGATATTCCATTGTGTATATATACCTTTTCTGTATCCTTTCATCTGTTGAAGGGCAACTAGTTTGGTTCCATAGCTTGATTATTATGAATTGTGCTGCTATATTGATGTGATTGTATCATTGTAGTATATTGATTTTAAATCTTTTAGATACATACCAAGAACTGGGATAACTGAGTCATATGGTGGTTCCAGTCCTAGTTTTTTGAGGAATCTCCATACTGCTTTCCAGAGTAGTTTCACTAATTTGAAGTCCTACCAACAATGTATGACTGCTAATCCCCAAGAGGGATATTTACCAATATCCTCACCAACATTTATTATGTGTATTCTGGATAATTGCCATTTTGACTGGATTGAGATGAAATGTCAATGTAGTTTTAATTTGCATTTCTGTAATTGCTAATTATGTTGAACACTGTTTTCATATATTTGTTGACCATTTGTATTTCTACTTTTGACAAGTGTCTATTAAGTTCTTTCACTCATTTATTATTGGGTTATTATTTCTTTTTTGGTCCTAGGTTCTTTGTATATCATGGATTTTAAAGCCCTGTTTGATGAGCAGGTGACCAAGATTTTCTCCAATTCTGTAGGCTTTCTTCAATCTCTGGTTTCCTTTGCTGTACAGAAGCTTTTAGAAGCTTTTTAATTTCATGCCATCTCAATTACTGATGTTTTATTCTACTGTTTGCACTTTAAGAGTCTTGTTAAGAAGTCAGTCTCTGTGCTGACATGTTGGAGTGTGGGGCCAACATTTTCTTCCAGCAGTTTTAGAGTTTCTGGTCTATTTCCTAAGTCTTTGATCCACCTTGAGTTGACTTTTGTGCAGAGTAAGAGATAGGGGTAAAATTTCATTCTACTACATATGGATTTCCAGTTTTCCCAGCACCATTTGTTGAAGAGGCCACTTTTTCTCCAATGTATGTTTATGGCACCTTTGTCTCATATGAGAAAACTGTATTCATGTGGGTTTGTCTCTGTGACTTCTATTCTGATTCATTGGTCTTCATGTCTTTTTTGGTGCCAGTACCATGCAGTTTTTGTTAACTATAGCTCCATAGTTTGATGTCCAGTATTATAATGCCTCCTGCTTTGCTTTTCTTGTTAAGTATTGCTTTGGCTATCCTGGATCTCTTATTTTTCCAAATAATTCCATAATTGCTTTTTCCAGTTCTGTGAAGAATGTAATTAGATTTTTTATGGGAATTGTATTTAATCTGTATAGCATTTTTGGTAGTATAACCATTTTTGCAATATTAATTCTGCCTATCCAAGACATGGATGGTCTTTCCATCTTCTAAGATCTTCAATTTCTTTCTTTATTGTTCTATAGTTTTCATTGTAGAGGACCTTCACTTCTTTTGTTAAATTGATTACCAAGTTTGTTTGTATGTTTGTTTGCTTTAAGGCTATTGTGAAAAGAATAGTTATCCAAATTTCCTTTTCATCAAATTTTTCATTGGAGTATAGGAACACAATTGATTTATGAGTGTTGATCTTGTATCCTCCTACTTTGTTGAATTTGTTTAGGAGCTCTAGAAGTTTTCTGGTGAAGTTTTTTGGATCTTCTAAATGTGGGATCATGTCGTCATCAGAGACAATTTGAGCACTTTTTTTCCTACTTGTATCCCTTTGATTTCCTTCTCTTGCCTGATTTCTCTAACTAGAGTTCCAAGGACCATGTTAAATAGGAGTGGTTAAAGGGCATATTCTTGTCTTGTTTCTGTTTTTAGTGAAAATGTTTCCAGTTTTTCTCTGATCAGTATAATATTGGCCTTGGGTTTGTTGTATATAGCCTTTTAAATGTTGAGGTAAGTTTCTTCTATCCTAGTTTTTCTAGTGTTTTAAACGTGAATGGGTTGTGTACTTTCTTAATTTTTTTGTATCTATTCAGATAATCGTGTGTTTCTTGTCCTTAGTTCTATTTACACAGTGAATTATATTTATTAATTGACATATGTTGAAACAACCTTGCATCCTTTGAGGGAAACCCATCTGATCATGGTGCACTGTCTTTTAAATATGTTTTTGTTGTGGTTTGACAATATTTTATTAATAATTTTTGCATCTATGTTCATCAAGGATATTGTTCTGAATCTTTCTTACCTTGATATGGTCTTTGTCTGTTTTTTTGGTCAGGGTGATAATGCCTTCATAGAATGAGTTTGGCAGTGTTTCCTACTTTTCTGTTTGAAGAAATAATTTGAGAATTGGCATTAGTTCTTCTTTAAAGATAGGGTAGAATTTGGCTGTGAATTCATCTTGTCCTGGTATTTCCTTTGTCGGAAGGCTTTTGATACCTGATTCAATTTCATTCCTTGATATTGATCTTCTTAATTTTTCTATTCAGGTAGGACATAAGTCTCTAGGAATTTGTCCATATCTTCAAGATTTTCCAGCTTTATGTAGTATACAGTTTCAAAATAGTTTCTAATTATCCTCTGAATTTTAGTAGTGTCTGTGAAGATATTTCCTTTTTCATCTCAAATTTTTATGAATTTGAGTTTCTCCCTTTTTTTTCATGGTTAGTTTGGTTAAAGGTTTATCAATTTTGTTTATGCTTTCAAAAACCTGTTTTTTGATGTTTTGTATTTTTTTATTTGCAATTTCATTGATTTTGATTCTGATTTTAATGATTTCCTGTCTTCTACTGATTTTGTTTTTGTTTGAATTATTTATTTGGTGGTATCTTTCTATTCTTTTAATGTATAAGCTCAATGCTATGAGCTTTCCTCTTAACTACCTTCATACTATCCCAGGAAATTTGGTATGTTGTATCACTATTCTTATTTATTTCTAAGATTTTTTTTTATTTCTTCCCTGGTTTCCTTTGCTATCCATTCATCATTCAAAAGTGTATTATTAATTATTAATGTTAGAGTGGTTTCTGTTTTTATTTTATCATTTATTTATAATATAATTCCATTGTGATCTGATAGAATTTAAGGTATTATCTTAATTTTTTTGGTATTTACTAAGATTTGCTTTGTGACTTAAAATATGGTTTAGAAAATGTTCCATGTGCTGCTGAGAAGAAATTGAATTCAGACATTGGTGGATGAAATATTCTCTAGATTTCTTTTAGGTCCTCATTATTAATTGTTTTAGTTCCATAGAATCTTTACTTAGTGTATGTTTGGATGATCTAAAGTGGTTAGAGAGGCATGTTAAAGTCACCAAGAATTATTGTATTGTGGTCTATTTGATTGTTGCTATTAAGAAGGACTTGATGCCTCATTGTTTGGGACATAATATTTATGATAATTATGTCTTATTGATACATGAGTCCCTTAAGATGTATGAACTGGGCCACCACCAGAGGAAGGGTCAGAGAGGGCCTGACCAGAGGAAGGGTCCCATCCATTCCCTGGGGGACTGCAACCTGCCCAACTGTGACTGGAACAAGCTATAGACACCCGCCAGGAAGAAGCAGCCCAGCCACCAGCCTGTGCGACCACCGCCCCATGCCACCACCAGGACCAGGAGGTTTAGGCTCCATCCTGTGGAAAGGCCCTGCTGCCCACCTGCCCAACCCCCACCAAAATGACTAGACTGGGAGGAGACCCAGGAGGAGGAGAGTAGGGAGAGGAAAACCAGACTGCCTGCTCCGCTGCACTGCGGCCAGGAGGAGATCTGGAGAGAGAGGCCCATTCTACGCCCACAAATCAGAGAGGCAACCTGCATCTGCCCAGAGAGACACACAGCACTGGGATTCTGTAGCTACTCAACCCAACACCAATATAATTATAGGCCTGAGGCTGCAACTGCCACAAAACTGAGTTAGCGATGCTACTACTAAGGAACAACAAAAAAAAAGGTCCGGGTAAGACATCACTAACGTCCCTGGGGAGCAGGATGCACCAGAAGATTGCAACCAGTTATGCTGTTGTGAACTAACAGGGAATCTTACATGGGGATGCCTATCTCTTGCTTCTCCTAATAACAGCCAAATTCTTATGATTATATTCTCACTAGTCAAATAATCGAATACCTCTATTTTCTCACATCTTACTTCATAAAAGTCTAAGCCAAACTCTAAGTCCCCCTTCTACCAATAGATACTGTAAACCACCACACAAACATAGAGACTATATGGTATAAGATAACTGATCTCATCATTTCTGTTTATAGCAACAAAACTGTAAATAAAAAAAAATAGAAACTAACTGATATATGGACACACATTGGGTACATTGAAAGCTGTAATATTGATATTTCCCTAAAAGGTGAAGTTTGGGGTAACCTGTAGGGACCTTATAAGACAAAAGGGAAGAAGTTGTAATACCTCAGGCTTACCTTGCAAGAAAGGAAAATAAATAGACATCATGAAAAAACAAGGGAGGAAAATGTCCCAAACAAACCAAGATACTACAACAATACAAGCCATAGAAAGCACAGTAGGTGAAATGTCAGAGAAGGGGTTCTGGATATACATAATTAAAATGATAAGGGATTTTAAAAATGACCTAAGTGAACAGATACAGGCAAAAATTAATCTCTCCAACAAAGAGATAAGAGATCAAATACAGGTAGCAAAAGATTACTTCAAGAAAGGGATAGAGAGTTGGAGAAAAAAAACAAACAGAAATCCTTGAAATGAAAGAAATAGTAAGCCACTTAAAAAATTCAATAGAAAGCATCACCAACAGATTAGACCACTTGGAAGATAGGAACTCAGACAATGAGGACAAAATATATAATCTTGAAAATGAAGACCTCACAATGAAGATGGTAAGATACCATGAACAGAATATCCAAGAATTATGGGATATCATCAAAAGAACAAATATAAGATTTAATGGAATAGTGGAAGATACAGGATTCAAACCAAAGGAATGCACAATCTCTTCAATGAAATAATATAAGAAAATTTCCCAAGCAGGAAGAATGAATTTGAAAATCAAACACAAGTGGCCTATAGGATGCCAATTGTACAAAATTACAACAGGCCCACACCAAGGCACATTGTAATGAAAATGCCTAGCATACAAAATAAAGAAGAATTTTAAAGGCTGCAAGAGAGAAAAGTCAGATTACCTATAAAGGAAAACCAATTTGCATCTCAGCAGATTTTTCAACCCAGACCCTCTAAGCCAGGAGAGCCTGGAACAATATATACAAGGCTTGAAAAGATAAGGGATGCCAACCAAGAATTTTATATTCAGCCAAATTAAGCTTTAGATTTGAGGATGAAATAAAACCTTCCATGATAAATAAAAGCTAAAAGAATTTACAACAAGAACGCCTGCTCTACAGAACATTCTTGGTAACATATTCCACAAGGAGGAAATGAAAAAAAAATAATAAAAATCTTCAAAGGGAAGAACTACAATAAAGGGAAAAACCAACCAAAGAAAAAACCAAATCAAGCTAAATACCAAAAATAATAAAAAAATAAAAATGTCTGGTAGTACAAATTATGTCTCAATAATAACCCTGAATGTTAATGGCCTAAACTCACAAATTAAAAGACATAGGCTAAAATGCCAAATGTTTTCTCTGATATAAGGAGGCCAATTCACAGTCAGGTTGGGATGGGGAGCATAGGAGGATTAGAGGAATACTAGAATGGCCAATGGGGAGGGAGGGGAAGGGAGGGGGCAAAAGGGTGAAGGAAAAAAAAAAGATGGTAGCATGAGATGGATATCATTACCTTAAGTGCATGTATGAAGTCACGAATGGTGTGAATATACTTTGCATACAATCAGAGATTTGTAAAAATGTGCTCTATATGTGTAATATGAAATGTAATGCATTCTGCTGTCATTTATAACATCTTAGAATAAAAAATAATTAAAAAAAAGACATAGGCTAATAGATTGGATTGAAAAAAATCAGACCAAATAACATGTTGCCATCAAGAGACACATCTCATAGGAAAAGATGCCCATAGACTGAAAGTGAAAGGATGGGATAAAATATATTACTCACATGGTCTACATAAGCAAGCAGGGGTCTCCATCATCATATCAAATAAAGTAGACTTCAAGCCAAAGTTAATCAAAAGACATAAAGAGGGACTTTTCATACTGCTTAAAGGAATCATAGATCAACAAGATATAACTGTTATAAATATATATGCCTCAAATAATGGAGCATCTACATTCATCAATCAAACTCTTTTCAAGTTCAAGAATCAAACATACCACAACACAATAATTCTGGTTGACTTTAACACACCTCTTTCAAGACTGGATAGATCTTCCAAACAAAAGTTAAACAAAGAAACTATACAACTCAATAATACAATTAATAACTTAGACATAACTGACATATATAGAGTATATCATCCATCAATCTGCCAATACACTTTCTTTTCAGCAGCACATGGATCCTTCTCAAAAATAGACTATATATTATGCCATAAAGCAACGCTAAACAAATATAAAAAAGTAGGGATACTACCCTGCATTCTATCAGATCATAATGGAATGAAATTAGAAATCAATGATAAAAAAAGAAAGTTACTCTAACAACTGGAGACTAAATAATGTGCTATTGAATGATCAATGGGTTGCAGAAGACATCAAGAATGAGATTGAGAAATTCTTAGAGGTAAATGAGAACAGTGATACAACATACTGAAATCTCTGGGACACTCTGAAGGCAGTACTAAGAGGAAAGTTCATTGCATGAAGTTCATTCCTTCAAAAGAGAAAAAGTAAACAAATAAATGAACTAACATTACATCTCAAAGCCCTAGAAAAAGAAGAACAAGTCAACCCCAAAAGAAGTAGAAGACAGGAAATAATTAAAATCAGAGCTGAAGGTAATGAAATTGAAACAAAAACAATTTAAAAAATTGACAGAACGAAAAGTTGGTTCTTTGAAAAAATAAATAAAATTGATAAACCATTAGCTATGCTAACGAAGAAAAGAAAAGAGAAAACATGAATTACCAATATCTATGATGAAAAAGGAAATATCACGATGGACACTACAGAAATATAGAAGATAATTAGAAATTATTTTGAAAATTTATACTCCATTAAAATAGAAAATAATGAAGACATCAACAAATTTCTAGAGAAATATGATATGCCCAAACTAAATCAGGATGATATACACAATTTAAATAGGTCAATTTCAAGCAAAGAAATAAAGGATGCCATAAAAAACTTACCAACCAAGAAAAGCCCAGGACTGGATGGATACACAGCCGAGTTCTAGGAGACCTGTAAAAAAGAACTAACACCAATACTTCTCAAACTATTTCATGAAATAGAAAAAAAGGAACATTCCCAGACTCATTCTGTGAGGCCAATATCACCCTGATTCCAAAACCAGACAGAGACAAATCAAAGAAAGAAAACTTCAAAGCAATATCTATAATGAATATTGTTGCAAAAATTCCAATAAAATTCTGGCAAATCAAATACAAAAACACATCAAGAAGATAGTGTGTCACGATCAAGTGGGCTTCATTCCAGTGATGCAAGTTTGGTTCAATATAAGGAAATCAATAAATGTAATTCATCACATCAACAGGCTCAAAGATAAAAATCATATGATCATCTCAATAGAAGCAGAGAAAACATTTGACAAAATACAACATACCTTCATGTTCAAATTGTTAGAAAAAATAGGGATATCAGGAACATACCTCAATATCATAAAGGCCATTTATGCTAAGCCCCAGGCCAACATCATCCTAAATGGAGAAAAATTGAAAGTATTCCCTCTAAAAATTGGAACAAGACAGGGATGCCCTCTTTCACCACTCCTATTTAACATAGTTCTTGAAGCCCTAGCCAGAGCAATTAGACAGAAGAAATAAAATGGATATGGATAGGAAAAGAAGAACTCAGATTATCACTATTTGCAGAGGATATGATTCTATACATAGAAGATCCAAAAAAGTTTCACCAAAAATCTTCTAGATCTAATAAATGAATTCAGCAAAGTAGCTGGATATAAAATACCCATAAATCAAAGGCATTTCTGTACATCAGCGACAAATCCTCAGAAAGAGAAACTAGGAAATCCACCATATTTACTATAGCCTTAAAAAAAAAAGGGGGGTGGGGGAATCAACTTACCAAAAGAAGTGAAAGACCTCTACAATGAAAACTACAGCACACTAAAGAAAGAAATTAATGAAGATCTTAGAAGATGGAAAGATCTACCTTGTTCATCGATAGGTAGAACTAATATTGTCAAAATGACCATTCTCCCAAAAGCACTATACAGATTCAATGCAATACCAATCAAAATCCCAATATCATTCCACATAGAAATAGAAACAGCAATAATGAAATTCATCTGGAAAAATAAGAGACCCAGAATAGCCAAAGCAATTGTTATCAAGAAGAATGAAGCAGGTGGCATTAATATTCCAGACCTTAAATTGTATTACAAAGCAATAGTAACAAAAACAGCATGGTAATGGCATCAAAATAGACCAGTTGACCAATGGAACAGAATAGAAGACACAGAAACAAACCCACACACCTACAGTTATATTATATTAGACAAAGGTGCCAAAAATGTTCACTGAAGAAAAGACAGCCTCTTCAACAAATGGTGTTGGGAAAACTGGAAATCCTCATGTAATAAAATGAAATTAAATCTCTTTCTCTCACCATGCACAAAACTTAACTCAAAGTGGATCAAGGACCTAGGAATTAAACCAGATACCTTGCACCTAATAAAAGAAAAAGTAGGCCCAAATCTCCATCATGTTGGTTTAGGCTCCAACTTCCTCAATAAGACCCCTATAGCACAAGAACTAAAACCAAGAATTAATAAATGGGTGGATTCAAATTAAAAAGCTTCTTCTCAGCAAAGAAACAATCAGTGAGGTGAATAGAGGACCTACAGAATGGGAGCAAATCTTTACCACAAGCATGTCAGATAGAACACTAACCTCAAGGATTTATAAAGCTCTTAAAAGCATTAACACCAAAACAAACAAACAAACAAACAAACAAAAAATAACCCAATCAATAAATGGGCCAAGGAACTAAACAGACACTTCTGAGAAGATGGTATACAATCAATCAACAAATATATGAAAAAATGTTCAACTACATCTCTAGTGATTAGAGAAATGCAGCTAAGAAAAAAAAAAAAAAAAAACAGGAGATCCAGCCGCCAGATTGCCTGGCCTGCAGGGCCTAGAGTGGCAGCTCCCTGCTGCTGCACACCGGGCCAGACCTGGGGAAGCAGGTTTATATATAAATTGGCCTTTCCACCTAATCATTCACTATTTCCTCTCTCATCTGCTGATACTAAACCACTTCCATAGAACTCTCTTTTCATACTTTCTAAGAAAGAACAAGTCAGTTCACTCACTTCCCTCTTACTAAACATATCACCTCTGTGTCCATTACTTGAATCTATAAAGCCCCATTAGAAGCTTACAGACTAAATTGGAAACAATATCTAGGTTAACTAAATCTGTACATTGTGATCAAACTGGGTTTCTCTGAATAGAAAGTGTCTGATTTTAAAGTGTAAAGGAAATATAAGGGGATCTGATAGCATTGTACTACAGGAGCAACGTAAGGTTCTAAGGGTAAAATCAAAATAGTCAAGGTCCCATGGTGCAAGAAGAATAGACGTACAAGCAAGATGAAGAAACAAGGAAGGAAAGTGACAAAAACAAATCAATATACCTCCTCGGTAGATTCCATGGCATGCACAGTTGGTAAAATGACAGAGATGGAATTTAGAAATTACATTTGCCAAATGCTTGCGGAACTTAAGAATGAACTCAAAAATGAGATGAGGGAGCAAGTACAGATGGCGAAAGATCATTTTGACAAAGAACTCCATAAACAAATACAGGAAGTAAAAGATTACTTTTATAGGGAGATAGAGGCTCAAAAGAGAAACCAAACAGAAATTCTGGAAATGAAAGAAGCAATAAACCAAAATAAAAGCTCAATCAAAGGCATCACCAACAGAGTAGATCACTTGGAAGAAAGAACCTCAGACAATGAGGACAAAACATATAACCTAGAGAAAAATCTAGATTACACAGCAAAAATGGTAAGAAACCAAGAACAGAACATCCAAGAATTATGGGACAACATAAAAAGACCAAACATAAGAGTGATTGGGGTAGAGGAGGGGGCAGAGTTTCAAGCCAAAGGAATGAATAATTTATTTAATGAAATAATTATGGAAAATTTTCCAAACAAGAGGAATGAATGGGAAAACCAAGTTCAAGAGGCTTACCGAACACCAAACATACAAAATCACAACAGATCCACACCAAGACACATTATAATAAAAATGCCTAATATACTGAGCAAGGAGAGAATATTAAAAGCCACAAGAGAAAGGAAGCAGATTACATATAGGGGGAAACCAATCAGACTATGTTCAGACTTTTCTACCCAGACAGTAAAAGCAAGAAGATCCTGGAATAGCATATTTCAAGTTCTGAAAGAAAAGGGATGTCAACCAAGAATCTTATATTTAGCAAAATTGAGCTTTAGATTCGAAGATGAAATAAAAACCTTCCACAACAAGCAAAAGTTAAAAGATTTTGCAGCTCGAGAGCCAGCACTTCTGAACATCCTGGGCAAAATTTTACATGAAGAAGAAGAGAAAAATAACAATGAAAATCAACAAAGGGAGATATTAAACTAAGGGAAATACCAACCAGAAGAGAAACCAAATCAAGCTAAAGATCATAATACAAATAAAAATGGATGGGAATAAAAATCACATTTCAATAATAACCCTGAATGTTAACGGCCTAAACTCACCATTCAAAAGAAACAGATTATCTGAATGGATTAAAAGAATGACCCAACAATTTGCTGTCTCCAAGAAACACACCTCATAGAAAAAGACATAAATAGACTGAAGGTGAAAGGCTGGGAAAAGTCTTATCACTCATATGGCCTGCGGAAGCAAGCAGGGGTTTCCATTCTCATTTCAAATAAGGTAGACTTCAAGCCAAAACTAATCAAAAGAGACAAAGATGGATATTTCTTACTACTTAAGGGAACCATTCATCAACAGGATATAACAATCATAAATCTATATGCCCCAAATAATGGAGCACCTACATTCATCAAACAAACTCTTCTCAAATTCAAGAGTAAAATTGACCACAACACAGTTATTCTAGGGGATTTCAACACACCTCTCTCACCAATAGATAGATCATCCAAACAAAAGCTAAACAAAGAAATCTTAGACCTCCTTAAACAATTACTTAGACTTAACGGACATATATAGAATATTTCAATCCGCCGTAAAAGAATACACTTTTTTCTCAGCAGCACATGGCTCCTTCTCCAAAATAGACCATATATTATGTCACAAGGCAACTCTCAGCAAATATAAAAAAATAGAGATACTACCCTGCATGCTATCGGACCATAAAGGGATGAAATTGGAAATCAACGACAAAACAAGGAATAAGAAAAACTACTCCATCAACTGGAAGCTAAACAACATGCTACTGAATGAACAAGGGGTTGAAGAAGACATCAAAGAGGAGATCAAAAAATTCCTAGAGGTAAATGAGAACACAGATACATCGTACAGAAATCTCTGGGACACTATGAAGACAGTAGTAAGAGGAAAATTCATTGCACTGAGTTCATTCCTTAAAAAGGAAAAAAAAAAAAAAAAAAACAACAACAAACTAAATGACTTAACATCACACACAAAGCACTAGAAAAAGAAGAACAGATCAACCCCAAGAGTAAGCAGAAGACAGGAAATAATTAAAATCAGAGCAGAAATTAATGAAAATGAGACTAAGGAAAACAATTCAAAGAATTGACAAAACTAAAAGTTGTTTTTTTTTTAAAAAGTAAATAAAATTGACAGAACCATTAGTGATGCTAACGAAAAGAAGAAAGAAAAAACAAATTACTAACATATCGTGATGACAAAGGGAATATCACACAAATGGAACTCAGATATACAGAAGATAATTAGAAATTACTTTGAAAATTTATACTCTAATAAAATAGAAAATACTGAATGCATTGACAGATTTCTAGAGTCATATGATTTGCCCAAACTGGATCTGGAGATATGCACAATTTAAACAGATCAATTACAAGCGAAGAAATAGAAGATGTCATCAAAAAGCTTACCAACAAGGAAAAGTCCAGGACCTCATGGGTTTACAGCCGAGTTCTACAAGACTTTCAAAAAAGAATTAATACCAATGCTCTTCAAACTATTTCAAGAAATAGAAAAAAGGGAGCTCTTCCAGACTCTTTCTATGAGGCCAATATCACCCTTAATTCCAAAGCCAGGCAAAGACGCATCAAAAAAAGAAAACTTCAGGCCAATATCTATAATGAACATAGATGCAAAAATCCTCAACAAAATTCGGCAAATTGCATACAAAAACACATCAAAAAGATAGTGCACCACGATCAAGTGGGGTTTATTCCAGCGATGCAAGGCTGGTTCGGAAATCAATAAATGTAATACATCACATCAATAGACTTAAAGATAAAAAACATATGATTGTCTCAATAGATGCAGAAAAACATTTGACAAAATACAGCACACCTTTATGTTCAAAACACTAGAAAAAAAATAGGGATATTAGGAACATATCTCAACATTAGAAAAGCTATTTATGCAAGGCCCAGACCTAACATTATCTTAAATGGAGAAAAATTGAAAGTATTTCCTCTAAAAATTGGAACAAGACAGGGATGCCCCCTTTCACCACTGCTATTTAACATAGTACTGGAAACTCCCTGGCCAGAGCAATTAGACAGACGAAAGAAATAAAAGGATCCAGATAGGAAGAGAAGAACTCAAATTAGCACTATTTGTTGATGACATGATTCTATACCTAGAAGACCCAAAAAAGTCTACCAGAAAACTTTTACAATCTAGTAAATGAATTTGGCAAAGTAGCAGGATATAAAATAATACCATAAGTCAAAGGCATTTGTATACATCAGTGACAAAGCCTCTGAAAGGGAAATGATGAAAACGACCCCATTTACTATAGCCTTAAAAAAAAAAAAAAATACATGGGGGAATCAACTTAACAAAAGAGGTGAAAGACCTCTATAAATGAAAATTATAGACACTAAAGAAAGAAATCATAGAAGAACTCAGAAGATGGAAAGACCTACCTTGCTCATCGATAGGTAGAACTAATATTGTCAAAATGTCCATACTACCAAAAGCACTATACAGATTCAATGCAATACCAATCAAAATCCCAATGTCATTCCAAAGAAATAGAAAAAGCAATAATGAAATTCATCTGGAAAAATAAGAGACCCAGAATAGCCAAAGCAATCTTATCAAGAAAAGTGAAGCAGGTGGCATTAATATTCCAGACCTTTAAATTGTATTACAAAGCAATAGTAACAAAAACAGCATGGTATTGGCATCAAAACAGACCAGTTGACCAATGGAACAGAATTGAGGACACAGAAACAATACCCACACACCTACAGTTATATTATATTAGACAAAGGTGCCAAAAATGTTCACTGGAGAAAAGACAGCCTCTTCAACAAATGGTGTTGGGAAAACTGGAAATCCTCATGTAATAAAAATGAAATTAAATCTCTTTATCTCTCACCATGCACAAAACTCAACTCAAAGTGGATCAAGGACCTAGGAATTAGATCAGAGACCTTGCACGCCTAATAAAAGAAAAAGTAGCCCAAATCTCCATCATGTTGGTTTAGGCCCCAAGTTCCTCAATAAGAATCCTGTAGCGCAAGAACTAAACCAAGAATTAATAAATGGGTGATTCAAATTAAAAAGCTTCTTCTCAGCAAAGAAACAATCAGTGAGGTGAATAGAGGACCTACACTAATGGGAGCAAATCTTTAATACAAGCATGTCAGATAGAACACTAACCTCAAGGATTTATAATCTTAAAGCAAACACCAAAAAACAACAAACAAACAAACAAAAAATAACCCAATCAATAAATGGGCCAAGGAACTGAAAAGACACTTCTGAGAAGATGGTATACAATCAATCAACAAATACATGAAAAAATGTTCAACTACATCTCTAGTGATTAGAGAAATGCAGCTAAGAAAAAAAAAAAAAAAAAAACAGGAGATCCAGCCGCCAGATTGCCTGGCCTGCAGGGCCTAGAGTGGCAGCTCCCTGCTGCTGCACACCGGGCCAGACCTGGGGAAGCAGGTTTATATATAAATTGGCCTTTCCACCTAATCATTCACTATTTCCTCTCTCATCTGCTGATACTAAACCACTTCCATAGAACTCTCTTTTCATACTTTCTAAGAAAGAACAAGTCAGTTCACTCACTTCCCTCTTACTAAACATATCACCTCTGTGTCCATTACTTGAATCTATAAAGCCCCATTAGAAGCTTACAGACTAAATTGGAAACAATATCTAGGTTAACTAAATCTGTACATTGTGATCAAACTGGGTTTCTCTGAATAGAAAGTGTCTGATTTTAAAGTGTAAAGGAAATATAAGGGGATCTGATAGCATTGTACTACAGGAGCAACGTAAGGTTCTAAGGGTAAAATCAAAATAGTCAAGGTCCCATGGTGCAAGAAGAATAGACGTACAAGCAAGATGAAGAAACAAGGAAGGAAAGTGACAAAAACAAATCAATATACCTCCTCGGTAGATTCCATGGCATGCACAGTTGGTAAAATGACAGAGATGGAATTTAGAAATTACATTTGCCAAATGCTTGCGGAACTTAAGAATGAACTCAAAAATGAGATGAGGGAGCAAGTACAGATGGCGAAAGATCATTTTGACAAAGAACTCCATAAACAAATACAGGAAGTAAAAGATTACTTTTATAGGGAGATAGAGGCTCAAAAGAGAAACCAAACAGAAATTCTGGAAATGAAAGAAGCAATAAACCAAAATAAAAGCTCAATCAAAGGCATCACCAACAGAGTAGATCACTTGGAAGAAAGAACCTCAGACAATGAGGACAAAACATATAACCTAGAGAAAAATCTAGATTACACAGCAAAAATGGTAAGAAACCAAGAACAGAACATCCAAGAATTATGGGACAACATAAAAAGACCAAACATAAGAGTGATTGGAGTAGAGGAGGGGGCAGAGTTTCAAGCCAAAGGAATGAATAATTTATTTAATGAAATAATTATGGAAAATTTTCCAAACAAGAGGAATGAATGGGAAAACCAAGTTCAAGAGGCTTACCGAACACCAAACATACAAAATCACAACAGATCCACACCAAGACACATTATAATAAAAATGCCTAATATACTGAGCAAGGAGAGAATATTAAAAGCCACAAGAGAAAGGAAGCAGATTACATATAGGGGGAAACCAATCAGACTATGTTCAGACTTTTCTACCCAGACAGTAAAAGCAAGAAGATCCTGGAATAGCATATTTCAAGTTCTGAAAGAAAAGGGATGTCAACCAAGAATCTTATATTTAGCAAAATTGAGCTTTAGATTCGAAGATGAAATAAAAACCTTCCACAACAAGCAAAAGTTAAAAGATTTTGCAGCTCGAGAGCCAGCACTTCTGAACATCCTGGGCAAAATTTTACATGAAGAAGAAGAGAAAAATAACAATGAAAATCAACAAAGGGAGATATTAAACTAAGGGAAATACCAACCAGAAGAGAAACCAAATCAAGCTAAAGATCATAATACAAATAAAAATGGATGGGAATAAAAATCACATTTCAATAATAACCCTGAATGTTAACGGCCTAAACTCACCATTCAAAAGAAACAGATTATCTGAATGGATTAAAAGAAATGACCCAACAATTTGCTGTCTCCAAGAAACACACCTCATAGAAAAAGACATAAATAGACTGAAGGTGAAAGGCTGGGAAAAGTCTTATCACTCATATGGCCTGCGGAAGCAAGCAGGGGTTTCCATTCTCATTTCAAATAAGGTAGACTTCAAGCCAAAACTAATCAAAAGAGACAAAGATGGATATTTCTTACTACTTAAGGGAACCATTCATCAACAGGATATAACAATCATAAATCTATATGCCCCAAATAATGGAGCACCTACATTCATCAAACAAACTCTTCTCAAATTCAAGAGTAAAATTGACCACAACACAGTTATTCTAGGGGATTTCAACACACCTCTCTCACCAATAGATAGATCATCCAAACAAAAGCTAAACAAAGAAATCTTAGACCTCCTTAAACAATTACTTAGACTTAACGGACATATATAGAATATTTCAATCCGCCGTAAAAGAATACACTTTTTTCTCAGCAGCACATGGCTCCTTCTCCAAAATAGACCATATATTATGTCACAAGGCAACTCTCAGCAAATATAAAAAAATAGAGATACTACCCTGCATGCTATCGGACCATAAAGGGATGAAATTGGAAATCAACGACAAAACAAGGAATAAGAAAAACTACTCCATCAACTGGAAGCTAAACAACATGCTACTGAATGAACAAGGGGTTGAAGAAGACATCAAAGAGGAGATCAAAAAATTCCTAGAGGTAAATGAGAACACAGATACATCGTACAGAAATCTCTGGGACACTATGAAGACAGTAGTAAGAGGAAAATTCATTGCACTGAGTTCATTCCTTAAAAGGAAAAAAAAAAAAAAAAAAAAAAAACAACAAATAAATGACTTAACATCACACCACAAAGCACTAGAAAAAGAAGAACAGATCAACACCAAGAGTAGCAGAAGACAGGAAATAATTAAAATCAGAGCAGAAATTAATGAAAATGAGACTAAGAAAACAATTCAAAGAATTGACAAAACTAAAAGTTGTTTTTTTTTAAAAAAGTAAACAAAATTGACAGACCCTTAGTGATGCTAACGAAAAGAAGAAGAGAAAAAACTCAAATTACTAACATTCGTGATGACAAAGGGAATATCACAACAAATAACTCAGATATACAGAAGATAATTAGAAATTACTTTGAAAACTTATACTCTAATAAAATAGAAAAATACTGAATGCATTGACAGATTTCTAGAGTCATATGATTTGCCTAAACTGGATCTGGAGGATATGCACAATTTAAACAGATCAATTACAAGCGAAGAAATAGAAGATGTCATCAAAAAGCTACCAACAAGGAAAAGTCCAGGACCTCATGGGTTTACAGCCGAGTTCTACAAGACTTTCAAAGAAGAATTAATACCAATGCTCTTCAAACTATTTCAAGAAATAGAAAAAGAGGGAGCTCTTCCAGACTCTTTCTATGAGGCCAATATTACATTAATTCCAAAGCCAGGCAAAGACGCATCCAAAAAAGAAAACTTCAGGCCAATATCTTTAATGAACATAGATGCAAAAATCCTCAACAAAATTCGGCAAATTGCATACAAAAACATATCAAAAAGATAGTGCACCACGATCAAGTGGGGTTTATTCCAGCGATGCAAGGCTGGTTCGGAAATCAATAAACATAATACATCACATCAATAGACTTAAAGATAAAAAACATATGATTGTCTCAATAGATGCAGAAAAAGCATTTGACAAAATACAGCACACCTTTATGTTCAAAACACTAGAAAAACTAGGAATATTAGGAACATATCTCAACATTAGAAAAGCTATTTATGCAAGGCCCAGACCTAACATTATCTTAAATGGAGAAAAATTGAAAGCATTTCCTCTAAAAACTGGAATAAGACAGGGATGCCCCCTTTCACCACTGCTATTTAACATAGTACTGGAAACTCTGGCCAGAGCAATTAGACAGACGAAAGAAATTAAAGGTATCCAGATAGGAAGAGAAGAGCTCAAATTAGCACTATTTGTTGATGACATGATAATATACCTAGAAGACCCAAAAAACTCTACCAGAAAACTTTTACAACTAGTAAATGAATTTGGCAAAGTAGCAGGATATAAAATCAATACCCATAAGTCAAAGGCATTTGTATACATCAGTGACAAAGCCTCTGAAAGGGAAATGATGAAAACGACCCCATTTACAATAGCATCAAAAAAAAAAAAAAAATACCTGGGAATCAACTTAACGAAAGAGGTGAAAGAGCTCTATAAAGAAAATTATAGAACACTAAAGAAAGAAATCATAGAAGAACTCAGAAGATGGAAAGACCTACCTTGCTCTTGGATAGGTAGAATCAATATTGTCAAAATGTCCATACTACCAAAAACATTATACAGATTTAATGCAATTCCAATCAAAATCCCAATGTCATTTTTCAAAGAAATAGAAAAAGCAGTCATGAAATTCATCTGGAGAAATAAGAGACCCAGAATAGCCAAAGCAATCCTGAGCAAGAAAAGTGAAGCAGGGGGCATCACCATACCGGACTTTAAATTATACTATAGAGCAATAGTAACAAAAACAGCATGGTATTGGCACCAAAACAGACTGGCGGACCAATGGTACAGAATTGAGGACACAGAGACTAATACATATAATTTCAGCTATCTTATATTAGACAAAGGTGCCAAAAATGTACAGTGGAGAAAGGATAGCCTCTTCAACAAATGGTGCTGGGAAAACTGGAAATCCATATGCAACAAAATGAAATTAAACTTGTATCTCTCACCATGCACAAAACTCAATTCAAAGTGGATCAAGGACCTAGGAATTAGATCTGAGACAATACGCCTAATAGAAAAAGTAAGCTCCAATTTCCAACATGTCGGATTAGGCCCCAAGTTCCTTAATAAGAATCCTGTAGCGCAAGAACTATTACCAAGAATTAATGACTGGGATAGATTTAACCTAAAAAGCTTCTTCTCAGCAAAAGAAACAATCAGTGAGGTGAATAGAGAGCCAACTAATTGGGAACAAATATTTAATACATGCACATCAGATAGAGCACTAATTTCTAGAATATATAAAGAACTCAAAAAACTTACACCAAAAAAGAAAATAACCCAATCAATAAATGGACTAAGGAACTGAAAAGACACTTCTCAGAAGAAGATATACAATCAATCAACAAATACATGAAAAAATGCTCAAACTTTCTGGCAATTAGAGAAATGCCAATAAAATCTACTCTAAGATTTCATTTCACTCCAGTCAGAATGGCAGCTATCAAGAACACAAACAACAATAAATGTTGGAGAGGATGTGGGGAAAAAGGCACACTCATACATTGCTGGTGGGACTGCAAAATGGTGCAACCGCTATGGAAAGCAGTATGGAAATTTCTTGGGAAAATGGGAATGGAACCACCCTATGACCCAGCCATCCCACTCCTGGGTCTTTTCCCAAATGACTTAAAAACAGCATATTACAGTGACACAGCCACTTCAATGTTTATAGCAGCACAATTCATAATAGCTAGGTTGTGGAATCAACCTAGATGTCCCTCAGTAGATGAGTGGATAAAGAAAATGTGGTATATATATACAAAATGGAATTTTACTCAGCAATAAGAGAGAATAAAATAATGGCATTTGCAGGTAAATGGATGATGTTGGAGAATATAATGCTAAGTGAAATTAGTCAATCTCAAAAATCCAAATACCAAATGTTTTCGCTGATATAAGGAGGTTAGTTCACAGTGTGATTGGATGGGGGTACATAGGATTAGAGGAACACTAGAATGGTCAAAGGAAAGGGAGGGCAAGGGAGGGAGCAGGGGGGGAGAAGGGGGGAAAATGGTGGGTGAATGAGATGGATATCACTATCCTAAATGCATGATTAAAGATCTGAATGGTACTTATATACTTGTATACAAGCAGTTGTATGTAAAAAGATAATATACTTGTGCATTATGAATAAGTAAATAAATAATCTTAAAAAAATAACAATAAATGCTCAGGAGGATGTGGGGGAAAAGGCACTCTTACATTGCTGGTGAGACTGCAAATTGGTGAAGCCAATCTGGAAAGTAGTATGGAGATCCCTAGGAAAAATAGGAATGGAATCACCATTTGACCCAGCTATCCCACTCCTTGGCCTATTCCCAAAGGACTTAAAAACAGCTTACTACAGGGACACAGCCACATCAATGTTTATAGCAGCACAATTCACAATAGCTTGATTGTGGAACCAACCCCGATGCCCATCAACAGATGAATGGATAGGGAACCTTTGGTATATATACACAATGGAACACTACTCAGCACTAAAAGAGAATAAAATCATGGCCTTTGCAGGCAAATGGATGGAGTTGGAGAAAATAATGGTAAGTGAAGTTAGCCAATCCCAAAAAACCAAAGGTTGAATGATCTCTTTGATATGAAGATACTAACTTATAAAGGCAAGAGAAAGGGAATGAGAGGAATGAAAGAGCTTTAAATAGAACAATGAGGGAGGAGGGGGTGGAGGGAACAAGGGGATAAGAATAATGGCAGACTGAGTTATCCATGATTACCCTAAATACATGTATGAAGACACAATTGTTGTAAAAATACTTTATATAAAACCAGGAACTTAAAAAATTGTGCTCTTTATATGTAATATGAAATGAAATGTACTCTGAAAACATGTATAACAAATTAGAATAATAAAAAAATTTTAAAAAGAAAATAAAAGCTCTTTTAAATTCAAAAAAATAAATAAAATAAATAAGAGGCATGTATTAAATGTATATATCAAGATTTAAAACACTGATGTTGATGTTTAAAAAATATAAAATCTGTCCAGATTTTATTTATCCTGGAAAAATAGTTTTTGCAGTTGTGAGGAAATTCTAATAAATTTTTCCCATCGTGAAGAAAAAAAAAAAAAAAAGATGTATGAATGGATCTTCTTTGTCTCTTTTGAATAATTTTTCTTTAAGTTCTACTTTCTAATATAAGAAAAGCTACACCTGCTTATTTATAAGACCCATGTGTATGGTGTTCCCCCCCCACACACACACACCATTCTTTCACCTTCAGTCTGTGGAAGATTTTGCCTGTGAGTGAGTCTCTTGCAGGCAGCATATGGTTGTGTCTTTTTTAAAAAAAAATCCAATCTGATAGCCTATGTCTTTTGATTGAAGAGTTTAGACCATTTACATTTAATTTTATTATTAAAAGATAATTTTTATTTTCTGCTATTTTGATTTCTTTTTTAACATTCAAATCAGAAGTGATTCTGTTTTAATTGACCAATCTTCTAATGTAATTCCTCACTATGCTAGCTTTTCCTTTTTCCTTTTTAAATTTATTCTTCATGCAATGTATTATTGAGTATGTTTTGTAGCACAGGCTTTCTAGTAATGAACTTTTTTAGTTTCTGTTTATCATGGAAGACTTTTAATTTCATCATCTATTGTGAAGCTTAACTTTGCTCTGTATATTATTCTTGGTTGTAATCCATTTTCTTTCAGAGGTTGGTATATATATTTTTAAGCCCACCTGGCTTTTAGGATCTGAGAAATCAGTTGAAATCAGATTGATTTACCTCTCAATGTGACTGGTTGTTTTTCTCTTGCAGCTTTTAAAATTCTACCCTGATTCTGTATGTTAGGCATTGTCATTAGTATTGGAGTGGACCTATTGTGATATTTAAATTTTTTTTATTATTTTTAGGAATCCCATGTGCCTCTTGTATTTGAATTCCCAACTCATTCTTAAGGTATGAAATTTTTCTAATATTATTTCATTGAAAAGATTGTGCAGTCCTTTAGCGTGTATTTCAGAACTTTCATGTATCTCAATTAATCTTAAATTTGGCCTCTTAATGTTATCTCAGATTTCTTGAATATTGTGTTAATGGTTTCTTAACATCTTTTATATATGGTCAACTTTATTTTCAAGAGTATATACTTTGTCCTCAAGGCCCGAAAATCTGTTTTCAAAGTGGTCTACTCTGTTGGTCATGCTTTCCATTGACTTTTTAATTTTGTTGATTATTTTATTTCTGAAATTTCAAATTGGTTCTTTTCAGAATCTCTCTCACTTCATAGAAGTGATATTTCACTTACTGTATTTTCTCTCCGATTTTACTTGTTACATCTTATTCTAGCTCATAGAAAATTTTATCTATGAACTTTCTAAATTCCTTCTGTACATTTCTTCCACTATGATGCAGATGAAATCAATTGTTGAAGTATTATAGGCTGTCTGGGATGGTTTGTTCCTTTGCTTTTTCATATTATTTGTATGTCTACCCATCTATTGGTATATTTTGTCACTTCTTATTTTAAGCAAAGCGGTTTTTTTTTTTTTTTTTTTTTTTTTTTCTTCTTCTTCTCTCTTAAGAGGCCTGGGTTGGGTGAATGTCCAGATAATGATATTTTAAGTCAATGTGTAATCCTTGCCGATCCTAATATCAGCACCACTTTAGGAGATGTCACTAAACCCTATTTGTAACAATCACATCAAAATCAAGCCTCATTCTATTCATCCTTATAAGAAACAAAAACTTATTGCTCCTCAAATCCAGGTATAAAGTTCTGCAATAGATCAAAAAATTAAACTTAGTTTAATATTAAATGAGTACTAACAGGGGGAAGAAGGAAATATTGGGTAAAATGAACAGAAAAAAAGGAGACAGAAAGAGAGAAAAGATGTAGAAGACTACCTCACACCAACGTAGAAAGTAAAAATGGATGAATAGGGGATATTTGAGGTAGTAGCAGATAGTGCAATAAGATGAATAGGGTTAAGAACAAGTACAAGACTAAAGCTTAGGAAATAAAGATAGAAAGATTTATTCTAATTAATGCTATAAACTATTATTTGAAATACATTCAAATGGGTTAAAGGTACAATGTTGGCTATTGGGTAACAATTATCATTCAAGATAAAGAATTATTTACAGGATCAAAGTTGACCATAGTGTTATTTATAGTAAACCATGTCAAGGTGATTTCATTGGGGTTTGGACATTTAGCCGATATCCCTTAGTCTTTGGCTGTGGATCTCTCCAGACTTGTAGCTGCACAGGAGCCAATTTATAGAAGCTCTTACCAGCAGCTTCTGGTTTGTCATCTCAGGGACCTGCAGTTGACTGTTTGGAGGATGTACCATTATTGCTTGCCTATTTCTATTATGTGAAGGAATTCAGAATGCAGGCTCTGGAATGTCCCTGTGATTACTGTGGGCCACCACACACCTGCTTCCCTCTATAGAATCATTTGCATTGTGGTGAAAATCATGATGGCTGTCTGTAAGTGCAGGAACTCTGGTTGTGGGTTTTCATGGGCAGTCTATGGGGCAGAAGTATTTCTCCAGCCAACTCTGCTGTATGGAGTACTGTAGTAAAGGGATTCAAATGGTTACCCTGACTCTTAGCTCAAGGTTATAAATGGTGGGTGTTGATTCCTCTTTTTATTGTGTCTGATGCAAGATCCTGCCTGTATCCAAACTATTCCCTTTCACTCAATAGGTGTAATTACGGGTTAGGCTAGAATGCTAGTTGAGGCTGGAACATCCACTTCCTATTATCTTGTTTCTGGTAATTTTTCACCTTATTTGATTTCTCTCTGAATACTTTTGTGGGTATCTTCAGCTTAAGTTTCCTGGGGTGTTCAGGAAACTTATCCTAGCAGCCTTCTTTCTGTGGCTGCCTCTATCCAGAAAATGAGTCTCTGTGTCACTACATATTCAGGCAGCTTCCTTTGGTATGGCCCTGCAATCCTGGTGACCATCCCAAGGCCTCCAATGGTGTCTCCCCCTGATGTCAGTGGGGGAGCGGGGCTGGTGAATCTTCTTTCCTCTGTTTGGGTCCCAAGCACCCTTGTTGCTATCTCTGTCTGATTTGAGCAATTAGTCACTGCAGAGCTTTCTGCCCTTGCCTGGGTTATGCTGAGCAGGGTTATACACAGTTCCCAGCACAGGTCCCCGCTATACCATTCCCCTTATTCACAGTAAGGAGGAAGAAGAGGCAGTTTCAGCAATTTTTAGCTAGTACTGATTCTTCTGTGAGTTTTTTATGGCCAGATACTTAAGAGGTCCCACTGCAGTGTACTTCCCTCTGTCATAATTTGTAGCTCTCTGGGCATACTGTGCTGATTTAAGGGGGCAACTGGTCAGTTGAGGGCTCCGAAGGATGGCTGGGTTCCCCCAGCTCTGTTTTCTTTTTATGATTTGGTTTTAAGCTGTTTGCTCTATTTTAAGGACCCTGTTGTTATGTTGCATTTTGAATTTTATTTGACTTTCCAAATATTTTAAATGGGCAAGCTTAAGAGATTTTTTTGCCTCCTTTCTGTTGCCCCTCCTCCATTGCGGGTTCAGTTTCAGGTCTAGGAGACTCTGAGATTATTTTCTACTCTATTACTTTACCTTCAAGTCTCTCCTGGTCTCAGACTGAAATATTGAGTCTTAGAGCATTCATTTTGGCACATACCCCTCAATTCTGCTTTACATTTGCTGCCTCCTTTCTGTGTTGTGAAATCAGGACTTACTGCCTAGCTGAATTCTGCCATCTTCTTCATCCCTCTATTTTTTTATGTCTGTATTTCATTTATTTATTTTTTAGTATGGTGCTGAGGATTGAACCCAGTGCCTCACTTGTGCAAGGCAAGCTCTCTACCACTGAGCTACAGTCCCAGCCCTTCTCTATTTTTTAATTTTGAGAAAGGGTCTCACTAAATTGTTCAGAGACTAAGTTGCCAAGTTGCCAATGTGCCCTGCACTCACAATCCTTCAGACTCAGCTCTCAGATTACTGATATTATAAGGATGCAAAACTGTATCCATCAAAAAATAAAAATAAAAAATCTTTCTTTTAGAATTATCCCAAATCATAATCTTGGATTTAAACTCTAAGAAGTTTCTTCCTTTTAACCATTTATAGATAGCATTTGAAAGCAGAAGGCATATTAAACATCATCAAGACCAATTCTTATTTAAGAAATAAATCAAATATATTTATGCATTAATTTAATGGACATTTATTAGATGGCTTAAGTTGGCAAGGGACTGAATTTTAGGAGTCTTTCCCCAGAATCTTGAGTGTTTAATGAAGGCGTTTACTACCTGGGCTCTCCCTGCTTTGTGGTTTTCACATTTAAAAAATGTTCCCAAGTGACTCTCCATAAAACAGATCCCCTCGTTTGCAATACAGATTTAACCAGGAAAATTAAACAGAATACCTTAGCTATTATTGAGGAAATGGTTCATACAAATGTAAAATTAGTCTTCTGAAAAAGCTATTTCATTTAAAGAAAATAATGGGCTTAAACTGAAGGTGATTTTGGTATTTCAAAATTCATCAAATTATTTTCAAATGTGCCATTTATCACATCTTGGTAAGTCACAGCGAGGTGCCACTACCCACTTAATGGTATTTCTAGTATAATTTGGGAATACTGTAGTCATTATACATAGCAGCCCACATTACTTTTGACAGGTAGCTGCACCTTCCAGGAACCAGGGCCTCTGATGCCCTGAAAGTGGTCATGAGGGTGCTCACTGTGATGTAAACACCTGCCCACCATGCTGGTAATGGGAGCTTGTCACACCTGGCATCTTTCTAACAGCTGTAGGGTGACCTGTCAACCATGGGCAAATCCAGAACGATTACCATGAGGTGAAAAGTCTCAAATCCAATCAGCTATCCCCTGAGATATTCAGCCACCTGTACATAGTTAACATCTGTGGTCTGAAGTCTGCATTTGTTGTTTTCTTTTCAAGCAATGCAGTTTTTCACTGACCAATATAAAAAATGGATGCTGATGACTAATTTAGAGAAATAATATTAAAGTCTCTCTAATAGAGTGAAATTCTCACTGTAAATATTGTTGCTTTTAATGCACATTTGGCTAGAAGATCAAAAAAAATTCAGTAATAAAGATTTTGGGAAGCATTTCATGGGGAACCTTGAAGAGTAATTGAGTATAACATGGAGTGACTGATAAATATTATAAAGAAATTATAATCATTATCTCTACCAAGGATTTATACAAAGCAAGACTTGTAATACAAATGAAAATAAATAATTGAAGATTGCATTTGTGCTAATTGGGAGATATTATTGCTCCAAATTACAGAATAATTTCATGAACTGAGGTGGTTGAGGAAAGAATATTACAAAGGTAGGTGAATTTAATTTGGCCTTAAAGAATAGGTCAGACTCATCATATAAATGGGAGTTCAGAAGCAAATCAGCATGACAAGAAAGCTATAGCAGCAAGTTAGTTATACGTGTGCATGAAGCATTGGGTTTTAATGAAGCCAATGGCCTGTGCAAGAGAGCAGTAGAAAGGCAATTTATGTAGGGTAGGGGAAGTCAGAGCTTTAAAACTTAATATAAGTAAAGGAAAAAAAAATCAATGTGAGTTCCAGAAGGTACCAAATAAAATTCCAGAGCTCGACAGTAGTTAAAACAGTAAAAACAGATTTTATTCAGGACAATTGCTCTGGGGGAAAAAGGACCTCCACATAGAACTGGGCTCACTTCTGAGTGTGGGATGGGCAAACAGAAATATATAAAAGCTGGAGGAAAGTAACTGAATGTAAACATTTTGGGTGGGCAGAGGGGATTCTGACTAAACCAACAGAGTAGAATTGTTACTGAAGATATGCCAGGATGATTAGATATCACCTAGGAAATAGTGGAAGACAAGAACCCAATTAGATATGGAAAGAGATCAGGTATGGAGGATGGAGATTTCTTGCAAATCCAGACTTGGCAGGGTTACTGGTAAAATTGTATTTTACAAGTATGTGAATGGATCTAGGAGAATATTCAGGAGTTTGACTAAAGTTTGATCAAGAAAGAATCAAAGTAGAAGTTAAATGCTAAAAAAGGTAAAGTTTCAAAAATGATAACTGTGGAAAGATAAAATGAAAACACTTGCACATTTTAGAGTTTAACTGAGAAGGTTATATCAATATGTAAACCACTGTAGTGTTTGTCATGTAAACAGTCCTATGAGTTGTTTTTATTTCTTTTCATCAAAATAGTCCCAGAAGCAGAACTATGTGGGGGTACAGCTTCTTCCAAATGGGATTGTGTGGGTATAGCAGTTCAAAGGCAAAACATGTATTTGATGTCTCATGTTTGACTATAAAAACACACTAGATTTTTTTTTCTCCAATCTATAACATATCCTGGCTGATATTTTAAAATCCAACAGGCCAAAGTAAGGAAGCAAAAATAAACAGCAGATCCTTCTTTTTAAATAAATTCTTTACAATAATAGGAATATATTTTCCATCATGACTCCACTCCACCTATCCTGAGCAAACTCATAGTATGATTACTTTGCTCTCAACTTTTGTGACATGTTTATATTTTGGTTCCATGTTTGTGCAGAGAGAAGATAAAACCTGTCCCTTCCCCAAATCAGACAGTTCAGTCATCTCAGGGTTTTCCCATGGTTTCTACCTTGGCAAAACAATGGGAATCTAATGTCCTGGGTTAATTTACATTGGACAATGATGAGATGTGATTATAATATGATTATATTATAATATAATATAACATGGGATTATAATATGATAATAATAGGGATTATAATATGATAATCCAGATGTTCTTGATCATACAAAGGAGACTATCAAAATAAAATCTCTTGTTGTTGTTGTCTTCCATGTAGTTGTTATTCCTGTTTGTTCCAATCCTATCCTGGTTCTAACTAGTGTTTACTTTTCCAGTATTGGTGCATCCTTGCCCATTTATATTTCCAAATAAGACTTTATATTCTTTTTATATCACCACATCATTGTACCTTCGTGCCCTGGGTCTCCTTGCTTGGCTCCTATATACTCCTTCCTGATGATAAAGCTCAGAGTAGTTTTACTTTCATTCTCCCACTGAGTGGTGAAAAACATTCTGTATGTGCTTAAGCCAAAACACATAAATAATTAGCAGCACCCTCCCCCCATACTTTTTGGTGTTAAATTGGGCTGTGTGTGTTCTTAGTAGTTTTATAGTTGTGGCTCTGTTTTAACAGAAACTTCTATTCCTCCAATAAATATCTACTTATTTCTGCAGTACTATTTGAACTCGACATTTTTGCCTTCTTTATTTTGAATTGTGAGTTGAGAGTGTGTCCTGTTTACACATTTGAGAGGGCACTGTAAGGTTGACTTCAAATAATTTTATGTCATTTTTTTTTTACCCTTAAGTGTGTAAGATAGTGACTATTTCACATCTGTCACTATACTCCAAATCTTTATTTTCTTTTTCATCTTTGCAAACCTATGTAGTAAACATTATTTCTCAAAAATGTTTACCTTTATTTAACAACTGGTGAATTTCGTATATTTATTAGTCATTTAAAATTCTTTTCCTATGAGATTTCCCTTCCCAGCCTCTGTCACCTTTTCTAAGTGATTGAGAAAATGTTGGGTGTATTTCAAATATTTTGGCACCATCCTGAGTTTGTGAATTTTCTTTATTGTTAATTTTTGTTACATATATTGTCAAAACATTTTAGTTATTTTTAAATTATCTTCTTAATTTTGGGCTTTGTTCAGGTTTGCCTTCCTCAGTGTAAAGATATATTAAAGTCATGTATTTTCTTCTAATGAATATTTTTAAATCTCTTAATATTTACATATGAAATCCATTGGAAATTCATGTTTTCATGTGGGATGAGGAAGACATTCTTATTATACATAGACATGCAGCACTTGTTAATTTATACTCACAAGTATCCAGTTGTATCAATATTTTCCTGAAAATCTCATCCTTTTCTTGCTTATTAAATTAACTTTGTCACGTATTACATGATCACATATGCATGTTTCTGTTTATTTTTATTTCTTTGTTCAGACCTGGCAGAATCTCTACTGTTGAAGCAGATACTAGTAATACTTATAGAAACCTCTTTATGCTAATGGAAGCATGATGTTTGATATGTATTTTAGATAAATATATTTCATAATGTTGAATAAATTTCCATTGTGTTTCAATGTTGCTTGTCAATTTTATCAATAATTTTTTACTAAGTCAAATATTTTCTGTGTACATTACATGTTCATAACTTCTTCCTTTTATTTTCTAACATTATGATAAATATATATCTGTTTTCTAATGTTAACCCATTCTTGAACCACCAGAATTCAATGTATTTGGTTGCATTTTTGCATTTCTAATGGAGGCATAGGAACATCTGTAACTAATTTATATTCTATATTTGACTATAAATCTTTTCTTTCATGAAGAACCTATAAAAATAAAATTATTTTAGAATAAAACCAGAGTCTATATAAATCCACAGTTTAAATGAAACAGTTATAGACTCTAAGAAACAGTTATAAAAATAGGCTATTGAGTGAACTTTGGCAGAATCTGATTCTCAAAATAATGTGGAATTTGAAATTTTAGTTGGAAGCATTCAGTTTAAAGAAAGAATATGTAAAAATCCCAGGGAATTAACTTTGTGTTTGAACTATTCTTAAAAGGAAAAATTCCAAGTCAAATTGCTTGGATATTACATTTAGTTGCAAGCTCTATGCACTTCAGTGAGGCTTTAGTAATATTCATTTCCAAAATGAGCACTCCTGAAGAAGATGCAATGATGTCCTCTATCCCAGCTTCTCATTCTTTTTCTTCTTTATGAAATCATTTTAGCTTCAATAATCTGTTTCTGGTAACTGTGAACAAAGACAAAAATAAGACTGGACTTCAACATAGGTCATGAATAGAAGCAATTTTGAAGGCAGTAAGATGTGTTTCAGGATCAGTCTTGAGATAATGATACTAGGAAGATTCAGGGTAGAAAGGTGACTATACACAACTAGAAGTGCCACGGAATAGGAAAGCCCATCTCAAGGTAATCCTGGGACAAGAGCAAGGTCCCTCTTAAGTTTCCCTTGAGAATCATCCAGTGTGGTTGGTGAAGAAGGCAGGGTGAGTTGACTTGGTCTCCTGTCCCCTAGGATCAATTTCCTTTTCATGCAAATGAATACCTGAACATTGAAGTATACCACAGATGATCTGATTTGTATGTTGGCCTTCAATTTGGTCTCTGGTAACTACCATTTTATTAAACAAAGTTTTATCTGAAGACAGAGTCTGGTAGAGATTTTTTGAACAAGGATTTATTTACTGTTCTCCAAACAACTGTTACCACTAAATTACAGTATTGAAAGCTTCTTGTTGTCTTTTAGGAATAAATCATTGCCAAGATACCCATCCTTTTTGTATCACTGTTTATTTGGGATGTAATAATTGATGAATTCTGCAAATCTTGTGGACATTCAAAATAAATTGATAATATGATTGCACTCAAATTCACCTCTTTTTCAAATACATTTGTAGAGAGAGTTATGAGGTATCAATAAGGTTTTTTTTCATAGTTGATTTTTTTGCATTACTCTGAGACATTAAGTATATTCTTATGTGAGACTGTGTTTTTTTTTTCTCTTCATTTTTCTTTTTCTTCTTTCCCTCCCTTTCTCTTTTCTGTAAATTTCTCTCTCTTTTTTTTTTTTTTTTGTTTTGTTTTGTTGTATGCTGCCAGGCAGTTTCAATTAAAGGCTACATGAAATAGAGATTAAGAATATAGGTTCTGCAGTGGTGCATGCCTATATTCCCAGTGGATGAGGAGGCTGAGGCAGGATGATCGTGAGTTCAAAGCCAGCTTCAGCAACTAAGCGAGGCCCTATGAAACTCAATAAGATCAGGTCTCTAATAAAACCTACAAAAGGAGGCTAGGGATCTGGCTCAGTGGTTAAGTGCTCCTGAGTTCAATTCCTGGTACCACATGTGTGTGTGTGTGTGTGTGTGTGTGTGTGTGTGTGTGTGTATTCTGCAGAGAGGGAAAACATGTTTAATTCCAGTTATACTCCTATATATATTTTGAGCAAATGCCTACTTTTTAAAAATTTCAAATTTCCCATCTCTAGTATGAGCATGAAAAATTCTACCAACATCACAGCCTTTTAATGACAATTAAATAAAATAATCCAGATAAAGGACAAGATGTGTATCAAGTAGCTTATGGATATTAAATGATAAAATGATAAAATGATTAAATGATTTTATAATTATTTAACAATGAAATTAACCGGATGTTATAATCATTTTTAAATTTTTTATTTGTTCTTTTTAGTTTTACATGACAGTAGAAAGTATTTTGACATGTCATATATACATGGAATATAACTTCCATTCTGTGGTTGTACAGGATGTGGAATTATACCAGTTGTGTATTCATATATGAACATAGGAAAGTAATACTTTAACTTGGATAAAAATGTATTAAATGACTAGGGAAATTTTTCTCATTTCATTGTGTTCCTGAAGAGCTGAGTAGCAACAGAAAAGATGAAATTTGTACATGAAACTATTTGACTCCTAATACATCGATTATATTTGATGATGTTTTCTGTATATTCTATGATACATAGTCCAGCTCTTTGAGTGAACTACGATAAAATATACTTTATAATTTAACCGTTTATAAATTCATCATGAAATTGTGTTGAATATCCTTTTCAACCTTATTCATTATTCTGAATGCCATTGTGTATTAATTTCTTTTTTCTTAGACACATTTGTCAATTGTGTCTATTTTATTAAGACTTTAGAAGCATTAGAATACATTTGATTTACTAATTTTATGTTTTCAATTTTCTGCTTTCTTAACTTTGCATTTTTCTTTGTTTTCCTACTACATATTATCTTTGTTGTTTATGTGTCTTATCAAATGCATTACCCTAAGTACATAACTTATTCAAATATTTTTAAAAGTTGTAAGATTCTAAGGTTATCATTTTGCCATTGAGTGCAGTGATTTTTATTGCTTCTCAGTGATTAATATTTCTCAATATATGGTCCTTGAATATCCTGGATGTTGCTCAAAAATGAGACACCTGTTGCTTGGTCAAGAACTTCTGCTTCAAAATTTTATAAGGTAAACAATAAATAGTTGCATTAATACATATTATATATATATATATATATGTAATTGTTAACTACAATAAATCCCTATATCTTTAGTTTAATATTGCATTATGTTTTTCATCAATTACAATTTTAATTTGGACTTTTTATTTGATATTAAACTTTACAAGTGTTTTTAGTATTTCAAATTGGTAAAAATTTGATTTTTATGTCTTTTGTTGTAATTTATTTTTTCCATCTTTGATTTTCTCTTTATTACTTTAGCCAGAAAGTGAAGACAAAACTATCTTTACTATATAGCCCTTTTACTATATCCAAGCACAAATCAATCATGCTTAATTGTTTCTTATAAATAAAAAAGGCGGAACCTGTTATTGTTCTATATCCAGTCATTTTTGTATCTATTCATCCCTTATGTTCTAGAGAAGTATGTTAACATTCTTCACTATGAGTAGACTTTCTTAAGGTTTCTTTTTTTAAAAAAAATTTTTTTGTTTAATGTTTTCTTTTGCTTTGTATAACACAAGTATATTCAATATTTAATTGCTTGTTGTTTTTGTGATTAAGAGGGTTGTTTGGGGATGGGGTTGTGGCTCAGTGGTAGAGCCGTCCTAGCACAAGGCCCTGCCTGGGTTCGATCCTCGGCACCACATAAAAATAAATAAAATAAAGGTATTGTGTCCAACTACAACTAAAAAATAAATTTTAAAAAAAGAGAGAGGGATTGTTTGTATTTGTTTTGTTTTTGTTTTGCCAAGCTATTACTTTTGTCAGCTTTCTACTTTATCATTTTGCTGGCACACTGATACATCTTTTCCGCTCATCCTGTTATTTAAATGCATTTGGACATTTAAAAAATATGATTGCATTCAATTTGTCTTTTAAGAGGGTTATTAACCAGGTCATAATTATGATGATAATTGATGTATTTGGTCTTATGTTTAACACCTTTTATATTTTTATTTTTTCATAGTTTAAAAAAAAAAAAACATTGGAATACATTAGATTTACTTCTATGGATTAAGCCAAGAAATGCTTGTCAATTCACTTGAAAGCTCCACTGTATGTGAAAATTTAAAGCATTTCACTTTTTGTGCTCAGTTTGTTCCAAGAAAAGGCATCCTTTCTAGTAGATCTTCCAACAGAATGAATCTGAATGGTGAGTTGAAAGCATCAAGACATTGAGTCTTGGTTATAGAGTAAAATCAGAAAAGAGATGACCATATAGCTCTTCATAGGATATATTTTCTCCAATTATGATAATTTATGCCACATTACCTATCTTTAGTATATAAATATGGAATTAGCAGCAAACTGTTACCATAGTGAAATGTGATATGATCATAGAGATTTTGAGAGACAGAGAATACTAACAATATTGGAGACAATGGTTAGAATGAGGACAAGATGGAAGATGATGAAATACAGTTGATGGGAAAAGATTTCTGATATTAGAGGCATTGCCATAAATTAAATCCCATGTGATTTATTTGCTGTTTCAAATACGAAGATAAAGGAGAGACAGAATTAAAATAAATTTGATTGACTGTCCGTTTTAAGAACCATTACTTAATCCTGTGAACAATCTCAAGAAATACATGTTGTTGCCCTTATTTTATGAGAAGAAATCTTCTATCTGAATCTAAGAGAGTTTAAATTAATTGATCTAGCACAGGTTTCTTGGGCATGAAATGCTAAAAGCTCCAAAAAGAATCTTGGTTTATCTTTCTGTGAAGCTCAGATCAAAATTTTACCTCCACAGAGAAAGCTTGTGGCTCTGAGTGGATGTTAATTTCATAATCAAGTTGGGAAATGAAGAAAAGAAATATACCTGGCAATGTGGTGACAAGTAGTATATTAGTTCCTGTAGATAAAGTCCAATCTTTAGCTCTTTCTCCCAACATAATTTTTGTGAGGATTTTGTTTGTTTGCTTATCTGTTTTTGAAAGCAGATAGAAGGCTTAATTGAGCTTATATGAAGTTGAATAGGAAGAAATAAAATGGAAGGGCATAAATATCTTAGACTTCTTTATTCTGCTGAAGTAATGTTCTTATCTATTAGTCTTTTCATAAGTTTATAGTTTCTGACAGACTTTCCACTTACTTTCTCCTAAGACTTTATTTACCAAAGATAGGGAATTATTACCCTAAAGCACAAGTGCTATAATCAAATATGCAATCTTTTTTTTTTTTTAGAAAATGTGAAAATTTTAAATGCAGTTGACAAAATATACAGATTTTAAATTTCTCACATCAAAACTTAACTCTAATAATATAGCAGAAGTTATAATTATGCAAACATTGCTTTGAGATATATTGCTATAAAGTAAAATTATTTTAGTATTTAGTTCAAAGCTGATAATTCATTTTTAAGGATCTATAATTTATGACATAAAAGGGTTTAATATTTATAATACTCATAAGTAATAATGAGGCTTATACCCACACTCCACACTCACTTTCTTTGCCAGGTTTGAAAATGTTTCATTTAAAAGGCATTTTGCTATAAAAGAAAGTGCACTTTTGAAGCTTTTGCCAGTATAATTAATGTCATTGCACTTAAATGCATCAACAAGCTCAACTTGATAGAGTTTGTACTATGAAAAATGGAACATTTTTTATTATCAGCTATTTCCTTTGGTGAAAAAAAAGAAGCAAGAGTTATGAGTTAAATGTTCTCATATAAATGTACTTATCAAGAGGCATGGCACAATTTGAAATGAATCCTTTGCCTTTGATATAAGCAAATAGAAAATTAAAGCAATGACTCTAAAGAAGTGTGATGGACATTTTGTTTAATTAATGTGTTAGCTTTGGGAGATTTATTAAAGCTGACGTGGTCTTGGTTAGAAAAGTTTGATGATTCCATTTTTAAAAAATACTTTGTAGTTTTTTAAAATATTTATTTATTTACTTTAGTTGTACACAATGCAATACGTTTATGTTTACATGGTGCTGAGGATCGAACCCGGGCCGCGCACATGCGAGGCGAGCGCTCTGCCGCTGAGCCACAACCCCAGCCCCTACTTTGTACTTTTTAAAAGATAAGCCATATCTTAACTGTATTTAACATTTTAAATCACCTATAGCTCCACCAACCTAGTAAAATTATTTTAATTATATAAAATTCCAATCATTATAAAGCATCATATGTATCATTTGATAATTCAATATATTCTATATTATGTCATAAAAATTCTCACAATTTTACACATTCTTCATATATTTTAAATTACTTTTAATGCATAAGTAATGAGAACTAATATTTTTAGCAAAGGAAAAAAGAGCAAAGTTATAAGTAAAGTTATGAAATTTTCTTGATGTTTAGAAATAGTTTTGCTAAGAAAATATTTTTAATCAAATTGCTGTATCAACTTTATGATTACAATTTTTCCAGGTTTGTCAGAGACCGTGACTACAATTGAAACTTAAATCTACTGAGAGTGACTCTGTTTGATCTTTGTATCACTTTAACTCTCCATTTTCATGAAGCTCTTAGAAACTCTAGCCCAAAGTCATTGGTTCTTTTCTGGACCATTTGAAACATGTGTCCTTCCCAGATATAAGATAAGTGGTATGTAGCAGACTGGAGCACAAGTTTTTGTGTTTTCCTAAGCATTTACATATATGTATAAAAATGTGTGTGTATGTGTATGTATGTATGTGTGTGTGTTCATGTGTGTGTGTGTGTGTATGTGTGTGTGTGTGTGTGTGTGTTAGTCTTCATGGTGGATTACTAGAAAAATAGATTTTGTCCCTAAATAGGTGAAATAATAAAAATTACCTATCTACATACACATATATAAGCACACACCCCTTCTTGCTTCTCATCTCTTTATATCTTCCATGTGTGTATGAGTATCATTGATTTTGTCCTGTCATCTTAAAATGGCTAAGTTGATTGGGAAAGTCCAGGATGTTATTGTTCATCTATCTTTTCAGCACATCTGAGTATCCTAAAACAGAGTTTGGGAAATAGTAGAAGTGGCCCAGATGAAATATGCAGATGGAAATTTCTCATTAAATCTCCTCATTTAAATTCATTGTTTAATTTAATATCATTCTATATTCATTAAGATTTACATAATAAACTAGACCCATGTGACCAATTTAATATCATTTCTAGTGCCAGAACAATGACCCCCCACACCCACAATGCCATCAAATGTGTTCCCAAGCACCTCAGTTCTCTCATGTCATTCTCTAAAACAGATGGTCACACTTGGGGAGTAGTGATATTCATTATTCATTCTAGACAGGTTAGTAGAGCACCTTCTAAATACTTAGCATTTTTCTAGGCAGCAGGGGAAATGCAAAGAAGGGGAAGTTCTTGACCTTAAAGGACATAGAATTTAGTTGAAGAGACAAGACATATTGACAAGAACACTTCCATAACCAAACAGGGAAGCAAAGTAAAGTGCCAGGACTAAGAAAAGACAGCAAACATTCTAAAGATTCACAAAATGATTGAGCTCTATGCAGGGTAAAGAGGGAAGGATCTAAGAGCTGGCTTGACCCCCTTAATATATATCACTCCATGATGTGCAATATGTTTGCCTTCTATCCTGGTCCTCCACTGACTTTGTAAATAGTTCTGACTTACCTGTGGTTGGCTAAGCATAAAGATCTGTAATAGTCTTCAGATGCTTACATTCCTACGGGCTTATTTATTTGTTTCCATCCCAGGCTCTAAAATTTACTTCTAGTACAGTAGAAAACATCTAAGTTTTTCTGACCTTCAAATGCAGTCTGAGTATAATGGTACCTAGCTTGCAGTTTGTGTCTTCAATCCCTTGCTCAGCAACTTGCTTTGTGTTGCTTTTCTTGCCATTTTTCATCTTGTTTAATTTCTGAACTTCTCTTTGATGATTTCAACCTACATGTTTGATTCACTCTCAAATGAGTGAAGTCACACTCTGCTTTGCTTTCATTCTTTGTTTGGTTTCCTCAGAACTCCAATCTATTGAACTCACTGATTTGACTTACTCCTAAGTTTCTATGTGTTCTCCTGCTATGTGCATGTCTCCCTTCTCATGTATTCTGGTCTTTTAACCCTACATGCTGTGTTCTCCCTGCAATCTCAGCTCCATCTCTTCAACTCATGAATACCAGTGCACTCTGCCTGGAACCCCCTCACTGCTCTGTAGCCAAGAGACTCATCCAAGCCATTTTCTGGGGCAGTGATAATCTGATGGCCATATGGAGAAAGGCCCATCTTTCATCTAGTGGATAAAATGCATTACAGAAGCTAAATATTTTATAACAAACAAGGTAGGACCCCATAAAAACAAATCACTTGGTTCAAAATGCCAGTAGTCCTAAAATTAAGAAATTAGTTTCATCACACACAGCAACTTGAGTTTTGGGGTAGGAATATACTCACCTTTTCCTCTCTTTCTGTATATCTTAGTTTCAACAGCTAGTTTTATGTTGGATTTCATTTTAACCCCTGAACATTTATATAGAATATTTAAAGAGAAAGTCAATATTACTTTTCTGCCAGATTGGCTAAAGACCACAATTTATATATGAAAGAGAAAAGGTAAAAAGAGGAAAAAGTCAGTTAGATATAAAGATGCAGAAAGATTATTAAATTCACTGTTATACCCAAGTAAGAAATTAATCTGAAATTTGTTAAAACTTGATATTTGCCTAAATTGTCTACATTGATTCTATAGAACAAAGTAGGTGATATTATTGCTGTTATGCAGAAGAAGGAGCAGAGAAGTTAAGTGACTTGTGTGAGGTAATGTAGGTGATGAGGTAAGAATTGGAATTGGAAATTAGTTCTGTATGACTCCCACTACCTCTCTGTGGGTTGCATGATACAACAGAGGCAGACTAAAGTGAAGCATCCAACTGTTCAGTGAAAGTATGTCACTTTGCTGTGTCACAACTGAGAATTTTTGCTGGCAGGAGGAGCTCTGTTCTGACCTTAGGAGAAATAGCGGAGTTTCTAACTGGTCATGTGGAAAACCAAGAGAATATATATTATTTTTTTTTTTTGAGGTATTGTGCAACTTTTAGTAGAACATCGAAGGGGAAATAAGCCTGATGAAGACAGTCTTCAAAAATACCAACAGATTGTTTGACTTTTTAACTTTTTATTCACAATAAATCTAAAGAATCACGTGTCAATGATCTTTATATAATATATGTATATATTATATAATATAATATTACCAGGAGAGTAATGTCTCAGCCAAGCAGAGATTGTTGTAGTTTGCTTATGAGGTATCCCTAAAACCTCATGAATAAAATATAGTAACAGGTGGAATAATTAGATTGTAAGAACCATAACCTAATCAATGCATTAATCCATTCTATTTATTAGTAATTTGAAAAGACTACTCTACTGGGTGGTAAATATAGGCAGGTGAGGCACAGCTGCAGGTGGTGAGTCCCTGAGGGCGTGCCCTGGAAGACTGACTGACTTTTCCTTCCCCTCTCTCTGCTTCCAGTTCCCCACAAACTGAACAACTTTCATCCACCATACACTTTGGCCATGATGTTCTGTCCAGAGCAATGGAGTCAGTAGAGCATGAACCGAGAACTCTGAAACCATGAGCCCCAAATAAACTTCTCCTCCTCTAAGTTGTTCTTGTCAGGTATTTTAGTCACAGGCAGGAAAAGCTGATTAACACAGAGTGTGTGTCATTTTGATTAAAAAGTATCACACGTTCCAACCACTAAAACCAAAGGTAAAAATCAGACAAAGCAAAACAAGGAAAATTATCATTTACCTTTTTCATATAAGTGTTTGTTTTTCTGTACCTGTCTTATTTTACATAACATAATGTCTTCCAGTTTCATTCATGTTGTTACAAATTTTAGGATTTCCTTCTATTTTAAGGCTGAAGAACCTGTTATGTGTGTATACCACATTACCCTCATCCATGTACCATGATGGACACTTAGGTTGATTCCATATCTTTACTTTGTGAATAATACTTCTGTGAACCAGGGGGTGCAAGTTTCACTTCAAAGTGGTATAGTCTACACTATACCACTTTATGTATGTATAAACTAAAAATCTTGTTTATTTCTCTAGGTACAATGATGAATAATGCTTTCTCTCCACAGATCCTCTAGACTTTTATAAAGGTGAAATCCCCTTGACAACAAAAAACAAATGTAAAGGGTAAATGGCAACTTACCAATATTTTATGCTAAATATGCAGTAGTTTTATCTATTCACCTAGGCAGGGAGGAAAAGTAGTACAGGGAAGGAAGGTATAGCTGGGTTATATGTTAACTCTACATTTAACATTTTAAGGAATTTCCAGTTTCTCCACACTGTTGTAACACTTATTATCTGCCTGTCTAGTTGTAGCTATCCTCATGTTTGTAGATTTGTATTTCATTGTAGTTTTGATTTGCATTATTTTAATGACTAATTGTGCTAAATATTTCACATACATTCTTGTGCTTATCATCCATTTGTATAACCTTCCAAAAATAGGCTTTCAGATGTGTAGCCACTTCTTTAAATAGGTCACATTTTTCAAAAATAAATTACAAGCATGATTTATATATTCTATACTTATTTTCTAAGATGCATGATTTACAAATATTTTCTTCCCTAATAGATGTACTAGTACAGCTTTTGATTTTGACAAAATCCAATTTATCAATGTTTCTCTTTTTTACTTGTGATTTTGTTTTTATATCTAATAAATCATTGCCTAATGTATTATAATAAATATTTATTCATATATTTTCTAAGAGTTTATGGTTTTAAATCTTATATTTATATGTACTATCAATTTTGACTTAATTTCTGTGGCTAGTATCTTTTTAAATATAGTTAATTGGTAAGTCTAAGAAGAAAGAGAATAGATTTATGACAATACTAAATCTAAAAGGCAACAATGGCAGAAATAAAAAATAGTGAAAGCATGGACAAGTACATCGAATAAGTGCATTTGGTAAGCTATTTAGGTCAACCCAATGAAAGCTGGCACTGCAAACCATAACTGAGTGGAGATCATGAGCCTCAAGCTGGTTAGAACAGCTGGATGTTTCTATGGAATGAAACTTAGGGCAGTGATTACTGTGTCAGGTAGTCAGAATGGACCTCCCTTGTAAAACAGGTAAGGCTTAGGTGTTGAGTAGAAGGATCAGATTTGACAGCACTATGATAAAAAGAAATAACTTCTTAGCTACATGCAAATTTCTACATATAAGCTATTGCTATCCTTAATCCCCACCAGCTTTTGTGGTTGACCTCAAATCTTCCCCTTTCATCATTTTTCACTGGCTTTCAGATCAGAATTCTGGTCTCAGATTTTAGCAGTTAGTTCAATAGGAATCTTTTAAACTCAAGAAGTTGAATGTATTCACTTTTCAATTTATCAATTCTTCAGTTTTATTAATGGACAAGTTGACAAGTGACAAGAAAACTTTAGTGTTCTTCTTGTATTGAATTAATCTCAAAAATCAAATTACTCAATAAACTCTTTCAACTTGCACATATTCTAACATAAAAACAAATGCTGAATTAGCACACTGTAAACCACTCATCAGCCCAAATGATACTGAGGTGGAATACTCACTGTCTACCAAGTGTGACATTCCTTGGATCAGTACGAGAGTGGCACTGCCTAGACAGAATGTCTCAAACTGTGACCTGATTAAAAAGAAAAGCCTAATGAACAGGATCTATGCAGCAGCTCCCCTTCATTATTCTTTCCACACATAACGTCACAGGCAGCATCTGGTGTCAGAAACAAATCATATTCTGACTTATATCCACACTAAACACTTTTGCAGCCATAAAACATGCAGGAAACTGGCTCAGAGACATCCATTTTTAAACAGCTGACATTAATGATGTATATATAGAGAGCAAAAAGCTGTATTTTGCCCATCTCAGTATGCTATATTTTTTGGTGAAATCTTTTTGGAAGAAAAACTTGTGCATCGAACTTCCTTTTACGCCTAAATGGCCCCACTAGAGTATGAAATACACTTAGAGTGATATTTCCTCATTTAAGAGGCTGGAATGTACCATGAGGCGATATGCAATATGTGCCATTATCATATTTTTGTAACTATTAAATATCCAAAAATACAACCTTATATATTGCTGCACAAAGCTTTATTAATTAACTTGCATACAGGTTACCACTAGTGCTCTTAAAATACACAATAAAAAAATGCAAGTGCAGAAAGAGGCAAAGCAATATGAATCGTTCTTAGAAGCAAAGAAAGAAAGAAAGAAAAAAGAAATCTGTGTACCATTTCACGTAGTAGGCACTAAAGAACAAGCTAAAATATGCCTTGGAATATATCTGAAAATGTGGCAACAATTTCATATTTGCCCCATGTAAATGAAACTTATCATAATAGACAGACAAATGTAGCATTAGGTAGAATTATGTTAATAATTTTGTTCTTTAAGCAATATGTGTTATAAACCAATAGCATAGCATTGCAAAGCATAACACAATTCCCATCTATGTGTGGAGAATAGTGTAAAATGGATTATAGAAAAATTTTTAAAAATTAACAATAATCTGTCCAGACTTGTATATTAAAAAAAAAAAACAGTGTTCATTGTTATTATCTACATGGTCTAAACCAGTTTGAATGGAGATCAAATTCATTGAATGACAACTTCAGTTTTACAATGTAGAAAAATTTGAAAATATCCTGATAGTCTGATATAACTTTATATTTTAATATAATTACATTTCATTTTTGCTCCTATATCAATTATTCTCAATTGCATAAGATTGAGAATATAATATAATGTAATATAATATAAGATAATATAGCATCTAAGACAAAGGGGATATAAGACATCCTCCCTAGAGAATGAGATTATAAATTATTCCTGGCAGGGTTTTCCTTTACTTATATGCCTGGGAAAGCAGGTGGACATGTGTAATATTGAGGAAAGAGCATCTTTGGTTCCTCATGCAGTATATGTTTCCATGTATTCAATAAAAAGCAATTCTATCAGATAGAGACATTGGACTTCAAATCCCAAGCTTCTATGAAAACTACAAACTATCCTAATATGTGAGAATTCAGAAAAGTCTTAATAAATCTTACAGGAGTGGATTTTTAAAAATATATAGATTTTAATTGTCAATGGACCTTTATTTAATTTATTTATATGTGGTGCTGAGATTTGAACTCAGCACCTCACAAATGCTAGGCAAGTATTCTACCACTGAGCTATAGCCCCAGCCCTAGGGATGGATTTTTTGGCTTGCTTACTGTGAGTTTTGGGGGAAAAAAAAGTTGGTCAGGGTACACTATTATATCATCAATTATAATTATTTAAAAACTAAAGTGCTCTACCTTTGAAGAAACACTATATGGGACTATTATGATACTGAAATATAATTAGAGAAAAAAGTATAGATCAACCATCTATTCAATTCATGTTTTACCTTTTAGAGCTAAACTTAACATAGCCAGGTATTCTACCTGCATTGTTTTTAACAAAAATTTAAAAATTAATGTTAGGCAACATTAATAAGTAAGGTAAAATTAAGTAAAAAATAACTGAGTTGAAACAAATTTTTAAAAATATAGAGTGAATTAGTAAGATAATAATGCTAAAAAATAACATCAAAGGATCTAAAAGAAAACAAATAGAGGAACAAGATTTTTAAAATTATCACTCAGAATCACTTAAATTTATACAGACTGTTAAAAGGACAAGAAAATTAAAAGATAAAACAACAAAATAAATATTTAAGAGTACTAAAAGTACTCTTAAGAATACAAGCTAAAGGAAAAATTCCAGCTGTTCCTGGGGAGTCTAAAGTTAATATCCTTGAAGAGAATAGAAAATAATCTTCCAGGATGACATGATTGCAAATCTCCAGAAAAACCTTCTTTCTTGGTTTCTATCTTAGTCCATTCAGGTTGCTATAACAAAATACCCTAGATTATGTGCCTTATAAACAAGAGAGATTTATTTGTCAGTTTGAGAAAGATAAACATCAAAGCACCAGTTGACTGGAAGCCTGGTGATGACCCATTCTCTGGCTTACAGAGCATTCTTTATGTGTCCTCTCATGACAGAAGAAGTGAGGGGTCTCTATTGGGTCTCTTTTATAGGGATCTCCTCCACGGCAGCACCACTAATGACCTAATCATCTCCTAAAGACCTCACTTCCTATTACCATCATTTTGGTAGGGCAGGATTTCAACATATGAGTTTTCTTCAAGGGGACAAAAATATTCAGACCATAGCACCTCTCATACTTTAGGGCTTCCCAGGAATAGTCTCAATGCTCCAGACTTGTAGGGCAGAGAAAGAATTATTATCTTTCTAATAACAATTTTATGAAGGGAAACGTAGAGGGGGAGATATACTTCCCACCTCAAAAGTGTTTTCTATCTGCTCTATTCAATGGGTCATTATATACATGTAAAAATATTTCACCTCATTGGAAAGTCCCTCTATGCCAGGAAACTCAAAATGAAAACTTATAAAAAAATTTGCAGGTATTTTTAGCATAGTATCTATTTCTCAGAATTGTTTAGTATATTGTTTTATTTCATTAATTTAATTACATATATCACTAGAGCAATGTACAGATTAACTGTTTAACCAAGATTTTTTGGCATAATTACTATTTCAACTATTGTATCAGTTATCTTATCATGATTTAAAAATTTTTCCCCAATTTGCAATGATGAAAATATGAATAGATACCTCATGCTAAATTATTAAAATTAAGAAAATCACTAATGTTATGTACCATGTCTTTAAATATTCTAGAACTAATCTCCAAAACATCTCTGCAAGTTCTACTGAAGAAGGGGAAATGGACTGAGAAGAGAAGGGAGGAAGGCAAGGATAAAAAGAGTAGTAGTAGGGAGGGAAAATAAGATGAAAGCATGATATATGCATATATGGAAACATCACAGTTAAACCCAGTAATTTGTATTATTAAAATGCATTAATAATTATAACTTTAAAATCTCTACAAGTTGCCAGCTATTATTTACTTGGGGTATATGAGGGACTGAAGAAAAAGATGCTAGATAACATGTCTAAGATAATCTTGGTGATTAGATTGAATCTTATGTGTCTGTCACTCTGAACACCTGCTCTTCTCAGGTTACACATCTCTATGTGCCTTCCCAGGACTGTACAGAAGGTAGCCCCTAACATCAACCATTTGTGATTTCATTCCACAGAGCATATCTTAAGTCCCTTCTGTTCAGGAAATTTCCCTATACTACAATAACCTGTTTTGCATTTACAATGAATAATCAATGACTTTTGAATAATCCAAAATAATTCTTCTTGATAATAAATGATAAAGAATTAGTAAGAAACTGAATCAAAATTTAAATCTTCTAGTTTAGGATTCTGAATTATGAGAAATGTGTTAAAATGTGAGTTTCATATGCCTACTCCAGATAGTAAGGTTGATTTTATGTAAGGCTCAGGAATATGAATATTTAATAAGCATGTCCCCATGAATCCGAAGCATGTGGTCCACAGACTGAGCTTCATAAACAATCCCTGTAACAGGGTCTTCAATCCTCTTGCCTATCTCTAAGCATCAGGGAAATCTTATCCAGGTTAGAGATTTGGACATGTGGTCCTTGAACACAGGAGGCAGCTAGTTAGAGTTGTTTGAGCAAAATGTTGCCCAGGTTTGTCCAATAGGCTGCCATTCAGCTGTACTTGATCCTCTCTACTGATCACAAAGATGATTTGTTCTCCTCCTCCACTGTGTGTCTAATACTGAAGAGCAATGCTTAGGGAAACAGTTGTCCCAGCCCAGATTGTTTATGAGTAAAGCTTTGGCAGTGACTTAATCAGTCCTGGCATTTAAATCCCTAGAAATCATGATACCAGCCAATGAATGCAGTTTGAAGTACAGAAATTAAATTGGGAGCAAACAACTCTACAGGCTATAGAATACTGGTACTTCTAATACTGAACATAAGGAGGGTACCCAACCCTCCTAGCCCTACTGCCCTACTATAATTTCCCCTTTTAATTAAAAAAAAAAAAGAATTAGAATGTCAAATTGTTATTCCACAAGTCATGTGTTTTTGGTATGAAATGAAGCTTATTTTATGTAGTTTTTCACATTTAAATTCTCTCTCCCCTTCTAATTCTTGGAGACAAATCTTACTTTAGCAATTTAGAGATAGTTTTAGCTACCCTGCTAAGTCATTTGCTTTTGTAGTTTCATGTAATGCTAGGGGATTTGGGTACTTTCTTTGAATTCATAAATATTACTTTTACATCTTTCTTTTTGATTTGGCACATACAGGTAGTCCTCAGCAAGGTGCAATGAACAAGTTCGGCAACCTTCACGCAGTTGCTCAGATACCAGCTATCACTGAATTACCCTTCATGGTAAAGACTTTGATTATTATCAGACAGCACTTGTGAGAGCCAGCATTTTAAATCCATTTCTTTAAGCTTTGAAGGCATTAATGAGAAATTGTCCTTTTATCCCCACAATATCATACCATGTAGAATGAAGCAGTATTTCTTAAAGTTTAGTCGAAGGAAAGCCTAATGTAACTACTTTTGAATAATAAAAGATAAAAAAGTTGCACATTTTTTTTTTCCTCAGAGTTTTCCAGAAGGACAGTCAATACGATGCAACTGTCTTTTCTTTTTTAACTTTGTCCATTGGTTTTATAAATTTATTTTAATTTTTAATTTTGTTAGCTTTGAATTAGTTTTTTCTTAATGCACCAAATTTAAGGTGAAAAAAATTCCATCTTTTAAATCAATATTTCTTAGTTGTTGGCATATCCTCCCTCCCCAAAGGTCCAAGTAACTCCTCACTTTTAATTTCTGATTGTATTGCTGTTTTCAGTTTATTTTAGTCAACTTTTCATTGCTGTGACCAAAATACCTGATAAGAACAATTTGGAGGAGGAAAAGTTTATTTTTTTCTCATGATTTCAGAGGTTCAGGCCGTAATCAGCTGACCATAACTCTGGACCTGCGATGATGTAGAACACTATGGCAGAAGGGTATGGTGGAGAAAATCAGCTCAAGACAAGGCAAATAGGAAGAAGAGAAAGCTCTGTTCACCTGTAACAAAATATAAAGCCCAAGATCTACCTCCTCCAGCCACACCTCACCTGGCTGTTACTGCCCAATTAATCCATCAGTGCCTAAATCTACTGATTAGGTCAAGTCACTCATAAGCTAATCATTTCCCCTCTGAAAATTCTTACATTTTCTCACACATGAACTGTTGGAAGGCACCTCCTATCTAAACCGTAACATTCCATCCCTCATTTCCAAAAGTTGATACTCACCTGTTAGGGTTTAGATATGAGGTATACCCAAAAGCTCATGTGCGAAACAATGCAAGAAAGGTTAGAGGTGAAATGATTTGTGTTATAAGAACCTTGACCTAATCAATTAATTAATCCCATGATTGTGACCAAATGAGTGATAGCTATAGGTAGGTAAGGTGTGGCTGGAAGAGGTGGATGACTGGGGATGTGCCTTCGGGATATATACTTTGTCCCTGGGGAATCAATTCCCACCCCTTTCTCTCCCCTTCTTGGTGGTCATGTCCTGGGCCACTTTCCTCCAACACACTCTTCTGCCTTGATGTCCTGTCTTATCTTTGTCCCTGAAGAATGGAGTCAGTCATCTATGGAATGAGACTTCTCAAACATTGAGATGCAAATAAATGTTTGTCCTCTAAATTGTTCTTGTTGGGTATGTTGAACACAGCAATGAAAAAGATAACTAGAACACCATCTCACAATACAAAATACATTTAGTCCCTTTCCCAAGGTCCTATTGGTCTTCACATTTCCAGTATTTCCCAAAAGTCCAAGACCAAAATCTCATCCGAGACTCAAGGTAAACTTGTGTGTTAGGTAGCTTGTCAGCCATGAATGGATGAGCACGGTAGAGACAATGAAGGGTGATCAAAACCACAAGTCACCCTTATCTATCAAATTCTCATAGATAAGCATCTGGAAGATGGGGGCTTGGCATATTAACCCCCACACCACCACCTTAATAAAAACTACTATTTGTGGACCATGTTGTCAATATTTCTTGTAACCAAGTCTACAGAACTTTCCCTTATCACTGAAAGCAGTTGCAACCCCCAATAACCCTGCTAAACAAAATACCAAGATCCTCACAAAGAAAACTTGATGGGGGCTATTCAAAAGGCAATGAACAAATTAGGGGGATGGGAAATATAGATAAAAACAGGAAACTCAATTTCCTTTAAAACTCCTACTCTATGAACACCACATCATCTTGTCTTGGAGGTGGTTCATATAGTTCCTATGCTGTCAATCAAAATCAGAAGGTAAATTTAGGAGAGATGCTGGAAACTTCCTTGGGACTTCAAATAAAACTGGAGAGCAGGAGGAGCATATCATCCTACCCCTCTCTGAGAGTAACTGTTCTATCTCTCTTAGGAGTGACCCCTTTCCCCTTTCCTATCCCTTCTAATAAACTTATGCCTGTAACTCTGAGAAAAATGTCTGAAATCTGTTTTACCTGATGGCAAGAACCTGATGTGAAGGGAGAAATTTTGCACTGCCTAAATTTCATGGAAGCCCCAGCCCACACTCCCTCTCCCCTCCCCCAACCCCCAGCCCAAACTCAGTAACACATTGATGTTTGCTTCTGTAGAGATCAAAATCAAGTCTCATGTATTCAACATATCATGACACAGAGTAAGCATTTCCATTCCACAGGTGAAAAAGAAAGGCATAGAAAAAAAGGATGCAATCAAAACATCAACAAAACATGAGCATCTGCAGCTCATGACACTGATGTTATCTCCAAAGGACTTGTGTAGATCTGTGCCTGGTTAGATCTTAGAAATGACTATCACTGGTTGCAAACAACCAGTGATAGTCATTTTTGACTATCATTGGTTGAAAACAACATGATCTCTCTCTTAGTTTGTTTCTGTTTGATACCTACAGCATTGCTTGGAAAACATTCACTATTACTGGCAACTTAATATGGGAAGGGTGTTCTCTACTATAGCCTCAGCTTCCTTCTCACATTTTCATGCATCATCCTTTCAGGGAAGCTCAGATTCTTTGAACCTGTTATAATTTGCATGACCTTCCAGGTCTTCCTTTCAAATTTCAGTGGAAGCCTATAGGAACCCCTAACTCCAGCATCTTACTTTCCTGCAGAACTAGCACCATGTAGTTGACACCAAGGACTGCCACCATCTCCTGCAGTAACCAATACCCTTGGGAACATGTTATAGCAGCCTTTGAGTGCCTGGGCAGCCAACTGAAAGGTGAAAAATGCAAACACTTGTGTAAACATAAGTCTTTCCCAAAACTGTCCTCAGTTTTTTTTTTTTTTTTGTTTGTTTGTTTTTTTAAAAAACTACCCTTCCCCTAGCGGTCAGACTGACCCAAAACTTATTCTTGTTCCCTATTTTGTCTAGCTTTTAAAACCGGGTGGCTGATCACCCTTCCCCTAGTGGTCAGGCAAACCCAAAACTCAAAAATAATGCTTTGTACGTGACTTTATATGTTAACCAATCAAAAGAGCGCTGTCACCAGTTACCGAGTGCACGGAGGACCAAGCTCGAGATTGCTAATAAATGACTCTTTGTTATTTACACTGACCAAGGACTCTGGTGGTCTTCATGGGGGTCCCACGCCGCGGGGCACAACACAACCATGATAAAAATTCTTCCTAGTCCCCCTTATCCCTCTGCTCATGGCCCAAGCTATTGCTGAATACTTGGTCCTTGTCCCTGATGCCAATCCAATAATGAGGACATTTTTTCTCAAAAATGGTTTTGAGAAAAAGGAAAAAGAAGGTTTATTGCTTTGCAAGCAAAGGAGAAACACAGGGGAGTCTTGTCCCAGAGGCTTTGATTCTCCCATCAGCTGGAATAGGAGGCTTTTAAAGAAGTGATTCAAAGGCTACATTCCACAGGTTCTCTGTTAAAGTTGTAATTCCCTTGTTAATTTGGGAGATAGTCATTTCTGAGCTCTTCTGGTACTATCCCCAAAGTCTGGATTACTTTGTTCTTATAGAGAGTGCGTACTCAAGGACAGATAAATCTGCCTAGGATGGGGAAAAAAGGTAATCCTGTTTCTCCTGAGATTAGGGAAGGGGAGATTTTAGGGAGGAATAGAAACATGTCCATTTTAAAAATAAGTTGCATTAGCAAAGCAGAAAGGGCTATTTAAAGCATAAAGTGGATCACTGTAACAATGCAAGCAGGGTGCCCCCATGGTGTCTCTCTCTCTCTCTCTCTCTCTCTCTCTGTGTATTTATTTTTTTTTTCAAAGTTGTTGTATTTATACCAGTAGCATGCATTACAATTCATAGTACACATGTAGAGCATCTTTTTACATAACACTGTTTGTGTACAAAGTATATTTGCACTATTCAGGTCTTCAATCATGCATTTAGGATAATGATATCCATCTTATTATACCACCTTTGTTGAATTTTTCCCCTCCACACTCCCTTGCTCCCTCTCTCCCCCTCCTTCCCCTTTACCTTTCTAGTGTTCCTCTAATCCTCCTATGTACCCCAACCCAACACCACTGTGAATCTGCCTCCTTATATCAGAGAAAACATTCAGCATTTGGATTTTTGAGATTGACTAACTTAACTTAGCATTATATTCTCCAACTTCATCCATTTACCTGTGAATGCCATTATTTTATTCTCTTTTATTGCTGAGTAAAATTGCATTGTGTATATATATCAAATTTTCTTTATCCACTCATCTACTGAGGGGCATCTAGATTGGTTCCACAACCTAGCTATTGTGAATTGTGCTGCTATAAACATTGAAGTGACTGTGTCGCTGTAATATGCTGCTTTTAAGTCTTTGGGAATAGACTTAGGAGTGGGATGGCTGGGTCATAAGGTGGTTCCATTCCCAGTTTTCCAAGGAATCTCCATACTGCTTTCCATATTGGCTGCACCATTTTCCAGTCCCACCATCAATGTACAAGTGTGCCTTTTTCCCCACATCCTCTCCAACATTCATTGTTGTTTGTGTCCTTAATGGCTGCCATTCTGACTGGAGTGAAATGAAATCTTAGAGTAGTTTTGATTTGCATTTCTTTAATTTCCAGCAATGTTGAACATTTTGTTTCATATTTGTTGATTGATTGTGTATCTAATTCTGAGAAGTGTCTTTTCAATTCCTTAGCCCATTTATTGATTGGGTTATTTGTTTTTTTTTGGTGTTAAGATTTTTGTGTTCTTTATATATTCTAGAGATTAGTGCTGTATCTAATGTGAATGTGGTAAAAATTTGTTCCCAATTAGTTGGTTCTCTATTCACCTCACTGATTATTTCTTTTGCTGAGAAGAAGCTTTTTAGTTTGAATCTATCCCATTTATTAGTTCTTGATTAATTCTTGGGCTACAGGAGTCTTATTAAGGAACTTGGGGCCTAATCTGACATGTTGGAAATTGGAGCTTACTTTTTCTTCTATTAGGTGTATTATATCTGCTCTAATTCCTAGGTCCTTGATCCACTTTGAATTGAGTTTTGTGCATGGTTGAGAGGTAAGGGTTTAATTTCACTTTGTTGCATATGGATTTCCAGTTTTCCCAGCACCATTTGTTGAAGAGGCTATCCTTTCTCCACTGTATATTTTTGGCACCTTTGTCTAATATAAGATAGCTGAAATTATATGTATTAGTCTCCGTGTCCTCAATTATGTACCATTGGTCTACCAGTCTATTTTGGTGCCAATACCATGCTGTTTTTGTTACTATTGCTCTATAGTATAATTTAAAGTCTGGTATAGTGATGCCACCTGCTTCACTTTTCTTGCTAAGGATTGCTTCAGCTATTCTGGGTTTCTTATTTTTCCATATGAATTTTATGACTGCTTCTTCTATTTCTTTGAGGAATGTCATTGGGATTTTGATTGGAATTGCATTAAATCTGTATAATGCTTTTGGTAGTATGGACATTTTGACAATATTAATTCTGCCTATCCAAGAACAAAGTAGGTATTTCTATCTTCTAAGGTCTTCTATAATTTCTTTCTTTAGTGTTCTATAGTTTTCATTATAGAGGTCTTTCACCTCTTTCATTAAGTTGATTCCTAGGGTGTTTTTTGTTGTTGTTGTTTGTTTGTTTTTTTGATGCTATTGTAAATGGGGTAGTTTTCATCCTTACCCTTTCAGAGGATTTGTCACTGATGTACATAAATGCCTTTGACTTATGGGTGTTGATTTTGTATCCTGCTACTTTGCCGAATTCATTTATTAGTTGTAAAAGTTTTCTGGGTCTTCTAGGTATATTATCATATCATCAGCAGATAGTGCTAATTTGAGTTCATCTTTTTCTATCTGGATCCCTTTAATTTCTTTCATCTGTCTAATTGCTCTGGCCAGAGTTTCAAGTACAATGTTAAATAACAATGGTGAAAGGGAGCATCCCTGTCTTGTTCCAGTTTTTAGAGGGAATGCTTTCAATTTTTCTCCTTTTAAGATGATGTTAACCTGGGGCTTCGCATAAATAGCTTTTATAATGTTGAGATATGTTCCTGTTATTCCTAGTTTTTCTAGTGTTTTGAACATAAAGTGGTGTTGTATTTTGTCCAATGTTTATTTCTGCATCTATTGAGATGATCATATGGTTTCTATCTTTAAATCTATTGATGTGATGTATTAGGTTTATTGATTTCCATATGTTGAAGCAGCCTTGCATCCCTGGTATAAACCCTAATTTATCATGGTGCACTATCTTTTTTGACATGTTTTTGTATTCGATTTGCCAGAATTTTGTTGAGGATTTTTGCATCTATGTTCATTAAGGAGATTGGCCTGAAGTTTCCTTTTTTGGCTATGTCTTTTCTTGGTTTTGGAATTAATGCAATATTGGCCTCATAGAAAGAGACTGGAAGAGCTCCCTCTTTTTCTATTTCTTGATATTAGTTGGAGAGTATTGGTATTAGTTCTTCTTTGAAGGTCTTGTAGAACTCAGCTGTAAACCCATCAGGACCTGGGCTTTTTTTAGTTGGTAGCTTTTTGATGGTGTCTTCTATTTCCTCACTAAAAATTGATCTGTTTAAATGGTTTATAGCCTCCAGTTCCAGTTTGGGCAATTCATATGACTCTAGAAATCTCTCAATGCCTTCAATATTTTCTGTTATGTTAGAGTGCAAGTTTTCAAAGTGATTTCTAATTATCTTCTGTATGTCTGAGGTGTTTGTTGTGATATTTCCTTTTCATCACGTATGCTAGTAATTTGAGTTTTTTCTCTCCTTTTATTTCATTAGCATTGCTAAGGGTCTGTCAATTTTATTGATTTTTTTCAAAGAACCAACTTCTGGTTTTGTCATTTCTTTAATTGTTTCTTTAATCTCAATTTCATTGATTTCAGCTCTGATTTTAATTATTTCCTTTCTTCTACTGCTCTTAGTGTTGATATATTCTTCTTTTTCTAGTGCTTTGAGGTGTGATATTAAGTCATTTATTTGTTAGTTTTTTTATTTTTCTTTTAATAAATGAACTCAGTCCAGTGAATTTTTCTCTTAATACTGCCTTCATAGTGTCCCAGAGATTTCTATATGATGTATTTGTGTTCTCATTCACCTCTAGGAATTTTTAAATCTCCTCCTTGATGTCTTCTTCAACCCCTTGTTCACTCAGTAGCATGTTGTTTAGCTTCCAGTTGTTGGAGTAGCTTTTTTTATTTCCTGTTTTATCATTAATTTCCAATTTCATTCCATTATGGTCTGATAGAATGCAGGGCAGTATCTCTATTTTTTTTATATTTGCTGAGAGTTGCCTTGTGGCATAACATATGGTCTATTTTAGAGAAGGACCCATGTGCTGCTGAGAAGAAAGTGTATTTGTTCAGTGAGGGATGAAATATTCTATATATGTCCGTTAGGTCTAAGTTATTAATTGTTTTAATGAGGTCTAACGTTTCTTTATTAAGCTTTTGTTTGGATGATCTGTCTAGTGGTGAAAGAGATGTGTTTAAGTCCCCTAGAATAATTGTGTTGTTGTCTATTTTACTCTTGAACTTGAGAAGGGTTTGTTTGATGAATGTAGGTGCTCCATTATTTGGGGCATATAGATTTATAATTGTTATATCTTGTTGATGAATGATTCCCTTAATCAGTAAGATATATCCATCTTTGTTCCTTTAGATTAACTTTGGCTTGAAGTCTACCTTATTTGATATGAGAATGGAAACCCCTGCTTGCTTCCACAGCCCATGTGAGTGGGTAAATTTTTCCCAGCCTTTCCCTTTGCTGATTTTCATTGTTATTTTTCTTGTCTTCTTCATGGAATATTTTGCCCAGGATGTTCAGAAGTGCAGGCTTCTGAGTTGTGAAATCCTTTAACTTCTGCTTGTTGTGGAGTGTTTTTATTTCATCTTCAAATCTAAAGCTCAATTTTGCTGGATATAAGATTCTTGGTTGACATCCCTTTTCTTTCAGAGCTTAAAATATGCTATTCTAGGATCTTCTAGCTTTTAAGGTCTGGGTTGACAAATCTGAACATAGTCTGATTGGTTTCCCTCTATCTGTAATCTAATTCCTTTTTCTTGTGGCTTTTAATATTCTCTCCTTGTTCAGTATATTAGGCATTTTCATTATAATGTGCCTTGGTGTGGATCTGTTGTGATTTTTACATTTGGTGTTCAGTAAGCCTCTTGAACTTGGTTTTCCCATTCATTCCTCATGTTTGGAAATTTTTCTGCTATTATTTTATTGAAAAAATTACTCATTCCTTTGGTTTTGAACTCTGCACCTTCCTCTACTCCAATCACTCTTAAATTTGATCTTTTCATGTTGTTCCATATTTCTTGGATGTTCTGCTCCTGATTCTTTACCGTTTTTGCTGTGTATTCTACATTTTTCTCCAAATTATATATTTTGTCTTTGTTATCTGAAGTCCTTTCTTCCAAGTGGTGTAATCTATTGGTGATGCTTTCAATTGAACATTTAATTTGGTTTGTTGCTTCTTTCATTTCCAGAATTTCTGTTTGGTTTCTCTTTAGAACCTCTATCTCCCTATTAAAGTAATTTTTGCTTCTTGTATTTGTTTATTAAGTTCTTTGTCTAAGTGATCTTTTACTACCTGTATTTGCTCCCTCATTTCCTTCTTGAATTAATTCTTGAGTTCAATGAACATTTGGATTACGTATTTCCTGAATTCTTGCTCTGACATTTCATCTACTGTGCTTGCCAGGGAATCTGCTAAGGATGTATGTTGATTTGTTTGGGATATTTTCTTCCCTTGTTTTTTCATATTGCTTATGTGTCTTTTCTTCTAGTGCTATGGAACCTTGACTTTTTTGTTTTTACCTTCAGGCCTAATGATGCTCCTGTAGTACAATGCTATCAGATCCCCTTATAAATACTTTACACTTTAAAACCAGACATTTTCTATTCAACTAATCACAGTTTGGTCACAATGTACAGAATTAGTGAATTTAGATATTTTGTCTCCAATATACTCCATATGTTTGTAATGGGGTTTATAATTTCAGATATTGGATACAAAGGTGATATGCTTAGGAGAAAGGAAGTGAGGATATTGCATTGTTTCCTCCTGCCCCCCTTAGGAAGTGTGAAAATAGAAATCTATGGAAGTAGTTTAATATCAGCAGAAGAAAGAGGAAAGGAATTAGAGTGAACAATTTAGTGTGAAGACCGATGAATATTTAAGCCAAACTTATGCTAGTGTTGAGAGAAATAAAAAATGTTGAGGTATTAGAAATTAGTGAAAAAGAGGAGAAAGAGAGTGTGAGTCAAAAAATAGAGAAGAAACTATATATAACACTGCTTTGATTCCCTTGTCCCAGTTCTAAAATTCCTAATTCCTGTATAAAACTTGTTTTCATCTCTGTTGAGAATGCGGGGGCAGGGTGTAAATAAGAAAGATGAGGGAAGAAGAAAAGAGAGAAAAAAAAAAAGAGAGAGAGAGAGAAAGAAAACAACAACAAGAAGAAACAAAAACAAAGCTGAACCTGCAAATCATTCTCAGTCAGGTAGCCTTTGGGGAAGCTTTTCTCTTTCTCCCCAGGTTGTTAAACTGTTTGTCCCACAGAGCGTGCCCTGGCTGATATGGAGAATTTGTGGGTGTTGTCAAGTCTGCCTACCTGGTTAGTGAAGAATGGTGCTGCGGTTGGGGTTTTAGGTGAATTGCCCTGAAAGTCGATCTGTCCAGATGGCGTCTGCTCTTCGTGCTCCTCCACAGTTGCAGAGTCGGGGTTGCCTTCACTCTGGACTCAGATACGCAGTCCCCCTCTGGCTGATGATGGCCTTCCCAGCTGCATGTAGGATTATATACTCACATTCCTCCTTGTCTGCCCACCAGTTTCTGCGCACAGCAATATCCCCCTTGTTCCTTCATTCTGTGACCGTTGCAGCCACGGTTTAAAAAAACATGGCAATCATTCGCCATGTCTAATTTTCTGCCTTTCCTCCCGCGCTGCTCAGTGGACTTTGCCTACTGTGCTGTTTCCGCTGTCTCCACTGTTGGTGGTCATGCTCGGGATGGGTGTGGATTTGATCTGGGGTTGCTGTCCCTGCTGCCTCCAATAGCTTTTAATAAGTGAAGTGTGACTATGGCTCCGGAGTGGGTGTGCCAAGCTGGAATGCATGCAGGCAGGCCGGGGCTCCCCTCCCCCCCCCAACCCAAGTGGGAATGGCGACTCTGAGGTGGGTGGGCCAAGCTGGGAATGCACACTGGTGGGCAGAGCTGGAGCAGTGTGCTCTCTGGGTGGCAGAACTGGAAGGCTTGCAGGCGGGCCTAGCTGGAATCCTTGCAGATGGGCAGAGCAGGGAATGCACTCCAACAGGCTGAGCTGGAAAGCTCACAGGCAGCCCTCCCATGGTCTCTTATCAATGGAATTTTTACTTTTCAATTCTTGAGCCTGAGATGGGTGTTGATTTTCAATTCCTGAGATGTCCCTCAAGTCATCATTCCTGTTGTTTCTGGATGAAGTACTTAGCATTTCTTTAGTGGCTATAATGTTTTTTTTTTTTTTTAAATATAACTTTTTTAGACCCAGTTTTATTGCTCTTTTCTGGACAAATTGTAAGTTTTTCAAATCTTTATTCTTCCTTTCTCCTCCTGATTATCATAGTAAACTTTACTAAAAGCGACCAGCTTTGAAACTTTTTTCTGCTAAATTAATTAGAGTATTTCTTTTAAATTCAACCTCACAAAAATTCATAATCTAATCATTACACTTCTGAAAATCCTTGCATTTTCTCACACATAAACTTTTGGGAGGCACCTCATATCTAAACCTTGAAACTGTTCTATTTCCCTGTTCCAACAAAAGCTTATTTAACATATCTAAGGGTAATGTCTCTAATCCATTTCATTACTGTTCTTTTTATGTGTCAAATCCATGAACCATGAATAATACTATTTAATGTTGACTTTATGATGTTACATTAAAATATATCTTATTACAAGTCTCTTTTGATAATGTTTTTCTCAAAATTTAAAAAAAAAAAATCTACCCTTTTCTATATTTGGAAATCAAATCATTATTTTAATTCCCACCTAGCATCATACTATAATCAATTTATTCTCCTACTGGTACAATGTAGGCTGTTTCCAATATTTATGCTATTATTAAATATTATGAATATGTTCTTATACTCCTGTGAAAGTAAAGAAGAAGACATTTTGCTGTTTTACTTATAGATGCTATTATTGTCTATGCAGGAAAAGGAGAAAAATAAATGGTTAAGTTTAAATAAATGATGACGTAAAAATAGTTTAATAGGGCATCTGAAAATGCAGTCAATACATAAATAACAGTAGTGCTTTGAATTAATTATCATTTTAAATGTACAAATTTATGGGGTACAGTGTGATAATATGATACATGTATATGGTGTATAGTGATCTGGTCAGGGAAGTTAACACTTTAATCTCCTAGAATATTTTTAAAATGTTTGAGCAAGTCAAAATAATTGTGCACTTGTTTAGGATACAGTACAGTATTTTAAAATATGTATATAACATGTACTAAGTCTGGGTAATTAGTTTACATCTCCTTATCATTAGTTTGTGTATAGAGCCCTCAAACTCCTCTCTGTAGTTATTCAGAAAATATATAATAGGTTATTTTGAAATATAGCACTGCACTGTTCTTTAGGACACTAGAACTAATTACCTATTTTATAAAAAAAATTACTGGTATATTATAATTATACAGATTAGTGGAATTCATTGTACTATATTTGTGCTTACATGTAACATAATTTGAACAATCTCATTCTCTGACACCTCCTTTTACTCCCATCTTCCTTCCCTTGTTCTGTTTGCTCCATTCTACTTAATTTCCTTCTATCATTACTACTATTACTATTATTATTTTAATAGTATATTTTAATTATATATATATAAGCAGGGTCCATTATGTAATTTTTATATATGGACATAGTATAATTTGATAGATTTCATTCCTTGGTGCTTACCTATGCTTCTCCCCGCCTCAATGCCCTCCCTTACTTTATTGGTATCCTTTCTATTTTCGTAAGATCCATTTTTTTTTATACTTTTTTGTTTTTTTATCTTTCTAGTTTCTGTATTTGATGGAAAACAACCAACCCTTGACTTTCTGTGTCTGGCTTATTTTACTTAGCATAATATAGAACTATTTACTTCTATCAAACTTTGTTTGGGTACCAATTATCCAGCCTTCTACTACTTTCTATTTCCACTACCATTTTCAGACTCTAGTAAACAGATTTATACATTACAATTCACTTTTCTTTAAATTCACATGAGAGAGAGAACATGTGGTATTAGTCTTTTTTTTTGCATCTGAATTATTTTGTTAAACAATGTCTAGTTCTGCCCAATTTGCTGCAAATGACACAATGTAATTCTGGTTTTGGCTGAATAATACTCAATTGTATATACACACACATTGTCTTTATCCATTCATTTATTGCTGGGCATCTAGGTTGATTCCACATTTTAGTTATTGTGAATAGTGCAGCAACAAACACAGGTGTGCAACTATCTCTGATATACCAACATAATTTCCTTTGAATATATAACCAGAAGTAGGATATCTGGAGCATATGATAGATCTAGTTTTAGTTTCTTCACTATTCTTCCTAATGTTTGCACTAATTTACATCCCCAGCAACAATGTAGGAGAGTTTACTTTTCTCTAAATTCTCAGTAAAATTTAGTATTTTTTGTCTTTTTGATAATAACTACTCTGAGATTATTTCTCATTGTGTTTTGGTTTGCAATTTTCCTGACACCTAATAAAGTTGAGTACTTTTTCCATGGCTGTTTGGATTTCTTCTTTTGAGAAGTGTTTATTCATAAATTTTGTGCATTTTGAAAAATTGAATTACTTTTCTTCATATGAGTTTTTAAATTTTTTATGCACTCAGAATATTAATCTTTTGTTAGATTAGTAACTTTTATTAGTAATTACTATTATAATCTTTTATGTGTGTGTGGTGCTGGGGATCGAACCCAGGGCCTTGTGCATGTGGGGCAAGCAATCTACCAACTGAGTTATATCCCCAGATCTGTAGTCTTTATTTTCTATCTTAAAATGCTACTTCTTGATCTTTGCTGTTCCAATTTCTATAATACACTTTTCTTTGTATAATTCCTTTCTGATACACTGAAAGAAAATGTCTAAATGCAAGCTTTATGTTGTCTATGGTTCAGCACTTTTTAAATGAAAATACAATATTTTTTATGTTCAAGATCTCCAGGCAGTTTGTTCATTTGTGTTATGTATGTATATGTGCGTGTATGTATGTGTGTATAAAATGCTCCCCACTCATGTTCCATTGATGAGTACCTCTGTCATCTTTCTGAAGTCTTTAGTTTTCTTTGGTTTGACTCTTGCTTTGACTTCCCTGTCACCTGTTTATTCTGTTTGTTTTCAATTTCTTGGTCTTTGGTGTTGCTTGGACATCTGTTTGTGTTTTCCTCATTAAACTTATACTTGAGAAGCCCTATATTGATGTTGGCTGCTGATCTTCTCTCCCAGCCCTTTCCGCATATTTAGCAAAGGTCCAATTCTATCCTCAGATCCCTGTCTCGTTCAATCACTTGTGTCCATCATAATATTTGTTGTTTTAAGATATCTCCTTTTAACTTATAGGAATTGCACATTTTTTTTTCCTTTTCACCTCCAATATATACTTAGTGTAAAAAAGTAAGGCAACAAATTAAACCATTTTAAACTTTTGTTCTAATGTAGGTAGAATTAATGGTGGGGCAGCCATAAAATTTATCATCATGAAAGTAAAAGGTGACATTATTAATGGTTAGAACTGTCATGTACTAACCTGAACATATTTTGTATTTTAAACTTTCATGGTAAAAAGATGGATTATAAGTACAATAGTTTTTTAAGTACATCATTCCTACTTAATGAGTTGTCATGAAAATATCTGTTATATGTGTTTTACAGTAATATTTCTGTGAAAAAAACCTATAACTTATTAAGTATAATTTAATTTAGAGAAAACTATATTCTTAATAAAGTTTGCAGATTGTTTTTCATTCAGCTTTTTTGCTTTCAAATGAGGTGAATGACAAGTTATTTTAGTACACTAATAACATGATGCTGTCAAAAAATAACTACGTATTTGAAAATATCCCCACATTAATGAAATTGCTTAGCATAATCTGTTTGTAATGGCAGAAAATAGTTTCCCAATGTTTTCCCACTTTAGCCAATTAACTAACTTTGTTCATGCCTTTTTAGGAGGAGACCTGAAACTGGTCTAGGAAGTAGATTAGGAATTATTAGGGATTCCAAAAGTGTCATATTCTCTATGTGAAAAGTAAGCTTTTGTTGTAAAATGTGAAGCTCATATACTTGATTCTGATTTAATAAGGCTTACACATTAAGTTCTCTAGAGTTCTGTGGTAGACACAATAATGTCTCCCCCATCAAATGCCTATGTGCTAATCCTAGAACCTGTGAACACATTACTTTACATTGTATAAGAGTTTGTTGACTTTAAAAAATCTTGATGTTGGAAGGTTATCCTAGATTATGTGACTGAGGCCACCATGATCACAAGAGTTCTTGCAAGGGGGAGGCAGGAAGGTCAATTCTAAAGAGTCAAAACATTGCTTAAGTGGTGAAAGAAGAGTTGGAAGATGGTAAGCAGATGGGCTAGAAAATGAAGCAAGAACCCATAAGCCAAGGAATGTAGCTTCTAATAGCAGGAAAAGTAAAGAAACAGACTCTACCCTGGAACCACCAGAAAGAACATGGCCCTGTTGATACCTTGACTTTAGGGCTTGTGACCATAGGAACTTTATGATAATAAGTTTCAAAGAAATAGGTTTGAGTTCATTTGTTACAGCAGTAATAGAAAATGGATATATGTAGTTGTCATTGGAAATCTGTCACCATTTAACATGTCTTCTGGGCATTAGACACAGTTTTGCTGAATTGACCCCTTGTTTCTGTCACTCAAAAGAAAGGCATGCTGGGGCTGGGATTGTGGCTCAGCGGTAGAGCGCTCGCCTAGCACGTGCGCGACCCGGGTTCGATCCTCAGCACCATGTAAACATAAATGCATTGCATTGTGTACAACTAAAAGCAAATAAATAAATATTAAAAAAAAAAAAGAAAGGCATGTTATCTAATAAGGAATTAAATATAAAACAATATGTATAGTTATATAATAAATATATTATAATTAGATAATGTGTAATTGGTTACACATTATTTAATATATGGATATAGCATATGTAATTATATCACAGCACATAATTAATTATATATTAAATGTAAGCAAACATATTTGAATTTGAATATAATTACAGGCACAGTATCAGGTATATTTTGGAAATTTGTTTCCAGTCCCTAAATGGAATTCAAACTAACCTATGAGGTACTGCTTATACTTGGGACAGAAAAGTTTGTTTCCACATTTCCATTTTAATGTTTTTATTCAATTTTTATCTAGGGTTTCAATTATGAAGGATGAATATAGGTTACTGATATAACTTGACAGGTTGTTTCTAAATTCTCCAGCTCTTCTCTCCCAATCCTCTCTAATCACTCCTCCATTCAGAACCCTGAAATGGTTCTTAAATTCTTGCTTCCCTGCTTGAGGTTGGGAAAACTGCTCTTCTCTCATCACAGTTTCTTCTTCAATCAAAACAATAACTCCTTTAGTGTTTTCTTATAATATGCAAGCCACAGTTTTAGAATGCCAAAAATGCTTTATTGAAGTCAGGTTTTTACTAATAAAAAGTGCTCCAAATTTTATTTTTTCTTTCTCCTGTGCATACAAAAATATCTATTTAGAAATTGTCCTTTTGTTTTTAGGCTGAGCTGCAATCCTTGAGCCAATAAATGTCACTGGGTAGAATGTTGGTAAGAAAGAGAAACAAAACCTTGCTTACTTTAACAAAATAATGTGCTCTACTAGATCTATTGTTTCGTTCACTTACCCCAGGAAAAAAGGCTCAGCCGAACATGGTGATGCCCTTTCCATTTATCTGCTCAGGGACTGTGAAAACAAAAATAGGCATGCCTCAGGTTCAAGATGTTTCAGGACTTTAACTCTGCCACATCTTGTGCTGAGAAATTCATTCTTGAACAAGTATACTGCTTTTTTCCCCCAACCTGAAGTATGCTCTCTTTTATAAGACCGTTTGTATATATTTTATTTTTATGATTTAAAAATAAACATTTCAGAAGAAATTTCCTATTGATAGGAAGTCAGGTGTCAGCCCTCACTAACACCACCACCACCACCTAATGATGCTTGAAGAGTGTGACTAGCATCTCTATATTTTATTTTTGTTTTTCCAAATAATCATTTTCAGGTTCCCATTTATATGTATTAGTCTTTGAATTATGGACTAAATCCCTGAAAGTGAGGTCCCCAGCACCTAAAAGCTATTATCAGTCTGGAATAGTTATATGTGTGTATATGTATATACACACATAATAATTACTTATTAAATGTAGACAATATATTTGCTCCAGTTTCCCTGGTGGATTAGAGCTCCACTGGAGGATCAGGTGAATCTATGCAGTAGTGGAGTCATCTCAATACTCAAGGAGCCTCCAAAAGAAGGCTTTGCAGTTGTATGGACTCCAGCCAGTCAAAGCAAGGAGCTGGGAGAGTGTTAGCAGTAGAAAAGCATCTACAAGGGACCCTCCTCCCCCATATCACCACCATTGAGGAGACTTGAGTAGAGGCAACTGACAGGATCTCTGCTTACAGCCTTAGATAAAGAAACCTAGGAATGAAGGCTCTAGGGAGAGAGATGTAAATGCAAAGAACATGAACAGCCAGGAAGGTATCAGTCCTTCACTGCAATCCCTTTAAGTATCACAATGCACTGGTTGTGCCCCAAACCTGGGAGGACAAATTTCCTCTTGTGATCTGCCAGTGAAAGCCTTTGTACTTAATTATGGTCAGGCATGAAAACTCACATACAGATGTTTAACTAAGAGCCAGACTCTTCAGATGGTAGGTGTCATTTAACCTACCTTAAGTTCTCCCTTTGATCGTCACTTAAATTAAGTAATACAAATAGCTATACATTTTAGTTTTATTCTTTTGGTTTAGTCTATAAGTCATCCATGAATTAAAAAGAGTGACATTTGATGTTTAACTTTGAGGAGCTACAATTGCCTGTTCAGTGGTGTCTCATGACGAAAAATATTTGAATGAAAATAAACAAACACCTCACACACAAATCTTTTCGATATTTCAATTTGGGGTATTATGTATACATCATTTATAATTATCCAAGTTTATTATAACCAAAACTCATATTTCTATTGCATTTATTATTACTGAAACTGCCACCTTATTTTAAGCACTGGTGTAGGCAATATGCTGTGTTTGCAGGAAAGGAATGTTAAATATTAAATGAATATACATATTGTAGTAATCTGCCTGTGTGTCATTCAGAGGATCACCCTTCAAGTAAGGTATTCAAGGACAATCATTCATTAGTTTAGGCCACAAACTGTAAAGATTAGAACTGACAGAAACTCAAGGCCCAGTAGAGGACTTTTTTTCCATATTGGCTGCTGACTTCAGTGGTGGCATAGCTCTGAGAGTTTCACTTAAATAATAGCAGTGAGATTATCATACCCATGGAATCTTTGACTTCCTGTGAATTGCAAGAACCCATTTTAGATAAAATTCTAGGTGAAAAACATTTAGAAAAAGTGGCATTTGCTGAGAAATGCACATTAAGAATGGAGCAAAGTTCATAGCTTTGACTGATATATTGGGCTTTGCAAAATATACCTCAATGGGTAAGCATGTTTTGGAGCAAAAGCTGATATGTTTTCATTTAATTCTAAACTTAACAGAGTGCTGATAAACTTCAAATCATTTGTGCTATGGACTGTACTACTTGAAATACCCAATTGTATGAAAATATGGGAATTGGTGTCTTTTATCCAAACTACAACAGATATGTGCTTCAGTTACTTGAGGTTTCATTTTTCTTCCCAGAAATAGGATATCTGATGTTTATCTGACCCTAGAATCTACTGAGACATGTGGCATAAGATGTTATCCAGATCCTGAATTATGTGGCTTTTGTAGGTTTCCAATTCCCTCCATTGTTCTTGATTATTATTTTTCAGGATAATCATGAAAAATGGGCAGAGCATTAAGTATCAATCCTCTCACAAATTTGAAAATCTGTGACTCTGAAAGCCAATATTTTAAGCTGATCTGAAGCATGTAAATAAGAGTTCCTCTAGTCTGAGTGAAAGCTTTGGGGTCTCTTCTATGAGCAAGCAATACTTTTTTGACTACCTAGAAGTCAGTTTTGTTTTCCTTTGTCTTATTTGTGAGACAAGTGGAATTTCTTAGCATTACTACCAAGAAGAGATATTTCTAGAATATATTTATATAATATTATATATATATTTATATATATATAACCAATATAATCTATTTCTAGAATACCTCTCTTGTTGTTGTTGTTGTTTTCACAATAAAATACAAAGTTTTAAATGCCACACAGCAGTGGAAAATAGGTAAATAATTCTGTTTCCTGCATTCACATTTCTTTTTTACACCTTCTAGACAGAGATTTTGGACTCTTGTGGTCCACTAGTATTGTCTAGGAAGATATTTAAAGTGCATTGTCATTACTTGCTTTTCCCTAGGTTCTCCAGAGTAAGGCCCTAGGCATCAGATCCTGTCAAAGTCCCCAGGAGTTTCTGACATGCAGGAGGTTGAGAATCACTGGTCTATTAAGTCAATTCTATACAGTGCTTGTTGTAGCAAAGGAGTCAGCCACCACCAAGTGCATTGGCAAGGCTGAAGAATAGAAAATCTTTAGAGTGGAAAAAAAAAAGTCCTTAAGTGTGCCCTGATTTTGGAGGCTGCAGTAACATGAAAGCAGTAGGCAGGCTAACTAGAAGAAGGGCATCCTGTGGGATTAGTTAGAAGTGCCTATTTGTCTTTCTTTAGTCGTTTTGAACTTGCACATAGAAACAGAAATTAAGAAAGCTATAAGTAATCAATCATGTCTTGGCTATTTGGGACTGATTGTTACAAAATTCTAGCTTCTAGATTGCTATTAGAAATAATAATCTGGCAGTCTATAAGTTTTACTTAGAGTACTCTGGCTGCTTGGGTTATTTACTGTAAGTAAAAGGATATGTTTCTGAGGCAGGTGGGGGCCAGTTGTGAGTCAGAGTTTTGTATTTACAAACTGACAATGGTCAGACTATTTGTAAAATAGTCAATTTGTATATGTAGTCTCTTAAACTTATCATCCAAATTCCTGTCACCTGAAAAAGAAAAGGAAAAAAAAAATTAAAAGGTCTTAAACCTTGTATCATATAATTGTAGGATCTATTTCTCTGTCAATTTTGTCAATTAATTATCTATCTGTCCTGGGGAAGTGAACTTGAAGGAATCCACCTCTTCAGTGTTTACAGTCTACTCTTCTGCAGTTTCCTAGTTGACAAGAATTGTTTTATCATCTCTGAAACATGCCTTCGATTCCTCCATAGGGACCCATTTGAATTAGCTTTTTCTATACTCCCCCTCTAACATAAACATAGCTATCGGTGTCATGCTATTATTAACATTTTGCAGACTGAATGTTGTATTGTGATAATTTCAACAAATAATGAGGAAGAAACAAATTTTAATTCTAAAAATCATTAGGCACAGTGGCACATGCCTGTAATCCCAGCTACATGGGAGGCTGAGGCAGAGAATCCCAAGATCCAGGCCAACCTCAGCAGTTTAGAAGACCCTGTCTCAAAATAAAAAGCAAAAAATGGGCTGGGATGTAGTTTTGTGGTAGAGCTCCACTGAGTTCAATCCCCAGTGCCACCAAAAAAAAAGAAAAAAAAAAAAAAAAAAAAAAAAACTAAAATAAATAAGTAGATAAATAAAATTCATGGATCATCTCTATAACAAGAAAATCCTTATTGATCATTTTTCGGAAATCCCACTTGGTATTAAATATGTTCCACAGTAAACTCTGTATGTCTGCCCCTCCATGACTCCTCTTCTGCTTCTTGAGCCAGAATCACTGCCACCAGACTAGTAATGTTCTGTTTTCCTGGTACAGCAAGAGGAAACTGTGTATGGGTCTTACACCATTATATAGTGCAAGTGCATATTTGGTATTAATGTTCTCATATAGATTAGACACAAAGATTCTTACTTTATAACCACAATGCTAATTAAGATATTTTCTGGAATCTGAATATAACACTGTGTTGTAGGATCATATACCATGGTGAAGTGTGATTTATCCCTGGGATACAAGGATGATACAAAATATGCAAATCAGTAAAGGCAACACGAGACATTAACAGAATAAAGCGTAAAAATCTTATGATGACCACATGGACCTGGAAAAGGCATCTAACTTTTCATAACATAAGCTCAACAAATCAGGCATAGAATATACTTCCATGTAATAAAAGTGACACATAAAAGACCACAGCTTATAACACATAACAGTGAGAAGCTCCTCTAAGATAAGAAACAAGATAAGAATTAAAAATATTATTGGAAGTCCCAGAAAGAAAAATTAAGTAAGAACAAAAAATACAAGCTAACCGAATTAGAAAAGAAAAAAGAAAATTTTCTCAGGTTTCATATTACTTGACCTCAAGTATAAAAAAACACAAAAGATTTCACATGCAAAAATAAACACCTGTTTTATTCCACTCTTTCCCATCCCCACATCCTCTTCCTCCCTTCCCATCACTTCTCTCTACTTAATCTAAGGTAACACTATTTTTCCCTAGTGCCCCCTGCCTTATTGTGAATTAGCATCTGCATATTAGAGAAAACATTTGGCCTTTGGTTTTATGGGATTGACTTATTTCACTTAGCATGATATTTTCTAATCATTTACTGTCAAAGGCCATAATTTCATTCTTCTTTAAAGCTGAGTAATATTCCATTGAGTATATATACCACATTTTCTTTATCCATTCATCTATTGAGGGACATCTGGTTCCATAGTCTAGCTATTGTGAATTGAGCTGCTATAAACATTGATATGGCTGTGTCAATATAATATGCTGATTTTAAGTCCTTTGGGTATAAACCAAGGAGTGGGATAGCTGGTTCAAATGGTGGTTCTATTCTTAGTTTTCTGAGGAATCTCCATACTGCTTTCCATAGTGGTTGCACCGATTTGCAGTTCCACCAGCAATGTATGAGTGTAACTTTTTCCCCACTTCCTCGCTATGTATGATATATCAAAGTGCATAAATGCATTCTACCGTCATGTATAATCATTAAGACCAATAACAATTTAAAAAAACTGTTGAAACTAATAAAGTTCATTCTATAGTTTTCATGGAATAGAAAACAGAACTTAGAAATATATTCATGCATTTACTATCAATTTTTTGGCTGTGAAAACCTTCCACCTGACTTGATTCAGAACACTTTCTTGCATTAGAGTTATATGTGTATATATCTTGTCCTACTTGACCTGTGAACTTCTTAAAAGTAGATATTTTATCTTTCCTATCCATACATCCAGCATAATACTTTACATAGAATAAATGCCTCATTTTTATAGAATAAGTGCACTGAAACATTGTTATCCTCTGTCTTTTGAGGTTATTACATTTTATCAAAATGATCAGATTAGTCCCTGAAAATAAATGCAATTAAAATTTGTATGAACCCTCATCTCCTCTTAAATTCATTGGCATTCTGAGGAAATGCAGTCTTGAGGATAATTAAATCTTAAATATTTTAGAATAATCCTAGGTCTGTAAAACAGCCTAGAAATTATTGAAAAATAAAAAAAAAAATAATAATAACTGGCTATACAACATTTTCTATGTTGAAGCTTAGTGAATAACAACTCCAAATTTTATTTTTATTTCCTTTTCAAAGAAAGGTTGGCCACTTTTGCACCAATCTGATTTTTATGACTATCTTCCAGCCTCTTTTGATGAGTTTTGCCTAAAGTTGTCTAGGACTTAGGCTGATTAACACTTTTTTTTTTTTCCTTGCTACAAATAAACCTGTGTTAATTTGTAATTTCTCCCAAATTCTTCAGATTTTTAAAAATTTTTAGTGTATATCACTGGATTTTAGTGATTTATTCAAAACGAAAGTAATTAGGTTCCCAGAATTACCCATCTTTGGATTGCATAAGGTTTGTGTTCCCATTTAAAAGCAAGTAATTAAAGGAAACAGTGAATTTGATCAACAAAGCCAAAGAACTGCTTTCCCACTGTGCTTTCTAATTTTATATTTTATCTTGTTTCCCTTTTGTTATTTTTATTGGGTAAAGAGAATGAGGGCATGAATGATAGTAGAATGAATTGGACATTATAACCCCGTATGCATATATGACTACACAACTGGTGTAATTCTACATCATGTACAACCAGAAGAATGAGAAGTTATACTTCATTTATGTAAGAAGTGTCAAAGTGCATTCTACTGTCATATATAACTAATTAGAACAAATTTTAAAAAGACCATTTTTTGTAACTGGATGTCAATAGAAAAATAAAGATCAATACAAGGCATATTACTGGTCTTAAGTATATATACTACAAAATAAATATTGTGGAAAATAAAGTGTTTGTCTAAAAATCAAAAGCAGGCTGAAACTTCTATTTTCAGGAGAAGGACCATATTAAAGATTTTCAAAGGTAAAATATGTTGTGTCACTTCATGTAAATCAGTATACAAGCACACACCTATGTGTGCATTCACAGTACGGTTTCAATCTTGGAATGTCCTCAAAATGTCTTCAAAAGGCTAATGTGATAAAGATTTGGTCCCCAACACAACATTGTTAGAGGCGATTTTAAGAAGTGCTTGGATCTTGATCATGATCAAAAGTTAATCAACTGATGGACATAATTTGAATAGTCTATTGGGAAGTACTGAAAATTCTGGGAGGTAAGACTTAGTTGAAAGGAGCAAGTGCTTGGGGGGTTCCCTTGGTAACTATAATTTGCTCTCAGTCTTTTCTCTCTTCCTCTGCTTTCTCGCTTCCATGAGTTGAACATCTTTCCTCTGCTATTCCGTCTGTCATGGTGCTCTGCCTCACCTCAATCCAAGAGAAATGGAACTGGCCAACTATGAACATAAAACTCTCAAACCATTTGCTAAAATAAATCTTTCTTAATTTAAGTTGTTTTTCTCAGGTATTTTGTCACAGTGATGAAATGTTGACAAACATGTGTGTGTGTGTGTGTGTGTGTGTGTGTGCGCGCGTGCTTGTATAAATTATATATATATAAACTATCAATAATGTGGGAGGATAATTTAGTTAAAAAGTCAAGGATTTTTGTGCACTCATGCTTTTTTGCTACTTCTTAGCAATTATTTTTTCAAAACACCAGGAAGGGTACATTTAGAGGAAAGAACAGGTAAGGCAGTAAAATGGGAGAGTCCAAGTTCATTATGAAAGTGAAATTACAGAGAACTGCCTGGAGATGACACACAGCTCTGTCTCTCTCTCTCCAGCAGAGCCCAGAAGAATAACCCAGGAGTGAAAGAAGTTTATGCTTTGCAACTGGAACCACACCCTGCCACTAATTTGAAGAGAAGTTCTCACCACCTTTTTTAGTATTTTTAGTAGGTAGCTTCTAAAATGGCTCCAAAGGATCCCTGTTCCCTTGTATTCATACTCTGTCAATCAATCCCAAATCTTTGAATGTGGGCTGCACCTGAATAGTTCCAATTAGAATTCAGCAAAAATGATGACATGCTGCAGGAGCTCTGTTTAGGGAGATGGCTAAGATTGCGGTTGACTATGGGCCATGGAGATGTTTGGGCATTGCCGCCTTCCGTAGTCTCATGGGACTTGGCCTGGGATCTCGTGGGACTTGGCCCAGGATCTCGAGAGACTTGAGCCGAGATTGAGATCGGGCCGGCGCCATTCCTGCTCGGGTGAGATGAGACCTGAGAGAGAACAGACGGGGTTAATGCTATTGTGTATATATATTGTAGTTTCTTGTAAGAGTATGTGCCTTGGTTTCTTGTGAGAGTGTGTATGTGGTGTTAGAAATTACAAGAGACAAAGAGAGAAAGATAAAAGAATTTTTTCATTTCCATCCTGTCTCCGGGCTTCTTCCCACAGCGCCGCCATTCCAGGCTGCAAATCCCTTTCCAGAAGCAACAGTTGGTGGCCCGTTCTGGGCATTCAGCACAGCAGGTAAAAACTGAGAAACCTCACAGGAGTCTCTAGTCAGAGCAGTTAAAATGGGTTCGAAAATAACTAAGACCCAAGTGTACAAGGCTCTTGATGAATTATTTGATATAGCTGAGTCTGTCATTAGTGAGGAGGATTTAGAAAACAGTGAAGGCGATCATGAAGAAGTAGCTTCCGCTGAGTCAACTAAGACCAGTAAGGAGAGTATTAGAAGCGTCCCAAAAATGACAAAGATCCGAGCTGCTAAAGCTATTCACGATTTATTAGAGATAGTTCAAGGATACATGCTCTCAATTGAACCTGGGACTCAGGATGTTACTGAGTCAGTTAGGACCAATGAGAGCAGTAGTAGTGAGGAGGAATTAAGTAAAAGTGATTCTGAGAAAATGAACAAAAGGAAATTAAGGAAGACCAAGATAAGGGATCATCAAGTGGAGGAACTTGTGTCCTCTACTCCCCCATGGGTGGAATCCATTACAGAAAATATGAAGGGTATCACTAGGCGTTTGCATACCCTAGAAATAGAAATAAAAAGTCTTTCTGAGCGCTTATGGTCTCTCGAGGGTAACTCAAAGATACATTGGGAACTGCCAGTATTTGAATATGAAAATGGACAGAGGGGCCACCAGCCAGTAGATTTCAAAACAATAAAAAATCTCAAAGAGGCAGTAATGACATATGGACCCCAAGCTCCTTTCACATTGAGTATACTGGAGTCCCTTAACACCTTTAGCTTAACCCCTTCAGACTAGAAACGTCTATGTAAAGGAACATTAAGTGGGGGACAATACTTGGTTTGGCAATCGCAATTTCAAGAACTGTGTATAGAAACAGCTAAAAGAAACGCAGCTGTAGTGTTTGGAGACCATAATATAGAAATGCTCACAAGAGAAGGGCAATTCACAGACGTACAGGATCAAAAATATTATACCCCAGGAGTATATGCTCAGATAAACACAGCTGCCTTAAAGGCATGGAAAACTGTACAAGGACCTGGGGATCTACAAGGTAGCTTGTCCAAAGTAATTCAAGGACCTAATGAACCATATGCTGAATTTGCTGATCGACTTTTGAGAACTGCAGGTAGTGTTTTTGGAGACGTTGATCAAGTTATGCCATTAGTTGTTCAATTAGCATATGAAAATGCTAATAAATATTGCCAAGAAGCCATCATGCCATGAAAAAGTAAAAAGGATCTTTCCATATATATACAACTATGTAAAGATATAAATGATGCCTTTGTCACAGAAAATGTGATTGCAGCAGCAGTGAGAGATGCTGCCCCTCAAAATTTCACAAGGGCTCAAACAAGACATTATAATCAATCAGGATATTCAAGGCAAAATCCCAAAAGAGAAGTAAGACCAAATTCATAACCATGCTCCAGGTTGCTGCCCCAGGTGTAAGAAAGGAAATCATTGGGCCAATAAATTCTATTCAAAATTTGACATCCATGGAAATTATTTGTCCAGGAATTCAAAAAATGGGGCACGGGGCCCAATGCCCCGGGGCCCACAAATGTACGAGGCATTGGAGGAGGAGTATCCTCAAGCATCCACTCAGATGCTTCCCCGACACAATCCCTACTACCCATCCACTCCCTCACCAGAGGAACAGGAGAAAATGCAGGATTAGACCTCTGTTCCACCGCCCGAATAGTGTTAACACCTGAAATGGGGGTTCAAATGATTCCCACAGGAGTCAGGGGACCTCTTTCCTCAGGGACTATAGGACTTATTCTCGGCGAAGTCCTGAAAGCTTATTAGGTTTGCAAGTGACCCCAGGTGTAATAAACTCAGACTACAAAGGGGAAATAAAAATAATGCTTAGCTCACCCCAAAGTATAAGTTCTATTAATCAGGGAGATAGAATTTCTCAGCTGCTCCTCCTTCCAAATTTACATAATTCATTTAAAATAAATATGACTCTAAATAGGAACAATAGAGGATTTTGTTCCACTGATTTGAGACCCATGGTTTGCTGGGTTCGAGACTGTACAAGGAGGCCTATGTGTAAAATAAGAATCCAAGGAATAGAAATGGGGGGACTTATAGATACTGGAGCTGATTCTTCCATCATTAATTTATGTCAATGGCCAAAACACTGGCCTCTGCAAAAATCTTCAACCAGTTTAAGAGGCTTGGGATAAAATAACCTCCCAGAAAAAAGTGTGGTAATTTTAAAATGGGAGGATGATGAAGGACATAAAGGAACGTTTCAGCCTTATGTTTTACCTAACCTACCAGTTACTTTATGGGGAAGAGATATTTTACAACAAATGGGAGTAAGTACACCTTGCAACCAAACCTGCAGGTGTTAAATGTGAAAATATACAGGTTAATCTTAACCCTAAAAGAAATCATTATCCAAAAGTACAGGGTAAGCTTAACCCTAAAAGAAATTATTATCATATAGGAAAAAGACATTTGTCTTCGGGGCCACTGAGAAAATAATTTTGAAAATACCATGGCTTTCTGATAAGCCAGTGTGGGTCCCTCAGTGGCCCCTATCTAAAGAGAAATTACAAGCGGCCCACCTACTAGTTCAGGAACAATTAGAAGCAGGACATATAGAACCTTCCACCTCTCCCTGGAATGCCCCCATATTTGTGATCAAGAAAAAATCAGGAAAATAGCAATTATTACATGATCTTAGACAAATTAATAAAACCATGCAAGTCATGGGCCCTACTCAACCTGGACTTCCGAATCCTGTAGCTATTCCAAAAAATTTCCATCTTATTAGTCTTGATATAAAGGATTTTTTCTTTTCTATTCCCCTACATCCTGTAAATGCCCCCAGGTTTGCTTTTTCAGTTCCTTCTATTAACAATAATGGCCCTGATCAGAGATATTAATGGAAGGTTTTGCCACAGGGAATGGTTAATAGCCCCACCATATGCCAAATATATGTGGACAAGGCTATCCAACCCATTAAAAATAAATATCCAGGGCTGGGGTTGTGGCTCAGCGGTAGAGCGCTCGCCTAGCAAGTGCGCGGCCCAGGTTCGATCCTCAGCACCACGTAAAAATAAATGTATTGTGTACAACTAAAAGCAAATAAATAAATATTAAAAAAAAATAAAAATTAAAAAAAAAATAAATAAATATCCAAACCTCATGTGTCTACATTACATGGATGATATTTTACTGGCCCACCCTAATCAAAAAATCTTATTTAATATATTCAGTGATGTGGTAGAAAATTTAAAAAAAATACGGATTATATATAGCAGAAGAAAAAGTTCAAACCAGATCTCCCATATTATATTTAGGATTTAAAATCATGGATACTTTTGTTAGAACCCCCAAAACTTTAATAAATAAAGAACATTTAACCACCCTCAATGATTTCCAAAAACTACTGGGAGACATTAATTGGCTTCGCCCTACACTAAACCTTACTACTGGCCAATTGAAACCGTTATTTGATATTATTCGAGGGGACACTAATCCATCCTCACCGTGAACACTGACTCCGGATGCTAGGAAAGCTTTAAAGTTAGTAGAAAAAAGCCTTTGAAGGAGCTCATTGTGACAGATTTGATTTAACTCAACCGCTGATGTTGATTATTATTTCTTCACAATATACACCCACAGGAGTATTTTGGCAACAAGGACCTTTATTATGGATACATTTGCCCGTCTCTCATAAAAGCATAATTGAGTCTTATACCTCCATGGTGGCTAAACTTATTCTTCAAGGACTTAAAACGTCTACTAAAATATTTGGCATTCACCCTGCTACTATTATTACTCCCTATTCATTGTCACAGATTGAATATTTATGCTTCAACGATAATGACTGGGCTATAGCTAGATGCTCTACCTCTTCAAATTTTGATAATCACCTTCCTAAGTCTCCTATATTATCTTTTTGTATTAATCATCCCATTATATTTCCACAGGAAATAAAAAATCAACCTATTCCTAAGGCATTTAATGTATTTACAGATGGGTCCTCGAATGGTACTTCTGCAGTAGTCACTAAAAAAGAAAATATGACTTACATAACTGCACACAAATCAGCTCAACTAGTGGAATTGGAAGCTGTGGTAAGAGCTCTGGAAAATTTTAGGGACCAGCCCATAAACATTTTTTCAGATAGCCACTATATTGTACAAGCCATCCCAAAATTAGAGTTAGCAGGACCAATAGCACCTCATACTCCAGCCTTTAAATTGTTTTATCAAATACAAAAACTTTTGTGGGCAAGAAAAGAACCTGTATTCGTAGGCCATATTAGAGCACATACTAATTTGCCTGGTCCCCTCCATGAAGGTAATCAAAAGGCTGATGAACTTACAAAAACAATATTTATACTTTCAGCGTTCTAACAAGCTACTTTGTTTCACTCCCAGTTTCATGTCAACAGCACCACCTTGCAACGTAGGTTTAAAATCACAAAAGAGTAAGCCAGAACAATTGTAAAAAATTGTAAATCTTGTATGACACATTTGCCCAATCCTCATTTTGGTGTTAACCCTAGAGGATTAATGCCCAATCATTTGTGGCAGATGGATGTTACTCATGAGCCAAGTTTTGGAAAATTGTGATTTATTCATGTGACCATAGATACATGCTCAGGCATGATTTTTGCTTCCTTACATTCTGGAGAAAAAGTTAAAGATGTTACATCTCATTGTTTGCAAGCTTTTTCTGCATTGGGCATCCCCAAAATGCTTAAAACAGATAATGGCCCTGCATATACGTCCCCATCTTTCAAACAGTTTTGCGCAAAATTCAATATATCCCATAAAACAGGCATCCCATACAATCCTCAGGGTCAGGGCATTATTGAAAGAGCAAACTGCACACTAAAAGTTATGTTATTAAAACAGAAAGAAGGAAACTGGAAAAATCCTAAGGACAGATTGGCAGTTGCCCTGTTTACTTTAAATTTTTTAACTTTAGACTCTGATGGTTATTCTGCTGGAGACAGACGTTGGAACCCACATCAACAACATAAACCTTTGGTTTACTGGAAGGATATTCTTTCAGGTACATGGAAGGGTCCAGTTCCAGTATTAATTTGGGGGAGAGGATCTGTTTGTGTTTTCCCAAAGCACGAATTCTCTCCAATATGGATGCCATCTAGATTAATAAAGCAGGTACCAAATCAAAAGGATCAAGATAAAGTTGTTGAGGAATCAAGATTAATAAAAAAGGTACAAAATCAAGAGGACCAAGATGAAGATATGGAATGATTCCCTTAAAAGAGTCCTTCAAAATATGTCACAACTTAAGTGTCATTTCTCCCGGCCGGGATGAAGAGATCTCTCTTTAGTGTGCACACAATTGTATTTTTTTTTTCTTTTTATATATGTGTTTATGTCTGTGTATTTGTGTAAATTTCATGTTAATGTGACATCACAAATATATGTTTGTATGTGCGTCTGTCCAATGTGACATCAAAAATAACAAAGTGCTTATGAAAAAAAAAAATATATATATATATGGATGGATCCAAATAACTCTAATTCATTTAAGTTTAAGAGTATTTAATTTGGGTAAATAATTTAATAAGTGAAGGTACCGTCAATTTTGTTTTATAGGTGTCCCAGGGACTTCTCTTTAGCGAAAAAAATATGACTAGTGCTGTATAACCTGATATTTTGGTGTTTTGACATAAGGTTGCTTATTTGTTATTAACTTCATTTGTTTAATAACTGATTAATTTCAATTATTTCAACAGGTAAAGGATTGTTGTGTATGCAGAAACTCGAGGGTTCCAGCTAACAAATTATTTCTCCAAAGTGCTTTTAGTTTTTCTTTAATCTATCTTTAATGCAGAATATATCCTCAGTCTTTCTTTGTTTTGTTCTAAATATGATATTTTGCCAGCTTATGTTTGTGGGAGCTCAAGCAGCAATGTGTGTGAGCAGAAATCAACTTTAATTTTCTAATCTAATAATTCTATTCTTTAGTTTGACAACTCACCTCTTGACTCAGTGCTGGAATAGCACTGCCTTTCCTTTAATAATTGATGCTTGAGTCTCTAGGTAGCAGGCCCTGAAGATTTGTCCGTGGTATTGTCTAGACATAAAAAAGACGGCTGCTGCTACAGCTGCAGGGATCGTGGTCGCTGCAAGCATACCTGCTGCTCAAGCGTCAAACAACCTCACCAGCAGTGTGGCCTCTGCTCTGCATGCATGGGGCCTCCTAGATCTACATGTTATAACAAGTGGATATTTTGATCTTTCATTGTTTGGGACTTCACGGGACAGTGCCTTGCAGGTATTTGTCTAGAGAACTCACTGTGTTACTTGATGGAACTTAGGGCAGCTGATTTGTTTAAAGAATTTGATATGCTATGCAATTTGGCTCATCACCAAAAGGCTTTTGCCTTAAAGCCGCAGCATCTCCTCACAATTGGATGGCTGTTAGTCATCTTACACAGTTGATCCTAAAGGACTCCATTGGATGGCTGGTTAGCCAATGACGGGTAAGATCCCCAGAGGGGGGCAACCTAAGACAGGCACAGTCGCACAGGACAGTCTCATGTGGCCGACATATCAACCTAAGACAGGAGTCAAGGGCACAGCCTTGATTATCTGATGACGGGTAAGGATGTTGGTTGCACATAGACGTCCTAGAGCATCCCCTCTTTTAAAACAAAAGGGAGGAAATGCAGGAGCCCTGTTTGGGGAGATGGCTAAGATTGTGGTTGACTACAGGCCATGGAGATGTTTGGGCATTGCCGCCTTCCGTCGTCTCACGGGACTTGGCCTGGGATCTCGCGGGACTTGGCCCAGGATCTCGAGAGACTTGAGCCGAGATTGAGATAGAGCCGGCGCCATTCCTGCTTGGGCGCGTGAGATGAGACCTGAGAGAGAACGGACGTAGTTAACACTATCGTGTATATATATTGTAGTTTCTTGTAAGAGTACATGCCTTTGTTTCTTGTGAGAATGTGTATGTGGTGTTAGAAATTACAAGAGACAGAGAGAGAAAGATAAAAGAATATTTTCATTTCCATCCTGTCTCCGGGCTTCTTCCCGTGGTGCCACCATTCCAGGCTGCAAATCCTTTTCCAGCGGGAACAACATGCTACTACCATGATTAAGTTACAAGATTGTGCCTTCTGCATGGAGCACTGTCTCACTTTAATTCACTCTGCGGAAAGCAAGATATCCAACTGTGAGCTGCATGAGGAGAGGCAATACACTTTGAGGCGGTGGGACTATGCAATGTGATAAGCAGAGCTGATACAATCTTGATCCTTATAGTGATATCATTATTACTTAGTAGAAAAGAGCATGATTTCTTTGTTGGTTAGACTTGGGTTTTTCTTTATATTTTTATACATAATTTCAAGATTTGGGGCAAGTTTCTTGGCCTTTTTTGAACTCTAATTTCTTCTTCTATAAAATAAAGGTGATAAAAATACTTTTCCCATAAAATTGTTAGGGGTTAAGTTAGATAGCAATGGTAAAGTTCGTGGTAAGGATAATAGTATTTAACAAAGGGTAAGTGCTATTTTTCTGTTCTTCATAGTATCTGTATTACCATCAGCATCATTGTTCAAAAAGGGAAAACAATTTTTCTCAGTTTTCAATTATCAGAAAAAGGAGTTGTTCCAGAGTACACTGTGCATCTCTTGTATCTATCCTAACTTTTTACTCTCTCTCCACCTTTGGGGAATTGAAATAATTCGTTTTAAATAAGAGAGAGAAAGAGAGAGGTGTGTGTAGAGGGGGAGAGACATAAAATCATTGATACAAAAAATAGGTCAGTTTTTATAGTAACAAAGAACAGTCAAGAAGCATCTTGCCTTAGTTCTCCACACTCCAATTCCCAAAGGGCGATAGGTGAAGATTGAGGACTACCTTCATATGATGTGCTATAGGCATCACAAGGGAGACACCTGACATGGGGAGACTCTGAGTTTCTCATGGCCACTGGTGCACACATTCTTCTTGACTCTGAGAAGAAGGGGGAGAGAAAAAGAGCGAGATAGAGATGATAGAGTGCTCATAATACTAAAATGAAAGAAAATACTCCCAGGATGTAGAAAGAGAAGATTTTTATAATATTATAGTAGGATATTTCTGGGGAGGCCTGTTGCTGCCTGAAGCGCCTGGAGCAACGGAGCCGCGGGAAAAACTTCAGAAGCAAACTGGAGACAAACAGCTTTTTATTCTGATAACTTTTCTCTCTGGTTCTAATAACGACTAACACACGCCAAAAACACACCCTAAAATGGTGCTGACCCAATCAGCAATTTCGGCCAAGTCAAGTCGAGATCCCGCAACAATCCCGTGAGACTACGGGTGGCGACAAAGGCCAAATCTCCACGGCTCATAGTCAACCGCAATTCAAGCCAATCCCCAAACAGGACTCCTGCATTTCCCCCTTTTTGTTTTAAAAGAGGTAATGCTCTAGGACGTCTATGTGCAACCAACATTCTTACCCGTCATCGGATAATCAAGGCTGTGCCCTTGACTCCTGTCTTAGGTTGATATGTCGGCCACATGAGACTGTCCCGTGCGACTGTGCCTGTCTTAGGTTGTCCCCCTCTGGGGATCTTACCCGTCATTGGCTAACCAGCCATCCAATGGAGCCCTTTAGGATCGACTATATATGATGACTAACAGCTGTCCAAATTGTGAGGAGATGTTGCGGCTTTAAGGCAACAAGCCTTTTGGTGATGAGCCAAATTGCATAGCATATCAAATTGTTTAAACAAATCAGCTGCCCTAAGTTCCATCAAGTAACACACTGAATTCTCTAGACAAATACCCGCAAGGCATTGTCCCGTAAAGTCCCAAACAATGAAAGATCAAAATGTCCATTTGTTATAACATGTTGATGTAGGAGGCCCCATGCATGTAGAGCAGAGGCCACACTGTTGGTGAGGTTGTTTGATGTTTGAGCAGCAGACGTCTTTTTTATGTTTAGACAATGCCACCGGCAAATCTTCAGGGCCCGCTACCTAGAAACTCAAGCATCAATTATTAAAGGAAAGGCAGTGCTATTGCAGCACTGAGTCAAGAGGCGAGTTGTCAAACTACAAAATAGAATAATTAGATTAGAAAATTAAAGTTGATTTTTGTTCACATACATCGCTGGTTGAGCTTTTACAAACATAAGTTGGAAAAATGTCATATTTAGAACAAAACAAAGAAAGACTGAGGGTAATTACTGCATTAAAGATAGATTAAATAAAAGGTAAAGGCACTTGAGAGAAATAATTTGTTAGCTGGAACCCTTGAGTCTCTGTATACAGAGCAATTTTTTACCTGTTGAGATAATTGAAATTAATGAGCTATTAAACAAATGAAGTTAATAACAAATAAACAATCTTAAGTCAAAACACCAAAATATCAGGTTATATAACACTAGTCATATTTGTTTGCTAAAGAGAAGTCCCAGGGACACCTATAAATCAAAATTGAAAGTACCTTCATTTATAAAATTATTTACCTAAAATGAATACTCTTAACCTAAAATGAATTAAAGTTATTTGGATCCATATATATATATATTTTCTTTTTCATAAGCGCTTTGTTCTTTGTGACGTCACACTGGACAGACGAACAAGCATACAAACATATATTTGTGACGTCACATTAACATGAAATGTAGACAAATGTACAGACATAAAGACATGTATAAAAAGAAAAAAAAATACAATTGTGTGCACACTAAAGAGAGATCTCCTTGTCCCGGCCGGGAGAAATGACACTTAAGTTGTGAAATATTTTGAAAGACTCTTTTGAGGGAATCATTCTGTACCTTCATCTTGGTCCTCTTGATTTTGTACCTTTTTTATTAATCTTGATTCTTCAATAACTTCATCTTGATCATTTTGATGTGGTACCTGTTTTATTAATCTAGATGGTATCCATATTGGAGAGGATTCGTCTTTTGGAAAAACACAAACAGATCCTCTTCCCCAAATTAATACTGGATCTGGACCCTTCCATGTACCTGAAAGAACATCCTTCCAGTAAACCAAAGGTTTATGTTGTTGGTGTGGATTCCAATGTCTGTCTCCAGCAGAATAACCATTAGAGTCTAAAGTTAGAAAATTTAAGGTAAACAGGGCAACTGCCAATCTGTCCTTAGGACTTTTCCAATTTCCTTCTTTTTGTTTTAATAACATAATTTTCAGTGTTCGGTTTGCTCTTTCAATAATGCCCTGACCCTGAGGATTGTATGGGATGCCTGTTTTATGGGATATATTGAATTTTGCGCAAAACTGCTTGAAAGATGAGGACGTATATGCGGGGCCATTATCTGTTTTAAGCATTTTGGGGATGCCCAATGCAGCAAAAGCTTGCAAACAATGAGATGTAACATCTTTAACTTTTTCTCCAGAATGTAAGGAAGCAAAAATCATGCCTGAGCATGTATCTATAGTCACATGAATAAATCGCAATTTTCCAAAACTTGGCTCATGAGTAACATCCATCTGCCACAAATGATTGGGCATTAATCCTCTAGGGTTAACTCCGAAATGAGGATTGGGCAAATGTGTCATACAAGATTTACAATCTTTTACAATTGTTCTGGCTTGCTCCTTTGTGATTTTAAACCTACGTTGCAAGGTGGTGCTGTTGACATGAAACTGGGAATGAAATAAAGTAGCTTGTTGTAGCGCTGAAAGTATAAATACTGTTTTTGTAAGTTCATCAGCCTTTTGATTACCTTCATGGAGGGGACCAGGCAAATTAGTATGTGCTCTAATATGGCCTACGAATAGAGGTTCTTTTCTTGCCCACAAAAGTTTTTGTATTTGATAAAACAATTTAAAGGCTGGAGTATGAGGTGCTATTGGTCCTGCTAACTCTAATTTTGGGACGGCTTGTACAATATAGTGGCTATCTGAAAAAATGTTTACGGGCTGGTCCCTAAAATTTTCCAGAGCTCTTACCACAGCTTCCAGTTCCACTAGTTGAGCTGATTTGTGTGCAGTTATGTAAGTCATATTTTCTTTTTTAGTGACTACTGTAGCAGTACCATTTGAGGACCCATCTGTAAATACATTAAATGCCTTAGGAATAGGTTGATTTTTTATTACCTGTGGAAATATAATAGGATAATTAATACAAAAAGATAATATAGGGGACTTAGGATGATGATTATCAAAATTTGCAGAAGTAGAGCATTTAGCTATAGCCCAATCATTATCATTGAAGCATAAGTATTCAATCTGTGATGATGAATAGGGAGTAATAATAGTAGCAGGGTGAATGCCAAATATTTTAGTAGAAGTCTTAAGTCCTTGAAGAATAAGTTTAGCCACCATGGAGGTATAAGATTCAATTATACTTTTAGGAGAGACGGGCAAATGTATCCATAATAAAGGCCCTTGTTGCCAAAATACTCCTGTGGGTGTATATTGTGAAGAAATAATAATCAACATCAGCGGTTGAGTTAAATCAAATCTATCACAATGAGCTCCTTCGATGGCTTTTTCTACTAATTTTAAAGCTTTCCTAGCATCAGGAGTCAATGTTCGTGGTGAAGATGGATCAGGATCTCCACGAAGGATGTCAAATAAAGGTTTTAGTTGGCCAGTAGTGAGATTTAGTGTAGGGCGAAGCCAATTAATGTCTCCCAGTAGTTTTTGGAAATCATTGAGGGTGGTCAAATGTTCTTTATTTATTAAAATTTTTGGGGGTCTAACAAAAGTATCCATGATTTTAAATCCTAAATATAATATGGGAGATCTGGTTTGAACTTTTTCTTCTGCTATATATAATCCATATTTTTTTAAATTTTCTACCACATCACTGAATATATTAAATAAGATTTTTTGATTAGGGTGGGCCAATAAAATATCATCCATGTAATGTAGACACATGAGGTTTGGATATTTATTTTTAATGGGTTGGATAGCCTTGTCCACATATATTTGGCATATGGTGGGGCTATTAGCCATTCCCTGCGGCAAAACCTTTCATTGATATCTCTGATCAGGGCCATTATTGTTCATAGAAGGAACGGAAAAAGCAAACCTGGGGGCATCCAGAGGATGTAGGGGAATAGAAAAGAAGCAATCCTTTATATCAAGAGTAATAAGATGGAAATTTTTTGGAATAGCTACAGGACTAGGAAGTCCAGGTTGAGTAGGCCCCATAACTTGCATGGTTTTATTGATTTGTCTAAGATCATGTAACAATCGCCATTTTCCTGACTTTTTCTTGATCACAAATATGGGGGAATTCCAAGGAGAGGTGGAAGGTTCTATATGACCTGCTTCTAATTGTTCCTGAACTAATTGGTGGGCCGCTTGTAATTTCTCTTTAGATAGGGGCCACTGAGGGACCCACACTGGCTTATCAGAAAGCCATGGTATTTTCAAAATTATTTTCTCAGTGGCCCCGAAAAAAAATATCTTTTTCCTTTATGACAATGATTACTTTTAGGGTTAAGATTACTCTGTACTTTTTGATAATGAGTTCTTTTATGGTTAAGATTACCCTGTAGGTTTTCACATTTAACATCTGCAGGCTTGGTTGCAAGGTGTACTCCCATTTGTTGCAAAATATCTCTTCCCCATAAAGTAACCGGTAGATTAGGTAAAACATAAGGCTGAAATGTTCCTTTATGGCCTTCATCATCCTCCCATTTTAAAATTACTGCACTTTTATCTGGGAGGTTATTATATCCCAAGCCTCTTAAACTGGTTGAAGCTTTTTGCAGAGGCCAGTGCTTGGGCCATTGGCGTAAATTAATAATGGAAGAGTCAGCTCCAGTATCTATTAATCCCTCCATTTCTATTCCTTGGATTTTTATTTTACACATAGGCCTCCTTGAACAGTCTCGAACCCAGCAAGCCATGGGACTTGAGTCAGTGGAACAAAATCCTCTATTGTTCCCTTCTTGAGGCATACCCATTTTAAATGAATTATGTAAATTTGGAAGGAGAAGCAACTGAGCAATTCTATCTCCTTGATTAACAGAACTTACACTTTGGGGTGAGCTAAGCATTATTTTTATTTCCCCTTTGTAGTCTGAGTTTATTACACCTGGGGTCACTTGCAAACCTAATAAGCTTTTAGGACTACGCCCGATAATAAGCCCTACAGTCCCTGAGGGAAGAGGTCCCCTGACTCCTGTGGGAATCAGTTGAACCCCCATTTCAGGTGTTAACACTATTCGGGCGGTGGAACAGAGGTCTAATCCTGCATTTCCTCTTGTTCCTCTGGCGAGGGAGTGGATGGGTAGTAGGGATTGTGTCGGGGAAGCATCTGAGTGGATGCTTGAGGATACTCCTTCTGCAATGCCCCGTACATTTGTGGGCCCCGGGGTACTGGGCCCCGTGCCCCGTTTTTTGAATTCCTGAACAAAGGATTTCCATGTATGTCAAATTTTGAATAGCATTTATTGGCCCAATGATTTCCCTTCTTACACCTGGGGCAGCGGCCTGGGGCACGGTATGAGCTTGATCTTATTTCTCTTTTGGGATTTTGCCTAGAATTGCCTGATTGATTATGATAATTTTGCCTGGAATATCCTGATTGATTATAATGTCTACGTTTAGCCTTTGTGAAATTTCGAGAGGAAGCACCTCTCATTGAGGCTGCAATCACATTTCCTGTGACAAAGGCGCCATTTATATCTTTACATAGTTGTATATATACGGAAAGATCCTTTTTAGTTCTCCATGGCCTGATGGCTGCTTGGCACCATTTATTTGCATTTTCATAAGCTAATTGAACAACTAAAGGCATAGCTTGGTCAACATCTGCAAACACACTACCTGCAGTTCTCAAAAGTCGATCAGCAAAGTCGGCATACGGCTCATTAGGTCCTTGAATCACTTTTGACAAGCTACCTTGTAGATCCCCAGGTCCTTGTACAGTTTTCCATGCCTCTAAGGCAGCTGCATTTATCTGAGCATATATATCTGAGTCATAATCTGTTTGAGCCTGTAAGTCTGCGAATTGCCCTTCTCCTGTGAGCATGTCTATATTATAGTTTTCAAACCCTGCAGCCGCGTTTCTTTTAGCCGTTTCTATACAAAGTTCTTGGAATTGCGATTGCCAAACCAAGAATTGCCCCCCGCTTAATGTTGCTTTACATAGACTTTTCCAGTCTGAGGGGGTTAAGCTAAAGGTGTTAAGGGACTCCAGCATACTCAACGTGAAAGGAGCTTGGGGCCCATAAGTCATTACTGCCTCTTTGAGATTTTTTATTGTTTTGAAATCTACTGACTGATGGACACTCTGTCCATTTTTCTTTTCAAATGCTGGCGGTTCCCAATGTATCTGTGAGTTGTCCTTGAGAGCGCATAAGCGATCAGAAAGACTTTTTATTTCTGTTTCTAGGGTATGCAAATGCCTAGTAATACCCTTCATATTTTCTGTAATGGATTCCACCCATGGGGGAGTAGTCACTTCCACAAGTGACTCCTCTGTCTGACGGACCTTTTTCTCGGTCTTTTTTAATTTCTTTTTCCTTATTTTCTCAGGATCACTTTTACTAGATTCCTCACCACTGCTAATTTCACTGACAGCAATATCCTGAGGCCCAGGTTCCAGTGAGAGCAAGTATCCTTCATCTTTCGCCAATAACTCCCGAATAGCTTTAATAGCTTGGATTTTTGTCATTTTTGGGTCTCTTCTAATACTCTCTTTACTGGTCTCAGTTGGCCCAGTGGAATCTACACTTTTTTGATCACTTTCACTTTTGTCTATATACTCCTCACTGAGAACAGAGTCAGGTATATCAAGGAGTCTTTGCATAGCCTCTATCACTTGGGATTCAGTTATATTCGAACCCATCTTTAGAGACCTTTCAGTTCTTACCTGTCCGCTCCGAAGTTCCCCGTACGGGCCGCCACCTGTTGCTGCCTGAAGCGCCTGGAGCAACGGAGCCGCGGGAAAAACTTCAGAAGCAAACTGGAGACAAACAGCTTTTTATTCTGATAACTTTTCTCTCTGGTTCTAATAACGACTAACACACGCCAAAAACACACCCTAAAATGGCGCTGACCCGATCAGCAATTTCGGCCAAATCAAGTCGAGATCCCGCAACAATCCCGTGAGACTACGGGTGGCGACAAAGGCCAAATCTCCACGGCTCATAGTCAACCGCAATTCAAGCCAATCCCCAAACAGGGCTCCTGCAGAGGCCTATCTTCAAATTTCTCTGGAGAGTTGAAATCCCCATATTTGTTTTGCAAAGGTGTCCTGCCACTTATGATGGTGCACACCTGTAATCTCAGCCGATCACGAGGCTGAGACAGGAGGATCACAAGTTCAAAGATAACTTCAGCCAACTAATCAAGGCCCTAAGCAACTTACTGAGAACCTGTCTCAAGATAAAATAATAATAATAATAATAATAATAATAAAAAATTAAAAAATTAAAAAAATAAGACCAGGTGAGGTGAATGGTGGTGCATGCCTGAAATCCCAGCGGTTCAGAAGGCTGAGGCAGGAGCATTGTGAGTTCAAACCAGCCTCAGCAACTTAGCGAGTCCCTAAGCAACTCGGTGAGACCCTGTCTCTAAATAAAATAGATATGGTCCCATAGTTAAGCACACGTGGATTCAATCCCCAATACGAAAAACAAAAGTAAATATTTTTAAAATAATTTTTTTTTTCTTCAAGGGCTGGGGATGTGATTAAGTGCCCCTGGGTTCAATCCCTGGTACCACAAAACAAACAAACAAGCAAACAAATAAACAAAATGACGTCCTTTACTGAGAAGGCCATGACCATGTGGGTATGTGAAAAATCTATGGAAAAATTTTCACCTAACAGTTACTATTGAGAAATCAAGAAATAATAATTTACCATGTTGGATTCAGTTCTCCCTTTTTTCTCAGAAAGATGCTTTCCCACTGGAAACACTGAAAATCTACAGAAAGCTTGAGTCAGAAGGGTTAATAATAAGTGCCGATGCAGGCAGAAGATCCAATGGGCTCTTACACAATACTTGAGAGCAGTGATCAGACATGAGGCTAAGTGTGAACCTTCTACCATGCCTCTTCCTTCTCAATCAATATTTTAGGACCTTGTCTGTGAAGAAAGGTACCAATTCTAAAGGATCACTAAAAGATCCTGCTAATTTTTATATTTCATTACAATCATTTATAATATTTTCTTGTTAATGAAGCAACAATTGGGCTGGGAATGTAGCTCAGTGATAGAGCACTTGCCTGGCATGCTCAAGGCCCTGTGCCCAATCTCCAGCACCACACATACATGTACACACACACACACATACACACACACATACATACATACACACACAGAGAAGCAATTACTTTTAATATGATTTATTTTAAAATGTATGGAAGAATAATTTAGATTGGAAACATTTTCATCCTATCATGATAATCAAATTGTGGTATTTATAATTTTTTGCTTATATGTTTTTTCAACTAATTTCCACGGGTTGATGATTTAAAAAGAAGTCTAATTTTAAGTAACCTTCACACTAATGGTTCAATCCATGCTGGTCACTCAACCAACTTCTTTCTAGAATTGTTGCAGAGCCTATTATTAAAGCAAGTAGTGGGGTGTCCTAACTTTCTGTGAGGAGTCAGGGAAAGATTCTCAAAGCATGTGGCAGTTGAACTGAAACATGAAAAGTAAGTAAGAGCTGGCCGAGCTGGTGGATTGAAGAAAAGTGACTAAGTAGAAAGAAGGAGAAATGGAGTAAGCACTGAGGTAAGGAAGGCCTTAAAAATAAGTTGAGCTTGAATAAAGGCCAATATGGCAGAGAAGAAGAAAAAGGGCATCAAGACAAGTCCAAAAAAGGGAGCAGTAACTAAATCTGACAAGGGCTTGTAGTTCTGGTTGTGGAGTGAACATTTTAAGAATGATTATAGTGTCCTGAGGAGGACACTGTGATGACTGGATAACGGGTGAAAAGAGAACCAGAATTGGTGAGGAGACCAGTTAGCAGAGTATGGCAGTTGTCCAAACAGGAAATTAAATTGGCCTAAAAAGAGAAGGCATTTGAAACAAAAGAAAGCAACCAGATTTCAGATAAATTTAAGAAGAAGGATTATATTCATTTTTATTCTCCAAAGTGAATCTTGTGTCTTTTGCTCTTAAGAAGCACCAGCAAATTTCACTTATCATATTGTACACATCATCCACAGAGCATTTTTCCAATTACCTAATTCCCTGCTTTTATATAAAGTCAAGAAAAACTGCACAGAACATTATTTCTTAAGTAAAATGCAAGCTCAAAGCTAAATCACACAAAGCAGGTAACTAATTAAGAAATAATTGTTTAACCAACCATTGTAAATCTACACTTTTCCTAGTTAATAGTCAAATGTGGAAGGTGGAGTATTTATTGTGATATGTATAATGTTTCCTGTGGGGAAAACAATAAAATGTGTCTGGAAGTCATAAAGTTGGATCCCATTCAGTGCTATAAGAGACACCATTTCAACAGTGCAAATGATAGCCATATGACTTCTCCATCACCGAACAGCTGTCAGGAAAGGGCCTAAGATTTTCTTTCTATGCATTGAGTCCAATTAAGTTGTGAAATCCTGACATACTAAATTGGTCTGTGGCCCACATTTTTGAAGAGTTTTAAATAATTACTCACTCCTGCTGGATAAGTTCAATTTTTAAAGACACTTGAGTTATTTAATTGGGGGCATTTATCCTTGCACTTAGAATTCCTACTAGGAGTGATGTAGTTGTGATAAACTCACTATAAATCGATTCTACAAAGATGATTCCTAACACTTTCTCAAAAAATATGAGGACTATGTTTCTGTAGCTTGCGGAAGTAACTAAAATAATAAGATTCCATTATTATTTTAGCAAACAAAGGTATGGAATGATCCATTTATATTTTATTTAATCAAAATTTTTTTCCTGAGTCCCCCTATTTGTCTGGCATTCTGCTAAGCAGTGCGAGTAGAAGAAATTCAGAAACTCATGTTTTGTTTTATTTTTAAGTATATATATATATATATATACACACATATATATATATTTAAATCATGATAATGGTAGTGAGACTAAATTAGAAGTGTGCTTTTGGTATGGTAGTAGCAGAAAGAAATTAGTGGTCACTTATCTGAGATGAAAACAAAATGTTTATGGAAGGCATTTGATGTGAGTGTTAAAATGAATAGATAGTCATTAAGTATATGGAGAAGTAAGCATGCCTTCGAGATGGAGGGATCTGCATATGCCAGAGCACAGCATTTTGAACTAGTGCATGCTTTTGGAAAAAATGATGCAATTTTAGGTGGATTTTAAGATAGGCGAAGAGCTCAACAGAAGTAGGAGTAAATAGGGGAAAAATTCATGAAAGACCATGGAAACAACACTGAAAGTACATACTTGTTAAAGAGTTATGGACTCAAATATATTCAGGGACTCAGGGAAAGGTGCAGCCTGAAGAAAGTCAGGAAGTAAGCAATAGGAAAACAGTAAATTCTACATTATACTGGGGAGGGCGGGGATGAGTGAGGTCACTAATTAATGAAACACTAAAGAATGTAATGCCAAATAAAGTATACCTGAAAAATGGATGAAGAATTTTAAAGTCCTACATGATTTTACAGGCAAACGATTTCGATGAGGAAACTTAGCAGAGTGAGATTATAATAGTTGCTTGACTATAGAATGAGAAAATGGCTCAGTAATGTATGTATGAAACAGGAAATTCATATCTTACATATCTTAAGGCTACTAGAACAACTTAAAAATTTACTCCAGGGCAGGAAATGCAGTTCAGTGGTAGATCACTTGCCTAGCACAAATGAGGCCCTGGATTCAATTCCCAGAACCATAAAAACAAAACCAAAATGAAACAAACAAACAAACAAAAACAAAGCAAACAAACAAAAAAGTTTAGTTTGATTCTAACAAGCTATTATAATAATTTAGAAATTATAAGGGCAGAGTGAGATGAGATTAAGGAATATGAAAATAAGTAGATATTTTCAAGAGCTATTTAAAATGCAAAAATAAAACTATTGGAGATAATATGGCCAGAAGTTGGGATGGGAAGAGGGGTGACATAAGGATATTCCCTGATTTTATGGTTTTAATTCCATTCAGATAAAGTACTATTTGCTCAAATGAGTGATTTTAGATTAGGATATTTGAGAAGGAAAAACATCACCAAAGATTAAGTGGTTTAAATTTACAACTAATTCATCTCTCAAAGAAAGTAAAATATTAATTTATTATTTTATTTAATATTTGAGGAATTGGAAGGCACCTAAATGGAAATACATTCTCTAGGAATCTAGTGCCTACTGCCTTTAAAGGCTTATATTTAGTTACGTGGAGTAAATGAGGAGTGCTATGGTTTGAATGTCCCTCCAAAACTCCTGTTGAAATTGAATTACCATTGTAAAAGTTTTAAAAGGGCTATTAAAAGAGGATTAGTTCAGGAGGACTCCAGTCTTATAAATGGATTGATGTCATCATCCCACAAGTGGGCCTATTATAAAAAAATGTTCAAGCGTGACTCCTCAGGAGCTCTCTCTCTCCCGCCCTCCCCCTCTCTCCCTCACACCCCCTTTCCTGCTCTCTGGTCCTGTCGTGTCCTCCACCATGTTCTGATGCAGAAGAAAATTTATCACTGGATTTTGGCTACTTGATGTTGGACTTCCCAACCTCAGGTACTGTAGAAATAGTTTTTTCTTTACTAATTGCCTGGTTTTTTATATTCTGTTATAGCAACACAGAATAGACTGTGACAGGTGGAGTTTAATTTTTAGTAGGTGGCATAAAAATAGTTGAAGCCATGAAAATGCAGTTACAGAGTGAGACCACAGAAGAGTTTTGCATAGAACCTTGAATAACAAAACAAATCCAAACAGGATGGGAAGAACTGACTCAGAACTGAGGAAGGTCAATTGAAATAGTGGGAAAGGAAGAAAGGAAGATCATAAAGAGGCCAAGGGACAATGTTGTCCAACAAATAGAGTATTCATTGTGTCAAATACAGATTCTGACTACAAGTTAAGCAATGGTTAAAACCTATCCATTATATTTGGGAATAAGCATATTATGAAAGATTGTAACAAATTTAGTTTTCAGCAAGGGGTAGGAATGTAAACCAGATTGTAATTCAAATGTGAATAGCAGGTATGAAAAAGTAGATGACAAATATCAACATCTCATGCAAGAGACTAACATTAATGAGAGGGAAGATTAATCCAAAGAAATCAACATCACAAATGAATATAGCCTATATTAAGCTATTAGCTTTAAATTCAAAAAAGAAGAAGAAAAAAACCCTTCATCACTTTTCTTAAGAGACAGTAACCACCATTAACTACTTCATTTGAGATCCACTTAATCTCAAAGACACCTTTGTGAGGACTCTGCTATCATTCTAGCACCAAAAAGTCATCAAATAACTGAGAGGGGATAGGAAAGTTTTTTGTTTTTTTTTTTTAAATGCATATACCAAAGTATGCAGAAGAGCATTGCCAAAGGTTAGGTGGTTTCAATCAATACTGCATGTACTCAGCTGATGATTAGAAAGTCAAATTTTAATTAGAATCCTTATGGATTTGAAAATTCTTAATTATTGTTACAGTTTTATCCTTTACTAAATTTCACTCTTTTCAAGCACAGTAGAGCCTTAAGTCTCCTGGTGCAATGCAGGCAACCCTCGCAATTCATTAAGAAGCAGTTTCTCTCAGAGAGCTTAGAAGTGTCAGAATTTATGAACATACAAGCCCATTTGATTTGATTTGGTCTCTAGAGCATGTTTACTAATGCACAAATATTATTCATTAATGTGCTAAGGGGTGTTCGCTAAAGCTGAGCTGTGGAATTACCTTAACTTCAGCAGAAAAGTGATCCCTCTTTGCAGGCCAAAATTGTTGATAAGGAAAGTCTTCTGAAGAATTGTGGTGGTGTAGAACTGCCCAATAAATAAAATAAATGTTACTCTTTTTTATAAATATTTTTAATTGTAGTTGGACACAGTACCTTTATTTTATTTATTTACTTTTATGTGGTGCTGAGGATTGAACCCAGCGCCTCACACATGCTAGGTGAGCACTCTACTGTGAGCCACAACCCCAGACCCAAATGTTACTCTTTTTGTTACTTTTTGAATGGGAAAATAATTAAACTTGCATATTTTCCCTTGGAAATATTCCATTGTACACATGTAGACTGATTAACTTTTAAATTCCTGTTATCATTTTGACCAAGAGGAAAAAATAATATACTCAGTACATACTCTCTGGCTGTATGGACTTTGATTCTGTCACATGGTTTAGTGCTGAGGAAATAACCATAGATTTCTTACTTTGTATATAATAAGATAAATACATTTCTCTCATAAGAGAAACTCAGAAGTTAAGGGATGGCATAATACTATCATGGTCATGTCATCTGGGACCCAGGAGCCTCCATTATTATTTTTCTGCCATCCTGAGAATGTTCTCTTGACAGGTAGTTCATTACATTCACATTCCAAGTAACAGTAAGGACAAATATGGTGAAGTATACCTTTTCTTTCTTTCTTTCTTTCTTTCTTTCTTTCTTTTTTTTTTTTTTTTTTTTTTTTGAATTTATAGTCTATTGAAATGTCATGTTTTGAAAAGTGTATAATAAAGTTCTTGCAATTTTTCTTTTGACAGTCTATGCTTCTTCCATAAATTTGTAAAAGTTCTTTAAATACACTGAATGAGTCTACTGTGTTGTATATGTACTGAGAATAGCCACTTCACTGCTATGGCTTATATTTTTACTTTCTCTTAAGGTTAACATTTAGAAGTTTAAGGTACCAGGTTTAATAAAGTTTTCTTTATCAATATCTCCCAATATAGGTAGTATTAATAAATAATACTAAAGTTTAATAATATTATAATTTAATAATTATTATTAATAAATAATCCTAAAGTTTTCTTTATCAATATCTCCCAATATAGGTAGTATTATTTATATCCTATTTAAGGAAACTTTGATTTCTTTATAAACTTGAGAATATTATTCTATTTCTGTAAAAATCATTAATTATATTTTTTAATTTAAATATAGATGTGTGATCCATTTAAAACTGATTTTATTTATGGAGTGAGGTAGGGATAGAGATTCCATTTTATTCCATAAGGAAATCCTAATGCAAGAGCATCAGTAATTTACACCATTTTTGTACCTATATACTGCAGTGTTAAAAAATAAGTAACTGTTACAAAGTGAATTACCATATCCATGTGGATCTGGGTTGTTTCAAGGCTCTTCTCTTTCTTTGGTTTATTGGTATTTTTATGTAACAGTGTTACAGTGTCTGAATTACTATGGTTTTTTAACAAAGCATGATTTCTGTAATGCAAATACTCTAGCTTTGTTCTCCAAAATTGGCTTGGCTGTGCCTAGTTCTTTTTATTTCCATATAACTTTAAAAATAAATCTGCCAATTTTAAAGGATTTTTATAAGGATTTGTATTACACTGTACTGTACTGATGATTAAATCTTTGGAATGTTGGCATGTTGACAGTATTGAGGCTTCCAACCCATGAACATATTTCCCTTTTTTTGGTTTTCTTTATCTCAATGATGTTTAAGGCTTTGTTTTTGTTGCAAGATTATTTCAGTGTAGATGATTCATATTTTTCATGAGAAATTTAGTGGCTTTATATCTTATGTTATAGGAAATAGTAAAGTTTAAAGTTAATTTTACTATTTGTGATGAATATATAGAAAAACAATCAATTCTCTATTTTAACAACATGTTTAGTGATTCTGCAATATTCCCACACTAATTTGTTTGGATTTTCAACATGCATTATTATGTAATCTATAAATAATAACAGTTTTATGTTATCTCTTTTGTTTATCATTTGCTTCATATTGTGTTTTTATTTTTTCAGTGTACAGTTCTGGAATCTCATATTCAAGATAAATAGCTGTTTTGATAGCAGGTGTCCTTGGTGTTCCCATTATAGGGAAAAGCTTTGAATATTTTTCCATAAGTATAAAATTACGCATTTTTCACCGAGACTGTTAATCAGATTAAAGAGTTTTCTTTGAATTTAATTAAAAGAGTGATTATAATGACTGTTTAAATTTATCAATTACCTTTTATCTGTTAAGATAATCTTATAACTTTCTCTTTGAATCAATTATAGTTAAGTACACATAAAATAAAATTTACTATTGTAAGTATTTTAATGCTATGGTTTTATGTCATTAATCACACTCACTTATACATCCATCATATCCGTTCATCTCCAGAACTACACTCTGTACCAATTAAACACTAACTGCCCATTCTCCTTTGTGGCTATTGTGACCAATGTTTCTACAAACATGGGTGTACAAGCATTCATTTTCATCCCTGCTTTCAATTTTTGGTGTATGTATCCAAAAATGTAATTGCTGGATCATGTGACAAGTCTGTGTTAATTACCAGCATACTACTTGCTACAGCCACTGCACCATTTACATTTTTACATTTACTTATTTTTTAAAATAACAACTTAAAAAAATCTTTTTGTTGAAAAATATAATAAATATTCTAATAGTGTGTTTCATTGTGGTTTTGATTTATAATTCCCTAATGATTTGTGTTTAGTCCACTTGAGGTACTATAATAAAGTATCATAATGTGAATATATTATAAACAACACAAATTTATTAGTCACAGATATGGAGGCTAAAAGACCCAATATCAAGGCATGGACAGGTTCAGTGTATGAAGAAAGACCACTTTCCTTATTCACACATGGTGCCTTGGCCCTGTGTCCTTGCATGATGGAAAAGAGCAAAACATCTTTCTGAGGCCTATTTTGTAAAGACACTAATCTTATTTACGAGATTTCTGCTTTCATGACCTACTTACTTTCCAAGAGACCCCTTCTTAATACCATCATATTTACAATTTTCAGGAAAGCATTTAACTGTGCATGTGAATGTTTATTTACAGGTTCTATTTAATTTCGATGACCTACATATTTGTTTATGATGCTCCCACACTGTGTTGATTACCATAGCTTTGCAGTAAGTTTTGAAATCAGAAAGTGTAAAATCTTCATCTTGTTTTTTTGCAAGATGTATTGGCTATTCAGGGTTTCTTGAGGTGTCATATAAATTTTAGGACTAGGTATTTTATTTTGCAAACTATTATTGGGAATTTGATACACAGTGCCTTGAATTTACAGAACATTTTGGAGTGTTTTGGCAACTTAAAAATATTAACTCATTTAATCAATAAATATGGTTTATCTTTCCATTTATTGTAATCTTCTTTAATTTCTTTCAGTAACATTTTGTAGTTTTCAGTTTACATGTCTATATCTTCTTGAATAAGTTTATTGAATAGTATTTAATATTTTGTTGCTACTATAAATATTGTTTTCTTGATTTCCTTTGTTCTGAATTGCTCATTGTTACTCTGTAGAAACACAACTGATTTTTGAGTGTCAATTTTAAATCCTGGAAAACTTTTGAATTTATTTCTTAATTATTTTTCTTGTTTTCACTACAACTTCAAGCACAATATTGAATACAAACAGCATAAGCAGACATCCCTCTCTTTTTTCTGATCTTGGAAAATAATGTCACTTTCTAGTCACTGATTTTGATGTTGCCTATTGCCTTTTTTATATACTACTCATGTTATGGTTGGTAGTTGATTTTTTTTTCCTAGTCTTCATTTGTTGAATGTTTTTTTATAATAAACATGTTAAATTTTTGTTAAGGTTCATATCATTATGTTAGTTTTTCCACTTTATTCTGTTAATGTTGAGTACTGCATTTATTTTTATATGTACTTTGAATCATTCTTGCATTCTAGGAATATGTCTCACTTGGTTATGGTATGTAAACCTTTCATATACTTTTCAATTTGATTTGCTGGTATTTTGTTCAGAATTTATATCAGAATTTGGTAGAGATATTGTTATGCAATTTATCTCATCTACCTCTTTGCATTTTCTGTTGATTTCCTCTAGTGAATTTTTCAATTCAGCTGTGTATGTCAGTTCCAAAATTTCTGGTAGGTTCTTTTTATAATTTCTATTTCATTGTTGATATTCATATTTTCATTTATATTATTTTATTGATTTCTCGTAGTTCTTTGTGTTTTCCTTTAGCCCTTTGAGCATATACAAAACAATTATATTTGATTTTGTCTAGTAAGTTTGATGCATGTGTACCTTCAGGAATGGTGTCTGTAGATATACATTTTCCCTTAACTCGGGACATGTTTCCTTGTTTCTTTTCATGTCTTGTGATATTTTGGGGGATATTTAGAAAAAAAGCAGTCATTATCCCATTCCTTGCAAACCATTATAAAAGACCTTTCACAATTAATCAGCCTCTGTTTCCTAGAGAGTCTTAATGCAACTTAATGCAACTTCTTTCTCTATTGGATCCCACTGTTCATAGTCTTTTAACCCCAGTGTCTGCTGATGCCTGATCATTTGCAGCCTTCCAAAATTCTCATGCACTCACAAAACTTCCTTATTGACTCCATTTTTAGAGGTGAATTATGCTATTATCCTCTGTTTTAGATTTGAATGCAGTACATCAGGGAGAGAGAGGATAAATATAAAAAATGCCTTAATACTTTCTATTGTTTTGCATGTGGATAATTTTTTTCTGAGTTGTACATTTACTTCATTACTTTAGACCCTGGTTTCTAGAACTTTTATAAAGATGTAGGTTCTAAAAATATATTTTTGACACCTACCTGTGGATAAGTATTACTCAATTTAAACCAATTAAATCTGTAGCTATATAGATACAGTCTTAAGTATTAGTATCAATTAGTTCTTCAGTAGTTCATTGGTGATTCTAAATGTTTATGCAGAGTTGAAAAACATTATTATAGTCTTGATAGGTTGAGAGAAGTATACTAGACTAATGAGAACAGTTTAATTTTTTTATGCTTAAAAAATTTGATAACCATAGAGATATTAACCTGATTGTAAGGATTTTTTAAAAATAGAAGCTGAAAGTGATGTCAGCAAGTTGGCAGACTAGGAAGCTCCAGATAATCCTTTCTCATTGGCTTTTTGCCGTAGTCTCCTGTGACTGTTTACTTTTGATAATACCTCTGTAGCACCACCTGCTTCATCTATAAATGGTGAATTGATATTTTGACTCCCAAGAGGCACCTTCAACCAACCTCCATTCCAGATTCCAATGTTCTTCGATTGTTGACTTTGCAACCTTTAGGATATATTTCCCTAGAGGGCAATATAATTGATTTGGGGGTTCTTGTCAAATTCTAGTCACCCAAGTAGTCATTACTCTTATTTCTGGATACATTCCACTGGTTCCTGTCTTACCTGTGGGTATCCTAATACATAGAAATAGGTCTAGTTTTAGCTATTTGCGTCTTTTGTCTTTCTTTAGTCTCTTTCATTACTTCAGCTATTTTCTACTGTGGTCCCTTCATGTTTATGAAACCATACAGCAATGTACATGGTATATACTCAGGTAACAGAGTTACATATAATTAACTGCCAACAAAAATTCATTTTGCGTTTTGCAATTTCACTCACTAATCCCTCATGTGATCATGTGAAAATACTGACCTAAAAATCTACTATAAAATAAACATTATTAGTATAATACAAACTATAAGAATAAGCTAAATTAATATTAACTTGGACAAAACCAATAAAGAAACAAAATTCCAGATTTGCTTTGATATTATTTCTATTGACCTAACAGTTCTTTGTGCTTTCTCCTTTGAAGTCTCTTTCAAGAAATCTGAATGAAGGGACTACTGAGCACTCTGAATTAAGCATGTGAATAATCACACATGCAGCTAACCACTTTTGCTGTTGATGGTGTAAGTGGCCAATAATGCTGATAATTAGATACATGCAAGTGCAATTACGCAATTATTAATGCAATATCTTACACAATACTCTTTTCTAGACATGTCTAATTATATTCACAAATGATAGCATGGCATGCAAATTTACTACCTTCCTGGAAATAAAGATATACCTAGTAAAGAATGCATTCTATGGAACTTGAGTCAATTTTCAATTATAGTTAGGATTAATGAAGTAACAGGTTATTAGCCAAAAATTATGAATGTAAAGCAATGTTGATTATATAGATAGATGGTATAGCTGTAGCTATAGCAATAGATACATATCTATCTTTCCTGTACAGGAGATCAATAATGCTGAATTACAGTGGAGTGATTTAGAACTAGGAATCCCATATCGGTATTATTTCTCCAATTGTAAGAGTTAGAGTCAGGATTTGACAACACCAGTACCACCACCTTGAGCATGTGCGTGCGCACACACATACACATACATACACACACACACCTCAGATGGATATATTTTAAGCAGAATTTTAGTGGTTTCTCTTCAAAATAAAACTATTCAGGCAGAATTGAAAACTGACTCAAAGTAAAATAGCAAGAATCTCATGGCAATTTAATGTGCTGTGTTTTCCAGAAGAATCACATCTTCTAAAGAATGTGAATTATAATTTAAAAAAGAAAGAAAATGCACATCTAGGGTGAAAAGGGACTTTCTGCATTATGCTTAAAGTAAAATACTCTATTAGTGTTTTTTTTTTTTGTTTTTTGGAATTTTTTTGGGTGTGTGTGTGTGTGTGGGTGTGTGTGTATTCTATTTGTTTTGAATTCATGAGCTTTGAAGACCAGAAAACTATGCTCTAATATAGGCTGTGCCCATGTCACTTAACAGCTAATGAAGCTTAAGAAGTCATTTTCTTTTCATGAACTATAATTTCTTCATCTGTAAAGCATGAATAATTCTGCCTACTTTCACAGGATTTTTAAAGATCAGAGGCAACATATATAAATTCTAGCACAAAATCTGGAAATAATTGTTTTTATAAGTTATAGTTATTATTCCCATTATTATAACTTTTTTTTTTTCCCTTTTTTGTATCCCCATTTCAGTTTTCAGCTTAAGGATTTTCTCCTGATTTACTCTTCTTTTTCATTCTGAAATGGTATCTTTCTTATATGAAGCATTAGAAGACATTAACAAATTACCCTGTGGTAGGCACCCTTCTAGGAGGGCTCTCAATGACTTCCAACACCTGGCTTACAGTCCTTAGGGTAATCCTTTCTTTTTTAAATGTCAACAAGACATAGTGACTGGCCTCTACAGCATTTTATAGTGACTGGCCTCTACAGAATTTTATAGTTATTGGCCTTTAATGCATTTAATATGTAAAAATTATAGGATGTCATCTTCCAGATTAGGGTATAATGAGCCAACTTCATTTTGTCCTACACTCCTTTGCCTTGTGGTTTGCTCACTCTGATGAACCCATCTGGGATATTGTCACCTGATCCACGGAGTATAACACATAGCATACACGAGGGAGGCTTCAGACCAAGAGCTCATGAGAAATTGAGGCTTCCAGTTCAACAATGTGTAAAGATTTGACCTTGACAGACAACCACTTGACTGAGTTTAGAAGTGAATCTAACTACAGTTGAGCCTTCAAAACTTTACAAATGTTTGGCAGTACTTTTATTCAACCTTGTAAGAAACACAGAGTCAATGGACTTGAACCATATTCCTGCCTCACGGAAACTGAGATAATGACTGTTAATTAGCTTTGGGGTAAGCCACTAGATTTTAGAGTAACATAGTATATAGCAATAAATAACTCGTGGAGATCCATTTATGTCATACTCCTTCCTCCCAAACTGTTCTATTTGTAAATCATTTTTACCTGAGTGTAAAAATGAAGAGACTACCTTTTATAGTTAACATATCTCCTTACATACAAATGTTCTTTTCTATTCTGTTATTTTCTTTCTTTCTTTTTTTTTTTTTTTTTTTTTTATGGGGGATTGAACTCAGAGGCACTTGACCACTGGGCCACATCCCCAGCCCTTTTTTATATTTTATTAGAGACAGGGTCTCACTGAGTTCCTAAGTGTCTCACCATTGCTGAGGCTGGCTTTGAACTCGTGATCCTCCTGCCTCAGTCTCCCAAGTGCTGGGATTACAGGTGTGCGCCACCGCGCACAGCTTTCTTTTAAGTCTGCTTCCAGAGCTTGAATCCAAGTCCGCTTTGCCATTGAGCTACATATGCAGGTCTTTTCGTTGATTTTTTTTTTTTTTTTTTGAGACAAAATCTCATGAATTTGCTGTGGGTCTCACTTAGTTGCTGAGACTGACCTTGAACTTGCTATCCTCCTGTCTCTGCCTTGTGAGCCAACAAATGTCTTTGTATAGTTATTTTATCTCTATCTTCATTTCCAAAAAATTTCCTGGCACTATTTTTCTTCAAAGTAGATGTCAAATGAAAGAAAAAAAAATTAGATGTTCCAGTAGGGGTATAAAATACTATATTTGAATAAATCAATTATGTAATAGAAAACAATTTTGAGCATCTAATTCTTGAAAAGGCCCCTCAGAAATATGAATAAAAATAAACTGCTTTTACTCCCATGGAGATTACATTCTAATTATGAAAATAAGACCTATATAGATCAAAAGTTTACTAATGTTTTAATGTAATAAATGAAAAATGGGGTGCACAGATAGCAAGCAATCTGGAAATAAAGAGAAGGCAGTTTCCAGGGAGAGGAAGAGCATGCTCTAGTCCTTTAAAACTGTTAGAATTAAGAATTAGCCCAATTTTTATATCTCTGCTTTTGCCAATACCAGTGTTCTATTCCTAGTTCATTTCATCTCTGATTATGTGCCTCACCAAGGGTAGCATCTCATTTTACTTATGAATCTATAGAATGCTACAGAAAGTTTAAATAGTTTTCCTAAGGCTGGCAGCAGGGTTAAAATAGACCAAGGTTGCAGAACCATTAAATAAATAGGAATAAGAAATAAAGTCAACCAATTATTTTTCAAATCAGCTTTAAAATAAGCAAAACAAACTATATCTATTATGTTGAATGTTTGATATTGCATAGATAAAATATCAAAATTAAAATTTATTTTAAAAATCTTTTCTTCACTTTCCAATAAATTGGTTTTAATCATTTCTATGTTAAATTTCAGAATATTTATCAAATATCCAACAATTAAACATCTTTGTTTGCTCATACTTGATGAAGTGCTGCTAGTAAACAATCTACTATTATAAAATTGTGATGTTTTTAAAGAGAAATAGTTGAGAACGAGTGTATGATGCCACAGAATTATAATACTTTAAACAAAGAAACATAACTAATAAAAGCAACTTGAAAGCATAATAAAGACTTAGAAATTTCTGCCAGATTTAGAACTTTGGAGGCTCCTTGTTAAATAACTTTAGTAATGTCATGGGGCAGAAGTTGGAATTTAATAAATTAAGAGAAAAAATAAATTAAGAGAAAATAGTGATAATGAGAATAGACCATTGTTCTTAAAAATTTATACAAAAAAACAGACAAATATTTGAATATTGGTTATTGGAAGATATTCATAAGTGGATTAATGAGAAAGAGGAGAGAGCAATCTGGGAGAAAATCTAAAGCAAAACTAGGAAGTAGAGTCAGTTATTCCAGAAAAAGAAAAGCAGATTGCCCTTGAATAGTAGGGTGGCAGCTTCTTCTGAAGGTGGAGAAAAGCACTGTAAAGGGGAAACTTAAAAGTGTGGTTGTGTGAGAGGGGTATTGTATTTGAGAAGAATAGCATCTTACCACTTTTTGCTTTTCAGAGTGTAAGAGGTGGAAGGGTGGAAGATGAACAGAAGAGACTGTGATGAATTGGCCAAAGTCAAAGAAAAGACTTATCCGTGGCTTAGAAGATGCACACTGCATATAAGCCATACACACGGAGGGGTTATAATTGGCTTTTTGTGCAGTTCCATTTATAGGTACTCAGTATCATTTCCATTTTACTAAAAGTTAAACAAGTAATTCAATGAATACTTGTAATTTATTATTTACATAGAATATTATGACATTTAAGTGTTTTGTGTGATAAAATGTTTGCTAACCATTGGTGTAGACAGAGTTCTGGAAAGTCAAAGTCAGAAAATTAGCTGTTTATTCACTGGGTAACTACTCTTGATTCAGGTTATCCTATAAAATGATTTTTTACATTTGAAATAATGTAAAATTAATCAGTTGCTTTCGTCTTTTATGATATAGGCATGCAATGAGATATAGGCTGAAGTAAATGGAAGACTCCAAAATAAAAATATTTATGAACTTATAATAAAATTGTTTCTGTTTTAGATTAGGGGTGGGAGGGTGTGGTGGTCATATATGTTTTGTATCAGAGTGGACTTTAATGTCTAATCATGAAAACGTTTGCTGACCTTTACATTTTGTATTTCAACTTCTTATATTCATATCATTTTGTGAAACAGAAAAAAATTATGAGTTATGGATAGAAGACAATTTAAGACCTGTAACAACTTCAGAAATATTATAATTTATGTTAAAAATTTGACACATTATTTTAAGTGGCCTATCAAATGGGCCTTTTCTAAAATCAAAGCAAGCATTTTGCATATACCTGTAGGTTTAAGAAAAAAAAAAAAATGCTTGTAAAACAATTGTATAAATGTTCTATTTTTTTTCAAATATTTTGTTTTGACATACAGGTGAAGCCAGAGGTTATTCATGTAGTAAGAGAGACAATATGTGCAGGAAAATGTCTTGGGTCTAGAGTTATGAAATGGGAATTTGAGGCTCAGTTCTGACATTTACTAAATCTTTGGTCTGGGGCAAGTCATTTAACCTGAGTCAGAATTTCCTGATTGTGAAAAAGGGATAATGTTTATTGCCCAGGGAGATTGTGTGAAAAACACAATGACATATATTTCTGAAAGTATTTGTTGAAATGTAAAGCACTATAAGATATCACTTTTATTTGAAGAGACCAATGAGAAAAATTTCATCTGCAATCAGTTTGTTTCTGTACATTTCTGTCAGTGTGAAATTTCTTTATCCTAGGTTATAGAAAAGTCCATGTAGGTAGGCCAAGATTAAATTCATGTGAGACATAATTTATTTTTCTATAATGCAAAAATTTTTAGAAAATGGTCTTATCAGGTAAGATAATGTAGGCAGTTATTTTTCAGTATCCCTTTCCATTTAGGATTTTTTGAGGGGGGGTACAGAGTATCTAGATATTATTTAATAAAGAAAGGACATATGTATCATTTATTGTTTAATTAAAAGAGTATATTACATATACATCAAATGTTCTGTTATCACAATCATTGTAGACATATGTTCAGAAGGCACTGGTTATCCATTGGTATTGGATAACAAACAAGAGTTATTACTATTACTATATACTACTAATAAAATAGCAATAACTGTTATTGATAAATTAGTATATTTGCAGGGTTTCGTTGCTATGTTTAGTATATATCATATATATGGAAATATACATATATGTATTTATATATCATTGCTGTATTTAGCATTTTGTTTTTTATCCCCTGTGGGAATGATTCCTTAGGGTTCAGTTCCTAGATAGCTGAACATTCTAGTTATTTGTATTTCAAATCTTTAGTTTCATTTACTTTCTTTAAAATCATGTGTTTAAAAAACAATGTATTGAAAGAATACATGTACTATAGTAGGTGATCTCACTTCTAGAAACTGTATTCTCTGTGAAGATTCAGATTGGTTCATTCCCTTTTGAAGTCTCCCAGGATACTCAGAACAGTTTTTCAGAGAGAGAGATGGCACCTAATATTTTCAAAAAAGTTGTTTGTCAGTTTAAAAGATTGGTTCATTCCCAGTGCTAAAAAGGTTGGTCTTTTCCAATGACTACATAGAAAAAAACGGTGTCATGGCAGGGCTTATAAAGTTTTCTCATATGAAATAGATCATTTCAAGGCTAGTTGGAAAAATGATAATGTAGGCAGAACACATCCACAAATTGGATAAACAGATGGACTTTTATTGCTGGAAATAATTTGTTCTTGGAAGGAACATCTAACACTGGTGACTGTCATATTCTGACAGCAGAGTGACATTTGGGATTGGAGTCAGAACTGATCTGGCACATTTCTGATAGATGGAATCCCTGAAGCAAATGAGGATCAATTATTTATGAAGATAGCAAATTTAGTAAATTATTTACCTCAAATCACATTTACTTAGTTTTATTATTCATTTCTAAATGTATTACCTTTTTATAAGAAATAAGCACCTGAGGTCTCATTTGTGCTAAAACTCATCTTTGTTTATACATTAGACAGTTCTAATGTCAAATGGCTACATTCAGAAACATTTCATTACAATGAAAACTGTAGGCTGAGGTTAAAATATGATGTCATGTGTTAATGCCCACTTAAAATTGACCTGGAAACTTCAAATTCTAGATGAGCATAACACTATTATTTATATTTGTTTATATTATGAACAATTTAAAGTTAGGAGCTCCTAACATATTTCATATGCTTTATTTGTATTTTCCAATGTCCACTGCTGATATCAATTGCAAATTTTCAGAACATCTTGATGGCTGATTGACAAATTACCCCATAATCTTCAGTTATTGCCAAACTTGTCCCATTTTCTCTTTAGTACCTGAGATTCTTTTAATTCTGAAGTTGTAATGACAATGATCATTAATTTACTTTTCTATTCACTCAATGGCTATATTTTGAATGTCTACAATAAGCTCAACTCTGCAAATGACTCAACACTGCTAATACTGCAATGGCAAAAGATGAATTGTTGCTTTAAGATTACAATGTAATAGACAAATGACTTGTTCTGTGAAGTCTTAGAAGATGCAACAAAAGTATTTATGATCAGTGCTTTAATTGCAGGTAGTAGAGGGGAGGGTGAAGAGTCAGAGAGATAATTAGACAATGTGAGAGATGGAGACAGAATAGCTTCGAGGAGTAACCATGAAACCATTCAGCGAATACACCCATTAAAGATGTTTTATGGCATCAACTTGTGTCAGGCACTATGACATAATGCAGAGCAGCAGTGGTGAACAAGAAAGATACAGTTGCTACCATTGCAAGCTTTCCAGTAAAAAGGCCTAAGTGTATGGTCTGGTTGAAACAGAGGACTGATGCAGTGAGTCCAAGAGTGGCAGGCCTCACAGGATACAGTTCCCAAATGTACCAAATGACTGGACAATGCTTGATATAATAATAAATGAAAAAATCAATCTTCATAATATCCTCAAGCAACCTAATTAACTTGAAATAACTATACATAGCAAAGTCAAAAATCCTTTATTGAACACCTGCAATATGTCTGACATTTTCTCCATACTACATCCTTACCTATTTTTAAAGTGACCATGAACTTTATTTTGTAAATGAGGTCATTAAGATGAAGAGATATTAAAATTTACAAAGATCACATTACAACTGGATGGTTAATTAGGAATTCAAAACAAGATTGCAGAGTTCTAATCACTCCGTCACAAGCATTTAGAATAAAACTTTTACACCAAAAGGAAAAGAGAAATTGATGAAAGCTTTGTGCTAAGATTTTGTGTTTCAGCACTTGATTAAAAAAAATACAATGCAATAAAATGGAACTGCAATAGTGAGAATTCAAGAGAAAATATAGTTAAATACATTTGTGGCTTGAAGAAAGTGTTTATTGCTTTTTAAAATATAGATGCTCAACCTGATTTTCTGAGGAAAATCTTCTCAGTTTCTATTAAAAATCTCCTTTCTGAGCATAACTCATTACACAACCCTGTGCTTATTATAATTTATAGATGCCCATAGCTCCAGGACAGGAATGACCTCTGTCAATACTGTATAAATAAGACATAAGGCTGCAAGGATTTTTGAATCAGGAATGAAATTCTTTCAGATGTTTTGTGGGAAAGAGTGTCAGATTATAGTTTTATTTATTAAAGATAAAATAGCTTGACTAACATAAATGTTGCCAATATATTATCTGTAAAAACAAAATCAGTGTCTGGACTAAAATTGAAAAGAGAGAAAAGAAGAAGCACATTTGGACCTTTTGAAGAAATATCTCCCCTGGTTTATACTGGGAGAAAGTCAATAAAAGTTCAAACGATAATGTGATACTAAATCTCAATTACTCTTTGTGGTACCATTAAAACTATTACATAGTTTCATTTATTTGGGAAAGCATATTGATGGTTCCTCTGTTCTTGGTTTTAGTAGTTACCTACTGGGGAAGCTGTAGAAAAGGCTATGTAGGATATCAATTATTTCAAGTTTTTTTTTTTTAAACACATCTTTTCTTTTATCAAGTGGTGACTTTGTCTAGCATGAAACAGGAACCTATAGTTAAGCCACTTGAACAATAAAATGAGCAGCATATGAGCAATTCACAGAAAGCCCAACTAGTATGGGTCAAATTAGAATAAAATGGTAGGTGAAAATTTAAAACTATATATTAGGAAGTTCTTTCTTTCCAAAAGTGAAAGGTGATTCAATTTGAACATTTTAAACTGAGTATATATAAATTCCAATAATTACATTATACATGTAATTGAATATTAACTTATAGGTTGTTTTTAAGAGTGTAGTTCAAATTAATTCATGACTTGTAATGAGCATGAGGATCCTCAACTGCAGAAGGAAATAAAAGAATAGGCAGACAGAACTAGAGAGAAGGTAAATAATTTTTACATTGCTAAAATGTTTTGCTTTATTATGGGGGCAGAGAGAAGGGGGAAGAGAAAGAGGGTGAATTAGAACATCTCACCCTAGAGAGCTTTATATAAGATATAGCAACAGAATAGATAGATGTAATATAACAGATTTTCCTTGATTTCAATTGCTAAGAAAAGATTTGAGGCAGTTAATATATTCATCATTCATATAATGAGTAGTATTATATTTTAGTTTCTGTATTTTTAACTGGTTGTTTTAATTAACAATGTATCATTTCTAACAGAAAGATATCATTTCAGAGTCCACTAGAAAAAGAAACATTGCCTATCCCCTTTAATTTTTTTTTCTAATAGGTTATGGTGTTAATAACACATTTTCATTATACAAATGTTGAAAAATTTACATGAGCTAAAAACTCATTGTAATATTTTTTATCTCATCCTAGAAATAACTATTATCAACATTTTGGAAAATATTTTCTCCATTTTTTTCTTTACATATTATTGATTAATATTATTTTATCTAAAATTATTTATTAGTTTTATTTTTTAAGATGGTGGTCTCAGTCTGAACTACTATTTCAAGTAATTTTCCTGTCTCAGCCTCTGAAGTACCTGGGACTATTAAGTGTATGTCATTATATCTGGCTTTTTGTTAAATATTTTTATAGAACCAGAATATATGTTTTTCTTTACTAAACCACATATCAGGAACAATGTTTCTGTTATAAAAGTCCTTGAGTATAGTATTTAACTAATAAATTAATCTCAGTTTCTTAAATTGTTACAGTAGGAATGAGAAAATTTATTCCTAAGAGACCAACTTAAATCCCTGAATTACACCATAAGGGTGTGTGAAACAACCACAGAATCCAAGTCCAGCCTAATGGGTCCTAGGATTAATGTAGCATGAACTAAAAGTCACAGTCCTATCCAAAACAAATTCACATCTTTGGGGAGTAAGCAAACCTCAAAATTTCAGAATAAAGATTGTTTATAGCATTTCATAGCACATAGACCTCAGAGCAGCAGTTGTGAATGGGAAAAACACAGCAGGTCACACCTGCCACCTTCACAGTTTAAAGGTCAAAATTTACAACCTGGTTTAAGTAAAAGGATTGCTGCAAATAGAGGAGGCAAGGAGCAGTTAGCTTCAGATGTTCAAGTTCCCAAATGCTGCCCTATGATTACTACTTTGTCTCCACTTAAACCAAAATATCTAATTGTGTATATTTGGTTTGGTAAAAAAAGCTGCCGGGCGTGGTGGCACACGCCTGTAATCCCAGCACTTGGGGAGGCTGAGGCAGGAGGATCACGAGTTCAAAGCCAGCCTCAGCAATGGCGAGGCACTTAGCAACTCAGTGAGACCCTGTCTCTAAATAAAATACAAAAAAGGGCTGGGGATGTGACCCAGTGGTTGAGTGCCCCTGAGTTCAATCCCCGGTAACCACACACACAAAAAAAAAAAAAAAAAAAAAAAAAAAAAAAAAAAAAAAAAAAAAAAAGCTTTACCATATGTTTCAAATCCATTTATCAATGGAAGTACCTTTGAGATATTTCCATTTTGGGGTGATTTTGAAATCAGCTGCTATAAACTTTTATACACAGTTCTAGTAAGATTGTTGGATGATGTGGGAAGTAATTTTTTTTACTTTACAAAGTGACCATTATATTATGCACCCTCTTAGGCAATGCATGAGAATTTCATTTGCTTCATATCCTTGTCTGTGCTTGGTATTATCATTTTCGTTAGTTTTCTTTCACTGTTTTGGACATTATAGTATTTATAAAATGATATTTCATTGTGATTTAATTTTCCTATTATTGATGACTCATGATGTTGAGCTTCAATTGACAAATGGATGTGAAAAATATGGTACTTCATTGTGTGAATACAATTGTGTGAATTTCAAGTGAAAACAAAATATTGATGCACATAATATGGTTGGAACACAAACATGCTTTGGTAAGGGAAAAAAAGCCAGTCTTCAATAATTCCATTCAGATAACATTTTGGAAGAGATAAGACTACAGGGAAGGAGAACACATCCTTGAATGTCAGTTTGGGGGGTCAGGAGAAGTGTTTTACTGTAAAGACCTCGTGTGGGGCGATTTTGGTGGGTTGGTGGTGGAAATGGTCTGTATCTTGTTTGTGATAGTAGCTGCGCTTATTTAAACTCTTTAAACCATGTACCAAGAGGAGTTTATTTATAAAATAAAGTATGAACAGTGTAGGTCAAAAGCAGAATTAAATATTGAGTAATCACAAACATTAATTCAAAGGAAATAAAAAAGAAAGTTTACCAAAATTAACAAGGATATGGAATAGTTAAATATTCCCACATTAACCTATAAGAGACAAAGTAGATAATACTTGAAATTTTAGCCAAAGTAATTAGACAAGAGATGGGATACACAATAGAAAGGATACAAATAGGAATGGAAGAGGTAAAATGATCATTGTTTCCAGATGATATGATCCTATATTTGGAAGCTCCAAAAAGTTCCACCAGAAGACTGCTAGAGGTAATAAACAAATTCAACAAGTAGCAGGATATAAGATCCACATACAATAATTAATAGCTTTTCTATGCACTAGCAAAAAATCCAATGAAAAAGAAATCAGGAGAAAAAGTAATCATAAAATTTATTTGGGAATATAAGAGGCCCTGAATAGTCAAAGCAATCCTTAGTGAGAAAAGGGAAGCCAGAGGCATCACAAAATCAGCCCTTAAATTGTACTAGTTATAATAATAAAAACAGAATTGTATTGGTACCAAAACAGACATGAAAACCAATGAAACAGAATAGAAGACACAGAGACTCACATAAATATAGTTATCTTATACTAGACAAAGTTGCCATAACATATATTGGAGAAAAGATAGCCTCTTCAACAAATTGTGCTGGGAAAACTGGAAATCCATATGTAGTAGAATGAAATTAAACCCCTAATACTCACCCTGCAAAAAAACTCAACTCAAAGTGGATTAAGGACCTACACATTAGACCAGAGACCCTGCACCTGCTAGAATAAAGTGTAGACCCAACTCTCCATCATGTCAGCTTAGGAACCAAATTCCTCAACAAGACTTCTAAAGTACAAAAAGTAAAATCAAGAATCAATAAATGGGATGGCATCAAACTAAAATGCTTCTTCCTCTATGGCAAAGGAAATAATCAAGAGTGTGAAGAGAGAACCTAAAGAAAGGGAGAAAATTGTGGGCACCAGCACCTCAGAGCATTAATCTCCAGGATATAAAAAGAACTAAAAAAAAACGAAAAAAAAAAAACAACAACAAAAAAAACTTAACACAATTAAAAACAAATAATGCAATCAGTAAATGGGCAAAGGAACCAAACAGATACTTCACAGAAGAAGAAATACAAATGGTCAACAAATATATGAGAAGATGTTCAACATCTCTAGCAATTAGAGAAATGCCAATTAAAACTATACTGAGATTCCATCTATATTCCAGTCAGAATGGCAAATATCAAGAATACAAGTAACAATAAATGTTGGCCAGGATTTAGGGAAAAAGGTACACTTATACTTTGCTGGTGGAAATGCAAATTGGTGCAACCACTATGAAAAGCAATATAGAGATTCCTCAGAAAACTTAAAATGGAATTACCATTTGACCCAGTTATTTTATTCCTTGGTATATACCCAAAGGACTTAAAATCATACTACAACGATGCAGCCATATAGCAGCTCAATTCACAAAAGCTAAGCTATGTAACCAAACTAGGTATCCTTTAACAGCTGGATGGATAAAGAAAATGTGGTACATATATACAATGGAATATTACTTAGCTGTAAAAAAGAATTACTTTATGACTTTTACCAGTAAATGGATGGATATGAAGAATATTATGTTAAGTAAAATAAGCCAATCCCCAAAAACCAAAAGCCAAATGTTCTCTCTGATATGCAGATGCTAATACACAATAAAGGCAGGGGGATGGAAGAATAGAAGTTCAGTAGATTAGGCAAATTTCCTGCACAGCAAAGGTAACTATTAGAATTGTTAAGAGAGAGCCTATAAAGTGGGAGAAAATCTTTGTGAACTAATCTTCTGTCAGAGGATAAATATCCAGATTAAAGAACTTAAAACTTCAAATAATCTAAATCAGAATATGGAGAAATTATCTAAATAGACACTCCTCAAAAGAAGAAATACAAATGGCCAACAAATATACTTTTAAAAGTGTTTAACATCTTTATCAATCAGGAAAGTTCAAATCAAAATTATATTAAGATTTCTTCTTATTCCACTTAGAATGGCAGTCATTAAGAATACAGATAATAATAGGCAGGGCACAGTGGTGCACACCTGTAATCCCAGCACTTGGGAGGCTGAGGTAGGAGGATCACGCGAGTTCAAAGCCAGCCTCAGCAATGACGAGGCACATAGCAACCTCAACAATGGTGAGGCACTTAGCAACTCAGACCCTGTCTCTAATAAAATACCATAAAAAAGGACTGGGGATGTGGCCCAGTTGTCGAGTGCCCCTAAGTTCAATCCCCAGTACCAAAAAAAAAAAAAAAAAAAAAAAAAAGAATACAGGTGATAATAAATGCTGGTGGAGCATGTCTGTAATCCCAGCAGCTGAGGAGGCTGAGGCAGAGGCAGGAGGATCATGAGTTCAAAGCGAGCCTCAGAAAAAAGCAAGGTGCTAAACAACTCAGTGAGACCCTGTCTCTAAATAAAATATAAAATAGGGCTGTGGATGTGGCTCAGTGGTCAAGTGGCCCTGAGTTCATTCCCAGTACCAAAAAAATAAAAATAAATAAATAAAGGCTGTCAAGGATGTGGAGAAAAAGGAAAACTTACAAACTGTTGGTGTGATTGTAATTCAGTACAAACACTATAGAAATTGGTACAGAGGTTCTTCAAGTCTAGGAACAAAAACACTGTAGGACTCAACTCTACCACTCCTCAATATTTATCCAAAAGAATTAAAGTACACAATAGTCACATATGCATGCACACCATGTTTATTGCTACACAATTCACAATAGCCCAATTATGAAACCAACCTAGGTGTCCATCAACAGATGAATGGACAAAGAAAAGGTGATACATATACACATAGAGATTTATTCAGCCATAAAGAAGAACTGAATTATGGCATTTGTAAAACAACAACAAGAAGGAAAAAAAAAAAAAAAAAACGGATGAAATTTGAAATTTGAGAGCATTATGTTGAGTGAAATAAGCCAGATTCAGAAAGTTAGGGTTCATATATTGTCTCACATATGTGGAAGTTATGGAGAAAAACCTGGGCAAAAGTGGATGGGATCTTATGAAACAGAAGGGAGACCAGTAAAGTAGAGGAAGGGGAACATGAGATAAAGGAGGAGAGATAAGGGAGAGGTACTGGGGAATAAAATTGACCAAATTATGTTATTTGCATGTATGAATATGTAACAACAAATCCCATTATTATGTATAAACGTAATGCACTAATAAAAATTAATTTTAAAAACTAATAGTATTCTCAATTTAGTGGAAATTTCTGCCTCTCCAAGTTGGATGATTAATACTGAAATATGTCTTTAAAAGTTAGTAATACAAAATACAAAACTCTAGTAGTGGATCTATACATGTTATAAAATGATAAGAGTAGTTGTTTCCAGGAGCAGCTAGTAGGCTTAATTTTCCACGTATACTATTATCTTTAATGTTAAGGTTAATCATGGTTTGAGTTGGTATGGTTACATTTTTCTTTTTATTGTTTCAATATCTGTTAGACTTTTGAAACTGAGAGTTCAATTTGTTCATTAATTCTACAATTTTCTTAACCCTAACACCTGCATTAGTGCCAAAACAAATAACCATAAACTAAGTAGTTTAAAACAAATGAAATTGTTTTCTCATTGTTCTGAAGTTCAGAAGTCTGAAATCAAAGTATCAGCGTGCCAGTTCCTTTTGGTGAATTCACGCCACACCTCACCCCTGGCTTCTGAGAGCACTCCTTTGTTCTTGGTATTCCTGGGCTCAAGTGAATCACTCTGATCTCTGCCTCTGTCTTCACATGGTCTGCCTTTCTTTAAGAACAGCCTCAATTGGATTAAAGGGTCCATCCTAATCCAGGATGATCTCATCTTGGTGATCCTTATTGTAATTACTCTACAAAAAGTCTTATTCCAAATAAGATAACATTTTGAGATTCTTAGTACACTTATCTTTGGGGGAAGTGAGACACATTTAACCACTTCACGTTTTCTCTTGAAATATTATCTCTTCCCCCATTCTATAGTTTTCCTCTAGAATTTCAGTTGAACGAGCATTAGATCTTTTCATTAGTATCTTTCCTGCCTCACAATCTGTCTCATAATTTCTATCTTTTTGTTCAGCATACTCCGTATGACTTCTTCACGTATATATCAGCTGGCCTTTACTCTTTATCAACTGCTCTGGGTTTTGAGAAATAATTCATTCAGCACATGGTTCTGGACTTTGGTCTGTGCTCAGGTGGTTGGTACTTTTCCTATGTGCTGGGCTTAGCTTAGGTAAACTAGGTGTGCTGATGTATCTGTGATGCATTGTGGGGCCTGTTGCCTGATTTGGGATATGCCTGGAACAGTTCTTTCATCATTTAGCATTTCAGCCTGGACTTATTCGTATCATGGAAGTATAGTTTGGAGAGCATCAACAGAAGCTTTGCAATGCTATTTTGAAATCTGAATTTGGAATAAGCTCAGTGTGGCTTCATTGACATACTTTTGGCTAAATCGAGTCACAACACCAGAGTTTTATTCCTGCCAATTTGTAATTTCAGTAATTTTACTTTTTATTTATAGAAAATGCACTAGAATATGTTTCAAAATTGTATCATTATAGGCCCTTTCATATAATGTTTTCAATTCCATTTTTAATAGTTGTTTACAATGTCATACAACAAAGTGCATTATAATTCAGTATTTGGGGGGTTTTCCAGGTAGTATTATTATATAGATATACTGCAATATGTTTATCTATTCACCTTCTGAATAGCATCCTGAGTATTTCACATGAACTGTATATTTTTGCATTTATCTGTGTTTGGTGCTGGGATTGAAACCAGCAACTTCTCTACCACTGAGCTACACTACAAGCCCCTAAATCTAATAATCTTTTTAAATTCTGTTATGTACATCCATATTCAAATCTTCATATGAAAGTATGTTTTTATTTGTCTTCCTACATATACATTTTTTTGGGGGTTACCAGGGATTGAACTCAGGGGCAATCGACCACTGGGCCACATCCCCAGCCCTTTTTTGTATTTTATTAGAGACAGGGTCTTGCTGAGTTGCTAAGTGCCTCACCATAGCTGAAGCTGGCTTTGAACTTGCGATCCTCCTGCCTCAGCCTCCCAAGTGCTGGGATTAGAGGCGTGCGCCACCGCACCTGGCTACACATACATTTTTATATGTGGGAAATAATGGATAGATGACATGATTGATGAATATTTAACTTTTAAGAAAATAAAATGCTTCATTTCCAATGGGTTTTGTCATTTTGCATTCTGACTAGCACTATATGGAGCATGCTAATAGGTGTGTGTTTGTCATTCCATTGAGACTGATTTTATTGAACGCCTTGTCTGCTTATATCTGTGTTTTTTTCAGTAAAGTGTTCCAGTGTATTGCACATTTTTTTGGTGGATTGTTTGCTGTCTTATTACTGATTTTAGACACTTCTTTATTTATTCTTCATATACTTTATCAAAAATCTTATTTGTAATGACTTGTGCTTTACCCTCCACCAACCTTATAGCTTTCCTTCTAATTAGCTATTTTGTTTGTTTGTTTTCTTGTTAGTACTGGGGATTCAACCCAGGTGTACTTTACTACTGAGCAGCTACATCCTCAGCCATGTACATATATATGTATATAAGCATATACATATACCTATGACAGGGTCACCCTAAGTTACCTGAGCTGGCTTTGAACTTGTAATCCTCCTGCCTCAGCCTCCCCAATCACTGGGATTACATGTGTGCACCAATACTCCTGGTCTTCTAATTTATATCTTAATAATTTTTTTAAGAATAAAAATTCATAATTTTGATAAAGCATATTTTACATTTGTAAATTGGTTTTGGTTTTGGTTTCAGTGTTATATAAAAAGAGTCTGTGGTTCTGCATATGAAGTGCTTGGAGGTTACAATTTAATGTTAAAAACAAACAAAAATCTAAACAAACTGAAAAATAAAAAAATATTCTTAGAGGACCCGGAGACTAGCTCAGTGTCAGTGTTTGCCTGCCATGTATGAGGTGCTGGTTTTGTTCCCCAGCAACACACACACACACAAACACACTCACGCACACTCACAATCTTCTTAGTTCCGTAAGAGAAATGAAGTCACAAGCAAAGCCACTACCCCCCAAATTGGAGAAACCAACAACAACAACAACAACAACAAAAATACAGGACACCAATAGTGGAAAACCCTGACAGAACTATATGCCATGGTAGAAGAATCTGAAGTATAATTAGCATGTTGTTCAAGGACAGGTGTACACATACCTGAATGTAAAAATCTCCAGGAAGACCCAATCATAAGAGAGGAGGTCCCCACACTTTTGTGAATTTAACCTCCAGGAATTCAACCAGGTTCTTATAGCTTTCTCCAATAACAAATATTGGAGGAAAATCCTCTTGGACTGAAAATCTAAGTTTTTGGAAGCAAGAAGAAAGAAAATCCTGGTTATAACACAGAGAGAGAGAGAGAGAGTTAAAGAAAGAGAAAGAGGGAGTCCACTGAAGATGGTGGACAGGAGGGATGTGCTCCCGAGAGAGAGTCAGTCACTAAAAGAGGCTTAGTGGGAAGTTTGAACGAGTTCCTAGCACTATTCTTGCAACTGAGAGGGAGCTGGGACATTCATGCTTCTCCGAATGGTAAGATGGTGAAATACAACTAACTCCAGACCGCCGACACGTGGGGGCCCAGTATAAGATTTCTACAGACGAACCAGCGCTAAGGCACAGTCGGCATGGTATTCCCATGGTAAGGGAGAGATCCGGACAACAGCTTTAAACAATGCAGAAGGATAATAAGAAAGCTAGATGCAAGCGACGTCCACACAGAGTTCTTTCACTTCTTTCACGCAATCAGCCGGGCCAGACTTGCACACTCGGAGAGTGTCACACAGGTTGGGAAAAGTGCTGTTGAACCCAAGGAGGGAAACCGCCACCATCTTTGAGGACAGCTGTTGCAGACCAGGACAAGGAAACAAGGAAGAAAGGAGAAGTAGTTGCGGACTTCCACGGATCCAGCCAGTGCTCTGAGAACAGCACACACCTGGGTAAGACAAGAGCAGCCAGGAGGGGAGGGCGTGTCTCAGGCCAGCCCAGCAGCCCCATGAGGCTACAACTGTTGGAGGGCATGGACGCCTTCTGGATAGATCCTTTCTCGGTGCCATTCACCTGCTGAGGCACCCGGCACTGAGCTACTCTTTCCCTGTGCCATTTTGCTGCTGGCCAAAGGTACAGACTTGACTCCACCCACAGGTTCTCTGTGACTGCCTGGACTTGATCTGGGACAACTGGCTTAAACTGGAAGGGAACAAAGAAGGGCTTCTCAGGGTGCTGTTTGAATGAGACTTGTTCCTGGGTTTGGCTTTGTGTTTTTTTTTTGTTGTTGTTGTTGTTTTTGTTTTATTCTGTTTGACTGTGTTTGAGTTTGTTTGTCCGTTTTTGTTCCTCTTTTCTTTCTTTCTTCTCACTTTGGTCTCTTTTCTTCTTCCCTCATCTTTCCTATTTACACCATGCCACTGCATTCTTAACAGAGGAGAAAACAAGTTATACGCAGAAATTGGGATTTCTCGAACCGGGGCAACTGAACTATACAGCAAAGCGATGTTATATATAGTTTATTCTCTATTTTTTTTGACTCACTTTCACTTTCCTCTCTTTTATACGAATTCCTACTTCTTTGTCATCTGTTTTTTTTTCTTCTTCTTCTTTTCCATCCTTCTTTTTTTCTTCTCTCAACAGTTGCATAAGTTTGTTTTATGTATAAACCAGTCTTTACACTAAATCGTTAACTCCATTCTCTTTCCTCTCTCATCTGCTGATATTAAACCACTTCCATAGAATTCTGTTTTCACACTTCCTAAGAGAGAACAACTCAACACCCTCACTTTCTTCTTCCTAAACTTATCACCTCTGTGCCCAATACTTGAAGCTATAATCCCCATCACAAACATACAGAATAAATTGGAGAAAATATCTGAGTTAACTAAATCTGTACATTGTGATTGAACTGTGATTACCTGAATAGAAAGTGTCTGGTTTTAAAGTGGAAACTATTTATCAGGGAATCTGATAGCATTGTACTACACGAGCATCATAAGGCTTTAAGGTAAAAATGAAATAGTCAAGATTCCACAGTGCTAGAAGAAAAGTCACACAAGCAATATGAATAAACAAGGGAAAAAAGTGACTCAATCAAATCCACATACGTCTTCAGTAGATTGCATGGCAAGCACATTTGGTCAAATGCCAGAGATAGAATTCAGAAATTACATATTCCAAATGTTTATGGAACTTAAGAATGAACTAAAAAATGAGATGAGGGAGCAAATACAGGTGGTAAGAGATCATTTTGACAAAGAAATTCAAAAACAAATACAGGAAGCAAAAGATTACTTCAATAGGGAGATAGAGTTTCTAAAGAGAAACCAAACAGAAATTCTGGAAATGAAAGAAGCAATAAACTAAACTAAATGTTCAATTGAAAGCATCACCAACAGATTAGACCTCTTGGAAGAAAGGACCTCAGATAACAAAGACAAAATATATATATATCCTGGAGAAAAAATGTAGATTACACAGAAAAAAAATGGTAAGAAATCAAGAACAGAATATTCAAGAAATATGGAACAACATATAAAAGACCAAATTTAAGAGTGATTGGGGTGGAGGAAGGTGCAGAGTTCCAAGTAAAGGAATGAATAATGTATTCAAAGAAATAATAACAGAAAATTTTTCGAACTTGAGGAATGAATGGGAAAACCAAGTTCAAGGGGCTTACCGAACACCAAACGTACAAAATCACAGATCCACACCAAGGCACATTATAATGAAAATGCCTAATATACTGAGCAAGGAGAGAATATTAAAAGCCACGAGAGAAAGGAAGCAGATTACATACAGAGGGAAACCAATCAGACTATGTTCAGATTTTTCAACCCAGACCTTAAAAGCTAGAAGATCCTGGAATAGCATGTTTCAAGCTCTGAAAGAAAAGATATGTCAACCAAGAATCTTATACCCAGCAAAACTGAGCTTTAGATTTGAAGATGAAATAAAAACCTTCCATGACAAACAAAAGTTAAAAGATTTCACAACTTGAAAGCCAGCACTTCTGAACATCTTGGGTAAAATATTCTATGAAGAATGTAAAGAAAAATAACAATGAAAATCAACAAAGGGAGATATTAAACTAAAGGAATACCAACCAAAGGAGAAACCAAATCAAATTAAATACCATAAACAAATAAAAATGGGTGGAAATATGAATCACATCTCAGTAATAACCCTGAATGTTAAGGACCTAAACTCACCATTCAAAAGACACAGATTGTCAGACTTGATTAAAAAAAATTACCCAACAATTTGCTGTATCCAAGAAACCCACATCATAGAAAAATACATCAATAGCCTTAAGGTGAATGGCTGGGAAAAGACTTATCACTCACATGGGCTGCAGAAGCAAGCAGGAGTTTCCATTCTCATTTCAAATAAGGTAGACTTCAAGCCAAATTTAATCAAAAGGGAAAAGGATGGATATTTCTTACTACTGAAGGGAACCATTCATCAACAAGACATAACAATTATAAATCTATATGCCCCAAATAATGGAGCACCTACATTCATCAAACAAACCCTTCTCAAGTTCAAGAGTAAAATAGACCACAACACAATTATTCTAGGGGACTTCAACACACCTCTCTCACCAATGGACAGATCTTCCAAACAAAAGCTAAATAAAGAAACTTTAGGCATCACTAAAATAATTAATAACTTAGACCTAATGGACATATATATAATATTTCATCCCCCGGTAAGCAATACACTTTCTTCTCAGCAGCACATAGCCCTTTCTCCAAAATTGACCATATATCATGCCACAAGGCAAATCTCAGCAAATATAAAAAAGTAGAGATACTACCCTGCATTCTATCAGACTATAATGGAATGAAATGGGAAATCAATGATAATACAAGAAACAAACAAACAAACAAACAAACAAAAAAACTACTCCAACAACTGGAGGCTAAACAACATGCTACTGAGTGAACAAGGGATTGAAGACGACATTAAGGAGGAGATTAAAAAATTCCTAGAGGTAAATGAGAACGCAGATACATGGCTAGTAATCTCTTAGACACTATGAAGGCATTAGTAGGAGGAAAATTCATTGCACTGAGTTCATTCCTTAAAAGAAAAAAAAAAAAAAAAAAACAAAACAAATAAATGACTTAACATCACACCTCAAAGCACTAGAAAAAGAAGAACGATCAACACTAAGAGCAGTAGAAGACAGGAAATAATTAAAATCAGAGCTGAAATTAATGAAATTGAGACTAAAGAAACAATTCAAATAATTGACAAAAATAAAAGCTGGTTCTTTGAAAAAATAAATAAAATTGACAGACCCTTAGCAAAGCTAAGGAAAAGAAGAAGAGAAAAACCTCAAATTACTAACATGTGTGATGAAAAAGGAAATATCACAAAAAACACCTCAATATACAGAAGATAATTAGAAATTACTTTGAAAACTTGTACTCTAATAAAATAGAATATATTGAAAGCATTGACATATTTCTAGAGTCTTACAAATTACCCAAACTGGAACTGGAGGCTCTTCACAATTTAAACCGATCAATTTCAAGCGAGGAAACAGAAGACACCATCAAAAAACTACCAACAAGAAAAAGCCCAGGTCCTGATGGGTTTACAGCTGAGTTCTACAAGACCTTCAAAGAAGAACTAATACCAATGCTCTTCAACTTATTTGAAGAAATAGAAGAAGAGGGAACTCTTCTAGACTCTTTCTATGAGTCCAGTATTACATTAATTCCAAAACCAGGCAAAGACACAGCCAAAAAAAAAAACTTCAGGCCAATATCTTTAATGAACATAGATGCAAAAATCCTTAACAAAATTCTGGCAAATCGAATCCAAAAACATCAAAAAGATAGTGTACCATGATCAAGTGGTGTTTATACCAGGGATGCAAGGCTGGTTCAACATTTGGAAATCAATAAACATAATACACCACATTACCAGACTTAACGATAAGAACCATATGATCATCTCAATAGATGCAGAAAAAGCATTCGACAAAATATAACACCTCTTTATGTTCAAAACACTAGAAAATCTAGGAATAACAGGAACATATCTCAACATTATAAAAGCTATTTATGCAAAGCCCCAAGCTAACATTATCTTAAATGGAGAAAAACAAAAGCATTCCCTCTAAAAACTGGAACAAGACAGGGATGTTCTTTTTACCACTGCTATTTAACGTAGTACTTGAAACTCTGGCTAGAGCAAATAGAGAGACGAAAGAAATTAAAGGGATCCAGAAAAGGAAAAGAAGAGCTCAAATTAGCACTATTTGCTGATGACATGATAATATACATAGATGAACCAAAAAATCTCTACCAGAAAACTTTTACAACTAGTTAATGAATTCAGCAAAGTAGCAGGATACAAAATAAATACCCATAATTCAAAGGCATTTTTGTACATCAGTGACAAATCCTTTGAAAAGAAAATGTTGAAAACTACCCCATCTACAATAGCATAAAAAAAATAAAATAAAGGATCTGGGAATCAACTTAATGAAACACGTGAAAGACCTCTATAATGAAAACTATAGAACGCTAAAGAAAGAAATTATAGAAGACCTCAGAAGATGGAAAGACCTACCTTGTTCTTGGATAGGTAGAATTAGTATTGTCAAAATGTCCATACTACCAAAAGCATTATACAGATTTAATGCAATTCCAATCAAAATCCCATTGATATTCCTCAAAGAAATAGAAAAAGCAGTCATGAAATTAATCTGGAAAAATAAGAGATCCAGAATAGCCAAAGCAATCCTGAGCAAAAAAAGTGAAGCAGGTGGCATCACTATACCAGACTTTAAATTATACTATAGAGAATAGTAACAAAAACAGCATGTTATTGGCACCAAAACAGACTGGTAGACCAATGGTACAGAATTGAGGACACAGAGACTAATACATATAATTTCAGCCATCTTTTATTAGACAAAGGCACCAAAAATGTACAGTGGAGAAAAGATAGCCTCTTCAACAAATGGCGCTGGGAAAACTGGAAATCTATATGCTACAAAATGAAATTAAACCCTTATCTCCCACCATGCACAAAATTAAATTCAAAGTGGATCAAGGACCTAGGAATTAGACGAGAGATGATATTTCTAACTGAGGAAAAAGTAAGCTCCAATTTCCAACATGTTGGATTAGGCCACAAGTTCCTTAATAAGACTCCTGTAGCACAATAATTAATATCAAGGATTAATAAATAGGATAGATTCAAACTAAAAAGCTTCTTCTCAGCAGTGTGGAGATTTCTTGGAAAACTGGGAATGGAACCACCCTATGACCCAGCCATCCCAGTCCTAGGTCTATTCCCAAAGGACTTAAAAACAGCATATTACAGTGACACAGCCACTTCAATGTTTATAGCCGTACAATTCACAATAGCTAGGTTGTGGAACCAACCTAGATGTCCCTCAGTAGATGAATGGATAAAGAAAATGTGGTATCTATACACAATGTTATTTTACTCAGCAATAAAAGAGCACAAAATAATGGCATTCGCAGGTAAATGGATGAAGTTGGAGAATATAATGCTACGTGAAATTAGTCAATCTCAAAAATCCAAATACCAAATGTTTTCTCTGATATAAGAAGGCTACTTCACAGTGGTCTTAAGTTGGGGTACATAGGAGGATTAGAGGAACACTAGAATGGTCAAAGGGGAGGCAGGGGAAGGAAGGGAGCAAGGGGGCATGGAGGGTAAAAAAAGAAAAGGTGATTGAATAAGACGGATATCTTTATCCTAAATGCATGATTGAAGACTTGAAAGGTATGAATATACTTTGTATACAAACAGTGCTATGTAAAAAGATGCTTTATATGTGTACTATGAATTGTAATCCATACTATTATTATAAATAAAACTTTGAATTAAAAAATAAATAAATAAATAAATAATTTTTTTAAAAAGAAAGAGAAAGAGAGCACGAGAGGGAGCACACTTGGTTGAACTGAATTGAATTGTATTTGTGTCTTGGTGTTCTGTGGAAGGTAGATCTGGTGAGGTGTTAATTGACTATTTGGCTGAAAATATTTCTAAGCAATGTGATAAAAAGGTGGCTGGCTCCTAATGATGGGGATGTTAAACAGTAGGCCTGTAGAAACTCTGGCTTTCTCCCACTTCCTGGTATGGGAACTTGGCCTGGCCAAGGGGCGTTCCCCTGACGTAAGATGAGAACTGAAACCACCCCAAGGATAGGCTAATGGCTCTGCCAATGGCATCTGCCCATGCTTCCTATGTGTTCCTGTATTCCTTTTGTTTATTGGTCCTTGTCCCCTATAAACGTTGTCCACCTTCCTTGATAAACTTGAGTTCCAGCGCTGAAGTTTTACCTGACTGGGCTCCCTGGTATCTTCCGGCCTTTTTTGAAGATGGGGGAGGAAATACCAGCGACCTCTTACCTTCCCATTCTCGCCTTATCTCTGAGGTATGCTTTCCCAGCCTTCTTTGCTGGACAGAAAAGGTCTATCCCGGGTCTAGGGATAGCTAAAGACCACAGCCCCTCTTAACTTCCCTACATCCTAATGCATATAATAAAATGTGATAAAGAATAAATGATTTCAAGATGAATTTTTAACCAAAGGGCAAACAGATTTAAATATTTGAAAAAATCTCAGTCAACCATATTGAAAAGAATGATAAAGTATGTTTAGCAGAGAACAAGCGGGTAGACAAGGGCACTGTTTGATAAGGAGGTTGATATGGAGCTGACACCCCAACAGAAGCCAGGTTCTGTTCATCAAGATGAGGGAGGTGTTATGCCCAGAGAACAGACCCCCAAAGACCACTAAGGAGTCCAGAGTGCATGCAAGAACAAAGAGCCTTTATTCAGGCTTAAGCTCGGACTTTCAGACCTCAGCAACACAGTGGATCTGTACCGAGAACCCCTCACTCAGGGGGTGTGAGCCTTTTATTGAGGTAGAACCGGGAGAGCGAGGGGGTTCATATGATTGGCCATCCTTAAAGATAGGGAGTCTCCTCAAATTACAGTGGGCCAGGGGAGCCCGCGCACGCCAAGTATGTTGATAACTGAGGAAATTCTTATTGGCAGAAGCTGCCTTCAGTGCAATGAAATGTGCTGTTTCTCAAGCTCACTGCGGTGTCCTGCTTTTATCTTACAAGGTAAGGTTTTATTGTGCACGGGGCTGGCTTAAAATGATAGGGCTTATTCTCCCTTTGTCCCCATGCCCAGAGACTTGTGACAGCTTGAGGCTGACAGAATAGAGGTAGCTGATTACTAAATAGAGTCACCGAAGTTTGACTGTTATTGTCTTAAAGCCAAGCATTTTACAGAAGCAGAAAAAAGCAGTTAAACTAAAAAGAGGGCTAAAAAGGGAGTTCCACAGGAGGACTGACCTTGATGGCATTTCAGTGATGACTGAGGCTTCTCCCACCAAAGGTTCAGAGTACCCAAGGTCAGGAAACAGAACAATTTCAAGGTTGTGCTCCCTGAATTCCAGCACAGTGCTCCATGGCTGCCCCAGTTGTGGCACATGTCATTATACATTTCTCTACACCCACAGAACATACAAAATCACCAGTGAGCCCTGATAAAGTCTGTAGAATTTTTGATGTGTTGATATAGTTTCATCCACTATAATTATTGTACCCCTCTTGTAGGCGATGTTCATAATGTGGGAGGCTATACAAGTGTGGGCACAGGGAGTATTTGATTAAATCTCTATATTCTCCTCTCAATTTTGCTGTGAACCTAAAGCCCTTCTAAAAAAAATTAAACCTTTAAAATATAGAGGGCTAAAAATGTGTCTCTGTGATTGAGCATTTTCCTAGCATGGTGAGGCCCTTGGTTCAATCCCCAGCACTGAAGAAAGAACAAATGAATGAATGAATGAAAAGGTATGTTAGAACATCCCATCACCTCACATACGTCTTTTGTGTTTCTTTTCAGTGATTTTCCCGCTATTCTCATCCTTGCCTGTTTAGAGGTAATTAATATTCTGATTTTTATAAATAACAAATACTTCTTACTGTTGTTGATCTTTATATAAATAGAATTATATACCACCCCCAAATTTGCCTAAACCATTGCCACAAAAATTTTCTCATATAATTCATTTCAGAATTTGTATTACTCTACCTTTAAATTTTAGATCTTTGTTCTATTTTTAGTTATTTTTTAATATGGTATAAGTTATGAAATCAATTTCACTTTTGTTATTGCATATGACTATCCAATATTTCTGCCATTTGTTGAAAAGTCTATATTTTGTCCGCAACATTGATTTGATATATTTGTTGAAAATCACTTAACTATTTGAACATGAGTTTACTTCTTATCCTCTAACTTTATTCTATTGATCTATTTTGTATCTTATAATACTGTACACTCCTTATCACTACAGTTTCTTATACTCGATGTTGAAATCAAATAATGTAAGTTCTCTTTTTTCTTTTCAAAATTGCTCTATTTGTAGGTCATTTAAAATTCTTCATGAATTTAAATACTTGTCACTTTCTACAACAAGGCTACTTGTGATATTTTAGTGATATTACTTTGAATCTATGGACTAATTTTGTGAGAATTGACATTTTAACAATATCCAGGAACATGTAATAAGGCTCCAATAGTTATAGCTTTCCTGAATTTTTAGTAATACTTCCAGGGTTTCAGTGTATAGGTTTAGAGCATGTTTTTTTTTTTTTTTTTCCAACTTATCCCTAAATATTTCATACTTGATTTTATATAAATGATATTTTAAACATCAATTTCCTTTTGTAACTATTGTACCTAAAATGTAATTAATTTGTGCAAGTTAGTTACATTCCTAAACTCAATTATTGTTTCCAATAGAGTATATTTTGTTTGCTTTATTTTTTGTGGACACAGGATCTTGTACAATAATAATCATATTATCTCCAAATAAAAAGACTTTGGCTTTTCAATGTATCTTTTATTTCTTATATTGACATATCATACTGGCTAGATTATATTTATTAAATAAAACTGGAAGGAGAAACCATTTTTGCTTTCTCCCTTATATCATGGGAAAATTAAAAATCACTGTTTAATTAAAATGAAATTTTTATAGGCAGCTTTGAGTTTGGGCTTGTTTACTTATGCAATCTGAAAACATCTGTTTTTTAATTGCAATCTTTAGCTCCCATATATTTTATATGATTATTGATGTGGCTAATTATAAAATTTCTTTCTTACAATTTTCTTTAATTTTTTTTTTAGTTGTCAATGTACCTTTATTTTATTTATTGACATGTGCTGCTGAGAATCAAATCCAGTGCTTCACACTTGCTAGGCAAGTGCTCTGCCACTGAGCCAAAACCACAGCCCTCCTCACAATTTTCTAATGATTCTGTTTTTTCTTTTTCTTCTTTGCACTTTGTCATATTTTGGGTTAGTTACATAATTTTTTTATCATTCTCATATTATTGGGTGCTTTAAGTTTAATAATCTACATATTTTCATCAAAATCTATATTCAAGTGATTATATGCCATTTCATATATGGTATCAGAATCTAGAAACTATACACCTAATTTTTTTTGCTTATCTTATATAACTTACTAATTTATACATTTTGAATATTATCTTGTTAAAATTTTATTAAAATATTCCATTATTTTATTTTTTCCCTGTAGCTTTATTGAGGTAAAATTGAAGTACACTAAAATGCACATATTTGAAGTATGCAATTTGATCAATTTTGACATGTATGTAACCAAAAAAATCAATATAAAAAGCATTTCTATTACTTTTTAAAAAAATTTTGAAATCATGCAGACTGTGTTTCCTGCATGATCTACTACATTAGAAATCAATCACCTTAAGATATAAAGAACCCCACCCCCACATATCAACTACTTCAAAATTAAATGGAACACTTATAAATTCTCAAAGGTCAAGGAAGAAAGCATAAGAAAAGTAAATAAAAAGAGCTTTGAACTAGGTGATAATAAAAGCTTAAAATATCAGGATCTCTATGATGAAACAATACTCATATGAACATTTATAACAAAGTACTTCATAAAGAAGGACAATAACAATCAAATTACTTTCAAATTGTGCAGTATGAAGGGAAAAAATAAGAGTAGGAGCAGAAACATATGAAATAGAGAAGTAATAACACAGCTAAAATTTGATAAAAATCAAAGAAGCCAAATCAAGAAAAAAACAATAACACAAAAATTAATATCAATGGAAAGGGAGCTATCAAAATAACTCTAGAGAGGTTAAAAATATATTAAAATATATTAAAAATATATTACAATTATGTCTCAGCATATATGATAGCTTACACAACATGGTCTATATTAGAGCAGGATCCATGTGCTGATGAGTGGAAAGTGTATTCAGTCATTGATGGATGAAATATTCTATATATGTCCGGTAAGTCTAAATTATCAATTATATTTTTTACTTCTATAGCTTCTTCATTTAGTTTTTGTTTGGAGGATCTATCCAGTGGTAAGAAAGGCATGTTAAGGTTACCCAGTATTACTGTGTTGTGGTCTATTTTATTCTTGAAATTGAGAATGGTTTGTTTGATGTATGTAGATGATCCATTGTTTGGGGCATAAATATTTATGAATGTTTTGTCTTGTTGATGTATAATTCCCTTAAGCAGTATGGAATCCTTCTTTGTCCCTTCTGAATAACTTTGGCTTAAAGTCCACTTTATCTGATATGAGGATAGAAACCCTGCTTGTTTACCTGATCCACGTGAGTGGTACATTTTTTTTCCATTCTTTCACCTTCAATCTGTGGATGTCTTTGCCTATGAGGTGAGTCTCTTGGAGACAGCATATTGTTGGGTCTTGTTTTTTAATCCAACCTGCCAGTCTATGTCTGGGTTGAGAAATTAACTGAGATCTAAACTGGTGTAATCTGATATTTTTCTCTCACAACCTTTAAAATTCTATCCTTATTCTGTATGTTAAGCATTTTCATTATAATGTGCCTTAGGGTGAGTCTATTGTAATTTTGTACATTTGGGGCCCTGTAAGCCTCTTGTATTTGATTTTCCATTTCATTGTTTATGATTGGTACATTTTCTGATATTATTTCATTAAAAAATTCCTTTGGGGCTGGGATTGTGGCTCAGTGGTAGAGTGCTAACCTAGCACGTGTGTGGCCCGGGTTCCATCCTCAGCACCACGTACAAATAAACACATTGTGTACAACTAAAGCAAATAAATAAATATTTTTTTTTAAAACAAGATTCCTTTGGTTTGCATCTCTATGCCTTCATCTATCCCAATAAATCTTAAATTTGATCTTTTCACGTTATCCCATAGATCTTGGAAGTGCTGTTCTTGGTTTCCTTACATCTTCTCTCCATGGTCAACTCTATTTTCAAGATTATATATTTTGTCTTCATTGCCTGAAGTGGTCTAGTCTGTTGGTAATACTTTCTATTGAATTTTTAATTTGGTTTATTGTTTCCTTTATTTTAAGAATTTCTGCTCCCCCCCCCAAGAACCTCTGCCTCTTTATTAAAGTGAACTTTCACTTCATGTATTTTCTCTCTGATTTTATTTCTTATACCATACTTTCCTTTGCAAATCAGTTTAACTAGGTACATTCTAAACCCTTTTTCTAAGATTTCTACCACTGTGTTGTTGATGGATTCTGTTATTGGAATATCTTGGTTTGTTTGGGGTGATTTGTTCCCTTGCTTTTTCATGTTGTTTGTGTGTCTACCCATCTAACTGTATGGATATGAGGCAGCAACTTTTCTACCTGTGGACTTACAGTGTCTCTGAAGGTTTTCAGTACCTCACTATTTAGGGGGAGACAAATAATAACAACAAATGCAAACAATATACAGCATTAAACCAAATAGCTCTTACTATGAAGTCTACAATATTAATTATCACAATAAACCAAAATGATATGAGCAGTTATTGCCTACAATAAAAACAGCAGGTTTGCAAAAGGGTTTATAATTTCAAATGGTGGAGAGGAAGAGAATAGAAGTGATATAGGATGTGATGATAATGAGGGAGGTGGAGAGAAGAAGAAGTAAAAAATTAGAGGGTGAGTAAAAGAGAGGAAAGTAGAGATTGGCTGTTAGCAGAAGAAAGGAGACAATCAAGGAAACAGGTAGGAGTATATATATATATATATATATATATATATATATATAGTAAATTTTTATAAAACATTAAAAATAGAAATAAAAGAATACAAAACAAAACTAAAACATACTAATCAAACATCCTAGTTTATAAAAATCTAATCCATGAAAAATAACTGGCATCTAAAAGGCTAGAAATGAGAAAAAAAATATGAATATGTATAAATATCCATGTACAATTAAGGTCACAATTAAACAGAGAAAGAATTTTAAAAATAAATGTTGATGAAAAGTTAAAGAATTCTTTCCATTGGAGATCAAAAGATTCTCAGTTTCTCTTCCCAGCAGTTGTCTGGAGTGTGGTGCTCCACCCTCTAAATTGCTGGAGTGAGAGAGGTAATCCTGTAGGTGGTGTTCCTAGAGGCAGGGTTTAGGTTTAAGTGGGCTCCAGGCTCTTCACTGAATGTTAATTGGTCAGGAAATTTTAAATTCGCTCACCTCCAGTCCCCAGTACTTGCTGGTCCATGCTGGGAGACTGTACCCAGGGATCTCTCCAGGGTTCCACTTATGTTGTGGGGGACCCAATTCCTAGTCTCCTACATCATCTTTGGATCCCACATTTCCTGGTCTCAGGTTCAGTCTCCAAACAATTTTTCCTACCCCTGTTCTTCTGTGTTCCCAGGTAGCTGGGTCTCTTCCAGCTGGTCCTGCAAATAGTTGGATTAGAGGGAGAAGCATACAGCTGGGTGGGTTCCATGACCAGTTGTCCCCTGTGTAAACCTCTCTCCATGTTTGATTTGGTCACATAAGCAACACTCTATGTCGTGCAGTGCAGTGTGTGTTTACTAGACCTCTATTTTGGGCCAAACTTGGATTTGCCAGTAATCGGTCCCCTTCAGTTGCCAGCCCAAGCATAGTGGATATAAAATGGTTCCTCTGTGCAAGGTCTGGTGCCGGGGCTGCTGGGGTATGAATGGAGCCGGGCTCTAAGTTGCACTTCCCTTTTTGGGCCCTAAAGGGGGGTTTTTCCTGCCTGCAGGAAAAACTGCAACTCACCTGGCGGGGTGATCTTAAGGACAGAAATCGCTAGGTGCCTACCTCTGCCTGATGAGCAGAAACACGCCACACCCAGGGAGTTTTGTATCGCACACGGGATGCCAGAAGAACTCAGATTTATTGAACAAGCATTGACTTAAATAGGCCTAGAACTAACCAATCAGCAAGCAAGGCGGTCCAGTCTCACGCTACGTCATAGCCACACCCCTTGGTTTAGCCCCGGTCCTTTAGGGCGTGGTAAGCAGCCAAAACCTTGCCCCTTGGCAGACATAGTCCCAACAGTCTGGAAAGACGATGGTTTCCTTTCCCTCACAAGGATATATATATATACATATATTTAAATGTCTTTGTTTTATTTTTATGTGGTGCTAAGGATTGAACCCAGTGCCTCACAGATCTAGGCGAGTACCTCTGAGCCACAACTCCAGCCCCTCACATGGATATTTTGCAGTGCATCTTTCAACTTTGTTGGGCAATGTCCTTGATCTCTAATTGTTCTAAACTCAGACATGCCCCCAGCCTTCCAAACATGTGGGTTCCTTTAATTCCCCTATCCCTCTACTATGATCATGGAGGTACTACTCTGGCTGGTGCTTCTGGCCTGGCAAAGGGAATTTCTTTCTTCTTTTATTATATCCACCCTCCCTGTGTACCCGATCTGCTTTGAATGTCCAATTTTAAATTCCAGTAAAGTCCTCCCACTTTTTTTTTAATATTTATTTATTTACTTTAGTTGTACACAATGCAATGCATTTATGTTTACGTGGTGCTGAGGATCGGACCCGGGCTGCACATTTGCAAGGCGAGCACTCTGCCGCTGAGCCACAACCCCAGCCCCAAGTCCTCCCACTTTTTTATTTTGTTCACCCACCTTGCTGAGAAGCTGCCTGTTTGCTTTCTGGATTTTACTCCACTGAGCAGGCACTTCCATTATTTTAGGGGCATTTAAATAATCAAAACACATTTTCATATTTGATGAATATGCTTGTCATTTTTGGAGATTCAGATTTCCATTTCATGTTAATTTTTCTCTTAAAGACATTCTTAATAATTTCTTGTTTTATAGGTTTAATAGTTTTAATAGCAATGGATTATTAAAGCTGCAGGTGCATTTTTTGTTTTGTGGTGCTGGGGATTAGAACCCAGGGCCTCATGCATGAAAGGGAAGCACTCTACCAACTGAGCTATATCCCCAGCCCTTAAGCTGTATGTCTTTATTGTTTCATGTTTTTTGAATAACATTTTTATTGGATATAAATAGAATTTTAGGTTGACATGTGAATTTGTACTTTAAAGATATTGTTCCACTGGTTCCTGGATTTCAATTTCTCTTTTCTAAAAGCAATTTGTTTTCTATTATAGTTTGTTTTCTATATGTAACTGGTCTTTTTTGTTTACCTGCTTTTAAAACTTCCTTTTTGTCATTAGTTTTAAGAAATTTGATTATGTATATGTTCATGTAGTTCCTTGCTTCGGAAATTTGTTGACTTTCTTGGATCTGAGCGTTTTTAAATCTTACAAATTTTGGAAGTGTTTAGTCAGTTTCTCTAATATTTTTTCTTTCAGCCTGCCACTCTCCATTCGTGGGTGCCGATTAGACACCCATTTGGCTTCTTGGATTTATTCCACAGTTTTCTGATATTCTGGGTGATTTTTAAAATTTTTTTTCTTCCTGTTTGTGTGTTTCACTTGTATGTTTTCCATTAGTATGCTGAGTTCATTAATCTTTTCTTCTCTACTAACTTTCATTGCTCTTACCCACTATGTTTTATGCTTCAAATACTGTATTTCTAAGCTCTGGAAGTTCCATTTGGGTGTCTTTTTAAATAAACAAAACAAACAAACAAACAAAAAAAACCCAGACAAACAAAATATCTTGTCCATACTTAAACATGATCAATTTTTCCTCTGATTTTTAAATGTGAAAAGTTGCATAATGACTGGTGAGCTAATTTTACCATCTGTTCTTACTAGTTCAATTTGAAATAATTGTGTTTTTTCTCCTTTTTGATAAAGCCAGTTACTTGTGTTTTCTATTGGTTTCCAGTGGTTATGAATTCTATCATGTTGAGTGATGCATATTATTTTTGTTTTCATAAATGTTCTTGAGTTTTACTGTGAGACACATTTATCTTACTAGGCAATATTTTTTTTTTTCAAGTTTGCTTTTAAATTTTGTTAGGTGGGATTAACACTATACTATTCCATTCTAGGGGTGATTATTTTTTCCTCATTATTCAGTCAAAATTATTTTGGGTACTTTATCTCATACCCATAAATTATTAGGCTTCCCAGCATATTTATTGGAAAACCATTACTATCTTTGGCCCTCTTTGAATTTCAGCAATACTTCACTATAATCCTTTTGTGAGGATCATGTTTACTTAGGCACTGATAAGTCCTTGTATGGACTCAGATAGAAAAATCTGAATATATGCAGAATTTCACAGGGCATCTTTTACTTTTTTATTATTGTGTACTTTGCATCCTTCAAATTCCGATTTTTCCATGTACCCATTTCTGTTCCCTTTAATCAGGGACAGTGATGAACTTGTCCTGGGCTTTCTTTCCCTGCACAGAAGCCTGAACATTCTCTACAGTCAGTGATCTGGACAATCACTTTTTTTTCTTGGCTACCAAGTACTGCTGTTTTCCACTGTCTGATATCCAACATCATAATGACAATTTTTCCCTATTTGGATATTTTTTTAGTATTTTTCAAGTAGAAGGGTAAATTCGGTCCCTTTTACTTGATATTAGTTAGTAATGGAAGTCTTCATTTTTTTTAAGTAAAAACATTAGAAATTTTATTTGTAGTCTATATCTGATAGTTTATATATGTGAGGTATTTAGTGGGTCCAATTCAGTTAAGTGCCGTTCTATTTTCTGCTTTGAGTCTGTGATTTTCTAGTAAGGAAGCACTATTTTAGAGAGTCTAGGTTTGGGGAGGTATCCTTTTGGAACAGATTTTATTTTCCTTCTGCTAGATTCCCTACTATTTGACAATTAAAAAAAAAATAATTTTAGACAAGTTGCGACAATAATTAACACACTTACATTTCCCCCCTCACTATATTCCCTAAAAATTAATGTATTATTTTTTTCTCCCTGAACATAAATGTATATATGTGCTTACAAAAACTCATCAGTGTTTAAAAATATGAATATGTAAATATGAGTTTTTCATATATTTAAATTTATATGTGACTGTAATTGATATTTTGACTTGTGGTTTTCTAAACTACAATATGTATTCTTTATTCAGTCTGAACCCATTCTAATTTTGTCCAATGTTTTCACATGTTTCCCTCTAAAAGTCTTATCTAAAACAGGAAATTTTTATATTATTTTACTTTGAGGTCACATTGGTGTGTGTTTTACAGACATTATTTTTTCAGCTCACTTTGCACTGAGGCTGTTATGGTTGAAAAAGTATAGATGCATGTGATTCTGATTGACCCCAAGCATTCCTCCTTTCCTCAAGCAATGGTTAATACCCACAGCTTTATCTTTTTATATATCTGCATATATATCTGCATATATATATGTGTGTGTGTATATATATATATATATATATATATATATATTAAAGTGGCATTAAAATATGTTGGTATCAGCACATGTTAGTAGAATAGATATGGTTTCAGTCCTTGCTTATCACTTTGGTTTCAGTGTTTTTTTCATTTTTGCCCTTTCTGGGTTTTCATTCAGCTTCTTGAGAGCTCTGTGATACATTTGAAGATATTTATTCAGCATTTCTGTATGTTTAATAGTGCATGTTTTTTCAGAAAATTGAAACTTCCATATTGCCAGAACACAACTATTCTCTCCAATATAATTTGGATGATTTTTATCATGAGTCTGGAGAACAAAAAATTAGCTGGAATTCATCAACCTGTTATATATTCTTCCTCATGAAGTACTGATGAAATCAATATATGTGACTTTAAGTGACATCAATAAATAATTTTGCTAATAATCTTCTTCACTAATTAAGTTGAATCTTTCTTCTGATGTTATGAAGATAAATCCTATCTTGGTCTATAGATGTTTAGTTGTTTTCCAAACATTCAAGTAAGTTATTATATTTTTAAAGTTTCTTATAATGATACAATGTTTGTGTTTTATACACAAAATGACTAACAAATTATGAATATCTGAGCAACACAGTAAAGAAAATGAATGTTTAAGAGACATGTGATACTGATAAATGGGTAAGTGAATCATTCAGAATAATGTTGGTTATTTTAGAAAATGAGTTTTTAATGAAAAACAAATTTGGTGATGCCGACTTTGAAGTATTCACTGGATATGGCATAATTTGACATTATAATCATTTCCCTCAAACCCCATGTACTTATTGTTCATGTTTAGTAAGTAAGAATGGTGTTATAATATTTTGGCTTCCCATGTAATCTCCTGCAGAGTGAGTAAGTTGGTCAAGAAAACCATAAATATCATCTTCTTCCCAGTTATATTTTTTATAAGTTACAAAATTATCTTTCAATTTTGCATTCCTTTTTATGAGCTTGGCTTGTCAAAAAAAATGGGAAATACTGGAAGATGAAGGAAAAAACCCTGAAGCAATGTAAACACACAAACTTTGGGATGATATAGGCATCTCCAGCTAGTTAGCCACTTCCTGGATGACTCCTGTGCCTTTGGGGCAAAAGTAATCATTTATTTCCACCCTTATTGATTTGATCATGCACCTTCAATTAATCCATGTATTTATTCACTTATTCATTCACTGAATAAGAACTTATTCTGGATATCCTGTATATTTAGTTCTGTGTTATTTGGTAATGATAAAGAGACACATCGCTATTCCCCTACAATTATTTTTTTATTAGAGGGAAGGGATATGTAAAGTACATAAACAGAAACTTGCATTATAAAAGCAAAAATGGAAAAATTGATAGTATTCAGAGGAATCACAAAAAAGAGAGATGAGTTCTAGTTTACCTTTTTTTTTTTATTTTTTTTTTTTTTTTTTAAAGGGAATGTGGATTTGCAACTCTCAATATCCTTACTTTTTTATTTTATCTGAAATTATATTCATGGCTGTAAGAAGGTAAGAATTGATCCTGGGCATTTAAGAGTATTTCTTTGTTTAAAAATATGTTGGGACATTTATGTTTAACGATTTTAATCTTTAAAATATATATCCTGTAGAGATCTATTTATCTTTTCATATATCTGCATATATATGTATATATTAAAGTAGCATGAAGAAACAATATTTGTTTTCTCAAGAGAGTAAATTTCTGTTCAGTAATTATGCAATAAAATAAAAGGAACATAGAAATTTAACAGGCAGATTGGTTATTAGCTAACACTTTGGATTTCCACAAATTATAAGATCTCAAACTACTCATCTGCAATTTAGAAGTGTTGTTTCCAAAATTTGATTGCCTTTGTAAATATCTGACCACATGTTAAGAATTTTGAACATTCATTTATATTTTAATGCTACTGAAGAAACGAATAATGTCTGCCTAATAAAGTCCTTGCAGGTCTTGTAAATTTCATTTTAATGGCTGATACTGAGAAATCAAACAGTAATCGATCACTTTAAAATGTTTTACTGAACTGACTAACATGAATTCATTGCACATTTTTACACTAGTTTATTGAGTTAAATAGAACAAAAATGAACACATGAAAAGTATGTTCACTCAAAATCTCAAATTTTGAGGTGTTTGATTTTGTCCATCCATCCTGAGCATTTCCAATGCATAGTGCTTGGTAATGTAAAGAGGAACTTGACATAAGCCTTATTTCATGCTGAATTAAATATTCATACATTCAAATGACAGACAGATGTATAAAGCAAAGAGATAATGCAGAAAATGGAGGGATTAATTATTCTTGAGAGAATATAATATTTGTGAATGAAGACTTGCTTGAACTAGATTTTGATTACAGATAGAAATTGATGAGGTAAATGGGGGTAGTAAAAAAGAGTATTGGCTATAAAGTGAAGTAGAATAACACGTTTCAGAAGCATACAATTCCATGTCTTGAAATGCAAGGTGAAGGTTTATAGGAAGTGGTGAGGGATGAGTCTGAAATATATATATGATTTGATTCTGCAGGGTCATGTGACCGACACTATTGCCTTCCTGATAAGGAGAGTGGCAAGCCAGAAAATTGATGTAAAAATAGTTACAGACAAACATGCAATACTTCTTGATTGAAGAAATAAGTTATGTTTTTTATATTTCCAAGAGAAAACAGAAAACAGTTAAATCTTCTTGAAGTCATACAAATTTTAATTTTGGATAGAGCCACAGAACCACAGGAGTTTTCAAGGCCAATTCCCATTTTGTGCAGATAAAGAAAGTAAGGTTCTTAGAAACTTAATGAGATTTTTTTTTTTGAAGTTTACCACCAACCAGGTGCATTTCACTGGACTGGAATACAGTTATCCTAATTGAAAGTCCAGAGTTGTTTGGAGATTCCAAATCGCTATGCCTTGGGAAGATTGTTGTAAAATGTCAGGGCTTGGCACTGCTTGGTCCTAGCCATCATTTCCTCATAATGGCTTTTATCTTCGGCTTTCATTAATGTCACCTTTTTGGGTTCCTTGTCTTTTTAGATGAATATTTGACATATGCTTTGCTAATAGGAATAACATTTGGCATTTATGTGGCTTCCTTTAATCTGAATCTGATTGAAAACAAAGTGAAACCTCGTGACTATCTATGTCCCAACCCCAGCATTGAAGTCCAAATACAGAAAACCTGTGCATTGGCAGAGGCCCAAGACTGAAGCAGAAGGGAGTGCCAAAGGTCTTCTGACAGAGTCAAGGTTTTGGCTTATCTATGACGGAAAATTAACACATGGGCTTTAAATGAAAAATACCCCATCTTCATGCAAAATGCAACCACATTAATTACAAGGGTAAAGTCTATTCATATCTTATTTCAGAAGGAGGTGGGTTATTTTTCATTCTGCATGTACTGATTGTTATTCAATAACCTTGCTGGATTTTGCCCTTAACAACATTTATCAACTATGAAAGTTGCTCGGGAAATAAGTTTATAAGGTTAATTTCCAATGCATTATGCAGAATGCAGAAAATGTGATGGTGGCTGAATATTCTACTGGCATGGGAACGACTATTTCAAAGGACTCAACTCTGATTGTGTATGACATATTGTTTTCTTAATTAGGAATGGCTGTTCTCCTACATATGTGGTTTCTGCACAAGATACATGCCAAGATTTAGCTTTTTTCAAATCATAGTTTTTTCAACCATGAAACAATCAAGATCAATTTGTTGAGTTGATGAAAAATGCTAATACCTAAAATTTTTAAATTGCTATTTAAGAAATGAGGATTCCCACCAGTGTTAAGTAGATTTGATTTTTTAAGTGTTCATATTTATGCATCTGAATGTGGTGTGTGTGTATAATTATGTGACAATAATAGACTGCTCAATTCCTTCAAAGATGTGAGTATGCCATAGAGTGCATTGGCTATGGCTCACAGTTTTATCCCCTGCTATTTAAGTGAAATGTATGCTTTGAATGTTTTTGGAGTACATGATTAAGATGTGAGCGTCAGTCTTTCTACTTCCTGAGATTCATGAACTGAATAACTCATATCTTGAATAAAACAGTGTGGAAGAAGAAAAGACTCTGAACAGAAGCACATGTATACCTACCATCGTCCATGTCCACACAATTAAAATTTTATGGCCACTATTAACATCTATTAGTTAAACTTAACATATTTGATTGTTCAACAATAATCTCAGTCTGTTAGATTACTGAACATTCATTTCCACAAGCAATAATCAGCCATTTCATTTACTTTCAGAAAACTGAAGTTTAATGAAAGCAGACCAAAAAAGAGGATTTCTTTTTGGCATTTTTGTACTCCCAGGGAAACTGGAGGAATTCTTAGGTAGCCATAACCACAAAGCCTTGGACAATATGAACCCTGTCTACTTCTCTGACCCCTCTGTTATCGCAGCTCCCCAGGCTCACCCTGTTCCTGCCATACCAATCATCTACCTGCTCCTCAAACATTCCATGCTCATCTTCACTGTATGGTATTTGTTTTTGCCATTTCCTCCACCTGAATAATCTCCCCTCAGGTCTTGAATATCTAAGTCCTGGTTGTCATTCAGGTCTTGTTAAAAAAATGGTCTCTCCTCAAGAAGGTTTTCCTCATAATCTAATCTTCAAGACCTCACTTCTTAGTGCCAATCACTTTCTTTTCTTTTTCTTTTTGCCTTTTTTGTTTGTTTGTTTGTTTGTTTTGTTTTAGTACTGGGGATTGAACCCAGGGACACTCAACCACTGAGCCACATCCCCAGCCCTTATGTTATTTTTTTTAGAAACAGGGTCTCACTGAGTTGCTTAGGGCCTCGCTAAGTTGCTGAGGCTGGCCTTGAACTCGGGATCCTCCTGTGCTGCTGGGATTACAGGCCTGTGCCCCTGCACCAGGCTGCCAATCATTCTTTCTCCCTTCACATTTATTTCACTCATTTCATAGCACTTAAAATTATCAGAAAGTGCATAATTACATTTCTGTTTACTCGACTATTGTCTCTCTTCTCCCTCTAAAATGCAAGGAATTTGTGGTGCTTAGAAACACAATGTGTCCATGATTTAGAAAGATAATAGTTAAAAAATATATTGGTTAAGTTGAATAACAAAGGACAAAGGGGAACTTTTCATATTTTTCCAAAGTTAATACATTGAATATGCTTTTATTTCCTGAACTGATGGTTATAAATTCAAAAGTCCACAGAAGTCAGGCAAATAACATAAGAGTTTGAAATAGCGAGGTATAATGGCAAGTAGAGATTAGTAGGGATTAATCAAGACTGACATATTGCCTAACATTCCTCATTTAAACTCAGCTCTAACTAACTCTTAGTATGATGAGTTTGGACCCACAAAAGCCATATTTTATATTAATTTTTTAACTTTTACTGTTTGTCAGGTGTTTTTTCTAAAAATCTTATTGGCAAAAATAAAATATATCTATATGTTATATAAATCTCTTTTGCAATCTTCCCTATAAAATTAAATGTGACAGTGGCACAGTATCAAAAAATTCTAGGAAATTTGGTAAGAAAATCCACCTCATTTAAGCTATGTATTGACTGGCATTTGCATTCAGATTTGCTGATAAAAGAAACTAAAACATAACAGTAATTTGAATAAAGCATAAATTTTGTCTCATAATAAGAGGGTATGTTGACTTCACAGAGTCAATTATCTAATAGCCTTCAACTTAGTTGATTTAATATCTGTACAAATGAGTTCTACCTTATGATTCTCAATGGCAGCTTTAGCTCCAGCCATAAGGTCTGTATTACAACACACAGGAAAAAAAAAAAAAAAAAAAAAAAAAGAAGATGGAAGAAAAGCTGTAAACAACGTCTGTCATTCAACTCTTAAGAAATTTTCCTGGAATCTGATATATACAATTTCTATATATTCAGTTATATATTTAAATATGTGTACTGAGAGAAATTGGATATAAATACATACCCTATTTTTCACTTACCCTCCAAGAGGTGGTATTTACAAGGTACCTTCCAGGAGATGAAGAAATACCATGAGTTAGACTAAAATATCTGCCAACATGAAATTTATGTTCAGGTAGAAAAAACATAAAAAGAGGAGGCAGAACTGCATTGTACAATGTAACACAGACAGGTCAATTTATCCAGTTATATACTGTAACATACTTTGTGACATCAAGGCAGAAAGCACGAAGTAAACTGTTAAAATAATCCAGGTGGGAAGTGTGCAGGGGCCATATCTGTAGCACAACTATAAAGATGATTTTGAGGTGGAAGCAGTGGTCCACAGTGGTCAATGGAAGAGAGCAGATGTTTGAAGTCTTTGAGATCATGGTTCTCCTTGTAATATCAATATTTCTCTTTAAAAAAACTACCTCAAACAGACTCTTTGGGACAGTACACTTTATTTTTAGAACTTTAATGTGGGTAGAAAAATAAACACTCTTTCAAGCCATAGGATCACAGAACAAGTGGATGGTCTTCTTAGTCTCGTGATCCACAACAAATGCAGTCCCATCTGGCCTCTGCAGTTTCCATCTCTGCTACTGAAAGATGCCCTATAGCGTATTCATGAGGACCAGCCTTAGCATGCTCAGTGTCTGTGACCTGCAATTTGGCAAGGCTGACAACCATAGGTGAAGAGTCATGTATTTTAAAAACCCAGCATCTTTCAATCTTTAGGGGGAAAAAATGGTGCAAATTAGACCATATGCCTGTTCTCTGAATGTAATTATTACTGGCTCTAGCTAATGCCGCCTGATTCTGAGATACAACTAATGAAGATCTATGGCCTCAGTTTGCACTGAGATCCTTTCTAATGGTGTAACCAAGGATCCTTATCAGAAAGCAGGAAGCATCTTTAACTCTTTATGTTCCAGATCATGAAACTTAGTAAATATCTTGTATATTACATGATTTGTAGGGAGGTGTGTGTATACTTCTGGATGATGGGCTGGAAATGAAGTGAAGAAAACACAGTCACCTGAATGATATCAGGCTATTGTTTTGATTGACATTGTCATTCACTTCCCCAGGATGGCTACTTGTTATGATATTGCCTTGACATGCCTTACAGAATGTCAAATCTCAAAATAAAAATATTCAAAATGGGGAAATCCATCAAGATTAAAAAAAAAAAAAACGTATTCTGGGATAAATGGTTTTGCAGCCTGGGAATCAGCCATTTTCAGTTGCATATCAACAGAGAAGTTTAGAAAACTGAAAAAATGGTCAGAGGCATCTGGTTGTTTAGAACAGGTACATTTATTCACCTTTATTGTGACGCTGAAAATGTTCCTAAGTTTCCTACACATTAGTTTCCTCATTTATCAACTGAATATTGCACTTCAGAAATAGTAAGAAATAACATTTGTATAATGCTGAGTCTCTAGCAAGAAAAATAAATCTTTCAATTCACTTTTTTTTTCCTTTTTTTTAACCTTTGTAACTAATAGAATTTAGAAATATGATTCCTAGGAAAAAAGGAGTTTTCCCATACAGATTATCCACCACTGATACAGGCCACACTTGTTTTGCCTGGAGCTTGGGGGAGAAAAGAAAGATGTGTACTTATGTTATTTTGTAGAGGTAGAGCCGTTTGATATGTGAGGAGAGGAGTAGATTGGAGATGAAATGTGAAGGGTCATCGAAAAATGACTTCCCCAAAAAGTAATTTTCTCAGGTTGGCTTGGTGAACAGAAAAGCCATAGTTAGGATTATTCCTATGAATTAAAACACAGAATCATAAATTTGTCTTAGTCATATGAAGACAATCATTGATTCAAATCTTCATTGAAACTCTTTAATTTCAATATACTTCAACTCATATGAACTAGAAATCATTTAGCAGGGAACACTCTTTTCTAACCACCTTAACGTTTTCCATTCTTAGAAGTCCCTTTCAAAAGTACTTAAGATATGTTTGTGTTAGAAAAAAAAGAAACATCTTTGATGTAAGGTCTTCCTATCTCAAGCTATTGCCTCCTTTTTTCTTATCCCACTTTAATTTCTTTACTTTTCATCTGGTTTCTGGTTGCATACCTCCACTGAAATATACTCAGTAATCTCTCTCTCTCTCTCTCTCTGCTTTCATCTTTAGTTTATGCCTTCTTCTTCCTAGAGGCTCAGTAGCAATTAGCACTTGAAATATCCTCCTTTACTTGGAATTCTTTTCTCTCTTTGCTTCTGTGACCCTGGACAAACTCATTCACCTTGTGCTTCTTTGGATAATCTTTTCTGTCTCTTTGAGTGACTTGCCCTCTTCTTTCCCCTATATTTAGTATTTCTCACATCAGATTTCTCTTGACATTTGAAGGTTAGGGTTAATTTTTGTAAGACTGATTCTCTCCTACTGGACCACTGTAATGCTTTGTGGAAGCTGCTGCACTGAATGCTTTATGGAGAGAGCTGCAGGGTCACTCGAGGGCAACGGTTCTGCCAGGACAAATCGATGTAACCACAGGTCATGAGCCTCATGCCCTGAGGATGCCTGCAGAGGGGAAAAGACTCCCACACTCATGGGTCCCAGAGAAATAGATCAGAACTCCACTACTCTTACAGCTATCCTTTCGAGGGTTGGTCTCAGTTTCCTCAGTGCTCCACCAGAGGGAGCACTGGTGCTCTCTCAGCCAATCAGTGGGTAGATGTTAAGTTAGGTTTGCATCCAAGATTCTGCCACATTGTACTATGGAATCTAAGTCCCTGGTCATGCCACAGAAAAAGTTAGCACCTCACCAGCTAAAGCGCTTAGAAAGCCACAGATAAAGGGCCCGGGTCCCTCTCCAGAAATCAATGTTCTTGTGTACTGCCAGATTGCAATGAACTGAAGAGGCCTGCCTATGTCTTAGCACTGTCTCCTCTCTCTGGGCCTATTCCCAGTGGTTCTGTTTCAGAAAGCTGGAGTGTGTGCTTCCTGATAATTCACCTTTGTTTGATCCGCAGCATTTTGATTCTCAAGGAATCTATCCACTCTCATGACTTCACTTACACTGAGTTCAAGGGCAGAGAGTGCAGTTTATTAAATCTTGTGTCACTACTCCCTAGCATGAAGACTGGAAAAGGAAATCATTTTGCTCTACAAACTCAACATGCAGACAGCATGAAGCCATGGACATTTTTTTTTAGCTGGAAAGTAATTCCATCTAAGCTGTTTCTTGAGATTCATTTTTCCTTTCAAGAATAGCTCCCTTTGTTTACTTCCTCTCTTTGTGAAAAGTGCAATCATTAACTCTGTCACCCAAGCCCAATGCCTTGGAGTCATTTCTGAATCTCCTTTCTGTCATTTCCTGTGTTGGTGACAGTGGGATTAGGGGATATAATGCTAGTTATACATTTTGATTGCTCTCCATTGCCATTTCCTGTTGGATGACAGACAAGTTCTTGGCAGAAACCAAACTACATGAAAACTGTCTCTAGTAACTTTTTATCTCTTATTGTTATTAACCTTTTACTTTTAAATACTTTGTCTCCCCATCTAAATTAAAAGCTATTTAAGGACAGCGACACTGTTCTGCCACACCTAGAACAGTTGTGTGCATAATTGCTGCTAAAGAAATATTGTTTAATTTTCATTAGATGTACAGAACACCAAGGTCAATTGCCCTTCAGTTACATGAGAGCAAACCATAAGGGCAAGAGAAGCACCACAGGGTACTTGGAAGTAAAAAGAAGATAGGAGGTGTTTAAAGATGTCACCCATTTAAAACTTTTATTAGAATGAGACCTTCCTAAAAAGCTGATTTGCCACCCTGACCAGCTGTCATAAGCATACATCAACCTTGATTATACCTTATATCACTGACACATTTTAGCCTGATGACAGTATGCTTTCCAATCTAACCAAGAAAACTCTGAATTTTCTGTTGGAAACATAAGAAAGTTAAGACTGGGAATATTCAGGATGTTTTCTTATGCATGTAAAATTCATATAAACAATCTCTGGACAAAACACAAAAGGAGAACAAGGCAGACAGAATAAACAAGCACATATTTTCCTGGAGGGCAACAACTTGAACAAATGTCTGACCTTGTTTGCTGAGTTCAGGACAACATTACGAGATTTCCCCCGTCTGAAATTAACGTCATCCATCTACACAACCTGCAAGTGACTAGAGAGGCAGCGCCCAAGGAATTGGCTTGCACACTGAATGAAAACAGAATGCCCAGGTTACCTGGGTCTCAGATGAAAATATTTTCACTTGAGCTCATCAGGTGGGTGCTTGTTCTATCTGCAATCTCATTTTGTAAACTAAGAAATCTATTAGAATTATATAAAAATCTTCCACCAGAGGCCTGAATTTACTTGTGAAGTTTCCAGCATTATCATGTGTGTGGGTCTTTACCCCAAAGACTGTATGTATAAAAATAGAATCCAGTGTATAGAATTCCACCATTTAACTTTCTCTTCTTGTCTCAAAGAGCCAAGGCAACATTTATTTGTATTCTCTCTCCATATGTGTGGATGACTATGTTTTGCCTGGTATTATAGTTTTTGTAGCTCAGAAATAATATATTCATACCTTTGATGGCAGTTTTTATATACTCTTTCTTTCTGATTCTGTATCACCCATAGCCAAACCAAAGAACATCTCTTAAAAGGGATTCCATGAACTGTCCCCCTCCCTACTTCTCCAGCTTCATCTGGATTCATTGTGAATCTTCTCTTCTAGAGATGAACTGTGTGCAGTTCTTTCAAATACCTGGTGCCACACTCTGGGGCCCTGGTACTTGCTGTTTCTTCTGCCTAGAATGCTCCTTACTTCCTGTGAAAATAGTAAAAACAGTGGATCTGGTTTGAGGAAGAGACTCAGATATGTGAAGATTTCTCATCTTTATCTTGAAGGGCAGTAGGAGAAAAAAATGTATAAAGTATAGAGTATTTTTCCCTCAATGTTATAGAAGGTATTTGTACTTTACCACTTTTCTCTGTGAAAGTTATGAGGACTCTTTGAGCCTTACTTTCTCATCTGTAAAAATGAGGATCATAATGTATTTGTCATGCAGTTGTTATGAGGATTAAATAGGTCATATGAAATGTTATGGGCAAAGTAAATACTAGGCTCTTTTTTTTCCCCCACAGACTATCATTCCCAAGACTTTAAGACTTTAAGACTTTCTCCTAGTTAAGGTTCTTATGATTCTGCAAGTGTTATTTCCCCCCTCAGGACTGTCCCAGTACTGTTATAAGGACACATCAATCTCTTATATGTCTATGTTTTTGCATTTGCCATCAGGAGGTTTATCTGAAACAAGATTATTAATGAATAAAACAGAAATACCACCCAATTTTGCTTAAGACTTTCAGCAAACACGCAGAGGGTAAGGGTGGAGGTACTTTCAGAAATTAGGGACTTTAGTACAACTGTGTTTCACAGAAAGAAAGTCAATGAATAGGGTCTTTCTCAGCATTTCTCCTTTTCTTTCCAAGCTCCTTTTTCTTGATTTTTCATATGTGTTTTTCTCATTCTTTTCTCTACAGGTAAGTCTCCTTCCTACAGTCTGTAATTTTTGTTCAGCCATGACCTCAGTCCATCGGCACCCGTATATGATACCACTTTATAACCCTAGTGTCTAGCAGCAAAGGAACAGAATGTCTTTGCTCCTCAGTTCCAATTCTCATTATCTGGTTAGAGGTCTTTTTTTCTATCATGTTTTGGGCAGGAAAACTAGGGTTAAGTGGTACAATATGGCCTCTGATGGTCACCCAACACCCTGATGAGTGTCAAAGAAGACATTTTAGGTCTGAAGGCAAAAGATAGCATCTGTATTAAAGGTTTTACTTTCAAATCTTAGCAGGATTTTAAACTACTTAAAACACCGATGAAGGTTTCAGGACCTATCAGAGTGTCCTAGTTGGATCAGGGATAGGATAGATCGCAGTTCCAAAGGACTGACCTTAACTTTGGGGCCTGAGGAATTTCTTACTACCTATTTTGATTTTAGAAAGCTTCTTTCTGAAAATAATTCTCTTCTCTCCATCTCATCTAGCTATCTTCCTAAAGATTTTTTTTTTTTTTTTTTAAAGAAGGACTGAAGAATAAGATAAAAGAGAAACTGTAAATATCCGTCCCTCCTTTACATCTGATCTACAACTATCAAATAGATGTTATGGAAAGTAAGGTACAAATCAATGAGATACTGGGTTTTGGCAGTGTCAGGAGCTCATGACAGCAAACCCACCCAGCTGGCTGTGGTGGCCACTGTGGCTATCACCCTTGCCCCTTTCCTATTATATACTCCCCATGTAACATGGATAAGGTTGACCCACTCCACTCTCTGGGTGGGTGAGTCTAGACAGGTTTCTGCCACAAGATCATAGTTACAGCTTTAGGGAACCTGGGCCTAAATCTATCAGCCATAATTTTCCTCTGGCCACAGGGGTTGGGTAAGAATGTAAATTTCACCACATTTGCCCAATAGAACACAAAGGTAACATTTTACCGGGAAAAACACTTTTTTTTCCCCAGACATATTTACTAAAAAAAGGAGGATTACTCTTGCTTTGGACAAGGAAGTATATAAGTCAGATTGCAAATTACCTTTTTATAACTATTAGCTTTATACAAAATTGTTGTTATGGAAATCAGATAGGAGAAATCAAAAGAAAGTAGGTCTTGATGACATCATCGACAGCCTAAAAATCCTAAAGCTTTTCCTACTTTTGTATTTGTGATCCATGTTATTTAAACCATTTTTAGTAATATATTTTTCTCTTGTTTCAAAACCATCCTAACTGAACAGCTGACTTCAGCACAAATAAAAGCAGCTGTTGGTTTACATAACTGCTATATTCCTAGTATCCTATCTTCAAGCACAGCTAGATATAGGAACTCAAATGAAGAACATCAGGATTTGTTTTGTCTCTCTTCCACTTTGTTGGGTTCATTTTGTGGCTTCATGCCTTGGTTCTAACTCTATCCTCACCCAACCCCAGTACAAAGAGTGTTGTTTATTTCACAAATTCTCATCCTCATGTTGCATAGAGCAAAGGAGAAATCCTTGTCTAAAATTCCCAGCCACAACCTTATTTCTTCTCTTTTGCTCTCGTTCCATCTCGCACCTATCATTGAGCAATCAATATGAACAAGAGAATATGCTGCTTGGATAGTTAATAAACATCACCTTGGGAACCACCCAATAAACATGATAAGAATAAAGAGAGGGGTAGTTCTTCATAGGAAAGTCAGAAATGGTGATCAGAAGAATGGATGAATTCTTGGCAGGAACAAAAATAGACCTAGACTAAAGATGACATCACATCAAATCAATCTATATTAAAATAAAAACAAACCTTAAAGGTTGCTAAGGTTATTAATGTCACCACTGAAAACCAAACTTGAAAGCACAGAAGTGACTTTTCCAAGGTCATATCCCCTGAATTGCAGAACATTTGCAAGTCGAACTCAGGACTTCTCCTTCTTGGTCATGATCTGTCTTTAAAATGAGAAGGAAGTAATATATCAGCAAGACAAAGACTAAACTGTCAAGTGCCTCAGTCAGGTTTCTTATACTGTATCACTCTGGGGTCATTAACCTCACTGAGGGAAGGAATTTTTTTTTTTTTTTAGAACAAAAATAAATGTGCACATTTTCAAAAACTGTAATCTAGGACAAAAATTAAATCAATATATTAAAGCACATCTCTCTGTGAAAGTCCTTTCTATTTCCTGATATATTTGCATTCTAATTCATTTCATTGTTAGATTTGTATGTGGATTTTTCTTGTTGCCTAATACTCATTGGAGTTGAAGGTAGTTGCTTTGATGTGGCCAGAACATTCTCTTCCACAAGAGGAATTAAATACAAGTCAGTGAGCTTTATCTGTCTTAGCAGAGCCTCTGAGTCCCTGGCTCTGAATTAGAAAGGCAAGAAGGAGAAGGAAAACATGTCTGTGTTCTGTTCTTTTCCAAGATGAGGAATCTCTTTCTTGTACCATCTTCCAACAACATGTAACTAGTCTTTAATAACAAAAGGGAAAAGAAATAAACAAAGACAGTTATACAGTGACTACAAGCTCAATAGCATAGATTCAGAGAGGAACAAGGAGGAAAAATGAAATATTTCTGAAAGAGTTCAAGGGCTCAATTCAAGAGCTGGTGAGATAGATTTTGAAATCATGAGGTTTGTCCTTTGGCTTCCGAAGCTACTGCGTAGGTTACTCATCTGACACTGTCAAAAAGAATTCTGAGTATTTTGTAGCCAACTCACATGGTGGAGTCCCAAAGAGCTTTTCAAAGTATCATAGAGGTTGTGATAATACACATTTTTCCTTAAAGAATAGGTCAGAGGTTCTATTTTAAATCCTCTTTAATAGAAAATGAACATAAGAAATTTTTAGACAGAAGCTCTACACAGCACAGAGAATGTCTAATATAATGACATCAGATTTTGTCCCAACAGAGGGGTCAAGAAGTTTCAGTGTGGGAACTTCAGCAGCAGTAATTTTGTATCACTAATATTCCATTTGTGGAGGTAGAGGAAGTTTGGTTAAAAGAAGGGAGATAACAGCCATCAAGTTACTGGACTTGCACATTGTTCATGTGGAAAAAAAAAATAAAAGAGAGAGAGCCATGCATGGATGTAGGGGTGGTAGACAGAAAGAAGAAACACAATGATAGCATGACATTCAGCCCATGGCAATGTGAAGAAAAGTCAGTCGTCCACACATACACTCATTTATCTCTCTCAAATATTTCTGAATGTTTCCTATGAGCCAGAATATAGTATTATTCATTTATTTCTTCTGGAAACAGTCTTATAGGACATGAAGTATATAGATTAGAAAAAATATTTTTAAAAAAGGTATAAGAAAACAGCTAAGATTGTGTGTACACTCTTATGCACATATATACATGTAATTTGACACATTTTTTAATGTTAATTTTCAAATCATTTTACATTTCCAGTGGTGTTGCATAAATAATTTCTTCTAAGAATTTGTGTTAAGGAAATAATCAGACACACATGCACAGATTTATTATTTAAAGACATTAATTTTGATCTTTTTATGACAGCAAAATTGTGAAAATACTAAAAGAAGATCAAGTGAGGGCTACGTAAATAAGTTAAGATGAGTTTTTTTTGTTACATATTTTATAGCCATTAAAATATTGGTGTTAAATATTGAATATTTCTATATTACAACATTAATGCTATGATATATATTTACAGACATACATAACACTTAATGAAAACTTATATCAATATGTGGTTATTCTAGGAATACTTATGGTGTTTCCTATATAGTATGTCTCAGGAACATACTATATCAGTACTTAGATATAAGTGACTTATATCAGTACTTAGATATAAGACAAGACTGGGAGAAGGGATAACAAGAAAACATTGAGTCAGGACTACTGAGTCACAATCCTCTATGTATGGTATTGTCTCAACTAAGTTCAGGTTTCTATGTGAGCAGAGAATGACTGAATACAATGATATCTTCATGGACACATGTTCACTGCACAGAAATGCCATCTGCCGGCTTGCTGGGGGCCATGAGTTCCACAAATAGACATTGGGATTAAATGCTGACAAACCTCAAAGATGTAGCTCAATGAGTAAAATTCATATTGTGTGTTAATAACTGATACTAAATTTTTGAAGAGGGGAATTTTGAAATAGGCAGAAGAAAATGGATGAAGGTGAACTTGCTTTAAAAAAAGAAGATGGGAGAGAAGACACAGGAAAACCAAGACAGCCAAAACTTATTTCCAATTTCCCATCATTTTTGAGGGTTGACTTATATTTCAGTCATAAAATAGATCACATTGCTGGGTGCAGTGGTGCATGCCTATAATCCCAGTGCCTCAGGAGGTGAGGCAGGAGACTCAGAAGTTCAAAGCAAGCCTCAGCAACTTGGTGAGACCCTGTCTCTAAATGAAAAATAAAAAGGGTTGGGGATATAGCTTAGTGGTTAAGTGCCCCTGGGTTCATTCCCTGGTTAAAGAAAAAAAACAAACAAACAAAAAACATATGCTTTCTGATCTACAAGTGCCCATTTTTATTCAAAATTAAATTTAATATATTGATTTGTGGATATTTTCATTAGATTGGAAGATTCTTGAAAGTGGAGTTTCTGTTATATATATCATTATAATCCCAGTACCCAGTAACTTTGCAAATAAAATATATCTGAACATAGTAATGGAGTCCATGCATTTTTTTTTTTTTTTTTTTTTTTTTTTTTTTTTAATAAGAAAAAAGAGTACCTGCTGGAACTAGAAGGTACTCTTTCAGCACACAGGCTCAAGCTCTGCCACTTCCTATCTTGGTCATTCTTCTTCCCTCATCCCTTCACTTTCTCCCTTCTTCTATCTCTACTTACTTTTGCCTGCCGCCATCTAGAAATCATTGTTAAACAAATCACCAACAGCATGTGTGGCCCTGTGCAAAATTTCATGCAAGCAAGCTAAAATCTTGTAAACTCGATTTTTTTTTCACCAATGGCAAACAAAGATAATAGTCCTCATCTTATTGAATGGTTGTGGATATTCAAATGCAATAAGAAAAAAAAAATGTATTACAGTCCTCTTATACTGTTTTCACAGCATCTTAACTTACTTAATGATAAGTGATATTTATGGATAGTATTATAATCATGTATAATAATGCATTCTTCTTTGCTTTTCTTATTATTCAAATCACCAATACTTTTGAAAAATCACTGTGAGCCAGGCAGTATTCTAAAGATTGAAAATACAACAATGACTAATACAAAGTCCCTGTACTGAGATCTCACCTCACAGTGTAAAATGAATCATGTGGTTGTCAAGTTATTTGTATGCACTTTTTGTCTGACTCATATGACCTCTAAATGGATTACATTTTTCCAAAGTACAGATCCTTAAAGCTAAGTTTGTCTAAGTCACTTACGGAAGTTACACACTGTACTCTAATTCACCATTTAATGACTATTAGTCTCAAAGAGTGAGGACCATTTGAATGGCAGCAAAGGAGATTTTGTTTTTCTTCAAGATTCCAGCCATTTAAATGGAGATAGTATGAACCTTTTTCAGTCAACTCAACCAGGCCACTGGACAACTGTAACGTGGCTTGGGGCTAAGGTTTATATCTCAGTACAGAATAGATGAGAAAATACCTCCCCAAGAGTTCTAGGAAGAATCAGAGGTAAATAGACCAAGATTCTTCCAAGGGTCATGGAAATAAATGATATTAATGGGAAAGACAAATGCAATTTGTGAATAAAGTTGATATTTATATAGAATAAAATCAGAGTGACTGAGTAGACTATCAGAAATATATCTGTCATTTGAATTTTTCTCTTTACTGGGTCTCACAGCATGCAGGGATGGGCATGGTAGCTTAATGGTAGAGCTGGGAGGTATACTTTTGATCCCTGTAAAGTGTTGATATCCCTGGAGTGAGGAAACAGGGACCATTGATTACACAAAGACACAAGAAAAGACTGCCTCAAATCTTCAAATAGGAATCCAAGGCAAGAGCTTCTACATGAGCCCTACAAAATGAATTTTTTTCTGCTGGCTGCAGAGAGAGAGAGATGTCAGCTCACATGCTACTGTCAAACCACCAGAATTTTTAGGTTAATACTTCAGTTAAAATAAAATATAAGAGTATATCAATAGTATACAAATGGGGGGGGGGGGGGAGACATGGAGAATTTTATTGATAGTAAAGGAACTTTCTTTTGGTTCCAAATAGGGACGAGTAGATTTGTCATGACAAGTCTTTTTTAATTATCTTTCAAAAATAATTGGGAGCTTAGGAGGTAAATCTGTGTGACAGCAAGTATAGGATTCCTGGGTGGAATTCTTTCCTTTAAACGTGAATAGTTCATAAGGTTGGCACCAAAGAGAAGCAGCTATTTGCCTTTCCCGTTTCCTAGCTACACACTGAAGCATGCTCCCACATAGGCAGCTGGAAATGAGTTCTGACTGGGGCAATTATATAAATGTCACTGTAAGCTGTTATCTTATCAGCTTTTTTTTTTTTTTTTTTTTTTTTTTTTTTTTTTCCTTTTGGAGTCCCAGCATCATCTTTCTGGGTTACTGGATTACTTAAGATAAAGAAAAGTCTGAGATATATTGCCACAATAAGAACAAAGATGCCTCAGACACTGGCTTTATAATATTAGCTACAGATGGGGACTGCTTGAAACCCAGCTCACTCATTGCTCCAGCGGTAATGATAGCCATACTTTCCAAAGACCCTTGACAGTGACTGATTTATCCATTACACACTCTGCATCTTACTTGAGGCAGTTCTTTAAATGCAAGGTCACTACTTTGCATGGCACAATGCCTTTTAACATATATTAGGAGCATCCAGAATCTTACCAATAAATCTAGATTCTGTGAAACCCACTAACCTCTCTGAACAATAATATGCATACCCAAGAGGGAGATGTCAGAGAATAACTACAGACTTGCCACTTTGTCTGACTTAGATATGTTAGGAATAGACAACCGCCTCTGAAGTGCCCCACAGAAGAACAGGCAAGTTAAATAGATAGATGTAATTTGACACATCTATGAAACAGAGATGGACTTAGAGAAGCAAAAATGGCATGCTAGTTTTGAGCTACATTTTCCATTAAAGATTGGGGACAAAGTAATCATAGATAATTCTTAGAAAAATTTAATTCATGTACTTATGGTTATGATAGGTTGTACCTTTGTTTCCTCATTTATTGGAGAATGGTACTTCACTCTGAGTTGATATGAGTCTTGAAGTGCCTCCTTTGGTAGAGTGCACATCCCTGCTGCACTTGACTTTCTTTGACCATTACAAAATAAACAAAAGTGTTTACACCCCTGGTGACCAGACTTTGAGAGTGGTGACAATTGTGACCATAACCCCTTTGCATCTGATACAAGACCACTTGTGTAACCTGGGGCATGGAATCAGAACACAAGTTGAGCTAACTGAAATCAACATTCAATAGATACATGGGAGTGAGAAATAAATAGTGTTGTAATAAATAGTGTTATAAGTAAATAGTGTTGTAAACCAAGATATTTGGGGGCCATTATTTTTTTTAACTGTGACATAACTTAGTAAGAGCTCATTGATGTGTGATTTCAGAATGTACCTAAGTTCAAACTGCATTCTGTGGGAAATATGAACTCTTCCTGTGCTCTCACACCACCAACAACCAACTTGGTAGTTGACATGGGGATTTCTCCCCACCAGTAAGCAAACAATCAGTTCTATGGTGGACACCAGTTGTATCCCCTTATACAAGTCAGTTTTGATACTATCTATACTTAGATAGTGTCAGATTTCACAGCATAAAAGCTCAGTCCCCAGGACAGCCTGCTCCATGTGCCAGATGCCAATTGCAAGCCCCAGGTTATCTTACCAGTGCTTCTACCACTATGTATTAACTGGAGTTGCCACAATCCCATCTGTGGGCACACTTTATTTGTCAGAATGGCACACAGAATTCAGGAATACACATTTATTAGTTAAGAAGCATATTAGAGAGGGTATAGATGAAGAGATGCATAGGCTGAGGTATGAGAAATAGGTATGGAGCTCCCATGCCCTTTCTGCATGCATAAACTTCCAGTAGTCTCTATGTGTTCAGTTATCTGAAAGCTCTCTGAATGCTTCTTTATGTTTTTTATGGAGGTTTTATTACATGGGAATAATTGATTAAGTCATGGGCCAATGTTAATCAGCTTGACCTTTGGCTGCTCTCCTCTCCATGAGGATAGAGCATGGGACTGAAAGTCCTAACCTTCTAATCATGCCTTAATCTCTTCTTGACCAACCCCATCCTGAAACTACCTAATGGCTGCTAGCCTTCATTCAACTTATTCGCATACAGAAAGAAACTATCATTGTGGAGATTACAAGGATTTTAGTAGTTGGAAGCAAGGAAATAGAGAGGAAGACCAAATGTATATTTACAATGTTACATGCATCCACATATACTTTTAGTGCATCAGGATCTTCTACTGAATTTACTCATATACTTACTCATTCAGTAACCTACAGCCACCTCTCATTTGTATTTTTTCCCCTTTGTCTTTATTGATTTTTATGTTATATTGACCTGTTGTTTTGGCTTTGTGTGGGCATCACTAAGAAGTTAATTTAAGTAAATTCAACAAAAAAGAAACCAATACTTCAAATTTAGGTAGAAAATCTTAAAACCCAAGATTTCATTACGATGGGTGAATTAGCATAGGCAGGTTAGAGTGACTTTATGAACCACAAAGAGAAATGGCTTCTCCACACCACAGTTCACTATCTAAAGCGATGGATTATTCTTAGACAGCCTGGTCTCTGCCCTCTTCTCTGAACAGATCATATTATCACTGCCGTGCCTTCCCTTTGCCTTGCCTCTTCTAGAACTCAATCATTAAAGGAGCAACTGGTGTGGGCCAGGCACTGCCCTGTTCTCTTTCATATATATTATCTTGTTGAATACTCAGAATTATCCCATGATAATGAAATAATTACTTCCTTTTTGTCACCTTACAAAATAGAGGGTAAACTGAAAGTCAGTGAGTTTTAAGTTTTATTTCCAACTTGGTTAGCAATATTTGCCTCATGTCAATATAATTCCATCATATTGCAATGGCTTCTTCATTAACCTTAGAAAACTCTACCAAGAACTCAAGGTACTGAATAAGTCCTGGATGTTCCTCTCCTCTATGAAGTCCTCTCCCATTCATTCACCCCCAAACTTTTCTCTCTTTCCTTAAATTGTTACCTTGAAAATTTCTTCTTTACAGTATTTAAGCCAACATTACATGACTACTTTTCTAATTCTTGTGCATTGTTAGGGTCCTATTTGAGTTGCTGAGGTCTCTAGCTCCCCCTCTAACCGGGGATAGGCTCCTCGGGCTGGCGGAGAAGACTGTGAGGCGGGGGGACAAACCCCAGCGGAGGTGAACTCAGGAAAGGTAAAGGCCGACTGACCGCCCAAACCCAGCCCTCCTTTCAGAGGACAAACAGATGGGTCAGGGAGCACGGTCAAGGCACAAACTCAAGTTTATTGAGGAAGTTGGACAGCTTTTATAGAAGACATAGGCCAATCAACAGAAAGAATACAGGGACACATAAGGAGTATGGGCAAATCGTATTGGTGGAGCCCCTACCCTATCCTTAGGGTAGTTTCGGTTCCCATGACATGTCAGGGGAACGCCTTCTGCTTAGGCCAGGTCCATAACAGGGAGTGGGAAGCAACCAAAGAGTTAGAGTTTTCTATCCTTTCAGCCGATGTGTTCTTAAGTCCTCAACAGTGCATGTATGATATCCCCGATTATCTCAAAAATCATTAGAATTAGGCAAATGTCTTTCTCAGTCATCAACTGTGCTCAATCCTTTGTGAATGAGTAACTCATTTCCTTTTTCAGGAAAACTTCTAAGTGGAGGGAGAGAGATTGGATAGGACAACTCAATATCATTATAAATGATTACATTCAGTTAGAGTAAAAGTAAGAAAACAAAACTGAGAAAAAGATGATACATGGCTATTAGGAGGTACAAATGGCATTCAAGGATTTTAGCACATATTTTCAAATTCCAAGTTTAAGATGATTTCTACTGTACCATGTGGCCCTTCATTGGGTTCTATAACATCTTTTCTATTTTCTAAATGAAGAAATTCTCTGTCCTCATTTCCCAAATTGCCCAAGGAAAATATATATTGGAAAGAAAACTCCCAGATTTGTTATAAGTCGCTTGTGAAAAATTGCTTAAGAAATAATTCCTCAACTCATTCAGTCTCATTAGCTTTCCCCTTTGAGGGATAAAAAAAAAAAAAAAAAAAAAAAAATGGATCTTTCTAGCAAAAATCAAATTTGTGCATGACAGCCACTTGAGCTTGGAGGTCAAAGGATGAATTTGGGTTGCTTCAGTGCATTCCCATCCCTTCAATCTTTTGTAGTGCTTGCACAGCAGGTAAGATTTGAATGAGAATCTGCCCTTGCCTAAAAGAAATTTTTAAAACAATGTGAAAAGCTGAACATAATCAAATTTAAACTTGAGAGAAGACACAGTCAATGCCACTTCCAATGCTAATGTAAACCTTCTGCCAATTCTTAGGATTGGAAAAGTATTTCAAAAGTGCCACATTTGATGAAGGAAGGCTATTTCCCCTTTGTGGAATTTGTTAATGCTAGAGAGTGGAGTAGGAGAGTAAGAAAAGCAGGATTAACTCTCCCAAGGGAAAAATCTCAAAAAAGATGGGGCACTTCTGCAAACGTGTGCAAGAGGATTCAGACAGATAAGCCTAAAGTTAATATCACCAAACACCAATATCCCTGTCAAGATTTAAGGTCCAGGTGACTTTCCTAGTGCAATTTCAATTTTAGCTTTTATGCTCTTGTTCTTACAAAGGCTTACTAAAACGAAAAGGACAAAGTCAAAAATAGAAATGAATACTAGAAATGGAAATCAAAAGGAGAAACCTCTGGTCACATCTTGTTATAACTTAGCTTGTAAATAACTCTGTATCCAGGTATATGGCACTTACTTTTGATAAAAACTGCTTTGTGCATTCAGAAAAAAAACATGGTGGTTTTAAATGACTGAAGATTTCTTGAGTCCTAGACTTCAGTATCAGGGTAATGATCTCTGCTGAACAGTGAGGTACTGACATTTGTTAAGATAGGGCAGTCTTGTTTTCTTGAAACACAACACACACTTCTAATTTACTGGGTATTTCTGATCTTTAAACTCACAGAGGTAAAAGACATGATGAGATTTATTTGAAGATTTTGATCTTCCATTTCTATGTGGGCCATGCTTTTCCTCTTCCAGTCATGTGGTCTCTGTCCCTAAAGGGCTTCCAACTGCCATATCCTTGGAAACAGTTCTTTCCTCAGCAACCAGAGTCTTGAAAAGGTGTAATCTTAGTTTATATGTCTTCTAGTCTCGGATACCAGAATGGGAAGTCTCACCTCCTTTAGCACTGGTAAGTAGGAAGAATAACAGCAGCTTTCCACCCCAAAGAGTTTAGCCCAATATCTGCTGCCAATGAGTCAATGGTGTGTAGGGGGTTTTAAGTTTCAGTGAACTAGAAAATAATTAACAATCTCAAAGCTATACTTATGTAGTGAGGGAGAAAATTGGGATGGTATTTTCATCTATAGTCACTAATACTTGAAATATATGAGAATATTTTTGAAGATTGCATTAAAATAAACTTTAGTGAAAATGTATTTGCATACTAATATTATTTTTAAAGAGAAAAATTGAAATATTTGTTTCATATTCTATAAAAGGTTCTGGTTGGTATTAAAAATTATAGACATTTAGTTGGGAGAGACAAGTTTACTTTGATTAGATCCTCTTGATATTTAGTGATGTTTCTATTTTAACAAGGATGAAAGCATACTGATAACTAATAATTATAAATATTATATGCAAATACATACTATATATACACACATTTTTCTATATCTATATTGGTCTATGTATATGTAAATACATATATACATATGTATGCATGTGAGTACATAATTATATATAGACATATATAGATATATAGCTTAACACACTAGTTTTAAAACCTAAATTTTCATTTTTATTTAAAAAATATATCCCAAAATTCTATGTATTACTATTACCCTAAAAGTTCACATGGATAAAATATTAAGTTAAAACTGTATACAAATTTCTCAAATACATCAGTTATATTTTTATTATTTATAAACCTTAAAAATATCTTCCTTGAAAGGATAGCCTCTTCAACAAATGGTGCTGTGAAAACTGGAAATCCATATGCAACAAAATGAAATTAAACCCTTATCTCTCACCATGCACAAAATTCAATTTAAAGTGGATCAAGGACTTAGGAATTAGACCAGAGACAATACACCTAATAGAAGAAAAAGTAAGCTATAATTTCCAACATGTTGGATTAAGCTCCAAATTCTTTAATAAGAATCTGGTAGTGCAAGAATTAATACCAAGAATTAATGAATGGGATATATTTAAGCTAAAAAGCTTCTTCTCAGCAAAAGAAACAATCAGTGAGGTGAATAGAGAGCCAACTAAGTGGGAACAAATATTTAATACATGCACATCGGATAGAGCACTAATTTCTAGAATATATAAAGAACTCAAAAAAGTTGACACCAAAAAACCAAAAACCCAATCACTAAATGGGCTAAGGAATTGAAAAGACACTTCTCAGAAGAAGATACACGATTAATCAACAAATACATGAAAAAATGCTCAACATCGCTGGCAATTAGAGAAATGCAGATCAAAACTACTCTAAGATTTTATTTCACTTTAGTCAGAATGGCAGCTATCAAGAACACAAACAACAATGAATGTTGGAGAGGATGTGGGGAAAAAGGCACACTCATACATTGCTGGTGGGACTGCAAAATGGTACAACCGTTATGGAAAGCAATATGGATATTTCTTGGGAAAATGGGAATGGAACCACCCTATGACCCAGCCATCCCACTCCTGGGTCTATTCCCAAAGGACTTAAAAACAGCATATTACAGTGACACAGCCACTTCAATGTTTATAGTCGCACAATTCACAATAGCTAGGTTGTCGAACCAACCTAGATGTCCTCAGTAGATGAGTGGATAAAGAAAATGTGATATATATACAAAATCGAATTTTACTCAGCAATAAAATAGAATAAAGTAATGGCATTCACTGGGAAATGGATGAAGTTGGAGAATATAATGCTAAGTGAAATCAGTCAATCTCAAAAATTCAAATACCAAATGTTTCCTCTCATATAAGTATTGTTGTGTTGGGGTACATAGGAGGATTAGAGGAACACTATAATAGCCACAGGGAAGGGAGGGAGCAAGGGAGGAAGTGGGGGAACAAAAGGAAAAAGTGGTTGAATAAGATGGATATCATTATTCTAAATGCATGATTGAAGACTTGAATGCTACGAATATACTTTGTATACAAACTGTTTTGTGTAAAAAGATGCTCTATATGTGCAGTATGAATTGTAATACATACTACAACTATAAATAAATTTTTTTAGAAAATCCTCCTTTAGCATAATAAAAATATTAGGAACAAAGGGTCCATCTCATGTGTGCATGTGTTTTCTGAATGATTGTTGTGTAGTATGCACACAATGAATCCTGTTAAATAAATTAAAGCATGTTTTAGATAATAATGATGCTTTAAAAAACACAAAGTAGGAAAGAGTTTACTATTCATGGGAAATTATTGGCAGAACTTTCAAATGGAGCACCTTAGAAAGAAGTCAGCAAGCAATGATTTGATTCTATATTTAGAAGACCCAAAAAGTTCCACCAGAAAACTTCAAGATCTAATAAATGAATTCATCAAAATAACAAGATATAAAATCAACACTTATAAATCAAAGGCATTTATGTATATCAGCAACAAATCCTCTGAATGGGAAATGAGAAAAACGACACCATTTACAATAGCCTTAAAAAAAATAAAATACTGTGATTCAACTTAACGAAAGAGGTGAAAGACCTCTACAATGAAAACTACAGAACCATAAATAAAGAAATCAAAGAAGACCTCAAAAGATGGAAAGATCTACCTTGCTCTTGGATAGGCAGAATTAATATTGTCAAAATGACCATACTACCAAAAACATTATACAGAATTAATGCAATTCCAATCAAAATCCCAATAGCATTCCTCATAGAAATAGAAAAAGCAGTCATGAAATTCACCTGGAAAAATAAGAGACCCAGAATAGCTGAAGCAATCCTTAGCAAAAAGAGTGAAGTAGGTGGCATTACTACCAGACATTAAACTATACTACAGAGCAATAGTAACAAAAAACAACATGGTATTGGCACCAAAATAGACTGGTAGACTAATGGTATAGAATAGAGGACAGAGAGACTAACCCACAAAATTGCAATTATCTTATGTTAGACGAAGGCACCAAAAACATGCATTGGAGAAAAGATAGCCTCTTCAACAAATGGTGCTGGGGAAACTGGAAATACATGCACAACAAAATGAAATTAAACCCCTATCTCTCACCATGCACAAAACTCAAAGTGGATCAAGGACCTAGGAATTAAACCAGAAACACTGCTTTTAATAGAAGAAAAATTGGCCCTAATCTGCAACATGTCAGATTAGACCCCAACTTCCTTAATAAGACTCCTATAGTACAAGAACTAAAATCAAGAATCAATAAATGGGCTGAATTCAAACTAAAAAGTTTCTTCTCAGCAAAAAAAAAAAAAAAAAAAAAAAAAAAAAAAAAAAAAAAAAAAAAAAAAATCAATGAAGAGAGAGCCTGCATCATGGGAGCAAATTTTTACCACTCACACATCAGATAGAGCACTAATCTCGAGAGTATACAAAGAACTCAAAAAGCTAAACACACACACACACACACACACACACACACACACACACACACAAATCCAACCAATAAATGGGCCAAGGACCTGAACAGACACTTCTCAGATGATGATATACAATCAATCAACAAATATATGAAAAAATGTTCAAGATCTCTAGCAATTAGAGAAATTCAAATCAAAACTACTCTAAGATTTCATCTCACTTCAGTCAGAATGGCAGCTATTAAGAACACAAACAACAATAACTGTTGGTGAGGATTTGGGGAAAAGGCTCCCTCATAAATTGCTGGTGGGACTGCAAATTAGTGCAACCAACATGGAAAGCAGTATGGAGAATCCTTGGAAAACTGGGAATGGAACCACCATTTGATTCAGCTATCCCACTCCTCCGTCTATACCCAATGGACTTAAAACAGCATACTATAAGGATACAGCCACATCAATGTTTATATCAGCATAATTCACAATATCTAAACTGTGGAAACAACCTAGATGCCCTTCAATAGATGAATGGATAAAGAAACTGTGGTATATATACACAATGGAATATTACTCAGCAATAAGAGAGAATAAAATCATTTCATTTGCAGGTAATTGGATGAAGTTGTAGAATATAATGCTAAGTGAATTTAGCCAATATCAATATCTCTGATATAAGGAAGCTGATTCATAGCGGGATAGGAAAGGGGAACAAAGGAGGAATATGTGAACTCCAGGCAGAGCAAAGGGGTGGAGGTGGAAGGGTGGGGGCAGGGGTTTAGAAATGATGGTAGAATGAGATGGATATCATTATCCAAAGTACATGTATTAAGACATGAATGGAGTGAATATACTTTGTATACAAACAGAGATATGAAAAATAGTGCCCTATATGTGTAATATGAATCATAATGCATTCTGCTATCATATATAACAAATTAGAATAAATTAAAAATTCTATTCAATAAAAAAAGAAAAATGTCAGCAAGTGTATGCAAGCGCGCGTGTGCGCACACACACACACACACACACACACAGAATGATTTCAAATACCTAAGGAATAATGCAAGGTTCTTTACTGCAAGGAGCAGGGGCTAACTTTGGCTGAGGTAAACAGAAAAGGAACTTACTGGAAAGCTAACAAATATCTCACAAAATGCTTGAAAAGTCTGAGTTTTGAGACCTTGATGTATAGGCAGAGAAATAAGATAAATGAGAAGCAGAAAGTAAAGCCAGTATCCAGCAATCAGAAGGGTCTGGATAGAGCTCTACTGCCTCTGCCTTTACCATAGGGCAGTAGACTCTAGGGTTACTGGGAGTCTGTGTGACCATTTGGCCAGGTTAGTGTAAATTATGTTTAAACTCCTTTTGTATTATTGTCACTCAGGCAAATTTAAAAATCATTGGTATAAGCCTCTTCTTGGTAAAATCAAATTTGTACGACTCCTTTCAAGTCACCAAGGGGCTATAGAAATTAATGGAAAGAAAATTACCTTCATTAGTTTCCATAATGCTTATGATGAAGGACTCCCACAAATTAGGATGGGCACTGAAAGAATGAGTCACGTACTTGACAGTCCTCTCCTTATACTTCCCCAGCACACAGGTATACCTTCATTTCCATATTCATACTTTACGGGAAGCAAATAATTAAAACCCCCACTATAACATGAGAAAAATTTAAAACACATTCATCCCATCACCATAGAGATAAAACCCCAAATCTAGTTAGATCATTTGTACAACTTGGTTCCCAGATGCCCCAGACTAGATGTCCATTTGTCTCATGGTTTTATAATGCTATCTCAAATTTTGTAAACTATTACTTAGCTACGTTGTAGAGATTTCCTCAATCAACACATTGGATAAAAACATTTACACAGGTTATAAAATTTTGGTAAAAGAGAAGCAATAAATGAAATATTAAAGAGAGTAACAACCGAAGTTGTTATTTCCGCAAATTGTCTTGAGACGCTGTTTATGAGTTGATTTCACTGTTACCTTTTCCATACACTTCTTTATATTTCCCTTTAACCAGAACCTCAGGTGATTGGATTCATTTTTGCAATGAATGATTCAAATCTCAGTCATCGAGGGTTAAAAATATTAAAAATACGTGAACATATAAGGTTAGTGTGATACGAGAAGGCGCATTGAGGATTCACAGGACTCCTGCTATTCCTCCCTGTTCTCGTTATACCCCAACAAGCATAGTCAGTTCCCCAATCTACATCTTTTCTGCCTATTCATGGGGCACCTGGAGCATCCTAAAGCAGCCAGATGAACAGACTATACTTTCAATTCAGTGGAATCACTGGTGGTCCTTTGGTGGAATTATTCTCCTTTACATAAACAAATAAATAAATAAATAATAAGATTTAATGGCAATATAATAAGAAACAGAAACCCAAATCATAAGATTAAATCAACATAGATATCCAACTAGCCATCTGTGAACAGATGTCAGTTGTTTTTTCTCAAAGAGATATACATTAAATCTATCATCTATCTATATACATATCTATCTATCTGGTGTATAAACACACACACAGGCACACACTTTGTTCTCTTTCTCTCTTTCTCCCCTCATGAATTCAGAGTCAGTTATAGACTTGGAGTCAATATGAGTGTATGAGATAAGGAGGGAGGAGTCACCCAATTAAAGATCCAGAATTCAGAGAAGAGGTTGCCAAGCAGTAAACAAATATGATCAACTACTGAAGTGGTTTGCAATGTGAAAGTTTATGGGTAGAGCTCAGGGAAGCTGTGTCTGTATGTAGCTAATACCTCTGTGGGTTCACCGACAACTGTCTGTCTGGTGTTAGAGCTGCAATCACTCTTAGTCATAAGGGATGAAAATACAGTAGCTGGGCAAAAAGCAGAGAGATTTCCAGCTGGGAAGTGCCAAGCAACCTCACCTGTTCATCACTGTGTAGGACCGTGAAAATAAGTTCAGGGAGAAATGACTGCTACTTCACCTCTGCTTTCCAGACTCACACAATAATTCTACCAGAGGACCATCACTGAAATTTTTATGAAACACTAAAGTAGAACAACATTGGTCCCTGTTAAACCAAATTGACATAATGTAGCTGTCACATTGTGTCTCTGTGTGTGTGTGTGTGTGTGTGTGTGTGTAAAAATTGGTACAAAAATAGATCAATATAGTAATTATAGCTATGTATATATCACTAATGTTTAAACTGTGAATATTAACTTATGCCATCAAATTTTGACCCCCTCCAAATAAACAAATCAATCAACAACATGAGATAAAACACATTTTTTACAGATAAGTAGAAATAACTCTGTGTGTGTGTGTGTGTGTGTGTGTGTGTGTGTGTGTGTTATAAGGAAGTGAATACCAGGTCACATGCTTGCTAGGCAAGCACTCTACCTCTCAGCTACATCCCCAGCCCTTCATTTTTTTTTATTTTGACACAGGGTTTCATTAAGTTACAGAGAATTGCCTTGAACTTGTAATCTTCCTTCATCAACTCCCTCATAGCTGGGATTATAGATATGTGATACTACACCCACCTAGATGTAATGTTTCAATTGTCCTTTCATGGGTGGAAAAAAATTTAGACAGAAGGTGACTTTTAGGTAGAGGAAATAAACAAAAATGAGTAGAATGCATAATGTGTTTAGGGAATGGCTTTAGCTTGCCATGGACAAAAAAAAAAAAAAAAAAAAAAAGGTAAATACAACATTTAAAGATAGAATATAAAAATAAATTCAGCTAGATTGAGGATGAACTTAAATTTTATCTCATGGAGTTTAGACTTAATGCTGTAGGCTCCAGGGAGCCAATTAATATTTTAAATTTGAAAGTGGTGATCAGCTTCTTTTTCAGATAAATCAGTCATGAAGAAGTTTAGGCACTGAGTTAAGAGATCCAAGGGACTAGAGTAGAGAAAACCATTGAGATAATTGGAAGAGTTCTGGAGAGACATTACTCAGAATTAACTAGAGCAGGGGCTGTGGGGAATGAAATGATAGAAGAAATTTGAAATTCATGATGGTTGCCAAATTCAATGGCTTGATCTCTAAATATGGAGACATGAACACAAAAATATGTAAAAGATGATTCTGAATATTCTATTTTGGGTGGAAGTATGGAGAATGAAGCAAATTTAAATTCATATTAAAAGTAATTTAGATTTGAAATATCAGAAAGAACATTACACAATCTATACAGAATTGTTCCTGGGATATTCAAGGAAGTTCCCACAGAGTCAATCCTCAGTGACCTAGGGAAGTCTTTTCCAGACTTTAGTAAATCATCAGAATCACAGTGTTGAGGGGTGAGGGGTGGGAAGTGGGGGATGAAGTGAATGGAGACAGAGGGGAAGGGCTTTAAACACATTATATATTAGGTTTCATTCCAGATTTGCAAAATCAGTTCTTGACAGAGAGTCTTGAAATTCATAATTTTAAGCTCCCTACAGTGATTCTGACCATCAGTGAGGTTTCAGAGCTTGGGTGTAGACTTCCATGATTTTAGTGGTGCCAACCCTGTCACAGTTGTGAATATGGAGAGCACACAATGTATGCAGTAGAAAGCAACAGAGACCTGCTTATTAATACCCAATGGCAGTTCACTAATGGAGCAGAATGCAAAGAATAAGATGAAATAAACCTAACTGAAGTAATAAAACATAAATGTTTCTAGGGATATCCAAAGAGCAATTCATAAGGTACACAAATAATAGCAGTAATGAAACTTCTGTAGTGTATATTTGCAAACTCATTTTTATGAACTTTGAACACTTGATCCATGAGGTGAAGATTTTTATCTTCACAAATGTGGCCCCAGTGGCTAATACAGAGGCTAGTAAGGCTAGAATATAGGTAGTGCTCAATAAATAGTAACAGATGATTTTGATAAATTAATTGCACACGCATTATCAAGTTTCATGAATTGTCTAGACTCTGTGCTAAGTGTCATGACATATAAACAAATAACATTATCCCTAACAAAAGGGAACCCAAAGTTGAGGAATAGAAGATAGATTTTTTTTTTTTTTTTTTTTTTTTTTTTTTTTTTTTTTTTTTTTGGTACCAGGGATTGAACTCAGGGGCACTCAACCACTGGGCCACATCCCCAGCCCTTTTTTGTATTTTATTTAGAGACAGGATCTCACTGAGTTGCTAAGTGCCTCGCCATTGCTGAGGCTGGCTTTGAACTCGCGATCCTCCTGCCTCAGCCTCCCAAAGTGCTGGGATTACAGGTGTGCGCCACCGCGCCCGGCTAGAAGATAGATTTATATGTGAACAGATAATTTCAGCAAAATGTTACAGATATGTGGATGTGGAACAACGAGACCTTGTAAGGTCAGCCAGAAGTGGAGAAAATCAGTTAAGATCAGTCATAGGAAGAACAGATGACAATACAGTAGATATGTGCAGGTATACACAATAGCAGCAGTATTACCTAGTCAACAGTAAGAGGGAAAATTCAGAGCTAACTCATTTTCTATAGGCCTTATTTACATATTTGTTAATGTGCATGTGCCCAGTTGTTGCTAAAATCCTATAATGACCTCTAGGATGTTCTGTTACTTTACTCTCTGCACTGTGTGCATGTTATGATTTGGATATGTGGTATCCTCCAAAAGCTAATGTGAGACAATGCAAGAACATTTAGAGGTGAAATTATTAGATTATAAGAGTTTTAACCTAATTAGTGGCTTAATTCATTGATGTGAATTAACTGGATATTAACTGTCAGCAGGTAAGGCATGGCTGGAGAAGGTAGGTCACTGGAGAGATGCCTTTGGGGTATATAGTATATACTTTTATCCCTGATGACCAGAGCTCTATTTCTGCTTCCTTACTGCCATGTCCTGAATACATTTCCTCTACCCACCATGCCCTTCCTCCTACCTTATCTTAGGCCCAGAGGTATGGATTCCATTGTCCATGGACTGAGACCTCTGAAACTGTCAGACACAATAAACTGTGCTTCTTATAATGGCTCTTGCCATGTCTTTTGGTAACAGCAAAGAAAAAAGCTGACTAAAACAGAACTCAACTTCAGTACACACATAAAGTAGCTCTTCTTGGCACTAAGAGGAATGACTCTCTTGGGAAATAAGACATTCTCTGATTCTGATTTTTCTCATCACTCCTGCATGTTTTCATGCAAATAAATTTCATTATGCCAACGTTTTTGAAACAGTGTTTTTTTCCTATAACAAAATGTCACAATGGAGGAAGGTACATTATACTAGAGAGTCTATAATACCACAGAAAGAAGCTCTCTAATGTACCAACTTGGAGGACCCAGGGCTTTTCTGCTATCCCATTGCAAGTTATCAGCCTTCCTTGACATTATAGAGTAGTCCTTAGCTAAGCAGAGTTTTAGAAGATAATTAAAGGTTCAGCAGGTAGATGGAGCAAGCAAAGAGAAAATTATTATGACATACATATAAGGTATCGTTAGGAAGTATTATGGAGGAATAATTGGGTATTTTGAACTCAAAAGAGAAGTATGATCTGGAGAAGAACTGAGAGTGAACATTGTACATGGAACTCTTCTTTTCATATCTCTGGCAGGCAAAACATGGGAGTGGATGATATCTGTCAAGGAAAATACTAAAAGTGAGAAAAATATGGTATAATACTGGTACTGTAGGGTGGTAGAGAAGGAAGAGCCATTAAAAAAAAATTGAGAATATCTGAGTGTAACATTAAACTCAAAAAAGAAAGTGAGTAATAGTCAAGTAGCAGTCTATGATCTAGGACAACTAAGTCCCTAACTCTGACTGCCCGTGGCCAAAAAGAAACCAATCAAACCTATTGTTGGAGTTGTGCCATATTAATGCTTTTGTGAAATAAGCTATCCACTAGGTAAGCATGTTTGTCATTTTTTCCAATCTTTTTTCCGTCTCAAATATTTTTGTTGTTGTTATTTTCTTAAATTCCTGAGTTAAAAGACCTTTCTAGGCACTTGAAATTTTAAAAAAATGCATGAAATTTCAGAGACTTAATAATTTATTACAGTTTACAAGAAAAATCATTTTCTCAGGACTACTGCACACCCAGAGAATTTTCAGGATTATTTGGATGGGATGACATTTCTCTGTCCAAAAATAACTCTTGATGATTGAGTATGGCAAGTATGAGTTCGATAAGCTCAGGGGCTTGCATGTTGCTCTATAAATATTGTGGTAAGGACATAATTGTTTTAGCATAGCATCTCAGACCTTGATATGTTGAGCTATAATATGAATAAAAATAGGAATCTTGACATTAACTATAAGCAGAACTGTCAGAACTATTTGCACCCCTATCGTAGCTGACTTTTAAAGAAAGATGAGTCTTAATGGACATATCTGCATAACTGCTTTTCCTTTACTTTCACTTAATACTAATTGAGTATAGATTAATAAAAATTTAAAAATGAATGTTTATGTCTTGGATTATGAAGGAATTTGGCCATTCCTCTATGAACTCTCAACTTCCCAGGAAAGCTATAAATTTTGCAGAAGCAAAGTACTTACTGATCTTAAAACTACTATTTATATGGGTCACTATAGTCTTTGTAGTAGGGAGGAAAAACAATTGGACTTTACAGTAGGCTGAACATTTGTAAAATTTCTTTGTGAATTTCTGTCACTTTGGGTCAGGTGTCCATGAGAATGTCACCATATCCCAAGTCATTCAGTAATCCATATACAAAATTAATTTTCTTAGATTTAACTCACACAAAAGACACAGAGACTTATAAGCTTTTATTTTATTTTTTTATTTATTGGTACCAGGGATTGAACCCAGAGACACTTAACCACTGAACCATACCCCCAGCCCTTTTTAATATTTTAAAGACAGGGTCTCACTGAGTTGCTTAGGGCCTTCCTAAGTTGCTGAGGCTGGCTTTAAACTCATGACCTGCCTCAGCCTCCATAGCTACTGGGATTACAGGTGTGTGCCACTGCATCCGGCTCCTATAATCTTTTTAATTATGTCAGGTTTCTAGTGATGATAACTAGTGGAGTCATGAGTTTTGTATTTTTAATAAAAAAATGTGGAAATTAAATAAGAAATTTCAAGTAAATTGGCCAGAGACAAAGAATTGAGAGTATATATGAGACTAGACTTCAAATCTCCATTCTCCACAAATAGTGCTTATTTTTCCATTTATATAATTTTTTTAACCACACTATGCTGCTCTTGAGAGCAATGCACAAAATCAAATGTACCAGTGGAAACTTATTAGCTTATGAAATAATTTTGTTGTTCCAAGAGCTATGTGATTGAAGAATTGATCTCCCCAAGCTAAGCCAAAAAGTTTTCTGATAAAAAGTCAGATTGTCATAAAACTAAGTTAAGAAGACACATAATTGGCTGCATACATGCTAATACATCATTGAGCTCTCACTAATCTTTTAATCTATTTAATTCAGAAAATTTAAATTAGATGTAGAAGAAACTCATGCTATTAACTACAGCAGTGGAACAACCCATTAGCAACAGACCATGGGAGTACATCTTTTTCCCCTTTAGTGATACAGAGTGATCAAGTGCTTTGATTGATAGGAACATCATAGGTGATTTTAATTCCACAAAGAAGTTGAATCTAATTTGGTTTATTTTATGTGAATGGCATTGAAATGGGGTGAAGAAAAAAGTACATCCTGTAGATCACTCTACCTTATAATATATTCTAGAATCAGGATAAATGCTTGTCTTGAATAGATTTTAAATGACTTGAACTGGAAATGGAGAAAACATTACTCTATCTCAAGCTCTTTGTTAATCAGTCATGCTTCATAACTTAACATTTCTTGCTATGTACATTCACACACATGCAGGTGATATATGTTATGGTTTGGATGCAAGGTGTCCCCAAAAAGCAAAAAGGTTCAGAGGATAAATGACTGGGTTGTGAGAGTCTTAACCCAATCAGTAAATTAATCCTCTGATAGGGATTAACTGAGTGGTAACCTAAGTGGTAAGGTGTAGCTGGAGGAGGTGGGAATTGGGGCATGGCTTTGGGGTAAATATTTGTATCTGGCAAGCAGAGACCTCACTCTCTGCTTTCTGATCATCATGTGAGCTGCTTCTCTTGAGCCCTAAGGAATGAATCCTGCTGTCTCTGAACAGAGACCTCTGAAACCATGAGCTCTTAAATAAACTTTACTTACTTTACAATTGTTCTGGTCAAGTCTTTCAGTTACAGCAGTGAAAAAGATTTCTAAAACAACAGATGTGTATGCAAACTTGCTATTTCTTTTCTCCTGGATGTTCAACACAGTTGGAGTTTTTTAGTTGCTTTGTTTTTCAACTTAAGAAGAACTTAAGTTCTTCAAGAGAACTTCTTTGCCAGCTATGGGGTGCACACCTGTAATCCCAGCCTCTCAGGAAGCTGAGGCAGAGGGATTTTGAGTTCAAAGCCAACCACAGCAATTTAGGGAGCTCCAAGCAACTCAGTGAGACCCTGTGTCTACATAAAATATAAAAAAGTGCTGCAGATGTGGCTCAGTGGTTAAGTGACCCAAGGTTCAATGCTCAGTACCAAAAACAAAATCAAAAACACTTCTTTAACTAAAGTAGTAATCCCAACCATTATTACCCAATTTTAATTCATTAATTGAACATAACCTTTACTGAGAGTAATTTTATGTTTTATGCTCTTTTCCTTTAATCATTCTGCATGATGAAAATGGAAGAACTACCAGGCCGGTCGTCTGGTCAGTCTTAGTCATCCCTGAATGCCTTATGCCCTAATAGCCCCTGCAAGAAAGGGAAAGCTTAATAAATATCCATTGTATATCCATTTATTAAAAGATTGAAATAACAAATTGTATTACAAAATTATTGATAAAATATTCTAAATACATGACTTATATCATTATAAAGCCACATTTCCAAACACTAAAAAAGTTATCTCTAAAGTTAATAAAAAATCCTTTACAAGTGATGAAGCAGAAACTCACAAACTAAAGAAACAATAATACATAAATAAGTGTGAGCATGTGAAAAGCCAGGAAAGGGGCCAGTTACCTTGTATTTCATGAAATGTTTGTTTATTTCATCATTAGCCATGGCCCATAAATAACTTTATGTATGGAATCAGATAGTGTACATCCTTTAAGTATCTATCATGTATCCATCAGTCCCTAATCTTTACCTATAACAATTCTTTTAAAAATTTTTTTTAGATAGAAAATATTTAATTTTCTGAACATAGTTCTTAGGAAAACAAGCATTAAAAGCAGTATTTGGGCCCTTCAGAAAAAAAAAATATTTAAAGGATCTTTAAAACAATCTTTTGCAATGAAAAGAATATGGGATTAAGAGGACTACTGATCTTCTCTTAGACATATGAAGGGATGGAAACAGCACCATTCATACAAAGAATCAAAAAAGTGAAGTCATGAATTTTCATGAATCTGAGTTGACATTACTGGACAATAAAGTAGTCCAGAATCTAAGAAATGCAGGTATCAAAATCTAGGGAACACCAACACAGTACTTATTGAGTAGACATAACAAAATGCTGATAGCAAGAATTCCTCTAGAAAGGGAGGATAATTGGTACAGGCTGACCACACACTGGCAAGAGAGTGTTAATCCCTGAGGGTCACAGTACTTGGGGCATTAATTCTAATCAGGATTTTTCTTCATGATCTCCACTTGCCCTCACAGAAGGTGTTGGGAAAGATAGCAAGAAAGTACAGCTTGTGGTACAGACCTTGGGTAGGGGAAGAGCAGGCACTGCAAGAGAAACACAAATTGTCCCAGATTTTCTTCTCCAGGTCCTTCGGAGCAAAAACTTTTATCTATGGGTGAACAGGCAACAAATACCATCATTCTAAGGACACTTAAAAACCTATTGCATGTGAAAAAGGGAAAAGATGACTACTCCCTGTAGAGCTAGGAATATGTGTGAGCTCAGAAGATCCCAGATAGGGGGAGGTAAATTTAGCAGTCTCCAAGTCCCCATGGAAAGTGTCTGCACAATGGGCCACTCACTTAAAACTAACAAATAACTGCAGGGTAGTGCTGAGAGAGAGAAAGAAGAGGGACATGAACATAAAAAGACATTCTTACTGAGGTACAACATCTGAAGACAAGTCAATGTCAAGAAAATACTCTCTTCTAAACCACACATCACTGTGTGTCATTAAAAATCTACAATACAGCACTACTTTAACTTAGTGGCTTGCAAATAGGGCCTGAAGATGAAAGAGCATGGCCATCTCCAAGCATAAGAGTTGTTTACCTCAGTCTCTAATGTTTTGCACAAGATGTTGGGCTTGCAGGAAAAAAAAACAAAAAAACTGGCATATGGAAATGCAAAACAAAACAAAAACAAATAACAAAACTCCTCCCTAATAAAAAAAGAAGTCATGAGAATAAAATTCAGATAAGACATACAAATTAGAAGTATATGACAAAGACTTTAAAATAAAAATGAATAATACATTAAAAATTCTGGTTAGAAAACCTGTAAAATAACAAGAGTAATTTCAGCAGAGAGGTAAGAACTCTAGGCAAGAATGAAGTAGAAATGACAGAGTTTAAAAGTAATGTTAGAGATGTTCCTTCAATGGGTTCATCAGTAGACTTAGCACAACCAAGAAAACAACTATCAAGTTCGAATTTTGGTCACTAGAAGTTGCCCAATGTGAAGCACAAAGGAAAAAACAAAAAGGAAAAAAACAAACAATAGGAAGGATAGAAAACAGGGTAACCAAGACCTAGTAAATAATATAAAGAAGTTTAATATATGCATAATGAAATCTGAGGACAAGAATAATAGAATAGAAAAAATAGGAAAAAAAGATAGAAATGGTAAAAGTATAAGAAAACAAAACAATCTGTGATTGCCAGGTATTTGAGCCGGTATGGGAGTGGGAGTAGGAGTTGACTGAAAAAGGTTTGCATGAGAGGATTTTAGTAGTTATGAAACTATGCCATAAGTAACTGTTGTGGTTGATGCATCCCTCTAGGCATCTGTCAGAACCTATAGGACTTAACACCACAAAGTGAATTTTCAGTATGTGTAATTTTTCAAAAATTCCACCAGGGTGTGGGGGAAACTCAAAATGAAATGTAGACAGTGACAAATGAACCTGCCTGATTCATAAATCAATCATGTAATCATATTGAAGGGCCTATAGAGAAAGGATCTAACCTAAGTTACTTTAGGAGAGAGTGTTTTGATTGGATGTTGTAGGACTAAGACCAAGGGGAACTGTGAATAAACATTATATTAGGTAACTGTGGTTTTTTAATAGGAAGAAGGATATTCAGTTGGAAGCCCATATAATTTCTAGGGTTGTAGAACAGTAAGGCCCAGATTCTCATTGTTGGAAAAGTAGTTAAAAATTAGGAAGGTAAGAAAGGAGAAAATAAATCCTGTGGTTTTAGATATAGGTGTGAATAAAGCTATGCATACCAGCGTAGACATGGACATAGATAAAGATATTGATAAAGATTCCAATTGTAGGTTGGAGTTGGTTTTATCAATATGAATTCATGTTGGGATAGAGAAATAGAAGTAGATGTGTACTTATGTATGGATTAGTATTATATATAGAAACTAGAAAACTTTGTTTTCTGAGAGGGCTTCAAACACTGTCTGCTGAGAAGTTTGAGCAATAAGCACAAATCGTTGGTTTCTAAATATTCTTCTTCAATAAAACTAACAAAGTTCTCTGGAGAAATGCTGATTTTTAATGGTTGCTTAGAAAAGATACAAGGTAAGTCTAGAGCTCTTTGCATTGTAGAAAGTAGTGTCCAGAAAACAAAAGAATGATATTTTGAAAAAAAATAACATCCAGTTTAAAGTAGGTCCCAACAGTCAATGCTGGAACAATTTGGAAAACAAACCAAGTACAAATAACATTCAATTTTAGTCCTCCCCCCAAAATAAAGTGAATTCCCTTTAAACCACTTTCTCTTATTATAACAAAAATATGTGAGGCTGGGAACTTCTTAAAGAGAAGAAATTTATCTGGCCTACAGTTTTAGAGGCTGAATTAAAATATATGGCTCCAGATTTTTGAAGGACCTACCTGGTTGCATCACACCATAGTGGGGACATCATTGTGGCAATTGAGTGCAGAAAAAGTATCACATCACAAGACCTGAAGCCAGAACAAGAGGAGAGGTAATACTTGGTCTTTTCATACCAACACTTTCACAAGAATTAATTCAGGGTACCACATTTCCTTACAAGGGCATGCCTCCAATGATCTAAACACATTCCAATAGGTGTAGCCACCTGAAGCGCTTGGAGCACCGGAGCCGCGGGAAGAACTTCAGAAGCAAACTGGAGACAAACAGCTTTTTATTCTGATAACTTTTCTCTCTGGTTCTAACAACAACTAACACACGCCAAACACTCCACTAAAAATGGCGCTGACCCGATCAGCAATTTCGGCCAAGTCACTCGAGATCCCGCAACAATCCCGTGAGACTACGGGTGGCGACAAAGGCCAAATCTCCACGGCTCATAGTCAACCGCAATTCAAGCCAATCCCCAAACAGGGCTCCTGCAAATAGGTGAAATTTATTTGTTCCCATGGTAATTATGCACACTAGATTGGCTACAATTAAAAATCTCTAATATTATGTACTTGAAAGGATGTGGAACAACTGGCACTCTCACAAGATTACACAACAGTACTACTTTTGAAAATAATTTGGTAGTTTCTTATTAATTTAAACATATATTTGCACTCTGATCAGCAATGTATCCCAAAATAATAATGCATTAGTCGGAAGGATGCTTCTAGCATCTATATTCAGAAAAGTGACATGAACAATTGGTATATCAATTAAGAGTTACATAAATAAGCTATATTCTCTTGCCACATATTTAAGACAGAGTTGACTTTTTTCCTACATACTTTTAAGAGACAGCTGAGATTCCTCAGAAATCACTCTTGGGAACATGTGTGAAGCCTCTTGGCTCCTTTAGCTTTTCCCTACCAGGGGTGCCAATCTTCCTGGACGGGTCAGGGTTCTGCTAACCATATGTGGCTTCTCTTGGAAGCATCAGGGCCATTTCTGCTACAGAGACCCTCCTCTCTGCAGAATGTGCACTGGTTGGCTTCCTGTTGTCTAGGGTCCTCTTGATCTCCTTGAATGGCAGATCAGGTGACTCACCAGAGTTGCAGGGCCTCTAGGGTGGTCCTGTCATTCTCTGCATCTAGGCTGACCTTAGATGGCATGGGCCAAAATGTTGGCTGCCTTTTCCTTAGCTGTTTTACTTCCTTGACTTTGGTCTCCAAGTTTAAGTTTTAAACATCCAGCAGGCTAGTTTCACCATTCTTAAAGTGGGAATATCAGGTTATAACTTCAATATCTATAATTCTGCAGTTACCCTTTTCATTTAATTTAGGTTAGTATTAGTACTGGAAATCAGCATTATATACTGTCTGTCCATGGGGTGATGGCTTACTATCTCAAATTAACTCAAGTTGTTTTATTAGAAGTGGTACCTCTGCAAAACACTAACAGGCAACAGTTATAAAGCTTACAAGTAAAGTACAAAATAAAATTAACATAGCAAAAACATATTCAATTTGTGTAATAGCTATGAACCAAGAAAAACTATTTTTATAATCATAAACCTTTACTTAATTATATATTATATCTCCTGTTTATTTTGAGATCACAGTAATCTTTACAACAAAAAGTGATCTTTTGATCACAACTTTAAATGAGCTCAAGTCTAGCCTATGTTGGAGCCATTCTAACATGGAGTAAGATGAGAGGCAGAGCCTTATCTTAGGTAAGGTGGGGCTCTTGACAAATAACACAATACAACATTGCATCTGAAACATGAATAAACAAAGGCTAAGAGAGCTTTCAACTTTCTTTTTATAGAAAAAGTGGCAAAATTCTTCCATGTTTTACAAGCCACCTTTAAACAGATCAGATCTCCTTATTGCCTTCCAAAAATGCATTTAAATTCCTATTCCACTATAAAGAGTAGAAAAATATTCTATGTATAACTTATTGACAAGAGGAACAAGGTCAGTTTTGAACAACTTGGTCTTAAACACATGGCAGGAAAGTATAGCCTAAGCACAGTTTTATATGGCTATTTAAAGGAAAAACAATGATTTTCTTAATGCAACTTAAAATGTACACTGTGCCAGCCCTACCAAAAGTAAGTAAAGCTGGAGGCTATTGAAAGGAAAGTGAGAAAATCGGAGATGGGCAAGTGAGATATGAAAGAAGGAGACCAGGCAGATATACACACGAGTTTGTTTGCCAGAGCTGACAAATAAAGGCACATCTCTCTATAGGAGAGAAAGGTGGGAAAAGCTTGGATCTTGGGGCTTTTATGGGCCAGGCTCAGGGATCAGATCCAGGAGGGTCCTAATGCAGGCGGTTTAAGGGGGGGGGGGGGGTATTAGGGAGTGGTGATATACCCTTTTGCAGTGGGTGGTAAAGGGTTGGGTTGGTATGAGGGAGTGGTGAGCCTTTCCCTGAAAGGTCCTTGGGTGGGAAAATGGCCACTGTCACTTAAGATGGCCACCCAGATGCTAAGCAAGGACCTTACAGCTATAAAAGAAGGGTTCCTGTGGGGAAGTGCCTACTAAGGATTACAAAGAACTCTACTAACTAATTTGTCCTGAGTTAATTTGAGCCTGAGCTTATAGAGCTACAAATCTTCCTAACCTCCTACATTCATAAACCTGATCTTTTTTTCACTTACATGATTTTGAGTTACTGTTTTCATGGCTTTCAAAGACTGCCCCAAAAATTAATTGGTTTTGTGCTAATTGTTTATGAAAAAGTAAAGCTTGGCTGTCTTGTTTATTATTGTCTTAGCATGATCCCTGTCCTGTGCATGCCTTGTCCAATCATCTGCCATCTGCCATTGTGGATCTCTGGACTGCTCTGATGCTAAAAACTCTTAATTGTCCATGCCCCACCTGATAGAGAACAAGGACTTTGGGTCACTTCCCCTACCTAGGCCCTCTTTCAGCAGCAAGCAGCTTGTAGATTTCATCATGCATTTTTCCCTCAAAATGGAATGTAGAATTTGACAGTGGGGAAATATCATAGTGGTCCACTTTATGCTTTGAATATAACCCTTGCTGCTCTGCCACTGCAATTTGTTTTTAAAATGGACCTGTTTCTTTCTTTTCCTCTCTCCCTGATCCTCCTAATCCCTCCCTCCCTAATCTAGGTAGAAACAAGATTACCTTTTTTCCCATGTAGACAGAGTTATCTGTCCTTGAGTACATACCCATCATAGGAACAAAGTAATCCAGTCTTTGAAGATGGTACCAGAAGAACTCAGAAATGACTGTCTCCCATATTAACAAGTGATTTACAACCCCAACACAGAACACATAGAATGTAGCCTTTGAATCACCTCTTTAAAAGCCACCTGTTCCTGCTGATGGGGAGAATCATAGCCTCTGGGACAAGAGTCCCCTGTATTTCTCTATTGCTAACAAATCAATAAAACTCTTTTCCTTTTTGTAAAAAAAAAACTAATAATAAAGAATAACATTATAAACAATTCTATGTTGATATAATAGACTACTAATTAAATATAAAGAAAAACAGTAATATGATTGAAGCTCAAAAATATTAATTTAAACATAAACCAGTCTAAGAGGCAAATACTGTACAATTCTAAACACTCAAAGTAATTTATGGTAATAGAAATCAGAACAATGGATAAATCTGGAAATAATGAGTGAGAGAGAATTAGAAAGTAAAAGAAACTTTTAGTATTTCATAACTTAATGAATGTGACGAATTTCCATGACTTTATAAATTGGTTAAAACTCTTTAAAATATACATATAAAAGGAGTAAATTCAATTGAATATGGGTAGGTTATGTCTCAGTAAAAGCATGAGTTTCCTGCATATACAAATATATATGTAATCACAATAAATGTAAGTGGACTAAAACTGCCATTAAAAAGTAATTGTCAGACTTTGCTTAAACAAACTTCTCTTGTATACTGTGTTTAGGCAACATACATAAAAGATTGAAATATAAGTTGGAAAATATGTATCATAATTTATTTGGTTTAGGCTTATTAATTTCAGAAAAACCAGACATTGCAGGTGAAGCAATAGTAGATATAAGGTAGATGACTACATTACAAGTTTAATACACCAGAGCAATTTGAAAATTAAATAAAGTTATCATCCACAGATAGCTATCTAAAAGAAGATGTGGGAAAAGTAATATAACAAACTTTCAAACAGAAGTCAGTAGTTAAAAATATTTTCTTCCTGCTATATCAGACATTGTAAAAATTCAAAGGAATGCAAATCAGAAGATATTTAAAACCAGTTTAAAAAATCAGTTTTATGATTAATTTTCTACATGACAATTTATATCAAAGTACTAGAATCAAAATAATATACAAGTATTATGTATTATATTTCTTTTGAGTATATTAAAAATTTAAAAATGATATATTATAAAGCATGCACAGACACGCAGACAAGTGGTAAGGTCATAAAAGAATATAAGAAATATTTTCCAAACTTACAAACTGGAGAAGAGACAGATAAAAGATGCCATGAGGATCTTCAAATATTCATACAAATATTTGATTTCAATTAAAAATCAAAGGTCTAAAATGTTTTGACCATCTTTAACAGTATGTGGAATCTGCAATTGACTTCCCTTTCCTTGAGTGCTACAATACCACTGCCTATGACTTGAGACACATTATTAAAGTTACTAAGCCTCAGAAGAGGGGAACATAGAAATCACAATAGCTACTTTACAGAGTTTTGTAGAGGTCTGAAGAAAGAATGCAGAAATATATATAAAATGTTTAAAACCTCTATGGACAAAGGGAATAATTTATGAATTATCATATTATTAATTTTATCTTACAGGATGTTGATGAAGAATTCCATTTACAATTAGAGAAAACTTGATTAAAAAAAAAAGTGACCATGTCACTTGGGAATTCTTAATATCCAAGGAAAGGAATACTACTTCCATTCAGAGTCAATATCTGTGAGTTTAGAAAAATAAATGTCAAGCTTCTCAGGGAAAAGAAAGTGAAATCCTCTGGGGAGGGGCTTTGTAAGGAACTAAGGCTCAAGGGAAATATGTGGCCTTTTAGAAGAAAATATAAATAGAATGTAGGTGATGATAAAATCACAAGTAGTCATATCAATTAAAGGTGGAATTACAACTAAATAAATCATTTTGAACATACACACACACACATAGACACACACAGTCTAAGGTTTTTGAGCTGTTATCTCAACAAGAAGGATTTTCAAACAACAAGAAAAAAAAATGTAAAATAGTGTCTTGGAATTGTAAAGTGAAGCAAAATGTTATGTCCTAGAATAGACTATAACAAAACATACTAATAATACCGTAAGGATTTGAAAACTTTTTGGAATAAAAAGGAGAACAAGGGAGAATAGTTACAGAGCTCAAGTTATATTGTTAATAGCCAATAGACATTGAACTGAGGGCACAACTTTAATTTTGCTCCATTTTCTTTTCCAAGAAGAATAATCATTCACCTAAAATGTTCCTTTAACTACTGAAGTTATGAAGAATGTTTGAAGCTTCTAGAAAGAAAACAGGAAAAGGAAGAACCTACAGCTGGATGAATTACTGGGTTTCCAAAAGGGTAAACACTAAAGATGCCCCAGATTATAGCACCTAATGTAAACTCCCCAGAATACCCAGCCCATATTACAAAACAGATGGTCAGTGAACATTCACAAAAGAAAGTACATAACATTTGGACTCAGCATGATCTCAGTAAATGAAACATGACAGACTAAATTTATTTCCTTTTTTTGATACAGCTACCAGAAGGCTAGATGAGAGAAATGCTCCTGAAATTAATGCATCTGGATTTTAGAAAGCAATTTGACAAGTGTCTCAGCTGTCCTTGCAGACAACCAGAGCAATGTGGGCCAAAAGATAGTGCACTGGCTGGATGTGAGCCTGATTCTGTGCTCGCATCCAGGGTGATGATTTATGAATCAGGGTCAGGCAGGTAGAAACTGTCTCACACCATGTCCAAGTTGTAGATTATTGGCCTTGTTTTGTTCAACCTATATATCAGTTATCTGCTTGAGCTCTGCTGCAGCTGTTTGTTAAATATGTCAAAGCAGAAGAGAAATTCACTAACATTTATTCTGCATAAGACCACTATATGTTTGTCATAATGCATACATTAACAAAATTTATTCTTACAATAACTCTATATGCTATAGGGTATTATCCCCATTTTATTGGGAAGGAAATTGGAACTCAGAGGTTTGAAATACTTGTCCTATAGCTAATGTTAATTGAACAAGGAAATAAGTTTGCATAATTTCAAAGTTTATGGCTTTTCCACTGTATTGTGCTATCTCAGAATAAAGATCAACTGTACAATGTGATTATCATAAAAATTATTGCTGGCTTCTGCTACATTTATACATATTTACTGACCAGATTAATGGAGATCATGCTCTGCAGTGATCTGGCTATAATTAGAAGCACATGTGCAGGTCTGCATTCCAGAGAAATGCATAATGTGCAGAGCATTGAGAGAACAACCAAAATTGGGAACCCAGTTATATGACTACTTGGATGAATAGAAGACATTTGCAGCTATATAGTAGTTTAATAAAATACCAGAGGCTCAATGAGGGAGAGGAAACATACAGTGGGGTGTAAGTGACAAGATAGTGAATCGATAAGCAGTGGTTATAAAACAGATCACTATGTGTGAAGATTTTTGTAAATAACAGGACATTGCAAGGAAGGGAATATTCTACTTTATGAGATAACAAATTCTATAATTGGACAAATCACAAGAATAACTGTTTTTTTTGGTATGTTGCAGTGAAGATTTGCTTGCATTTTATGTAAAGTTAGACCAAATGACTCCCAGAGATTCTAAATTTCTATGCATATTCATCCACAGTTGCCCCGTGCAATCTCATACTCTCAGATTTTAAAATTTATGATGGGCTACACTAACAAGAGAATTATATATTAAGAACAGTATTTCCATATCACATAATATACTATGAATAAACTAAAATTGGATAAGCCACTTATTTTATTCATTTCAATGAGGCCCTTGCTTCACCATTAGTATGCCCAACCTACCTCATCATATCCCCAGGTACACCCCAACACAACCCTTATAGAAGCACAATCCCACCTACCCTAGTGTATTTCTCAGTCAAGACACTACTCAACTCTTTTCTTTTTTTGAAACCACTCCAGCCTACAATGATATTCTACTATGAAATCTTTACAGTATTATATTTTTTCTAATGGTTACTTAACTACTTTCTTGTATTATGGGTTTTTCAGCAGTTTTTTTTTTTTTTTTTTCCTTCTGAAGAGAAAATGGCTTCCTGAAACTTGTTGAAACACAATAATTCTATTTTATCTATTAATTATAAAGGTAACACCTAAATGCTTCCAAAGCCTTAAATATATTCATAATTTGAAAAATTCTAGGTTGGCTCCTAATACAAAACTATTACTGCACATTAAAATTAATTAATGTTTAGTGAATGATCTTAAAATACATTAAGAAATGAATTTTGCTCTAATTATTTATAAATTTTATTTGGCATAATGTATGGGTGTGGTGTTTTATATCTTGTGGATAAAGAGGGATACCAAGAACGAGGAGAAAGTGATCTTCCACAATAAGTCATTCTGGGTTAGCTCACAGTAATTGCTGAAATAATTCTTGTGCAATTAAATTGTATTCATTTTAACAATGTCTGAGTCCAAGACTTAATCTAAAGCCACATTAATAAAGATAGCATGATAAAAGTAAAATGGTAAACATATAAACAAATAGACATAAACAAAAAAACTTCAGAAATAGACAAACTCAGAAAAGATGTAAAGAAAATTTAGGGAGAAAAGGGAAATCTTTTCAACAAATTTTTCTGGAACAGCTGGTATTTGTAAGAGAACACAACAACAACACCAAACACTCTGGGTTCAATCACTAGTACCAAAAAATTTTTAAAAATTAAAATAATAAAATAAAGTGAATGAAGTGAATCATTGACATAAATGTTAATATTGAAACAACAAACCAAGGTAGAATGAACATAAAAGAATGATTTAAGAATTTAGGGTTAAGCAGATTTCTTAGTACACACACTAAAAGCATCAGTTAAAATGAATTTTACTTCATAAAATTAAACATGTTGTTCTTTGAAAGGTATTCATAAGCACGTATAATTATTGTTAACTAAAAATAAAATAAAACTTTAAAAAACAAGGCTAAAATAAAGGCACATTTTTAATACATGTATTTTGCAAATAATTTATATCCAGAATATATGAAAAAATTCTTATAACTCAGTAACAATAAGAGAAGTGATCCTATAAAAAATAGGCCAAACATTTTGAGACACTTTACAAAGAAAATATGCAAAGGTAAAAAAAATAAAAGTCCATGTAAAAATGGGTAATATCACTAGTCTTCAGGGAAATGCAAATGAATATCTCTTTGAGAGAGGGCTTTCACTTCTCACAAAGATAGAGCTGCTGTTATTGAATTTAATCTCCCATTTGAAATAAGATCAACACTACCAAAAGGAAAAACAAGCAAACTGCATGAAACAATGCTTTATCAAAACCTGGACACCAGGCAATGAAGTACTGTGATCCCTGCATAAAGGAAAATAAGCAAGGGAAGCACTTTGATTGGCCCAGCTAACTGTTATGAGAGATTTCCAAACATGGCACTGGGGGAAGGAAGCCAGGCAAAGTTTGGCAAGATACTAGAATTGAAGAGTCAGGGGATCCAGAGGTTCTAAGATACATAGAGTTTGCAGGGCAGAAAACTACTGAGGATAGAGGAGAGAATAGGGCATGAAGAATTCAAGAAATTTGCAAGATGTCTTCCCTGAGCATTCAGCTGAGTACTGAACAGGAGATATGTGTGAGGAAATACCCAAGGCTAGGGAAAGAACCCCTAATAGGGGTAATGTCATTCAGTGCTCACATAGGGCTGGAAATAGTGCTTGGTTTCATTGTCAAAACTGATATCCCCATCAGACACTGGGTAGTGTTCAGTTAGTCCTATAGTGAATAATGTACCTGCTCTACCTAACAAATCCTGAAAGTAAAATCTGAATAGATTTAACTGTTTCTAAGTAATTTAGAATAATAATATCAGAACAAAATTTAAAAATATTTTAGAAATACACAAATTTCTGTAACCAGTAAGGTAAATTTTATAATGTCTGACATCCATTCAATGTTACCAGACCTACAAAGAAAAAGAGGCCAGAAAATTGAGCTCATAACAAGTGAAAAACTTAAAATAATAATAATAATAATAACCCATAATTTGCAGGTATAAAATAATAAAAAATACAAAAATTATTTTAATTAATTTTGTATACTCGGATGTCATATTATAAGCTGGGCATGGTAGCACATGCCTGTAATCTCAGTGGCTCAGGAGGCTGAGGCTAAAAAAGGATCACAAGTTCAAAGTCAGCCTCAGCAACTTAATGAGACCCTAGGAAACTTAGCAAAACCCTGTCTCAAAAAAAAAAAAAAAAAAAAAAAAAAAAAAAAAGCCAGGGATGTGGCTCAGTGGTTAATCACCCCTGGGTTCAGTCTTTGGTGGAAAAAAAAGGAAAAGAAAAGAAATCATACAGAAAATTAAAAGACTCATATTCAACTTCTACAGAAGAAAATTAATAAGTACAAGATAAAAAGTACCCTGGATAGGATTAACAACAAATATGATATTGGAAGAAATGATTAGTGAATTTGAAAAAATAGCAACAGAAATTATACAAAATGAAACACAGTACAAAAAAAAAAAAAAAAAAAAACAACTAAAAATATCAACAACAACCACTACAACAACAAAACAAAGAATCAGTAAACCATGATATAAGTGATCTAATAGATACGTAATGCAAATTCTCAACCAACAGAGGGAGATTTAGAAAAGAAAAAAAAAAAAGTGCCACATCAATGTTTATAGCAGCTCAATTCACAATAGTTAAACCAAACTAGATGCCCTTCAACAGTCAAATGGATAAAGAAACTGTGGTATATATACACAATGGAATATTACTCAGCCTTAAAGAAGAATGAAACTATGGCATTTGCAGGTAAATTGATGGAGCTGAAGAATATCATGCTAAGCAAAATAAGCCAATCCCAAAAAAACAAGGGCTGAATATTTTTTCTGATAAGTGGAGGCTGATCCTTAATGGAGGGTTAGGGAAGAATGAAAGAAATTTGGATTGTGCAGAGGTGAGTGAGGGGAGGGGAGGTGTGTGGGGATGGGAAGGACAGTGGAATGAGTCGGACATTATTACTCTTTATACATGTATGATTAGTTACACTACCAGTGTGACTCTACACCATGTAAGGCAGAGGAAGGAAAAGTTGTGTTCCATTTGCATACAATGTGTCCAAATGCATTTTGCTGTCATGTATAACTAATTAGAACAAATTAAAAAAATAAAAAAAAAAAAAACTTTTAAAATGCAGGTGAAAACAACAACAACAACAACAAATACCAACAACCTCTCAACCCAATGTCCTGTGTGTGGGGGGGGGGGGGATAGTTTTGGTTTTGATGAACACCACAAGTCCACAGATGTCAAATATCTGCAAATAGCAAACACAAGAAATGAAGAGGAAAACGACACCAAGGTGTATCATAATTAAATGCCTTAAAATCACTGATGAGCAGGAAATCAAAAACAAAGCCAGATTAAGATGCACATTAGGTATAAAAGATAAAAAATATGACCTCAGATCACACATAAGAAATAATGTAAGAAAAAAGAAGTGGGCAACATCATTAAAGTATCAAAATAAGAAAACTGTCAAGCATGTAAGTCCAAACCTACAAATAATATCTTTAAATAATTAAAGAAAATAAAAGACATTTTCAGGCATGTAAAAACAGAAAGATTTAGCACCAACAGATCCACAGCATGAAAAATGTTGACTGAAATCCTTCGGGCAAGAAAAATAACACTTCATGAAAATAAGGACCTACATAAGATAATGACAGTAGAAGTGGTAGCTGCACTGTCCACTCCAGTGCTGGAACTGGACTGTAGCAGTGGACGGAACTCACAGAGGACAGCATCTTTGGTCTTCACAGATGTGCCACAGGCAGCACTCCAGCCTCAGACCACTGCCCTGCTCCCTTCTTGGGGCTCTTCCTATAGCTATAGAGATGACTCCCTCTGTTCCTTCATGAAGCCATCCTCTGTTCCAATGTAATTTCCTTAGAGAGGCTTTCCCTCACTAAATTAAGATAATGCTCCCTATAGTCTTTAAACCCTCTCACTCACTATTATCACATCACTTTGATAAAATGTATCATATTTAACTTCGCATTCTACCTTCTATTTTTTATCTAATGGTTGCACGAGGGGTTCACTTCAGGAAAATTTGTCCAACTACACATTTTTATATTTTCTATATGTGCATTATTCTTCAATAAAAACATTTATTTAAATAAGACCCTAGTAAGACAAAACCATATTTCCATTAATTAGCAAGACTAAAATTGCAAACACTGTCGGTACCAAGTATTGAGGAGGCTGATGCTGATGGGAATGAAAAATTGTTCTGAAACTTTTGAAATTGATGTGGCAGGTTTTTTTTTTAATTGTTTAATCCCTCCAGCTGTTTTACGCCTGGAATTAAAATATATTCTATACTACTAAATTAAAATATATATTCACTCAAAGACTTAGATATAAATGCCCCTGGAGCTATATAAGAACTGGGAAAAATTACTCATTAAATGGTGACTATCCATTAAGAGTTCAATGGTAAAATAATATGTATGATTCTATATGCTTAGATTCTACTCAATAGTAAAAAGGAAAGAACTACTCTACGTGAAAAACTATGAATATACCTCAAAATTAATAAGCTAGTGAAAGGCCAATTAGGGGAATATACAATATATGATCCCACTTATATAAAATAATAAAGCTACAAAGGAACCTGTAGTGATGAAAAGCAGGTTGATGGTTTCCTGTATCAGGAAGCAGACATATGGCTGCAAAGGGGTTTGAGGCAACTTTTGGAATAATATAAAATATTCTGTATTTTGATTGCTCTGTGAATACATATCATTCAGCACCCATCAAGTTGTTCCCTTTAAATGAATGAATGATGTTATACATAAATCATACCTCACTGGTGTTGCTTCAGAATTTAGTTTTGCCGGGTGCTCTAGTGTAGAGAGTTCCTATCTTCTGTGCTTTTTTTCTCTTCTTCTCATGTTTTTCCCATTCTTGGCAGTAGAAAGACACAAATTATGCACAGAACTTTCGCATACTTGGCCTCAAATTACTTACAGGCCCAGGTTAGAAGCCTGAGTATGCGTTAGTCAAGTTATTTTCTCTTGAAACTCTACTATGCTAAGAAATTTATTTTTGTAGCTTCCAATATGTGACACTGCCCGACTTTAGCTTTCCTACTTTACAGGGGAAGTGAAATAGCAATATACTAGTAATGGATATTCATTGCATAGGTGCAATTACCATTCCGAACCACACGGATCAGAGTGAATTCCATCACCTGAAGCCTTCTGCTATGTATGTGAAACCCATAAAAATGGTAATTTGAGAAAAGGCAGGATTTAGTAAGTTTGGGGAACAGGGACCTGCTCTCAGGGCATTATTATGTAATGAGAGTTTGTTCTCACAAAGTAAGGCTTTTAACTAGCATTTTCATTTGCCAAATGTGGATTCCCTCTGGATTGCTCTGTTAGCATGCCACAATGCAATCATGCAGTTTTCCAGGAGATGAAAGGTGTTGCTGCAGAGGCAGCCAGACTTTCTCTCCATCATGACGAGTTCTACAAGCAGACGGATCAATTTGGCTCTTCCTCTTTTCAGCTGATGGTAGTTCCCTAGCTATTGAAAGTGTCTTTCATTTGTTAAAAAAAAAAAAAAAAAAAAAGTCTTCTTCTTTTAATTTTAACCTAACCACATTCTTGTAGAGTACATGGAGCAGGCATTATTTAATTTTGATGGGTAAAAAATAAACCCAAGTCATGGAGACTGAGTGAAAGCAGTCAGACCTGGATAAGGATAGTCACAGCACCAGTTTTCTCTGAGTAAGTCATAATCTATTGGAGCTTCATGCATTTTCCTCAGCAAATAAAGATGCACATACTTACCTGACAGAGAGCATGTAGTAAGGATAAATACAATATGCATAAGGTGCTTGATATAGCTTTCAATATTATCCAAGATATAACCTGTATGATCCAAGTAATAGCAAAAGCACTTACATATCTTATGTAAATTACATTATGAAGAACTAATTTCAAATTAAGAGCTAACCATGCTAGTTAAAGAAGGACTTTATTAAATATCCATTGTGGGGGGATGCTGAGAAAATCAAGAAATCATGCTGAGAAAATCAAAAAATAACCAATTGTTTTGAAAGAAATGCCTTACTATCCCTATGAGTACTGCCAAATTCTGTGTATAGGGAAAGCCAAATAACTGCCCGGTAGGATGATAAAGCATTACATTTTTAAGACAAATGTAGATGTAGCACAACCTGAAAAACTCAAATATCTTAGGCTCACTTAAAGCAATTGTGAATTGACAGAAACTAATGACTGCAATAACCCTTAAAATTAATGAGTGTTACACAGAGTTCATTTTCTGATTCAGCAGCAACTCTGCAGAAGCTCATTCTATAAAACGATGAGAGGTAATTTGTAACTTATTTACATAATCTTACATTTTGAATGTGATGAAAGTGATGGCTAGGACGTCATTTTTGGCAGCAGATTGGATTCCTTTGGACTTAATAGACTGTATAGGGACATTGTATTCTGGATTATTTTGTTACATACTGGTATAACAATTTTTCATTATTTATAATAAAACAATATATTCTCTAATATACCTCAGAATCTCTTCTACAGAGGCAGGCCAATTATTCTATAGTGTTTAAAGAGGTGCTACAGGCAACACTTCTAAAACAAGACAGCATGTTCAAGAGAATTCAGAGGCTGTGAGCTCAGATAGATGCTGGATTGATTCTCTGCCCTAATGTGTACTTTGTGTGCAACTATGGATTAAACATTCAACTTTATCAAGACTGCTTCTTTACCTATTAAGTGAGAATACTAATACTTCACAGGACTGTTGCAAAATTAAGATTTGTAAATTGCCTATAATATAGTAGGCACTCAAGATATAATAGTTATCCTTTAAGCACATGGAAGAAAATGAAACTATGTACTTTCTAATGCTTCCTTTTCCTAATATTATTTTCCTCATGTCACTTTTATATGTGCATTTTTTTGTCAATAGTGATTACTATTGACAAGTTAGATACAACCCACAGCACTCTGCAAAATTATCCCAAGACATAGAGAATAACTAGAGCTCCTCCCTTATGTTTCTAAGGACACAGAATTCACAATGTACTTGGAGGGTTATTTATTGACCAGTTGAGGTAATACAGATTTGTAACCTGTAATACCCCTTTCCTGTGGTGGGTTATTCCCTGCAGAATCAGCAAAATACCTTGGCAAACATCTGAGGCTACATTATTCCTTCAAGGTCCAAATTCTTCCAAATGTTGGGTCTGGGGACATTGAGGCTTTATTAGGACAGTGACTCCTTTCTCTCTCCAAGTCACCTGACAGATGTCTTAGAGAGACTATGCTGGAGATCGATTTTGATCTCTGAAGCATATCTCTCTTTAAAAATCTAAGGACACAGAAAAAGGAAATAAAAATCGTATCTCTTTCCTTTTCTTCTGTCCTTCAACAAGTACATTTAATGCATTCTGCTGTCATATACAACAAATTAAAATTTTAAAATAAATTAATTTTAAAAAAGAATTATGTCAGTTTGGTTTATTAGGCAACATGTTTATTTTGCCTTTGTTTTTGAAATACAGTTTTGCTGGATGGAACAAAGAGAAAAGATGGATACTGCACTATTCTAGACACCGAGGATAATAACAAACAAATAGATGTGAACAAGGGGAATCAGAGAGTGAATAAAGAAACAGGTAGCTATCCAGCATTTCACATGGTGAGAAGAGAAGCACAGAGCAGTTTCAGGAGGATAGGGATACCTTGGCTGGGGGTGTTCTTGTTGATACTTTACTAAATGCGGTCAGGAAGGTTTCATTTAGAAGATGATGTTTAAGGAGAGGAAGCCAGAGGATGAACAATGGGAAATACGGAGAAGAACATTCTTTTATATATATATATATATATATATATATACATATATATATATATATATATATATGATCTGATAGGATAGTTTATTTTATTTATTTATTTATTTATTTATTTATTTATTTATTTTCAGAGAAGAACATTCTTGACTTCACTGATGAAGAGCATGTTTTTCTTGAGCCCATCAGTGAGGCGAGAATAACTAGATAGAGTGAGAGGAAAAATTGAGCTCTAGAGTTAATAAGGAACAGATTGCTAAGAGTCTCTTAGGCCATGGTCATGACAGAAGCTTTTATTCTGAAAGAGATGGGAAGCTATGAAGCATTTTGATCAGTGGCCTGATGTTTTTGGCATTCATGTTTTAAAACACTGCTCTGATTTCTCTTTTGACAAGACTATCTGAAAAATCTAAGTAGAATAAGACCATGTGGGGACGATTGCAATAATCTACAAGAACCTCAGCAGTAATTTGTACCTTAATAGTAGCAGAAAAGTTGAGGGAAAGTATTAAGAGTCCATGTATTTTGAAGGAAATTGAAAAAATAAATTTTGGTTTGATTTTTTTAATATAAGATAAAGAGAAAAGTAAATTTTACTCTTAATAAGTAGTAGAATGGAGTAGACATTTAGAAAAATTGAATGGTGGGGGGGGTTGTATTGGTAGAGGAGAGAAAATATGTTTGGTTTGGACTTTTCAAATTTAAGATATCTGTTGGACATCCAAGTGTGGATATAAACAAAACAATGCATTACATTTTTCCTGAAAAGTTTATATGTCCATTTAAAAAATAAATATTTCAACAGTCCTTAAAGACAGCATGATCAATATTGTATACAGTTCTAAATTCTCAATATAATATTAAAACATCTTTGAAGGACTGCAATCCTCTTAAGTTTTCTCAGTGGAGAAAATTTATTTAAGTTATTTAATACATAAAATTTTAGAAGCAAAATATTAAATAAAAAAAATTATTTCAGAGCTTACCTCCAGGCCCTTTGTAAACTTGACCATATGCTCTGCCTTCTTTCAAAAGACAGACAAATGGCTATGAGCATGAATTATGTGGCTGAGAGTTTGCAAAGCTTACTACCTTTAATCTTCACAAAAACCCTACAAGTAAGAAGTTATAATTTCTCTTTGAAAAATAAGAAAATACCCTTCAACTAATTAAGGAGCTTAAACAAAGATGTTCATATAACAAATAGAGCTAGAAATCAAATTCAGAAGTCTTTGTAATCTTTTTCACTAATAAAAAAAAATGAAAAAAAAAAAAAAAACTCAAGAAATTTCACATTTGGTTGCCCACAGAGTGATGAAACTAGTCATGCAGAGTTAAAACTAAACTGACCACTTAGACTAAATTGAGAAAAAGTGATGAGACTGAGGCTGGGTTGCAATGTGACTGTTATTTCCCCCATTCTTTTTAGATCATGCCTCATCAAAGACCAGTCTTAGTATATGATAGATTCCTATGCAATTATGGAATCAGTTTCAGACATGTTTCAATCTACTATTTACAGACAATTTAATTTGTATATTCAAGATTTGCTCCATAGAGATTCTCTTCCACTTCTTTCTTTTTCCCACAGGACACTTAATTGTTCTATCACCTCCATGTGGTGCTTCTCCAGCCATGACTCAAAGACTTTAAATGACTGTATTTATTTTAAGAGAAACTTTACTGCCTATAAAATCAGCATGTTCTCCTGCAGCACATCTGTTCTCTCTGAGTTTTATATTATCAACTTGCTAGAGATTTTACTTGCTAGATCAAGGGAGCTTGGCGTGCTTTGATTCAACTGGATTCATTGGTACTGAGTATAGTTAACATTTAGGAAATACTGATATTTTTGTAATTGTATGATCTCTACAAGTTCCTCAACTCTTTGGATCTGGAAAGTCTTCCTCTGTGAAAAGGAAATGATTGTCTTTTCCTTGCAAGAAAGGATCCTGGCAGTGAACTTTCCTAGTGTTTTCTTTTAGTTACACTTCAGACTCGTGTTGTATAAATGGTTTTATCTACTAACATTTTACATACATCTGTGTATTAGGTTGCTTTCTTATCTTGTATTTACTGTTTAGAACCCTTACTAATTTAGGTATTTTAAAAAGAAGAAAATGGTGAAATGATTTTTGGTGGGCTCTATGTATTTGCACCAGATTCTGAAAAATTACTCCATCTTACCTTAAAATGCGCTTTGCTACTCAGCTACTTCTTGGCAGAACCTTGTTTAAATTTAATGACTGTGTTACCACCTTTGCGTACATCACTTAAAATAAGAGCTAGGATCGTACCAATTCTTAAGATTAGATGTACTAGATCAAATTTAGTGTGTTATCCTGACAAACCCCTAAAATCTGGTAAAGGTCAGCCAGTGGTTCTCTATCTTTCACGTTGCCATCTGAAGTGTGTAGTTCCCAAGGTTATGGGAACAGAGAACAAAGAGGTGTGGGAGGTCCTTGCCTGCACCTGCCAAGGAGTGACAACAACTCTGCTCACAGTTCATTGGCCAGGAGTACCAATATGGCTCCAGTCTAAATGTAAGGAAATTCAGTGAGTGCCAAATCACCAGTAAAAAGGAAATTTCTATTTCTCCTTCAGAAGTTAGCATCAAATTCCTCCATATGCCATCTGGATTCCATTGCTTTAAAGAGAGAAAATCCCAAGCTAGTAATTCTGCAACTTATGGAATTTTACAGCATACAACAATAAAATCCTAACAGTGAAATTCATAGCTGGAACACAGAACATTGGTAGAAACTAACCTGTTTTAAAATAAGATAATACACATATAAATGAGTATATGTTTAATGGTATAAGACTATTTATCCTTTCTTATAGTAATTATACAAAACATATTAAGGATACTATAATTGTGTATTATGGGACTTGGCTTATTTTATTAGTAAATAATTTTTAATAATTCATAAACTTCCTTTAACTCTCATCTTGAACTGAGTTACAATATTACTAGAAATGAGAGTTGTAGTTTAGTTATCTTGCTTTCAATTTCCATATAGGTGCATAACATTTTTTAATGTATAAGATTTTGTAAAGACATAGGATCAATTTCTGAAATATCAATTAAAGATGGGTTTTGACTTTGAACAAAAATATTTTAGGCACCAAAACGGTTGGTTTTTTATCTTTAAAATATTTTCAACTCACAAATTGATTTTTTTCTTAAAGATCAAAGTCTTTGCAAATAAAATGAATTTGACAAAAACTGACAAAATATAGCTGAACAGTATCTGAAAGTTAAGAAAGAAGAAAAGAAAGAAAGCCATGACATTTAGTCTCTTTGATGACAGTCACTTCATTTGAATTTTTAATGTAGAATTAATTCATTCAGAAATATTTTTACCAATGGCAATACACATCCAAAGAGGTCACGAAAAAATGAGAGATAAAGCCATTTCCAGAAAACTATCGAGTACAAACTAGCACATTAACAAGTACAACAAGTCTGTATGTATGTGGACTGAAGTTTTACTTCAGTTTAGACTTTATCCAAATGCTTGCTCACACACAGACACATGGGACTAAGACAATTAACTTTTCAAGTTTCCAATGAATGTTTGTTAAATCCTATAAAACAGTTACTAAACAGTTGCAATGGTATAGCCCAACTGATATGCACATCTATGTAAATATACTTTATGTAGTATAAAAAGATGGTGCATTTCTGAAAGTCAAAAAGATTATGAAAGGATTGTGTTTGTGTGTGTGTGTGTGTGTGTGTGTGTGTGTAATCTAACACTGCACATTTGAAGTAGGTTCAGATTTTGGTTCTTAAAAAAAAAAGTACAATTAATGGGAACAATTTCAATCCAAATGAAGCTTATTGTGGTCCTGTCCTATTCAATGTATTGCATAGCTACTACTACATATACTCATGGATAAGTAACTTCTCTAAGCTTGTGTGCTAGAATTAGTTTGTAAGAATAGTACCCTCGATTTTTTGTCTAAATCTGTTTATATTTTGAATTTTGAGAGAAAAATTTTAATGGACAGTAGGTTGTCAGTTACTATCTGAGGTTACTACTATGCCTAAATAATTTTGTTTAAAAGTTGTCCACTCCTTATTCTGAAGTAAATGGTTAAATTATGTCCTGTAGAAAATTAAAAAAAAAAAAAACATGTCTTAAGGATGCTCATTTAAACCTATTTTGAAACAGAAACATACACTTCAATGAAGGATTAGTAAAATTAATTATGTCATACCAATTTAATGAAAGTCTGTGTAGGTATAAAATTGTGTTTTATGTATTTATATGTTTTTATATTTATATATGTATAAAATGCATATGTATCATTTTAAAATATATTCTTCAACTTGATTTTTATAGGATTATTTTATCTTTACATAACTATGTTATCAATTTATATATAAAGAACAATATGTATCTTGATATTAAATCTTATTTTATACATATATACATATATTATATAGTATATATAAATTATATATATAATTATAGGATATACTAGATATAGTAAATGTATATATATATATGTTATATATGCACATATGTATACCAAGTAAATGTACATATGTTATATGTACATATTATATATGTTATATATATACATTTATATATGCATTATTCATACACTATATGCATATATAAAATTGCAAAATTTACTACACCTTAAGTGAAAAAAAAAAAGTTGAATAATCATTTGCAAAAGATGACCCATTTGTGTAAAAAAACAGAGGACTCAATAAGAATCTATAAAGTAGGCTACCTTGCCACATGCAAAATTATGTATTTCTATGCAGAAATTTTGGAAATAATAAACTAGAAACTATTAATGTTAGGTAGCTACCACCTAGAATTATTAATAATTAATTATTAATTAATTATTAATAATTAATTATTAATCAGAATTTTAAGATCAGAAAATATTTATTGCTGACATTTACTGCTCTGTATTTTGTAGTTTGATCTTATAAAAAATTTATACTTAAAAATTATTTTACATTAGCATTTAGTTGGTGGCATGTGTACATAATACCTTAAGCTCACTTGTCAAAATTCCAGATGTTCTGAAAGAGAATGTATATGCAAAACTATATGGATTTATATGCCCTGGCTTGGCAAAGAAGGTAAATATTTTTTACAGTTTTAGAAGGATCAGTCTATTTCTATTTCTTGAATATTTTACCTTTTATTTTCAAGTATTTTAAGGATTCAAGAAGGTACACAGAATATAAATGTGAGTAAATAAATTGTAACAAAATGAAAAACTATGTAAGTTATCAGCAAGGACAAAGAAAAGGTAATAGGCAGCTTTCACCAGCTGGCTCACTACCCCTTTTTTATCCCCACATCTGAGCCCTTTTCTCACTTCTCACTATATAGATTAGTGTTGCTTGTAAGTATCTTTTAGGATTTACTTTTTATTCAATATTAAGTTTGTGGTATTCATCCAAGTGATTGTGTTCATTTTTACTGTACTACAAAGTCAATTATATAATTCACTACTTTTTGTATACCTCATTTACTGTTGATGGATACTTGGTTTCCAATTTGAGAATAATATATAAAATGCCACTATGAATATTCGTATATACAATGTCTTAACAGACATATGCATAGTGAGTGTACATTTGAGAGTAGAATTGACAGATCATAAAGAATGCATATATTTAATTTTAGTTGTTACATTCAAATATATATCTGCTCAAAGTGGTTGTAAAATTTGCATTCCACCCAGTGATATATGAGAATCCCAGCTGTTTCACATCCATTGTAAAACTGGCCTTGTTGAGTTTAGCATAACTTTTAATGCTAATAATTGCAGGAAAAATAAAAAGAACCATCCCATAAAGAAAAGATAAAAGAAATTGTCAAGAATATGTATTTATTTTGTATAGGCTATACCTGAAGTTAAAGCCTTAATGATGTGACATAAAAATTGCCAGAAGTAATAAAACTGGTAAATTAACCCCTACATGGTAACATTTGACACACTTTTCATAACCTGAATGTATACAGTTGACTTTATATTCCAGTGAAAACGAACACAATCACGTGAATGAATCCCACAAACTTAATATTGAGTAAAAAAGTAAAGCCTTAAAAATACTTACAAGCAGCACTAAGCCACATAGTGAGAAGTAAGTAAAGGGCTCAGCTATGGGGATAAAAGAGGGGTAGTGAGCCAGAGGGTGAAACTACCCATTACCTTTTCTTTGTCCTTGCTGATAACTTACATAGTTTTTCATTTTGTTACAATTTATTTACTCACATTTATATTCTGTGTGACTTCTGGAACCCTTAAAATACTTAAAAATAAAATATTCAAGAACTAGAAATAGATGGATCTTTCTAAAACTGTAAAAAATATTTACCTTCTTTGCCAAGCCAGTTTGGCTAATAAGAAAACAGTAGAGCATTTACTGTTGAGCCAGAAACAAGAAAAACAGGCCTTGGACACTATTTTGTTGTTGTTGTTGTTTGTTCTATTCTAGGAATTGACATGTGACAATAGACTGATCCTTCTAAAACTGTAATAGAAATACAAAATATTTTAAATAATATAATATAATTAATATAATATAATATAATAAATAAAAAATATTTACCTTCTTTGCCAAGCCAGTTTGGCTAATAAGAAAACAGTAGAGCATTTACTGTTGAGCCAGAAACATGCATCACCGTAAAACTTACATAACTTACATAGTTTTTCATTTTGTTACAATTTATTTACTCACATTTATATTCTGTGTACCTTCTTGAATCCTTAAAATACTTGAAAATAAAAGGTAAAATATTCAAGAAATAGAAATAGACTGATCCTTCTAAAACTGTAAAAAATATTTACCTTCTTTGCCAAGCCAGTTTGGCTAATAAGAAAACAGTAGAGCATTTACTGTTGAGCCAGAAACAAGAAAAACAGGCCTTGGACACTATTTTGTTGTTGTTGTTGTTTGTTCTATTCTAGGAATTGACATGTGACAGACTCTACCACAGAACTATACCTCTAGCTCATTTTCTGTGAGATAGGGTCTCTCTAAGTTACCCAGGCTGGCATTAAATTTGTGATCCTCCTGTCTCAGCCTTCTGAGTATCTGGGATTATAGGCATGCATCACCATACCCACCTTCTTCTTGAATAATTTTGCCCAAAGGTACTATGCAATACATTCAGACAAGAAAAAATTAGAAATTAAAAACAAATATTGAAAATAAGAGTTCAAAAGATTTATGATTTTATTTAAATAATAAAATTAAAACTTTTATCTTGCTTGTGGATATTCTATAATTTTATCAGTGTGACTGATACAAGAGGAAAAAAAAAAGCAAATGAGTAAAAAAGGCATTAAATTGTCACTGACATCAAAATCAGCAGCTACCATTTAGAAGATAAATGGAAAGAAAAATCATTTACCATAACAATAACAACAACAAAAATCAAACTATTAGGAGTATAGTAAGTTAAAAAGTCAATCACATGTGTACAAAATATTTTAAAATACTAGTGGAAAAAAAATAAATGAGTCTTGAACAAATTGGAAAAAATACAATACACTTGGATAATAAGATAAAATCATAAAGGTTCTAATTTTCCCTATATTATTTTATGTTTGTTGAGATCCCTCTAAAAATCCTCTATTTGTTCTTTTAACTCTGTATTTTACATGGAAAAATGTACTAACCTGAGAAACTCTGAAAATTCTAAACCAAAGAAAAATGAGGAAAAGACTGTAACTTCCACATACTGATACATGTATTTTAAAGTCTCAAAGTTAAAAGACAATGGAGTTTTATTAGTAAAGAAACAGACCAAAGTAAAAGAATAGAAAATTCAAAAATAGACCAAAATATGTATGGGCATTTATGTATTACTATATCATAGGTATAATTATCCAATAGAAATTATTGATAGGCTGGGGATAGAGCTTTGAAAATATTTCAAGTAGAAAAAAAATTTTATTTGTTGTTTTGTTTTGTGTGTGTTTTGTTTGTTTTTCAGGGCTAGCAATTGAACTCAGGGCCCTGTGCATGCTAGGTAGGCAGTCTACCACTGAGATGCACCTTCAACCCTAGACCAAAGATTTAAATAGGATAATAATAAATAATTTAAATAGTAGAAGAAAACACGGTCTTTTCATTATAGGATCAAGGGAGGGGAAAGAGTCCTTCTAACTATCTCAGAACCCAGAAAGCACAACACAATAAATTGGTAAATTGTTCTAAATCATCAAATACTGAGACAGTGGGTCTCTGCCACAACCATAAAAAAAGAACAAGTTTCTTAAATCATATTTCATACACATAAGAAAACTGTAAATGATAAGAACTAGATAAGATAAAAAACAACTTGTTAGAGGAAGTGAAAATGACCAACCACTTTCTTCACTAGAAGAATTTATCAATTCTAAGCATTGCCTGAGGCATGACCTAAACAGAAGTACTTTCCTGGAACACTGACATGATAGATCATTCTCTTACAGGAGCCCTAAGTGCTCACCTGACTTTCCCCCTGAGAAATTTGTTGCAAGTTGTAATAAAGCAGAAAGTTTGAGGGCTTTTTCTGAAGCACCTAAAATGACAGAGTAAAATCTCTATGGCGTTGTTTACAAATCAGAGTCCTGCTAGAAGAGGGACCTGCTTTAAATAGACAAAGTCTCTTTCTTCCTTTAGACATGTACCAGTCTGAACTTTTGTGTGTGGAAGCTAACATGCTAACCTCAAAACCTGCATAGCACAGAACCAATTCTTTTGGAATGTTCATGACTAAGGAGACAGAAACAGCCACGTTGAACAGAAACAGAGAAGTCCAGGCCAAAAGGAGAAAGACAAACCAAAGTAGACAGAATATTTCTAAAACTGCAATTCAACATAAATGAACTCAATTCCTGATTGGTTAGGATTACTACTGGTTTTACCTCATTTGCTGTCTTGGTCAGTTTGCTATAACGAAGTACAATAGACTGGGATGATTATAAACTACAGAGATTTGTTTTTCACAATTCTGGAGGCTGTAAGTCCTAGGTGGTAGATCAACATGGTTGAGTTCTAACAAGTGCTCTCTTCCAGTTTGCACATTGCCTACTTATTTTTATACACACACATGGCGGATAGAGAGTAAACTAGCTCTCTTTCTGTAAGAGGATCCTCTTCCTATAAGAGCATGAATCTCAGTCATGAAGCCTCCACCTCATAATCTAATTATCTCTCAAGGCCTCACCTCCAAACACCACATTGGTAATTAGATTTCAACAAATGAATTTTGCGGGGGCCCACACATCTATCCACAGCATTTGACAAACAGAGAAAAGGGAACTGCTTTCTGGTAGAAAGTAGCAGGATCTTTAATTCTCTTGCATACCTATCTGGCATAGAATTAAAAATTAGAAGAAAGTTTTGGGCAAGAAAGTATGGTCCATCATCAAGGGAAAAAAAGCAAATATTGAAAATAATTGATAATCACCATTCTCCAACCTCTTGCCAACGACAAGCTGTGTCCAGCAAGGTTATCATGCCAGTCCATTATTTTCCAGTAAGGAATTCATCTGAGGGCCAAATTCTATCTGATCCCCATCACCATGACAGAAGCTTTCACAGAACAGTGCCATTCTCTGAAGTGTTCCACCTGTTCCTTCCTCCCTGGGCAAGAGTCAGACCTTCACTGCAGTCTGAAGCCTCTCTCTATTAACCCCTGCTTTTTCATATGTGTCTCTTACAATAAATATCTTGCACATCTAATTCTATCTTGGCCTCTATTTTTCAGAGGATCAAATGGAGACACATAGTGTAATAAATTTAAAGCAATCACCTTGCCTCTTGGGAGTTTAGCATAAAGGAACCAATGTTCCGAAGCTAACTTTAATACTAGTCTAGAAAAATGTGAAATGGATAGCAAATCTTTTATTGAAAAAAAAATGCATGTAAGCCAGTCTAATCTCTACTACATAACATCATTTGCTATTTCTGATTATCAAGGCCATTGCTGCCTTCTGTGGCTTAGAAATTTGAAAGCTTTGTGCAATAGATGTGAAGACTAGACCTTCAAAAATGAGTTGTTGAAGGTGAGCCATGTAGTGAGAGGTCCACTCACATCATATTTGGCAGAATACAATTCCCCCTACAATATAATTGAAAAGCTCTAACGGGCCTCATTGAAATTCCCTTGGAGCTTATCTCCACAATATTCATTTCCTTCCACCATCTGTTGATAGTGATATACCACTATCCAGTCTCTTGAGCAATCTCTCCATAGATGAGTGATTGCTGACTTCCAGTCCTAAATGAAAATATTTCCAGAGATCTAGCACCATCTCAGGAGTTGACGAGAAACAGTGGCACAGCACACCAGCGATCCATAGTTATGGAATCTTACAATTACTCTAGAGCTCCTAATCTACCAGCTCTCTCTGGTCACATTTTGTCAGCTGTAGGTATATGTTAACAATGGTCAGTTTGGCAAGCTGGCTAACATACCAGTCCAGATAGTCAAAAACATATAAATCAGAAATATCTATTAAGCTTTATAAAAATTTCAGAATACTGGCTACCAAAAGCAGAAAGCAGAAAGAAATCTTGAATTTAAAAAGTAGATTCCCAGGACCTTCCTTGGTCTGTCAAAAATATACTTCTGGGATAGAAAAGTAAGGTGTCAGAGTGAGTTTCAGGAGTTCCTCAGGCCATAGGGAGCACTTGCAGAGAGGAGTGCAGCTTGCACTGTGTTTGTTCTCTGGGAAGCCAGGCATGGTTGTTCCTGAATTAATGGTAATAGAACAGAGCCTGCTGGGAGATATTCCAACATAGGTCTCTTCCTTCTGGAAAAGATCATTTATCTACTTACCTGAAGGTCAATTTTTTTTTAATTTTATTTTTATAATTTTTAATATGTACAACTCATAGTGCATATATTTAGTATCTTTTTAAATACAACTGTTTGCATACAAAGTATATTCGTACAATTCAGGTCTTCAATCATGCATTAAGGAAAATGATATCCGTCTCATTCAACCACCTTTTTTTTTCTCCCCCTCCCTCCCCTCTTGCTCTCTCCCTTACCCTCCCTTCCCTTGACCATTCTAGTGTTCCTCTAATCCTCCTATGTACCCCCATCCAACAATACTTTGAAATAGCCTCCTTATATAAGAGAGGACATTTGGTACTTGGATTTTTGAGACTGACTAACTTCACTTAGCATTATGTCTTCCAACTTCATCCATTTACCTGCAAATGCCATTAATTTGTTTTCTTTTATTGCTGAGTAAAATTCCATTGTGCGTATATACCACATTTTGTTAATCCACTCATTTACTGAGGGACATCTAGGTTGGTTCCACAATCTAGCTATTGTGAATTGTGCAGCTACAAACATTGAGATAGCTGTGTCACTGTAATATGCTGTTTTTAGGTCCTTTGGGAATAGACCCAGGAGTGGGATGGCTGGGTCATAGGATGGTTCCATTCCCAGTTTTCCAAGAAATCTCCATACTGCTTTCCATAACGGTTGCACCATTTTGCAGTCCCACCAGCAATGTATGAGTGTGCCTTTTTCCCCACATCCTCTCCAACATTTATTGTTGCTTGTGTTCTTGATGGCTGCCATTCTGACTGGAGTGAAGTGAAATCTTAGAGTAGTTTTGATTTGCATTTCTCTAATTGCCAGCGATATTGAACATTTTTTCATGTATTTGTTGATTAATCGTGTATCTTCTTCTGAGAGGTGTCTTCTCAATTCCTTAGCCCATTTATTGATTGGGTTATTTGTTTTTTTTAGTGTAAAGTTTTTTGAGTTCTTTATATATTCTAGAGATTAGTGCTCTATCTGATGTGCATGTATTAAAAATTTGTTCCCAATTAGTTGGCTCTCTATTCACCTCACTGATTGTTTCTTTTGCTGAAAAGAAGCTTTTTAGTTTAAATCTATCCCATTCATTAATTCTTGGTAGTAATTCTTGCGCTACAGGATTCTTATTAAGGAACTTGGGGCCTAATCCAACATGTTGGAAATTGGAGCTTACTTTTTCTTCTATTAGGTGTATTGTCTCTGGTCTAATTCCTAGGTCCTTGATCCACTTTGAATTGAGTTTTGTGCATGGTGAGAGATAAAGGTTTAATTTCATTTTGTTGCATAGGGATTTCCAGTTTTCCCAGCACCATTTGTTGAAGAGGCTATCCTTTCTCCATTGTACATTTTTGGCACCTTTGTCTAATATAAGATAGCTGTAATTATATGTATTAGTCTCTGTATCCTCAATTCTGTACCATTGGTCCACCAGTCTATTTTGGTGCCAATACCATGCTCTTTTTGTTACTGTTGCTCTATAGTAGAATTTAAAGTCTGGTATGGTGATGCCCCCTGCTTCACTTTTCTTGCTCAGGATTGCTTTGGCTATTCTGGGTCTCTTATTTTTCCAGATGAATTTCATGACTGCTATTTCAATTTCTTTGAAGAATGACATTGGGATTTTGATTGGAATTGCATTAAATCTGTATAATGCTTTTGGTAGTATGGACATTTTGACAATATTAATTCTACCTATCCAAGAGCAAGGTAGGTCTTTCCATCTTCTGAGTTCATTTATAATTTCTTTCTTTAGTGTTCTATAATTTTCGTTATAGAGGTCTTTCACCTCTTTCATTAGGTTGATTCCCAGGTATTTTTTTTTTTTTTTTTGATGCTATTGCAAATGGGGTATTTTTCAACATTTCCCTTTCAGAGTCTTTGTCGCTGATGTACACAAATGCCTTTGACTTATGTGTATTGATTTTGTATCCTGCAACTTTGCCAAATTCGTTTATTAGTTGTAAAAGTTTTCTGGTAGAGTTTTTTGGGTCTTCTAGGTAGATTATCATGTCATCAGCAAATAGTGCTAATTTGAGCTCTTCTTTTCCTATCTTGATCCCTTTAATTTCTTTCGTCTGTCTAATTGCTCTGGCCAGAGTTTCCAGTACTATGTTAAATAGCAGTGGTGAAAGGGGGCATCCCTGTCTTGTTCCAGTTTTTAGAGGGAATGCTTTCAATTTTTCTCCATTTAAGATAATGTTAGCTCAGGGCCTTGCATAAATAGCTTTTATAATGTTAAGATACGTTCCTGATATTCCTAGTTTTCCAGTGTTTTGAACATAAAGGGGTGTTGTATTTTGTCAAATGCTTTTTCTGCGTCAATTGAGATGATCATATGATTTTTGTCTTTAAGTCTATTGATGTGATGTATTATGTTTATTGATTTCCGAATGTTGAACCAGCCTTGCATCCCTGGGATAAACCCCACTTGATCGTGGTGCACTATCTTTTTGATATGTTTTTGTATCCGATTTGCCAGGATTTTGTTGAGGATTTTTGCATCTATGTTCATTAAAGATATGGGCCTGAAGTTTTCTTTTTTGGATGTGTCTTTGCCTGGCTTTGGAATTAATGTAATATTGGCCTCATAGAAAGAGTCTGTAAGAGCTCCCTCTTTTTCTATTTCTTGAAATAGTTTGAAGAGCATTGGCATTAGTTCTTCTTTGAAAGTCTTATAGAACTCGGCTGTAACCCATCAGGTCCTGGACTTTTCCTTGTTGGTAGCTTTTTGATGACATCTTCTATTTCTTTGCTTGTAATTGATCTGTTTAAATTATGTATAGCCTCCACATCCAGTTTAGGCAAATCATGTGACTCTAGAAATCTGTCAATGCATTCAGTATTTTGTATTTTATTAGAGTACAAGTTTTCAAAGTAATTTCTAATTATATTCTGTATATCTGAGGTGTTTGTTGTGATATTCCCTTTTTCATCACGAATGTTAGTAATTTGAGATTTTTCTCTTCTTCTTTTCGTTAGCATCACTAAGGGTCTGTCAATTTTGTTTATTTTTTCAAAGAACCAACTTTTAGTTTTGTCAATTTTTTGAATGGTTTTCTTAGTCTCAATTTCATTAATTTCTGCTCTGATTTTAATTATTTCCTGTCTTCTACTGCTCTTGGTGTTGGTCTGTTCTTCTTTTTCTAATGCTTTGAGGTGTGATGTTAAGTCATTTATTTGTTGGTTTTTTTTTCTCTTAAGGAATGAACTCAGTGCAATGAATTTTCCTCTTACTACTGCCTTCATAGTGTCCCAGAGATTTCTATATGATGTATCTGTGTTCTCATTTACCTGTAGGAATTTTTTGATCTCCTCTTTGATGTCTTCTTCAACCCCTTGTTCATTCAGTAGCATGTTGTTTAGCTTCCAGTTGATGGAGTAGTTTTTCTTATTCCTTGTTTTGTCGTTGATTTCCAATTTCATCCCTTTATGGTCCGATAGCATGCAGGGTAGTATCTCTATTTTTTTATATTTGCTGAGAGTTGCCTTGTGACATAAAATATGGTCTATTTTGGAGAAGGAGCCATGTGCTGCTGAGAAAAATGTGTATTCGTTTACTGAGGGATGAAATATTCTATATATGTCCGTTAGGTCTAAATTGTTAATTGTTTTGAGGAGGCTTAAAGTTTCTTTGTTTAGCTTTTGTTTGGATGATCTATCCATTGGTGAGAGAGGTGTGTTGAAGTCCCCTAGAATAACTGTGTTGTGGTCTATTTTACTCTTGAACTTAAGAAGCGTTTGTTTGATGAATGTAGGTGCTCCATTATTTGGGGCATACAGATTTATGATTGTTATATCCTGTTGATGGATAGTTCCCTTAAGTAATAAGAAATATCCATCTTTGTCCCTCTTGATTAGTTTTGGTTTGAAGTCTACCTTATTTGATATGAGAATGGAAACCCCTGCTTGCTTCCGCTGGCCATGTGAGTGATAAGACTTTTCCCAGCCTTTCACTTTCAGTCTGTTGATGTCTTTTTCTATGAGGTGTGTTTCTTGGAGACAGCAAATTGTTGGGTCATTTCTTTTAATCCATTCTGATAATCTGTGTCTTTTGATTGGCGAGTTTAGGCCATTAACATTCAGGGTTATTATTGAGATGTGATTTTTATTCCCATCCATTTTTATTTGAATTATGGTCTTTAGCTTGATTTGGTTTCTCTTCTGGTTGGTATTTCCTTTAGTTTAATATCTCCCTTTGGTGATTTTCGTTATCATCTTTCTCTTCTTCTTCATGAAAAATTTTGCCCAGGATGCTCTGAAGTGCTGGCTTTCGAGTTGTGAAATCTTTTAACTTTTGCTTGTCGTGGAAGGTTTTTATTTCATCTTCGAATCTAAAGCTTAATTTTGCTGGATATAAGATTCTTGGTTGACATCCCTTTTCTTTCAGAGCTTGAAATATGCTATTCCAGGATCTTCTTGCTTTTAAGGTCTGGGTTGAAAAATCTGAACATAGTCTGATTGGTTTCCCCCTATATGTAATTTGCTTCCTTTCTCTTGTGGCTTTTAGTATTCTCTCCTTGCTCAGTGTATTAGGCATTTTCATTATAATGTGTCTCGGTGTGGATCTGTTGAGATTTTGTTTGTTTGGTGTTCGGTATGCCTCTTGAACTTGGTTTTCCATTTCATTCCTCAAGCTTGGAAAATTTTCTGTTATTATTTTGTTAAATAGATTACTCATTCCTTTGGCTTGAAACTCTGCCCCTTCCTCTACGCCAATCACTCTTAAGTTTGGTCTTTTTATGCTGTCCCATAATTCTTGGATGTTATGTTCTTGATTTCTAACAAGTTTTGCTGTATGTTCTAAATTCTTCTCTAGGACATATATTTTGTCTTCATTGTCTGAGGTTCTTTCCTCCACGTGGTCTACTCTGTTGGAGATGCTTTCAATTGAACTTTTATTTTGGTTTATTGCTTCTTTCATTTCTGGAATTTCTATTTGGTTTCTCTTTAGAGCCTCTATTTCCCTATTGAAGTAATCTTTTACTTCCTGTATTTGTTTTTGGAGTTCTTTGTCAAAATGATCTTTTGCCTCCTGTACCTGCTCCCTCATCTCATTTTTGAGTTCATTCTTAAGTTCCATAAACATTTGGCATATGTAATTTCTAAATTCCATCTCTGGCATTTGACCAACTGTGCTTGCCATGACATCTACCGATGAGGTATCTTGATTTGTTTGTGTCATTTTCTTTCCTTGTTTTTTCATGTTGCTTGTGTGTCTATTCTTCCTGCACTGTGGGACCTTGACTATTTCGATTTTACCTTAAAGCCTTATGTTGTTCCTGTAGTACAATGCTATCAGATCACCTTATAATTCCTTTACACTTTTAAAACCTAACACTTTCTATTCAGAAAATCCAAGTTTGATCACAATGTACAGATTTTGTTAACCCAGATATTATTTCCAATTTACTCTGTACGCTTCTGATAGGGTTTTATAGCTTCAAGTATTGGATACAGAGGTGTTATGTTTAGGAAGAAGGAAGTGTCTTGAATTGTTCTTTCTTGGAAAGTATGAAAGGAGATATCTGTTGAAGTGGTTTAGTGGAAGTGGTTTAGTATCAGTAGACGATAGAAGAAAGAGAATGGGTTTGACAATTAGGTGAAAAGATCAATTTATATATAAAGTCAGTTGGAAAAGAAAAAAAATGATAAAAGAGTAGGATTTGGTGTAAGAGAGAGGAGAGAGAGAATCAAGGAAATAGAGAGTAAACTATATATAACACCACTTTGCTACCCAGTTCAATTGCGCCGGTTCTAGAAATCCCAAGTTCTGCGTATAACTTGTTTTTGCCTCTGTTTAGTATGCACTGGCAGGATGTAAACATGAAAGATGAAGGAGGAAGAAAAGATACAAGAGTGAGAGAAGGAAGAAAAGAAGGAAAGAAAAAAGGAGCGGAAGCAAACAAACACACTAACAATCAATGCGGAAGAAAAAAAAAAAAAAAGCAGAACAAAACAAAGCCAAAAAAAGAAAAAGAAAAATAAACAAACAGACCAAAAAAAAAAAAAAAAAAAAAAAAAAAACCTCCCTGCAATCCAACAAGACAAGCAAACCAACAAAAAGAAAAGGAAAAAAAAAAAAAAAAGTCGAACCCCAAGTCTCAGACAAAACGGGCCCTGGTTAGCCCCCCTTTTTTTTCCTTTCCAGTTCAAACCAATTGCTATTGGATCACGTCCAGACAGTCTGTGATCCTGTTAGTGAAATCAAGGCTGCATCTTAGGCCAGTGGCTGCACGGTTCAGTGAAGGAGTGGCCCAGGGGGTTTGTGTGTGTCAGCAGATGAATGGCACCGGGAAGGGGACCTTCCAGAAGGCACCCCCTCCCCAAGCCCACCCACAGTTGCAGCCTCTTGTTGCTGCTGCGCTAGCCTCAGAAACGCCTTCCCCTGCTGACCACCCGAGTTTCACCCAATTGTGCGTTGTCTTCAGAGAGCTGGAGAGTCCCTGGATGGCTGCCGCCGTCGCTCTCCGTCTCCTCCCCTTTGTCTGGAGCTTTCAAAGATGGCGGTGCTCTCCCTCCAGTCAACAGCAGCTCCGCAGACTCCCGTATCCTGCCGATCGATTTCAAAGCTGTTGGGTGGATGTCTCCCTGCCGAAGTAGCACCGGGAAGCCACACCTGTGACTGTGGTGCAGACAGCGCTGCTTCGGACTATGGCCCGCTCCACTCTGCCCCTGTTTGCTGACCGCAGATCTCTGTGCCGCTCTGTCCGGGGCCTCACTACTGAGGGTCGCGTCAGGCGGAGTGTGGATTTGAACTGGTGTTATGGGCCCGCGGTCTCCCGTGGTTCCCCAGCACCAATCCCGCCGGCTGTTATCACTGGTTTTTATCACCGGTTTCACGCTGGTGTGCCGTGAGTTTGGCTGGGGTTGTTGCAGTAGTAGCGCGGTTTCCCCACACTGACTTTGTTTCGGGCGGCCTGTGCACCACCCAGGCGGTTTTGCAGGAGCCTCGCCGCTCCAGCCTCTGCAGACAGCTTGTCTCTTTCTCTCTCTGGTAGTGGTAATCAAACCATCCAGGAGATCAGTATTTTCAGCCTATATATATATGATCAAAGGCAATTTATCTGCTTTGTTGGATTCTTTCCACGGAGCTGTCCTGAAGTGCGTCTTCCTCTAATCCGCCATCTTGGATCCCTCCTGAAGGTCAATTTGACAGTGTGATTAAACTTGGACACCTGTCTTCTTTCTTGTCTCTTAGGAGCATGTCCTCACCTGCCACTTCCCTGAAGGGAATGAATGGATCAGAGGCTAACTAGTTTAGTTCTTTGTTGGTGACTAGAAGATGTGAGAATACACAAAAGGAAATAACTCTGAAGAAAATGGGTGAGTGATTCATTCAAATGATACAAGATCTGAATTTCAGACTTGGGTTCTGGTTCCCACTTAATGTTTTCTAACTTTTCTATGTCCCCCCATGTTATGTCACCTCTTTGGTCTTAAATTCCTCTACATAAAATGATAATTACATTTTCCCACAAAATGCTATGATGATCTAAATGAATCGTATAAAGATAACTAATACTGGATAGAAGCACATTAAATGTTTTTATTAAAATTTACTCTAAAAATTAGGATAATAATTTTTGTACTTCTCCCTATTAATGGACATAACACAAATATCTCAAATATCTGTCATCTTTATTCTTATATGCTTTATTTGTTATCAAAATAGATGCTATATTCCCTTGGGAAAAATTTTAATTGGACTTACTGACTACAGAAATTTAAAGACTAAAGAGGTCAGATGTCAATTCTATTGCAGTCTATTACTATAAAATTAAGTCCTTGTGGTGCTTTTGACTAATGTTATATCTCTAAAATCTGGGACATCTTCAGGCAAATCATAATTTATAAATTAAGAGTCAGGGAAAGGGCAAATAATTAACTAGCTTCATTCCAGCTCTTGTCCCTTTTGCACCAATAATAGTGATATTTGTGTGATTTGATAGCACATGCTGAAGCTATATCTAAGGCTCCTCTCTAGAACATGTGACATTCTGCTAAATGATATAGTGTAAATCTGAATAAAATGAAAGAGAACTTCACTTGTTATCACTGATGGACAAAAGTTAGACAAGAACATCACTCAGAACATTGAGTAAAAACTCCAAATTGGCAATTGTTCTCAATGTGTTAGGGAACAATAATAAAACACAGTGCCTCTGGCTTGTCCCAGATTATTGCTATTTTTGAACAAGATGCTTTCTAGGCTGTGTCAATTTGAAAAGAAAGTATTTTTTAAGAGGTGTACAAGTATACATATGTGCCTGTGTGTATGCGTAAGATCTTATGACATTTCTCATCTAATTATATTTTATTTCAGAGTGATAGTGATGTCCTTAGAAAACAGAAAAACTGAGAGTGACACTGCATCTCTATTTCCTATAGTTGTCACAATTTCCACCACAGATAAGCACAGTGTTGTGATTTACTTTGTGTCCACAAAAAGAGTTGAGTTTGAAAACGGTCTTGCCACCAGTAATTTTGCAATAATTTTAAGCTACACTGAAGTTAAAATTATTTCCCTACCTTATTAGATTTTAAATCTTTTAAAAATGAATTTTTTCTTTTGAAAGAACTCCACAAAAAATAAAAATATAGATATTTGTCAGAGACCTTACATATTATACTACCTTTAAGTTGTTCATTTCTCATTAAGTGATACTATTTTGATGAGTGTAGCATCAGACTGGTGATTAACTATGCTAATTGAGTGTTATGATGAGGAAGTCAGACTTTTCAGAAGAAATGAGATGGATATTTTCATAACTTTAAGACTTAGATAAAGCCCAAAATTTGCTTTGGTTTTTAAATTTTTTAATTAATAGACTTATTTTTAAATTTATGTATTTATTCTAATTTGACAGCAGAATGCATTTCAATTCATAGTACACATACAGAGCAAAATTTTTCATTTCTCTGGCTATACACAAAGTAGAGTCACACCATTCATGTCTTCATATATGTACTTAGGGTAATTATGTCCATCTCATTCCACCATCTTTCCTACCCCCGTTCCTACTCCCTTCCCCTCACTCACCTTTGCCCTATCCAAAGTTCCTCCATTCCTCCCATGCTACCTCCCCACCCCCATTATGGACCTGTATCCACATATTAGAAAAAACAATCAGCCTTTGGTTTTTTGAGATCGGCTTACTTCACTTAGCATGATATTCTCCAACTCCATCCATTTACCAGCAAATACCATGGTTGTATTGTCTTTTAATGCTGTGTCATATTCTATTGTGTATATATACCACAGTTTCTTTATCCATTCATTTATTGAAGGGCATCTAGGTTGGTTCCACAACTTTTTAGTTATTGTGAATAGTGCTGCTATAAGCATTGATGTGTCTGTGTCGCTGTAGTATGCTGTTTTTTAGTCCTTTGGGTACAATCCCAGGAGTGGCATAGCTGGGTCAAATGGTGATTCCATTCCCAGTTTTCCAAGGATTCTCTGTACTGCTTTCAATATTGGTTCCACCAATTTGCAGTCTCACCAGCAATGTATGAGTGTGCCTTTTAGCCCACATCTTCACCAACACCAACACTTATTGTTGTTTGTATTCTTAATAGCTGCCATTCTAACTAGAGTGAAATGAAATCTTAATGTAGTTTTTATTTGCATTTCTCTAATTGCTAGAGATGTTGAACATTTATTCATATATTTGTTGATCGATTATATAACATCTTCTGAGAGTGTTTAGTTCCTTAACCCATTTATGGATTGGGTTATTTGTTTTTTTTTTTGTTGTTGTTGTTAAGTTTTTTGAATTCTTTATATATCCTAGAGATTAGTGCTCTATCTTATGTGTGTGGTAAATATTTTCCCTCATTCTGTAGACTCTCTCTTCACCTCAGTGATTGTTTCTTTTGCTGAGAAGTTTTTGAGTTTAAATTCATCCCACTTATTGATTTTTTATTTTATTTCTTGTGCTATAAGAGTGTTGTTAAGGAAAGTGGGGCCTAATCTGACATGATGAAGATTTGTGCCTACTTATTCAACTATTAGGCTCAGGGTCTCTGGCCTAATTCCTAGGTCTATAAGTCTATTTTTTGCCAATATCATGCCATTCTTGTTACTATTGCTCTGTAGTATAGTTTAAGGTCTGGTATAGTGATGCCACCTACTTCACTCTTCACTCTTCTTGCTAAGGATTGCTTTAGATATTCTGGGTCTCTTAGTTTTCCAGATGAATTTCATGATTGCCTTTTCTATTTCTATGAGAAATGTTATTGGGATTTTGATTGGAATTGCATTAAATATGTATAGTGATTTTGGTAGTATGGTGTTTTGGACATTATTAATTCTGCCTATCTAAGAACAAGAGAGATCTTTCCATCTTCTAAAGTCTTCCTTAATTTCTTTCTTTAGCATTCTGTAGTTTTCATTATAGAGGTCTTTTACCTCTGTCATTAAGGTGATTCCCATATATATATATTTTTTGAGGCTATTGTAAATGGGGTAGTTTTCCTCATTTTCCTTTCAGAGGATTTGTCACTGATACACAGAAATGCCTGTGATTTGTGGGTGTTGATTGAGTTTGATAGTCCTGTTACTTCAATGAATTAATTTATTAGTTCTAGAAGGTTTCTGGTGGAACTTTTTGGAATCTCTAGTATAGGCTTATGTCATTGGCACATAGTGATAGTTTGAGCTCTTCTTTTGCTATCCGCATCCCTTTAATTTCTTTGATTTGTCTAATTGCTCTGGCTAGAGTTTCAAGAACTATGTTAAATAGAAGTGGTGGAAGAGGGTATCCCTGTCTCATTCCAGGTTTTAGAGAGAATGCTTTCAATTTTTTTTCCATTTAGAATGATGCTGGCCTTGGGCCTAGCATAGATAGCTTTTACGATATTCAGATATGTTCCTATATTCTCTAGTTTTTCTAGAGTTTTGAACATGAATGGGTGCTGTATTTTGTCAAATGCTTTTTCTGCATCTCTTGAGATGATCATATGATTCTTATATTTAAGTATATTGATGTGATGAATTATATTTATTGATTTCCATACACTGAACCAATCTTGCATCCCTGGAATGAACCACAGTTGGTCTTGGAGCACTATCTTTTTAATAATTTTTTGTATTTGATTTGCTAGAATTTTATTGAGACTTTTTGCATCTATGTTCATTAGAGATATTGGTCTAAAATTTTCTTCCTTTGATAAGTTTTTGTCTGGTTTGGGAATCAGGGTGATATTGGCCTCATAGAATGAGTTTAGATGTGTTCCCTCCTTTTCTATTTCATGGAATAATTTAAGGAGTATTGGCATTAGCTCTTTTTTGAAGGTCTTGTAGTACACAGCTGTGTATCCATCTGGTCCTGGGCTTTTCTTGGTTGGTAGGCTTATGATGGCATCTTCTATTTCATTGCTTGAAATTGATCTTTTTAACTTGTTTATATTGTCCTGATTCAGTTTGGATAAATCATATGATTCTAGATATTTGTTAATGACTTCAATATTTTCTTTTTTATTGGAGTACAAATTTTCAAAACAATTTCTAGTTATCATCTGCATTTCTATAGTGTCTGTCATGATATTTCCTTTTTGATCACAGATTTTAGTAATTTCAGTTTTCTCTGTGTCTCTTCATTAGCATAGATAAGGGTTTTTCAATTTTATTTAGTTTTTTTCAATGAAACAACTTTTTGTTTTGCCAATTCTTTCAATTGTTTCTTTAGTTTTAATTTCATTGATTTCAGCTCTGACTTTAATTATTTCCTGTCTTCTACTACTTTTGGTGTTGATTTGTTCTTTTTCTTGGACTTTGAGATGTAATGTTAGGTCATGTAGTTGTTCACTTTTTCTTCTTTTAAGGAATAAACTCCATGAAATGAACTTTCATCTTAGTATTGCCTTCATAGTGTCCCAGAGAATTTGATATGTTGTATTAGTGTTTTCAATACATCTAAGAATTTTTTAATCTCCTCTTTGATGGCTTCCTCAATTTATTGTTCATTCAATAGCATATTATTTACTCTCAAGGTATTAGAGTGGCTTCTATTTTTTATTTTATTACTGATTTCCAATTTAATTCCATTATGATCTAATAGAATGTAGAGTAGTATCTCTACTTTTTTTTGTATTTGCTAAGCGTTCCTTTTTGGCATAATATATGGTCTATTTTAGAGAAGGATCCATGTGCAGCTGAGAGGAAAGTGTTCTCACTCATTGATGGATGAAATATTCTATATGTGCTGTTAAGTCTAAGTTATTGATTATATTATTGTGTTCTATAAGTTTTTGTTTAGCTTTTGTTTGGAAGATCTATCCAGTGGTGAAAGAGGTGTGTTAAAGTCACCCAGTATTATTGTGTTGTGGTCTATTTGACTCTTGATATTTAAAAAAGTTTGTTTGATGAACATAGATACTCCATTGTTTGGAGCATTTATATTTATAATTGTTATGTTGTTGATGTGTGGTTCCCTTAAGCAGTATGTAATAGCCTTCTTTATCCCTTTTGATTAACCTATATACTTTATTATTTATGAGGATGGAAACCACTGCTTGTTTCCATAGTCCATGTGAGTGGTATGTTTTTTCCCCAACCTTTCTCCTTCAGTTTGTGGATAACTTTTCCTATGAGATGAGCATCTTGGAGGCAGCATATTGTTGTTGTTTTTGTTTTGTTTTGTTTTTTTAAATCCTATCTGCCAGTCTATGTCTTTTGATTGATGAGTTTAGGCCATTAACAATTGGGGTTATTATTGAGATTTGATTTGTATTCCCGGTCATTTTTGTTTATTTTTGGTTAAAAACCTTGACTTGGTTTCTCCTTTCATTGGTGTTTCCTTTAATGTAATACCTCCCTTTGCTGACTTTCATTGTTGCTTTTAATTTTCTCTTCATGAAATATTTTGCTGAGGATGCTCTATAGTACAGGCTTTCTCACTGTAAACTCTTTTAACTTTTGTTTATCATGAACAGTTTTTACTTTTTCATCAAATCTGAAGATTAATTTTGCTGATTTCTTGGTTGGCAACCATTTTTTTCATAACTTGGTATGTTATTCTAGGATCTTCTAGCTTTCTGAGTTGAGAAGGTTTCATGTTTCCTCCTATATGTAATCTGATTCCTTTCTCTTGTGGCTTTTAAAATTCTCTCCTTATTCTGTATGCTAGGCATTTTATTATAATGTGTCTTAGTGTAGATCTGTTGTGATTTTGTATATTTGGTGTCTTGTAAGCCTCTTGTATTTGATTTTCCAATTCATTCTTCATGTTTGGAAAATTTTCTGATATTATTTTATTGAATAGATTGTTCATTCATTTGATTTGTAAACTATACCTTCCTCTATCCCAATAATTCTTAAATTTGATCTTTTTATGTTATCCCATAATTCTTGAATGTTCTGCTTATGGTTTCTTACTATCCTCACTGTGTGGTCAACTTTATTTTCAAGATTATATATGTGTTTTCATTTGTCTGAGTTTCTGTCTTCCAAGGGATCTAATCTGTTGGTGATGCTTTCTATTGAGTTTTTAATTTGGTTTATTCTTTCCTTCATTTCAAGGATTTCTGTGTTTTTTTTTTTTTTTTTCTAATCTCTATCTCCTTATTGAAGTAATCTTTTGTTTTCTATATTTGCTTATTTAGCTCTTCATTGAAATGATCTTTTGCTGCCTGTATTTGCTCTCTTATATCATCCTTTAATTCAAAGAACATTTTAATTAGTACATCCTGAACTCTTCTCTATCATTTCTTCTGCTGTGCTGGCCAGTGATTCTAATAATGTAATATCTTGGTTTGTTTTGGGGCACTTACCTCCCTTGTTTTTTTATCATGTTCATGTGTCTTCCCCTCTAGTACTGCAGATCTAAGTTGTTACAATTTATAGGCTTATAGTGTCCCTGCAGGGTTCCAATACCTCCCTTTTAAGGGGCAGATCAATAGTAACAGATCCCAATACAAACAGTATACAGCCTTAAACCAAATAGCTTCTATTAAGACGTTCACAGTTTTGTGCAATAGACAAAAATGGTGAGTTCAATTATTATCTACTATGTAAAAAGTAAGTTTGCAAAAGGGTCTGCAGTTTCTGATGGTGGACAAAGACAGAACCAGGGGTGAGGTGTAGGATGACATGTTAAGGAGGTAGGAGGTGAGGATAAAGAGCTATTAGTTCTTAGAAAGCATGAAAGAAAAATCTAAAGAAGTTGTCTAGTAGCAGGAGAAAAGAGAAAAAGTGATTTGGGGGAGAAAAGTGAGTGGGAAGAAAATAGAGAGAGTACAAAAAACAAACATAAAAATTAAGAAAAATAAAAAATGTAAAAATAGGAGAAAAGAGAAAATACAACACAACTGTAATGTGCTATTCAGACATCCCGGTCCTCAGTACCCTAATTCATGCAAAGTACTTGGTTTCACAAATGTTGGGCATGTGAATGAGAAAGAAGAAAGAGAGAGAAAGGAAAAAAAAATCTCAAAGGAGTGCACTTGCCAGACCCCAATGGGAGACTGCACCCCAAAGATCTCCTTTGTGGCCTGCTTGTGTGATGTCGAAAGCCTGGTCTTATCTTATTATATTGCCTGTAGACCTCACAATTTCTGGTCTCTAATTTAGTCTCTAAACTCTATGTCATTAACCCCTTCCCTTTCTACTTCCCAATCAGGAGCCCCTCTTTCTGGAGGTCTAGGGGCTGCACACCCATGGCAGAGAGCTGTTTTGTATTGGACAGTTCAGGACCAGGCTTTGCAACCAGCCAAGAAGCCACAAGAACTGTGCCAGGTTAGTGGCTTCTGGGGAAAGGGGGAGAGTTGGGGACTATAGATATCTTGATGTTGAATCTAGGCCCCAGCCAGTGTCCCAAGCTGGGAGTTGCCCCTACTAAAGATGGCAACAATGGTGTCCCAAGATGTAGGCAGCTGATTTCAGAGATGGGGTGTCAGGTCGGGTTGGGCAAGGTGGTGGAATTGGGCGGTGTGTTCCAAGATGTAGCTCCATGGTATGCAGTGTTGTGGCTAGCAGCTGTCTCCAGACCCTGTCCAGTGTTATCTTTATTTTAATAGATGGATATATATTGTTATATTATTAACTAAAGTTCGTAATGTGTGTTATGATTCACTCTGCTTTGTATAGTTCAGGATTTTTTACAAATGCATGGTATCATGCATTCATTGTTATAGTATCATACAGCATAGCTTCATCACAGTCTTCTGTACTCCACTTCTTCATCCCTGCTTTCTCTACTGGACCCTTTGAAATCACTGATCTTTTTACTGTCTCTACAGTTTTGCCTTTATTATGTCATAAAGTTGAAATCATATAGTATCCAGTATTGCCACTGGCTGCTTTCACTAAGCAACATCCATTTGAATTTCTTCCATATATTTTTGTGGCTTAGCTCATATGTTTAATTACTAAAGAATATTTTGATGTATAGAGAAACTAGTTTATTTATTCACTTACCTTTTGAAGGACATCTTGGTTGATTCCATTTTTTTGGAAACCATGAATAAACATATTAACACTTTCATGTGTGGATTTTGGTGTGGACAAAATTTTCAATTGATTTAGCTAAATATCTAGGAGCATAATTGCTATATCATATGGTAAGCCTATATTCAGCTTTATAAGAAACTGACAATGGTTCCATTTTCCATTTCCAATAGCAATGGATGAGATTTCCTATTCCTCCTCCTTTTGATGATATTTATTTTATCAGTGTTTTGATTACTACTGAGTTGTTTCAGAATAGATATGTGGTGGTTTTATGGTTTTATTTGACAATTCCCAAATGACATATGATATTAATCATCTTTTTATACATTTATTTACCATCTGCATATATTTTTGTTATGTGCCTATTCAGAACTTTTGCTCATTTTAAAATTGAGTTGCTTTTTTTCATATTTTTCAATTTTAAGATTGCTTTGTATGTGTGTTGCACAAATTTTCTTCCAGTCTGTGGCTTGTCTTAATTTTCTGAGCCATGTCTGTCTTGAAGCAAAAAAATAATAATAATTTTATTTAAGTCCAATTTATCAATTATTCGTTCATGGATCATATTTTTAATATTTTTGGTGTATCAAAAAGTCATTGTCAAATTCAAGGTTATTTAGCTTATAAGTTAACTTTTGGAAAGATATGAAGTCTATTTTCTTTTTCTTTTTTGTATGTGGATGCTCACATGTTCCAGAATTATTAAATTATTCCTTCTTTACAGGATTATTTTTGCTTCTTTTACAAAGATCAACTGCATCTATTTCTGCGGGTTTCATTTATGGGCTATCATTCTGTTCCATTAATCTATTTGTTTATTTATTTTTTTTTAACCAATGTTACACTATCTTGGTTTGTTGGCAATCTTAAGATCAGGTAGTACCAGTATTCAGAGTTACTCCTTCAATATTGTGTTGACTCTTCTGAGCCATCTGCCTTTTTTTATGTGAAGTTCAGAATCAGTTTGTCAATATAGATACAATAATGGAATTTTGAATGGGATTGCTTTGCATCTATAACTCAAGTTTGTAAGGACTGATCTCTTGATAATACTGTCTTCCTTCCATGAGCATATGGTATGTCTCTACTCATTTAGTGTTTTTTTTTTTTTTTTATATATATCTCATATATTTTGTCTCTTTCTTCATGTAGATATTAACAATAGTTTGTTTACTATTTGACTTTTTTTCCTTTTGGGGATAATGCTAATATAATTGTTAATCTGTTTTAAATTTCATATTCCACCCATTATTTCTGGCATATAGAATATTGACCTGGTATCCTGCAAAATTTTATAATTGCTTATTAGTTCTAAGGGGATTTTTTACAATTTTTTTGTAGAATCTGCATAAACGATCATCATTTTTATAAAAAGTGGCATGTGCTATATAAAAATCAATAAACAAATATGTTTGATCAAATATATTGATGATATGTCTAGAATTCTCCACCAGTTATGTGGTATTTCATGTCATCAGTGATGTAAATGGTTACAAATTAGTCACGGAGATGGGCCAGATGTCTTAAGGTCTTTCTCTTCATTGATTCATCTTAATTATTATAATTATTACATTTGCTAGTGACAGCTCTAGTATTAGAGGCTACTAGATACATCCACTTAAATCACTTCTAGAAATAAAATTGTGTTTTCAGTTCACATTGTTTTGGGTACATTTAGCAAAAGTCTTTTAAGTACATTTGAAGAGACACATTAAAAGCTACAGAATAAATGTTTAGCACAAAAAAAATGTGGGCTCAATGGAAAAAAAAACTTTCTTATCATAATCTGAAGATTGTGATTAATTTAATACATGTAAAACTTCTATAAATTTTCATGTAGGTTAGAAGCAACTTTGCTAGATTTTTAGGTCCAAAGCTATTTATTTTCCTCCTATAGATGTATGAGAAACAGGGATTTGATATCAGGTATAACATGCATGTTTTATTCAAAGCCATTCTCTATTACCATACTTGTCAGGAGAGCTCCCAAGAGGAGGTTAACAGAAATTGACAATACAAGCTGGGAGAAAGATAGAGGTATCCAGAAACAAGACAAAGAAAAGAAATGGGAAAAAGAAAATGAACAAACAGAACATCTTCAGAAGCAGTGACTTCTTCCTTTGGAAATAGTCACAAATCTCCCCTCTGAGTCATATTAGGTCCTACTTGTTTGAAACAGGAATGAGGCTAGTGGAAAGAGTGTGGGAGAGTGCATGGACAGAGTGTGACTAAATGACAGGGAGAGAGGGACAGATTCCTTCAATGACATATTGGAGATCACTTCATCATGTATTTAAAATGTCTTTATTTGACTTTTAAATCCTGATTGATAAAAATTTTGCAATTATATTATCTCAGGAAAAATCCTCATAGCATTTTGCAATTCCCAATTTAGATAGCTGATTTCATGTTTTCAACAGTCTGTCAAACTTCTGACAGGTGTAACTTTTCTCCTCTGGAACACCAGAAAGACATTGTGTGGGAACATTGTGCTGGTAAAGCAGTGAGCCACATTAGAATTCTGAGACGCTTGGTAGCAAGTGCCTTTGCAACTGCATATGGATGCTGGTGGCTCAGGGGTTGACTTACAGCTTTAGGGTCTCTGCAAACAAATGCTTCTCAGTATCGGGTAAGCCTAAGTCAATATTGCTCAGGAAGCCCTTTCCAGTGCCAGAGGGTCACCCTGGAATAGTGAAATCACAGTCTCTAAAATGAGACATAATCATATTTCCTATTACATTTTAATATGTATACAATGTTTAGAATGATTTCCCTAATCTATTAATAAGGTCAGGATATTGGTTTGATATGGGTTGGTGGGTACTAGTAGCAGAGCCCCTGGTCCATCTAGTTTTAGTTCAAGTCTGTCTACTATGAGGTACTATCTACACTCTGAAGAGGGGTATTCATGTAGGTTTTTCAAAGGCATCAGAAATTGAGTTTAAAAACAAAGGGATTTGACAAAGATGAGTGGAATAAAACATTCAAACTGATCTCCAGAATGAGCATCATCTGCATAATCAATGCTGTTCCATTTGATGCTCCCTGTTACAGAAAAACAGACCACAAACTATAACCTACAGACTAAATCTGGCCCATTGCCTATTTATGCATAAGCCAAGCATAGTGTTTACATTTTTTAATGTTAACAAAATAGCAATATTTTTGACAGAGGAAAATTCAAATTTTCATAGATAAAGTTTATTGGATCACAGTCATCCTCATTTGTTTGTATATTGCTTTCACAATACAAAGCAGAGTTGAATAGTTGCTATGGAGACTCTATGGCTCACAAAACCTAAATATTTACTCTTTAGACCTTATATGAGTTTCCTAGGGTTGCTATATCAAATGGCTTCAAACATTGTCATCAAACAACAGAAATTTAGTCTCTCACTGTTCTGAAAGCTAAAAGTCCACAATCAGTGAGATATGCCCACTCCAGAAGTTCTGGGGGAGATTCTGTGCCCTGCCTTTGCCAGCTTTGTTGATTGCAGCGATTCCAGCTCTCTGACCTCTGCCTTGCCTTCCCTCAGATACCCTCTCTTATCTATTCAAACACATATTTATCTTTGGATTTAGGGTCTACCAGAATGATCTTTTGTGAGATCCATAACTTGTTTTTTTTTTTATCTATAAAGGCCTTTTCCTTTCTTCCCAAAAACGTTCACATTTATAGGTTTTAAGTGTTAATAACTTCAGGGAAACTGCCATTCAACCCACTGGAACCCTTTAGAGAAAAATGTGTTGTGATTTGGGATTTTAAATCTCAGTCATGGGAAAATGGGAATGTGGGAGAGAGAAAGGATTTATTATGAGAACTATTGTGTTTTGCCTGTGAGGATTGCTGTTTTATCCTAAAGGGAAAAGGAAGTCTTCCAGTAGCTGGATGATCTTTACACACAGTTGAAAGGATACTATTTTGGGAAAGATAGGTATTAGGTCCACCTATATGTAATTCCTTATTTTCTAAAATGACTCCTAAAGTGTACCATATGCCAGTGATTGACAACTAGCCTAGAAACTTGCCCACAAAAAATAGCTTCTCATTTAAAAAACACCAGTATGTGCAAACTGATACCCTGCTAAGAGAAGCTATAACAAAATAGTAGATCTGGCTCAATTAAGATAACCCACTTACAGCTACATCTTCTTTTTATTTATTTCATATGAATGTAAAATTTGATTCTCTCCAATTGTTCCCCAAAAAAATGAACTCAGAAAAATTAAATATTTAGGAACACCAAAAAGGTATCTTAAAAGGCTCTCTAGGAATATGGAGGTTAGGGGAGGAATCAGAATCCTGTGGCTGGCCTCCCTATGTGTTTATTAAGCCTATGGATTTTGCTTGAAAGGTCCCCTTTAAGGGGACACACACTGACTATTCAGCTGCAGCACCTCAGGACAGGTAGAACTCTGCCAGGAACTGTGGTGTCACTATAGGCAGCTGACTGATCACAAGATAGGACTCCTGCTCGTGGAGAAAATCAAAGGGGAGCTTTGGCCAAAAGAAGGGGATGGACTGTCAAGGAATCAGAAAGTTTGGATGTCTGACCCTTCCACAAATCTGTGATGAAGAGGATGAAAATTTTTGTCTCTCTCAGTCCTAGTTAAATGAGTAGACTAAGAGGTAGAAATGCTGTTTTTCATTGCATCAGTGCAAACATCAAAGAACCTAGAGTAATTTTCTAGAATTTGGAGGACAACAATGGAGAATCCCCATGGAAATGGAAATTAGCAGAAATATATATGAAATAGATCTGACTTTTCTCTATGAACAAAAAAGAAATTTATCCCAATGAATGTTTCTTTGCTACTCATAAGACCTATCTATAGGGTTTTTAATATGTCCTAAAAAAGATGACAATTGAGCATAGTTATATGGTGGTAAATATATAATGTATATACACATGCATATATATATATAGACATACACGTGTATACATGAATGTGTATATTTTCAATATATATACACAGAAATATTATCCACATAAATATGACTGTTTAAATATGTATATGTATTGAAACTTTATGTAAAAATATATGACTAAGTATAGGTTATAAATACAACTATAAAATCATTTAAATGGAAGGGACTTACAACTTGCTTGTTACATGAAATTGTTAAGGAGGGAGTTCAATAAAAAAAAAAAAATAAATAAAGATGTTCAATTAAATTCACTGAATCACCTGGACTTCCAAGGCACAAGGTTGGGAGCAACTGCTATGAGAAGTTGAGACTGTTATGTTGTTAAGGAACATCACTTAAAAAGGACCTTTTTATGTAAAGACAAAGATAAGTATTGACTATTTTCTTGGCAAAGACTTAAGTGCAATGAACAAACCTAAAATAAGATGTTATGATCGTGATGCCATATTCTAAAAAGGAATGTAAAATAGATTCCTTTTAGTGGAATCACACCCATGCAAGCTAAATAATCTTTTCTTCTAAATCTAGATTTATTCCTGCTCCTGCTTGAACATCATATTTTTTCACAATATAGACATTCTTATTTTATTCTTCAAACATTTGTTCAAAGGCATTGAAGATTTGGAATCATAGTTCTAGGAAGGTGAAACCTTGGGCTCTGTCATGCTACAGAAAAGAATGTGAAAAGTAACTGAACAAGCCTGATTCTGCTACTGGCTCTACTGTAACAAGTGTCTCAGTCCTGGTGTCATTTAAAATAGTAAGTTAAAGCTGGGCTTGTGGTAGCACATGCCTGTAATCCCAGCACTTGGGAGGCTGAGCCAGGAGGATTGTGAATTCAAAGCCAGCCTCAGCAATGGCGAGGCACTCAGCAACTCAGTGAGATCCTATCTCTAATAAAATACAAAAAAAAAAAAAAAAAAGTGCTGGGGATGTGGCCCAGTGGTCAAGTGCCCCTGAGTTCAATCCACTTACCAAAAAAAAAAAAAAAAAAAACAGTAAGTTAAGGGAAGGAATAAAATAGATTACAGTTTTTAGGAGGCAATATATAATCACTGAGGTTCATTTAGGGAGTGATGGCTTTGGATTTGTGGCAGAAAGGCTGGATTGGGTGCCTTGGGGATCTCTACCCCATGGTGTGAGTGTGTGAGGTATCTGATAGTGACATTCATTGCTCAGTGCATGCTATACCTTTAGCAAATCACATTAAAACTTCATTGGAGTTCTTCTTGAAGACAAAAGAGGCAGAATTATGTTTCATGTTGACATTAGGTGGAATGAATTGAAACATTAAGGACAAAACATGGAGAGAGCATAATAAGTACTTAATTCAATAATTCAAAATCATACATTAGACTTGGGTTTGCCTATCTTATAAAATCAAGGGATTAAAGCAGGATTATCTAAATGAATAAATAATTAGAAAGTAGAAAGCTCTCACTTTCTAAAAACAAAAGCGAAGGTAAACTTGTGATAGAAAACTCCCAGAGAATAGGAGTGTGTAAGGAAAAAAAATCACTTGCCATAAGAGGAACTATATGTAGGACATCATCAGTCCAAGAGAGAGTGCATCTTTGACTTTTTCTTCTAGATAACAGAAGAATGAAGCAGCAGAAGCCCTAAGTGTCATGTGGAATAAATCAGGATTCTGTCAATGACCACACGTATAGTGGCAAGTAATTAATGACTTAGAAAGGAAGAAGTTGGAAATGCAAAAGTAAATAGATGAGGAGGTGCATGGTGTGAAGTAATTTTGTGTTTAAAATAATAAACTGACACATCTAGATCCAGACACTTCTTCTAGTCTTTGCAAATATCAGAAAGAGGCTTCTGAATCGATAAGAATGTTTGTTTATCTTGAACATAAGCCAAACAGTATCAACAGTTGGCAGAGGATTATGCATGAAAAAGGAGGCTGGGGAATCAGGGACATATGTTTGTTGTGAGAAAATGCTATTGCCCATGCACAGGGCCTTCCCCAGAGGGATCTGAAGGAGACCAGGGCAAATCAATCACATGGTAGAATCCATCCCCTGTCAGTATTGTATAGCTGAACTTGGATTGACTTGAACAACTTTTTTTCCTTAAGGGAAGATGAAGAGAAAAAAAAAAAACCTAAATAAACAGTTTATAGGCTTTCCTGGGTGCCACTCCCTAGACTAGCACGATGTGCCACACCACCAGCACCACACATATTCCTTCTGGACTCCTGGGCACTGCTCTGAACAGCGTCCCCCTTTACACCAGAAATCTGTCGAGCAATATGGCGGGGTGGGGGGGAGGGTAAGAAAAAAGTAGAAGAGGTATTAGAAGAAGAGGAAGAAAGAAGAACATGTAGTCGAAAAAATTCTCAATCGTCGGGTTGTAAAGGGCGAAGTGGATTACTTCCTAAAGTAGAAGTTTTCTCAGGTGAGGACAACACATAGGAGCCAGAAGAGAACCTGGACCTCATTGCTGAGTTTCTACACTCACAGAAAACAATAGGTGAGACATAAGTTAGACAGAGGCAAGTGTAGAGCTGATTCTGATTCTGAAGATAAGGGACAAGAGAGCAAACCAAAGGAGAAGAAAGATTCAGAAAAGCCACAGGGCTTTCCCCTGGGTTTTGGAGCCGAGTGGATTATTGCAGCTACAGAATCCAGGGGAGAGCTCCTGTTTCTGATGAAATGGAAAAATTTTGATGAGGCTGACCTGGTCCCTGCCAAGGAGGCCAATGTCAAGTGCACACAGATTGTCATATCTTTCTGTGAGGAAAGGCTGACTCGGCATTCCTACCCCTCAGAGGATGATGACAAAAATGATGACAAAAATTTAACTCTCCTGAGTACCAGTCCCTCTCAACTTGACTGTGGGTTTAAGTGGGGAGAGAAGGAGTTCTATGGTCTTGACACCATAAAGGTGGCATGAGAAGATGTCCTTTAAAGAGCCAGTCCAGTTTCTACATCCTGAAACCGCAGCCCCAGTGCTTTATCGCTGTTCCAGGCTGTATAGTTTGCACACCCACCCCATTGGAGGGGAAGGGGCAACCCTTCTGCTCTTTACTAAGAAAGGCAAAGGGCCTTCTAGGAAGGACAAAATTTGCAGACTTGGGTGTGTGGGAAGGCAAAAGATACTGTTGATCTTCAAAGAGCATCTCCACAACCCACAGCCTTCTAACCCACAGTGATAATTCTGCATTTTTACAGCATGGCATGTGTGTAGTTTTTGGCTATTACTGGTGAATTATTTGGGGTGGGAGGGATAAGGTGGTGAAGAAGGAGATGAGTAGGATCATTTTTGTTAAAATTTGGGGCCTGATTTGGTTCTGTGTCCAGAATATTTTACCTTAAAATAAAATGTCATTGACACCATAAATGAGGACTTTGAGAGACTGTTTAAAAGCTGTGAATTCCTGAAACCTATAAGCCAAGGTGTTCCCTGCTTGAGTTAATGTTGTTCCCCACAAAGGACTAAACCACTTCGTAAGTTACCAAAGCTGCCATTTTAGAGATAGAAACTGACTGAGATGGGAAGGTCTTTTATTGGAGAGTATACACGGGCAGATCATTTTGTCTTAAAGGTGCTAATTCTTGCAATTAGACAAAAAGACCCTTTCTTTTCCAATTATGAATTTATATATAAAATCAGGTTGTCCATCTAAGCCACTGGCTAAAGTAATAGGGGAAGGGCCAAAGGAGGCCAAAGGGGAAAGGTAGGGAAGGAGGAGGACCCATACTCTTGGGATAGAAACTCTTGGAGCCTCTCCTTTTTAAACTTTGAACTCTGAAACCATTAGTGACAGGGTTTAGTCAATGGTAGCACAAGTTTCATTAAGTCAATTCAAGGATTGAGTGGTTTCAAAAGCCCTGGTCTCAGGAGATTGGGGCAGTGGTTTTCTTTAAACACGTTAAAATTTTTTTTGAAGAAAAAGTCTTATGGATTAACTGATAACCAAAATGCAGTCTTAAATCATGAAATCCAAAAGTTCCTGATATTATCTAGACTTACATCTAGAGTTACATTGTGAAATCTTTTTAGGCATGTGAAATTTTTGATCAAATGTTAAACTTCATACACATTATCAGATTTTGTCTTAATAAAGCTATAAATTTATAATTAATCCCTGAAAAAAAAAACAGTTTGTAATTAGGAAAAGGGTGGTGATCATGAAGAGCAATATATGGACTGACTGTAATAATAATAATATATGCTGATTATATATGCCAGGCAATGTGTTAAGAACTCTGTGTGCACTGTTTTACTTCATCTTCATAACAAATTTTTAAATGGATAATTAAATATTTGTGTTTTATAGAAAAAGAAAAAAATATAAAGAAGTAGGAATACTTTGCTCAAGTACAGAATTACTGTCACTAGTAGTACTATAACAGTTATTAAACATTTACTTGATGCCAATAATTATTATAATTTCTCCTAATTTGGTCACATAATTTTCATTTTCCCTACCTGTGAATACTATTATTCCATTTTTTAAATGAGAAAAGAATATGGGTGACTTGGATTCTAAATCCAATTAGCAAATCTTAAACCCATATGTTTAACTTTTGGACTAATCTGCTCATGTGTTACTGCCCACAAGCCTGCCAGAAGAAGACTCATTCAAATCTCTGTGTGTTAATTTAACTGATGATGAATTTAAGCCTCTTTCCAATTCAAGTGGGAACTGAAGATATTTTGATACAGTAAATAATGATGGGACCCAAATCTTGCAGCCAGTTATTATTTTTGCATGTTATCATTTTACATGTATTATTAAAAGAATGAAAAAGGAAAAAATCAATGTGAAGCTAGATTAATATAAAGTATGAACATTGACATTTTCCAAGAATATCATGCATGATATAACATTTTAAGTGAAGTTTATAAATTACACAGAAATTCATTTTCCTTAGTAGATGTGTGGCACACACATCTTGGTTCCCATTTTTGGTAAAATTTTTACCACTTCCCAAGGACATAAAATATAGTAAACTTTGCATGAAAACAAAGACTTAAATTCACTGATTTGAATCATATGAACTTGCCATTATAATTAAGAAAAGTTTTAAAGCTCAGTTTTAAAGAAGAATGAAATTATGACATTTGTCAATAAATAGATGGAGCTGGAGAATATCATGCTAAGCAAAACACACCAAATCCAAAAAAATAAAAAGCTGAATGTTTTCTCTGATATGCAGATGCTAATTCACAATGCATAGAATCAGACATTATTACGCAATGTACATATGTAACTATACGACTGTTGGGATTCTACCCCATGTATAACCAGAAGAATGAAAAATTATACTTCATTATATATGATGTATCAAAGTGCATTCTATTGTCGTATATAACTAATTAAAGAAATTTTAAAACTTTAAAAAAATGCACAAAAATTAAAAATGCTTTGTCATTCCAAAGTATTACAGATGCAATAAAAATGGTATTACTATAAAAAAAGAAAAAAGAAATAATGACATATTCAAATGACATTTGCAGAAAGTAAAATTAGTTGTTGAAATAAATTTATTTCATTGCTTTGCTAAAAACATATGATTTTACATAAAATATGTGGTTAGTTATTTATGAGCTAACATTTAGTGACCCTCACTGAGAACGTTTGCACAGAGTATGTGAAATACTACTTGGATCTCAGCACCCGCTATCGGGGTCACTTTTATATAAATAATTTCATGACAAGTTACCATAAAAATATAAGCAAAAACCTTATGCTGAATTTTCAATTATGTAATTAAATTGATCAATTAAAATTTCTCACATTAAAAATATGGTCAAAAGGGTGAAGAAGGAAAAAAAATGGTAGAATGAGATGGATATTATTACTGTAAGTGCATGTATGAAGTCACGAATGCTGTGAATATACTTTGTATACAACCAGAGATATGTAAAAGTGTACTCTATAAGTATAATATGAAATGTAATGCATTCTGCTGTCATTTCTAACAGCTCTTTTTAGTAATATTTTAATTATTTGTTTTTTGTTGTTATGCATCTTTTTCATTTATGCACAAAACTTAACCATTGAGGTTTTCAACAAAGTAATAAGTGTATAACAGGCTTACTTCTCTGAGGATTCCAGTCACATTGGAAGTGTCAAATGTTGGTCTAGAGCCATAAAATCATTAACTATCTACCCTGGCATAAGATTAGTTCTCATTAAATTGTACCTATAATTTCCAACACATTACAGGATTCTGAAGTTACTCTATAATTTTTTTTTCCCTTCTTTAAACAAAATCATAATGTTTCCTGACACCAGAGAAGTCATCTTCTGAAAACTCAACAGAGGGTAAAAACACATTTCACTCAATCATTTATTTTCCCTGTTTTTGACAATGAATAAACATATTTATAGTCCTTGATAAAAACCTACCCTCCTATTATCTTCTCCTAGATATGAGTGAATATTTATCAAATACCATGGAGTCAGATTGATCAATACACTACCTAGCCTCCCTGCTTCTTTGCTTATCTAAGAATGAGTTACTATGGGAACAGTGGCAGATCTGTGAATAGCCCAGTAAAAATATTCCACTTAAACAGGGATTCCTAGTATTTCATTTCTAAGAAAGTTTGCTTAAAACCTGACATTTTCAAAAGCCAAACATTTAAAAAGTCATCTAAAACCTATGTTTTCAAAAATGTTTCTCAACATTAGAAAGAAAACCTCTGATTAGGAAGTCTACAAAATACTGATTGCATGTGGCATGTAAGATACTTTGGTAGACATTTTCGTAGGAGTGCAAAATGATTTTATCCATGGAAAATCTGTGACAATTGGAGCAAGTACACACACGGTCATAATCTTTCAGAACTAAAAACCAATTACAATACAAAAGAATAAGCATTGTAGCCAGTAGTTTTCTTTATACATTCTTTCAAGAGGCTTGATGACAAAGAATATGCACCTCTATCCACATCTGGAGAAGTGTTACCTGAGGCCCCTTCTGTTTATAAGTCTATTTCAGTGTAAGTTTCCTTCCACACCCCACAGAGAATATCTATACCTGGACTAATTGAAGGACATAGCTATTCAGTAGCAACTGTACACTTCACAACAAGCTATTCCTGAGTGATCACATTTCCCAAATGGTCAAGAATGAAGCTCAGTGAAATTATTAAATATTTTCCATAAATGAAACTAAAAGTGGTTTTAATTAGCATATATCCTCAAAATAAATTGGCATTTTGTGTCAGTGTTGACAAATATTACAAATATGGAAATGTTTCAGAGTCCATTAAGTTTTCGCATCTTGTTTCCTTTTTTATCTTAGTGTGGTTATCAATTTGCCCAGCAATAATTTCCCTCTTCCTCAGTGTTGAGGAAGAATACTTGACACATAGGTAGCATCAACAAATATTATCTAAATAAATGCTCTCATTAGGTAGAAGGAATTGAAGAGAAATAAATGGAAAAGAATAATTTTTTAGTTCCCATCTGTGTGGTGCCAGGTGTTAGACCTCACATTTATTTCACTTCTTTTCAATAAATATCCAAGGACTTGAGAAAGAGTAAAATTAATTAATTGCTAACAATCAGAATTCAATGTTTCGTTTTTAAAATAAGGACAATAGAGATAATTTCATTTTCACTCTTAATTCATTCACCTTTAATTACTGACTTTGGAAAAGTACTCGTGGCATGCATAAATTATTTTTCCATGTCTATTATAACCTATTATAATCAAAGTCACCATTTTACTAATTTTTTAGCATTTGAGTATAAGAATCAAGCATAAAGACTTGATCAGGAAAAAATTAAAATGACTCACTGATTTGCAAATGCTGTCATCTTTTAAGAAAATGATGACATATAAGAAGGCATTTGAGGAGTTGATTAAAATAGAAAAGTATAATTATAATTATTGATTATACTACTCTAGTAAGAATGAAAAAATGAAAGGCAATGACAAAAGGTTTTTTCTTGTCAGAAATTTCAAATAAACATTCATCTTCAATTGCTATTTCCCTAGAACAGTAGCAAAATGAACTAAGGTGCTTGGATTCTTGAGCTCTGAGAGCTCCATTCTGATGTAAATTGAATTCTATTGTTTCTCCTATTGAGAACGTATGTCCCTAATGCTGGCACTCTTACATGATTTAATTAACTAATACCAGTCAAATGCATTCAGAGTTTATGCAAGAATAGTGGATTCTAGCAACATTTACAAGCTATTAGGAATGATTTTTTACATTGCTGCCAGTTCTGCAAAGCAAGACCTGCCACCATGTTAGAGGATCTTAGCAACAGAATAACATGCAAACTAGTTTTCTCAGATTTATGAAATGAAACCAGCAGTACTAGAAAAACCAACTTTCTAATGACTAGAGATTGAGATGTGATTGTTTTTTTCTGATCCAGTGTCATATGCCTGTCATACTGACCTTAAAATTCCTTTAGTATTATAACTTTTGGCTTTAATTTTATATAAATGACATTGGCTCCTAGGAGAGTTGGAAGGTAACTAGTCAAATATGTATAAATGTTTTCTTAAAAGATCTCATGTTTATTATGACAAAAAAAATTGTACTTATCTTTCATTGTTATGGATTCAGTTTACTTTGGTTCAAAAAACATCCTTTAGTTCCTCTGATAGATTTATAGGACCCAGGTACAGTCCCTTTTCTTACAGGAGTTTATATTAACTGTGACAATACCCATATTGACAGATCCTTAAATTTTACTCATAGGGAAAATCATTCATAAGCAGTTTATTAATGTTTGTTTTGCAATATTTTTCACTGAGATCAACCACACTGCATGTCTATCAAGTTCAGGTATAAACTCCTTGAGGATTGTGCTTACTTGCTATTTTCTCATGAGTGCCAAGCACAGGGCCCAGCATACAAAGTATGTGAGTTGAACAAATGTCTTCTGTGGAATGGAGCAGGATACTTTATCAGGTGTTGGGTATTAACAATCAGGAGGATTGCTGAAATATAGGTGTCCATTACTCCCCCTTCAGGATTTTAGTGTTTCTGAGCATCAATATGTTTATAAGAATTTGTTTCTATTCATTTAGTACAGTTTCTTCTATTCCATTGTTTACAATATTTTTTATTTTTTTCCACTCAAATTGTTTGATGTGAATTGACGAGGATTCTTCTCATTGCATAAGCATGTAATCAACACTAGAAGAAGTTCTATATTGTCATATTGGAATATCTTTTAAAATGTCAAGGAAAGAATTCAGAAACAAAAACACACAAGTCTGTCTGGCCAGCATGATAAGCTATGACTTTATGCTCTCAAGCACGAATGAAAGCATTAATTTCAACAGCTTTGTTATAACAGTGGTTTATCACAAATCCTCAGTGTTCAATTTTTCAGCATTTGCCAAATGTGCTGCATAGACTCATGGTAATGATTCGCTTTGAATATTCAAATACTTGAGCTCTCTATTGCATTTTATAATTAATATTATAACAAAATGATTTTGTCCTTTGTTGGCAGTTTTGCTGTACCCATGTGGTGTTTCTTTAGGGATCCTTGTGCTTTTGATTCTGGGGGGAAATGGACTTCTCTGTGAGCAGATATCTGCTAGTTATTGCAGAGATACAAAACATGAAACAGCATGTCTGTGGCAACTCTGGAAAAAAAAAAAACAGCTAAAATAACAAAATATCTGTTGAATGGATGCACATTTTCTATTATTTCCTTCAGGAGAAAACTCAGCTCTTTTATGACCTGAGGTAGTCTCCACATGAGTTACATAATCTCTACTTGAAATTTGCCAACAGCAATAGATTTGCATAGAACAAAAACCTTGCTTAAGAACATCCAAACCATTTAAATGGAATTTGCTAATTTCAAAGGTTTTTTATTTAAACTCCTTATTCCATTGTTCTGGGTGCATTAATTACTACCCATCTTTAGAAGACCATCTTTCTTCAGTTTTGCCATTTTGACCATGATAAACATGGGATTTAGGATTCTAAGAAATTATGCTCTAGATAGGAGCCTCAGAGAGACAATATATCAAAAATCCCCTCTAATTCAAGAAGATTTGATGTAATAGTAGAATGAGTTGATGATGATTTTCATAGACTCAAAAACAGTGTTGCTACTTCAAAGTATATGTGATGAGAAAAAGAGTGAAACCATAAATCCTAACCAGAGTTAACCTAATGAATAATTTCATTATTTTTATGTAATGTTGGTTCACTTACCAGATCATATTCAAATCAAATTGCATTATTCACAACTTTTTGAAATACAGCTAAGAAACAAACACAAAGGAAAAAATAAAAGAATTAAATGTCTATGTTTTCTTCTCTGAAAAACATTTTAGAGGAAACAATAGTAGTTAAATCAAGTATTTTGCATGTTTACTGGTAAATTTTGTTCAATGTTGCATATTTTTACCAAGCCATGGACAGGGAGCCTCTCCCAACCTATCCAAGACACATATGTATGTAGTGCAGAAAAAAATGCAGGAACCTATCTGAGGACAAGCCAGGGGTCGACCACAACATTCAAGTGAGTGATGTGCCTGGAAGAGTCACCTAAGTGAAGCTGATGGTTGAGGCAAAATGATCCAGAGCCTGAGATTTTTTTTTTTTTTTTTTTAATGAGTGTGTTAATGAAGCCAAAGAAACAATATTTTATACTGTTTTCCAGGAGAAACAAAAACAAAAACTTTAACATACCAAATTCCAGCCACCTCTTCTGCTAACAAGAAGGAATAAAAATGCAGAATGCCTGTATCCTTTTGAAACCATTTCTCCAGCAAAATAATCACCTTACATAGTAACATGAAATGAGCATTCTTATCTTTTGTGAAGGAGAACATTTATGAAAGAAAATAGTCTAATCTACTTTGATAAAAAATCGCGACTGTAAAATAGCTCATTAGAAATAAAAATGAAAAGTACATTTTATTACTAAATGAAAGAAAATAACTTTGGTATCTGAGACAGAAAACTGACACAGAAAGATTTCAATTTCTCAATTTTTATCAATGAAAGCACTGAATTAGATGACCACAATGATACTTTGTAACTTTAGGACTTTATAAGATTTCATAGATTGCTAAAGAACCATAATTTTCAGGTCACATAAGTTACAAAGATATCAATAACCCATAGTAGCATCTGACTTTTCTTCTGCATCATAGATAATGGTAATTCCAGAAACTTAGGTGAAACAAAAATCAGCTGCAAAACTGATCAAGGAGGTGAAAGCTTGAGAACTTGCAGTCACAAAGTTTCAGGAGTTGATTAAACTCATACATTTAAAAATTCAATGATTTTTTACAGAATGGAGTGTGAAGTATTTGGCCCATTAGGTAAAATGAATCCAAATGCCGCCTTCCCTCACCGAACAATTAGACAGAAGGAAAAAAAAAAAAAAAAAAAAAAAAAAAAAAAAAAACAAAAAAAAAAAAAAAAAAAAAAAAAAAAAAAATAAAAAAAAAAAAAAAAAAAAAAAAAAAAACAAAAAAAAAAAAAAAACATAAAAAAAAAATAAAAAAAAAAAAAAAAAAAAAAAATAAAAAAAAATAAAAATAAAAAAAAAAGATCAACGTTTTTCTCACAGTTGCTTTGTGAGCAGGGGTGTCATAAACAATCACATATAATTTTATTTCCCTGCTCATGATAATCACTGCTATTACCCACAGAAGGAGCTTCTCAGAGGATGGAGAAAGATACAGAAACTTTTGGAAAACGTGAACATATGTATAAAGATTTCGTTTCTCAGAAGGTCTACTGTTAGCTTTTTCTCTCTCGACAGTTCCCTCCCCCTCTCGTTTTCTGCTTTTCTCTCTCTCTCTCTCTCTTCGCGCCATATTATTTAGTGAAGGCCAACTACATGCCAGGATGTGAGCTCTTTGGATGACCTAGTTAAAGTCGGCTTGCACTTCCTCAGTTCAAAATCAAAGACCCATGAGGCTGAGCGAGGGCTCGGGAGGTCGTTTATCTCAGACCCCTGCGTTGACTAGTAGCTGCTCCAACCCTTCCTAAACTGAGGTTGGAGCGTCGCTTCCAAAGCACCCCAGGGTGCTATAGAAGCTGTGCTGGTGGCTCAGTTCTCTGCATTCTCCTTCGCAGTCAGGGGCCAATCAAAGTTCCCGAGAGGTGGAAAGGCCACTATACCTTTAGATGTTTTGCCTTTCAAACGAACTCGAAATGAGTTCCTCACAATAAGCGGCCATTTAAAACTTCCTGGGCTATCTGAAAATGACAGAGATTTAACTGTTACTTTAGAGAACTATATTTCACTTGACATATCAAGTCTTCTGTCTGTTCCTTAAAATGGCAGTTAGCTCACTAATCTTCCATTTTCTCTCCACGTAGGCCATTTAGTGAATGTCTGGGCATCATCTAGTCAATAATTTCCTCTCATAACGATGGACGTTGTACAAATGAGTAAGCTATTTGGCATAAAATTCACAAAAGCAATAAAATATGTTTTATCTAAATATTTTAGGCAATCGGAAATAAGAATAGAGCAATTCACATTCTATATAATGAATAGGCAGCAAAATTAATATGCACCAATAAAAAAGAAAAGAAATATATATGTACATTTTTTTTCTTTCTCTTATTCATGTAGGAGAAAATGTGAGCCAAATAATGACAAGTAAATCTTCTTTCAGTGAATATGAAGGTTTGCATTTGGAACCTTGAATTCAGATATTGCTCATGATAATAGGAAGATCATGGTGGATTTTAAATAAGGATGCACCTATATTAGTGTGGTTCAAAGCCCACTCATTAATCATAGATGCCCCTTATATACAAAACTCTCATAAGCAGGAGTGGCAACACAAAGTTTTAGCCATGAATTTTTAATTACTATTTGGGAGATTTTATACTTATATGCATATCTTTTTCCCATTTCAGTATTCTTATTACATACTTTAGAAGTCAGAAAACAATTTTTTTCTCTAAAGGTACAGATAGAAAATATTTTCTGTTTTGCAAAGTGTCTGTCACTCTATTCAATTCTACCATTGTGGAGTGAAAGCCATCACACAGGATAAATAAACTAATTGGCATGGCTAGATTTGGCTTTCTCTGAACCACAGTTGGCCCATGGTCTACAGTTTTACAATTTGTGTCTTATATCATAAAATTTCAAGAAATATTAAAGATTTAAATGCAAAATAATAAAACTATAAAAATACTAGAAGAAAACTTAAAAATTTTCTAATGTTAATGTTAAAATATATTTTAATTATAAGCCCAAACTCAGAATTCAAAATAAACAAATGATTAACTTGACCACATAAGTGTGTTTTAAAAAATGTCAAAATGCTGAGAAAAACTGTAGAGAATATATCTGTAACTCATAACATAAACACTAGATTGATGTCTTTACTACATTAAAAAAATCCTCCTAAAAAGAAAAAGGGCAAAAAATAGGAAGATAATTTACACAAAACATATAAAATATACCTTAAATATATGATCTCAAAGCTTAACCTCTTTCATAATAGGTAAATTTGAAATTAAAATGACCATAAGTTACCATTTTCACTTCTAAGAACAGAAAAAAAAATCAAAATGTGATACCACATTATATTTGTGAGTACGTTTGGATATTGGAGCTCTTGAACACTGCTCCTGTTGGTACAAGTCAATATATTTTCTATGGAGATCAATCAACTTTTCATTTAAGTTTTTATGAAAACATCTAAAATAATGAACAGTTGATGTATATACATTTTCATTGACATTTAAAAACATGTTTTGGTTGAAATTGAAAATTCGGTAAAAATATGTTAATGTGAGCTGAGGTAGAAAGACTGCTTGATTAGCATTCATGAGGTCCTGGGTTCAATGACCAACATTCAATTAAAAAACAAAGAGGATTTGGTTAAGTAATATATAAAGCAACTGCAGACAATTTTTACTCACTTCCTCATAAATTAGTACAGTTTCATACAAATAAGAAATTTAAAATCTATTATTGTCAAACCTATTATAAATGTCTTTTAGCCTGCATTTTGATGACAACTTTGCAAAAACTCTGACATTACCTAAAGACCATGGCATATTATCCCTAATTCATCTAGTGTTGGTTAATTCATAAAAGTTTTCTAATTGTGTAAGTATTTTTGTTACAAGTGCTACAGTTGTACATTTCTGGTTTTGTGTTTCTTGTTTTCTACATTTTTCTAAAACTTTAATTTTTGATAATCCCATAACTCACAATAAATGAAAAATCCCTGCATGACTACCTTTAATTCACAATTATCACAGTGTTCTTTAGGAGAACATTGCACAATGTTCTTTAGGAGAGCATGTGACTTAGCTGTATCTTGTTATTCTTGTATTGGTGTGTGAACCTTTCAGTGAAGAAAAATACAGAACTTTTAGATAGTGAAGCCTGGTGAAGTTAGAGCAAATGCTAAGTTTCTTGAGTTACATATTAAAGAATGTGGTATCCTATCAGGAAGTCAACGTTCTCATGAATGTTTTTAAGCACTGAAATAAACAAGATATGTGATTTAGAAAGGGATATGTGAGATATGTGATTTAGAAACTTAACTGAGATCATTGAGGGGAGGCTGGGCTAGAGGCCAGAGGAATTTCAGGGAGAAGGCTGAACTAGAAGGCTGGTAAAGGAGCCCACATGAAAGGAAAGGCGGGACTGACTGGACACTGGAGTTGAGAATCAGAAGACTATTGAGGATGTGCGAGTTTATGGGAAGGGTGTTTAAAAGGCTCTAATATTTTTTATAAAAACTGTATACCTACTCTGATAGGTCACTGTCCTTGCTTTCTGTAGAAAAGTTTTAAGCAAAGACATATTTCTCACCCAGTTTGGATAATATAGCCATCATCTGCAAAACAGGAAGGCCCTTTGCTACATTAAGAAGTTGAAAGCATTAATGCAGTACTGCCCTACAGTGCTGTCACCCATTAATTCATAGGTGACCTCATAATTCAGTTAAGTTTTCCACTTTGAAGCCTTAAAACAGTTCCCATGAAAGTAAGGGTTTTCTCTAATTTTTTTATAATGAAAGTATTGTTGCAAACTACATGAAATGCTACTTTGTGTAAAAGCTTTTTGATTTGGGGTAAAATATGGTTCAGAGCAAATAACTTACCAGATTTTTTCATGTTGATGATATGTCTTGCACAATTCCAACCTGTTGATCAGATAGGACATTTCTGGTGGTCTGTACTTCATTAATAATAGATACCATCACCAGTCCAATACTCTAGTAATGTTTGCCTAAGTCAACCAGTCTGAATACAAGTAACAGTTAAATCCTGTTAAATCCTTCCTAAGTGTATGAAGTGTCCAGATTTACGAGAGAGTGTGTTTCTTGTCCCAGCAATGTTGAATGTTTAGTGGGATTGATGCAGAAGTATGATAAGCATTGGATGATAGATTTGCATTGTTAGTCTACATGTTCTTATACTTCTCTGACCTGGATATAATAGTCAGTGCCAATCCATTGATATCATCACTATAGAGAAGATACAGTTGAAGTTATTAGGGACTGGACACTCAGGTTTGAATCTAACTTCATCACTTAAAGTTTAGTTGACTATGGACAAATTAACAAATTATTTAATTTCTCAATGTCTCATTTTTCTCTCATGTACATTTTAAATGACAATAGGACTTTCTGTGGTATATTGTGAGTACTGGGTTAGTAAAGACAGGCAAAATGCTTAGAATACATCATAGTGAATAACATTGAATAAATGTAGTAATTATTAATAATACTTCTTCCACAGGGTAATAAGTTTGGCTGGGGCCATTAGACAGATTGCTGAAAATGAATCTAAATTACTTTCAGATAAAAACCACTGTTTCTGGAATTTCTAATTCAGAAAAGCTAAGTTGATCTGACATTTGGTTAAAATTTCTATCCAGAAGTAGGAAAGGCAAGTTTATAGGGCAAAAGGGCATATCTATATCAGGAACAGTGATGTCCGTATCTCCTAAGATATTTTCCATATTACTTTACAAAAGTTCTGTGTGACTGTTTTGTTTTGTTTTTTTCCTGAGTCACATATAAGGCGTTTGCTCTGTATTGTGACAGTACTTAGCATGGCATATCACCAGCTTAAACCAAAGGGGGATTCTGACTTTTCAGAAAAATACAGACTGATATATTATAAAGACTGAAAAATGATATGATTTAATAGGAAGGCCAGAAATCAAATTATATTTTGACCCTTTCCTTCACATAATTTTCTGTAATAAATAGTTAATTTATTTCTTGAAAATCTTCCACAAACCTTTTCTTTCTCATCACCTTTTCCCTCAGAATGAAAAAAAAAAAAAAAAAGAAAAGGGAAAAAAAACACCCTTCTATTTCAATATATTTTTTGTAGGTCAAACAGCACTAAAAAGGATCTGGAAATAATTTAATAATGAATAGAAAAAGAGCTCTGTGCCAAGAGCATCCATAGGAATCTCCAGAGGTCACTCAAGGGACCACAGTTGCTCGACATATATTTTTTCTTTAAAAGAATTTTTATTTCCCAATAAGAATATTGGTATTCATTATTCCATGAACTTTGCTACTGTTATGCCTTTGTGTAAGTTCAAGAATAATGCTTTTGTGGGTTCATGAGTTTTATACTGACTTTGAACAGCCATGATAGTTGCAATAAAAAAAGGATTGGAAAATGAATATCTTAAGATCTCTTCAAATAATAAGGTATTCTTCAGCATTGGTAGCACTTTGGCTAATGCATGACATAACTTTATGGGAATTAAGAATGGAAACTTTCCAGGGTAAGACAAATGGCCGAGCAACAGAACTACCTCTTTAGTGACTTTGTGCAGCGCACAATCTATGCAACTATATGTTGCATATGTTATATAATTTTGAAATATTCATATACCTACACTTTAGTATAAACTTCTAGTCTTAGAATTGCTGTATAATAGATGATGTACCTTTTTGTGCGTCTTTATTATCATGCTCATATTTTGACACCATCTGCTGCCCAAAGTTTGTCCAAAGTTGAGACTGTTTGAGGTATAGTCCTTCACATTGCCAAGTCTTCTCATAAATTTTGATTCCAGTTGCAAGTTGCAACAATTGGGGTCCCCAGAGCTACCCTCAATTTAAACAGACTGTCTACATAATTCAGGACAGACTGTGTACATACTCCCCATTTGATAGTTCACAGATCTCAGGAAAGCACTATTTTTACCACTACTTTAACTATTATGTTTATATAAAAGGTGAAAATTAGGAACAACAAGAGGAAGAAGCAGGGCAGAACATGGGGCTAGAAAAAGCATTACAGGTTTAAGCCTTTTGTGTGTTAAAGGAAGATGTTTCTGTGAGTTATCTAAGTGTGGCAATGTGCACAAGGATTATTGCCAATCCAGGATACTCACCCTGGCTCTGGTGTCTTCTATTGAGATTTCATTAGGCAATCATGATTGATTTTCCACATGGTTAAACTGAACCTCTGGCTCTTATCTCTGGAGGTTGGGCTTGTATCATACAGTTCAAACTCCCAACTTTTAATCATATGTTTGATCTTTCTAGCATGGTCATCCCCATAAGGAGTCATCTTTTTAACATATACTTTCAGGTAGGGTCTGGTAAGAACTGAAAAACTGACTATCTATATAAAGACTTTGAACCAGAGCTGGAAAGTGCAGCCTATCACCTGTTTTTTTTTTTTTTTTTTTTTTTTTTTTCAAGTTCAGCATTATCAGCACATGTCTTTGCCCTTTCTCATACATATTGTCTATACTTGCTTTTGCACTATAATATCAGAGTTGAGTGTAGTTACAAAGACTATATGGACCACATATTCTAAAAATTTACATCTTATCCTTTATAGAAAAATTTTACAGCACCAGGTCTGAATAATATAAAGCCTCTCATCACAGGATATGAAAAGGGTCTACTTTGTCTACAGGAAGGCTATTAAACTCATGGAAAAATGGAATATATGTACAAATCAGGCACCACAGAAAGCTTTGAAAGAAAGGACAGTATCATGGAAGTGGCAGTATGCTCCAGTTTTTAATTCTTGTTTATAATGTCTTATGCTACTTTTTAAAAAAATATAGAATGATTATCTTACTGTAGCCAATTTACCAACATAATTATGTTAATTTATATGTGCAAACATTTTATTAAGAGGATGATTGTGTGCTATGAAATGAATTTGTAGCACATATAGAGACAAGATCTAATTGCTACAAAAGAAGACTTAAACAGATAAATGATATTGCACGTTAAAGAACTGTGGAAGTGGTTTCTAAAAATTGAATAATGGAGGGAAGTCAAGTTCAAAAGCTGAGTAAATGGAGACATCTTGGTCAGAAAATACAGTAGTAGCATTATGACATTTGTAATTACCAAATATGGCAAACATTTATAAAAGGATAGAGAATAACCAAGTAAATGCTCATATATTTGTATGCATCTCTTTCTTCAGGTCAGTTATTTGAGAAAGTAAAATCCAGTTAAGGATATACCCATATATGTCCTGTGCATGTTTTTGTATTTTAATTATACCAGAATATATCCATTAATGGTACATAGTCTTATTTTCAAGTATTAAAATTATGTATATGTTATAACGCTTTAAACATCTTTCTTTTAAAACCTTAAATATAATTTGTTTCAACTCATTCATATTGATATAAATTCAGTTTATTTATATAATATGCTGTACAGTCTATATTTATGTAACTAATATTAATAAGAGCTCACAATTATTATCTGCCCATTGTGTGTTTGATCACACATGCTGAACTCTATATTAAACATTGAATGTTTTACAACAAAGATATGTGATTGGTACAATTTTTATTCCACAAATGAAGAAACTGGAGCATAGAGTTACATTTTGCTCAAAGTTGACAGAGCTTGACTTCAAAATTGACAGTTTGGCTCCCAAAGAAGTATCACTTTTAATAATTATGCCAAAAATGTCTGCCTTAAGCACAATTTAATTATTATCTTTGATGTCAGTGGGAATTTGAGCTGATTATGATGTTTGCCATTATAATATTTTACTAAACATGATTGAGCATGTCTTCTCTTGCCAGTGTGAAAATTTCTCCAGGTTTATAGCAGTGGAATTGCTGAGTTTTAAGGTATTTGAGTCTCCAACTTCATTAGATATTGACAAATGTGTTCTTCCAAGTAGAGCACTTAAAATCACATCAATATATACGCAAATGTAGGTGGTATTTGCAGATTTAGATGTACTTTTTTCACCTCATATGATGGATTGAAAGTGGTAGCTGCTGGCTTTAAAAATAGCTATTTCTTTAATTACTAGTTATTTTGAGCAACTTTACATATTTATTGATCATTCATACAATAGGGGAGACTTCAGCCTATTATTTGCAAGTACCAGTCCATAAATAATACTTAATATATGTACACTGACATTTTTTGAACACAAAATGCTTATTTCTATATTATAATGCTTACATCAAATACCACTCTCCTCTCTTATGCACCATCCTACCCTTCTTTGTTTAATCCATGCTTGTTACTCCAGAAATCCTTCCTTTTCTCACCAGTTTTCCAGTCTCCACTGGATCATTTTTATCAAAACTCAAATATATTCTTTTTCTCATAAAAAGAATTTTTGTTATGTATCACTATAATGCACTAATGAAAACATTTTAACAAAAGAGTTTTTCAGATCTCTATTTTCCTGACAAACTACTTTCCTGGTTGTTTGCTTCCCTTTGTAGCAACACACCTAGAAAGTTTCATTTACTCTCTTAACACACTCTGATAAACTCACTCCAATCATGATTTCTACCTCCTCACCCCACTAAAAATGCTGACATCAATATCACCATTAAAATAACCAAAGCTCAATTTTTCACCTATAGGTAGCATCTGAAGTAGTTGATCATCTCCTTTTTGCCTTTATCTACTTTTCTATGTCTCTTCCAAGATGACTCCTCTCCCTGGCTATATATTCATACTCCACACTCCCTGGCTATGTATAGTACCTCAATAGTTTTGTCTTTCCATCTCAGTTTTTCTTTCTTTTTTTTTTTTTTCTTTTTCTTTTTTCCTGGTTCTTCTCCTTACTCTCTAAATTAGAGTGTTCTATATCTTAGCCTTTGTTCTCACTCTCTTCATTCATTCATTGCTTTGGAAATCTCATCTATTCTCGTAGATCTAAAAATTATTATATTTCAAGTATATTAAAATTCTATTTCCCACACATGGTGCACCAACAGATAGCCAATGTGTAAATCCAGTATTCAACTTGGAATCTCCACAGGATGTCTAGTAGACATTTCATATTTGACATATTTGAAAATGAGTTCTTAATCATCTGTCCCCAAATCTGCTTTAAACATAACCTTTCCCACACCATTTTTCTCATGCTTATGCTAGTATCATTTTAGTCATCCTTAAATTCTCATTTTATTTTGTTGCCCATACCCAATTCGTCAGGAAATTCTGTTGTCAAAATGCAAAAATTTCTAATTTTTCCACCACAACCACCAAAATTATTTTCCAGAATTATTACGATATGCTCCCAACTCATATCTGCACTTATACTTTTCTCCATTGGAGACCATTCTCAACACAAGAGCCAAAGCTTATTGTGAACCATTCTCAGAATTAGCACCTGGAAATTAAGAGGGCTTGGTGAAGAAAAGAAAAGTCTTTGAGTAGAGAGAAAAGTTGGGCTATGATACAGTCTCAGGAAAAGTCAGTCAATTCCACAAGAACTTCTGAAGCTCTGATAGCCTTCTTTCCATGTTGTCCCATTTAACCATTCATGTAATACAGAGTGGCCCAGAAACAGAATGAGACTTTGGATAAATAGGCTTTCTTCACCCAACAGCAAATATAGAAACACTTAATAGCTGAAGACTATCAAATAGGTGCAGTACTGCCAGAAGCTGTAAAATAAATCCTTCAGTACTAGTGGAAAATGCAGTTGAAACATCACAATACCCTCTACACAACCCATTGAAAATGATTAGTCTTAAGGAAATCAATGAGAGAGGAGATGAAATTTATGTCTTATTTCTTCTAATTAGAGAATTGAATATTGCTAAGATAGTTGTCTTTCCAACAAAATATAAATAACATTCCTTCCTTGTGAATTTCAATTCTACTGTGTATACCAAAAAAAAAAAAAAAAAAAAAAAAAAGATTTAAAAAAAGCCACTTTCAAACAGCATATGTGATTGATGATTCAAGAGAAAATAGTCCTACTGTGTTGTTATTTTTAGTCTTCTCAGTGTCTATAGGAAGGTTTGCTTATTACCAGATATTTTTCAACATTGCTTCTGAGTGAAATCAGTTTTATAGCTAGTCATTTAGTTTTAGACTAGTTTAAAGACCAAAGAGTTTAGAAAATCTTAGGCTTTTAGCCTAAAGATTTTCCTTTGCTTAACTTAAAACACATTCAGTATAAAGAAAAAGAGCTACTAAAACTTTTTGACCACTGCAATTCATTTTTTCCAGGCCACCAACCATTCCATAAAAATGATTGGCCCCTTATGCTCCAGATGGGTTTCAAGACTGTGGGTTTGCTGACTTGAGTAAAGTTAAACACATAGGATCTGAAGGAGTTTTGCAATTTGGTGAGAGAAAAAAGTAAAAAACATATATTTTTTAAATGCAGCTTGATTTGTTCATTGGCAGAGATTTGCCCAGAGTCCTGCTTGAATGTCACCAGAAAGGAGTCCTAGAGGACAAGTAAGGTTAATAATTTGAAGACCAGAGGTGCAGATAATGTTTCAGACAGAAAAAGTGGTGTCTGCAAAAGGTCAGAGAGGACACAAAACACACTGGAAATTGCAGGGGTCAATAGGCCCAAGGCCGAGAGCTTGAGGGGGACAAGCTGTGACATGAGAGAAAGAGGCTAGTGACAGAGGCAGAAAGGAGGGCAGTAGTATTTATGATTTTTTCCCCAAATTAGAATTTTCTTAGTGTAACAGTGAGTATCCTTGGAAAGAAAAGAAAGTTGTAGCACAGAAGTAAAAAATCAGAGGATAATTCTGTTCTTTATTAATACTTTATAATATACTGAAATCATCACCATTTAAAACTATGCGAATCCTTCTTTTCTTAATTTCCACATTATTTACAAAAAAGTATTTAACCTGTTTGTATGACTGCAGATTATACAAAGAATCCAATGAAAGATGTAGATCTTCTTCCTTCATATAAATGAACATAGACATGCATGTAAAATTGCATATAATTAATTTCAAGGTGTTTATAGGTTTGCCAAATATCGCCTGTTCTTGCTTTAGGACACTGAATCAAGAATCCAGGATCTACTTTGTATCTATCAGTTTGATGAAATAGAAATAGTATGTGTTTTCCCTCCCTCACATACACAATAATAACTTTTATTGCCAATTCATTCATTTGGTGACACCCAGAATCATGAAATACTACATCACTTGACTTCTGGGCAGGGCCAGCTTTATATCATCCTGGTCACATAACCTCTTATCTATGAGTGTATAAACTTTCAGAGAGAAGTGCCTTTCCTTATGACTCTTCTAAATCACTCAGATGGTATTATAGCCTTATTTTCCCCTGTTTTGCCCTCACTGGAGTTGGAGGCCAAATGTGAACACAGCTTCAAGAGCCATTTTGCTGTAGTAAGTATTGGTGCTTGAAGCAGGAGCCCCATCATTTATAGTTACGAGATGTCACAATAATTTTATTGGAGGAATAGATTTTGCCCATGTCACTGGTGAAGCTCAATTAAATAATTACCCCTATACTTTTAGATACTTTTCCTCCAGCTGGCACTTGAAACAGCTATCTTTTTCTCTAATGTGCAGTAGAAATGTTTTGTTAAAGTAGAAAAGATGAAAAGTTTTTCTTTGTTTTTAATTATTTCTCATCTACCACTTCTATATACCCTCCAATATAAGCTTAGTTTACACCAGCACACACAAACTCATTTGATTAAATGCCTATATTTTTAACAAATCTTGGGTAATTATAAACCTAGTTAATATGAAAATAAATAAGTCTTTTCCATACATCTTTTCCAAATTAGAAAAATACTAATTCCTTTTCAGATATTTTGATCACTACAGTGTGAACCCACTGTGATAGAAATGAAATGTTACTTATGAAATTTCCTTCATCTACAGATCATCTAACATTTTCCTCAGTGAAAGCCAGGCTGAAAAGTTCTAGGACACTTAGGGGTTGTATATTTTTGGACATTCATGTTTTCAAAACTCAGAGGTTATTGGGAGTTAGTTGTGAATGTGGACTAACAGACCATATCCATTAGCAGATGCTTTATTATCATTTTGTGTTGAATGCACAAAAATCTGTCTATGGAGAGGGAATATAAAGTCAGTCAAAAGTCTTTTTGTCCCAAACTGTTTTCATCTCAAGATAAGCCTTCCATGTACTAAAGACATGCCTTTCAGTTAGAAACAGTCTTTGGAAAATATTAGGGAATTATGACATTTAAGCCTACTTGTTAGCTACATTGAGATGAATTAGTTAAATGTATCAGTCTCATCCAGCATGATTCTGAGGGTATATCATTCAAGAGGAGTCAAAACCACCATTTTATCTGCATAAAAACACAATGTGAATTTTCTGATTTCTAAAACATGTCAAGATAAAGGTAAGCCAAGAAGTAAAGACAAACTTGGCTTATATCATTCACAGTTTTTTTTTCCCTTACTAGATTTTTCTTTACCCATTTATATAATTATATTCATCTGTGTATTTATTCTCTCAGTATTAATCAAAGACCAACAACCTACTTACTTAATGCATCAAGAAATAGTCATGTTTCTTACCTTTATGGAGCTTACATTGTGTTATTATGGATGTAATCACACATAGTACTCTGTGCAATAGCCAGAACATCCCATTTCTGATGCAATCATTTCAAACTGTTTATTTAAATTAACCATGGTGAGCAAATGTAGATATGTTAGTCATGTCTACCATATATCATCATGTTATAAAAATTATAAATTAATTTAAATTTTTAAGAAATCTAGACCTATATCATTACCCTAAGTACATGTATGAAGTCACAAATGGTGTGAATATACTTTGCATACAACCAGATTTGTAAAAATGTGCTCTATATGTGTAATACGAAATGTAATGCATTCTTCTGTCATTTATAACAACTTAGAATAAAAAATAAATTAAAAAATAAAAAAAAAAAGAAATCTAGACCTAATGTGTGAATTAGATATTTGTAATTTCACACCCCACCCACCAGGGCATTGTCTAAGTTGAGTGAAGGACTTTTACATGGAACCAAAACTTTGGTTAGATGGACAGTTCACTGGCTATCAGTGTATTGCAAAATGCCCCTCCACTGATCCAACTTCGGCCATTCTTTAATGAGCTGTATGCCAGGCTTTGGGTCATACAAATTATTATTCCATGCAATTCTAGGTCATGGATATTTATTTTAGGTTACCTTTGGCCCTCTCAGCTGAGTTTCATTGTTTTACTGTATAGCCATTTTTTTTTTTTTTCTCTTCAGAGTTGTGTATCCTCTTGGCTCTAAATAAGAAGTGAGGCAATATATCACAATGATTTTGGAATCTAATCTTAATTATAATTTTGGATTTGCTTTTATTCTATGGTATCTCAACCTGCTTTACCATAACACATGATTAGAGTTACAAAATAAACACCAACCCCCACCCCACACCCAAACCAGAAAACTACCATTTTCAAACATTGGCCAATAGGCAGAACAGGACAATGATCTATCTTTAAGGGAAGGGAAGCAAAGAAGACCAGTCCTAGCATCCTCCAACTTTTAAACTATTATTCATGCCTTAAAATGAATTGGTTAGTGGGGAGTGGTGGTGCATGCCTGTAACCCCAGCAACTAGGGAGACTGAGGCAGGAGGATCCTGAGTTTGAGGCTAATCTCAGCAATTTAATGAGCTGTAAGCAACATAACAAGACCATTTCTAAAAATACAAAATAAAAAGGGTTGGGGATGTGGCTCATTAGTAAAGTGCCCCTGGGTTCAATTCCTGATTACCAACAAAAAAAAAAAAAAAAAAGAAGAAGAAGAAGAAGAAGAAGAAGAAAGAGAGAGAGAGAGAGAGAGAGAGAGAGAATTGGTTAGCTTCTTTAATCTTTTCTAATTTTACTTGTAAAATACAGATGATATTAGTATGCATCTCATCAGATTTCTATAAGAATTAAATAAGACAAATACAATCTTAGCTTAGTGCTTAACAAATAAAATTTGGGTGAACATATCTGTTGTTATTGCAATTCAAAATATTCTACATAACTATACAACATATAATATATATAATATATCATGTCCATATATTAAAAGACAAAATTATAATAAATTTAGTTATAGATCTTATTAGCTTTTATTCTCATTTCATGAATCAGTGCAACATACTTCTACAAAATAGAATGGGTGCTTTCAGTGAGCAAGGGCAGAACAGAACATGGGTTTTATAAGGGAGACAAGTAAGCAGAACAATAGGGAAAACAAAAGCTGATGGGTTAATGTCAGTGACATCAAGATACTCATTTGGTAAGGGTTAAAGCAAAGAGGGCTTCCACATTAGACTGGCTGAGGTAGACCGGAATCTCCTGTTAAAAAAAAAAAAAAAAAAAAAAACCTGATCTCTTTTGGGATCTACGTAATTCCTTAAAATTTCAGTTTCTTTGAAGGATTTAGCTTGAATATGACCATTTTGGTTTAAATTGGGACAGGAGCTCAGTTCAAATGATGCCCTATTATAATTTTTTAACATATATATTATAACATATATATTATAATAGACAATATAATTATTTTTATACATCATTGTTCAATGTTGCTTCATCTCAGTGCTTTCTAGAAATGAATTTCTTAGACAGCAATAGACTCCCTTCTATTCACCCTTACTTGAGTCACTTTCTAATTTTTGTTTTAGAAATGTCTTTCAAAAAACCTAAATTAGTAAATCCTCTCAGGTAAACCAGAATGTTCAAAATATTTAAATTTAAAACATTTGAACATGTTAATTAAGTTTATAATGATAAAGTTAAATGATAAAATCATAGAAGTTGGAAAAACTTTGAATACCTTTTTAGTTCATACTACCTTCATATAGTCTATCTTATAGGAGATTGTTTTGCAGATACATGATTATCAAATCTGCACTTAAATGCCTTCATGAAAGGTAATGCATGAGGCTACCTCAACAAGCCCTTCTTGAGTTTTACAAATGTTAATGCCTGAATTAAGGAGCTTCTATTACTACTTGATTTGCCCACCCTCACCCCAAGAAGGAAAAGGAAAACAACAATTCCTTATCTGAATGCCAGAAGATACTAAATAAACCTTACTGTTCCTATTATTAGGCAGGCTTTCTGAAATATACCTTAACATTTGCAACTAATTGTAGACATTTTTAAGACCTGTGATTTGAATAGTTAACTTTAATAGTGGTAAATGTTACTTCTCATCAGTTTCTTAACTGTGAAATTTAGTAAGTCACTCTCTGCATGTAACTTTATAAATTTATATCCTTTTTTTCAAAGAATTTTTAGAATCTGAGTTCCTACTTTAATTATTTCTAGTCTCCTGTATTTTCTATGAAGCAGAAAAATCTCATCCCTTCAATATGACACTTCCTAGCCTATTTCCCAGATTCAAAATTGTGCTTGTTCTACATAAAGCCAGAGATTTGTTGGAGACAAAGACAACTGGACTGTTATATGTATATGTACAAATACCTAAGTGGTCTGTCTGTCTTCTGTTCTTTTTGTAATTTATTAATAAAGAATGGATAATTATCTACAATGTTTATACAGAGGACAATCAATATAACTAAAATTAGCATGGTTGAATTGAAATATATCCCCAATACTTATGAACTATCTAATTTCATTATTCTCTCCAAACATCAATTTATTCATGTACAAAATTGCATATATATTTCATTGTGCTACCCATTCACAAGATTTTAAGATGAAGTTCCATTTAGACAGCAAATACGAAAGCACTGTACTCTGACCTTCACTGTTATTATTGTTAATATATATGTGCTAGCTACCCTTAACATATCAAAGCCACACATGGCATACACAAAGAAACAATCTTTACTTAATATTAAAATAATAGTTTATTTTAATTTAAAGATTCAAAAATAAATCGTCCCTGACACTTTAATCAAAGAACAGGACACATGGATTAAAATGGTTTACAGAATAGAAAAAAAAATTCTTATCTCATTTATAGGGAGTCTTAAAGTAATGCGGCTCCAGAAATTAATTAATGAATTTTGGAGCAGCTTTGCTTTGCCATGCTGCAAATTGTTGCAAATTCCAGGCAATAATTAAATATAGAGTGTTGTTGAGCAGTGAAAATTCTTTTCATTTTTCTGCAGCATTCTCTTCCTATCTTTTGGTCAATATTTTGTCCACTGCTTAATGTTGATCAAATTATTAACTCAAGATTTACCATGAAATAATTGCACTGTTTTGTCTTTGGCAGTCAGTATTCCATGCATCTATTTAAAGTGCAATTCATACTAATTAAACTTAAATTATGTAAGATTAAATAAAATTTTAAAAATCAGTTCTCAGTCTTCTTAACACATCTCTCAGGTACTCAATAACTCCACACTGTATTGGACAATATAGACATGGAACATTTCCTTCAATACAAAAATTCCTTTTGGATAGTACTGGAACTTTAGGAAAAATAGGATTTAATCTAGAGCTAGAAAGAGAAGGCCATATTTGAAAGTTGGATATGTGAGCAAATTGTTTTCTACTAGCAAGAAATATGAGCAGGTTGCATTTAAGTGTGCAATGTAATGCATCTGCCCCACCATTTTTAAGGACCAAAGATTGATCCATCACACTAACTTTAATCCCAGAATTCCCTACTCTGTATACCTCTCTCCTGCACTTTATTTTTGTTGGCAAATACATAGCAGGGAGATGAGCATACTATCTCTGAATTAGAGTTGGTCCTATAAATTGGACATTAGACAACAACTTAAAACTAAAAATAAAAGAATGTCTCCAAAGGTAACAGAAAACATATGGATTAATTATACCATTCTCCAGAGCAAAATAAATGTGTGCATATTTTAATTTCTGAAACTGCAAATGCATAGTTTTGTTTTCATATTGTCAGATATCAAGTGGAAACATATTTTGTATTTAGGAAGAACAGTCCATTGTTTAAAACTAATGTTCTACATTATCTATATGGAGACATTTATAAAAGCCCAATGGGAAATTGAGTTTGTGCATACTTTACTCCCTTGTCTTCAAAGCAAATTAACTATCTAACCAGAAGAAATGTGATTCCAAATGAATTCCAGTTCATGTGTAAGAGCACCTAGCTTCCCTTGACGCTCCACTATGCTCCTCTTTACCAACACAAGATGCATGCAGATCCCCAAGTCTACTTAAACTATGCAAATTATTTTAAAAGACTGAGGTAAAGAATCACTGATAAGAATTAAGACTTTCTCATATTAATGGAGGAGGTCATCTTGATTATACTAAGATTATGAAGAAATGAATGGGAACTTGGGAAAAAAATGTTGCAATGTTTTTCGGTAACGGAGATAAAGGATGATCTCTCTTATACAGAGAAGAATAGCAGGGCAAATATACCTCTCAGGTCACAAGGCACCAAGGCAATTTACTCCTTTCCGTATTTTTATCAACGTTCCTTCGGTTATAATCCCTGACCCCTGAGAAAATTTGGACTCAGCTCGTCCTCTCCCTAGCTGAAGGTCATGCTCTTCTTCTGTTTGCTGTGTCTGAAATAGCTGAGTGCTTTTATCCTAAATCCATGCTTTGGTTCCTGGACCATCTAAGCATCTGATTAGCTCCATCTTTTATCTCCCATCTCAGTGGCTTTAGACCTTTGGCCTTGCTGTTTCTTATGTTTCCTCCATGTTCTGATTGATACAGAAAAGCAAAGGTTGACTTCAGAGTCCTAAGAGGGCAGACCTGGCCTCCTTGCAGTCCACTTAATATCTAGCCAAAAGAATTCTGGCCTCTGGAGAACTGTCACCCATTTTTTAAAGCATTTTTTATAAGTTTTTGTTTTTTTTGTACTTTTTTTTCACGCTTTATTAATCATTAATATGTAAAATAAATGAAAAACTGAGAGCATATTAAAGGTAGCCATAATAATGGACTTGTTGTAGTTACATTTCCTATTGCATACTTTATAACAGATGTTTGCCTCCCCACTTTATTTTATCTGATACAAACTTTAAACTGAATCTATACTGGTCACATTCAAATATATTTATGATTTTCATTTTCTTTGGTAATTTGCTTAATCACAAAATAATAAACTTTATATTGATAGCTTGTATATTGTGTTTAATATATAGTCCTCTAATTCTTTTATTAAAACTTAAATCAACATTAAAAAGTCAAAATATGTGTTCATCTTTTTAAAGTATTTAAGACTGCTTTAGGCAGTTATCATTTTTTCTGCCTTATAGATTGCCCTATTAATCCCAATCAACTTTCTTAAAGTCCCTTACTGTCATGATGCCATATGAAAGAACACAGGATAGGGAGCGCTTAAGCAGTGAGAAGACTAGACAACTGCATCTGAGTCTCAGGTTCAGTAATAATGAGATAGATTTGGTCGTGCCCTGTAACTTCCCATTGTCTGACCACTATGGTATAAACATTAGGTGTCCCTCAAAAACTAATGTGTGAGACAATGCAACAAAGTTTAGAGGTGAAATGGTTGGGTTATAAGAAGCTTAACCTAATCAGTGCATTAATCCCCTTACAGGGATTAGGTGGGTGATAACTATTGGTGCATAGGATGTGGCTGGAGAAGGTAGGTTTATGGATTTTTGGGGCTGTGCCTTATTTTGCCTGTGGTGAGGGGAGGTATTTCTCTCTCTGAATCCTGGGACTATGTCCTAAGCTACCACCCTCTTCTGCTCATGATATTCTGCCTTACCTTGGTCCCCCAGGAATGGAGCCAGCCATTTATATACTGAGAATTTTTAAACTCTGAGACCCAAAATAAAGTTTTCCTCTTGTATTTGTTCTTGTCAGGTCTTTTGATCACAGTGGTGAAAAAAATGACTAAAACCTTCACTCTTCTTTTTTTCGAGACTAGAGAGTGTTGTTCAAGATGATTTAAAATTTTCTTTCATGTTCAAAATTTTATGGTTTAACAACAAAAACACAAACAACCCAAATTTTGAAATGTGCAAAGGACTTGAATAAGCATTCTGCAAAGAATATATTCATGTGGTTAACAAGCAAAGATTTTCAGCATCCTCAGTTGTTAGGGAAATGCAAACAAAAACCACAATGATATAGCACTTCTTACCTAGACTTGAACACAATCAATAATACCAGTAACAACCCAAAACCCAAAATAACAAGTATAGTGAAGAGGTAGAAAAACTGGAACCCTCACATATGATTGGTAAGAATGTAAACTGTGCAACTTCTGTGGAAAACAGTTGGCAGTTACTTAATAGTATATTCACGGAGTCATCATACAATCAAGAATTTCTACTTCTATGTATTCATCCAAGAACACTGAAAAGAGGTATTCAAACAAAAACTTATACACAAATATTTATCACATGTCTATTCACAGTAGCCAAAGAGGTAGAAACAACCCAAATGTCTTTCACCAAATGATTGTATAACAATATGTTATATATCCATACAATGAAATATAATGCAGCATAAAATGAAAGAAGTACTACTCTATGCTACAGCATGGATGTCCCTTGAAAACATAACACTTAAGTAAATGGAGGCAGACAAACATGGCTGTGGGCTATGTTTCCACTTACATGAAATATCAAAGATACAAAGCCATAGAGATGGATTATAGGCTAGTAGTTGCCAAGGAATGAATTGAGGGAAGGGGGAGTACAGAGTAGTTACTTAAAGAGTACAGAGTTGAGGAAGTTGTGGAAGTAGATAGTTGAGATGGTTACATAATATTATGAATGCACTTGATGCTATGGTTGCGTACTTTACCTCTGTTAGGATGGTAAATTTTAAGTGTATTTTATTCAGTTTACACAAAATAATGTTCATCCTGTCATATGAAAAAGGCCCTTATGTGGAAAGAGAAAACCTATTTTTGGTCATTGGCACCAGTTGACAAGGAAGTTTTTTTGTTTGTTTATAAAATTTTTGTGACAAAAAAAGCATAATAGGAAGTAAAGCTCTGTAAAATTAGTTTTCAAAGTAAGCATGAACTTCTGATCTTTAGGAAATCAAACCTACATTGGCTACGTGCTACCTTGTTCTAATTGTTAAGTGGCCTTCTCTCTCTCTTTCTCTTGTCTTTAGCCTCATCTTTCTTCTGAGGCCTCTGCTGGTCTTTCCTAGGATTCAATATAAATGTAAGTATCTCTCAGTTATAACGTACCTTTTTTTCCATTTAGTTGTGTACCAGGACTTCTTGCACACTATTGTGATTTATAATAAGTTCAAATACTTCTAGGTAAAATATTGGCAGATAGTGAAACAGTATATTTATGTGCTCTAACTATACCCTTGTGTTTTTGAAAAGTATCAGCTGTACAGTTTTTGGTATAATGGACATAATGTAAGTAACTGAGCTAGAATCTTGGTGTAGTTTAATCTTCTTTCATAAGTTATACTCATGTATACACATTTAGTAAAATTATAACCCCATGACAGACTTATATATTTATACTTGTAAATAAAATAATATACTTATATTTTATATATATAAATATATAATTTTTTATAACTCTTTCTTTTGGATGGATTTCCCTGCTTGCCACTTGTCGTTGATTCAATTTTTTCATTTCTGAGGATAATTTCTGTATAATGTAGTGGTTAGTTTCTCATTCAATTCAGGCCATGTAGTTCAGTCCCCATCTGATTTAACATTCTTTCCCAGGTTTTTAATTTTCTTGAACTCATTCTACCTCCTCTATCATTTCTGGTTTATTTCACATTTTGGGCGGTCTATTATACATCTATGTTCTTATGCTGTCAGTCTCCACTGATGTATTTGCCCTGTCTCTCTCAGCTAAGGTGGTACATGATAGCTTGGGTTGAGTCTCCCTAGAAACATGCTCCATTTACAGAGAAGCAGCTTTGCTTCTCTTGGCCTCACAAAGGACCCAGTTTTTATATATATGAACAATCTATTTGCCTAATCAAGTCACATCCAGACAAGAAATTGACTATTCTCCTTAATAAACTGGAAATTACATTTAAGGACACAAAAGCTGAGGGCATCCTGAGGATAATCTCCACTTCTATCAGTGGGTCTGGGTTCTTTGGCTCCCACACACTAGGGCCTTCCACATGTACACCCCTTTCAGGAAGCCAGAGGAGAAGCAAGATACATACAGTGTCACTCCCTCTTATTTCTCCAAAAACTTCAGAGGAAACTAGTGTGATTCCAAACCAACACTACACTCAAAAATTTGATACTAATATGAAGGTTTCTTAACTAAGAACAATACAACAAATTCTTATTTGCAATAATGTAAAATTATTTGTATCCATTGGAAAAAGTAACTATGTTAGAGTTTATTGCCCTGTAGAATATTAGTAAATTTTATATGTAACTGTGAATTCTTTTCAGCTTTTCTATGACAGATTGACTACATAAAACAACTTCATTTCTTTTTTTAATATTTATTTCTTAGTTGTAGGTAGACAATATCTTTATTTCATTTTTATGTGGTGCTGAGGATCGAACCCAGTACCTCACATGTGCTAGGCAAGCGCTCTACCACTGTGCCACAACCCCAGCCCAACAACTTCATTTCTTGAATTCTGTTTTAAATGAATTTCAACTTCTTATTGCTTCCTATGTTAGTTTATGAGATAAATTAAATCTTTGACACACTTATTCCTAACCTTTTGAGAACAGAAATAAATTATGCACACTTATCCTCATTTAAAGAACTTAAATGGTTCCAGAAAACCTTACCTATAGAATTGCTTAACAAATGAAGGGGATACATTCTGGAAAATGCATCATTAGATGATTTTTGTCTGTGTATCACAGAAGGTCATTATACAAACCTGGATAATATAGCTCAATCACTTAATGTAGCCTTTTTATAATTTCACATTTTTTATTAATTTATTTATTTTAATTAGGTATATATCACAGCAAAATGCATTTTAGCCGGGCGCAGTGGAGCACACCTATAATCCCAGCACTTGGGAGGCTGAGGCAGGAGGATCACGAGTTCAAAGCCAGCCTCAGCAATGGCGAGGCACTTAGCAACTCAGTGAGACCCTGTCTTTAATAAAAAAAAAAAAAAAAAAAAAAAAACAAAAAAGGGCTGGGGATGTGGCCCAGGGGTCGAGTGCCCCTGAGTTCAATCCCTGGTACCCCCCCCCCAAAAAATGCATTTTAATTCATTGTACACAATTGCAGCACAACTTTTCATTTTTCTGGTTGTACAAGATGTAGTGTCTCACCATAAGTACAGTCATGCATCTACTAATGTATGATGTAATGATGTCTATCTCATTCTACTATCTTTCCTGCCTCCATGGCTCCTTCTCAGCCCCTCTCCCCTTTGCCCATTCAAAGTTTTTCCATTTGTCCCATGCCCACCCCCCCCATTATGGATCAGCATTCTCTTATCAAAGAGAACATTCAGCCTTTGGTTTTGGGGGATTGACTTACTTCACTTAGCATGATGTTCTCCAAATCCATCCATTTACCTGCAAATGCCATAATTTTGTTCTCTTTTAATGCTGAGTAATATTCTATTATGTATATATTCCACAGTTGCTTTATCCATTCATCTATTGAAGGGCATCTGGGTTGCTTCCACAGTTTACCTATTGTGAATTGAGCTGCAATGAACATTGATATGGCTGTGTTGCCATAATATGCTGATTTTAAGTTCTTTGAGTATAGACGGAGGAATGGGATAGCTAGGTCAAATGGGGGTTCCATTCCCAGTTTTCTAAGGAATCTCCATACTGCTTGCCAGATTGGTTGCTCCAATTTGTAGTGCCACCAGCAAATCATGAGTGTGCCTTTTCCCTCACATCTTCGCCAACACTTATTGTTGTCCGTATTCTTGATAACTGCCATTCTGAATGGCATGAGATGAAATCTTAGAGTAGTTTTAATTTGCATTTCTCTAATTACTAGAGATGTTGAACATTTTTTCAAATATTTGTTTATTGATTATATATCTTCTTCTGAGAAGTGTCTGTTCATTTCCTTGGCCCATTTATTGATTGGATTGTTTTTTATGGTGTTAAGTGTTTTGAATTTTTTATATATCCTGGAGGTTAGTGCTCTATATGACATGCTTGTAGCAAAAGTTTGCTCCCAAAATGTAGGCTCTCTGTTCACCTCATTTGTTATTTCTTTTGCTGAGAAGAAGCTTTTTAGTTTGAATCCATCTCATTTATTGATTCTTGATTTTATTTCTTACACTTTAGGAGTCTTGTTAAGGAAGTCAGGGCCTAGCTAGTCCAGTGTGATGAAGATTTGAGCCTACTTTTTTCTCTAATAGGCAAAGAATCTCTGGAATAATTCCTAGGTCCTTGATTCACTTTGAGTTGTTTTGTGCATCATGAGAGATAAGGGTTTATTTTCATTTTGGTGCATATGGATTTCCAGTTTTCCCGACCCATTTGTTGAAGAGGCTATCTTTTCTCCAATATATGTTTTTGGTTCCCTTGTCTAATATGAGATGGCTATATTTATGTTGGTTAGTCTCTGTGTCCTCTATTCTGTACCATTGGTCTATAAGTCTATTATGGTGCCAATAACATGCCATTTTTGTTACTATAGCTTCTTCTTCTTAGCTTAATTTCACAGCCAGCCCTCTTCATGAAGAGGAGACTCAAATTCCGTCACGTATGGGGATATGGGTGAGAAGTAATACCTGAACAGTGACCCTCTGCATGTAATTAGGTAAATAGTGTATATTTGGCCCTTTCTCAAAGGAGAAGTGTGCTTATAGTTTAGAATATTGTGGATTTATCATGTGGATTCAAGTATTATTGGATAGAAATATTTTGTACAAGAATTTTGTGGATTCAGTGTATTATGGATCAGTATTTCGACAGTACAAGGAGACTAGAAAGATTTCTTTTATCGTGGGATGTTAAGCACGAGGAATTCACTATTTTTAGAGAAATAAATTTAACAACAACAAAAAAAAGAGAGATGCTTTTTCTACTGCTTTTGGGAATATCTAAGCAATTTAAACTGAGCCAGTGGGTTCTCCACTGAGCCTCACACTACATACTTGCTGAATGCTGGGATGGAATGATATAGCCTAGAGGTGTAGCCCAGCTGAACTCTAATCACACAAATTTGGTATACTGGGACAGATTTGGGGTCCTGACCTGCCAATTATTTATTTTTTTGGGGGGGACAATTTTTTAATTTAATTTGTTATACATGCTTTTAGAGTGCAATTCCTTTCATATTACATATAAAGAGCACAGTTTTCCAAGTCATTGGTTTTACACAAAGTATTTTCATACCATTTGAGTTTTAAACATGCACTTAGTATATTGATGTCAAACTCCTTCTGCCATTGTTTCTATTCCCTTGTCCCTTTCCCTCCCCTCCCCCCTTTTTTCTATTTAACATTCCTTCATTCCTCTCATCCCCCCTCCCTTGCCACTATAATTCAGTATCATCATAGCAAAGGAATTAATTGACCTTTGGTTTTCTGGGATTGGCTGACTTCACTTAGCATTGTTTTCTCCAACTCCATCCATTTACCTGCAAATGCCATGATTTTATTCTCTTTTAGTGCTGAGTAATGTTCCATTATGTATATATACCAAAGTTTCCCTATCCATTCATCTATTGATGGGCATCCGGGTTGTTTCCACAATCTAGCTACTGTGAATTGTGCTGCTATGAACATTGATGTGGTTGTGTTCCTGTAGTATGTTATTTTTAAGTCCTTTGGGTATACACCAAGGAGTGGGATAGCTGGCTAACCTGCCAATTCTGGTGGGATCTAAGGCTTGTGTGTGGATCCACCAACAGGATTTTTGCCCCTTGGATACCTGGATTGAGTGCCCAACACAGATGACCCTAAGAACTAATAGCAGCATATGGTGCATGCTACAGGAGCCCACTTTTGGGTTGGGGGTTGTTTGCTCAATGCCTGCAAGCGGGAAAGAGCACAGCTGTTGCTCTCTTCCCTTAGTTTCTGCCTTCTGTCTGGGATGGGGTGCTGGTTGGGGATGATGACAGGGTGCCACTAGGATGCTGCTGCTGGGGGATTTGGAGTGGTGAGATGCAGGCGGACAGGCCAATGGCAATGGGAGCGCTCGCCCCCCACAGCAGCTTGCGGAGTCCTGGGTGCTTGCCCCAGGCCCTAGGAGCCAGACACAATGTCAGGCAGCCAAGACAACAGTAGAAGCTGGAAAAGCGAAGGCAGCTGGGGAAGCTCTAGGGGCAAATAGCAGCCCCAATGACCAAGGTGAGCAGTTCAAGGCCATAGCTACTGCGGCTTTTGGCCCAGTGACACCTGGGGCCAGTGTGGCCACTCTAGGCCCTGTGGGTTTCTATCGGGACTGCTGGTGTCCTGGCTCCAGATGGAGGGACACGGAGGGCAGCCAGGATGGGACTGCTCACAGAGTGGGGACCCAGGGGCAGCAAGCAAAGTTTCAGGTTACATGGAGAGCAGAAAAAATGGCTCCAGCCATGCGACCAGAACAACATGGCGGATAAGTCCTGCTTCCTGCACTTTTGCAGGTGTTGATTACATGCCTCTAGAAATTTGTCAGTGTCTTTGAGGTTTTCTATTTTACTGGAGTATAAATTTATAAAATAGTTTCTAATTGTCTTCTGCATTTCAATAGTGTCTGTCATGATATTTCCTTTTTCATCACAAAATGTAGTAATTTGAATTTTCTCCCTCTTTTTTTCATTAGGGTGGCTAAAGGGTTTGTCAATTTTATTTTTTTTTTTTTCAAAGAACCATTTTTTTGCTTTGTCAATTTTTTGAATTGTTTCTTTAGTTTCAATTTCATTGATTTCTGCCCTGATTTTAATTATTTCCTCTCTTCTACCACTTGTGGTGTTGGTTTGTTCTTCTTTTTCCAGGGCTTTGAGCTGTAATGTCAGGTTGCTTATTTGTTGACTTTTTCTTCTTTTAATGAATAAACTCCACTCCATGCAATGAACTTTCCTCTTAGCACTGCCTTCATAGTGTCCCAGAGATTTTGATAAGTTGTATCAGAGTTCTCATTTACCTCTAAGAATTTTTTTTTATCTCCTTCCTGATGTCTTCTGTTATCCATGTGTCATTCAATAGCGTATTGTTTAGTCTCCATATGTTGGAGTAGCTTTTCTTCTTAATTTTTTCATTGATTTCTAATTTCATTCTATTATGGTCAGATAGAATGCAGGGTACTATCTCTATATTTTGGTATTTGCTAAGACTCGTGGCATAACATATGGTCTATTTTGGAGACATATCCATGTGCTGTTGAGAAGAAAGTGTATTCGCTCTTTGATGGAATATTCTATATATGTCTCTTAAGTCCAAATTATTGATTGTATTATTGATTTCTATAGTTTGTTTAGTTTTTGTTTGGAAGATCTATCCAGTGGTCAGAGAGGTGAATTACAGTCACTCAATGTTATTGCGTTGAGGTCTATTTGGTTCTTATATTTGAGAAGGGTTTGTTTGACATGCATAGTTGCCCCATTTTTTTGAGCATAGATATTTATGATTGTTATGTCTTTTTGATGTATGAATCCATTAAGCAGTAGTAAATGTTCTTCTTTATCCCTTTTCACTAGCTTTGGTTTGAATTTCACTTTATCTGATATGAAGATGGAACTATCCCTGCTTGTTTATGTGGTCCATGTGAGTGGCATATTTTTTCCCGCCCTTTCACCTTCCATCTGTGGATGTATTTTCCTGTGAGATGAGTCTATTGAAGGCAACATATTGTTGGGTCTCTTTATAAAAAATCCAATCTGTCATTCTATGTCTTTTAATTGATGAGTTTAGGTCATTCACATTCAGGGCTATTATTGAAATATGATAGGTATTCCTGAACATTTTGGTTTATTTTTGGTTTTTAATTTGACTTGGTTTCTCCTTTGATTGGCCTTTCCTTTAGTACAGTTCCTCCCTTTGCTGATTTTCATTGTTGGTTTTCATTTCCACCTCATGGAATATTTTGCTGAGGATGCTCTATAGTGCAGGCTTTCTCACTGTAAATTCTTTTAACTTTTGTTTATCATAAAAGGTTTTTAATTTCTTCATCAAATCTAAAGCTTAATTTTGCTGGATATAAGATTCTTGGTGGTATCCGTTTTCTTTCAGAGATTGGTATATGTTGTTGCAGTATCTACTGGCTTTGAGGGTCTAGGTTGAAAAATCTGCTGAGATACGAATTGGTCTCCCCTAATACGTGATCTAATTCCTCTCTCTTGTGGCCTTTAAGATTCTATCCTCATCCTGTATGCTAGGCATTTTCATTACAATGAGCCTTTGTGTAGATCTGTTGTAATTTTGTATATTTGGTGTTCTGTAATCCTCTTGTATTTGATTTTCCAATTCATTCTTTATGTTTGGGAAATTTTCTGATATTATCTCATTGAATAGATTGTGTATTCTTTTGCTTTGAATCTCTGTGCCTTCCTCTATCCCAATAGTTCTTATATTTGGTCTTTTGATGCTATCCCATAATTCTTGGATGTTCTAATCATGGTTTCTTAGCATCTCCACTGTGTGGTAAACTTTATTTTCCAGATTGTATATTTTGTTTTCATTATCTGACATTCTGTCTTCCAAGTGATCTAATCTGTTGGTGATGCTTTCTATTGAGTTTTTATTTGGTTTATTGTTTCCTTCATTTTAAAGATTTCTGATTTTTTTTTTTAGAATATTTATGTTATTCTTGAAGTAATGTTTGCTACCTTTATTTGCTGCCTTATCTCTTTGTTGCTGTGATCAATTTTTGCTTGTATTTGCTCATTTAGGTCATTCTTTAATTCACAGATAATTTTAATTATGAACATTCTGAACTCCTTCTCTGACATTTCATCAACTGCACTGTCCATGGATTCTGTTATTGTAGTATCCTGGTTTGTCTGGGGCACTTTCTTCCCTTATTATTATTTTTTTTTTCATGTTGTCTACATGTCTTCCTTTCTTGCAGTATGGATCTGAGGTATTACAGTTTCTACCCTATAATCTTGTAGTATCCATGTACATAATCTGTGCCTCACCTTGGTATTGGGCTTCTAGACCCTGCTGGTGTCCTGCGATGGATGCTACTGCAACTAAATGTAGCGGCAGCAATAGTGGAGGTAAATTTAGATAGCAGTGGGAGCACCCCCAAGGTGGATACAACCTCTTTCAGACATGGATCTGAAAGGATGGGCCTTACACTGGCTTTGGGATACCTGTTCCTAGATGCAGCTGCTTCTAGACCCTGTCTGTTATGTCAAGGTGGAGGCTACTGCATGGGGAGGGTTATGGCAATGGCTGCAGTGTTCCAAGATGGAGGTGAGTTAGGCCTGGGATCCCAGGTGGGTTGGGGGGGGTGGACCTGGGCCCAACTTGGGCCTGGGCTCCTGCATAGGTGGTGGGGGGCTGTCCTTGGCTGGGGCCTGGGCTCCACATGGGTCAGCCTTAATGTAGCCTCTTGATGTGATCAAGAGACAAAATAAACATAAGGCTGAAATGAATAATTTATTAAATCCAATATTATTATATCTACATCTATTTCTGCATCTACATCAGTATCTACATTGAGGTTTATTTGATTTCCGTAGACCTATCTCACATGACTGTTTACTTTTAACCTATCTCACATGAGGCTGTTGGTATAGCAAGGCATATTGATGTACAATAATTTTTTTTTAATAAGTAGAAACAAAACACTCTAAAATAATCATTGCTAATATAGTGTATAACATATGTTAAGCAGGTACATGCTCATTTATTTTATTATCAAGTATTATGTGTATATTATATAATATATACTGTTATATGTATTGTGCTTTCATATAACTGTTAGCTCAGTAGATTTGTTTACACCAGCAGCACCACAAATACATGGGTAATATGTTTCAGTACAGGATTAGGATGGTTACCATGTTACTGCATAATAGTAATTTTTTAACTCTATTATCATTTTATGGGACCACTGCTGTTATGCTAGCCATAAGAGACTGGAACACCATTATGTGTTACTTGATTATAAGTGGAAAACATTATTAAATTAAAAATTTTGAATATTTATATTAATTTTAATGGAAAAAATTATGAAATATTCCATACTAAATCAATATATACAATATTTACAAATAAAGTGTCCATTGAATTATACAAATAAACATGTAAGTAATAATTGATATAAATAAATGTAGCTTATAAATAAATTGCGATTAGTGACAAGTTTACTTTTCTTGTTCAAAAGAGCAGGATGATTTGGAGTTATTGTTGAAATTGATGGAGAAGTAGTAAAAGAGAATAACTCTTTGAAGATGTCTCTTTACACTTTTGAAGGAGCATGTTTATCTTTCACTCAAATTGCAGTTGGAAATGAGTGATGGAATGGAAAAACACCTTTAGGGAAAAATAAAGGCTCTACACGAGAATTCTTTGAAATATGTGGAAATAGGCCACATTCACAACCCTAACAAATCCTAGAAAACACTGACTTTTCATTACTCTTCTTTGGCATAGAATTCAAAGCAAAACCTTTTTGGTTCATTCAAAGAGTGCACAAATTCAATTTTGTCTGTTGCTATGTTTGCTAACTAGAATTTATGTTGAGTAAATTGGTGAGTGCATCTGTGCTTGAAACCAACATGTTAAAATATAACTTCCTTCAGAATATCTATGTATTATATTTGAACGGTAAATAATGTGTTATTCTAAAACAAAAGTCCTTATCTCAAATCATGTATGTTTTCAAGGATCATTCTGACAAAAAAAATTAAAAGTAAACAGTCATGTGAGATAGGTCTACAGAAATCAAATAAACCTCAATGTAGATACTGATATAGATGCAGAAATAGATGTAGATATAATAATATTGGATTTAGTAGATTATTCATTGCAATATGCTGAATATCTTTGTCCTGAAAAGTTCAATGAAGTACTTGGGTATTTTGTTCAGAGCAGCACATAATTTTATCTGGAAGATAATTTGAACTGAGATGAATTAAGATTGATTTGCCCAGCACTATGGAAAACAGATTTTTCTCTTTTCCAATAAAGCCCTTCCAAATTATTTGTTTACAAACTGTTTTAAGAGTCTGTTTAAGGTCAAGCCAACCTTAGGAGGATGGAAATGCTAGGGAAGGTCATGGCTATATATAGGGCTCAGAAGTTGAGCTCACCCAAAGTGATCACAAACAACAGACCATTTTATTGGGGTTTATACTTGACCTTACTTATGAAAGTATTTTATTTTGGATTATGACTAAAATCATCCCCTCATTTGGGTGATGTTGTGCTTCATGGTGGTAAGGGACAGATGGTGGGTGTGCTGTACCCATACACATCTGTGCTGCAACTACACCACAACACTCCTTTACTCCTCGTTTCCGTGTCCTACACCTCTTGCTTTGATACGTCTTTTATATCTATCTCTACAAAAAGGTTCTCAGAGTGCTTATTTGCTTTTCACCTTCCTCTTAAGATCATTTCCACTTTCATTTCATATCTATCTATGTGATTTCCAGGGTTACAGGATGATAGATTGAACACATGTTATAGTTCATCTTCCTTATAGTCCTGGTCCTTCTAAATAACTTAAACTTGGAATAAATCTAAAACCACAGTGAAAATCATAAAGAAAATGACTCATCAGCTCACAAGCTCTGAAAAGTTCTTGCAAGTCCAAAATAGTTGAGGGAGAATTAAAGAAGAAAATAACTATTCAAAATACCTGAGGGAGATTACCTTAGTCCATTTGCTGCTACTGTCACAAAATACCTGTTGCTCAGTGACTTTATTTTTTTATGAAAGGGTTTGTGTGGATCACAGTGCTAGAGGCCCAAAAGCATGGTCTTAGTATCTACATGGTGTATGGTGAGGGTCTCACAGTGAATGACATCACACAGTAGGAGCTCACATAAGAGGGGCAGGTGAGCATGTGCAGAAGAGGCCAAACACTTGTATTTGCTTTATAACCACCTACTCTCTTGATAACTAATCCATTCTCTTGCAACCTAACTCACTATAGGATTTCATCCCTTCTAGAGGTAATGCTTCCATGACCTAATTACCTTCCTAAAAGCTGCACCTCTTACAAGTTTCTCAGTATGCTTACATGGGATACCAAACTTTCAATACTTGAAACATTGAGGGACAAATCATATCCAAACCATAGCAGTGATTATTGCTGCAAAAAGCCAGCAGTGGATTCCTGGGAATTTTTTTGCAGTTACTGGGAGCAGAGTGAATTCAGACTGGACTACTTCAGTGAATGCACCACTGCAGGAGTAATCAAGCATTGCTATCCTTACACATTAACACTGACCTTGGTATGGTACAGAAGCAGCTGTGATACAGTATAGAAATAGAGCATGATTTAGATACTCAGGACCTAAAACTCATTTTTTTTTAAAAAAATTAATCTGCCACATGTATACTTTACCTCTATACTGCATACCAGGTTCATATTTCTTACATGACATAGGGAGTTCAATTCTATTCATCTCCTCATCTCCAAACAAAGCAAATACATGCTAAATAAAGAGAAAAACCAATGTGCAAAGTGGGAAACAGGGATAACTCACACTTTTGACTTTAGGTCTCAAATTTCACTATGGTAGAATAAAGAAGATTTAAAGTTTGTTTTATGTTTTGAAATGTTTATTATATTTACTATTACCAGTTACAGTGACATAGAAGGTAGGATTCTTTTCTCACTTCAATGCTGTTGGTTACCCAAAAATTTTATAAAACCATTTGGAACCAGTATAATTTAATCCTCGCTGAGTTATATATGAGAGTCAGAGTAAGCAATATTTGGAGCTGGAATTAATAAACTCCTCTCCTCTGACTACCAATATCATTAATTGAGAAGTCAGACATCTTTCTGAGATAGGTTATCTTCATTGAGATGAATCTGAAAGTCTGTGTAGCTAATATGAGAAGTTGAACAACAGTTTCTTCTCCTCCCAAACAATCTTCATTACTTCATAAGTTTCTCAATGGGCTTTTGGTAAAATTAATCCTTTTTTAAAGTGTTCTACAAACTTATGAAATGCTATGAAATGATCGTTGTAGACACTTTAAGTAGATGTATAGAATTATGATAAATCAGTAATGTGGATAAATGACATAATGGATCTAGCAACAGTGTCAGGCAAATGCATACAAGAAAACAGACCTTTCACATATAACTGGTTCATTTAGGAGATGCTGCACAATTCAGCAACACCCATCAGAGAGGGAGCAGGCATTAGTCTTAGAGGTCAGTTCTTCAATTGATGAATAAATAAACTGGAATTTAGAGTCATTAAGTGATATATGAAATTTCACAGTCATTTAATGGAAAAATAAATACTAAAACCAAGATTTCCTTACTTTCAATCCTGTGTTTACTTACTATATTGCACTAAATAACTACAGGAAGGTGATCGATGAGCTACAGTTATTTAACTCAATCTCCGTTGGTCTGAAATCTCTAATTCTATATTTTATTTAACCCAACTGCAACCCAATGGAGCAAACCAAAACTTAAAATATTGAAGGGAATTAGTATTCACCCATTTTGCAGTTAATAAATATGTCTAGAAAATATACTTTGTATTTCTAAGTAATTTTTCCTCTCCAAAAGACATGAATTCTGGGTGCTATACTTTCTATTTAATAGGACAAATTGTGATGCACAGATATGTATGTACATATTTTTCTGAAGTGTCTATTGAAGCAGATTAGCCACTACCAAATCAATGCACTAGCAAGTAGTTCTACGTATCTAAGAATTTTGGGGGTAAGGGAAATGGTGTAACAAAGTGCACAAGGGAATCCACAGCTGAGGAAGAGTAAAATAACAAAGACACTGAAAGCAGTGGTATAATTTTACATTCTTCAAAATTTCTCCCAGGATTGGCCATATAAATCAGTTAGCAATTACCTTAGGCATGTCTGGTGCTCCTATGAGATAGTAGGAAGTGATGCATTTATTCGTTCTTTTGTGAATCTATAGAGGACAGAGTTTACCAGCAGTCTGTTTTTCACAACTAAGGCTGCCTCTATCAACCTGACTTTACATATGTTCTGAAATATTCTTCCCAGAATGAGAAAAGTGGAAATCAGCAAATAACCTCTTTCTTTGTTTCAAGTAGATTCAACCAATGGCCTTCTAAGATACTAGTTTGGCTTCTTTTCTAACAGTTTGCTCAAATGGACAGAGATCACTTATCTGAAAACAAGTGACTCAGGACAATTTTTCTAAGAACTTCAATTTGTTTTGTTCCTCAATTCTAGACTATTCTATTAAAAAAACTGTGCCAAATCTCTGTCATATTTAATAATTGAACACTTGCCTTTATGCAGAGAAGACTTTTTTAAATTATTTTTTATTCTAAGATGAATAAATGACAGCAGAATGAATTACATTTCATATTACACATATAGAGCACTTTTTTACAAATCTCTGGTTGTATGCAAAGTATATTCACACCATTCGTGAATTCATACGTGCACTTAGGGTAATGATATCCATCTCATTCTACCATCTTTTTTTTTTTTTTCTTCACCCTTTTGCCCCCTCCCTTCCCCTCCCTCCCCACTGGCCATTCTAGTATTCCTCTAATCCTCCTATGCTCCCTACCCCAACCCGACTGTGAATTGGCCTCCTTATATCAGAGAAAACATTTGGCATTTGGCTTTTTGGGATTGGCTAGCTTCACTTAGCATTATATTCTCTAACTCCATCCATTTTCCTGCAAATGCCATGATTTTATTCTGTCTTATTGCTGAGTAATATTCCATTGTGTGTATATACCACATTTTCTTTATCCATTCATCTACTGAAGGGCATCTAGGTTGGTTCCACAGTTTAGCTATTGTGAATTGTGCTGCTATAAACATTGATGTGGCTGTGTCCCTGTAGTATGCTGTTTTCATGTCTTTTGGGTAAAGACCAAGGAGTGGGATAGCTGGGTCATAAGGTGGTTCCATTCCAAGTTTTCCAAGGTATCTCCATACTGCTTTGCATATTGGCTGCACCATTTTGCAGTCCCACCAACAATGTATGAGTGTGCCTTTTTCTCCACATCCTCTCCAACATTTATTGTTGTTTGTGTTCTTAATAGCTGCCATTCTGACTGGTGTGAGATGAAATCTTAGAGTGGTTTTGATTTGCATTTCTCTAATTGCCAGAGAGGTTGAGCATTTTTTCACGTATTTATTGTTTGATTGTATATCTTCTTCTGAGAAGTGTCTATTCAGTTCCTTGGCCCATTTATTGATTGGGTTATTTGATTTTTTGGTGTTATGATTTTTGAGTTCTTTATATATTCTAGAGATTAGTGCTGTATCTGACGTGCATGTGGTAAAAAATTGTTCCCAATTAGTAGGCTCTCTGTTCACCTCACTGATTGTTTCTTTTGATGAGAAGAAGCTTTGTAATTTGAGTCTATCCCATTTATTGATTCTTGGTATTAATTCTTGTGCTAAAGCCCCATAAATACCCTTGGCCTTCTTTATTTCATTCATTATGAAGTATCTTTTAAGGTGGAAGCATTCCTTCCTGTAATAAGTTAGTAAACTTGCCCTCCCTTTATCAACAGGATACTTTGGAATCTGTTTAGAGAGTTAGAAGCTGATACTATCAATAGCAGAGAGCTTGCCTTTCTTTCTTTCTTTCTTTCTTTCTTTCTTTCTTTCTTTCTTTCTTTCTTTCTTTTCCTTCCTCCTTCCCTCCCTCCCTCCCTCCCTTCCTTCCTTCCTTCCTTTTCTTCCTCCTTTCCTTCCTTTCCTTTTCTTTTTTTCCCTTTCTTCCTTCCTTCCCTCCTTCCTTCCTTCCTTCCTTCCTTCCTTCCTTCCTTCCTTCCTCCTCCCTCCCTCCCTCCCTCCCTCCCTCCCTCCCTTCGTCCTTCCCTCCTTTCTCTCTCTCTCTCTATCTCTCTCTCTCTCTCTCTCTCTCTCTCGCTCTCATTCTTTCTTTCTTTTACTTCCCTGATACTAGGTGTTTAATGAAGAGGCACTCTCCCACTGAACTATACCCTCAGTTGCCCCCCTATCTTTTCTTTTTGAAACAGGCCTTACTAAATCACAAAGGCTGGCCTTGAACTTGCAAATCCTCCTGCTTTAGCCTCCAGAATTGCTGGGATTAGAGGTATGTGTGAGTGCATCTGGCTGCTGAGAGTTTTCAACACAGAAGGTGCAACTGCAACTGATATCTTATTTACAAACTGTATATGTCCTAAAGTTCTTGATAGGATTTTTATTTTGTCATGTGTCACTTATTTGTGGAACAAGTTAATACATAAAGTATTTGTTTGTGTCAGACCAATAATCTTCTCCAGAATTTTCTGCCTTTCTGACAACTGTTCCATAGAGACCAGTAAATTGATGCTGCTAAATTCTAGGCCTTTGCTGAACTGCCCTGAGGCTGGGAATCTTTGCCTGGCGCCCTCCTCCTCCATTCACTACTTTGCTTAGGAGTAACCCCGTCCCAGATACAATGGATGCCTCACCGTCCTTCAGAGTCTGCTTTGCTGATTTCTTTCCTCCTCTTGGGAGCATGAAGAGGTCCTGTTGACATCACAAGAGGAAGTTCTGCAAAACTCCGCACTGCTTGCCCAAGCTGTGAGCTGCTGATTTCTCCTTGATGTGACCTCCTTGGGGTGGGGTATGGGGCCTGCTGTAGAACAATATAAGCAACGTCATGATTCCTAGTTCTAAATGTGAAATGTGTATGAAGGAAAATAACCCCTTTTGCTACCAACTTCCCTAAACCTACAAAATGTTCACTCAGCACTGTACTTTGAGACCAAGAGGGGAAATGGGGGCACATCTCTGATCAACAGGCTCCTTTCATTTTGTCTCCCTTATCCCCACATCCAACAGGGTCAGAAGAGGCTGATTCAGGTTGGTTTCATGGACATGCAAACTGTGCCACTGTATGGGCCACATACTTGGCTTAATGTCTTTTTGTCACCATCTTGAAATTTTTTTATTCGAAGTTGTTGTATATATAACAATAGCATGCAGTACAATTCATAGTACATATATAGAGCACCTTTTTACACAACACTGTTTGTATACAAAGTATATTCATACCATTCATGTCTTCAATCATGCATTTAGGATACTGATACATCTTGAAATTCTTGATTTTTGTTTTTTTAAACAAAGAATTCTTCATTTTCATTTTATACTCAGCTCTGTAAGTTACAGACCTAAGGTGGGCTTATTCCTCTTTATCTAGTTTTTCTAGACAACGTGCCCCCAATACAGAGCTCTATAATCCAGGATGAAATATAAAAAAATGAATTATCCCAAATCTTTTCCTGAAGCTCTTGAAATTTCTTGCTGTAAAATATGCATTTCTGTCTTGCTGAAGAACCCAAAATTCATATTTGGATGAGAACGTTTTAACAACTTTATACTTTGAATACTCTTTCCAATCACCGTTACCTCTACTCTAGCTGATCTAAAGCGAAAGAATTCTTCAGCTGTTTAGGGATAATGCCATCTGCACAGAAATTCAGAAGAAAAATCATATTAGTAATGTTTTCCTTTCATATTCTCACTTTAAAATGAAAATAATTGGGTTAAATATTGACAATAAAAATGACAAATCATCATCTCTTTGAGCAAATACTTTTGGACTAATAAAAATAAGATAAATGCCAAGGCAGAAAAAATATCACACATATACAAATAATCCACAAACATGTAAAATAGTAGTCACACTTGATAATAGGAATGCAAATTAATGCAAGAAAGTATTTTATTTGACAGTCATTATAAAGTAATTTTAAAATATAATAATTCCTTCAATGTTGTGACCAGTCATTCTCATCTACTACTGCTGCAATAGAACTGAATGCAATATACATGGTGCCCCAAACCTTCATGACTACATTATAGCCAATGATCTCATTTGTTGTAATTAACCCTAAATGAATAATTATGGGTGTTGCCAAAAATCTCTGTATGAAAATATTCACAGCAAGTCATCTGCAGTGCAAGTATTATGATATGATGAAATAATCACAGAGTCCAAAATTCATATGTAAAAGGTGTTTATTGCAGTGTTTTCATAAGAAATTTATTTTCTTTGTACATCAGACCTTCTTGAAAATATACATGTGTTCTGAATATCAGCAAAATAAAAAGCAACTTACGTGAAGTAAACACATTTCTATTTTGTGAGAATTAGAAATATCATAAATCTCTAATAAAACCTTGTCAAGCCAGGTGCAGTGGTTCATGCCTATAATCCCAGCAGCTCTGGAGGCTGAGGCAGAAGGATTGCAAATTCAAAGCCAGCCTCAGTAACTTACCCAGGCCCTAAGTAACTTAGCAAGAACCTGTCTCAAATGAAAAATTCAACAAACTAAGGATGTGGCTCAGTAGTTAAGTGCCTTTGAGTTCAATCCCAAGTACTAATAAAATAAAATAAAAGCTAAAATAAAACCTTGTCAAATTGCAACTCAGTGAAATATTTCTAGGTATCAGGCTTTATAGTGTACTTCGTTTTTGTCTTAACTGGAGAATGATAGTTTTACTTATTATAATCTATGCTTTTTCATTCTTATTTTTTCATGCACTAGAGTAAGTATAAAATTCAATAAATTCTTCAATTAATTTTAACCAACTTTCAGAAACAAAAATCAGATATCCAGTATGTTTTTACATTATATGATTTACCTGCATTCAAGATTCAGTTCAGCATATGAATTGATTTAAGAATAGAAGTGCAGATTTTATGAGAGTCTGGATTTTTAAAATTCAAACATATTTTATCAAGCATCACTAATAAAAAAAAACGTAGTATCCAGCATACATTGATTAATATAAGAATTATAAATATTTCAGTCCTCCTTTTGTTTACTTGAACAGCTATTTCTAAATGGAAAAAAATCCAGTTCATGTGCTTTCTGGGTGATCTACACAATCTTGGCTATTTTAGGAACTAGTGGATAATGATCCCAATGATGCTCTGGTCTGGAGACTCATGATCATGGAGGAGACAGTGTTTCTGCAGCACCACATTCTACAACTTTCCTTGATTGTTCTGAGCAATAGGAGTAAACTCAGTATGTAACACTGCTAGCATTCTTATGATTCAGTGAGTAGTACCTGTCAAGGCAAATTTTCCTCCTGGGCTTGGCAAAATAAATGTAGAATACTATATATTAACAGCATACACTTGTAAGTCTTACAGGTAAAAAGTCAAATAATAAATATTTAGTAAATTACTGGACATTTTCTTTGGTCTCTCAATATGTAGGATATTAACATAAATATAAGCTTTTGTGTATTTTCTTGGCAGTTTCTGTTATAAATATCATCAATTTACTGCAATGTTTATTGTTCTCCTGTCTACTGCTATCTCCTTAAAGGCAGAGAATATTTTTCGTATTCTTTTATTTATTAACTAATAGACACCAGAAATAGCAAGAGGGAAATACTAAGTTTTCAGTTAATGCTTATTAAATAAACAAATAAATAAGCAACTAGATTTTTAAAAAATGAATGATTGAGCTCCAAGCTAGGAATTTCTGAAAATCTGCTTAAAACCAATTTTTATAGTCTAAGTTTTGCTGTAATCTAAATAATGAATTTGTCATTATTAGCCCTGATGCTCCATATACTCAGTTTTCATCCTAACAAACTACCCTTGGGTGTTACTTCATTCTCAAAACGAACCACGCATTTTCAGATCTACTCCGAGGTGCAACCACTCTGGAAAGCAGTATGGAGGTTACTTAGAAAAGTTGGAATGGAACCGCCGTTTGACCTAGTTATCCCACTCCTCAGTCTATACCCAAAGGACTGAAAATCAGCACGCTACAATGATGCAACCATATCAATATTTATAGCAGTTCAATTCACAATAACTAAACCATGGAACCAGCCTATGTGCCCTTCAGTAGATAAATGGATAAAGAAAATGTAGGATATATACACAATGGAATATTACTCAGCCTTACAGATTACGGCATTTGCAGGTAGAAGGATGAAGTTGGAGAATATCATGCTAAACGAAGTAAGCCAATCCCCAAAACCCAAAGGCCAAATGTTTTCTCTGACATGTGGATGTTTATCCATAGTGGGGACAGGGGTAGAATGTTAAAAATTTGAATTGGGCAGAGGAAGGTGGGGGAGTGGGGTATGGGGGTGGGAAGAATGGTGGAATGAGACAGACATTATTACCCTATGTACATGTATGATTGCATGAATGGTGTGACTCTGCATCATGTGCAGCCAGAGAGATGAAAAGTTGGGCTCCATTTGTGTACAATGAGTTGAAGTGCATTCTGCTGTTGTATACAACTAATTAGTACAAATTAAAATATATACATAATAAAATAATTATTTAATATCTTTGAGTTGTATGGAAATATAAGAAGGAAAACCATTGCCTCTACCCTGTTAGATTCTGTACTTGGAACTCTGAGTAATGTTGGCAAAAGATAGATTATGAAAATAAGTATACAAGTTGTATTTTATCATAATATTTATATGTGCTCAAAGTCTTCGAAGAAAACAGTAAAAAGACCAAAGAAACAGTTAAACTTGGAAACTTATATACCATTTTCGCAAAGTGCAATAAATTATTGGAAGATAACAGGAAACATATGGCCAATGAGGCTAGATTAATAAGGTTTGTTGTTGCAGACTCATCTCTGCTGTCTCTAAGGCTTCCTGATATGAGAGCGGGCAGGAACATCTTTACAAATGGAAATTTATGTCACCTTTACAAAAGGAAACTTATGGCCTGCTTTCAGGCAGAAAAGGTAGGGAAGAGGGTTTATCCTGTGTCTATATTTTGTCAAGTATCTTTGACTTTGAGTAATCCTATGCCAAAGTGGGACATTTTGGGATGGCATATTTTCAACCACTTAGTTTCTATCATCTAAAACTTTATAGAAAGTTCAACATACTAAAGTTGAGTTAATAGCTATGGAGAGAGGATTCTGACTGGTACCTGAATGGCAGAAATCTGCAAAGAGAGAGAAGAACATAGATTGTAACTAGAAGAAGAAATAAGCAAGAAAACAAAACTGAGTTAAGCATACATCCTCATATTCCATTCAATTATTCGCCCAATCCTGGGAATACATTAGCTCCCCAAAATGACTAAACTTCATTTATCTGTTAAAGAGCATTAATTTTTTTCTTTTAAAAGATGTAAATTAGATACTCATTGTCCCATCTAATTTACACTGAAGCATCATTTTTTCACCAAGGATTGTATAAGCTGCTTCTTCTTCACGGACAGGCAGTATATTCAGAAAAACAGCAGAGGTAAAATTTTCAACTTACAAATGGTGTGCTTCCAATTTGCACATTGGCATTGGATTCTTATGTATCATCATAGAGAGATGTAGAACTACCTTTTCCAAATCATAAATTCCAAATCTTGGGAATCATTACTGAAAAGAACTTGGAGTTACCATTTTTAAACTAGTTCCTCCTCTGGTATGTTTGTGTGGTGCTACCACGTATACAAGCCTGAGTTTGTAATCTGGATAGCATTTAAGGTAGAGTACCAGGTATTTAAGTTAACTTCATCCTCAGAATGTAGGCAGAAGTCTGTGTTACCTCATAATATAAAAAGTTCATGGACAAAGTTAGAATGGAAACTACAACTCACCAAATTGGGGTTTGGTGTGTTTCTGAATTTGTCATATTCTCTACTGTATACTTTTATTTTCTATGTGCTCCAGTAAGCCTATAAAAGCAAAGCAGTTTCCAAAGTAATTCATACAAGAAGCCTGTAGTCTACCTTTAGCATTTTTAAGGGTTGCTTTTGTCCCAAGTTGGCCCAGATTTTCATCTACCTATATATAATTTATGGTGTTAGGCAGCCTAATTGAGAAAATGGCTAAGCTATTCATACAATGTTGGTTGGTAAGTTGCATCAACCAAAACATTTGGTAACTTGGCAAATGTTTGTTCCATAAGAATTAATGCCAAAGCCACTATGACTTCTCTGTTAAGGACATGAAGATGGCACCTTTGGAAGCAAATCACAATAATTAAAATATTGCTTTGGAGTTCCACCTAGGAAGGAACTAGCACTATGTGTGTTTGGAGGGACATTCTCCCCAAAGTATATTACCTAAGCAGGGGATAGTCCTTGAATTTCCACGGAGGTTTTTCTGGTCTCAATTAATTCATCCAAAGGAAAAAGAGTTTAACATTATTTCTCTGGTCATACATAGTATTCTATTCATTCATGCTCATTAGTTTGTCCAATGGATGCTTCAATTTTCAGAAATGAGAACTAGTTCAAGGATTATTAGGATCAGAGGGAAAATAGGATGCACTGAGACAACAACAACAAAAAAATCTCCAGCCAGAATTTCAACATGAGTGAGAATAAAAGGGGTCTTTATTTTAAAAAATTAAAAGAGATTTACCTCTTTGGGGAGAAGAGATCTCAAGGGTAGAAAAGAAATAGGTGGGGATATAGCTGGGAGCAGTGGCATACACCTGTAACCCTAGTGCCTCTGAAGGCTGAGGCAGGAGGATCATAAGTTTGCAGCCAGCCTTATCAATTTAGCAAGACCCTAAGTAATTTAGTGAGACCCTGTCTCCAAATAAAAATAAAAAGGGATGGGGATGTGGCTCCATGGTAAAGTGCCTTGAGTTTAATTTCCAGTACAAAAAAAAAAAAAAAAAAAAATAGGTGAGGATAAAGTTCTTTATCCATGATCTTGGTAAAATGCCATCCACGTTAAGGTGCTACCTACTTCTGGAGGTTGAGAATGACTTATGAAGTCCCTACTCAGCTCTAGTAATACACTTCCAGTTGTCTTATGAATGTGTTCTACATCTAGCTTACTGTGGCTTGCATGAACCAAGAGGAATAGTTCTTTCTTTTATTTTGATGGCAGCATTTGAGGTTAGCCATACTTCCCAATGGTGATTCCTATAACTCAAGAATTGGGTAGGAACTTCAAAAATAATTATGAGAGGTTAACTTGTTCATCCAGTCACAAGATTTTTAGATCTGTTTCTTTATATCAGGTAAAATATTTCAAACTAAGGTGAAAATTAAAACATTTGTTTCTTATTTTATTCAGACTTTGGGTTTAATGAAAAACATCCTTGGCAAGTCTGACAGAACATTCCTTAAGGTTTCATGATGTTAATCTTTTTTCTGAGTACACAACTCAACCTTCTACCAGGGAACACCAGACAGGGGCCAACAACCTGTACTCCCAGCAGGTGGAAAATCAAAGTGCTTTTACTAGGTCCAAACAAACACTCAGAATACAAAATCAGATAAAAGCAGAATTGGATCCACTTTTATTGGTGACCCATAGCAGAATTTGTACAAGCAGATGCTAGTCTGGTATCAACATAAACTCACCAGTCTATGAGGCTTAAAACAACAGGCTTACAGAACCTGTGCCTGTGTTCTGCCCTACAATTATCTCCTTTATTAGAAATGACACAAAAAACAGAGCAAAGGAAAATTATAACTGCCCCTGGGAAGGAACCAATCAATAACAAAAGTCAAAGCTAAAGCTGCATTATACAAAAAAACGGGTTCACACAAATGATTTCTCACAACAATCTAAATTTGGAAATGAAAGGACAGGAAACTCTCACTAAGGTCTCTGAGCTAAACTCTGAATGCAGAAATGTGGAAAGTTCTTCATAAAAACTTTGACCTTTGGCTGGTTTTGTCATTTGTCCTGAAACCTAAGCTATGTCCTCTGTCCAGAGCAAGTAGTTTGTCTGAGCTGATCTATTCTTATTGACATAACTACATAGGGGAAAAAACTTTCCCTTTACCTTCTTAGATTTGGTGAGTAGCCTGAGAATTAAATTAGCAAAAGGAATATCAGAAGAGGAATAAAGCATATATTATAAGTTAATATTTTTATATGTAGACAACCAGGACTTCAAAGAAAAACAGAAAGAAAGAAAAGAAATCTCCATGAAAGGTTTAGATTCAGAGTCTTTATTAATATCATTTTATTAAACAACAACAACAACAAAAAATAAATCATGGGAGGGAGAGAGGAGATGCATAGTAAATAAAGGTTTAGCAAATCTTGTTACACAGACTCATCTCATTGCCATCTCTGGTCTTCTTGGTACAGAAGACAGAAACCCCTTTAGGAAAATGTAAGTAAACAGCTCCACTTTAAATAAATAACAAAATAGTTTATTCTGAGCCAAATATGAATGACCAAGGTCTGAGAACATGGATTCAAGTTATCCCAAATGACATATTCTGTCGTGGAGGAGGTTTCACAAATTTTTATAGCCAGAGAACAAAGAAAGTCACAAACCAATACATTTGGTAGATACATTGGTGGAGACATTAGGTAAGTGGACTGCTGCACAGTGGGGGAAATCTTTTCTATGAATTTAGGATATTATCTTAGGGCATTGTTAATCTTAGGGTTAGTGGAGGCTAGAGGTCTGTTGTGCTTAAGTATAATGGTGTTTGTAGACTGTCCTGCTGGGGTCCAGGTTCCTGAACAAAGAATTGAGCAAGACACACAGAAGTGAACATGTAGAGCACTGATTTATTGAAAGTAAATGTATGCTCCCTTAAGTAGAGCAGTGGGCCTACCAAAAGAGAGTGGCTCATGGCCCTTATGTCTGGGCAAGTCTCTTCTTACATGTTAAACTCTGCCTTATTCCCCTCACTATAAAACTGAATGAAAACCTTGCTAATTTGTTCTCATTGGTTACTTACTTTTCACCTAATTACAATACAGAACTTGTGGTGGGGTCTATTGTGGTGACAGTCCTTCCATGGTGGGAGTTGCTATGGTTATGGGATTTATCATAAACAAGAACATGACTCATCTCCCTATCTTATACTACAGTCAGAATTTTCCTTGTACCTGCTGCCTCTGTCATGTTGATGTCCCTAAACTATTACCTCAATAATTTCAATGAAGTTAACCTAATAATCATGGGAATATGACTACACAAAAATATAAAGCTAATGGCTATTAAAGGGCTCGATGATGATATTATAGTCACCAAGGTTAAACAGTCTATATAATCCTTAGTACAGATGTAGCTTCTTCACAGAACTTCAATTCCACATGTCGAGTAGAAATGTATGCTCTGTTAATAAGCAGAAAAAGGAGGACAGAGGGTTGGTCCTCTGTCTGCTGTTGTTCAATTTCCTTCAGCTCTTAATAATATTATGCCAAAGACACATATATTGGGGTGACAAATTTTGATCCCTGTCCAAAATTTCCCTTTTTGAATATTCTAGTACTAGATTATGTGATGGTGGTATATTTGTACTAATGAAATTGGCTAAGAATTGAACATACCTGGCCATAAATTCCTAAATAACAAAGTGTTTAAGTTGTCTTTCAGGAAAAGTCTCCAGAATCCACTCAATAACTGTGTGGAACCCACATTTCAAGAATGAATATGTACAAAAGAAACCAATTTACTGGTCAATGACCTTTTAAAATCTCAAACATTTTTTCAACAGAATGAAACTCCCTCAGAGAAGAAACATGTGACCTGTGCAGAGGCTTAATGACTGCTTATGCCTGCACAAAAGAACCTTAGAACTCCTCTTCATACCATCTCACAAGCAACTTCTCTGTTCTCCTTCTTATACCTTCCCTTGCTATTGATACAGGGCTGAGGCCATCCAGGAAAATGAGGCAACACAAAGACCCACTTATTGGAGATCCCAGAGAAGTTTCCAGAGAGTCCCACCTAGGTCCACTTCTTGATTTTTGACTGACAGCAGGATGACATCAGACTTTCACTTCCCCACTGCCATGCAACATAAATTCTTACAGATTTTATGGTTAGGAGAAATTATCCTTATTTCCTTGAGTTTCAGGATGTGGTCTATGAAAATGGTCACAAAATTCCCCCTTTTAAGGAACCTTGGTTTCCTCTCATTGACACTATTTTGGACCTTTATTTCCCCTGCAGATAACGCATAGTTTGCTGAGAAATGTGACATATCCTGTCCACTTCAGCCAAACAGAGCTACAGGTAAATTGCTTCTTGGAAAAGAAAGTATGTGCTGGATGCAGTACTTCATGCCTGTAATCCCAGCAGGTCAGGGGTTTGAGGCAGGAGAATCATGATTTCAAGTCTGCTTCTGCACCTTAGTGAAGCCCTAAGCAACTTATCAAGAACTTGTCTCAAAATAAAAGTAGCTGGGGATGTGGCTAAGTGGTTAAGTGCGGTATTTCTCATCCGGGGATTGAGCTCGATCTGCAACCTGTTAGCTCGGGGCTGTGAATCTGAGTTCTCCCCAACCTGGGTTTGAGCTGGATCTCCAACCTGTTAAATAAGGGCTGTGAATCTGAGTTCTCCCTAACCAGGGATTGAACCGATAATCTGAGTTCTCCCTTGGTCAAGCAAATGAGTTGAACCCAAGCTCCTTCCAGTTAAATGCCTGGAAGTTTGAACTTGGCTCCTCTTTGCTGATGAGATGCCACTTTTATGTGACTATATTAGGAATTAACTTTGTCTGTATATGCTCTTGATGTATTTCTGCTGCTCTTGATGTATTTCTACTGCTCTTGATGTATTTCTGCTGTATGACCACCAGGTTCTAATACATTTAATTATCAAAAGTAAAACCAGTTCTATGGCCCTGTGGAATCTAGCCAGAAGCTGGCTAAACTAGCAAGATAGGTTTTTTTTTTTTTTTTTTCAGCTAAGATTAGCTTTTGCAAATAGCCCCTCCCTACAGGGCGTAGCATTACCCATTGAATAGCTAATGGTCTTTTTGTGTCTGTAAAAGACTCTCCCTTATCCTTCAGCAAATCTAGGATAGATAAGATTGATCAATAGTAGGTATTTAGGATTAACTATTTTGTTTTTCCCTGATTGACCCTGGAGTGTCCTGAAATTCTTTAAAGTAACCTTCTATAGTTAATTACTGGAATTCTTTATTGTAACCTCCCTTACTGGAAATCTTTAATGTAACCTCCCTTACTGGAATTCTTTATTGAAATCTATAGTTGAAATGTAAATTGCTGTGTTTGCTGGGATGTATAAAATCCATGCTGAAAAAAGTAAAATGAGAGAAGAAGGATTTCTGCAAACTGTCTCGTGTGTGGATTATTTCCATTTCGTTGACGTTCCCCTCCAGCATCGGTTGGGCTGACCTTGACATCTTTGCTGAAGCTGGCCTTCAGCAGTTAAGCAATTTTGGGCTCAATCTCTAGTGCCAAGATACAAAATGAAATTAAAAAGGAAAATAACATATATGGGGGTAAGCACAGTGGGCCCATTTTATAGAATTACTCCCTTAACTTCCTGTTCCCACCACTGGCATCTGTATATACACTATAACTACCAACATCAGAGAGGCAGATTTGTGTTTCTCTGTAGCTCCTAGCCTTCCTTGTTCTTGGGCTGTGCAATAAAGCTTTTTCTTCTCTCAAAACTCAGTGTTAGCGAAAGCTCAGTCCTCATCCCCATGCCAATCCAATAATGAAGATAAGGATTTGAGAAAAAGGAACAAGTTTTATTGCTTTGCTATCAAGGAAGAAACACAGGGACTCCTGTCCCAGAGTCCGATTCTGCCTATCAGGGGGAACAGGGAGTTTTTAAAGATGTGAATCGAAGGCTAAATCTCATGTGCTCTCTGTCCAAGGTTGTAAATCACTTGTTAATTTGGGAGATAGCCATTTCTTACATCTTCTCGTTCCTTCCCAGATGGAAGTCTGAATCACTTCCTTCCTGTGGTGGGTGTGTGCTCAAGGATAAATAACTCTGCCTAGGATGGGGAAGAAGTAATAGTATTTCCCACAAGATCAGGAAGGGAGAAAGAATAGGAAGAGAGGGAGAGAGAAGAGAAAGAAACATCCATTTAAAAAAGGAGTTGCAGTGGCAGAGAAGCCAGAGCTATATTCAAAGCATAGTACTACACCAGAGCCATAGTACTGGCTATGGTAGTGAGTAAACCCTTGCTTGATAACACTAGGTTGGTTTTATTTTCACATTCTCAAAAAAAAAAAAAAAAAAAAATCATTAACAGGACTCATTTTATTATTTTATTTTAAATTCCCAAACCTTCCATTTATCTTTTTAGCACACCTGTTCATAATACAGGAGAAAAGACGGCAGATAAACTATTCCTAAGACCTACTCTGGAAAACTTCTCTGGACCAGTAAAAATGTCTCAGATTGGGGAAAAAAAAGAAAAGCAAAAAGTGTAAATCACTTTTATGAACATGTGAAGTGAGAAACAATTTGAAAAGACAAAAATAAATTTATACCTCCAAGGAATATTGGTTTATTTTTCTCCAAGTCTTACTATGTTAGTATTTTTCATTTCTTTCTTGAAAATTAAATTTCTTCTAAGTAGAATGTCATTCCAGACCTTCTTCAGTTGGCCTCTGATATTTGCATATAACTGCCATTTCAATGAAAATGGGTTTTGCTTAGCAATTAATCAGTGTCAGGATGCCTTCCATTGTGAAAAGTAATTCACATGCAGATACTTTCCCTAACTTTCTTCATTGAATTCCAAAGGAAATGTATGAAGCATCTGGATTTTTGACATACCTCTGTCTCAATAGCTAAAGTGATAATGTTTTTATTGAAAGATGTAAAACACCTGGGGTGTTAACATTTAATTGAAGCTCTTTTTTTTTTGAAAGAACAGAAATGAATTTGTACTTTGTCATAATCTGTTTCCCCAAAGAAGCAGTCACTCCACAGAAACCAGACAATAGAACTGATATCTCATTCGATTTTTAACCAAATGATCAGAATACTCATTATCTACAGACTGCTAACGCAATTGTAATAATAATAAAAAAATAAAAAAAACATCTTATGATACATGTATATTTCATTCAACAAAATATATGTTGTGAACAAAACTTTTTTTTTTTTTTTTTTTTTTTTTTTTTTTTTTTTTTTTTTCAGTCTGGAAATGTTTAAAGCCAAGTATGCTAGAACATTTTCTTGAGTATGAAAGAAAGTGAATTTATAACAGTAGCTGCCTCTTTATGTGTTTTTCTTTGACTTCACTTTCTTCACCAGTCTAAATTCGAAAAAAAAGAAAGAAAAAACAAAATGATGAAGATGTTAACTGCTAAATAATCATTCTGGAGATTCACAGAACCAAGAACATCTGATGATTTTCAAAACATCAGAAGGTGTAATGCTTCTCTGTATTCTAGTCCTATGTATCAACTAACACAAAGCATCTAGATTGCTGTGAGATTTCACTTAAGGAAATGTAATAGATTTGTTTAACTATAGGAACCAGCCCTAAAATTACAAGGTCCATAGTAATGTTCTGGCTAGAAGAAAGAGAAGGAAGTGGAGAGGGAGAAGCAGACACATACCCTGGTAGACCAAGACCCCACTCAGCACATAGTCTTCTTGTATGCTGATCCACTGTAACAGTTGTTCACCTCATATTTTGAATATAGTCCTTGCTGCTATGTCACTGAGGCTTATTTTAAAATGGACGTTTTTTTTTTTCCTCTTCTCCCTTCTCCCTTTCACCCTCCCCCTCCCTAACCTTGGGGAAAACATGTTTACCCTTGTTTCCCATCTTAGGCTATTATCTGTCCTTGAGCACACATCCAGCTTAGAAAAGAAATAATTTAGACTTCAGGGATGGCACCAGAAGATCTAAGAAATGACTATCTCCTAAATTAACAAGTGAATCACAACACTGGACAGGACACGGAACAAGTGAAATGTAGCCTTTGATTCACCTCTTTAAAAACTCTTTGTTACCCCTGATGGGCAACATCACAGCCTTTGGGACTGGAATCCCTGTGTTTCTCTTTCACTAACAAAGCAATAATACTTTTTTCTTTTCTCAAAACCAGTGTCCTCCTTATTAGACTGGCTTAAGGAACAAGAACTGAACATTCAGTAATAGTACTGCAACTCTTATACCTACCTATAAAAACACTTTCATATACATGAATTCCCCGAAATGGTCATTTTGTGGGGGATGATAATTCTCTCCCATTGATAACCCTTGAATAAACCTAATTTTCTTCCCACCAATTCTCAATTACTAAGTGTTGGCTTTTGAGTAGCAATCAGACAGAGTTGATTTCTGTAAAAATAAAAATAAAAAAAGAAAATGCATTATTAGCTTTTCCTATGTATGGACAAAACAGAAAATAACATTGTAACTGGTTCAATAAAGAAGTCTTCAGGATAGTAGTCTTGGCTGAGCCCGCTGCAGTGGTGAAAGCCTGAAATCCCAGCGGCTCTGGAGGTTGATGTAGGAGGATGGCAAGTTCAATGCCAGCCTTAGCAATTTAGTGAGGCCCTAAGCAATTCAGCAAGACCCTGTCTTTAAATAAAATATTAAAAAGTGTTGGAGATGTGACTCAGTGGTAAAGTGCCCCTGGGCCCAAAAAACAAACAAACAAACAAACAACAACAACAACAACAAACAGAGCACTAATGAACCATTTATATTTTAATTTTCAATCCCTTTTCCCATATGTCTAATACATGATATTAAATAGGAGCTCCTGAATTGGAAGATCTTTCTTGCACAACTATTTAAAGTCATGTATCAGAACAATAAGGTAATTTTTTTAAAAAATATATTTGTTGCTTAGAATGTATACTGAAGAATTTCTTAAAGGTAAAATTAGGAATCAGAAATATAAAATGAATATTTCTAGAATATTTTGTTCAGTACAATAATCAATGAGGGAATCATCAAGATATTGGGCAATTAGAAATACTGAGGTGAATTTGCAAACAGATGAAAATTTGGCCAACATCCAAGGTTAATGATCAATTGCATCTGCATTGGCCAAAAGGATTAATTTTTATTACTCCTCAGTTTTCCATGACTTAGAGTTTTAAAGTAGACTGAAGATGATGAAATTCTAAATTAATCTGGAAGGATGTTCTGGACAGGATACTAACAATCAATGGTTTCTCCATTTCAACATCTCTAATAATTTTCCCTGACATACGTCACTGTGAGATCATAATGCAAGAGGGAAGAATAATATTTCCTTTCACTGTGATAAAGTAAAATTAATGAAATAGAACCACAACTACAATGAGTTGCATTTCAAGAATGATTTGTCAAATTTGAATATTTGCTATTGGGACAGTGAAAAACTGAAATTAATCCTTACCAAGGATAACTTTAATCTTATGCCCACTGCATAAAACACTTGTGAAGACATTTGCTCTTTCCTTGTAATATAGTTAAAATAATAGTAGACAATATTATAAGTTATGTTAATTGAAGAACAAATAACAAACTAAGCTAAGGATTAACAAAAAGAGAGAGCATTGATAGCACCGCCGGTTATCAGTGATAAGTACTGCTCCCTCACATGTTGAAGTTTGAACATTAGAGAAGCACATGGAAAGCGTATAAAGCAGGGTTTATTTAAAAAGGAGTAACATAGACTTCTTCTGGGAGGGAGATGGGGGCCATATCTAGTATCCTGTTATCCCCAGAAGGGTGTTGCGCTTTTTTATAGGTGTTAGGCTTCCTTTGTTCTCCTGCTTTCTAGGCCCAGGAATACTTGAGGGGATGGCCCAAAGGTGGGAAACAGGTGGGCTTAAGGGGAGGGGGCAGAATGGAGCAGCCCAGGACATATTAATTAACAACCTTATAGCTCCCTGTAGGGAAGGGCAATTCCTGGGACAGTTCTCCTTAGCAACAGGTTGGAGATGGGGCAGGTTCTTGATAAGGGTCAAGGAAGAGCTCTGAAGGTCTCCAACTTCCTGGACTCACTCAAAATTGGCTTCTTTGGTCTGACCTGATTCGATTTACCTGTCTATACTGACTGCCTGTCTAATTCTAGTTTCAGTATGAGACTCTATAAATAGTCTATGAAAAATTTAGTTTGTTTATAATGTGATTTATGCATGTGTTAGAAATACCAGGGTGCTTCAAGGAATCAAACACATGTTCTGAAGCAGTTTGTCAAGGCAAACTTTACTTCTGCAGAAGGCTGTGTTACCGAAGAAAATTCGGCAAGCAAACACTCCTGCATCAGCAGTCCACCTGTTTTTATCCCTAATGTAATGCTGCCCCTTCCCCTGATAAGAGGAGCTTGAGGTTATGATCTATGCGATTGGGTAATTTTAAAATTGGGGTAGGCAAACAGAATGGTTATAGTTAAAATGGCTACAATTGGCACTTACACCCCAATTAAGGCTAAATACTGTATTTTGTAAGTAGACTACTGAACTTTCTGTTTCTCACAAGTCCCCCCCATCCCTTTTTGTACCTTTTGGACTCATTTTAATTTTTGTTCTTGTACCCTTTGGTATTGTCATCCATCCTAGATGTATTAACTTTTTGAAGTGGAAATCACCCATGTTAATGAGTTTTCCCCCTTTCAACAGTTTGGATAGCCATCCCAGTGATTAGAAGCACTTGGTAAGGTCCTTTCCAGTTGGTTAAAGTTTGTCTTCTTTCCAGATATTGACTATAATCAAGTCACCAAGCTGAAAGTGATGAATTGTGAACTCTAGAAGGGGAGCCTGAGCAGCAGCTCATAATAATCATACCAGAGAGGGGAATAAAGCAGAGAGAGGTCTCAAATTGACTCAGAATGAACTTGTCCTTCTGACAGAGCTTGTTTTTATATTTATCATGCACTCCTGTACTCCTGTATAAAAGCCCTTGCTTTATAACCTCCCAGTTTTATTTATTTTGGGAAGAACTGACAAAAATGTACACCTCAAGTGAAAGAATCATTGTCTTTTAAAAATCCATGTATGGCTGTGTTTTGTTTATATTCTCCTGCCAGGTATTTAAGACCAAGTTGGTCTAAATTGACTTTATTTCCTATCTACTGTTAGAGTCAGCTGACATTTTCAGGGATCACTCTTGTGAACTTATGAGAAGTCTCTTGCCTCCTTTGCTTTTCCTCTACCAGTTATGCCATCTGTTAAGATGAATCAGGGTCTTGCTGACCACCTGTGGCTTCCCTTGGAAGCATTAGGATACTTCCTTCTCCAATGAGCCTTCTATTTGCAGAATGTGCACTGGTTGGCTTCCTCTTCTCTATGGTCTTAGGTCTGGTAGATCCTCCAGATTGGAAGATCAGGTGACTTATGAGAGTTGAATGTTCATTATAGGGGTCCTGTCATTCCCTGGATCCTGGCAGACTTTATCAGGCAATGGTTAAAATATTGGCTGCTTTTTCCTTGGCCCTTTTACTCCCTTAAATTTGGTCTCTAAGTTTGGGTTTTAAATATCCAGCAGGTCAGTCTCACTACCCTGAAAGTAGGATTACTGAGTTTTCATTTTGATGTCTGTCATTTTATAATTACCTCTTCCATTTAAGTAGGATCAGTATTATTACTGGAATTCAGCTTTATATACTATCTGTCTTATAGGTGATGGCTTATTATCTTAAATTAAATCAGGTTGTACTTCTAGAAGCAGTGGTTCTGCAAAACATTAACAAGCAACAGTTATAAATGTTTACAAGGAAAATACACAATAAAATTAACAGGAGCAAACACATTCAGTTTGTATAATAGCTATGAATCAAGAAACATGATTTTTATAATGCTAAACCTTTACTTAGTTATGTATTATATCCCCTGTTTATTTTGAGATCACGGCAGTCTTTACAACAAAAATCTATCTTTGAACATAACACTGAATGAGCTAGTCTAGCCTACTTTTCAGCCATCCTAATATGGAGTAGGGTGAGAGGCAGAGCCCTATCTCAGTAAGGTGGGGCTCTTGACAAATAACACTATACAACATTTCATCTGAAACATGAATCAAAGAAAAACTAAAAGAGCTCATAACTTTTGTGGAAAGGTAGAAGAAGGCGTCCATGTTTTACAAGGTCAACTTTTAAGCAAATTAGGCTCTCCTTATTATCTTTCAAAATAATATATTTACATTTCCTTCCCAGTGTAAAAAGTAACATAAAGTTCTATATATATCTTATTGATAAGAAGTTGCCTTTATCAAGTTACAAAACATTAAACAATGTAAATAAATCCTCAATTAAATTTTGATATTTCTATATAAATTTGAAGGAGATTACCACTACAGACCACTTTAGCTTGGAGAATACCAACTTGGTAAAGTGCTCCCCTAAGCTTTTAGAAGTATACATATCTTTAGTCATATATATTTGGAGTGTTTGGAAAATCTGACTCAATTCTTGTTTTAAAAAATTGTTGAGAAGAGAACAGATCCCAATTAATGCCTCTCTCTTATAAACATATACACATACATTTCCTCTGGGGCACGTATTTCCTCTTTAAGCCAAATCTTAGTTAAGATAACATCAGTCATCTTTCTCAGGGTCCCTTTAGCCAAAATGACTTTACTTACTTCTAAAGGACCTCTAACAGAGCAGTCTTTGTTTCCTTTACCCAGGAGGCATTTGCAAATAAAGTTGTTGTTCTTAGGTGAGAATGTTATCTTTACATTTAATTTACACAAACAAATTTTATTTGAGGAGAGGGATTGGATAATCTGGCATATTTGGGGGGAAAAACTCTGCCTTATTCTCCCCACTCCACATTGCATTTATGGGGTTCGAGTACAGGACATTGTTGAACCTGACCTGTATTTACTGCCACCATTACCATTGTTTATTTTCCCTGCTTAAGACTTTTCAAAAGAAAAGACTTGGACATTGAGAGCTTTACATCCTCCTTCCCTGTCCATTAGTCTAAAATTTTTATTCCCAAATTTCTTCTAGGTTCCTGCAATTAAGTCTCACCCTGTGTACTCAAACCACCCCCTTTATTGGATGTTTCCTGTATACCCCAGGCTCCTCATTTGCTCAATCCTCCTTATGGGTATTTTTATTTTTATTTTTTGCACACACCCCCATCCTGCTTTCCTTAGTACTATATTTTGATGTGGTCTTGTGTTTCTAATAGAGTTTCAACACCCTCTTCTTTTAGAGCATTTCTTTTGCACTCATGTCTCTCAGTCATACACCTTCAGGATGTCCCAACCATCAAGGAAGTAGTTCTTTCTCAGAGAACAGATTTTCCTATCTTGTTCTAAGCACACTGTTACCTGATCACCATGGTGTTTGCTAAGGCCCTTTTCCTCCATTGCCAATCCACTTTTGATTGTGAGTCCAGTGTCAGCCTCAGGAATCACAGGTTTCCTCCCCTACTCCGAGGTGCTGGAACAAGGCAGAAGAACATTTCCTCTAAGGAGGGAGTCCCCATGACTCCCTAGGTGATGTATGGAACCTTATGTTGGGTACAAAGATTGTTAGAAATACCAGGATGGTGCAAAGAATCAAACATGTGCTCAGAAGGAGCTTGGCAAGCTAAACTTCACTTCTGCAGAGGGCATTGTTACCAGCAAGAAAGCAGACTTAGGCAAGCAGTCTATGTGCTTTTATCCCTAATGCAGTGCTGTCCCTTACCCTGATAGGAGGAACTCCCGGTTATAATCTACACCATTGGCTAATTTTAAAATTGGGGCAGGCAAAGGGGAGGGCTATAGTTAAAATGGCTACAATTGGATCTTACATCCCAATTAAGGCTTAGTACTATATTTTGAAAATGGACCATGGAACATTTTATTCTCACATATGGTAGAGGTCATATGTAGACTGCCACGTGAATGCCTCCCCCCAAAATTGCCCAACGTGGTAGATTCGTTAAATCTGCCCAAACTCCAGTTTCAAGGATTATATCTAAACTTTTCATCAGATTCTTAAGGACAGCCACAATTACTGAAAGGTTAAAAACTTCTATTCTGGAAACAATTTATTCAGACCTCCTTGTCTGCTGATTTTATTCCATTCAATCTTTTGGACTATTTATAGCAGAGAAGACTGCTGAGCCATCACAGAAACTAAAGAAAACTGGCGAGACAGGCAGATCTGTCTAAAAATCACCCTGGAAACTCATGCCCCGTTGCCTGAACACTAAGCAATTTGGAAGCCCTATCTTCCCACCCACTTATGCCACATTCCAGCAAAACAGGAGGCATCATGATTGAGTTCCTCATGGGACTAATGGCCTTTTCTCCCTGTTCAGGCTGAGCCACAATTACTCCTTACCAGCAACTCCTGCAAAGCTTTGGTGCCCCCATCCAGGCCGCCTGGCATCTCATTCAGCAGGTTACTTTCCAATTGCTTTATCAGGAGGGAGAGAAATAGAATGAGGGTATCATTTTCCCACAGAGTAGACCGTATATATTCTGTAGAGAACACTGCTATGAGGCCTGTTTGATGATATTGAGAATCAGAGGCCCTATATCTTTAAGAATCTTGGGTGCTGTTATGGTTTGGATGTGATGTGTCCCCAAAAAGTTCACATATGAGATAATGCGAGAAGGTTTGAAGGAGAAATGAGTGGGTTATAGCCTTATCCTAATCAGTGAGTTAATCCTGATGGAATTATCTGAGTGGTAACTGGAGGCAGGTGGGGTGTGGCTGGAGGAAGTGGTTCCATGTGGGGCATGGGTATGGGGTATATATTTTGTATCTGGAGCATGGAGTCTCTCTCTCTGCTTTCCAATCAATATGTGAGGTGCTTCCTTCTGCCACACACTCCACCCTGATGTTCACCTTTAACCCTAGCCCCAAGGAATGGAGCCTGTTGTCCATGGACTGAGACCTCTGAAACCGTGAGCCCCTAAATAAACCTTGCCTCCTTTACAATTGTTTTGGTTGGGTCTTTCAGTCACAGCAGCAACAAAGCTGAATAAAACAGGTGCCAAGTTCCTCAGTAAACACTATTCTTATTTGTCAATGCATACTGTAATGTGCTGTGGAATTTTTGCATAAATTAAGGGAAATACATTTATGAAGAATTTTGATCACAAAAATGTCAAATGTTTACTTTAATCATATCATAATATATAGAGAGATGTTTTTTCTCTGATTTTCATGATGTTTATAAGCTTGCTGAGAAGAAAATTCTGTGCAATTTAGGTTTGTAAAGACATGGAAAGAAATTTAGTAACTTGAAAGAGATCAGCAGAAGGTAAATAGTAGGCAGGACTCCATCCCTAATTTACCCAATGTGGCTGAGTAGGTACATACCATGTACAAGAAAGCACCACTTATAAAACAAAAAAAAAAAGATCAGTTTCACCTAAATTCAGGGACCCTAGTAACTTTCACATAGTACCCCTTATAAAAAGAAACCACACAAAGTGGCAGGAGATATGTCCCTACCAATACTAGAAAATTAAGCACAGCTTATCCTGAGTATTAAAAGGCATTTGTCAAATGCCTGAGATGGGTAACATTTGTGAGAACAGCAGATGAGGGAGATCAATTGAATTTGAAAAGAAGTACAAGTGAGTTGTGAGACATCACCTGGAGCAGCCCAGGAGCAGTGGTGAGGGCAAGTGTCTGGGCCACAAGCAACAGGCTGTCAGCACCTGAAGCCATGGATGTCAGGAATTTCAAGTGCAATAACATAATCTGAATTGTCCATCCAAATATGGTTGTAGCTATTGAAATATAAATGTAGGGATAGGTTTTAACATAAAAAGCTAATTACAACAAAAATGACACTGTCTACACCTTTTAAAGCATGCTCTTTCATTTGATTGTCTCTTAGATATCTTTCCAAATCGCCTTCAGACTGTGGACTCACGCAGATCTAGTTCTCACCATGCTGAGCACATTCTCACACTGGGCTTTACTCTTGTGTTCACTAGGCTCTGGAGATCTTTTCTCCGTCCACATGATCTCATCATCCCTTGTCCAGGTCACGTCTCACTTGACAACAAACACCCTTTTAAACATAACCCCCTGTCTCTTTCAGACTCATTATCACCCATCACTCTAGACACTGACCCTACTTCACTTTTCTGGATAGCGTGCATCACTTCTCTACTTGACATTTTATATGTATGTTTATTGTATAACCCTTCCTACCAAAATATGAGCTCCAGGAGTAAAGAAGATTTTTAGATTTAATTCACTGCTATATTCTCCATGGCCATTGGATATAAGTAGGCTCTAGATAATTATTGTTGAAAGGATGAATATATCAATTATTTAAGTTGCTTATCAATGATGTGACCTTGTGATACCCATCTTTGTCTTTCATACTTTAAAATGGTGATAAAAATACTACCTCATCTACATTGTAAATGTAAAGATAACAAGAGTTTTTTTTATCAATAATAATAGCTAATACTTATTGAGTATATGCTGAGTAGACTTCTCAGTTAATCTTCTCTCTAACCTATACAATTGATTATAATTAAACCACTGTGGAAGAGGAAGCTGAGGCTCACAGAATTCAGAACTTATGTGAATGTTGTTTTATCTTAGTCAACAAGACTTCAGAGTACTCTCCTCAAACTGCACCATGCTACTTCCTTTAATACATATAGGATGAGCGCAACTAATGATGATTAATGTTGTAAAGTCATTACTGTCATCATTGTATTATTTTTTTGTAATCATGAAATGTTCCATCATAGAGCTATACTATATTTTATTTTACAAGTTCCTGATTGTTTATGTAAGCTGCTTCAATTTTTATAAAAATCATTGCAAGCAGTGTTTCAGTGGAATCCTTACATATTTGTGAGTATCTAGAAAATATACCCATAGAACACATTTTCAGAAGTGTAACAAGTGGGTCAAGCTTTTTAAGCTTTGACAGCTCTAAGTTTCATTTCTAACAGATTGTACTGTTAACCTTCCTATACCCAAACAGTGTTTTGTATATATTCATTGTTCTTTTATGCTTTGTTTTCACCATCACTATTCCATTTTTTAAAAGAAGCTTGGAGTTTACTATCAAGAATTTACAAAGACATAATCCTCTTTGCAAAACCAAATCAATTTATTATACTTCTCTCTCTCTCTCTCTCTCTCTCGATAGATAGATAGATAGATAGATAGATAGATATCAGGTAAGGGGTATTGAACCCAGAGGCACTTTACCACTGACTACTTTCCATATCTCTGCCTCTTTGTTTTTTTATTTTGAGGAGGATCTCACTAAGTTGCTTATGGCCTAACTACGTTGCTGAAGTTGGCCTTGAACTTGAGATCCTCCTGCCTCAGCCTCCTGAGTTGCTGAGATTACAGGTGTGCTCTACCACTTTTAGCTTCATACTGGCCTAAATACCTGAACCATGTTGTATGGCTTTCCTATTTTTTTTTTTAAGAAACTGTTACAATATCTTTGAAACTTTTCATTCCAAAAGTAAGCCTTGATATTTACTTTCATTTTAAGAAAGGTGTAAATGTATTGGCTATTTAATCTTTAAATTTCTAAGTGATACAAAAAGACTCTAGTAAATTATTAGCTATTCATGCCAGTAAATCTTATATGACTTGCCCTAAATTGTCTTGAGCAAGGAACTTCTGAAATGTTTATTCACCTGCTATAAATGTACTTTCTGACTTTACATTATTCCACAAAGTACTTAAGCAAAAAAGAATAATTTCAATACATATGTTACCTCTGAAGACAAAAGCTCACTCAAAAAATATACATACTTTAAAGATATCCAAATCATATTTGTGCACTCCAGCCTACTGAAGGAAGCAATACAAGTCATTATACTATCTTCTTTATCTTTCTTTTTTTTTTTTTTTTCTTCAGGTATTGAAGATTGAACCAAGGTCCTTGCTCATGCAAGACAAGTGTCCAGCCCCTGAGCTACATCCCCAGCCACTGTAGTAGCATCTTGAAGATGATATACCTTAACTGTGTCACCAACACGTCATTGAGCCAGGCACTGTGGGGCATGCCTGTAATCCCAGCAGCTCAGGAGGCTGAGGCAGGAGGATGGTGAGTTCAAGCCAGTCTCAGCAACTTGGTGAGGCCCTAAGCAACTCAGGGATACTCTGTCTCTGAATAAAATATTAAAAAGGGCTGGAAATGTGGCTCGGTGATAAGGTGCACCTGGGTTTAATCCCCAGTACCCCCAAAAAAAAATTATTGAAAGTTTACATAAATATTGAAAACATTTGAAAAGTAGTTATAGCTTAATATTATAATTAGCATTTATGAATAAATAGAACACCAAGAAGATGCTAATTTGAAATATACATGGAATGATCTTAATTTCTACCACTTTTCCAGTGAACTTTTCAAAAGATACTTGAAGAGATTTTCCAAGTTAAATTGTGCAATTATTTGGGAAGCCTTGAAAAGTACCACTTTCAAAGATCTTATAAAACAAATTAAATCCAGATTCCATATATTTGATTACTTCTTCAAGTTCTATACAGACAAGCTAGGAATATACATGAATATGACACAAAATATATAGAGATAGATAAATCTGAAGGTAGATAGCAAATCATTTGGGCTACTGTAACAAAATATCTTAGACTGAGTTATTTATAAATAAAAGATACTTATTGCTCAAAATTCTGGGTGCTGAGAAGCCCAAGATTAAGGCATCAGTAAATTTGGTGTCTGGTAAGCCCTTTCCCCATGGTCAGTGGCTTGTTACATTCTCACAGGGTGGACATAGTCAAGACAGCTCACTTCAACCTATCTTACACATGCATTAATCCCATGAGGGCTCTGCCATCATGAATTAATCCCGCCCCCAAAACCCCATCTTCACACTACCATATTGTATTAACTTATAACATAATGAAATACTGGGGGGGGGAACCTCAACATTAAGATCACAGCTTAATATATGTAAATGTATGTATATATACACACACATTCCTCTGTAATTATTCAAAATTCAAAAGGGACCCTTAAACATTCCTCATGTTTATTATAAACTGGGTCCATATAATTAAAATAAGCACATGATACTTTTCTTTTGCTGAAAAAATTAATATTTCACAAAATTGAATGCATAGAAAGAACTGTGGCAATTTCTCATTTTAGTATGTTCATATTTATTTTTTGTGTGTAGTATAAATGCAATGCAATCTGGAGCTAAAAATAAGGAAGAAAGCGTCTCTTGCTTCTTTTTCTTCATCTTCCCTGCCATCCTCTTAGTTCAGGATCTGATTAGTTGTGCTAAGTTAGTTGTACCAGCCTCCTCTCTCTACAGAGTGCTACAAATTGGTTGGATTTGACAGTAAGTCAGCTTTATCCACAATGAAAGGTAAACCAGTTCAGTAAGTAAAAACATAGGATTTTACCTAAGCCATAATCCAAAAAGAACACCTATTATTTTTTTAAAAACTTTATGTGCCTGCATTATATGTAAAACATCAAGGATGGTTTTATACATTAGTTTCCTGAGATATTTATTTGATAAATTTACAAACAATTTTTTGATGTGTATTACTTTGATATGCCCATAAATCATTTTGTGGGTTTTTTTTTTTTTTTTCTTCCTTCTCAAATGTGTGGCTCAAAGGACCACGAAAGAAATGCATTCGGTAAACCTAAAAAGAGTAAATTGAATTATCATTTTTATATCTATACATTCACCATCATACTTAAATAATTTGGAAACATGTTCATAGTGGGAAACTTCCATTATATAAACTATACAATTGAACACATTGAGGAGAATGAAAAACTTCAAAAGATGTAGTCCCTGTCACAGAGAGCTCACAATTTAGTTGAAGCAATATGGTAATACACATATGAAAATAAAATTTAAGGGAGTGCACAATTTTGCATTAAGTGAGAGATGTAGACAATGAGTACTATGGAAATTCATAGGATGAAGATAGTACTTAGTACTTTGCAGCTGAAAACCCTCTGATTTACTCTCATCCTCAATAGAATCACTCTGCTTTTATCTGTTTCATTTGTTTATGCTCCTGGCTAAGATTTCATCTAAGCAGAGGGTTCTGTAGAAAAAATAAGTTTGAAAATCACTTCTGCCATAATGAAGTGGAGTGGTGGCAAGGATACTTAAAACACTATTGGGTAATCTCACACACATGCATGTGCCTGTTTTTATGATGCATTGTGTGGAGCTTTGGAAATATATTGATTTACTTTTCTAACCTGCCATTCTGCCATGGATCTCAAAGTAAATGTAAATGCTAGTGCCTTTTCAAATACTTCTGCCACCTGACATTGCCAGAAAAATAAAATCCATAATTTTTAGCAAAGCACGATCCTCATTCAGGTTCCAAATCCCTTTTTTCTCTTTTATTTCTCCTCATTGCAACCTGCTACTTTAACCATGACTCATTATCAGGTGTCCATTTTAAATTTTTATTTTACAATGAGAAGATTGAGGTTCAGTGTGGCCAGTCATCAGTAGATGAAAGCTCATTACAAAAGTGGGTTAGTCAATCAGTGAGGTGAATAGGGAGACAACTAATTGGGAACAAATATTTAATACATGCACATCAGATAGAGCACTAATTTCTAGAATATATAAAGAACTCAAAAAAAACTTAACACCAAAAAAAGCAAATAACCCAATCAATAAATGGGCTAAGGAACTGAAAAAACACTTCTCAGAAGAAGATACACATTTAATCAACAAATACATGAAAAAATGCTCAACATCACTGGCAATTAGAGAAATACAAATCAAAACTACTCTAAGATTTCATTTCACTCCAGTCAGAATGGCAGCTATCAAGAACACAAACAGCAATAGCTGGGCTCTGTGACGCACGCCTATAATCCCAGCACTTTGGGAGGCTGAGGCAGGAGGATCGCGAGTTCAAAGCCAGCCTCAGCAATGGCGAGGCACTTAGCAACTCAGTGAGACCCTGTCTCTAAATAAAATACAAAAAAAAAAAAAGGGCTGGGGATGTGACCCAGTGGTCGAGTGCCCCTGAGTTCAATCCCTGGTACCACAAAAAAAAAAAAAAAAAAAAAAAAAAAAGAACACAAACAACAATAAATGTTGGAGAGGATGTGGGAAAAAAGGCACCACTCATACATTGCTGGTGGGACAGCAAAATGGTGCAACCGCTATGGAAAGCAGTATGGAGATATCTTGGGAAAATGGGAATGGAACCACCCTATGACCCAGCCATCCCACTCCTGGGTCTCTTCCCAAAGGACTTAAAAACAGCATATTACAGTGACACAGCCACTTCAATGTTTATAGCAGCACAATTCACAATAGCTAGGTTGTGGAACCAACCTAGATGTCCCTCAGTAGATGAGTGGATAAAGAAAATGTGGTATATATACAAAATGGAATTTTACTCAGCAATAAGAGAGAATAAAATAATGGCATTTGCAGGTAAATGGATGAAGTTGGAGAATATAATGCTAAGTGAAATTAGTCAATCTCAAAAATCCAAATACCGAATATTTTCTTTGATATAAGGAGGCTAGTTCACAGTGTTGTTGGATGGGGGTACATAGGATTAGAGGAACACTAGAATGGTCAAAGGAAAGGGAGGGCAAGGGAGGGAGCAAGGGGGGAGGGAGTGGGGAAGGGAAAAATTGGTGGTTGAATGAGATGGATATCATTATCCTAAATGCATGATTGAAGATCTGAATGGTACTTATATACTTTGTATACAAGCAGTTGTATGTAAAAAGATGCTATACTTGTGCATTATGAATAAGTAAATAAATAATTTAAATTTAAAAAAAAATAACAAAAGTGGGTTAGTGTTTTAAAGGCATGCTCTTTCCTTAACCCTGTGTTATTTCCCATTACTCAAACACCTCACCAACTGCAACATTAAGAGCTTAAACCTGTTTAATACATGTTTGATAAATGAATAATGAAGCAAATAAATGGATATGAAAGAAAGTTTAAGATAAAATTTAACCTCAAGCTTACCTTTCCATTGTAGAGAACATGGCTTAAAACTGTGAAAGCCTTTCCTATTTTCTTTTCCTATTACATAATATTTTTGGGAATGGGATACGGTTTTCCAGTCTTTGATGATCTCTAAACACTAGCTGTCCATTTACCTCAGAGGCAACTGATATACTCTGATAGCAACATTTTGAAAACTTCCTTTAAGATCATTACAGTGTCAGAATTTTCTAGAATGTTGTATGGACGCAGCGGGAATGTGAGTATGGGAAGAGAAGAAAGGAATCAAAACATAATTCATGATCTCATTAAAAAAAGCCCAGACTGATTTCTATTTGTTCTGTCACCAAATGAGTATCTTTTCTAATTTTGAGAATAAAATAAGGTTGAGGAAAAGCTTTGTCCTATTTTGTTTCTTCATTTTAAACTAAACCCAGATAAAATGCCAACTAGACAATACTTCCAAAGATGGGTATTTTCATCCAGTCTAGATACTATTTTTTAAAAAATAAAAAACAACCTCTTCCAGGTATTTTCATCCAAACTAGATAGTATTTAAAAAATAAAACAAAACTCCTTATCCTAAATGCATGATTGAAGACATGAATAGTATGAATAGACTTTGTATACAAACAGTGATAAGTAAAAAGGTGCTCTATATGTGTATTATGAATTGTAATGCATGCAACTGTTATATATACAACAACTTTGAATAAATTAAAAAAAACTCATTTGGTCAATTTTTGTCTTTTTTTTAATTCAACATACATATTTTTATTTGTTCTTTTTATATATGTGTGACAATAGAATGTATTTTAACATATTTTACATACATGGACTATAACTTATTCTAATTAAAATCCCATCCTTGTGGTTATATATGATATGGAGTTTCAATCATCATGTATTCATACATGAATATAGGAAAGTTATGTCTGACCCATTCTATTCTCTCTCTTATCCCCACCCCCCTCTCTTCTCTTCATTCCCCTTTGTCTAATTCCAATGAACTTCTATTTTTTCCCTCCCCTCCCCCTTATTGTGTGTTAGTAACCACATATCAGAGAGAACATTCAGCCTTTGGTTTTGGGAGGTTGGCTTATATTACTGAGCATGATAGTCTCCATTTCCATCCATTTACCGGCAAAGCCATAATTTCATTCTTCTTTATGGCTGAGTGATATTCCATGGTGTATATATACTACATTTTCTTTATCCATTCATCTGTTGAAGTGCACTTAGGTTGCTTCTATAGCTTAGCTAGTTGATTTTTAGATAGAGCAGGTAAAGTTCATTTAATATCCCACTCTCCCAGGTATGGCTTAAGAAATTTCTTTTCTTTTGACTGACAACTCAGGATAACATAAGCCTTTGTAGAGAGTTTTCTTATTGTTCCCCAAATTAGAGAAAATGCAAATACCATTTTAAGAAGAAGGAAAAAGAACTAGAAAGAATTCCATTTCCTCCATAGTAATTCTTAATAAAATGATAGCAATTTATTTCTACTTCCAAGAGACACTGAGTTTGATATATTCCAAGCCTTTCTCTTCAAGAATGTCCAGGAATACGTACTTATATGTGTAGTTCCAGGGAATTAGGGGCTTTAGAGAATAATAAGAAATGTTATTATATTGTGTATATTAACCAACTAAAATATAATAGAAAATAATCTTTAATAATAAATTTTCTTTATTTAGCTTTGTGACAAAAAGAAAGAAAGAAAACAACTATGCTTATATGTTGATTTGCCCCAAGATAATCAAACTTTCTCAAATCTTTCCTACTGAAGTAGGTTAAAGCTTGGACATACCTTGCCATAAATGTTTTAAGTAACAAAGTACTTGAGTAGTCTTTTAAGACAAGCCTCCAGAATCTACTCAGGAATTGTATAAAACTGGCTTTTCATAAATGAACACATGCAGAAGAGGCCAGTTAATCTGATCAATGACCTTTTGACATCACAAGCCCAAAAACAAAGGAAATAATTTCCACAAAGGAAATAAATGACATGTGAAGAGACTAATGTCCATCTATGCCTAAATGGAAGAACCTGAAGATTCCCCCTTTCATTCACATAACAAGTAGCCCCCTACCAGTTTCCTTTTACATAACTCATCCTAATACCAACTGGTTGGGGAGGTAGTTTGAGGTTGTAGCTCATGACTTCATGGGTGGTCTGTGGGAAACTTCTGGTTTGCCCAAACTTAGTGCTGTAGTATTGGATTCTTTGTACCTTGAACAGTGAGCTCTTGCTTGATAACACTAGTATGTACTATTAAGTAGAATATTTCTATGTATTTTATCTCTAATAAGTGTCCTGTGAGGGGAAAAAAAAAAGTTTTTGCTTTGTTATGAAAAAGTAAAAAAGTCACTTTATCCTTGATGCAAACCTTTGCTTCTGGATGAGGGGATATTGCACCTTAGCAAAACTAGCAACCCTTCAAAAGGGTTCTGAAAATAACTGTGATATTTTAAGATAAAAAGGATGAGGGCATTCCCTGCATTCTGTCCTGCAAACCTTAGGGGTAAATCCTTTGATGTTCAAATGAGAGAAGCTTAAGTTGCTTTATCTTTGTACTAAAAAAAAGAAAGAAAAAAAAAATACTAACCAGGAATTCTTTTTATAAATACTGTATTACATTTTCTATACTAAATCACTACTATTTTGTATGCAGACTAGATGATAAGTACATTCCATTTGAATGTCAATGTCTCATTACATTTATTTTTCATATCTTCACTGAGGCAGACTATTTCACAGTAAATGGAAATCTTGGGTATCATTCATTATATTAGGGACTTGAAATAATCTAGAAAACTCAACACCATTACCTTATCCATTAATCCATTATCAATCAGCATTTTGTTGTATTTAAAAATGAATAAAACTTAAAATTCTATTTTTATGGTCTTCTTTAGTTGCCATTAAGCATCAGAGAATAACTATACAAAAGAAATTATGTCTAATATGAATTATCCTACTGTGCACATCTATTTACTTACAAAGATGTCTAATGATCTGCAAATCCCCAGACCTACAATTATTTCCCAGATTTTCTGGGTAAGTTTAAAATATACTCAAAATTAGCTCCAAATGGTTACAGAACTATATTGCACTAGGTGTAGCTGTGACTATTTTAATAGGGGTGATCTTCTTTTAGGAGGAGGTACTGGGGATTGAACTCAGGGCCACTTGACCACTGAGCCACATCCCCAACCCTATTTTTTTTTTTTTTTTTTTTTTTTTTATTTTTATTTTGAGACAGGGTCTCACTGAGTTGCCTAGCAACTCACTTTTGCTGAGGCTGGTTTTGAACTTGTGATATACTCCTTTCTCAGCCTCCTGAGTTGCTATCATTACAAGAATGTGCCACTTGACCCAACTTGATCTTCTTATTAATGGGATGCTGTAAGCTGCCTGGTACCGAAAACCGGGAGGAAAAAACTCTCGGAGGCAGAGTATAGCTTTTACTACTTTTACTTCTACTTTCTTAGAGCTTAGAGGGGGAAAGAAAGATTTTTAGAGAGAAAGATTAAAGCGAGCTTTTCTTCTTGTCTTCTTAGCTTAGAGTCTTAGCTTAGAGTAAAGATAGAGCTTAGAGTAAAGATAGAGCTTAGAGTAGAGCTTAGCTTAGAGTAAGATTAGAGCTTCTTTCTTCTCTCTTCTTTCTTCCTTCTTCTTTCTTCTGTCTTCTGTCTTCCTCAGGAGTCTCGGCCTAACTCTGACCAGTCATTACTTCTTCTATCTGGTTTCTCTTCTGTCTTCTATCTGGTTTCTCTTCTGTAACCGCTCTGCCTACGTTCTGGCCGCTCTGATTCTTCTGACCGACCGAGTGACTGCCCGGCTGACTGAATTCTCCGTTCTCCTAACTCGGACCGCTTTCACCCGGTTATATACCTTCAGGTTTGCGGGTGCCTACAGGTGCGTCACATACATATCAGGTGGAACCCATGGCTTCCAGCTAGCTACAACAGCCCTTCCTAATTAGGGCTCCTTCAGGATGCTCAGGTTTTTCCTTTGCTCCTCCAGGCAAGAGTCTTTAGTAAAGAATATTTAGGGAATAATCTGAAGGAGTGACTTAGGGGCTTTGAAATAAGGGATGGGACATATTATTTTAATACTGTTAAATATACAAAAAATATATATATAATCTCTATATATCTATCACCGAGAGTATACACCTACCACCCAGCTAAGGAAAGAAAATATTACCAATATATTTGTATGTAACCCATGAGTAACTTGGCCTTAAAACATTCTACTTTTTCCCAGCATTTAAACACATTCATTTACAGTTTTAATATTGTACACACAACACACACACACACACACACACACACACCATCAAGTAATATATAATTTGTATTATTTTAAATATCAGAGATCATAGAAATGGTATCACAGTATATATCCTTATATCTTTGCATTTCTTTCATCTTATGTTAGTATTGCTCAATATGTAAATATTGTTCAATATTTAATTTTTCAGTACTAATGTTCAGTAATTTTCATCACCATATAGTTTTTCTTTGTATATCCTATCAGATTAATTACATACCTAAATTGATTTAGACAGTTCTGTAAAAATTAGAGCAAAGAAATAAAAGAAAAAAATAGAAATGTTGTATGTATACATCTTTGTTAAGGTAACTTGTTCCACGACAAGAAGTATAGCTCACTTGGCATCAAAAAAATAAAAATAAAAATAAAAATTATGGGGCTGGAAGAACTGGTTATTCATATTCACATGGGGGAAAATAGGACTTTTACTTCATAACATATACACAAATCAATTTCAAATGTAAACGAAAACTTGAAAATTTTTGGAATTAAATACATAATACTGGGCTGGGATTGTGGCTCAGCGGTAGAGCGCTCGCCTAGCACGCGGGCGACCCCGGTTCCATCCTCAGCACCACGTACAAATAAAACGCATTGTGTACAACTAAAAGCAAATAAATAAAAACATTAAAAAAATAATAATACTATTACCATGACAGTGGGATCATAAGATGACTTTGCAATCTTTGTGATGTGTCAGTTTGCTACACTGAACCTCGTTTCCCCAAGTTCCCTTTTTATCTGCCTCCAGCTGGGCTGGGGAAGAAGATTCTTGGCTCCTTGGAGCACAGAGGGCAGCCGGAGCTGGGCCTAGGATTGCTCAGTGTCTGTTGGGTTTTCTCTTGAGTTTCTCTGACTATTGTGCAAAGCATTATGTGTTTACCTCTGTGACCGAGGGCCCTAGCTTTTGCTCTATTCGCTGCTGATACACAGTCACTGAAGTAAGTTAGAGGCAACAAGAACAGACACAGCTTTAGTCCATCTCTGTGGGGTTCCATCCCATGCTAGTGAGATTCCTGTCTGTTTGTGATCTTTCCTTTCTGACTACCTGACAAGTGGACTTCAAACTCCAGATTCAGACACAGAGACAGTCCTCCCAGAGAGTACTTAGACCTCGTGTGTCAATCCTAAGTGCAGTCGCAAGTTACCTTATTCTCTGGAAGTTTCTTTAACTATAAATCAAATAGGATTTGATTCACAGTACACTTCAACACTTCACCAGACATGTGTAAACGCTCAGCAGAATTTTACAACATTCCTAGAAATATTCTATACCAATATGCTAATGTATCTTCTCCATTCCTAAAGTATGAATCTAATTCTACTTGAATGAAATTGCAAATGTTTATAAAAAGGCAAATTTTGAATTTTCTGTTACATAAATTTAAAGAAAAATAGCAAACATATATCCATATTTTGTCTAAAATATTACTTGACTTTTTAAAAATTCATCGTTTGTGATTCATTCTGTTTTATGAAATAATTGCTTCGATGGCTTCTTCTAAATGAAATGAACAAATTATATATTACTTAAAATTTGAAGTTATTATTTAGGAAATCAAATCTATTATCAGAGTATCCAGGAAATTAGGGTTTAAATATTTAACAAGTGGAGAGGGGCAGGGATGTTCCAAGTTAAATCAGTATCTCTTTCTGTCCATTAAAACTGTGGACTTCTTAATATTTACCTTTTGAAATTTAAAGCTGAAAGGAAGGTTGCATAGCAAATTACAGATTTTAATATTCCTTTTTCCCCATGCTTAGGGATGTCTTTCTCCATGATTTATACTACATATTTTCTAACAGTAATAATATAAATATTGATACAAACCAACTTTGTCTTGCCTCTTGTAACTTTGCACTCCATTATATTTAACAAGCATTTAAACTTATTAAAATTACTTCAGTAGGCTCTCATTCCCTCTCTTATTTCTTCCCCTTTTGCTTTAACCCATCCACCCTTTCAGATTTTCCAGATATTCCTTCTTATTTCAGAAATATTGCCTCTACCCTTGAGGGCAGCTATTGGGTCTGATTACTCATCATTGCATAACAAAAATGCCACAACTCTATCATGTCTGACACATCCTAAGCATAAAATAAAATGTATGGAATTGACAAATTCTTAATGGGCTCCTTATGCTATTCTACAGTTTTCCTCTAATTGGCCATCCTCTCTTTCCAAAACCTTCTTCAATCAAGCTTTAGGAGCAGCTTCTACATTTTCCTCCCTAATTTGCAACATAAAAGAGAAGATATTTAAATAAAGTATCTCTAACTTTTTCCTTTTGTCACTTTGAACAAAGACAGCCAGTGATTTTATGGCCCTGTAGTTGTTATTTGCAAATTATTTTTATTATTTTCAAGAGTAACTACAAAATATCCACCAGACTTCTAGAAGGAAGCAGGTACCTAAGTTACATTGCATAATGAGTTAAGATTAACAGAATGTTTACAAAAGAATAGGTAGGATGACTATGAAATATAAGACCTATTGCAATACTGTGGGTGAGTATTACTCTAAGGAAAGGGAGTGAGTTATTTGAACCTGTCATGTGGAAAGGACTACCTTGAAAGAGTTGTAACATTTGGTCTAGGGAAGCAGCCAGTACTGTGTTACTCTATAAAAAGTGGGCAGGAAAAGGAATCTTGGCATTCTTTCTACCCTCTCTCTGATTTCCTGCAAAGGATTCCTATTGATCACTTATAACCTAAGCTAGATGGTAGCAAACCTTATTGGCATTATAATCCGCACGTCACCCTTGATGTGCAGAGAGCAGTTGAAGAAGTTTGAAGAGTTTATCTAAAAAACAAAAAGGAAATATCAAGCAATGTAATTAGTTACCTTAAGTATAAGAAAACTATGTATTTACTTAATGTTTAAGTATTGGTAAATAAGCTTTTCATCACTGTGACAAAAATCCCTTACATTGAAGGAGCCCTAATCAAGGAGATAGCTAAGATTGCGGTAAGCTGAGAGCCATAAAAGATATTCAAGTTCCACCTGATATTCATACATTTATCAAAGAATCTTTGTATGCCTGTGAACATTGTGTGATGCACCTGTAAGCTCAAGCTGTAAGCACTTGTCCTTGTTAAGGCAAAATGTATATAACCGGGTGAGGTTAGTTAGAATGTGTGGGGTGATTGAAGTTGGTGGTTGAAGTTGGTGGTCACAGTTAGAGAGGTTGGAGTTGGAGAGGTTGCTGAAGCCAGAGAGAGAAGAAGAAGAAAAGACCTTTTTTTTCATTTTCATCCTGCCTCCGAATTTTCTCCCTCGGCATCGTAGCTGCAAGCAACAGCATCAGGCAGCTACAAGTGGTGGCCCGTACGGGGAATTCAGTCGTCAGCAGGTAAGAAATAAGAAATTTATAAAAAATGGGTGCAAAAATAACAAAAAGCCGGATAATATGAGTCATGGATGAGTTTTTCGATATCGCGGACTCAGTGGATAGTGAGGAAAGTGATCAAGAAAGCATAGCCTCTGTGTCAGTTAATACCAGTAAGAAGAGTAGTGGTGTAAATTCAAAAGTAAGAGCTGCAAAAGCCATCAGAAACTTATTAAAATTAGCTGAAGAGTATGTACTCTCCTTAGAAGCTGAAACTCAGGATTCCGGTAAAAGTGATAGTAGTAAGAAGGAGCCAAATAACCATGAAAGTACGGCCTCCTCCTCTAAGCCGGTTAGGAATTATGAAAGTACTAGTGAAGAGGAATCGAAAAGTGATTCTGGGATCACATTCTCCAATAAAAAGAACAAAAAAAAAAAAAAAAAAAAAAAAAAAGAAATTAAAAAGGAGAAAGGACCATCAAGTAGAGGAACCACTAGTGCCCTCTGCTCCCTCGTGGGTAGAATCCCTTACAGAAACAATGAGGAGTATTTCTGGGTGTATGCGTGCCCTTCAGGCAGAGATCAACGGCCTTTCTGAGCACTTATACGCCCTCAAACACCAAAAACCGCAGGAACATGGGGACCTGCCAGTATTTGAAAACGAGAATGGACAAAGGTACCACCAATCCCTAGATTTTAAAACAATAACAAATTTTAAAGAGGTGATAATGACCTGTGGGCCTCAAGCTCCTTTCACAATAAGTATGCTAGAGGCCCTTAACACTCTAACCTTAACCCCCTCAGACTGGAAGGGGTTATGCAAAGCAGTACTAAGTGGGGGACAATACCTAATCTTGAAGACTCACTTCCAGGAACTTTGTTTAGAAGCAGCAAAGAGAGATGCTGCAGCAGGTCTCCCAGAACATAATATAGATATGCTAACAGGTGAAGGACAGTTTTCTGAACTACAAATCCAACTAACATACGACCCTGGTGTGTATGCCCAGACTTATACAGCCGCTGTTAGAGCCTGGAAGAACTTATCAGGAACAGGTGATTTGCAGGGCAGTCTATCAAAAGTGATACAGGGGCCTAATGAACCGTATACTGATTTTGCAGATAGACTCTTAAGAATGGCAGGCAGAGTATTCGCAGATTTAGAACAAGCAATGCCTCTAGTCATCCAATTAGCATACGAAAATGCTAATAAATATTGCCAGGATGCAATAAGGCCGTGGAGAAATAAAAAGACTTATCAATTTATATCAGATTATGCAAAGACATTAACAAGGCTGTTATCACAGGCAACGTGATTGCTGCAGCAAGAGGTTCCTCCCCTCAAAATTTCACAAGGGCTCAACCTAGAAATCAATCAGGATATTCCAGACAAAATTATCATAATCAACCAGGATATTCTAGGCAATATCCCCCAAGAGAAATAAGGTCGAGCTCATACCCTGCCCCAGGCTGATGCCCCAGGTGTAAAAAGGGTAGACATTGGGCCAATAAATGCCGTTTCCAGATATGATATTTATGGAAATGATTTGTCCAGAAATTCAAAAAACGGGGCACGGAGCCCAATGCCCCGGGGCCCACAAATATTTGAGGCATTAGAGGAGGAATGTCCTCAAATCCAGATGATTCCTCCTCACAATCCCTCCTACCCATTAACTCCCTTGTCAGAGGGACAAGAGGAAGTGCAGGACTAGACCTCTGTTCCACTGCCCGGATAGTGCTAACACCTGAAATTGGGGTTTAGCTGATTCCTACGGGAGTCAGAGGACCTCTTCCTTCAGGTACTCTAGGACTAATCCTTGGACAAAGTTCTAAAAGCTTATTAGGCTTTCAAGTAACACCAGGTGTTATTGACTCTGAATACCAAGGAGAGAGAAAAATAATGCTAAGTTCACCTAGAGGCATTATCTCTATAAACCAAGGAGATAGAATTGCTCAGTTGCTTCTCCTTCCCAGTTTCCACAATTCTTTCAAAAGTATGCCACAGAATAGAAATAATAGAGGATTTGTTTCCACTGGCTCAGGACCTATGGCTTGCTGGGTTCAGGATTGTTCACGGAGGCCTATGTGCAAAATAAAAATTCAAGGTATAGAGATGGAGGGGCTAATTGATACAGGAGCTGACTCTTCCATCATAAATCTACAACAATGGCCCAAGCACTGGCCTCTGCAGAAAGCCTCAACCAGTTTAAGAGGCTTGGGATATACTAACACCCCAGCACAAAGTGCTGTAGTCTTAAATTGGGAAGATAATGAATGGCATAAAGGAACATTCCAACCTTATGTTTTGACCAGCTTGCCAGTTACCCTATGGGGAAGAGATATTCTACATCAAATGGGGCTACACCTAGCAACCAAGCCTGCAGGTGTTAAAAATAAAAATCTAAATCATCATAAAAAGGGCAAAGGATATTTTTTTCTAGGGGCCACTGAGAAAACAATTTTAAAAATACCATGGCTTTCTGATAAGCCAGTTTGGGTCCCTCAGAAGCCCCTATCTAAAGAAAAATTACAAGCAGCCCACCTATTAATTAAAGAACAATTAGAAGCAGGACACATAGAGCCTTCCACCTCTCCCTGGAATTCTCCCATATTTGTAATCAAGAAAAAATCTGGAAAATGGAGACTATTACAAGACCTTAGAGAAATTAACAAAACCATGCAAATTATGGGCCCTACCCAACCTGGACTTCCTAATCCTGTAGCTATTCCAAAAAATTTCCATCTTATAACTCTTGATATAAAGGATTGTTTCTTTTCCATTCCCCTACACCCTCTGGATGCCCCCAGGTTTGCTTTTTCAATCCCTTCTATCAATAATAATGGCCCTGATAAAAGATATCAATGGAAAGTGTTACCGCAGGGAATTGCTAATAGCCCTACTATATGCCAAATATATGTGGACAAAGCTATCCAGCCCATTAAAAACAAATATCAAAACCTCATGTGTCTACACTACATGGATGATGTTTTGCTTGCTCACCCTAATCAAGAAATCTTATTTACTATATTTATGAGATAACAGAAAATTTAAAAAATATGGATTATATATAGCAGAAGAAAAAGTTCAAAGCAGATCACCCTTATTATATTTAGGATTTAAAATCATGGATACCTTTGTTAGACCCCCCAAAATTTTAATAAATAAGGAACATTTGACCACCCTCAATGATTTCCAAAAACTACTGGGAGACATTAATTGGCTTCTCCCTACACTAAGCTTCACTACTGGACAATTAAAACCCTTATTTGATATCCTTCACGGGAACCCTGATCCATCTTCACCGCGAACATTAACTCCTGATGCTAGGGAAGCTTTAAAATTAGTAGAACAGGCCATTGAAAGATCCCATTGTGATAGATTTGATTTTGCTCAACTGCTAATATTGATTATTATTCCTTCACAATATACACCCACAGGAGTATTTTGGCAACAGGGACCTATATTATGGATACATTTGCCTGTCTCTCCTAAAAGTACAATTGAGTCTTATACCTCCATGGTGGCTAAACTTATTCTTCAAGGACTTAAGACTTCTACTAAAATATTTGGAATTCAACCCGCTACTATTATTACTCCTTATTCATCGTCACAGGTTGAATATTTATGCTTCAATGATAATGATTGGGCTATAGCTAGAAGCTCTACTTCTGCAAATTTTGATAACCATCTTCCCAAGTCTCCTATATTAATTTTTTGTATCAATCATCCTATTATATGTCCACAGGTAATAAAAAATCAACCTATTCCTAAGGCATTTAATGTATTTACAGATGGATCCTCTAATGGTCCTGCTGCAGTAGTCACTCAAAATGAAAATATAATTCATATTACTGGTCAAAAATCAGCCCAATTAGTGGAACTCGAAGCTATTATAATAGGTCTAGAAAGTTTTAAAAAACAGCCTATAAATAGTTTTTCAGACAGACACTATATTGTACATGCTGTCCCTAAATTGGAGCTAGCAGGTCCAATAGCACCACATACTCCAGCCTTTAAATTGTTTTCTCAAATTCAAAATCTCCTTTGGGAACGTAAAGAACCTTTATTTATAGGACATATCAGAACTCTTCATACTAATCTGCCTGGTCCTCTCCATGAAGGTAATCAAAAGGCTGATGCCCTCACAAAAACAATTTTTATATTTACTACAATACAACAGGCTACCTTATTTCATTCCCAGTTCCACGTCAATAGCACTACTTTAAGACAAATGTTTAAAATCACAAATGAGCAAGCTTGTAGAATTGTGAAGGATTGTCCATCTTGTGTAACACATTTGCCCAATCCACATTATGGGGTTAACCCACGATGTTTGATGCCCAATCATTTGTGGCAGATGGATGTCACTCATGAGCCAAGTTTTGGAAAATTATGATTTATTCATGTCACCATAGATACATGCTCATGCATGATTTTTGCTTCCTTACATTCTGGAGAAAAAGTTAAAGATGTTACATCTCATTGTCTGCAAGCTTTTGCTGCATTGGGCATCCCCAAAATGCTTAAAACAGATAATGGCCCTGCATATACATCCACATCCTTCAAACAATTTTGTACAAAATTCAATATAATCCAAAAAACAAGTATCGCTTATAATCCTCAGGGACAAGGAATAATTGAAAGAGCAAATCGGACACTCAAAAATATGATATTAAAGCAAAAAGAAGGAAACTGGAAAAATCCTAAGGACAGATTGGCAGTTGCCCTGTTTACCCTAAATTTCTTAACTTTAGATTCTAATGGATATTCGCTGGAGATAGACACTGGAATGCATACCAACAACATAAACTTTGGTTTACTGGAAGGATGTTCTTTCAGGTACATGGAAAGTTCCAGACCCAGTATTAATTTGGGGGAGAGGATCTGTTTGTGTATTTCCAAAGCATGAATCCTCCCCAATATGGATACCATCTAGATTAATAAAACAGGTACCAAATCAAAGGGATCAAGATGAAGTTGTTGAGGAATCAAGATTGAATAAACAAGTACAAAATCAAGAGGACCAAGATGAAGGTATGGAATGATTCCCTTGAGGGAGTCCTCCAATAAATTCACAACTTAAGTTTCATTCTTCCCGGCCGGGACAAGAAGATCTCTCTTTAGTGTGTACACAATTGTATTTTTTTCTTTTTATATATGTCTTTATGTCTGTGCATTTGTCTAAATTTCATGTTAATGTGACGTCACAAATATATGTTTGTATGTGCGTCTGTCCAGTGTGATGTCACAAATAACAAAGCGCTTATGAAAATTAATTTTAAAAAAATTATAAAAATATATATATTTTTATAGGTAGATATGGATCCAAATAACTTTAATTCTTTTAAGTTTAGAATATTTAAATTAGATGATCAATTTAAAAGTGATAATCAATTTTGATTTATAGGTGTCTCCGGGACTTCTCTTCAGCTATGAATATGACTAATACTGTATAACCTGATATTTTGGTATTTGACATGGGATTGTTTATTTGTTATTAACTTCATTTGTTTAATAGCTGATTAATTTGAATTATTTCAACAGATAAAAGATTGCTGTGTATGCAGAGACTCGAGGGTTCCAGCTAACAAATTATTTTTCCAAAGTGCTTTTAGCTTTTCTTTATCTTTAATGCAGTAATACCTTCAGTCTTTCTTTGATTTATTCTGAATGTTATATTTTGCCAGCTTATGTTTGTGTGGAGCTCAAGCAGCAATGTGTGTGAGCAGAGATCAACTTTAATTTTCTACTCTAATAATTCTATTTTTAGTTTAATAGCTCACTTCTTGACTCAGTGCTGGAATAAACACTGCCTTTCCTTTACTAATGGATGCTTGAGTTTCTAGGAAATGGGCCCTGAAGATTTGCCGGTGGCATTGTCTAGACATAAAAAGGATGGCTGCTGCTACAACTGCAGGGATCGTGGTCGCTGCAAGCATCCCTGCTGCTCAAGCATCAAACAACCTTACCAGCAGTGTGGCCTCTGCTCTGCATGTATGGTGCCTCCTGGATCAATGTGTTATAACTAATGGACATTTTGATTTTTCATTGTTTGGGACATTTCGGGACAATGCCTTGTGGGTATTTGTCTAGAGAACTCAGTGCGTTACTTGATGGAACTTAGGGCAGCTGATTTGTTTAAAGAACTTGATACGCTATGGAAACTTGGCTCGTCAGCAGTAGGCTTGTCGCTTTAAAGCCTCAGCATCTCCTCACAATCAGACAGCTGTTAGTCAACACACACAGTCGATCCTGAAGGGCTCGATTGGATGTCTGGTTAGCCTATGATGGGTAAGATCCCCAGAGGGGGACAACCTAAGATAGGCATAGTCACACGGGACAGTCTCATGTGGCTGACATATCAACCTAAGACAGGAGTCAAGGGCACAGCCTTGATTATCCTATGACGGGTAAGAATGTTGGTTGCACATGGACGTCCTAGAGCATCCCCTCTTTTAAAACAAAAGGGGGGAAATGAAGGAGCCCTAACCAAGGAGATAGCTAAGATGGCGGTTAGCTGAAAGCCATAAAAGATGTTCAAGTTCCACCTGATATTCATACATTTATCAAAGAATCTTTGTATGCCCGTGAACACTGTGTGACGCACCTGTAAGCTCAAGCTGTAAGTACTTGTCCTTGTTAAGGCAAAATGTATATAACTGGGTGAGGTTAGTTAGAGTGTGTGGGGTGATTGAAGTTGGTGGTTGAAGTTGGTGGTCGGAGTTAGAGCAGTTGGAGTTGGAGAGGTTGCTGAAGCCAGAGAGAGAAGAAGAATAAAAGACCTTTTTTCATTTTCATCCTGCCTCCGAATTTTCTCCCACGGCGTTGTAGCTGCAAGCAACAGCATCAGGCAGCTACATAAACAACTTAAAGGAGTTAAGGTTTCTTTTGGCTCAGGGTTTCAGAGGTTTTGGTCTAGGATCAGCTGTCTCTACTACTTTGGGCCTGATGCAAAGCAGAAAGTTTTGGTGAGAGGGTGTGGCAGAGGAAAGCTGTTTAGCTCATAGCAGTCAGAAAGCAGAATGAGAGAGAGAGAGAGAGACAGAGACAGACAGAGAGGGACAGAGAGAGAAGGAGCCAGGAGGGACAAGATGCAGTCAGTAAGGGTACAAATCCAGTGATCTTCCTCCAGCCATGCTCACCTCCTTACTGTTTTTACCACTTCCCAATACTCATTAAACTTATTTTTTTTTTATTTATTTGGTATGAGGGATTGAACCTAGGGGTGCTTAACCATTGAACCACATCCCCAGCCTATTCTTTTTTATTTTATTTTTTTTTTTAAATTTTGAGATAGGGTCTTGCTAAGTTGTTTAAGGCCTTGCTAAGTTGCTGAGGCTAGCTTTGAACTGGTGATCCTCCTGCCTCAGCCTCCCAAGTCACTGGGATTCATTGGGATTTCAGTATGTACAACCATGCCCAGCTATTCAAATTATTAATCCTTCAAATGACTTAATCTCCTGATGCAGTTAGAGACCTCATTATCCATCACTTCCTAAGTTTCAACTCTTAACATTGCTGAATTGGGAACCAAGCCTGCAGCACATGAACATTTTGTGGAACATTCCACATTAAAATCATAATATTCCACCCATCTCCCAAAGTTTTATACCATCTCACAATGAAATATGCATTCAGTCCATCTCTAACAATCCCCATAATCTGAGTGGTTGCATCATTGCTCAATAGTTAAAGTCCAAATTCTCCTCTACCTCCAAAGCAAACTCTTAGCCATGACCCCCTGTAACAACCAAGAAACAAACTAGTTGCATGCTTCCAATTTACAATGACACATGGTAAACATTCCCATTTCAAAAGAAAGAAATATGGGCATGGAAAGAAGGGATGGTATATTACACAAGATGGACACCAAGCAGGGCTGTGTCCTGTAAGTACTGTAGATTAATGTAGATGACTAATTAATGTAGATTACTAATCTAATTACTGTAGATTAATTAAGTACTGTAGACTCATGTCCAGCAACCTAGGGATGTGGTGGTGGTGATACATGAGCATCAAGAAGGTGGGGCAGCCCTACCCCTAGCCATTGCCAATTGCAGCCCACATCACCTCTTTCTTGAGCTGGCTCTGCACACTTCTTGTAACTTTTCTTTCTGATCTTTTATGTTCCTGGAATCTCTAACTTCATGGAGACTCAATTGCAGCTTAGGTTTCACTGTCACAGAATCATACATCATCCTCTCAGGGTCTTCCTGCCGCAGTACAACATTGGCAAACATTGCCTGACTTCCCAGGCCTTTCTTTGAATTCAAGGTGGAAGCCCTCATAGCCTCATGACTCTTACACTCTTTATGATTATAAAATCAGCACCATGTAGACAATCCCAAGGGTTGCCCTGAGCAGAAGCAATAATTGGATCCATTTGGACTATGGCTGTAGCAGTCTCTGAGTTCCTGGACGACTGACTGAACAAGGTGAAATTATTTCTAAGAAAACAACTTCTAGATGAACTTCTGTAAGGACACTACATAGTTCTCTTATCAAAGCAAAGTATTTCAAAAGAAATTTTAATTTTATGCCCTCAATCCTTTAACAGGTATGGTCTTGCTAATTCCCGAAATGCTCCAATGTATCCTTCCTATTGTCTCAGTGCAAACTACTTGTTTTCTCTTTAATGTCATTAATCTCTTGAGCATTCGCACCTTCCTTGAACCCAACTTTAAACTTGCTTCTTTATAGGCCAAACTACAAATTTTTCAAATCTTTCTGCTCTTTTTGCTTCCAATTCTTACTGTAAATCTGACTAAAAGCTGCAATACTCATGCTATTGCCTGAATGCTGTGCTGCCTTGAAATTTCCAAGGCAGATTAACTAGTCCATTTGAGTAAATTCAGCCTTACTCAAAGTGTCAAAACATGGACAAAATCTTGACAAGCTCATATCCAGAATGTGACATGTATGGCCTTTAGTCCAATTCCCAGTGAAGGTTCTCATTCCCAATCAAAACCCCATGAGCACAATCTTTACCGTCTACATTTTTACCATCATTCTGGTCTTCTGAGCTCTCATTCACAATTGCCCATTAAGCTCTGTTTACAATATTCCAGAGCTTTCCCAGCCTGCATCTCTGGACTTTGTCATACTCCTCCCACAATCCAGTTTCAAAAGGCTTCTGAACTACTTGGTCCAGTATAATCACAGAAGTAACAGCACTTTTCTCTATCAATTTTCTGTGTTAGTCAGATTTTCACTGTTAAGATCTAAATAATTGACATGAACAACTTAAAGGAGGAACAATTTATTTTGGTTCACAGGTTTTAGGGGTTACAGTTCATTATTGACTGGCTTCACTGCTTTGTACCTGAGGTAAAGAAGACCACTGTGGCAGAAGGGAAAAGCTCAAGGTAAGCAGAAAGCAGAGAGAGAAAAGATAGTGAGGAAGAAGCCAAAGTACAAGATACAGTCCCCAAGGGTAGGTTCCTAGTGACATACTTCTTCCATCTAAGTCCCACCTCCTAAAATTTCTGTCAACTCCCAGTGGTCCATTAAATTATTAATTCATCAAATGGACTGATTCACTAAAAAATTAAAGTCCTCATGATACAACCAGTTCCTGTAATGCCAACCTCTTTTCATTGCTGCATTGGGGACCAACCTTTTAACACATGAGCTTTGGGGGACATTTTAGATCCAAACCATAACAATTTGTACTTCAATTATTTTACATTAGCATTTAACCAGAAAAGTTTGTAAAATATCAATAATGTACTAAAACATAGATTTCAAAAACGAGAATTAAAATCATGGGTTGGAATGATTGAAACTTGTTTTAAATTAGGATTAAATTAGAAACCATAGACTTTCTATATCTAGATATCTCTCAAGTAAAATAAATTCTGGAATTCCTTTTATACTGTGCGAAATATCTATGGTATAAATCTGTTCTGATGTGGCTCATGAATTCTGAGTGTGTACCCAATCTGTTTGATATAACTGTGCTCTCAATTTAATCTATATTTTGAAGAAATTGCTTTCATATCTCAAACTCCAGTCTGATACATATGGCATATGGGCTGCACTATTCTGTACTCCTACTTACTTGTCCTTGTGTTCTTACCTTTTTATTTGTGACATTTCAATCTGATTAGTTGCTGCAAATTCTTTTAGGGCAGTGCTTTCAAACTTCAGCATGAATTGTGTCACCTGGAAGTCTTGCTAAAACACATGAGGGGCCCTGCCACGGAGCTTCTGATACAGTCAGTTTGGAATGAAGTCCAATAAATTTAAAAGGATCAAAATATATGATTAATCTGGGTTTAGAATAGTGAATCCAAAGGGAATTGGCCAAATATGGATTTTTAATTAATATTTAAAAATTTGGAATTCCTATATAAAAACAGTAGTAATTCAGTCAAGTTATTACATTATTTGCAGAGAACTCACAGCTGTTGTATAAAAAGATATAATATATTTAGAGGGCCTACACTCAAATAACTGGAATACAAGTAAATTTTTTAGTAATACATTTAAAAGTACAATTCAAGCATTGATAAAAAGATTAACGACACAACTTTCAAATGATTAATGGTAATTCCATTTTGAAGTTAGAGCTATGAATTTAAGGATTTGTTTTTTATTAAAAATAGAAAGACAATTCATGTTTATGCAAATTTATTGATTCATTTGTTAAATAAGGTATGATTCATTAAGAATTTAACTTGTTTTAAGCCCTATTATTTAAATAACCTCATATGCTTAAACAGACCTTTGTTTTTTTCAAGACTTAGCAAAATTTGCAACATAAAGTATAACCTGGGGTAGAATGAAATTAAAAATATGTATATATATGAAAAGAAGCATTGTGGTGTTAGAAGTATATTGGTGACAAAAAATAAAAAAATAATAATAAAAGAAGAACTGATTAATTCAAATACTAGATCAGCTCTATCTGCAGAATTTCCACAATGATGGAAATGCCATGTATCTACACTATCCAATAATGTGGCCTCTAGTATTTGAAACTTGGTTAGTGCACATGGTTTGTGGTACTGTATTTTAATACATTTGCTGAGTGTAATATCTGAGGAAAAATTTGGGTCTGAAAATTTTTTCAATAAAATGGTGCACAACAAGTAAGGTAAAATTTTCTTTTTAACTTTTTTTTTTCAGTGAAAGGGATTAAACACAGGGCCTCATGCATGCTAGACAAACACTCAACCACTAAGACACATCCCAGGCCCTCTGTTTTATGTTTTAGTCTCAGTTTATATGTTCTTGAATCAGAAAATACTCTTTAAGTTCCACTTTTTTGTATTGTCATGCATCCTGATGATTTCACTTTAAGACACTACTCTGTACATTAATTGACCATTTATTTTTCCAAAATCTCTTTAAGTGAATTATGCAGTTGATTTTATTATATTTATCACATAGCAAGTGTTTGATCAATATTGATAGACCAAATCAAAGCTTTAGAGTAATAAGTAATAGTTTGCATTCTTTATATTTTTCTAAATATTTTAAAAATGAGCATGTGTTGTGTTTTGTGTTACTTTTATTATCTGAAAAAATTATATAATTGTAAAATGTTATAGTCATATGAAGTACAAATATAAATCATATAATTTATTTTGAATTAATTCTACTGAGCCTGTTTAATTATATGAAGAAAAATTCACTTAGATTTTGTTTTGAATTTCTTAATTGTGTTTTAATTTTTATTATTATTTTAGATACTAAAGGGCACAAATATGAAATCGTTTTAAAAGTATCATTTCAATGATTCTTTTTAGCATATGGAAAAATGCCTTTAAAATACCTTTTCAGTGGCAGCTTTTTTGCAGCTTTTTTGCAAGACATACGCCTATTTTGGGATATATTTAGTTATCTACAAATAAAAACAAAAAAGGGCTGACATGTTAGTTCATTAGGAGAGTTTTATTCTGGAAAGTAGCATTCATTTTTTTTGCACTGAGTTCTTTTTTAACATGAAACCTCATAAGCCAGATTTAGATTTCAAGGAATGGTGAAAGTTCACTAAACAGAAAACATGAATATTATAATCTGAAAAGTTAAAAATAAAGCCCTTAATGTACAGTGAACACATTGTCATTCTGGAACTTTGTTTAATAAATCAGTCACTGATAGTGTGATCAATTCTCAGTGAACTAATACAATTAAGCTTTCACATCTACAAAATTAAGGACCCATAAGTGGTGACAACTTCAAGATATTGCCATCTTTTAGGACTTGGCCTAAAGCTGGCAGCCAGTATTCCTCTATGACACAACTATTTTATTACTTGAAACTTTATTCAAATATACAATGTGATTAAATATTTGTGGCAGATTTTGAATCTCTTCCAGTATATAAGATTTTTTTTTTTTTTTTTTTTGGTACCGGGGATTGAACTCAGGAGCACTGACCACTGGGGCACATCCCCAGCCCTTTTAGTATTTTATTAGAGACAGTGTCTCACTGAGTTCCTAAGTGCCTCTCCATTGGTGAGGCTGGCTTTGAACTCACGATCCTCCTGCCTTAGCCTCCCAAGTGCTGGTATTACAGGTGTGCACCACTGTGCCTGGCCAAGAATGTATTTTGAAAAGAGTGAACCTCATCAAGTGAGTCTATTGTGACAGCATCATGTAGTGTCTTTTACCCAAATACAAGAACAATTAAGAGATGACACTGTAGCCAGGAATTCTACAGCTCTTAGTAAAAATTTCAGCTCTGCATCTGTGGGAACTTGATGCTATTACTAACTTGTCTGTTCCTCAGTTTTCTCATTTGTAAAATGGGTACACGGTAGCCACCCCATATGATTAATGGGAGAAGTACATGTGCAAAAGCTTATTTAATGATGTGTATGCAGGAAACCCACCTGTAAATATTAGCTAAAATTAATGTGCTTATTAATTTTAGCCAGTGAATAGATGACTTTGAATGTCTGACTTCATTTTCTTTAAATCAGTCTGTAATTTAGAAATTTCACTGATTTATTCTATCACATCTTTAAGTACCTCAAAATATTGAACACATATGCTTTTAAATGTCTCTTTACTCACATTTTAAACCAAATAGCTTAATTATGCATATAAATGTAAGTTGAAAACATTTCCTTCCTTCCTTCCTTTTTCTTTCTTTCTTTCCTTCTTTCTTCTTTTTGTCCATAATATTAGATAAAATTCCAACACAGCCAAAAGTAGCCATAAACCCTAAATCATATTGAATTTGATAAAATGTTCCATTACTTGTGGATATTAATGTGCTGGATATACCTTCACATATTTAGAGAAGAGACTATACAATTAGAGAAAAATTTTAAATATACTTTATTTTTAAACTAAATGTTGAAAGCACTGTAACCTCAGATTACATATGAGCAGCCTCTGGTAAATGAATGAAAGAGGACTTTAAAAATCACCATTGGGGAATTCAAGGAAATAACTTCCACGTTAATAAGTTAAAGCTATCAATGTAGTTTTGTCCAATCTCCCTTGAGCTGCTATTACTTGCACTGCCAAGGGAATAGTTATATTAAAAGCCAAGTTTAGATTTTTCTTTTTTGTATAAGTGCTATGCATTGATCATTCTTTTAATCATTCTTTTTCAGTTACTATTGCCTTTCAGGAGCAAAAGGATTTAATGCTCTGCAAAAAGAAATGACAAACGGCAGGGCAAAAGAGCCAAGCTAAAAATGTTTCTGAGCTCTGCAGAAGGGGTCAGTGTGTTGCCTTTAAGGGTTGGTGGGCGTCCCCTGCAGACTGCCTTATGCATATAATGCTCTGACATCACTCCAAAGATTCTCAGTCTTTACTGCACGGTAGAATCAATTGGGAGCTGTTGTAATTTGAAGATTGCTTGTTTTTCCAGTGTGGGGACTAAACCCAGGACCTTACCCAGGATAATCAAATACTATATCACTGAGCTACACACCCCAGACCTCTAAATGGGAGCTTTTATAAACCTCAGTGCCCAAGTTGTAGCTCAGACCAATTAGGTCAGAATCTCTGATTATGAGAGTGAGACCAGGCATCAGTACTTTGTAAAATTCCAGAAATGATTTTTACAACTAAGGTAGAGGACTGCAGCTATGAAAAATTTCTTCCATCTCCTTGTGAAAGTAAATTAGGGATTGTTTTAGTCAGCTTTTTCACTGCTGTGACCAAAAGACCTAATAAGAACAATGTTAGAAGAGGAAAAGTTTATGTGAGGGCTCATGCTTTCAGAAGTTTTAGTCCATAGATGGCAGACTTCATTTTTTGGGACCCAAGGTAGGGCAGAACATCATAGTAGAAGAGTGTGGCAAAGAAAAGTGGCTCAGGAGGTGGCACCAGGAAGCAGAAAGAGTGCCCAGCCCCCCAACAAGGACAAAACATATACCCCAAAGGCACACTGTCAAGGACCCACCTCCTCCAGCCAAACCCTACCTGCCTATAGTTACCATCCAGTTAATACCTATCAGCTGATTAATGCACTGATTAGGTTAAGGTTCTCATAACTCAATCATTTACCTCTAAAATTTCTTGCATTGTTTCATATATGAGCTTTTGGGGTACATCTCATATCTAAACCATAGCAGTGATCATTTTTCCATAAATTAAGACTCTGTTCATAATTAATTGTATCATTGTTCACCCAAGAACTGGGGGAGATGCTGGCAACCTATTCTTTTCCTTTCTTGTGACCCAGACCCATTTCATCTTTACTAATGCTTTAAAGATTAGAGAAGCTCAGCTTATTTCACTAGAAAGAAAGAAAAAGAGAGAAAGAAGGAGAGCAAAGGAAAGGAAAGAGAGGAGAGAGAAAAAATCTCTTAGATATTTCAGAAGCCTTGGGCAATAAATTATTTTTGCTGCTTTTAAATACAAAAAAAAAAAAAAAAAGAAAAGAAAGAAAGACCAGAGAAAAAAGAGGAAAGAAGGAGAGCAAAGGAAAGGAAAGGAGAGGAGAGAGAAAAATCTGCTAAACACAATAAAATGTTAAAATTACTGTTTAAACTTGTGTCCTCTACTCCCCCATGGGTGAAATCTGTGGTTTGTCTCATTTGTTACGTTGTTTGAAAAATAGCATTGATCCTCCACCAAATAATAATAACAATGGTGATAGATACTTTGCATATACTTTAAGGTTGTGGAGAGAAGCCTCCACATGTGGCCTCACGAAGGTTTCACAATCCCAAGGAGTCAGTGAGCTGCATTGCTGCTTTTAGTTCAGAAAAGAGGTTCCTGAGCTCCAGCACTTCCCCAGCCTTTTTCAGCTGTGTATTGGCTAACGCTATGCTCCAGGACTTCAAACTCTAAATAGGAACAATAGAGGATTTTGTTCCACTGATTCGAAACCCATGGTTTGCTGGGGTTCGGGACTGTACAAGGAGGCCTATGTGTAAAATAAGAATCCAAGGAATAGAAATGGAGGGTATACTGGAGCTGATTCTTCCATCATTAATTTACGTCAATGGCCCAAACACTCTTAACCCTAAAAGAAATCATTATCATATAGGAAAAAGACATTTTTCTTTGGGGCCACTGAGAAAATAATTTTGAAAATACCATGGCTTTCTGATAAGCCAGTGTGGGTCCCTCAGTGGCCCTTATCTAAAGAGAAATTACAAGCGGCCCACCTACTAGTTAAGGAACAATTAAAAGCAGGACATATAGAACATTCCACCTCTCCCTGGAATTCCCCCATATTTGTGATCAGAAAAAATTCAGGAAAATGGCGATTATTACATGATCTTAGACAAATAATAAAACCATGCAAGTCATGGGCCCTACTCAACCTGGACTTCCAAAATCCTATAGCTATTCCAAAAAATTTCCATGTTATTAGTCTTGATATAAGGATTGCTTCTTTTCTATTCCCCTACATCCTCTGGATGCCCCCAGGTTTGCTTTTTCAGTTCCTTCTATTAACAATAATGGCCCTGATCAGAGATAATCAATGGAAGGTTTTGCGCAGGGAATGGCTAATTGCCCCACATATGCCGAATATATGTGGACAAGGCTATCCAACCCATTAAAAAATAAATATCCAAACCTCATGTGTCTACATTACATGGATGATATTTTACTGGCCCACCCTAATCAAAAAATCTCTTTTTAATATATTCAGTGTCACATGGTAGAAAATTTTAAAAAATACGGATTATATATAGCAGAGAAAAGTTCAAACCAGATCTCCCATATTATATTTAGGATTTAAAATCATGGATACTTTTGTTAGACCCCAAAAAATTTTAATAAATAAAGAACATTTAACACCACACTTAATGATTTCCAAAAATAACTACTGGGAGAGATTAATTGGCTTCGCCCTACACTAAACCTCACTACTGGCCAATTAAAAACCTTTATTTGATATCCTTCGAGGGGACCCTGATCCATCCTCACCGCGAACATTGACTCCTGGTGCTAGGAAAGCTTTTGAAAGGTAGTAGAAAAAGCCATAGAAGGAGCTCATCTGTGACAGATTTGATTTAACTCAACCGCTGATATTGATTATTATTTCTTCAACAATATACACCGACAGGAGTATTTTGGCAACAAGGCCTTTATTATGGATACATTTGCTGTCTCTCCTAAAAGCATAATTGAGTCATATACCTCCATGGTGGCTAATCTTATTCTTCAAGGACTTAAAACTTCTACTAAAATATTTGGCATTCCCCCTGCTACTATTATTACTCCCTATTCATCGTCACAGATTGAATATTTATTCTTCAATGATAATGACTGGGCTATAGCTAGATGCTCTACCTCTGCAAATTTTGATAATCACCTTCCTAAGTCTCCTATATTATCTTTTTGTATTAATCATCCTATTATATTTCCACAGGTAATAAAAAATCAACCTATTCCTAAGGCATTTAATGTATTTACAGATGGGTCCAAATGGTACTGCTGCAGTTAGTCACTACAAAAGAAAATATGACTTACATAACTGCACACAAATCAGCTCAACTAGTGGAATTGGAAGCTGTGGTAAGAGCTCTGGAAAATTTAGAGACCAGCCCATAAACATTTTTTTCAGATAGCCACTATATTGTAGATTTCATTCCCAGTATTTCAGAAGGGGGAGAGGAAATCTGTTTGTGTCCCCTTAAAAGAGTCCTTGGCGCTTGTGAATATATATATATATGGATCCAAATAACTCTAATTCATTTAAGTTTAAGAGTATTCAAAATGGGTAAATAATTTAATTAAGTGAAGGTACAATAGGTTCCTCCTCATTCTCTCTTTAATAGACTTTATTCAGACCATGTTATTCACATGTCCCTTATAATGACCCAGACATCAACATCACGTCACAGCCCATTGGTCAGCTTTCTTGCTTCAACTTATTTCTTCTTCTAAGGATATTCAACACAGCTACACAGCTGATCACACCTTTCTACTTTGGCCTGTTTCATTTGAGTGTTTGTTCTTATAATACCAGGTGCTCTTGATTTTCCTCACATCTTAATAGTTACTTCTCAGTTTGTCTCTTCCTTCTCCACCCAACCATGAGATAATGGACCCCTAACAGACCTTGGTACTACACCCTCTAGAGTACTCTATCTTTCTTCCCTGATTTAAAATACCATCTACAAGATGATACAGGCCAAATTTATATTTCAAGCTGACCACAAACCTCTTTCTACTTTCACAACTATCATTGCAAATCCACTAGAAATTTCAAACTTCACCAGTACCACCAGTACCTAGATACTCACATTAGTTCTGCTACATGACTGCCTAAGCCACAATTAATTTCACTTGGAGTACAGCAGGAAGATTTTAACTCTCTCTGTGCTTCTGTTCCTATCTTTCTAGAGTTAATTTCCATACATAGAAAGTGGGGTGGCATTTTAAAATTTTGTTTTAGACCACAGCACTCCCTTACTTACTATAATCCAATGACTTCCATATTCTTTACCATGAGCTAAAATCCATGCATATTCTAATTTCTGCCTTCCACTTTTATCTATAAATTTAGTAAAAAAAAAAAAAAAAAAAAGGATTGTTCACCTATTCTAGGCCTCTAAAGATTATTAATGTATCTGCTTATCTGGAAATGACATACAATTTGGAAAAGAACAACTTCAAAGGAAGAGGGTGTGTGTGTGTGTGTGTGTGTGTGTGTGTGTGTAGGTAAATGTTCTATTAATATATGATGTCAGGGAAAACTTGTCTATCTCTGATGAAATGACATTTTCCAGATACTTAAATAAGATGAGGGAGAAAAATCAGGGTCTTATTATTGAAAGCTCAGTCCTTACCCCCAATGCCAATTCAATAACTAGTACACAGTTTGAAGGAAAAGAAAAAGAAGTTTATTGCTTTGCTAGCAAAGGAGGAACACAAGGGACTCCAGTCCCAGAGGCTATGATTCTGCCCATCAGGGGGAACAGGCTACAGAATCCAATTGAAGCCAGAATCTGACAGGCAGTCAGTGTAGATAAGTAAATCGAGTCAGGCTGGATTAAGAAAGCCAATTTTGAGTGAGTCCTGGGAAGTTAGAGTCTGTCCCCTGAGGAATTGGAATGTCAATTCCTTTAAGAACCTATCCCTGCTCCAACCTGTTGCTAAGGAGAACTGTCCCAGGAATTGCCCTTCCCTACAGGGAGCTATAAGGTTGTTAATTAATGTGTCCTGGGCTGCACCATCCTGCCCTTCCCCCTTCAGCCCATCTGCTTCTCACCTTTTGACCATCCCACCAGACCTGGAAACATACACAGGAAGGAGACAGATAAGGGGAAGAGAGCAGGAGAACAAAGGAAGCCCAGGACATATAAAAAGGCAAAACTGCCTGGCTTCTTGGGATACCAGAATACCAGCAATGGCTCCCTTCTCCCTCCTGGGAGAAGTCTATGTTACCCCTTTTAAATAAACCCTGCTTATATGCTTGCCTCAGTGTGCTTCTCTAATGTTCAAACTTCAACATTTGGGGGTGCAGAACTGTCACTGACAACAGGCATATCACAATGATCCATGTATGCTCTGTCTGGAGTTGTAATTCATTTGTTAATTTGGAAGGTAGTCATTTCTTAGATCTTCTGGTGCCATCCCAAGTCTGAATTACTTTGTTCCTGTGGTGGGTGTGTGCTCAAGGACAGATAGCTCTGCCTAGGATGGGAAGAAAGGTAATCCTGTTTCTCTTGAGATTAGGGAGAGGGAGAGATTAGGGAAGAGAAGGGAGAGAGGATGAGAAGGAAACATGTCAGTTTTTAAAATAAATTGCAGTGGCAGAGCAGCAAGGGCTATATTCAAAGCATAAAGTGGACCACTGTTACAGTCTGCCTAGAGAATAATAATACTCTCTTTTTCACCCACATGTCCTCCATATATTTCTGATGTAGTAGCCCTTTTGTTTTACCTTTTATAACTCATGATTTTTACTCATTCTTGAACTCATTCTTTCCTTTGCTTGGAAATTACCACCAGGTGGTTGTATGTTTGAGTTACAACATCATTTAAATTTCAACCAAACATTACCTCCTCAGGTACCCCTTCCTGAGCACCTAAGTACCTCTACATCCACTGCCACTGTCACTCTCTGGTCCACTGTCATGGTCTCATTATTTATTCTATAGCTTCCTTTATTATTACATGAAATGTTTTGAAATTATATTGACTTCTTGTCTAGCGACTTTCATGAGAGCAGTAAATGTAGTAGTTTTATTCACTGCTTTGTACCCAGAGCATAGAAAAGTACCTATAATTTAATACATATACATATATATGTGTGTATACATATAGATATATACGTGTATAAATATATATACATACACACACACATATATGTATATGTATGCATGTGTGTGTGTGTGTGTGTGTGTATAAATATATATGAAGGGTTGGACCTGAACCCTAATCTTTAGACTCTTATGATTTTCTCACTGTTCTAGTCAGTTACTAATGGTTAAAAGTTTTCCACTTCTTATTTGGGCTATTTTTACTTGTACACATCTGTTTGTGATATATTCACCATTAGACTCTACACTGGCAAAAAAAAAAAAAAAAAATGGATGTAATCTTTAGAAAATATAAATTACAATATTTATATGGCCCTCTTCTCTTTTTAGTATGAATCATTTAATCAGAATATTAAAATCAAGCAAACCCTTAGAAGATGGGATTGGAGTGAGAAAATGTCAGTGATGAGACATCTGGGGAGATTAGAATGATAAATTCAGAGAACTTAACATTTTTTTTTTTAACCTAACAGAGATTCTTAACAATCCAATAAAGTATCAATCAACATCTTTAAGCTGTTTACCTAAGCTAATTCATAGGGTTGTTTTGGTCAGCTAGGCTAGCTGTTAGCCCAATAAAAAAATAGATCAGTTTCCAACAGACAGTGATTCTCTACCGTATCTCCACTTGAGAACCTCCTGGGGAGACTTTGCAATGCACCAGGGCTTGCACCTTGGCTCCAGAGATTGTGATATATTCAGCTGTTGCTTGGGAGGTAGGGAGGAGAGGGCTGCAGCCAGGGCATCGCATTGTAAAAATCCTCTAGTGATTTTAATGTGCAACCAAGACTGTGAAACACTGCTTTAGAGAAAAGTAGCCCACCCAAAATGAAGTGATATAGTAAGAGAAGTGGTAATTTAGCTGACAGTTTACACAAAACATTGCTCTGAAAAGTGCTTTGAGGATTACATACAACTCTTTTTAAATTACCTCGATAAAATCAGAATGGCATATAGAATGTATGGGGTGCATCATAGAAAAGTGTATGAGTATCGCTATCAGGAAACAGGTTTACGTACCCTAATAGGATGAGAGAGATTCTTAGCTGCTTCTCTGCAGGCAAGTAATGCTTTTTTCTCCCTGTACCCTTTCCTCATGGCCCTGAGTTATGGCATAGGAAAATAAAATGAAGCCCTGGAGAAGCCCCACAGGTAATCCATATGAGAAAAATACCACACTTTATAAGTGCATGCTGTGTAAGTAAAAGCAGAAGAATCATTTCTGCACCTGATTTTGCTATACTGCCAACATTTCTGATCTCAGGCAGTAATTATTTAGTATAACAAAATATTGTTAAATAACTACTGTAATAAAATGAATATAATCCACTTAGGGCTGGCTAAACCCACACTGGAATAAGGGCTTCCTATACATTAATAGATTTTATCTTTAAATAATACAAATTGGCATATTCATTCCCACTTTTCAAATGAACAAATAGGCTGAGAAAAAATAACAATGTATTTAAGATCACACCTATAATAAGTAGTTGAGTGGATGTCCAAATTCATGTTTTGGGGGCTACAAAATTTGTGCCCTTTAACAAAAGTATTCCATGGTGTTACTAGGATAGGTCCAATGATGTGTCAGGTGCAGATTAGGTGTAGGAATGCTTATAGAGGGAAAAATAGAACCAACCAAAGGCCCAGAGTAAAAACCATTCCTTCAAGCCACCAAGCCACAGGGTATTTATCTAGTCAGGGTTTGGGATTCCAAACTCTAGATTGCAGAAAAGTGAAACTACAGTTTGTAACCTGATAATGAGACACTCAAAAATGGATGTGAAGATTATAGAGAGTAGGGAACCCCTTTCATTCCCATGCCTTTTGAGATCTACCTGAAGAAAAATTCCAATAATTCATTTTATCTCACTCATAACCCTCCAAGCAAAGCATACCAATAGCCTGTAAATAATAAAAGAGAGTATGTGAGAGCCTGTGGCACAGGCTTTGAGAAAACCCACACACACATATGCCATTCTTCTAACTAGATTTTGTGCTTTTTATGTGTTCAGTCAAGAATGAAAACAATATTATAAATGCTATGCTTTCCGGGCTTGACAGATGCTCATCTTGGGATGGAATCACATACACAGATAGAAAATGAGCTGTAGCAAGTTCTTTGCAGAGGATAAGTGGGTGTTTTTGGAATCCATGATGAAAAACCACTGTAGCATGTGTGTGTGTGTGTGTGTGTGTGTGTGTGTGTGTATGTGTGTGTATACACATTTTTTTTTTTTCCTTATTACCCAGATTTATTCTGCAACTTTCTTTCCACCATTTTCACCATCCAACTGACAATTCTCACTGTCCCTATGTTATTACTGCTTACTTGGTATAAAGCAGAAATCATGTTTTACAGAAGCTATAAGAAGTCCCATTGAGAATTAAATTGCTTTCCTTTCTTCCTCATCATTGTGAATTTGGTACAGATGAAAGATGGAGGATTGGCAGCCAGGGAGTCCAAAGTCCTGTGTTATCTATGAGATGCACATGATACAGGCAGAAGCAGCTCAAACCTCCCTCTTCACAACAGCCATATGCCAGCTTTCAAATCTTGGAGAAAGAGCTCTGTGGGAGAGTGTGTCATTTGTAAAAGACAGGATTTCAAGATAGGATTTCTTAAAAAAAAAAAAAAAAAAAAGGAGTTGAGATTCAGATTTATAAAGCAGTCAGGAGGAAAAAAAAATAATGTTGGGGAAAATATTCACAAAGATGCCTTCTGGGTTCCTGTTTAGCTTGAGAACGATGTGAGCTCTACTCCTCCTTTTATTTCACTCTTCACCTTCATCTGCGTGTCTATTTGCCACCCTGGAATTCTCTGCCCATTTTTGTTGTGTCTGAACAGGCTCAGTTCCTGTAGCAAACTCCCTTATCAGCCATAGCCAAGTCCTGAGGCTCCCTATAAAAAGACACAGTCTGAAACTCCAGACCATCCTGGAATGAATGTCTCCGCATGCGGCTGCTTTCGCTTCTGCTTCCAATCTGCATTTTCTTGCCTAGGTGATTTAGCTTTCTCATTGCTTTGCACCTGGTCTCTGCCTTGCGGCTTAGCTTGATTCCAGCTTTGTTCCTAGACCAATCTTTGAGCTCTCTTCTCTGAGCTTGGCCACCGGTTCCACACCACTCTATACCAAACTCAAGCTTTTGAAAACCTGGCCTAGGGTCAGGGAGCTCTGACAGGATACATCACAGGCAAAATTTATCATGGGTTTTTTTCCATCCTGCCTGGATCCTTCTTTCTTCCTCCCCTCACTGATTTCAAAGTCTCTCAGCTGCTCAGGGCTTCACTAGAGGGGAGTTTATCCAGTGCTCTAGTCAAAGCTTTTGGGCTTTTGGTCTCACTTTTCCTCAGCCGTCCTCCCTGCTGGCTTCAATATACAACATTTACTGTTTTTTTATTGTTTGATTTTGTTTGTTTGTTTGTTTTGTTGTTGTTGTTCCCTCCACTGTTGGAGTTTGTTGGACAGATCTATTTAGCTTGCTCTATTAAGCAGAGGCGTTATGTCATAATACAGTATTAAATGATTTTCATTATGATGATGAGTGTGCTGACCCTGTAATTATACTTTGTCTAAATTAAAATTTTAATCTCACCAGTACAAACCTGCTATTTCTCCTGTGATCCCTATTTTTGTTTATAGTGCCACCATTTTTCCAGGCTTCCAGCCTAAAATCACATGGTCACTGCTTTAAATCCTCCCTTGCTGCCACATTACAATTCCTTTCAAATCCCATTGATTCTCTGTCCTTAATTTTCTACTCCTGCCTTCAGAATTTTCTCCTTTGAAAATGAAGGGCAAAGGAACACATGCTGGGACCACCGTGTAGAAAAAGGGGTTTATTAACTGGCCCCTAGTGGCTGGTGGGGACAGAGGGACATGTGGAAGGGAATGAGAAAAACCAGTAAGGAGGAGAGGAGACAGGGAAGGGTGGGGCAAAAAAAAAAAAAAAAAAAAAAGAGAGAAAAGGGCGGGTTTCAGTCAGGAGAAGGCTTAAGTAGCAAACAGGTGGTCGGAGGGACCCCCCCCAGAGGGACTCCCAACTCGAAAGGGGGACCTGTTTGTGTGGCCAGCAGCATGGCCAGCTTAAGGTGCTTGGGAGGTGTGGCCTGGTTAAACTACCTGGGAGGTGTGGCCTGTCAGCCCAGAATCTAACAGAAAACATTTTATGTCCTACAGATAGCTTCAGATTTCACAAGACTGAATTTCTGCTCATCACTTCCTTTCTGTGTGATCCCAGAATATTCAGTTAATTCCTTTCAATTTAAGCTTCTCATCTGTAAAATCATCATAGTCATACTTCCAAATAACATCATTATTTAGAATTAAGTTTAGTGCTACATTTTGACAAAGAATCTTTTTTTTTAACAAAGATTCTTTAGTTAGTCTTCTGAAATTTCTTTTAAGCCCATCTGCTTACTTCCTTGTGAAAGCCAGTTTTAACTAGATAATCTTCCATCCTTGATATCTGATTACTCTCTACATCTGATCATCCTCTACCATCACCCATGTGATGTCTGATGGCCCTAGCCTGTCTTCAGCAACTATCACTCCTGTTACATTGGTTTGGAAGAATCCACCTGTCCTTGAGATTTCCTCTTACTTATTTTTAATCAATGACCCCCACACTTCTCCTTAGCTATATATTCATACTTGTCCAAGATATACTTGGAATTGAGCCCAATCTCCTCCTCAGTGCATAATCCCATGGCCATGTTTACGAGGCTGATGTAGAATAAAGTCCTTTTTACTGAGCTTTAACAAGTATTATTTGTTTTATTTTTCTTTAGGAATTGCTGTAGAATAAAACAATCTACCCTGAGTAGATTTTAAATTATCATCTCTTTTGTCAAAATTATTTCCCAGTGGTTTCTCCTTCAGTTGCACTTCCAATGCTCTAATGATAATGAAGGTGATGATGTTTATACTAATAGTTATTGAAAACATCATATGGACCAAAACTATTTAATATTTTTGCACTTATTAGCCCAGGTTAAATGTAGAAATAATTATACTACCCTATGGTTGGATCTGAAATGTTCCCCAAAGATTCATGTGTTAAATAATGGCTTGGTGTTCAATGCAGCAGTTTTCAGAGGTGGGGTTCTTGGGAATTGTTTGGATTATTAGGGATCTGGTCTTATTAATGGACAAATGCATTGATAGATTAATTGAGAGATGGTAGAAACTGTAGGAGGTGGACCTAGTTGGAAGAAATAGGTCATTGGGGGCATACCCTGGTAGAGTATACCTTGTCTCTGGCCCCTTCCACATTCTCTTCCCCACTGCCACCAGGAAAGCAACTTTGCTCACCATGCCCTTCCACCATGATATTCTGCCTCACTTCAGACCCAAAGCAGCGGAGCTCCAATCATTAATTGAAACCTATGAAAAGCTGAACCAAAATAAATCATTTCCTCCTCTAAGTTGATTTGTGAGTTATTTTGGTTATAGTGATGAAAAGTAGAATAACACAACTACCCTTAACAAAAATATAAAATTAAAGCCATAAGAAATTAAACTTACCACAAACCACACAGCTATGAAGTGAACGAGGTAGGGTTTGAATTCAGACTATCTCTCATAAGTTGTGTTTATCTAGACAGTATTCTAGGTACTTTTACAAATCAGCTATGTTTTTGTCCCCAAAATTATTCTTTTAAAATATTTTAATTGTGAAACAGGGATAGACAAAAATGTAAGCAAATATGTATAGCTCATTAAGTTATTAAAAAAACAACACCCAGTTTAAATATAGAATAATGCTAACAATCTTTCATGTGCCTTCCTATTACTACTTCTCCCATTTGAAATGTAACTACTCTTTTAATTTATTGTTTTATGGTAAATATTTTCTTATTTTATAGATTTATAGTCTCATCAGCTAAATATGTACCCTGATCACCACAGAAGAGATTTGATAATTCTGATATATGTATTTTTTCATATTTAAATATACCTTCTGTGTTCTTTTGTGGTGGGCTCCATGGACTCCCCCACACCCTTTTTTTTCAAAGTTCATCCTTGTAAATTAATGTATCTGTAGTTAATTGACTTCATTCTATATAGTATCTCATGCAGACATATGCCATTCTTTACCTATTTTACTATTAATAAGCTTTGAACTGATGCTACTATATATCTCTGACACATATCTTTTTGGGAGCATATACACACACTTCTGTTGGGTAAATACCTAGGAATGGAATTTCTGGATCATAGAAAATAAGTATTGAACCTCAATAGATATGCTATACTTCTTCTTTTTTATAAATTGTGTACATATTTACATTACCACTGGCAATATTTTTAAGTTCTCATTGTTTTCCACCTCACCAATATTTGGTCTAGTAAAGACTTTAATTTTGTCATTCTGATAGACACATAGTAGGATCTCATTGCAATTTTAATTTCCTAGATTACTAATGAGAATAAGCAGTTTCTTATCTTTAAACACCCATATTCCCTACTCCTAGACTCCACAATTATTATTTTGTTATGTTTTCACATATTTGCCCTCATCATCATCTATAAATTTATCCTTTGAAGCATTTCAAAGTAAGTTATTGAAATCATTATACTTTGGTGCTAAACACTCAAACATGTATAAAATAAATTAGACTTCAACGAAAGTTTATGAGGGTTTTTGAGGTAAATTTATGTAAAGTAAGGTGTACAAATTGTAAATGTACTGTAATAAATTTTGACATAAGCATATATAGTTTGTTTTGGCCTGTTCTCCAAATTTTCATCAATAAAATCTTGCAGTACATGCTTCCTTAGGCAAAACTTCTTTCATTAGTATGTTTTGGGGATTTTTTTTCACATACATGCACCTGTGCTTTGTTTTTGTTATTGACAGAACAAAGCTGAAGGTTATTTGTAAGAGCCTTTGATGAGGAAGTAGCTCTAAGATGGCGGCTGGCTGAGAGCCAAGAGGTGGCGCTTACTTGTTTGTCAGAAGCAAGGCTTTGTTTACTACAACTTACACCTGACCTTTATAGTAATTGACTAAGAATTTTTCTGTGCTCGTGGGCACTGCATGCTGCACCTGTAAGTCGAGCTTGTGAGACACGTGTATGCTTATTAAGAGAACTAATGTATCTGTGATGCTGTAGCATTAAGTTGAGCTTGTGATGAGACATGTGTATGCTTATTAAGAGAACTAATGAATCTGTGATGGGTAAAGAGTATTTAACCAGACGGTAGAGAGGAACGGGGAGCGGAATCAGAGAGAAGACAGAGAAGGAAGGGAGAAGAAGAAGGACCAATAAAGGAACCACTCATTCCCAGTCTGCCTCCGGTTTCTTTCCCCCGGTCTTTGCCGCCTGCAGCAACTATTTCTTTCCCACGGTATCGTTGCTGCAACCATAGAAATCAGAAAGAAATCGGAGGCACGCCCACGAGCACAGAAAAATTCTTAGTCAATTACTATAAAGGTCAGGTGTAAGTTGTAGTAAACAAAGCCTTGCTTCTGACAAATAAGTAAGCGCCACCTCTTGGCTCTCAGCCAGCCGCCATCTTAGAGCTACTTCCTCATCAAAGGCTCTTACAGGTATTGACTTGTATTAGTATACAATCATCACCTCTCTCTATCTCTGATCATGAACACATGAGCTGTTTCCAGTTTTCCGCGAAACTGATATAAAGCTACTATCACCAGTCTTGAAAAAGCTTCCTAGTGAATATATTGTTTCCCTATCTTTTGTGTAAATAACTGTAAGTAAACTGCTACCTAACAGAGTAGTAGATCAGTGTTTGAAGTTTACAAAAACTGCCAGAAGTTTCCAAATTATTTTACACTCTTCTGAACAATGACAGAAAGTTCTTACTCTGTATCTTGATTAATGCTTATTGTTATAAGATTATATTTGTTTGGTTTTGAAATTCTAGGAATGTACTAACTTCCTTAATGACTAATGCTGTTTAGACTATTTCATGATTTTTTGTACTTTTTGTATATCTTCTGTGAAGTCATTATTCAATTCTTTTGCTTATTTTGAAAATTTGAGTTTGTCTTTTTATTGCTGAGTTATAGAATTTTTCTTTTATTAATATTCTGGATACTAATTCTATATTAGATATATGTTTTGCAAATATTTTCTCCCATCTATAGATTCTTATTTATATTCTGAATAGTATCTTTGGAAAAGTTCAATTTTTAAAATAAATATGAAATATAGTTTTACTTTTTCCTCCTTCTTGTGGTTATGCCTGTTTGTATCCTGTCTAAAATACTTTTGATTACCACCAACTTCTGATATTTATTCTTTTCATAAGCATAAAGATTTATTTTCAATTCTTATCTCTATACTTCATCCAAAGTTAATTTTCATCTGTGGTAGAGTTGCAGTTAATTTATTTTTTATTAAACTTCAATTTGTTTCAGTATGATTTATTAGTAGACCTTCCTTCCTCCATTGAATTGTTTTGACAATTTTATTCAGAATTAGTTGAACATATAATTGAAGAATTGTTTCTGACTTCTCTCTTCTGTTTCACTGACCTATTTGTCTATCTTTTTGTTAGTGCCATTCTGTCTTGGTTACTGTAGCATTATAGTAAATTCTGAAGTCCAATCAATTTTGTTAAACATTATTATTCAAGACTGCTTTGGATATTCTAAGTTCTTTGCATTTCCATAAGAACTTTTGAATCAGCTTAGACTTTTATTACAAATATCTGCTAGGATTATAACAATTATATTGAATCTCTAGATCAATCTAAAGATAGTTGACATGTTAACAATATTAAATGTTCTAATCCATAAACAGGCTATATTTCTACATATATTATTTACATTTTCTTTAATCATTTTCATCAATGTTTTTATGTTTTCAATGTGCATGTAATTTTGTTATTGTAGTTAAATATATTCCCAAATATTTTGTTTAGTGTGTCATTTTTCTGGACTGCTTTGAAATTTTTCTCTTTGTAGTTTTTGTGAGTTTGGTTATAATGGGGTAGTTGTGGTTATCTAGGTATTTTATTCACAGCATGTACTGAGTCTATAATTTTATGTAACTCACAAAATATAGGATTTTTTTTTTTTTGTAACGGGGATTGAACTCAGGGACACTTGACCACTGGGCCACATCCCTAGAGACAGGATTGCACTGAGTTGCTAAGTGCCCTGCCATTGCTGAGGCTGGCTTTGAACTTGCAATCCTCCTGCCTCAGCCTCCCAAGTGCTGGGATTACAGGTGTGCGCCACCACACCTGTCATAAAATATGTGATTATTTTAGCCATTATGATTTCCCAGAATTTCCTTGTCTTTTTTTTTTCTTCTTTTTAGCAATTGTATTATGCAATGCCTCAGTATTCATTTTTGTTTTATATTTTCATGATTGGTGTTCATAGTATTATTGATCTTTCTTCATTTTCTTTTTTGCCATTTATTATAGGTATTTATCTCACATATAAGTTTTCAAGAAGACATCTAAGTGAACATTAATACAGAACAAAACAATGACAGAGATATATTTATACTTGATCTTGGAACATTCAGACAGAGGCTAAGGTTTATGTTACACACTTTGCTCAGACTCTCCTTTCATTTCCCCAGCTCCCTCATCATTGGTGGTGTTCTTCATTTATTAAATTCACTTTGAAAAGTTTTCAACCACTACTTCTTAAAATATTCCTTTTAGCCCCATTCTTATCTTTTTGCCTTCTAGATCCAAAATATGTATGCTAGACCTTCTCACTGAATCTTTATATCTAATATTCTATTATATAATTTGAATCTTTTTTTCTCTTTATGCTTTATTCTGGAAGTTTTCTTTGGCTGCATAGTCAAATTTACTAATTCTTAATTTAGTTGTATCTTAGAAACCATTACACTGTTTTCTTGGATTATTTATTTTTGTTCCAGGACTTTGATTCCCTTCACTGCTATCTCCTTAACTTCTGGAAAATCTCATGCAACCTCTCAGCTCATCAACTTCTCCCCACAATATTCCTCAAGGGAAATGATGCCACTCGTTTTCTTGGAACTATACTCCTTCCTGTGTTTTGATATAATATGTGTGTACTATCTTTTTAGATTTCTGTGACTTTCATCTGACACCATAACAGATATTTAAAGAGTAGTTTTTAGGCTTACAGAAAAATGGAGGAGACAGTATGAGATTTCTCATGTACCACCTCCCCTGTATCATCATACCACACAGTTTCCTCTATTATTGATATATAGCATTAATATGGAAAGGTCATTACAATTGATGAATCATTATTTGTTTGTTCTTTTTAGATATACATGAAAGTAAAATGTATTTTGACATTTCAAACATACATGGAGTATAACTTCCCATTCTTGTGGTTGTACATGATCTGGAGTTACACTGTTTGTGTATTCATATATAAACATAAAAAAGTTATGTCTTTCCTATTTCCATCCCTCTTGATGAATCATTATTAATATGTTATTGTAACTGAAGTTTATGATTTGCATTTGGGTTCACTTTATGCATTTTAAGAAGTGTATAATGCATGTATACACCATTATAGTATCATATAGAAGAATAGTTTTACTATCATAAAAATTCCCTATAGTTTACAGATTAATCTATCCTTCCCCTGAATACCTGTTATAATGTTTCTCTAATTTATTCTTTATGACTTTCTTTGAGCATAACCACTATCCAAGATGGACTCTCCGTAGAAGAACCCTGACTGGGAGATGAGTTAGGTTCATGTGTGATTGTCACGTGAGAAACAAAGGGTGCACCAAAATAAAACACATAACTTAAAAGAAGTAACATTATTATTATTATCATTATTATCATTAACCAGTCTCAGAGAATAGGACAGTACACGTTGCAAAGACAGTGGGAAAGTCTACTGAGACACACATACTCCACCAGTGAATGGAGAATGAAAGAAGGAGACGGAGAAAGACAGAGAGAAGGAATGCGTGGGAGAAACATGTGGGTCAAAGCCTTTATTAAGGTCCAGTACATTTCTTAAGCAAGTTTTCTGTAAGGAATTACAATTCATGGATTTCAAAGAAGCAAACATTAGTTCCAGAAGGTCTGGAAGTCATGTTGTGCCTGAGAGGTGGTCATTGTACTGTATCTTCACAGTCAGCGTGGGGTGGGGAGGGTCTCTGGGGCAAGTCAAGTAGGTTAAATGCAGCTGTCTCATAGGAAGGTACACCAGGAGTTAACTAAATAAGGCTGATTTCAGAATTAATTTCATTGAGAAATTGGAAGGAAGTGGAGAATATAGAGCCATCAAGTGTGACTAAATCCTGTTCTGTTATGGGAAGTCCTGCTAATATTTAAAAGGGATTCCAAAGCAACCTATAATTATAAGAACTCACTAAAATTCTTCAAAACCATAACCTATTAGTGTTACCGCCATTTACTGTGAGGAGTCCTTGCTTTCCCTCGCTGAGGCAAGGGTAGAGTGGAAAAGGAAGGCTTTATTAAAGGACAGCAGAAAAAGACTTCCCCATGGAGGAAAAAGGGGACCTGGAAGGCAGGAATCCGTGGGAAGGGAAGGTCTTCTCCTTTTTATATCTAAGGTCTTCTTTTGTTTCTTTGCTTATCTCCTTCTGTCCTGCCTGTGATGGGAAAGCCAAAAGATGTGACACAGGTGGGCCCATGGGGGTGGGGGAAGAGTGATCTGGGCAGGAAGAACTTAGGGTAAATTGATTAGTATCTCCCTGTTTTCTGGGAGCTGCTTCATTAACAATTCTTTAGGATGGGCCTGGACTTTGCAGACATTAACTTTTTAATCTCCCAGGTGTTGTTCTAGTTTCCCCAGGGCTCAGATCGACTCCGTTTCTTTTATGGACTCCATTTTCTCTATTAGACTCAATACCAGACCTGATTTACTTAACTTTACTCACTACCTATCTTTAAATCTGGCTTCATTAGTATCCTGATGGTTTTGCCCTTTTCACAATGTTCAGTCTTTCCTCCCCCCAGGTGAAGATTAGTGAGGGTTAGTATTTACTTTCTCACAGGTGGTTAAACTCTGGTAAATCCCTAGGTGCCAAAATCTCCCACAAACTCTTTTACCTTCAGGGTGGGCTTTTGTAAAGGAGAACAGAACATTCTGTTCTGTTTCAAAATGGTTACTTTACCTCTCCTCTTGCCAGAAGCACAAGGGAGTTTTTCTTTGATCTTCACCCTAAGAAACTAGAGTAGTTTGTGGAGGTAAAACACAGGAATTTCATTCCCAATTTACTCAATCTGAGCCTCCTGCAATCCACCAACTACTGTTTATTATTTCCCTGGTACTGAATCCAAGAGCAGGCTTCTGCTCTGGGCTTCTGCTCTGGTGAGCTAGGATTCTCTATATGTGCCTGACCCTCTCAATTTGGAGGCAGTAGTTTGTCTTGTTACATGAGACAGAGCTAAGGAAAGTTGTTGACTTTCAGTTTGTTTATGATTTTCATTGTTTTGAGTAAAGGAGTGATCACTTCCAAACTCCTTCCATAATAACTAGGAAAAGAAGTCAATGGAATAATCCATGTACTTAAAAAGGTTTATCCCAATTTTTTTTTGAGTTGAGTAGTTGGCTTCAAGGATATATTTAGATATTATTTAAACAATAAATTTCCTTTATTATCTTACCTTACTATTGATATCAACTCTATGAATAGTTAATTAATGCATTATTCTTCAGGAGGTTCCGTTAATGCTGTGTTTCTGTGTCTTTGTTTATAATTCCCTCTTAACCATGTGAAATGCCTCTCCACTATTGAACCTAACCATTTTAAAAATTTTAATGTGTCTAAATTCTATACATTATATATAACTTAGTTGAGATAGTATCTCTTCCAGAAATGATCGAAAGCATTACCTTATTTTTAAAAATATCTCAGCACCTTATTTGCACTTTTCTCATGGTCCATATAACTTTCTTTTGTGTATTAGCTATATATATATATATAGCTAATATATATATATATGCAGACAAATCAGTATGTAAACTATAAAAATTCATCTTTCAATAATCAATTTTTATGTACCTCTGACAAACTAAGTCAGTGCCATATAATTAGATATGCTTATTCAGATTTTAACATTATATCCCGTATCTTTAAAAAAATGAAGATATTAAATCTAGAATCAAATTCAATTCTAGATAACCATATCAAGTTTTAACAATGACAATTCAGGAAACTCTTTCCACAATTTACTATAATTTTCTTTTTATATTTCTGCTGTAGTCTTATTAAATTCCCCTTCTAGCATGAATATAGTTGCAAATTAAATTGCATTTCAAGTAAGCGGAAATCATTATTATCTCCCCAAGACTCTTCCAGTTTTCTATCAAATGCCTTCAGATTAACAATATAGAGTTGTAGCAACAGCAGGGTAGAAAGTAGAGAAGAAGAGATCATATAAAAAATATTTATGCCCTGTACTAGAAATGGCAGTGAATGCTCATAGGTTCTATGGAAGAAAAGTCTCTATGACTATCAAACTGGGAAATACTAGATCAAATAAAAATAAGAAATGTTTATTTTTTTAAGTCTGCATTGGGAATCTCCAAGACAAAGCTATATTTGGTTTAATTTCATTGTGCATAGGACTCATTTCTAGCCAAAAACTTGAGGGACTACTACACTCAAACACATTTTGTGAATAGCTTTCCTAGACATTAAACTTTATCCCAGATCCTAGGAACAGACAGCCTGCAAATCAGGATAAATATGGGTAATATGATGACAGTAGGAAATTATTTTCCCTATGTTAAAGAAAAGCTAGGCCTTACCTGAATGAAGAAAACATTTAGTTGAAGGCTGCAGCTGTAGCTCAGTGGTAGAGCACTTGCCAAGCATGTGTGAGCCACTGGGTTTGATCCTCAGCACCATATAAAAATAAACAAATAAAATAAATGCAGTCTGTCCATCTACAACTACAGAATTATTTTTTTTTAAATTGAGTTGAGAAGTAATAATGGGAATTTTTGTCTAAATAGAAAATCTATTAGAATTTACACTAGTCAGACTTTTCCTAGAATATTACATCTACTTTTCATTTTCACACCTTAAGAGATTAAGATAAAGAAAAGAGGGTCAAGAAAAGTTACAAAAGTAATTAAAGAATTTACAAATCCCAAACCTTGTGGAAAATTAAAGGCACAATATTACTTAATTTAAATAAATTTAATTTCATGATGTATATCAAATGTGGTTTTCCAGTCTCAATGATTGCATCTTATGATGTAAGAGTGAATGTACAGAATAAGTGATGTACAGAGTAAGTAGCTTTAGCATTTACAAATGATACTTTTTTCCCCTAGGTTAATTGGTTACCATTTCTTTTCACTGATATGTTGTTTCACTTAGAAACTGCATAGTGTAAGTAATTAGGAGCACAAACACTGGCCTTAGATATATCTGATTCATGCTCCAGCTCTATAATATAGTCAGTGTTAAGAACTGGGATTAAATACTATCAGTTTCGGTGTGCTTTCACTCCTTTGTAAATTGGAAGAAATAAAAGCACTTATTGTTGTGAATTAGATGAAAATATATTTAATGCAAATGAAAGGCGAGTGACCACACGGAGAGACGAAGATCTGCCAAGACATTTATTGGAAAGGGGGGAGGTGGCTGCCAGAGGAGGGAGGGGGGCACGGGGGAGGGCAAGGAACAGAGGGCAGAGTGCAGGGGATACAGGGAGGGATGAGCATGGAGAAGGGAGTAGAGACAGAAAGCAGGGAGTAGGAGGCTGGGAATAGGAAAAGGGAGGGAGGCAGGGAGCAGGGAACAGGGGCCTCTGCAGACAGAGAGAGAGAGAGAGAGAGAGAGACACGTTACACGTTCACGCTTCAGCTTGCATCTGCTGTTTGGGGTATCTGTAATATGCTAATTGGGCCATGAGGGTCTGGAGATTGTGAGACCCTCTTACTGGTTCTAGGCACATCAGGCACATACAGTTTTAGGTATGTAGGTTTAGGCACATAGGCTTAGGCACGTAGGCTTAGGCAGTGTGTGCAGCTCTGACTGGCCTTGAAGGGAAGCTTTAACTGGCCTTGAGGGGAGCATCAGTGGGAGAAGGCAGGGTCGCACCATCCCTGGGTGGGGGGGGCTCTCTTGGGGAATGGGAACCTACTGATTTTTTTTTTTTTTTTTTGGTACTGGGGATTGAACTCAGGGGCACTCGACCACTGGATCACATCCCCAGCCCTTTTTTTTTTTGTATTTTTTTATTAGAGACAGGGTCTCACTGAGTTACTAAGTGCCTCGCCATTGCTGAGGCTGGCTTTGAACTCGCGATCCTCCTGCCTCAGCCTCCCAAAGTGCTGGGATTACAGGCGTGCGCCACCGCGCCCGGCTCCTACTGATGTTTCTAACAATGAACATATATGAATGTTCTACCTCTTGACTGGCAAATATTGAATAATTTAAAAAAATGTAATTCTTTTATGTTGTAACAGATTTGAAACAACAGGTCACATGGAATACCAAATATGTGGGTCCGTAAAGGAGTTTTGCACCTCTTCTGGAGGCCAAAATGGAGGTAATTAACATGAATTCAGATAAATGTCTAATTTGGGTGAGAGGGGGAGAGTATGACAACAGTAAAAATAGGCAATAATCATTGAGTCCTTACTATATAATACTTTTCATTATAAGCACTTTACATGAATTAGCTCATTTAATTTTCACAAAAATTCTGTGAGGTGCTAATTCCCATTATGCCTAGTTTACATGTAAGAAGGAGAGAAACTTTAATAGCTAGAGCATTACACAACTAATACAGAAGCAGCTGGGGTTTGAATTCAGGAAGTCTTGACCCATGGATGCTGTCTCAGTAATGTCAAGGCAAATGTGTTAAGGGATTCTTTCATACTGGGTTAGACATCTCCCTCTTTAATGTTCTTGAACACATTTATTCTTACATTAAGCAAAAATGTATGAAGTAACATATTATCCAATATCTAAGAAATCTTCAAAAATTTTTAGGATACTCATATAAGTACCATTCTTAATAGACAGCCTAAATACACACAAGCTTAACTTATTGAAAATAAAATGAAATTCACATTTTTTCACATTGGTGGTGTATTTGGGCTTGACAAGGTTGTTGTTGAAATTCCTGGATTTTGAGCATTGTCTTATTTACAGGGTGTTATCATAGTGTTCTATAATCCCACAGTTACAAAAATCAAAAGTAATTTTTATTGGAGCAAATATTTTTCAGGCACTAATCCATGTACTCTGTTTGACAATTTCAGTTTCATAATTGATAATAATAAAGAAGATACAAGCCGGGCGCGGTGGCGCACGCCTGTAATCCCAGCACTTTGGGAGGCTGAGACAGGAGGATCGCGAGTTCAAAGCCAGCCTCAGCAATGGCGAGGCACTTAGCAACTCAGTGAGACCCTGTCTCTAAATAAAATACAAAAAAGGGCTGGGGATGTGGCCCAGTGGTCAAGTGCCCCTGAGTTCAATCCCTGGTACCAAAAATAAATAAATAAATAAATAAAAAATAAAAAATAAAGAAGATACAGATCAAATATGCAGTTTAAAAACATTAATTTTAAAAATTATTTCTGATGTGGATTGAGTCTACCCAAAATATGAAATTATAAAGTGGCTTAAACTTATATGAAAATAGAAAGAAGCCATAAAAATATTTAATTTGAACATGCAAACATATTATTCACTCCTCAATATGTAATTTCCGAAGAGAGTGAAAAATAGATGAAATAACATACCCCTGTGACAAGCTCATCCTACTTGTGTGGTGCACAGCTACAATTTCCCTGCTTGATTCCATTACTTGGATCTTAAATGACTTGGATCTTAAATGACAAACAGAGAAAAATGATATTGGCAGTATGAATCAGTCAAGGCTGAAGACTTTTCTTAGCTCTGTAGATAGAACCTTTGTCCAGAGGCTGTAGAAAACATTTTAAGCAGATAAGATAGGGCCTATAATTGACTTGTCCACTGGGGGAAAAAAAAAAAAAAAGGAAATGGAAATGTGACAGTCTTTGTTTATCTGTTTTGCTCTAATGACATTGGATTTGCATATTTACACTTGAAGATTAGGTTGATTGATGTAAATGTAAAAATCATACTCATTGCTTCTCTGTTTCATAAGTAGTAACTGATTTGAACCATTGGATCTTCAGAGAAGGATTTTTTTCCTTTTATTTTTTATCCATAGTAAAATTAAGATAGACTTATTGTTAAGTTTCTATATTTAAATTTCCTTGAATTTTTTACATAATGAGAAATGTACAATGACAACACATAAGAGCAGAATATTTCCTGGAAGAAATGTATAGACCATTATTTTTATTGTGAATTGAAGCAAGTTATTCTTAAAAGTTTTGTGTTTGGAAAGGTACATCTCATTTGTGTAATTTTTTATTTGATGATTTGACTTACACTGGTGACAATGCCATCATCTCAAAATATGAAGTGTATATTATGTATTCAGTAATCTGTATTTAACCCCATGGAGACCACATCATTTAATGTGAACATATTGAGTATGATTGTGAAACATATTTAACAAAAATGAAAATGGTTCTTTACTGTCATTGAACAAAAATTCACTTGCACTTATCAATCAGGCAGTAAGTATTTGGAGTTCTTATTTGTGTACTTAGTACTAGATTAAGTCAAAGGGAAGACAATCTATAATTGTAGAGAAAATGCTGCATATCCACTGGTATGCACAGTACTTTGGGTACATTGGACTTAGAAAGTTCAAATAAGTTGTATCTACTTTACGTAGAATCTGACTGAAGTGCTATAACTGTCACTTGTCTAAGATCCTATGCTAGAATATTGTATAGCCAGTGTTTACTCTACTACTGTGTAGCTCTAAAGTTTATACTTATTTACATCATGCTTTCTGACTTCATTTTGGTTGTGAAAAAACTAAAATTAGTGAAAAAAATAAGTGGATATCAGTGTGAAATGGGAATTTGAAAAGGAATAGACAAATTACTATAGATGATGGGAGGATGACAAACATATTCCTGTACTATGTACTACCTTGTGCATACCTTGTGTGTTGTAGATTGAAGATGCTTGTGAAGTCATGAATGGGGATTTAAGAGTGGAATAATTTTGAATATTTGTAGAACTTATTTATTCATAAATATTGGATGATTTGGGGTAGATTTTGATGACTTCCAATAGTTATTGGCAGATGAAGGCTTAATTTCTTGCCTCTCACTCCACTATCAAAGCAAATTTCCGAATGAATTCTGTCACACTTACAGGCACTGACTAGCAAGCATGTGCAAATTTATTCATGAAACTTACCTTTTTGCTCAATGGCGTACCAACTATCTTTTCAGGCATTCCACTAACAACTTGAATGAAAAGTTTGCTCAAGGGGATCAAACATATTTCAGGTGAAATTATCCTCTCACAAGAGGGAATTGGGACTTGTTCATATTCTAAATGGGATCACTTTTACAATTTGTCTTGCAGATATATTCAATTGAAGACTTGTCCCTGGAAATTTATACTGAAACTAAAACTAAAAACAAGTACACAATAAATAGAAATATTATATTAATTAAAAGGAAATCATTCTGATATATATGCAGTAAATGAGAATTGAAGCATTATTTCTAAATTAATCATTTTACTTAAATTCAGCCATGTATGAGTCCAACGTATCACCACGAACTCTTCTCTTGTTCTCATATTTTTGCTCTACATTTTTTTTCCAGTAATGCATGCCAACACTTGATGTGAAATGGAAAATGAAATCATTATGGTTAACTTGAGCACGTTGGAAACCATAAGAGGCTGAATTTTATTTATCCGTTTTGAAACATGAAATAAAATAGCTTCCCAAATATAAAACCATGAAAAAATTAAATTTGACAGGGCATCTTGAAACACTCCTCCCGGAGGATGATAAATGCTAGACCAACTTTGGCAACGTATTGTGTTTCTGTCTTGAAATAAAAATAGAGAGGGATGGGGACGTTGCTTAGTTGTAGAGTGTCCCTTGGTTTGATTCTCAATATTAATTAATAATTAAGCAAATAAATAGATAGATAAAAATTTGCGTTTGATCCAAGAAAGTTGATTACAATTGAGAAATTTGACATAGAGGTGCAAATTGTTCCCTAAAACATTTTGACCTGCTAGAATAAATTGTTCAATTGATCTTCTAGATGTGAAATACCCAAGGGAAAATAATGTTCTGGCCTTTATTATGCTCAATAGTAAAGTACTGGATTTGAGCTGAAAATTGCTTTCACATCTAAGTAATAACCACAGCCCTCTAGTGTGGCCCTGGTAGTTGTTGTGGTGGTAATGGTGGAGTGTCAGTGTGTATTTATGTCTATGTGTAGTTCAATCATTTTCAGCTTAAGTTTTTATAAAAAAATGTACAAAAAATTTAAAAATTAGTGCTACAAGGTTTTTTCATTGTCTTGAAATTTGATGAGAACCTGGAAACATTTATCCTGGCCCAGGAGAGAAAAGTAGAGATTCTTTGAGATAATTGGTGTGTTTGAAGATCTGAAGGTAGGAACTGGTTTATTAGCTTATGACCAACCACACTGTAGAGGAGATCATTATTTTTATGCTCTCTGAACTTACTTTCCATTTTTAACACTTAGGCTGAAGTTGGTCATAGGAGTACATCTTGGTGATGTGGCATCTTTGAGAAACTTAAACTTTTGGCAAGAAGGAAAGCCCCATTTTAGGGGTGGACTTTGGTGGATACAATCTAAGGAGGATTTCCAACTTTTCAAGTAACTTTCCTGAGTGAAGTGTTTAGTGAGGGAATGAGTTACCTGAGCAGACCACTCTAGGCTCACGCTGTGGAGCATTGGCTTTGCAGGTGTCACAAAGCTGATCATGCCTGGAAACCAAGGTTTCTCTCAGCCTCCCTGATTCTGTAAATGAGAAAGACTTTGAAAAAAGGCCTGTAATTTCTTTAAGTGATTTCTTAAGGCCACCTCCTAGAAGACACCATTACATAACAAGTTTCCTTTGAAAAGTCTCTCTCCTTAATGATCTTTTTGTGTTCCTTTGAAGAGAGTTGATGTTTCAGGGGCAAGTTGTAAAGAAACTCAGCTCTGCATACTTTGCTTTCCTTAGCGGCTGCCAAGTGACTGGTGTTTTTGATTATTGTACTCAGTGGCTCAGTGGTTAGAATTATTTCAGGTAGGGATTTTACAAAAAGGACAATCCACTTAGTAATTGCAAACATTTCTCTCTGTTAACAATAAAATAAAAATAAACTGTTCAAAAAGACAATAACATATAAACATGACTTAAAATTTTAAGCCGTGATTAAAACTACAGAATTCACTAGCTAAAGCAAGTGTTAGAAGAAATAAAAACTGCAAGCAATTGTATACTTTGTTATTGTTTTTTTTTTTTTTTCCTCTCAACATTGGCTTATTATCTTTTTCTCACTCATAAGATGCCTTAGGCTTCATTTACAACTTTTCCTTGATGTGTTTCAATTTCTGTTCAGCTGCAATAATGCTAAGTTGTTAAATTCATCATTAATTCTATTGTGCTCCTTATGTGGAAGCAGGAAATTCTCTCAAGATTCTTTTATTTTATTCTCAAATAAATCATTCATTTAACTATATATTTGCAAGGCTTAATGTTAGTGTGCTATGTACTTATCCTAATTTGAAAGACACCACAAGGCCATTGATAAGGGTTATGCATAATTTCACCACTTTATAAGAAAGTTTTGTTAATTTGGAAAGGTAAAACTCAATGGTATTAAGGTGGGGACTTTAGGAGATGATCAGGTTATGGAAATTTGCTCTGATGGATGGAATAAGTGCCTTATAAAAGGACTGGAGGTAACTACCAGTGCCCTTTGTCCTTCTGCCCTTCAGGATCTCTGGCACATGTAGTGTTTCTATGCTCTGTATTGTGATTAGAAACTGAGCCCTTTTCAGACACCAAACACTGATTTGGATTTCCCAGACTTTAAAGCTATGAGAAATAAATTCTTGTTGCTTATAAATTTGAAAAGATAAAGAGGAAAGAATGAATAAATTTAGGAAAAAGAATAACTGAAAGAAAAAAATATTTGCCACTCATTAATTAATACATGACAATCACTAAGCTATAAATATTGCAAATATTGTGTCATATACCCTTATAATAACTGAAACAAATGTTTTCGTATTGTTAATGGACACATGAAGACCCAAAGAAGTTCTTTAACAAAATCCTTAACATTGCACAGCTGATTAGTATTAGAACTGAAATTTCAAAAGAGAGGTCACATACATTCTTTGTTTTGTTTGTTTTTTGATTGTTTGTTTGTGGTGGTGGTGATGGTTATAAGGATCAAATCAAACCAATGGCCTCATTCATGTTAGGCAAATTCTCTACCACTAAGCCATGCTCCCAGCCCTTCCTCTATGACACTTATCTCTAGTTACAAAATCTTATAAAGTTGGGTGTTCTATTTTCAAGAGTCTAGAGACTCATTCTGCATCATCATAAATAATCTACCCATCATTCTTGCCACATCGATGAATGTACAGATTATCTTTTACTAATTAAGCACTATCATGAGATCATAAGACCTTATGGTTTCCTAGATTTATTGATGGTAAAGCATAATCTTCAAAAACAATTCAAAGACAATTATGTATTTTTTAGTCATAGATCTCAACTACTCATTTCCCTTCTTATAAATATCCAGACTTTCTAAATATTTCCTCCTTTCTTGAACTTTAAGTTCCCTTACAACCTGAGTATAACTTTTTTTAAATTAAAGTATTTCATTTGTTCTTCCCTCGATTTTTATTGATGCATTATAATTGTATGTAATGGAGAGTTCATTTTTACGTATTCATGCATACACCTGAGTTAACAATAAAATTTGCCCAATATCATTCCCCTTTTTTTACTCTTTTCTTTCCCCTTCTCCTGTCCTCTGTTTCCATTCTCTCCTTTACTCATCTCCCTTTGATATTCAGAAGACCCCCATTATTTTATTCCTTTTCCACTCTCCTTTCCACATAGGAAATTAAACATAAAACCCTTGAATTTCTGAGTTTGGCTTATTTCACTTAACATAATGCTCTCCAGTTCTATCCATTTCCTCAAAATGGCATAATTTTATTCTTCTTCATGTTTGGAAAAAAACTTCATTTTGTAAAACTCCATACATACCATGTTTTCTTTATGCATTCATCTATTGATGGATACCTAGGCTGATTCTATAGCTTGGCTATTGTGAATTTGTGCTGCATAAACATGGGTATGCATGTATTGCTATAGTATACCCTACAGTCTGCATTCATTCCATCTCTCTTACATTTCTTTATACTTTCCATCTTTCTTGAAGTTAACAGCTGATATACTTTTCATTTGCTTAGTATTTTTTTTGTATCTGATACTAATTCTTTCTTCAGAGTTCAGTTTTTTAAAATATTAATCTCATTTGGTTATTTATAATTTCCATTATTTTTTTCCCTTTGGAGAATCTTTTTTTTTTTCTGGAAATTTCCAGTCTTCTGTCCAGGTTGGCAGCTCACCAGATCTCTCATACAATTTACCTGGGAATGTCTTGTGTTGTCATTTTCTTCTCTCTTTCTCTGGAGTTGCAATCCCTGCTTGAAATAATTATTTATTTCATTAAATAAATAATTCATTGTATATTCCTTTTTTTTATGATTAACTTATACCCTTTTTTATGGGTCACATTCTATAGAAATTCCTTCAGCTTAAATATTAAACAGGAGAAGACGTGGTGGTAGCACTATAAAATTCTTGAGTCACACTGTTTCATACTGGACTGGTTGCCTCACACCTGATACCTCTCGGCAGTCTGGTGCTCAGTTATTCTGAGAGCTCTCTGCCAAAGTTCTGTATCTTTCCTGTGTTTCTTTTTGTTTAATACTCTATTTTTATACCCCTTATTGTAGTTTTATCTCCACTTATTTAGTTGTGGAATAACCTCAAAGACTTTTGAGCAAAAAAGGCTTGAGAGTATGCTTTCTGAGAACACACACATTTAAAATCACACTATTCTATCTTCACTTTTGAGTGATAAATTGGCTGATATATAATGTATGTTGAAATTATGCCATTTTCAGAATTTGGAAACATTCTTCCATTGATGAGAAGTTAGGAGACATGATAAATGTTCATTCTTTGTATGTTGCTATTTTTTTTTTTTTACTTTGTTTTACATTTTCTAAAAAATGCAACTATCTTCATTTTTATTCCCAAAAGCAATGAAATTTTACACACTGATGTGCCTTGGACTATGTCTGGTTTTAGCCATGATGTTGTGTATATAGTGAACCCTTTTTAAAATATTTTTTTAACAGTAGTTGGACATAATACCTTTTTTTTGGTACCGGGGATTGAACTCAGGGGCACTCGACCACTGGGCCACATCCCCAGCCCTTTTTTGTGTTTTATTAGAGACAGGGTCTCACTGAGTTGCTAAGTGCCTCACCATTGCTGAGGCTGGCTTTGAACTCGCGATCCTCCTGCCTCAGCCTCCCAAAGTGCTGGAATTATAGGTGTGTGCCACCACGCCCTGCTAATACCTTTACTTTATTTATTTATTTTTATGTGGTGCTGAGGATGGAACCCAGTGCCTTGCACTTGCTAGGTGAGTGCTCTACCACTGAGCCACAACCCCAGCCCAACATAGTGGACATTTTTATCTAGAAATATGTTTTCTTCAGTTCAGGAAAAAATTTATTAAACTTTTTATTGTTCACCTTTCATCTTCTTTCTTTGAAATCTCTTACATTCTTATATTTTAAATTCTGTGCTTCCTGGATTTGTGCTCTAATTATATCTGTTTTTATCTTGATTTGGTTATCTGTTGCTATTCAACAAACTAATGTTAAGTCTTAATGATATTAAAATTTAAAAAAAAACTCCATCTTACTTTATGATTTTGGAGATTGGGAAGTCAGGCTAGGCTTCCATGGACAATTCTCTTATTCCTCAGAAATTTATTAAAGTAACTCGGAGAACTCATCTGATGGACTAGATTAGCCGAGATACATTCACATATCAGGATACGTTGGTGGAGAGAGGTTAGGGCTAGTCTTCTCTAACACTATTTACCGGGGAGCTTATACTTGACTTCTTGAATAAGTTATCTCAGGGTATTCAAACTTTTGATATGATGTCTTAAATTTCCCCGAGAGAAGGTTTGAAACCTGTCTTTAAGTGACAGGAAAGGCAGCTGTCCTTCTCTTAAGGGCCAGGCCTGGAAGCTGGCAGAGGATCTTGAATTAGCATGTGGGATCAGGCTGTCAAATAAGACCCACATAAATCAAAGATCTTACACAGTGACCTAGTCAGCATGAGGTGCCATACTAAAATATCATAGACTGAGTAGTTTAATCAACAGAAGTGTATTTCTTACAATGCTGGAAGCCAGGAAGATCAATATTGAGGTGCTGGTTGATGATTCCTGGAGAGGACACTTTTCCTTTCAGAAGGTTCCCTTTCTTTCTATGTCCTTACACAGCCTTTTCTCAGTGCACAGGAGCAGAAAAAGAAAGAAAGATTAAGCACTTAAGTACTCTGTTTTTTCTTATTATAAAGGTACTAATCCCATCATGAGGGCTTCACCCTAATTATTTCCAGAAGACTCCCTCTTCAAATAGAGTCATATTGAGGGTTAGGGATTCAACCTATTAATTGAGAGGGGAAAACATTCAGTTAATAGCACCCAGTATTGAACTTTGCTACTATTCTGGAAAGGATGCAAAAAATGGAAAGGCTCAAACCATTACAGTCACTCCTTCATAACATTCTCTTCTGCATTGTAAATGTACTTCTAATGCATAACAAAAGATGAAATTTCTGCATAGAAACAGTTCTGGATAACAACAGAACAGATTCATGCTATTCTTTTCTGAAATTCAGTAGTTTCATGCACATATTTTTAATTTTTTTTTGTACTTTAGGTTGGTTTCTAAAATGCTGAAATGGTTGTTTTCACGGTGTATCCAGCTTATATATCACAGAAAGTTGTATGGTTTATATGACATTTCCCAAGAAATCAAATCAGATTGTTGGTTCTCTTTTTTTAAAAAAAACGTGAATGATTCTTTAGTTAGAGGGCATCCTGCTAAAGGGTATCAAAAGATAAAGACTTTTCCTTTAAGCAAATAATACTAGTTTACGTGCCCATGGTCCCAGACTTTAGGCCTGGTGTACTCCATTCATTCTTCCCAAGGGACATGCTACTGGTGAGGGAAATTAATATATCACAAGCCAGCTCTGTTCATCTTTTCTTCTTATGTCAATCCTGTCATATTTTATTTGCTAAAGCAGTTACTACATCCTATGCAAATTGAAGGGTTGGGAAAATAAACTTTATTTTCAATGAGTGCCCAAAATTTTGGCAACCATCCTTAATCTGTCACATGTTTATTGTCCAATGCCTTGTTTTCCACATTTTAATGTTGTTCTTTTTTTAATCTAATAACTTTGCTTGGTTCTCTTATGAATTCTGATTACCACCTTTCTTAACTTGTAAGCAAATAATCATAGGTTTACAAATGATAACATATTTTTCTTCCTGTTTCAAAGTTAGTTTTTACATGGAATTTTAAATGGGATTCCAATAATAAGTATAATGTTTATTATTGTAGGTTAAGGAAGTTTGTATTACTGCATTGCTAAAGTGTTTCACTATGTGCTAAATTACATTAATGTTTGTATCTCTGAGGGTGCTAATTTTGACATTAACATCTTAATAAGGAAAATTGCATTACTAAATGTTTTGTTAGAACATTCTTACATTTTTAGAGCAACATATTTGATTATGGTGATGTTTTATATGTATCCTTGAATTTTCCTTGCTGTTTTTAATTGAATCTTCATAAAATATGTCTATAATTTTCCTTTCTCATAACCTATTTTATGTCAGTATCAGATTATACTTAACCTGTAAAGTGAATAAGGATAATCCTCTCAATTTCTTTAGTCTGAACAACTTAAATAAATTGGATAATCTTGCCTTCAAACCTTTTTGTAGAATTTAAGTCTTTATTTGGCCTTAATGTAGCCCTTGTGCCTAATGCACAGTTATTAATACTGATGGATTACATATCCTTAATTCTTATAGAAGTAGCCAGATGTTCAATTTTTTCTTTAATTGGTTACTTTTTTTTTTACCAAAAAAAGTTACCATTAAGATGATAGTATTTGTTTTAATAGTTTAATTTCTGCTCCCAATGTAAATATGCAGAATTTTTCACTGATAATATTGGTTTTAACTTAATTACTACACAGTGTTTTACTTTCTTTTATTAAAATTCAAACTGTTTTTAGTTGTTATTGCCTATGTATTTAACATATACTTGAATGCATCTATACAGTTAGCAATTTATTTCCTCAATTTTCTTAGTGTCTCACTTTTTGGGGAGCATCCAATTTCCTTTTTCTCAAGGGTGGTTTAGGTGGTTGCTCAGTTAATGTGTCTGGAAATCATTTATTTTTCAGTATCAATCATAAGTCATTATTTATTGGGTAAAGATTTCTGTGTGATTAGTTACTTATTTTCAGTACATTGAGCACATTATTTCACTTTTACCTTCTTAAAGAGGTTTGCTGTAGAGTCAGCCTTTGGGACAGGAATCCTCCTGTTTCTCCTTTGCTAGCAAAGTAATAAACCTTTTCCTTTTCCTCAAAAAAATAAAAGTTTGCTGTAATCTAATTTTTGTACACTGTGGGTACTTTATTTAGACTTTCCATTGATTTCCAAGCTCTTCTTTCTGGGTTTTCTGGATTTACTTCTGCATTTGTTTTTGGGTAGGTGTATTATATGAACCTAGTTGGTACTTACTATGAATTTCAAATCCATGGATCTCTGGAAAATTCTGATTCATTATCACCTTAAATATTTACTTCTTTTCCATTAATTCCCTTTATTCCTTTGGCAACTCCCAAAGTACAAAGGCTGGAGGTAAGTATTGCTTTGGAGTCTTATTCCTGACTCTTCTACGCTACAGTCCTCATCTCCTGTGCCTGGGAGGCCATCACAACACAATTTCATTTTTGTTTCCCAACAGAAAATCCTCATCATTTCCCCATTAAATTTCTAGTACCAATTTACATTTATCATTCTATTTGATTCCTTCTTTGTGATTTTTTTTCCTGGTGTTTCCATTACTTCCTTAAGAATTGAACTGCAGCTGGGTGCGGTGGCACATGTCTGTACTCCCAGCACTTGGGAGGCTGAGGCAGGAGGATCATGAGTTCAAAGCCAGCCTCAGCAATGGCAAGGCACTTAGCAATGCAGTGAAACCCTGTCTCTAAAAAAATAGAAAAAAAAAAAAAAAAAAAAGGGCTGGGGATGTGGCCCAGTGGTTGAGTGCCCCTGAGTTCAATCCCTGGTACCAAAAAAAGAAAAGGGCTGGGGGGTGGCCCAGTGGTCAAGTGCCCCTGAGTTCAATCTCAGGTACCAAAATATTAAGAAAAAAAAAAAAAAAAAAGAATTGAGCTGCACATATAAAGGGAATATGTTGTATTTTATGCATCATTTCTGTGTCTTATGATACCAAGGGTTTCATATAATCTCATCGGCATATTTTTATTTAAAACACAATGAAGAGATGGAGGCCTCTGTGCCACAGAAAGTCTACTGAGAGCCCGCATGCCCAGGCCCCATAATGCCTCGGTGGCTCCTGAGATGCCTGGATAACACTGCCCTCAGGAGTGCACACTGGAGGGGAGGAGATGCCTGAGGAGATCACAGCAGAGGGGAGCGGATGCCCATGATTCATGGCCACCTCAGATGCTGGTGGGCAACTGGCTGTCCTTTCCAGTCACAGGGACAGAATCCCAGTGATCTAGATCAGCTTGGATGGAGACTTCTGTGCATCACATGCTCCAAGGAGAGCCTGCATTCAAAGGCTCCACAGTTGTTTGCAGTCACCAGGTGCTTAGATACCATTGCTCTAAGGGAGACCTAGTGGAGGGCAAGGAGTGCCAGCATTTTACAACTGCCAGCAGTGGGAGCTCAGACACACTGAGCCAAGAGACTCTATATTGCAGTCCTAGGAATAGTACCCCAGGGATACACAGACCACTGACAGAGCTTGAATTCACAGGTCCCACATTATAGACAGCCACTAGCTCCATGCCACTTTAAATAAGACCAACCTTGTGGAAGGGAACAAGTGCCTAGCTTTGAGCAGCAGTCAGAACAACAGCACTGAGCCCTGCATCCTGTCCTTCTGCACCCAATAGAAACAGCCAGCAGATGCAGCGAAGTGCCCTCTTAGGGAGAAACCTCGTACCCCTGGGCTGATAAATAAGAACCAACTCCTGAGAAATGCATAGCATTTGCTTCTGTGTCCGAGTACCTTTAGGAAGGTCTATGGTTGACAAGTGATGGGCATCTTCTAAAGGTTCCAAATCCTGATGAAATACACCAGGAAGACTCAATAAGAATTTTTACCACCTTGGTGTAGATTAATGTAAGTAGCTCTAATATCAACTTTGATCATACATATATGATCAAATACATATCTTTATTTTGATTCAGTAATTGCTCCCCTAGTATTCAATAATTGTGACCTCAACCAATTATTGTATTTCTTCACGTTTTAAAACATTAATTGGAAAAATTCTGTCTTTGTTTTCCTAGCACAGGTTTACAATTTCTCCTTTTCGCCCGTCTTTTCCATTTTATATTATTACATGCTACTGCCTCAAATCCCTTCCCATCCATCCTTTTCTCCTTTTTACCTTGGTTTATATTATTCTCTTTCTCTTTCCTTTTTGTGTTTTCTTCTTTTGCTCAATTTTTCTCTCCTCCCCTTTTCATCCCTTGTATAACATAATAATAGTTTTATTGTCTACAATGACTAATTTCTTAACGTGCTCCAGAACATTACTATAATTTTATACAGGAACTGTGGAGAACATTATAAACAAATTTTTATTTTTCCCAGGGCTGATTAATATGAGGCCTTGCTCTGCCGTGATTGTAGTAAATAGGGTTTAGTGCAGTCTCTCAAAGCGGTGCTGATAGTGGGAAAAGCAGAGGACACATATTGAAAGAAAGTATCAACACCTGGATATTTACCCAGCCCAGGGCTCTTAAGAGAAAGAAGATCATTAAACAGTCCCTTGCATAAAAGTAGAAGTGATAATTATTCCAGCAGATGGTAAACATACAAGCAGTATAAAAAAGCAAGGGAACAAACCACCTCAAACAGCCCACAACACTTCAACAACCAATCCCATTGATACCACAGTAGAGGAAATGTCAAGAGAAAAAATTTAGAAAGTTCATAGCTAAAATGTTCAATGAGCTAAAATAAGATGTGAGGAATTGATTTAGAGAGAAAATAGAGGAAATGAAAGATTATTTGAATAAAGATAGATTTTGAAAAAGAAGCAAGTGGGATTCCTGAAACGAATCAATAAATCAAATTAAAAATTCAATGGAAGGCATCACCAATAGATCAGAACACTTTGAAGACAGAGTCTCAGGCCTTGAAGACAAATGTATAATGTTGAAAATAAAGTCAACAATAAATAAGAGATGTTGAGAGACCATGGCAATAGTGTTCTAGAAATCAGGAATGACATTAAGGGATGAAATGTAAGAATTACTGGTGTAGACAAAGGCTCAGGAAGGCAAATTAAAGGAATGCACAACCTTTTGAAATAGACATAAACACCAATGAAAATAGAAGGCACAGAGAATAATCCACATTGATAGTCATCTAATACATGACAAATTGTTAAAAATTATGTTGGAGATAAAATAGCCTTTTAAACTAATGGTGCTAAGGAAAAACTGGAAATAGTTATGTAGAAGAATGAAACTAAATCCTTATGTCTGACTCTGCACAACAGTAACTCAAAATCATTCAAATATATAAGAATTAGAACAGAAACTCTAAAACAGCTAAAAGAAAATATAGGCTCAAAACTCCAACATATTGGCATAGGCACTGATTTCCTTAACAAGGCTCCTAAAGCGCGCGCGCGCACGCGCGCGCACACACACACACACACACACACACACACACACCAAAAAAAAAAAAAAAAAAAAGCTAAAAATCAATAACTGGAAGGACATTAAATTCAAAAGTTTTTGCACAGCACAGGAAATGAGAGGTGAAGAGAGAGCTTACATTATAGGAAAAGATCTTTACCACCTGATACTCAGACAGGGGATAATATCCAAGATATATAAAGAACTCAAAAATGTGAACAGCAAAAAAAATTAATAATAGGTCAAAGAACTAAACAGACCCTTCTCAAAAGAAGAAATATAAATGTCCAACAAATATATGGAAAAATGTTCAATATTTGTAGCAATCAAAGAAATATAAATTGAAACTATGTTAAGATTTCATTTCACTCCAGTCAGAATGGCAAATATGAAGAATAAAAATAATCATAAATGTTGACAAGGATGTGGGGAAAAACATATAGTTGTACATCATTTCTGGAACTGTGAAGTAATACAATTACTCTGAAAAGAAGTATGGAGAGTGCTCAAAAACTAAGAATGGAACCACCATTTGACCCAGCTATCCCACTCCTTAGTATTTATCACAAAGCACCAAGGTCAGTATCATATAACAACACAGCCATGTCAATGTTTACAGCAGTGCAATTAACAATAACCAATTCATGGAACCAGTCCAGATGCCCATTAACAGATAAGTGGGTAAAAAAAAAAATGTGGTACATATACACAATGGAGTTTTACTTAGCAATAAAGAAGACAAAATAATGGCATTTGCTGATAAATGGATGGAACTGGGGAACATCATGCTAAATGAAATAAGCCAAACTCAGAAAGTTAAGGGTCAAATGTGCTCTCTTTTATGCAAAAACTAGACTGAAGTAAGGGGGAAAAGGGCAGTCAGAAATCCCTTGAATATAGAAGAGACATCAGTGGAGTTGAGGAACAGGATTATGGGGGAGGAAGGTGGAAAGGGAAAAAGGTGGAAAGAAATTGACCAAACTATATTATTTACAATTTTGAATATACCACAGTGAATTTTATCCATATCCCTTAATCCTTTTAAATTAGTGCTTTATATATATATATGTATGTGTATATATTTGTATGTGCATATATGTAAAGCACTAATTTTTAAAACTATAAGTAAATAAGAAGATCAGTAGAGAAGAGGAAAGGAACAGAGAAGGAGGAAGGGAGGGAAATGTGAAGTACTAGGGACTGAATTAGAGCAAATTATATTCCATGCTTCTGTAGTTATGTCAGAATGAATCCTGATATTATGCATAACTAGGATATACTAATTTAAGAAAAAACCTGATGAAGAGAGAAGGGATCAGTGTTTATTGGGCACTGCCTTGACTAGGGCATTGCACTGGATCTTTCACATACATTGCTTGTCTTGATCTTTACAAGGAAAATACTGGAGAAGGTAATGGTAACATTAACAATAACGTGATGAGACCCTGGTCTGGGCCAAGCTGGATAGCAGCAGCATAGCCCTTAATTCTGACAGACAGGCTTCCTCTCAGCCCTTCTTTGGTTTTGCAATTCGATATGCATAGAGCACACATTTTATTTTAGAGAGAGATTGTTCTAGATACTGTTTGAGAAATAGTTTGATCATCCTTCAGTGCTCTTGGAGATGCAGTGAGGAGGAGAATAAAAAATATATTTGTTTGATTGTAATTCACAGCAACATGGTGATGTAGCTATTATGTTCTGGAGGGCTAGGAAATAGGAAAAACTCCTTGTGAAACTGAAAACGTATTACCAGGTGATATAGAATGAAATTTTATATAAATTAAGTTCACATTCTAAATTTTAGGGATTATATCATTGAAGAAAGTAAAAAGATGACCAACTCTAAGGAAGCCTCCCTTACAAAGGTAGTTATAAGACATGGCTCCTAGGTGAAGATGTGACACATAGATTCTCCTAGAGCAAAGAATCATACAGATTTCACTCATTTGGTGATTGCTATTTGACATCTAAACATTACTTCCTTTCCATTGATATATCTACATTTTTAACACCTGAGGAGTGGGAAAAAATCAGCAGACCTATCCTTCTGCAATCCTCTCTCCACTATGGTCCATGACACTGAGTGTGTCCCTTGCTGCTCAATTCTTCTGTTCTTTAACTTGTCTGGATTTTCTCTTTTTTGGCCAACTTTTATTAGAAGGCCTTTATTGAGTCTTTTCACCTTAACCTCCTAATATTTGCCAACCTTTAAACTTCTTAGCTCGGTACAGGTTCATCATCTTCAGAAGCCTCTTTATATGGTCACATTTTTTTCTGGGCTAGCCTTTGAACTTTTAAGTGAGGTCAGGACCTGTTCCCTTGCATGTGCAGCTGCAGGAGTTATTTTGAAAATCTGAAATCTGCAGCTGTTAACTCAAGGACAACCCAAGGGAAATGTCATTTTCCTATTAAACTTGTAAAGAAATTTCTTTAGGCTCTGTTATGGTTTGTATGTGAGGTGTCCCCCAAAAGCTCATGTGTGAGAAAATGGAGAGGGTTCAGAGGGGAAATTATTAGGTTGTGAGAGCCCTAAACTAATCAGTGAATTAATTTGATCAGTGAATAACTGAGTGGTAACTCGAGGCAGGTGGGATGTGGCTAGAGGAGGTGGGGCATTGGGGGGCATGGCTTTGGGGTATATATTTGTGTCTGACTATCAGAGTCTCTCTCTCTCTGCTTCCTGTTCATCATGTGAGTTGCTTCCCTCTGCCACACTCTTTCCCCATGACATCCTGCCTCACCTGGAGAGCCCAGGAATGGAGCCTGCTGTCTATGGATTGAAACCTTTGAAACCGTGAACCCCTAAATAAACTTTTCCTCCTCTACAGTTGTTCTGGAGGGGTCTTTTAGTCACATCAGTGAAAAAGCTGACTAAAACAGGCTCAGTGCAGACAGAGGAAGGGGACAGATAAAGGCAGTATAATGGTCAGACACTCTAAATCCAAATCTTTCAAGTCCAAGAAGCCTTCTCCCCCTTCTCCTTAAGGAAGCAAATAGCTGTAGGAAGTACATGGCATCAAATCACATCAGAATTTTTCTTTACAGAATAAATACGCATCTATTTTAAAACAGGATCATAAAAGGACTTGCTATAATAGAAGAAAAAGAAACCTGAATTCAAATTTCATCCTTTCTTTTCTTTTTTTTTTTTAATTTTGCTATTTGGTTTCTCTTTTTTTTTTACATTTTTTTATTCTAAGATGTTATAAATGACAGCAGAATGCATTACATTTCATATTACACATACAGAGCACTTTTTTTCAAATCTCTGGTTGTATGCAAAGTATATTCACACCATTTGTGACTCCATACATGCACTTAGGGTAATAATATCCATCTTATTCTACCATCTTTTTTTTTTTTAGTACTGGGGATTGAATTCAAGGGCACTGGACCACTGGGCCACATCCCCAGCCCTTTTTTGTATTTTATTAGAGACCTGGTCTCACTGAGTTGCTAAGTGTCTAGTCATTGCTGAAGCTGGCTTTGAACTTGCGATCCTCCTGCCTCAGCCTCCCAAGTGCTGGGATTACAGGCTTGCACCACCACACCCAGCCCTTCCTTCTACTTTTTAGAGTGATTAAAAACCCAAATAAAAACAAAAAAAAATATCAAAAACATGACATTTTCTGTTTCCTCCAGCAGACCAGGATCAACCTGGGATATCTAATGACTTACACAATAGTAACTTATGTGTATGAATCATCTTTCTTTGAGAATATTCATTAACATTGTATGTTTCAATAGTACCAGTTAAATCCAGAACATCTTCCATTATCATAACTGAGCTATATCCCACTAAAAGGTTTTTAAAGCTTTTAAGTTAAAAAAGACCAAGACCACACTCTTGATTAATGATTTCACAACAGGTGTGTTTCAATCCTTTCCTTTGGTTCATCTTATCATGCAAAAGAAGATATAGTGCTCTTTATTTAGTTAGGAATCTTATTATTTATATAATAGAATATGGGCATGTTGTAGGAATAGGGACAGAGGTAGAAAGAGTAAAGATTATTTAGTAACAAACTCTCAAAGAAATAGCCCAAAGAAAGGAACCAAACTATTTTCAGATAGTTATCAAATGCTATATTTTTTCAAAAGAACCAAGAGACTCCAAGAGGACCATACAATCTGCTCACCAAGCTCTTGCAGTGGGGTGGAGAGACAGCAGATGATAAAGAGAGAACTAGCAGGAGATGTCATAGTCTATATTTGAGAGCAAGCTGTGAACAAAGAGGTGGAATTTGCTGTGGACTTCAAAAAACATCTTAAGAAGACTTGAACTGAATATTTAAAGATAAGTTATAGCTAAGTTCTTGATGAAGAAGAGTAGAGTTTACGTGTTGGGGTTGGGAAGTTGGGCAGGTAGAAGCCCTCAGGGAAGCCCTGAGGGGAATTAACCTGGTGAAAAGAATATTGTCATGCATCTCTCAGAACATACTAGTGAGAAACCTCACAGAGCCTTCTCCAATCCCATGCCAGAAGTCACCACTTCCTTATTGTTTCACTTCAAATTATTTAATCAGGTTTAATATCAAGAATTATTTTAATAAAGCAAGTTCATTTTATTACCAAAGAGGTCTCTTTGTCCCAACTCAACTAGGTAGTGATCCCTAAAGGCAGTATCAAACTTTAAATCACAGATTTGTTTTAACTCTAAGAGAAAATATTTTCCATTGACCTACACAATTTTGGCCAAAAATTCTTTTCCCAAATTCAACACAATTAAGCCAATTGGGAATTTGGTTTAGAAGAATCAACTTTTGTTGACTTCTTTTTTTCCCACTGTCATCTAAGTTGTTTTAGCATCAAAAGCATGTGGCCAATGTTCCTCCTGCCTAAAGGCAGCTGCCACCACTGTTCTGTTTGCTGTGGTCCTCTTTGGTTTAGTATCATCCTTGTTCACATTTGTACTCAAAAGTAAATGTTTCTATTATTGCTGGAACTTTTGAAATCATTTCTTATTTGGAAATCATTTATTATTTTACATTTCTTTTTTACAGAGGGCATTTGCAAAACATAACAATCCAACTCTGACATATTTGATTGCCATCATTAGACTAGGTTTTGATTAGGTTCTAGTAATAGTTGCACTGATGGTTTTAGTTTTTCAGAACTAGTCCACCTTAGAACTAATGGTGTTATCATTGAATTGCTAAGATTTCCCAAAACCTGAGAAAAAATTAATACATATGCTGTGACTATTACTGAAGAATTTGACACCCACTTCCACCCCTTGGAGAAGGTGATATAAGTGCTAATTAAAATTAACATCAATTTTTATCAGCCCATATGCTTAACTAGCTGATATACCTGGTATTCTTCTAAGTGAGTGAGAGGTAGACACACATCATTGACAAGATATTATTCCTCTGTTTTCTCTCCATTAACAATCCAACTCCCTTAAAGACTGCTCTCAGGACTCTCTTGCCTCAGGCAGAATAATGCCAGCTCTAATACAACTCAAAAGCCCCCAAGAAAAAAAAATCCTGCCTTATAATACACTCTGATAGGCTCTTAGTTCTCACTTAAAAGTCAAGGGAACAGGTGAATTGTGAAGAACAAAACTGTCAAAATGAACACTGTCTTTTTCCAGTAAAAGGGAAAGGTCACCAGGAATGAATGCTTAAATTAAAATTGAAATCTGGGGCTTAAGGATCTAAATGTGGCTCTAACCTTTTGCAAAATAAGCACAGAATTCTAAGAAGAGGTTCTCCTTTAAACTTCCCTTTCCCATCATTGCCTCTTCAGTGAAAATGTCATATATGATATAAAGATATTAACTCTTCTCTTTGGCTTAGGTTGGAAGAAATATGTAAAGATGACCAACATGAAAAAAATGAGACTCCAAATGATATCCTGATTTCATACAGAAGTGTAGTTTGGTAGGTGAGAGTTTATAGCAATCTATAATCAAAAGATCAATATTGGTAGAGATGGTGTATGGAGCTACAGACCCTGAAGACCAGTGCTTCTGTGTTACTGGTGACTCAGATGTAGTCGATTTAATGGTATATTTTTGAGATGGGGTCTCTATTATAAAAATCTTCACTGAGTTCTGGCCTAAATCCAAACAAACAAGTCTGTATATCAGTTTGCCATACTTTTCAACTTGATTCTAACAGGTTTCTCTTATGGTATTTTCTTAATTTGTCCAAATACTTTATATTGACTTGGCCATAGTTAATATTCTGGATATGTTACTGTTAGAAATCAACGCCACCAACATTAATATAATTTGAAGCAACAAAAATTAGGAGAAAATAATGCATCTCTTAGAATCTTATGTACTTATTATGTATTTCATCTGTTATTAGTTAAAATTGGGATGTTGGGAAACAAACCATTCTAGATCAATTTTACAAATATATTGTGTATACACTGTGTATCTGGCTTGCTAAGCATTGCTTAGGATTGAAATCCAAGAAGAAATAATATCTAAAAACTGGTGTCTAAGAAGTGAATTTACCCTGGGGTTAAAAATAAAAGAAAGAAAAAAAAGATTTCTGAGCACACCTCTCAGTCCCCAGTGATCTTTTATTTATAGACTGATGTAACTTTCACCCATCCCCTTTTCCCCCAAAAAACGATACTCTTAGTCTCAGTCTCCAGTGGTTTCTTGAATACCATAGCATACTAACCCTTAAATTAGTGATACCAAGAAGGACATATTTGAATTTCTGATATAAAGTTGGATTAGAAGAATGAATGTGGATTATAAAAGAGCCATGTATTCTGTGTGAGAATTCTTAAGACAAAATACTGGAAGCTTAACACATTTGGTATTTTTTTTCCTGTTAGCAGTGCAGTGTGTAGGGCAGTAATCACTAGATTTGGTGTTCTACTTGCAGAAATTATGAAGTACTTATTGTTTTGAAGCAATATTATTATAACTCTTTGGAATCAGCTTTGATCTATGAATCATATCTTAATACCTTAAACTATTTTAATATGACATCTGTTCTTGTTTATTTTCCTTCATTGTATGGATCCCTTTAAAGTAAACAAACAACAATAAAAATATACAAAAAATAGGAGATAATTTTGAATATGGAAATAACAGAACTTCCAGATATCTCTGCCAAGTAATAAATTGTACCATAACTGCTAGGGACTGAATGCTTGTGTCCCTCATCCCCAAAATCAGATGTTGAAATTCTAACACCCAATATAATGTTATTATTTGATAGTGTTTTTCCTAGGTAATTTGGTCATGAAATTGAACTCTTTGTGAATACTAATGCAATTACATAAAAAACACCAGAGAGTGAAATTGCTCATTCTGTCTGCTCTCTAACATATGAGGACACCAGAAGAGATTAGCCATCTGCAAACCAAGAAGAATGCCCTCCCTAGAACCAACCCTGCAGGAACCCCGAGATTAGCCTTCCCAGCCTCCAGAATTGTGAGAAATAAATTTCCACTGTTTAAAACACACAGGCAATGATATTCTGTTATTATTACAGCAGCCCAAGCTAAGGTAAAAATTTAGAGGAATAAATGAAATGTAGATTTTTTATTATTGTTATAAGTATATCTCATAATGTTGAAGGTCAAGAGTTCAGACAGGGCTGAGTGAGAATAAATCATTACTGTTTCCTGGTATCTGTAATCTCCAAACATCTGAGACTGGAACAGCTAAGGGTAAACCTCTCTCGGGTTTACATATAGCATGGTGACTTTAGGATAGTTAGACTTCTTGCATGGAGATAAAGGGTTCCAAAAAAACGAGTATCCCCAGAGTCCTTGAAAAAGCTTCTCAAACACTGACTTATACTCTGTCTTGCTCATCACTGTCTATAAGTCATTCAAGTCTACTAATGAGGGTGGGGGTTGTGGCTCAGTTAGTAGAGCGCCTGCCTGGCTCATATGAGGTACTGGGTTCGATCCTCGGCACCACATAAAAATAAAATAAAGGCATTTTGTCCATCTACTAGAGAAAATATTTAAAAAAAAAAAAAAGTCTACTAATGCCTGTCCAGTTACAAGGAGAAGAGAATTAGATTATACTTTCATAGGAGAGAAAGAAAGGAACCCGTGGCTACATTTATTCTGTTAATCCAGGAAAGTACATGAATTATCTGATTAAATTATTAATAATATATAATTTAAAATAGTTCCAGGATGTATTTATGCCTATATTCATACAGTCCATGACTTTCCAGAAAAAAATGCTCCATTGGACACAAAGGTCCATGAGTCATGCCCAGGACAAGATCTGATTACACAGACAATGCTCAGTAAATGTTTTCTGAATGATAAAACCCAGTAAAATAATAAAATGAAAGCAAATAATGATTTAATAATTGATAATTTAATTAACAATTGATAATTAACAAAACAGTCCAAATGAAAAGATAAATCCCATGTCATATGGACTCAATGTGTTAAGATGAATGTGCTAGAACTGGTTTTTACTGGATCACAACAGCCAGTTATGAACATTTTAATGAAGTTTATGAGCAAGTTAATAACACAATAACAGCTTGAAATCAGTTGCAATGGGAATGTTTATATCAAAAAACCAGCAAATGTTCCAAATCAGGCTTTACAAAAGAATTCCTGTGCCCCTGTACCTCAACCCTTATAGAGCTGGTTGTTAACTATTTACCAGCACACCTCTAACAGTATAGAATCGGCATTATGCAGGTCTTACCTGATTCCTTGTGTTTCTCTAAATCTTACATCTAGACTTGTTCATCCAAACCTAAGCCTTTGGAAACATTCCTTACTTGATTAATAATGATTTAAGAATCCTTTGCACCATAGTTCAGATTTTGAAAGACCAAATCTGTTTTTCTACCTTGAATTTCATTTTGATTTTCTAGCCTAAGATGTCTGAAGCTCCACCGCTATTCCTTAGACTCCTAATTGGCTCCCAAACTGTTTTGTTCTATTCACAGATCCATACTGTGGAATCAGATGATGTATATGTCCTATAAAACTAGGGTTTGCCTTATTCTTTCTAACCTTCTTGTTACCCATATGTTTGACTCAAAAATTCAACTCTGTGACAGATCTTGTTTGTTAGGATCTCTACCTTCTTACTCAGTCTTCTAGGACAATAATCTGTCACTCATTCTGGATCCCCTTGACTTTAACTTTCCTTTGCCTGCACTATTCTTATCAAGAGTTAACTGGAAGATGCTTCTATGATCTGCTTTTCTATATTTCTATTGCACCTATGTGGTTTTTCCAACCTTGATGATACCACCTCCTAGACACATTTAACACATCTCATTGACCTTTTTTACTGCCAGAAGGATTATATTTAGCCAAGCCTAGAATTAAATACTTTGATTTGTTGGATCCATTTTGACATTGAAATAATGATGGCATGACCAATTTGGTCATATCAAATTCATAAATTCATGTTGCTCATGCATGATTAATTGACAAGATGGCAGCCACATGTAAATAGTTACTGGGCGCTCTGCCACATGCAGATATTATTAGATTATATCTGTACCAAATGCTTAAGCATCAAGCATTTTATCTCAAAAGAAATGTTAGGAAGTAGTTCCTTGTTCAATACATTTCAAATCTCGTTTTTTTACAGAGGTACTAAATATTGTGCAAAGAATTATCTTGCTTGTTGTATAAAGATTTGACAACTATTCATACAATAGAACAATAAATTATCCTTAATGGCAAAGAAATCACATTAGCTAGAGCACTTGAAACTCTTTACTTATTGATAATAGACACTAATCTAAAAAGCAGTAATCTCTCCACTTACTTTCATTTTGATATACATTTGTTTGAGCAGTACAAGTCGTGTTTCATCAAGCATGATAACGCTCCACTAGTTCTGCCAGCTGCAGAGTAAAACTATAGCCATAAAATATTGTGCCTATCCAAAAAAAAGATGCCAGAAACAAATCCTACTTTTCTCTCAAAGTAATTTGTATATCTATAGGCACACTAGATAATTATTCAAAGAGCTTTGGAGCAAATACTGCTTGTTTGGGCTAATTTATATTAGAGGGATGCCCCTTACATTTTATCACTGAAAAGACTTCCTGTGAAATGTGCTTGTTGTAGCCCAGTTCTTTAGATACATAGTAATAATTATATATACAGTACATCCCTCTCTAAAAGCATTAACTCAAGCATTAACTGTGCAGTGATATATGAGGGACATGAACTAACACACACTGAAAACTTACATATGTCAGGTAATGTGTCTTCTCCTTGTAATATAATGTGTCAGAGGTCCCAGGTTGAGGTTAGTATCATTCCTTTTGCTATGTTTTTAAATTTCTTACATTTGTATTTGCCAGGACATTCAACACTCAGTAATTTTGCAAGTTCTACACGGCTGATATGAGGATTCTCATTATTATACACACACACAGAGAAAGTGACACACTTTATTCTTGGCAGACCAAGAGCTATAACCTAGATTCTCTGAATCATAGGGATTATTAATTAATTTATTAATTAATTAAGAAAAGTGAGAAGGTAGGGTTAGGAGTGGTTTCAAGGAAGAGTGATATCAAACTATACATTTGTTCAAAGAATTGTTAGTAGTCAGATACAATGGGAGAACTCAGAAAAAACTGGGGAGAGAGTAAGTGGGAGGGCAAGGAATCATGAGCTGTTCAGAGTAGGTTTACCTGAGCCCTTGAGGAGGCAGTAATGTGAAAGGAGCTTACATGGTCTCTCTCTTTTTTTTTTTTTTAAATTATTGATTGATTGATTGATTCTAAGATGTTATAAATGACAGCAGAATGCAGTACAGTTCATATTACACATATAGAGCACTTTTTTTTTTTTTTTTTTTTTTTTTTTTACAAATCTCTGGTTGTATGCAAAGTATATTCACACCATTCGTGACTTCATACATGCACTTAGGGTAATGATATCCATCTCATTCTACCATCTTTTTTATTTTTCCCTTAACCCTTTTGCCCCCTCCCTTCCCCTCCCTCCCCATTGGCCATTCTAGTAGAATGCATTACGGTTCATAATACACACATAGAGCCTCTTTTCACATAACACTGTTTGTATACAAAGTATATTCATACTATTCAAGTCTTCAATCATGCATTTAGGATAATTATATCCATCTTATTATACCTCCCCGTTTTTTCCCCGCCCCCCCATGCCCCCCTAGCTCCCTCCCTTCTTCTCCCTCCCCTTTGACCACTCTAGTGCTTCTCTAATCTTCCTGAGTACCCCAACTCCCAACACCACTGTGACTCTGACTCCTTATATCAGAGAAAACATTTGGTACTTGGATTTTTGAGACTGACTGACTTCACTTAGCATTATGTGCTCCAACTTCATCCATTTACCTGAGAATGCCATTATTTTAATTTCTTTTATTGCTGAGTGAAATTCCATTGTGTGTATATAACATGGTCTCTCTTGATTCTCAGCTTCTTAATTCATTTTGAGAACAGTGAGCACCATGAATTCAGTCTAAGTGATGAGACAATTGGTGTTGACTTAAAAACCAAGAATTCAGATAGATGCCAACATCTTTCTTAAACATGCCTATGCTTCATTATCAGGATCCTATAGTTAATAATATATTACTAAGCAGAATATGGTAATAACCATATGAGGCACTGAATATGATGTCCACTTATGATTTGTATTTCATTTTATTCTGAGAAAAGATTTCAGACAACAAATTGCCTACTTAATCTACACTCTAGTCTGTACATGAAAAAACAGGTCTGTACAATGAAGCATTTACGCTTCAGTTCAATTCAACCATTGGTTTGCACTTTTAGTTTTGATTACAACAGCAATGATTTAAGTTAAGAATGCTAAATATTTGATGATACTTGAAGAGGTAATGATAGTCTAGCAAAGCTAGATCACATATATATATATAGAGAGAGAGAGAGAGCACATAAGGGAAAAGAGAAATCTTTGAAACACCACGTAGTAAAATCATTTGGGCCCAGGGGAAAGAGACTGGATAGAGAAGAAATTATTGCTAATCATTATCGAAACCTGGGTGGTAGGTACCAAGGGGTTCATTATGCACTTTTCTCAACTTTTGTGTCTTTGATGATTAAAAAAAAAAAACCTGTAAATTAATATCCTGCTTAGCATTTGCCTCTTTAAAATTATTAGTAAAAGTATGAACTCTTAGCTATATGGGGAAAATCTTACCTTTTTGAAACATTAAGAGAACTTCTGACACTACTTTATGCTGAAGAGTCTAGGTTGTATGCCATTTATTTTAGTCAAAATGTAATATTAATTTGGTTTTTTAAAAATTCTGGCAAACTTTCTTTTCTTTTTTCTCTGGAGGAAGGAAATTAGATTTAAAATCAAATATAAACCATAAACATCCAATAATTAAGAAAAACCTGAAAATTTAGAGACATAAAGCAAGAAAATTAATAACAAATATTAAAGCAATATATAATCATAATAAATTAAGTTATATTTGGTACATTAATAGGCAGACAGATCAGTAGAATATTCTATGAAACAACTACCTTGATTTTCATGTCATCAAGGAAATGACCTAAAAATTTAGGAAGTATGTTATTGATTAAAGGTGATTATGCAGACATGAAAAACAAACATAATGGATAATATTCAGTTAGATCCTGAATTTTTATACAATGTCATAATAAACATTTTGGGGGTAACTAGATTTTTTTTTTTTTTTTTTTTTTTTTTTTTTTTTGGTGGTGCTGGAGATCAAACTCGAGCATCAAACATTCTAGGCAAGTAAGCCATAACCCAGCCCCAAATTAGGTAAATTTGAATATGGACTGAAAATTATTCAATATTATGATACATTTTTAAATATCTTGGGTGTTATGGTATGTCTTGTTTCTGTTCTATTAAGACTGCTGAAATATTTAGGGAAGAAATTTGAGTATTCTGCAAATTTGAAAATCTAATATATAGGGCATTATGGTACAAAAACAAAAACAAAAACAAAAAAAAACACCTCCAGACTGGTTGAAACTCAGTTACTGTGGCTGCATAACCTTAACAAGACCCTGTGCTTGCAGATTCAATGACGGAGAAGGTCCTAACTAATCATCAGGCTTCTGCGTGTTCACTGATACTTAGATTTCTGCAGAAGCAACAAAACAACTTGATGAAATACTAATGTGCTGTGTAAGTGAAAGTTCATCTTGATAAGTAATATGAATTATCTTTCTGAAAAAGAGAAGGCGAGGTACACACCTTCTTGGCCTCCCTGGGACTATGCCCCATTCCACATGATTTTGGAATGGTATTCCTGCTGTATGACCAAAATCATGGCTGCCTCTCCCAACTATTTTATGAAAGATTAGAATTATGAACCTGGAGGCATTAAGTTGCAAACAAAAGACAGAGCTATATTGTGGTTGCCCTTATGCCATAAATGTTTAAACATCTGACCAACTCAGGAGGCTGAGTTAGGAGGATCGTGACTTCAAAGCCAGCCTCAGCAATGGAAAGGTTCTAAGCAACTCAGTGAGACCCTGTCTCTAAATAAAATACAAAATAGGGCTGGGATGTGGCTCAGTGGTCAAGTGCCCCTGAGTTCAATCCCTGGCACCCCGCAAAAAAAAAAAAAAAAAAAAAAAGAAAGAAAGAATTGGTATAAAGAACATTAACACTGAAAGTTTGGAAGCCAGAGCTGACAGTTCACCCTACTTTGAACATTCCTATGCACTTGACATCATGCACAGTAAGGAAAAGAAGCACCTGATACCTTGACATAAACCAAAAATCACAGGGTTATTCTCTCTGTTTCTAGTCCTCAAGATAAATAAATTCTGTAGCTTTTATTTTAACTTGAATGTCATAGAAACATAATTTTACAAACCCTGATTTGTATATTTTGATGTGTGTAGACACAACATGACCTTCATGAATAGGATGCATAGATGAAGTTTTTCCAGAATGTAGAGAGTAATATACATTTGGTTATCTTGGAAATTTTATGTTTTCCTAATTTTTTATTGTAGCTGTGTTCTTTATTTGGTGAGCAAGATTTTTAGACATTTTTCAGACTTTTTTCAGTCTCTTGCATTTTTGCAAGTAAATTTTTGCTTCAGCACTGCCTCTTTTTTTTCTTTGAAATATTTATTTGTTTGTTTTAGTTGTACACAATGACTTTATTTTTTACATAGTGCTGAGGATCGAACCCGGGCTGCACATGAGCTAGGCGAGAGCGCTCTACCTGCTGAGCCACAACCCCAGCCCCCAGCACTGCCTCTTGATGGGCTGAAGTGCAATAGGAATTGTGGTCACTGAGCTCTGGAGGGCCTCAGGGCCAGTTTCATCAACTGATTACATCAGCATTGGGTGGTAGCTTTACTTTTTCACAGTTCACCAAGACAAAGAACAATTGAAAGTGGATGTCTTATAGGGACAAGGCAACAGAAGAGAAGAGGAAAATCTCTGTGGATGGAGATTCAGAATGTTGGAGGAATGGACACAGCTTAATACCAGCTACTTACATGAATTCTTGGCTTTTATGGTCCCTGAGTAGGGAAAAAAATTGTACGTCTGATGCATGTATATACGTCAGAGTCCATAACTATAGTATTTAGTGGGAAATAAATTTGTCATTTGCCATTTAATGAGGAGAAACCTATTCAGAATTTCACAGAGTTGTCATTTGAGATAAAGATGAACATGAAAAGAGATATTCTAAGAGCCAAACTCAACAAGATGCAACTCAGGAGAGTATAGCCATGGATATAGAAGCCGAACTCTGTCCCTGGGGGCAGGTGGATTATGTCACAGCTAGTTTCCTGAGAAGGCAGCCTATACAACTGCATATTACCTGCACCTAGGAGGGCCCTGCATGTGGATTACTGCTCTGCTCTCAGCATATTGAAATTCATAATAATTTTATCTTTTATTGAAGAAGAAGAGGTTGTATAAAGGTATTGAGGATAAGACAACATGCTTGTTCTTTGCTGCATCATTTGGCACACACAATGACCATTCACATAGAATTCCAGTGAATACATGATGTATGATTATTAGGTAAGACTAAAGAGTACAAATTAGTATGAGCTCTGATATGTCCAATAAATAAAGGTTCTTTACGTTCCCATAGGAGATTTTGAATTTGAAAAAACAATTTAAAGGCTGGAGTATGTGGTGCTATTGGACCTGCTAGCTCCAATTTAGGGACAGCATGTACAATATAGTGTCTGTCTGAAAAACTATTTATAGGCTGTTCTTTAAAACTTTCTAGAGCTATTATAATAGCTTCAAGTTCAACTAATTGGGCTGATTTTTGACCAGTAATATGAATTATATTTTCTTTTTGAGTGACTACTGCAGCAGTACCATTAGAGGACCCATCTGTAAATACATTTAATGCCTTAGGAATAGGTTCATTTTTTTATTACCTGTGGAAATATAATGGGATGATTGATACAAAAAGATAATATAGGAGTATGAATCTAATTCTACTTGAATGAAATTGCAAATGTTTATAAAAAGGCAAATTTTGAATTTTCTGTTACATAAATTTAAAAAAAAATAGCAAACATATATCCATATTTTGTCTAAACTATTACTTCACTTTTTAAAAATTCATCTTTTGTGATTCATTCTGTCTTATGAAATAATTACTTCGATGGCTTCTTCTAAATGAAATGAACAAATTATATATTACTTAAAATTTGAAGTTATTATTTAGGAAATCAAATATATTATCAGAGTATCCAGGAAATTAGGGTCTAAATATTTAACAAGTGGGGTGGGGCAGGGATGTTCCAAGTTAAATCAGTATCTCTTTCTGTCCACTAGAATTGTGGACTTCTTAATATTTAACTTTTGAAATTTAAAGCTGAAAGGAAGGTTGCATAGCAAATTACAGATTTTAATATTCCTTTTTCCCCATGCTTAGGGATGTCTTTCTCCATGATTTATACTACATACTTTCTAACAGTAATAATATAAATATTGATACAAACCAACTTTGTCTTGCCTCTTGTAACTTTGCACTCCATTATATTTAACAAGCATTTAAACTTATTAAAATTACTTCAGTAGGCTCTCATTCCCTCTCTTATCCCTTCCCCTTTTGCTTTAACCCCTCCACCCTTTCAGATTTTCCAGATATTCCTTCTTATTTCAGAAATATTGCCTCTACCCTTCAGGGCAGCTATTGGGTCTGATTACTCATCATTGCATAACAAAAATGTCACAACTCTATCATGTCTGACATATCCTAAGCATAGAATAAAATGTATGGAATTGACAAATTCTTAATGGGTTCCTTATGCTATTCTACAGTTTTCTTCTAATTGGCCATCCTCTCTTTCCAAAACCTTCTTCAATCAAGCTTTAGGAGCAGCTTCTACATTTTCCTCCCTAATTTGCAACATAAAAGAGAAGATATTTAAATAAAGTATCTCTAACTTTTTCCTTTTGTCACTTTGAAGAAAGACAGCCAGTGATTTTATGGCCCTGTAGTTGTTATTTGGAAATTATTTTTATTATTTTCAAGAGTAACTACAAAATATCCACCAGACTTCTAGAAGGAACCAGGTACCTAAGTTACATTGCATAATGAGTTAAGATTAACAGAATGTTTACAAAAGAATAGGTAGAATGACTATTAAATATAAGACCTATTGCAATACTGTGAGTAAGTAGCACTCTAAGGAAAGGGAGTGAGTTATTTGAACCTGTCATGTGGAAAGGACTACCTTGAAAGAGTTGTAACATTTGGTCTAGGGAAGCAGCCAGTACTGTGTTACTCTATAAAAAGTGGGCAGGAAAAGGAATCTTGGCATTCTTTCTACCCTCTCTCTGATTTCCTGCAAAGGATTCCTATTGATCACATATAACCTAAGCTAGATGGTAGCAAACTTTATTGGCATTATAATCCGCACGTCACCCTTGATGTGCAGAGAGCACATCAAGAAGAAGTTTGAAGAGTTTATCTGAAAAACAAAAAGGAAATATCAAGCAATGTAATTAGTTACCATAAGTATAAGAAAACTATGTAGTTACTTGATGTTTAAGTATTGGTAAATAAGCTTTTCATCACTGTGACAAATATCCCTTACATTGAAGGAGCCCTAATCAAGGAGATAGCTAAGATTGCGGTAAGCTGTGAGCCATAAAAGATGTTCAAGTTCCACCTGATATTCATACATTTATCAACAAATCTTTGTATGCCCGTGAACCCTGTGTGACGCACCTGTAAGCTCGAGCTGTAAGCACTTGTCCTTGTTAAGGCAAAATGTATATAACCGGGTGAGGTTAGTTAGAATGTGTGGGGTGATTGAAGTTGGTGGTTGAAGTTGGTGGTCAGAGTTAGAGAGGTTGGAGTTGGAGAGGTTGCTGAAACCAGAGAGAGAAGAAGAATAAAAGACCTTTTTTCATTTTCATCCTGCCTCCGAATTTTCTCCCACGGCGTTGTAGCTGCAAGCAACAGCATCAGGCAGCTACAAGTGGTGGCCTGTACGGGGAATTCAGTCGTTGGCAGGTAAGAAATAAGAAATTCATAAATAATGGGTGCAAAAATAACAAAAAGCCAGATAATAAAAATCATGGATGAGTTTTTCGATATTGCGGACTCAGTGGATAGTGAGGAAAGTGATCAAGAAAGCATAGCTTCTGAGTCAGTTAATACCAGTAAGAAGAGTAGTGGTGTAAATTCAAAAGTAAGAGCTGCAAAAGCCATCAGAAACTTATTAAAATTAGCCGAAGAGTATGTACTCTCCTTAGAATCTGAAACTCAGGATACCGGTAAAAGTGATAGTAGTAAGAAGGAGCCAAATAACCATGAAAGTACAGCCTCCTCCACTAAGCTGGTTAGAAACTATGAAAGTTGTAGTGAAGAGGTATCGAAAAGTGATTCTGGGAGCACAGTCTCCAATAAAAAGAACAAAAAGAAATTAAAAAGGAGAAAGGACCATCAAGTAGAGGAACCACTAGTGCCCTCTGCTCCCTCATGGGTAGAATCCCTTACAGAAACAATGAGGAGTATTTCTGGGTGTATGCGTGCCCTTGAGGCAGAGATTAACGGCCTTTCTGAGTGCTTATGCGCCCTCGAACGCCAAAACCCGCAGGAACATTGGGACCTGCCAGTATTTGAAAATGAAAATGGTCAGAGGTACCACCAATCCCTAGACTTCAAAACAATAAAGAACTTCAAAGAGGCAATAATGACCTATGGGCCCCAAGCTTTGTTCACATAAAGCATGCTGGAGTCCCTTAACACTTTAACTTTAATCCCCTCAGACTGGAAAGGGTTATGCAAGGCAGTATTGAGCAGGGGACAATACTTGATATGGAAGTCACAATTCCAGGAGCTTTGTGTAGAAACAACTAGAAGAAATGTGACTGCAGGCTTCCCAGACCGTAATGTAGATATGCTAACAGGTGAAGGACAGTTTGCTGGACTACAAATCCAAATGCAATATGATCCTGGTGTATACGCACAAATAAACAATGCCGCTGTTAAAGCCTGGAAGACCTTACCAGGAACAGATGATTTGCAAGGCAGCCTATCTAAAGTAATTCAGGGGCCTAATGAACCGTATGCTGATTTTGCTGACAGACTTTTAAGTACTGCAGGCAGAATATTTGGGGATGTGGATCAAGCAATGTCCTTAGTCATCCAGTTGGCATATGAAAATGCCAATATATATTGCCAAGATGCTATAAGACCATGGAAAAATAAAAAGGACCTTTCAATATACATCAGATTATGTAAGGACATTAACAATGCCTTTGTCACAGGCAATGTGATTGCAGCAGCAATGAGAGGTGCTTCCCCTCAAAATTTCACAAAAAGGGCTCAAGCAAAAAATTATTATAACCAATCAGGTTATTCTAGACAATATCCCCAAAGAGAAATAAGACCAAGCTCATACCATGCCCCAGGCTGTTGCCCCAGGTGTAAAAAGGGGAATCATTGGGCCAATAAATGCAGGTCTAAATTTGATATGTATGGAAACGTTTTGTCCAGGAATTCATAAAACGGGGCACGGGGCCCAATGCCCCGGGGCCCACAAATGTACAAGGCATTAGAGAAGGAATATCCTCAAACATCCATCCAGATGATTCCTCGTCACAATCCCTCCTACCCATGGACTCCCTTGTCAGAGAGACAAGAGGAAGTGCAGGACTAGACCTCTGTTCCACCGCCCAAATAGTACTAACTCCTGAAATGGGGGTTCAACTGATTCCCATGGGTGTCAGGGGACCTCTTCCCTCAGGGAATGTAGGACTTATCCTCAGGTGAAGTTCTAAAAGCTTATTAGGTTTTCAAGTAACACCAGGTGTTATTGACTCGATTACCAAAGAGAAATAAAGATAATGCTTAGTTCACCTAGAGGCATTATCTCTGTTAACCAAGGAGGTAGAATTGCTCAGCTGCTTCTCCTTCCCAGTTTATACAACTCATTCAAGAGTATGCTGCAGAGGGCTGGGGTTGTGGCTCAGCGGTAGAGCGCTCGCCTAGCACGTGTGCGGCCTGGGTTCGATCCTCAGCACCACATACAAATAAACGCATTGTGTACAACTAAAGCAAATAAATAAATATTTAAAAAAAAAGTGTATGCTGCAGAATAGGAACAATAGAGAATTTGGTTCCACTGGCTTGGGACCTATGGCTTGCTGGGTTCAGGATTGTTTACAGAGGCCTATGTGCAAAATAAAAATTCAAGGTATAGAGATGGAGGGGCTGATTGATACTGGGGCTGACTCTTCCATCATTAGTCTACAACAATGGACCAAGCACTGGCCTCTGCAGAAGGCTTCAACCAGTTTAAGAGGCTTGGGATATACTAACACCCCAAAACAAAGTGCTGTAATTTCAAAATGGGAAGATAATGAAGGGCATAAAGGAAATTTCCAGCCTTATGTTTTGACCAGCTTGCCAGTTACCCTATGGGGAAGAGATATTTTGCAACAGATGGGGGTACACCTTGCAACCAAGCCCGCAGGTGTTAAAAATAAAAATCTACAGGGTCCTAACCCTATTAAGCTAAATCCTCATAAAAAAAGGTAAAGGATATCTTTTCTAGGGGCCACTGAGAAAACAATTTTGAAAATACCATGGCTTTCTGATAAGCCAGTTTGGGTCCCACAGTGGCCCCTATCTAGAGAGAAATTGCAAGCGGCCCACCTATTAATCCAAGAACAACTAGAAGGAGGACACATAGAACCTTCCAACTCTCCCTGGAATTCCCCCATATTTTTAATCAAGAAAAAATCAGGGATATGGAGATTGTTACATGATCTTAGAGAAATCAATAAAACCATGCAAATTATGGGCCCTACCCAACCTGGACTTCCTAATCCTGTAGCTATTCCTAAAAATTTCCATCTTATAACTCTTGATATAAAGGATCGTTTCTTTTCCATTCCTCTACATCCTCTGGATGCCCCCAGGTTTGCTTTTTCAGTTCCTTCTATCAATAATAATGGCCCTGATAAAAGATATCAATGGAAAGTGCTACCACAGGGAATGGCTAATAGCCCCACTATATGTCAAATCTATGTAAACAAAGTTATTCAACCGATCAAGAATAAATACCCAAACCTTATGTGTCTCTATTATGTGGATGATGTTTTACTTGCTCATCCTAATCAGGAAGTCTTATTCACCATATTCAGTGATATGTCAGAAAATTTAAAACGATATGGACTAAACATTGCTGAAGAAAAGGTTCAAACTAGATCTCCCATATTACATTTAGGATTCAAAATTATGGATACTTTCATTAGACCTCAAAAAATTTTAATAAATAAAGAACATTTGACCACCCTCAATGATTTCCAAAAACTACTGGGAGACATTAATTGGCTTCGCCCTACACTAAGCCTCACTACTGGACACTTAAAACCCTTATTTGATATCCTTCGCGGGAACCCTGATCCATCTTCACCATGAACATTGACTCCTGATGCTAAGGAAACTATAAAGTTAGTAGAAAAGGCCATTGAAATATACCATTGTGATAGAATTGATTTTGCTCGACCACTAATATTGATTATTATTTCTTCACAATATACACCCACAGGAGTATTTTGGCAATAGGGACCTTTATTATAGATACATTTACCCGTCTCTCCTAAAACCACAATTGAGTCTTATACGTCCATGTGGCTAAACTTATTCTTCAACGACTTAAGACTTCTACTAAAATATTTGGCATTCATCCCGCTACTATTATTACTCCCTATTCATCGTCACAGGTTGAATATTTGTGCTTCAATGATAATGATTGGGCTATAGCTAGATGCTCTACTTCTGCAAATTTTGATAACCATCTTCCTAAGTCTCCTATACTACCTTTTTGTGTCAATCATCCCAATATATTTCCACAGGTAATAAAAAATCAACCTATTCCTAAGGCATTAAATGTATTTACAGATGGGTCCTCTAATGGTACTGCTGCAGTAGTCACTCAAAAAGAAAATATAATTCATATTACTGGTCAAAAATCAGCCCAATTAGTTGAACTTGAAGCTATTATAATAGCTCTAGAAAGTTTTAAAGAACAGCCTATAAATAGTTTTTCAGACAGACACTGTATTGTACATGCTGTCCCTAAATTGGAGCTAGCAGGTCCAATAGCACCACATACTCCAGCCTTTAAGTTGTTTTTTTCAAATTCAAAATCTCCTATGGGAACGTAAAGAACCTTTATTTATTGGACATATCAGAACTCATACTAATTTGCCTGGTCCTCTCCATGAAAGTAATCAAAAGGCTGATGCCCTCACTAAAACAATCTTTATATTTTCAGCAGTCCAACAAGCTACCTTGTTCTATTCCCAATTTCATGTCAATAGTACTACATTACAACAAAGGTTCAAAATCACAAAGGAGCCAGCTTGAACAATTGTGAAGGATTGTCAATCTTGTGTGACACATTTGCCCAATCCACATTATGGGGTTAACCCAAAAGGATTAATGCCCAATCATTTGTGGCAGATGGATGTTACCCATGAGCCAAGTTTTTAAAAATTGCGATTTATTCATACGACCATAGATACAAGCTCAGGCATGATTTTTGCTTCCTTACATTCTGGAGAAAGAGTTAAAGATGTTACATCTCATTGTTTGCAAGCTTTTGCTGCATTGGGCATCCCCAAAATGCTTAAAACAGATAATGGCCCTGTATATACGTCCTCATCTTTCAAACAGTTTTGCGCAAAATTCAATATATCCCATAAAACAGGTATCCCATACAATCCTCAAGGTCAAGGTATAATTTAATGAGCTAATCGCACACTCCAAATTATGCTATTAAATCAAAAAGAAGGAAATTGGAAAAATCCTAGGGACAGATTGGCAGTTGCCCTGTTTACCTTAAATTTTTTAACTTTAGATTCTAATGGATATTCGGCTGGAGACAGACACTGGAATCCACACCAACAACATAAGCCTTTGGTTTACTGGAAGGACGTTCTTTCAGGTGCATGGAAGTGTCCAGATCCATTATTAATTTGGGGGAGAGGATCTGTTTGTGTTTTTTCCACAGCATGAATCCTCCCCAATATGGATACCATCTAGATTAATAAAACAGATACCAAATCAAAAGGACCAAGATGAAGTTATTGAGGAATCAAGATTAATAAAACAAATACAAAATCAAGAGGACCAAGATGAAGGTATGGAATGATTCCCTTAAAAGAGTCCTCCAATAAATTCACAATTTAAGTCTCATTCCTCCCAGCCGGGACGAGAAGATATCTCTTTACTGTGCACACAATTGTATTTTTTTTTTTTTATATATGTCTTTATGTCTGTGCACTTGTCTAGATTTCATGTAAAAATGACATCACAAATATATGTTTGTATGTTTGTGTGTCTGTCCAGTGTGACATCACAAAGAACAAAGCGCTTATGAAAATTAATATATATATTATATATATAATATATATAAAAGTATATATATATATATTTGGATCCAAATAACTATAATTCATTTAAGTTTAGAGTATTCTAATTGGGTAACAATTTAAGAGTATAGGTACCTTCAATTTTGATTTATAGGTGTCTCTGGGACTTCTCTTCAGCTAAAATATGACTAATACTGTATAACCTGATATTTTGGTATTTGACATGGGATTTTTTTATTTGTAATTAACTTTATTTGTTTAATAGCTGATTAATTTGAATTATTTCAACAGGTAATTTCATAGAAGGATTGTTGTGTATGCAGAGACTCGGGGTTCCAGCTAACAAATTATTTTTCCAAAGTGCTCTTAGTTTTTCTTTAATTTATTTTTAATGCAGTGTTTTTGTCAGTTAAATGCCCTCAGTCTTTCTTTGATTTGTTCTGAAATTGATATTTTGCCGGCTTATGTTTTTGGAAGCTCAAGCAGCAATGTGTGTGAGCAGAGATCAACTTTAATTACCTAATATAATAATTCTATTTTTTAGTTTGACAACTCACCTCTTGACTCAGTGCTGGAATGGCACTGCCTTTTCTCTAATAATTGATGCTTGAGTTTCTAGGTAGCAGGCCCTGAAGATTTGCCGGTGGCCTTGTCTAGATATAAAAAAGACGGCTGTTGCTACAGCTGCAGGGATCGTGATCGCTACTAGCATCCCTGCTGCTCAAGCATCAGACAACCTCACCAGCAGTGTGGCCTCTGCTCTGCATGCATGGGGCCTCCTAGATCAACGTGTTATAACAAGTGGACATTTTGATCTTTCATTATTTGGGACATTTCAGGACAATGCCTTGTGGATATTTGTCTAGAGAACTCAGTGCGTTACTTGATGGAACTTAGAGCAGCTGATTTGTTTAAGGAACTTGATACGCTATGGAACTTGGCTCGTCAGCAGAAGGCTTGTTGCCTTAAAACCGCAACAGTTCCCTCACGTTTGGATGGTTGTTTGTCAACATACACAGTCGATCCTGAAGGGCTCGATTGGACGGCTGGTAGCCACTGATGGGTAAGATCCCTAGAGTGAGACAACCTAAGACAGGCACAGTCGATCCGAATGAGGTCGTCACCCATCCACGGGACAGTCTCATGTGGCTGACATATCAACCTAAGACAGGAGTCAAGGGCACAGCCTTGATTATCCAATGACAGGTAAGAATGTTGGTTGCACATGGGACGCCCTAGAGCATCCCCTCTTTTAAAAACAAAAGGGGGCAAATGTAAGAGCCCTAATTGAGGATAGCTAAGATAGCGGTTGGCTGAGAGCCATAAAGGTGTTCAAGTATTTTCACCTGATATTCATGCATTTATAAATCAAGAATCTTTTTATGCCTGTGAACACTGTGTGATGCACCTGTAAGCTCAAGCTGTTAGCACTTGTCCTTGTTAAGGCAAAATGTATTTAACCAGGGTGAGGTTAGTTAGAGGTGTGGTTGTAGTTGTAGTGGTTGGAATTGTAGTTGGAGTGGTTGGAGTTGGAGAGGTTGTTGGCACCGGAGAGAGAAGTTAGAAGAAAGAAGAATAAAAGAACTTTTTCATTTCCAGTCTGCCTCTGAGTTTTCTCCCGCGGTATCGTTGCTGCAAGCGGCAATTGCTGTAGGCAGCGACAATTTGCTATTATTTTGTTGTAAGATTATTACCTAGCTAAATAACATTGTAGGGAATATCCCACATAGATTGTAGTCACACAATTGGAAATATCTTTTACCACATGGTTAAGGGCACTGAGAATTAAAATTGTTTTCTTTATTCCAGGTAAATGACGTGGAGGGCAGCATATTGTTTGAAGTAGTTTGAAGTCAGAGGACTCTCATTGAGACAAGCTGCCGAGAGATGACCCCTTCAAATACATGCCAGAAGATGAGCAAAATTTAATCTGTGAAAATAAATTAAAAAAGAAAAAGAAAAGGAAAGAAAGAGAAAGATTAATGCATAGAGATCTCAATCTTCAATGAAGTGATAGTGGACCCTAAGGAACCTATAGGTTATTTGAAGGATCTGGAACCCTTTAACAAGTTTGTGATGACAGAAGGTTGGAAAGGGTAGAAATTTACCAAAGTCGAAGGGGCAACAGAGTTTTTGAGGTCACTTTTGTTTATTTTAGTGGACATAGAAGAACAATTGAGAATAAGAATTAAAGTTGGCAGAGGGGGGTAATTTAAAGAACAAGGGAATTTTTTTAAACTTTTTATGCTTTTTTTTGAGGGGGGTACTGGGGATTGAACTTAGGGGCACTTGACCATTGGGCCACATCCCCAGCCCTTTTTTGTAGTTTTATTAGACACAGGGTCTCATTGAGTTGCTAAGTGCCTTGCTGAGGCTAGCTTTGAACTCGTGATCCACCTGCCTCAGCTTCCCAAGTGCTGGGATTACAGGTATGCACCACTGTGCCCAGCTAACATTTTATGTTTTATTAATTTATCTGTTTGAAACTGGGAATTGAATCCAGAGGTGCTTAACCACTGAGCTACATCCCCAGCCTTTTAGCTTTTTTTTTTTTTTTTTTTTTTTTTTTTTTTTTGAGACAGGGTCTTATTAAGTTGCTTAGGGCCTTGTTAAGTTGCTAAGGTTAGCTTTGAACTTCAGATCCTCCTGGGTCAGTCTCCCAAGCTGCTGAAGGGACTTTATTTGTATCAAAATAGAAATCAAACTTAACCTCTAGTGAACTAAATTACCTCAGTCCTTCTCTTTCTCCCTCCCTTTCTTCTCTCCTTTATTCCTTCCTACCTTCCTCTTATCCTTCCTTATTTCAAACATCTACTAGACAATAATAATTGTACTAAGTGTTGGATAAAAATAGAAAAATCACAGTCCCAACACTGTAGGAGCTCATGGCTTGAAAGCAAATCCAATATAGATACAAAAAAAAATTTATAGATGCACAATAAAGAAAAACCAGGGGATGATTATGGATTTTCTAAGTGAATGGGTCTGTCAAGAAAGGCTTTTGAGGGACTGAGGCTCAATTTGAACATTCAGACCATTTTAAATTATTGTTTTTCATATGAACACAGGAAGATCTGGCATCTTAGGCAAGAAAAGCATCATCACAAAAATTAATTTATGGATGTTAGAGCATGTCGGATCATGTGTGAGAAAAACATACAGTATAATGAAATGAATGATTTTTTAAAAGAATGGGATTAGTTTCAGGCATGCCTCAAACAAGCCATACCTTCATTGTGGAGGGCTTCATGGACCAGGCTCAGGTATTCAGAGTAAAAGAAAATTTTTATACCAATGAATATCAGTGATAAAATTTTCAAATATGTTGGCACTTATCAAAAACAATACTACCTGCTTTTTCTGCTCTAAGTTTTAGTGAGCAGACATTTCATAAGACATAAGGGAAAATAGTTACTGCAAACTATTCTTTCAGGTATTTAAATAAAGTTACTTTTAGGACCCATGTTTGATGATGTTTTGGGGTTGGAGTGGTTATAATTATAAGATTGATGATATCATTGGCATACTCAATAAAGTTTTCTAATTTTCTGTCAGTATTTTACTGTGGACTAAATGGTTATGGGCTCCACACAGAAAAAAAAGAAAAGATGTTGCTCAAGTGGATGACCCCAAAAATTAATTTCACTGAAGACCGACAGAATTATAGAGAAACTTATTTTGTCTAGTTACTTACAAGGTGTATTTTATGTTTTAACTTATTCACTAATTTAAAAGGAAATCAATGGTGGCTTAAAGAAGATATTCCATGGTAATATTATAGAAATTCTTCCATGGATGACATAGTTGATTTTTAACACATGGGGTAGAAATGATTGGTAAAGATTATCTTGGATCTTGTAATAAAGAAGTTAACTCCATTTTTTTATGTTAAAACAGACAGATTTTACAACCTCGTTTTTCTTCTCTGCCTGCATTGTATCTCATCTATCAGGATAAAAAGGCTCCTACAGTTCCTCTATCTCTTCAGACCAGAGGGAATTTCAGACTGTGAAGCTTGGCACCTACATAGGAATCCTCTTCCTAACTCTACTTCCAAACTACAATGAAAGCTCCAGATAACCTTCTCTCCTCAACCAACCATGGCTACCTTCTCAGAGAATTCTGCTTGGGCCCCTTCCCTTCCCTGTGAATTCCCAAGATTATTGTGAATTCTAACTACCTGTTATTCCCACTCATTGGTAAGCACATTGTTTCATCAGCCTGGATATCTAAATAAATGCCTGAGTGATGCTCAAAACAACCTTATACCACAATTAGTCCTTGGTGAGCTTTGCTATAAATAAGTACACCCAAAGGATCTAATGATTCCATTAACACTCACAGCCCTCAATCACATTCCCAGAGCTGGGAGAAGAGGGAGAGTTCTTGATGCGAAAAGCTAGTATGAACTATTGCTTTTCATAGCCAATTCTGCCATGCCTTCAAAAAGCTCCCACAAATTCTTATAGAGAATGATTAATGGTAATGAGAAACTCTCTTGATACACACTTCTACGGGAAAAAAAAAGCAAAAGCTAAAAATGTATTGTCTATTAGAATCTAATTTTAAAATAATATCTATGCAAAATAATGCTAAATGTAAAGTGATAACATATCTTATTGAAATTACCAATTTTAAATCTCAATTTTCAGAACATACCATATAATGTATTTTAATTCCTTTTTAAAAAGGTTTATTGAGATACAATTCTCTAATTTAAAATGCATTTTCATTTTTTTGACATTTTTAGTACCTTCACAAGATTGTACAAATGTCAGCAGAGTCAATTTTTTCCTCCCAAAAGATATTTCATTCCATAATGGTCAAATTTTGTTTCCCCTACCACTGCCTCAGCCTCTAAGCAACCATTAATTTACTTGTTGTTTCCATAAATGTAACTATTTCAGACATTTCAAACTTACAAAATAACTTTTGTATTGGCTTCTTTCGCTGAGTGTAGTACTTTCAAAATTTATCTGTATCATGAATATACTTTCTGAGTGTGTTAGTGAGCTCTTGTATATTAGTAGGCTCAGACTATAAAATAGAATACCACAGATTAAATGGCTTAAATTACAGAAATTTGTTTGTCACAGTTCTGAGACTGGAAGTTCGAGATCAAGATTCTGGCAGAATTGGCTTCTGGCAAGGCGCCTTTCTGGTTTGAGGGTGGCTGACTGCTCACTGTGTCCTCACTTGCTCTTTCTGTTGTGTGCATGTTCCTTACCTCTTTTTTTTCCCTTTCTTACAGGACAACAATCCTATTGGATAAGGGCCCCACCCTTATGATCTCCTTTAACCTTGATTAGATCCTTAGAGGCCTTATATCTCCAAGCATGGTCACACTGGCGTCTAGGTTTCAACATACAGATTTTAGGAAGACACAATTCAGTCCATAATACGAAAAGACATGTTATCTCTTTTATATGTTATGCCATAATGCAGTTTTGATCACCTAAAGAATGGCTTAGCTCTGTTCTCTCACGATCATGGCTGTGTTACTGTACTTTGTTTTATTTATATATTTTTCCTCTTACTCTTTTTAAAAATTTTTTAAACTTTTTATTTTTTCAAACTTATTTTCTATTCTAAGTTGATAGAAATGACAGCAGAATGTATTACATTTCATAATATACTTGTAGAGCACATTTTTACATATCTCTGGTTGTATACAAAGTATATTCACACCATTCATGACTTCATACATGCACTTAGGGTAATGATATCCATCTCATTCTACCATTTGTTTTTCTTGACCCATTTGCCTCCTCCCTTCCCCTCCCTCCCCATTGGCCTTTCTAGTGTTCCTCTAATCCTCCTATGCTCCCCATCTCAACCCCACTGTGAATCAGCCTCCTTATATCAGAGAAAACATTTGGCATTTGGCTTTTTGGGATTGGCTAACTTCACTTAGCATTATGTTCTCTAACTCCATCCATTTTTCTGCGAATGCCATGATTTTATTCTCTCTATTGCTGAGTAATACTCCATTGTGTGTATATACCACATTTTCTTTATCCATTCATCTACTGAAGGGCATCTGGGTTGGTTCCACAGTTTAGCTATTGTGAATTATGCTGCTATAAACATTGATGTGGCTGTGTCCCTGTAGTATGCTGTTTGTAAGACCTTTGGGTGAACACCAAGGAGTGGGATAGCTGGGTCATAAGGTGGATCCAATCCAAGTTTTCCAAGGTATCTCCATACTGCTTTCCATATTGGTTGCACCATTTTGCAGTCCCACCAACAATGTATGAGTATGGCTTTTTCTCCACATCCTCACCAACATTTATTGTTGTTTGTGTTCTTAATAGCTGCCATTCTGAGAGGTGTGAGATGAAATCTTAGAGTGGTTTTGATTTGCGTTTCTCTAATTGCCAGAGATGTTGAACATTTTTTCATGTATTTGTTGACTGATTGTATATCTTCTTCTGAGAAGTGTCTGTTCAGTTCCTTGGCCCATTTATTGATTGGGTTATTTGGTTTTCTGGTGTTAAGATTTTTGAGTTCTTTCTATATTCTAGAGATTAATGCTCTATCTGACATGCATGTGGTAAAATTTTCTTCCCAATTAGTAGGCTCTCTATTCACCTCACTGATTGTTTCTTTTGCTGAGAAGAAGCTTTATAATTTAAATCTATCCCATTTATTGATTCTTAATATTAATTCATGTGCTACAGGATTCTTATTAAGGAACTCGGGGGCCTAATCCAACATGTTGGAGATTAGAGCTTAAGACGAAAGAAATTAAAGGGATACAGATAGGTAAACTAGAACTCACATTCTCATTATTTGCTGATGATATGATTTTATACCTAGAAGACCCAAAAAATTCCACCAGAAAACTTCTAGAATTCATAAATGAATTCAGCAAAGTAGCAGGATACAAAATCAACACCCATAAATCTAAGGCATTTCTATATATCAGTGACAAATCCTCTGAAAGGGAAATGAGGGAAACTACCCTGTTTACAATAGTATAAAAAAATAATATACTTGGGAATCAACTTAACCAAAGACATGAAAGACCTCTATAATTAAAACTACAGAACACTAAAGAAAGAAATTATAGAAGACCTTAGAAGATGGAAAGATCTACCCTGTTCTTGGATAGGCAGAACTAATATTGTTAAAATGACCATACTACCAAAAGCACTATACAGATTTAATGCAATGCCAATCAAAATCCCAATGACATTCCTCCATAGAAATAGAAAAAGCAGTCATGAAATTCATCTGGAAAAATAAGAGACCCAGAATAGCTAAAGCAATCCTTAGCAAGAGGAGTGAAGCAGGTGGCATCACTATACCAGACCTTAAATTATACTACAGAGCAGTAACAAAAACAGCATGGTATTGGCACCAAAATAGGCTGGTAGACCAATGGTACAGAATAGAGGACACAGAGACTAACACATATAATTTCAGTTATCTTATATTAGACAAAGGCGCCAAAAATGTACATTGGAGAAAAGATAGCCTCTTCAACAAATGGTGCTGGGAAAACTGGAAATCCATATGCAACAAGATGAAATTAAACCTTTATCTCTCACCATGCACAAAATTCAACTCAAAGTGGAACAAGGATCTAGGAATTAGACCAGAGACACTACACCTAATAGAAGAAAAAGTAAGCTCTCATCTCCAACATGTTCTTTGTTTTAGATGCCAGTAAACACAGAGTCTATCTTAAGGGTAAATAATCACAAATATGTGTACCCTGAGCACATGGATTTCATTCTCTGTCACCCCTTCTGTTATCTCACCTCAACTCTACTCAGCAATAATCATGAACTTCTGTTTATATTTTCCTTTATTTCTGATCCTTGCTTCTTTATACTAACATTTTATTATTCACATTTTAGCTTTCAAATGTCTCAAATATTTTCAGAAACGAGGCAAAAATACGTAAAGAATAAAACAATATGAGTAGTCAATACACTCAGAGAACTTGAATCATTTCAGGCACACAGCCCAAGTCCATTATACGCCTACAAGCTGTGTGCCTGTACCTGCAATTGTAGTTTACAGTTTCTTCTATTTTTCAGTATTTCACTTTCTTTTTTGTGTCCTCCCATTAAGAATAAAGTTAAAAGGTTTTTGAGAGAATACATTTCCATTCATTATAGCAAAAATGTGTTGGGAGACTTTTATATGCAAGTATCAAAAGAATCACACTAGTACTAACAAGAAAGAATTGCATTATAATGTCATTTTTGCAGTACCAACATGTTCTTTTTTCTAAAAGAACTAAGAGTAGTTTGTGGGGTGAGGAAGCAAGCTAAGGACAGACACCACTCTCGTGCTTTGTATGCCTTATCCATATTTACCATGTGCCTGAAATCTTTCCTGATTCCTGTAGGAAGACTATCATGCCAAGAATTTAAAAGTCTCTTTCTCTTAACTCCATTAAATATCTTCCAAAGATATATAGGCCAGTAATGGAAAGAAAAAGAGAACAGATAAAAATTGAGACCTTCCTAATGGAATTTAAAGCTCAATAATATGTACTTTCAGGTGCAACTAATATTTACTTAGTGAAGAACAGGGTAATTGGGGCAGATGTTCTCCGATAGATGGGTACGAATGTGAGAGATCAAATACACCATTAAGAGCAGCATGAGACTGGTATTTGTTTTGGACTTCATTGAGCAAATTAACTCACTTGTGAGTATCTTATCAAAAAATGTAGCTTACTCAGAGGAAGAAATGTATTGGTGAATTGATAATTTGTTGTATTTACATAAAAATAAAAAGTACATAAATGTTCCTTGAAAACAAATTTGTGTGTGTGTGTAAGAAAGGGAAATTCACATTGATACAGAGTGTAAAAAAAAAAAAAAATAAATAGAAACATGTGTAACAGTTCTGTCTAGGTCACTAATGAATTTGAGGATATTTCTAGAGGAGAATGGGGGTTTTAACTACAGATTTTATCAACCACATTAATATATAGTGCTATTACTGGTTAAAGACATTATGTTGTGGTGAAAAGTGTACTAGAATAGCAAGTAGTAATGGAGTCTTTGAGCCAAGGTCTAACTTTTATTTGCAATGTGACCTCAGACATCTAATTTAATTTCCATAAGCCTCAGAAATATTTCTATCTATTTGGCCCAATTGTTAAACAATAGAAGGACAAAGGAACAAAGGAGAATATTAAAGCATCATCTATTCCAAAGATACTAGTGCTACCATTACTTTATTATTTAACACTGTTAAGCTTTTATTTTCTAGTATTATGCAATCGGCATGTAAAATATTCCTCTATTGATTTTAAGTATGCTACAGATTCATCTGTAACATAAAAAGGAAACAGTAAGGAATTTCACCACCAGCAAAAACAAAACAGCATTTTGAGTGCTTTAATATGCTATAATCTAGGAATGAAAATGGCAGTCATGATCTAAGTGTGCTAAGACTCTCAACACAGAGATAAATAGTTGCAGATAAACAGTTTCAGAGGCCATGTGACAATACTAGACAGAATTTTGATTTATGAAGAAATGATGACAGAGTGGCAAACCCTATTCCTGAGCTACTGTTGCCTTGTCTTTTAGAAGATCCACTTCATAGAACATTCTGAAACAGGATTCTGAAAAGCATGGCCTGAAGACCAAATCAGCGTGTTGCCTGTTGTTGTAAATAAAGTTTTATTAGAACATAGTCATGCTCATTCAATTATGAATCCCCATGTTTCATGCTACATTATCAGAGTTGAGTAGTTAAAAAAGAAACTATGTAGCCAAACATATTTAATCTCTGGCCCTTTACAAAATGTCTGGTGAGCCTGTCTAGATCATTGCCTTATTGATATAATGGGAAATCTCTCAGAATTTGAGCAAGAAGTATGATTGAACCCTTCAATCTATATATGTAGTTATAGCCTTGGGTATTGACAAATGATCAATATTAAATTCTTGTCTTCAATTGCTTTGAAACATAATAATTCTCAAATGTCAATGTGAACTTCAATTTGGTAGTATAAGAGTAAAATGATGACATTTTCTTGGAACAAAGCAGATACTTCCTACGCTGCCTCCCCTCCTTAGGATGTCTCCTTGAGAATACAATAGGCCTTATAAAAGCCTTGACCTTTATATTTTACAAAGCAAGTTCATGGGTTTTCTAATCCTTGGAACTATGAACACCTACATCCAGAATTAGCTCAGGACTATCTAACAGATGAGAAAAGCACAAATTCTGCCCTTCTGTCTCTCAAGGAATTAAAGGAAGTTTTAATTGTTCTCTTCTACTTTTTGTATAAATGTGTGCAAAATGTTGTCTAGAATTTGTAGTCACTTTTACCTAATATGTATGAAATGCTGACACTGCCTACCTAATATTAAAATTATGTCCTCTCTCTCCCTTCACATACATTACTAATGGGGAGGGCTATTTTTTTTGGGAGAACTGTCTTATTTTACTAAAAGCAGTCTATTTGTAGCTCTGGTGTGGTAACCAGGATTCTGCATTTCTAATAAGCAACCAACTGATGCTAAAACTGATGCTCCAAGATCACACTTTTGAGTTACTAAATGCAAATAGGAAAATATGTTTTATATTTCTAAAACTAAACTTAGTTTTTGAAACTCCACTGCCACTCATGGTCACTTGCAATTTAACATTCATTCTGTTTTGGATAACAACTGAGTCAAATGCATGTCTCTCCCTTTTTCCTTTTTCTTAAGTACTTTTGATTCCGAGATGCAGACAACGCTTATAGCTGGCTCAGGTATTTGTGTGCCTTTTCTCTGTACTCTGATGACATCAGCCAAGTTTCACTTTGCTTCCAGGGTGTTATCAGCTGTGTTGCTTTTGTTGCAGGTGTAGTCTTCACAGCATGGTGAATGCTAGGTCCATCCATGTTCTCTGAGTCTCAGGCTCAGAATATTTGTTTCATCTTGGCTTTCTCAGGACTTCTTGAACCTTACAAATCCCCTAGCTATTTACTGTCCACAATCCTAAAGACTCTCACTTTAGATGGCATCTTTTGGAGTCAACAAAGTAGCCGTGTATATATTGCATGGCTCCTTCAAAATCTTAAGGTTGTCTGGATTATGATAGGGTGAATGGGGCTGTAAAGCAAACTCAGCCATTTCCCAGTATCTTGAAGCCCACCTATGGTTTCTGTCATCTATGTTCTCTACTTCATTCTCCTGAAACTCACTTAGGATACAATCATAATGGGCATTCCTTTTAGTGAAATTTACTTACCTTTATGATCCTCATTTTATTTAAAATTTTACATATCATTTATCATGAATTACTTAACATGAATTTTGATTTTTTTTTTTTTTTTTTTTTTTTGGTACCAGGGATTGAACTCAGGGGCATTCAACTACTGGGCCACATCCCCAGCCCTTTTTTGTATTTTATTAGAGACAGGGTCTCACTGAGTTGCTAAGTGCCTCGCCATTGCTAAGGCGGGCTTTGAACTCGTGATCCTCCTGCCTCAGCCTCCCAAGTGCTGGGATTACAGGCGTGCGCCACCGCGCCCGGCTTGAATTTTGATTTTTTAAACACATTAATTTAAAATATTATTTTTTAAAATCAATTGCTGAATTTTGGAGGCCCCTTAAATTTTACACTTAAGGCAAGTGCCTCACGTGTTTCCCACTGTGACAAGCCAGTGACATTCCCCTTTCTCTTACTGACCGGTGAGACCCATTAGGTGGGAAACACACACTTGAATTATTCATCATCATAACCTACACTTGTTAGTGGATGACCTCACTGTTTAGATTCCTTTGGAGCCTGGCTTTATTGACTCTCAAGATTCTTCTTGGGGTTTGGGAATGTAGCTCAGTGGTAGAGCATTTGTTTAGCTTGTGCTAAGGCCCTGGGTTCAATTCCAATACTGAAAGAAAACAAAATAAAAAACTCCTTTTCCTCATTCACATAGCAAGTCTAACTTGTGAACTATATGTCTTGACTTTTAAAACTTGTTTTCTGCAATGAGTTTTTGTAAAGATGTTTTGTAACTCAGTTGATTATTTTATTTCTTGATTAATAAACAGCTGGCTCCAGTTTCTATACAGGATGTCATTATGCAAAACCATGGCTTTTTCTCTGTGAATAATAAAAAAATAGTATCTGAAAATATTATGTTATGGTTTGGATATGAAGTATCCACCAAAGAGCCATATGATGAAGACTTGGCTCCCATTGCAGCAATGTTCAGAGGTGGGGCTTTTAGGAAAATATTGAATCACGAAGACTCATCACCTCATCAGTGGATTAATCCACTTAATGGATTAAATTTTTGAATGGCTATTAAGAGACGGTGACAGGCCTCATTGAAGGGTATGAATATGCTATTGGAGAATATATCTTGTTCTGTGACTGTTCCTCTCTCTTTCTCTGTTTCCTGATGTCATGAGCTGAGCAGCTTTTCTATACCACACCTTTCTGCATCATCTCAGGTACAAAGAAATGTAGGTGGTGATCAGGGACTGTATTCACTGTAACCATGAGCCAAAATAAATATATTTTTTTCTTCATGAATTTTATGTCAGGTATTTTGGTCACAGTAATGAAAAGCTGACTAATATATTATCCTATAATATTTGTAATAATAGCTAAGGTGAGACTAAGCTAAGTAGAAAACTAAGGAGTTGACTAGTGTCTAGCTTCTACATTGGAACTAAAAGGATAATAACATTTTTTTTAAAGGAAAGGGAGGAGAGATAGTATCAGTGGTAGAGTGTGTGTCAGCATTCAAGGCTCTGGATTTAATTTCAGGGGTGGGTGGGGGTGGACAGAGAGGGAAGAAGGGAGGATCTATTTGGCTTTAAGCTCCTCTGAGGTTGGGATTGGATTGCATATGTTTTGGCAGATAAAGGAGGGCTTAAAAATATCTGGTAAATAAGTATAGGATCATACTTGACATTTTCATAATGCCATTGTTTATTTCTTATTTATTATATTTTTTGGCTTCTCAAAGAAATTGACCAGAATAAGAAAATCAATCGTGACAGCATGTTTCCTCCAACTATTTATTTTATACAGAGGCCACGAGTTACTTAAAAATACAGAACTTTTAAAAGCATTAAAAAAAAAAAAAAAAAAAAAAGAATTTCAGTGCAGTTTCCCTTTGAAATCAAAGATGAAGTAGAATGTGAGTGGGAGGAAAAGAAGCAGGAGGCCAGAGAGAGAGAAAAGAAACCTTCCGAATTGATTTAGAAAAGAGATAATGAACCAGACAGAAGGAAAGCATAAAAGATCCTCTATATGTGAAATAACTTGCTACTAGTTGCAGAGGGAGAGAGAGTGGAACAGCCTGAGGTGGATGTGTGGGAGGCAAGAGGGCTCTCCGGGAGCTATGAGGTTAAGGAAACAGCTGTGTGCGCCGCGGGATGACAGCTGACCTCCTACTCAGGAAAGGAAATCAGTAGGAAGGACCGGAGAATGTCTGACTTCCCCGCTATGGCTTTCAAATAGCTGGTGGCTTATTACTATGAGAGCCCTGAGACATACTTTCAATGATCATTTATATCCACACAGTTGAGTTTTTTAATGACATAACATTACTCCTCCGGGAGAGGGACTTGAGGACAGGGAACAGTCGGGTCTACAAGCAACTCCCACAAGGAGCGCTCCAGAGAGCTGGCTGGCTTTGGAGCACTAAAGCAGCGCTTCCCTTACATCCCAGGCGAGGCTTCTGAAGCAAGGGGTTTCTTTTAAGGTGTTACTCTACCTTTCTTCCCCTCAACTCCACCTAAATGAATCTAAAATAAGTCGAAGACAGAGGAAAACTAAAATAATAACGACAATGATAATGCCAATATTGTCTTAGTTATGAATTTTAATACTATCTTACAGTCCTGTTTAATAAAAAAAGGACAATTTATAATGTTTATTTAATGTGGCTGCCTCCGGATATGATTAGTCTTGTTTTCATGTTTTAGGTGAGGATTTTCACATTTTTTATTTGTATACTGTTTACTTAGAGCCACATAATTAAGCAGCTTAGAACACCTCCTCCGTAGCCACCACCTCTACTTGCTTAACGTGATTCACGAGTGAATAGAAGATCAGACGGTAGATGGTGCTGTTATTTCAAAGACCACACAGGACTGTCGATTTCCAGATTCTCTTAAGAGGACAGTGAGAGAAAAGTGTGAAAACTTGACTGACATAATTTTTTGGTTTACAAAGGTTATGGAGTAGAAAGTTATTTTTCGTAGTGACCTATTCTGTCCCTTTTGGGGGTAAGATAACAATAGCAGCTTCCCTTAGTAATTAATAACTTCTGTCTTTCTAGAAGAGAAAATAAAAATAAGAAAAAAAAAAAAAAAAAACATTCACGGTTAATTTTCTCCTTGAAGCACTAACCATCACAGATGCTGCTGCTCATACCGACTGCCATTACAGACAGATAGCAATTCACAAGCGCTCAGCAATGCAGAAGATATTAAAATGTAAAACACATGAATGTGAAGTTTCCTTAAAAATACTGAAAAAAGCTTTTTCTAATATAAAGCAATTTATATGTAAAACATCTGTAATCACAAAAGCACCTTAAATACAATATTCAAATGCAAGCAATAAAAACCCTGTATCTGAAGATGATAAATCAACATATTAAAAGCTTGCCTCTCCTGGCAGCAGATGCTCTTTGAAAGAGAATTGGTAACAGATGCATACCATAGAGGGGGTTCAGACCGTGGTGACACAGGCAAGGGGCTGCGTGCAGCCAGAGCTACACGGCTGGATCATAGGACCTGCAGCTAAAGCACAATTGCTGTCGAGGTTCCTAAAGAGCAACACTAGAAGTTGTCTCTTTAAAACCCCATTACTCACACTTAATGACCATTGATGGAAACTCTTTGCCTCTCCATTGCAAAGGCTTAGGTTATGTTCATTTTTCATGCTCCAAAAACATATGGTGATGGGTTGTCTAAAGTGTGAACCAAACTATCTCTCTAAATTTGCAAGCACAGACATCTAAGTGTAAAGAACAATTTAAACCAAATGACTGATGGTATTATGAAAATGATGACAAACACTGATATTTAACATTTGGGTAATTAATTGCATAATTTGTAATCTGCACTTTTTTTGCATCAGAGAACCAGATATAATTTCAAACATTCATTTTTAAGAAATATCAAAGAGTGCTTTATAGATTATTTAAAACCCTTGAGCTTCTAACAGGATAATTTTTAATTAGAAATAATGGTTTTCAGTTGTTGATTCAGTGTTGTTATTACTTCAGAATTGCTAATGTCTTTATGTCCATTGCATGCCTTCTAATTTTGACTATTATAAGAGGAAAAGAAATATTTCCCTCACCTGCAACTAGGTTCACGACTGAAAACTGTAACAAAAGACAGTTAACAGGAGAAAGGCATATGAATTTACTTAAAACACATTTTCAATGATAGAGGAGTCTTTACAAATGAAGACTCAAAGAAAACAAGAAAGTGTCTATTTTAATTCTTAGGTTTAATGAAGAGAGGACAGTGTGGACCAGTATAATTGAAAAATGGGATGTGATCTACTGCTAGTAAGCTGGGAGGACCTGCTTGTTCAGATTCTTCTCTTTGTCCTGTCATCTTTTTTTATGAGGATGTTCCTTTCCTCTGGGTATAGTGAGGATGCCTCTCAAATGAGGATCTTCTGACCTGCCTCAGAGGAAGGGCAGAAAATTCTTTCTAGGTTTTATGATCTGCTTCAAGGGAGAAGAATGATGGGGGTATGAGAGGGACACCTGACTTCTGTTTTTCTCAAATGTCAAGGTACTGTATTTTTAGTAAATGTGTCCTTTACTATTACAGAATCATATGAATAAACTAAACAATAAGTAGTTTGTAATTTTTGGTAAATTGTTTGAAAATACTTGCTTATGTTGCTTTTATTTCACCATTGTATTAGCCAGGGTTCTCTAGAACGATAGAATCAACAGAATATACATAATTATAAGAGGGAGTTTATTCCTTTGACTTACATAGTCATAGGCTGGATAGTCTTGCAAAGGCTGTCTGCAGGCTGGAAAACTGGGGAAACCAGGAACTGCTCAGTCCAAGAAGTTGGAAGCCTCAGAACAAGAGGGACCAATGATGCCACCCCACCTACAAAGCCAAAAAGCTGGAAATTCCTGGAGAGTTTATTGTTAGAGGTCCAGGTCATATTCAATCTACTTGTCTTTTCTGAAAAATCTACCTCAAACCCAATAGGTCCTGGAGAATCATGGCTTTAGTTTTCCAGTATGGTTGATGACTTTAAATAAAGAATAATCTCTTCTGGCCAACCCTTGACAGATGATGAAGAGTAAAAGTTTTAGTTAAGAACTTCTGAGTGTTCATGTTCTATATATTGTTTCTCATTATCTTTGCTTCTCCTTTTCTCAGTTCCTAGGAATCTGTGCTTTGGTGCTTTCCCTGAAGGTTATCCAAGTCAAATCTCTTTCATGTTAAGCAAGATTTGCATTTCTCCTGCTTTGGTGGCCTAGTTAGGATTTATAGAGCATAATGTTCCTAGATAACGTAAGATGACCACTCATGGACTGCCAGACCCTTAGCTCCATTCTTTACATATGGTAGATCACCTATCCACCCCAGTTTCTCAAATGTTTCTCTGCCAATAATTTGGTAATTGCCATATTGCACTCATCCTACTTTTCAGCATATTTTACTCCTTGAATATACTTCATGATCCTTTAAGGACAAGAATTTTGTTTTCCTCCTTTTCTTTCATATTTCTAGGATATTTATATAGTGAACATGAGCATTAACCAATGACAATATGTAAGGAAAAATCCCCCTGAAAAATTACACACTGTTACTATCTAGTCTATCAGAATTTCTAGATATCATGAAACACTGACTTTTCATTATATCAATCAGGTGCTTAAATGTTGTAATGAGATTTAATTTTGTTAGTAATTTTATAATTTTATTGGAGACTTTCCTAAATATGGTTTATACACAACTGATGGTTCTCATAAATTAGATAAATATATTTTGTTAATTTTTTTTTTAAAATTATTTTTTAGGGTGGAGGATAAGACAATAAAATATTTCTTAACTTTTGATGTTCATGAATTTCTACAGTACTTTAATGCTTCAACCTTCATACTCCTACCTCATGCCAATTACTAATAATATAGACTTTAAATAAAGAATAATCTCTTCCACATTCGATTTCTAAAAAATGTGTAATAAACTTTCATATTCATGATGCCTTTGAGAAACCTATAAAGAAATTTAGTGAGAAATCATAAATTCCCTATGGTTAGAAGGATTTTCACCCAATTTTCCTGTTCAAAGTGCACTGAAACTTGATAATGCTTTAGAAAATATAGTATGTGTCTTTCAAAGACTTGCTTATCTTTTTAATATGCTGTTTTCTCACTCTTCTCTTTCTCCATTTTTCTCTTTTTCCTTTTAACACCTAATGTCACAAATACATGCACAAAATACATTTTCAATGTTTTTCTCTGCTGCTGTTTGATGAAATTTGGGTGCTCATAAGTTCCATGGGAGACAAAAAACAAAGATATTCTGAGCTATGGATGTGTTTAGAAAAACTTGTTTTTCTAAATTTGTTATAAATGTGAAATATAAAACACAGTGTATAATTAAGGAGATGATATCATTTAGGCTATTGGAACAAGGGGAACTTTCATTAATGAGGAATATATAAAAAAAAAAAAATGGAAGGGATCAGTGGTTTTGTCAAGGTCTATCAGGGAGTCCTCTGCCAGTTATATTTTACTCATAAGGAAGAATGGAGGAGTCTTTCCTGAGTTATTGAGGAACATGGAAGTGGGATTATCTGGGAATAATCATGGACAGGGTGGCCCTTTGCTATTCTTCATTGGTTGCTACACTAAGGAACAGGAGCACAGAGCTCACATAAAATTCAACAATGTTACAGGGAATTGGGATGGGAGAATGCTAGGAAAAGTTAATGCATACAGCTAAAAAAGAAGTCTGAGGTCTTTGAGGTCAAAAACAAAAGATTTGAGTCTGGGTGTAGTGCCATAATGGCAAATCTTATGTCTGGAGGAAGAAGTGATTTTAATTGTATAAATTAGAAACTGTAGAGAATGTGTTTCTAATTCTCTTAGCTTAATTTTCTCCACCCCCCATCTCTAAATTCTTAATTAGAGATGTGGAGTTATGGCTCCCTTAGAACATGAAAGGCCCCTGGAATGGAAACTAGAATAATGAGAAGAGATGCAGCATAGGAAGATTCTGAAAGCATCCTTTGAAAGTGACTGTGTTGGAAATTTTTATTAAACCTTCCATAAACAAGATTAGAATTTCAGAGACAAATGAAAACATGATTCTGGCCTTAAAGTGCTAGTAAAGGTTTTAACCTAATTTCTAAGAAGCATAGTCTGTGCAATGATTGTTCCCTAAGCTCTCTTTCGGCAATGGCCCTGAAGTAAGCCATCACATAGCTCTACTTAGTGTCAGCTAACCCCTGCATTACTTATAGATACATGCTAATTAGCAAGGCCTACAGAAATAGGACCTGTTTCACAGAATTGGTGGGTTTGTATTGGTCATTGTGGAAAGAAAAAGACTAACTGCAGCCAGGGTTCCTTGTCAGACAAATGACGATTTGTCTAAGAGGACATCATATGGATAGATGTGACAATAATTACCTGTTATGTACAAGTGTGTAACACACACTTCCTCACACTTGCACACATACATAAACACACAATTAAACTAAATGTCTCCAAGACAATTATCAAGGCCAGCTTTGAGACAGGGTTTTGCTAAATTGTCCAGAATGTTCTTGAACACATTGGCTGAAGCAAGCAATCTTAAAGTGGCTTGGACTATAGGCACAGGCCACCACACCTGGTTCTCACTTTACTCTTTGTGTTTCTCTTATTCATCTAACTTACCATTGACAAGGAAAATGAACTTCAGCCTAAGAAAATGCATTGTTCAAGATAATTTGATCACATATCTAAATCTACAACCAGGAGTTACAAACTACATTTTTTAAAGTTATAAATAAATGATAAATAATATAGTAAATGAATGCTTGACAGACGAAAGCAGGTAAGTAACAAATGGATAATCTATCCATGAATATAAATCTTAAGGTAAGGAATAATTCATTTGGTATTATTAATTTTAACTATCAAATGAAGAAGAGAAAAGGATACCAACAAGTGCATTTTCAGTTATGTCGCTTATTTTTACTTAGTTTATTTTTGTGATACCCACTTGCTATTTTAATAACAAAAGGCTGCATATAACTGTGATTTATGGGAAGTGTAAATACATCACAATTTGTTCTACTGAAACTTAAGATAGATTGAGATTTTAAGGCAAACAGAACTTTGCTCTGTAGCACACGCTCTGCCTCAGCATATGCTGACTACCATTTTCATTTCAGCTTTGCTTTATAATGTAGAAGACAGTCTTCTTTTTCACATAACGTTTAAGTGGTATATGATCAAGCAATTGTATTATTAATCTCAAATATATGAAGGATACAGAAATATTTCATTATAGACATAGACAATAATATCTTCAAGTTTCATTTTCTGAAACTGTCATATCAGTATCTTACAATTAACACATTTGGGAAATAATTTGTGATGATCTTATCAATTTTAATGATATACAATTCTAGATAAGAGATCAAATATAAGTATTTTAAGGTGCCTAATACAACTAATTCTTCATTATCTTAAGAAGTCTACATATATGTGAACACACACACACACACGTTTCTATTCCATTTAATTAAACATAATATGCACTATGATATTGTCCAAAATGTGAATACTGAGAGAGAGAGAGAAGAAATTTAAAAAAAAAATAGATAAGTAGGCCATGGGAGTGGAGAAAGGTAAAATAAAGAATAATGAGAAGAACTGTGGAAAAATGAGAAAATAAATATAAATGAGGTTAGTGAAATGGAAAAGTGAATAAGATATGTGAGGAAGGGTACCTGAAGGATCTGGTGACTGGAGTTACAGCAGTAAGGTTTTTGGTGACTTGAGAAGGGAGAGTCTTAAATGCCAGGATAAAGTATGTGATTACCACTGTGTAATGGAAGATAAGGTAGGCATTTGATAGAGAAACTTGTCAATATCACTCCTAGTTTAGTAAAAAAGTGAGATGACAATATGAAGCATAAATTAGAGAAGAAGAGACTGGAAGCGAATGCAATGAAGAGGAAATTGTTAAAATACTTCTGACACAGTTCAGATCCTCTGGCTCAGCAGCACTGGGGACAGAAGAGAGATCACAAAGACATAGAAAAGATACACATGACAAAGGTTAGGCAAGGGAACTAGAGAGAAAACCTGATGGTGACTCAAAACCTAGTAGAGAGAAGAAGCAGCATTGCAGAAGGAGGTCATGAAGTCCCCTCCGGGCTAGAGGAGCTGGCAGAACAGCTCCTGTTAGGTTGAGATATTTAACAACTAGCTAGGAATGAAGGCTTGAAACATGGACATGGGTGTCATGAAATTAAAAGTGAAAGTTGAAACTCTGAAGTTAAGATGATACTTTCAAAAGAAAAACATGAAACAAAAATGAAAAGATTGATGTTTAAACAGTAGATAAATTTACACTTATAAAGCAATTAGAGGAAGAAGAATGAACAAAAGCACCTGTGAAAGAATATTCTTAGAAGTCACTAAAGGTATAAGAAGTAGAGAAACATTTTAATAGTACACCTATTGAGAAAGTAAAAGGTAGGCCTAGTGCAGTGGTGCATGCCTCTAATTGCAGAGACTCTGAAGGCTGAGGCGTGGGGATCGCAAGTAAAGGCCAGCCTCAGTAATGTAGTGAGACATTCTGTCTCAAAATAAAACTAAATAAAAATAAAAAGGGCTAGGAATGTAGCTCAGTTCGATTCCAGGGTGGGAGGAGGAGTGAAAGATAGAAAGCGATGTTCAAAATTTTTATTGATTAAAATCAAGAATGTATCAATTAGGAGGCTGTAGTTATCTCTAGGAGAGCATTATCATTTTGAGCACAGCTGTGGAAAACTTGATTGTGTGCTATGGCTGGAGTATTGAGAAACAATGATAGAGACTCATTTTTTGAGTTACTTAGTAATAAAGGGGAACAAATTTGAAAGTGAACTAGCACTAGGACAATTTCTCTTTTAAAAACATGGAAGACAGAACACTTCAAAAGTTTTTTGTGTCTTGGGTCAACAACTAACTCATGAGCTTATGAAAAGTAATGTAGAGGAAAAAAATGAGAAAAAAATGAGAACTTTTCATCAAGAACATCAAGAATAATACCAGGATTGGTAGGGGGAAGACAGTGGGAAAGAGTTAAGATGTGGTTTTAAAGGAGATGTGGAAGCAAGATGGCATGTTTAAAAATACAGTAACATTCCCCAAACAGGATAGGATTGAAGGAATTTATGTTAAAGGACCTAAAATCAATACTATTTTGGAAGAACAATGCTAGAATTTGGGTTGGTGGCTAAAAAAGCCTGGGAAATATTTGGATTTCCCCTGTGGAAGAATGGAATAGGGCTTAATTTTAGATGAATACTAGAAAATAGATTCACACCAGGGATTCCCAATAACGACCATTTAAAAAAGGAGTCATGATCATTCTTTAACCTTCTCCTCCTCACTCTTATCTCTTTTGGTAAGCACAAGGCAGAAAGAAAGAAAATAAAAGTCATGAAGTAACTTCATCTGCATTAGAAGTCAATCTTAAGACAGGAGCCAGCAATAACAATGTTAGTTTTAGATACAATTTCAGGTCATATTTAGATTATAGGTAGAATAGCTATGTAAAAAACACATTCAGCCTAGTCCATATATTTACTAAGTTTTTAAATCAGTTTGTTCTCCCTTGTTATTATTGCATTCCATAAAATAATGACATTTGTTTGAACAATTCTTTAGTATTCAAAGGTGGAAGATAATCTGTAAGGAATCTTCTTCCTCTAGCTGTCTTTCTCCTCACATGTTATAAAACTTTTAAGAAGAAAGAGGTTTTGATTAATATTGATCTGAGATCTAACAATGTAAGTGAGACAGTGGGTCAGCTTTCAATTACTTACAGTCTGTGTTTTATACTTATACAAGGAAGGCACAAATTTCAGTATAAAAAGTACAGATCTGGATTCAGTCTGCATGAGAGTTGGTTCTAGCTTTAGCATTTTGGTGCAGATTAGAAAGACTCTCTCTTCTCATTTGTAGAGTGGGAATACTGAAAGTACCAAACTCACAAGACATAGTGACTGTGTAGTGAATGTATAGTTAATGAGTAATTAATGGCCCACAGTAAGTACTAAGTAAGCATTGACTCTATTTAACACATTTATCATTTATGATGTGGGAATTATACTTTCAGTATCAAACTTTTAACCTTAGTGATTCTCTTGAGACCTGTTATGTTTTTTTTCTGTGGTCAGGGGTACCAGGGATTAATTCCAGGGCACTCAACCACTCAACCACTGAGGCATATCCCCAGCCCTATTTTGTATTTTATTTAGAGATAGGGTCTCACGGAGTTGCTTAGTGCCTCACTGGTTGCTGAGGCTGATTTTGAACTAGCAATCCACCTGCCTCAGCCTCTAGAGGTATGTGTCACCATATCTGGCCCCCATTTTATTGCTTTTTAATGAAAAATGAGAATATAATTGGATCGACATGCTTCTCTCTCCTTTTATATGTATCTTTTTTGTTAACAAAAACAAATTCTAAACTAAAATCATAGTTGATTGATGGGTTTATACTTTTATTCAGATAAAATGGGTGTGTATGCTAAGATAGAAAATAAAATTGAGGGGCCAAGGTAGAAGTACTCTTTTAATTGGACAAACACTAATAAAATAGTTTTGATGGACAACTCTTTTTAATAAAAACCAATATGTCACTTGCCACAAAGAAATTAGCAAGCTCATAGGTATGAAGATGAAAAAGCAGAAATAATTCTAACAAAGAAAAGCAAAGCACAGGGGATTCTGTTTTGTCTTTTATATTTAGGTTATCAAAGGTGCCATTCTGGACTTGAACGTCATTTATGTTAATATCAAGCAAAAAATATGTTTAATCTTAACAGTATTCATACTGACATTCTTTACATTTTTTCCCCTGTTGCCCCCAAAGAAATACTTGCAGTGTAGTAGAAGAATGAAAGGGTATGGTGTAAAGTTTTGGTGATCTGGATTGATGTATGTTGAAGTAATTACGCCCAGCCTGCCTAAAAATTTTATGATATTTGAAATTTAAAAAATTAATGTTTTTTTTAAATTCAAGATTTTGATGTGCCTTTGCAGGGTTATGTCCTTGCTAAATATTACCCATTAGAAAAGAAAAGATTCAACTAAGATTAGCTTAAAAAGTAACTTCGAAAAGTTTTTTTTTTTTTTTTTCTTCTCCTCCTCCTCCTCCTTCTTCTTCTTTCCTGTCTCAAAATGTATCTCCATGAACAAATCAATCACTATGAAAGCCTTGGCTATACTTCCCAGGGGATGTGTAGTTGACAGTTCTAAATTTTCATCAATAGTATCTCTAAATCCATTATTTATTCTAAATTGTCTTAGCAGAAATATGATCATGACCCGGAAAAACTAAAAATCTACTAAGATCAAAATAGAACTGAAGCTATTTGGTTATCCAAAATTGACATATATAAATGTGATAATAAACCTTGGGATGAATTCCATCTGCATCCCAATCTCAGGTTAAATAAGCTTTATAAAGTTGGAGCATGACACTCAAGATGATGTCCACAGAGAAACTGCCCTTGGTAGTTTGGTAAGAGGATAAAGAAAAGAAAGGTAAATCTCAGTCAAATCTCATGAAAAAGTCAAGGGAATTCCATGACTGTCTCTAATCCTGAGTAAGAATTTTAATCATGGGCAGACTTCTGATTCAAAGGAAATCACTTCTCCTCTCAGGGCAACCCTGGAAAAACTACCCTTCTCTACTCCCCACTATGTCTACCTTAGATCTTTGTTCTAAGGCAATGATTCTAACCCCAGCTGTACATTAGAATATCCTAAAAAGCTTAAAAAATTGCCAACATCCTGGCTTCAACTTTGCAGATCCAGATTTAATTGGTTTGAACTGTAGCCAGGCATGGGTTCTTTTATGGGGTGCCCCAGGTAGTGATGATGTGCAACATGGCTGGGAGCTACTAATTTACATAAAGGTATCTTTTCTTCCCATCCTCCTCTAATATCCATAGTTAAAACAAACTCTATGCATCTTTTTATGTAAAAGGAATTATAAAAGAAAGGCAAAGGTATTTAATAATTCTATTAAAATCTAATTGTGTGCTATCTCTATTAGCATCAAAGCTATATAGTAAATTTCTCTCTGCCCATGACTTAACATGAGGCACAATAATAAAGTTTGCCCAAACCCCTCCTGTTCACTGATTTCCTTATATACCTCCTCCCATCTTGTCTTCTTCCCATGGTGCCTTCATGCTGTACCTAAATTTCTGTCTTTCCTCCATCTGGATTTGCCCTCTTGACTATGACCCATACCACTAATAGCATGCTGTGTTTCCATCTGTCCGTGTGCCTCTTTTCTCCTAGGTGGGAGCTTATAAACTGCTCAGGTGGTTATACTCTGGAGCCTCAACGTTTTTATATGCCTACATGTGATCTGTCAATTCTTCAAGTAGTGTTTTGTTTTATTTGTTTGTTTGTTTTCTCAAAGGAGTGAGAATTTCAAGTACATTAGTAGAGCACAGAAGAGAAATTTTGGCATAGCACAGCATTTCCCAAATTGATTCTCTAGAAATCTGGTCCTCCAAATGATTTTAAAGAAACTTTTAAAAGAATTGGTAAGACAAGTTTGTTAAAGACTGCATTCTATGACCTTCTCTAAACAATACATAGGTATGTTAACATACTAAGAGCACTGAAAATTCCTTTAATAGCTTGTTTTTAACTTCATTTTGTGCAGCCTTTTCCCAAATTACCTAACTTCCTTACTCAAGTTTTCTTCATACAACTTCTCTTATTGCACATTGTGTATAAAATTGCTCTCCAATTAACTATTTCTTTTGTGAGTTCTAACTAGAACAGTTGAGAATGAATTTTAGTACTTCTGATGACCTCATTATCCCTAAATGAAAGAGAAACATAGAATAAAAATAATAGAGAAAAGTTATTTATGGAATAATTATTACATAATGATAACATATTGTTCTATTGTAGGGAAGGAAAAATTATTCCTCTGCTCTCTTAGGATCAGGACCAGGGATTCCAAATTAGATTAACAACAGACAAATAAATATGAGAAATGATATACAATTTTATTTGGTGATAATATTTAATTTTATGTCCCAAACAGCCTTTACAGAAAAGAAATGAAGATCCTAAGACATTATTACATTTGGTAACTTATGTACCATTTTAACAAAAGGCAATAAATTGTGGAGAAGTACCAAGATAAGGCTTCTAGGGGTGGTGGATTGTGAGAAGGTAAATGTATTGGGGCACATTACTGGAAGACTGGAGATACTCAGTAAGATTTGGTTCATGCCGATCCATCTCAATGCCATTTTCATCTCCAGGGGTAAAGGTTGTTTTTCCATTTCTGGAACAAAACAAAGGGACACTTCCAGGGGAAAATTTATGATTTACTTTTAGCAGATAGCAGAAAGGCAGAGAGATTTTTCTGTCTGCACTTCTCAATTGTCTTCAGATTAAAAAATTCTTTATGCCACAGTGGCATATTTTCAGATAGCATATTCTGATCCTTCTTACTGTATTATCTCTTCCTATATATATGTGTATGTGTATACATATCATATGTACATATGATATGTAAACATTTTTATATATGTGGTATATATCAGTCACTGTGTTAAGTATATTTATAAATGAAGAGGACTCTAAAATATTTTTGTTACACATCAATGCATTGAATTCTCACTTATGCATAAAAGAAGTATGACTATATTCTGTGCTTTGTAAAAAAAAAAATAAATAAAAAATAAACCTTAGAGTCATTAGAGCACATATCCAAGACAAGGCAGGTAAAACATAAAGAACATGGAATTCAAAATTCTTTTCAATTTCAGGCACATTTCCTTACTTCTCTGAAAGTCTATATCCTATGCTATCAAGGTAAAAGCACAGGTGGAAATTTGCACAGTAAGGAAACAGTGGATTTTCTTTGTATACATAGCACAACAACCAATTCCTTTATCAATATAAGCAGTTTATCTTATTTTATTATTAAAATATTTTCACTCTCATTTGTAACAAAAGCATATATTGGCAATAACATAAAATAAAATTTATAGTAAGTAAAGAAATTCCTCTATGCTTATTACAGATAGGCTTCAAAATTGATTCTTATCTTTTTAGTAGACATTGTAAAAAGAGAAACAGAATCCATTGCATGACTTATAGTATCCAAAACATAAAAAACAAACAAGTGACTAAACACAGGCAATGTTTTTTTGATACTGAGATAAAAGATTCTTGTTTCCCAAGGATACTCACAATTAACACTGTGAATAATATCCTCACAGTAGATATTATATGCATTTTACCAAGTTTTTCAACGTACCAAAGCATAATTCAGTAAAATGAATCACCTGGTGATGTGGTGGTAGTATGGTGCTAGTGGGGAGACAAAGGGAGAAGGTGGGATACCATGCAATCCAGATGTACTGTTCTCCGTTGGTGTCTGTGAATTGAAGCACGAGTTATTTAGAGTATTGAGAGAAATGGATGAATTGTAATACATTCAAGCAAATCTTCATAAATATTGCTTTTCTTAGTCCCAGGCAGACTTTAATTGTTATTTAGCAGCAATGAGTGCCAGGTTATATCCCTAGCATATGCCTAGACCATCTATTATCTAATAGAGAAAAGCTGATTATCAAACATATAAAACATGTCTTTCTGGCTATTTCTTTTAAGTCTCTTTGAGCCCCTTCTCCTGACCTTCCCCTTCTCTGACCCAATACTCCTTAAAGGTAGCTCTTAAATGTTAGAGTTCAGAACTGTTAAAATAGTTTGGTATACTCTTCATATTTTGACTTTGCTTTCTTGCCAAAAATTGGAAAGTAGGGTTGGTGGCCATAAGGAGTTCATGGTATAGTGATCAATCCCTCCTGAAACTGCTCCCCATGTGCATTTTTTCCAGAAAGGATGCTGACTCTTCTTTAGCCATTCACCATCTGGCCTCGCCCATTCCACATTGACATGGTTCAAATACAGGAAAGATCATTATAATCCCTCTCCTGAAATCCATACAACCACTTACTCTGGCACATGGCTTTGGCTCTTCTACTTGGTATGAGCTGCAAGAGGAAACTTCCTCTCTTCTTTCTATGTTAGCACTAAAACTTTCATGACCATGTGTGAAATTGGTTCAATTAAGTTCCTGAAATACAAAATTATATGAACTAAAGAGATAGTTGCTGAGAAAATACAGAAAATGCTTCCCATCACATCCATCATGTAGTTATGCTGAGTTTGTCTAAAAAAAAAAAACAAGTTATGGAGAGTCCAGAAACCAAAATATTATTTTGCCTTTTTTACAAGTCATCTATGTAATGGATATTTTTAGTACAATTCAACCAGGGCCCATGAGAGAGAGAGAGAGAGAGAGAGAGAGAGAGAGAGAGAGAGAGAGAGAGATATTGAGAGAGGGGGAAGAGGGAGAAAGTGTGGAGGGAGGGTGGGAGGGAGGGAGTAGAGAGGAAAGATGAATAGAAGATATTTTTCATCTTGTTTTTCTCCTAGAAATTCTGAAATTGGCTATGTTCCTTTCACAGGGAAATAAAGCCAAGGACAAATCAGTCACATTTCCTGAATTATGTAATTGAAAAGATAAACAAGTTTTCTGGCTTTCATTTCTATTAGATAGCAAAAAGATTTGGTGGAAGGTTGGGACATTCCATGTTATTTGAACCTTTTTCTCTCCAAATCCTTGCTATAGGTGCTCAGAAAGTATTTCCCTTCTGAAAGCTTTATTTATTTACTCTTTATTTATTAGTGTGTGTTTATTAATTCCAGGGATTTTTTGTTGTTGTTGTTGTTGTTGTTTTTTTTTAAGAATGTTGGGTGAAATTTAGGAGTCAGAACTAATGAACAGGACAGAGAAATAGGGATGACCAGAGGATGGCAGGTATTTGAAAAAAAAAAAAAATCTTTCAGTATGTGTGTCTCTGCTGATGGTGCCATTTTGTAGGTAGGTGACTGGGTTGTGGGAGATTAAATAATCCCTATTTCTAAAAGGTCAAGAGAACTTCTTGTTATATCACGTGCTTCAATGCTTCAAAGTTGAGGTCTCCAAGAGTGATGACAGGATTGTGTGGAATCCCACAATTGAGGGAAAGGTCAGAGGTGAAAATGAACAAGGAGGTGGAACACTGGTGATGTTTGGTAACACGCTGCAAAAGACTACAGAGAAATAGCAAGAGGGCCGTGGTGAAAGGTGAGATTACTAATAAGGCAACGGACCTCTGCTCCCAAAGTTTAATACAAGCAAAAAGACACAAGATTTCATTGTGGCTAGGATGCTGTCTCAGACTGGAGATGTGAGGGCGGGGGGTGAAAATATAAGAAGCGACAGTCTAGGGCAGGCTAAGCAGGCAGTAACTAGAGTGGGGCCAAGCTCTGCCTAGCCACAGTAGTAAAGTGCACAGCTTTTCTCAGTAAATTGACTAGATGTACCCATTTTTTACAAAATCTACAAGCATTTTATAAATGTAGCATTCTCAGAGCCACAATAGTAATCAAAACTGTTAGATTTGAAGCAAGTGATAGGTGTGATGTGCACAATAAAACAGTCTCAAATATTTTCAGTGAAATACTTTATAATCCTTACAACAGTAACTCTTGACATTAGATACTACAATCTTTGTTTGGCTTTGAGGTAACTCTGGCTCTTTCAGGGTAAGGTCATCAGCTGTTGAAACACAACAAATCTAGAAATCTAGTACAGATTTTTCTGGCTTCAAAACTAATGATCTTTCCAACCTTTCCAAATTGATTTTTACTTTATGGCTGGAATCAAAGTCTAATAAAATCCATTTGGCACTTTATTCTGGTAGTTCTCAAAGTGTTGTCTCTAAACCAGCAGCAGCAGTTGTACCTGTGAACTTTTTAGACAAATTCTCTTGTTTTCCCCAGACCTAATAATCTGAATTGCACAGTGGGACCCAGGAATCTGCATTTAAACCAGTCCTTTAATGTGGAGGCATACTAAATTTCAAAAGTACTGCTTTACTCACAAATCTTCATGAAACGAAAGGACACAGTATTAACACCCAATCTTTTTGTGTGTGAACAGGATTTGAGCAATTGCTCAGTGTAGTAACAGCATGGTTTCTCCAGCAATTCTAAATTTCCACTTTGCAGTAAAATCTTATAAAAGACATTGTTTGGAAAATGGTCCCTCAGCTTTTTATAGCACTCTTAGAGATACCCCATGCCTCAAAAATCTATCCAACCAGGGGTCAGGTCTTAAAGAATCACAAGTTGACTACATCTTTTGCAACTCTGTCAGGTCTTTCTCATGATATTTCATCCATTCTTTGACCTCTATTTTCAAGTTATTTTCTCTTTCATGACTCTGAAGACTTAGATCTGTTTCGAGGTTGCTTTCTGCCTAAAGGAAAGGTGTATCCAAGGCTACAGTTTACTTCCACAATGAGCCTGAAGAAATCTGAGCAGAGAAAGGTCATCACGTCATTACCTACAATCAGATATTGGTGTGCTGATATGAAAGTTTAGGCACTAACTTGATAAGCACTGATATTACTGGCAAACACTCCCTAGCAGATAGCAGTGAGCAAATTTATTCTGTGAAATAACTTCACTGAAATAAGGTTTTAAAGGTTCTGGCCTGAGTGACCAAACCTTTAAAAAAATGACACTGTGCCAACTATAGGACAAATAAATAATGTAAATTAGATGAATGAATGTATGAATGTATTTTCAGAAACAGAAATCCAGACTACATTCTGAGGAAAGAAGGCAGGAAGCTAATAAATCCCATGAGAGCAGGCTGATATGGAGATGTAATCAACGTTCTGGAAGAGACAACATAGTTAACAAGTTATTGTTAATCAAAAATAATTTTTTGATAATCAGTATCCAACAAATATTTTGTCTACTACTGATAACAATTAATTAAGGATGCATTATAGAAAATATTGTCTTTATTTGTAGATGGAGGTTTGAGAATTACATTGACTACTGCATTCTGCAGTATCCATTCACTCCTTATTCTCACAAAGGTACAGGAATTCTGTACCTATACATACATGTATAGTGTATTTTTAAGACTAGTTAGCTTTTTTGATTTCATAAAAATGAATGGAATAATTTGAATATACAAATAACTAATGAAAGTACCTGGGCCTCTTGACAATAGCTTCCATGTCCACTGTTCTCTCTGATTATTCCACACTGAATTTTCTTCACGTTGAGAACAAAACAACAACAACAACATGATAAGACAGCTCTGTACAAAATTGTTAATTTCTAATTCAGCTTTGGGATTTTTTTCTGGAAAACTTACACTCATTGTTTTACAGAGGAAAAATTTAGCCTTAATTTTTTAAATTGAAAAATATGCTTGTAATACCAATCTAACAACTTGGAATATCTTTAGGTATCTGAATTAGAACAGGTACACACACAACCAGGATCACAGTGTTATACATGATGTGTGAGATTTGAGCTCTTTCACCTAAAAAATGGGTTTAGGAAACTATTGCTCCTATTGATCATAGATTTAGTACCTAGCACTGTGATAGATATTCTTCAATGTGTTACCTCATTTAACATTACCTATGAGATGCAAAGGAAGTAATGTATTTGTAATTGTACTGAAAATATGAAGTAAATGTTATACAATTTATTTCTTCATAACATTTCCATGTTTAAAAAAAATGAGCAAGTTCCTTAAGGGGAAAAAAAAAAATTCAAAGTACCACTCAACTATGTGGTGTTATTATTAATCACTTTTTATAGGCTTAATCCCAAGAGATATTGAAAGGTACAAACTATATTGAACATTCTTTATTTATAAAAGCCAACCATCCCAAAAGATTCTCTAATGACCACTTTAGCTTCCAAATAACCTTTCCTAATAATCTTTTTTTTTAGCTTCCAAAACCTCATCTTCAAGCACACACACCCCCATCCCCCTTTGATTAGCACTAACGAAATTCTGGAACTAGGAGGGGTTGCTAAGAACAGTAATAATACTTTGAATGTTGATGATGGTAACAACCAAAAAATCATTATTATAATTAGTATGCAAGTATGAATTCATTATTTGGGTCCTTGTTTAAAGAATTTCTTAAGAGAGTAGCTTGAGAATACCAAAAACCTGCATGGTTCAAAAGAACATGTGGAAAGTATTGAAAAAGAGGTAAACTGAACAATGAAATTGGAAGCAGTAATGACATACATGACATTGGAAGCAATCGATTTAACAAGATATGTTGGAGGTAAGTGGAGTTCACTTGGGGAACATGTTAATAAGCCTCACTTATGCAGCAGGAAGCAGTGTTGAGCAGGAGGGCTGACTTGCCTCAGAGCATGGTCTCTTCTCTTACTTACCAACTGTTTGATCTTTAAATTTCTTACTGAATTGAGAGATCTTATTTTTGAATTTTCAATTTGAGTTTTATTCTATCGCATAATAGAATATTTAAATCCCAGGAGAATCCCGGTAAACTTCAAGTAAGGCATAGACTGTCATGGATTCCTTTGAAATAATCATCACAAACATTTTATCTAGATTCTTGGTATCAACTCTGAGCCCTGAATAAATATCAGTTAAGTTCATGACTCTTGATCTGATCAGTCATCCAGTTTTCCTTTGTGCTTTATAACTGGTTTTTGGTAGTCTCTATTCTACTTTTTCCCTTCATTACTGACTGAAAAACTTTATTCAGAATCCTATACAATTTCTTGTTAAAATACCATCAAAGACTAATTCTCTGAAACCTTGAATTTTATGGGTCACATACCACTGTGAAAATTTAAATTCACTGAAAAGTGTGACCAAATACAGACTGAATTTTGTTGAAGCATAGCTGGATAAGTGAATAGTGAATGGAAATATGAACAAGGAAAAATGCTGCAAATATTTTCTCAGAAATAATTAGAATCTTAAGATGTATAGCCCCATTGAAGAAAATGATTATTTTCTTCAATGAAAATGAAGATTTTTGTGGTCATTGAGTTCAGTACTACACATACGCTATCCACTAAAGACATGTCTAGTCTTCAAACTGAGTTAAGTTAAATTTCTGGTAAGCCTTCCCTGATCACAGTAGTCCATAAGGATTTCTTTCCCTGCTAACCTGTAGAGTTACTCTGTGAATCACACAACTAAATAGCATTTATATGCTTCCATGTATTCTGTTTCATTTAATCAAGAGAATTATAATCTCTTCAAGGAATGAGATCAGGTCCTATTTTGTATTTTTTTTTTTTTTTTTTTCATATTCCTGCAGGAGCTTAGCCCAAGTATTTGCCATGAGATACTTTGTTGGTGGATTCATTGAAACAAATATTGTGCTATTACTCACTTTGGTAACTAGATGACTCCTGAGCAGACAGAAAGATCGGATCTAAAAGAGAAAAACGGGAAAAGAGATTTGTTTCGTAACAAAACTGGACAAACAATTCGAGTCAATTCAGTCAATGAATGTTTATTACCCAGACTGCTGCGGGCTACATTGATCTCCTTCTCTGAACTTCTAGGCACTCTTGTCTCTAGTATTCAGCAAGACATTTTGTCATGTACTCTCTTCTATCATGATTTACCTGTTCTGGGTAGGTTTATCTCTTCTGTATTAGGTCATATATGATAATTACTTACATCCAACCCTTTTGATCTTAACAAATTGAAGCATTTTGTAGTTCTATATAAAGTATGCTTGAAAGCAGGGTCTGTGTCATATTTTGTTTATCAACCAGTCTTTCCAAGCGTGAGAGCTTGCTTGGTAAATGTTTTTTTACACATTTAATCAATTCAAACACGAATCAAGGGACAAACTGCCATAGAAGCTATGCTTATAGAAAATGAATTAAATGACTTAGTATGTATTATGTTACAAATACTTTATTATATTGTACATTCAAAAATGTAGGTATACATGTTCACGTTTTTGTTATACCTGTATCTATAACTTTATATGAAATATATAAGTTTGGTTCAAAATTAAAGAATTAGGTAAGTTTATTAATACTTAAAAATCAGAAAGCATAGGATTGTATAACAAATAAATTAGTGCATATTTTCTTGGCCAAAATTAGGAATCTAGTTATACTGCAGACGCTTGAATTCTAAGAAGTCTGCCATCTGAGCCAGGCAAATCAGCAAGCAAATTCCTTGCAGCATATGGACGGTTCCATGTTCAATAAATTCTCTGCAATAGATTCTCCTAGCTGTGCTGATCACTTATTTGAGTGTCTAATTCTCCTGACCACCTAGAAATTTTCTATATGCCTAGCAGAAATGTCTTACTAGTATTTAAGTCCATTTTTTTTTTCTTATTTAGCCCTCTGTAAAGCTATGTCACTATTGATCAACTGCTTCCTCCTCTCCTTTTGCTGCCTGAATGGTGAGAAGATTTAGGAATTGCCATCTAGTTAACAAGCACTAAGGAACCTGCCTGTACCATCTGTGCTCATTTAATATCTGCTTTAAAGAAATCTGAGTTTAAGAGAAAGAAATCATGGTTGTATTTCAAGGTGATGGAAAGGAAAATACATATGTAGTGACTTAGGTTCAAAATACTGGCCTTAGGAAGAATTGTTATTATAATTAGTGTCAATGGTGATAGACAACCTTTTCGCAACTGTCTGTGAGAAACACTTGTGAAATATGTCCCGAAAACCGTCTGGCTACTGAGTAACTGTCAAACACAGACTCAAATACCTGTAACCCTCAAATATAGAATTCTGCCTTCACAAATGCTTTGCCTCTTCTCTGAAATCTGTCAACCAAAGTTGCTACTTCTTTCCTTCTTCCCTTCCTCTCTTCCTGCCCAGCATGACATATCCTGAAGGTACAGTTTAAGACTCTCTCGCTGAAGATGCTCTGCTGTTCTCTGACCTCATTCTGCAATTGTAATTTGGACTCCATTATTTTTCTTAGTTGCAGGTTTAATCTATATTTTAATTAATTCATATGATTTATTCTCCTCTCTAGTGATATTACAAATTCTTTAGGGCAAGAGTGCACATTAACTGATTAATAGTCCTTGCTAGCACCATTCTTATTTTAGGTTTATAACAGGCAAAACAGCATGTTCTATATTGTAAAGCACACATATCAGAGATTATTGAAGATTCACATTCAATATTATGAAACAAGCCTAACTTTCTCTAAATGTACCACTGCTGTTCCTGGTTTCCCTGAAAAAAAATTTTTTTTTTTTTTTTTTTACTGAAGATTGATCCCAGGGATGCTTTACCATTAAGATACATTCCAGACCTTTTTATTTTTTCTTTATTTTTTTATTTTGAGACAGGGTATCACTAAGTTGCTTAGGGACTCACTAAATTGCTGAGGCTAGCTTTGAACTTTCAATCCTCCTGCCTCAGCCTCCCATGTTGCTGGGAGTACAGGCATGCACCACTGGGCCTGGCTTACCTTGACATTCTTGAGCTACCCATTGTCTGATCTAATTTTGCTAAGCAGTGGAGACACAATGAAAGGATCCTAAATATACTAGATACTGGTTTGGCAATGAACAGTGAAAAACATTGAGTTTTTAGATCCCACCTCAACATGCATGGAGTATGTTGTGACTGTGTACTCATCATTCCCTCTTTTAATTTATTATTTCATCCATAATCTGAAAAATATTTTATGTGACAGGTAACAGAAAATGAAGATACATTAGAGTGAAGAGGTTAGGAGCAAGTGCTGCTGATCCAAACCATGAAGACCAGCTTCATTATCATACACATGTGGTCTTGGGCAGGTTATTCAATCTTTCTAAGCTTCAGTTTTTCATCTCTAAAATGGGGCTAATATGAATGTTCTCTTTGATATGCAGATGCTAACACAAAATAAGGGGTGGATAGAAATACTATGGATTAGACAAAGGGGAATGAAGGGAAGAGAGAATGGATGGGAATAGGAAAGACAGTGGAATGAATTAGACATTACTTTCATCTGTTCATATATGAATACACGACCAGTGTAACTCCACATCATGTACAACAACAAGAAGAATGGGAATTTACACTCCATATATACATATAATATACATGTATACATTATACATATATCAAAATACATTATACATGTAATATATACAAAATATATTCTACTGTCATATATAACTAAAATGAACAAATACAAAATTAAAAATATATAAAAACAAAAAATAAAATGGGGTTAATAATAATACTTGTATCACAATAAATAATTTAATATATGATAAATATTAAATTAAATTAAAATGGTAGCTATTACTGAACAAACACTCTTGAATATTATCTGTTACATATTAAAAGTATTGTAATTTTTGTAGTATTATTAAATGCATTATGTTGAAATATTTTATAATAGTCTTAAAACATTTCAAGTCTGTGCCCTGTGGGACAATTAAACAAGTTACTCCTTGGGACAAGAAGTGAGGAGTGCCTCACTTACGAAGGGACTCAAAGGTACTTCATAGAAATGCCGACTTTTTAAGGATGCAAGGAGTTTTTCACATAAAAAGTATAAGGAAGCAATCTCCAGGCAAAGGAAACATTTACAAAATGGAATCGTACCAGACTAAAGGTAATGCATATTGTACAAACAGATCACTGGGATGTAGTCTTTGACCTCTGGAAGCTGATGTTAAGAGAAGATGAAACACATGGAAGATATCCATAGCAACAGGTAATTAATTTCATGTGAGTACTGAGAAGCATGTAATCATATCTGGTCTTTATTATGTATCACCCCATCCTTATAGAAACTCTATATGGTAGAGATTTTTCCCCCACATTACAATTAGAGAAAACAGCATATGGAAAGCTTGATAAAAGCTACCTAAGGTCATGAAAATGATGGTAGAATGAGATTTTCAACAGAAAGTAATGTATTCATGCTGTGAAAAAAGCTATTTATTTGTGGAAAGACATTAAGCCTCTATGAAAGGGCATTTAAGCCCAATGGAAGAATAGAATTTGCATATAGGGAAGTAGGGCTTAAGGCACCGTGTTAGGTACACAGGCCCTAAGAGTAATAATTTTGAAAAGCATGAAAAACAAATAATTATTTTTCTCACAGTACACTTGTCTTTTTTTCTCTTAAATAAAACATCTCAAAAGTGGCTGACTTATCATAAAATATAAATAAAATACATACATTCAAGGATAAGGGTGGGTATGTAGGTAGGTAGAAAGATAGATATAGATATGGACAGATGGATCATTTTTTTTCTACCCAAAATGGTAATTATTTACAGATTATCTACCTGTGAACACTGAATTATTCTCTAAAAATGTTTTAAAAAACATTTGTCAAAAGAACACAAAAACCTTAATGAATATTAATTACTATAGTATGAAACATTGGTTTGAAAGTTGCATCTGAATTGCCTTTTTCTTAGATACTCTCAATCCAGAAAGATAAAGAAAAAAATACTTTTTAAAAAGAAGGCAGAGAAAATTTGGAATAACAGGTATGCTATTTTCTACCAATCACCTCAATCCTATCGACCTTTTCTTCAATTTAAGTGATTCCAGGCCATTTTGTTTGCTTTTCATTCTCTGTGTTGATGTGTTTTTATTTCTGCCCTTTTGTTGACTTTGGGTTCCCATTCCCCTGAAGTTCAAGACTTTCTGACTGCTTCTTCCACCCCTCAAATGGGAGGCTGGGATTTTATGCATAAAACTGTGAACACTAATTCAGTTCAGACAATTGCATTTACAAATCTGAACCATTTATATAATTGTTTCTTTTTGTCCCTTAACTTACAGTATCTGTCTTGTGAGTCCTGTCAATCACATTCCAGCTGAAGTCACAATTATGCCCAGAAACAGTCACTCCATTCAGTCCAACAATCAATTTAACAGACATCTCCCCCACTGACTTGAGTGGTCAGTGGGAGTGACAGATTTGTTGCTTCAGAGTCTCATAGAAATAGCTTTCAAATTTATCTTATAAAAGTGTCTCTTCAGCTAGTCCTGGGTGGCTTCCTGATGCTTATGCAGTGGAGCAGTTATTAAAGACTCTCTCCATGAGTGAATGGCAGAGCAGCTTTAAAACAATTACAAGCATTTAAAAAGTAATTATCAGAGAATTCTAATGCAAACAACTTATCTATTTTGACTACCATGAACGACTCTGTACAAACATTTCTCCCTCTTTCTCTGTCATAGATGTGGTTATCCATTTCACAGAAGATTTAATTACAAATTTGTCTTCCTTATCTTCTGGGCACACACTGCTGCTTGAGAAAAACAGAAATAATACAGGTGGTGGTGGCAGAAGGGTTTGAGTGAAGAGAAGTAAAGAATAAAGATTTAAGGTTATGGAGGATTATTTTGCTTTTAAGTAGAATTACATGTTATCTTGTAACCATTAACCTAAAAAATGTCCAATTTACAATTCACCAGTAATTAATACATTCTGAAAAGTTAATATTTTATAACAAAAAGTTTTCTTTTTATATATATTCAATGAATGACACTTTGATTGTTTTTGTTCTGTTCACATTTGCTTTTTCTGTTAGTAACTAGGTTATACAACCTTTAGATACATACCCCTATTAACATGGACACCCATGTACTATACCTGATGTATTTTCTACTTAATCTTAAATTCTATAGTTCATGGTATATTTTTGTGGAAGATATAAGACACAAGCTACTGTGTACTTGCTAAATTCATATGAACACTATTCTCTAAGAATCTTACAAGCCTCTTGGCTTGTACTGTAAAACAGACCCATTAGTCCCATGAATCTATTAAGTACTTAAAATGTGATATGAATGAATTGAGATGTGCTATAAGTGTAAAATACTCAGTGGATAGGAGACTTGCTTTAAAAAAGACTATAAAATATCAGTATTTCTATATTGATTATCTTCTGAAATGATACTATTTTGGATCAAATAAATTATGTTAAAAGTTATTTCACCTCTTATTTTTCACTGTAACAAGTAGAAAAATTTGAAATTGCCCACTTGGTTTGCTTTATATTTCTATGCGATGGAAGAAGTCTAGATAGGAAAGGCTGTATAGTGTATCTATGCTGGCATTGAGAGAAGGCTTCATTCTTTCTGGAAGATTGTGGCCTTGATGGAGATGGAGGCTGGCACTTCTAGGAGAAATGAAACTGATTCCTGACTGCAGTCATAATTAGTCTTGGAGTTAGGGGCTACTTAAGTCCAAAATGGTGCCCACTGACCAAAATTTGGGCAGAAAACTAATGCCTTTTCAGCCTTGGAATAAAATACCGAGTCCATCAATGAGACCGTTTACTTGGAGGGAACAAAGAAGGGAGCGATGAAACAATAAAGAACGTCAAAACACCAAAATAAATTAACCATTAAAATTTAAAAGCAAATAATTGCCTAATTTGATCTGATTTAAGTAAAGCAATGACTTTGATAAATTATGCACTTAATACTGAAAAGAAATCTAGACTTTCATTTGTTTCTCAAATCAGCGATCCATTCACTGAGGCAGTTTCATAGCTTAGTATTAAACAGTCTTTTGTTCTCGATGCAGACTTTTTGGGAATTTTACACTTCTTCAGTAAGATCCTGCCCCCACTTCTGCTATTGTTGCCTTAATAAGCAGAAGATTTTACTGCTAGATTTCCATTTTTTTTTAATCCCTATCATCAAGCCTCATATTATGCTCCCTGAGAATAAATTATTCATCAGTGAATTCTCTCAGTATAGTGCTAATGACCTGGGAGAGAGTGTTTACCAGCAAACAATACATTAAAAAATAACTGGGGAGTAGAAGAGCAATGCCATGTATGAAAGGTTGTATGCTATAATAATCTCAGAAATTTATTTTAAAATATCTCATCCAAAAATAGGCAGAAAATTACCATATCCAATCAGTCAAATTGAAAGCCTGGCTCCTGTCTAACACTTCCTTGTTTAGGGACCACCTTACATTCTGGAGAAACATGACTGAGCATGGTTGTCATGAAAATGTAATGCTTCTCCTTGAAATGCTAATGACTGTTGCCACTTTATCATCCCAATGACCCCTCTAAAGGGAATTTCATTAAAACAATGCCATTCTTTGTAGTGTTTGGAGAGATAATATCCTCTGAAATGGACAAAACTCTAAATCATTCCCCAACATCACAATGCCTTTCTGTGAGTCAAGCAATGACACAAGTGGTCAGTTGATACAGGAAAACAATCAATAAGCAGAATAATTACTGTTTCTTCATGTCTGTGTGGACACCAGTATTTTCTGATCAAGATGAAATCTATAAGTTGTATTTTCACATGATTTGCAATTAGTAACTATGTGTCTAACTTTCCTTTGCCAGCATAGGATAAACAATACAACTCAAGAACAGATGAGTGGAAGACATGCAGAGGGTGTGGAGAGGAGCTGTGGGTCTTCCATGCCCTCTTTTTGGTACACCACCCTCCCATAACTCGGGTGTGTTCACCAATCCAGACATTCTGGGAGATATGTGAATATAGCACTTGCTTATATTATTATATGCTTAAAAGTTATGTTCAGCTGTTATGGTGTGGATGAAGTGTCCCCCAAAACTCACATGTGAGACAATGTGAGAGGGTTCAGAGGGGAAATGATTGGGTTGTGAAACCCTTAACCCAATCAGTGGGTTAATCCCCTGATGGGATTAACTGAGTGGTAACTGGAGGCAGGTGGAGTGTGGATGGAGGAAGTGGTTGGTTCATTAGGGGCGTGTAGGGTGGAGATCTCGCTCTTTCTGCTTACTGATCATCATGTGAGCTGCTTCTCCTCTACCATACTCTTTTACCATGATGTTCTCCCTCACCTTAAGTCCTTAGGAATGGAGCTGGCTGTGTATATACTGAGGCCTCTGAAACTGTGAGCCCCCAATTACCCACCTCTTCCAACCACACCCCACCTTCCTCTAGTTATCACTCAGTTAATCCCACCAGGGGATTAATTCACTGATTGGGTTGAGGCTCTCACAACCCAATCATTTATCCTCTGAACCTTCTCTCATTGTCTCACACATGAGCTTTTGGGGGACACCTCACATGCAAACCATAACATCACCTTATTAATGCTTCTCAATCATTTTTTAATTAGAATCCATTATTAACTTGCAGATATTTGCACTACCCATAGGTTTAATATACACACTGTTCTATGGAAGGGAAATTTGTACAATCTCTAAGCATTTGAATTTCAGAAGTGCCCTTTGTCCTAACAGAAAGTGCATGCCTCTCACCACCCCTTATCTTCCACAATATTACTTTTCCCCCCATCACAATGTTACTTTTCATATTGACCCTCAACTCTAGAAGTTCACAGTACTTCCTCCTCTACCCCAAACACTCTGGATTAAGAGATTTTCCTTCTTAATTTTTAGTACTCTGCACAGATTCCCATTATAGCTCTCCTACATCAAGGGTGAAATGATCTTTTATATCTGGTTCTTAATTGCAATAATTTTTCTCTCAAAATATTGGCCAGCCTATATCACCAATACTTAGGACACCACCTATTATTACTAGGTAATATAGTTTCCTTGGTTTTTAACTTGTTGAAACAAATATTTCAGCTAAGAGACATAGTAGTAAAAGCATAAAGGATTCATTTAGTGAAATGAAAGTATGCTCCAGGGAGAACATTTAGCAGGCCCTGTCAAGAGAGAAAGATTGGTGGGGTTTGTCATGTGACAGCTTTTTATATTTGGTCTGGAAACCTCCTTCTTCATATCTTATTATTTGGGAGGTTACCCATAGTTTCTCACCATCGTTTCGTGGCTCCCCTCTGCATACGCACCAAAGTTGGAAAGTCCTTAGACTAGTTATAACATTTTAGTTTTAAGAAGGTATTGTTTGTCTCTCAAGGAGATGGGTTTATGGGCAGGTATTTTTGTCACCTGACATAAAGTGATCTTTTGTCCTTCAAGATTGAGTGAGCCCTATTTTCCCTTCCCCATCCCTTTGCTAATGTCTAGCGATCTATTCTAACACACCTAAGACATAGAAGGTGCTTTGTGTATTGATGAATATTTTACAAACAAATATTGGTCAAATTAATTTCTTGTCTTAACATGGTATTCTCTCAGTGCTCTTATTCTTCACGTATTTTGCTTGCCTCCAATGAAGAGCTCTGTAAAAGGCATCATATCTCTATAAAATTTATGCTAATGAGCCAAGCATGGTTACACATACCTGTAATGTCAGCAGCTTGGGAGGCTGAGGCAGGAGGATCATGAGTTTAAAGCCAGCCTCAGCAATAGTGAGGCACTAAGCAACTCAGTGAGACCCTGTCTCTAAATAAAATAGAAAATAGGGCTGGGGATGTGACTCAGTGGTCGAGTGCCCCTGAGTTCAATCCCAGTACCGACACTCTAAAAAAATTATATGCTAATGGAACAAATGGACTTGAGAAGTATGGGGGAATGATATGGAGCAAGGGCTTGCTGCCCATGTGCATAGAAGCTAATACTATGGAACTAGGTTCTTACAAAAAGAAAAAGCATTGTTTCAAGGTCAACTAACAAGGAGACCTTGCTAGATCTAACTCCCTAATGAGTTAGTACTGGGAGAATTTATAGGAAGGGAGAGGGGAAAAGTCTCTTGTTGACTGGATGGTGAGAAGGAGGAATTTTATGATTCTGTCTTGCCGGTGAACACATGCCTCTTCACAGGTCACATGTTTCTTTTCTGGAGAGTTATCATGTTCTTTGTAGTGGATTGTAGTTTATTACAATAAAAGGTCATTGACTACATAAACTGGCTTCTTCTGTGCATGTACAGATTTAAAAAGTTGGTTCCAAACAGTTTCGAGTAGATTCTGGAAACTTTTCCTGAAAGAACTTCAGTACTTGCCTAATTAAGGAATTTATTCCTGGGTATATAAAGGTCTTAGTTGATTTCTAGAGAAGAAAGACACCACATATTTGGTGCTGGTAAGTACTCCTGATAAAATGCTCAATGCATATTCAGCTTCAGAGTAAAGATGAAATAGGAAATCTCCACTTGTGATTCCTAAAATCTACCTTAATTAGCATGTTCCTCTGGGAATGTGAACATCTTGCTATACAGTGTGTCTATTATAAATTACCTATCTATCCTCTCTTTAACCACTCTGAATGAAATATTAAGAAACCCACTTCACTTAATACTAAACAAATAGTAATTTATTTCTACACATAGAATATATTACCTGACCATAAATAATAAAAAAGTATTTTCTGACTTGCTATTTGGTTTGTCTTTACAAAAAATTTCAGAGATATTTAAAAGTCTTGAGCTCTATATAAATTTTCTCTGTTGTCCTGTAGTGATTAAGAACATAAACTTTTCATATCAGATGGATGTGTAGTCAATATCTGGTTCAATTCTATAGTAGTTTTTAATCTATAACAGACTAACAGTTTAATTTTAGAAGCCCATGTAATATCTCAGCCTCCAGTTTTCCTATCTGTAAAATGGGGATTAAATGAAGTGTTACCTGCAGAGAATAGCTTATACCATGGATTCTACTAAATATTCCATTAGGTGCTGGGTGCTCTAATGGCAATGGTTAGTTATTATACTTCTTCATTCTAATCATTTTGATGCCCTGAGTTTCTGACTTGCTGCCCTTGAAATTAATAGTTTCTTTCCCTGGCAGTCACTTTTCTGCAAAGTTCCAAAGTGTGACAGTAATTTATTTTCCAAATCTATGGAATAGAATATTGTGATAATTACATCTAAATTTTAGGGAGTAAATTTGACTTTTATAACTTTTAAGCATTTCCAATATTAAAAAAAATGGTTAAGTGCCATAATCATAGTCTTAAATGTTATATTCTCCACAGGAATTCAAAATTATTTTGAATTAATTTTGTTCTGAAATTCTGAAAGTAACTGAACAAAAATAACACTAATAAACGTATCATTCATTAACCAACTAAAATACTAAATGCATAGTCATTTAGTACATTATTGATCAGTAGGCATCAACATAACAAAACCACTGCTCTATGTTTTTAAGAATGAAAAAATTTTCATTCAAACCTTGTGCTATTGATTTAATACTTCATGCTAGTCAGAATAAAGCCATCAATATATATTTCTCATTTGTAAGAGATTAATGTTTTCAAAACTTTGAATTTATCACTAGATATAATAATGAATAAAAGTGCATTTGTAGGTTGACTCCATTTAAAAATTCTAAATAATAATTTTATTGTTGGAGAAAAAACTCTTACAGAGGAATGGGTTTATTGATACACAGTTCCATAAAGATGTCATGTTCAATACAGTTTTAATAAGGAATTTATCTTGGATCTGTGTTTCTAAAATTAATGATTAATTAGTTTAATTTAGTATAATACCTCATGGAGGCTCTGTCCTCTTTTTTCACATTTCTTTTTACTTGAGAGCAGTTTTAGCACAGGAAGAACTATTTAAGATTCAGGTTCATGCAAATTCCCAGTAGCAATCATCTTTTATTTGCAATATTTCTAGTGTACACATTAGTTACTTTCCTATTCCAGAGACATTTTGACATCTTAGCATTATACATTGCTGAACGTGTGAAATTAACATAACATTTTTTCATATCTTTTGGGGAAAAGTTATCTTTCATCTAAAGATCAGGAATAATGAGCATTTAGTTGAATGACATTCTACCTTACATTCCAAAGTGAACCCAATTTGAAGGTCAATTTCTTCCTTTCTTTGTTAATAACAAAATAACTCATCCAGTTTGTGGTCAGATCACTAATGGAACCTCAATTATAGTCCTTCCAATTGGTTCAAATTGATAACATCTAATTTTCAAGAATCACCACCTGCAGAGGGGTTGTCAGATACCTCCATTCATGCTCATCAACTGTGCTGATGTCCTGGTATTGCAAAGAAAAGGTAATGCCTGAGTAGAGGTTCACAGGAAATCAGAATAGCCCAGGTACTAATTAAAAACAGTTCCTTTAGTTTAATACCAGAGATGAAGAAAAATATTTGAATTCACAGCAACAAAAGCTATATTTAAAATATTTAAAGGTATTCATTTATCATTTTCTTATGCACAAAGACATGATTTGGCCTAACAATTGTAATGCCCTTAGTTCAATACCCAGCACTGAAAAAAAAAAAAAAATACATAATTGGTAGAATCAATGGGTAGATCCCCTATTAAGAAATGTCCACCATCAAAATGTTTGATATGTGACTTAGTGCCCACTTACATAGAATTATGCATTTTCAGATCTGGGTTATGGTCAAAACCTATAGACTGAAAGGAAATAAGGCATAGCAACAAGAATAAAATCTACCACCAGGGAAGAGAATCCTGCACAGGTAAACTAATAGCAAGTTTGATACCAGCTGAGGAGGAGAATAATGCCTATTTTAAAAAGTATTAGTAAAATGAGTTCTTATAAAGTAAGCTATCCATAACTTACTAGAAACTAGAATAATCAGTTTCTGCAAAGTACAGAGTGAGGCAAAAACAAGCATCAATGTAGAAGCAGGTCTTATGACTTATGTTGAGCCTGCTCCCTGAAAGTTAGGAAAAGTAAATAGTGACCATGGGAAAGTGGAGATCCCAGAAGAAGTTGCTTTTCCTACACATCACTCTTCTCCAATGCTTCAGTAAATATGCTCAAGCATGAAACTATTTACCCTGAATCTCTAATGAATCAGCCTTCCTTGGACCAAGCATGGTCCTTGGATGACTAGCACAAGTATCACCTATGAGCTTTTTGATATCCAAAATCTCAGATCATAGCCCAGACTGGCTGATTCAACCTTGCAGAATAAACAGCTGTGCAAGTGAGTCACATTCCTATAGATGTCTGGGAGGCACAGGCTTAAAAATAAAAACAGCTTACTACAGGGACACAGCCACATCAATGTTTATAGCAGCACAATTCACAATAACTAGATTGTGGAACCAACTCAGTTGCCTATCAGCAGATGAATGGATAGGGAAACTTTGCTATATATACACATGATGGAACACTACTCAGCACTAAAAGAGAATAAAATCATGGCATTTGCAGGTAAGTGGATGGAGCAGGAGAAAATAATGCTAAGTGAAGTTAGCCAATCCCCAAAAAAACAAAGGTCAAAGGATCTCTTTGTTATGAAGATACTGACTTATAAAGGCAAGGGGTGGGGGTGAGAGGAATGAAGAAACTTTAAATAGAAGAAAGAGGGGTAGAGTGGAGGGGGCAAGGGGATAGAAATAATTGTAGAATGTATTAGACATCATTACCCTAAGTACATGTATGAAGACACAATTGTTGTGAAAATACTTTATGTAAAATCAGCGACTTGAAAAATTGTGCTCTTTATATGTAATATGAAATGAATTGCACTCTGCCAGCATGTATAACAAATTAGAATTAAAAAAGAAAAAAAGCTCAAGTTCAGTTGTAAAGAAATCACCTGCCATTTCACCTTGTTTTGCTTCCCTGGGATGTTTTCCAATTCCACTTATCATGCTGTATCCCATTTCTTATATGAAGACTTTCTAGGGACCTGGTTTCAGGAAACTCTCTAAAGAACCTATATGTATCTTAATTTAAGACCACTTCTGTGTTAATTTGTACTTATGTTTTTATTTGAGAAAATATATCACATGTATGTACATTTGTATATTAAGCAGTTGGAAATTTACCTGACTTATAATTGGTGATTTATATAAATTTTATAGATTCCAAAGTTCAGAAGATATAAAAAGCAAATGGCCTTGTCAACTATAACAAACCAATCACAAATAAAAGAGTTTGAGGACAAATAAAGAGGTCTATTGCAAATTATAGCTCAATGAACATTGAAGCCTAGCAAAATTATAATGACAATCCCTCTGTTTTTTATTCCATTAACATATTTATTATTCTTCAGAGGTTTCTTAATGTGACATATGAACTAATAATAGAGAAGTTAGACAAAATTTCTGGCTTTTCTTTCCTATAAACTTAATTATTTTCTATAATCTTTGTTTATTCAAGGTAAAAAAATGTATATTTTCAAATGGACAAATAAAGCAATATATGTCTAAAATGAAAATAACATGCATTTAAAAAAATATTTCCATTCTTTTTTATTGGCCTCCTATGCACCTACTACTATAGATAATGTCTCTCTTGTGAAATTGTTGAGCAAAAAAAATGACTAAGTGCAACAATAACGAAAATTTTGGGCTGGAATAACTTACAGGTTCAAGTTATAAATTGTATTTAAAAGAGTATGTGAGCTTATGCACAGAGTATATAAAATGTTAAATTCCCTCCTGAGAATTCTGTCTCTGGAAAGTAAGTGTACACTAAAGCAAAACAATGGTTTAAAAGGATCAGTCATTGGATTAAAAGTGACTTTTATAGTTCTTTTTTTATTGGAGTCTCTACAATAAACAAAAGTATTTCTTTTTTAATAACATGTTTTAAATGAAATGCAACAAAAAACATCATCTAAACACCAAGAAATATTCATTAGATTCATTAGACTACATAATTACAATAAAGACATAGCTCTGAGCCATGGCTACACAATTTATGAATGTGATTATTTTTCCTCTTTTTAATGGCAAATTAGTTCGATAGATGGCAAATTAGTAGTTACTCTGGCAAACCACATTAAATGTAACCAGTTTAAATGACTTATTTCTCTTTTTTTAAGTTTATTTTATTTATTATTTATTTATTTATTTATTTATTTTTAATTTTTTTATTATTTATTTACTTATTCATCATGCACAAGTATAGTATCTTTTTACATACAACTGCTTGTATACAAAGTATATAAGTACCATTCAGATCTTCAATCATGCATTTAGGATAATGATATCCATCTCATTCAATCACCAATTTTTTTCCAACCCCCCCCTTACTCCCTCCCTCCCCTCCCTTTCCGTTGACCATTCTAGTGTTCCTCTGATCCTATGTACCCCCTTCCAACAACTCTGTGAACCAGCCTCCTTATATCAGAGAAAACATTCGGTACTTAGATTTTTGAGATTGACTAATTTCACTTAGCATTATATTCTCCAACTTCATCCATTTACCTGCAAATACCATTATTTTATTCTCTCTTATTGCTGAGTAAAATTCCATTTTGTATATATACCATATTTTCTTTATCCACTCATCTACTGAGGGGCATCTAGGTTGGTTCCATAACCTAGCTATTGTGAATTGTGCTGCTATAAACATTGAAGTGGCTGTGTCACTGTAATATGCTGTTTTTAAGTCTTTTGGGAATAGACCCAGGAGTGGGATGGCTGGGTCATAGGGTGGTTCCATTCCCATTTTCCCAAGAAATCTCCATACTGCTTTCCATAGCGGTTGCACCATTTTGCAGTCCCACCAGCAATGTATGAGTGTGCCTTTTTCCCCACATCCTCTCCAACATTTATTGTTGTTTGTGTTCTTGATAGCTGCCATTCTGACTGGAGTGAAATGAAATCTTAGAGTAGTTTTGATTTGCATTTCTCTAATTGCCAGTGATGTTGAGCATTTTTTCATGTATTTGTTGATTAATCGTGTATCTTCTTCTGAGAAGTGTCTTTTCAATTCCTTAGCCCATTTATTGATTGGGTTATTTGCTTTTTTGGTGTTAAGTTTTTTTAGTTCTATATACATTCTAGAAATTAGTGCTCTATCTGATGTGCATGTATTAAATATTTGTTCCCAATTAGTTGGCTCTCTATTCACCTCACTGATTGTTTCTTTTGCTGAGAAGAAGCTTTTCAGTTTAAATCTATCCCATTCATTAATTCTTGGTAATAGTTCTTGTGCTACAGGATTCTTATTAAGGAACTTGGGGCCTAATCCGACATGTTGGAAATTGGAGCTTACTTTTTCTTCTATTAGGTGTATTGTCTCTGGTCTAATTCCTAGGTCCTTGATCCACTTTGAATTGAATTTTGTGCATGGTGAGAGACAAGGGTTTAATTTCATTTTGTTGCATATGGATTTCCAGTTTTCCCAGCACCATTTATTGAAGAGGCTATCCTTTCTCCACTGTACATTTTTGGCACCTTTGTCTAATATAAGATAGCTGAAATTATATGTATTAGTCTCTGTGTCCTCAATTCTGTACCATTGGTCCACCAGTCTGTTTTGGTGCCAATACCATGCTGTTTTTGTTACTATTGCTCTATAGTATAATTTAAAGTCCGGTATGGTGATGCCCCCTGCTTCACTTTTCTTGCTCAGGATTGCTTTGGCTATTCTGGGTCTCTTATTTCTCCAGATGAATTTCATGACTGCTTTTTCTATTTCTTTGAAGAATGACATTGGGATTTTGATTGGAATTGCATTAAATCTGTATAATGTTTTTGGTAGTATGGACATTTTGACAATATTGATTCTACCTATCCAAGAGCAAGGTAGGTCTTTCCATCTTCTGAGTTCTTCTATGATTTCTTTCTTTAGTGTTCTATAATTTTCCTTATAGAGCTCTTTCACCTCTTTCGTTAAGTTGATTCCCAGGTATTTTATTTTTTTTGATGCTATTGTAAATGGGGTAGTTTTCATCATTTCCCTTTCAGAGGCTTTGTCACTGATGTACAAAAATGCCTTTGACTTATGGGTATTGATTTTGTATCCTGCTACTTTGCCAAATTCATTTACTAGTTGTAAAAGTTTTCTGGTAGAGTTTTTTTGGGTCTTCTAGGTAAATTATCATGTCATCAGCAAATAGTGCTAATTTGAGCTCTTCTTTTCCTATCTTGATCCCTTTAATTTCTTTCGTCTGTCTAATTGCTCTTGCCAGAGTTTCCAGTACTATGTTAAATAGCAGTGGTGAGAGGGGGCATCCCTGTCTTGTTCCAGTTTTTAGAGGGAATGCTTTCAATTTTTCTCCATTTAAGATAATGTTAGCTCTGGGCCTTGCATATATAGCTTTTATAATGTTGAGATATGTCCCTGATATTCCTAGTTTTTCCAGTGTTTTGAACATAAAGGGGTGCTGTATTTTGTCAAATGCTTTTTCTGCATCTATTGAGATAATCATATGATTTTTATCTTTAAGTCTATTGATGTGATGTATTATGTTTATTGATTTCCGAATGTTGAACCAGCCTTGCATCCCTGGAATAAACCCCACTTGATCGTGGTGCACTATCTTTTTGATATGTTTTTGTATCCGATTTGCCAGAATTTTGTTGAGGATTTTTGCATCTATGTTCATTAAAGATATTGGCCTAAAGTTTTCTTTTTTGGATGTGTCTTTGCCTGGCTTTGGAATTAATGTAATATTGGCCTCATAGAAAGAGTCTGGAAGAGCTCCCTCTTTTTCTATTTCTTGAAATAGTTTGAAGAGCATTGGTATTAGTTCTTCTTTGAAAGTCTTGTAGAACTCTGCTGTAAACCCATCAGGTCCTGGACTTTTCCTTGTTGGTAGCTTTTTGATGACATCTTCTATTTCTTTGCTTGTAATCGATCTGTTTAAATTGTGTATTGCCTCCAGATCCAGTTTAGGCAAATCATATGACTCTAGAAATCTGTCAATGCATTCAGCATTTTCTGTTTTATTAGAGTACAAGTTTTCAAAGTAATTTCTAATTATTTTCTGTATATCTGAGGTGTTTGTTGTGATATTCCCTTTTTCATCACAAATGTTAGTGATTTGAGTTTTTTCTCTTCTTCTTTTCGTTAGCATTGCTAAGGGTCTGTCAATTTTGTTTATTTTTTCAAAGAACCAACTTTTAGTTTTGTCAATTCTTTGAATTGTTTCCTTAGTCTCAATTTCATTAATTTCTGCTCTGATTTTAATTATTTCCTGTCTTCTGCTGCTCTTGGTGTTGATCTGTTCTTCTTTTTCTAGTGCTTGGAGGTGTGATGTTAAGTCGTTTATTTGTTGGTTTTTTTTCCTTTTAAAGAATGAACTCAGTGCAATGAATTTTCCTCTTACTACTGCCTTCATAGTGTCCCAGAGATTTCTATACGATGTATCTGTGTTCTCATTTACCTCTAGGAATTTTTTAATCTCCTCTTTGATGTCTTCTTCAACCCCTTGTTCATTCAGTAGCATGTTGCTTAGCTTCCAGTTGTTGGAGTAGTTTTTCTTATTCCTTGTTTTGTCGTTGATTTCCAATTTCATCCCTTTATGGTCTGATAGCATGCAGGGTAGTATTTCTATTTTTTTATATTTGCTGAGATTTGCCTTGTGACATAGTATATGATCTATTTTGGAGAAGGAGCCATGTGCTGCTGAGAAAAAAGTGTATTCATTTACTGAGGGATGAAATATTCTATATATGTCCGTTAGATCTAAGTTATTAATTGTTTTAAGGAGGCCTAAGATTTCTTTGTTTAGTTTTTGTTTGGATGATCTATCCATTGGTGAGAGAGGTGTGTTGAAATCCCCTAGAATAACTGTGTTGTGGTCAATTTTACTCTTGAACTTGAGAAGTGTTTGTTTGATGAATGTAGGTGCTCCATTATTTGGGGCATATAGATTTATGATTGTTATATCCTCTTGATGAATGGTTCCCTTAAGTAGTAAGAAATATCCATCTTTGTCCCTTTTGATTAACTTTGGCTTGAAGTCTACCTTATTTGAAATGAGAATGGAAACCCCTGCTTGCTTCCGCAGGCCATGTGAGTGATAAGACTTTTCCCAGCCTTTTACCTTCAGTCTATTGATGTCTTTTTCTATGAGGTGTGTTTCTTGGAGACAGCAGATTGTTGGGTCATTTCTTTTAATCCATTCAGATAATCTGCGTCTTTTGAATGGCGAGTTTAGGCCATTAACATTCAGGGTTATTATTGAGATGTGATTTTTATTCCCATCCATTTTTATTTGTATGATGATCTTTAGCTTGATTTGGTTTCTCTTCTGGTTGGTATTTCCCTTAGTTTAATATCTCCCTTTGTTGATTTTCATTGTTATTTTTCTCTTCTTCTTCATGAAAAATGTTGCCCAGGATGTTCAGAAGTGCTGGCTTTCGAGATGTGAAATCTTTTAACTTTTGCTTGTCGTGGAAGGTTTTTATTTCATCTTCAAATCTAAAGCTCAATTTTGCTGGATATAAGATTCTTGGTTGACATCCCTTTTCCTTCAGAGCTTGAAATATGCTATTCCAGGATCTTCTTGCTTTTAAGGTCTGGGTAGAAAAATCTGAACATAGTCTGATTGGTTTCCCCCTATATGTAATCTGCTTCCTTTCTCTTGTGGCTTTTAATATTCTCTCCTTGCTCAGTATATTAGGCATTTTCATTATAATGTGTCTTGGTGTGGATCTGTTGTGATTTTGTATGTTTGGTGTTCGGTAGGCCTCTTGAACTTGGTTTTCCCCTTCATTCCTCAAGTTTGGAAAAATTTTCTGTAATTATTTCATTAAATAAATTACTCATTCCTTTGGCTTGAAACTCTGCCCCCTCCTCTACCCCAATCACTCTTATGTTTGGTCTTTTTATGTTGTCCCATAATTCTTGAATGTTCTGTTCTTGGTTTCTTACCATTTTTGCTGTGTAATCTAGATTTTTCTCTAGGATATATATTTTGTCTTCATTGTCTGAGGTTCTTTCTTCCAAGTGATCTACTCTGTTGGTGATACTTTCGATTGAGCTTTTATTTTGATTTATTGCTTCTTTCATTTCTGGAATTTCTGTTTGGTTTCTCTTTAGAGCCTCTATCTCCCTATTGAAGTAATCTTTTACTTCCTGTATTTGTTTATGGAGTTCTTTGTCAAAATGATCTTTCACCTCCTGTATTTGCTCCCTCATCTCATTTTTGAGTTCATTCTTAAGTTCCGCTAACATTTGGAATATGTAATTTCTGAATTCCATCTCTGGCATTGCACCAACTTTGCATGGTATGGAATCTACTGAGGAGGTATATTGATTTTTGTTTGTGTCACTTTCTTCCCTTGTTTCTTCATATTGCTTGTGCGTCTATTCTACCTGCACTGTGGGACCTTGTCTACTTTGATTTTACCTTAAAACCTTATGTTGCTCCTGTAGTACAATGCTATCAGATCCCCTTATATTTCCTTTACACTTTAAAATCAAACACTTACTATTCAGAGAATCCCAGTTTGATCACAATGTACAGATTTAGTTAACCCAGATGTTGTTTCCAATTTACTCTGTATGCTTCTGATGGGGTTTTAAAGTTTCAAGTAATGGACAGAGAGGTAATATGTTTAGGAAGAAGGAAGTGAGTGTATTGACTTGTTCTTTCTTAGAAAGTATGAAAAGAGAGTTCTATGGAAGTGGTTTAGTATCAGCTGACGAGAGAGGAAAGAGAATGGAGTGAATGAATAGATGGAAAGACTGATTTACATATAAACCTAACTTATGCGGTGGTTGAGAGGAGAAATAAAGAAAGATGGAAAAGAAAAAAAAAAAAAAAAGAAGAGAAAAAAAAATAACCAAGGAGTAGTAATTAGTGTAAGAGAGAGGAGAGAGAGAATAAGTCTAGAAAATAGAGAATAAACCATATATAACACCACTTTGCTATATATTTCAATTGTACACGTTCTAGAAATCTCAATTTGTGCGTATAACTTGTTTTTGCCTCTGTTGAGAATGCAATGGCAGGGTGTAAATAGGGAAGATGAAGGAAGAAAAAAAATATATAAAAGTGAGAAGGAGGAAAAGAAAGAAAAGAGGAGCAGAAGCACACAAACACACTGTCAATCAAAACAAAAACAAAAAACTCCCAAGAAACAACAAAACAAACAAACAAGCAAATAAAAACAAAAACGTTGAACCCAAGAACAAGTCTCAAACAAAATGGACCCTTGGAAGCCCTTCTTTTTTCCCTTCCAGTTTAAGCCACCTGACCCAGAACATGTACAGTCAGCAACCCTGTTAGTGGAGTCAAGGCTGCACCTTTGGTCCTTGCAGAGTGGCACAGTGGAATAGTGGAAGGGGCTTATCCTCAGGCTGGGCCCTGCTTACAGCAGCAGGGAGATGCTACTATGGGCCTTGGAAGCCAGGCAAACTGGCGGCGGGTTCTCTCCTTCCAGAGGGCAGGTGCCTACCTCTTGCTCTGGTTGCAGCTGGGCAGGTCGCACTCCCCCAGGGAGTGGAGGAAGCACTTCGCCAGGTCTGGCCCCGCGTGCAGCAGCCGGGAGATGCTGTTCTGGGCCCTGAAGACCAGGCAAACTGGTTGCTGGGTTTCTCCTTCCAGCAGGCGGGAGTCTACCTCTTGCTCTGGTCGCAAATGGGCAGGTCGCACTCTTCCCGATAATGGAGGAAGCCCTTCCCCAGGTCTGGCCCTGTGTGCAGCAGCAGGGAGCTGCTACTCTGGGCCCAGGCGGCCAGGGACAGTGGCGGCTGGGTCTCTCCTTCCAGCGGGCGGGAGTCTACCTCTTGCTCTGGTCGCAAATGGGCAGGTCGCACTCTTCCCGATAATGGAGGAAGCCCTTCCCCAGGTCTGGCCCTGCGTGCAGCAGCAGGGAGCTGCTACTCTGGGCCCAGGCGGCCAGGGACACTGGCGGCTGGGTCACTCCTTCCAGCGGGCAGGAGTCTACCTCTTGCTCTGGTCGCAAATGGGCAGCTTATTTATTTATTTTTATGTTGTGATGAGAATCCAATCCAGTGCCCCACATGTGCTAGGCAAGCACTCTACCACTGAGCCACAACCCTAGCCCTAAATGATTTATTTCTATTGTTTTAAATCTACCTGGTTAAATAACATTATTTATATAATTTTAAAGCATTTGAACAGAGCAAAAGAATGGTTAAATTGTTCAAGAACACTTAAAATGTAAATAATCATTCTTTCATCACATTCTTTTCATTAGCTCAACAGTTTATTATAATATCTGATTGTTATTAAAATAATTTTAAAGCATGAGCTTGAACAATTCTCTTTCCTAATTTAGGTAAAAATCTTCTATGGTATAAGTTAATAATTTAATGTATATTATCTCGCATTTCTTCTTTCTCCTCTTCACATTTATATAATTTAAAAATTGCCTTAAATAATCAAACTCTACTTCATGTTTCATTTTCTTTCAATATTATAGCTTTATTTCTTCCTATTATAACATAAAGATGATATTTTATTTCTCTCTCAGGGTAGCAGAATATGACACTCCAAATATGCTACTTTGGCATGAAGATTATTTTAAGTTAAAAGCTATTGAGAATAAGCAGATATATTTTACTGCACAACTGTAGCAGATTTTAGGCAAATTTTTTTTTTTTTTTTTTTGCAAAAAAGTGGGGTGCAGCAATTATGTGAAACTTTTTTTAATTGTGCAGGTATTACTTAAAATAATTTATTACTAAACTTTATTTATAGTACAAGACTAGGATTCGTGGAATAATCATGAATATCCATTAAAAGTAAATATTCCAAATCGGTGCACATCATTTCTTTAAGATAGTTACATGAACACTTTCCCCAGTCTGAAAAAAGTTAACACATTATATGTTATTGACTTGTGCATTAGGGTCAAAATATTTCACTTGAGAACATTTACTATAGTGCTATAAAGTATGGACTTACAAAATTTAATGTGTCCAAAGAGAATGAACCACTCTCATTGGTTACCTTTTCTGACTGCCAGTCATCAATGCCACTCGAGTAAGATGAGTTTACCATTACTACTGTAGTGCTCTACACGAACCTTTCTAGTTGATTTTCAGAAATACACTGACAAGGTATGTATGCTAAGAAATCTAGGCTCATGGCTCTCCTTGTGCAAGAAGACAAACACACATATACCACTGGTAAATACATGCTGCCCTTTATACCTTTTAAGCAGCATGACAAACAGAATTATATCAAATGACAATTATGCAATAAAAGGTTATAAACCAATTTTTGGACTAAAAAAATAGAGTGCGACGATAATGCTGTATCAATAATTATGCAGTGAAATACGGTACAAGAGAAGCTGTCTGCCTTCTCTTATATGCCTAAAAGCCATAGGTGAATCTTTGAAATTGTCCCTTTTCCCCTCTCTATTAGAAAGACAAAATTTAATCACCAGAGACAATTCAGACCCTTCTCAGCATGGAATCTACACCAGGGGAATCTATATAACAAAATTGGCTAACTTGCTGTCGTCTACCATTACTTTTCCATGCATTTGCCTTCCCACAATTCACTTCTCCAACAGTCTCATAGTCCTTTTTCCTTGTCTTGCCACTTCTCTAAAAATATATGTTCTTTGTTGAAGATGCTAAGAGTTCTAAGCTCTCTCTCTCTCTGAGAGATATTCTTTCTCTGAGGTTATTTCCCCCCTAAGTGCATATGAAATGTGCTTATTAAAAAAAAAAAAAAACAAAACAAAACTTGTCCTTGAGATCTTGTTTGGAGGTTCTAGCAGGGTAATTCAGCTACTCCACTACTCCTATACCCTTGAATCAATAATGATCCTCTTCAGTGAGGGAAGGTCATTTTCTTACACTAAGCCCTCAGCTTCCAGAGAGACCGCACATAGACTGGTGAGGGAGGAAGGGGAGACCTGCTTAGCCAGCCAAATCAACCCTGGCGATCAGTAGAGTGACAGATGTCACAGCCACTACCTTAGAGTTTTGCCATTGTAAGTGGGTCTAATGTGATATGACAAAACCAGAGAAAATGGATATAAATTTGCATTTTTGAATAAGCTCATTGTTTCACATGATACATTTAGGGTATGCAGCTTCTTTTGTAGTTTTTATTTTTACTATTTAAGTTTGGAAATGATGCCAAATTTTTGTATTTCTTTAATATGTTCCCTTTGGTGATATATATTGCATCATATATTGATATGTGTATCAATATATATTGGTATGTATTACACTCACATATACAAACACATAAATAAGGAGTGAAAGTCTTTGCATTCTCTACAGCCTCTGCAGAAAGATCTAAGTAGTGAAATCTTGTGATGTACAGAAATGAAGAAGAGTATTAAACCATATTTAAGAACTAAAAAAAAAAAAAAAACAAAAAAACTTGTCCTTATTTTCCTCTTGTGAGTTTGTCTTTTGTTACTGGAGTTCCAGTTAAATATTTAGAAGTACAGAATAAAAATTAGTTTTTCCTCCCCTACTTCTTCAAATCTACTCACTCCTTCCGCTTGCTAATTTGTATGACATGGGCCCTTTCTTTTTCATTTCCAGAGCAGTTTTATATTTACATTTGTGTGTATACTTTTTGCCATACCTATATGTATCTGAATTCAACTTTTTAGAGCTATCTATTTTATTAATATTTATGAAAACTAGCTTTTGGAATTATTGATATAGTCTGTCATGTTTTTGTTGGATTTTGAAGCATTCCTTTTTTTTTTTCTGGTGGTCATAATCAGTATTTGTCTTCTAGTAGTCTTCTATTTATTACAAATTATCTCCTTTCTCCCAAGTCAATTTTTTCCTTTAGTTTATTTATACAGGTCTTTCTCATTTCCTCAGCTGGTGACCTTTTGATATCCATTCATATACAATAATGGGTGTTATATATATATATATTTTTTAGTGTTCCCATACCATCCTGTTGTGAGATGTCTGTTTTTGTCAAATATCCCCTCTAATTAAAAAGTAAGAGGGAATGTCCATGTGCATAACAGGGTTCAATAGCTAGAACATAGTCAGCAGATAGAGATCTACCATTGGAGTACCTACCCCCAAATTCTAGAATAATGAGAGTTTTACCCTTTGATGTTTATGGTAACAATGGGATCCCTTGTTCTCCACAATCCACTAAGTATTTTCAATATAGGCTTTCTCTTTTATTTAGGAGAATATACCAGGCTGCTGGTAGGTCTCATTGGAATTACCAGGGGATGGAGGATCTTCGTTAAAGGTGGGAGAGGAAAGACCACAGCATCTGGTTCTATGGGCAACTTTCCAGTGAAGTCCTCTTTTACAGCTTCTTTCTAGCTCCATCATCCAGCACTGTGTATACTAACAGGGAAGTCTAGTTTCTTCAGTAGAGTCCCTTCCTGCATTATATGGCTACTACATATTATTAATCACATTCCACTTTTCCCTCTGTTGTTATGCTTTCATCAACCTCCTTTCAAAATGTTTTGAACAATCTTGTATAGTCATAGATCTCTCATTCTTTTTGTGGCTGCTGTAGGTTTATTTTGCTTGTTCTAATCTACTTTCCTATTTACAAGGTATTGGAATTAAAGGAAGACAGGTGTAGGTGTTCATAACCTCTCTTGAATGAAAATTCTTTTTCTTTTTCTTTTTTTTTTTTTTTTTTTTTTTGCTACCAGGTATTGAACCCAGGGGTACTTAACCACTGAGTCATATCCCTAGTCCTTCTATGTTTCATTTTTGAAACAGGGTCTCACTAAGGTGCTTAGAGCCCTACTAAGTTGCTGAGGCTGGCTGTGAATTTGAGCTCCTTCTACATCTGCCTCTGGAACTGCTGGGATTACAGGTGTGCACCACAGTGTCTGGCTTTGAACTGAAATTCTTTATGAAGCATTTCATTAATATACTAATATGTGTGTGTCTGTATGTATTTTTTTGTGTGTATGTGTGGTGCTGGTGATTGAACCTAGGTAGAGTGGGAGGCAAGCGCTCTACCAACTAAGCTATATCCCCAACCCTAATATACTAATATTTTTTAGTTGAATAAAATCAGAATTTTATCTCTTATATATAGAGAGAGATAGGTACACATTTATGAAAATGTAGACTTTTAAAAATACAATAAGAGGGATGCCTTATATAAATTAAGAAAAATGGACTATTAAGCATTATAAATTATTATTTTAGAATCATATTAGGTCAAATATATAGGTTAAGTTGACCTTTAATCCAAAATGTTAATAAGAATTTAAATGAGATCTAGGACTCCATGAAAATAATTTCCATGTCCTAAAAATATTATGGCAGTACTAATGATAATAAACATAGCAATTTCCATATAAAACTTTAGGCATGTATTCTCCAAAGCTGTTCTATATGCAGTTTTCCTTCTGCTTCCCCAGAACACCTTTGTCATAGTTTTCATGTGATTATTGCACTTATGAAAATGCACATGTTTAAAAATAGTGTAGAATAACACATAGATCCAAAGCTAAGCAGCCTATATTTTAAATATATAGAATATATTGGTACCACCATCACTCACAGTTTCACACTGAAAGGCAATGGGTTAAACATTTAATATTCCCAGGAATACATAATATTCACAACAATTCCTTGTCATAGGTAAAATATTTATCATGTTCTTAACAGTGAAGAAATTGAGACTCAGACCTGTTACATAATTATATCTGTTAGGCCTGTTATTGGTAGGCTACCCCAACCCCACAGCTTTGGCAGTCATGGGGGAAGAAGGTTCTAGGACTGCAGGGATCTGTTGAAAGCTTTCGAGAGCAGGCTGAAGGAACAGAACTGAAGCAACAGGAGCCTGAGGTCCAACAAGGACGGGCTGTGATCCTTCATTCCCTTCTCAGCTGTGGCAACTATCAAGCCAAAATCCCAGAAAAAGAAGTGAGACCTCATTCAGGCTCCTTGTGACATTGGGAAGCTGATATTCCCTGATCTGGACAAACTATCCTGTTGTAGGTATACTAAAGATGGACAGGTATATTTTCTGAGAAAACAACAACAACAACAACTAATCAGATAAGAGGGACTGACCACACCCAGCCCTGACATCTGTGAGAAAGAGACTGACTCAGAGACAGATCAATCTGCACACAAACTGCCCAATTTATTCTGAATACCCCAGTAGCCTACAGTCCCACTCATCTGCCTAAACTGCTCATATTTCCAGAAGCAACAATAACAAAACAGTTAATCTGGGCACAAATCACTGTCACATGCAGAAGATGATAGTCTGTCTTCTACATAACATACTTGGTTTTGCTATGGCAGTTTTCATATGTTCACTCCCTTTGGCACCCAGGGGTCTGAAAACCACAATTACAAACATATAGTCTATCAACATAGACAAAGATTTTATTTTAAAATATGCATATATTTCTGACCATTAATTTACTTAATTCATTTGAAATTAATCTCAATTTTTTAAAAAATGTGTTACTTGTCATATTTTGAAATTAACCTGCTTACATAATGTTGAAAAAAATTATTAATTTTGACTCTGTTCCCAGAATAGATTTTCTACTAGTACAATCTGCATTCAAAAGCACACATTAAATCATACATTGCTCTTAGAGTTTTATTATTTTACATTGAAAAAAGTATTACCATAAATTACCTTTGAGATATGAAATATAACTCAGAAAAAAAAAAAAAAAAAGGAATGAACTACCAATAAACAAACCAGCTTGATGGAGTGTGAGGCTAAGTGAAAAAAACTAATTTCCAACGGTCCCATATTCTGTGGTTCCATTTATGTAACAATCTTAAAATGACAAAATCAGAGAGATGGAAAAGAGATTACTGGTGTTATGAGGTTAAGGATGGTAGAAGTGGTAAACACTATATAGGGCCCAAGGGATATTTGTAGGGATTAATTTTGCGTCTTGATTGATTCGATGTTTACAGGAATCTACTGGTGATAACATAAACATAAAACCTTATATGCACATTGAACCAAAGTAGGTTTCCTGGACTTGATATTATATTACAGTTACATGAAATGAAGTAATCATTAGAGGAAACTTGATTTGGAATAACTTTACAACTTCCTATTAATCTATATTCAAAAGCTAAAAAAATTAAATGCTCAAATAAAATGCTCATTATCTCTAGAAAATGAAATTCGTTAGATTATGTTTGCTTGATAACACTACAAAAGAGAAAACATAGCCTAATGGTTAAGTACATGGGATCCCAAAGCAGTTCACTTACAAGATCTGTGATTTTGTCAAACTGTTTAACCCTCTATCCCTTGGTTCCCTTACCTATAAACTTAGGTCACTATAGTACCTACTATCTAGGATTAAGTTGAGGATCAAACTTGTTATGATTTGTGAGGCATATAAATAGTGACTGGCACATAAGGCCTATAGGAGGACTTGTTAGGTAAATAAAAAATATATACAGTAATATTGTTACTATCATTGTTATTAATGCATACAAGAAATGTTTGTTGATTGCCTGTTTAAGGTAGACACTATTTTAAGTGTTGTAGATAGAGCAGTTAATGAAATAAAGCCCTTGATCTCATCCTAAGATTTTCTCTGAGTAAAGGAAGAAAATAAATTAATAGGTGATGCAATATCAACTAAAACTAAAAATAGGGGGGAAATGGCAAAAGGAAAGCAATACGAGGGTCAGAAAGTGATAGAAGATACTATTTGAATTCTGTGACCAGGGAAATGTCCTTTAAGGATGAGACACCTGAGCTGGGAGGGGAAAGAAGTGAGGGGATAATGACTGGACAGAGGCAGGGTGTGTGTTCGATGTGTCCAAAGAGGCCACTATAGCTGAAGTGATAAGAAAGAGCATAAAGCAAGTCAGGGCCAAACCATCTCAGACCCTACAGGCCACAACGTGTATTTTGGATTTAATTCTGATGGAAAGTCATAGGAGTATTTTGAGTAGGGAAGTAAAATGACTTCATTTGCATTTTAAAAGGAACACTGTATACCTTATCTCCAGCAGCTTTCACTGCTGTAAGAATGGAAGAAGGCAAATATGTTAGTGTCCTGTTACTCCTGTAAAAATTGCCAAAAGTTGGATTTAAAATAACAAAATTTGTTAATTTCATTTTTTCTCATTCTAGCGACAAGGTCAAAATAATTTTCATTGGGTTTGTTCTACTGATCACAGAACTGCTTCCTCCAGCAGACTCCAGGAGTTGGAGAGTGAATGAGTCATGGTCATCAACTGATCCTGCAGTGTCTGCAAAAACCAATCCTGGGAAACATTCCTTGTCAAAAGGCAAGGACACGTGAACAGCCCTGACACTAGGCTCTGATGCTAACAGTTATCAGATGTTCCAGTACTATGGGTTTTCTGGGTACAGCAGGATAGCTGCAAGATGCTCCTAACATTGTAACATTTTTGTGCACAAAGAAGCCTCTTGATAATTCACAGGCCTTGCCTTGAACAATTAGCAGAGATTCTGTAGTTTAACTTCCTGATCATGGGACCTTATATAATAAACATGCAGAGCTAGTTCTGGGTCATTGTTCATTAGAGGACAGTGTCCCAGCTGGCCCCAACTTTACTTATAAATGTCTCTGTATTTTTCTCAATCTCCCATAGCCCTCCTCATGATCTTTTGTAGTTGCTGCACAGGTCGCAGCACAGGAGAACATCTCTTTCCTTGCCTTTCTAGCTTGAGGCCATCTGCATTGCTTGACTTGAGATCCCTCTGCTCACATCAATACCAAACTCTCATTTCTGTTACCACATCTCCTACTTCTTTCTTTAATCTTCTTGCCTCTTTCTTGTAAGGCCCTTGTGATTACATTTAGGTTTCATCCAGATAATCCAGTGTACTGGCCCTCTCTCAAGATCCTTAATCACATCTGCAAAAATCCCTTTCCTGTATAAAGTGACATTCACATATTCCAGGGATTGAGACATGACTATCTTTGCAGACCACCACTCAGTCTATCAAACCAAAACTCTTAAAAATCTATTGCAGAAGTTAATGTCAAATGTAGGTAGATTGATGACAGCAGAAGAGATGGGAATTTATTCGAGATACATTATCTTTGGGACATGGAGTAGATTTAGTGGTAGATTGTATACAGATGTGATGGAGAGAGGATAATGCCAGCATTTGACCTGAATAAATAAGTGATTATAGGTGACATTAAATTAGATAAGAAAACCAGAGATGAGCCCGGAGGGGTGTGTGACCTCCTGAGATTATTTTGAGTTCTGTTAAGTTTGAGACTTCTATTACATATCCAAATGAAATTAGCAATTGGTCACACAAATCCAGGAGAGAGGTCATTGTTGGAGATATTCATGTATTAGCCATTGTGATACTGTTAATATTAATGCCACAGGATAGAACCTAGTTATCTTGAACATAAATGCAGATAATGAAAAATAGCCTATTGAGGCATACATCTTCCCATTTTTTGAGCTGAAGAAATTGAGGATTAAAGAGATAACTTGTCCACAGGTTTATAGCTGATAAATGTTAGCTTTGGGAAGCCTAACCAGGAATGTGATTTTGAAGGATACTCCCTTTCAGTGATGCCACCCTACTTTCTTCAGATGGGAGTGGCTAAATCTACCATAGGCTTTCACCTAACAATTTGTATTCACTTAAGAGACATTCATCTAGGTTGAACAATTTGCTAATATTGATTTGATTCACCCAGGAAATTCCAGCCTGAAGAACTCAATATATTTTGAAGATGTTTCTTGTTGCTTTCGAACTGATGCCAGAATATCTGAATTAAAAGTGAAAAACTGCAATCACGATCCATCATCTCCAGACATTCTCCTGTCAAATAGCTACTGGCTTTGACAACTACTAGAACCACTCTTTGGATGGATACCTCCTGTAATTATATACACAAAGCCAAGAGATGATAGTAAATCCTTCACTGCTTTCTATTCAAGGTTCCATTCTGTGGTGATTTATCACATATCAATTTTAATTCTTGTTGAATTGAAGCTTGTCATGCACAGTTCTATATTGTTGTACTTTTTGGTGGAAGAAAAATGCTTCTAAGCACCTTTATTTAATTTAACATATTTATTTTTTGAGTTGTAAATACAAGAGATGGATGTCTGTGATTTCAGGGCTAAGAATGAAGTCCTATTAAGCAACATATGGAATGAGTAGGATTGTCTCCAATGATGTATGAACCGTTATGGTTCTGAGTTGACATCTTGCTGAATATGAATGAGCCATAGCATTTTCTGTATAAACTGTCATTTTTTTCTTTTTTCTTTTTGGTGGTGCTGGGGATTGAACCCAGGACCTTGTGCATTCAATGCAAGCGCTCTACCAACTGACCTATGTCCCTAGCCCTAAACTGTCACTTTTAAGAAACAGGTTTCATATATTTAGATGCATACCATGGATAAAAATTGTGCTTTAAGAGCAGTAAATAAGCAGTTGATTAACTGTATCAACACACACACACACACAAATACTAGGGCCTGAGGGTCATGTACAGTGTTCAGTTCAGTTGAAGTTTTTTTTTTTTTTTTTTCTCTTTGCAAGGTAAAAAAGAAAAAATGGTCATTTACAATAAAACATACAGATAATAGTTTAATGTGAAGCCAATACAAAATTACTTACTCTATATCAAGGGAGTAATTTTTAGACTTGTGAATAGATTTCAAAAATAAAGTTGCCTAAAATAATGTACATGACAGATTAAAAACTAATTGAAGATTAGATGGAAATATATTGAGATCTTTTTTCAGTGTATAACCCTACTTCATTTGTTGTTGTTCTTTGTTTTCTCTACAATGTTTTATAAATAATTGATTAAAGATAATGAACATGTTCATATTTTTGTACATTTGACAAGAAATATTCTTCTGTATTGTTTCACACATAACACAATAATGATTTTGATCTTATCCTAATAGTTCAGATAACCAAGACTCAGAAATTAATAGGCTTGCCAAGTTTATATAGAAGTCTGAAACAGAAATACAAATCACTCACTCTAAATTCTATGCTTTCTTCCGTTATTCTGTGAATTATGAAGGTTAAATGCTTTATTAAATACATGGCTGCTAGCATATAAAGTAGGCACTTATTAAATATTACTGTGAATATATTGAAAATGTTGTGCCTTGATTGACAATGGGTAACATGTCAATAAAAAATAGACAATCATTTAAAGAGACAAAAAGGGCATGTTAAAGTCATCACATATGCTAATAAAATTATAATATAATTTTTATTTACAAAGCATGCCAAATAATTAATGGCTCATATTTCTATGCAAACTTTTCACCATCAGTATAAGGTACTAGATCTTCTTTTTATTTACTTTCATCTACAATATCTAGAAGCATGCAATATACACAGTAAGTTAAAGAACAGATACAGGGCCAACTAGATCAGAGCATGAGTATACAAATAGATATGAGCATACACATAAGATATTTCATTAAAATATGATGATGAGGCCTAATGTCAGAAAAAATTATTTCATACTCAGAAGAGATTAAAACTGACTAAGATACAGATTAATTGAGGAGGAATATATATTTTTTGGACAGCACAATTTTATAAATTAGACCAACATTTAAAAATCATGAGGCATAACCCCAAATCTGGTGTTTTTAATTCTCCAAACTATTGAAAAATATGGCACTCCATTACCAAATATAATGGATGAGAAAGCAATTATTTCCCTTGACAGGCAACAATTTTGTTCTCTAATTTGAACTTTTTCTGATTGGCCTGGTCTTTGTCACTCAAGAGACATATGCTACATTCTGTGAACTGCCTGGACATTTATGTCATCTGACTTGGTAATTATATGTAAGGGGTAAGTTCTTCTGACTTACACTCAGTAGAGAGAGGAAGAAGGGTGATAAAAATCAATAACTGTGAGTGCTGTTGGTGTATGCTTGTAATCCTAGCAATTCAGGAGATAGAGACACAAGTTCAAGACCAGCCTCAGCAATGTAGTGTCTCAAAAAATAAATAAATAAAATCAAACCAAAACCACAAACAAAAAACACCTAAGGTTACTAGGTATGTTTCTCAGAGGTAGAATGTCCTTCAGTTTAATCACTAGTATAACAACGAAAACAACTGCAAGAAACATGAGATTAGTTTACTTTTTTTAATCTCAAAGAAATTAAAATACTTTCTTAATGAAAGTACAATTTTACTTCATTCTTTCCATTTTAACTATTTACAGGATATACACATAATATGCTTCTTATCTGCTTCTTACCCTTTCCCAGAAAAGTACTGCATTACTGTACTTAACATTACTTTAATGCTGTAACACGTTTAAATTTAAATTGCAAATTTAAAATAATGAATTAATACTAAAACAGCACTACAAATTGGAATTTATCTCGATTAATCATTTAAGACATCTTTTGGTTCATGTAATGTCAAATTTCATAATATTATTTCAGATTCTAGAATTTATACTATCAATTTTCCCAAAACTAGGAGCAAAAGACATTGTTTTGATACTTTACATGCAGTAAAAATTTTAAGATTTCAATCTCTTTCAATTTTTTTTAATCTCAACATCATGATCACATTGACTTCCTCACCATATGTAGAGTCTGCACAACTGCACCAGGAGGCACTAAGAATGAGAACACAGCATTCCACTATGGGAGAACACAAGATATATAATGATGAGTATGTTAGGAAAACAGGATTGCCACAATATCAAAGAAAAAGTTTATTACAGATAATTGCTTGCTCTGTTTATGCTGTTTCTGTAGAACTAGGATAAGCAATTTGGGTTACAAAGATTTATAACAGTTTTCATGAAGATGTATGAAATCCCAACCTTGCAAGCTTTTTTAATCCACCTATAAATCATTTTATACATTTAATTTCTTCCTGTATAAATTTTATGGGCATACACACAGACAGAAAGTTTAAATTACTGCATACTTTCTGAAAAGAGAAATATCCCTGGGATTCTTCCCCCATGTTTTCTATCTCATACATGATATAAATTTAAAGAATTCAGTTGTAAACATTTAACAAATATTACTTTCTTGTGAAAGCATCTGCAGTGCTGGGAGGTATTAGGCAAAACCCTTCTTGAAGAGAAAAGTAGCTTAAAGTTGGATTTGTCTACACTAAAAGAGACTATAGTATTATGTCCCATAAATCTAAAAAATAACAAGTTTTAATTGCTTCCTCAGTATATTATTGGTGTAAGGATTTGATATAGAAGGATAACATATTTGAATTTGGAGCTGTTGTACTTGAAATTGAATCGTTATTGTACGATCCAACTACATCAGTGTTTTGTAGTTGGATATAGAAAACATTGTTTCTAATTTGCTAGAAACATTTAAATCTTCTTCCTGTTTTGGAAGGGAAAGCTGAAGGGTTCTAGAATACTGTGACAGGTCCTAACTGAGCTCAAAGAGGAACATCCTCATAGGCAGATTTACAGCTGGTAACCTAATCTTTAGAAGCACATTAAAGCCTTTGAAAATTATAGTATTATTTTTCTGTGTGGTTTTCTAGTAGCATTTAACTAAGTTTTTTGGAACTAACTGGCTTGTGGTCTGACATAATATGAGATGGAGGAGTTAAGCAAAAACACAGAATATTATTTAGCTTGTGTAGATTTTTTTTTTTTTTTTTTTTTTTAGATTGGAGGGGATGAAGAAATAGTGGTAGGCTTGATTAGGTATAACATATATATTTCTGAATCTTTTTCAAGCAGATATTGTAACTCCCTCTTTGACCAAACATATTAATAATCAGAGTAAGACTGAAAATCAAATTTGAACTCCTTGGGAAACCCCATGGATTTGACTCATCTTCCAAGGTAATGAATCTAGTGCATGTGGTTTTGTTCAGATGGGCTCACTGAAATGGGACTTTGATTTATTTAGCTTGTGTCTTGTGTTTTCAAGAACGAGAACTTCTTTGGAAAATGTAATTTCCCTTTGGCTCAATTTCAGCTCTTTATAGGGGATCTGTCTCCATTCATTTCTTGTACCTTTTCTTTAGGGAAAAAGCTTTTGCACAGTAAACGTTTTAATTTCTGAAGAGTAGCATGTCTATTCACACAGATACACAAATTAGAAAAGTACTGACTAACTTTTATGTCTGAATGCTCTAAGAAAAAAAATGTCATTATATAAATACTTTTTTAAAACTACTATTGTATGATGAAGACTTTTTAAAAGAATCAAGTTTTTAATATACATAAGTATATTAAATATATGTAAGTAAAGTCAAATATATCTGGGTTGGAAAGTAAATTTTTAATTTTAAAATATCTTTTGAGGATAATTTATAACAAATGAAAACATTTTGCTATCTCTGCCTGACACGATTCACCAAATATAAATTATTTAATTAGTTTGATGGATATTGACCAACTCTTTTCTAGATCTATGGCATATGTATGGCTTGGAATATTAAGCTTTATTAAGTATACCTCTTAGAATATGATGTGACAGTTACTATTGTTCATGAAATAATAAAATTTAATTCAGTTGAGTGATCAATAAATATATCAAACTACTTTAAAAAGTAAATATTAGATTTAAAATATGAGTATGAGTGAGTGCCTGTCTGCCTATGTTTGCGGATCCTCAATTTTAAGCATATTTGGATTCCTCAGTTTATGAAACTTGCATAGGAACAGAATTTAGAAATTCAATTACCTATGAGCAATTCATTTAATTATTATTTGCATTATTTAGAAAATGAAAGGGTTAAATTTTCATTTTCTTTAGATTCTAAAATTGTATAGAAACCTCTTTGCTTTAGGACTTTGGTTCTCTAATTTTATTATGTATCAGAATCACTGGAATGGTTTGTTAAAATACAGATTCTGGGCCCCACTGCCAGAATTTCTTATTCAGTAGGTTTGTAGTGAGACCTGCAAATTTGCATTTTTAACTGATTCAAAAGTAGAACGTTGGGACCACATTTTAGAACCAATAATCTAAGGATATGATTAAATTATTATAACAGAGTTTTGTAATTATTAAGTTAATTAGAGATGATTACATCTGATTTCAACAGGAAAAAAACAGCTCTTATAATTTTGTGGGTCCCCCCCCAAATATTAAGTAATATGCATAAACCAAATATGTCCCTTTGTGTGCATGTATGACATGGGGCCTTGCTATTTTGCCCAGGCTGGACTTGAATTCAACATCTTCTTTCCTCACCTTTCCAAGTAGCTGGGATTATAGTCTCATGCCTTAGCACCTAGCCATAAACTATATCTTTAACATGTCTGGATGTGCAATTGAGAATTCATCTATATATGCTTAATATACCTGAAGAGAATGATGCTAAATTGAATATAAAAATCAAGGTACTGGTATGGTTTGGACATGGAATGTTCCCCAAAGCATCATCCATCAGAGGTTTGGCTTGGAAAGGTGACTGGATCATGAAGACTATGACCTCATTAGTGGACTGATGGCTGAGTGGGCTGTGGGGTGGTAGGACCTAGTTGAAGGATGTTGATCACTGGGGGTGTGCCCTGGAAGGGTTTATAGTCTCTTTGTCCTCTTTTTAAATCTGTATCTACTTCCCAGATTCCATGAGCTGTGCAGTTTTCCTCTGCCATGCACTTTCACCTTTATGTTCTGCCTCACCTTAGTCCCAGAGCTATGGAACTAACCATGGATTGAGATCTCTGAAACCATAAACCAAAAATAAAACTTTCCTCCTTTACATTGTTCTTGACAGGTATTTTTGTCACAGTGATGAAAAGTTGAATAACATAGAAATTGATAGTAAGAAATGGGCTGATTGCTATGACTATACTTGATCATCAGGATCAGAAGGCTTTGGAACTGGATTCTGGGAGAAGTTTGGAAAAGTTTGTGGATGTAGAATGCAGAAGTCATAGCATGCTGTAAGGGGGCACTAAATGAACAATTCTGGTGGGAGTTCAGAAATCCCGAATGGCAATAGGAATGCAGACAGTAAAGATTGTACTCACGAGGTTTCAGATAGAAATGAAGATTCTGTTGGGAATTAGACTAGAGGACATTTGTGTTACATTCTGGCAAAGAACTTGTATATATTTAGTCCATATTCTGAGGCTTTCTGTGAAGCTGAATTTAAGCGTGATGAACTAATTAATCTGATGGAAGAAATTTTAAGGCTGTACAGCATTCAGGCAATGGCATGGATATTACTGACTGCCTTTAGCCATGTTTACTATGATAATTAAGAGCAAAAAAAGCAGAGGGGAAAGATTTGAAAAACTTGTGGTTTGGACAGAAAAGCATGTGTAAAATTGGGGCCAAGAAAAGCATAGTTGCTAAAGAGATAAGCACCATTAAACAGAAACCAGTAACTTTGTACAGAGACAATAGAAAAGATGTTGGTTGGGTATCTAAGTAATCAGCAAGACCTTACCCACAAGCTAAAGGGTACAACACTGAAAACATGTGTATTAGACTTTCCTTTAAGAAGAGAGTTCTTACATAGGGCTACCTGGGAAGTTTTTCCCCCTGGATTTGTTTCACCAAGTTTAACAACCTAGGCAATCAGATGGTGCTGCATCTATGGTTCAAGGGTGCATGGCCACTGCTTGCTCTGGCAGCAGACATTGGAGTTGTCTATATGGTGGTGGTCTGCAGCAATGCAAATGATGGAGTTATGGGGTCATGAAAGTTTTCACCCACTGTTCAAAGGAAGACCTGGGAGAACAGGAAATATGTGCCAGGTTTAGAATCCTTACAGGCAGTCCCTGAAAGGACAACGGGTAAAGCTGTGACAATAAAGCCTAAGCCAAGACGGCAACCCTGGGAAGTTTAGATATACCAGGAGTGTGAACTATTAGCCATGGAAAACTGCAGGCAACAAATTAAGCCAGACTGAGAGAGGCCATGTAGGGTGCAACTGGTTAAGCCACAGGGGTAGGGCTTCCCTAGGCCTTTTGGACCCTCATAACCAATTGCTCTGATGCTTGACATGGAGCTAAATGATTTAATGTTTGATCTACTGGGTTCCCATTTTGTTTTGGTCCTGTCCCTTTAATGTTATTCTCCTAATACTCCCTTTTGGAATGGAAATATTTTGTCTGTGGCATTATATGTTAGAAGCATGTAACCTCACTTTTTATTCTTATAGGGGATCACAGTTAAGGATTTGCCTTGATTCTTGGAGGAGACTTTGGACTTGAACTATTGAGCAATGCTGGAACTGTTAAGACTATAGGTACTCTTGGAGAGGTAGTAAATGCAGTTTGCATTGCAAGATGGACATGAAATTTTGTGGGCCAGGGTCGGAATGTTAGGGTTTGAATCTGAAAAGTCCTCTAAGACACAGTGTATTCAGAAGTGGGGCTTTTGGGAAATGACTGGGTCATGAGGACTCTGATCTCATCAGTGGGTTAATTTATTGATGGCTGAATGAACTCCTAGGAGGTAGGACCTGGTTGGAGGAAACTGGTACTGAGTGTGTAGCCTGGAATATTTTATATTCTTGATGACCTCTTCTTAACTGCATCTCTACTCCCTAGCCACCATGAGCTGAGTAGCTTTCCTCTGCGATGCCCTTCTACCTTGATGTTCTACCTCACCTCAGGCCTAGTGCAATGGAGCTGGCTGACTATGGACTGAGACCTCTGAAACCATGAGACAACATAAAGATTTCCTCTAAGTTGTTTTTTGTCAGGTATTTTGGTCACAGTGATAAAAAGCTGAGTAACACTGGAAGGTAAACAAGTGTGTAGGTAAAGAAATGGACAATAGATCCTTCGTATAATTACTGAATATACTAGAGACCCTAAACCAATTTGAATGTTTTAAAGACACCATAAAAACTAGACTTAAGTGTCTCTCCATTACTGTAATTTAGGTTACCTGTTGGGACACTCAAACACAAATAGTTATCTACTTGAGCCAAAATCCTTCCATTGTTTGTTATCAAGTTGCTTTTTAAAGCAATAAGTTAGCTAAATTGCATTATGTTTATTGTTGTCATCAAATATAACTGGCATCATTAATCTACTAGAATTTAATTGCACTCAGATTTTAATTCTATTTCCCCTGGTCATAGGGATTTATTGTAATTTTTTTCATAACAGACTTTATAGAGCTTCTACATGAGCAAATGATATGCCACAGTACTAAAGTAATTTTCTACTTGATAGTTTTAATATCATCTCTTATTTTCTAATATTTTACATACAATAAAAGTACTGTGCTAGTAAATTTTGACTTGGTTTAGCAGAAACATGATGCATGTAATATTCCCATAACAAGATAATCGATTAAGTGTCAAACAATACAGCCACCATCAACAGCAACAAAAGTGCTTCCTATTATATGCCAATATCTTATTAGAAAAAAAATAGCATTAACCTCAATTTACACTAATTGATTTTCACTGTAGTATTACAGCAGTTTAATTGATGTAGTGAAAAGAATAATTGCAGTGAACTAAATTTGAACAGAATCCATTTCTAAGTTCAAAATAATTTCATTTCAAGAGTTTGTATCATCTGAATTCATAAACATTTACTGTGCAAATATATTCTGCTGGACTATTAAAATACAAAGTTAACTCTAGTATCCTAAAATGATTACAATATAGAAAATAAAAGACAAAAGCAAAGGAACAATAGAAATTCATTGATAAGCAGCAGATTTATGCTACAATAGAGGGGTATTTCAGAGAAGAAATTATTTTCTGGGAGAGGGAACGTTATGCTTTACAATGGTGAAGATATTTGACATTATCATATGTTCTCATTAATTATTAGTTTTGATATGAGTCACAGAAAATGATTGTAGCAAGAGGAAGCACATGTGCACAGTCATGCTAGCATGAACAGAATGCACGTTTTCAGGAACTAGTTTTGATAGTGATGGAGGATGTGATGAGCTGTGAGTGTCAAAATGGTGGTGGCATCCAGGTCAGGAAAGGCCTTTTCTGCCTTGCTAAGGAATTTTGTGAAAAGAAACTTCAATGAAGGTGTTGGGGTCCCAGCAGTCAGTGCCTAGTAAGTCTTGCCTTGTGGTGAGATGAAAAGACTTCAAAAAACATAATGGGGAAGGGAAGGAGAAGGGAAACTGGCCACTTCCTTTGTCCTCAATATTGAGGTGGGGAATAAAAGCAGACTAACCTTGTTTTTAAGTAAAAGAATGCACTAATAAAACATCTGAAGAAATCCTTCTGTGCAGTGGGCATGCGATATATCCTATATATTCCTCCCTGCTTGTTGGCACAGTGCAACCTTTGTTTTCTCCCAGACTGCCACTGCCATGAGTAATAACCCTCTCTGTTGATTCCTCCTAGTTCTTTTTTTGAGATCTGTAAATAGTATGCTGGGGCATTTGCAGCCCTGGGGTTGAACAAAGGTTTTGAAGGAGATGAGTTTGAAGCAGGTGAAGAGTGATGTTAGACAGCTTTTCATCATTCTGACAAAAAGACCCGACAAGAACAACCTAGCGGAAAAGAAGTTTATTTGGGCTCATACTTTAAGAGGTTTAGTCCATGGTCTGCCTACTATATAGCTCTGGGCCCAAGGTAAGGTAGAATATCATGGAGGAAGGGCGTGGTGGAGAAAGCTGTTCAGTTCATAATAGTTGAGAATCAGAGACAGGGAGACAGCGGGTGAGAGGGGTGGGGAGAGAGATGTATGCCAGGGACAAACTATAAGGCCCAAAGGCAAGCCCTCGGTGACCTAGTTCCTCTAACCTTACCTTACTTACCTATAGTTACCACCCAGTTAGTCCATTTAAATGCCTTTTTATCTACTAATTAAGTTACAGTGCTCATGATCTAATCATTTCACCTCTGAACATTCTTGGATTGTCTCACTCATGATCTCTTGGGGGATACCTCAAACTCAAACCATAACAGGAGGCTATTAACAAAACCATTCCAAAAATTATATGCATTTTATCTAACATAATAAAAAAATAAAAGAATAATGATGTCCCAGTTATGAAGAAATTTTGTAGCTAATTGGATATGGTAGGCATAGAGTCACATAATGAATTTCAGAGGGTTTCCTGAAATTCATTATGTGACCAGGAGAATATTGATGCTAATGTCTGGGGTAGTGAAGACAGATGGAGGGATAGATTACAGAGACTTTAATCTCATATTAATGGTTACACTGAATCTAGGGATCTGTGGAACATCCAACTGAAAATATTTAGTAGACAAGTCAATCTGTAGGCCTAAATCACAGGAGGAATTTGGGATCAAGATGAATATATAATATTCATAAGAATATAGAAAATAATGTGTAAAGGTGTCAACAGGGTTAGATTGACAAAAGATTATTGGCAAGAACCAAACCCTGGGAGCACCAACATTTAATGTGGACACTTCAAAACAGATTGAGATGGAACATCCAGAAAGGAATCAGAGAAATCATGAAAAGAAAAGCCAGATTGATGGTTTTTGAATGAAGACTTTTTCTGCCATTTGCCGGACCATTTTCTGAGTATCCTTGGATTCACTCAGTTTGCCTTCTTTTCTCACATGCAATTCTCTAGAATAACTGGAGAATATTCTGGCAATACAACATCCTGAGATAAAGAGGGATTGGCCAGAAAAGCCCAGGGGTTGTTCCAATACCTCACAGAACAAGATGTACTTTAACAATTTAACAGAATGATTCCTGTTGTTCCTGGGGTGTAAAATTCAGGTGGGCTTCTTTCCTTGAGTCCCTTTTGTAGTGCAAGAGAAGCAAGTGCAACAAAGGTGTTAACTAACCTGGAAAGCATTACAAAAACTTGGGAGACTGACTCAACAGGAATCATAAGCTCCTACTGTCCCTTGCTGCCTATCTGAGTAATTAACTTTCTTTATTTAACTTATGTGAGTGTTAATTCTCACCAGACTCATGCAAGTAGTAGCAATTGTAGCCAAAGATGTAGTGGACTGAAATAGTAATCAATGTACAGAGAATCTGCACCACATCATTGTTTTATTAATTCAACATGTTTAATATGTTTTTAGCATATGTCAGTTACTCTTTTAGGGATATAGAACACTATAAATGTAAACCCAAATATCAGGATTACAGCATTACAGGAAGGAATCACAGTTTCAAAATGTGAAGGTGATAATGAGTAGTGAATCTCAAGAGAAGTAAAATTCAAGGAATACTATAAGGACATAGTTTGACTTCCAGACCTACCTTGGGGATGATCTGAAAGGTTCCCCAGGAATAGTAACTTTAAAAATTTTTTTTATTTGTGCTTTTTAGTTATGCATTACAGTAGAATGTATTTTGACATATCATACATGCATAGAGTAAAACTTCCCAGTCTTGTGGTTGTATGTGATATGCAGTTACATTGGTCTTGTGTTCATATATAAATGTTGGAAAGTTATGTCTGATTCATTCTAATGTCTTTCCTATTTCCATTCCCCCTCCCTTTTCCCCATTACCCGCTATCCAAACTGTTGAACCTTTACTTCTCCCTCCCACTGCCTATTGTGTGTCAGCATCCGTATATCAAAGAGAACATTCAGCCTTTGGATTTTTGGGTTTGGCGTTTTTCATTTAGTATGACAGTCTCCAGTTCCATCCATTTACCAGCAAATTCCATAATTTCATTCTTTTTTATAGCTGAGAAATATCCCATTGTATGTACACATTTTCTTTATCCATTCTTCTGTTGAAGGGCACCTAGGTTGGTTCCATAGTTTAGCTATTGTAAATTGAGCTGTTATAAAGATTCATGTGGCTGGGCTCAGTGGAGCATGCCTGTAATCTCAGCAGTTTGGGAGGCTGAGACAGTAAGATCACAAGTTCAAAGACAGCCTCAGCAAGGGCGAGGTGCTAAGCAACTCAGTAAGTCCCTGTCTCTATATAAAATACATAGGGTTGGGGATATGATGCTCAGTGGTGGAGTGCCCGTGAGGTCAATTCCTTGTATCAGGAAAAAAGATTGATGAGGTCTCATCACTATAACACACTAATTTTAAGTCTTTTGGGTATAAACCAAGGAGTGGGATAACTGGTCAAGTGGTGGTTACATTCCCACTTTTCTGGGAAATCTCCATACTTCTTTCCAGAGTGGTTGCAGCAATTTGTAGTCCCACCTAGCAATGTATGAGTGTACCTTTATCCCCCACATCGTTGCCAACATTTATTGTTACTTATATTCTTGATAATTGCCATTCTGATTGGAGTGAGATGAAATCTTAGTGTAGTTTTAATTTGCATTTCTCTAATTGCTAGTGATGTTAAATATTTTTTCATATATTTGTTCACCATTTATGTTTCTTCTTCTGTGTAGTGTCTGTTCAGTTCCTTTGCCCTTTTATTGATTGTATTTTTTTATTGTTAAGTTTTTTGAGTTCTTTATATGTACTGGAGATTAATGCTTTATCTGAGGTGTAGGTGGTAAAGATTTTCTCTTATTCTATAGGCTCTCTCTTCGTGTTCTTGATTGTTTCCTTTGCTGTGAAGAAGCTTTTTAGTTTGATACAGTACCATTTATTGATTCTTGATTTTACTTCTTGCGATTTAGTTGTCTTATTGAGGAATTCAGTTCCTAAGCCAACATGATGGAAATTTGGGCCCATTTTTTCTTCTGGTAAGCAAAGGATCTCTTGCCTAATGCCTAGGTTCTTGATCCACTTTGGACTGAGTTTTGCGCAGGGTGAGAGTTAGGGTCAAATTTCATTTTATTACATATAGATTTCCAGTTTTCCCAGCACCATTTGATGAAGAGACTATCTTTTCTCCAATGTATGTTTATGGTGCCTTTGTGTATTATGAGATAACTGTATTTATGTGGGTTTGTCTCTGTCTCTTCTAGGAATAGTAACTTGACGGCAAAAAATGAAAGGTTAAATAATGACTAGTTCAATATTATGGAAAGGAACAGACATATTGAATACCAGTTACAAAAGCCAAAGGTGAGAGAAATCATGGTACATTTAGGAAACTAAAATTGTATGGCCAGCAAGTAGCATAGGAAGTTAAAATGAAATAAAAAATTCTCACATTGGATGACATTATTATTCAATAATGGATGCTAATGACAATTTTCTTCTTAGGGCACCATCTCCCTTAGTTTTCTGATACCCTTCTCATTTTCATTCTAACTCTCTGCTCTCTTATTCATAGGCATTTTTGCCATGCATCATCCTGTATACAGGAGTCAGTTCTATACAAGGTCAGTTTTCACTCTATGACATCTCCCTTGATAATCTCACCTACCAATGTGGCTTTCCTTGGCATCTATATCACCAGCATGCAACTCTATCATATATTTATCTCTAGTCCACACTTCTTCAGACACAATTATCTGCCTTTGAAATATCTCTCATCTCAAATTGAACATATGTAAAATGAAACCTTCACCTTTGGTGCTAAATCTAGATGTGTTCATGTCTCTTCCCCACTCCTCATATATGGGGAGAACTAGACATTGAACCAGATTTTCAACCTTGGTATACAGCAGGCATTCTTGAGCCTACCGCTTTCCTCAGCTCAATATCCAAGATTAGCAGGGTAATTAATTATAAAAGTAACTTGAGTATTTGTCCCTTTTCTTTTCTCCCATTTCAAGAAAGGCTTTCTACTGCATCCCTCTGGCATGTCATATTTGTTCTAGGACTGAAAATAAAATTTAATCTAAAATATTGGCTTTTTGTATCTTTGGTAATAGTCTTATTGTGGTTTCAAACTAAAGATGTTAGTCTTCTGAGGGTGGAAGATAGTCCTATCAAGGAGGTGAGCAGCCTGTGGGTAGATGGCCTTATGCTGGCCCTGGGAAAGTTGGATTTTAGGAATGAGGTGAAACCCTATGCAAGAGTTGAAATTTTGTGCTTCAACAGTAACACTGGAGAATGAGCTTTGAGAAAAGAGATTAGAAGCATTTGTAAACACAAGCTTTTGCTATGATTCTTAATCTACAAATTTCTGCAAGAATTAGTATCTCTATTTTACTGTACCCCTTCACACATATTTATAGTCACTCACTAAGAGGTAACCTCAAACTTCAAGATACTTTTTGCAGCTCTAATAATGGAGAAAGGGACCTTTTTCTTCTCATATTTTGCAATAAATCCTCACAATTTCATTGTGCTCAATTTTTGCAACTCGTTTCATTTAAGGACTTACGAAATAGAGATAGAATATTTGCATGAACCTGAAATGTGTCAACAAATGAGTGTCTTATTCAAAAAACACTCTTGAAAATACTATCCATTAAAGTGAGTTATTATAGTTTTATTTTCATTTTGTGAGACTCCTCTGTAAGATAAATTGCCCTAGATATCCTAGATGAATACATTTTGTTATGAGTGTATAAGGGGAGTTTCTTAATGCAAGAGAAGTTAGGTTATAAAAATATTTTTATACTCTAATTTGAAGGCTCATATATAATCAGTCTTGAAATATTTATATCCCTGTAGTAACTGAGTGACCCAACCATCTGTCACTGAACACAGTTCCAAAATAATAATGGACTAACACTGATACAGAAGAAGTTGTATGTTTAAGGTCCTTTAACTGAGTCATTATTTCTACTTGGGTGAGACTGGATCTAACCTAGATCTAATCAAAGGTTATATATTTCTTTATTATTTTTTTAAATTAATATTTGAGATGTAATAACCCAGACCTAGAATCAAGGGAGAATATTTATTTATTTATTTATTTGTTTATTTATTTATTTTTTATGAGGGATTGAACCAGGGCACTTATTATTATTATTATTTTTTTTTTTTTTTTAGTTGTAGTTGGACACAATACCTTTTATTTATTTATTTATTTATTTATTTATTTATTTATTTATTTTTAGATGGTGCTGAGGATCGAACCCAGCACCTCACACGTGGTAGGTGAGCGCTGTACCACTGAGCCACAACCCCAGACCCAGAGCACTTATTTAATCACTGAGCCTATCCTCAGATCTTTTAATTTTTTGTTTGTTTGTTTTCAGACAGGGTCTCACTAAGTTTCTAAAGTCCTTGCTAAGTTGCTGAGCAAGAACTTTGAACTTATAATCCTTGTGTCTCAGCCACCAGATCTGCTATGATTATAGGTGGGAGCCACTGGGCCAGACAGTCTTGATCATTTTTGTCCCTATATATGTCACCTAGGATTAATTCAATTAATTACATAAACTTCTGTTTTTTACTAAGTAGTAGATGATCCCTTTTAAGTTTCACTATCTTGTGAAGATGACATCTCTCTCTACCTACATACCTACCCATTGCTCTCTACATATTACTTCATTTGAGTATGACATATATTAGAAGAGTTATGATCTATCCAGGAAAGAAAAGAATATTTCATATAAGAATAATTTGTGTAATTACTAACCTTCCCCTCATATATGTGAAAATATTTATGTTTAGTGCAGACTCTTTTTCTTCAAACATCTGTATCATTATCACTCCAATTATCTATTTCCACATTAAAAACTACCACAAAGTTATAGGTTTACAACAGTAATAATGACTTACTTTGCTCAGTAATCCACAAGCAAGGTATTGCTTGTCTGACTCATGTGACAGTAGCTGGGGAACCTGACAGAGGCTGGTTGACCCACCTCCAAGACTGCTTCTCCCTGTGGATGACCACCTGATGCTGGGTTTGGATTGGAAATCAAGTTCTAATTCTCAGTGGGAGGTTTCTTTTCCTCATCATGCTATCTTTTCCAGGAACTGCTTCACTTCCTTTTAACACATGTTCTAAATTTGAGTATACCAAATAAAGCATATTGACAATGAAGCATATCAATAGACACAGGTAGAATCTACAAGGCCTCTTGTTATCTGGCATAGAAACCCCTGAAAGTCACTTCCACTGTAGTTTCCACTATATTTTCTTGGTAAAGCGAGTGATAATATCAGGCAAATTCAAAGGAAGGAGGGTTCAGCTTCTCTCAAGGGGAGAAAGAGCAAAGTATTTTTGCTCAACCCATTTCCCTCAAAATTCTTTAATAAAACTGCCAACTGAGGTCTCTCTGTTAATTTTCTGTGTAAGGTAGAATTGATGATGGGATTATATGTATGATTTGCTATTTCTGTTGTTAAGAGGCATAAAAAATCATTCATAAGGATTCTAAATGATGAATTTATAAGTAGAATGAGCTATATAAAAAGAGCTATGGAAACACAGGAAAAGTATATTCAAACCTTGGAAGCTTGGGAAGTCTTCCAAGAGGAAGTACCAATGAACTAATACTGCAAGCTTGATTCAGTGTGCCCACTGGGTTAATGTATACCCATGCACACAAGTACACTGTGAATCCATGTTTTTGCACTAGAGTATCCTGAGTTGTCAGGTAGGACAGAAAATTCATTCCAACCACCAATATCAGCATTGTCAAAAGCATGTATCCATGAAAAGAATTGGTTGTGTTCAGGGAGATGTGAGGATTTGAATATTTCTATAGAACACTGCTCAGATTAATGTAGGATATGAAGACTTTAGATTATACCTGATGCACCATAGCAATTTTTAAATTTGATGTTGATAAATTTTATTTTTTAAAATCATTTCTCCATACCCTTCACCCTTTCAAAGGGGTCAAGGCTAGTGCTTTCTTGACTGTAAGACTGATGGCAGGGTTGCAAGTAGAGGTAACTGGATTTGAGAAGAAACAGCTGCTTTTTCTCTTGTGTATGCATTAAATAAGGATAAATCTAAATGAGTATGTAGAGAAATAAGCTAATAACTTTAAGTAGCTGTTTGTTACTTCTATATAAACTCTTCAAGACAATGGTACACTAAGAGAGCCAATTTATTTTCACCTATGTGTTTCATTAGTCTTGTTTTTACATAGGCTCAGGTCTAGAGTGAAGAAATTACATTACACTCATTTTCTCCATTTCTAGTCAGCTAATGGAAATGCAGCCTACTACTTTTTGCACTTTAACTAAAATAGTCCTGCTGAGAAAGGCACTTCCCAGAGTGGGATTTCATCTTTCATGCAGACCCCAGACACACTGTATAAATAATGCATACACTCCCCCTGCCTGGGTAGGGCGATCTTTCACCTATATGGCTGCCTCTCCAGGAAGTCATTGTCGCTTCACTTGTAGTTATGCTCTTCTAATTTTTGAAAAGGTTAGCACAGTTTTATCTTTAATAGCCACTTGATCATTGCAGAGATTAAGAAGTCATGTTGGAGACATTAGTCAAGGAAGCCCAGGAATCCATCATGAGTTCTTCACATCCCCCAGACTGTGCAGTAGCACACTGATGAGTATTTTTCGTGTGGCTATCCCTAAATTATATAAAGAAATTGAAAGGGTATGTTTATTAGATATGAGCTCATTGGATTTTAATCAAATTTAGAGAGTTGTCAACGGAGCTATCCACCAATCTATAGCTTCCCCTGACAATAACGGATTTATCGTTTTCCACATGATATTCCTCATTGGAAAGTCACACCAATTCCTATTAGATTCCCCTAAGGGCTCTGTGATGATCTAGGGGACCTATGACTTATTGTGGTAAAGGCAGGGCTCCTAAATTAATGCCTGATTGTAATTTAGGCAACATTGACCTAGAATAAGGATGAGACACATAATGGATACTTTAGAGATTCTCCCAGATTGCTGGTATTACAATAAATAAAATATAGTGAGAGAAATAATAAATTGCATCATTGAAAAGCACACCACACTTTGAAGATACTCAATTTTATAAAAATTTCCCAGACTCTACCACTGAACTTATATATGTCTCAATCCTGAAGACACACTGATATTTCAATACCTATACTGTAGATTAGGGTTGGCAAACTTCAGCTTGTGGAACAAATCTGGCTCTTCACTGATTAGTGTAAACAACACTACATTAAAACATAACCCCACCCACTTATTTATGTATTTCTGTGTGGTTGCTTTCATGCTAAAATAACAGAGATAAGCAGTTATGATAGACACTAAATAATAGGAAAATTCTGAAATACATTTTCCTAAGTTATTTTACAAAAAACATGTGCTAATACTTGCAAAGTTTTAGTTCCAAGAAAAATAATTATATTGAGAAAATTATTCTTTCTGGATGTGTGAATTTAACACAACTTTAAAGATTTCATTTAAATCTTTTTCTCAGAAAGTACACACTTCTTTATTACCTTAAGAGTTAATATTGAGCTTTCTTTAAATATACATATTCTACCATATTAAACAAAGTATGTTCAAAATTATTTAAATTTGTCTGATGATTATTTAAAAATCATATTATTTTTTCATTATGAAGTAGAGTGCTTATACTGTGCTAGTGATATTCAGTAGGATATGGGAGCAAATGAGCACTTCTAGAAATAGTCAGGCACTAGCTTTAAAAAATAAAGAAACCAAATCCCCTGATATTAGCTGGAGTTTTGCTCACTTGGTTTTTTACACTAAAGGTAAAATGAAGGACAGAGAACCTTGTTTCTTTGCTGTCTTTCTGCAAAAATGAATTTTATAATGAAAGATTGAAGTAGACTTTTCCCTGGTGGTTTTCTCACCCTTCAGGAAATCATTATCATCTTCAGTATTTCTGTCCCTATCCTTAGATTTGTCATTGGCATCCCAAACATTGCCTGTGAGCTCTACATCACTGGAACAATGAAGATAAGGTACCTCCTTGTCAGCTTGTACTTGTTTGCCAATTTCACAAGGTGGGAGGCAGACATGTCCAGAGCCACTGTAAAAAGGAATAGGATATTGTGGTAAGGACTAAGTCTTAGAAAATTCTTACCATTTGATAAAGTAATATTTTATTTGCATGAAAAGAATATTTGTATTAAAGGACTACAACATGACCTTTTTTCTTTTAAGACTACAGGCATATATATGTAAAATTATAATGATAAGATGCTTGCATATTTGACAAACTTTCATATGTAATGATATTTTAAGATTTAATTATACTCAGACTTATAGTTTAAATAAGTGAAGGAAAATTAGCAAAGATAAAAATATAATAAAAAGTCATTTGTCATTAATTTTACTTTCAGAGCATAAGTTAAACAGCAATCTATGAATAGTTTGTCAGCTTTGCCAACTCATGTGGCTATAAAATAATCTTTCACAGATGGAGACATGAGTCTGAAAAAATGATTTGTTAATTATGATTTCTTTAGGTATAAAGAGAAGTTCACAATTGTACATACCTCACATGATTATTTTGAATAAAATACTTGTAAATCGAGTAGTAGGATGATGCCTCATACATAAATAGCCTCAAACAGTAGTAGGAAAATATTATCATTATTTCTATCAAAGTTCTCATTAAAAATACTAGATAAGTATAAGGCAAAATTGGAACAATATTTTGGAATATTTTCAATTACAAATAAATTACAAGTCTCATTTTATAACTTTTTTTTAGAATATTAAAAAAAATTAGTAGAATGTTGAAAAAAGTAGCATCAAAATATTCAAGCTGGGCGTGGTGGCGCACGCCTGTAATCCCAGCACTTTGGGAGGCTGAGGCAGGAGGATCACGAGTTCAAAGCCAGCCTCAGCAATGGCGAGGCACTTAGCAACTCAGTGAGACCCTGTCTCTAATAAAATACTAAAAAGGCTCATCCAGTGGTTGAGTGCCCCTGAGTTCAATCCCCAGTACCACAAAAAAAAAAAAAAAAAAAAAATTTAGATAAGTACATGTCTCATTAGTACATACATAGATGCAGATCTCAGAAATAATTGACTTTATCAGTATTTTAAAACTGTTCAGGAGATCAATTAGACAAACCAATATTCTTTTTTTTTTTTTTTTTTTTTTGGTACTGGGGATTGAACTCAGGGGCACTTGACCACTGGGCCACATCCCCAGCCCTTTTTTGTATTTTATTAGAGACAGGGTCTCACTGAGTTACTAAGTGCCTCGCCATTGCTGAGGCTGGCTTTTGAACTTGCGATCCTCCTGCCTCAGCCTCCCAAAGTGCTGGGATTACAGGCGTGCACCACCGCGCCCGGCTCAAACCAATATTCTTTATAACATTGATATACCCAAAGTTCATATATAGCAACAGTAATATTTAATCATTTGTTTATATGTAAATCTGTGACAAACACTATTTTACTTTACACAATAATTTAAAGGCTACCATCCTTTCATTTTATGAGAGATTAAATATTTGATATTCAAATATACACAATAATCTCAATTCTTCAAATTCAGAAACTTAAGCACAAAAAGAATTTTTCAAAAGAAAAATATGATAATTGGGAGTATTCATATTTTGACTCTGAGCAGTCTGTCAGGGTTTGTATTTTAAAAGCTCAATCATAATGTTAATTTAACACATTAGTCTATGACTACTCCAGTGTACTCACAAATTTGCTCCATCTTTTATGCCAATTTTTCTTACTTAATTTATTAAATTACAGTAGTGAGGTCAGCATGATGGCAGCATAGGATGCTCAAAATCTTATTCTCTCATGGATATATCACAACCCACCAGAAATCAAATGGATTAACCTTACAGGAACCTGGTAAACAATCAAAGGTCTATAGTAGCCAACTGAATATCCAATCTAAAGAAGATCAAAGAAAAATCAAAAAGGACAATGCAAATATTGTGAGATTAATAAAAATTAAAACACAATGTACCACCAAAAATGTACTGCTAAGGAAAAAAATGTAGCCAAAATATTTACATTAAAAAAGAGGAGAAACAAAATTAACAACCTAACTTTGTACCTTATCAATATTCATGTATATTCACAAGGCACTAATCATAAAAATGTCTAAAAATAAATAGAAGAAATATCAGTAGAACAGAGGAAAGGGAACAGGGGAGGGTGAGGAGGGGAGGGAAAGGGGAAGCACTGGAAACTAAATTAGAGCATATTATAGTTCATGCTTGTATAATTATGTCAATAAAAAAAGGAAAAAAAAAGCTCAAACAGATAGTTACATAGCAGTTGTATTTGGTCAGCTTTACATTGCTGTGACAAAATGTCTAAGAAAACAATTTAGAGGAGAAAAGTTTTATTTGGGCTCATGGTTTCAGAGGATATGGTGAATTGTCATCTGGCTCCATTGCTGTGTGCCTGTGGTGAGGCAGAGCATTATGGTAGAGGGGGCATGACAGAGTAGAGAAGCTCATATTATGTCACATTATGGCAATTGTCAGAGAGAGAGAGAGAGAGAGAGAGAGAGAGAGAGAGAAGAAGAAGAAGAAGAAGAAGAAGAAGAAGAAGAAGAAGAAGAAGAAGAAGAAGAGGAGGCCAGGGACAAGATCTGGCCTCTAACATCTCACCCCCAAAGCTCAGTCCCCTTATCTGGGTCCCACCTCCTACAGAGTTTCCCACACCTCCCAGTAGTCCATTCATATCATGAATTAAATGGATAAATCCATTGATGCTGTCAGAGCCCTCATGTTCCAGTCACTATCCATGAGCCCAACCTCTGAACATTGCTGCATTAGGGACCAACCCTTGAATACATGAACCTTTAGTGGTCATTTCATGTCCAAATCATAATAGAAATTTACACAGCAGCATAATCCACAATAGCTAAAATGAAATAATCCATGTGCCTATTGACAGATGAATGAATAAAAAAATGCATGCATTATCATTTAGCCTTCAGAAAGAATGATTCATGTTATAGCACAGATGAACTTTGAAAACATTAGTTTAGGTGAAAAATGGTGGACACAAAATGACAATTATATGATTTCACTTATATGAGCTACTCAAAGTAGCTACATTCATAGAGATGGAAAATAGAATGGTAATTATCAAGAGTGGTGAGGAAGGGGTCATGGAGAGTTACCATTCAATAGATGCAGATTTTCAGTTAGGGATGATGAAAAAGTTCTAGATACAATTGCACCACAATGTGAATATACTTAATTCCCCTGTATTGTATACTTGAAAATGATTTAAGTAAATTAATAAATTATGTATATTTTACTAGAATTAAAACAAACAACAAAGGAACTTCCTGATTTGTTCTTCTATACATGTCCATTGAGTTGATATCATTTATTCATACATTTATAATTGACAAAATGATTGCCAATACCTAGTATATAATATCTGTTCATGTTCTTGAGCTGTAAAACAAACAAAACAGGAAATAGCATTCCGACTGAGAGCAGTTGAATGGGAGTCTCACAACATCATATTACAATATTCAGGATCTTCACTACAAAGGACATGCTTCAGTTGTGCAATATGATATTAATAAAGCTGAGGACCCCATCAGTACAGATTATGTCTCCTCTGTCTCCTCTCCATTGCTTACTTATTTACTTTATATAGTCCATTTGAGAACTTTTCACCAGTAATATGTTTCCAGTATAATTTGTCAATCAAGGAAATCACAATACCATGTTACTACACTGAGTAAGACATGGAGTTGGTAGCTTCCACATTATCCCAAATCACTAAAATCAGAGAAATTTTATGAGAAGAAAAATCCAAGGTCATATTTCAATTGTCTTAGAGATTGGGGTATGATTTTATAGCAGCTCCTCACCTTTATCTGCAGATGTTTGACTCTGCTATAAATTGTATCCTCCAATTACATCATTAACTTAAAGCTCAGAGAATGCAATTTCACACTTGGTTTTGTAATGACAATTTCAGTAGTTTTTGCTTGTCAGTAACAAAATGAATCAAATAAGCCAGAGCTTGTTCCCCAATATAGGAAATCTGTACAAGGTGTGCAGGTGCTCTGTGGTAGAATCAGCTGCTAGCCATGGGTGAGTTTCAGACAAGCCAGAAGATGGGCAGAACAGCAGTGCATCATGGCAGGCAACATCTAACTATACAGGCAAATCTTCTAAGGGATTCAGGTAGACAGCTGCCAAAATGACGAGGATGTAAGAAGGAAAGCTTGGCAGCAGGTTGTTTAATGAAGCTTGGACACTAGGATATAGTAGGAATGAGATCATGGGTCTGGGATTCTGAAGAAGGTTCTGAAAGACTAATCTGCACTAGTCAGGACCCTTGACTCAGAGAGACAGTTTACCAATGTTGGGATTATTCTAGCATCTACAGGGAGACAGACACATGGAGAAAACAACTCCTAGAATTGAGGCACAAGTTTTTAAAAAAGAAAGAATATCTGAAAGACAATTAAGGCTTAGTAGAGTGCTTGCAGAATAAAATATACATAAAGAAGAATAGTTACTAAATACTGATGTTTTTTCAAATAATGAAATATAAGATGTTATTTAATGAAGTGATATAAAAGTATAATACTGAGGGCCTAGTAGTTTACAAAACCATGTATATTATTATTCCATTTTTATAAAAACATATAAGAGTTATAATCTAAATATGTGATAGACCTAAAATGTGAAACATATATTTGTTAGTTATTTTAATAAAATGTTATATATTCGAGTAGTATGTTTGAAATTATTAATTCTGAGATAAGGATGATGAATAAAATTCCTAGCATTGCTTTCATTTCTCCAAAGAGCTAAAAGACTACATGCTTTATATATAATACATAGGGACAGCAGTGCTTGACAAATCTTAGTAGTCCTTAACAGTACCCAAAGTAGGAAACAAAGAGTGGCATTGCTACTATAGGGAATGAGTCTTTCAGGCTGTTGGAAATGATTATGAAAACCAAAACATTTGCAGGATTTCCGAAAAAAAAAAAAAAAAAAAAAAAAAAAAAAAAGCCAACAACACAAAAACCTCAACGTTTCTAAAAACAATCCAGTGGTCTTAACAAAAGAAAAACAAACCAACTAGATACAGGCTCTCCTGGATGAAAACAGATGGATTTTGGGTTGTTACTTAGGAGGTGTTCTTGTGGAGCTAAAGGAATGCTGAGAAGTATTTTCTGATTTTCTAATTTGTTAAGAGTTTTTGGTTGAAGTCCTGACTGCACAGGGAATGTCCATCATGTAAATTCTAAAGGGAGGGTAATTTTTTTCAATTTTAGTTTTTCCCCACATCTACTAATTTTGACTCTTTGGCTGTGATAATTTGTCATTTCACCCTTTTCTGAGTTATTTCCTAATTGTGAATATAAAACATTTTAGCCCTCTGTCTTACCAATTGAAATGAAGTGTACTTTGAAAAGTAAGTGTAATTATGCTTCATCTTCATCCTAGTTTCTAAGAATATTTTTGCATATTATGGTTTTTCTGTGAATTCTGAGTTAACCAAAATTTTTTTGATTAAATAATAGGTATAAAGGGTCCAATCTTAGTGATGGGTAGAATGATACTTATGATGTTTGTAAATTTTTTCACCATAATAATCACTAAAATTTTAAAGCAATTAAAAATTTAATTATTTAAAATTAAAAAACCTGCTGTCTATTAGCATTCTCATCTAGAAATATTTATACTTCCCCAAGGTGTTACTTTTTTTTCCCTCACCATTTAGGCCTTAGAAAAATGTTTTGTAATGTGTGATTATATGTTCTTTTCCCTAGGTTGCTCAAATGTCTTTCATATATGCTGTTAATACTAACAGAAACTTCTAAATTTTGCTATCCAAATCTGATTTTTTGGAAAAAGTAGTAGAGGTGATTTCAAAATTTGTTTGTTTGTTTATTTCCACTAGAAAATCATTACAACTTCTACCAATGACAGAAAGCTATAATAATCACTAAATAATTAGAAAAAGTTATACTGTAATTAAATAAAGTAGAAGTACATCATTTTTTAAAGTACATCTTCAAATAAGACACAGTTAAAATTCAGCTCAGATAATGATCAGAGTCAAATTAATACAAAGTGCTAAGAGCTTTATCTATGCAAACACCTGTCCTTTAGAAATAAATGAAAGCTATAAATGAAGAACAAATAGTTTTAAACTCCTTTTACTCTTCACTTTTATAATGAAACACAATTTGTATTATCGTTTTAGAATCCAGCTTTTGAAAATAGATATTTAGTAGCCCAAACTTTCACTTCCTATCATACTTTGTACTCTGATTGCTACAATATTCAGTACCTTTCTCAAAAATCACCCCTCGGAAGAGTCAAAATCCGACTAGGAAAATTGTACCTAATGGCTTCACAATGATGTGAACTATATTGCTAAGGCAATTTTGCCCTTTGATGCCAGCTTTCAATAGCATTTCCATGGCTTCTAACAGCAATAGTTTTTAAGAATTTGTATTTTCCAACAAGATCTAATGACTTCTAAGTCCACTTACCCCCCCCCCCCCCAAAAAAAAAAAAAAAAAAAAAAAACAGAAAAAACAAAACAGGCATTTCTAATGCTTAACTTCTTCGAACAATATGAAAGATACTTAAGAAAACAGTGATAATGAATGAAAACTTGATGAGACTTATTCTGAAAATACTGAATTTCATTGCTGATATAACCTTGATAATATTTTGTAATGTTAAAATAGAAGAATGTGTTTTTAAACTTTGGGGTTCATCTCTTATGTTATTCCCATCTCCTCTGTGGCATTTTATTTTTTGTGAATACTTGTATATACGAAGCATTTTAACTAATGAATCCTAAGTGAGTTTCTATTGTGTCATGTTTACTAAGACCCTGTGGTTATAAGATAAAATTCAAGTCAACCATCATGCAATTATCTTAGAATCAAGCTCTTTCTTCATTTTTTTAACTGAAAAGAGAGACATTAAAAAATCCACCTTGAATTTTGATTATTTACTTAGATGTTTACACTGGAAAATATAAATTGTTATTCTGAACTCATTTTTGTTTGAATTTTGTGCTCTGATGTTCATTAACAAATACAGCATCCACCATCACATGCATTGGATATCTAAGAAAGTATAACCAGACATTATAGGTCCTAAAGTTAACATAAGTATGGGACACACATTATAGGTCCTAAAGTTAACATAAGTATGGTACACACGCACACACACACACACACACACACACACACACACACAATATTCAAAAATTAAGTACAAACATGAAAATTTATTCAAAACAGAAGAAATATAAAAAAATCCAAATAAAAAGAACTTATTTATTTCAGGCACCATAAAATCCAGAAAATAATAAATTTCATTATTTGTGTATAACATCCTTTTAAAATATATTTTTCTGTACTTTATTTTGTTTTTTACTGTATATCTTTCATTACTTTGAGGTAGGACTATAACTTTGCAGTGTCTTTATACATAAAAAGTTATAAATATAATTCAGTCTTTTCACTATAATGCTTGTTCAAATTTTATTTTTATTGTTGATAGTTGGGATATATGAGCTTCCCACGTAGACACACTTTGTGCTTATAGTGCTATTATATGTTTTTACTCATAAACTCATAAATTGTAATAATTCTACTATGAGTGATTTCTTAGCAAAAATAAAAATATTTTGTGAATTTAAATTGCATGTCATATGTCTATATTCCTGACAAAGCTTGTGCTTTCAGAAGACGTTTATAAGAATAAAATCATTTGCTTATATTTTTATGTTTGATAAGAAATGAAATGTTTCCCATAGTAGCTATGGTTACATATATTCCAGACGTTATTTCATCTGCATTTCCCATATATTACTGGTGGTGTCCACTTCTGTTGGACATACTCAGGCAAATGACTCCGAACCCTGACTTTTGGGTCTCCATGATGAAAGAGTTCTAACAGTAGGGTAGGCATGATCTTGGAAGCCAATCTATTCTACAGCTGCTAATCATGTTCAGTAGAAACCCATTGTTCTAAGTTCACCATCCCTTAGTCGAGTCTTAAAAATGTCTGTGGTTATATCACATCAATAGACATAGAGTATGGCATAGCAGAAGTGATGCTAGAATTAAGTAATCAACTTAACTGGAGAAGAAATATTTTAATTTTGCAAAATTGGCAAACACATATAACTCATTACAGAGTCCAGAAAGGAGTATATGAAAATAAGTTTTATTTAAAATTTGCCTTTCTCTATAGCAATTAAAAGATGGTATTGGCATCCAAATAGACATGAAGATGAATGAAATAGAAATGAAGACACAGAGATAAACTCACAGAGTTTAAGTCATCTCATACATGATGAAAGTGCCAAAAATATATGTTGGTAAAAAGAGCCTTTTAAACAAATAGTACTGGGAAAGCTGGATATCCATATATAGAAGAATGAAATTAGACCCCTGTCTCTTACTGTACACAAAAGTCAAACTGAAAAGGATCGAAGACCTAGGAATTAGAAGAAAAACTCTGAAGCTGCTAAAAACAAAACAAAACAAAACAAAACAAAACAAAACAAAAAAAAAAAAAAAAAAAAACAACCCACAGGATCAACAACCCAACATATCAGTGCAGACACCAACTTCCTTAACAAATTCTTAATGCTCAAGAAATAAAACCAAGAGTCAGTAAGTGGGATGACATCAAATTAAAAAAATCTTCTGCATGGTAAAGGAAAGAGAGAGCCTATAGAATGGGAGAAAATATTGCCCAGCTATTTGTCTGACAGGGGATTAATATGCAGAACATATAAAGAACTCAAAAATCTTAACACCAAAAATCAAAATAATGCAATCAATAATTGGGCAAGAGAATTAAACAGACAATTCTCAAAAAAAAAAAAAAAAAAAAGAAAGAAATACAAATGGCCAAGAAATATATGAAAAAATGCAAATCAAAGTTACACTGAAATTTTATCTCACACCAGTCAGAATGATAGTCATCAATAATACAAATATTCCATATGCAACAAAATGAAATTAAACCCTTATCTCTCACCATGCACAAAACTCAACTCAAAGTGGATCAAGGACCTAGGAATTAGACCAGATACACTCACTATGCCTATTAGAATAAAACATAAGCCCTAATCTCCAACACATCGGATTAGGCCCCAACTTCCTTAATAAGACTCCTATAGCACAAGAAATAATATCAAGAATCAATAAATGGGATAGATTCAAACTAAAAAGCTTCTTCTCAGCAAAAGAACAATCACTGAGATGAATAGAGAGCCCATTAATTGGGAACAAATTTTTACCACACATGTCAGATACAGCACTAACCTCTAGAATATATAAAGAACTCAGAAATCTTAACATCAAAATAACCAAATAACCCAATCGATAAATGGACCAAGGAACTGAACAGACACTTCTCAGAAGAAGATGAACAATCAATCAATCAATACATGGAAAAATGTTTAACATCTCTGGCAATTAGAGAAATGCAAATCAAAACTACTCTAAGATTTCATCTCACTCCAGTCAGAATGGCAGCTATTAAGAACACAAACAACAAGAAATGCTGGAGAGGATGTGGGGGAAAAGGCACATTCATACATTGCTGGTGGGACTGCAAAATGGTACAGCCAATCTGGAAAGCAGTATGGAGATTCCTTGGAAAACTGGGAATGGAACCACCATTCCAGCTATCCCACTTCTCAGTCTATACCCAAAGGACTTAAAAACAACATACTACAGGGACACAGCCACATCAATGTTTATAGCAGCACAATTCACAATAGCTAAATTGTGGAACCAACCTAGATGCCCATCGGTAGATGAATGGATAAAGAAAATGTGGTATATATACACAATGGAATATTACTCAGCGATAAAAGAGAATAAAATAATGACATTTGCAGGTCATAGTTGGAGAATATAATGCTAAGTGAAGTTAGCCAATCCCAAAAATCCAAATGCTGAATATTTTCTCTGATATAAGGAGGCTGATTCACAGTGGGGTTGAGATGGGGAGCATAGGAGGATTAGAGGAACACTAGAATGGCCAATGGGGGAGGGAGGGGGAAGAGAGGAGGCAAATGGGTAAATTAAAAAAAAAGAATGAAGACACAAAAAGTGTGAATAAATGCTGGAGAGGATGTGGGGGAAAAGGCACATTCATACATTGCTGGTGGGACTGCAAAATGGTACAGCCAATCTGGAAAGCAGTATGGAGATTCCTTGGAAAACTGGGAATGGAACCACCATTCCAGCTATCCCACTTCTCAGTCTATACCCAAAGGACTTAAAAACAACATACTACAGGGACACAGCCACATCAATGTTTATCATAGCAGCACAATTCACAATAGCTAAATTGTGGAACCAACCTAGATGCCCATCGGTAGATGAATGGATAAAGAAAATGTGGTATATATACACAATGGAATATTACTCAGCGATAAAAGAGAATAAAATAATGACATTTGCAGGTCATAGTTGGAGAATATAATGCTAAGTGAAGTTAGCCAATCCCAAAAATCCAAATGCTGAATATTTTCTCTGATATAAGGAGGCTGATTCACAGTGGGGTTGAGATGGGGAGCATAGGAGGATTAGAGGAACACTAGAATGGCCAATGGGGAGGGAGGGGAAGAGAGGAGGCAAATGGGTAAATTAAAAAAAAAGATGGTAGAATGAGATGGATATCATTACCCAAAGTGCATGTATGAAGACACAAAAAGTGTGAATATACTTTGTGTACAACCAGAGATATGTAAAAATGTGCTCTATAAGTGTAATATGAATTATAATGCATTCTGCTGTCATATATAACAACTTAGAATAAAATAAAAGGAAAAAATAAATAAATAAATAGGTTCAAAAAAAAAAAAGGATACAAATAATAAATACTGATGAGAATGTGGGGGAAAAAGGCTTTTAATCAGTACAACCACTTTGGAAAGTTGAATGAGGTTTCCTCGAAAGACTAGGAATAGAACCACCATATGATCCTGCCATTGGACTCCTGGGTTTTGTCCAAAAGAACCAGTATATCGTAGTGATACAATATAGTAGAAATACAATACAAATCAATGTTTATAGCGGCACAATTTACAATGGCCAAGTTATGGAACTAGTCCAGGTGCCCATCAACAGATGAATGGATAAATAAAATGTCATATGCATACCCAATGGAATTTTACTCAGCTATAAAGAAGATTGAAATTTTGTCATTTGCTGGTACATGGATGAAACTGGAGAAACTAAAACTCAGTGAAATAAGTCACATTCAGAAAGTCAAGGGTCGAATGTTTCTCTCATATGAAGAAGCTAGAAGAATGTAAGGGGTGGAGAATGGAGGGGAAGGGGTCTCACAATCTCACAAAAACTAGAGGGAAAATCAGTGGAATAGAGTAAGGAGATAGAGGGGGAAGGAGGAAAGACATAAAAAGAGAGGAAATGTGAACCTAAGTAGACAAAATTATGCTATGCATATGTATAAATATACCACAGTGAACTCCACTGTTATGTATAACTATAAAGCACCAATTAAAAAACAGTAAATAAGAGGCTGTGGCTATGGCTCAGCAGAAGAGCACTTGACTTGTACGTGTGAGGCACTGGGTTTGAACCTCAACACCACATAAAAATAAACAAAATAAAGCTATTGTGTCCATCTGTAACTAAAATATATATATTAAAAATCAGTAAATAAATAAATGAAATAGAGTAGAGGAAGGGCATTAAGGGGAAGGAAGAGGGGAGGGAAAGAGGAAGCCCTGGGGACTGATATGGAGAAATTAAATTCCGTATATGTATGATTATGTCAACATTAACCCCACTATTTTTTATAACTATAGTGCACAAATAAAAGCATTTTAAAACACCGCTTCTGAATATTTACATGTGTTAAGTACTTAGCCATTTCACATAAATTTTTTATTTTATTTTTTTCAATCTTGAAATTTTAGAAGTATTCTTGTTTTGTGTATATCAAATCACACAGTTAAGTTTTTATGATTCCCCCATATTCTACAAGTAGCAAATGACTAAGCCAAGACTGAACCAAGCCTGTTTCTCCTGAGCCCATTTTAGGCTCTACATACACATAAGTCACAGACAATAAGAGGCATAGCGCTCAATCCTTCATTAAAAGCAAATATCTGAGCTTGACCCCATTCCTCTCAGATGATTCTGATGTAGGCAGTCTGAGGACAATGACTGAGAAACACTGCTACACGTCATGCTGATCAGAGATACACTAATCCCTGAATGCTTTTAAAAAGTAAATGTGAACCAAGCATTTTCCTCCCTGTTTAGAAATCTTCACTGGTTAACTTGATCTGAGAATAAATTTCTTAATCAAAACCTAGTTTGACCACGTGGAAGACGGTACTTCAAAGAGAGTCAAAGAACAATCTTCACTTAGGAATTTTTCTCATGTGTCGCCTCATACCCCAAGGAAGTAAGTTTTGTGTCCATATCACATCTATATAATTAGGTTAGTCGTAGAACATCTGCATGTGCTGCCCCTTTCAGCTCTTATCCACAAAAACTTGTCTCTATCTGGATCCTTGAGGTGAGTCTTCAGTCATTTCTGGATACTGGTCCTGTAGCTGGCATGAATTGAGAAGCTGATTCTAGACAGTAGCCTCCATTTCAGTGAGGAAGGTGATTCTAGGAGAGAACAGCAACAAGATAATAGAAAGAAGGCAAGCCAACAAGATCACAATGGGGCTTAGTGAATCCATGAATGAGCAAATATAAGGCAACAAGACAGGTGAAGTTCATACTAGCAAAGCTTTACTCAACATAATTTTTTTTTTCCTTTGGGTGGGGGTGGTGGGGGGTAATACCAGGGATTGAACTCAGGGGCACTTGGCCACTGAGCCACATCCCCAGCTCTATTTTGTATTTTATTTAGAGACAGGGAGGGTCTCACTGAGTTGCTTAGCACTCGCCGTTGCTGAGGCTGGCTTTGAACTCGTGATTCTCCTATCTCAGCCTCTCAAACATAATCTTTCTTTTACCTGCACTGTATTTACAGTTTCAATCACTATAGTAAAAAGCTCTATGCTCACTGTTTCCTTTTATTTTTGACCTTAGTGGGGGCAATAGCAATCAGGACTGATTATAGACATATTTGTTTGAGATTGGAAAGCTATAGAAACATTTCTGTACTCATCTGGCTAGTGTGCTTTCCTACATAAATGGAAGCAGCCCATGTGATCTGTCTAGAGAACTGGTGGAAACTTCCCTTTCTCATGACCAAAAAATTCATTCACAAATGTTATATTCTCGAAATGTGTTTTAATTTCACTATTATTCTCACCATCATTATTAAAATAACATTGTTGTTTTTCTATTTAAAGCAATAAGTTGGTATATATTTCAACATATGGTATGTAATAGATACATTTAATTGTTTTACTTTAAAAAATCAGAGAAACAAAACAAAATAAAATGCTGGAAGATACATTCCTATTCACTAGGTAGATTGTGTAATTGACTTAAGATTATATGAACATACAAAATAGTATACTGGAACTATAATCTGGCTTGTTGGAGTTTATATTTGATGAATTATATGAAAAATGGCCATTGGTAGAGATTGGGACTGATCTTTCCCTTTTCTGTATTTATAGTGGTCATTTTGCATATGGTTAGTCAAATATAAACTCTGGCAAACCAGATTAGAAGTCCAGCATACTATTTTTCTATATCTTTTGGATTTTGTTACAGTATACAATGACTCAGGGAATAATGATGCTTTTTCTACCATAGGCTACTATAATTCCATCCAGTTCTTACTGAGGTTTACATACCCAATAATTCCAAAGCAAGCATGACCCTAGTGCAAACATGAAAGAAAGAAAGAAAGAAAGAAAGAAAGAAAGAAAGAAAGAAGAAAGATTTATTGGACAATTTGATCTCCTTTCAATTTTTAAAAAAACTGTCTAAGATCCTAGATCTACAGACATGAAAGAGTTACGGAGTCCCATCCCCTATGTTTGTCCTTGTATGCTGTACTGATGGTCACAAAGAGTTCAATTTTCTATATAATATTGCCAGATAAAAGAAGTTTTGAAAATTCACTCAGCTGATTTTCCAACAAATCCCTACTTTGTCAAGTTTAATTTACAGTCGTAAACCCCAAGCATGGATGAAAATTGAACAACATTCTTTTGGCACCAGATCTAGCAATCAGTGTAAAGACAAACAGCATGCATGTACATTTCTACAAAGGTTAAACACACCTGCTCTCTACCTGCAAAGATAGACTATGTGAAACCCAGGTCAAGGATACAGAATGTGATTTACAGATGACTACATCAATTTAATACACTTTCCCTGTTCGGAGAGAAGAGAATTGAATGCAGTTAGAATAGCAATTTGGTGTTCTTGAACTAAGTCCTCAAGTACTGTTTATCAATGTCTATCAGACTCTTCAAACATTAATCAAATCATTAACAAATATTTTATATATATATATTTATTTTAGCTGTAAATTGACTTTCATTTTGTTTACATGTGGTGCTTTGACTTGAACCCAGGGCTTCACTCATGCTAGGCTAGTGCTCTACTGCTGAGCCACAACCCCAGCCCCTCATTAACAAATATTTATTGAGAATCTACTATGAGCACATTATTTGAGAAAACAATTATGTTCAAATAAGAAACTTCCAGGAAAAAAAAATTAATAATGATGTAACTCAGATTCTTAGAACTGTCTGGGTAGATAAGGAATAGAATTTCTTACTACATAATTAGTTCAAACACTAATGAATCCACACATACACTGATTACATTAACTACTATGTATTATATTAACTACTGAAATTAATTAATTATTATGTTCTTGTATAATTCTCTTAATTTTATGATTTCTCAATTTCTTTTCTATAAAGAAAATTTCTGTGAACAATGTTTTCTAAAATTTTGTTTTATAAAACAATAATACATTCTTCAAAATGCTAACAGGTATTTTTGCAAAATTAAGCAAATTGATACAGGAGATGTGTGATGATTTAATTAAATATTGTAAACATTGAGAAAATAAAGTCGAACATATTTCATATGAAAATACCTCAGAACCTTCCATATGGTAACGTGCATTTTGGCTCTCTTAGAAATGCTTAGTCTACCAAATAAGTCGAAGGAACAATTTGGGTAGGACCACACTGACAGATTTCTAAACTTCCCTTTCAGCCTTTATAATGCCTTATTATACAAATCCCAGTGACTTTGCTCCATAGGAGCTTGCTTGGCATATTTTCTGAGTAATCTGATTATGTCCCACATCAGGGTGAATCAAAGAAAAATGGAATGGCCAATTGGTGAACTGGAAGAATTAGGAAACTCTGAGAAAATGCCACATAAGTCTGTAGTATCTTTTGTTTCTTTCAATTAACATATAAATTACATTTACTTTTAAACTAATATGTCACACTACAGCATTCTATCTATGAGGTATTGTTTTTTAGTTTAATCAAATTCTTATTTGTAATGAAAATATGCATTCCAATGTTATCCTTGGCATTTCAGGTTGTAATTCTATAGACAGCAAAAACAATGTAACTATTGAATAAGCCAACCTAGTCTAATTTGGGAGTTAAACAAAAAGCAAATTACTCTCACTATATTATTCTAAAAATGATAACAGTCATAACAACGGTAACAATAACAAATATTTTATATTAATCTTTGTCTTATGGGTTAGGTTCAATGTTAAGCATTTTAGTTTTATTGACAATTTTAATTTGTTCACATACCTTAAGAGATGGATATTAATTGCATTCACCTAGAAACTAAACATGTGTGTTGCTGCCTGAAGCGATTGCCACTTGGAGCAACAACGCCACGGGAATAAGTTCTGAGGCAGACTGGAAACAAACAGGCTCTTTATTCTGCTAGCTTCTCACTCTGGCTCCAACAACAACTCGAACATGCCATCCACACTCCTACAACCACCACCACACCACAAAAATTGCACCAACCCAATCCGCAAAAGTCCCGAGATCATGCGAATGGCACTGACCCGGTCCGCAATGTCCCGGGCCAAGTCCGGCGAGAGCATGCAAATGGTGCCGACCAGATCCACTATGTCCCGGGCCAAGTCTCACGAGATCATGGAAGGTGGTAATGCTTTATGGCTCACAGCTAACCGCAATCTTAGCTATCTCTTAAATTAGGGCTCCTACATTTTCCCCCTTTTCTTTTAAAAGAGGGATGCTCTAGGACATCCATGTGCAACCAACATTCTTACCCCTCATTGGATAATCAAGGCTGTGCCCTTGACTCCTGTCTTAGGTTGATATGTCGGCCACATGAGACTGTCCCGTGTGAGTGTGCCTGTCTTAGGTTGTCCCCCTCTGGGGATCTTAGCCGTCATTGGCTACCAGCCATCCAATCGAGCCCTTCAGGATCGACTGTGTATGATGACTAACAGCCGTCCAATTGTGAGGAGATGCTGCGGCTTTAAGGCGATAAGCCTTCTGCTGACTAGCCAAGTTGCATAGCATATCAAATTCTTGAACAAATCGGCTGCCCTGAGTTCTATCAAGTAACACACTGAGTTCTCTCGACAAATACCTGCAAAGCATTGTCCCGTAAAGTCCCAAACAATGAAAGATCAAAATGTCCACTTGTTATAACACGTTGATCTAGGAGGCCCCATGCATGCAGAGCAGAGGCCACACTGCTGGTGAGGTTGTTTGATGCTTGAGCAGCAGGGATGCTTGCAGCGACCACGATCCCTGCAGCTGTAGCAGCAGCTGACTTTTTTTTATGTCTAGACAATGCCACCGGCAAAACTTTAGGGCCCACTACCTAGAAACTCAAGCATCAATTATTAAAGGAATGGCAGTGCTATTCCAGCACTGAGTCAAGAGGCGAGTTGTCAAACTAAAAAATAGAATTATTAGATTAGAAAATTAAAGTTGATTTGTGCTCACACACATTGCTGCTTGAGCTCCCACAAACCTAAGCTGGCAAAATATCATAATTCAAAACAAAACAAAGAAAGACTGAGGGTATTTACTGCATTAAAGATAGATTAAAGAAAAGCTAAAGGCACTTTGGAAAAATAATTTGTTAGCTGGAATCCTCGAGTCTCTATAACCTTCCATGAAATTATCTGTTGAAATAACTCAAATTAATCAGCCATAAAACAAATAAAGTTAATTACAAATAAACATTCCTATGTCAAAACACCAAAATATCAAGTTATACAGCACTAGTCATATTCTTTGCTAAGGAGAAATTGCTGGGATACCTATAAATCAAAATTGAAGGTAACTTCAGTTATTAAATTATTTACCCAAATTGAATACTCTTAAACTTAAATGAATTAAAGTTATTTCTTTATAAAAAAATATTTTTTTTTTCATAAGCGCTTTGTTATTTGTGACGTCACACTGGACAGACATACAAACCTACAAACATATATTTGTGACATCACATTTACATGAAATTTAGACAAATGCAGACATAAAGACATATATAAAAAGAAAAAAAATACAATTGTGTGCACAATAAAGAGAATCTCCTCATCCCGGCCGGGAGGAATGACACTTAAGTTGTGAAATATTTTGAAGGACTCTTTTAAGGGAATCATTCCATACCTTCATCTTGGTCCTCTTGATTTTGTACCTTTTTTATTAATCTTGATTCGTCAACAATTTCATCTTGATCCTTATGATTTGGTACCTGCTTTATTAATCTAGATGGTATCCATATTGGAGAGGATTCATGCTTTGGAAAAACACAAACAGATCCTCTCCCCCAAATTAATACTGGATCTGGACCCTTCCACGTACCTGAAAGATGCTTCCAGTAAACCGAAGGTTTATGTTGTTGGTGTGGGTTCCAATGTCTGTCTCCAGCAGAATAACCATTAGAGTCTAAAGTTAAAGAATTTAAGGTAAACAGGGCAACTGCCAATCTGTCCCTAGGATTTTTCCAATTTCCTTCCTTTTGTTTTAATAACATAATTTTCAGTGTGCAGTTTACTCTTTCAATAATGCCCTGACCCTGAGGATTGTATGGGATGCCTGTTTTATGGGATATATTGAATTTTGCACAAAACTGTTTGAAAGATGAAGACGTATATGCAGGGCCATTATCTGTTTTAAGCATTTTGGGGATGCCCAATGCAGCAAAAGCTCGCAAACAATGAGATGTAACATATTTACCTTTTTCTCCAGAATGTAAGGAAGCAAAAATCATGCCTGAGCATGTATCTATGGTCACATGAATAAATCACAATTTTCCAAAACTTGGCTCATGAGTAACATCCATCTGCCACAAATGATTGGGCATTAAACCTGTAGGGTTAACACCATAATGAGGATTGGGCAAATGTGTCATACAAGATTTACAATCTTTTACAATTGTTCTGGCTTGCTCCTTTGTGATTTTAATCCTACGCTGCAAGGTGGTGATATTGACATGAAACTGGGAATGAAATAAAGTAGCTTGCTGTAGTGCTGAAAGTATAAAGATTGTTTGAGTAAGAGCATCAGCCTTTTGATTACCTTCATGGAGGGGACCAGGCAAGTTGGTATTTGCTCTAATATGCCCTATGAATAGAGGTTCTTTTCTTGCCCACAAAAGTTTTTGTATTTGATAAAACAATTTAAAGGCTGGAGTATGAGGTGCTATTGGTCTTGCTAGCTCTAATTTTGGGACGGCGTGTACAATATAGTGGCTATCTGAAAAAATGTTCATGGGCTGCTCTCTAAAATTTTCCAGAGCTCTTACCACAGCTTCCAGTTCTACTAGTTGAGCTGATTTGTGTGCAGTTATGTAAGTCATATTTTCTTTTTTAGTGACTACTGCAGCAGTACCATTTGAGGACCCATCTGTGAATACATTTAATGCCCTAGGAATAGGTTGATTTTTTATTACCTGTGGAAATATAATAGGATGATTGATACAAAAAGATAATATAGGAGACTTAGGAAGATGATTATCAAAATTTGCAGAAGTAGAGCATCTAGCTATAGCCCAATCATTATCATTGAAGCATAAATATTCAATCTGTGACGATGAATAGGGAGTAATAATAGTAGCAGGGTGAATGCCAAATATTTTAGTAGAAGTCTTAAGTCCTTGAAGAATAAGTTTAGCCACCATGGAGGTATAAGACTCAATTATACTTTTAGGAGAGGTGGGCAAATGTATCCATAATAAAGGCCCTTGTTGTCAAAATACTCCTGTGGGTGTATATTGTGAAGAAATAATAATCAATATCAGCGGTTGAGTTAAATCAAATCTGTCACAATGAGCTCCTTCAATGGATTAGAAAAATCCATCGATTTTAGTAGAAAACTAACTTTAAAGCTGTCCTGGCACCAGGAGTCAATGTTCGCGATGAAAATGGATCAGGGTTCCCGCGAAGGATGTCAAATAAAGGTTTATTTGGCCAGTAGTGAAGTTTAGTGTAGGACGAAGCCAATTAATATCTCCTAGCAATTTTTGAAAGTCATTGAGAGTGGCCAAATGCTCCTTAGTAATTAATATTTTTGAGGCCTAATAAAAGTGTCCATAATTTAGAATCCTAGATATAATATTGGAGATCTAATTTGAACCTTTTCCTTAGCAATGTTTAGTCCATATCGTTTCAAGTTTTCTGATATATCACTAAATATGGTGAATAAGACTTCTTGATTAGGATGAGCAAGCAAAACATCATCCATATAATGGAGACACATAAGCTCTGGGTATTTATTTTTGATAGAAAATAAATAACTGAATAACTTTATCTACATAGATTTGACACATAGTGGGGCTATTAGCCATTCCCTGCGGCAAAACTTTCCATTGATATCTCTGATCAGGGCCATTATTGTTAATTGAAGGAACTGAAAATGCAAACCTGGGGGTATCCAGAGGGTGTAGAGGAATAGAAAAGAAACAATCCTTTATATCAAAAGTAATATGATGGAAATTTTTTGGAATGGCTACAGGATTAGAAAGTCAGGTTGAGTAGGGCCCATGATTTGCATGGTTTTATTAATTTCTCTAAAATCATGTAACAATCGCCATTTTCCTGATTTTTTCTTGATCACAAATATGAGGAAATTCCAGGGAGATGTGGAAGGTTCTATATGTCCTGCTTCTAGTTGTTCCTGAACTAGCAGGTGGGCCTCTTGTAATTTCTCTTTAGATAGGGGCCACTGAGGGACCCACACTGGCTTATCAGAAAGCCATGGTATTTTCAAAATTATTTTCTCAGTAGCCCCGAAAAAAAATATCTTTTTCCTTTATGATAATAATTTCTTTTAGGGTTAAGACTACCCTGTACTTTTTGATAATGATTTCTTTTATGCTTAAGATTACCCTGTAGATTTTCACATTTAACATCTGCAGGTTTGGTTGCAAGGTGTACTCCCATTTATTGCAAAATATCTCTTCCCCATAAAGTAACCGGTAGGTTATGTAAAACATAAGGCTGAAATGTTCCTTTATGCCCTTCATCATCCTCCCATTTTAAAATTACCACACTTTTCTCTATTCCTTGGATTTTTATTTTACACATAGGCCTCCTTGAACAATCCCGAACCCAGCAAGCCTTGGATCCTGAGTCAGTGAAACAAAATCCTCTATTGTTCCTTTTTTGAGGCATAATCATTTTAAATGAATTATGTAAATTTGGAAGGAGAAGCAGCTGAAGAATTCTATCTCCTTGATTAACAGAACTTATACTTTGGAGTTAGCTAAGCATTATTTTTATTTCCCCTTCATAGTCTGAGTTTATTACACCTGGGTTCACTTGCAAACCTAATAAGCTTTCAGGACTTCTCCCTAGAATAAGTCCTACAGTCCCTGAAGAAAGAGGTCCCCTGACTCCTGTGGGAATCAGTTGAACCCCCATTTCAGGTGTTAACACTATTCGGGCGGTGGAACAGAGGTCTAATCCTGCATTTCCTCCTGTTCCTCTGGCAAGGGAGTGGATGGGTAGTAGGGGTTGTGTCGGGGAAGCATCTGAGTGGATGCTTGAGGATACTCCTCCTCCAATGCCTAGTACATTTGTGGGCCCCGGGGCATTGGGCCCCTGCCCCGTGCCCCATTTTTTGAATTCCTGAACAAATGATTTCCATAGATGTCAAATTTTGAATGGCATTTATTGGCCCAATGATTTCCCTTTTTACACCTGGGGTAGCGGCCTGGGGCACGGTATGAGCTTGGTCTTATTTCTCTTTGGGGATTTGCCTAGAATAGCCTGATTGATTATGATAATTTTGCCTGGAATATCCTGATTGATTATAATGTCTAGGTTGAGCCCTTGTGAACTTTTGGGGGGAAGCACCTCTCATTGCAGCTACAATCACATTTCCTGTGACAAAGGTGTCATTTATATCTTTACATAGTTGTATATATATGGAAAGATCCTTTTTATTTCTCCATGGCCTGATGGCTTCCTGGCAGTATTTATTAGCATTTTCGTATGCTAATTAATTCCCCGTACGGGCCATCACCTGTTGCTGCCTGAAGCAATTGCCACTTGGAGCAACAAGGCCACCGGAATAAGTTCAGAGGCGGACTGGAAACAAACAGGCTCTCTATTCTCCTAGCTTCTCTCTCTAGCTCCAACAACAACTCCAACATGCCATCCACACTTCTCCAACCACACACCACACCACAAAAATGGCACCGACCCGATCCGCTATGTCCCGGGCCAAGTCTGACGAGATCATGGAAGGTGGTAATGCTTCATGGCTCACAGCAAACCACAATCTTAGCTATCTCCTAAATTAGGGCTCCTACACATGTGGGCAGTTTACAAGTACAAATGTTGCAACAGATCTATGGAGTAGTAGAATATTGTGAGCTTAGAGACACCCATAAACTTGAACACTTTCATCTTCGACCCCAAGTCAATCTTTTCTATTTAGAGTTTGTGCAGTATTTTAATTCTTCAGGATAGACCAGTATTAAAGCATCTCAGTCACTTTGATACCTTACTGTTGCTGCCTGAAGCGATTGCCGCTTAGAGAAATGACGCTGCGGGAGAAAATTCGGAGGCAGGATGAAAATGAAAAGGGGTTTTTTATTCTTCTTCTCACTCCGTCTTCAGCAAACTCTCCAACTCCAACCACAAACTCCAACAAACTCCTTCCACAATCCAACCACCTCCAATAATCCACCTTCTTCTTCCAACAACCTCTAACCAACCTCACCTGGTTATATACATTTTGCTTTAACAAGGACAAGTGCTTACAGCTCGAGATTACAGGTGCGTCACACAGTGCTCACGGGCATACAAAGATTCTTTGAATAATGTATTAATATCAGGTGGAAACTTGAACATCTTTTATGGCTCTCAGCTAACTGCAATCTTTAGCTATCTCCTTGATTAGGGCTCCTTCATTTCCCCCCTTTTGTTTTAAAAGAGGGGATGTTCTAGGATGTCCATGTGCAACCAACATTCTTACCCGTCATCGGATAATCAAGGCTGTGCCCTTGACTCCTGTCTTAGGTTGATATGTCGGCCACATTAGAATGTCCTGTGAGACTGTGCCTGTCTTAGGTTTTCCCCCTCTGGAGATCTTACCCATCATAGGCTAACCAGCCATCCAATCGAGCCCTTCAGGATCGACTGTGTGTTGACTAACAGCCGTCCAATTTTTAGAAGATGCTGCAGCTTTAAGGCAACAAGCCTACTGCTGACGAGCCAAGTTTCCATAGTGTATCAAGTTCTTTAAACAAATCAGCTGCCCTAAGTTCCATCAAGTAACACACTGAGTTCTCTAGACAAATACCAGCAAGGCATTGTCCTGAAATGTCCCAAAACAATGAAAAATCAAAATGTCCATTAGTTATAACACATTGATCCAGGAGGCCCCATGCATGCAAAGCAGAGGCCACACTGCTGGTGAGGTTGTTTGTGCTTGAGCAGCAGGGATGCTTGCAGCAACCGCGATCCCTGCAGTTGTAGCAGCAGCAGTCTTTTTTTATGTCTAGACAATGCCACCGGCAAATCTTCAGGGCCCGCTACCTAGAAACTCAAGCATGCATTATTAAGGGAAAGGCAGTGCTATTCTAGCACTGAGTCAAGAGGTGAGCTGTCACACTAAAAAAATAGAATTATTAGATTAGAAAAATAATGTTGAACTCTGCTCACACACATTGCTGCTTAAGCTCCAACAAACATAAGCTGGCAAAATATCACATTCAGAATAAATCAAAGAAAAACTGAGGGTGTTTACTGCATTAAAGATATATTAAGGAAAAGCTAAAGGCACTTTAGAAGAATAATTTGTTAGCTGGGATCCTTGAGTCTCTGCATACACAGCAATCCTATACCTGTTGAAATAAATCAAATTAATCAGCTATTAAACAAATAAAGTCAATTACAAATAAACAATCCCAATGTCAAATACCAAAATATCAGGTTATACTGCATTAGTCATATACATAGCTGAAGAGAAGTCCTGGAGACACCTATAATTCAAAATTGATTGTCACTTTAATTGATTATATAATTAGAATATTCTAAACTTAAATGTTATTTGGATCCATATCTATATATCTATCTATCCACATATATATTTTTTTTACATAAGAGCTTTGTTATTTGTGACTTCACACTGGACAGAAGCACATATAAACATATATTTGTTACATCACATTAACATGAAATTTAGACAAATGCACAGACATAAAGACATATATAAAAAGAAAAAAATACAATTGTGTACACACTAAAGAGAGATCTTCTTGTCCCTGTCGGGAAGAATGAAACTTAAGTTGTGAATTTATTGGAGGACTCCCTCAAGGGAATCATTCCATACCTTCATCTTGGTCCTCTTGATTTTGTACTTGTTTATTCAATCTTGATTCCTCAACAACTTCATCTTGATCCCTTTGATTTGGTACCTTTTTATTAATCTAGATGGTATCCATATTGTGGAGGATATATGCTTTGGAAGAACACAAACAGATCCTCTCCCCCAAACTAATACTGGGTCTGGACCTTTCCATGTACCTGAAAGAACATCCTTCCAGTAAACCAAAGGTTTATGTTGTTGGTGTGGGTTCCAGTGTCTATCTCCAGCTGAATATCCATTAGAATCTAAAGTTAAGAAATTTAGGTTAAGCAGGGCAACTGCCAATCTGTCCTTAGGATTTTTCCAGTTTCCTTCTTTTTGTTTTAATAACATTTTTGAGTGTCCGATTTGCTCTTTCAATTATTCCTTGTCCCTGAGGATTATAAGCGATACTTGTTTTGTGGATTATATTGAATTTTGTACAAAATTGTTTGAAGGATGTGGATGTATATGCAGGGCCATTATCTGTTTTAAGCATTTTGTGGATGCCCAATGCAGCAAAAGCTTGCAGAAAATGAGATGTAATATCTTTAACTTTTTCTCCAGAATGTAAGGAAGCAAAAATCATGCCTGAGCATGTATCTATGGTGACATGAATAAATCATAATTTTCCAAAACTTGACTCATGAGTGACATCCATCTGCCACAAATGATTGGGCATCAAACATCATGGGTTAACCCCATAATGTGGATTGGGCAAATGTGTTACACAAGATGGACAATCCTTCACAATTCTATGAGCTTGCTCCTTTGTAATTTTAAACATTTTTCTTAAGGTAGTGCTATTGATGTGGAACTGGGAATGAAATAAAGTAGCTTGTAGTACTGTAGTAAATATAAATATTGTTTTAGTGAGGGCATCAGCCTTTTGATTGCCTTCATGGAGAGGACCAGGCAGATTAGTGTGAGTTCTTATGTGACCTATAAATAAAGGTTCTTTTCATTGCCATAGGAGATTTTGGATTTGAGAAAACAATTTAAAAGCTGGAGTATGTGGTGCTGTTGGGCCTGCTAACTCCAATTTAGGGACAGCATGTACAATATAGTGGCTGTCTGAAAAAATATTCATAGGCTGTTCTTTAAAATTTTCTAGAGCTATTATAATAGCTTCGACTTCCACTAATTGAGCTGATTTTTGACCAGTAATATGAATCATATTTTCATTTTGAGTGACTACTGCAGAAGTACTGTTAGAGGATCCATCTGTAAATACTAATGCTTTAGGAATAGGTTGATTTTTTATTACCTGTGTGGAAATATAATAGGATATAATAGGATGATTGATACAAAAAGATAGTATAGGAGACTTAGGAAGATGGTTATCAAAATTTGCAGAAGTAGAGCATCTAGTTATAGCCCAATCATTATCATTGAAGCATAAATATTCAACCTGTGATGATGAATAGGGAGTAATAATAGTAGCCGGATGAATTCCAAATATTTTAGTAGAAGTCTTAAGCCCTTGAAGAAAAAGTTTAGCCACAATGGAGGTATAAGACTCAATTGTACTTTTAGGATAGACAGGCAAATGTATCCATAATATAGGTCCCTGTTGCCAAAATACTCCTGTGGGTGTATATTGTGAAGGAATAATAATCAATATTAGTGGTTGAGCAAAATAAAATCTATCACAATGGGATCTTTCAATGGCCTGTTCTACTAATTTTAAAGCTTCCCTAGCATCAGGAATTAATGTTCTAGGTGAAGATGGATCAGGGTTCCCGCGAAGGATATCAAATAAAGGTTTTAGTTGGCCAGTAGTGAGGCTTAGTGTAGGGAAAAGCCAATTAATGTCTCCCAGTAGTTTTTGGAAATCATTGGGGGTGGTCAAATGTTCTTTATTTATTAAAATTTTTTTTGTGGTTTAACAAAGGTATCCATGATTTTAAATCCTAAATATAATAAGGGTGATCTGCTTTGAACTTTTTCTTCTGCTATATATAATCGGTATTTTTTAAAATTTTCTGTTATCTCACTATATATAGTAAATAAGATTTCTTGATTAGGGTGAGCAAGCAAAACATCATCCATGTAGTGTAGACACATGAGGTTTTGATATTTGTTTTTAATGTGCTGGATAGCTCTGTCCACATATCTTTGACATATTGTAGGGCTATTAGCCATTCCCTGCAGTAACACTTTCCAATGATATCTTTTATCAGGGCCATTATTATTGATAGAAGGAATTGAAAAAGCAAACCTGGGGGCATCCAGAGGGTGTAGGGGAATGGAAAAAAAAAAAAATCCTTTATATCAAGAGTTATAAGATGGAAATTTTTTGGAATAGCTACAGGATTAGGAAGTCCAGGTTGGGTAGGGCCCATAATCTGTATGGTTTTGTTAATTTCTCTAAGGTCCTGTAATAGTCTCCATTTTCCAGATTTTTTTCTTGATTACAAATATGGGAGAATTCCAGGGAGAGGTGGAAGGCTCTATGTGTCCTGCTTCTAATTGTTCTTTAATTAATAGGTGGGCAACTTGTAATTTCTCTTTAGATAGGGGCCACTGAGGGACCCAAACTGGCTTATCAGAAAGCCATGGTATTTTTAAAATTGTTTTCTCAGTGGCCCCTAGAAAAAAATGTCCTTTGCCTTTTTTAGTAATGATTTATATTTTTAACACCTACAGGCTTGGTTGCTAGGTATAGCCCTATTTGATGTAGAATATCTCTTCCCCATAGGGTAACCGGCAAGCTGGTCAAAACATACGGTTGGAATGTTTCTTTATGCCCTTCATTATCTTCCCAATTTAAAACTACAGCACTTTGTGCTGGGGTGTTACTATATCCCAAGCCTCTTAAACTGGTTGAGGCTTTCTGCAGAGGCCAGTGCTTAGGCCATTGTTGTAGATTTATGATGGAAGAGTCAGCTCCTGTATCAATCAGCCCCTCCATCTCTACACCTTGAATTTTTATTTTGCACATAGGCCTTTGTGAACAATCCTGAACCCAGCAAGCCATAGGTCCTGAGCCAGTGGAACCAAATCCTCTCTTATTTCTATTTTGTGGCATGCTTTTGAAAGAATTGTGGAAACTGGGAAGAAGAAGTACTGTTCAATTCTGTCTCCTTGATTTACAGAGATAATGCCTCTATGTGTGCTTAGCATTATTTTTATCTCTCCTTGGTTATCAGAGTCAATAACACCTGGTGTTACTTGAAAGCCTAATAAGCTTTTGGAACTATGCCCACGGATTAGTCCCATAGTTCCTGAGGGAAGAGGTCCTCTGATTCCCATAGGGATCAGCTGAACCCCCATTTCTGGTGTTAGCACACCTCCGGGCAGTGGAACAGAGATCTAGTCCTGTACTTCCTCTTGTCCCTCTGACAAGGGAGTTAATGGGTAGGAGGGATTGTGATGAGGAATCATCTGGATTTGAGGACATTCCTCTTCTAATGCTTCGTATGTTTGTGGGCCCTGGGGCATTGGGCCCCTTGCCCTGTTTTTTGAAATCCTGGACAAATCATTTCCATAAATATCATAACTGGAATGGCATTGATTGCCCCAATGTGTACTCTTTTTACACCTGGGGCATCGGCCTGGAGCACGGTATGAGCTTGATCCTATTTCCCTTGGGGGATATTGCTTAGAATATCTCGGTTGATTATGATAATTTTGTCTGGAATATCCTGTTTGATTTCTAGGCTGAGCCCTTGTGGAATTTTGAGGGGAGGAAACTCTCATTGCTGCAGCAATTACGTTGCCTGTGATAACAGCCTCGTTAATGTCTTTGCAGAGTCTAATATAAATTGATAAGTCTTTATTTTATAAGTCTATTTTATTTTATTTATTCCATGACCTTATTGTATCCTGGCAATATTTATTAGCGTTCTCGTATGCTAATTGGATGACTAGGGGCATAGCTTGCTCAACTTCCCCGAAAACTCTAGATGCTGTTCTTAAGAGTCTATCTACAAAGTCAGCATACGGTTCATTAGGCCCCTGTGTAACTTTTGATAGGCTGCCCTGCAAATCACCTGTTCCTGATAAGGTCTTCCAGGCTTTAACAGTGGCTGTGTGTATCTGGGCATACACACCAGGGTCGTATGTTAGCTGATTTTGTAGTTCGGTGAACTGACCTTCTCCTGTTAGCATATCTATATTACATTCTGGGAAACCTGCTGCAGCATTTCTCTTTGCTACTTCTGAACAAAGTTCCTGGAATTGAGTCTTCCAGATTAGGTATTGTCCTCCACTTAATACCACTTTGCATAATCCCTTCCAATCTGAGGGGGCTAAGATTAGGGTGTTAAGTGACTCTATCATACTTAATGTGAACAGAGCTTGAGGCCCATAGGTCATTACCACCTCTTTAAAATTCTTTATTGTCTTAAAATCTAAGGATTGTGGTGGTGCCTTTGCCCAAATTCATTTTCGAATACTGGCAGGTCCCAATGTTCCTGCGGTTTTTGGTGTTCGAGAGGGTATAAGCACTCAGAAAGGCCGCCAATCTCTACCTCAAGGGCATGCACACACTCAGAAGTACTCCTCATGGTTTCTGTTAGGGATTCTACCAGTGAGGGAGCAGAGGGCATTAGTGGTTCCTCTACTTGACAGTCCTCCTTTTTAATTTCTTTCCGTTCTTTTTATTGGAGACTGAGCTCCCAGAATCAATTTTTGATTCCTCTTCACTACTACTTTCATAATTCCTAACAGGCTTAGTGGAGGAGGCCTTACTTTCACGGTTATTTGGCTCCTTATTACTATCACTTTTACCGGTATCCTGAGTTTCAGCTTCTAAGGAGAGTACATACTCCTCGGCTAATTTCAATAAGTTTCTGATGGCTTTTGCAGCTCTTACTTTTGAATTTATATCACTACTCTCCTTGCTGGTCTCAACTGAGTCAGAGGCTATGCTTTCTTATTCACTTTCCTCACTATCCACTGAGTCTGCAATGTCAAAAAATTCATCCATGGCTTTTATTATGCGACTTTTTGTTATTTTTGCTCCCATTTTAAAATTTTTTTTTATTTCTTACCTGACGACCGAATTCCCCGTACGGGCCACCACTTGTTGCTGCCTGAAGCGATTGCCCCTTGGAGCAACAACGCTGCGGGAGAAAATTCGGAGGCAGAATGAAAATGAAAAAGGGCCTTTTATTGTTCTTCTCTCTCCGGCTTCAGCAAACTCTCCAACTCCAACCACAACTCCAACAAACTCCTTCCACAATCCAACCACCTCCAACTACTTCCAACAATCCACCTTCTTCTTCCAACAACCTCTAACCAACCTCACCTGGTTATATTACATTTTGCTTTAACAAGGACAAGTGCTTACAGCTTGAGATTACAGGTGTGTCACACAGTGCTCATGGGCATACAAAGATTCTTTGAATAATGTATTAATATCAGGTGGAAACTTGAACATCTTTTATGGCTCTCAGCTAACCACAATCTTTAGCTATTTCCTTGATTAGGGCTCCTTCACTTTACCCACCATTTCTTCTTAAAACCCTTAAATTTAAAATTTTAACATATGTAAGGACTAATATCAAACCCATCAGACTCACATTCTGACCTAAAATTTAAAATTCATTGAAAGATTTTCCTAAATAGAGAAGATGGTTTAAAGTGTTTCTGAAACTTCTTGTGTAAAACAACCAACTGAGACACTTGTGAAAATGCTGATTCCCAGGAATAGTTTCTTGAGTCTTGAGAGATACTTGATAACAAGTGTTCAAGGGGAGAATATCTAACAGGGTGAGCTCAAAACCACTGTTCTAGCCTGGTATGGTGGCACGATATTATTGTAATCTAAGTAACTTTGGAGGCTGAAGCATGAGGATTGCAAGTGGCATCTTGAGGCCAGCCTGGGCAAATTAGTGAGACCCCTGTCTTAAAAGTTTTAAAAAGGATGTAGCTGTGTACAGTGAGCCTAGGTTCTATCCCCAGTACTGGAAAAAAATTTAAGACGGGGGGGGGGGGGGGGGGTGGGGAGGGAGGAGGAAGAGAGAGAGAGAGATAGAGGGAGGGTAAGGGAGAGGGAGAGAAGGAGAGAAAAGAAACACTAGGGGCTCATAAAGGGGATCCAGAGGACATCTATATTATTATGTGAAAACTATTGTTGATTTTGAACCCAAACTAGGTTACAAAATATAACATTAATGACAAACCTTGTGTAAGGGTTCACCTGGGTAACCAGATGCCTTTTATTTAGCTTGTGTAGTCCAATTATCGTCTTGGAGTGCTTTGTAGCTGAAATTTAGCTTGAATTAAATTAAAACAACCTTCTCTGCTCCCTCTAAGCACAGTGCAAAATTTGTTATGTTTCACATAACTTAAATAACAAAACAACCTATTGGATAAAAGCCAACATTATTTCTATGAGGGGAAGACTATTTGAAATTTTAACAAGCTGAAAGAAACATGTTGGTACAGTATTCTAAGCAGATAGGATACATTTAAATTTTTTCAAAAGAGTTTTAAACCTCCAGTACCAGAAGCTATGACTATAAGGGCATTTTTATAGTATTGGAGGATTCTTGTATAATATACAGAAAATTGGATTAAGGAAAGAAAAAGTAGTGGTGAACTAAAAGCATACAAGAGAGGTAAAAATTCAAATGAATTTCATTGGTCTCTCTTTACATTGTCTAGGAAAGACTATACAGTAAATGTCAGATTGAAGAAAAAAATATCATCTTACATGCTGGCAAATTATTTCCTTCATAGCCTAGGTAATATATATTGGCCAGCATTTTCAAATACAGGTCTTGAAGAAAAAAAATCTTGTCTATAAATAAACCAAGTAGAAATGGATATTTATATAACCCTGACTGCATCTCTTTTACACTGATCATTGTTCCTCAAAAAAAAAAAAAAAAATCAACAAATAATAAATCATTTTTATATATGATTTACATTCAACTAGTTGTATGATTGAACATTTTATTCAAGTGTTTAATATGTAGAACGAAACTGATCATAAATTATGAAGGAAGGAAATTTTTTTTTGCTTGGTGATGTCTATAGAAATACCACATAGAAACAGACATTTTTCAGAGAATTTTTATTCCATGAAATAAATAGTATAGAGATTGAACTGAATTTAAGAAATACAATACTTGTAGCAGGTACTGAATTCCTTTATTTAGTAGTCTATGAAGATCCCATCAGTTCTATTATCAAGTCTGAAAAATCTTAAATTATTAAGTGAGTCATGTACATTGAGGAATTACTTTCTCATGAATTACTGAAACACTTGATTGCATTAGTAGCAAATTCATTTCATTGTCGTATTTCAGGCCCAACCTTAACAAAATCTATGGAGCAAAGATAGACCTGCTGCAGTTCCAGATTTATTGAGAGAGATTTAAGAGGTCTCTGCTGTATTCAAATTACTTTATATCCATTTAACACATTTGCTCTAATTAAAAAGTAAGACTTCACTTTCTTGCAAGTCTCCCCATGTGTATGCTGAGGCCATTTAGCTCAGAAGAGAAAGATCAAGTGACAGATCAAATGAAAATGTTAAAATATAAATTACATACTTTAAGTTGTTTTTTTCTGAATTTAGAAGTGCTATCAGATTAAAGTTGAAATTTGAGTGAGTCAGTCCTGATGTTCTGTATATTCATTTCATTTCCCAAGTCATTTATAACTTACATATAGGAAATTTCTAGAACAGATTAAAAGACATGTAAGTTTCAATTAGTTCTGATTGAAGAGAAAATAACCCATTGTCAGGGTACTCAACTTATTTGTAGAGTCAACTTGAGACTATGAAATGTGAGTACATTGCTTTATTTTAAATTCATTTACTTCTCAAGTTAAACCTAAGAATTTCCCAGAAAGAGAGTGGATAAGGCAAATTCTTCATCTCCTCTTTGAAAACAGCGATGATGACCTTGGATTTTGACCTAATCATTTTGTCTTAGTACAAATTTACCTAAATAGTAGCTTTCACTTTTATCTTTTTTCTGCCAAATTGGTTCTGATCTACATGAAGAACCAGCTAACTCACTTTCTCTAAGTAGCAAGTCAGAGGATACTTCGCTGCCACAGAGAGGTAGAGAAACTTAATCACATTATGTTTCTTCTTAAAACTCCAACTGTTCTCGGGTATTCAGTTGATTAGCTCATTGATAATATTTAGCAAATGAGAGCAAAGGTCTAACTAGTTGCGTTTTTTTTCTGTTCCACAGCCACTGATTCCATTTATTTATTCATCTTTCACTATGTTTCATAATGTGCCTAGTGCACTACTATGGACAATGGGGATACTATTATTACATAAATGAAAGAACACCCACAAGGGAGCCCTAAGACAAGCTGATTCATAGTTTGTTGACAAGTATCATTCTAACAGTAGACTAAAACTCCAAGGAAGTGGATCCAAATCAAGAAATTTATGTATTAACTATAGTAAAAACAAAACCCAAAAAACAAAAAAACAAGAACTATAGAACTATAGGTGGCAGAGGTAAAAGCAGTGAGTAAAAAGGATAAGTAGGGATCATAGCAGGCTTGAAGGTTGACCTGATTTGCATAATTCCTGCCAGCTGTTGCCAATCAATTTTTAAGAAATATTGGCAAGTGTGATTTTTATCACATCTCTGATGATGCTTCATTTAAACAATAAATGAAATTTTGTGGGATCCCAAAATTATTTGGTATCCATCCAGTTTTAAATTATTAGCTACCATTTATCAAATATTATATATATATATATATATATATATATATATATATATATATGTACATATATATATTAGTACTGGGAATTGAACTTATTCTAATTTGAGACAGGTCCTCCTAAATTACTTAGGTTGGCCTCAAACTTACAATCCATATACCCTATCCTCATGAGTAGTTGGGATTACAGGCATGGGGATAGCCGGAATTATAGGTGTTCACCACCACACCTAGTTCATCAAATATTATTCTAAGCCCAAATCAGCAAAATTGTTGAAAACATAGGTTAATTCATTTTCTAAATAGTAAACTTGGTGAGTGCCTTGAGCAGAGTAGGTATTTTTACATATATGAATATATTTTATGGTTGTTTTACTTTGAAAAATAGATAATTTGGTGTTTAACATTTTTTGGTAGTATTGGAGTTTGAACCCAGGGGTACTCTAACACTGAGCTACATCCCCAGGCTGTCTTCAAACTTGTAATCCTTCTGCCTCAGTCTCCTGAGCTGCTGGGATTATAGGCACCAAACCCAGTTTGGGCTTAACATTTTTTAATGTTGTTACTTCATGTTTTGGAGATTATCCAATGAAAATGCATGAAGAACTAGGTTTGTCACACTACTACACCTTAGTCATATGTTTCTTTAGTAATTACTTTTTATTGTATATTTAAATTATTTCTAAATATTATTACTAAAAACAATGCTGCAAGAGACTATCCCAATTAAAATTTTTGTATGTGTGTGTACTTCTAGATTATATACCTACCTATCAAGTTGTGATTAAACTGCTCTGTATTTTGATAAAAAATAATGCCAAAATTCTTCTCAAAATTTCAAACTAATTTTCACTCTTGCTAAATGTATACAACAGTATTATACACATTCTAGTCCCTACTGAAACATAATAAGCTTTCTTATTATTTTGCCCATAAGATGGATAAAAAAAAATTATATTTCATGCAATTTATGGTTTTCATTGCTACTGTAGAACTTGAATATTCCATATTCTTATTAATGCTTTATGTTTATTTTTATGTGTGTTATAAACCCATATTTCTCATTTTCTATTAGTTTCTTCCTTTTTTTCTTATTGAGAATGTATAATAATACATTTTGAGTATTAATCCTCTTTTAGCTACATAGGTTTCAAATACTTCATCCTGGTATGTTATTTTCTCCTTGTTTAAAAAAATGTGTTGTCAAATCTGCCATGAATTTTTATGATGGCATCAATATTCTTGTTATACTCCAGAAGACCTTATCACAGATTCTTATATTTTATTTAATGTTTAAATATCTTTATCATGATTGCATTTGTGATTTATTTCCATATATTGTGAGAAATGAAAGTTTAATTTTACTTGTAAATGGATTGCCAATCTTTCCAACACCATTGATTGAACACTACCCTTTCTCCTTCCCCTCTCAAAGTACCTTCTTTATCATTCGATACATTTTTCTATATCCCCTAATCTGACTTCCAGCCTGTTGTGCTCCATTATCTGTCTATTCCCCAGTAGCAACAAACTCATTTCAATACTTTTGCAGTATATTTGCAGAAATGTGTGGGGCCAGAATGGACTTTGTCAGTCTGCTTGGTAGTGTCTCCTGTTACCGACCTTTGAGGAACAAGTTATCCTGTCAACAAAGACTAGAGCATTATGAGGAGGAATGTGCTGAATTGTTCTATTTTACCTGAATAAACTGAGAACTTTATTTCCTCAAGCCGTCTTTTCTTTATTTTTCCAGATTACAGCTGGCCAAAAAAGGAATGTGTGTAAGATTTGGAAGAAGCTGTGAAGCAGCATGCATAATTCTCAGATGTTCTTTGTGATACAATAACAAACAAGGGCAGAGTTACCCAGAGGGTCCCCATCTTGCATCTCTTGTCCTTGTTTGTGTTTCTCCCTCCTGCTGGCTAGCACTCCTTGAGTGCTTATCTTCAATTTGGCAGAGAACACTTACAGGTGATAATCCCAAAAGGCCACAATTGCAAAGACCTCTGAAGGGTTCAGCCTTTGTGATCCCACTTTGGCAGCTAGACTTGGTTTCTTGGATTTGCTGTAAGTTCAGATTTATTCACCTGTATTGGTTGTCGATGAAAATGGGCTAGTCTCCCTTTCTCTCATTTTTCAGTTCTGCTATCCACATTTTTAGGTCCTCATCTTTTCTGATTTTATGCATGATCTTATTTCTTTCATAAATTCTTCAACCCCTTAAAATTCACTAGTGTTGCTTCCTGAATTGAACCCTGAAAGATGAGTTAAAAATAAACTAATATTTAGTTGAGACTTTCTCCCAAACACTTGAAATAGCATCAAAAAGAGAAAACCTTTTAAAATAAAATTGTTTAAGAAAAAAAAAACTCATTTTATTTATTTATTTATGAACATTTTAGAAGCATCTCCTTTGTCTATACAATATATATTTTCTCCAACATGAATTGAGCTGTGCTTTTCTACCCTGACTTCTCTCTCCCTAGCCTTCTCTCCCTCAGTCTGAAATTGTAAAAATAACTAAGGAAGTAATCTTGAAGTAAGAGCATGATGTGAGGTTTTTTTTTTCCCCCTTCTAGATTCCTTAGGAAAATTCTGCTGCTTTAGAGATATTTTAGAACTAACAAGACCAAAAAAATAGCAGTCCATGAAAGCAGGTCATGTTAGTTCCTAAGCATAAAGCTTGGCATTCAATATATGCAAATAGGGAAAAGAAAACAGAAAAATAATCTAGGATTTATTAGCAACTAACTTTGTTTGTGCATAAGATATTATAAAGATGTTTCACAATTTCATGGATTATTATGTGGTCACTTATTGGCATTTAATTTTAGGGTTAAAAAAAGCAATTTCAGATTTCCATTTGGGGAAAAAAGGCAAATTTGAAGAATATCAATGACCTGTAAATAGTCAATAATTGAGATATTTTCATAAAGATAAATCACTCAAATAGACCTGAAATTAAAAACAAATGGACTACAGACTACTCTCCAAATAATCTGAATACAGGCATCTAATTTTATCCTAATAAGGAAGGCACTATTGTAAAATTAAGTCTAGTAATTCCCTGGAGAACATATCAGAGGTAGCCAACATATTGGTCTCTGTCCTGTATAAATAGTTCTTAGTACAAAAGTCCAAAGGGTTTATATTAGACTCAATTAATGCCTGGAGAGGAATAAAAAGAGAGAAAATGGAGGAAACTATAGAAATCTAATACAGCAGGGACACTTAAAAGGGAGATTTACTGCAGCATAGAAAAAAGGAAGTCACAGGAGGAAGGTATGGAAAGAACTGCATTCTAGTCTCTTTTGAAGATTTTGGGGAATTAAAATTGATGATAATTTCCTCTAACTGCTACCATCCATGAAACTGCACATCCAGTAAAAACTCAAGATAGTACAGTATAGCATCAGTATTTGGAAGAACTTATCGAAAGAAAATATTTTGATAGGTATAGTCAAAGGTCATGGTAGAAACTAAGAGTGACTAGTCCTAGTGAGAGTAAATTAGTCATGGTTGGGAAAAGTCAAGATGAAAGGTCATACTGGGTGAAGTTGGGATTGGCAAATTAAGGTAGAGAAATCAGAATTGATGGTTTGTGGTAGAGATTCAGAGATTTATGGGTGACGGTGGAGAAAGTGAAAGTGATAGGTGATAGTAGAACTTGGTTGATGGGTCACAGTGGGAAAGTTCACAGCTGACAGATCATACTCCCACTTGGAGGGAATTCTATTAGATCATTCCTTCCTTTGTGTGACACATGCAGCTTTCTTTTCTGCTTTTTTTCCTAGAAGGATAAATGATGCAGTGAGTAGGAATGTTAAAGATTTATAAACATTCCTTTTAAATGTGAGGATGAAGCACCAGGTATGAATAAGTATGAGTCAAGAAGAGGCTAGGATGCAAAATTTAAGAAGACATTCACTCTCAGTGTCATCGAACTGCTAAATCTGAGCTTGCATGACCTGAGAGTGAGGAGCTGCTTGAATTTTATACACTGGATTTCTCTCTTATCTTACTCCTGGTCCTATAGAAAAATAGAGAACATGTGGAAATTTGTTTATGAGGTAGAATACAGAAAGGAATTGAAAGCTAAAAGAGAGATAAATGTAGATGAGAGAGAAAGAGAGAGAGAGAGAGAAAATCTGCTTAAAGAGGTAGGCTTAAAGATACTGCCCTTCCTTCCAACACACACACACACACACACACACACACACACACTCAATTGTATGGTATTGAGTTGTCAAAGAGTGGATTCATTAAACAGAATGCTCAAGTATCATATTGCAAAGTCTGTGATGGCCTGAATGTGTTTGAATTCAGAAAATTTAAGCACAGGATAACAGTAGGGTCATGGCAAGTACATAGGAACAAGATGACCATGGAGTTTGGAAACAGTCTTAGATGGAGGTCATATGAATTAGCCTCCAGCATAGTGCAGAGTTGTTGGGGACTTAAGAACACATTGGCCGAAAGTATAGAAAAACTTAACTCTCTGGTTGCCTTCCACTCCCTGATACGAGACTTGGCCTAATCAGGAGGCGTTCCCCTGAGATGTCGTGAGAACTGAAACCACCCTAAGGATAGGCCAGGGCTCCGCCAATGTGATTTGCCCATGCTCCTTATGTGTCCCTATAATCTTTCTGCTGATAGGCCTATGTCTTCTATAAAAGCTGTCCAACTTCCTCAATAAACTTGAGTTCCAGCTCTGACCGGGCTCCCTGGTAATTCTGAGGGTCTTTTGAAGATGGGGGAGGGATTACCAGCAACCTGTACCTTTCCCAATCTCGCTTCATCGCTGGGGCGTGCTCTCCCAGCCTTCTCTGCTGGCCAGAGAAAGCTCACCCCGGGTTAATGGAGAGTTAAGAACCCCAGCAACCTTTAAAGTCCCCGGCAAGTGGCGCCCAAAGCAGGGCATAAAGAAGTTGCAGCACAAAATCTCCAGGGAAAATTGGGCTAAGCTAGCGCCAATCCGGCTTACCAGGTAGGGGTATCTCCTATAAAATGGGGCAAGCTTTCGCTAGATCTGAGAATCCAGCCCTTGAGACATGGAGGAGCATACTTAAAATGCAAGGTTTACAGGTCTCCGATGCCCAGGCAGAAAAGGTTTGGAACACTTTAATGCGGGCAGCCCCATGGCTTCCCAAGGCTGATTTTTATGGTTGGAAAACATGGAATCCCACAGAGCAGCTGGTGAGGGAGAGAGAGAACGAACACGGGGAGGTGCCTCCACCGGGGGTGTATCCCACCCTTTACGCCCTTAAGGCGTGTTCCTTTACGCAGCCCTCGAAAAAATCCCCAAAGAGCACACACCAGGCGCCCCCGCCCATTCGGATTGAGGTATTGGAGGTTGAAATTAAAGCCCAAGTAGAACGGAAGGGCATTCGTGATTCTCAGCCCTCCCATCCCACAGAATTAGAGAAAGTTGGCAGTCACCCAGACTTGCAGTTTCAGGGGCCCATGGCCCCTCCCCTTAAATCTCCTCAGAAGTTTTCAGAGGATAAGGGCCATCCGCCATGCTGTCCTCCTTCCTGCACGTGGGACCCGCCATCTCACGTGGCTGACGCGCCATTACAGCCGCCACTTCGTTCGGCAAGCAAGCGCTTGCCATTGCTCCCCACCCCCCAGCTTTCCTGTCTGCAATGGCATTCCCGGTAAATCTTAACCCCGGAGGTAATAGACCTGCTCCGTGGCATCCGTGGGAAGCTCAGGACCTAAAGGAACTTAAAAAAGCTGTCTCAGAAGACAGACCTAATTCACCTTGGGCTGAAACAATCCTTCAGGGTTTAGCTCATCAGCAATGCACAACCCAGGACTGGAAGAACCTAACTAAATTTGTTCTCCCTGGTCCCCTATTTATAAAGTGGTGTGCTTTTTTTTAATGATGAGTGTCACATGCAGGCAAAAAGGAACCAAGCCGCTAATACCTCAGTCCCAATAACATACGGGATACTAGCTGGGTCTACTGACCAGTTTGCCACCGGCATTCAACAGGCCACTATTCCTGCGCCCTATCAGGAGCAGGTGTGAACCTTAGGGCTAGTGGCCTGGAAGAAGCTAGAGGAAGGTCCTTCAGAGTCTCCTATAGCAGGAATCACTCAAAAGACCACTGAGGACCTGGCCATGTTCATTGAGAGAGTGGAAAAGAGCCTTCAAAGAAAATTCCCACCTGGCCCCCTGAGGGATCAATTTGTCAAAATGCTGATTTGGGAAGGGATGACTACAGATCATAAGATGGCTGGCTTGTGTAGTGTTAAAAGAGCGATCCATGGGGAGATGGGTTGTGGCAACCAAAGATCTAGGTACCCACACCCCTCAGTCCCAATACTTGGCTGCTGCTCTTCAGGCACAGGCCACTCAACAGGCCCAGTCCCTAACAGCAGCTCTTAGTGCTCAAACTGAGGTTCTTACAGCGGCCTTGAAGGGAAAAGGGACCTATTTTGGATGTGGACGACAGGGTCATTTCAAAAGGGACTGCCCCACTGGCCATAGCAGGCCTCAAGGATGCTCCCCTGGCCAAGCCCAGAGCCCAATTGCCCCAAAACACCTTGTCCTAGATGTAAGAAGGGGTTCCATTGGAAAAAGGATTGTAAATCTAAGCTTGATATTCAGGGGAAACCTTTAAACTCCTAGAGGGGCACCCTCCAGCCCTGTTACACCAAGGAGGTTCCCCTGCTCATAGTCCCCCTAAGTCACACTGGACAGTTCCCATTGTCCCAGGGATTAGACCAAAAATGGACATCTATATGGCAGGAAAGAAATTTCGCTGCCTGATCGATACTGGGGCAGACCACACTATACTAAGGAAGGAAGAGATCCCACCTCAGTGGAAATTAACTCCAGGGCCCCAACTACTCAGGGTAGGAGGAGACACTAAGTAAGAGGAAACCAAAGATTGGCTTAAATGGAGAGACGTAGACGGGAATCAAGGGGAAGTTTGCCCCCTTGTGGCCCCTGGATTAACCTCTAATCTGTTAGGGCAGGACATCCTAGGAGAGGCTGAAGCCTACATTACCATTGGCCATAAGGAGTTTCATGATGATATATTAGAAAAGAAGAAATATCAATAACAATCCAATCCTCCTGGTCCCTTCTCTAATTACAAGGGGGACCCACAATTTGAGGCTGCAAGGAGGGAAACTCCAACCCCCCAAGTAGGGCCTCACCCCCAATCCTAAGGGCCACTGTTCCCCAAGTTCCCGCTATCCAATGGTGGAATGACCCCCCAGTCTGGGAGGAGCAGTGGCCTCTTCCTAGTGATAAACTGCAATACTTGAGGGCAATTATCCAAGAACAGTTAGCCCTGGGACACATTAGGCCCTCTCTTAGACCGTGGAATAGTCCTGTTTTTGTTATACAGAAGGCCACAGGGAAATGGAGGATGTTACAGGATCTCCGAAAAATTAATGATAGAATGGTCCTTGTTGGCACTCCCCTGCGTGGCCTCCCCTGGATCCCTTCTATTTCACGGGACTTGACCCTACTTGTGATTGACATCAAAGATTGTTTTTTCTCTATCCCCTTGCATCCTGATGATTCCGAGAAATTTGCCTTCTCTGTTCCCTCCACCAATTTCCAAAGGCCGGATGATGGATATGAATGGGTAGTCCTCCCCCAAGTTATGGCTTATAGTCCAGCCTTCTGTCAACATTATGTCTCATGTCTCTTGTCACCCTTGATTGAGGAGTCACAACTCACCCTATATGTTTATATGGATGATATCATTCTGGGGGCTCCCGATGTCCAACAATTGGGCCCAGCTTACCTGGCCCTTCAAGAGCTCCTGGACAGGGGAGAGTTACATATATCCAGTGACAAGGTCCAAACTATACCTCCCTTCAAAATATTGGGGACAGAACTTAATCTGGACCCAGTTTGTCCTCTCAAATCTCAACTGGCCCATTCAAGAATCTTATTCTTTGGTGGAGTTACAGAAGCTGTTAGGAGAGTTAAACTGGTTAAGGCCCTGGCTTCATATCTCCAACGAAGACTTATTACCTCTTTTTGAGTTACTATGGGGAAAACCCCCTCTGATGTTGTTACACTGACAGAGGGTCATCAGTTAATACCGCAAAAGGTCCAAGATGCCCTCAATTCGGCCCATCTGGCTCGGTACCAACCAAAACAACCTCTTTATTTGTGGATCTTCTTAGGCACTAAGCTCCTTACAGCCGTTCTCACTCTAATAGGAAATCCAGTAAAATGGATACATTCCTCTGTGGGAGGGGCACCTCGAGTATATTCTCAATTGGACCAATTGGCAGATCTTATAATAAAGGGGAGAGATACATCATTGAGGCACTATGGGAAAGACCCGGATGTCTTGATGATTCCTTACCTTTTATCAGACTTTGAATGGATACAAAGAAACAATCATAGGGTCTCCTATACTTTGGAAGGGTTTTTAGGCAAGGTTGACTTGCCACTACAGGTCAACCAAATGGGCCTCCTCCTTTCCCAGGCTGGAGTGGACTTCCCCTGTCCTCTTTTCCATCAGACCACTCCCCAAGGCAGTAAATGTATTTACAGATGGGGGAAAGGAAGGGTCCGCAGTAGTAATTTTTCACTCCTCAGGCAAAAGGATGCAATAGTTTGAAGCAGTTACTGGCTCTGCCCAATTCAAGGAATAATATGCTGTTGCGTTGGCTCTAACCCATGTCCAAGAGCCTATGAATCTCTTCTCAGATAGTTTATATGTAAGCAACCTATTACCTGCTCTTAATGCATCATATATCAGGATGGATAATAATCCTATAATTCCTTTAATGATCCAGGTACGAGCCCTATTAAAGGGACATAATAGGCCCATCTTTCTCCAACATATCCAGGGGCATCAGGGCTTAGTTGGGCCCCTTTCTGAGGGAAATCAGGCTGCTGATTGATGATTGCTTGGCCACAACAGGGATATTAACAGTCACAGCCCCATTTCAGTGAGACCTTCAGTTAGCCCAAGGTTTTCAGGACCTCACTCATCTAAATTGAAGAGGACTATATCATAAATTTCCCTTGGTCCTATAAAAGATCTGAAAAAGATTGTAAGAACATGTAAATCCTGTTTGCCCTTCTTACAGGTCCCACCCCTCCAGTCCCCTGGGGCAAATCCCAGAGGCCTGTGGCTCAATGCCGTCTGGCAAACTGATGTAACCCATTATGCGCCATTTGGAAAATTAAAGTTTGTGCTCATTTGGCATATTTATAATAGAAAATTAATACATAAACCAAGTAATGCTTTATGATTGGTTTAAAGACAATGCAGTCCATCCCCCCCACCCCCATTTTCAATGCACATATTTTGGTGTCAAATTAAGACAAAGGGATTTTATAAAATACACAAAAGCTAAAATGAATGTAACCAAAGTATATAACGTAAGAGACAGATGTGGGAACAGAACTTTAAGGAGGTTGGTTTCTGTAAAAAGATTTCACTTTACATGTAACTCAAAGAGCTGTTTGATTTTGGACAGAGAACAATATTTCAATTCAAGGACTCTCATGGCAAGAGCAGAAATTTTGGAACTGTGTGTGCAGAGGTTGAGGACAACATAATGAACTGAGAAAGATAGTTGTGAAGGATGATAATACAAATAACGACTATGTATTGTATGGAAGTCACTATCCCTTCATTAAATTCCTACACATTTTACCTCTATCAAAGGACAGGCACCGTTTAGATGGTAGAGATTCAGTGGCCCCAGATATTAAATAACTTTAATATGTTAATGGATTTCACTTAGAAAGCAACTACATAAATAATAATAAAGAAAACTGCAACTTGTACTCATGGTGCTATGTGTATGTGCTATATAGTTCTTAATGCAATCCTTCATGAAGGGTATCACTGTGTCTATTTACAGATGGAGATACCAAGTCTTAGAGACCTTAAGTGATTATCCAAGGATATTCAGTACTGGTAAATAGTCAGAGGACTCAACTCAAAGCCACAATTCTGTGTGAAGAAAAACAATGGTGGGTGAAGAGATGCTCTTGTTGAAACTTCACACATTTTTTAAAAACTTGAAAAAATAAAAGATCATTTATTTTAATTAGAATTACATCCTTATCAGCCATAAATTACATTTTGTCTCTTTCATTGTAGCATACAAGATATCCACAGGCAGATAGGCTGGACCCCAAGCCCATATTTGCTTTCTCTAATAAGTCCATGGAAATAAAGTGTTTTGGACATAGGTGAGATATCAAGTCCAGAGGAAGCAAATAAGTGGAAGATGTAGCTCTTGAAGTAAACAGCCCAATCTCCTGGGCAGGAGTACCTTTACCTTAAGGCCCAAACTCCTGATATCTCCTATCCCTTGGCACCACCAGCTTATAGGAGCTTTGGACAAGAAAATACAATTAAAAGTTGAAGTTTAAGTTAAGAAATTGCCACAGAATTTTATTTCAAGCACTGAGGAAGACAGATTTTTTTTTCTCTTACTTGAATATATTGGAAAATATATTGAATGCTATGCTTGAACAATAATTTTTTTCAGGAGTCAGAGAGATGGTTCTTCCATTAAGCTTAAAACAAAACCTTTTAAAGTGATATAACCTGTTATTATTTAAATTGATTGTTCTATTATATATTTAGGTAACATATAGTTCTTATTCTGTTTCCATTTGGATTAACAGATGGGCCTAAGACATTGGTTAAGAAAAGCTATCGAGAGAACCAGTATTTTTGGTCCTACTTCCTTGAACAATTCTGCTTTTTTGTTTATGCTCTGTTATTAGTTTAATTGGGAAGTTCCTTTGCAAAAGTATGATTTACATTTGTTTTATTCTGGAGGTGTTTTTCCCCCCTCTCTTTCGTAAACTAGAATTTGAAGAAAGAAAACATTTGTAGTATGCTTGTCTCCAGTGTTTTAACTCAGTGATGTACTTCCCTTACAGTGCATAATGCCAAACCAAGTGTTAAAAATTGGAAAGGAAACCAATAATTTTGATTTTGGAGAATATTAGGGTACAAATTAAGTGCATTTATTGAATAATACAGTTTTGAGTACCTGCTGTGGGTAGCCATAGATTAGAGGGCTATTTCTTCACATTCACGAATTTAGGGAGGAAAATACCAGTGGGCATGGAACTCTTGAGTGGTTAATCATGGAGATCTATTCCCCAGCACACTTGCACAGCCCCACCTATTAAAATACTTTATAGTTATCATAATCCACTCTGTAGAGCCAGTTCTTGTCTTAGTCGCAAGGAATAAACTTATCCTGGAAAATTACATTCTCAGGTCCTTTCAGGGGAAGTTCATTAAACTCATTCCTCCTACTGGCTTATAAAATTTTCATCTCAGTCATTGGCAACCCAGAATATGTGTGATCATGGAGTGAGGAGTTTGTTGACATACATCATACAGAGCTAGCTTGGCTTTGGAAAATAGAATATCTTTTTTTAAAATATAATATATATTTCTCAGTCCATTAACATTTTAGTTTGGTTAGTTTTCAGGAAACAAATGAAATTATAAATAGGAGATCATAATCTCATCTTTGGTGTTGCTACTTATTTCTACAAATCAAAATTAAATCAAAAATTTTAAATGCAGCACTAACACAGTGGTTTTTGTTGACTGGGAATTTGAATATGTCACAACAAGTAGGAAAACAACAATTCCATTAAAAATACCTGATTTCTAAATGCTATTTAAGGAAATGGAGATAGAAATGAAAAACAAAATTCAATAAGGAAGCTGGTTTTGTGGATTATAAATTATGTACCTATTAGCAGAGTAATTAAAAAAAAAGAAAATAAGTAATCGAGCTGAACACAAGAAAGGAAAATGATATAAATAGGAAGAACCTTGTTAATAATAATCAAGACAAAGAGACTTGCTGATTTAGAAAGAAACTGTTTTTTAATTGCTGGCATAATTAATGCCTTTTTTTGGTAAGCTATTCTTGATGTGGATTCTTCCTATGTGTGCCACTCAAAACACAAGACCTTTTTTGTAAACTGTTCTTTCAAAGGGTTAGAGTAACTTCATACAAGGTAGGTTGGAAGTTTAAGGCAATGTTATAGGTACCAACATTTCTGGACAGGAAGATGCCCTAAAAAGTACTCTTGAAATCCTTAGAGAACATACAGCAATATGATCCTTTCCTACATCCTATGTCCCATGTTTTATGAAATATTGAACTAAATGAAAGAGGATAGGTATAATTAACTATCATCAGCTCTGGCAATGCTGCTCACAGCTGGGGTCTTACATTTATGACTGGTGGTTTATGTTAATCAGTATGAACCTGTTACTAAGTGTAATCAGTGTACATCAATTAGGTTCAATGGGCATATTAGAGAATTATTTCTGACTCAAAAAATATACAATATGGGGTTATAAGATACTAAGAAATTTTTAAAAAATGGTAATTTCTACCAGTTTCGTATACCTGAAATCACATGTATGTATTTTGACATTCAAATACACATTTCACATCTGAGACAAAATAAATTATGAGTTTCTGGTAAGAATAATGAGTCCATTTTTCTCTTGGTAAAATAATTAACTACATTTCTGAATGTCATAGCATGAATGTCCTCTTCTGAATAACTTACTCTAATGATGTGTGCAATTTTTCAACACATTTCAATATTTCCTTCAGTTAAAATACAAGGAAACATTCAGAAACATATAAGTGCCTACAAACACTAAAAATGTTCCTTAAATGGCATTTGGTAAACATTTAAAAATGGAAAAAAAAAAAAAAAAGTAGCCATGTGCAGCAGCACATACTCATAATATCAGAAACTCTTGAGGCTGAGGGAGGAGAATTACAAGTTCCAGACCAACCTGGGTGTCAATTTACAGATAAAAAGTATTTTTAAAAAAATGCAAGAGGCTAGAGATGTAGCTCAGAGATAGAATGTTCCTGGGTTCAATCTCCAGTACCACAAACCAACCCAAACAACCAAACAAAACCAAAATAACAAAATACATTAATCTTTTAAAATTAGCATTAAAACCTATCTGAAACTTTGGTTCTTGTCATGGACAAAAACTAAGTTTTCTGTGGCTCATTTTGTATCAAAAATAGAAACGTGTCAGCAAAAATTTAGGAATGATTGTGTAAAAGTCATATCATCTAGCATTTGTTTAGGTTGGTAATTATGAATTTTTTTTTATTTTGGAAGTAGAAGAATTTCTTAAATCTTACTCGGAATCCAAGCAATGTCTGCCTTTATTGCTTCCTCAGTCCCATGACTTATCTCCCTAAAGGAAGCCCCTGAAATACTTCCAAGTATGTCTTGGAATCTGCAGAATACTGTATGAAAACTGCTGCTCTGGAAGTTTAAGTTATCCATGAAAAGAGTATAATTCAGAGTATATTTGTGCCAAATTTCAGGAGAGTTATTCTTGCCATACTGCTATATTCACCTTGAGAATCGATACTGTAAAACACCTTATATATCAAGAATGGGTGTGTTTAGATCTGAGAAGTCTAATTAAGAACTCCTGAGAGAAATTTCTCTAAGGTCTAAGTTCAAGGAAAACATTTGCTTCTTCTGAAGAGTTTGCTCTGAAGACAATGTGAATCACAATGGTTTTCCTTTTTGCCTTGGTTATAAGGAGTATTAGAGCTATGAGCAGCTACATAGAATGTCATGGTGAGAATTCCTGTGACTTAATATTAACTTGACTTGATTATGTTCCTACGTGCCTTTTTTCTTTCATCCTCAATCATTTGTTTTTTGAGCATATTTTAAATGTGTTCAAAATCAGTAATAAAGCCTTTTATTTTAAAAAATGCACACACACAGAATGACATCAGAAATAGACAAGGTTACTGTTTTTGCTAATATTTTTCTGAATATATTTGCTAGCATTCATCTATTCTTTTGTTCAAAAAATCTGTGCAGTGTACTGAGACATGCCCAGCTCTTTGTGAGAATGAGGTTGCAAAAGAGAACCAAACTCAGCTCTCAATCTCACAGACTCAAAGAAGCCATTTACTGAAACTGCTAACTATTACAGCAGGCCACATTTGATCCAAATCCAACAGTCTTATCAATGGGTCTCCAGTAAGTTCAATAAAATTCAATGAATTAAGGTTAAAAATTGAAAGTTATTTAACTCAAATAAGCAAATGAGTTAAAAATGAGACCAATATAATTTCAAATCAATAGATCTGGTAAGCATTCTTATTGGTTTCTTTTTTAATACACTGTGTGATTTCATTTTCTCTAATTCATTTTATTAAAAACCATTCAATGCAATATATGTCAACCAAAATTAAGGTTGATGGAGTACTGCAGCCTCTTTTTAAAGAAATGAAATTTTCTGTCTCCCTAAGCCATTTATGTGTACACTGACTGATTAAATCAGACTATTGACATCCATGTGAATAAGCCATAACTATGAGTTTGCTTGCCCAGTAATAATATTAACATCTTTAGAAATAATTATGAACAACTTAAGTCACTTTTGGTACTAAGGATTGAATTTAGGGGTGCTTCGCCACTAAAGCCACATCCCCAGAATTTTTTATTTTGGGGACAGGGTCTTACTAAGTTGCTTAGAGCTTCACTAAGCTGCTGGCCTTGAACTTGCAATACTCCTGCCTCAACCTCCTAAGACAATGGGATAATAGGAGTGCACCACTACAACTAGCTTTAAGTCACTTTCATCTAGATTTCTGATTAAAGAACAAAAAAAAAATGAAAAATGAAAATTGTATTTTAAAAACTTATGAGTTTTTCACAGTCCATTTTCCAATTTTTGTCATCAGTTATTTTTTTTTAAATTTTATATTATAAAGGAAAGATTTTAGATTTCACATAATGATGATTTGACCACATGCAACATAAAAACAAGATTATGAATTAAATCATGTTGATTTTAAAATTAACAACTTTTTCAAAACCATTTTCCCCTTTAAACCATAATTATCTGGGGTTGGGGGTATGGCTCAGCAGTAGAGTGCTTGTCTCACATGTGTGAAGCCCTTTGTTCAATCCTCAGCACCACATAAATAAAATAAAGGTATTTGTCCACCAACAACTATAAAAATACTTAAAAAATAAGTAAAACATAATTATCAATCCTATGATACCCTGTATATTGAAATAAAAATGACTGTAAATTATTATTAAACAAGGGTCTTCTGTAAAATTACATTCAACATAGATTTGTCTAATTATTGTCTCCTAAGGATCTGAACAAGGAAATGTGGACATAATCAATGAATTTTGTTTTGTATCTCAAGAAGTGCTTTTATTTTTTTGTCCTAAGAACAAAATTCTGAGCTGTAATTGTAGTTAGGACCCTCTATTGCCTAACAACACATTACTTAAATTTTTGACTTCAACTGATTCTTCTATATGTTTATAAAAGTTATAATTGTGTTTTATGAGGCAATTAGAATGGGTTGCCAATCTGACAGGACTGATCTATAAGCTCTAAGATGTAAAATTTGTCAATAGAGTCATTACTGTGATTTTAGGTACTGGTATGTCTCGCCCATCCTGAGCGGGCGGTGGAAATGGGGTTCCCCATGGTGGAATGGGCTGGCTGAGAAATAAAAGATAGGAAAAATAATATGATGAAAAAACCACAGGACACAGAAAGTAGTTTCAAAAGCAGCAGCAGGATGGGCAAGCTGATCAGATGGATTGAGCTTCAGACAATGGCAAAATGGAGCCTCCACCTGCTCTATGTATACCTGGAAACATCAAAGGCCTTCCATAGAATGTTCTTCATCAACAAAAGGTTAAAGGTGGGCTGCCCAGTTCCCAAAGGGTTATACCCATCTCTGGGAGCTACTATGAGGGATCTTCCTAGCAGAGCAGAGATAAAGGTCACATGCATTGGGCAATCTATTGTCGAGGGAGAGCCACAGATCGTTCACAGTGCCAAACGTAAATCTCCCTGGCTACCAGACCAAGAGAAGATCCTTGTGTAATTCACAGATGGCTTCCCGCAAGTATGAATTACAGTACATCAAAATCAAGGGGAATTTGCACTATTGATTATTAATTGAAAAATAAAAGAGCCAGGCTCGGTGGTGCACAACTGTAATTCCAATGGCTTGGGAGGCTGAGGCAGGAGGATCCCAAGTTCAAAGCCAGCCTCAGCAAGAGCGAGGTGCTAAGCAACTCAGTGAGAACCTGTCTTTAAATAAAATATAAAATAGGGCTGGGGATGTGGTTCAGTGGTTGAGTGCCCCCAAAGTCAATTCCTGGTACACCCCCCAAAAAATAAAGAAAAAGAAAAGAGAGTTTACTATTTTTTACAGAATTCAGCAAATCCAAACCTTGTAAAAGTATGACCACATGAATTGCACATAACAGAATGAAAAATCTGTCCTGAAATATATCCTTATTATAATTTATTGGAATGAAATATCTTTTGCCCATAATCAGAAGTGACCAGAAACCACTACTATAGTGACTGCAATAAAATGCATTCTCATTTGCTTCTAATAAATAAGAACATAATTTGTGCAAATAAAACACAAAAACATTGTTTTGGGTCTCATTAAAAGTAGAAATTTGATTGTTAGCATACTTCATCAATTAAGGATAAAAAATTAATTTTCATATTTATTTCTACTCAGTCCATCTGTTACATAATCACACGTCAATCCAAACAGAGCTAGATAAACAGTTATCTTTGGCACTGATGATTGCTCATACCCAAGGGTACGAAGAACATATTAGTTTACATATAAAGAGATATCTTGGGAATTATCATTTAGTCTTTTTTAAATCCAAAGTTATGGTCATAAATGCATAAATAAAAATCAAATCTTACTCAGAAATGGTGGAGAATATCTATCATATTATAGAATAAGGATCTCAAAACGAAGTTAGAATAACGATGTACTAACAAAGGCAGTTTAATGAAATGCTAATGTTTGCTGCCACTTATTGATCTATTATTATATTCTAGGCCTATGCTAAGCACCTTGAACATATTATTCTCTTTAATCTTTGCAAAAACTCTATAAAGTAATTATTAATATCTAGACTTAACAAATGGGAAAAATGCTCAGAATTTTCAACAAGTTGGCCCAGTTCAGACAGGTACAAAGCCAGCATTTGAAGCCAGATCTGGCCACAACACCAGTATTCTATGATCTGTGTCACATTGCCTCTCACATAGGTAAAGAAATCTTCAAATTCAGAGAAGGGGAGAAAAGACAGATACATGCAAACAATACATAGATTTTAGTCTAAATAAAATCAATAAAGTATCATCGCTTTGCCAAAATCACTGAAAACGTTACAGTTCAATTTTAAAATATTCAGAACAAAAATATTTCAATATTTTAGATGGATGATGTCAATGCACACTACTCAGAGTTCTGAATAAAATTCTGGAGCTGCATTCCAGAGGAACATTAATAAACAAAAAGAGATGCTGCCAGAAACAGGGGTAATAAGCATATAACAATTGTTATTAATTATTCTAACCACCTCTCATTTAATATATGCTATATACCTGGTGCTGGTTTTGCACTTTATACATTTTTCTCATTTCATTCTCACAATATTGTAGAAAGCTGTGTGCAGTTTTCCTGATTTTAGCAGAAATAAAACTAGTGTTCAAACAGATGAATTCTCCTGATACCATGAATGTGTGGTAATATATTCAGCTAGTATTAGCACTAGAGAAAAAAATAGGTTTATCTAACAACAAAGCCATGATGCTTCCTATTATACGACCTTGTGGCGATGAGAGGAATTGTAGATATTTAGTACTAAAGAAGACTAATACTAAGGATTAGGCTTAACTTGCACAGTTCCAAAGGACTAAACTAGAAGCATCTGGAAGGAGGTTAAAGAAGACGTGTTTTTACATAAATGGATATTCTACTGGCCAGGCAAGTTGGAATACACGATTCCAAGCCATGTCAAGATGATGAACTTGTCACTTGATGCCATTTTCCCACGTGTTCCCATTTCTGATTGAAGTAGTTTGTGCTTGTCCTTTTCTTGCATCTTCTTTCTGAGGAGGCTGCAGCTGAGCTGAGTCTTAGGCATGACAAGCATCTCCAATCACATTTTTTTGAAAATTAGCCCCAATCTCATCATTATGTTTCCTTTACGTATCTATTGCTTAACTTGTTGATTCTCTTTCTCTTCCACTAGAAAGAACTTCTAAGAGAAGAAAGATGAGAACTTCGTAAGGCATAGGGTGGGTACTTGGTGAATATTTGTGGAATTCTGATAAATTTTATCAGGGATTTATGCCTTAGATGGTGTATGATTATATCAAATTCTCATTCAGTCCAATAACCCACGATTCTCCTTTAAGCCTAAAAAACAGGAAAGAAAGCACATGGAAAACAGTCTGTACAAGAGCTGTAGAGAATACTCAAAACAATTTAAAACTTCATAATAGTCACATCTACATAATTTTTAAGATAAAATGTACAAAAAATATAAAATCATCTTGTGGAACCTATTGTAAACATTAAAAAGTTAGCAAGTGAGACAGGAGGTCTTAAAATAAGTTGTTGACTAAATTCAATATAAATTTTCAAAATCCACATGTGCTCCTTGTGTGACAATATGTATAGATAACATGGAAACAAGATATTTTTAGTGCATATCTAAAACAAAACTAAAATTGAGCCTTAGAATAATAACAACAACAACAACAACAACAACAACAAAAATGTTAGGAGTACGTAGTACTGGGAATTGAGCTCTGGGCCTTGTGGTAGGCAGGCAGTCTACCACTCAGCTCTATCCCAGCCCACAAATAAGATTTTCTTAATCTTTTTGATATGTTTGGCATAGGATTAAGCATCACACATATATTGTCTCATTTAATTATCAAAATATACCTATGATAAAGCATTTCTGATTCATTAATAATTTCCCATTTTTACAGATAAGGAAAGTGAAAAATAAAAGAGTTAAGAAACTTCCCTTCAAATACACACTTTAAAAGTGATGAAGTTATTCTTATAATTTATGTTAGTAGGGTCACACAGTTTCACTATTAAATTTTTGGCACTGATTTATTAAATTTTAACCAAAATGTCAGTAAAGCAAAAGCAAATCTACCCAGTGTACCTCAGAGTAGAAACATAGAACTGGACAGTACTCAATTTTTTTTTCTTAAAATGCCATAATTAAACATGGGAACTCATTTTTTAGCTTAATTTGAACCAGATATTTCCTTTATTTTAATTTTTATCTGTTCTTTTTAGTTATACATGACAGTAGGATGTATTTTGACATATTATACATACATGGAGTATACCTTCCCATTCTTGTGGTTGTACATGCTGTGGAGTTAAACTGATCATGTATTCATATACGAACATAGGAAAGTAATATCCAATTCATTCTACTGTTTTTCCTATTCCCATCCCCTATCCCTTCCCTTAATTTTCCTCAGATATTTCCTTTTAGGTTCTAACAAACATTTCAGGAAATTACTATACAAAAAAGAGAGCAAATCACTATGCTTTGTGATAAGCAAGTGATGCAACTCCCAGTACATTATTTTTCTGACATCAAAAGTTCTGAGATGTTTAAAGGGCTGCTGTCTAGAAGAGAGGCATCTTATTTTCTGAGATTGCATGGGAAAGAACTGGCAGCAATGGATAGGTATTACAGAGAAAGTGATGCTGCTCAATATAAGGAAGAAATTTCTGTCAAGTTGAAAAATTTGTGTCTACCACATTAATGAAGAAGCACTTCTAGAGACTGGGAAACAATTATCAAGGTCATAGAAAAGGGGTCAGAAAGCTTCTTCCAGGAAGTTTCAGGTAGTAAATAGTTCAGCATTCCCTGGGCATATGGTTACTATTACACCTCCTTAGTTCTGTGTTTGTAGTGGAAAAATAATCACAGATAATAAGGAAGTAAATGGGTGTGGCTATGTTTTAATAAAACTTTGTTTACACAAACGGGCTGCAGGCCATATTTGCGATGAAGTTTGCCAACCACAATTACAGACTATTAATCAGAGTATACTCACCACACTTACAAAACCTTCACTTGTTAGTGACTTAGTAGAGAAATTGGAAAATTAGAATGCCCAGGTCTACCTTTCCCATAGCCTGTTCTTGTATACCTCTCAAGCTAAGAATAATTTTGTTTTTGTTTGTTCTATATTTTTAAAATGATAAAAAGAAGGAGCCAGGCTTGGTGGTGCATTTTTCTAATCCAAGTGGTTAGGGAGGCTGAAGCAGGAGGATTGCAAGTTCAAAGCCAGTCTAAGAAACTTAGTGAGATTCTCAACAACTTTGAAAGATCCTGTCTCAAAATAAAAAAAAAAAAAAAAAAATAAGAAAAATGGTTGGGCATGTGGCTCAGAGGTTAATGTCCCTAGGTTCAATCTGGTACAAAAAAAAAAAAAAAAAAAAAAAAAAAAAAAAAAAAAAAAAAAAAGAGGAAAGAGAAGAGGAGGGAGAAGGGAGTAGAAAGAGAAACAGAGATTGTAACCTCAAAAGTCAAAATATTTACATATAGGATTTTTCATATAAAGTGTACCAACCTATATTGATGTGATTTAATAGACAGCTTTCTTCTAAATAGATTAGAATATTCAGGTACTTTATCTTTTGTAATGCTGAAATAATGGTGTGGGGAAAAAATCATGAGGAAAATGAAGAGGATGCATAATTCTCATTCAACTAGTGATGCTAATTATTTTTGCTCATATTTCATTAAGCAGAGTTAATCACATGTTTCTGCTTAGATATAAAATTACTCAGAAATAAAATACTTAGCTGAATAGGTTTCTCCCAATACTTGCTTTATACTATGGATGAAGAACATGAATCTTTCACCAAAGATTAGTTGTTTCCACCTTGAAAGAGAAACATACAGCATCTAATAACTTTTGTCTAACATAGCTCCTCTTGTATTTATCCCTCTACCAGTAATCTCTGTATTATTCACTTGTATGACTCATGTCTGTGTCTCATGAGATACTTACACCAAGTGAATTAGGAATAATGTAGTCATTTGACAGAGTGTGAGGGGTCTGGAAAATATAAACAAATTGATCATATAGTTTCAGAATTTTTGAATTTATCCTCTATTTTCCCTTTTCTACCTCATTTCAGAATCCCTGCCTTTGCACATTCACTATATCAAACATTTTAAATAAATTGTTCCTAATTGTTAAGTTTCTAAAGTTTCCAGTAACAAAAGATAGGAGCACAGTTTTTCAAAACTAATTTTCATCACATTGTTGTTTCAATGTTCATCCATGTAGATTTTATCAGGAAGAGAAAAGGAGGAAGAAGGAAAGGAAAAATTGAAATCTGAAGTAAATATTGCTACAAGTTATATAAACATTATTGAACATGTGAGATGCAAACTGAGATAAAAATAAATTTCTATTATAAGAGCAAATAGTATAATCACTAAAATAATTGAGAAGTACAGTGGGAGTATTAGAGTCTGCAGACATGAGATCAACAAAATCGCCAATAAATTGGGGAGGGGGGGATAACTCACCAAGGGATGGCAGAAGGACCAAATAAATAATCAGTTAAGAAAATAAATTAAACTTAAATTACTCCTCAGGATTTATTAAGGCAGAAAAAGCAATAACAAATACACTATATAATTCCACACAATTAACTGAAGTTACTTTAAAGAAAGTAGAATTAATCAATACTTCCAGTAACTATGCGTGTTAGTTTTTGACCAAAATACCTGACCAGAACAACTGAGAGGATGTTTTAGTCAGCTTTTTCTCCACTGCCACTAAAAGCTCTGACCAGAACAACTGTAAAGAAGGAAAGGTTTATTTAGGTGCTCATGGTTTCAGAAGTCTTAGTTCATAGAAGGCCAACTCCATTCCTTGAGGCTCAAGTTGAGACAGTGCATCCTGGAGGAAGAGTGTGGCCGAGGGAAGCAGCGGTCATGGTGATTGGGAAGCTGAGAGAATGACTCCCACCAGATACAAAATATGTACCGCATAGACATGCCTCCAATAAACCACTTCCTCCAGCCACACTCCAACTGACTCCAGTTACCACTCAGTTAATCCCAATCAGGGATTAATTCACTGATTAGGTTAAGGCTTTAACCCAATAATTTCTCCTCCAAACCTTACATTGTCTCACATGTGGGCTTTTGGGGTATACCACATCTAAACCATAACAGAGGTAGAAAAGTTTGTGACTCATGCTTCAGAAGTCTCAGTCCATAGATGGCCAACTCCGTCACTCTGGGTCCAAGGTGAGGTAGTACATGATGGCTGGCAGGTGTGGCAGAGGGTAAGTTCTCCACGTGGCAGCCAGAAAGCAGAGAGAAGGGGAAGAGTCCACAGGGAAGAAGAACCCATCCAAGGCACACCCCCAGTGACCCACCTCCTCCAGCCATGCCACCCTGCTTATAGTTAACACCCATTCTACTCACAGTAGAATACTGATTAGATGATAGCTCTCACAATCCAATTGTTTTACCTCTCATTTTTTTTCAGAAATACTAGTTTATGGGGAAAACCTTATATCAACAGTGTAACATTCTGCCTCAATACCCAAAAGCTCATGTCCATCTCACCATGCAAAATTCATGTAACCCAACACTGAGTGCCATAGTCTTCACAGTTTCATCATTGCCCAGAAATCCAAGTCCAAAATGTCCTCTGTGACTCAAATCAAACTCTTGCTGGAGTCTCTATGAAAATAAAAAGCAAGTTACACAATCCAATATACAGCGATAGAGTAAACATTCCTATTCCAGAAAGGAGGAATAGAGGCATAGAAAGAAAGGATGGGACCAAAACAAGAACAAACCCCAACTTTGCAAATAAGTCCCATAACTCCACATCCAGCCTCTTAGACACATGGTGGCAAGATGTGATTCCCAGTGAATTTGGAGAAACTTGGTCTTTTGGCCATGCTGTTTGAAGCTCGCATAGGCTTTCCTTTAGCCTGGCTTCCTCTATAGCCAGAGGCTTTTCTCAGAAGATGGTTACTGGCATCTCTTAATTTCTCCATTCCAACTTCTGCTTCACCTTCACAACTTCACACATTGCTCTCTCAAGGGAAGCCCATAGGGATTCTGAGTCTGCCCTACTTTCCCTGGCCTCTCAAACCTTCCTTTGAATTCTCAGTGGACACCTTCTTGACCCTTTAACTCAATCATACTGGATTCTGTGTAGTTCCTGGGGCCTCTGGAATTATGGTTGCAATAACCTCCAAGTACCTGCATGGTTGAGCACTTCGAAACAACTTCCTAGGTCCCCCTGTTGAGCTGGTGCCCCCCACCATCTTTTCTCAAAAGAATTTTTTCTTCTACATCTGTCTACAACAGGTGTGGTCTTACAAACTCTTGAGATGCCCTCAAGTCATCTTTCCTATTATCAGTACTTACCTTCTTGTTAGGGGCTGAATTTCTGTAACAAGCACACATTCCTTGGTCCCCAGTTTTACATAAAATTTTCTGGTCAAACACAAGTTTTTAAATCTCCTTAGTGTCCAGGAGCCATCCGTGAAATGTGCCTGGACCAGATTGGTATTGAGTGGGAAAGTCTGGTATCTGGGAACTCACAGTGGCACTCCTGCTGGTGATATGGCCCAAATACTTGTGAATTCCCACCCCACTCTGCCAAAGGTCCCTCACAATGCTGGAGATGCTGTGACCTGCTGCAGTCACATAGACAGACACACAGCCTCTCAGAGATAGGTGTGGCTTGCCAAGATTCCAATGAACCTGTTTGCTGCAAGTCCCCTGCCACACAACCTTATCCCTGCCTTTGAAGTACTCCCTTAGATAAATGACCGGAGCCATTTTTAGTTGTTCTGTTCCAGCTCCTCTATGGGCTGGAAGAAACTAGCAGGTGCTCTCTTTTAAAACTAATTTTTGGCTCTGTCTCTTAATTCCTTACTAACTATTTCAGACTTTATTTTTCTCAGGTGGCTCATCTCCTTCTTAGCAGGAAAAATTATCCTAGCTGTGTTCTGGCTGCCTCGCGATACTTTTGATTTCTGCTCTAAATTTTCACAGCATACTTAGTTGAAACCTGTCATCAAAATCCATGCCAATGCCTGAATGCCATGCTGCCTTGAAATTTCCTCCATCAGATAAATTAATCCATCACCTTTAAATTCAGCCTCATATAAAGTCTCAGGTCATGGGCAAAATGTAGACAGGTTCTTTTCCAGAATATAGCATGAATGGCCTCTAAGTCCAATTCCCAACAGAGTCCTCATTTTTCTCTGAAACCTCATGTGCACAGTCCACATTCTATCTCATTCTATTATATCAAATATTTTGTTATAATGATGTAAGTGTTCATTTGAATGTAGAATTAGAGGGCTTATTTGTTAAAATTGAATACACAGTTGAAGATATCTGAAGTCAGCAAATCAGAACCTAAACTCAACTGTACCAAAGAAAAATTACCGTTTGTTTTCTTAGTGGAATCTCTGCCACATTCTATCTGCCAGAATGGTCACTGCTCTACACACTGGGGCACTTTGAGAGAAACAATGCCTCTTTACCTATGAAAAAGGGTTATCTAGTCTTTTGTGGACCCACAGGCTGGTAACTATTCTTTCTTTTTCTACATCTGTATGATTGTGCTCTGATGTCTTGACCCAGTGGGTTATGTCCTCTGATTAAGGACATATTTTCCCTAAATCAGACGGTGGTGGAAGGCAGTACAATGACTCATGCTGCTTTCATTAGGTTATATTAGAACAATTAAAACTTTTTTTGAAAAATCTAATATTACTAGCAGGTTTTAATTTTTTTGGTAATCCTTTATAATCCTGCAATAACTCTCATCCATTCTACCCCCAGGAAATGCCACATCTTAGATGTCTCATGCATCTGCTCTTCCAGAAAGCAAAATTACCCCATCTTCCAGGGAGAATTATAAGTCCTTACTAGTAAAAAAGAAAAAAGAATGTTCACTATAAAGCATAAAGATAGATGGCTATTATGAAGCCGGGTATCTAGGATACATATTGACCTAAGCCTCTTTACACACACCTGGAAGAAGTTTTTAATTTTATTGTTCTTGTTCACCTTTATTTCTTGTGTATCCATGATATAACAATAGAAGATCATACTTGTATCATACAAATATTCTGTGACTTCTCTTTCCTTCTGCACACTTGTGATAAAGCCAAGTTCATATCTGCAGCTGATAACAGAGTCTTTCCTGTTTCAGAACCAGTAGGAAGTTTAGCATAGTAACAGGCTTTAGAATCCTATGCATGAATCCCAGAAACTATATAAACAGAGTCACCTGAAGAAATCTATGAGTCATACATTTTGGAAGTGAATGTCACATGATTAGCAAACACTGTTATTACCACATGAACATAGAGTGGGAAAGAAATAATATAAAATTAACATGGACCATGGCAGTAATTGGGCTTCTTATAGAGAGATTCAGTCCTTACAGTGACTGTTCCATGATATCAAGGAAAAGTTGCAAAGCTTCTTTTACTTAGCCTGAGTAATTATGCAGCATCATTACTGTCATACATTTCTACTCTCTTGTTGATGAAAGCAATCATTATGTATTCATATTAAATTACCTTTAAAGCCAGTGAGTAAATAAACCTCACTTTTTTTTTTTTTTTTTTTTTTTTTTGGTACCAGGGATTGAACTAAGGGGCACTCAACCACTGGGCCACATCCCCAGCCCTTTTTTGTATTTTTATTAGAGACAGGGTCTCACTGAGTTACTAAGTGCCTCGCCATTGCTGAGGCTGGCTTTGAACTCGTGATCCTCCTGCCTCAGCCTCCCAAAGTGCTGGGGTTACAGGCGTGCGCCACTGCGCCCGGCTATAAACCTCACTTTCTATGGAGGAAAAAGTCAAAGAATATGTGCTCACCTACATTCCACCACTCCATATTTTTGCAGATCATGTCAAATGAAATCTTATTCTCAATAGCAAAAGTATGGAACCAGGCTAGGTGTCCATCAACAGATGAATGGATAAAGCAAATGTCATATGTATAAACAATGGCATTTTACTTAGCTATAAAATGTATAAAATTATGTCCTTTGCAGAAAAATGAATGAAATTGGAGAACATCGTGTTAAATAAAGTAAGTCAGACTCAGAAGATAAAGTGTCATGTGGAAGCTAAAGAGAAAAAAAATAAATCAAAAGGAATCTCATGGAAATAGAAGGGAGACCAGTAGTTTAGAGCAAGAGGATAATGGGAAGGGAAGAGAGGAAGGAAAGTTGAATGAAACTGATCAAGTGATTTTACATGAATGTACAAATATAATGATTCCCACTATTATGTATAATTATAAAACACCAATAAAAACATTTTTTTTAAAGAAAAGAGATTCTTAAATCCATATCCTTGACTCAAGGTCTACGTTTCGGAGGAATCACATGAAGAAAATCTGACCTCAGTTAATTCCCTTTGGGAACAAAATTCTTCCAGGGCAAAATTAGCTAGGCTAATTCCGATGCCAAGCGATTGCTTGATGATCAGTTATTTGGAAACATACCTTAGGCTATGCATTATTTCTTGATTTATGCATTCATTTCTGTCTATCCAATAATACCTCAGGTTTTCTAAAAAGAAAAGAAAAACAAGATTAGTAATTTTTTTTCATTTTTTCATTTAATTTTCTCAGATAAAATTACAATGGTCCCAATGAATGGTGATGAAAATGAATGAGATTCCCCTACTGACTAGTAGTTATTAGAGAATCTTGACTTCCTTTGGAGAATCTTGACTTCCTTTGTTGTTGAAGTAGCCAAAGAATGAAAATGTCCACTTAAGAAATATTACAAACATTATTGCAAACGTAAGCTTTGGAATTATAATCTTTTCAATGTATATATATTTTTAAATTCATAATTAAACGTAAGTATGAAAGGAATAATTTTCTATCTATAAAAATTAGGAATATGTACTGAGTCTAATAAGTGCACTCTTAAGATAAGTTTCAAGCATAACTACCATATATTAGGTTATATATACATGTGTATATATACACATATGTACACATATGCACATATATATAGTGAAGATAATTTCAGAGTTTCTGAAGATATATATATCTCAATCTCAGAGAGCAAGATTTTCTTGATTTGTGGGGAAGTTATATAACTAATGCATACAAAGTACAAATACTTTTACAGTCTTGACCTATGTAGTTCAGACCCAGGGCAGTGTTGCAGTTAAAATGACATAGTCCATGAAAACAGAACAAATTCAAAATAATTCAAGTCCTTTACTTGACTTGTACTTCTTGAAACACCATGAAGTTGACAAATAGTGCAATGCAATGCTTTTTAAAATTTTTTTAAAATTTTTCTCTGTCTTTTGACAAGCTTCCCACATCCCAACATCTTCCTTATCTCTCATTTCAAAAACTTCTCCTAAAAAAAAAAAAAAAAAAAAAAAAAAAAACTACAACCCCTAGCCCGATCAACATCTATTTTAATATTTTTTTCTCTTAATTTTATTTTTCCTCTTTATATTTTGTATATCAAGTAAGTGTCTTTCAAGAGTTGGCAAATTTAAATTAGATAATTTCTGGTGCATATTGGATCACACGTATTACCCGTATTACCCTTTATCATTTAATTGCTCATCTTCACAAAATCTAAAATTCCTACCACTCTTCTCTATTCTCCCATATATAAGGTCTAGGAAAAGAGCAAAGTTGGAAAGATGGTATTCAGGTGTCTGAAATCCCTCATCCCTATCCAGCTGTGATTTGGGAAGACAGAAGAGGAGACTAGTCATATGAAGATCACATGTGATCACATGAAGCCTATGCTGAATATTTAGTTTCCCACACTTGAGGCCAAATCAAGAGTTTCGGATTTCATCCTGTGAATCTCCTACTGTGTTAGTTTTGAAAGTTATTAAAGTGCGTTTGATTTCTCCAGGAAAATGTCATACTGTTTTATTGTATGTATAAAGCTCAGTGGAGTATAATGAAGGGACAACAATAGTGACAGTGGCAAATGGAAAAGCCCTGAGCACTCCGAACTCATGTTGGCTGCTTAGAGACTTCTTCTGGTTTGTTGGGTAATGGTGGGAGGAGAGAGAGGCACAGGTATTTCACAGGCAAAACTTACCCATATGGACATATAAAATAGCACAATTAAATTTTCTATATCAATTAAGCATATTTACTCTGCTACTAAGATCTTCTTAAAAAAAAAACTCTTCAGCCAGATGCGGTGGCGCACGCCTGTAATCCCAGAACTTGGGAGGCTGAGGCAGGAGGATCATGAGTTCAAAGACAGCCTCAGCAATGGCGAGGCACTTAGCAACTCAGTGAGACCCTGTCTCTAATAAAATACAATAAAAAAAAAGGGGCTGGGGATGTGGCCCAGTGGTCGAGTGCCCCTGAGTTCAATCCCCAGAACCAAAAAAAACCAAAAACAAAACAAAACAAAAAAAACTCTTCAGATACAGTGACTTCATTTATTAATGCCTTTAACAAATAACATAGGGATAAAAAATATATAGAATAGAAACAGTAGGAAGATTTCCAAACTTCCCAACTAATTTTATGAGATAAATAAAACTTTGATATCAAAAATTGATGAAAATATTAATGTAAAGGACAATTACAGATTTATAATTTTCTTGAACATAGATTAAAATTCATAAATCATTAGCAACTCAAATGAGGCAATTTACAGAGTATAATATATAATAAGCCATTTTTGTTCAATGTATGAATGTGAGTTTATTTTAAAATTTAAAAATTGGTCCATTTATCTCACTGTACATCTTAGTTTTCTATCGCTGTCATACAAATTATGATAAATTTAGTCGTATAAGAAATTTCACAGTTCTGTTAGTCCAATGTGCAGGTCCAATGCAACTCTGCTGGGTTGACCTATTAGAATCTCACAAGGCAAAAATAAAGATGTTGATGTGTGCTCCTTTCAGCTATATCCACTTCTGAGCTCATTCAAGCTGTTGACTGGATTCAATTCCTCCTAGGTAGGACATAGGTCCCTGTTTCCTCACTGACTGTCTGCCAGGAGTTAGTCCTGGAAGCTGCCTATTATGCCTCCTCATGCTTTCTACATGGCCTTCCTCCAGGAATGGCAGATTTAATTTTTCAGGCTTCTCTTGCTTTCTGCTTACTTCCCTTGCATTCAGCTAGAGAATGCTCTCTGCTTTTAAGGGCTCTTGTGATAATCCAGGATAATCCATGAATTAATTATATCTGCCAACTTCCCTTGACTACTAGTAATATAGCATATTCACAGTTTCTGGCTGAACCACTATTCTGTCTATATTGCATCAACAGAACAGAAAGAAAACTCTTTACCAGTGACTCTAGAGAGCAACAAGGAAACAAAAAAGCTAGGTTATTAGATATTAAAAGAGAAACACAAGTGTTATATTTGCGATAATCATGAGTGCTTAGAAAATCCAAAAGCACCTAAAAAAAAATTACAGAATTAGCAGATGAACATAAGTCACTGAATAAAAGACTGATGTACAAGAAGTCAACTGTTTTGTACATTTTGGTATTCCATTTGGTAATACTACAAGTATTATCATTGCTAGGAACAATTAAAAAATGAAACTTGAAGAAATGATACAATAAAATACAGTACGAAGAAAACCCTCAACTATCTAGAATACATGTAATGAAAGAAAGGTAAGACCTATACAAAGAAAACTACAAAACAATTTAAAGAGATAATTCAAAAGTAAACAGGCAAATTCTATTTCCTCAGTTTAGAACTAGAATCAGTATTTTAGTGATGTCCCAAAACTAAATATAGATTCAGAAAAACCTCAGACAACATCGAACTCTTCAAAAATCCAGATTCTGAAAATTAGCAATCTGAATCTAATATTTATGTGGAAATTGATAAATCTAATAATGGCATAATCTTAGAGTATATGCAGAGATTTAAAATAAAAAGTATATGCTAGACCCAGGATCTGAATATCATTGTCCTCTGAAATTTCACATGTTGAAATTCTCCCCTTATGGTGATGGTGGGGCCTTTTAGATGAATGACATTAATGCCTTTACAAAAGGAGCACCAGAGAACTACCTGTTCCTCCCACCATCTGAGAACACAAGAAGAAGGTGCCATCCATGAAAACTGGCCTTCACCACACACTGCATCTGCTGGCACCTTGATTTTGAACTTTCCAACCTCTGAAGCTGTGAGAAACAGAGGTTTGTTGTACATAAGTTACCAACTCTGTGAGATTTTTGTTGTAACAGCCTGAATGGACTAAGACGACCACATGAAAAGATTTATTAAAATACGAATAACTAAGACCATGGTGTTGACTATAAGATACACATACAAAACAATGGAATAGAAAGGAGCACAGAGCCGATCCCTACATACACAGGCCTTTGACTGATCACAAGGTGACACTGCAGTACGGCAAGTGAGAAGACTATGGTCTTTTTCATAAATGTTTCTGAGTGAATTTGATGTCTGTATAGAAGATGAAAATAAGTGTTTGAATATCAGGTTCCTTTAAGCTTCTGAAGACATTGACAGGTAGAAGTCAGCTACTTCAACAATCTGAGTTTATTTATATTTTCAACTCCCTTTGGTATGTGGTTTGCTTTTAAATACACATTAGCTGTTAGGTATAACCAAATGTTTTACCACCATGTAACAAAGGTCACTAGCTTTCAAATCTTTAACATCTAGTTCTTAATATCCACTTACTCACATTCTTTCTTTAATTCTGCCTTATAAATTCAATTCTCTGAGCACAACTTTTCTATTTATAATGTTTAATGAAATTGTCAGAGCCTTCTCCATACAACCAAATAAACAGCAAAAACCTGATGGTGTAAATAAATTACGTATTTTTTAAAATCATGTACAGGTCATCACTAATGGTCACGTGTGAAAACAGAATCCACTCTGGAGAAATATAGTACATGGAATAATTAGACAGAGGGAATTGACTGCAGTTAGAAATTCTAGGAACAACTCTATATTGATTTCTTTGTGCTGCTGTAACAAAATACCACAGACTGAAAAATTTATAAACAATAGAGATTTATTTTTCAGTTTTGTGTGGCTGGCAAGTCCAAAATAATGATGGAAGCAGGTTTGGTGTCTGGTAAAAGACTGTCCTCTCTGCTTCCAAGACAATACTTAAATATCGAAAGGACAAATACTTTGTCTTCACAGGGCAGAAGAGACAGAAAAGGGTCAAACCAACCTTGAGAGCCCTAATCTCATGCATAAAGGGTGGTGGGTTCTAATCCTGTCCATGAGGACTCTGCCCTCATGGCTTCATCATCAATGAAAATCCCTACCTCTTAATGCTATCTATCATATTGGTGATTAGGTTTCCACACATGGATTTTAGGGAAAATATTCAGATTGCAGAAAATTCCCATATTGCTACTGTAGTCTGCTCAGAAAGAGGCTACTAATCCATGCTCTAGTCTGTGACATCTTGCTGTGATCACAGAGCTACCACACCAGACACCCAGTGCCAGAATTTCCAGTCCTAGAAGAACAAACCCCTCCGTTGACATGTTTTCTGGAATTTCTAGTCTAATTTTTAAAGAAGAGTTTAATATTCCATTTCTGTTAAAGATAAGAGGACTAATCAGACAACAACTACAAACATAATAACAAAAATTTTAAAAACTTGCCTGAGTTCACAAATCTGATAATGTACATCTAAAGCACAAAACTAGTATGGCTCAGGTTATGGGATTCTTTCTACCATTTCTTGCTTCCTCCAAAACTGTGATATAGTTTTATATCCAGTATAATTTAAGAAATTTATTCTCAAGTTTTAACAGTTTACTTCAGAACTGACTAAAACAAATTCAGCATGTAAGAAAAAGTTCTGTGAAAGGATGGATAAAATCAATAAGGAACAGTGACTGAAATGCTGCCTACATCATTCAAAGGGAAAACACAAACAAACCCCAAAATGTTAATGTTTATGCATTCAGCCAGCCAGAATGTGAGTGCAATATAGCAGAAAGTTCTGGCTCCAGTTAATTGATATGTGCTTTTGGCAAAATGAGTGAGGATTTGGCCCAAGATAATAGCTTAGACATCTGTGTACTAAGACCTCTGGGCAACTGCATGTGTCATCTATATTAAGTATCAGAAACTTGGTATATCCAAGTTTACTTGTCAGTCATATGATTTGAAATATGACAGAAATAACCTTAACAAATAACCTTAACAAATAGGACAATGAGAAATAGATCTGAAAATCATGGGCAAAAGTACAATGCTGAACACCAAGTTCTTTTCTTCCTTCATAGACCATGCCAAGCTAATATTTTTCTACATTCTTTCATCTCAAAGAAAAAATAAAAAAAAGGAGAAAAAAAGCACTAAGATTTAAAACATAGGTACAAAAATGAAGAGCAAATGACAGTGAAAATACATGTTTCATAAAGAACCTTGATTTTAATAAGGCAAGGAACAAAATAATGTGAAAATCTACTGAGAACCTTGAGATTTGGCTGAATTTTCACCCAAGAAAGTATAGGACTTAATCAAAGCCACTTATGCTGAAAAGCAGATTTACATTCCAAATGAAAGCACTCAGAGCAGCTGAAAGCACAAGGCATGAGGAGAAGGAAACAGAAGGTCACCCCATAGAGTTCTCATCATTGTCACGTCCTCTGCCTTCCTCCTTGCTCAGGTAAAATCACACAAAAAGGTGTTTGGCTCAGAAAACTTTATCATAGGTTAGGAAGAAAAGTAACACAAAGTACCAGTAACCAATATTCCTGGGAGATAGAAGATGGAAAAATTAACAGAAGTCAAATTGAATTAGTAGATCAATGGAATCATTAATTGATGTAAATTTGAGAAATTTACAAACATATAACTTAGTATCTGTAAACCATTAAAATATTTAAAAATTTAATTGGTTGCCTTAATTTTTAGCATGTACTAATCTCATACATGGTAAGCAAAAACATAACTTTAATTAATGAATCCTATTGAATAACTTTTATTTACTTATTGCTATTTATTAATTTGTTTATTGATAAATTGATTTTGAGACAGGGTTTCACTAAGTTTCTCAGGTTGGCTTCAATGTGGTGATCCTTTTGTCTCATTCGCCTGAGTAGCTGGGATTACAGAAATAAATTTTATTTATATATAAATATGCACAAAGCTCTCCATAAGGTAATCACAGTTCTATATGTAACTCTCTTCTTTATCTGACTTTGAAATTTTGGGTATTTTCAGGGCTTGACAAAAAGACCCTTTTATTTTCTTACTTTTTAAAATTGATGAACATATTTATGTTATAAATGGCATTTTCACATTTGTATACATTATGAAATTAAATTAATAAAATTAACGTAATGTTGATGACCTCATCTACTTAGCCTATTGTGTGTGTGTTTGTGCCTGGCAAGATCACTTAAAATTAACTCAGTAATTTTCAAGTATAGAATATATTATTATTAGATATAATCACCCGAGAGTACAATAGATCCCCAGAACTTATTCCTCCTAACTGTAACATTTTATACCTTGGCCAACATGTCCTAATTCTCCACCATCTCTACCATCTCTACCATGCACTGGACTTCTTTAGATTCCACATGTAAGTGAGATGATGCAGTATGTGTCTTATTGTGTCTGGCTTAATTACTTAATTGCTTAATTACTAGCATAATGTCCTCCAGGTTCTTGCACATTGTAGTCAGTGACATTTCCTTCTTTTCTTGAAGACTTCTTAGTATTCCACCGTGTATTTACATCACATTTTCTTTATCTGTTCATCATTAGTGGACACCGAGGTCAAGTCCATATCTTGGCTATCGCAAATAATGCTGTGACAAACATCGGGGTGTAAACATCTCTTCGGAGGTACTAATTTCAGTTCCTTTGGACACATACCCAAAAGTGGGATTGTTGAATCATATGGTAGTTCTATTACTACTTTCAGGACTCTCCGTGCTTATTTCCATAATGGCTATACTAATTCAATATCCCACTGACATTTTAGCTCATGTGTGTACAAAGAACTCCAAAAGTTATATCTCTAATAAGCATTTTCTAAGCATTCTACTTTTATTTAGACAATACTATATTTGACATCTTTGTTTAGATATGTTGTATGAAACTCAAAATATTCAAAGCTTGTCTCTTGAACTTTCCATGAGAATTTAATCTTTTCTGTTTTCCCCAAATTTATATCAACTCATCCTTGTTTTCTTTCCTCTATGTGTCCTTATATATGTGACCTATTAGAAGACTTATAAATGTTTCCTCTGATTATTATCTCAAGTTCATCCCCACTTCTCCATTTCTATTTACTTAGTCCAACCTACTATAGTCTCTTCTGTGGATTACTACATTGGACTACAAGTTGAATTAATATGGGGGTCCACAAACTCTTTTACTCTATCCCATTATACATTGCATCTTGTCCAGCCCTCTTTTAAAGTTTGTAGACTGTAAAAAAAATAAATAAATAAATAAATAAAAAATAAAAAAACAGCAAAAGCAGCCTCAAGAACATAATGAGTTGCTGAATATTTTGACCTCTGGTTAATCATGAGAGATATATGTTGAGCCACCAAGCAGTTGAAGGTAGAAATGACATAGGAATGAATCCAAGGGAAGAAACATGTTTTTTCTTTTTTTGTTCTCTTTTTCTCTCAATGCCTATGAAGTAATCAGGTAAATCGAATGATCCCAAAAATATATATAGTTCAGAGCAAACAAGAGCTATCAAGAAGTGATGTTATTGCATCATGGGTTGGTACTCCTCTAAACTTCCATATCAGTGATGATAATAATTGTAATGCAACATTCATTCATGAAACACATTTTCTTTATTCTGCACAATTACCCCATAGGGTCCATATAAGTTAATCTCTAAATTAAAATTAAAAGTAAACTATTAAGAAGTTAGATATAAATTCATGTGGCCATTGGCAAAGCTGGAATTTGTACCATTTTGGTTTGACTCTACATCTCTTACTTTTCAATACTTGACAAGTATTGAAAATATACACAATGTCAGTAAAAGTGTCTTAGTTAGAAGGTGTGATCTTAGTTTAATTTAGTCTTGTCATGCTTTAATGAATTTCATTAACCCTTGGAATTTTAGTCACATATTAGCATCTCTGGTTTATCGTTTACTAGACTTTTTTTTTTTTTTTTTTGAGACAAAATCTGCTGTTCTTTGAATGCTTGCAAAATGTTTCAGTTTATTTTGAATATTTTCATATAGTAATAATTTATATTTGTTTTTTTTTTTTAAATATAAAGAACTTAAATATAGAAATAACACCAGTTTCAAATATTTCTCAAGGAGAAATTCTAGGAATGGACTTCATATATAATATAATTACAGAAAATAAGGAGTTACTCTCTATGTGACTACACCTGTCACCCTGTGTCCATAGGACAAGCATCAAGAAATAATAGGTAGGACCCAGACTATAAAGAAAGACTGACCTGTTTTTGAGTATTACTCTGCCTTATTTTAGGCAAATTTTTGTCTTCTATGAACTTCAGATATCCTCATCTGTGAAACTGGTATAATACATAACTTACAGTGTCCTTTAAAGATGAGAAACAGCAGTGATCATTGTTTTTGCTATTATCACTGCTGTCATTATCATCATCACCATCATCAATAGCAGAAATGACACATTTTTTCTCTCTCTTTTTTTCCCCTCAAAGTATCTTCTTTGCTTTGTCCTACTTTGGTCTCTTTTATTCTCTCAGGAAAACAACAAAGGCATTAAGATTGATTACATACTTTGCTGTTCCTTCTGGCCACCATTTGTCACTGTTGTAAGTAAACAGTAAAATAAAATCTTCTCTTATTAAATGAGACTCCATACAAATCCCACACAGTCGGTACTTGAAGGAAAAAGAAAAGTTTCTTCTTCAGGTGCTCAGATTTGATCTTTCTGTATAAATCAATAGCGACCTATATATATACACCACACACAAACCTTTAGTTACAAAACATGGACATTCTACATTACACACCAAACATTTTAAGCAGTCTTCCAGTGCCTTGTAAGGAAATCCTCATTCAGTCCTGCTACTGCTCAGTTAATTCCTCTCTCCCTACGACATAAATCTAATTAAGATTTTGACAAACACAATTTAGAACTGAAACTTAAAAGTACAATTAAGTGGTTTAAATGTAAAGAAAGTGATTTTTGGTATTAAATGTAGATGGCATTTTAATTCTAAGAATTCATCAGTTTGGAAATTAATGAAATTAATGAAGCAAGAAATAAGATGCAAATCTAAAAGTTTATGCTCTTCTGCCTAGTTGGCTGTACTGGGTAAGCCCTAAAGAGGAAGCAAACAATTATAGTCATAAGTAAGAATTCTGCATGGGTTTTCGTTACATAGTTATATGCAATAACATAGTCTGAAAAAGGATTCTCTGAATAAGAGGCACATGGTATATAAATATGTGGAGGGAATAAGGTGGGGTGGGCATGTGCATGAATGGATATGAGAAAATTAAATTGTTGGAAAACAAACAAAAACCCCAGTCATCTGAATGCCTTAAAACTTCAAAGATGAAAATCTATGACATAATTTTTAAAATGGAAAGTAGAAACTCAAAACTTTTGAAATCTTGAGAAGTTCAAGAGCAACAACTATATTTATATTTTCAACATGAACAAATTTTTTGCCTACTTGGTAGATATATAGGTCATGCAGAAAAAGCACGAATATTATCTATTATAAAAATATTATACGTTACTCATTGTAGTGGCACACACCTATAATCCCAGCAGCTTGGAGGCTGAGGCAGGAGGAGTTCAGAGCCAGCTTCAGCAAGTGTAAGGTGCTAAGCAACTCAGTAAGACCCTTTCTCTAAATAAAATACAAAAAATGGCTGGGATGTGGCTCAATGGTTGAGTGTTCCTGAGTTCCATCCCCATACACACAAATAAATAAATAAATAAATAAATAAATAAATAAATAAATAAATAAATAGAAAGAAAGAAAATGTCCACACTAATTTTCCTTAAAAACGAATGACCATAACAACAATTTTTTACATATTCATTTACATCATTTTAAAAAATAAGCAAAAGAGGGTTTTGCCTCTGAAAAAATTATTTCATGTATGAAAGGACACTCACAGAGTCCACACAAAGTCTAAGGACCACGCCACACACCAGAACTTCACTCAAGAGATTTATTGTTGGTGGCATGATGTGTACCAACAAGGCTGTTCCTCCGAGGAGAACAGCAGCCTGTTGACCCTCACAGAGCAGCTTTATAGCCGGCAAGGGGAATCTCCTAATCTGTTTAGGAGTTTAAACTGGGGTGGGGTTGATTGTAAACTGTTTAAACTGGGGTGGGGTTGATAGCAGGTACATGTTCTCATGTTCTCATGAGAAATTAAGCAGCTTTTGCCTCAGAATCAAAACTTTGGAACCTCTAGATAAAATGGCTCCCAACCTAAAATGATGAATCTGATCTCACAAATGTATGACACATTGCCATAATTCACATACTAATTGTCTGATGTCATGGCAGGTAATCTAAAATATTTCCAAGTGTCCTTAATTTGAAAATATTCACACAATTTTTGAAGCTTCCCTTATTTTTCTTTTAGGTGGGACAAGATCTCAGAAGAGCTTCTAATGATTATACAAAAACAGAAGTTATAAGATAGCATGCCTGAGATTAGGCTATGACATTCTGAGCTTCTGTCTTGTGAGCTCTCATATTCTTACTCTGATGAAGCGACTATAGAGGTACACATGTCAAAGAGATGAGAGTGACTTCTGGGCCACCATCAGCAAGGAAAAGAGGTGCTGAAGCAGACTCTTTCTTCCTCTGGCATTTGGATGAGGCACAGCCCTGGTAAATACCTTAATTTCAGTCTTGTGAGAAATCCTTAAACCTGGACTATACTAAGCCACACCCAGATTCTTGGACTACAGAAAGGGTAAGATAACAGATGTTGTTTAAAGTCACTGAGTTTGGGGGCAAATTGTTGCACAGCAATAAGTACTCTAGAACATCTAATTTAATAATGCCAATGATCTTCTGTCTAATGTTGCAGAAACTATTTACCAAGGATCTTCATGGAAATTAAACCTAGCTACTTAGTTGAATAGCTATGTACCAGAGTGATATTTGTCAAAGGATGATGTTACTATAAACAGAAAACATCTTGTCATCATAAAACACATGAGAGAGAGAGAGAGAGAAGAGAGAAAGAGAAAAAGAGAGAAAGAGGGAGGGAGTGTGTGCAAGCTAATTTTCTTTTCTTTGGAACCTGAGTTACTGCTTTTGTTTTTGGTGTGAGTTCTTGAAAGATATATTAATCTAACAGTCTTAATCCCTGAAAATAAAAGAAGAAAATGCTTTTAGTTCAAATTCCTGCTCTTGAAAATCTTTTATAATGTACTGGTTCACTTTCTTACCTTTATAAATATAATACGGTAAGCTTAGGTGTCTTCTTTTGATGGCTTTCATGCACTATCTCGGAGTTATATTGAAAATCATTTTTCACTGCACAGCAATTTGGGTGTAGAAATGAAAGGAAGGATGAGTAGGCACTCAATCTAACATCCACTGAAAAGTTTTTGGAATAAAACATTGGACTTGGATTACTTTCTTTCTGATTTGAATTTCTGAATCATCTTCAACTGTACTAATAGTAACAATAATAAACTAAATTTTGTATTCAAAGGTCTCAACTGTGTGTTTTTCATATTATTACTATAACCAAATTGCATAAATATTGTATTACTACTGTTACCTTTTTTAACACAAGACTTTGTGAAAAACAAAAACAAAGTCGTCCAAATATGTTTTTAGTTAACTAAAGCATTCTTTGGTTATTTTATCAAAGTATCACAAACATATGGAAAATCATTGAAAGGGAAGTTGTGCGTCATGACAGATTACAGAAGCCTCTGAAACAACCCTGCATTCTTCTCAATGTAGAAACACAAAGACACTGCTTCTATTTATGAAAGTCACATTGTCCTTAGATTTTTTACTTGCAAATAAAATACCTACTTTTATATATACATTCCTACTCTGTATTTACTATTTCATCCAAATTGTAAACATGCTAGGCTAAATGACTATATGAATTCTGAGTGAAGGTTTGTAAAGACTATTATTAACCTAAGAGTGGGAAGAAACACAGCTTGAGTTTGCTATCCCAGGTGGAGTTTGCTGCTCTGGAAATTAGAAAAACAAAACCTTTGACACCCATGCTAGGGAATATAGATATGCATATTATTCTAAAAATTACCATGGAAACTCAATCTGTCAATTTCATTTTTACTTTTCTGATTATTACCACATCTAACATATTCTTACATATTTGTTCTCCTACCAGAAAAAGATTTGTAACAATGAATTAGAAGCAATCTGTTTATTATGTAAGTTCCACCTCTCTCCACTTTCTCTTTAACTCGTCCCTGCAAAACTTCCTTATTTTTAATCACAAGTTGAATATTGTTCAGTCTTCCATTTCTATTATTGATGAATCAAGGAAACCCTCATACACATGAAGATCTTATTCTTCTGATTTGTTTTATTTAATCCTCTTCTAAAATAACTTATATTCCTTGACTAAGAGATGTTGAGAAGTGGAGACTAACTGTAAGAAGAATTTGCTAATCTATCAACTTGTCCTAGTTGGGGGTCAGTGCTCTCAGTTTAGGCTCAGATTACTCACCCTGTCAACCAGAAAGTCAAACACACAACCCAGAGTCACTATCATGGTTTGCAGCAGGAATTTATCTGTGATTTATCTCTAAGTCTGTAAATAATGAGTTCTGATTTGATTTTCTGACTCTGACACTTAATGAAATTTCCTACAGAAGGGAATGATGGTGGCTTTCAAAATATTTATGCCATTAGTGGTTGTCTCAGTGCTCCAAATTATCAGGTTTGTTTTAAGCAGTAGAGTCATTTATGTATATAACCTGTATAAAATCATAACAACCCATGTTCCAAACTCCAGTGAAGATGAATTCATAAAGACTGAAACCAGCAGATAAAAATTAATGAAAATAATTTAAATTTTTAAAAATAGCTCACTAAGAGCACACCAATGACATACAATAAACTTCTTATTTTGACAATATATGGTAAATTGGAGAAAATCAGAAATAAGTATGGTGACGAAATTCCTTCCCCATTAACAGCGAGAATACAGAGAAACAGAAAATACTTATAATTTCAGAAATTTTGACATGATTTTCATTCATATTAGAAATATTGCAAATACATGACCAGAGAGTTGTGGAAGTACTGCAAAAAGACTTTCAAAAGAACTAGCAATAAATGAAAATCTCATTTCTTTCAAAACGTCATTAATATTACCCTTAAAATATTTTAGTTATAAAAAAATACCTTAAGGATTAAAGAGTATGTTTAGGTTTAATACCATGCATAACACATATTTAAAAAATCATCATTGTAATGTTTATAATTTAATGGTAAAATTAAGAATTCATTTATTCAGTATTTTTTTGAAGAACAGAAAATTATGTGATGTAAAGGCTATATTACATAAAAAAAATTTCTAATTATCTATAATATGTAATTTATTGACATGGGGTGTTTTTCTCAGAGTAACTCTCTTTTTAAGCATCAAGCAGCATCAGTTGAGTAAGTGCTCCAGAAAAACTGACTTAGAATTTTCAGATTTCACTATTTGTATTAAATGTTTTCATTTTCTGGTTCCAATTCATCTTTAGAACTATCAGTTTTTTTATTTTCTTCCAAGAGAAGTCAACTTAAAATTTAAAGCTTTTGTCTTGCAACAATTAAATATAAATCTGATCATTCTGCACACATTCAATGACCTTGTCACATTCTGCTTACTCTGGGGTCTGCTCTCTTCAGTGTGTACATTGTTATAATGGTTGGCTACTCATGACCAATGGAGCCAAACACTGAAGCTCTTGTGATAGTGCTAGTGATAACAAAGTGGCTAGATTAGGGGATATTTTGGTTTTTCAATTCTCTATTTTCCTTACACAGAAGAGGAAGAATCAAGTCTGAAAGGATCAGAGTGAATGACAAACTATGGGTACATCTCTGATATAAACTCATTTAAGTAAAGACTCTCTTAGACAGGTATAGTGGCACACATCTGAAATCCAAGTGGCTCAGGAGGCTGAGGCAGGAAGATCGAGAGTTCAAAGCCAGCCTCAGCAAAAATGAGGCACTAAGCAAATCAGTGAGACCCTGTCTCTAAATAAAATACAAAATAGGGCTGGGGATAAGGCTCAGTGGTCGAGTTCCCCTTCCTGCCCACATCCCACGCAGGTGGTAGAAATGGGGTTCCCCTGGGTGGAAATGTGCTGGCTGAGAAATAAAAGCTAAGAGAAATGAATTGGGGGTGGAGGGGGGAATCCTCACAGGACACATAAAATAATTTCCAAAGCAGGGGTGGGAGGGGCAAGCCTATCCGATGGATCAAGCTTCTAGACTAATGGTCAAATGGAACCTGCACCTACTTTATTTATATCGGAAAACATCCAAGGCCTTCCATGGAATGTTCTTCACTGAAAAAAGGTAAAAGGTGGACTGTTCCCAAAGGGTTACACCCATCTCTGGAGCTACTATGAGGGATCTTCCTAGCAGAACAGAGATAAAGGTCACATGCATTGGGTGATCTGAGGGAGAGCCAGGGATAGTTTGCAATGCCAAACCTAAATCTCCCTGGCTACCATACCGAGAGAAGACCCTCATGTAAATCATAGATGGCTTTACCCAGCCCCTGAGTTCAAACCCCAGTACCAAAAAAACAAAACAAAACAAAACAAAACAAAACCTTTCCCTTTACCCTTTCCCTGTCAAGAAGATTAATTCAAAGACTAATTGTCCATAATTCACTTCATCTATGGAGGCCAAATACCTTTGTGGCTCTTTTCCTGCCCCTCAGCCCCTTCCTGCTTCCCCTCCTACTCCCTCCTCCTTCTTGGTGACTGGGATGCTAATTTCCCTTGATGGGCCATATTAAATCAGGCTTATCCAGTGTTCATTCACTTTCTTTGTTTTTATCCATGTGACTGGCCAGAGTATGGTAATTTCCAAAAATCTGATGTTAATTTAGTAAGAGCCTGTCAGGTCTGAGAACACAGTATTTCCAGTACAAACAATGACACATTTTTGAGTGAAAGGAACACAGTAACTATTCTAGGACAAGAGTCATAATTTAGGAATATTCTGGGAAAAACTCACCTTACATTCTTAGAAGCCGTCCCAGTATCGGAGTTTTCTAAAATTTTTTGCAATTATTTCCCATACATCTGCCTACTTCATAAACTTCACAGGAAAAGAAGGTGGCCTGGGGCAATATTTCAAATAGCTTAATGTAAAAAATTCATGAGCTCTAAAATAACATCATGTGGGGCTGTGGTTGTGGCTCAGTGGTAGAGCATTTGCCTGGTACCTGTGAGGCGCTGGGTTCCATTCTTAGCACCACATAAAAAATACTATACAATTTGATGTTTAAAAAAAATAACATCATGTTCTGGTATCATCTTGGTCTCTTAACAACAAAGTGACTTATTTAACTTTTCTTTCTCTCAGTTTCTCAGTCTATGAAATGAAAGCTAAAATAATATTTCGTAGGAAGGTTAAGTGAATTATTGAGACTTGTTATGTAAAACATGTGTTCTGCTTTTGTAAGTTTTGCACGTGCAACTAAAAAGAAGGTGCATTCAGCTGTCCTTACAGTGTTCTGTAAGTGGTTATCAGGTCAGATTGGATGATAGTGTTGTTCATGTCTTCCACAAGCTCACTGATTTTCTGTCTACTGGTTCTATCAATTACTGAGTGACGAATGTTTAAATCTCCACGTGTAATTGTGGATTTGTCAATTCACACTTTCAGTTCTGTCAGTTTTTGCTTCATGTAGTTTGAAGACCTTCTATTAGGAACATACACATTTAAGATTGTTATGTTTTGTTAGTGAATTGTACCCTTCATCATTATGAAATACCACATTTTATTTCTAGAAATACTCCAGATCCTGAAGTCTACCTTGCCTGTTATTAAGACATCTACTCCAATTTATTATAAAAGTTTGTTCTGTGTAACTGTTTCCCAACCTCTTAATTTTAATCTCTATCTTTACATTTAAAGAGGGTTTCAGGTCTTACATTTTTATCCAAACTGAACACTAAGGCTTTTCATTGAAGTTTTTATTCCCCTTTGATTGTGTATGTGTGTGTATGATATGATAAATATATATCTGATTAACTCAAATATATATCTGAGTTAATTAGATCCATATTAGGGCCAGGCGTGGTGGCACACACCTATAATCCCAGCACTTGGGAGGCTGAGGCAGGAGGATCTCAAGTTCAAAGCCAGCCTCAGCAATGCCCTCAGGACTATTCAATCCACTATGTAGATCCATGTTATTATCTGCTAACATTTCCTTCAGCCTCAGCAACTCAGTGAGACCCTGTCTCTAATAAAATGCAAAAAAGGGCTAGGGACGTTGCCCAATGGTTTCAATCCCCTGGTACCAAAAAAAAAAAAAAAAAAAAAAAAAAAAAGATTCATATTGGCTAGTTAAGTCTACCATCTTTCCACATATCCCATTTATTCATCCTTTACTTATTACTTATTATCCCTTTCTTAGCAATTATTTAGTTCTTTTACTCTTATCTTTTTTTAAAAGAAAAAAAAAAAAAAAAATAAAAAAAAAAAAAACAAAAAAAAAAAAAATAAAAAAAAAAAAAAAAAAAAAAAAAAAAAAAATAATAAAAATAAAAAAAAATAAAAAGAGGTGTGTTCAAAAAAAAAAAAAAAAAAAAAAAAAAAAAAAAAAAAAAATAAAAAAAAAAAAAAAAAAAAAAATAAAAAAACAAAAAAAAAAAAAAAAAAAAAAAAAAAAAAAAAACAAAAACAAAAAAAAAAAAAAAAAAAAAAAAATAAAAAAAAAAAAAAATAAAAAAAAAAAAAAAAAAAAAAAAAAAAAAAAAAAAAAAAAAAAAAATAAAAAAAAAAAAAAAAAAAAAAAAAAAAAAAAAAAAAAAAAAATAAAAAAAAAAAAATAAAAAAAAAATAAAAAAAAAAAAAAAAAAAAAAAAAAAAAAAAAAAAAAAAACAAAAAAAAAAAAAGAAAAAAAAAAAAAAAACAAAAAAAAAAAAATAAAAAAAAAAAAATTGTCATGTTAGCTATAACTTACCTAGCTTTTGCCGTAGAACTTCCAATATGCATCTTCAATCAATCACATCTTAGTTTAAAGTAATATAATTCTATTTTGTATACCATAATTTATATCTTTATAATAAAGTTTATTTCTATATATTTTATAAACTTAACAATGCATTGTTTTTATTTTTCCATTAAATAATTATATCTTTAAAAGACTCAAACAGAAAGCAAGTAGCTTATTGTTTTATTCTTTCACAAATCTTTTAGCATTTATAGGACTATTCAATCCACTATGTAGATCCAAGTTATTATCTGCTAACTTTTCCTTCAGCCCAGACTTCCTTGTACATTTTATGTAGATAAGTTACAATGCATTCTAACAATTTTTGATTACAAACGTTTTTGTTGTGTCTTTTGTTTGCTCTAAAACCTATACAACTAGTGTTGATATAGCCTCTGAAGCTTTCTGCTGATTAATGTTAATATCATATGTCTTTTTCCATCTTTCAACTTTTATCTATTAAGTTAGGGTTATCCTGATTGGGGAAATTATGTCAACGCACTTAGTAGACAAATGCTCATTGTTCAGAATATTAGAAAAACAAAGATAAATAACCTAGTGTGAAAAATAAATGAACAAAGGATAGGAATACATAAGTAACAGAAAAAACTATAAAGGTAACAAACATACGAAAACTGATCAAACTCGATGCTTATTTGTGAATACAAAAATATAATTTCATCCACCAACTAGAAAAATTTTTAAGAACTAACTGTGTCAAATATTTGCAAAGGTGTATGGAAGCAGATGATCTGGTAGCCAGAGAATTTGTTCTAATGGTCCTTGTGAATATTAAAACTATCAGTTTACATGGGTAAGAACTTAAGTGAAAAGATTAATGTAAATCTTAAAAAAACATCATTCAGATAAATATATTTATCACAACTGTGTTGACTCTTATCTCTCTATGGGAAAAGACCACTTTCTAAAATGTATGTGTTCTTTCTAGTCATACGTGACAGCATAATCCATTTTGATATAATTATGCAAGGATGGAATATATAGTATTCTAATTAAGATCCCATTATTATGGATGGATGTACATGATGGTCAGATTCACTGTGGTGTAATGCTTTCTGAAAACTATTTCAACTGTTTAAAGAACTCTAGATTCACCTCCTTATATCAGAGAAAACATTTGGCATTTGCTAAGTGAAGTTAGCCCATCCCCAAAACCCAAATGACAAATGTGTTCTCTGATATAAGGAGGCCAATTCACAGTTGGGTGGGTATGGGGAGCATAGGAGAATTAGAGGAACACTAGAATGGCCAATGGGGAGGGAGGGAAGGGGAGGGGGCAAAAGGGTGAAGAAAAAAGAAAGATGGTAGAATGAAGTAGCTTTTATGCCTATTATGTATTAAAGAGCTCTCTGTACTTAAAAAAATAATAAAATGAAATAAAAAAAAAAGAACTCTAGATTGATAGGTTTGTTTTCTTTTGTCTCTTTTAATATTTTGAAGACTTTTCTCCAATATCATCTAGTTAATTGTTTACAGTAAGAAACCTATTATCATCCTTATATTTTTCTTCTGTCATGTAATGTGGCATATTTTTCTTCTGGATTCTTTGACATATTTTAATAAGTAGTAAACCATTTAATGACAATGAACTTTAGCATAATTTTCTTGGCATTTTTTGTGCTTACTTTCATTGTACTTAGATTGTAGATTTTTAGTTTTCTTTTTTTTTTTTCTTATTTGTACAATTTGGATTAATATTATTGCTTTCCTTCTGCTCCTTCTCTTTTGGGACTCCAATTATATGTTTAGGCAGCCACTTACGCTTTTCCTAAAGTTCACCTGTGCACTCTCATTTCCCTAGTCTTTTTTCCTGGATAATTTCTATTGTTGTATCTCAATTCACTAATCTTTTCTTCTTTAATATTTATACTGATCTGATGCTCATGCATGTATTTTTTCTTAGTACAGTTTTCAAATTTAGAAATTTGATTTTAGCATTTTACATTTTCCTTCTTTTTATTGAACCCATTTGGTCTTTTCCCTGTGATAAGAGAACTAAAGGGACTCCATCTTGTTCTCCAGCAGCCATCTTAGGAGTTCCGAAAAATAGTTCTGTTTCTCAGAAATAATAGAATACAGAAAGTCCTGCCTGTGTACCCATTAATCGTTACTTAGCATAATACGCTTGACAGCATAAAAACAGCAATTCCTATACAATGTAAAATTGCTCTCTTTGGTTTCCATTTTTCCTGGGCAAATACCTTGTCAGAGATTGATTGTCTAGACGTTAGTAACCATTCTCTAACATGTACTCAACTAGGGTCATCATGACCCCATTCCCTTCTACTTGATCGTTGCTATATCAACCTGGAAAGTCCCGTGGGAAATATTATTGTACCCATTGCTTTGTCTTGCTAACTGCCTAGATTCAGCTTCTGTACTGTGGCTTGCTTGCATTGGCTGAAACCCTGCAATTGAATATTCCCCCCTCTGTGGTTTTGCTCTTTATAAACCCTTGAAAATCACTGCCTGCACGCCATCTTGTCACACTGTGTGATGTGTGAGGATGGTGGCCACTGATCAGCTTAATAAAGGCTTTTTATTGGCTCAAGTGTGACGTGACTTGGAGTTTTAATTGGCATTATGCTGGATACAACATTTTTAGTACAACATCCCTATACCAGTAGTTCTATATCAGGAGCAATTTTACCACTTGAGAGGACTTTTGGCAATGGCTGAATTAATTTTTGATAGTCAAAATTTGTGTGGAGGGTATTTATTCCATAGAATACTGCTAACTGTCATGTATTTCACAGAAAAGCTCCCCTACAATAACCAAAATCAAGGTTGTTGGCCATTAATAAAAGTGTTAACAGTGTTAAGGTTGAGAAATCCTTCTCTAGCCTCTTCAATATATGGAATATATTTTGACAACTGCTTTAATATCTTTGTATTATTAGTGTCATTTTGCAGTTACTTTTGATTGATTTTACCCAGTATTATTAGTTATACTGTCTTGCTTCTTTTTGTTGAGTATCAGGCATTTTTTTTTTTTTTTCTCGTTGCTGGTCTTTTATTTATTTATTTATTTTGGTTTATTTGTTTGCAGTGCTGGGGATTAAACTCAGGAAACTGTGCATACTAGACAGATGTTCTACCACTGAGCTACAACTCCCAACCATGTTTGCTGGACATTTTGTATTTGTTAAGGTTTGGATATGAGGTATCCTCCCAAAGTTCCTGTGTTAATGCAGGTGAAATGATTGGATTGTGAGAGCTAGAATATAATCAGTCCATCTGAGTATGGATGAACTAACTGGGTGGTAACTGTAGGCAGGTAGGGAATGGCTAGAGAAGATAGGTCACTAGAGGCATGCTCTGGAAGGGTTGATCTTCCTTGAACCCCTTCTTTCTTTCTATGCTCCTGGCTTCCATGAACTAAGCTGTGCTCCTCCACCATACCATTCTACCATGATGTTCTGCCAGGCAATTTTTTTTTCTTTCTCGTTGCTGGTCTTTTATTTATTTATTTATTTTGGTTTATTTGTTTGCAGTGCTGGGGATTAAACTCAGGAAACTGTGCATACTAGACAGATGTTCTACCACTGAGCTACAACTCCCAACCATGTTTGCTGGACATTTTGTATTTGTTAAGGTTTGGATATGAGGTATCCTCCCAAAGTTCCTGTGTTAATGCAGGTGAAATGATTGGATTGTGAGAGCTAGAATATAATCAGTCCATCTGAGTATGGATGAACTAACTGGGTGGTAACTGTAGGCAGGTAGGGAATGGCTAGAGAAGATAGGTCACTAGAGGCATGCTCTGGAAGGGTTGATCTTCCTTGAACCCCTTCTTTCTTTCTATGCTCCTGGCTTCCATGAACTAAGCTGTGCTCCTCCACCATACCATTCTACCATGATGTTCTGCCTAATTTGGGGCCCAGAACAATTTATTTTGTCTACAAAGGACTAAACTTCTGAAACCATGAACCAAATTAAACTGTTCATCTTCTAACTTGTTCTTGTTTTGCATTTTGGTCACAGCTACAAAAAGATGACTAACACAGTGTTCTTAAAATTATTGTGATTTGATCTGGAAGGCATGTGTACTTGAAAACAATCTGATTCTTTTAGGTTTTTCATTTTAGTTTTTCCAAGTGGGATCTAAGAAGCATTTAATCTAGGTATAATTTTTTCCACTACTAAGGCAAGATCCAACCTAGCTCCCAAATACACAATGATGAATCATGAATTTTTCCACTCTGGCTTCAGGAAACTGATTCCATTCCTATTCTTGTTTTAATATTTGGACGTTTTCTTCCAACCATTTAAGATTGCCTCTCCCTGGTTTAGGCAATTTTTTTTTAATACACATGTGCTAATAAATCAACTCAACATTTAATTGGTACTCTCTTCAGGCCCTATAGTTCTTTTAACTGTATAGTATCCCAAACTTTGGTACTTATCCCTTGTAAACTCTAGCTGCATCATCTTCCTTGGACTCCCAACTATATCTCCTAGATTGAGGGAGGTTCTCCTGAGCACCCCTCCTGCACTGTGAGCTGGAAACTTTACCTAGTGACAAGTTATACTAAGAAATGACCCACCTGGTTGATTTCTGATCTTTCAGGGGCTACTAACTTTCATTGCCTAATGTTCATTATTTTAATAGTTGCCAATCTATATTTTTTTATTTGTTTTTTTTCAGGATATTGTGAATATTATGTCTCTGTGTCCAGTTGTTTCTGTTGTTACCTTCTTTTTTTTTAATTTTCCAAATTTTATTGACAAAAATTGAAAATTTAATAATAGTTTAGTACAATTTTCTCTAATACAGGCCTATTAATAAGAACAGGATTATTTTATTGTGGGAGAGGGATAGCATTTCACTTAATTGGAGTTCAAAATAAGTAATTCCTATCATCAGAGTCAATTGCACATGTCCACCTGTTAATGCTGATTCATAGTAAGATTTTATTTTATCTTTAAAATGTCTTTTCACATAGATAGGCACAGCCAAATACTAATATCCATCCATAAGCATATGATTTTATTTTATATATCCATATTTATTTATTTATTTATTTATTTATTATTTTTTATTCTAAGATGTCATAAATGACAGCAGAATGCATTACATTTCATATACACATATAGAGCACTTTTTTACAAATCTCTGTTACCTTCTTTTACATACTCTTGTTTACAGGCAATGAAACTACTAGTAGATTAGTTTGAGTTTTTCCAGGCTTTTTTTTTTTTTTTTTACCCCAAGACATGTTTCCCAGTTGGTTAATGTAAAATCACCTTCATTCTAGTGCTCTCTTATTCCCATTACTAAAGCAGAATTTTTCTATGTTTCATGTGTTCTAGAGGCTTTTCTGTTCTCTTTTGAACTTAAATGTCTTCTAGTCATCAGTGAGACCTAGGAAATGTTTACCCCATTGCTTCTTGGTAATTTTTCTTTTTCTGGCCTTGCTGAATCTCCGCCTATACATATACAGTTTAATGTTCAGGCAAATATGCAAGGTAACTTTTTATATATTTCCAGAGCACATCTTCTGCATAGTTTCTTCTTATAGAATACCTTGCCCATAGATTTTGTCCAATTTTTTTTGTTCAGAGAAATTGTGAGGAACATAATTCCAAATATTTCCTGATGTGTGAGATATAAAATTGGTGATGTCAGGGAATAAAATATGGTGACCCACATAAGTGCTTACAATATTTCTTGGCATACACTAAACTGTAACTATGAGTTTTAAACTACACTTAGTCTTTCATCTTATTCTACCTTTTCTTTTGCTTTCTTACTTATTTCTGGTCTAAGTCATCCTCAGTCTCATCAATGGAATAAGCCCCCTCCTCAAATTTATAACATTTGGACATGACATATACCACTATCTATGCTTAGGAAGCTCATTCCAAATTGTACTAATCTCTTCCAGGTAACTCCAGATCATACTTTTCTTATATAGTAAGCCTTAAAAGTAATTTTCTCATTAATGAGTTTTTGACACTTCCTCTACATATTAATTCCAATGCCTCTTTTTACTTTTTCATAGAAGTTTATAATTTTCCCTCAAAGGAATCCTCATAGCTTGCAATGATATATTTTGTGTGTATGATTATGATTAATGAATTTCACTCCACCTAGAATCAATATTTGATAGAGCTCCAGTGTTAATTAGAACGAATATAAACTTATATGAGGTCAAGGATATTACTCTCATTTACTCATCAATGTATCTCATGTTAAAGTCCTGGGCATGGAGAATTTGCTCAAGAAAAATGTTGATGAAGAAATAAATTAATGAATTCAACTTATGGCTTTTCAAGGAATATGTGGGTTTTCTTCTGCTTTACCCTTGAGAGTAATTTTAAAAATGTAAAAACTACTACTGTATTTTACCTAAAAATAAAATTCAGTGAAATAAAATAGATAATTTATTATTCCCTAGTCCTATAAGTAAGACTCTGCTAATGCAAAATGTTTTCCTCAGAGAGGATAATTCCATCATTTCCCCATATGAAACAGGAAATAGCACCACTATCAACAACAAAAAGATTAAAACCCTGTGAAGTAGTTTAAAATAAATAAACTCCAAGTTATCCAGCAAATACCAAAGGAAATAAACAAATTCAAACTAACTTAATCTCTTACCACATTTGAACATATTTCAAAATGGGATTTAACTTTAGAGTTAGTTACAAATTCTTTAAATTAATCCAAGAAGAGTTAATTTCCTCAACTGAATTGTAATCGCCTCCTGTTTACCTCAGGGTAAAAAGTCTTCAAGGGATAAATCTTAACTCCAACTAGGAAAAAGTTCAAAAAGAAAGTAAAATATAAAAATGATATTTATAGACACTTAAAAAATTAATACATAATAAAATTCCAGCTTTATAAATTCTAAGGATGGTTGGCATCTGCTAAGGATGTAGAAAACTAGAAAGAGTGCTACATTGTGCTGTCTGACAACCACAACAATACAACTCAGCTTCAGCATAAACAAAATAAAAAATCCAGGCAGTCTGCAAAAAAAATCGCAATTTCTTTGATAACTAGGGTTATAGGGCTACCAACTAACCTGAAATTTAAGGAAAGACAGAATCTCCAAGAAGAGATAAAATGTTGGCGAATACCACACAAGCAGTAAGAATTCAGCTTATGGTTGTAATGGATTGCTAAAGTGGGTCAGTGGACAGCCAAGAGAGCACTCAAGATGAACTGGATCCCAGTAGCAGATTATTCTCCATGGGGAATGAGGGCAAGAGAATACATCTAAGAAAGCCTTCTCTTGTGTAGGCTTAGTGGATTAGTTTGCAGGAAAGAGTTAAAGGCACTGCCAGATCCTTCTCTCCTACCTCTCCCACAGAACAAAAAGGCTTAAGTTGTGAGGCAAAGTAGCAAACCATTCATTCCTAAAGCACAGGTGAAGACACAGGGCAGCTAAGGAAAGAGATAACAATAAAACTATCTACACACAGGAAAGAGCAGAAAAATAGGCACAATGCTATAATTTATATCTTGTTCATTCACCCAGTTCTTGAGATATTTGTCCTTTAACATAGGGCCTAATGACATGCCTTCAAATACAATCTCAATATTGCAGTTATCAGTAGTCAAATGGTACCAGGAAGGAATATTAACAAAAAATCTCTTGTTTGTTATCTATCCAAGAAGAACACAGTGGAAATAGGCAATACTCTGCCTTGAAACCATAAAGAACTTCTTTCTTTCTTTATAGGCTATCTTAAAACAAAACAAACAAACAAAAACCAAACTTTATTTTTCCATTTGTAAGTGCTTGATGTTAAGTCGAATTCAATTAGAGCATGAGAATGGACCTAAGTTGATTAAAATACTTTATTTGTTGGGGGAAGGGGTACTGGGGATTGAACTCAGGGCCACTGAATACTGAGCCACATCCCTAGCCCTATTTTGTATTTTATTAGAGACAGGGTCTCACTGAGTTGCTTAGTGCCTCCCTAAATTGCTGAGGCTGGCATTGAACTCCAGATCCTCCTGCCTCTGCCTCCCAAGGCAGCTGGGATTACAGGCTTGCGCCATTGCACCAGGCCAAAATACTCTATTTTTAATTTTTCAAGTTACCTTATAAAACATCTGAAACAAATTTCATGGAAATTAAAACCTTAAGTGAAGTTTGATATTTTGACCACAGTGAACTTCAAAAATTGCTTTGCTACTTTCTCCAAAAACTTAGCTAATTTCACTAATGGAGAAAGATAAAAACTGATGATACTTGTATGGCATATATATGTGTGTGTGTATACATATATATATATGTATATATATGTATACACACACATATGGTATGTATGTATATATTCATATATGCAAATACTTATTAAAAGAAAGGGAAAGAAAAAAGATTGAGAGATTGAGTAAGAGACTGAGTGATATTTTTCTTTATGTTTATTTATATTTTCTAATTTTTCTAAAATAAGCACGTTATGGAAAAGGTAATGATTTCCTAAAAGAGTCATTACTTTTTTTTTTTTCCTTTTGTAATCTTTATTTTTATTTTTTTTATTATTTATTTACTTATTCATCATGCACAAGTATAGTATCTTTTTACATACAACTGCTTGTATACAAAGTATATAAGTACCATTCAGATCTTCAATCATGCATTTAGGATAATGATATCCATCTCATTCAACCACCAATTTTTTTTCAACCCCCCCCCCTTACTCCCTCCCTCCCCTCCCTTTCCGTTGACCATTCTAGTGTTCCTCTGATCCTATGTACCCCCTTCCAACAACACTGTGAACCAGCCTCCTTATATCAGAGAAAACATTCGGTATTTGGATTTTTGAGATTGACTAATTTCACTTAGCATTATATTCTCCAACTTTATCCATTTACCTGCAAATGCCATTATTTTATTCTCTCTCATTGCTGAGTAAAATTCCATTTTGTATATATACCATATTTTCTTTATCCACTCATCTACTGAGGGACATCTAGGTTGGTTCCATAACCTAGCTATTGTGAATTGTGCTGCTATAAACATTGAAGTGGCTGTGTCACTGTAATATGCTGTTTTTAAGTCTTTTGGGAATAGACCCAGGAGTGGGATGGCTGGGTCATAGTGTGGTTCCATGCCCATTTTCCCAAGAAATCTCCATACTGCTTTCCATAGCGGTTGCACCATTTTGCAGTCCCACCAGCAATGTATGAGTGTGCCTTTTTCCCCACATCCTCTCCAACATTTATTGTTGTTTGTGTTCTTGATAGCTGCCATTCTGACTGGAGTGAAATAAAATCTTAGAGTAGTTTTGATTTGCATTTCTCTAATTGCCAGTGATGTTGAGCATTTTTTCATGTATTTGTTGATTAATCGTGTATCTTCTTCTGAGAAGTGTCTTTTCAATTCCTTAGCCCATTTATTGATTGGGTTATTTGCTTTTTTGGTGTTAAGTTTTTTTAGTTCTATATACATTCTAGAAATTAGTGCTTTATCTGATGTGCATGTATTAAATATTTGTTCCCAATTAGTTGGCTCTCTATTCACCTCACTGATTGTTTCTTTTGCTGAGAAGAAGCTTTTCAGTTTAAATCTATCCCATTCATTAATTCTTGGTAATAGTTCTTGTGCTACAGGATTCTTATTAAGGAACTTGGGGCCTAATCCGACATGTTGGAAATTGGAGCTTACTTTTTCTTCTATTAGGCGTATTGTCTCTGGTCTAATTCCTAGGTCCTTGATCCACTTTGAATTGAATTTTGTGCATGGTGAGAGACAAGGGTTTAATTTCATTTTGTTGCATATGGATTTCCAGTTTTCCCAGCACCATTTGTTGAAGAGGCTATTCTTTCTCCACTGTACATTTTTGGCGCCTTTGTCTAATATAAGATGGAATAGACTTAAAGATAAAAATCATAGGATTATCTCAATAGATTCAGAAAAAGCATTTGACAAAATACAGCACCCCTTTATGTTCAAAACACTGGAAAAACTAGGAATATCAGGGACATATCTCAACATTATAAAAGCTATTTATGCAAGGCCCAGAGCTAACATTATCTTAAATGGAGAAAAATTGAAAACATTTCCTCTAAAAACTGGAACAAGACAGGGATGCCCCTTTCACTACTGCTATTTAACATAGTCCTGGAAACTCTGGCAAGAGCAATTAGACGAAAGAAATTAAAGGGATCCAGATAAGAAAAGAAGAGCTCAAATTAGCACTATTTGCTGATGACATGATAATATACCTAGAAGACCCAAAAAACTCTACCAGAAAACTTTTACAACTAGTAAATGAATTTGGCAAAGTAGCAGGATACAAAATCAATACCCATAAGTCAAAGGCATTTTTGTACATCAGTGACAAAGCCTCTGAAAGGGAAATGATGAAAACTACCCCATTTACAATAGCATCAAAAATAAAATAAAATACCTGGGAATCAACTTAACGAAAGAGGTGAAAGAGCTCTATAAGGAAAATTATAGAACACTAAAGAAAGAAATCATAGAAGAACTCAGAAGATGGAAAGACCTACCTTGCTCTTGGATAGGTAGAATCAATATTGTCAAAATGTCCATACTACCAAAAACATTATACAGATTTAATGCAATTCCAATCAAAATCCCAATGTCATTCTTCAAAGAAATAGAAAAAGCAGTCATGAAATTCATCTGGAGAAATAAGAGACCCAGAATAGCCAAAGCAATCCTGAGCAAGAAAAGTGAAGCAGGGGGCATCACCATACCGGACTTTAAATTATACTATAGAGCAATAGTAACAAAAACAGCATGGTATTGGCACCAAAACAGACTGGTGGACCAATGGTACAGAATTGAGGACACAGAGACTAATACATATAATTTCAGCTATCTTATATTAGACAGAGTCATTACTTAAGGTACTTTTAAATTTAGTTGGAAAATTTTCTTCATACTACAAAATGTATTAAGTACAATATAGATAGTTATCAATTCAGTATAATTCAGGAAAAAACCTACTTAAAAACAACCACAAAATAACATAGATTTAACTATATGAACGCATAAGCAATTTGGAGGGTATGTAGAATTTGGCCCAACTTTTACCACACACAAGTCCAATCACAATTTTAAATACATGAAAAGAATGAAGTATATGAAATTAATATAGCCTCTGTGAATAGTTTGTGAATACAATATATTCAAAAAATACAAAATGTCCAAAGAAGAAATAATTGAAGATATAACTCTGAATTTCAGACATATGTTTTGAGTAAGCATATATTTAAAGTGTTTTTTGAATTTTCTAACTCCTGAACTTCTATTTGGAGTATGGGATTTCTAATTCCAGTAGCAGAAACTATTAAACTTTTTCAAATGTCTTAAAAGCAAAATGCCAAATTAAATGCTTCTTTAAGGATAGTGAATTGGCTTTTCACCTGAAATACCTCTGGAGCTAACAGAAAAACCTGAACCATATAAATAAATATTTAGAAGATGCTTCAGAAGATAGTATTTCTAATAAGTCCTAAGCAGAAAATAAAATCTTAAAATAAAATAATTATAAATCAATACATCTTTAACTATATTTTTTTCTACTTTTTGTCACATTTCTCTGCGGCACACTCTATAAATTATTCCTGAAATTGGGTACTTTACTGAGTGCCACATCAAACCTACTTAGTCTAAGAATTTAATTCTAATCATCTTAGCACTCCTTCCCAATCTTACAGAAACCATGCTCTGCCTCTCTTCTGAGACAATTAAAGAAATTTAAAGTGTGTGTTTTACTGAACCAATGAAGAACACAATATTACACCAAAAAGTTTGTTCTTCATTACATCAGCATAGAACTGTGTTTAGTCAGCTTTTTCGATGCTGTGACTAAACGACCCAACCAGAACAAAATTTAGAGGAGAAGTTTATTTTGGGGGTCAGTTTCAGAGGTCACAATCCACAGACAGTAGGCTCCATTCCTTGGGGCTCAAGATGATGCAGAACATCATAGCAGAAGAGTATAGTGGAGGGAAGCAGCTCACATGATGATCAGAAAGCAGAGAGACACTCCACTCTCCAGATACAAAATATATACCCCAAGGCCATGCCCCCAATGTCCCACCCCCTCCAGCCATACCCTACCAGCTTTCAGTTACCACTAAGTTAATCCCTATCAGGAGATTAATTCACTGACTGGGTTAAGGTTTTCACAACCTAATAATTTCTTCTCTGAAGCTTCTTGCATTACCTCACATGTAAGCTTTGGGGGTCACCTCACATCCAAACCATAACAAACAGGTCATGGGGTGGATTATCTTTAGGTTGACAGACACTACTGACCATGTCCATTGCCTATAAAATGAAGGGAGCCAGGACTTCAGGAACAGAGTTCAGCCAGCAAAATTAACTCAGTTGCCTAGGTAATAATATCTAATAAAAACATGCCAATGAATATTTCTTTTCCTTATGTTCTATTTATTTTTCCAAAAGTGAAAAGTCATATAGTAGTATGCATATTACATTTAATATCAGTAGATTTTGTTCACTGATACAACACATTTATGTAGATATAGAATGGGGAAATGATCATCAAAAGCATCAATTATGAGAAAAATAAAATTTTAAGGGTTTTAGGTGATTGCCAGCTCTCTACAAGTCAAAAATGTGATTCAATGGCAATGCAAACAACCTAAGAATTAACAGAAATCCAGTGGCATACAGAAAATACAATAAGAAGTGATACCTACTTACACCTTGATTGCTGGAGCACATCTGAAATAGTGTATTTTGTTCTGCAATCCAGGGATTTGGAGGCACAGTTAAAAACAAAATAAAAACAAAAGAGCAAACAAACAAAATAAATACAGTAACACAATCACCACCAAAACAAAATCAAAACAGAAAGTTAGAGCACATGCCTAGAGGAGGGAGTCATATTGGCCAAGTGTGGACTGACCAATGGTCCTGAGCTTCTTCACCTGGAGAAGAGAGGACTTAGTGGGGTTGCAAAGCTGTTTTCACCAATATACAAAATAGTTGTGTGGAAAGGACGGTTCAGTCAACAGGCTTCCACATGGCAGTTCTAGAAATTACAGGTAATGGAATATTGTATAATTGCAAGAACACTATAGAAGAGAGGGAGGGGTTCAAAATTAAATGAGACTACTTTTTGAAACAAGGTGTTCTCCATCATTAAAGGTATTCACAGAGAGGTTTAATGACAATACAATAAATAACAAAACCAACCACAACAATAAAGCTAATGTTACTGAGCAACTGTTATGTGTCAGGTGCTGAGTGTTTCACATGTATTATGTCACTTGGCCTTCACAATAGCTCTCTGGGATAGGCATTATTAACCCTGTTATAAATAGAAGTAAACTACCTTGTCTAAGCTCATAAATCACTAAAAGACAAAGACAAAATTTATAACCAAGCACTCCTAAATTTAGAATCTGTTTTCCACTTTCCAACAGTGTTAGAGATGCTACATAGGTTAGCTAAATGCCCAAATTAGACAAATCACTGTCATTTCTCCCATTTCTATCAGTTCTACCATTCTCTGCTTCATAGTTTCCGTAAAGGCTAGCAAGTTAATTCAATATGTTTTACAAAAATGCTACCAAAGTTGCTCTCACTTTACTGTGGTTGAAAACATCCCTGCCCAGCATGCAGTTCCTTCTGCACAGCATGCCTGAAGCTAAACAGCACCACACTGAACTAAATACTGTGAGAAATACAGGAAACTGTTACTTTATCTCATCCCTCAAGCAACTTGCAATTTAATCAAGGAAGAGTCACCTTCAGGCTAGAGTTAACATCAAGTGAGAAAAAAGGCTCATCCAGTTTAAGTGAAAAGGAAAAGGGAGCAGCTAGCACAGGTTTCTTTTCAGAGTTCTGCTAGAATTTTGAATTTTAGCACATTTTTTTTCCCCAAGGACAGAAGTCCAATCCCAATGGGCTGGGACATATTTTCAAATGTTACATTTTAAAGGGAAGTATATGATTCCATAGCCAGACAAGGGGGAAAGCCACAGCATTTGCCAGCTTGAAGTAGCCAATGAGGCAGAGGAAAGCCAAGATGGTTTAGTGAAATGCTGGATTAAGGAGACCTATTTATTTCTTGAACCAGATGTTTTGGAACAGAAATGAAAAATTACTCTGGGAGGAAAGAAGATGTATGGAACTCAGAGGTATGGACCAATATTCACACCAAATTTTTTTTTTTTCTTTTGATACCAGGGATTGAACTCAGGGGCACTCAACCACTGGGCCACATCCCCAGCCCTTTTTTGTATTTTATTTAGAGACAGGGTCTCACTGAGCTGCTAAGTGCCTCACCATTGCTGAGGCTGGTTTTGAACTTACTATCCTCCTGCCTCAGCCTCCCAAGTTGCTGGGCATGTGCCACCTCACCAGGACCCAAATATTTTTACACAGGTGACTTCTCTCTCCCCAGTATTCAATATTCACCTGATACCTCTCTTCTTGTGGAATAAAAATTTGTTGGTGTACAGATCATAACTGGGAGGAAGGTAAGGTTCTTGGGAATATAAAAAGCAACTTTAGTGAGAAGAGGAGAGAATATCACCCGGGAGTCAAATGTCTAGATCCACTCCTGTAGAGTTACTGAATAGAATGTGTCAACATGCTGGAATCAGTCATGTTGGAAAAGTAGAAAGAGCACAAATGAACATAAACACTCTTTATTGGGGCAAAATATTTTCCTGTAGTAAAAAGGTAATAACATGTATTTTGAAAATTTCATATTGATATGTTTTTAATACTGATCCTAAAAAATCATGTTCTCTGACTGTTTTTCTGCAATTATAGTTGCAAGAAAAGAAGGGTGGGTGAAACTTCCTTGAGAAGGAGAAGGATATGACATATGTGACATCTAAGTTCACTGAAAGATGAAATAGAAAGCTAATCTCTCATATCCTGATTGAGAGGCTTAAGCAATTTAGCCAGGCCCTGTCTCAAAATAAAATATAAAAAAAAGCTCAGTGGCTAAGCATCTCTGGGTTCAATTCCTGGTTTATAAAAAAAAAAAGAAGAAGGAGGAGGAGGAGGAGGAGGAAGGAGGAGGAGGAGAAGGAGGAGGAGGAAGAGAAGGAGGAGAAGGAGTAGGAGGAGAAGGAGGAGGAGGAGGAGGAGAAGGAAGAGAAGGAGGAGGAGGAGAAGGAGGAGGAGGAGGAGGAGGAGGAGGAGGAGGAGGAGGAGGAGGAGGAGGAGGAGGAGGAGAGGAGATAGAGCTATGATATGATCCCATCTAAAATATATGACCAAGGTTATTGAAAATTGTTATGGCAGCAACAGAAGACAGATTAACTATATTTCTTTAAACATGGAAAAGATAGTTCAGTGAGTTGTAAATTAAAGGTGGGAAGTGGCTGGGCATGATGCCACATACCTGTAATCCTAGTGGTTTAGGAGGTTGAGGCAGGAGGATTGTAATTTCAAAGCCAACTTCAGCAATTTAGCAAGGCCCTAAGCAACTTAGAGCGACACTCTCTCAAAAAATAAATAAATAAATAAATAAATAGGGCTGGGTATGTGGCTTAGTGGTTAAATGCCCTTGGATTCAATCTCCTGCTTCCCCCCTCAAAAAAATGTCAGGAGTGGAGTAAATAGGAACAATGGAAGAACACAAAAGAAGGAAAGAAGGATTCTTAAATTGAGAAAGACTATTTAAATGTGTTCAAAGAAAAGAGCTAATGACAAATTTTTACACTCACTATAATTTTGCCTGTATCTGTATTTTTACTAGAAACAAATATGGTGGTCACAGGGTTTCACTGCGGTTTTTCCTGGGTATTTTTAAGCAGGAATTTTAGATGAATACTGCCTTTTGAAACTGCAGTAAAGCCGTAAAATTGCAAATAATATTGATACTAATAGAAGCAGAACTAAAGCTTCTAGAAGGCAGGTCATCTCTAAACTTCAAAGTGATGTTGCAATTTTATTATCCTCTTAGGGACATGGTGGCTTTCTAGCATACTAATATAGACTCTAAAGGTATGCTAGGATCTTGCTTTAAATAATACCTGGAACCTCAAGAAAACTACAGCTGTCAGACCCACTAATGTGCAAATTATCAGTAATTCTTTAATAATTCATTTATGGATGTTCCAATTCATATGATTCATTCAGATGAGCAAATAAAAATAGTACCTTTTCTTTCCATAGCTGATCTAACTTTCTTCATCTGTTCCAACCCACCTTGGAGTTGGAAAGCCTTTCTATCTTTCCATTTTGGTAAACTCAGTCCTATGTAATTAAAAACAAAAGCTCCATGTTCTTTTCTTGGCCTATTACTCCCCTGAAGCTGCCTAACTTTCTGTGAGGTATTGAGGTTGAAGAATTCTGCAATTTGTCTCTTCTTCTAGAATCACAAGTGGAAGTGTGAGTGTGGATTTTAGGCTTCTTCTACATCTCTAATCTGCCTCCACATTTTAAGATGTCCCACAGAAGATAGACCAGAATTCATGCATGTCACACTTCTCTCTCCTTCTCTACTCTACTTTTTATACTTTTTATAGTGAGTGTAAAATTTTTTTTAGCACTTCTTTTGAACATATTTAAATAGTACTCTCTTAATTTAAGATTCCCTCTTTTTCTTTTCTTCCATCGTTCCTATTCATTATATCCCCCCCATATATATATATATATATATATACTGGGGATTGAATCCCAGGGCTTTTACACGGAGCCACATCCCCAGCCCTTTTATATTTTATTTCGAGACAGGGTTTCACTAAGTTGCTTAGGGCCTCCCTAAGTTGCTGAGGCTGGCTTTGGACTCATGATCTACCTACCTCAGCCTCCCAAGCTGCTGGGATTACCAGCATGTGCCACTGTACATCCTTCTTCCTAAATCTGGTCTCATTCTCCCTATTCCATAAGTTTTGATTATACGTGTGCTCACTAAACTGGCTCATGGGATTGCTTCTTGAGTAAGGCAATTGGAAACACTAAGTAAACTTTATTAGCATGGAAGAAGGCTATGCTTATTATTACTGATTGGCATAAAAATGGATGCAAATTAAGGTCACCTGAAGTTTAAAAAAAATTATGCTGACTATGATGAGATTGTCAACATTTTTTTTTAAAATGAAGATTTCCAAGTCCCATATTATGTGATATATAGTATATAAATAAATCAATTTAATTTTTTTGTACTAAAATAAAAGCATAATCAATGGAATAATTAGTCACAAAGATTTGCTCTATTATGTCCTCTGTAGAACCTAATGGGAATATGCCCAGGTCTTCATTATTAGAATGACTCCCTCAGATTAGGTATGTTATATTGTTATTAAGAATCATTTCAGACAGAAGCTCGTTAATTCCCTACTGGTGTAAATTATTATTTAGAAATATATTAGTCAAAGATGTTTTTTCTCAATTTTATGGTATAATGTAAGTAAAGTAGACATTCGGTAGAACTAATGCAAGACTTTACTGTTACTGAAGAATTTATGGTACTTTTCAATAGAGTATCATGACCCAAATCATGCTTTCACAGAATCAACCTGAGAAATATAAATGATATTATCATGAAAAGGAAGAGAAGAAAAGCAGAGCATAAATCTAGAACACTTTGGAACTGACAGGTATTAAGAAAATCAACTAGAGAAGAAAGAAGGAATTGGTGGAAGGCATTGTAACAGAAGAAACAGTCCTGATGGCTGAATGTAGGAGGCAAATTATAGAGTTCAATAACTACAAATATTTGGTTATGGGTAACAGGGAGCAGCATGCTGCTTAAAAACTGAATTAGGAAGTATAGAAACTGTTTCTAGGGATAAAAATTGACATGCTTGATTTTGAACTGTTGAGTTGAAGATTTATCAAATTTAGGAGTAAAACACAGAAGCTATCTAAGTAGTTTAAACACTAATGCACTTAAGATAGTTCACAGAAAAGTATGGATTATAAATAGAAAGAAATAAATGAATTTAAACAGCATAGATAATTTAAATGGAGAAATTTTTTTTTTTTTCTCTACAACTTGTATTTTATTGAAGCTCTCAGAGCAAGAGCAAACATTCGTTTATTGTAATGTTTATTTCAATGTTACACAATTACAAATTCAACTGAATATAACACAATCTTCTATTATCTACCCTCAAAAATAAGAGAGAAAAATGGTATAATTAATTGAAAACAGTTGATAACACAAAAGAGCAGCTGGCCAAATCACATATACTAGAATATGGATATGTTTTTACAACAGCTATGATTGCTGTTTTGGAATTGAATGGCACATCAACAGGCAACAGTGAGGAATTCACCAAGAGGAAGCTAGTGTACCAGATTCCTTTCATTTAAGCTGTCCTCATTGCTTTTGTGCAGTAGGGTACAACTAACTGAATGGAGCTTGCACAGGATGACCAATGTAGAAGGGCTGACCTCATCACAGGACAGAAGAGAGGAGACACAAGACACTAAAGCATCTGCAGGGAAGTACTAAGAGGCGGAGCCTCTTGGAGGCTAATTAAAGCATGAGGGATCCGCCCTCCTTAATGGGATTGACACCCTTAGAAAAGGATTGCAGGGAACTCACCAAGTCCTTGTACCCTTCTACTCTTCCACCATGTGGGGACACAATGTGCTTCTTTCTCATCCAAAGGAAGCAGTAACAAAGTGCTCTATTGGAAGCAGAGAATGGGTAGTCACCAGATATCAAATGGGCTGTTACCTTGATCTTGAGCTACCCAGGCTCCAGAACTATGAGAAGTAAATTCAGTAATTTATAAACTACCCAGTCTAAGACATTTTGTTATAGTGGCATGAATGTACTAAAACAGCTACTAATTATAAATGAGATTTTTATTTCACAGACTTGGATGACATTTAATAAAAAAAAGTCCTATTAGAATTATTATCTGTATTCAAAAGAAACAGAACAATTCTATATATTTGTAAAGTACTATATTTAATCAGTTCTGTAGGAGAAAAATCCCCTGATAAGGATTAACTGAGTGGTAATTGAAGTGGTAAAGTGTGACTGGAGGATTTGGGAACTGAGGCATGGGGAATATATTTTGTATCTGGTGAGAGGAGTCTCCCTGATTATCATGTGAGCTGCTTCTCCCTGCCACTGTTCAGCCTCACCTTGATCCCTGAGAAATGGAATGGGCTTTCTATGGACTAAGACCTCTGAAACTGTAATCCCTCAAATAAACTTTCCCTCCCCTAAATTTTTTCTGGTCGGATCTTTTAGTCACAGCAGCAAAATAGCTGACTTAAATGCAAATGTGAAAATGTTAGGTAGGCTGAGGAAATGGACATGACCTCCTTCTTCCAATAAAAAGGTTATTTAACAGATATTTAAAAGGGAAGGGGAATTTAGGATTAATCTTTCATTCACTTACATTTAATCCTTCTTTTCCTCTTTCTCCATCATGCAAGCTCCCTATCTTTGCCTGAAAATGAACTTTTAAGAATTAAAACTGATGAAGAACAAAATTTCAGTAATTAATTAGGATTTTAAGAATATAATTAAGCAGATTTTACTTTATTTTTTTCAACATGGTCCTTTCATAAATAAGAGTAAAAGCAAATCTCAAAAATTCAGGATGCTGAGGCAGGAGGATCATGAGTTTAAAGACAATCTCAACAACTTAGTGAATCCCTAAGCAATACAGTGAGACTATTTAAATCAAAATATAAGAAATGGCTGGGTATATAGCTCATTGGTTAATTACCTCTGGGTTCAATTCCCGCTACCAAAAAAAAAAAAAAAAATTAGTGAAATTGGCCAAGGGTGGTATCTAGATGATATTCTTCCCCTCTCCTCTTTAAATTACAAAGATTGAAGGAAGGAGATAATTTATGAGCTAAATATAAAAACTTGTAAAAGAAATCTGTTTTCTCTTTAATTAATTTAAGATTACAATATTAATTATATTAACTCCTGCTATATTCTGCATCGGAAAATAACTTTTCTGATTTAAGTTGTCAATTCCTAGCCTTTACTGATACAGAATTTCTTCAAATTCTTCCACTGGGTTCTGATTGGTTGTATATCATCTGAATGAGAAAAAAAAAAAAAATTTGTGAATTTCCTGGCATTATTTCAATTACTTGAGTTTTCTCTGGACTTGAAGAAGTAAATGTTGATTGTACAGGTACTACTGACACCCAATATATATTTTTCACTTATTTGACTAATACTAGACTACATTTTCTAGTCCCTCGAATCTAAGTGATGTCACATGACCATTTATCATCAATAAAATATGGGAAGTAGCTGGGCACTGTGTCACTAACCTATAATGCTAGCTGCTATAGAGGTTGAGGCAGGAGGATCACAAGTTCAAAATTAGCCTCAGCAATTTAGTGAGGCCCTAAACAACTTAGCAAAACCCTGTCTCAAATTTTAAAAAATAAAATTGGGCTTGAGTTGTGGCTCAATGGTTAAGCCTTTCAGTTATGTAAAACAAGTCCTAGAGATCTACTGTATAGCTTAACATCTATTGTCAACAGTAATGTTGATGTTTTTATCACATCATCTTCTACTCCAGTGGCCCTCTTTTTGACTTGAACGTGACATGACTGTGGTCAGTAAGAAACAGAATTTTATTACGAACCATTGAGATTTGGAGATTGAAAAAAAAAAAAAAAAAAAAAGCAAACAAACAAACAGAAAACTCAAAGTGATTCAAGCAAAACCTTGATTGGCATGTAGAAAGATTCAGCAACCCACAACTTTATGCTATATTAAAATCGCATGTATTTAGTAAAATAATTTTAAATGTGTATTTTCTGGGTTTCATTGGCTCTGATTCTGATGTTTGCCTTTCTTCATCATGCAAATTAGGTCTTTTTATTTGTTCTAAAATTTCTCCCTGTATTCTTATCTTTATACTATGACTGCCAAAGCACAAATAAAGCAGAAAGAAAGAAACAAAGAACTTTGAACATGTGAAGAACAAGAAGTTCTTGGTTGAAGAATAGATACTTTAAATGTTTTTCCAGTCATCAAAGTGAAGTGAGATTTCAAAAGAGGGAGGGAGGAGAAGAGAGAGAGAAGAAGGAGGGAGAGCTCTGTTCTTTCAAATCACAATCATGCCAAGAATAATGAGAGGACACCCAGTTGTTGAAATTAGTTCAGTCATTTTCATTCTTCAAATATATTATTTTTGTCCTGACTTTTTTTTGATAATCAAATTAAACCAGATTAAACTTTCAAGAAGATTTTATCATTGCACTATTTAGCTGGTTTCTTAAATGAGCAAAAGAGCACTGGTGTTTAACAAAATTTTGCATGACATAAAGCCTTAAAATTATAGAAAATCTCTTACAAAGCATTCATACTGAGCATTCTCTGGTTACACAGACATTGATTGTTTAAAAAAATAAAAATTATTTTTTTATTATATCCTTCTTTGAATTTTCTAAACCAATTTTCAATGCTATATGCAATCAAGTATCTTTTTTATTTCAATTAGAATTTAAACTTGAGAATATCCAGAATCTAATAGTTCATATTTCCCAAGGTACCTGCAAAAATGGTTGATATAAAATAAGCATGAAATGAACATATGCCTGTCTTTGTAGAATAGATGACTTTGAGAATTGATTATTAATGCTTACAAATGTCTATCATGGTGATTGGATAAACAACCACCACAACAAAGCCCAGGATATTGTCTTCTACTCTCTCTTAAGCAAAAAGTAAAAGCAACACAGTAGGATGCTGTTTATATAAACAAAATCAAGGAGAAAATCAAATGATCAATGTTGGTGTATATATAGTCTATTAGCAAATTATTTGCACATAGTATTGACAATAGTATTGAGAGACCTTTTATTTCTGAGTTTGTGTTTAATCTTTTCAACTAACACTATTAGCAAGGGAAATATTAATTTTGTTTATATTAAATTACAATGTCTAAAAAATCCTGTTTTGGCATGGAATAATAATGTCTGAACATACCTATACAGTTCAAATTCCTGTAAACACTTGAAAACTTTCCTTTGGCAATCCATGCCTTTTGTCTTACTAGAAAGATGGCATTAGTAAAAATCACGTCATTCTGCAGCATTTCAAAAGTCACTTTTTCTTTAATCCTCATTGTTGTATTCTTGTTACATTTGTAAAATCTTAGAATTCAAAAGTACACTAGACCAAGATTACAATAAAATAAATTGACCATTGATAAAACTATCATTAAAAACCAATTAATATTAGTACATTAAGCAGAAATTATTGCACAATTCATTCTGCAATTTAACTAGTTTTCCCAATCATATATTTTCACTAACAATTATGGAAGTACTTCAGAGTTGCACCATTATAGAAATAAAAATATATTGTGCTTAAGAAGTTAATAAATCTTAATAAAAGCTTACTATTTGCAGAAACATGATTTCATGTCTTTAAAGGTCTATGTGCACAAATTCATGGTATGTCTTAGTTACTGATAATGAACTTTACAAAACACATAAATATTTGTTAAGTGTTGACCTGGTAAAGATTTAGGAGATTAATATTTTTAGGCATGAAATTTACAGCTATTCACTAAGAAACAGACCCAGTTTGTCTCTGCAACTTTCAGACTTATGCATATGTGAGTCTGTTAAATGAATCTTTATTCAAATCTGGTAGACCTACTATGCCCTGGGCAAGATGTTTTCATATAAAGTATCTTCTTTTAGGAGTGGCCCATTGGTAGGTCATGGCATACTTGTATGCTGTGAAGAATTCACAGAAGTACTACTTAAAATATCATCTCTCTTCCTGTGAAGTGGGCAAGGGGACTGTGGTGTAGGAAGAGTCCCCAAGCCCATTTGTCTCTGTGTTAGCAGCTGAAAGGGCTGTACATGTGGACCAGACTAGTGCACATACTTTAAACCCCCCACTCTTGAGCAATAACTGTCTCTTGCTGTTCTGTTGCAGTATCCTGAACATGTTCAATGAGCTGATACACCTTTGAGCATATACATATTTTCACCATCTGAACTCCTATGTACCACACTAATTCTTGGATGACATCTCTGGAGCCATCAGGGAGTTTGTGTTCCATTGTGCTCTGCTGGTTTCAACATCTTCATTAAGAAATAATGTAGACTCACTGCATAGCCTCATTACAGCATTATTCATATTACCCAAAATCTGGAAACAATCTACTTGTCCACAGACAGATGAAAGGATAAAGGTGCTATATCTACATACTACAGATATAATAATAATCAACTTTAATAAAGAAGGAAAGCTTGACCTTTCCAATGCCATTGGAGAATATTTTGCTAAACAAAATAAGCCAGATATAGAAAGAAAAATACTACATGTTTCCACATATAGGAGAAATCTAAAATATTCAAACTCCTAGAAGCACAGAGTAGAACACTGTTTGCCACCAGCTGGGGAAAGGAGTAACAGGAGGTATTATTCAAAGGCTAAAAAGTTTCAGTTATGTAAAACAAGTCCTAGAGATCTACTGTATAGCTTTACATCTATTGTCAACAGTAATGTTGATGTTTTTATCACATCATTGTAAACAGGACAGGAAAAAATTTTGGATGTTATAAATATGTTTATGCCATTGATGGTGGTGATGGTTTCAAAGGTATATACTTATCTCCAAACTCATCAAGTTCCATTTATTGAATATGCACAGCTTTTTGTATGCCAATCATATCTCAACAAATAGGTTTTAAAAATCTGTAATTTTTGTAGAGGAAAGACTAATTTTTTTATAAATTTGGTACATATTTTACTAATATTTTAATTTTCCTTGATACACACTCCATCTTATCCCAGTTTGTCATACACATTTACTGTCCATGTGCGACACAATGTAAAAAAAAAATTGGAAAGTTTAAAATACTTTTAACATTAACAAATGCAAACATGTAAATAATTTCTATTAACATTTAGGCACTAAGGTGTGAACTCTACATGAAACCATAAGAAATTTAGATCTATAGTTTATGAGTTGATGATTTAAAGTTTGAATGACTTTGTCATCACTTATCAGCTCAGAGTATTTACATGGCACTTGATAAGCCTTATGAATACAGTATTATTTGATTTTTACTACAACTCCATGAAAAAAAATATTTCAGAAATATATGAATCAAGTAAATTTTCATTCAAGGTCAATAAGTAGCGAAGCTGAAACCTAAGCTATGGTATTTACTGACAATATGCACTCCCTTCAAATCCTTAGTTAAACTGGTTTTCTACTTAATTGTTATGAAAAATTTACACCATAAATTCCCATTGTAAATCAGAAATAAAGAGCATATTAACAAACATCACTAATCCCTGCCATAATACTTATTTACTTTGCAGTCAATTCCTTTCAATATGATCAATATCTGTCTATTTGGTCTTATGCAGTCAACTCCTAGGGATAATAAGAGGTAGAACAGGGTGGAGGGAAAGGAATTGAAATTGATATCTCAACTAAGTCAAGTTAGGTGCCCCAGCCATATCAAGAAGTTCAGTCTAGGCAATGTTTATTACTTCTAGAGGACCAAAGAAATATTTTTTTTTTTTTTTGCCAAAATACCAGAAATTTGAACTATAAATTTGATCTGCTAAAATTTGTTTTTAATCAATGTTTACAGAAAAGTGTTTTGTATGGCCATTTTGGTTATATTACTCCAAGTATTAGCCATTTCTAAAAGCTTTTCATGGCAATAAGCTATAACCACAGTTGACCTGAATATCCTTACTCCTGTGTCCTGTTAGCTTTAGTAATCAATTTTCATTCTCACTGGACCATGTATAAAGTAAATCTCAATCATCAAATTATTAATAAGTCTCTACAATATGTTCCTTTAGATCCTGAAGATAAATTAGAAAGAATTTTAGATCACCATTAACTCCAGGGTAGAACTGACTTGCCCAAAGTCACACAGTAAGTTAATGGCAGACTTGTTTAATGTCACCTCTCTTAATACTATATCATTGCTCTTGCTGTCACTAGAGCGAAAATAGCTCCACTTGTCTGTGAACTAGACAGTAAGGTTTACTGAACACTTAATGGGAGTAAGCTTTAGACTAACATTCTCTCTACTTTCATGGCAAGGTTTTTGAAATAGAGCCTCCTCCACTGCACCCTCTTGATTGAACAGAAATGAGTACAAATTACCTTGCCTTACTTCTAATTCCAGAGGGCATCTTGCATTTGCACTTTGTGAGAAATCACAGGAAGCTCTAGTAAGGCTTTGGATAATCCTAGAGCCTAATGTATGACTACTGACTTCTCTGAGTATTACTTCTCAAAATCATTCAAAGTGTTTTGAAAACAAAACTTCTAGCATTATGTTCTTTCTGCTAACCGTTTGTAAACATTTGTTTGTTATCTTTGCTTCTCTTTGTTTATTGGCAAAGACTAAAGAACACATGTTATTTTATCTGGTGAAACAGTTTAAATCAAGTTGACCATGGGAGACAGTCCACCATATGTACAAGAGTACATGGTAGCAATCCTCAGTCTGAGATTCTCTTTTGACAATGGAGGAAATGATTGCACAGAGAGCTTAATGACTTACATAAATGGCCTTGTTAAGAGCAGAGTCTAGAACCTGACTTCCAGCTCATTGCTTTTCTCATAACACATATTTCCAATTGTATATTGTCAGTTTGAATGCAATAATAACAAATGCAATAAAGTATATATAAAATGCCAATCACTTCATATTTCTTTTTACTGTTGACTCTTTTGGCAAACATCTATTGTTCATCCACAACACAGTTCATTCAGAACATAGACTTTGCAGTTAAAACTCCTGGGTTTGAATGACTCTTCCACAATATTATGCCATGCATGAAAAATATTAAATAAAAATATAGGTACAAAAACTTCTGTAGACTGCTATACATTTCATATAAATACTATTTCTACATATAAAGTGCAGGCATATATATGTGTATGTTTGTGTTTGTGTATTTATAACACATATGAGCCTTCATTTATAAGCTAAAAATCAATTATTCATTTAATTTTATGTAAAGTGATATTTGTTTTAAGATATAGTATTTTATATAGAAATTATGGTACAAGAAAGAATGTCATGTAGCCATGACACAATGCTAAGATGCAACCAACAGTAGACTTGTGGATATATCTCAGACATAATCAAATGTGAAGAAATGTGTCATAGAATTTTATGAAATGTGCTCTATTTTACTCTATTTTATCTCTAGAGTGAGAACTATAAGAAGAGGCTATGTTTCACAAACTATATTCACTAACTTTACATACAGATTCTCATTCAATCCTCACAACTGCTCTTTGAATTAGGTGCTTTTGTTTGTTTCATTCTATAGATTAAGGAGCTGAAATTTATGACATAAAGAGATTTTTAAAGACTACATTCTTTCAATAAGAATAATAAGTACATGGTACCAATCACTGGTTTGCTGGTCATAGTTTCATAAGGCAACTTGTGATAAATGAAGTACTGCCTTCAGTTCAGGTATGTTAACTTTGGTTGAGGAATTCAGCTAAGCACACCTGAAATAGGCCATAATATCACATCTTAATATGACCCTGTCCAAGTTCAAGTAGCCTAATGTTCCTTTGTGATGACAAAAATGAGTAAATTAACTAAAGTACATATATTTTGGGTAAACCAACATACACAGAAAATAAAGAATCCAAAACAAGAGATTTGCTTCAAAGTATTGCAAATGAGAATCTCAACCTTCCTATCTTTACAAAAAATAAAGCAAAAAAAGAAAAAAAAAACAATAAAGATAAAACTGGATTCTCATATTTTGATTACACTAATTTCTGCATTTAATTCCTTTTACTCTTGCTTTCCAGAAACAAACAAACAAAAAAAATTCAGTTAAAACTTGAAGAATGGGAAGGTTTCCACTCTACACAAGAAGTCTTCATTTGGATGATTAGGAAATAGGGAATTTTTAGTTCTCTTTCTTTGTCTTCTTTTTGTTGTTGTTGTTGTTTTGTTTTTTAACACCATGAACAATTTTTAGCAAGTTTAACTGGGTTTTGCAAGTTAATTGGGTTTATGCATTACCATTCGTGTGTTTATTTAAAAAAATTTAAAAAAGAAAGAAAACACACACACACACACACACACACACACACACACACACATCAAACTAGTATGCATGCCAGACTATCACAGAGAATTCAAACTAAATTGGGAGCTTTTGCACTTGGGAACCTATTTACTGAAGCAGAAAGCATCTTCTGTGTGAATAAGTTTCCCCAAAAATATCTTGGCATAAATGTGTGTACACTCATTGAAGTTACCATGCTATGAATTTCCATGCTTGTCAAGTTCTAAAACTACACTGCAAGCCACCCTTCATAGCATTACTCTATTTTGAAATACTTATAAAGTTTATTAAAAATTTCACAACTTAATTAATATTTTAAATTAGTCCATCATCATTTTTAAATTTTCATTTGCTTATATCATTATTTGTTCTAATAGTTTTTAAAAATCAGAACACCTCTAAATATTAATTTATATTACATAAATATATCTTGTAAGATTGTTCAAATTCATCCATTAATCTCAGTTTACTGATGCAAATTATTCAGACTTCTATTTTACTTACCACCCAGAGATATTTTGGAAGTGAAACTTCAAATTGTCACTATTGTTTTTGTTTTTATTTTGTCTTGTAAGTCATTCTTGGAACAGCAACAAAAAGGGATTATGTAAAGCTGAAAATTATTTGAGAACCTCAATTAATTTGTCCCAGATAGGGCCAGTTCCCAGGTGATTCTAGTGTGCCTGAAAGTTTAGAAACTACTGACTTGTACAATGAAGGGGTGTTTATTATGAAGGCTACTAATTAATACAGATGTATTTTGTATAAGTTAATGCCGAATGCAACTAGATTACAGCACAAATTGCAACCCGGATATAAAAAGGATTGAGAGAACCTAAGGTGTCTTTTTTCTGCCTATTTGCTTCTCTCTTCTTGTTGTCTTTACTCTCTAAGATTCTTCTGCTACTTAGTCCACATGACTGAAATAGGACTGCAAATAATTTAGAAATTGAAGGTTTAGCCAGGACTATCCTGTAGCATCTTAGCCCTAATTGCAAATTGATGGGAGAATGTTATTGAGTACTAGTGAATCACATACATACCCTTAAGACCACTCAACTTTAGCATGAGGCTAGTGTCATGTTTTGTTAAGTGGCTATATCATGAGTATAGGTATAAGTAGATGGAGATAAGGGAAGAGACTATAGTAGGCAATCACAATGCTGATTTTAAAAAAAAAAGCAAAAGCCCTGGGATTGTAACTTGAATGCTCTAATTTCAGTACTATGGATGCAGTGTCACATTAGAACCTGGAATATGTAGATTTTGATTCTGAGCATGCAAATGCAAAAAAGGCAATTTGAAGATTAACCTAAACTACTAATTTTACCAACACTCTATCACTTAACTTTTCATATATCCAAATAATGCTCTTCAATTGAACACTGACTTCACTCTCATGATCACTTTAATTATCACGGATATATCAGTGATGGATTTCTCCCCTGTAACTATATTCAATTACTGATTATGCTATGTAAGTAGTACTTCTTTCTTATTTTGTCCCCTTATGATGTCATTATTTATAATCATGGTATGTTTTTCCCATTCAGTCTTTTAAAATGATATTCCTAAGTAAATGGGAAAATATAAATAACACCTAAGTGAGATTCTATTCAGTCAATTTTGGTAGATTTCTTTAAAAATATATATTGGCAATTAAAAATACAAAATTAAGTCCGAAAAGTAATATTTATTGATGTAAAGTTATAAAATCACAAAATTACCATTTTAAAAATATGGAAAATATCATAAACATTACAAAAGAGAAAAAACACATTATTTTAGCAATAAATTATATAATAATACTTCATAATACTTTATAATACTTTATTTCTACATATTTTGACCCTTATTCCTTGACTGCCTCGTCCTGTGTCATAATCCATCAATTTGTTAATGCACTGACAGTTGTATATTAAGTTCCTACTATTTGCTAAGCACTACATTTCTCTTTGCAGTTACAACTCATGATGCAGCTAGCATTATGTAAATATAGATGGCCATATTTGGCCTTCCAAAATGACAGAGAGAAATATAAGGCCTGAAAATGTCCATGAATGCAAATACATAGTTAAAATATAGATCTTTTAGCAAAATAACATTTAAAATGCCACAGTTCATTAACATAAAATCTTTGCAAAGGATATAGTACTTAGCATTATTAAATGGATTCCAATGACATGTCATTTTATAATGAAAGGGATTTTCCTTTTGCTTCTGTGTGGGAGAAGAGAACTTCAGAAATTCATTCTTAAATTTCTAAAAATAATATTGAGAATATTTCTATGTATTCTTAGGAATTGATGCATTAGCTTAAAAACTGAAATGTACAAATGATGATGCTGAGTTGAAATTTTACTTAATATTTAAAATTTTTTCATTGTACTCTATTGTTTATAAATTTCATTAACAAATAAAAAACTCAATCATTAAAGGAAGACAAGTCAAAAATTTTAATTTTCTTTTGCTACAAAGAGCCATATGTTGCCGTTTTAACATTAGAAAAGACAATGAAGACCATTGAGATTTTAAACAAAACTTTGGTAAATCTAGCTGGGGTGAAAAAAATTAAATTGGTTAATTAGTTTCATAGTGAATCTATTTTATGATATACTTAATCATGCCAAAATATTTACTACTCAGCATTAGCACCCATCGATGCAAAATGAAGATGTGATATATCATTTTAATGCTGAATATAATTGTGTATCCAGCTGTGGCACTCAGGAAATTTGAAAACTTTTTGTGCAGGATTTGCGTTTTATAGGGGAGAAGATGGAGGAAGAGAAAGACACATGGATACCCTTACCAAGCAACCAGATGTTTGATCTGGAACTTTGCATAAAAAGTTAAGTGAATATTAAAAATGGATTGTGTACATGCACTTTGAATAAAACAATCTTTAAGGCTATCTTTATGATTGAGTTGATGTCTTGCAGAGAAGAAAAATAAACTTTCAAGTCTCTTCAAGAATTTAAGGATAAATATGCATCTGATTTTGTTTTGGGAAATGTTGTATTCAAATATGCATTTCCAGCTGTTAGAAAATTCTGAAAGGAAATTTTTATCAACCACTAAACACCAATGTGCTTCAGATACCCTCTTTGGATTTGCAAGGTGCTAAACCTGTGTTTTAGTCAGCTTTTTCACTGCTTTGCCTAAAGGACCCAACCAGCACAATCTTAGAAGAGAAAAGGTTTATTTAAGGGCTCACGGTTTCATATGTCTTGGTCTATAAAAGTCCAGCTCCATTCCTCGGGCTCAAAGATGAGGGAGAATATCATGCTGGAAGAGTGTGGCAGAGGGAAGCAGTTCATAGCATGATCAGAAAACAGAAAGAGAGACAGAAAGTCTCCACTTGCCAAATACAAATATATACACCAAAGCCATGCCCCAATTCCCACCTCCTCCAGCCATACCTTACCACTTCAATTACCTCACAGTTAATCTCTATCGGGGGATTAATTCACTGAATGGGTTAAGACTCTTATAACCCAATCATTTCTCCTCTGACCCTTCTTGATTTTGTTTCACATGTGAGCTTTTGGGAGACACCTCACATCCAAACCATAAAAACCTGTACTAACAAATCCACAAAGTATCAGTTGTTCAAAGTCACAGTCTTTCTGTGACTTCCTTTAATGGTGAGCATTTTGGAAGAATATGTTTCTTCAAGTTGAAACTTCTAACTCTTTGAGACCCATACAATCATCATAGTCAAAAGACCATGAAAAACCTGTATCAAGATTTAATCTAAATGAAGGATCTTGAACAACATATCCTAAGGCATTTATATAAATCTGAACCTTGCTTTCTGAGGTTTTTAAATCCAAAGCTACAATCAATATTGGGGAAAAAATTAGTTATTTCAGATTTTTTTGATAATAGCATAGAAGTAAAAAAATATTGATTTGTTGGCAGAATCTATCAATTTTTACTGAGATAATTCCATACTGTCTAGACTTGTAGCCATGATGGGCACTTTGTTTTTCTAAATAATTCATCTGTTTTGACTTCTACCCCATATTCTGATTTTTGACATTTAAAATATTTTGGACTTCTTCAAGTAATTTCTGCCTTAAACATTTTTGAATTTGAGGAGACTGCAACTCAAAACTGTGGTGTGAGAAATACTTCATGGCATGTTTGTCTCAATATGAATGAATACTAAGGTAGTGAATTGTGTCTTTGTTACTTTCTAGAATCTATATTTTGTGCCTTATTTAGAGCCGGAAGTTTCCTGTCTTTCACCAAAACTGCGGAATACACTTCCTATTCTTTATCTATAGAAAGCCCACCAGAGCCCCACCTTGAGAGCAAGACACCATGCTCCACAATTTATAAGGTCCACACACTACAGAGTTGTCTTTTAGATTCTATCTTCACTTCTACCCCTCCTCCATTGAATATTCCATCTGCTTGGTAAAATTTTAGTTACATGCCAGTGTAAATGAGCCATATTAAATAGGCAATTCACTGACATTAAAAGCTAAGTGATTAGGCCTGGAATGGTGGTGCATGCCTGCAACACCCATGGCTTTCGAGGCTGAGGCAGGAAGACTGTGAATTCAAAGCCACCCTCACCAATGGCAAGGCGCTAAGCAACTCAGTGAGACCCTGTCTTTAAATAAAATACAAAAAAGACTGGGAATGTGGCTCAGTGGTTGAGTGCCCTGAGTTCAATCCCTGAGACCCCACCCCCCCCAAAAAAGATGATTGATTAGTACCCAATCTTTCCTGTCAAATTGATATCTGAACTGAGTTTATTTCCAAACTATATTCTAGCAAGATTGATTATAAAGTGTGTTTTTATGGGAAATATTTTCAGAAGACTTAAAGTTCAACTATAGAAACAAATGAACAATTTGTAATATTGACAGATTTTTACTTCAGACAGGTTGTGAGTAGTTTTACAAATGTGATAAATCTCCAAAATAAATTTGACTTCTTACTAGATATTCTGATTTATCTTCTGTTCTTGCTTGACTTGGAAAGAAACTGCACCCAAAGTATGAGCCAGCAAAGTCTTTTGAGAACCTCTGAGCAAAGCCCTCTGAAACCCCAGAAACCACTGAGAAAAAGGTGCCAACGGTCAATCACAAAAGGACTTCTGATTCTCAGAAAACCACTAAAGAATGCTACTACCAACTAACAATAACAAAAACATAAAACAAACTTCTTTATCTGATAAACATGAATAATTAGGTTTTAAATTATTTTCAAAATAAAAATCATAGCAAATTAATGCTTAAGAAATTAACCTTGGGAAAATCATACTGTGGACATCTTAGGAATGTCAAATTTCTGAAGAAATTCTTCAAATAATGTGTTTTATTAATATAAAATTTCCTGTATGTTAATGCATGATGATACTCTAGAAACTGATGACATTCCTTGAATGAGTGAATCCTCTGTCCTCCATTTGAACCGAATAAATCTTCAGACTTTTTACCTCTTACCAGACCATGCTAGTGGATGTTGACACTTCTTCAATTTCTTCCCTAAGTGAAGTCAGAATTCCACCTTTATCAGTCAATCAATCTGCCAGCAGAGACTTCTGTCCTCCCCCCTGTATTCTCTAAGTTAATTCAGACTTCATAGCCCACTAAGTGAGAGCCAGGCAATAGGGAACTGAACAAAAAGGCCACCTTTCTCATGCTTTTATACTCTAGAAATGCCTGTCTAAATGATGATCATTGCCACTTATTAACAAGCATCCGATGTCAGAGTACATTCAGTATGGGATATAAAGATATCCCTGGACTTATTAACTTGCATTCCTGAGCTTTAAGGGAAAGAATTTCATCATTTTGGTCACTAGAGGAAATAACAAGAAAAGACATAATTATTACTGAAGGTTATAACAAATTCAATTCTAAAAATAATGCTGAATATTCTTAATATTTAATAATATTTTGCTTATTCTTCAAAACTGCTTGTGATAGTTAAAAATTTTGGTTCAAGAAATGCTTATTAAAACATTGCATATCTGAAAATTTGAATATTTAGTCAGTCAGATCTTTTTATTAAGAAAGAAATTATTTGACTTTTGAAAAAAAGGTAATTAAAAGAAATTATTCCCAAATTTTGTTATCATTTCTTTCCTTTGGAAAGCAATTTTGCTTTTGTGTGTGCTAGGAATTCCATTTCATACAAGTTTTTGTAAAACTCTTCCTAATTGTTTTTGTTCACTGGTGGGGTGAAATAGTTATTGATTATTATGGTTTGGATATGAGGAATGCCACAAAAGGTTATGTGTGAGACAATGCAGGAATGTTCAGAGGTGACATGATTGCATTATGAGAATTATAACTCAATCATTGGGTTAATCCACTTGATTGATTAATAATTTGCGTAGATTATTGGGAGGTAATTGTAGACAGGTAGGCTGGAGGAAGGAGGTCTCTGAGACATGCCATTGGGGATTATATTATTCATGGCTCCTCATGCACACTCTCTCCCTAGGCTTCCTTGTTGTAATGAGCTAAGCAGCTTTCTTTCTGCACTCCCCTCTGCCATGATGTTATGATCCAGAGCAATGAAGCTAACTGACCATGGATTGAACATATATGATGAAAATCTGACTAGCACATCAGTTGTTTTGCTCTTTGTTTGATTGTTGGTTTTATCAAGAAATAAGCTACATGAAAGATAATCATATATTCATCTTTTCCTCTTAAAATGGAATCACCTACTTCTACTTGATTAGAAATTACAGAGCAGACCAGTGTGTAGCTCAGAACACCTGCTTAGCATGAATAAGTTCTTGGGTCGAATCCCCAGCATCAAAAAGAAAAAAAAGAGGGAAATTACAGAGATAAAAGGCACTAAGGCACTATGCACATACCAAAACAATGAGACACAATTATGCCTTTGGTTTTGCAGATAACAATCTCATCTATTTTGTGAAGGATCAGGCTGGGGAATATAACTTAACACTGAAGGAGTGCCTCTGATTTAAGAAGGCTGACTTGTACACCTATTCCATAAAGCAGCAGTAACTTGTTTTCTTTTCTTGGGAGAGGGAAAGACGCATTTCAATTATAAGCAGCATTGAGATTTGTTAATAATGGTTATCTTTATATTTCCTTCCTAATACAACTTTGGAGTATAACTGGCATGATACCTGTCCATGGTAACTAACCATCAGATGTTCATTAATTTTAGTTGTGGTAGCAATGTAAATATGTGAATTTCTATATGTCTCATGGCTCAAGATCAACTGTGTATCATGTGTCTACAGAAAGAAATGATTTGTGATACATCAGGTGACATCAGCTCCACTGAGTAGAGAACCTGCTGGTCTGTTCCTTCCCCACTCTCTTTTTCTATGCCAGAATTATGTCTCATCCATGGCATATCCTGAATAATATTTCCTAGAAATATGTGAATGAATGAAGATAAATTTCAAAGTTTCTTACATCGTGTCTCAGAATTACCTCATGTTACTCTTGATTGCACACCTGAAGAATGATCTTGAATCTGCCACTGCTCAAGCAGCCCAGAGGAATCCCCATTCACATGACTGTGGGAGAAGGACCCTAGAGGAGAGAGTATGAGGAAAAAAACTTCTGTAAGTAAATAAAGTACTTGATAATCTTTGCCTGGGGATTTGCATGTTGATCCTACAAGCATACCTGCTCATTTTAGCCTAATCTTAAAGGAAAGTGCCACATGCATAGTCTTATTTTTATCTTTAAAGGAAAGTGCCATGCTCAGGTGACAGGCACGCAAAGATTTGGATGGATTTAAAATGTTAATATGTAGAGAATTATGGATATTAAACAGAAGCTGGAAACTTGGGCCCTTAGTGTTGCTCACTCTGCAAGACTAATCAGATGACATTTCTCAAGTTATTGATGTATAAAATGAGATTTTCCTACCATAGCTCCTTCTGTGTGAAAATGCTCATTATGATTTAGGTTGAAATGAGAGCCATACAATGTGTAATGTGCAATTAAAATAAGGTAATACCATACATTATCCAACAGTTTTTAGATGATCTATTTATGATTTGTTTTTACTTATTTCTCTTGAAGGAACAGCATGCTGTTGATACAGCATTTTCTATACCTTCACTTAAAATATGCAATGATTAAATATCCCAATATAAATGACATTACATGAGAAAGTCAGTAGGATAATTATTAGATAAATAAGTGTTATTATGAACGAGGATATTTTAAGAACAGATTTATTTTATTATGGCTTTAGAAAATATATACTTAAAAAGCAATGAAGAAAAATTATTATGGGACAATAGTGACAGCCACATATTTGCAACTGTATGTATTCTATGCCCCCAATTCAACAAATATACCAAGCAAACAAATATATGAATTAAATATGTCTTCTGAATACCACATTAAAATATAAAAATCAATTGTACTTCTACATACTATCAATAAGCATTAATAAATTGGATTTAAAAAATAGCTTATAACAACAAAAAAAAATCAAATATTGAGAAATAAATCTAACAGAACAGTGCAAGATCTCTGTTCTGAAACCTATAAAATATGACCAAGAAAAATTAACAAAGTCTATTTGTATCCCTTCTTTGGAGAAATGTCCATTTAAGTGATTTGTCCATATTTTTTAAATTTGGCTACTTGGGTTTTAGCTACTGAGTTGAAGGAGTTTCTAATATATTTTAATTTATTTATTTTAGTTAGGTATATATGACATCAGAATGCAATTTAATTCATTATACACAATTGCAGCACAACTTTTCATTTCTCTGGTTGTATACAATGTAGTGTCGTACCATATGTGCAGTCATATATGTACCTAGGGTAATGATGTCCATCTTATTCCACCATCTTTCCTGCCCTCATGGCCCCTCTCCTCTCCTACCTCCCCCCTTTGCCCAAAGTGCCTCCATTTTTCCCATGTGCCTCCCACCCAATTATGGAACAGCATCCATTTATCAGAGAACACATTTGGCCTTGGGTTTTCTGGGATTGGCTTACTTTGCTTAGTATGATATTCTCCAACTCCATCCATTTACCTGAAAATGCCATAATTTTATTCTTTTCTAATGCTGAGTAATATTTCATTGTGTATATATACCAGAGTTGCTTTATCCATTCATCTGTTGAAGGGTATCCAGGGTGGTTCCACAGTTTAGCTATTTTGAATTGAGGTGCTATAAACATTGATGTGTCTGTGTTAGTATAGTATGCTGATTTTAAGTCCTTGGGTATAGACCAAGGAGTGGGAAGCTGGACCAAATGGTGGTTCCATTCCAAATTTTCTAAGGAATCTCCATACTGCTTTCCAGATTGGTTGCACAAATTTGCAGTCCCACCAGCAATGTATGAGTGTGCCTTTTCCCCTACATCCTCATCAACACTTATTGTTGTTAGTATTCTTGATAACTGCCATTCTGACTGGCATGAGATGAAATGTTAGAGTAGTTTTGATTTGCATTTCTCTGATTATTAGAGATGTTGTACTTTTTTTCATGTATTTGTTTATTGATTGTATATCTTCTTCAGAGAAGTGGCTGTTAATTTCTTTGGCCCATTTATTGATTGAGTTGTTTGTTTTTTTGTTGTTAAGCTTTATATATCCTGGAGATTAGTGCTCTATCTGATGTGCATGTAGCAAAAATTTGCTCCCAAAATGTAGGCTTTCTCTTCACCTCATTGTTTCTTTTGTTGAGAAGATGCTTGTTACTTTGCATCCTTCTCATTTATTAATTCTTGATGTTATTTCTTTCACTTTAGGGGTCTTGTTAAGGAAGTCGGTACCTAAGCTGATGTGATGAAGATTTGGGCCTACTTTTACCACTATTAGGCAAGGAAATATCACTACAGACACTATTAAAATACAGAAGACAATTAGAAACTATTTTGAAAATTCATACTCCAGTAAAATAGAAAACCTCAGACACCGACCAATTTCTAAGGCTTATGATCAACCCAAACTGAATCAAGAGGACATATACAATTAAAACATATCAATTTCGAGCAAGGGAATAGAAGATGCCATCAAAAGCCCTGGATTAGAAGGATTTACAGCTGAGTTTTACAAGACCTACAAAAAAAGAATTAATACGAAAACTCCTCAAGTTATTCCATGAAATAGAAAAGGAAGGAACCCTTCCAAACTTATTCTATGAATCTAATATCAACCTGATACCAAAACCAGGCAGAGATACATCAAGGAAAGAAAATTTCAGACCAATATCCCTGATGAACATTGATGCAAAACTTCTCAATAAAATTCTGGCAAATCACGTGCTAAAACATATTTAAAAAAATAGCACACCATGATCAATTGGGGTTCATTACAGGGATGCAATGTTGGTTCAACATATGAAAATCAATAAATATAATTCATCACATCAATAGACTTAAAAATAAGAATCATATGATTATATCAATTGATGCAGAGAAAGCATTTGACAAAATACAGCACCCTTTCATGTTCTAATATATTTTTAAAACTAATTCCTTATCAGATGTATTTTGCAGATATCTAACAAATATGTGAACAGATGCAAAAAAAGAAAAAAGAAAAAATACAAAAACAAATGAAACAGGGAAATTCTGAAAGATGTTAGGCAAGTATATGACATTGGTTATGGTGATGGTGTCACAGTGGTTGTATGTGTTAAAACTCATCAAATTATGCACATTAAAATGAATAGTTCTTTTTATATCAATTACACATCAGTGAAACTGTTTTTAAAAACAAGCAATCAAATAAATACGCATTTAAAGTCTGAAATTAAGGGAGAAATATAATGAATTGTGATAATGACATTGATAATATAAGTTTTGTCTAAATGGAAACTGAAACAATGAAACATCTGTCATGCTCCTAATTCTGATCAGGATTTGAAACAACCCCATGCAATGTTGTTGTTGTTGTTGTTGTTTAATCCTCCCTGAGATGGAGATTGTCTGCTGCCTGACAATATCTGTAATCATGATGCCCATGACCCTCACAGACTAGAAACATGGATGTGAGCATGAATGAGTTTAGTTTGTTATACACCCATTGATAATAGGGGAAGGGACAGAGTAGCAGTGGTTTTTCTATTGATTCCTCACCTTTAATTTTTTTCCTACATGCAGTTGTGAAATATGAGTTTACCTGTACATTGTGACTTATTGCAGAGGATAAATACGATATTTGCCATGTTAATATCAGTATATTTCCCATAAAATTCTTAGAAAGTCATCTCCTGTTTTCTTTGTGTGCAGATGTGGAGGTTGAAGGGAGACATCCTTCCAGCAACAGTGTTTTCCTTGAAGTACTATATCAGCTGTACTTCTGATAAGTGGGGGAAGAATCCTTATTGTCAGTTCTCAAAAAAGAATTTCCACTTTTCACAAACAGGAATAAGAGTTAAATCTCTCTCTGAACAAAATGCCAAATAAACTCAAGAATAAAAATAGACACATGCACACACACACACCAAAAGAATAAAATGGAAAAAAAAAAAAAAAAAGAGAAGAGATGAACCTGTTTTTAGGTCATAGCTAACAAAGAAAGGCTGCATCTTATAAAATTCTTTAGAATTATCTACTATTCATATACATTGCTTAAAACTGATTGCATATAGACTAACAATTAAATGAGACATGAGGATGTTGTCCCCTTACCTCTCCACTGGCAAACATAAGAATTGACAGAGAGGAGAAAAACAATTAAGATATTAGTCAGAAAGTTTAAGAACGATGGAGTAGGAAGCAAGAGTGGATGAAAATTTCTTGCCATATTTTTGAAAGATGGAAAAATGGTAAATGACCACAGAGTTGAGGAAGTTAAACATGTTTCTATAGAGGCAAATGCCTTCAAGATGTGATATTATTAGCTCTGCAGATTGAGCAACAGTCTCAGAGCCCAAAGGCACTATAGAAGGGGCATGTGAGATGCACAGATTACATTAGTGTCTGTAGATAGCCTTCCAGATTCAATCTCTACTCACCCAAAGGTGGCTATTCTACCTCTTCAGCAACAGGAGAGACAAGGTGTTTTATTCTATAAAGCAAAAAAGAAAAAGGACTTGAGGTCCCTAAGCAAAGAGGAAGAGAAGAAGCAGGGACTGAAAGAACAAATTTTGTGAAAGTATTCATCATGAACTATAGACCCTCCACATCCTCCTGCCTGACCCCTACTACTTTCAAGGAAGATTGCCATCCAGGCAAATTACAATCCCCATTCTCAGGAGATGCAGGCAAGAGATGGAAGACATTTGCCCTAGAGAAACTGAAAGATCCCGAAAAAAGATCTTTTCAAACTGAACTTACATCTTATTGCATTCATTTTGAGGGTTACCTAGAAGTAATATTTTTCTTAACATCTCTGATCAATGACATTGAATACTGACATGATTTGCAGGAGGGCACGCTGACCATGAAGTTACTATAGACACTGCATTGTCTGCCCTACAGCACCACCACACTCACTTGCTCTAAATAGATGCTAATAAATATTTTCTGAGTCTATTAACAAATTCTGTCACATACTTGTCAAATCTCTGCTATCAAAAATCACAAAGTGTTGGAAGAAACTTCTGTAGGTCAACTAATATGTTCCCTGGGCACAGTAATTTCTAAACCAAGTTTTCTATCACATTTCTGCACAATGTCAAAATACAAGCGAACAAACCCACATGGAACTTTAGGGCTTTTATATTTTTGCTTCAGTGAAGCTAAACCAAATTATTTAATAGCTTAAAGTCAATCTCCTATCTTTTCAAAATTTCAGCATCAGCATTCATGAAAGGTTTTAGTGGAGTTTCAGTTTAACAACTAAAAAAGACACTGGTAGTCTGTGTATCCATGGAAATAGGAAATGAGTAGACTTTTTGATAAGATTATGCTATCTTTGGGATAGGTCATAATGACACCTAGTGAAAGGAAATGCAGGACAGAAAAGGGCCTCAAGCAAACCTGTCCTCATTAATTTTATCTCAACTTCATTGCTCTCATTTGTCATTGGCAATGCATTCTTTAAAGCTTCAGCTCCATGAGAAAATATCCAGTTGCTTCTAAAATTAATTTAAAGTTTCAGCTTTTATGGACTATTTTGATAACTCACTTCCTATTTACAAGAAAGGGTTAAAGAAATCTAATTAAATTTGTTTCTTGCTTATATTTCATTTTTCAGTTTTAGAATACATTATTGCACTTCTTTCCCCTGGTTTCTTTAGTTAAGCAGCCATCTTTCTAAAGCTCTCCAGTCATATATGCTACCTCATTGATTCCTATGAGAATTAAATAAAATAAAGTGCAAAAAGTGCTCAGCAAAGTGCTGGTATGAGTAAGTACAATATTACCTAGTAGCTCTTTGGGTAATTATATTATTATCTTTCAATTTCATGTATTTTCCATTTAATGTCTATGACAAAACAAAATTCTATGTTTGGATTAAAGCATATAGAATCATCACGAGAAAATCATTTTCCTTTTAACATGATTTCTTTTTGAAAGTAACTATTAAGCTTCAAAGCTTAAGTTTACATAGTTACAATTTTGAGAAGACTGATTTTCATATTTATTTTCCAAAAATTGAAATTGAATATATTTAAGGTATACAATTGATACTGATATATGTACAGTGAATTTATTAGTAAAGTCCTGCTAATTAATGGAATCCCTTGTTGACATAATTATTGTGCTTGTGTGTGTGTGTGTGTGTGTGTGTGTGTGTGTGTGTGTGTTGAGACTACACGGGATACATTTTCTTAGAATTTCAAATAGCAGAGTTTTTTTAAATATAGGCTTTATGCTACACTTTAGATCTCAAGACCTCATGCATGCTGAAATGCTGTATGAAATGCTGTACCATTTTATCCTCCACCATCCCTGTTGACTACTTCTGTATTCTCTCTGCTTCTAAGATGCAAGAAGATACCTTATAGAAGTAGAATCATTCTTGATGAATCTCATTCCCCAGTAATTCCTTTTCCCTCCTCTCTACTAGATCTACTTACTCTACTCTGCTCTCACAATTTCTTTATCTACTCAACCATCAATACCACAGATACTTAGATTGTTTACAAATCTTGGCTATTAGTAATAGCCAATTGATTAATACTGGAATGAACAGGGGAGATACAGAAATGTCTTTGAGAACCTACTTTCAGGATTTTAGATGTATACTCAGAAAAGCATTGCTGGATCATGTGATTTTTTTTCCCCAACATTTTAGGAATTTCCATACTGTTTTTCATAATGACTCCACCATTCATAATGACTCCACCAAATTATTTTACTACCAACAAGTTACGAAGTTTTTTTGTTCCATCAATATCCTATTACCTTTTAAAGTAGTGCCAAGAAAATACTTGCTACCTGTTGTTTGTCTTCTTTGAAAAACAGTTTATTAGGAGGTATTTGTCTCTTTTATTCCCTAAAACTTGATATAGAAAAATAAACAATTCATAATTCAGTTGTATCAATTTTTTTACTTAAATATGCTCATTAGCAGACTTAGCTGTTCTAGAATATTTACTCACTCTCTCTTGCTCAATTTAATTTCTTTGATAAAACTAAACACATTTTCATCTGTCTTTTATAATTAGAGTTACCAAACATCCTCATCTACCTTGAACACACTTGTTCTTTTCTATTCTATTTTCATGGCATTCCCTGTAGTTTGAATTTGCACTTGATTTTCCGTATTTTAACAAGATATGATAATGAAATGCTGCATTAATATATGTTACCAAGGCTTTGGCAGATTTCTGCACACTGACTTTTAAGTTTCTGCCTGTTCTTGACATTCTCAATTTAAAACTTAGTGAATTCTATACAACCACCAATGCTAACTAATGCCTTTTTTCCAAGATCATCCAGATTCAATACAATACTATACACATTTATTACACACACACACACACACACACACACACACACACACACACACACACACTCTATGGGTACAGATAGAAAATGAGAGAGTGTACTTTCTCACAAAACGAATATTTTGAAGATTGTCCATATGTATTACTAAATACAATACCTTGGACAGTTCAATTTAAGAACCGTAGAAAGAATTTGCCCTTAAGTGTTAATATATAAAATACTAGAAAACATTAAAGATGTCACAGAGGTTTTTGTTCATAAAACCCACTTCCTTCCAACATTTTCCCTGCTGATACACATTTTGTTCTGCATTCTTCTTAAAGTAAATATATGCTATATTAAATTATTTCTTTAGTACTACTACTTTTCCAGAATTTTCCTCAGTGTCTGTTTCCTAACATTTTAAATCTGCACCAAAAAATACACAAACATATTATATGCTGCTATTTTTCATCACAGCATTATAATTATACGTACTAGTTGGGTTCATCCCAACAAAATCCTTTTTCTCCCTCCCCACCTCCTCTCATTTTCCTTCTTCTATCTACGGATCTTCCTTCACTTATCTATTTTTTTATTGGTTCTTTCTACTTAGCCATAAAGTTGAAATTCCCTGTGGGATATTTATATATTCACATAGCATGATTTTTAAAAATTTATTCCACATTACCTTTCCTTTCCTGTTCCTCTCTGCCTTTCAATCTCCTTCTACTCTATTCATCTTCCCTAAATCTTTATGACTTTGCTCCTTTCCTCTGTCTTTCTCTTACTTTGCCCTACCTCCCACATGTAGGAGAAAATATATGATCCTTGATTTTCTGAGTCTGGCTTATTTTACTTAGCATGATGTTCACCAGTTCCATTCATTTACCAGCAAATGCCATAATTTTAATCTTCTTTATGACTGAGTAAAACTCTGTTGTATATATGCACAATTTCTTAATTCATTTATTTATTTATGGACATCTGAGTTGATTCTACAATTTGCCTATTGTGAATTGTGCTGCTATAAACATTAAGGTGGATGTATCACTATAGTATGCTGATTTTAGTCCTTCTGGATAAGTACCAATGAGTGGGTCAGATGGGTCATATGGTGGTTTTATTCCTAGTTTTTTGAGGAATTTCCTTACTGCTTTCCCAAGTGGTTGAACTAATCTTAAGTCTCACTGAAAATATAGAATGCACCTTTTCTCCCACATCCTCATCAACAGTTACTATTGTTTTTGTTCTTGATGATTGTCATTGTGACTATGGTGAGATGAAATATTTTGCTTTTTGGTGTTAAGTTTTTTTAAGTTCTTCATATATTCCTTAAATAAATCTCCTGCCAGAGGAGCAGCTGGCAAAGATTTTTACCTGTTCTATGGGCTCTTCCTTCACTCACTTAATCATTTCTTGGCAGCATCCAACTTCTTGATTCCTGGTTTCAAATACTGACTTATACAGGCCTTGTTAAAGAAGTCAGGGACAGCATCACCATGATGGAGTGCTGACCTTGTTTTCTTTTTTTTTTTTTTTTTTTAATATATTATTTATTTGCTTTAGTCGTACACAATGCATTTATTTTTACATGGTGCTGAGGATCGAACCCTGGCCGCGCACGTGATGGCGAGTGCTCTACCGCTGAGCCACAATCTCAGCCCCTGACCTTGTTTTCTTCAAGCAGTTGCAAGATTCTTGTTCTAATTTCTATGTCTTTGATTCATTTTGATTTGTCTTTTGTGTAAGCTGAGAGATATAAATATAGTTTCATTCTTCTGCATATGGTTTTTCAATTTTCCCAACACCATTTGTTAAAAAGGCTGCTTTTTCTCCAACATATATTTTTGGCACTTTTGGCTAAAAATATGTGGGTTTATCTCTGTGTCTTCAATTCTGTTCCATTGTCTTTGTGTCTATTTGGATGCCAATACCAGTGTGCTTTTGTTACTATAGCTCTAGTAAATTTCAGATCAGGTAATACCTACTACATCACTCTTCTTGCTCAGTATTGCTTTGGCTATTCTGGGTGACTTATTTTTTCAAATGAATTTAAGGGTAGTTTTTTTCTAGTTATGTGAAGAATACAATTGGTGTTTTGATGGGGACTGTATTCAATCTGTTGTCCCAGAGTTCTTGTGTATTCTGATCATGCTTTACCATTTTTCTTTTTATTGCATACTATGTACTCAAATTTATGTAGCCTGTCTTCAAGTCCTGAGTTCTGTCTTCAAGGTCTAAACAATTTTCTACACAATCTAATCTGTTAGTGATGCTTTGAAGTGCAAATTTAATTTGATTCATTGTGTCTTTGATTCCCACAAGTTCCAATTAGTTTCTTTTACATATTTCTATTTCTTTATTGAAATATATTCCATCTCCTATGTTTGTTCTTTTGATTTATTCCATAGATCTTCTTGCAGTTCATTGAATATTTTAATAATCAGTTTTATAACATTTTTTCTCTGGAATCTCATTTACTTCCAGATCTGTGAGATCCTTTGTGGGGGATGATCAAATTTGAGGGGATATTTGTTTGCCTGTTTCCTCATGTCTTCAGAGGTCATAGATTTGCATTTCAACTGAAAGGGATTCCCTTTCCAATTTTATGTGTATGTCCTTTTGTGTGTAGTTATCTTTGTTGTCCTAGAACTTCTCTGTACTTTTGTTATATAAGTAGATGTCAAGGGGTAGATCATGAAGTCTCCTTATGTTTATTCCTCCTTGGGGCCTTCTTGTTGATTTGTAAATTCTGTCTCCCTAGTTCTATGAGTTGAAATAATACTAAAGCATAGGTGGAGCTAGATCAAGTGTGAGATGAGATTCACCATTCATTACTTGGATAAGTTTGAGTATTTCTCAGCAGCAGATTCTCTACTCTGTGATATTAAAATATGCCAATCATTTTTCAGCCATATTAGAGAGAGAGAGGGATCCAGGGATAGCATCTGTTGATGTCAACAGATGTACTGCCTTAAGATAAATATCTGGTGTCTACTTTGAAATCTATGACACTATTCATAAACTATACAGGAATGGTAGGGTCGGAATTTGGCATTAGTACCAACAATAAAAACCTGTGAACTAGATCAGACATTTGACAGCAGGTGTCTACTATGTTATGCACTATGACATAATAATCACAATGTGAATGGGGTAGGAATTAAATAAACTATATTATTATATTATTTAATGGGATTATAGTTTCTTCAATAATAGAAAATAAGATAGGAAGGTGATGGAAATTTTGAAATATTTAAACAATTGACGAGAGGAGAGGCAGGAGGTAGGTGGCAGATGTTGGCTGTAAAGAGGAAGAAATTTTTAAAAACTAAAGTAATGATTAAAAAGGAGAAAGAATAAGTGAGAGGAAATAGGAAAATTTGGCCATTAGTGGGGAAGAAGAGTGTTGAAGGGGACATAGGAGGAATAGGAACCATGATATGAACAAACCAACAAACAATCCAAACCCTCATATAATTATACCCCACCTAAGTTAAATAAAAGTCTAAATAATTAACACGTTCAGAAGAAAGCTATTAATATAAAAATACAATTGTATGCATGTATATTTTTTCAAACCTATCCACACACAATGAGAACATATTTATACACACACAACACACACACATTTATGCATAATTTAAAAAAAGTAAAAATACTATATAATAATAAAATCATGTTTCAAAAAATTTTTAAAGTCAGAAAGTTTAAAGAAGAATAAAACCAAATAAAAATTGGAATACAGAGGGGAAAAAAAGAAAAAAGAGAAAGAGAAAACTTTTAAAGAGAATAAGAGGCTTTTTTCCACTGTGGTCAAAACTATTGGCAGGGATGGAATTTTATTTTTAATTTTTATTTGGCTCTTTTACCCTTGGGTCAAGGGCTTGTTAAGTTCAATGTCTATGTTCCTTAACTTAACTGCCAACTGGGTGTAGTGGCTCTCAGCTTCCAGTCCCCTTGTAAAGGTTAGGATAGACTAAGGAAGGCTGATGAGTTATATAATCCTATTGCAGAAGTGATACAGAGTTCTAGATTAGAATTTCTAGTGGCTGCAGTTTAGTCTTGGATGAATCTTAGATCTTTGTTGGTGGGTACTTGAGATTTGATCCATCCACATTTAAGAATTAGGGACTAACCCATGAAAGGTTTTAACTTCACTGCTATGAATGTGAATTACTGGGCATCCTCTCTGGAGTTCGGATGCTCCTGTGTGACCATTATAGGTGTCTTCCCAGTAGAACTTATGAGATGCTAGCAACAAAGGGCGTTTTTCCCTTTGGTATCCAGAGTCTATGTGAGCCGGGTATAATTTTTTCTGTAATGATGTCAGTCACTCTGGTTAAGGCACACTCTGCATGTCATAACATGACTATTGGCAACTTCCTTTAGGTGTTTCAGATCTACCTCTGCTCACTGCTGCTCAGCATTGATATGTGATTGGCAGGCTGTGCCCACAGTTGTTTTCTGGGTCATTGATCTCCGTTCTCACTGAATTATCCATCCTGGGGGGCCCAGCAAATTTTTGATGATTTCAATAAAATACTTTCCCCACCAACTCTGTGTTAATAAAGATTTGTCTATCTCTCTAAGCCACGAGGTCCCCTAATCCAAAATGAAAAGAAAAAAAAAAAGTTTGTTCTTGTTGTTATTCCCCATGCCTTCCTCTCTCTGTGTCTGCATTCTCCCCTCCCCTCAGTGGCCACTGTTGCCAGCCAAGCTGGTGCATCTCTAACATGTTATTTCTTATGCTCTACTCAAATTTCTGACTTTCTTTGTGTCTATAGTATCTTTTCCTATTGAGTACTTAGATTCAGTGAATTCCTTTTTTGTTTTGTTTTTTGTTTGTTTTAATTTTGTATATGACAGTAGAATGCATTTATACACTTTAATATATCATACATAGGTGGGATATAATTTCTCATTTTTCTGAGTGTACATGTTGTAGAATCACATTGGTTATGTAGTCATATATATATACATAAAGTAATAATGTCTGTTTCATTTTACTATCCTTCCTATACCCACATCCCTTCCCTTCCCTTCCTTCACGTCCCTCTATCTAATCTAAGGTAACTCATCTTCTCTAGTGCCCCGGCCCCTTATTGTGAATTAGCATCTGCATATTAGAGAAAGCATTCGGCCTTTGGTTTTTTGCAATTGACTTATTTTGCTTAGCATGATATTCTTCAATTCCATCCATTTACCAGCAAATGCCATAATTTCATTCCGTTGAATATATATGCCACAATTTCTTTATCCATTCATCTATTGAAGGACACCTAGGTTGGTTCCATAGTTTAGCTATTGTGAATTGAGCTGCTATGAACATTGACATGGCTGTATCACTGTAGTATGCTGATTTTTTTGTCCTTTTGGTATAAACTGAGGAGTGGCATAGCTGGGTTGAATGATGGTTCCATTCCAAGTTTTCTGAGGAATCTCCATACTGCTTTCCATAGTGGTTGTACCAATTTGCAGTCCCACCAGCAGGGTTGCCCTGACACAGCTGTTGTCCACTCTGCTAACTGACACAGCTCCTGCCCTGGACATCTCCTGGGTGATATTGCCCCCTCAGCTGCAATTGCAGACACTGCTGACACAGTTTCACTAAAGCTGCTGCTGACCCACCACCTGCTGCTACCAATCCCCACCACTACCGCTGCTACCACTGCCCAGAGAGCAACTGTAGGGGAGACTCCAGGTTTGGTTGCATGTGGCCGCACCCATCCTGGGAAGCCAGCCAGGACCTGGGGGCCAGGATGTCAGCAGGTTTACCACCACAACAGCTTCTGTCTGGGGACTCCAGCTGGGACTTGCAGGTCCAGTGCCTATGGGTTGGGTGGCATCTGGGTTCATCCTGCTGAGTGTGCTGGTGGCCCTCCATCTCCCTGCTGCTTCTCAGGGTCACTCTTTTACATGAGCATATGCTTGGTGGTTTCTCTGCAAGTAGGAGCAGGTTGAGATCTTGGGATGGTAGTGTGGCTAAGCCTGAGGTATATGAAGCCCAGATCAGTGGGATAGTTAGTTACTGGGTCTGCAACAGCTGATCTGGGCCTGGTGATCCCTAGAGGACATTGAATTCCCTTGTTACCCACATTGCTGAGAAGCAGACTTCCCACATTGTATCTGGTGCTGAGTTTCTGCTGGGGAGTACATCCTTCCTCTAATTCAACCCCCACCAAAAAAAAAAAAAAAAAAAATAAAGAAAGAAAAAGCAAAAGAGAAAAAGAATAATTAGGAGAGGAGGAAAAGTTTCTTGGGGGGGGGCAGTGCTTATGGTTTCAGAGACCTCAGTCCATAGATGCTACCTCCATTCCTTGTGGCCTGAGGTGAGACAGAACATCATGGCCAAAGTGTGTGGCAGAGGAAAGCCACAGGGAACATGAAAACAGGAAGCAGAGTGAGAGAATTCTCCCTACCACGGACAAAATATAAAACCCAAAGGCAAACCCCATCTCCACCCCCTCCAGCAACACCCTACCTGCCTACAGTTACCACCCAGTTAATCCCTATCTGGGGACTGATGCACTGATTAGGTTAAGATTCTCATAATTCAATCATTTCACCTCTAAATCCTCATGCATTGTCTCACATGTGAGATTTTGGGGAATACTTAATACATAAGCCATAACATCCCCCGCCCCCCGAGTTGCTATATTAAAGCATTTGTTCATAGTTACTTTTGAGTACAAGAGAATATACATGTCTAAACTTGGGATTTTTCTGAGAAAAAAGGGAGCTTTGGGCCCCACATTCTTCCAACATGTAGAATGTGGGTCTCTGGAATAATATACCTGTTTGGGTAGTTGGAAATTGGGGAAAATAATTTTTAATAAATGAATAAATTAATATTTGTTAAATGAAAATCATCCAAAACAATTGTCCTACTTTTTAATTTATTTAATCCAGTTAGGGTTAGATACATTAATCCAATTGGGTTAGTTTGTGGAAGATACATAAAACAGTCCTTGCAAATACCCAATAATTTAGAAATGAAGAAAGCATTTTCAGACTGGAATTGTGCTTTTGTTTTAACTCACCATTCACTTTCTGTATTTTTACCTGGATTGAAAAAGGCCAGGAATCTGAAGCAGTAAATTCTGTTTTTCCTCCTCATTTAGCAAACATTTATTGACTACTTGTTAGGGTCCAGATGCTGTGTTGAATGTCTTAATTAAATCCAGACAAAAGCTATAGAATGCTGTTTTGTGATCCCAAAACTCTAAATCATCTGAGAGATGGTTCAGACAAGTCATTGAAAACTGAAATGTATATATCCTGAAAATTAAAACTTATTCTGTCCTTCTGGAGGGTCAACATGCACAAATATGTGTTCTTGGAAATGAACATGTTATTCACACTGGAATAAAAAAGAACTAACATGCTTAACAAATATGTGTAATAATTTCCTTTCATATTTTGAATACAAGTTCATGTTTGATTTTGAAAATACAGATGGATATTTCAGGAAAAAAATGTGAGATTGTCCAAACAAAAGAAGAGCTCCTCTCCATCTAATGTCACTCATTATATCTTGTCTTAAAGCTTGTTCAATACTGCAAAAACATAGTTCTAATGTTTTTCCTGATACTGAAATGATTTGAGTTAGTATTGGCATTCTTCAGCCAAACATGTCCTTTCTTCCCTCCCACCTCCACCCTCCCTTCCTTTCCCTTCCTTCCCTTTCCTTCCCCTCTCTTATTTTTTGTTCGCTAATACTACTATATTCAGGAGAAGGAATACAACCCTCACTTAGGGGAAACAAATACTGATAACCCCTCTAGTTCGTTCCCTACCAGTATGCCTACTAGCTCTTAGGAACCTCAGAGGCTGTGGTGGAGATGAAGATAAAAGCATATCCTTTATAAGGTCACTGAATACACTGTGGTCTTTGCTTTCAGGCATTTGCTCAAAGGTACTCAGAACTAGTCATGCCACTCAATGCTATCTTTAGAGACCCCAACACCACCTTGTCTGATTTCCTTCATCTTTGGATGTTCATGTCTCTCTACTTCAAAAGACAGTGGGCTGATCCAAAAGACAGTCCCTGATCTTAATTAATCTTAATTTAATTTCTAATGGATTCAAATGTTCTTAAGTAGCTTTTCCTTACAATTTAGTGAGCTGCCTAATTGCGATAGAATGTCCAACTTTCTGTCTCTGGGAGGAAAAGTAACACAATTTGGGAAGATCAACAGCTTCCCAGGTGTCCTTTAGTTCCTCAGGCATTTTTCAAGTGATAAGGATTAAGATAAATGAATAGAAGAGCTCTGCCTCATAATGTTTCTCCTCCTCATAGCTCTTCTTTTCCTTTTGACTGGGAAATCTTACCCTAATATGTGAATTTCTCTGATTCTGTGCTTCAAGATTCTTGGAAGATGAGTGCTTGGTTGTTCTTCACTCCTATTTCTGATGGGTTGTCCCTTACTTATTGTTTTGGTATGACAGTGAATGCCTGCTTACATGCTTCTAACCAATTAACTCTGGCTAGCACAGAGGAGGTGTAGTGTCTTAAACTACAACTTCTCTCCTTCACTTTTCCAATTTCCCTCTTTCTCAATTTCCCCCAATTCCCTCTTTCTCAGAATAGTCAAAATTTTAGGCATTTCTATTCCATTGCAATCAAGCAAGTGAAAAGCTAATGCTTTAAGAGAACAATATATAAAGTATTTGTGTTTCCTGGTGCACATTTAAATTGCTAGGAATCAGACATTGAGGATAATTTCAAGAATACAGTAATTCTTGAGAAATGTTTTAATGTAGTATACATTTAATGAGGAAAAGGCATAATGGTGTTTGTTGAGGGTGGCTCGGGAGCACTGGAGGGAAGTAAGTTTTAGAGATCTTGAATAATGAACTCTCCAGTAAATGTTTTCTGTTTTATTATATATTATATATTGACAAGTATGGGAAAATTACCCCTGTTGTTCTTAAAGTAATTTATCCATAGTGTATGTAGAACTGCAAATAATGTAGTCATGGCTAAGCTGAAAAAACCACGTTGGAGTTCTTGTTCTTGGAAAATGTATTAAGTCTTTGTGAGCCTCAGTTTCCTCATTATTGTGGGAATTGAATATGAAAATATCTATTAAATTACTTATAACTCTTGAATGTTGGAAAAACATAAACAATGTGGTAGATATTAGCAAATAAAACTATCACAGTGTGGATTTTCATTTCTCTACCAGTGGACTTTAAAATTCTTTCAGGGAATTCACAATACTGAAGGTAGTAACAAAGTCAAATTCTATTTCATTTCCATATTCACAAACAAAATAATTACTTCAAAGGTCATGTTTTTAGATGTAATTTTCTCAGAACCCTCAAGTGCTTGTATCAGTGCATGCATAGTGTCATTTGAGAGCATGTGAGCATGTTCATAATTCATTTGCTCTGTCAACTGATCCCTCAACAGACTAACCTATGCAATAGTTTTCAACCATTAACAAGTTTTATATTATTTTTTATTTAGTCATGCATTTTGGGGGTTCTACAATGCATTAATGGTTAATGATAGGATACACATGTGATATTGGTATTGAAATGGGTAGATTACTGTCTTAAATGCTAAGGAGAGCAAGAGGTATCATACAATATTTCAAAAGGATTGGTAAATATTCAGTAATCACAAAAAAATATGTGTGGTAAAAATGCTCAGATCCCAGCCAGCATGTGCTTCTTCACTTCAGTGGTTCTTACTCAAGAGCTCAGGAATTTAGATTGAAATCCAGCACAGCATATATATATATATATATATATATATATATATATATATATATTATATAATATAAATATACACACACACACACACACACACACACACATGTAATAGTTCCAAATATAAAAGATAATTTGAGTTACAAAGACTTATACCTCAGTAGTCAACAGACTATTTCATTTGAATATATTGATGTAGTCCACTCAGACAACATTAGACATTATTCAATAAAAATCTTTTTAAAATTAATGTTTTTATCAGTTACCAGATAAACTATAGTCTTGTATTTAGTCTTTATAGGATCTGATGTGGGCATCATAATGCTCCTACTATATAACAACTGAATTTGATGTTTAATGAGGGAAATTATAAGAGAAAGACACCTGGGACTTCTTCAAAAATTACATTTAATATTTTTTGAAATGGATACATTTTTCTTGGGCACATTTAGGATTTCTGAAAAATAGAGACAGATATTAGAGATTATCTATTTTTTAATACTTTCATACTAAGGAAATAATAGCAACTATTATGTGAATAGTAAAGAATATAAAAATACATCAAATGGCAATGAAGGCAAAAAGAATAATAAAGCAGTAGTTAAGAATAAGTAAGATCTCTTTAATCACACTGCACTATGTATTCCAGCTCCTTATCTGACTAATGTCTGTCCAGACAAGTCATTTATAATTGCTAAGCTTTATTTTCTTATTTCCAAAATGATGAATCTAATAGAATGTACTTTATTGGTCTGTGAAAATTAAAAATAGAAATCGTGCAAATATCACAATACCTGGGATATAAGAAATTCTCAATTGATGTTATGGTTCTTGTTATTAGGATCACTGAGGGAGGAGATGACAAGAAAGCTGCATGCTTCAAAAGAATTATGTGTATGCAAATCAGCATCTCCCAAGCATCCAAAATTTGCCTCAAGTGCAAAGGGTGAATTTTTATTATGTCAACATTTTCTTCTACTAGGATTTTCATCTATAAGCCTGCTATATGAAAATGAGATATCCATAATTGTATAAAGAAAGCACAATAGTATAATTGAGGAAATAATTCATGTTTGCTTTAAAACAAATCTCATTTTTAGTACTATAATAAAATCCTTTCACAAATAGCATCAGGACAAATAATAAATTTATAAAACTAATTGGCTATACACAAACTGAGCTAATGAGTGTCATTCAGGTCAAGTCTTCAAATTACAAATAAATGTTATCGTTTATCAACTGAACTCTTTCTTCAATAAATCTTTGCTCTGTTTTTATTACTTCTGAGGCACATTGTTTGAGATTCCCTTCTGATTTAGTAAACCACTTTACCTGTGCCTGACCTCTCACCCAGTAGAAACTTCTACATTAAGACAGGAGCTAATGCAAATATTGCGTAATACAAAAAGTAATTTGGAGAGAGATCACAGTTCAGTTGCACTAACACAATCATTTTTCATCTCCCCCAAATAGATCTAGCACAGGAAAAGTGACTGATCAGTAGAGAAACTTCTTATAAACCTACCCAAAGAAGCCTTTATCTGTGTTTGCTAACAGAGATCACTCTCAGAGAGGACAGCAAGTTTTCTTTACTATTTGATTCATGCGATGTTTATGGGGATAATTCCCTTAAAAATCCAGCTTGACTTATGAACAATCTTCTGTGCTCTATTGAACCATTAAATCCAGAGAATTTGTGCATTTGAAAAACACACAGAGATAATAAAGGCATTCAGAAGAAGAGACCAGAAAAATTACTTCATGAGAAATTTTTCAGAGGGATGAATTAATATTATTGACAGAGGTCAACAATATAAGATTTTTCAACTGGAGATTAGAATAACGGCATACCTATGGTCCTGAGAATGAAAACTGCCCTGGGAAATGCATTTGTACCCTGTGAAGGACATTAGCATCCATGGCTCATACTTTCATCTAAATTTCTACCAGAAAATTCATTTTGTCCAAATTGTCTCACTTATGTTTTGTATTTTGTTTAAATATGTATTTCATGTGATTATTGTAAACTTCCATTCCTTCTGAAACAAGTCCAGAAATAAATGCAGGAATGAACAAATAAATAATGATACATAATGAACTAATACATAGTGCTGAATATGTCTACAAGTAAAAGAATGAGTACAAATAGAATGCATTATTTCATCAACGAATTTCCTCCAGAACAGGAAAGTGTGAAAGGATTTGGGCTTTGATAAGGAAAACAATGTTAAGTAAGGCAGAAACAAATGCCTAAATAATCACTTTTACAATTTTTCCAAGTGCCTGTCATGTATTTTTCTTCTTTTATTATCTTTGACTTTTGCCTTATATTTCACTTCTTTTTAAAGGCATTCATGTTACTCAACAGAGTTTTTAATATTATTAAGATATCAAGCCATCATAGGAATGTGATGTAATTAGCCATTCAAGTCATTCAGATCCCCAATATTAAGAGCTATCTATGGGTGAGATATGAAGATAGGGGTGGGGTACAGCAGAAGGAGACAGAGGAGCTAGCTGACTGTAAAGCCAGATGGGTGAGGGGATATGAAGAGAACCGATTACTCATTGAAGGTGCCAGGGAGAAAATTGATGACATGAAGTCATAGCACCCCACCATAAAGGTGAATAATGACACAGACACTTAGATTGGGGAATGAGAAGAAAAAGGTGCATGCAAGGTTCTTCTATTTATACCTGATTGAGATATGAAAAGAAAATGAGGGACGGGTTTACTAAAGAAAAATTCCAGACAGTTAAGCAATTTTAGGAATGATTCATTTTAAGATATTGCTATCAATTATTTATAAGGGATAATAAATAGATTTATAAGCAAGAGGTACATGGAATCTAGAAATACATAAATGCCCTACAAATTATTTACAACCTCGACAAGTCATAACACATGAACTGCCGCTGAAAACACCATTTGCTTGACTTTAAACTTTGCACCATAAACTATAAATGGACCAGTTATGGAGCATCAGCCATTTGTAATGTGTTATGCAATATTTAAAACCAACTAAATGTGTTTTCACTAGCTGCTGACCGCTTGGACTAATTTAATAAGAATTTCTAGTGCCTAATGATTTATTTGTAAGTGAAATGATCACAACTATTTAATGGCCTTAATATTGTAGATACAATACCATAATTTGAAATACAATACCATCACTTGGATTTAGTCCATGTATTTGACTATCAGGCATCCAAAATTTAAAAAATAAAAACAATGGCCAGAAAAATAATATACCACCTGTTAATCATATATTCTCATAGTTCTCTAGCTTGTCAGATTACTTCATCCCCTTTTTATTTCACATCTAGGAGATCTTTTAATATTCTTTTCACCTGCACATTCATTTCACAGCCCATTCTATACACACTTTTTAAATTTTCTGACCATTATGCAGAGGGCTCTTTGTTCTCAAAGGGGACTCTGTTTTTATTAATTATGGCAATAAACAAGTGGAAATATTCTTTAGTTATTCTGCTTTCTGAATGAATATCTGCAAATACTTTTCAGAGACTCAGAATCAAAGTCCCTAATGTCAATATCTGATTCTGTTTATTCTCAGGCTGGTGGAGTCTGTACTGTTTCTTTGCTCAAGACACACCCCTTGCCCAACTTACAATGTGTAGGAATGCACATAATGCTAGGACAACTATTCTGTAGTGATACCTATATTTTAGTGTCTTGTATAATACTGGAGAAGATTATAGAAATTTGGGGGTTTCTAATAATTTGCCTTTAAAAGTCCATCTGTTATAGATTTAACATGTTCTCTCCAAAATGCAGGACTTAAAAAAACATAATGGCCAATGTGATAGTATTATGAATGGGGCTGTTAAGAGGTGATTGGGCCCTGAGGACTCCTCCCTCATGAATGAGATTAAGGCTCTGATAGAAGAGGCTTCATGCAGTGTTTCCTTCCCTTTCTTTTCACTCTCTGCCATATGAGTACACAGTGTTCCTTTCCTCTGGAGGATGCAGTAACTAGGTACCTTCTTGGAGGCATAAAGCAGCCTTGATCTTGGACTTCTCAGGCTTCTAAAGTAAGAAAAGTAAATTTCTGTTCTTTATAAATTATCCAGTCTCAGGTATTCTACTATAGCTTCACAAATGGACTAAGGTACTATGCCATCACAATCTCTGATACCTTGGTTCATTAGTCAGAAAGAGCTAAGTTATGTTGTGGAAATAAAAAAAGAAATCTAAGATATTGCACTAAATACAAGTTTATCTCTATATGCCAAATATTAAGTTTCAGTGGATATTGTTAATTATAGACATTCAGGGACCCATGCTGGGGGATTTTCCTTTCTAAACCAGGGTTCTAACACATGTTTCTATTTCTATTCAATTTTATTTGTTATTATTATTTTTTGTGGTGCTGGGGATTGAACCCAGGACACTTTACCACGGACTACATCCCCAACCGTTTTTTTTTGTTGTTGTTGTTGTTGTTGTTGTTTGTTTTGTTTTTTTAATATTTATTTATTTGCTTTTAGTTGTACACAATGCGTTTTTATGTGGTGTTGAGGATCAAACCGGGGCCATGCACATGCTAGGCGAGCGCTCTACCGCTGAGCCACAACCCCAGCCCCCCAACCGTTTTTATTTTTAATTTATTCTGAGATGGTCTCCATAAGGCCTGTCTGGAAGTTGAGATTCTCCTGTGTGTGTGTGTGTGTGTGTGTGTGTGTGTGTGTGTATTCGGTGCCAGGGATAGTTTGTTAATATCGCATGTTATCAAAAATACCATAAAATATTGTTCAAAAAACTATCAAATTTCTGTAATACTATTAGTGTAGAAAACAAACTTATCTTTCAGCAGAGGAAATTATACTTGTGTGTGGTATATTAAAAGCACATATACTTTAGGTATGTAAAACCATGCTTTAATTTATTGATTTTATTCTACCTTGTGACTTTTAAGCTACTATTTCTGTTTCTTTAAATCTTACCATGAAAAGAGACTTTTAAATGACAGTTAATTTATTTCTTACACCAGTCATTCAATTAAAGGACCTTTACCAAGGTTGTTAGACTCTCAAATTTACATAATTTGACAGTTGGCTCATTTGATGGCCCTTACTTTAAGGATATCATCTCTGTTAGTTGTCGATTTTATTGTTTTAAAATTATGCTTATGCTGCTGGAAACTGCATAATGAATAACTCCAAAATCTTAGTTAGAATATGAGGCAATAAGACAAGTAAGTGCTTAATTCACTTTATTTCAAGTTACCTGAGCTTCTCTGTACCCTTAAAACTCCCGACAAAGAATAGGTCCTGAAAGAGTTTCAAAGTTGCCTTAATGAATACCTTTTCTCCTGTGCAATGAAATAATAATAATAATAACTTATGTAATACCAACACCATGGTTCTACCCACAGAAATTCTAATTTAATTAGTATTTAATAGGGCTTATACATAGATAGTTTTAAAAGTCGCCCATGTAAGTATAATTTGCACCCTAGTTCAGAGTGATGGTTTTAGTTAAATCGGTACCTTGCCATGATAAAAGTGGCTTTTGGCCTAGCAACACCTCCATAATATCAGAGGCTGCTGAAATGGGAGACTCTCAGGCTATACATCAAACTCACTTCATCAAAATCTACATTAAGACAAGATCTGCCATGTGTTTTACATGCATGTTAGAGTGCTATATCCACTGTATCAGGTATTAATGCCAAAGTGATGTCTGGTTAGATGAAAGGAGTTATATAACTGCAAAGTAACTATACCAGGAGTTGTTCTTAAAAATACAAAGTATCCAATATCTATGCTATAGGTGCAACTCAATATTGATCAGCATTTACATCATCTCTAGAGGTATAATACTTTGTATGTTAATGTTGAAACAGTTTTTTGCATATTGACTATTTATAGCTCACATGTAAGAGTAGAGTAATGAGAAACATGGAAAAATCTAGGTAAACCACCTGTGCTCACAAAACAAGAGAATAAAATTGACCTTTCTTCATTAAAAGGAAAAAAGTTGGAAATAAGACCTTTTGAATTTTATTAACATAATTTAAAGAAAATGTGCTCCAGATACAGAAAGTATTTAAACTTTATAGAAGTTATTTTTTATAAGAAATATATCTAAATTTTAAAAATCACAACATTGTATTAATAATATTTCAAGGAAATATAAAGTTGGGCACCTGTAATCTCATGTAATCTCAGCTATTTGGTAAATTTAAGAGGAAGAATCACTTGAGCCCAGGAATTCAAGACCAGCTGGAGTGGTCCCATCTTGAAAAAAAAAAAAAAGGTCATGAAAATATGGACTCCAAGAAGAAAAATTAAAAAAAAAAATAAGATGTTGATATGAAGGTTAAAGTAGTTGAGATGTAGCCAGTCATGCACAAAAAGCTGAAGAGCTAGAATAAATGATGAAACATTTCAAATGAATTAGATAAGCAGACATAAAAATCTGACACACACAAAAAGAGCAAAATGAGATGGCAGAAAATTGAAGAAGTGCTATACACGGTCCAAATGTTCCTTAAAATATGTCATAGAAACGGGCACAAAGATAAAACAGTGGAATTAAGACAGATATAAAAGCTTAAAAAATGGCACTGAGACCCATCATTGTTTGGCTAGGCTGAAGAACAGATGAAAGTGAATTAATTAGAAAAAGTCAAGAAACAAACAAAAAACTAGAAAATAGCGCAGGCATCTTTCTTACCAAAGTCACCATAAAGCCAAAGCAAATGTACTCTAACAGGCCATATCAAACATAGTACCCTCCAGAGGAAGCCATCAAATCTGTGATGCCTGGGCAAAACTTTGCTGGTGTCTCTGCTCTTCAGGGGTCTGCCATACTTTTGAGGTGTGACTGGGATTATTAAATGTTCACTTACATACTGTTCTACCTTTGAATTTCTCCTTATCCAAATTTACGTCCTTTGTATCTTTGTATGGGACACTAATATCTTTAGATTCATGTTTAAAATAATCTTTGGCCAGTTTCACTTGTCTGTATACATAAAAAAAAAACTGCTATCAGACTGTGCATTATTGTATTTTTTTAGCATAAGTCTTCCAAAAATAGGAATTCCTATTCTCTTATCACGTGACTCTGTTGACAATTTTTAAAAAATATTTTGGATATGTTTTAGTCAGCTTTTTTGCTGGTGGTGTGACTAAAGGACCTGACCAGCACAATTATAGAGGAGGAAGAGTTTATTTGAGGGCTCACAGTTTCAGAGGTCTTAGTCCATAGAAGGCTGGCTCCATTCCTCAGGGCTTGAGGTGAGGCTGAATATCATGGTGGGAGAGGGTGCAGGAGGGAAGCAGTTCACATCAGTGATCAAAAAGAAGGGACTCTACTCTCCAAACACAAATATTTACACCAAAACACACCCTAATTCCCACCTCTTCCAGCCACACCCCACCACTAAAGTTACCACCCAGTTAATCCCTATCAGAGAATTAAATCACTGATTTAGTTAAGACTTTCACAGCCCAATCATTTCTTCTCAGAATCTTCTTACATTGTCTCACACATGAGCTTTGGGGGGACACTTTACATCCAAACCATAAAAGATTATTTGAAAGTTGTAATACCTCATCCTCAACTAGAAAGAGCAAATGAAAATATTGGTCTCCTGAGTGGTATCTTTTTTTTTATATATTAATCTATGGTATAGTACATAAAATGTTGATATATTTTTATATTATCAACTATATTTCAGAATTTAATATTCATATCTGTTGATTCCTTTCAGCCCCATAACTTATAACTATAATTCTGCCAATATAGCTTCTACTGCAATTGCTACTGCTACTATAATCCCACAATTTATTCACAACTTAATGCATTCTGGATAACAAAAGAAAGTCACACACATGTTTTAATTAAATACTTAGAACAACTGTGAGGTAGGTATCATTACAATATTCTCTTATTTAAAGGTGAATAAACACATTTCTGCAAATGGTAGCCCATAAATATGTACAAAGTAATGAAAATAATAGTTAATGATTGCAAATGCTTATGGTGGTCCAATGACAGTTGAAAGCTTTACACATTAATTTACTTTTTTATTTTTTAATTTGAGACAGGGTTTCACTAAGTTGCTTAGGGCCTCGTTAAGTTGCTGAGGCTGGCTTTGAACTAATGATCCTTCTGCCTCAGCCTCCCCAATCACTGGGCTTACAGACATGCACCACAATGCCCAGGCAATTAATTTGTTTTTGCTAACTTGGTTACTGCAAGATGATTTTGACACTGTTTTTCAACTCAGATTTTCCTCAGATAGCAATGGTCTAGGACAGTGTTTTATAAATTGTTCCCTGTGGAGTACTCAGAGGGTGATATTGGTGTGCAGAATCAGGAAATGAAAAACAAGGAGGACCTAGTAGGCAGGGCTACAGTCAGTTCACATGAATTTAAAACAGAGAAAATCCCCTCGTGTGCACTTTATATATTGGACTTCTTCCAAATATTTTAGTTGAATAAATGTTTCCAAGACTTAAGAGTGTTAAAAAAAAAAAAAAAAAAAAAAAAAAAAAAAACCACGAAACTACTGATCCAAATCTATACCAGCGAGTGGCAAAGGCTAACTTTCCATACCACTTAAATCTGCTTAGCTTGTCTCTATTGTACTTTAATAAATTTTCATGAACTTAAAACTTTTCAAGCTATAATACTGAATTTGCCAAGAAGACAAACAAAGCATTACATGCTTGGCAAGGTTGCTTCTATGTCTTTAATGATGACAGACTTCCCAAGAATATCTGATGGACCCGATCTGCATAAACAAAAGGATTTATTTACCCAGGCATTTCTACACATAGGAAAGTGAATTGATTTAATCATTCCATACCACTCTGACTCCTTGGCACCTAGAACTTCAAGGGCCTCCTGCCTCGATGAGAATTGCCAAAAAGGAATGCCTTGGAAAGCACTAATGCAAAAGGATTAGTGAGCTAGTGCAGACAAAATGAATTATGCTTAGCACTTACAGGTTTTCTATGGGCCATAGCAGGATGAATGAGGTATTATTAGTACTGTACATTTTGTGCCAGAGGCAATATCCTGCACTGTAGTACTTTCAACTCCTTGACAGGCCAGCCTCCATAGTGTGTACTTGCAGGCTGATGCTGGTAGAAGCAAAGTAACACACAGAGACAAAATCCTTTAAGTTTTGCTGTTCCTTGAAATAAAGAACCATAAAAATCAATGCATTATGTTAATTTGAGAATCAAATAAAACTGTACTGTGGATTTTTTTTTTTAACATGGCTCCTATGGCTATTAATCCTCACCACAAAATCAAAGGGAGTGCTTAATCTGCCAAAAAAGGACTTAAAACACTCCAAGATACTTTTTAATTTTATTTTATTCTTTTCTTTTCTCATCACGGATGATTCCCATATTTTCAAAGGAAAAGACCCTCTTAGGAGTGGAAGGCAATGACTTTTCTCATGGCATTGATAACTGAAGCAGAGACATCCAGAGACAGTTTGCAGTTTTATGACTCTTTAAGGAAAAATGGTGAATTGTCATCTCTGCTCCCTCTAAATAGATGGCTTATTGATAGCAGGGAACATTATTTGCCTACATTAGCACAGAAATAATGCCCCATTTCAATATTGAGAAAACAGGGACAAGAAACAAAAGAGTGAGGACACTGGATGTTTATGGAAGTGATGCTTTGATCCATTGAGACCTAAATTGATATGTCATACACTTTGCCTTCATTAATGTGTATTATAACTCAACTTCCTGCCAGAAAGTTCCACATCATCTTCCACTTTTTAAATTAGGCACAGTAGACTAGACAAGGACATAACATTAGTTTGAGAAATATATTTGCCAGCAAATGGTTTTTATGTAAGAAAATATGTACCCCAAATATTTGAAAATTAGCCTATTGTAAACACTACAAATCATTTAAAAATTACCTATATCCTCACCAAGTGATGTCTGCTAGAGCATCATTTTTAAAAGTGTGGCACTAGATAATAAAATATTGCAGAATGCAGCTTTCACTTTCACTTTTTACCTATCAATTCGTGGTACAAGCCTGCATGCTTAGTAAGGAAGGTCAATCCTAATTGGTCAACTGTAACAGTCAATGAAATAGATTTATGCATCTACTTATCCATCCATTCATGCATCTGACACATTGAATGTCTACTCTGGGGTAGAGAACTGTGCTAGAAGCTGAGAGTCAGACATGAAAGCTGAGGTTTCTGCTCTTATGGGGCTGAAAAAAAAGAAACATTGACAGTAGAATTATAATAAGAGCTAAGGCAGAGGTAAATATCAGGCGCCATGGCAGCAGAAGTCAAGCATTAAATCAGTGAGTCCTTTAGTTTCAGTGACCAAATATTTCCAGATAAATAAGAGAGGAAGAATGTTCCTATCGTGGTGCCTTGCTTGGACTTGGAGCGCACCCTTTATCTGGGACTCCTCAGCCAAAGGCTTTCTAAACTCAGAGTTTATTGTCCAAGTCCTTGGAGAAGTTATCTTCATGGGATAATCTTTTGTTCAGCTCCTTTATACTTAAAGGATTTTTGTTCCCCTCTCCTTTCTCTAAAATCAACACTTCCTTGTCACAGCTTCACAGAAACTTCCCTTAGCTTCTCAACGTGCAGCCATAATTTCAGTTTCTACTGTCGGAGCTAGCTCCAGAGAGTGTACTCCTTATTTAAACTGACACTTGAGGCTCTACACCTTGCTTGCATTCTTCACACTCTTGATTTGCTTTTGTCTGCTCATTATAGTTAAAAACTGCACCAGTCCTACATAATATTAGAGCCCTCTTCTAAACCAATGACATGTCGGTATTGAAATTTCTACTCAATTTCAAGAATGCAAGGCTTTTAGCTCAGTGTTAAGATATTTTTAAAGCCATAATCATCCTTGAAATTTACTGTGAGATAAATGGCATGATATTACATGGTTTTCAAAGAGAGAACTTCTACAAAATTTTAAGTTTGTAATTACTTCACTTTGAAAGCATTCAGAAGTTTAAAAAAATAAAATAAAGTTTCTTGCAAGCTGCTTTCCCATAATGTTAATTGACTGTTGCATACCCCCCAAAATACTAGATATTCCCTGGATAGCATTTAGTTATTGCTTTCCTATTATCAGGAACCCTAGACACTGTCCCACACTGATTTTCCTTCTCTATATCTCAGAACAGAATTTCCTATTCTCATTATGTATTAATTCATAGAAAATTATATAATGTGCTTTTACTTACTTCTGTGCCTCTCTCTTGCATAGGGCAATTAAAAATTTCACATTAAGTCCACATAGTACCATATTTCTTAGTACAGTAATTTATTTAGGAGGCAGAAGAGCATGAAGTTCTATTTATTTTCAATTGAAAAGTGAGAAAGAGAAAAAGGAGAAGAAAAAGAGGACTCTTTGGCATTCATGCAATTAAATAATAACACTTTTCTATCTCTTGAACCTTTTCCTTTGCTCTTTACAAAAGGCAGTAAAACATATATTTTCCAGTGAATAATAATACCTTATTAGCCACCAACATTAATAATATCTGATTCCACAACATCTTGACAGTTATGATCCAATCAATCATCAATTGTTATTGGAGTCTACTCACTTGTTTAAACCATATTTATTCAGTAGAGTTACAAAGTGTCTGTCACCATGTAAGAACTGAATATGTGTGATGACCATGATAGACATGATCTCTGGCTTCACAGACCTTGTACTGGAGAAGACATATTCAAACAGCATTCACTCATATAATTCATGGATGTCAATAGTAAGAAATGAAGTAAAATTAGGAAGCTGACAATGCATATAGACAGAATCCAAGAAAAACATCTGGATGGTCAAAGATAATTTCCGTGAGAAAGATGAGTCTAAAAGATGAATTAGTCACCTGAATACAGAGGTAACAACTCTGCAGAGTGCTAAAAGTAAGGAAATGTGAGCTTGAAGACCCTTGCAGCACAGGATACTTCAACTTGTTTAGCTGTTAAAAAGCCAGCACAGCTAGAGAGATGAGAACAGGAGGGAAATATGCTAGGTGAAAAGCAACCTACCCATTATATAATTTAATTTACATAATTTATCCAGAGAAGGCAAATATGTAAAAACAAGAGAAAAATTAATGGTTTCCAGAGAAGCAGATACGGGAATGGGTTTATTGTAAATAAGCATCCTAGAAGAGTCATGAAAATCAGAAAATGGAATGGTAATCATTGTAAAACTTATCAATTGACTAAAAAAAATCATTGAATTATAAAGTTAAAATGGGAAAAATTAATGATATGTAATATACACTTCAAAGCAGTTGTAGAAATTAAAAATTTTATAGATGGATGGATGGATGGATAAATAGATTCAAAAGATAAGTTGGTAATGCAGTGGTCTAGGTATTTGTGATTGGCTGAAATCATTGTGGGAAAGGTTGGTGTGTCTACTTCTGGCAAGAATGGATTATACAATGGTTGGAGCTTGGATTGTTCTGCCAGTTATTAGTACCTCCAGATGATTCCATTTTTCATAATTCAAATTATTACATTTTCAAAACATCAGCAATGCTCACACTTAAAACTAGGCTAAAACACACAAAATCCTGACACCATATGTAGTGCCATCATCTAGCCACACCGTTATACATTTAATTTCTTGCCAAACATGCAGGATATGGGAGATGCCCCTGATAATACCGCATGCAGTAGGTGCCATGTGGCTTTCAGCCTGTGCTTCCCAGGTACTTAATCAGAATGCACCAGACTGTGTTGTGATGACTTGAGCCAGCAACACACTGCCATGGTTTACAAGAGTCAGACAGTGTGTATATGTACCAATCTCTGATCACTCAAAAGAAAAGGAAGGAGAGAAAAAAACAGACACACACATTACCATGTTCTTATTCTAATCAAAATGTATTCTGAGAAAAAACATGCCACAAGCCTTTCTTCTACTCCCATTGATATATTTTGATTTCGTACCCAGGCAACCTGCATATTTGAATTTTCAGTGTTACTGCTAAATAATATATAAAGGTGCACAGACAAATACAGACTATAGTTTGCATCTATTTTAAAGCAAGGGAAATTTTTTTCACAATTCATTTTGATCTTTTCTACCATATGATATAATAATATACAACTTTCCATTCCTTTTAGAATTGAACATAATGTAGATATAAAGGGAAAGAAAAGTTCCAAATACAGAAAGCAGAAAGTAATTATCTCTTAGTTACATTAAGAGCAATTGTTCTGAACACTGAGGATTCAGTTTTTCTTTTACAAAATAGTCAAGATTAAATTTTATACATCATCTCAGTCACATTCATTGATGTACAAAATATTTCATTTTACCACTTTCTCCTGTAATAATGATAATTAATTCATGTTTACTATATGTCAGACAAATTTATAAATGTTATTTCTCTCCTTCTCCCCCCTACACATATATACTAAATGCTCAGTCTAATTATATGAAGTAGGTGCTATTGCTTTCCATATTTTACATTAAAGGAACTGAGACATTATCAAATATCTTCTCAGGTAACATCTAATAATAAATAGCAAAGTAAACAGAAATGAAGGCTTTCTGCTCTTTCAGGTCACATGCTTTATTGCAATACTATATACCTATCCCATAACCTTTAATTTTTTCAACCAGTCTAACTGATATGACTTTTAGAGTTTTAGAAACCCAGTTCTAAGTTTACCAAAAATAAAGAAGCTTGAATTCTCTGTCCCTTTTTTCTTATTTATTGCTGTACCAGAACCTGAGAACTACTAAATAAAGCCAAAATTAACTTGCTTTGAAATAAGACTTATGTGGACTAAGGAAAGAAAACAGATCAGAAATACTTTGTCCAATTATTTTACACAGAACTTAGTTAATGTATCTGCAAACATCATATACTTATTCAAAATAAAAAAAGTCAAAATTATTTTTTGTCTTTTAAAATGCTGTGCTTAATGAATAAAATTATTAAACTGTGTCAGGTGCTAGAAATCACAAGATGTTCAGTGGTGATAGAAAGCAGTTCACAAAGCAGAGAATATTAGGAGGCAGAGGAAAGATCATAGAGAACCTTACATGTCACTAAAAGGAGTGTCTGTTTTAAGAAATGACTGTTTTATTCTGAAGATGCTTTATACACAATTAAAGGTTTCAAGTGTGCAAATAATGAGGTAATGGTAGCATATTTAGAAAGATTGATCTGATTGTATAGTAGTCTATTAATTTGAAACATACAGCACATTAAGTTATTTGGAACATGTCATAATGATCAAGGTGAATGATGATTATGACTTATGTTAGAGCTGTAGCTGGTATCATAATGGAGAGAATTCATTAAGAAATATTTCAGAGCCAGGCATGGTGGTGCATGCCTATAATCTCAGCAGCTTGGGAGGCTGAGGTAAGAGGATCACAAGTTCAAAGCCCACCTCAGCAACTTAGCAAGGCCCTAAGCAACTTAATGAGACCCTGTCTCAAAATAAAAAATAAAAAAAGGGCTGGAGATGTGTCTGAGTGGCTAAGCACCCTTGGTTTCAATCCCTGGTATAAAAAAACAAACAAACTAACAACAAACAAAAACTATTTCAGACATAGTATTTGAAATATTTGGCATTTTTATTGGATGTGAGGAAGAATGGAAAATCAAGTATAATTCCCAGGGAAATAAATTAAGTGACCCATTGAATGGAGGGGTCTCCCACAGAGATGCAGAATACACAAAGATAAAGATTGGGGAATAATTAAATCTTTAGTATATATATGATGTTTTATGAAAAAAATTAGAGGGACAGAGGATGAGTTCTGGAAATGGTTATAAAAGAAGGCTTCTTAATTTCTATTCCTGTATATCCCGATAGTGGTATGTTTTCATCCTTGCTAAATACTGTCTTGATTATTCTTAACATTATAAATTAATTTTAACAAGTCTTGTAATTTTAGTATTCCAAATAGTATCATTTCACAAATTTTTACCAAATAACAAACTGGAAAAAAAAAAACTGGAAACCTTTGTGCTTCTGTTTTATCTAAGAGAGGTTGAAATAGGATTAAAATTTATAAACAAAAGTGTATCAGCTTCTTTTTAAAATTTCAATAAGTTTTTTAAAAAAATTTATTAATTTATTTTAGTTGTACACAATGCCTTTATTTTTATGTTGTGCTGAGGATCGAACCCGGGCCGCGCACGTGCTAGGTGACACTCTACCTCTGAGCCACCACCCCAGCTCCAAGTTTTGTTTATTTTAAGCTTATTTAACAAATAATAATTGCATCAGTCTTAGCCTCACGCTAGTTCTGATGAATTACTTGTGTCATACTCAAATGCAGGTAAAAACACCTTAACCTCTCCTTCATCCTAGCAAACTATTCTTGTTTCCTTGATTCTTTCAGTTTCTGTGCTTTCTCTTTTGAACTGATTGGTCTTCAACTTTCCACATCACCTCCAGAGATTGCATGGTTAAGAATGTAAAAGTTTTAACATGATTAATATTTTACCTCCCACCTAAGCCAATAAAATATAAGGATTGTGTCCATTAATGTTACATACACAATGCTTTATACAATAAACAAACTCTTTTCATTCAATAATCTTTGCCTTTTTGAGTATTTATGTGAATTTGTGATTATTTATTTTAAATGACACAATAATTTGTCAATATATAGGCTACTTTACCCTCTTCACAAATGAGGATATGCAAAGGTCAGAGTAGTCACAGGTCTGATGATTTCCATAACAGTAATCAGTCTAAAAATGTTATAAAGTATTGTTATTGCTCAAAAATATTCATTATTTTGCATAATTATGTCTCTCATGGATTTTTCCCCCCTCCACATACTTTTGATTATCTATGTGGTCTTCAAAGGAACAATGTGAGAGTCTTAAAAATTCTAACCAGGGACATTTCTTTAACTCTACTAACTTTTCCACAGAAACTGTGTTAAGATTAACAATGTTTAGAGTAAAACCATATTGCTTCTGAATTTCACTGATACTACATTTTGTCTGCTTTTGCCTGCTGCAAAATGGCTATTTCTTCTAAAAGGTGATGAAAGACAAATCTCTTCAAGGTCATATTTTCCCACAGGGAATTGAAAAACACAATTGTTAGTATTTATTTCACCAAATAATTTATTTATTTTCTGGGAAAACTGTAAAGTTTTGGAATTTAAACTGACCATTTACAAATTTTGAATCCCTTAACTCTGACAAAAAAAAAAAAAAAACACCTTATATCCATGTTTCTGAAAAGAATGAAAACACATATGTAATTATCAAGGTGCTGTTTCTATCTCCATAATTATATTACAAACTTTCCAAAACTTTATGGGGCTGTGAGTTTCTGAAAACAACAGTGATGGGGTCTCAAAGTACAATATGTAATGGAAGTTCAGATACAGAAGTTATCTTTTGCCTACTTTAATACAACTTTTCCATTTCCTATATGATGGAGAGAAATGCTGTCATTTACTTAGATCTTTGTCAAAATCCATGCAATATATAACCAAAAAACACATTAATCCTGCCTCTTGCATCTGATATCGATGCACACTTTATGCTTGATTTAGCTAAAGAAAAGAGATCAGGAATGAGATGATAAAAACTTTATTCAGAAAAAAATCAATAGGTAATCAATCTGCAAACATTGACTGAGGATGGACTGTATCTAACTCTGTCATGTTAATCAGGAAGTTGCCAACTAACTGACTTGTGGAATAGATTGTTTGTAATGATCGTCTTAACTCAGTAATGTTTAGAGTCAGCTTCATTCCCTTCATTCTCTCTCTCCAACTGTGATAAAAGATAATATAGAAAATATGTTTAAAGGTCATATTATGTCAAATCCATGAATTTTATTTCAGTTTCTAAAAGGAATTTGTGTGGGTGTTTCAACATTCTCTAATTGCATTGAGTCATGTTTTTAAAGCATCTTACCTTACCTGAATGTCTTTCACGTAGGTTCCCCAAGGACACTACAAATGAGCAACAGTCACTTTCAAGTTTCAAAACAGTTCTGCTTAGACAGACTAATGGGGTTGAAAGGTCCCCAAATCAAGATGATACAAAATTCAGTGGACTTCTGAGCAGACAGTTGCAATAAGGATTTGAAACAAGATGATAATCATCATTGGAGGTGTACATAATAAAGGAAAGATGGAAGAGTCTTAGGGGAAGGACTTAGTGAAAACAGACTTGCACCTGTGCATGAAGTTTTAGCATTTCAGAACTTGCAGGAAAATTAGCTGTCACTTATTTTAAATTACTTCCCACTATATGTGAAGAAATTGAGTCCAAGAGAGGGCAAAGGACATACTGCTCAACATACAGCTAGGTAGAAAGGAAGCAAGAACTAAAATCTGCTTATTCTGATTCTATTGCACCATTTTTCTTATCTTTCCTTCCACCTTTAATTTTTGTTGTTGTTCCTCCCCCCCTCCATCTCTTTCTATCTCCCTCTCTTCTTTCTTTGTGGTGCTGGGGACCAGACTTAGGGCCTTTACATGCTGTGCACACACTCTGCCATTACATCACTAGTCCCCTACTCTGATTTTAATTATTATAACTATATAAAAATGCATGTGCTTCTTCGTGAGGCAATCCAGTATAAAATGCATCACAAGTTCATTTGGTGATTATGTTGAGTATAATCTTTCTCAAACTGTTCATAGTTATGGATGAAATTAACCCAAACACACTTCTTCACACAATAAATCTTAGAAATATGAAGATTCTGTTATAGCTACTCATTATCTTTTTAAATACCACCCTTCCGTTTGGTCCCCAATCTATCCTACAGATATCAAATTTCTTTACCTATATTGATCTGACTTAAACAAAGCACAGTAAAACTGCTACTTGTTTTCTCCCTTTCTCCCTTATAATTGGGCTTTTAGTTTACATTTTTAAAAATTTAATTTTGATTCACACTGATTTGCAGTCAAATATAGCCCCTAGGTAATAAAAATACAGACTCTTTGAGTTGGGGTGAGAATGTTAACTATAATCTCATTCAACTCTCTCTTATGCTCGAGTCTCCCCTGCAATTTCTCCCTTGCAGTGGCTGCCTACATTTGAATAGTTCTAGTGACAGGCTACATATTACCTCCTGAGAAAGCTTGCTTCATGTTCAAATAGCTCTGCTTCTTATCTCTTCCTTATTTCATGCTAAATCTTTCTCCCTGTAGCAGCAAAATATTGGTCCTAGTTTGCATCCTTGGGGCTATATAACCACATGACAACACTTCAGATGTTTATAAGCAGCATTTTTATTCACACTGAATCATTTCTCCTCCAAGCAAAATGTTTTTATTCTCCTCAACTATACTTACATAATAAGGCTTAGAGTCTATCTTAACTTTCTTGATTACCTATTTTTTGTTCTCTGTAACGAACTCAACTTGTTCATAACTCATTTCAAGTACTGAATAAAGAATGAAATATGTTCCTGCAGATTTATCAGTAATGACAAATATCCTACTTAATAGATGTATTGTAATAGAAGTCAAAGTCACATTTTGATGGCTATGTCCTTCTAATGATTCATATGAAACTTACTAATTGAAACCTCTTATGTCATTTTTAGATAAGCTGACACTCCTCCATTCTGAATCACTGCCATTAGAATTTTGAAACCAAATAAACATCTGTGAATTCACCTTCAATTTTATTTTCTTAAGTAGAGTTATGCTGGTCATATTATTTTGTGGGAGAAATCTTGATTTGGTCATCAACACATTTATTTTTCCTTCCATTTACTTTATCAGACTTTAGCATCAACATATCTCGGATTGATTGATTTATGAAGTCACTGACTGAAAAAGAATAAAAAGAAAAAACAGGGCAGGGTCAATTAAGTGTAAAATCTAAAATACACACCTAGAAACTTCTCTTGAGTCTATAATTCTATTCATCAAACTTATGAACCCTTCTTCAAATAAAATGGTGTAGAAGATTGGGTGTGATGGTGCACACCTGTAGTCCCAGCAGCTTAGTGGCTAAGGCAGGAGGATCACAAGTTCAAGATAAGCCTCAGCAATTTAGCAAGGCTCTAAGCAACTTAGCAAGGTCCTGTCTCAATGTAAAATATAAAACGGGCTGGAGATGTGGCCCAGCGGTTAAGTGTAGAACTCAGGTTCAATCCTTAGTAACAACAACAACAACAACAAAAATTGTAGAAATACAATTCAGGGAGATAAAGGCAGAGCTGATCTGTTTGAAAATCTGTCCATATGAATTCTCTCTCTCTCTCTCTCTCTCTCTCTCTCTCTCTCTCTCTCTTTCTCTCTAATTCCCTGACTTCTGTAATCAGTATCATTATACAAAGTACCTCCTCCACGAATTCTTCGGAAACTTTGGAACATGATTTGAATAACAGAAATTACCACATTTTGCAAATGATTATTATAAGGAATGATTCCATTCATATTCTATCGTGTACAGATTACTATGACAAACTGGCAAATGTATAATAGAAATGAAGTTACCATATGCATTCTCCCATAAATTAATCTTTAGATTGAATTTATTTTGATAGAAACCCCCCAAAATAAATTTATGAACACATAGAATATTTTGATAATAGTCATAAAGCTACAAAGTAAAAGAGAATGAATAACACAGACCATTGAAAGAAAATAAAGAGCTTAGAATAATGCCCAAACAATATAATACCAGGTGGTACATATTTTCATAATTAGGGGAAACAATTGATTCAGTTTAATAATTGGAACACCATTTTGAAAAAAAATAACTCAAATATTTGACCCAAATAAATTTCAGATATAATACCAATTTATTTGGTGGGGGGTGTTGGTGACCAAGGGAGATTTCCCACCAAGCCACATCCCTAGCTCTTTTGCATCTTTTCTTTTTAGACAGGCTCTCACTAAGTTACTTAAGGCCTTGCTAATTTGTTAAGGCAACCTTGAACTTGTGATCTTCTGCCTTACCCTCCAGAGTCATTGGGATTGGGGTACCACAGTACCCTGCTACACTGATTTTATCATTGATATAAAAGTTCATAATTGCTAGGAGGAAATATAAGTGATTTTTTATCATGCTTAATGCCAGGGTGCCATGGCAGAAATTACACATTATCTAATCTTAAAATAACTACATATGGTAAAAGAAAGCACAATTAAAAATACAATTATACAAAATAACAATATTGGAAATGATATGAATAGTCTTATAAAGCAAGAAAATCATGAATTATGTAAGAAAATTAATGTAAAAACACGAATAAGTAATTTGAGAAATAAGAATTACAAATGAGCATTGAACATGAAAGTCATCAATCTCTTCACCATTGAAATGACAAGAATAAGAGTTTTCCATTATTTATATTGGCAAATATTTAAAAGAAATACCGATATTTCTTCTTGGGAGTAACAGATCAACTTTTGGATGAGGTCAGTTTGGAAACAGATTTCTGTAAATTTTGGAACACCTTTAGAATGAATAACAAGAGGCTTAAGAATTTAATATCGGTGCATAACTATGACTTGGAAGGATGTTCAGAATACATGCCAAATGACGAATATAAATTACTAAAGAAGGTACGTAGTCCCTCAGCACTTCAGTTAAAAATATGTACCATATGAAAATCTATTGGATATCCTAGAATTTGTTTCCTCTCTTCAATAAACACTTCCAGGCTTTTGCTTTCTCTTCTATAATTCACTACTATTTACAAATTTTAATAGTTTTTAAGTGTGGTTATAATTAAGAAATTTTTTTATTACTTTAACACTCAAGTTACCAATAAAGACAAAATACTTCAGGAAGTTAAAATCGGATATTGTTGTTGAGTACAACTAATATTTTGTAAAATCTAGTTACTAAAACATATACATGAGTTATTATCAATATTATTGTAGTCTAAGTTAACGAAAAAGACAAACACTGAAATTTCTCACTTACCTGGTCAGACTGTAGTTTTTCCTCACACCTAAGGTGAATGACGCAGAAAACCACACATCATTATTTTTCACAATTTCATATGTAATAATCACTATCACTCATTATTGTTAATTGTGTTCTAGTAATATGATACTGGAGAAATTAACTAAAATTCCTCCTTTAATTATAAGCTGTGCATATATTACTTAAAGTCAAGTTTTCACATAGTAACTGCTAGATAAAATTATTTATCTCCATTTTTTTAACATGGAAAAATAATTCTAGAAGCACTAAGTGACTTCCTCAAGGTTGATAACACAAATACATAAAAGACACCAGCAAGGATAAAGCCCAGAATGTCATTATTTGGAACCCTGAACTCTTTGTAATCCAACATACTGTGTTACAGGAATAACTCTGTGTAAGTAAATTTTTGAAAGAAGGAACATAATAGCAGGACCAACTGTCATGCAAATAAAGTTACATGACCTCTATAGTAAGGGAGTTTTGAAGGGCAGGTATTTAAAGAAATAAAAATAACAAAATAGAACCTTGTCACAACTTTCCCAGAATTTTCTGTCTCGGAAAAAAAGTTGAGGTACAAATGTCTCCTTATCAAATAAAAACAGCAAGCCAGTTTATCCAGTCCCTATGAACACCAGCCGGTCATGGTGAGAAGTACTAGACTGAGAATAAAGAACAATCTATTTTTGTCCTTTTTCCAATTTTTCCTTTGGTCAATGCTTAGACATTGTGACAGTATTTAAGTTCTGAAATTAGTAAGTGGCATTAATCTTTAACTACTTTTCTTATCTAGAATTTCAACCACATTCTGCTTCAAGAGGGAAATGGTACATAAACTCATAAATGAATAGTTGTATCTTTTATATATTCATTAGGTAAAGAGATACTAGCAGCCATTTTTTAGAATTTCAATCACCACTTTGCCAAAAATTAAAGCATGAAGTTTAAGACCATGACTTTATATCTGAAGTGTCTGTTTAAATCCCAAAATTCACTAATCCTTTATGTGGAAAACCATATCCATAGACAGTAAGCCACATTAAAGCAAAGACCACATGTATATTCTTTTCCATGATTTTCAGGGAAGAGCATAATATTTATAAGTTGGTTCTCAACAATAGAAAAAAAAATCAAATGCAAGAATTTAACTCTCTAAACTAATATGGCACCAATAACACCTGCATTGTTTCATTGTTGGAGCAATGGAATTAGATAATACATGTAAGGGAATTCATAAAGTATCTGACAAATAGAATATATAAAGAACTTAGAAAAACTCAATGTCAAAAGACAAATACTCCGTTTAGTAAATGGGCAAGTGAACTAAACAGATACTTATTATATAAGAAAAATACAAATGTCTAACAATTATATGAAAAAAAATGTTCAATATCTCCAGCCATCAGGAAAATGCAAGTCAAAACTACACTGAGATTTTATCTCACTTCAGTTAGAATGACAATGATCACAAATAACATGATTGTCTCCAGATTCATCCATTTATCAGCAAAATTCATAAAATCATTCTTTTGTTTATGGCTGAGTAATATTCCATTGTGTATATATACCACATTTTTCCTTATCCTTTCAGCTGTTAAAGCTCATCTAGGTTGGTTCCATAGCTTAGCTAATATAAACTGAGCTGCTATAAACATCGATGTGGCTATCACTGTAGTTTGCTGATTTTAAGTCCTTTGAGTATACATTAAGAAGTGGGATAACTGGGTGAAATGGTGGGTCCATTCCAAGTCTTCTGAGTTCTTTCCACTGCTTTCAGGAGCAGTCCCCAAAAAGCCAAGGTTGAATGTTCTCTCTGATATATGGAGCTAACCCACAACAAGGGTGGAGGGAGTGAAGAACAGAAATTCAGTGGATTAGACAAAGGGGAATGAAGGGAGAGGAGATGGGAATAGGAAAGACAGTAGAATGAATCAGACATAATTTTCCTATGTTCACATATGAATACACCAGTGAAACTCCACATCATGTACAACCCCAAGAATGAAATCCTAATTAGAACTAGTTTTACTCCATGTATGTATATGTCAAAATATACTGTCATGTACATTTAAAAAGAACAAATTAAAAAAAAAAGAATACAAATAATAATAAATGCTGTCAACGATGTAGGGGAAAAGGAACTCTCACACACTATTGGCAAGAATAAAAATTAGTACAGCCAATGGAAACATCAGTGTGGGGGTGCCCCCAAACACTGGGAAAGGAGGAACCACATGTGACCCAGATATATAACTCATTGGTATTTACCCAAAAGAACTCAAGACAGCATACTATAGACATACATGCACACACATGTTTATAGCAGCACAATTCACAATCGCCAAGGTATGAAACCAGCCTAGATGTCTGTCAACAGATTAGTTCATAATGAAAATGTGGTATATATATAAACAATGAAGTTTTATTTAGCCACAAGAAGAATGAAATTATGTCATTTGCAGGAAAATGGATGGAACTGGAGATCATCATGTTAAATAAAATAAGGCACACTCAAAAAGTTAAGTGATATGGTTTTCTTTTATGTGTGGAACTTAGAGAAATCTCATGAAAATAGAAGGGAGATCATGGAGGAAGGGGATCAGAGGGAAGAGGGCAGGGAAAGTAAAGTTGAGGTATTGGTGGGTGAAATCCATCAAAACATTTTGTCTATGTAGAAATATTCCACTATGAAACCTACTATTCTGTATAACTTTTATGCACCAATAAAAAAGAACTAAAATAATACAAAGAAACTAGCTGCATCATAATTAAGCAGATCAACATAATTATTTATGCATTTGGAATTATCAGACAAATTAGAGAAAATGTTTCTTTGAAAAAGTTTATGAGAATGCTCTGTAGCTGACATATACTATGTAAATTTGTGGTCTCTAACTTATTGATATATTTTCCTTCTTCCATTTTCCAACATAAGGACTATAGGATTATAAGCATGTTTCCATAGATTGCCAAATATCACTATCTTTCCTCCTCAGAATTTGCCATTATGTTTGCAGTTCAACTAAGGGTCCAACTTAGCCAGGCGCAGTGGCACAAGCCTGTAATCTCAGCACTTTGGGAGGCTGAGGCAGGAAGATCACGAGTTCAAAGCCAGCCTCAGCAATGGCGAGGCACTTAGTAACTCAGTGAGACCAAAAAGCACCGGGGATGTGACCAAGAGTGCCCCTGAGTTCAATCCCCAGTACCACAAAAAAAAAAAAAAAAAAAAAAAAAAAAAAAAAAAAAAAAAACACGAGGGGTCCAACTTTGTGTTTATGTGTTTGATTTGGATGATGACTGCATATGTGCACCACACACTTACAGTGTCTTCGCATTCTTTCCATTTGACAATTTTCTTTAATAATAAATTGCTTGAAATTATTTCTTTTCTTTAAAGAAACAAAAACATCAAAACATAAAACAAAAAAGGCTACCCATACATATTTACCATCATTATTATCTTTCTTCCCAGAGAACCAGCATGTGAAAACTACAAAGATAAACTCTTTACCTTCATTCAACCTCAGATAATTTAGTATCAACTTTGGGTAATTACATACTCAATTTTCTCTCTCCTCTAATTTCAATGAATCCAAATAAGAGTTTTATATCCATAGACACCCTACCAAAATAGCATGCCCTTTTAATTTGTATGAATAGTATAGTAGGAAAAAGTGAAATTGCAGCTTCATCTTTATGACATAGAAATCAGATTGATTATAAAGTGTTGCTGTCACTGTTGTTGGTTTTGTTTACTAGAAATGAGTCAAGCATACCAATATGGTCTGACTTGCATGTACAGATAAGTTCAGTATCTATCTATCTACCTATTTATCTACATATACATATATATGTACACAAATATTATGGATGTGCATAACTTGAATCAAAACATAGTAGAGGAAAAAGGGACCTCAGTCCACATCTTACTTACCGGTACTTTAAAATGGGCTCCCCAGAAGAAAGAAACTTAGATGAAGATTTTCATTTAGCAAGTACTATATGAAAGAAGTGCTCTCAGAGAGGGCTGGTAAGAAATTAGGGAAGTGGGATGGGGAAAAACCTAAAAACAGAATGATATTCAATAAACTACCCATCTCAGCCTGATGCTGATTGGGGGTTATGAGGTAAATAACATCTGGGTCTATTCCACTGAGAAAACAAGTGGGCTGAACCTTCACTTTTCTGCTTGGAGCAATGTTTGGCTGAGGGTCTCCTTCACGACACATAAATTCCAATGTAATTTTGGTTGTTTGTATTTTCTGCGAGGTGTTTCTCTCTTATGAAGAGAGAGAGAGTGCAGGAAACTAGAAATAAAAGACTAGAGAGTGTGGAAGGAACATGGAGAGAGAATAGAAAAGGATCCAAGGCCAACTTGATGTTGCAGTGGCAGTGTAAGCAACACACACCAGTAAGAAAACTTTGTCCCTTTACGCTTAGGCAAAAAGACCCAGAATGCAAAGCCTCTTGATTACTGAACCAAGACTTGTTTCTGTTGATTACTGTATCAGTTAATTACAATTAGTTAATTACAATTAGTTTATCAGTTAATTACAGTTAGCAGGTTTGTTACTTCATGATTTGTTTTGTAATTTCCCCATACAACAAGAGACAAGAGTAGTTTTAAAATTATTTCTGTGGGTGCCTTGACTTTTAAAGATATTTGTGTTTCTAACTCTCTTTGACTTTCTTTTTCTTCTTTTATTTATTAATTTAATTTAATTTGTTATACATTCTTTTGGAATGCAATTCCTTTCATATTACATATAAAGAGCACAGTTTTCCAAGTCATTGGTTTTACACAAAGTATTTTCATACCATTTGAGTTTTTATACATGCACTTAGCATATTGATGTTAAACTCAGCTATCCCACTCCTCGGTCTATACCCAAAGAACTTAAAAATAGCATACTACGGGATACAGCCACATCAGTGTTCATAGCAGCACAATTCACAATAGCGAGATTGTGGAAACAACCCCCATACCCATCAATAGATGAATGGATAGGGGAACTTTGGTATGTATACACAATGGAACACTACTCAGCACCAAAAGAAATAAAATCGTGGCATTTACAGGTAAATGAATAGAGTTGGAGCAAATACAGCCAATCCCAGAAAACCAAAGGTCGATTAATTCCTTTGCTTTGATGATACTGAATTATAATGGCAAGGGAGGGAGCATGAGAGGAATGATGGAATGTTAAATCTCTTTGACTTTTAAGAACTCAGTTGTACAGACAATGAAACCTTAGTTTTAGAGGACTTTTTACCAAAAAAGAAGAAAAACTTCTCTTGAAAACAATAAAAATTACATGAACTTCTAAAAAAATAAGTTTATGTTCATAAACAAGACTTTATGTTTTTAATTCTTTATTTAGTTTTTATTCTAAGTTGTTATAAATGACAGCAGAATGCATTACATTTCATATTATACTTATAGAGCACATTTTTACATATCTCTGGTTGTATACAAAGTATATTCACACTATTCGTGTCTTCATACATGCACTTAGCGTAATGATATCCATCTCATTCTACCGTCTTTTTTTTTTTTTCACCCTTCCCCTCCCTCCCCATTGACCTTTCTAGTGTTTCTCTAATCCTCCTATGCTCCCTGTCCCAACCCCACTGTGAATCAACTTAGTTATATCAGAGAAAACATTCGGCATTTGGATTTTGGGGATTGGCTAACTTCACTTAGCATTATATTCTCCAACTTCATCCATTTACCTGCGAATGCCATGATTTATTCTCTTTTATTGCTAAATAATAATCCATTGTGTATATATATGTATACACACACACACACACACACACACACACACATATATATATATATATATATATATATATATATATCACATTTTCTTTATCCATTCATCTACTGAAGGGTATCTAGGTTGTTTCCACAGTTTAGCTATTGTGAATTGTGCTACTATAAACACTGTGGCTGTGTTTCTGTAGTATGCTGTTTTTAACTCCTTTGGGTATAGACCGAGGAGTGGGATAGCTGGGTCATAAGGTGGTTCCATTCCCAGTTTTCCAAGGAATCTCCATACTGCTTTACAGATTGGCTGTATCATTATGCAGTCCCACCAGCAATGTATGAGTGTGCCTTTTTCCCCACATCCTCTCCAACATTTATTGTTGTTTTTGTTCTTAATAGCTGCCATTCTCACTGGTGCGAGATGAAATCTTGGAGTGTCATAAACAGGACTTTAAATTACAAATCTTTAAAAATTTTTTTTTGTCATAACACCTACATTCCTCACAAAATATTATTACTGCATTTTCATTCAGCAATCTCCAAATGTAAAATTTGTACACTTACTAATCCTGTGAATATGGGTATGAATTCCATAAAATGTAGGTCTATTTGTAGTTCATTTGTTTTCACTATTCTAGAAACTTCATTAGCTTAGTGCGCAGTTTTCACCTTTGAATTTACATGAGATATCATTCATTGGATCTACTCCAGGTTCCTGATTTATTCAGAATACCAATGAAACTGGTGATGATCATTGTTTCAACTTTCAAAAATAATTGTTTGTGAATTAAATGGAAAATAGGAGAGAAAACTACAGAAGCATACTAAAGGATGTTTGTTAGCCTGCTGTTTTCCTCCTCTGTTGAGTAGATTTTCATTGCTTATATGCTTAAAGAAAAAATACATGAAAACCTTGGTTTCTAACTATTTCTCTTTTTTATGTTGAGGTGGGAAGGAGGTGGAGCATGAGGGTTCTGAAGATAACGTGCAAGAGGGTGGTTATCTTTCCAACGGAAGGATGGAAACTGGATTGATGGTTGCAAATGAAATTTATTTTAATAGCACAAAAGGACACAGGAAATCTTTTCAAGTTCACCCTGCTATGTTTTGCCTCAGACTTTTGAAAAATATATTAAAAGAAATAGGAAAGACATAAAATTATGGTTAACACCTGGCTTGGTGCTTTTGCACAGCATATTCAATCTGCAAATGTTTTTTTTTTTTTTTTTTTTAAAAATACAAATGTGAAATCAATCCTTGGTAATGCAAAAGCAATACAGTTTTCATATAGGTTTTGTTTCATTATGTTGTCCTTTGATTCCTCTGATTCTTATTTAGCTTGGTATTTCCCACTATTTCAAGCTTTCTGACTAGAAGTGAATTTTAGAATCCCAAATACTTAATAACTATCTCTTCTGTCTAGCTCATTAAATGTATAAAAATATTGCTTTAATTTTAGAGACAGGGTTTCATTTGATCTCCTTCCCTCTCCCTCATATCCTTTCTCCCTCCTTCTCTTCCTTCCCTTCCTCTTCCTTTCCTATTTCCATCTTTTCCTTTCTTTCACTTTTTAGCTTAGCTTTTTTTTTTTTTTTTTTTTTCACTTTTTTTTTGGAATTGAAAGTATGCCTATACTCTTCATGAAAATTAGGAACAGATGAAATCTGACCTAGTTATCCCTGTCTATTCATCACAATGGTTTCATTTAAAATAAAGTGACCAGTTATAAGTTTAGACACACATCTACATATCAAGTAAAAAATACAAAAAAAATTTTCCAGCACCATATAAAAATAATGTTTTTATTCCTTAGCTTTTGAGATATTTAATACTACTAAAACCAAAGACAAACCCCACCACTCCTGAAGTTAGAGTCAGTGAAAGATTGTTAAGGTTTTCTATTACTTTGAAAACTACTGTTAAGAAATGAAATTGAAAAAGAAGGGACAAAATAAAACCATGATAATAGACAAACAAACAAACAAACAAACAAAAACCATAGCAGTGAGGCTGGGAAAAGGAGCAAGTTGAAAAGGATTCACTTTATCCTATGGTTCTGAGGAATGTTTTGCTTCACTCACTATCATGTTTGCAGAACCACCCCAGAGTCCATGGCAATTGCAATATCACATTTGAGAAAAGCTAAAGGACCATGGAAGTGCTTCCATTTTTCTATTAAAATTTTTTATCATGCCTTTGTACTACAAATGATTCTAGATGAAACTGTCCTCATTTTTACAGGAGCCATTTTGTTTCTGCTTTAATTTTAGGTTGCTTTAATTTCTTACTTTATGGCTTAAAATTCTTCATCTAATAGATTATTTCAACCACACCTGTTCATGCTGTACTTGAATGTATACTGAGATTCACAAAGCTTGTTGCTTTTGGAGACAATTTTTGCATTACATAAAAACAATCCCATGTTATGATAATGATTGTAATTGTCACTCAACACCTACTGATACAAGCTTCTCCAGTTACTCTCATCTTGAAATTTTATTTTCTTCTAACAACCACTGAAGTCTGTCATAGCACGATCATTAGCATCTCGGGATTTTTTTTGCAAATATTCCCTAGAACAACTCCAATCTAACAATTTCTTTTGGTTTTTAGAAAGTGTACTTATTTATATAGTAATTAAGGAAAGGCCCCCAACAACATGAGGGAGAGGGTGGGAAAGCAGAGTTTGGGGATATATAGACTTCCACTCCCACATAGTGAACTCAAAATATAAACTGGGGAAAAATACATATATATATACATGTACGTATTATACCCCAGGAAATATGTTATAATAGATTACAGTTGAAATTACTGCAGTCCTCAGACACTACAGAAAAAGAGTATCCTGGGAAATACAAAAACAATAAGTGAGACCCCACCACACACATACAAACACACAAACAAGACGAAAGGAAGACCAAATAAGTTTAGCCTATGACACCGCAACAATAGCAAATGGCAAGCAAGAGTCATGCAACTTTTAGGCACATAAATAAAAACCCCACAGGAAAGACCTACTTACTTCGCTTTTTTTTTTTTTTTAATCCAGTACATCATGAATGGCTTTCAAGAAAAAATTCTCAAGGTATGCTAAGAGGAAAAACACAATCCAAAGAGACAAAGTAAGCATCAGATGTGGCAGAGAATATGAAATTATCAAACTGGAAATTTTTAAAGAAATTTCTAATCAAATGATGAGGACTCAAATGGGAAAAAAAAATGAATAGCATGCAACAGCAGATGGAAATGTAACCAGAGAGATAGAAGCTTCAAGAAGAATCAAAAGAAATCCTACAAACTAGAAATAATCTAACAGAATCTAACAGAAATGAAGAATACATTGATGGGTTTATCGAATTTAACCAAATTAATGAAATCACTAATCTTCAAGAAAGCCTAATAGAAATTTTCCCAACTGAAAAGCAAAAGCAAAGAGCAAAGAGAACTTTTTTTTTTTTTTTTTTTTTTTTTTTACAAATTGTGGAACAGAAAATACAAGAAACGCTGGGCCATTACAAAAAGTGTAACATATCTGCATTGTATACACCGGAAGGAGAAGAAAGTGAAAAAGGAAGAAGAAAATTTACAATAAATATATTGTTTTTTTAAAATGAAGAAGATCCAAGATAAAAAGAAAAACCTTTAAAGAAACTAGATTAAGAAGGAAGGGGGGGGGGTGCCCTTACCTATTAGACGGCAAGAGTAGGAGTTACATCACAATTTTCCTCAAGTAAGAAGAGTATAGCATGAAACATTAAAGTGCAGAAGAAAAAAATAAAAACACACACACACACCAACATATAATTCTGTATCCAGAGAAATTGTCCTTCAAAATAAACAGGAAATACTTTGTCAAACAAATGAAAATTGACGAAATTTCTCACCACCACAGAGCTGTCTTGCAAAAATTATTAAAAGGAGTTATTCACAGAGAAGGACAATTTTATAGGTCATGAACTAAACTCTACACAAAATAAAACCATTAGAAAAAGAATTAAAAAAGAGAAAATAAAATTTTTTTTTAATAAAATGTTAGGATTCTAGATTACTATAATTGAAGACAGTTTGTTTTATATATTATTAGCAACAATGTATTAGTTGATTACACTTTATAGATGATATGTGACATGAACTACAGCAATATAATAAGGGACAGAAAGGAGGAACTGAGAATTCTCCATCATAAGCTGCTTGCACTGCCAGGAGAGCAGTGTAGTGTTATCTGAACTACTAGCATCCATAGATTACTTGTAAACACATTGAACTCTAGGCAACCACTGAGAAAATTAAAGTCACAGCTGTGTGAGACAATCTTCCTCCTCCTCCTTCCTCCACCAACTTTGTCCAGCTCACTTTTCTGTGCCTGTGCTTAGATCTCACAGGTTTCATTCTGGCTTATTAGTAGGAAAGAAATATACTATACTTTTCAATAACTTCAAAAGGATGGAAAGAAAACTGAATTCTGAAAAATTGAAGGTACAATATGCTCTTTACTTCTGCTTAATATGAGTGAAATACTCCAGGGATACAAAAATGCCTGCATGGTAGAATAGAATGTTTGGATTCATCTGTCAAAAGTGCATTCAAAAGTCTTCTACTGAAAGCATTCCACTCCAATATATGAAAATGCAGCTTAGCAGTTGCTGATCTAAGATGAAGGATATTGATTCATCAAAAGTCTATGCCTGCCTGCCATTTTCAATAATAACTTCCAGATAAACAGTGAGTTTAAAGGAATGAGCGGTTGGGCAGATGAGGAGGAAATCAATACATTCTTACACAAAATGTTTCCTGGTCCTTTTTATGGTTATTCTTTCATCATTTAATTCATATCTCCATGAGCTTCAAAGCAAATTATTAAAAACTAAAATGCAAAATTTAAACTACAAATTGGTTAAAATAACCACACTAAATCCACCAATTTCAGAACAACGTGGCTACTGCACAGTTTTATGCTTAAAGAAAATGTGTGATCATGATTAGTTTCTTTTCTCGCCAAACCAAATATGAATTGGACTGATGCACACGTTAGGCTATTGGTACTGAAATGAGTATTTCAATGATCATTTCCTCTAATCTCTAGTCAGAAATCCAAGCTGTTCTTTTAGAAAAAGCTCCTGGCTTAAAAAAAAAATTAATCTCTGCAAAACTGTTTTACATTCACATTGTTTTCTTTAATAGCTCTATCCTTTTGACTGCTGAAGTTTTATGTGCATTTATAGAAGGCATGCAGTGTGCTTCAATGCATTTTGCATCCCGCTGCTAGCTTCAGGGGAATGGGGCAGCGCTCCACAAATGCAAGGGCATCCATTGAAAGTTTATGGATGATGCAGAATCTGCATCTTTCCTCACAATTAGCAATCATTTTTCAAGCTGAAAAGAAAAAAAAAAAAGTATCTTAATGTAAAAAGAGAAAATATTGTGTAAGAGGGAATAATATAAAAAATGTTTTTCCAGGTCTTCTGTTTCAACATATATCATCATTTATTTATCTTGAATCTGAGATTTTATTTCATTCAGAGTCCAAATATCATTTGCCTTGGCCCACCCATGAACTGCATCTGATTCCCTATCTTCCTGTACCTCTGGTGTAAAGTATCACTTCTTCTGCAAGGACTTCCTCCCTGGCCTCTGTGCCTCTTCCTGTCCCATAATATGTACCTAATGCAGAGTATTTCTTACTGACATGTAAGTCAGCTCATGAGGCCCTTGCTGAGGATCTTTCCCAGATCCCCAACTTTTCAACAACTCCTCAAACCTTCACAAACCACCTCAGATCTTTCAGAGTCCCTCAAAGACCTTCACCTTCTACATGGTTCTTCCTCACCCATTCGTCTCCCTCAGCTCATGTTCTTCCTCACACTGCTCCTCCCACTCTAGCAATTGAATTGCTGCCTCTGTTAAGCACACTGACCATACACTTGTCTCAGGGACTTTTCACTGCTCATTCCTTCAGCCAGAGCAGCTCTGTACCCACTTACCCCATGTTGCTAATTTCTTTACTACCATTAGATACTGGCACAAATGTCACCGTTATCGAATGCCTATCTTGAGTGCTTGATTCCAAGTAACTGTTCAATCTCCACTTAGACTTTTGGTCCCATACTTTGTTCTAATTTTTACTTATTTCTTATATTTATTCAATGTATATTTTCTATCTTCCCAGCTACATTGTAAGACTTGCTAGGACAGGAAACTGAACTTTATTAGCTGACAAGCTCAATAACTAGAATAATACCTGGAATACATTAGGAACACAAAGTATTGATTGAATTTAATTGTAGAATTTATTAACACCTTGCCCAGTACTGTGGGATGTGAGCTATCCCTCAAGCTCATGTGTGAGACAATTCAAGGAGGTTTAGAGGAGAAATTATTGGGTTATAAGAACATTAACCTAATCAGTGAGTTGATCCCCTGATATGGGATTAACTGAATGGTAATTGAAGGCTGATAAGGCATGGCTGGAGGAGGTGAGACATTGGGGGTATGGCTTTGTGATATATATTTTGAATCTCGTAAGTGGAGTGTCTCTCTGCTTTCTGATCATCATATGAGCTGTTTCCTTCTGCCACACTTTTTTGCTATTATGTTCTGTCTTACTTTGAGCTGCAAGCAATGGAACTGGTTGCCTATGGACTGAGATATTTGAAACTGTGCCTTCAAATAAACTTTTCCTTACTAAAATCATTCTTGTCAGGTCTTTTACTCATAGCAATGAAAAAGCTGACTAAAACACCCAGCAACCTATTCCACAGCACCCTCCTCCTTTATTCCCAATCTTTTGCCACATACTCAGTCTTACATATGATGAAAACACTTCTTTTCATCCTTATTGCATGATATACTTCTAGGAAATTGTAATTCTTAGGTTGATGGCTGTAATAACATATGATACAAGCAATGTATTTTTTCCCAAATGAGCAGCAGAACAATAAATCAATGTAAAATAGTCACCATTTATATTCCCACTTACTTCATTTATTCTGACAAGACCCAGAGACCAACAATCCTTTTAAATAGTAGATTCCAGCATCAATTGAGGCCAAGAAACTAGGTCTTTGAAAAACATGAATCAAATAGAATGGTATTGGCACAATTTACCGTACCATATATTTAAGATTTCTGTTAATGTTAATAACATCTGACATTTTTTTGATTCTGAAATAATTGTATTATTGAGACATCTTGTCCTGAAGGAGGCAACAGGATTTCTTCCCTGTCATCAACTGTCAGAGATCTGTCAGTTTTGGGACACTGGAGGACTGTGTCCTTTTGCTTTCTCTGGATATGTCAGATTTATGTCCATGTAATGCTGATTGCTTATTTCTTGTGTGTGTGTGTGTGTGTGTGTGTGTGTGTGTGTGTGTGTGTGTATGATGTGTAATTGATGTGATGTGCAGAATATAAAAATCTAATTGTTGGGGCTGGGGATGTGGCTCAGCAGTAGAGCGCTCGCCTATCATGTGCTCGGCCCGGGTTCAATCCTCAGCACCACGTAAAAATCATTGTGAACAACTAAAACAAATAAATAAATATTAAAAAAAAAAGATACACAAACTCATCCTGCATTTTCAAAAGATCTAATTGTTATTTTATTTGGGTTCCTAAAAGCATTGAAATAAATAATAGTTGATTTCCCAGAATCATATTCTGAAATATCCAGATAAGGTGTTGCTTGATCAAATCCACCCTCCTTGTTACATATGGCTGAGACAGTACTTCACATTAAGAAATATAAATTTTAGTTTCTCTCAAATCTATAAGTTCTAGATTTGGCTCCCTGACCAAAAAAATAAAAACAAAAACAAAACTGCTATTCATATTCTTTACAAAACAGGAAGACGTTCTTTGTCTACTTTGGTACTAGAGTTTCTACATGACATTTCACTCTTCAAACCTCCTTAAGCAAATAATAAGATATTGTTGGAGCCTGAACTAGAGTTTGTTATGTCTCCTTTTAGTTATCACGTTAGGCATAATCACACCTTCCATGCTCTCTGTTGTTATATTAATGAACGATTTAGTCAGTGTTTTCGATGCTGTGACTAAAGGTCTGACCCCGGAACAAACAGAGGAGGAGGAAAGGTTTATTTGAGGGCTCATGGTTTCAGAGGTTTTAGTCCATAGAATGCCGGCTCCATTCCTCAGGGCTCGAGGTAAGGGTGAATATCATGGCGGGAGAGGGTGGCAGTGGAAAGCAGCTCACATCATGGTGACCAGGAGGCAGGGAGAGAGAGACTCCACTCTCCAGACACAAATATATACCCAAAGCCATGCCCCAATTCCCACCCTCTCCAGCCACACCCTTCCACTTCAGTTAATCCCATCAGGGATTAACTCACTGATTAGGCTAAAGCTAAAACCCAATCATTTCTCCTCCAAATTTTCTTGCATTGTCTCATATGTGAGCTCTCTGGGGACACCTCACATCCAAACCATAACAAGGTGGTTGTATAATGGTCTTGTAAAAAAACAAAACAAAACAAAACAAAAAAAAAAACAAAAAATCACCCATCATATTCTCCAAATGTTATGCGAAAAGAAATGAAGGCAAAAAATGGTAAAATGATTTCCATGACAAACACTAAGGCAATTGCACGTTAGGAAACAACCTGTGTGCCTTGTCCTTCAGTCCTGTATTTTTTAATATTATTTAATGTATTACCGAGTATACATACATGCAAAATCATTCCTGTGGAAAAAAAAAAAAAAGCATGAATTAAATGAAAAATTTAGAATGCTTTCTGTGCCTCCGCCTGCAGTTGCTCTTTCACATCTCCACTATTACTTCTGGTTGTTCCCCAGGAGATTTTCACAAACAAGACAGTATTCACCTGGCAGGGGCTCTTCTGCCAGCATGTATCCTGTAGCCCAGGCCCACTGACTATGGCATCAGCTCACATACATACACAGCCAATTCTTCCTTGCCAGCTGTCTTCCAAATCCTGACCAATATCCTGCTCTTTCTCATGGTCTTAATGGAATATGTCTACAGAAATGGAAAGACTGCACCCTCCTTCATGGGGCACTGAACATAATCAATGGTATCAGACTAGGAACAGGGACTTAATTATCTTCTCCCTTTTCTCCATTTCCAGTTTTTCTTAGTAAAAGCAGATGAAAAGATGCTCAAGACCATTAATATTAGAAAAGATATAAATCAATACCACAATGAGATGTCACCTCCGCCATTAGTGTAACAGAATTATTCTGCTACATTTTGACTTGTAATTTTATTAGAAAATATTTTGTTGCTTTACCAATCTGCAGAACCTACATAATATTAAATATATATATTTGAAATTTGTTTTTCAAAGTATAACTTATGTTTTTGATGTTTATTCCAGATCGAGACACCTCATTAATTTTATCTACCATGTAGAATTTTATGTAATTATGCAGTATTTCACTAGATTTATCTATTTATTTAATTTATGGGAACTTCACTATTTTTTCTCTTATGGTGTCCCCAGGAGCACTTTTGGAAAAGTTTGTTTAGGGTGTTATAAGTAGAAGCAAAAGTAGTAGACATTAGAATATGAGATATAAGTATCTTCAATGTTCCTATTTTGTCAAATTGTGTTTTGTAGTAGTTACAACGTACTATTTTATGAGCCACACATTACTGTTTATTTTCCTGCATTCTTTCAAGCAACCCACATTATATAGTGTAAAAAACATTTTTTTTTTGCAATTAGAAAGATGAGGAATTATTTATCATTATTGTTTTAATTTACATTTTACAAGTAAATAGTGAAGCTTATTATCTTTTTATGTGCATATTTGGCATGTTAATTGTTATCGAATTTGGTCATTCAAATCTTCCTCCCATTTTCCAATTGTGTTGATATACCCTTACTAAGGTTTAGAGTTCTTTGTATGTATCTTTTGTCCCATGTGTGTTAACATCTTTGCAAGTTTTTGCTTTGTATTTCTACTCAATATTTTTTCTATAGTTTTAAAAATTTGGTAGTATGTGTACATTTAAGATTTATATTTAGTTAATCTTATGTAAGAAATTCTTCTCTAGTCCAGAGTCATATTGATATTTTTGCAATATTTGTGTAGGAGTGTAAAATTTTAATTATTATGTATAGAGTAAGGTGGAGATCTATAGTCCCCCTGAGATGAGTACAACAGCATTTTTTAGGGGCCTACATTCTTCTTAACCTGATATGCCTTATTCTGTATAACCTGGGTCCCAAAAATATGTAAGCTACTATCAAGATTTTCTGTTATGTTTCTTTGGTCTATTTATCTAGCTCATTGATAGTATCATGGTGTTTTCAATTACTTTCACTTTAATTAAATCTTGATATCCTGTAAGAAAAACCTTTGCTCATATTTTTTCTTCATTTCCTTTAATATTCTTATCCTTTAATCATGTATGAACATTAAGATCCACTTATAATTCTTTAATATCTTCAACTGGTTATAGCAGTTTCCAGAATCTCTTTCATTTTTGTATACAATCTAATTACTTGTGAATAATGACAGTTTTGTCTATTCTTCTTTAATCCATGTATGTTTTATTTCTTTTTCTTTTTTTCAACATTCCAATAAAATGGTGATTAGGAATGCAGAAATGGAGTTGTGTTTCTTGTCTTTGATATTAAAGGAATTCAGCAAATATTCCATCAAATGCAATGTATTTTGCCAGTTTGATTATAGATCTGTTATATATTCAAGGATAATCTATTGAGTTAACAGTTTATGTCATGGATGGGTGGTGAATTTTATCCAAACTTTTTTTTCTCTTGTGTTTTATTTTTCTCCTTTAATTTGATAATATGATGAATTGCTTTAATAGATTTTCTGAATAAAATCATCTCTGCTGTCTGAGATAAATACTTCTTAGATTTAATATGTTCCTAAATCAAATTTTCTATTATTTTATTTAGTATTGCATCTAGGCTTATATGTGAAGTTGGCACATACTTTTGTTTGGACTTTTTGTCTGTTTTTGAAACTGGAATTATATTGGAATTATAACATGATCTGGAAGCATGCTATACAGAGCAGCACTATCTGCTATTGGAGCCTGGTGAATGTTTTTTTTTTTTTTTTTTTTTTTTTTCCTCAAAGTCTTTTCCACATTTTTAAATTGGTGCATTCTAGTTGCACATATTGATGAGATTTGTTGTTACATATTCTTTCATGCACACAAGATAACAATATAATTTGATCACTATCACTCCCTAGCACTTTTTCTCCTCCATCCCAACCTCACTTTCCTTAGTCCCTTTCCTCTATTGAGCACCCATTGATTTTCAGGAGATCTATATCTGACCTTTGTTTTTTCCATTTTCCTTTCTATCTTCTGTATATGACAGAAAACATGGGACACTTTTGAGTTTGGCATGTTTTACTTAACATGATGGTCTCGAGTTCCATCCATTTTCCTGCAAATGCCATAATTTTATTTTTTTTATGGCTGAATAAAACTCCATTGTGCATTTTTTAAAAATCCATTCATCTGTTGATGGACACTAGGCTGGTTCCATAGTATGGCTACCATGAATGGTGCTGCTTTAAACATTGGTATGCACGAATCACTCTTGTAAGATGACTTTATTTCTTCAGGGTAAACACTGAGGAGTGGTATGGCTGGGTCCTATGGTAGTTCCATGCCAGTCCTCCATGCTGAGTTCATAGTGGTTGTCCTAATTTTGTAGTCCCCTGGTGAATGTTTGAGGGTGGAGCAGTAGGGAATTCGTGAACTACTACTTATCCTTTTTGGGGTGGACAGGAGGACTGGGTATTGTACCAAGTGGTGTTTTATCACTGAACTACATCCCCAGTTCTTTCTATTTTTTAAAAATTTTGATTCAAGGTCTCACTAAGTTGTTGAGGCTGGCCTCAAACTTTCCATCCTCACCCTCCTGAATCACTGGGATTAAGGTATATGACACCAGGCCCCACACTTACTCAACCTTTTGATGATTTTAGACTCTTTCAGTTTTCTGTTACTTTTAAAAGGTCATAGATATGCTAATGAGATTGATTTCTGATTAATTTTTTCTATAATGTATCTAGATCAAAATATCATATGCTACCTCATAAATATGCACTATTAGTTTTTTTAATTAAAGGTAAAATGATAAATACTGTCTATTAAATTTTGAATTGATACAAACTTCATTTGGATATGCAGACATCGGTTACATAATGCCCTCATCATTCTCGCTTTTTCAGGATCATTTGGTACAGTTGATCAGTCCCTTCATTACTGACCCCATTGCCTGTTGTTCCTCCTACATCTTTGCCATTTTCATTCTAGTCCTGCTCATCCAGGAATCAGCCCCAGTAATCAATTTTGTGTCTTTTCAGTCTGCACTTATTAATAGGTGGTTTCATCTGGCCTCCTGCTTTTATATCTCCTGCTGAGACTTCTTCCCCTACCCATATATCCAACCCGACTGCTTGCCATCTTCAGCATCTCAAAGTTAAAATGTCCAAACTCTTGCCCTGGTTTCACTTACCTAATTACTCTTCTTGTAGTCTTCTCCCTTGGTTAACAGCAACTCCTCTTTGATTGCAGTCTTGGGAGAGACCTTGAGCCAGAGGTCTCAGTGAAGCCCTGCCTAGATTTCTGAACTATGGGAACTGTGAGATGATTAATGTGTGTTGTTCTAAGCCCTTAAGCTCTGGGATGTGTTATATAGCTATAGATGACTAACGCAAAGTATAATACATTTCCTTTCTATTCTTTGAAAGACTTGTATAAGATGGATGTTACTCCTTCCTTAACAGATTTATGGAATTTACGTGCAAAACATTTGTCCTAGGGCTTTCTTTGTGAGAACATTTATAATCACAATTTGAAATTTTCTTTGTCACATTAACTATTTCTCCTAGTGATAGATTTGGTGAGCTTTATTTTGCATATGAGTCACAGGCTTAGAAATTATAGCTACAGGATAAATGTGGATAATGAGTTGTTAACTGAAATGTAGATGATAGAGTATAATTTGGGCTTTCTTAGGGGCAAGGTGTCATAAATAGAAAGTCAAGATTGTATCCCAGTTTCTCTAAACTTTCTTAGCCATAAAGGTCTTCTCTCCTTCTGGCCACCAATCAATTGAATATGTATACAACTTGTTGTGGTTTGGATGCAAGAGGGTTCAGGGGATAAATGGTTGGGTTGTGACAGTCTTAATTCACCTGGTGAATTAATCCCCTGATAAGGAAACTGTAAGACCCCAAATAAACCTTTCCTCCTTTACGGTTGTTCCAGTCTGGTCCTTTAGTCACAGCAGCAAAAAAAGCTGACTAAAACACAGCTGATTATGACTTCTATTTCAACACTACAAGAACTATGGTTTGAAAAAACAAAATACTTCTAAATATATGAAATGGATGTTTTTTGCTGTAATTTTCAATATTTCTGTTTTTTTTTTTTTTTAATTTTCTTGGAATTTTCAAGAATGTTATAAGGGGAACATGTTCCATGGAATGCTCCTTGATTCCAAAGTCAAACCCCCCCCAAAAAGGGGCTAATTTGGCATGCAACAAATATAGAAAAGTTAAGTGCTGGAAGTAAATACTTACAAGAGAGATGGTAATAGTGTATTTACTATATTATAATTGCATTTAAGTTGTATGTCATTTATCAAAAGGCCCAAATAATATAACAAAAAAAGAATGTGTAAACTGATGCACTTATTGGGTAAAAAAGAGTTCTGTTAAAAGATCATGAGAAGCCAGACTCAGTGGCGCACGCCTGTAATCCCAGCACTTGGGAGGCTGAGGCAGGAGGATCTCGAGTTCAAAGCCAGCCTCAGCAATGGTGAGGCACTTAGCAATTCAGTGAGACCCTGTCTCTAATAAAAATACAAAAAAGAGCTGGGGATGTGGGATGTGGCCCAGTAGTCAAGTGCCCCTGAGTTCATCCAAAAAAAAAAAAAAAAACACAAAAAACCCAAAACAAAGATCTTGAGAAGTATATTTTGGGGCACATCATAATTGGAAATTTGAGCATTTGTCTAATTGTACAAAGGGATTTTTACTTATTTTAAGTCTGAAAGAGTTTATTTGTAAGGATTTTGACACAAAGGAAACTAAACATTTGATGTGCAGCCCTAAAAGATTACTTTTATGAAATGGCTGTCAAACACATGCTTTGCTGCAACTCAGAGAATCCTTAATACTTTAGATATTTGGTAAACACTTCAGTACCTATGAAGTTCTTGAAACAGCCCAGTGCATTTTTTTATTTTAACCTCCCAAGCTCAGTATATTCTCTATTTTTCAGTAAAGAAAAAAGGGGGGGGGGACAAAAAACAAAAACAAGGAGGAAATTACCTTAGTAAATAGGGTGAAACCAGAGCTATAGGAGTGCACTATTGCAATTGTCTTTCTCAATTGTCTTTCTTTTTCATAACAAGCTCTCACTCCTATAGTTAACCATGCTTGCTGGCTCTAAGTTTGGTGTTCCATGGTGTGGCAAAGAATGCCCACCTTCCCTCCACCCACACCAACCCTACTCCATATTTCAGCTTGTCTAATTTGCCATTCAAGATCACATGGTATCCATTTACAGAAATGTATGGACAAATTTTATTAATTTTATTTGGTGCCACAAAAGAACTATGTTTTACCTCTTAATATTTAAATATTTGTATTATTAAGATATTAATAAGAGAGAGAATGTTTCCTTTTTGCCACCATGAATTTATTCTTTTCTTTTTTTTTCTAGAAATAATAGCCTTTAATATTATAGGATTTTGCCTTCTAAAGTAAATCACAAAGTTATTTTTCTACCCTAACCAAGTGTTGTAATCAATACAGTCCTCCCAGATGTTCACTAGGTACTTGAGACAAGATACCCCCAGTTTTCCTTCCAAACTAAATTCCCAACCAGAAAACCTAATTTTAATCATGAAGTTAACAGATTCTCAACTCTTGCATAACATTTGTATAGAAGTTCATGTTGACCAAAAGAAGACACAAGTTTCTCATTAAGCTTTTTTTAATGGGCCTCAAAATTCTGTGACAGATTTTTGGTCAAGTTTTTTTCCTTTAAAAAGTACTTATTTTATATTTGATTTGCCAGGATTCTATTGAGGATTTTTGCATCTATATTTATTAGTGATATTGGTCTGAAGTTTTCTTTCTTTAATTTGTCTCTGCCTGGTTTTGGAATCAGGGTGATATTGCCCTCATAGAATGAGTCTGGAAGGGTTCCCTCTTTTTCTATTTCATGGAATAGTTTGAGAAGTATTGGTGTTAGTTCTTCTTTAAAGGTCTTGTAGAACTCGGTTGTGTATCCATCTGGACCTGGGCTTTTCTTGGTTTGTAGGTTTTTGATGGCATCCTCTATTTCTTTGCTTGAAATTGATCTATGTATGACATCCTGATTTAGTTTTGGCATATCGTACATTTCTAGAAATTTGTTGATGTCTTCATTATTTTCTATTTTGTTGGAGTATAGATTTGCAAAATAATTTCTAATTATCTTCTGTATTTCTGTAGTGTCCGTCGTGATGTTTCCTTTTCATCACATATATTGGTGATTTGAGTTTTTTCTCTCCTTTTCTTAGTTAGCATAGCTAATGGTTTATCAATTTTATTTAGTTTTTCAAAGAACCAACTTTTGGTTCTGTCGATTTTTTCAATTGTGTTTTTGTTTCAATTTCATTGATTTTGGCTCTGATTTTAATTACTTCCTGTCTTCTACTGCTTTTGGGGTTAAAATTGCACTCTAAAAGCATGTATAACAAATTAAAATAAATAAATAAAACCATAAAAGCACCAACTCTCTTAAAAACACCTAGGAGAACATCTTTGAGTTCTTGGGCTAGACAAACAGTTCTTCAACTTGGTACAAGCACAAGCGGGAAAGGATACTTGATAAACTAGAACTCGTCAGACTCAGGATGAAAGGACAGACTTAAAACAGGTGTGAACATTTACACACCACTTATTAAAAATACTAGTGTGTATGATCTAATGGAAAATAAAAAAACTCTCAAAACTCCCAAGATAGTAAAATAAATAAAGAAACATTAACAGACACTTTACAGAGAGGATGAACAGATGGGACATAACTACATGGAGAGAAATTCAATACTGTTCCTTATCAGGGAAACACAAAGTCACAATGGGCTACTTCTACACACCCATCAGGAGGCCTGAAGGAAAAAGAAATAAAGAGGTGGCAATACCAAATAGGGGCAAATGCTGGCAAGGGCACAGGAAAAGTGCTGTGCCCTTCTACACTGCTGGTGAGAACGTGCAATGTCTAGAATGAGGCTTGGCACACTCAAGCAAAATGCACAGTGACCTTTAAGTGGATAGCTCCAAGCTTGGGCATTTATCCTAGAAAATAAAAATATATGATCACGTAAACACACACACACAAAGTACTTATTTTAAAAACTAATAACTCAAAACTGCTGTGCACAAAAAAACAAATGGTCCACAAAACATTTTCCTTTCCTTCTGAAGGTTTTATGATGCATTGTTATCATTAACCAGTCTTTTACTTTTAAACTTAAATGGCCAATTGAGACAAACAGTTCTGAGACCATTCTTCCCCCACTGATTAAGTCTGGGGTGGCAGGTGTTAGGGGTAATATTCATTTAGCCTTCTGAACTTTCTGGACAGACTTGGTGACCTTGCCAGCTCCATCATCCTTCTTGTCCACTGCTTTGATGACACCCACAGCAACTGTCTGCCTCATATCATGAACAATAAAATGACCCAGAGGAGGATAGTCAGAGAAGCTCTCAACATATATGTGCTTTTCTGGAACCATATCAATGATGGCAGCATCACCATATTTCAAAAATTTAGGACCATTTTCTAGCTTTTTACTTGAATGGCCATCAATCTTTTCTTTCAGCTTAGCAAACTTGCAAGCAAGCTGAACTGTGTGACAATCCAGTACAGGGTCAGATCCAGCAATGACTTGGCCTGGATCATTCAAGATAATCACCTGAGTAGTGAAACCAGCTGCTTCCATTGGTGGATCATTTTTGCTGTCATCAGCAACATTGCCAAAATGAATATCTTTGACAGACACATTCTCGACATTGAAGTCCACATTGTCTCCAGGAAGAGCTTCACTCAGAGCTTCATGGTACATTTCAAGGGACTTCACTTCAGTTGTGACATTGACTGAAGCAAAGGTGACCACCATGTCAGGCTTGAGAACACCAGTCTAAACTCGCCCCACGGGGAGAGTACCAATACCACCAATTCTGTAGATATCCTGGAAGGGCAGACACAAGATATGTCAGTTGGAAGAGTTGGTGGCAGGATGCAGTCTAAAGCTTCAAACAGTGTATTTCCACTGGCACTGCCATCTTTACTGGTGACCTTCCATCCCTTGAACCAAGCATATTAGTACTTGGATCTAACATGTTGTCACCATTCCAACCAGAAATTGGCACAAATGATACTGTATCAAGGTTGTAGCCAATTTTCTTAATGTAGGTGCTGACTTCCTTAATGATTTCCTCATATCTCTTCTGACTGTAGGGTGGCTCAGTGGAATCCATTTTGTTAACATCAACAATTAGTTGTTCCATACCCAGTGTGTAGGCCAGAAGGGCATGCTCACAGGTCTGCCCATTCTTGGAGATACCAGATTCAAATTCACCAAAACCACCATAACAATGAAGACAGCACAGTCAGCCTGAGATGTGCCTGTAGTCATGTTTTTGATAGAGTCTCTGTGTCCTGGGACATCAATGATAGTCACATAATACTTGCTGGTTTCAAATTTTCACAGGGAGATGTCAATGGTGATACTACACTCATACTCAGCTTTCAGTTTATCCAACACCAAGGCTTACATGAAGGAGCCCTTCCTCATCTCAGCAGCTTACTTCTAAAATTTTTCAATGGCTCTTTTGTTGATTCGAGGATCAGATGGTCAGTAGTGGTAGACTTGCTTGAATCTACATGTCCAATGACAACGATGTTGATGTGAGTCTTTTCCTTTCTCATTTTGGCTTTGATTTATTGGTGGTTTTCACGACATCCATGTTCTAGCAGCAGACCCATTGTGAAAAAGGAATTTGTTATTTTCTTTACCTTTATTTTATTTATGTGGTGCTGAGGATCGAATCCAGGGCCTCACACATGCGAGATGAGTGCTCTATCGCTGAGCCATAGTCCCAACCCCCTAATTTATTATTTTCTTATGTATCTACTAGTCAGATATATTTTGAAGTTACTAGGCAGAAACTTAATTCTATTTGAGAATATTTTTTCTTATAAAAGTCTGACTGTATTTAAAAAATTGAGCATTATCAGGTTTATAGATGTGCCAGACACTGTGGATTCCTGACCAAGATAGACTGTAATCTAAATGCATGAGACAAAACAGAACATGTTTAAGGGAGAAAATATAGGGAAACATCCTTGTGAATGAGTAATAATTAAATATTTCTTAATTTAAAACTAAAAAGTACCAATCATAAAATAATAAGATAATCTATATTAAATCTAGAAATATTATTAATCAAGACATTATTAAGAAAGTTGAAAGGTAACATAAATCATGGAAGAACCAGAGTGCATACAGATTAATGGACTGCAAAAAATTAAGAAAAAGGAAAATAAACAAAAGACTTGAGGAAACTCTTTATACAAGAAAATATACAAATAACTGAACAAGAAGGAGACATACAGTAGGCAGAAGAGAAAGAGGAGGAACGTGATTAACTTCATGATTCTCTATAAAATGCAAATTAAAACCATAATGGGATATACTGTTCAAACCTTAGAAAGCAACAGTGGAACAAATAAACGAGTCTAGATAAGAACATGGAGCAAAGGGAAATGCATAATCTGCTATTGGGATAATAAGTCATCCCCACTTTGGAAAAAATTTAGCATTATCTATCAAAGCTAAATATGCACCTGCCTGACAAAATAATTTTCATTAAAGGGTATAAACATGAATGTTCATACAAGAACTATTTTTAGCCCCAACCTGAGACTTCAAATGCTGATGTATACAATGTATTAAAAAGAAAGTATGGTATTGTCACATGATACATTATTATATATAAATGAGAATGAGCAACCTAAAACTAAATGAGAAAATATGGGTAAAACTCACAAGCATAACACTGAAAGAGGGAGGAGGAGGAGGAGGAGAAAGAGAAGAAGAAGCTGTTGCTGCCACCACCACCAGGCACAAAGAACTAAATTCTATGTGATCCCATGACCCAATAGCTTACATAAACTAAAGAATGTATAATAATAGGCAAAATTAATAAATGGGGACTCTTCTAAGGATTATTACTATAGTATATATTGTTCTTGGTACTGGATCCAAGAATATATTTAATTTTTAAATGTTCATTTATATTATGTTACACTTTTATATGCATTTATGATAGTTGAATAATAATTTTAAAAAAACAAGGGGTGGAGATGTGAGGAAAGAGTTAAGGGGAAAGGGGCTGGGGTTACATAGCTCAGTGGCAGAGTACTTGCCTAGGACTTGTGAGGCACTGGGTTCGATCCTCAGCACCACATAAAAATAAATAAAATAAAGATATTGTGTCCATCTACAACTAAATAATATTTAACAAAAAAAAAGGAGTTAAGGGCAAAGGATATTTGGGTATAAATTTATAACATGTGATGGGTACAAAAGAGTTTATTCTATCTTCCCTTCTTTATAAATTTGAAAATTTCCATAGTAAAAGGTAAAAGAGAGGTTACAGATTTAAAAACTCAATAAAAATAATAAAATAAAACCAATAAACAAAAAACTCCTTCTCACCTGCAGATATATCTGGGATCTAATAAACCACAGAATGACATCTAGAACTGTCAATACATCCCAAATGCCTTGACCAACATGTACGATGTAGTAGGAATCCAATAAATATTTGCACAGGAAATAATGAATGAACTTGGAAGGCCATATAGTAGGGTTGTTTAATGAGGTATAACAAGTCTTTTACTCCAAAATAAGAAATTTTTTCATGCTCTATATGTACAAAAAAAGGTAACATCTGGCTTTCCTCTATTCTGGCTCTACATTCTTCGTTTTAGGAACAGAAATCCAAATCACTTCCTGAAGCAAAACAAGCATGTCTGTCTCTGGTCTGCAAGTCCATCTAAATCCCACACAAATGCTTTCTTTCATCACCAGCATGGGCTCTTTTCCTCCAGGTTTCCAGAAGCATATTTTATTTAAAAATAATGTGATTAGCTAGTTTCAAGCTATGAAAATACATTCAAATTTATCCAGTATTTAATTCTCTTAAGATCATTTGGAAAATTTACCTTATTTTGTGCAAATGAATTTTTATTAAATCAGTATCTATTCAAATTTCATTTTTCTACAAAGCAAACACCCAATAAACCTGCTCTTTTCAAGTGTTAATATCAAATGTAAAGAGAGAGAGAGAGAGAGAGAGAGAGAGAGAGAGAGAGAAATTCCTCTGGCAAATATTTTTATAGTAGGATAGTCATAGTTTAGCTGATACTTTGTTTTAGAACTATAGTTACAATTTACTGACAATTCACTTCCTTATAAAAGTTGGATACAGGTCTTTGGTATTAGCCTGGTTTGGTGAATACCTGCAATCTCAGTGCCTCTGGAAGCTGAGACAGGAGGATCATAAGATTTGAGGCTAGCCTGGGCAACTTAAGGAGTCCCTGCCTCAAAATGAAAAATACAACATACTGCGGATATAGCTTAGTAGTAGAACACCCCTGAATTCAATCCCAAGTTCTGCAAAGAAACTAAGTAAATAAGAACTTTGATACAGAATCGCCAAGCTTTGTTTTATAAACTCTATGCTTTAAAGTATATCCCTCATAAATGTAAACAAAATATATCAATCAATTATGATTATTCACAAATATTAATAAAGAGATTGAAAAGACTAAATACATAATGCAAGTTTCAAGCTTACCTATTTCAGATGCTTTAGATGTGACAGATAAGATGTAATGTTTATATAAATAATTAACAAAACATGGAAAACTTGGACCCGAACTTAATAGTGTGCCCTACTCAAAAGTAAGCTAATAGAAGGATCGAGGCACCTCATTATTTAAAATGAAATCCTAAATTGTAAAACTCTCATGGGTTTTAAGATAAGAGTAATAGACTCAGACTATTAAATGTTAAAAAGCATTAGTCTTGCCTAAAAATAAATACCTGAATTTGAATATTTACATTTCTCAAACACTGCCTGTGTTTCATTCACACTATTAGGTTTACACATAAATTTACTTTGATAAAGTCTCCAGAAGGTTGTCCATTTGGGTGTGGCTTTAAGCAGCATTTGTAATGATTGCAAGACATTTATTTGGATGGAAGCAATTAGTAGTGGATTTCACCACCTAAATAGTAGTAGAAGTGCATCTCAAAAAACTAGGAACCTGAGGCAACAAATGAAAGAAAGGAGGATTTCCATCCAATCCATTATCACTTTGACTCAGAAAGTGAGTGTTCTAAGATGTAAAATTGATGAAATTTCTAGTTAAGTCCCTATTTCTCTTAGGATACAATCACTCATCATTTTTGAGGCCTTTATCCTCAGAAATGCTACCTACATACAACCCTCACTATTGTTTTTGAAGATCACTCCCCTCACATTCTACTTTGTTTCCTCCTTATGTGTCCTGCTTTCTTTTCTTCTCAATGTATTTGGTCATCTTTGCCTGATATTCCCCCTCCACTCTAACAAAGTGTGCTCTTTCAAATTCCAATTCATGTTTGCCTTTCGCTTGACTTTTAGTGTGTTAATATCCCTTGCAAGGCTTCCATAACATAAGTATTTATTGCATTCATCAAAGGGTTCTCTGCCTATTGCAATTGCCTATTTACTTGTGTCTTTCTAACCTTTCCCTGGCAACTCCCTATTTGGGTTACTCTTTTCATGTAGTCACATATAAAGTATTTAACACAATATCCACTTTGCAAGTTCTTAATTAGTGCTTCCTGAAATAAGAAATGAATACATTATTAGAAATACACAAATTTAGTTGGGTGCAGTGGCACACGCCTGTATTCCCAGTGGCTTGGGAGGCTGAGGCAGGAGGATGGTGAGCTCGAAACCAGTATAGGCAAAAGCAAGGCACTAAGTTATTCAGTGATACGCTGTCTAAATAAAATACAAAAGAGGGCTGGGGATGTAGCTGAATGGTTGAATGTCCCTCAGTTCAATCCCCAGTACCCCCCCCCAAAAAAATACATAAGTTTATCTTAAGACCTAAAAAAACAAGTCCTTAAAATTATAAATTTTAATACATTATTACATGTTTACACCATCCCAAAGATTTCAGAATCTCTTTAATTTCACTCCAGGCAATACATACTTCTCCACAGTTAAACTTGAAACATTCAGTTCAGTTCTCTTTTAAAATTTATATGCTAACGTTTTTAATGTGATTCCCTTCTCCTTACTGAATTCATTGTTGAGTGACTTATGCAGATAGCTGAATACTTCTCATAATTTCCACTTAAAGAGATAGAAGCAAGTAAAATTTGAGCAGCTACAGATAAGTTTAAGAAAGATGAATGATTCATTATGTTCTCTGCCTAGTCTGTTTTCCTGTTCCAAGTAGCATAAATTGTTTGTCACCTGAGTATTTGTCATTTTACTTTAATGTTTGCAGATGTCAGATACAACGTGGACCCCTGACCAACAAATAATTTATGATTGGGAAGTCTTTTTAGATGGATAAAACCCTCTCCTGTGCAGAGTCAGCTGTGCCAATTTTAAAAAGTAGCCAATTCTGAACAAAAACCACTACCTGTAAGTTTCTGTCAGAGTCAGTATAATAAACAGAGCTTATACATCAATGGAGAGCATTAAAGCATCAATAAATGAATTTGATGAGGTAAAGAATTGCCTGTATAACTGTTTTCCAAAGTGCCTCTCCATGACCAGCCAATTGTGTCAAGAAAACTAAATAAACATGCTTAAATTGAATGACCCAAAGACACTGGAAAAGGCCAGAGAAATTATCCAGCTGGACTTCTGTATAGCATAGGACTATTTTGGACTTATTAGGCTCATACCAAATTACTTTGGAATTCCCAACCAACCCTGTTTATCAGCCTTAGTGACTATACTGTCTTAGTGATGACTGAGACTGTATTGCCTGGCTATAGGGAAGGCAATTTTCAATCAGGAATTTAAGTCTTATTTTCTAGCCAGGTGTGGTTGTGCACGACTATAATCCCAACAGCATGGGAGGATAAGGCAGGAGGATCACAAGTTCAAAGCCAGCCTCAGCAAAACCAAGGCACTAAGCCATTCAGTGATACCCTGTCTCTAAATAAAATACAAAAGAGGGCTGGGGATGTGGCTCAGTGGTCAAGTGCCCCTGAGTTCAACCCCAGAACCCAAACAAAAACAAAAATTGACCCTTATTTTCTTATTAATGAGCATATGAAAGAAAGAAAGAAGAAAGGATGGAATGAAGGAAACAAGTTTTTAATTGCAAGGTCATAAAGCTTTAATTCTACTTTTTCATCTAAAAGTTTTATAATTTTTGCTTTTAATTTAGATTTGTTTTTTGTTATGAATATTTCTGCATAGTATGATTTACAGGTCAATATTTGTTATTATTTTTTTAAATCCTTTTGTTTATACAGCATTTATAGAAATAAATAACTATAATCATTACATTACTTTGGTGTCTTTTTAGAAAAAAATGAATATGTGCATGTGGGCATATTCCTATACTTTATTGTATTCCTTCCATGTGTTTATGTTTATTCTTACACAAATACCATAAGGTCTTGATCAGTGAAACTTCCCAAAACACTTGAAATCAAAGTTTAGGATTTATGTAAGCCCTACCCTGTGTGTGTGTGTGTGTGTGTGTGTGTGTGTGTGTGTGTGTGTTTCCCCAAAATTGATTTTGCTGTTCTCCTTGGTTTGTTTTTTTTCAGATAAACTTTAAAAGCAACTCCTGTTTTGATAAAAAAAAAATAATAATTTCATGGATTTTGCATTGAATTTATAGATCAACTCTAAGAGACTGGATGTCCTAACCACATCACAAGTCAAAAACATGCTATATTTCACCATTTATTAAAACCTCCTTTAATTTTTCTCAGCAATGTTGTATAGTTTTCCACGTGAAGGTCATGGTGAATTTTACTTACTTTTATTTCTAAATATTTATTTGATATGCTCTTGTAAATGAAAACTGCTATAGTTACCTGATAGTTCTTGCAACTTCTTTGTGGATTGCTTAGATTTCCCTATGTAAATGACCATTCCATCTATAAATGACAATAGATTTATTTCTTCTTCCCTATTTTTTATGTCTCTTATTTTTTATTATTACTTTATTGTACTATTTAATGCCAAGAGCACAATGTTGAATTGAAGACATAGAGAGTGGACATCCTGAGTTGTACATTTTGGGGAGAAACCATTCAATATGAACCATGCAGTGCAGTGGCAGCAGTGGGTTTTCATATACATCCTTTATTAGGTTGCTGAGTTTTTGTCTTGGATGAGTGTGAGGTTTTGTTCTATCTCTCCCTGCTTTTAATGTGTCAAAAGAATTATTTGTCTCCGTTCTTCTGTTAATGTGGCGAATGGAATTGATGAATTCTTGAAATACTGCTACTCGCTTCTCTGGGCATAACTGCACCCATCTTATGTATGATTTCTAACTTGGTTTTCTTCAAGAGCTATGGGAAGCTAGAGTAATTTCCCAAGGCTCTCTATCTTGGCAAGACTTCAACACTAACATCCATTTTCCATGTGAAATGTTCATATTTTCCTAGGGCAGGCATAAACAAAACCTTTTAGGACATGATCTTAGTCCCTAACGTATGTTTGTTGCTGCTGTTGTCTTTGTTGCATGTCCAAAGTGTTAGAATTAGCTCTTCATTCAGGCTAATCCAGAATTCCATGATCTTCCAGCATAGCTCAAATTCTGGTCCCTCTATTCGCTTTTGTTTCTGTAGCAGCTGATTTCTGGCAAACTGTACATAATCTCACCCTTTGCATCTGTAGACATAGCTTTGGTGAAGGATCCATGAGAGTCCTTCTCCTATAGTTCTATACATACTTCCCAATGCACTTCACTGCTCTTACTGCCCTACTCATCAGACGCCAGCCACTTTGCAATCTGAACTCTGACATGCTTTGCTCAGTGGTTCTCCACCATGCTCCTCTTGTATTCTAGCTATGTCTTGTAGTGACCCCATTGTCTCCATGCACAGAGGCAGGCAGAAAATGAGTTTCTCTTATCTAATTGATCACAGTCTTACTGTGCCTATGGCCTAAAACCTGCTATCGTCTATATTTCCCCAATGTTAACAGATTTTTTTTTTTTTTACAAGAAGGGTAGTCCAGAGCCAATTACTTTTATTTTTTTTTTGATTCAATGTTGTCTTATGCATAACATAGCATGCTTTACAATTCATAATAAAGATAAAGAGCACCTTTCTACATATCACTGTTAGTATACAAAGTATATTATATATTTTCTTAAACATTTATTTATTTGTTTTAGTTGTACACAATGTGTTTATTTTTATGTGGTCCTGAGGATTGAACCCAGGCCGCACACGTGCTAGGCAAGTGCTCTACCGCTGAGCCACAATCCCAGCCCCACAAAGTATATTATTTTAATACTTCATAATAACCAGCAGTGAAGGCTATTCAATTAGATTTGTTTTAAATTACAGGATCACCATCCTCCATCAGATCTGATTATCTTCAAAATCTACAAAAATACATGTTATACGTATGTAGTCTCATCTTCTTAAATAATACTTTCACATAGAAATATTTCAAAATTAAAAGTGTATATATTTTTATAACTTGAAATAAATCACAATCTTATTTAATCAATTCTAGGTTTAACACTATAATAAATTTATGGAAAGTAAAATCTGTACATTTTATCTAGGGTACCTCTCTATAAGTAATCCATAAATTGAGATTCTTGAGGAACCATAAGAAGTGAGAAAAGATTCTACCCTGAGTTGGATCTCATTTGTATTACATTAAAATAAATTTACTTCACTGGTTCTCTTAAGCTTATCCATGTAAGAAAACATTGTATAAAACTGAAAGTTTATGTTCATTATTTGTCACTGATATTATAAAATTTCTTACAGTATAATCAGGACAAAATTAATCCCCAAATTTACCTTCTAGCCAAGGATTTAATCTCAGTTGAATTTGATATGCTACAAAAGTCTCAGCAGTGCATGAAAGAAAAAAAAAAAAAAAGAAAAAGAAAAAATTAAACCACTCCATATACTAGCCAGATGATTTATTCATAAAAAGGCATTTTTTTTGGTTTTGTTTCTTTTTTAAACATCTTCTCCAAATAAGAAAATGTGAAAGATTTGGAAAAGGGAGTCTTATATAGTCAAGCACTCAAAAATTTTAAAGGCAGTACAGCTTTGCAAAAACAAAAACAAAAATAACAAAAAAAAAAAAAAAAAAAAAAGAAAGAAAAGGAAAAAAAAAAAAGCTTTATTACTTGGAAAGGAACAAAAGAAAATTGAGAGAGTTTCTGTCGAGATGGGTTAGCAAGAATACAGAACTGACCTTCCAACAATCTCTGAGCAAGAGAGGTTATTATGCAAATTGATGTGTCCAGCTGTTGTTCTTTTCCATAGTGGATAAAATAATAGGAAATCGGCTCAAATTGCAGCATGGGGGACTTAGGTTTGGCAGTTCTACAAATGGCCCTTTGCCTACTAACTGAGGAAAGTGACAACTGATTGCAGGAGGGCATCAAGGAATACTGATTTCACTCTTGATTTATGGTTTCTCCACCCCCATTTGGAATGCAGACCAGGTAATATTAAACTGTCAGGCCACTGTGTTCAATTTAACATATAACAGAATTTTTTGCATGAAGCATACCGAGAAAATTTTATAGTTAGTTTAAAGTTTAGAACCATATTCTAAGAAACACAAATTTCTCCCTTTGTCCCTGATTTGATGTTTCTATTGGTGCATTAAAATTATACATAATAGTGGAATTCATTAAGCTATATTTTAATATAATTCAAACATTCATAATATAATTTGATCAATACAATTCCCCAGTATGTTCCCTTTTTCTCACATCCTCTTGAATCCTCTTGTTGTACTCTACTGATCTCCCTTCCATTATTATTATTTTAATTAGTGCATTATAATTATATATATATATATAGGCAGGATTCATGTGTTTGTATATGGATATAAAATAATTTGGTAGGTATCACTCCCTAATATTTCCCCATACCCTTACCACCTCCCTCCTAAATTCCCTTCCTCTCTTTACTGGTTTCCTTTCAATTTTTTTGAGAGCTTTTGTTTTCATTTGTTTTTTTCTTTCTAGCTTCCACAAATAATCAAAAACATTTGACACTTGACTTTCTAAGACTGGCTTCTTTTACTTAATGTGATGTTCTTCAGTTCCATCCATTTATCAGTGAAATGACCAAATTTCAATCTTCTTTGTGGCTGAATAAAACTCTAATATTTGCACATATCGCATTCTCTTCATCTGTTGATAGCCACCTAAGCTTGTTCTATAACTTGGTTATTGTGAATTGTGCTGCTATGTACATTTGTATGTATGTTTCCCTGTAGTATGCTGATTTTTGTTCTTTTGGGCAAATACCAAAGACTGGGATACTTGGGTCATATAGTGGTCCTGTTCCTAGTCTTTGAGTAATCTCCATACTACTTCCCAAAGGGGTTGTAATAATTTTCAGTGTGACAACAATTATAAGTATACATTTATCTCTAAATCCTTGCTAAAATTAATATTTTTAATGATTGCCATTCTAACTGAAGTGAATGAGATAAAATCTGAGTGTAGTTTTGACTTGCACTTCGCTGATTGCTAAGGATGATGAATTTCATATATTTGTTGGCCATTTGTATTTTTTCTTTCAAGAAATGTCTCTTTAAGACAGGCATGGTGGTGCACATCTGTAATCCCAGCAGCACGGGATGCTGAGGCAGGAGAATCCAGAGTTCAAAGCCAGTCTCAGCAAAAGTGAGGCACTAAGTAACTCAGTGAGACCCTGTCTCTAAATAAAATACAAAATAGGGTTGGGGATGTGGCTCAGTGGTTGGGTGCCCCTGAGTTCAATCCCCAATTAAAAAATTAAATAATTTTTTTAAAAAAATTAAAAGAAGGAAATAAATGTCTATTTGGATCATTTGCCCATTTATTGATTGAATTATTTTCTTCTTCCATGTTAAATGTGGATTTTTTATGTATTCTGGGTCTGAATCTCTTATCAGAAGAGTTGCTAGCAAAGATTTCTTCTTTCTGTAGGCTGTTTTTCATGCTTTTGTTTCCTTTCCTTTTTCATTTGATGCCATTCCATTTATTGATTCCTGGTTTTATTTCTTGAGCTTGATGAGTCTTATTAAGGATTTTTTTTTTCCTGTGCCAGGTTGGAGTGTTGATCTTATGTCTTATACTACAAGTTGTAGTCTTTCTAGTCTAATTCCTAGGTATGTGATTCATTTTGAGTTGATTTTTTTGCTGGATGGATGATAGGAATCTAGTTTCATTCTTCTACAAATGGTTATCCAGTTTTTCCCATGCCATTTATTAAAAAGTCTATCTTCTCTACAACACATGTTTTTGGCACCTTTTTCAAGGATCAGATGCCTGTAATTTATGTGGATTTGTCTCTTTGTCCTCTATACTATTGCACCAATCTTCATGTCTTTTCTTTATGTCAATATCATACTATTTTTATTACTATAGCTCTGTGGTTTAATCTGAGACCAGGTATTATGTGCAATGCCTCTAGTATTACTCTTAATTAATAAGGAGTGGATCTTAGAAGAAAACAAGAAGAAATTTTAAAAATCTAGTATCAGATGAAAATAGTGATAACATAACAAAATCTATGGGACACTATGAAGGTACATTAAAAAAAAAAAAAAAAAAAAAAAGACATAGACATCCCAAGTAAGCAGTCTAATGTTTTATATAAAGGCTGCATAAAAGCAGGAACAACCTATTTTTAAAACCAATAGAATACAGGGAATAATTAAGATTAGAGCCAAAGTTAATGAAATAGAAAATGTTAAAAATAAAGGGAAAAAGATAAATAAAAATTAAAAGAATCAATGTAACAAAGAGTTGGTTCCTTGAAAAGATAAACAAGATTGATAAACCCCTAGTCAAAGTAACCAAAAGGAAGAGAGATGACCCAAACTACAAAATTAGGGATGAAAAATGAGGTAGCACCATAGACATTTCTGAAATCCAGTGGTTCATCAGAAACTATTTTGAAAAATTATTTTTCAATAAACTTGGAAAATCAAGAAGATATTAACAAATTTGTAGACACATATAATCTACCCAAATTGAACCACAAAGATATAGAAAACCTAAACAGACCTATAATAAACAGATTTAAGCAATAATAAAAGCCTTTCAACAAAAAAATCTCAGACCAGAGAAATTTTCATTCAAATTCTACCAGACCTTTAAAGAAGAAGCTTTAAAACTCCAACTATTTTCAAATTAATTCATAAAATAGAAAGCTAGGGAACACTGCCAAAATCATTCCATGAAGCCAGTGTCACTCTGGCAGAAAAACCAGATGAAGACATATCAAGAAAACAACACTTTATATACCAGTATCCCTGTTACATGAAAATATCCTTAATAAAGTATTGGCAAACCACATTCAAAACACATGAAAAAGATAGTAAACCATGAGCAAGTGAGTTTCATCTTAGAGGTGCAAGGTTTGTACAAATAACTCAAATTAATACACACAAATAGAATAGAGGACAAATATCTCGATAGATGCAGAAAAAGACTGACAAAATCTAGCATCCATTCATGTAAACCACACTAAAGAAACTATGGAAAGAAGGAACTTAACTCAATGTCAGAAAAGCTATATACAAAAAACCCAAAGCCAACATCATAATGAATGCGGAAAACTGAAACTACTTCCTCTGAAATCGAGATCAAGACAAGGATGTCCACTCTTACCACTTCTATTCAAAACAGCACTTGAAACTCTAGCCAGAACAATCATCAAAGTCCTACAAATAGGGAAAGAATCTTAAGTGTCACTTTGCTGATGACATGATCCTATACATAGAAGATCCAATAATCTTCAACAAAAGACTTCTAGAGCTGAAAAACAAATCCAGTGAAGTAGCGGAGTACAAGAATAACAGACAGAAATCAATAGATTTTCTGTACTCTAGTAATAAATCTGCTAAAAAAGAAATCATAAAACTACCCCACCCACAATAACCTTACTTATGTATATATACATACATATATGTATATGTGTGTGCATATATATATGTATATATATGTCTATGCATATATGTGTATATATATGTCTTACTTATGTATATATACATACATATATGTATATGTGTGTGCATATATATATATATGTATATATATTTCATCTCATTTCAAGGAGATGGAAGGTTTTCATAACAAAAAAACCTTGATTTCATTTTTCAAAAAAGCACTTTATTTCAATGATATTGATTCCTAAAAATGAACAAGAATAGTAGTAGAAATAGTTTATAAATATGCAGGAGTTTAATAAACTTTTTAAATAATTTTCCCCTATATTACCTCTTTTCATGGATTATATGTGTTTTCCCCCCTTATTTTGTAGAGCAGGAAACTGTGGTCTAAGGAAGATCAGTGACTTGGCCATAGGTGTGGCAGCAGATCTTGAATTACACTCAGTATCTGCTTCTTGTCCTGTCCAAGGGCCTTTCCCTGAGGATCCTGGTGCATTTCATAGTGTGGTGCTACAGACCTCGAAGTTGCCTCTGGAGGTGCCAATTGGCATGACTAGAAAAGCCACTCACTGAAGGAGCCCTAATTAGGAAGGGCTGTTGTAGCTAGCTGGAAGCCATGGGTTCCGCCTGATAAGTATGTGACGCACCTGTAGGCACCCGCAAACCTGAAGGTATATAACCGGGTGAAAGCGGTCCGAGTTAGGAGAACGGAGAATTCAGTCAGCCGGGCAGTCACTCGGTCGGTCAGAAGAATCAGAGCGGCCAGAACGTAGGCAGAGCGGTTACAGAAGAGAAACCAGATAGAAGAAGTAATGACTGGCCAGAGTTAGGCCGAGGCTCCAGAGGACTGGTCAGAGTAAGGCCGAGGCTCCCGAGGAAGACAGAAGACAGAAGACAGAAGAAGGAAGAAAGAAGAGAGAAGAAAGAAGCTCTAGTCTTTCTCTAAGCTAAGCTCTATCTTTCTTTAAGCTACTCTAAGCTATCTTTCTTTACTCTACTCTAAGCTAAGAAGAAAAGCTAAGCTCTATCTTTCTTTAAGAAATCTTTCTCTAAGAAGCTCTATCTTTCTTTATCTTTCTTTCTAAGACTCTAAGCTAAGAAGACAAGAAGAAATCTTTCTCTAAGCTAAAATCTTTCTTTCCCTCTCTAAGAAAGTAGAAGTAAAAGTAGTAAAAGCTTAACTCTGCCTCCGAGAATTTTCCCGCGGCACCGTGGCTGGCCACAACAGGCAGCTTACAAATGGTGGTCCGTCCGGGGCTCGGCAGGCAGAGAAGAAAAGCTAAGAAATAAGGAGAGCAACGAAAAAGTATAGCCTCAGACTCAGTTGAGACCAGCAAAAAGAGTAGTAAACAAGAGAGCATAGCCTCTGACTCAGTTGAGGCCAGTTAAAAATTAAGCCGAAGCAGAGTAGCCGGCCAAAAGCCGAAAAAAAGCCGAAGCGAGCCGGCCAAAAGCCGAAGCAGAGTAGCCGGCCAAAAGCCATAAAAAATATAGAGAAAAAGCCTTGAGCTTTAGTATAAAGAAAAAAGCCATGAGCTTAAAAGAAAATAGAGAATTAAATAGCATGGTAAAAACCATGCAGAAAAAAAAAAAAAAAAAAAAGCATTGAGCTTTGGCAAGAAAGCCATAAAGAAAAATAAAGAAGAGGAGAAAAAAAAAAAAAAAAAAAGTCAAAGCCGCTTATGCAATTGTGCTTAACTAGGTGCGTTAGCTGCTCCTCAGCATTAGGCTTCCTTAAAGCCACAGCACCTTCTCAAAAAGGGCTCAAATATCCACCCTTTCAAAAATAAAAGGTGAAAAGCTAGGTAGGGACAAGAAAATAAAAGAAAATAGAGAAAATAAAATAGAGAAAATAGAACAAAAGCACCTTTTTAAAACTAAAGGGAAGGAATATGAAGGAGCCCTAATTAGGAAGGGCTGTTGTAGCTAGCTGGAAGCCATGGGTTCCGCCTGATATGTATGTGACGCACCTGTAGGCACCCGCAAACCTGAAGGTATATAACCGGGTGAAAGCGGTCCGAGTTAGGAGAACGGAGAATTCAGTCAGCCGGGCAGTCACTCGGTCGGTCAGAAGAATCAGAGCGGCCAGAACGTAGGCAGAGCGGTTACAGAAGAGAAACCAGATAGAAGAAGTAATGACTGGCCAGAGTTAGGCCGAGGCTCCAGAGGACTGGTCAGAGTAAGGCCGAGGCTCCCGAGGAAGACAGAAGACAGAAGACAGAAGAAGGAAGAAAGAAGAGAGAAGAAAGAAGCTCTAGTCTTTCTCTAAGCTAAGCTCTATCTTTCTTTAAGCTACTCTAAGCTATCTTTCTTTACTCTACTCTAAGCTAAGAAGAAAAGCTAAGCTCTATCTTTCTTTAAGAAATCTTTCTCTAAGAAGCTCTATCTTTCTTTATCTTTCTTTCTAAGACTCTAAGCTAAGAAGACAAGAAGAAATCTTTCTCTAAGCTAAAATCTTTCTTTCCCTCTCTAAGAAAGTAGAAGTAAAAGTAGTAAAAGCTTAACTCTGCCTCCGAGAATTTTCCCGCGGCACCGTGGCTGGCCACAACAGGCAGCTTACAACTCACACTACTTTTCATGGCCTCAGACCACTCTGGAAACTCTTCTTAGGAACTTAAGCTAGAAATATAAAGAAAATACAGCAACTGGTTCTGCTAGAAAGCCCATGAACTATCATAGCCTGTAGACAAGAGTAGGCAGAAATGATAAGTATTCAGAATAAAATATACAATAAAAAAGAAAAGATTGTTGATTAGAGAGTGAACAAGGCCCATGATAGTTAAATATCATGAGGAAACAAAAAAGACAAAGGGAAGAGAAATTGGGTAAATGTATTTGCAGTAAAGTCAATTAAATAGAACACTAAGAGAAAAGAGGCCTATTGCTCCTGAGGCCCCTAAACAGTCTTTGATTTTGAATACCCTCCCAGGAAGACTCTTCAGGGACAGCTTTCTGATTATTTCCATTCTTTGTAAAAACAGGCTTTGTGCTCTTTCTGAAGCTGCTTCTTGTCATATTCTGGCTCCTTGGATGTGCATATCTTGCCAATCTCAGTATTTTGAGTTTCTTGAATATTATTTTTCTTTTTGCTATCAAGAGACTTCAAATAAATGATATCACATAGTACTGATATCAGAAGCCAATGAAAAGTTAAGGCTCAAAAAGTTAATTTTGCTCATGCAAAATGCTAACCTTGCACTTTGAACTTCATAAATGCAAGATCAGGGTGAAGAAATGAGTGGAGATCATGGAGGGTCTGTGAGTTCTAAAGTCTAGGAACTCAGTAGATACTACATAATGGCAGGGAGTCTGGAGGAGAAATTATTGGGAATAATAGTTTAAAACAATACTAAAAGGATGACTTTTAGTTATATTAAGTCATTAAAATGGAGGGTATTTGATGTGTATATTATTATTAAAAAAACACATGTATCTGAGATGGGGAAATGAGCAGCTGTGTTTTTCTATATATGTCTTATTTATTTGAGATCCTAGGGCAATTTTTTGTGATCAATTCTATGAGATGTAATCTTTATTTTAATCATTTAACCTACTTTGTTTTGGTAATCTAAACTATCGAGTATGAAAGAAATTTTCAAAGTCAAGATTTTGTATCATTTTTTCTGTGTATTCCCTTATAGTATCTAGACTGTAAGCTGTCCCAAACTCACAATACTAAATATTCATAAAATATCTTACTAATTATGCTATTATATATGAGAACAGGGAGTCTCACAATGACAACACATGACTGACATCAGGAGTTTTATGGGGTGGAAATAAAATTTGAAACCAGCATCTTTAGTTTAGTAGTCACTGATACTTTGACTACCCAGACCTAGCTCTTATCAATTCATTCATTCATTCATACAACAAAAAATTAAGAGGTGACTTTGTGCCAGGCTCCTCTCTGGGGGCAGATGGTACAATGTTGAACAACAAAAGACAAGACTCCCTGCCATTATGTAGCATCTACTGAGTTCCTAGACTTTAGAACTCACAGACCCTCCATGATCTCCATCATTTCTTCACCCTGATCTTGCATTTATGAAGTTCAAAGTGCAAGGTTAGCATTTTGCATGAGCAAAATTAAATATCAAGTCCTACCAGCTTTCTTTATACAGCCACAAGTTACCCATAACGTGCCCAATCACAGAGCTTCCCAAGGTTAATGATTAGCTTTCTCCCTGAAGTCAGTGAAGGTACATATATGTCCAAAAGGTTCAGATATACTAAAAAAAAATTTCAGAAGATTTTATGGTTTTCAGTGAGAAATTTTATCTTTCCAGACCACATTTAAAATTGATTTTAATTGGTAAACCTTCTGTCATGGTTTAAGTTATGTCTCTCAAACTGCTATATTGAAATTCTTACCCCTGTGACTCAAATGTAATCTTATTTGTAAATAATACCATGGCAGGTGTAGTTAGTTATAATGACTGTTACTGGTGATGAGTCTTGTTTCCTCACATGTTGAAGTATAATATTAGAGAAGCATGCTGAGGCAAGCATATACAGCAGGGTTTATTTAGAAAGGGGTAACATAGACTTCGCCTGGGAGGGAGAAGGGGACCATAGCTGGTATCTTGGAATCCCAAGAAGTGAGAGTGTTCTGCCTCTTTTATGCATCCTAGATTTTCTTTGTTCCCCTGCTTTTTCTCCTCATCTCTTTCCTCCTGACTAGCCCCAGGAGATTCTCAGATAGATGGACAAAAGGTGAGAAGCATATGGACAGGGGAAAAGGTCAAATGGAGCAGCCCAGAACACATTAATTAATGATTTTTATAACTCCTAGTAGGGAGGGACAATTCCTGGGACAGGTTACCTTAGCAACAGGTTGGAACAGGAGCAGGTTATCTTGGTAAGGGTAGAGGAAGGGCTCTGAAGGCATTTCAATCTCTCAGGGTGCATTCTCCAATTTCCTGGACTCAAATTGGCCTCCTTGAAACCAGACTGACTCAATTTACCTATCTATACTGACAGCCTGTCTAATTCTGGCTTCATTAAGATGAGATTATACTATAGTAGAGTGGGACCCTACACCAATATGTGTGTCCTTATAGGAAGAGGAAAATGTGGGCACAAATACGTGCAGAGGGAAAAACAATATGAGGAGACAGAGAGGACACCCTATGACAATGGAGGCAGAGATGGGAAAAATACAACTCAAGAAATATGAAGTATTTCAAATACCAGAAACTAACAGATACAAGAAGGGATTATATCTTAAAGGTTTCAGAGGGAGCATGACTCTGCTTCTGCTAATATGTTGACTTCAGAATTCCACTTCCAAAACTGTGAACTGATACATTTAATTTGTTTTAAAATCCCCAGTTTTTAGTAATTTGCTACACAGATCTCAGAAATACACTTTTGTATGCCTCTTTTCACCCATCCTCTTTCTTTGTTCTCCTTCTCTCCTTCTTCCTAACTGCATCCCTATTCTTCTTCCTCCTCCAATATTTATCCTTAACTCTTACTTCTTACTCACCTTCTAACATGGATCCTGGTGGCAAAAACAACAACAACAGGAAGAAAAAAAAAATCACTTAATTACGATTGCTTCCAACTTGTTTGATTCCCCAGGACTGACATCTTCTTAGTTATTATCTGCCTGAGTCATTTAATAAAGATCCTTCTTCTTAATGGCAAAGAATGCCTAAAAGTTGCAGAAATGCTCCTCTCAGTTCATGATTTTACAAAATGCATCAACCCATAGAAATGTCTTGGAGCAAGGTTTCTGCTCCTATTTGAAGATGCTGAAGCATCTGCTTCATTGGTCCTTTGGCATCTTTATGTCTCTGAAGACATGTAATCTTGCTCCTTAAGAGAGTTATTAAAGCACACTGCAAGCGATTAGCAAGTCCCAGAACATGTGAACATGTCGATGCTTACCAGTCCCAGGTAGACAGGGCATTTTTCCTCAGTGCTCAGTGTCACAACTAATCAAGTTTTGCCTCTCATAGAAGCACTGGGCCACTTCAGGAAAGGATTTTCTACTCCAGATAATCACACTACCCGGCTGGCTATGCAAATCATACAGTGTAGAGCATTCTTCCTGAAAACCTCTTCTCAAGGAAATTTTTTTTTTTTTCAAGACCTGATTTTTTGCAACTAAAAGTAGTACCTGTCCTTGACTATTTCCTTCTATAACAACTCAACTTGCAAAGTTTTCTTGGTAACTTTGCCCTTTTATGTCAAGAACAATAAAGAACAAGGAAAAGACATGAAAACATTAAAGAGACTCCATTCTCTTTTTTAGGCCAGTACAGTTTTAAATGAATAATCTTTAAAATCAGTCTCTTTTCTCAATCTCTCTCTGTCTCTCTGTCTCTGTCTCTGTCTCTCTCTCTCTCTCTCTCTCACACACACACACACACATTTTAAGTGTGTGTGGGTTTTATTTAACAAACAATTCTGAAGTGTGTTTGCTGTTTCTAGGGACTATAGCAGAGACAAAGTCAAAAACAATGTAATACTTTTCCTTCAAGAGTTTTCATTTTAGTGGGGGAAGCAAACACTATACCAATGACCATCTTCTATGTGCAGGATATACAAGGCAGGTGCATTGGAAAATGCACAAACTCTAAAGTCAGATTTCCTGAATTCAAATCTTTGGTCAGCTATTTGCTAATCTCTGATCTTCAGCAAGTTATTTCAACTTTCTAAGCCTCAATATTCTTACTGGAAACCAAGTACGCAAGTCATAGATCTGCTTGGAGGGCTTTAGTTAGTGTACACAAAGCCTTCACATAGTAATGGACATATTAGAAGCTCTTAGCTTTTATTTTTATTTTTTCCTAAAAGGGGTAAAACTAAATTGGGCAGAAAGACTGAATGAAAGAAGCCTATCTGTCACAGTAGGAATGTTGGTGTGGAATATCAACAATCTGGAAGCTATTCGACTTCTGCTGGGCTGAATAGCCTCACAAATCTGTTTAACACTCTCCACAGAGACCAACTAGTGACAATAACCAAACAGGGGGGACTACAGGGAGCAAGAAACAGTGGTTAAAAAGAGGCAGTGACATTCTTACCACCTGCCCTCACCCCTTCTCCTGAGCTATCAGCAGCTGCTTCGAGGAGAACAGTATCTGTGTCTTACATAGCAATTACTTGGATGATTTTCTGCAGGGAGTTGCTATTTTTCTGTTGACAAGGCACATTGAATTGATCATTTGGCATTACATCATATTCAATTTACTGTCTCATAACACTTTATTTGTTTTATATAAGGAGTTGTGTGCCAGAGGGCTTTGATGATGTTGAAAATGCACCATTTCAGTTACTCACCTCCACTGATAATGGTTTTGCTGCCAGCTCTTTAAACTTGAATTAATTTGGCAACTTAGCTCTCAAGTAGAAGTAGGAAATCTACTTTTGAACATAGATCAAGCCAGCTGGAAGCTGAAATGTAAGGTAAGAGAACTTGCTTTGTTAGAGGTTGTAATACCAGATTTTTACCATTTGTGAAAGCAGGTTTTTAAAAACTATATTTTAAATTTTAAAGCAGTTTTAGATTTACAGAAAAATTGTGCAGATAGTTCAGAAAGTTTCTTTATCTCTAACACTGTTTCTCTTAATTTTAGCATCTTATGTATCATTTACTTTCTGTAACTTATGAACAGATATTCATGCATTATTATGAACTGAAGTCTTTATTGTTATTTCCTTAGTTCTTACCTAATGTCCTTTTTCTGTTCCAGGCCATCAACTAAGATATATATTACATTTAGTCATTGTGTTTCCTTCATTTCCTCTTGGTTGTGACAACTCCTCTGTCTTGTTTTTAATAACCTCAGCAGTTTATAAGAGTACAGGCTAGTTATTTTGTAGACTATTATTAATTTTAAAAATATTTTTCTCATAATTAGACTGAGATTAGTGTGTTGGGGAGGAAGACCATAGATATAAAGCTCTGTTCTCGTTATCACATCCTATCAAGGGCTCATGCCATGATTAAAGCTTACTTTACTCTTCTTACTGAAATGCTGTTTGTCAAATTTCTCTGTTGTAAAGTTACTTTTTTTCTCTCCCCTTTCCAAACTGTGCTTTTCGGAAGGAAGTTATTTAAAGGGTGGGGATATATATTCCCTCTTGTTCAGGGCATATTATCTATATGTACTATTTGGAATTCTTCTGCACTTAGGTTTTGTCTATTCTATCCTTACCACCATACATTTACTTATTCAAGTGTTTATATCTGTGTGGACTCAGAGGTATTTATTTTATACTTTGGGTTATGCTGCAGTGGTATATTGTTTATTTCGTTAGTTGAATTGTTTGGCCATAGGAACTTTCTTTTGACTTTTATCTGCCGTTTGCATACTGCTAGCATTGTGGGTTATTTTGTTTGAGTTTTTTTGTTTGGTTAGTTGTTGTTGTTGTTGTTTTTTTTGTACCTCTTTACAGTCTAAAACCACAAAGTTCTGGATCCATCTCTCGCTCCAGCTACAGAATCATTCATTTCCCCAAGAAGCATCCATTCCTTTATTGAAAATGGTTTTAGAAACCAGTTCAGCAGTTGTGTGGGCTCACTGCTTCTGGAGTGCCATTGCTTTTGATACCGACTTTTTCTACTTTTTAACCACTGGCCTTCCTTTAAATTCCCCAGGATCCCACAGTCCTCAGAATTCCCAGGACCTCATCCTAGTGGCTCTTCACCAACTAGTCTTAAGACAGCAGGGCAGAACCATCTTTTTTCATTTCTCTCTATCAAGTTATCTACCTGGGTACTATTCCTTTGCTGTTCTCGCAATCAGCTTCCTTAGATAATTAGTTATTTGAACCTTGCACAGAATCTTAGAGCTGATTTTAAATAAATGTTTGTTACATTTAGTTGAATCTGATAATCTAGTTCCCATTAAGTTGTCAAAAAGTGATAATGGATTAAAGTGTCACTACTCACAGAAGACAATTGAATTTTTAATAGAGAATTCCTGAAGACACAGCCAAGCCCCAAGGATATGACAGAAAGTGTGGCTGATTCTTGTTTTAGAAGACAAATACAAGCAGGTTAGTATCAACTTAATGGGTCCTGGCCAACATTTTGAAAAATTAGAAAATAATGGAAAATACCCTAATGCATCAAAAAGAATAAGAATACACATCATTTTATGATCTTGTGTGTGTGCGCTTGTACTTTTTTACCGAGTTGTGATGTATGTGATGTTGCAATTCACAGTGAACAGGAAGCTATTTTTCTCGCCATTTTATATAATGATAGAAAGCATATTAAAAATTTTAAGAATTTTCACACCAACTTCTAATTTTGCAAAGCAAATAATTTTAGTTTCTTCTTTTTTATTTGAAAATGTTTCATTAGTATTGATATAGTCAGTGGAATTTCATATTGGTCAGATTTGCTATGCAGTGGTCTGCTTTTAGACATATAGAAAGATGATACATATGTGAATGGAACCACATTTTTTCTATTTATTTCCAGGTTTATTGTCTTTATTAAGTTGCATTCTGGTCTATCTGGACAGTCAGGTAAACAATAAAACAATTAAGTATGTAGGCTCTGCTTTATTCATGAAACAAATCTTGCCATTTCTTTACTGTTAACATTAGTCCAGTGACCTTAATTGACTCATTTTGAAAAAGGGACTGATGATGTTTATGTCTGGTGGAGTTGTTGTGATAGTTGTAAACATACTATAGTTAATATGTTATGCATTTAACAAATATTGTTTAGCAAGGGAGCCAATTTTCTGCAAAATGTAGATCAAAACTCCCAAGTGGATCCTGAAATCAATTTGATGTTCTATCTGCAACATTAAAATAATAAAATAGATAAACAGAGCATGACAGGGTACACATAAGTAAATTTGTTATTCCAAGCTTTTGCTCTCTTTCTTTCTCTCTTCCCTTGAATAAGTGTGGGAGTCTGTGTGAGAGTCTGTGTCTGTGTGTGTGTGTGTGTGTGTGTGTGTGTGTGCGTGCACATGGTATAGGTATCAACTCATTAGATAAAATGAATGTCTTTCTGATGGTCATGATCAAAAACATTTGAAATGTCAGGCAGATGTTTCCTTTCCAATAAGTAAAGTAAACCTTCTCCCACCTTCAACTCTAAGCTCAGTGTCTCTCTCTTTCAGGCAACCTTGATTCAACTTTCTGTTTGGGTTAAAACTTTTATCACATAATGAATCTTCAAAGTCTACCTAAGAGAACTATAATTACATATATGCTCATGTGATTATTAGACCAATCATTTAATTTTTAGATTATATATTAACTGATAGCCAGGACCAGTTCTGTTTTCTCATTTCTACATTCCCTGAGCCTGTTTCCTGACACACAATAGATAAGGAAAAAAAAGAAAGAAAGAAAGAAAGAAAGAAAGAAAGAAAGAAAGAAAGAAAGAAAGAAAGAAAAGAAAGAAGGAAGGAAAGAAAGAAGGAAGGAAGGAAAGAAAGAAAGAAAGAAAGAAAGAAAGAAAGAAAGAAAGAAAGAAATTTTTTTCTTCCATTTTCTTTAGCACCACCTCATATATAACAAGGATTAGGTTCTATAAATTCTTCCTACTTAATATCTCTCAGGTTCATCTACTTGTCTGCATCATTTAGGGAACTTAATTCTTCTTGCCTGAATTTCAACAATATTCTTCTAACTGGTCTCCTTATCTATGCCCTGCTGCTTTTCCTCCCACTCCAATCCAATTAATTTTCTCCCTAAGTGATTTTTTACTAAAATAAAAATCTGATCATGCCACCTTCAGCTTAGTATCTTTCAACAGCATCTAATTGTCCTCAGGAAGAAGTTCAAACCCCTTATTATGTAGGGGGTGCAGACATTCACAGTCATAAATGCCATCATGCCAAATGTTAACTTTGTTTTCATTTAACTCAACTTTATTTTTTTGATTCCTAACTACCCCTTTCCGAATCAGAATCAATTACTCTCTTTAACATAACACCAACCTAGTGATGGATCAGTCAATTCAGATTTACATACATTTCAGTCACATAAAGGATTATAACCCTTTTAGTTTATTTACTTATATTTATATTGTACTCCTTCTTCTAGAAGTTGAGTCTAATATGTGTGAGATTATGTAAGTATTAGAGGGATAACTTGCAAAATTCCTACTACCTGGCTTTGGCGGGTAGGGCGAGGATGCTTCTACTTCTTGTTGTTCACCTACTTTAGATCCACATTGGTCAGTTAAACATGGATATGGCCTCAGATTCTCAGCGGGTGGTAAACAAGCCCATAAAAGTTGACTTGAAAAGTCTATAGATGTTTATAGCTTTCCATAGATGATGGTCCATGGAGAAGAGTTATACATTCTTCTGGCCTCTGCAGGCAATTGAATACTTCATTGCTTTCTGGTGAATGACCCGAGTCACCAACTAATATTATAAGCCGGCCCTCTGGTATTTTTACTCTGCATCCTTCCATCCCCTTCATTTCTCTCTCCCACCCCCCCTCCCCCCCTCTCCTCTCTGCTTCTTTGTTCTCCCTTAAATGTGATGCCTCTATCTGGGAATGGCTATATGCCCAGCTTTCAGGAGCCAGGACTTACTAATGAATGCTCACTCTGTTCCTAAAACTTTCATGAGGCATTTGGCTGTCAGGACCATGCATAGTTTTAATGACACACTGCTTTAAACTTTCAAATTTCCCAAAGTTTAAAGCCTCAAAAAAGGGAAACTATTCTTTAAGTGCTTCCTATATTTCTCTCTGCACATGCTTAAACCCTTTAGATTATGATTTAAAGTCAAAGCTTACAGCCATTTTAACCTCTAGAGTGCAAGGAAAAGTTGAGCAGTGCTCACTTACATTCTTCATTTTAACACTGGATGCTGACTTTGGTATTTATAAACCACAGATTTATTTCTGTTTACTTTATTCCCCAAATTTGAAAGCTTCCTTATGGGGTTAACCATAATCCAAAGACCTCCATAAGAAAATGGGTGGTTGGATTTCAGGGTGGTAGAGTTTATTTTAGCATGCACTATTCTAAGCATTTTATCATTTCATTTCATTCCCAAAAAACTTCTGAGGATGGCAAAATTACTTTATCTTACAGGTGGGGGGGGAAAAAAAGTATGAAAAAGATGTAATCTGTGTGTATGGTTGTATAGCATTTGATAAGGATAAAATTGCAAGTGAGGGGCTTCTTTTGTTGTTTTGTAGTCTTTCTTTTAATTCAGATAGTTTTTTGTTCTTCCGTGTTCTTTCCTCCTTTTTAGTAAACTATATCGTGTAAATTTGAAGTCTACAATGTGATATTATGGGATACACATAGGTAGTAAGAATGGTTACTATAGTGCAGCCTATTAAAAAATATCATCTTATATACCTAACTTTTGTGACAAAAGCAACTAGAATCTACTTATTTAACAAAAATCCATAATGTAATACAATTTTATTTGTTACAATTTTATTTAACAGAAACCCATAATACAATTTTACTAAATAAAATTTTATTAATTACAGTCCTTATATTGTACATAGAATTATATTCTTGTTCATCCTATTTATCTGCTATTTCATGTCCTTTTATCTACAGCTGTCCATTTTCTACTTCCCCTGCTCCTGCCCTTTTTTATTCTCAGGGAAATGAAAATTAAAACCCTGTTTTATTCTCTTCTATTTAAATTTTAATTTCCCTTCCTGCCTGCCTTCCTGTTTCTTCCTTTTTTCCTTTTCTCTTTTAGATTCTACAAATGAAGTGAGACCATGCAGTATTTTTCTTTCTGTGTCTGTACACTTCATTGATCATAATGTCCTTCAGGTCAATCTTTTCTGGAGCAAATGACAGGATCTCCTCCTTATTTAAGGTTTAATAAAATTTCACCATATACATATTATCCATTTGTCTATCAGTGGACACTTAGGCCGCTTCCAATATCTTGATCATTTTGAATAGTGTTGCAATAAACATGTTGGTACTTACATCATTATGAGGTGGAATGCACCTCAGAATACATGAGAATCCCAGAAGAGGGATTGCTGAATCATATAGTAGTTCAATTTTTACTACCTTAAGAACCTCTATATTGTTTTTTGTATTGGCTGTATTCATCTGCTTTTCCACCAACGGTGTACTAGGGTTCCTTTTGCTCTACATTTTTGCCAATATTTATCTTCTATCTTTTCTATTACAACCATCTATGAGATGGACAAGGGTTTTAATTTTCATTTCCCTGATGATTAGCGATATTGCCAATTATTTTCATATATTTCTCGGCCATTTTATGTCTTCCTAAATAAATGTCTACTCAGCTCCTTTGACCATTTTCAAAATGCTTCCCAGAGATTTCTTAATCTCACACCCTTGCTGTTGTTTATTTTGATATGTTGCAAATCATCTCCATGTTTTGCATCGTCTCCATATTTAGCTGACAGAGTCTAACCTCCAAATGGAATGTTCTTTATGTTTCTACTCCTTCTTACCACATTACCTTCTCTGAAAAGACATTTTCCTTTTTATCTCCTATCTCCCTTCTCCCTTCCAGTCTGAGTGTGCAGGCTTCTTTCACCTGATCTTCCCAGGCCCCTGGTTCCCTCTGACATTTTAGGTATGAATATACCATTGCAGGTTCTTTAACTACTCGTGAACACATCAGATCTCATTTTACAGAACTTATTGAAAGCAAGAACCATGTGTTCTTTATATCTGTATTCGAAAGCCTAATCTAGTGCCTGGCATGTAAGAAGTATTTGAAGTGTTTTGAACAATGCATTGAATGAATTTATTATGAATAAAAATTTGAAGGCTGAAGAGCACTGACCTAGAAATGATAAAAAACTGTAAAAATCAGAAACATAACATATTTAAATGTGCTTATTTAATAATAACCGATAATCTAGGTTTTTAAGTCTCTGAGATACTTGGGTTCTCCTAAAACTAATGAGACTCATATCCTTAGATATCTATCTTCTTAGCTCTGTTTTAAATAAACACCCCAAAATGGTATGTTTTCCCAAAGGTATCTGTCATTGATGGATTTTGAATGCACTGAAAGACTAACAAAGGAATATCTACTGCTGCTTGCAAGGATTAGTTGTGGTCTTTTTTGGGTTTATCTTTAGAATCCCAACAGGTAAAAGACTACTACAGGTTATTGCAAGGATTCCAATGTGTCTTTTTTTAAGCAGGAAATGTGGAAAGACTTGTATGGGCAGCAGTCAGTGAGACATGAAATACTGAAGCAGCCACAGCTCTGGGCCACAATTAGTTAGAACATACCGGAGAGAAACAAAGAGTTCCATGGTCCAAGACATCTGGATTGCTGGTTAATTTCCCATCTACACTACCCACCAGAAATATCAGTGTTGGTTGGGTAAAAGAAGAGATGTGAATCATGCCTACCAGAGCCAGAATTCATGCTCTCTGGCCAAATGGCTAATTTTCAAAGCTACCCACAGCAAATGTTCAAGCCTAAAATACTGCCAGAACTTGCTACTCACTCATTCAGAGAAAACAAATCTGTCCCGTTCCCTGTATTCCCTAGAACAAGTACCTATTAAAGGTCAGTAGTTTATTTATTAAGGAAAGATAAATCAGGAATCCAAACAAAATGTTTGCAGAATGTCAGAAACACAAAAGCCTGAACTAATTACTTGAAAATAACTGCTTGGGATTTAACCAAGCATCACTTCGTTAGCATTCAGCACCATCACTTTTGCATAAAAAAGGAAAAGAAAACATGCCAAAAAGAATGGAAATTTGGGGGGAGTGAATAAAGAAATAGCACCGCATAATCTGCTGTATATTTTAGGTGCAATTATCAAATGTTGATATGCTATTCAGCTTGCTAATTGTATTTCTGAATTCAGCCTGTGAAATATTGAGGGCATTTAAGAATCACAATAGTGGAGAATGGTGTCCAAGTGCTAATAGGTAATGGCTGAGCAATTTGGTTCTGATGAATGCCACCAAATTCTTCAGACACATATACCAGTACATAAATAAAAATAAAGAGTCATAGGTTTGAAAATATTATCCTTCTCTATTTTTATTTTAGCAATGTTTACATGTATGTTTACATTAACTTTTAAAGGAAGTAGTATTTTCAAAACATTATAATGATCAGTTTCTTAGTCATCAATAGTAATATCCATGGGGGTGATTTTGCAAAACTATTACATTTTTGATAAAATGTTTACATGCTGTTATTTTTTGGACATTTGTTGTTCACTTATTTGGCATTAAGATAACTGAATAAAAGCTTCTGCAGACAACTCTAACTACACAATTGTCTCCTAAAACTCCCCACTTAATTGGATTGTACACGGTACAAATTATCCACCTGTCCACAGATTTTAAGGACAAGGACTGTGATCCTCCTTCCCTTAATATCTCCAAAAACACAAAGCAATTGAATGCAATCAGTTTCTATTCAACTGAGTGACTATACTGGTATTCCTCCCCAAATCCTCAAAATTTTGCCTGTGCTCTTCTTATATAATGATTCTTCTTTTCTTGCATTTTTTGTTAGTTAGTTTGTTTTTTGTCTCAGCTATTCTTCAATTCTAACTAATCAGTCTTTAAACCAATGTAGAGTCATTACTGAATATGATTCTTTTTTCCAATGATATTAGTCAGTTTCCAAATATTTAATAAGCTTGTTTTCAAGATGTAGTACATAGCAAGGAGTAATGAAAATTGCTATGTGCTATAATCTTGGTATTAATGACCATCTGGGAAAGCTGATAGCCCAAGGAAATATCCTACAGTGACTTTTTGATTTCTATTATAGCTCATTTGTTTTCTTTTAATTAGGTAAGAAAAGAAAAGAAATTTCTTCCCCTACTGTGGCTGTCTGAAGGAATAATGGTACCCTAGGCAACAGGTATGGCTGTTTTAATAAATTGGCAACAAAAATAGGATTCAGTTCCTTAGAACTGATAACCTGCAGGGAAGGAAGATTTTGAAAGTACCATACAAATTGTCATTGTTCAGCATTCACAAGCGCACACACACACACACACACACACACACATACACACACACAAAAACATACACACACAACTAACTTGTGCTGCTTATAAAACACTTGCAAAAGTATTTTTGAATATGTTTTTAAGATATTCTGAAGAATCACTCACAGAATGTAGTGGATGTTTCCAGAATAAAATAATGTGCTTTCTGACAGAATGTTACGGGAGTGATTATCATTTCAAAAATACTGTCTTTCTGACATAGCCGAAGATTTTTTTTTAACAAAAATAAACAGATTACATATATCCAATAGAAAATAGTTACAAAAAAGTGCATATTTTTTTGTGCTGTTATTTGCTTGGTTAATTTTAAATAGATGAATGTCAGAAGTCCATGTGTCTTGAAAATTATTATTATTATTTTTATATATTATAATCAGAGGTGGAACATTTCAAAGCTTGAAGTACAAAGCAAGGTCCTTGGATCTATAAAGCATCAAATGTAAATTAGAAATAAATAAATTGTTTACTAATGGCAATAGAGAAATATTTCGACTTGTTTGTTGGAGCATGGAGAGACCATAAGATAAAACAGGATACACAGAAAGTTTGAAAAAAGATACTAAACAAAATGTGGAAAGTAATAACAGATCATCAACCAAATATATAGATGATTAGAACAACAACAAAAATCCTCCCTTGGCAACCTACTTGATTTTGTTTTAGGGGACCATGAAAATATATATTTAAGTTTCCCTTTTTTTTTCCAGAGCATTTTATTTGAATACTTTATGGGCACCAGCTCATTAATCTTTTCTTCTTTACTGTGCAGAATATAATTACTTCTGTTTTGCATTTGAAGAAACATGTTTATGGTCTATTTTGATGTAGAGCTCTGCTGTTGTTCAATGAACATGAATCGAGAATAAAGCTGAGACAACCTGGCTCCCTCTGCCAAAACATGGACAGGAATGTAAATTTAGTTAGTGAATTATGAAAGGAGACCCATATGTTTTTGTGTCATTTTTGTGTATGTGAACTAAAGTGATAGATGAAAAAAGTGAGCAGTGTATCTCTTACCCTACCCCCATTTCTGAATTATATAACATTATGAAATCTCTGAACTTCATGAATGTTGGGGGATATCATATTTATAAAACCTAATGAAACACATTTACAAAACAACTGAAATATCACAAAGAAAATCAGTTACAATTACTTAAACCTCTATAAATAAGAAAGTTAGTACTTGCTAAATGATAGGTTTCTTGGAGAAATTTCTTTGCACATTTTATTTTTGCTCTCATTGACAAAAACAATTGAGAACTTCATATTGAGATTATGTTTTGGGTCAGTGGAACAGACTTATGGCCATCTCTGAGAGTGATTAAAAACACTCATGTTAGATGAATATTATTTTTGAAAACCACTACCAGTCAATTGATGTCAAGTCTGGAAACTTGCCACAACTTTCAAAGAGAAAACACATATTCTAGGAATATACAGAGGAGCTGGGACATTACACATTGAAAATGGAAAACTTTGAAGATATTCCTCTAGCAAAAAAAAAAAAAAAAAAAAAAAAAAAAAAAAAAAAAAAGCATGTATGAACAAGTTTTCATTGAAAATTGTTTGTGGGAAAAAAAGAAAAAAAAATTGGTGGTTGAATGAGATGGATATCATTATCCTAAATGCATGATTGAAGATCTGAATGGTACTTATATACTTTGTATACAAACAGTTGTATGTAAAAAGATGCTATATATGTGCATTATGAATTGTAATACATACTACTATTATAAATTTTAAAAAAGGAAAAAAAAAAAGAAGATTGTAATTTCAAAATATTGAAAATATCTAAACACTAATGTATTGGAGAGTGGATGAATAAACAATAAATACAATGTAAATGCAGTTGTAAGTTGAACAAGAAAGATATAAATTGATATGGAGGAATTTTCAGGGTTTAATATTATGTAAAAAAAATGAAAAGTGAGATTATGTTGAATTACTCAGAGGTGCCATAATTTTTGTAGTTAGGCTCTATTTCTCTTGTAAAATTGCTCTGTCCTTCATTCCTTTTACATACCTAGCCACTCCCTCCAGGTTCAGTTGAAACACTGAGATTAACAAAAGGAATTTTACCAAAAAACTGAGGGAGTGCCGCCACTGTCCCTGGCCGCCTGGGCCCAGAGTAGCAGCTCCCTGCTGCTGCACGCAGGGCCAGACCTGGGGAAGGGCTTCCTTCATTCCTGGGAAGAGTGGGACCTGCCAGCTGCGACCAGAACAAGAGGTAGGCACCCGCCCGCTGGAAGGAGTGACCCAGCCGCCAGTGTCCCTGGCCGCCAGGGCCCAGAGTAGCATTTCCTGGCTGCTGCACACAGGGCCAGACCTGGGGAAGGGCTTCCTCCATTATCGGGAAGAGTGCGACCTGCCCATTTGCGACCAGAGCAAGAGGTAGACTCCCGCCCGCTGGAAGGAGAGACCCAGCCGCCACTGTCCCTGGCCACCTGGGCCCAGAGTAGCAGCTCCCTGCTGCTGCACGCAGGGCCAGACCTGGGGAAGGGCTTCCTCCATTATCGGGAAGAGTGCGACCTGCCCATTTGCGACCAGAGCAAGAGGTAGACTCCCGTCCGCTGGAAGGAGAGACCCAGCCACCAGTTTGCCTGGTCTTCAGGGCCCAGAACAGCATCTCCCGGCTGCTGCACGCGGGGCCAGACCTGGCGAAGTGCTTCCTCCACTCCCTGGGGGAGTGCGACCTGCCCAGCTGCAACCAGAGCAAGAGGTAGGCACCTGCCCGCTGGAAAGAGAGAACCCGCCGCCAGTTTGCCTGGCCTCCAAGGCCCATAGTAGCATCTCCCTACTGCTGTAAGCAGGGCCCAGCCTGAGGATAAGCCCCTTCCACTATTCCACTGTGCCACTCTGCAACGGACCAAAGGTGCAGCCTTGACTCCACTAACAGGGTTGCTGACTGTACATGATCTGGGTCAGGTGGCTTAAACTGGAAGGGAAAAAAGAAGGGCTTCCAAGGGTCCATTTTGTTTGAGACTTGTTCTTGGGTTCAACGTTTTTGTTTTTATTTGCTTGTTTGTTTGTTTTGTTGTTTCTTGGGAGTTTTTTGTTTGTTTTTGTTTTGATTGACAGTGTGTTTGTGTGCTTCTGCTCCTCTTTTCTTTCTTTTCTTCCTTCTCACTTTTATATTTTTTCTTCTTCCTTCATCTTCCCTATTTACACCCTGCCATTGCATTCTCAACAGAGGCAAAAACAAGTTATACGCACAAATTGAGATTTCTAGAACGTGTACAATTGAAATATATAGCAAAGTAGTATTATATATGGTTTATTCTCTATTTTCTAGACTTATTCTCTCTCTCCTCTCTCTTACACTAATTACTACTCCTTGGTTATTATTTTTTTTTCTCTTCTTTTTTTTTTCTTTTTCCATCTTTCTTTATTTCTCCTCTCAACCGCTGCATAAGTTAGGTTTATATGTAAATCGGTCTTTCCATCTATTCATTCACTCCATTCTCTTTCCTCTCTCGTCGGCTGATACTAAACCACTTCCACAGAACTCTCTTTTCATACTTTCTAAGAAAGAACAAGTCAATACACTCACTTCCTTCTTCCTAAACATATTACCTCTCTGTCCATTACTTGAAACTTTAAAAACCCCATCAGAAGCATACAGAGTAAATTGGAAACAACATCTGGGTTAACTAAATCTGTACATTGTGATCAAACTGGGATTCTCTGAATAGAAAGTGTTTGATTTTAAAGTGTAAAGGAAATATAAGGGGATCTGATAGCATTGTACTACAGGAGCAACATAAGGTTTTAAGGTAAAATCAAAGTAGACAAGGTCCCACAGTGCAGGTAGAATAGACGCACAAGCAATATGAAGAAACAAGGGAAGAAAGTGACACAAACAAATCAATATACCTCCTCAGTAGATTCCCTACCATGCACAGTTGGTGCAATGCCAGAGATGGAATTCAGAAATTACATATTCCAAATGTTAGCGGAACTTAAGAATGAACTCAAAAATGAGATGAGGGACCAAATACAGGAGGTGAAAGATCATTTTGACAAAGAACTCCATAAACAAATACAGGAAGTAAAAGATTACTTTAATAGGGAGATAGAAGCTCTAAAGAGAAACCAAACAGAAATTCCAGAAATGAAAGAAGCAATAAATCAAAATAAAAGCTCAATCGAAAGTATCACCAACAGAGTAGATCACTTGGAAGAAAGAACCTCAGACAATGAAGACAAAATATATATCCTAGAGAAAAATCTAGATTAAACAGCAAAAATGGTAAGAATCCAAGAACAGAACATTGAAGAATTATGGGACAACATAAAAAGACCAAACATAAGAGTGATTGGGGTAGAGGAGGGGGCAGAGTTTCAAGCCAAAGGAATGAGTAATTTATTTAATGAAATAATTACAGAAAATTTTCCAAACTTGAGGAATGAAGGGGAAAAACCAAGTTCAAGAGGCCTACCGAACACCAAACATACAAAATCACAACAGATCCACACCAAGACACATTATAATGAAAATGCCTAATATACTGAGCAAGGAGAGAATATTAAAAGCCACAAGAGAAAGGGAGCAGATTACATATAGGGGGAAACCAATCAGACTTTGTTCAGATTTTTCTACCCAGACCTTAAAAGCAAGAAGATCCTGGAATAGCATATTTCAAGCTCTGAAGGAAAAGGGATGTCAACCAAGAATCTTATATCCAGCAAAATTGAGCTTTAGATTTGAAGATGAAATAAAAACCTTCCACGACAAGCAAAAGTTAAAAAAAATGAAAAGTGCAAATAAAAAGATCCTAAAGTATGTTCTCTGTCATGTAAGACGAAAAGAATGCAAAAATATATATCTTGATCTGTTCTTTTGCAAAAAATAAAGTTAAAAAATATAGAACCATATTTAAGTCAAACAGGAAGAAATAAGTTAGTTTGGCTATCAGTGATAGTGGAAATGAGATTGAAAGAGGAATAACAAAGAACAAACCAAAAAATGAAATAATGTCCTTTGAGGAAAAGTTAGATTTAAAGACCAATGTGAGGAAAACTCAAGGCAATATGGAATTCTTTGTGACCTAAGAAAGTGAGGAAAAGTCTCGAAAATGATGGCAATGTCAAAGGAGATAAAAGTTATATTGAGGAGGCTATTTATACTTAATTCCAGGACGATTTAAATAAGAAAATAGATCATCATAGGAATGTTACCACCCATACTGTAATTGACTGATCAATTTAAACCTCTAATGAAACAAACATTGTTAAATCCAAGCAAATGAAGGAATAAATATATGTGGAAAAGAGAATGCCCTCCAAAGATAAATATAAGCGTAAGTAGTAACTTTCTGTTGGAAAGGAATTGTTTTAGATTAAAGGAAACTTATATGTGTAGCAACTATATGATCCCAGAGAAGAATCTGGCCCAGAAAACAGGGGAATTACCCAGACAGTTGATTGAATTTAAATAAAGTCTGAAACTTATCTATTGTATCAATGATAATTGACTCTGATTATGTAAGATGGTAAAAATTTTGGATATCTTGGTAAAGTTCACGAGGAAATACTTAGTACTCTCTTTGCAACTAAATTTATTTAAAAATTTAAAAACCACAATGAGCAACTAACTGTAAATCACCAAAACCAATCAACAGTTTCAATTTTCTAAATTCTAAAGCACCATTGAAGTGATAGTAAGATACCACAACAGCGGAATGGCCAACATGGGGCTGAGTCATCACAAAAGGGAAAATTCAGAGCATACCACCTTCCAAGGTGAGAAAAAAGTTCCAAATCACAAACACTGAATTTATATTTTAAAAGAGCATCTTTTCATGTCAAGATTGAATACAAATATCTATCCTATTTGTTGTTCTCCACAGGTACTTAGAAAAGTTCACTTTACCTTAAAGGAAAGGTTTATGCTATTTTAAGGCCAAAGCAATCCACGCTATATAATGCAATGGTTTACACTGACACAGAGGACCTGAGATTTTTTTACTTGTTACATAACAATTAATTGTGAATATTTAGTACACATACTCATGTTGGTTCTTTGACAACTGTTGGACAAGGCAGACTAAGAGACATCGGCCGCCCAGAACTGAAATAAGTCTGAGAGTTGGAAACAAACATTTCAGATCTAAACAGTGTCTTCTAAGCTATGGGAGAATTAAGAAAAGTCAAGGAGAGCACCAGAATTCTGAAGATCTACATAGCAGACCAGAAATAAGCAAGAAAAAAGAAAAATAATGCAAGATATTACAAAGAAGTCAGGAAGGCAATTAATGTGTCCAACTGGAGAACAGCACCATATTATGAGAAATAGAAAGTTCCAGTGGCTCATTTTCAGAATATAGTATTTTTGGCTTAAATGTAAAATTGGGATGTAAGAAAAGCAGATGGAGGTTAGAACAAAATGAGAAGTTCCAAGCAGTTGACCCTGTAGTATGAAAAATTCACAGACCCTAGACAAACAAGAGGTGAGAGGGAGGTAAGCCTAACCAACAGAGATAAACTGCAAGGTGCACTCAACCCAAGAAGACCTTCCTGCCACAAGAAAACAAAGAGGTGGGGAAAACTAAAGGTACATTTCTTTAAATAATCCAATAAGAGAGAGTAAAACCTAAGCAATGTTGAGGAAGACTGTATGCCCCATAGTCCTCAGCTAATGAGCAACCAACAGAGGGACCTTGTGGCCCTAGAAAATAAAAAGCAGATTGCAACTGCTCTGGATATGCCTGCTCACCCAGACTTCTGATCTTGTGAGACCATCATTAAAAGTCTTGCTTTATTTGTATCTTTTTTTCTCTGATTCCATTCTTTGGGTTTATACAGGTGAGCACGTTTCTCACAACATGAATAAGAAATTGTGCACAATGAACTTCTTAGGCCATAATCCTTTGGGATATCAAAGAAAAATATTATAGCATCTCTTTCTTTTTATATCTTATTACATTTCAATGATTTATAATCAATATTACATAGGAGACTTATTTGTAATTTATAAATGAGTGTGCATATGTTGGAATTACCAAAAAAACTTTTTACTAGCCAGGCGCGGTGGCGCACGCCTGTAATCCCAGCACTTTGGGAGGCTGAGGCAGGAGGACCACAAGTTCAAAGCCAGCCTCAGCAATGGCGAGGCACTTAGCAACTCAGTGAGACCCTGTCTCTAATAAAATACAAAAAAGGGCTGGGGATGTGACCCAGTGGTCGAGTGCCCCTGAGTTCAATCCCCAGTACCACAAAAAAAAAAAAAAAAAAAAAACACTTTTTGCTGGTAAGAACATGATTAAAAAGAAATATTAGAAGCCAGGCACATTGATGCACACCTGTAATTGCAGCAGCTTGGAAGGCTGAGGCAGGAGGATCATGAGTTCAAAGCCAGACTTAGCAAAAGAAGGTGCTAAGCAACTCAATGAGACTCCGTCTTCAAATAAAACATACAAAATATGGCTGGGGATATGGTTCAGTGGTAGAGCACCCCTGAGTTCAATCCCAGGTACCACAAAAAAGAAAAAAAATATTAGTGACATTAGGAATGTTCAGGGTTTTTTTGTTCTATTTTGGTTTGGCAAAATGTATTTATTAATGTTTCCAGTCTAACACATGTAGATTATATTTTGATTATTGAAAAATAAAAGTTTTTGCAATCCTTTGGTTTAGAAGTTTGCCAAATAAGATATAGTTGAATCAGATAAATGGACCATCCTGCATGATAGTGATTGCCAAGAACCTGTTTGCCCTAGTTGGCTTGCCAGGTCTATACTGTCTCTGCCCAACCTTACAGAACCATGGACAATGTTTAAGAACTATGGCAATAAACAGCAATAGTGCCAAACTGACCTATGACCTCTGTTCTCTGGTCTCTGGTCTAGCAGCATGTTTCCTGCTAGTTGAGAGCAGGGTCAAGCCTACAGGTAACAATCCTAACAAGAAAATAGGTCAGAAACTGAGTGGTAAACATTGTTCCTTGATAACATAGGGTCAGAGAAGTTCAGTTGACACAGAAATACTAAACAGAAAATATTTATCTACCTGGGTGCAGAAGTTTCAGGAACTAGGTCCACATAGCCTCCATTTAGATGAAAATTCATTCTAAAGCAGCAACCTGGATAGCTACAGGTGAAGAATGGCTTCTTCCTAAGATCATTTAGGTTCAGCAACCTCTATGTTTGGAACATTAATCTCTTGCTCTAAGGCCATCTCTGCTTAACAGAAATCCATGCAATACAAGATGATAGCCTTAAACCTCAACAAGATTTAGCATTCAAAGATGGTGTCTTTCACCTTTGTTTTGACCCACTCATTCACTGCAAATAACCTACAAGATCATACTGTACATTTTCTTGTAATTACCTGTTGAGAGGATAAATCCATGTGCAACAAGGTGATAGGTCCTCTGAAGATTTAGAGGGAGCCTTGAGGCAGGTTTGGATAAATGCTCCCCTCATCAGTGGGAAGGCTTTAAATAAGTAGACAGCAGCCTCATCTGTTAGTAAAGGAGATATAGAAATTTACACATGGAAGCACGAATATTCAGGAAGTTGTGTGTGTGGCTAACCAGAGATGTCAGTCACTATTCATGCACCCAGGGAAGTCCATTTCCATCTCTCATTCTGATAAAATCTTCCCTTCAAAAAATTATTTTCCAAAAAAGAAATTGATCTTATTGTTGGCTGAAGATACCTCCTCTTTCTTCCATCTGTGTACAATTTGAAGGCAGTAATAATACTTGAAAAATAATTTTCAATTATCAAAGAGGCACTAAGAATGACATAAGCAAAAGCCTGGCAAGTGGGTGCTGCAGATCTAAGGGTTACATGAGATGGTTCTGATATGGCTGGAGGACCAGGAGGGTAATGTCCCCAAGGATCCCACCAGGGACCTGCCAGCAGCCTCCATCGTCTTTATTCTAAACATCCTTCAACAAGACTTTAAATTATACTATAGAGCAATAGTAACAAAAACAACATGGTATTGGCACCGAAACAGACTGGTGGACCAATGGTACAAAATTGAGGAGGACACAGAGACTAATACATATAATTTCAGCTATCTTATATTAGACAAAGGCGCCAAAAATGTACATTGGAGAAAGGATAGCCTCTTCAACAAATGGTGCTGGAAAACTGGAAATCCATATGCAACAAAATGAAATTAAACCTTTATCTCTCACCATGCACAAGACTCAATTCAAAGTGGATCAAGGACCTAGGAATTAGACCAGAGACAATACACCTAATAGAAGAAAAAGTAAGCTCCAATTTCCAACATGTCGGATTAGTCCCCAAGTTTCTTAATAAGAATCCTGTAGCGCAAGAACTATTACCAAGAATTAATGAATGGGATAGATTTAAACTAAAAAGCTTCTTCTCAGCAAAAGAAACAATCAGTGAGGTGAATAGAGAGCCAACTAATTGGGAACAAATATTTAATACATGCACATCAGATAGAGCACTAATTTCCAGAATATATAAAGAACTCAAAAAACTTAACACCAAAAAAGCAAATAACCCAATCAATAAATGGGCTCAGGAATTGAAAAGACACTTCTCAGAAGAAGATACATATTTAATCAACAAATACATGAAAAAATGCTCAACATCGCTGGCAATTAGAGAAATGCAAATCAAAACTACTCTAAGATTTCATTTCACTCCAGTCAGAATGGCAGCTATCAAGAACACAAACAACAATAAATGTTGGAGAGGATGTGGGGGAAAAGGCACACTCATACATTGCTGGTGGGACTGCAAAATGGTGCAACCGCTATGGAAAGCAGTATGGAGATTTCTTGGGAAAATGGGAATGGAACCACCCTATGACCCAGCCATCCCACTCCTGGGTCTATTCCCAAAGGACTTAAACACAGCATATTACAGTGACACAGCCACTTCAATGTTTATAGCAGCACAATTCACAATAGCTAGGTTGTGGAACCAACCTAGATGTCCCTCCGTATATGAGTGGATAAAGAAAATGTGGTATATATACAAAATGGAATTTTACTCAGCAATAAGAGAGAATAAAATAATGGCATTTGGGGCTGGGATGTGGCTCAGTGGTAGGGCGCTCGCCTACCACGTGCGCGACCCGGGTTCGATCCTCAGCAACCACGTAAAAATACATGCATTATGTACAACTAAAAGCAAATAAATAAATATTTAAAAAAATGGCATTTGCAGGTAAATGGATGAAGTTGGAGAATATAATGCTAAGTGAAATTAGTCAATCTCAAAAACCCAAATACCAAATATTTTCTCTGATATAAGAAAGCTAGTTCACAGGGTTGTTGGATGGGGGTACACAGGATTAGAGGAACACTATAAAGGTCAAAGGAAAGGGAGGGAAGGGAGGGAACAACAGGGGAGGAGGGGGAGGAAAGGAAAAAAAAAAAATTGGTGGTTGAATGAGATGAATATCATTATCCTAAATGCGTGATTGAAGATCTGAATTGTACTTATATACTTTGTATACAAGCACTTGTATGTAAAAAGATGCTATACTTGTGCATTATGAATAAGTAAATAAAAAATTAAAGTAAAAAAAAAAAAAAAAGATCCTCACCCTTTAACAGACAATGTTCATGTGCCTATTTCATCCTGCCAATTAAGTTTTATGTTTTATAGTCTTGAGATGAATGCTATCTATGACACTCAAATGGACTTTCTTCAGTTTCTGGCTGAAATGCATGCCCAGACATACATCTTCCTGACCACATCACCACATCAGCCTACCTTACTGCCACCTGTAAACACTTCTGTTTTCCCTACCACTTTTTCTGAAGTAGATATCTCAAATAGAGCTCTATTTTGGATTCTCAGGAATTCAAAATACTCATTCTCTGATACAGGAAAATCTAATTTGTCTGAATTCAAATATGTTAAATGCTTAAATTATCTGGAACTGACAAATAATACCCAGATGCTCATGTATCTTATTTAGAGATAGGATCTCACTTAGTTGCTTAGCACCTTGCTTTTGCTGAGGCTTATTTGAACTTGAGATACTCTTGCCTCAGCCTCCTGAGCTGCTTGGATTACAAGCTTGCATGACCACATCTGGCTAATGACAATTTAAAGAGGGAAGGTTATGTAAAAAGGGAAAAATAAAAAAAAAAGGAAGAAATAGAAGGTGACATGCTTGAGAAGCAAATATTGATTTCAGTTGACTTTGGACCACCTAATGATGCCTTTCAGTAACATGGCTAAAAAAGTGTTTTATATCTAATAAGATTTTGAGTGGTGTCTTAAATTCCTGGAAAATCCGTCAAACAGTGCATATCGCACATTGACAAGATTGCACTTATTCATGAGTATGATTAGGATGATTAGGCAAACGCTTATAGTATTTCAAGTTAAAAAACAAATAAACAAACAAAAGGCAAGTCAGACCAATACAGAAAAAGCCTTCTGAAGTTGGCCAGGGGCATAAGAAACAAAGCAAGCATTTTTCCTCTTGTACTGCACATCCAGCCTTCCCCACCATGCCTACCTTTCCCCTCAAGCAGCCACTGCAGATGCAGCTCCTGCCTGTAACTTTGTCTTACACAGGGACCACAGGCTTAACTGTCTGCATGGTCACCCTCTTCCCAAGGAAAGTTAGGGGTCCTGTACGTACTTTGAAGTCTAATTATAAATCTGATTTGCTACAATCAACAAGTAAGGATTATAGATTCACCAGGAAATCTCAGTGATTCTCTAATAATTATCTGCTAACGGAAAAGCTTAGTGTTGTTATCTCACTAAAATTACAGCCAGAAAGAGAAAATATTAAAAGAGTGATCCCATATCTGAAATTGAAGAAAAGATATTGCTCTCCTTAAGAAATATAGTTTTTCTTAATATAAGTCTGTCATTCCTTTTCATAGATATCTGTCTAATCCTTCCCGCCTGTTTTGTATTTTCTCATCATGTTCGCTATTGTGTTTTACTTATTGTGACAATGTCTTATTCCCTTATTTATTAATCAACTCTTTCTGGCTGGCATGTACTTTATTCTTTATCATTAGCAGCCCACAGCAAAATGCACATACACACACACAACACAGACAGATGTCCCAAGTTTGAAAAAAAATATATAAACTCAAATTTTGAGGGCTAATTTGATTGCTTTTCTGTTATTCAGACTTAGGAACTTTCTAACTGGGTCTGTCTTCTACTTGCTGTTCAGAAAAATCCCGGACAACTTTAGACAGAGAAAAGTGTCAGCCTTCTTGTCTTTATGATTCTTTTCTCCTTCACATTCTGAAGCTAGAAATGTATTCTTGACATTTTGTACTGCTCAGCCCATCTGGATCTCTTATTCACTTGGTTTTGCTCCTATGAACTGTTTCTATGAATAAATGAACTTCATTCCCCTATCCTTGTCATATAATAACAGCATTCATTCAACTTTATGCACAAATATCATCCAGAATATCATATAGCATCATTTTTAAAAAATTAAAAATTAATACTCTGATTGGACATACTGTGTGTGTGTGTGTGTGTGTGTGTGTGTGTGTGTGTGTGTGACAGAGGATGAGGAGAGTAAAGGAAGGAGACTTAATGGTTATATCTTTTAGAATTTCTGATACTTTGGGAATATTTTGAATGTTCATTGCATATATGGAATGGCACTAAGGATATCATTTTGCTGTCTCCACATATAATTGATCAAATGGTGGTTGTCGTAGTATGTTTTGTGCTGCTATCATAGACCATCATGACTGGGTAATGGACAAATAATAAACATTTATTTGGCTTACAGTTCTGGAGGGTGTGAAGTCCAGGGTGGAGTGGTGACATCTGGTGAGGGCAGAAGGCATCACATGGCAAAAGAGCAGGCCAGAGGAAAAAAAGCTGGAACTTGCAGCCTCAAACTCTTTAAAATAGGCATGAATCCATTCACAAGGGTGGAATGACCTAAAGGTTCCTGTTGACTCTGCTTTCCAACAGGATTGCATTGAGAATTGTTTCTACCGCATGCTTTTTAGGGAACATATACAAACCATACCTGTGATGATTTGTCCTCTGCTAATCATTTACTTTTTCTATCATTTATTCTTTAAGATTTTTCTAAATTTGGATTAATAAACACTTTTGCATAAAGCTCATGGTAATATTGTAGAAAAAAGTTGGCAAGAAAATATCTATTATGCCCCCAGAAAGATATCTGCATTAATTAGTGTACATTTTGAGTCCAGAATATCTGCGATCTTCCCTTAGCCTCACTCATTGTTTTGGTTAAAATTTCAGACATGCAGCTCTGTCAGCCTTCACAGTCACAATAGAAGTATCCATATTTAAAATTCAAGAACTTTCTGGCAACCAATATGAACAGATTGCTAATTTTTTCACCCTCAAGGGATCTGCATCATTCATATGGTATGTTAAAAAGTGTGGTTTACAAAGTCATCTATTTTCTGTTCTCATTTGCTAGTGTTAATAGATACAATGTTGCTTGTTTATTTGGTGAGATTCTTTCCAACAGAGAACAGCTTTCTCACATTTCTACATTAAATAGCAGTAGCAGAATATGCAGACAGATTTCATGCTATGATACTGGACTTCAGAGATCATGTGTTTTATCTTATCAACACAGTTAGGCACATGTAGCAGTCCTGAGCATTGAGTTTTAACAGAAAAAAAATTTCACTCTATAATCCATTTCACCTTGTGATGGATGGAATTTTCCCTTCTCCAACACCATGTTTTAATCTGAGACCTGGTAGTTCTAATTAAATTTTTCTAAAGCTACACATTATTTCTCTTATTTCCCAGAGGATGGTAAGCAAAGTTGTGAAGCCAAACTTGACCCAGGTCATGCACTTTATTAGTCATCAATCATGTGTCTTTGGGCAAGCTACTTCTTCTCTGAACACAGACATTCATACCTGGAAGGTAGGATGATGGTATCTATCTTATAAATTCATTGTGAAAACTAAAAAGAAAAAAATGTATAAATGCAATTTATGAAATTCTAACTGACATATATTTGCAAGGAAGTAGTTGAGAGTACTATATGAGTAAGATGGCCATTTAAGGAGAGCTTCATGACTTTATCTTGGATCACATCTGGAACATGGGAGGATACTTACTGCCTGTGATCAGCAAATAAAAATAAAGAACATCAGAACTGGTGTATTTTGGTTATATGGAGCCATATATGAACCTGGGATGAAAGAGAAACGTGGAAAATGTATTAAACATTCAGGTAACATGAATTAAAATAGAAAGATTAATGGGCAAATTAAGCAGTGGTTATTCATGTAGGGAATCAGAACAGAAAAAAATTATAAAATTACTAAAATCGGGACTAGGAAAAATTCTATTCCAGGAAGACAGATAGTTGTAAAATTGCTAGGATTGTATTTGCAATATGGGGTGACAGATTTTTACTTTCTGGTCTTCTGTTTTTCAAAGCTGGTAGTGCTTCTTACCTAACCCAAAGATTCAGTATAGCCTGTGATAACATTCATAAGTAATTTTTTTAAAAAATAAGTTTCTTAGAAGTTGATCATATGAGTTTCACCAATAAGTCATGTTCAATGCCAAATGACAGCCCTTGAGTATTACATTCTGGTACATGTTCTCTTTTCTTCTCTGCTTTGGTCTTTTCTCTCCCTCTTTCTTCCTGGCATTGTGTGCCATTCAAGTAGCAGTAGATTTTTAAAATGAATCCACAGGATTTCTCTGAGAATGCCCATCTGAAAAAATATGAGAGAAAGGATGTGGTTGGTTCGTCCAAGATATGGGCTAAGTAGGTCTGCCTCTTGTTATTGAGCAGTGAAGGAATAAGTTAGGCTGGGTAAGGAGAAAGTCTTGCTAGCCCTGACTGCCCTATTTAACAATTAGAATGTCAGAGGAGTGTCTATTTTACCCTATACATTTTCACTTCCTGTTGATTGGAATAAGGTATTTAATGAGAATTAAATTGCAAGTGTCTCCTCCCACCTATACTCAAGAGATGCTCAGGGATGCTTCTGCAAAGGTGCTTCAGATTTTTATTTAGCTCTGCATTAGGTAGGATATATTTGCAGATGAAACTTGAAAAGTAGTTTCCAAATGTCAAATTTATTAAATTTATTAACTCTTTCTGTTCTGTAATATAAAAATAATGTTTTAAATACCCAAGTGACTTAAAAATGTATTAGCATGGAGGACACAAAAATTCACTCATTGGCTCCAAATATGGAGTAAAATCTCAGCATGGAGAAGGATTTCCCTTCTGGGTTCTCCTTTTGTGGGTACAATGTGAATATTTCTAAAAGAATTATGTCTGTCCATTTTCAAAGGAAAAAATTATCACATAGTTTCAAGTTGATAAGAGGTAACTGCTAAACTCTTTATAAAAGCCCCAAAACCTGGTTTATGGAATCTGGTGACCTACTAAGATATTTAATTGCCACAAATGTCCCTTTTTCATTTTCCCCCCTTATTATCAAGGAAATTTTTCAGACAAGCTTGTAACCTAACAGTTAAACCTACCTTAAACATGTTGAGGTTATCTGCACGTAATTAGCAAATTCTAACCTAACTACACAGGAAGAAGAGAGAAAAGGTATAAGTTGTCACTTGCCCCATTTTTCAAGGAACCCACAATTGTCCAACATATCTGTTACTGTACTACATCAGGGAAACAAAATGTCCCTGAAGAGTCTCCCCAATGATTTTCAGTGGGATATAAAGCTTTCCATGCATTGGTATTGCTTTTTTTCATTATGGAGGGAAAGAGACTGAAAATCCAGGGTGAGTAAGAAGAAGTCCTTTATCATAACTTTTGTGCAGTTGCTATTTCTTTCTCCCACCTCCTCTGCAAGATCACAGTTTGCCAGCCACCCACTTACCCTCAATCACTTTCTTAAATCTGGCAAAAAAGCTGTGGGAAGGAAATGTAGCTTTTCCCTTCTGCCCATTTTGGAATTGTACTCTGTCTCCATTTGATAATTTAATCACATTACTGAGCCATTGGCACAGAATTTTTCACAGTTCTCATTATCTGACTGTGGTCCTAATAACATATGGTAATATTTTTCTAATTATACTACCTAAAAAATATTTAAAAGTTCATCTTAATATGGCAATTATAAGGAATGCAACTTACCCACACTATTTTCTAGCATAAGGGAGCCACTGGAGATAGGTATAGATTTAATATGCTATCTCCATAGATACAGGAGTAACAGCTTCTACTCAACACTGTTCTGTGACTTCTGTATTCCTCTTCTTCATTTGCTTTAAGGTATTTATTTCACTTATGCCTTGTTTTTATTGATGTTGAAATCTTGTTGTATTCCTTAAAATAAGATTTGATTATAAACAAGGATAATTTCTACAATGCATGGTACATCATGAACTGACAAACTTGACAAGCTTCATTATTTGTGCCAAAACAGTAAATTCTGCAGCTAAACCTCATTTTTCCATTTACTCTAATTCCTCTTAAGTACTTGAAGATTTTACTTCATTAGCCTGTGGTTATCTTTTCCTTTTATTCCTTCTCATCTCTAGGTTTGCTTGCATTCATTCAAGCACATTAAGCTTTCAATTGCATTTTTTAAAATAAGTGATGGAATATTGGAAGCCAAGGAGCTCCCACAAATATCATAATCTTCCATGAATGTCAGGCTCCTCACACTTACAGGATCTGTCCACGTCTGACAGATGCCAGTTTTTATTTATTTAGATCAACACAAACTAGACAGACAACAGAAAGTGAATATGAAGGGATTATACCTTTATGTTTTTAATGCTTTTTACAAAGCTCAGTATACAGATAAAGTATTTTAAAAATATGCATAAATATATAAATTAAGTTTGACATTTAGTTGTAATCACCCCTTACACTTCGTTCATTTCAACAGAACCTTAACATTAGACAATATGCTACAAAAACTTTTTCATGATTTGGAAATAAATTTTCTACCCAAATATGTTCATTAAAAAATAAATTAAAGATTTTCAGTGTAAATGGTCATAAAGAAGATGAAGTACAAGAAATATCAATTCTGCAGAGGCAAAGAAAGTATATGGATGGATTATTGATAGGGGTCAAGACAATAAATGATAGCCACAAAGTACTTAGAAGCTATAGGGGGGATATAACATTTTCAGCCATTAAAAGATATCATGTACAGAAAAACTGCTGCTATTACAGACAAATCCTATATACCCCACAACTAGTTTCCCTTATAATTAACATCTCACATTGGCATGGCACATTCCTCACAAATGATGAATGAATTCTGATTTATTAATTAGAATTTGTACTTCATTCATTCATAGATAGATAGATAGATAGTAGTATTGGGGATTGAAGCCTGGTGTGCTTTACCACTGAGCTATATTCCTGCCTTTTTTTGAGACAGATCTTACTAAGTTGCTTAGGACCTGGCTAAATTGCTGAGGCTGGTCTTGAACTTGAGATCCTTCCTTCTGTTTCAGCCTCCTGAAGCACTGAAATTACAAGCATGTGGTGCCATATTCAGCTAAGATTCTTTATATCTTTATTTTACATTAGGTCATCACATCTCCTTAGACCCTTTTGGCTGAGACAATTTCTTAGATGTTCTTTGTTTTTGATGAACTTAAATTTTCTAGGAGTAGTGGTTATTTATTTATTTATTTATTTATTTTTGGAGAAAAATCTTCAATAATCATTCCTAACAACTTTTAAAAATAATTATTTATTAATAATCTTTGTAAAATAATGTATACATATGGCAATTAATAAGTAATCACATGAATGAATAAATGATAGGCTAGATGTATCATTCATGTGTAGGAAAAAATATATTAATACTAAGAAATAATTATTTGGTCTGAATTTTAATACCACATGACAGTATTGTATACCAGTTTTGCAAAAAAAATTTATTTGCTTAAATTATTTTTTTAAGTAAAATTGATCAAAATATTAGAAACTGATTAATTAGAATTTTAATGAGAAAATAAAATATTTGAATGTTATATTATTGTCACAGAAATTAAAGCTTAGGGAATAAAAGATATTCTTAGAAATACTATTAGTCAAGTTTTTGTCAATATAACAAAATAAGATTATAAACTTAAAAAGTAAAAAGGCTTATTTTGGTTCAGTTTTTCAGGTTTCAGTGAATCATTGATTGGCTCCATAGATTTGGGCCTGAGATGCAATAGCACAAAGTGGTGTGAGTGTGTAACAGCAAATCCACTCACCACATGGCCAGGGAATCAAAATAGGATGAGGGAGGATCCAGGATTCCACAATCCCCTTCAGGAACAATCCCACAGTGACCTAAAGATCCCCCACTATGTCTCATGTCTGAAAGGTTCCAAAACCTCCTGATAGTGCCAAGGGCTGGGGAGATGTGCCTTGGGGAACACTTATCTATGGCAATGAGTGAGTCCCAAATCACTCTAATCACATCATCTCATTTTCCCACATAATCAGGGAAAGGAATGTAAATATGCACAAGAAAAAAGTAAAATAATAATAATAATAATAATAATAATAATTCATAGACTGGGATTCAGTATTCTGCTTGAATCAGGACAGAAGTGAAATTAGATTATTCTGCCTGTAGGGCAACAATGTATTGGAAATGGAGTTATGCTAAACATAACCTTTCCTCAAACTTTATTCAAGGTAGTAGCTGAAAATTCTCTTTTCACACATAATTTCATCATTCAATTACCTCAGAGAAAAAATAGTAACAAATACAACCTTGCCAGTCAATGACATCTTTTGAAGTAGCCTTTCCTTTTTAAAAAAAATCTAAGACTACCAGATATAATTTTAGACTAGAAAAACAATATTGAATTATCTGAAAATAGAAAATTGTTATACAAGTTAACTATATATTGATTAATATGTTTTTTCTAACTCAGAAATGTAATAGCTATTTACAAAACATTTGGTTACATCATTATTATTTTAATTATGGACTTCACAGGGTAATAAAACAATAAACTTTTTCTCAATGGACTACTCCTCACTTTGTATAATTTTACTTTACATATTAAGTTTAAAGAAAAAGGATTTGCTATTTCCAGTTGTTTTAGCCTGCTATATTTTACCATAACACAAAAAACTAATAATTATCAATCCTTGAATGCTTTTTCCTGCAAATTAGTTTCAGAAAAAGCAATTTAAAACTTTCTTCATTCTGCTCAGTAGACTACAAGATAATATTCTTTTAATTGCAGGAACTGCAGTGCCTGATATTTTCCATTTTTAGTACAACATATTGACTTTTGCAGTCATTTTTCCATTTTGTACATTTTTAGAGATATTTACTTCAATGATACTCTATTTCAGATAAATAAAGAAACATCTATTCAGATTCATTCTACAAACATCACTGGATGTTTTCTTTGTGCCAGCATCAAAAGTGCTTGTTAGAGATACAAAGAGGTAAAAGGTATGTTTTCTAACACCCCAACTAGACTTTCACAGCTCCACACAGCAGGGGAGAGAATTTGAATAGTAGAGAAGAGAACCCCTTGCTTTACATACATTGCTTTTCTAAGAATGCATACAGCTGAAGTTACTACACACAGGAATAAAAGACACAGTTAAAATCTATTCTAATTATTGATATAAGTAAACTTGTCTGACTCATTCATAATTCTTTAATTGCTTTGAAACAAATATGAAATAACATGAACAATAAAATATTAAGCATAAACAATAAAATGTTGAGCAATTTATTAAGCATAAATTGAACCTCAAAAAGTTGATTTCCTGGGAAACTAAATTTTTATGTATTACATGACATGAAAGAGAGTCTAGTAATTCAATTAGGATCCAAGAAAATAGGTAATTTCATATGATTCCAGACTTGCAAGGGAAGTTTCCTAGAGGCAATGATATGAACTAAATGGATTTAGGACTGGAAATAATTAGCATGTAAGTACAGAAATGTTTTCTCCCTTCTTGTAAGTGAGCCTCTAGGAAGTCAAATTGGGTAATTTAGAAATGAAGTAGGAAGATATTCTAGGTCAAAGGCATCCCCAAATAAAATTCATGATTAAAGAAAATTTGAGATTTGAAAGAAGTAAAATTGTTTTAAGGGTAACTGGAAATGGCAAGCAATTCAATATAGACAGGGAAGATTTTAAAGTCAGTAGTCTAAGGTTGACTGGGAGTAAGAACAGTGTTATAATTGAGATCACAATATGGTTAAGAGTGAATGATGTAACAGAGGATTTAGAAAATAAAAAAGGGCAAAGTGAATATTAACAGGGCAAAGTGAATATTAACAGGGGCAAGGTCAGGAAGAAAACATTCGGTACTTGGATTTTTGAGATTGACATTTTTAGCTTATTCAGCATTACCAGGGATGGATTTGCAGGTAAATGGATGAAGTTGGAGAAGAACATGCCCAGTCACATACAAAGAATTAAACTCCAATTATTTAGCTTATAAATAAAACAATTAACAGAAAATAAAAGTTAACACTTTGTTTCAACTACTGGCTTTTAACCACTGAAAAATCTAACATGAAAAGTGGTAAAATTTGTTCAGCAGCCTTAGCCCTGCTAAGTGTCCATAAACCATGTGACCCAAAACTGCAGCAGATTTGCTAAGGTCTTGACATTTTGATCTCTAGAAAGCTTTAGGGTGCTAATTGTAAGGCCATTAACTCTTCAGCTTCCCTTTTTCATTGATAGCAAGCCCTCATTTGGTGAAAAGTAGATGTAGCATGATAATAAGTAGAATAACAAACTGAAATCAAAGGTTAGCAAATGGGAAGAGGACACAATCAGAGATGTTTTTCATGCAGAAAAAAGCTCAGCTATTCGTAACTCTCCATGAAGCAAAATAAAAGTCACTGGAGTCAGGAAACCCTAGAGTCAAAGCCCAAGTTGACAACTTCCTGTAGTATGTTTTGAAGAAGTTATTTACTTCTATGTGTCTCTTTTCCTTTATATGAAAACAAGATTAATAAAATTTATCATAGCCATTGAAAAAAAAGTACAAGAAAATACTTCGCACCAATGCCCAACATATGGCATTTAATAAAGGATTCTGCTCTTTTTGAGTAGTTATAGTCTATATATTTGAAATATTGCTCTGTACAAAAGAACTTAATTGGGGACAAACATGTTGTTTTTTTCCCCAGCTTTATATGTTCTATTTCCTTCTTATACAGCTTTCTGTGACAACTCTTTAAACTTTCTAGTGTCGGCACCTTAAAAATCAATGTCCTTTTCTATGACATACCTGTGTGCAGGTCTCTTCATTAACTGGTACCAAATTCTTATGCTTTGATTTCTTTTACTTAGCTTTAAAAATATTTTTATTAGTGAATTTAGGATCATGAATAATTTGTTAAATGTAATATATACTTGTAATTATATACACTAATTTCACCTCTTATTTTCAAAACAGAATGCACTCCCCAAAAGTTTAGTCCTCAAGCAAAGATACCTAGAGCGCTTTGAAAAAGACTCTTCATTTCCAGGTGACAAATTTTCAAAAATTATTATTATGTAACCTATTGACTTTTGAAAGAATTTGATTAATTTCTCATTACTGCCATCTGACTTTGTCCATCAAGATTAAGTAGCAGCATTAATTTTCCCTTGTACATGTAGCCATTTATAATCAACATGATCATAAAATTAAGATTCAAATAATATGCATAGTAACTTCCAGTCAAGTTCAAAGACCCATGTTATAAAGTAGAGAGAGTGTTGATAGCTTGGCTGATATGAATAGTTGCTATGCACTCAAAATAATTCTTTTCCAAGTACATATGTTAGGTGTTGAGTCAGGAATACAACTAAAGAATGATTACATAATTGTTAGAAGCATTGCTGGAAAGAACATTTCAGTATTCTCACTAAAACAATGACTATGATGCTTAATTTTCTGGTATAGTTTTTATAACTTGCCTGATAATTAGAAAGAAAGATTCTTTTCAATTTAGCTAGGGTTCAAAATAAGAAGACATCTTTACTGCTTAGGCATCTGCCTAAAATGACACTTATCTGACATTTTTTCTTATATAGAAAGGCATCTGATAAAAGTTTTTTTTTCAAGTAGGGAAGTTAAAATGGTTATCAGCAAAATTCTTCAAGATTACTCTTTTTTTTTGGGGGTAAAATGTCATTCAGGAGTTATTATATATTAGATACGAACTATCTTCTGAGTTTTAGTCATAGATATAACCATATGCCCCATCTTACCTCTTGCATCATTGAAAATACAATACAACCTAGAACATTTGCTTCCATAAGCGATTAGTTTTTGTAGGGGAATTTCATGGAGAAAGTAGTAAATATTCAGATGTCTTTGGTCCACTAGATAAGCATTATACCTGGGAGGTTTAATTGCTGATAGCATATAAATCGTATGACAGAATCTAAATTATGAAGCCTAATGAAATCTTTGCAATTACTTTTGTAAAACTAGCATAACCATAACACTGTAGCATGTCTGAGATATTGTTGAAATAAGGTATAGTTCAGCAACAAAAATAATGGCAAGTGAAAATGAGTAATATGCTAATAATGCAATAAGCATGAGAAAATCTACTTTTTAGAAGTAAATATTTATTAAAGGCCTGGGATTGTGGCTCAGCGGCAGAGCGCTCGCCTCGTACATGCACGGCCCGGGTTCGATCCTCAGCACCACGTAAACATAAATGCATTGCATTGTGTACAACTAAAGTAAATAAATAAATATTTTAAAAAATATTTATTAAATATTAGGGTACACATTAGTACAATTTTGCAAGTTAAAGTATCAAAAAAATAAAAAAAAGAAGAAAAGAAAAGAATGGACTACATTTAGAGTTGTGGAGAACACAAGTCCGCCAATTTGGTATCCTAGAGCCAGGATTACAAGCAGTTTGTTAATGCCAATTTAAATGCTTTATTAAAAAATTTAACACAATTAAGAAAAGCATGGACACTTGTGAATATTTAAAAAGCTCACTTAAATTAACCGAGTGGAACTGGTTACAAGCCTAGGCTTCTAAGACACCCAATTAAAGCCTTGGTTAGAGGCTAGTTAGTTACAATGCTTTAATGACCAAAGTAAGCACACAGTCATCAAAAGGTGACCTTTGCAAGTCACTGAATTGACCACAAAGGCCAGAACAATTTTCCACTGTGACTGATTTTTCTTCTGTATTGTTTAAAAGAGAATATTGTCATACAGATGGAGCTCTTACCAATTTTTGGAAGCAGCATAACAGAAAACAATAAGAAAAGCACTGTACCTTTCTGATGAAATGCTATGCATCCAGCATTTACAACTGAAAACAAGAAAAGCCCATTAAAGGTGCAGCCCTCACTTAGTTGTGCATGCCTGTGTTTGTTTGTTTCTGACTTAAAAGGAGATTAAAAGTGGGCACTTGTACAAATGAGTTAACTTTTTATTCACTAGTAAAAATTTGTCTAAAGATGAGAATTAAGCTTATTCCTTTGATTATAGCTCACACTGCTCTCACTAAGAAAGCATGCACTTTTTATATAAATAAATAAATAAAAATGAAGCCAATTAAGCCCAATAAGAGTCTCAGGATATCTGTGCCAGTAGTCAATTATTGTTTGAGAAAATAACCTGAATAAATCCTAGATTTTTTTTTTTTTTCAAATGTAGAAATTGGGCACTGCTTTCTACCTAAAAGCATGTCCTTCAGCACATATTCATAGAAAACTCATCCTCCCCCTCAAGAAAACTGAACTATAATTCTTTGTTATTTCTAATTTATTGCTTTCCTGTAATATATCAAAAGATGACACTGTTGAGAAATAGCTTTAGTTAATGTAAAGTTGCAATGCAAAAGAAGCTTCAGGCCAATGACTCCTAAATCTTCTTAATAAAGTTCACCCATCTACCTTTTCCTACTACCCAGTGGAAGAAATAAGAAGTGATAACCTAGAATTGGAAAGGAACAGACATGAAACATTTACTGTTCATTTCATAAAATTACATGATTATTCACATAAGTATGATATATAGTAGATATTTTAATTTGAGCTATTTTGATAGAACATGTAATGAGACTGAAATGATTTTATTTATAGCCCCCATAACAAAGTAGCAATTCGAGTAAATTTTAGAAATTGAGTTTACATCTGCTTTAGCAAGAGTGATTTGGATCATTTATATTTAAAGAGTGCCATACACCTTAAAATCCATTTTTTGAGTAATTATAGTCCAAAACTATAAACATAATACATCTTTGAACATTGAAAGCTTCACCTAATGTAGATAAATATAGCTCCTAGGAAAAAGAAGATAGGAAGCTCAGTCTAATCTAGTGACAGACCTTCTGGATTAAAAAGAAATAAAGTAATGTAAGCATAGGTAATCATTATTTATGGATTTTTTAGCATAACAAACCTGGGCTGTATGGGTTTGCTTGTGCAAGGCAACCTGAAATCTATAGATATATGGGGCATAGGTCTTTGAAAAAACACCTCATGTTGTACAACCATTAGAGAATAAAATGGAGATGTTTCATTACATGAGTAGTTTGCTCTCTGTAGGTGGTGTAAGTGGCTCCTCATTTGAAACCTTATCTCTTAACTGAGTCAGAATATATCACATAAAAGCTGATGGGCCTGGTTGGAGGTCCTCAACATCTCATTGCTTCTCTTGTTTCTCACAAATACCCCAAATCTTCAAATTGTTAGTGAGTTTCAAAAATGGCTAAGATCTCTAATCATGCGAGTCTGATTTGTTAAATAATTAGTGTATTATTTGCAACATTTACAGGATTTCCAAGTACTATGTGGTAACCAGCATTTCTGTAGGATACAAAAGATCAACAAAATAATTTACCTACTTCACATTAGACACCCTAAACCTCATTTGGTACATTAATAGAAATTAATATTTAGTCAAATGGGAAATTGTATGACACTTACCTTTGAGAACTGAGAAAAGGGATTTGTTTTCCTGATGCTTTTGAGAATGATCTTTGCAGTTCGAGCCTACCAATGGACATTACATCATGCTTGAAAATAGATTTTATATCAATTTTGAATCTTAAATCTTTACATGATTCTTGTAACTTATTCTTAAGGAATCAAAAGGAATCATAATAGCTAAATTGTGATACTAAAAATCGTTTAAATATCTTACCACAAATGAAGAAAGGACAAAAGAAATTAGATTTAAGATTATGAGTATATAATCAGAAAAAGCTGCTCCAAAATGAACTAATATCAGACAAAAATTAGAAGATAGCCTAATTATAGCACTAAAAAATCACTAATTTAACAATACAATTTTCTTAGCTTCATAAGCACCTATTTCCAAAACATTTTATTCCTTTTTATCAATAAAAATAGATTTTAGAATTAATTTTATAAATACCTAACATTATTTCAATTCTATTACTAATCCACACTTAGCATTTTTTCTTTTAAGGATACTGTTTTGTTTTTTATTGGAATTTTTAAAAATTAGTATTTCTCCCCTGTGCTCCTAAAGATCTCTGTGTGCTTCTCTGTCTCATCATTTATCACTCTACATTTTAATTGTCTTATTACCATGTAAGAGATATGAACCAGATTCTAGCACCTAGCACAGGACCTTCCAAATAGCTCTCCAATAGGCACTCAAACAACAAAGCCAGTGATCACACACACTTTAAAACACTGCATGACAGGAGAGAGAGAATATATATGTGTGTGTGTGTGTGTGTGTGTGTGTGTGTGTGTGTGTATATATATGTATATATATGTATATATATATATTTGAAATTATATCTCACAATTACAGATAAAAAATGTCTGTTTGAATGAATTTAATTCACAAGTGTCGGGGTCTTTAGAACACGTTAGCCCAAAGGGTAAAGAACTCTAACTCTCTGGCTGCTTTCCATGCCTAGTTACAGACCTGACCTAAGCAGGGGGGTGTTCCTCTGACCTATGGTGAGAACCAAAACCACCCTAAGGAAAGGGTAGGGGACTCTGCCACTAGGATTTTCCCATGTTCTTTACCTGTCTCTATAATCTCCTTGCTGACTGGTTCAAGTCCACTATAAAGGTTGTCCACCTTCCTCAATAAACTTGAGTTCCAATTCTGCTACCTGATTGGGCTCCCTGGTGTGTCCCTGTGTCTTTTGAAGGTGGAGGAGGGGGCGCCAGCGACCACTACCTTCCCAGTCTCATCTCATCGCTGAGGTATGCTCCCCTAGCCTTCTTTGCTAGACAAAGAAGGTCCATCCTGGGTCTACGGAGAGCTACAAACTTCAGCCCCTACCATAATTTTCCTTACACACAAGTGGAACCCTGGCTGTAAAGGAGTATGAGATGATGTGTTTACACACACACACACACACACACACACACACACACACACGCACACACACAGAGTTATTCTAACATTTCCAGTGCAGAAAAACACACTCGAAGGAGCCATAATGATCCTGAGCAGCTATCTTCCATGTTTTCCAAACTGTGCTATCCACCCTAGACATGTGGCCCTAATCCCTGCCATTTCTCAGCTCTTCAGGACATTGATTGTCATGCACACAGGAAGAAACTGGGTCTCAGATAAGGGAAGTTACTTGCCTAAGATCATAGAGTGAACAAATCTTAGTTAATACAATTTTGACATTCTTCAGGACATACTATATCTGTTTATTACTTTTGTTTTTGTTTTTTAAATAGGCTTGAATTAAACTGTTATTTGTAATAACATAGACTAATAGGTTCTATGAAAATTTAGTTCTTGTAATGATCACAACTTAAATTAGTATATGAAAAATATTCATTTTTGTAAGGAAAGAGAACTAGGAGAGAATAGTAACAAATACTACAATATAGTTATATGATTCAAAGAGCTGGTTATAAAAAGAAAATCAAATCTAACACTTTAAAAATAGATGGTCTTCTATGTTTATTAGTTCACATTGTCCAATTTTTTGGATCATACAAACACTGAACAGTAATTTTCTTGAGATCATAGAGCCAGTATTTGATGACCTTGGGAATAATTATATTAGAGGGGCTCAGGAGATACACTGATGACATAGAAATATAATCTTATGAAAATTCTTATTATAAAAGTTAAAGGGGAAGTTTAGATTTTTATTATGTGTTCATTACGTCATTTTCAATATGTGTATATCACCTTGCCCACATGTGACTTTTATTACATATTCATTATGATTGAAATATGAAAGAAATATTTATAATCTTTAAATATTTATTGGGGTAAATAGCATCGCCTAAAACTCCTCAACCCCCCCCCCCCCCACATCATAATTCTTTTTTATTTTAAATTGAACTTCATTTGAAGAGATAGAATCAAGTTAAGATAGGGTCTGGATTAAGGTGGGACCTTATTCAATGACTGGTGTCCTTCTAAGAAAAGGACACATATGCACAGAGGAAGGCAGATGCAGGGAAATGCCACATTTCCACAGATATGCAGATTATTGGAACAGTGAATCTTCAAGACAGACAACACCAAGGATTTCTTAACAAGGTCAGGAAGAATATTTTCTTAAGAGTTTTCAGAGGAAGCATGGTCCTTCAGTACACTGACCTCACACTTATAACCTTCAAAAATATTGTAATAAATTTCTCTTGTTTTAAACCATCTTGTTGGTGGCACTTTGTTACAACAGCTCTGGGAAAGAAATAGAACACTTAAAGATAAGTTACCTAAATAGAGAGATTGATAGATATATGCAAATATATGCATAAAACTACACATAAACACATCTATTTGAAAACAAATCTGTGAAAATAACAATATGATATTTGCTAATAAAATACATGTTTTATTACTATTGCATTTCATACATTTTTCTATATAGTAATTTTAATCAGATTGTATGATAAAAATCTGAAGAAATATATTTATCAAAAACATTGGTTCACAGGCTGGGGTTGTAGCTCAGTGGTAGAGCACTTGCCTAGCATGTATGCTGGATTCAATCCTCAGCACAACATAAAAATAAATAAATAAAGTAAAGCCATTAAAAATTGATTCATAAAATTTTAACACTTATTTTTAAATTGTATGAAAATGTTAAGGTAATTTGTGCATTAAAAACTGAATTCAGATTTAATTAGCAGTTTTTAATTTTGTATGAAATTAATTCTTATCCATATATCATCACTGTGAATACAATTAATTTTCTATATTATCTTGAAAACATAATTGTGAATGAAATGTAGATCTTTAAATATTATCTATAAAGAAGTGGTGAATCTAAAATAGGAACATGGAATTAAAGAAATTTTTAGCTTGATTCGTGACTTAAGATAATTTTTATTTTTAACTTTAAAAGTCAGGAACTTAAAAAAGTAAGAGTCTTAAAATTAAGTCCTTTAACCATGTTGGCATAAAGCATTGCCTTTTGTGAAATGAAAAATTTAGTAGATAATTAATCATGCCAATTGTTTTAAGATAGATATACATTTTTAATGCATAATTTAAATGAAAACTACCGAATTACAGAAATAACACATGAAATCGTTGGCTTATGAGCATTAGGGGAAAGCTAAAGGATGGTAATAAGCATAAAACTTCTAGAAGAGAAAAGTTAAAGGCTTTTCCCACTCATATGAAGAAATTTCTTCCTATTCCAATTCTCCTTATTTTCTGCTGGGGAAAAAAATATGATTCAAGGAAATAAGAAGATGAGAGAGGACATGATATCCCAAAGTTGTGAAAAATGCTCATAATATTATTGAACCTTTTGTGGATTAAATAGAGAACTGGGCGGAATAATTTGCAATGAACATTGAAGAAAGCAAAAAATACATAGAAACTATGTGAGCTATTGAAAAATTATTTATTATTGGTTTATTTCTGTTATTGTATAGTTTTTGGTGGACTTTATTAATAAATATGATTTAAAATAGTTTCTTCTTTCTCTCCCTTTCTCCTCATCATAAACTTATTAAAGGTTTGTAAGTACAATGCGCAAAAATGTATTTTATACTCACTGGTCTTTCATTCTTATTTTTTGTAAACAAAGATATTCTACATAACCACAACATAACTATCAAAATCAGAACAAAACCTTTATATGTTACTATCCTCTAACTATAAAACTCTATTTAGACCTTGTCAATTGCTGCCAATAATGCCTGACACAATTCAACATTACATGTTGCAATATCCCTCTGATCTCTTTTGGTCTGTAATTATTTTTTAAATTAAGACTTTTGCAGATTGTAGATCAGTTGTTCTTAGAATATTTTTCAACATGGTTTTATCTGACGTTGATTGGGAGCATCCTATGTTCTTGTCACTCTGTTCTATCAAATGGCATGCAATCGTCACTTGTCCCATGATTGATAACACTTTATCAAAAATTTGAAATAGTATCTCCCAGTTTTCTCTACTATAAGGAAATTCTTTCCTCATTGTAATTATTGGTATTCTATGTGAAGGAACTTGGAAACTATGTGAATGCGTTAATCCTCATTAAAAATTAGAATTTATTTTTAGATCTTCATAATCTTATGATTTCTTTTTTTATTGATTGGATTATATTGTCTTACTATCAATATTTATTTGAATCTCAAATTATTGTGGCTTTGGTCAGTAGAAGCTTTTTTAAATTGAATTTTGTACTCTTTTGCCCATTGCTAAAAATTGTTTAGGTTCATTTTATACTTCCCCTTCCCAAGATATGAAACCACCTATTTCTGCAATTCTATTTCTTTTAATGGAAAATGGTACTTTAAAACAAATATCTAAGTACTAGATGGGTTTGTTGCTTTTGAATAAACAATTTTCTTCCAGGACCACAGTGAGTAAAACTTAGAGAAATACATGTGATTTTAGGTAAGTAGACAGAAAGATATATCCATACATAGATACCTCTATCTTTACTTAAAAAAAAAAAAAAAAAAGACATGTGTTTACACAATTACCTCTAATCCTAATCCAGTACTTCAAAGTTTATTCTAATTTTCTCCCTCTCTATATTTGTATCTATGATCTTTAGCAGTGAGAAGAATATATTCAATTGTATTTAATATATTTACTTATTTAATCAAGTCCCCATGTAACAGGTATACCTGTGCTATTCCTATTTTTCCTTTGTAGACAATTTTATCTCCCTGCTCAAAATTGACATGCTGTTTTAGGCCCCTAAACTACTAGAAAGCCCTCCTTGCATTGACTGGGTTCTGAAATCCCACACCAGTGTTTTCCTCCATGGGCATATAGTTCTGGTAGGAGTATAAATTGTTTATAGAAACAATCTGTTATATTCATAAAAAATTTAAACTGAACTTTTCCTTAGAAACCTTTTCCTGCTAGGAATTTAGCATACATAAATATTCTCACTTGCACACAAAGAGGTATGTACATAGATTTTAGAATAGCTAAAAATGACAAACTACACGAAAGTTCATTTTGGAAAAGGGAAGGTTTTATACACACACACACACACACACACACACACACACACACACACACACACACACACACATACACACACACCTTAACTGACCATGGGTGCCCATTAAGATAGTGGTAGAAGAAAGCATTCAAGATTTAAGTTCAAAAAAATAAAATAAAATAACTATAGTAAAATGACAGCTACAAACATAATAGAACTGAAGAGAGGCAGCTAGATACAGAGGAAGGGAGCATATAAAAATAAAAACAGTCTCGGGAAAACATTCTGAGTGCTCACACAGCTGTGATTTTGATAGACCTGCAAAGCACACGTATACATATCAGCCAGATTGACTCCTTCCAGCTTAGTTTTAGTTCTCTGCCTCTGGCTGTGTTATGTCCTCTTCTACCTGGACCATCATGATCCATGATCTCTTGTCCATGCTCTACACATCTCCACTCCCCAGAAAACCCAGGGTTGTTTCCCAGTTGTCAGAACATTTCACCATGGCATTGGAGCAGGACTTATTTGTTCCACCTGAAAATGCTGAGTTCTCTAAATTATTTCCTTTTCTCTGAGGTAAACAAATATGCAACAAAAATCATTCTAGAGCAAAATTATCCACTCTGCTTAGTTCAGCTTGAGCTGATAAAGGCACAATAGTATTGCTCTTCTCAAACCACATTTGCATATTAATGGATCCCTTTCATATCTAACTTCTTCATCAGAGCAAGGACAGAGACATGTAGGGAAGGCTAACTGCACCTTCAGACTCACTTATACAGGTACCATTCTACATACCTTTACTGCATTGTGTTAGGTACATTCTAAAATAAGTAAAATAAAACATCTAATATGCATCCAGAAAAATATGATGCACATAAAACACTCCTATGCTTATTCTTTGACACTTATTAAGTACTGCATTAGTAGCATGACTACTTGAGGAAGTACAACCTAGCTAGAGAGCCTTGGAGTCTGGATTTCACATGCAACTGAAACTTTTTCTTTCCCAAGTTTTAAAATATGGAGTGGAAGCCTCTATAGAAAATCTTAGCCAGATTCAAAACATAAAATCTTTATTCTAATTTGCAATCTTCTCCTTCACCCTCCTTTCAAGTTCCTTTGGCATATTGGAACATCTGTTTTCCACCCTAGAGAGTATAATATTATAACTAACTATAGTGTTAGCAGTTCAGAGAAATATAACTTTCCCTGATGTATCTATAATTGAACAAATTTTCTATGTAAATCTCTCATTCCACCCGTTGGGAAAAATATAGTTCCAACAATTCAGGGAAGCTTCATCCAGAAAAAGGCTTTCATTTTCCTATTCAAGGATATAACTACATTCCAAGGGGTTTAGAGAGGATTATGACATTGATGTGAGTTTTGAGGGAGGACATCCCTGGCTTCATTCATGGTCATATTAGTCTAAGACACAAAGGTTGAAACAGCCTCAGTTCCATCAATTCTGTTACTATTGCTCCCTATAGGCAATTGCAGTGTGTTATATGTCCTGACAAAACACATCATCAGAATTCACTATCTTAACTCCTCCTTGCCACCCCTTGGCCACAGGAGGCATATCACTGGGCTTTTAGAGCCCTACCAAGCCCACTTCCAAGAGTGCCATCTTCACCCAGTGGATTTGAGAGCTTCACTGAGAGGATGAGCTCTTTGTCCCTGTACCCCCAAATGTCCTAAATCTATCTAGATTTTTTTTTCTTTCCTAACACATCCCAGCAGAACATTAGTAGGGAAGAGAGAATAAAGTTTCTTCTCAGGATTATCTATCAGCACTTAAGAAGCTGGGCATTGTTATTACTCTTTCTCTTCTCCACAGATTATGTTGTTTTTAACCAGTCCTAGTAAAGGGAGAGCAAGTTCCATATGTGAGAGATTACACATACATCTCAATCAGTTGTGTAACTCTGTGTCTTAAGCTTGAGAAATACTAAGGTCCAGGACTTGATGTGTTCTAACTCTATCTTCTTCTGAGGCAAAGTATTATACCTGTCAGTGTTGCCATTGTCAGGAAGAATAACTGGGTCCATCAAAGAATGAAGAGAAAAATTCCAATGGGTAATTCTTCAAAATATTGCTTCACACATAAAGAATTCCTGAAGCATCCAGTAGCAAACTTCTCCCCTGTTGCCTCTTGTGACTGCTGGTGTTTATGCTTCTTCTCAAAGGTACTTTGAAAACAACAACAATAACAACTAGAGAGAGTGATTCATAGCTTTCAAATTGAGTATGGCAGAAAAATGACCAAGGCTGGGTCTTGCTCTGGGAAGTTTAAATATACCTTGAAAACATTGTTGCTTTCCTCTACCCACCTTCCTCCACCAGTACACACAACATCTGCAACAAGGACTTTGGTGATGAGGGCAGAGGTAGAAATCCACCACATGCACAGTTGGTCCTTTCTTTTTTCTTTAATATGCTGATTCCTAGACAACTATTCAGACTTACATAATTTTCAGAAGAGAGGAAAGCTAGTCTTCATAATCAGTGTCCCAGATGACTTCTCTTCATTGGAATATTCAGTCATAGATACTAGATATTATATGAGATAGGAACACTGGTTTTAAAATCTAAAATAATTAAGATGAGATCCGTTAGGTAGGGCTTTCCAGCCTATTTGAACTATGTGAAAAATTCCAAGGGATAATCATAAAGGTCACCAGAAAATATTAGTAACTTCACACCTATATCTAAAGAGTAGAGAAAATGGCATAACACAGATCAATGAAGCTAGAAATGTATATTCTAATGTCTACAGGATCATCTATGTCATCTATGGTTCCAAAGAATACTTCAGTCTTTCTACTTAGCATATCCAACAATAACTGCTAGAGAGTAAACTCCCCCAGAATACTGTTACAACTCATTTTCACATATTTTTAGTAGACTTTGGAAGGAAATGCTTTCTAAGCTTATAAAAATCAACATATACCAGGCACGGTGGCCCTGGTGATGAGGGAAGAGTTAAAAATCAACCACATGCACAATTGTTCTTTTCTTTCCTTTTGGCTGTAATCCCCATGGCTCAGGAGGCTAAGACAGGGGGATCATGAGTTCAAAGCCAACTTCAGCAAAAGCAAGGCAGTAAGCAACTCATTATGAACCTGTCTGTAAATAAAATACAAAACAGGGCTGAGGATGTGGCTCAGTTGTCAGTGTACCTGAGTTCAATCCCCAGTACACGCACCCCCCCCAACAAAAAAGATCAATATACTTAAAATTATAGCCTTCTTTGTTACAGAAAACTTTTATAAGTGACAAAAGTTTCAAAATAATGTTTACCATATATGTGACAATTTAAAAGTCTAAATATAAAGTAATTTTCATAAATCATAACAAGAAAAGATGATGAGTTCAATAGAATAAAGGGAAGAATTTTGCATTATGAATACTTGATGGCTACTACTAGAAATTGTGTGGTGCTTGTGGAGTTTTAGGAAATGCTAAACACCTAGGTTTGAACTTGGGAAGCACCTGAGAGCTCTGGAGATGTGAAGTATTAAGAGGAAGAGGTAGAAAATGAGTCTGGGCAGGACATGGCAAGAATGAGTGAATTCCAGGAATCTTTTATTCTCTATTCCAATGTGTAGAAGACTCACGTTTTAGACAAGGAGCTTATGAATGGCTAACTTAGGTCACTTGTCTGGCCTTGAATAGGGATGGGCCTGACAGCTGGATAAACTACCATTGATGGGAGAAGGAGATAATATAGAAAGTTGATCAAGATGCTTGTGGGAAATGAAAATTAGAGGACTGTGGGTGTGGCTCAGGCAGAGAATCTTGCCGAACCTGCAGAGAGCTTTGACCTCAATCCCCATCACTGGACAAAAAAAAAAAAAAAAAAAAAAAAAAAAAAAAGAAAAAAAAGAAAGAAAGAAAAAGAAGAAAAAGGAAATACAAACTAATGCTAGGCAACCAAAAGTAACAACTTTTCCACAAAAGATATGGACAAGCAAAGCATTTTATGACAACAACAACAAAAATGCAAACAGCCAGCAAAATAATAACAATGTGCTCCACTTCTTCCCAGCAGCTTGGAAGGCTGAGACAGGAGGATCATGAGTTCAAAGCCAGCCTTAGCAACTTAGCGAGGTGCTAAGCAACTCAATGAGACCCTGTCTCTAAATAAAAGACAAAATAGTGGTTGAGTGGCCCTGAGTTCAATCTCTGGTAACCCCCCCGCCACGAAAAAAAAAGAAATAAAAATCTCAACAATAAGCCGGGCGCGGTGGCTCACGCCTGTAATCCCAGCACTTTGGGAGGCTGAGGCAGGAGGATCGCAAGTTCAAAGCCAGCCTCAGCAATGGCGAGGCACTTAGCAACTCAGTGAGACCCTGTCTCTAAATAAAATACAAAAAAAAAGGTCTGGGGATGTGACCCAGTGGTTGAGTGCCCCTGAGTTCAATCCCCGGTACCACAAAAAAAAAAAAAAAAAAAAAAAAAAAAATCTCAACAATAAAATACTTTTCATAGGCTGGGGGCAGTGGGGCACACCTGTAATCCCAGCAGCTGGGGAGGCTGAGACAGAAGGAATGCAAGTTCAAGGCCAGCCTCAGCAACTTAGTGAGGTGCTAAGCAACTCAGAGAGACCCTGTCTCTAAATAAAATACAAAAAAGGGCTGGGGATGTGGCCCAGTGGTCGAGTGCCTCTGAGTTCAATCCCTGGTACCACGAAAAAAAAAAAAAAAAAAATGTCCATACTACCAAAAGCATTATATAGTTTTAATGCAATTCCAACCAAAATCCCAATGACATTCCTCAAATGCAGGAGCCCTGTTTGGGGAGATGGCTAAGATTGCAGTTGACTACGGGCCAAGGAGATGTTTGGCTGTTGCCGCCTTCTGTAGTCTCACGGGACTTGGCCCGAGATCTCGCGGGACTTAAGCGAGATTGCTGATGGGGTCTGCGCCATTTTGGTGGTGTGTGCGGTGCATGTTAAAGTCGTTGTTAGAGCCAGAGAGAAAAGTTATCAGAATAAAACAGCTATTTGTTTCCAGTTTGCCTCTAAACTTCTTCCCGTGGCTTCGTTGCTCCAAGCGGCTATCGCTTCAGGCGGCAACACTCAAAGAAATAGAGAAAGCAGTCATGGAAAAATAAGAGACCCAGAATAGCTAAAGCAATCCTTAGCAAGAAAAGTGAAGCAGGTAGCATCACCATACCAGACTTTAAATTATACTATAGAGCAATAGTAACAAAAATAGCATGGTATTGGCACCAAAACAGACTGGTGGACCAATGGTACAGAATTGAGGACACAGAGACTAATACATATAACTTCAGCTATCTTATATTAGACAAAGGCACCAGAAATATACAGTGGAGAAAGGACAGCCTCTTCAACAAATGGTGCTGGGAAAACTGGAAATACATATGCAACAAAATGAAATTAAACCCTTATCTCTCACTGTTGCTGCCTGAAGCGGAAACCGCCTTGGAGCAACGAACGCCGCAGGAAAATTCGGAGGCAGGATGAAAATGAAAAAAGGTCTTTTATTCTTCTTCTCTCTCCGGCTCCAGCAATCACTCCAAACGCTCTAACTCCAACCACCACCTTCTTCTTCTTCCCACACACACTAACTAAACTCACCCAGTTATATACATATCGCTTTAACAAGGACACGTGCTTACAGCTCGAGCTTACAGGTGCGTCACGCAGTGTTCACGGGCATACAGAGATTCTTTGGATAATGTATTACTATCAGGTGGAAACTAGAACATCTTTTATGGCTCTCAGCTAACCGCAATCTTTAGCTATCTCCTTGATTATAGGCTCCTTCATCTCACCATTCACAAAACTCAATTCAAAGTGGATCAAGGACCTAGGAATTAGACCTGAGACAATATGCCTAATAGAAGAAAAAGTAAGCTCCAATTTCCAACATGTCAGATTAGGTCCCAAGTTCCTTAATAAGACTCCTGTAGTGCAAGAATTAATATCAAGAATTAATAAATGGGATAGATTCGAACTAAAAAGATTTTTCTCAGCAAAAGAAACAATAAGTGAGGTGAACAGAGAACCAACTAATTGGGAACAAATTTTTAACACATGTACATCAGATAGACTACTAATAAAGAACTCAAAAATCTTAACACCAAAAAAACAAATAACCCAATCAATAAATGGGCTAAGGAATTGAAAAGACACTTCTCAGAAGAAGATAAACAATCAACAAATACATGAAAAAATGTTCAACATCGCTGGTAATTAGAGAAATGCAAATCAAAACTACTCTAAGATTTCTGTAAACATTGAGATGATGCTAATGTTTACTTATGTCTTTATGGGTTGACAGTTTTCTTTCAGTCAGGGTCACTGTCTTCATTGTCCCTCCACTAGACATTTCATGTACACCTTCATCTACACACACCTCTAGACATTTCACGTACACCTTCATCAACACACACCTAGTGTGTTCCATTTGGTTTCCAAGACTGATATTGAGAAATGACAGTGTAAGGGGCATTAAAATCAGGCAAGCTTTGGCTACAGTGAGAATGTTTAGAAAACCCATCCAGAGACCAAAAACGCTTTGAATAAAATTTCTTTTATTCATTTATTGTATCTTTACTTTGCTCTCCTGAGTTCTTTCCTTGGTCCTCTTCCCTTTGATGACTCATTTCATTTCTATTTTTAAGTTTTATCTTCTTATGTATTTCTTCACACTTTATTCTTATTTCCACCCCTACCACCACTTCATTTTCTCAACTAGGGTTTTTGTTTTTGTTGTTGTTTTACATAATTGCATCAAATGATAAAAATTAAACTTTTAAAAAATATCACATTGACTTTAGAAGTGTGTGAAAAATATGAGTTTTGTCTAAAGTTGATTGTTTAGAAATATAGAATCAGTCATTTTGCATGAAGGTCAGGGAGGCCAAGTGTCAGAGACTTCAGCAGATTATTCTGGTTCTTGTGGAAAAGAAAAGGGGAGGCAGGGAAAGGGAAGGGGAAAGAACCCTGTAAGAACGAAGACTCCCAGAGAAGAAGCCCTCACCTACTTGTTCCCAAGGACGGGAAGGGAAATTGTCTGTATTGGTGACAGCAGAACAGGAGTCAGAGGAAACAACCCTATTTCTGGCATGCTCCAGCCAAGAGGTGCTTCTTCTCTTGGAACTTTGTTGCTTTTATGAAACTGAGCCTTAGTTAGTGGAGCTTGTTCCTCAAGCTCAAAAGATGTGTTAGGCCATATCCATTGCCAGCCATCGTTCTCTAGCAAAGTAGAATCTGCCAGGACAGTTTCCTTATGTCTGTCCTGTGTGGGAAATGCACTGGAAGGGAATGCTGGATATTAACTCATTTTACCTCATTAGAAGGGCATGTGTTGGAGACTCTGAGAAGTCAAGGTTAGTTGAAGAACATCATGCTGGAAGAGATGAAGAGAGAGGGGGCAAATATGATGAAGAAAGTGGGGCTTTTGTGGGACATTTTCATGAGCTACTCAGAAAAAGGAAATCTAGGCAGCCATCTCCTGTGTTGGCATGAATGGGAACAAGAGACCTCTACTAGGTCTCACACTGAATTTTCGTTTACTCCATTGCCAAATACAATTTCTGCCATTAAGTTCCTTCCATTTGAAACACAAACAGTGGTTAATGTTTTTTTTTTTTTTTTTTTTTTTTTTTTTTTTTTTTTTTTTTTTTTGACTGTTATACAGTCTCATTGTGGGAGACCAGTGTTAGAAACAGACATGAAAAGAAATGTAATCATATATTTTTAAGATGAAAAGAAAATAACTTCAAAAGCCATAACAAGGGGGATTCACTTTAGGTCATGGGAGGATAACAGCATATTGCAATGCAAAATTTCATTTATTTCTACTCTTTCCTCAGAATTCCAACTTACTTGTAGGCTTTGATTCCCACTGCACAGTTAATGATTCCCAAATCTTCACTCCTTGTTCCAATTTCTCCCTTATGCTCTAATTCTTTTCCTCCTACGTCCTGGATATTTTTACCTGTTTTTACCTCAGATCCAACATGTTCAAAACACTTATCACCTTCTCCTCTGTTGTAGTCTATTTGTGCTGTTTTAAGAAATTAATTGAGACTAGGTAATTCATAATGAACAGAAATGTATTTGCTCACAGTTCTGGAAACTGGTATGCACAGTATCAAGATTCCAGCATCTGGCAAGGATATTCTTTCTGAGTCATAACATGGCAGAGAAGAAAGGGAACCCACACTCAAAAGTCATTTTAGTAACATACCAAATGCCCCCATAAAGGTGGCATCCTCCTGGTCTATTCACTTCTTAAAGGTCCCAAATTTTACTACTGTTAGGATGGCAGTTGAATCTCAAGGTGAGTTTTGTAGAGAACAAACGCTCAAACCATAGCACCCTGCTTTTCTGTCTTCTATATGTGTACATCAATCAGCCCCTACATTGTCTTGTAAAGTCAAAAACTCTAACTTATTTCTTATATTAGACACTGCAATAATATCCTGCCTTCTATAGTCAGTTCTCTTCAAGGAACATGTCATAATTTTTACTTTTTCTATCATTATCTTAAGTTTCATATCTCTGCAAAGGAATTCCTAGTGCTTCTTGAATGATTTCTCTGTTAAAATTCCTTTCTTAATTTTGGAAATCTCTTACTCATCTGTGTTTTCCTCAGGACCCGGCTCCTGTGTTAGGTGCTCAGCACTCATCTGCGCTTGACTCCCTTGACTCCCTCCCTCAAGGAAGTTCAATAAAGCAGACAGCATAATTATAAATGGCAGCATCCACTGAGTGATCCGTGTTGGAACTCTACTTCTAGCTTGAGAAGCCTGTGTTGCAAGGGTTAATTAGACATTGTATTGATGTGGTGAAACTTGTGAAATGTTTTTCTCCCAGAGCAAGCTTAATGATTAAATACTTTACACTTCAGAACTGCATCATTGCACATGCTGGAACTAAGCCAGAGAATCAGTTAAGCAGATCTTTAGTTTAACCTTGCTACGTTCTCAGAGGGAGATCATTTGACAATCTGAAAACTTCACTAGGTCAGTCTGTTTCAGCAGTGTCTGAAACTGGCTGGAAAATCCACTAAGCACAGAATAGAATACATGGTAGAACTCTATTCCCTGAGATCTTTTACTATTCTTTCTTTTTTTTTTGAGTTGTACTTGTAAAGTAAATCTGTTATTTCACTTCTCATCAAGTAACACCTTAAAAACTTACATGAACATAGTTCAAACCTCTCTAGAAACCATCAGATACTTAAAAATGACATTTCCCTTAGATTAACTTCTTTTATAATGGAAGGACAGTAATGTTCATGTTCTATAACTGGTGAAAAAAAAAAAAAAAAAAAGAAGAAGATTGGAAATTGAAGATGTTGTTTCTCTGTGCAGTTTGCTGGATTTATCAGAGGACTCTCATAAATGTCAGAGCATTTAATCAGATCAGGTAAAGAGAACAAACTTGAGTTTCTTGATTCTTTTACCAAGGGGAACAGGGAGGTGTACAAATTAATCATTTGGGTTCCTTAGGCCATTAGTTTTCAGCAAAATGAATTTCCTGTGACTAGGAAAGTAATCTGAAATATGTAATAATTTTTTAAATACCACCAAAGTTTGGCAGTGATACAATATACTCTGAAAACAAAAATCCAAGCCTCAATCTCAGGTCGCAATAGCACAATATAAAAATTCCCTTGGCAATAACTACAGAGAAGAAATTTTCTATTTAATTAAGTTAAAAAGGCCTTTCAAAGCTGGAGAATATAATGCTAAGTGAAATTAGCCAATCCCAAAAAACCAAATGCCAATGATTTCTCTGATTTAAGGATGCTAATTCACAATATGCTGCAGAGGGATGGGGGTGATATGGGAGGATTAGATGAACTCTAGATAGGGCAAAGGATAAAAGGGGAGGAAGGGGAGGAGAGAGGGCCTAAGGGTAGGAAAGACAGGGGAATGCGAAGGTCATCATTGCCCTAAATACATGTATAAAGACACAAATGATGTGACTCTACTTTGTATACAACCAGAGATATGAAAAATTGTGCTCTGTATGTATAAAATGAATTTTAATGCATTCTGTCGTCATATATAACAAATTACAATTTTCAAAAAATTTTTTAAAAGATCATAAATTTTATTTTCCCCCCCACCCCCCACAAAAAAGGCCTTTCAATACTCTCTGATTGTTTTTATCCTACTTCCTGGGTTTGGCTTTTATACAATTCTTGGGAGAAAAATGAAGAAAAAACAAATAAATAATTTTCCTTTATAACAATTACATGAATATGTATAATGATTTGCTGATCATAAAATAGAATGAAAATAACTTGAAAAAATAGAATGGTAGAAAAGGAATTTCAAAAAAAATAGAAGAGACAACTATATCTTCTCACTTAGTTTGTTACAGAGAGATGGTATCTACTCCAAATAAATATTTCCCATGGCAAGAATTTGTGAAACTCCAATAATTTTTGCAATTTTGAAATTTCTTATCTTTATTTATATGAAGTGAATTTAATCATTCATTTTTGACAAAGAAAATAACTCTTTGCTTTTCAAATGGGCTTGGGGATAATTTTATAGTACAATTTCTCAGACTTATATAGACCAAAGAAGAGATCCAGACCTCAAATCAAAAAGAAAAAAAAAAAAAAAAGTAAGGTAACCTTGAATGGCATAATAAAGAACTTCCTATGTTGCATTTTCTTTTGGTTAATTTAAAGGAGCAACACTGATTAATCCCTGTTATGATTCAGACTGCATAGAGTGTCTCCCAAAAGTTTTTATGTGAGATAGTACTAGATCATTCAGAGATTAAATAATTGGGTTATTAGAGCCTTAATCTAATCAGTATGTTAATCTACTGATAGGGGTTAACTGAGTGGTAACTGTAGGCTTGTAGGGTGTGGCCCAGAAGGTAGGTCACCGGAAGTGTACATTGGATTATTTATTTTGTTCCTAGTGAGTGGAGTCTCTCTCTCTCTCTGCTTCTTGATGGCCATGCCCTGAATGGCTTTCCTTCATCATGTCCTCCTGCCTCACCTGGGGCCCGAAGCAAGGGAGCCAGCCATCTGTGGACTGAGACCTCTAAAACTGTGAACACCAAACTAACTTTTTCTCTTCTAAAATTGTTCTTGACCAAATTGGTCACAGCAGTGAAAAAGCAGACTAAAACAATTCCTATCTTGTCAGCTATGAATTGACATCATCTCATTTTTCATTCTTATTCATTCATGTTTTCAACTCCACATAAATTGGCACTCCAACTATAATACAAGTTTACTGAGGGCAAATATCATCTTATTATTTATCTCAATAGAATATAGTGCCGTGCTTAAAGAAGTGGTTATTCCAATAGTTATGGATGACAATAGACATTTTAAAATTACTTTTGGCAGTACACTCAATTCCTGCAAGGAAGCTTGCTGAACCCCTTTCTTTCTTCTATACCCTATATGTTCATTATTATGATAACACATTTCACCTAGGTATCTATCCAGTAAAAAAAAAAAAAAAAAGAAATTAACCAACTGGAATAGGTCAATTACTACTTTATCCTCTTGGAGTAGAATATCTTTAAAATATATATGTCTTCAGACATACAAATTGCCTTTAAAAAAAGGGTATTTGAGCAAATAGTTTTATAGTTTTGAGGGTGGAAATAAAAATTGTATCTAAATCTTCTATATCCTGCCAAACATATTTTCCATATATAGGCAACAGAATTATAGTGCTAGACATTAAAAAGTTAAAAACAATACCTTATAGAGATTTTCAACTCAGGTTGAAAACAGAGATTATATATAACAGATGAAATGAAATAAAATGATAAATAATATAAGAATGATTTTGTGAACATAAAGGATAAATACAAAGGCATGCCAGGCACAGTGGTGCGTGCCTATAGTCCCAGGGACTCAGGAGAATGAAAAAGGAGGATCACAATTTTGAGACCAGCCTGGCATCTTAGGGTGACCTTCTCTCAAAATTAAGAGTAAAAAGTGTTGGGGATGTAGCTTGGTGGTAAAACGTCCTTGGGTTCCATCCCAGTACTGTGAAAAAATATATATGGAGAGAGGGCAAAGCCACAAATAATTCCGGCAATAAAATGCATTAGATATTAATATACAGAATATTAACACTGTAGTGCTATGCATATTATTTTTTCAAGTTGATTAAGTGAAAAATTTCCTAGAAAATGGTAGCTACCAAATGGAAACAGGAAGAAGTTGAATTAATAAGTCAGGTTTATAACACCAAAAGCAAAAGCATATTGTTCTGAGCTTAGTTGGTGACTTCTACCTTTATCTGTGACTCATTCATTTTCCTTTCATAGGAATTACTTCAGAGTTTACAAAAAGTTCACAAAAACTTTGGTTTTGGGAGAATCACCATATAGATACCCAGAATAATGCTTTTGCTGTAAAAAATTAAAAGTATTGAATTCACATAAATATACTTATACATTATGTATACATAACTGAGCTACAAGTTAGTATGGAATATTTACTGCCCCAAACAAGCTGAAAGTAGCAAACTTGGGACTTAAGTGAGGGTATCTATAGAGCTCTGAGGTGGCTATCCAGAGTTTGTGTGAAGAAATGGGCTTTACCTTTAAGTTCCATGTAAGTAAGAAGTGGTATGAAAGATTTGTGCACAGAGCTGGGATCCCAGAGTCATACCAACATCAATACAAAGCAGAAGAGAATGGCATGAAAATTCATCTACTTCAACTTTAGCACTGAATGAAGAGCAAAAATGTCTCTCCTAAGAATTTGTAAACTTAAGCCAGTCTTTGAATAGGGTTGCAGACTAATTCAAGTCACCTCTGCTGACCAAAAGTCCTTGTGATAAATAAGACTTCAGTTTTGATATTTGACAAATGACGGCTTTCAATCCCCACAAAAATCCCTTCTTCCTTTACCCCACTTGTGGGCAAGATTATTTTAAAAATGCATGTTCTTTCTCTCAGCATTAGTGGAAAGTTCATATTGTGCAAACCTCATCCTTCAGTTTAGAAACTGCACTCCAGCCCACCTCCTACACATGTTTCCTTCCAGTCTTACTTCCCTCCTGCCACCTGGACTGGCTTACACTTATCGTGGTCTCTCTAGAAAGCCCCATGAATGTGAGCAATAGGTCATTGCATATGCTTTTGGACCATGTGGTGCCATTCATCTCAACATCTAAACTGTTGCAATTGGAAGGAGTTCTTCCATTCTTGCCATCCATGGGTGACTAGATAATGTTTACATTTAAAGTGTAGTGAAAGCATTGACATTTTTAAAACTATTGTTTTGTATATTGTTGGTGATGTACCAGATTCCCTTTAAAAGTCTGGTGTACCCAGATGCAGTAACTTTGGCTACAAATAGCTCACAGTTGTACCTTTTCCAAAGAATTTGCCTTGGTGAAGCATGAGCCTCCTAACTGCCTTTGCCCTCACAAAGCACCCTACAGCCAATGATGGTGGAATGGAAATGACTGTCCCCAGATTACTCTAATAAGGATGCAATTCACTCTGGAGAACTCTGTGTACCATCACATTTAAGTTACAAACTAGGTTAAACCATGTATCTGCTGAGCTCCTTAATCTTGTATCCCTCACTCTTTTTCTCCTAGAATACTCCCAGTTAGAAGGACATGAATTTCTACTTTAAATGCTAGTTCTATGGAACACAGACTCAGTCCGTTATATATAAATTTGGAAAAAACAAGTTGGAAAGGACAAAAAGAGAAGCTAGATTTTCTATAAATACACTTCTAACACAAAATATTTTGGAACATGAAATTATTTTGCATAATTATAAAACAAAATTAATTTTTATTTGTATACTCTGGAAACATTAACATCAAAATGAAACAAATGAACAAAAGGATAAATAAATATGTATTATGCTATTATGTACAACTGTACAGTAGGAACTTCTTCAAGTTACATCAAAACACTAGAATCTGTATGTCTTTAGTAGAATATATTCTAAGGATAAAAGTAACTGAAAAAATAAAACAAACCGCCTTCAGTAATCACATTTTTTGGAGGGGTACTGGTATTACTGCACATGACTATTTTATGTATACTTTCAGATAAAGCAATCCAAAATTATATTGGTAACTTTGAAGACCAATGTTTTTAGTATAGAAAAAAGAAGATAAGCTTGTAAAATTGATGAGATTGAGTAGAAACTAGAGCCTTGAATACAAAATTAGAAATAGCCTCTTATAGCCACTGAACAAGCCCAGAATCAATAAACACCCCTGACACTGATGTTTGCTCTCTGATACCATCCCTCTTTTTTTTTTTTTTTTCCAAAAGAAAACACAGTTTCTAGTGAACACAGTTGATTCCAAGTTCGAGGCATTTCACCTTGTACCTCTGTAATACTTAAAGCAGAAAATCTAGCAAGGAAAATAAAGATCATATAAAATGGACAAGTGAACTAACTCAGAGAGTATTACACAAGACAAAAGTGTAGGAAACATATGTTAATAGCAATATTTGGTGCAATAAACTGAAACACATTGGCCTGAACTTGGTTATAGCCACAAGTTAAAGTTATCTAAAAATTAATATATCTATGAGGGGGGCATATATATGTCCATCTAATCTATCCATGTATATATCATCTTTGGAGGCAGCCAGAACTAACTCATTACTTTGAAAACTGAACTCTAAAGAAGATTTAGATGCCAGGTGTAGTGGCACAGCCTATAATCCCAGCTACTTGGGAGGTTGAGGGTTATGAGATTGAGGCAAGCCTGGGAAATTTAGACTCTGCTTCAAAACAAAGAAACAAGTCAAAAACAATAATAATAAATTAAAAGGGCTGGGGTAGAGCACTTGCCTAGAATTTATGAGCCCATGAGTTCTATCCCTAGTATCATACATACTAAAATGATTCAAATATATTTCTGTAAATATTATAAAATGTAAATATTATAAAAAATGGAGAAAGGATGGTAAAATTAAATATTTTCAATAATCATTAGAAGCTATTAACATCACATGAAGTGGGATTTTTTTTTTTTGGTCTATCAAATCTCTCAATTACTAAAATAGATGTGCCAAAAATATCTGAATACAATAATGGATTTATTAATTTCTGCTTTAACTCATCAATATTTGCTTTATATATTTTATGTCTGCTTCTGGGAGCATGAGTAATTTATATATTATTTTACTCCTGAACTAAATCTTTTTTCTTTATTTCTAGTAAGTGTGAGGAGGAAAAAAAGAAGGATAAAAGGGAAGAAGAGAGGGAAGGGAGGAAGGTAATGTTATCAATAGCAGTGGTTCTCTTAAAAACTTTGACACCCAGATCAGAGCCCATACCAATTGAATATAAATTTCTTGAGGTAAAAGCCAGCCCTTTGTATATTTTATAGATTCCCAGGGAATTTCAGTGTGCAGCAAAGTAAGGGGGAGGCTACTTTCTTAATCTATAAATTAAAGAAGGCTTAATAATACAAAGAAATCTTACAATGCATGAACCATATTCAAATACTTTATCAAATAAACATAAAACATAAAAGCCACTAAACTATTTGTGAAATGTGGATGCTAACTGGGTATTTGATTACAAAAATAAATTATTTTAAATATTTTAGATGAGATAATGACATTTTTTTAGAAAGTATTTTTAAAGTTAGGTTAGGAAATCATTCTGGATGAAATGATATATAGTATGGTTTGGAAAGGAGGGAGATACATATATGTGTATATGTATGTACATGTATAAATACATACAATCTGACACTGAACCATGAGTTGAAGCCCTATGATGTGGGTAGAGGAGATCAAGAACGGAGAAGATTTGGGGAATTTTATTTATTTACTTATTTATTTATTTTACAAGCTGATAAGGTTCATGAATACTGGCAAAGATATAAAATTTCATGATCAGAGACAAAGCACTTTACAATTCACAATAAGAGCAAATGGGTATCAGTGCTGGTTCTTTGACCCCCAATTCCTTCAGGGCAAGAGAAAACAGGCCACATAACACCTGAGCATGAAACATGCTGTGTTGTAGAAACATGCTGTGTTGTAGAAGAATCATGATCTTAGGAAACTGAACATTTTATAATGGGCTGTAAGATTGCTCTCCTCTAGCCCCACAGGGAGATATCTTTATCATGTTACCAGTAAATACACATTTACTTTGCTACAAAGGGAAAGAATATCTCTATCTTCTGAAGCTTTTTTTTTTTTTTTTTTTTAGAAGCAGCTTTTAAAAGGTAGTCCACAACAAAGGTCTCTTTGTTTAGTGTCTTTGTCTTTGAAATTTTTATAATAATAAATAAATCACTACTCACAACTAATTCAAGAAACAGTCATTTTCAGCATCAATATAAGAAATTTCAGCTATGCAAAAATTACAAGTTATAACTACAAAATGAACACAAAAATCTATGCAATGAAACTGGCGAACAATCTATACCAGGTCTATATTTATCAATGGAAAACTGGTATTGCGATACCAGATATAATAAAACTGAATACAAAATGTCTTACTAGAAAGAAGGGAAAAGGTTTAGTCCATCAGTAAAATAATATTTAAATTTATGCTTCTGGAAGCAGATTTAATATACATAAAACAAATATTGATAGAGTTAAAGCAGAAATTACTAAATTCATTATCATGGTCAGATATTTTTCACATATCTATCCTAGCAACTGAGAGATGTGACAGACAAATATTTGTAGCATTATAAGACTTCAGTAAGTTATTTGCAAGTTAATTGAATGGACATGATATAACATTGTGATCAATGAAAGAGTAGTCAGATACAAAGCTAGCTCCAACAAGTGTCCAAGTCTTTCCATTTAGGGACACCTCATTTTCTTTCTTTCTTTTATTGATTCTTTTCAGTTATATATAGCATTAGGATACATTTTGACATAATTATAAAAGCATGGAATACAATTTGCTCTAATTCAGTTCCCAGTACTCTCCGCTCCTCCCTTCCTTCCTACCCCTGTTCCTTTCCCTCTACTCTAAAGATCTTTCTGCAATTTATTTGTAAAAAAACTTTTCTGACTACACTTTGACTGTTAGAAATCAAAAGGAAAAAGAAAAGCAAAAAAATCCAAAATATTTATAGTTTTTATAAACACAACTTTAAATAACTCATACAATAGAAAAGAAATCCCATAATGGATATTAATTTTTTTTTTAAATGAGTGATGAACGTATTGTCCATCAAGTCTCAGGTGACTTAGTTAAAGTAATTCTTGAAGCAGAATTTATTAGCTTATATGAGTACTTTCAGAAAAGAAAAGAGAGTAAATATTAATGGGACTTTGTTCTCAAGACAAAAGTCAAAGTGCCATTTCCTCTACTTCCCTCATCCTTCTCATTAGTTCATCAAGAAATTCTTTAGACAACTCTTAAAACTCATCCCATACCTGTTCAGTACCTATCCTCTTGTATGCAAAAACTCTGATTCAAGTCATCTCTTCTCTTACCTAGGGTATTTCAATAGCAATGAACTTCCTGCTGCCTGGTCTCTCTAAATTCCATTCTCCTTGTATATCAAACAGAGATCTTTAAAGACATATGTCAGATTACATGACTCCCACGTTCAATATTGCCAGGAATGCCCTGTTCTTCATTATTCCAGGACTGAATCTCTTCCAGGATTATTAATGTGGTTGTTAAAAGTCAAATTCTTCCAGTTACAGGCTCCTGTTTTCTTCTGTGGCCAGAGGGCTGTCTCAGCAACTAAAGAATGGACACTGGTCCTAGTCATGTGGCTGTCTTACAACCTGGTAGTTTTCTTTTTCAACAGGAGGCCATTTTTCTTGTTGGTTAAAATGGAGGCTTCTACCACATAGTGCAATCAATAGAGCAATTATCCCATCATATTCATAGGGCCCATCCACACTCAAAGCTTCACAATTATATAGGCATATGCACAAGAATGTGGGAATCTTAGGGAGCCATCTTAGAATTCTGTTTTCTATCCTAATTTATCTTTTAAATCTGTAATGAATGCATTTACGATTTGGAGGAAATCAAGGGACACTCTACCACTGAGTTAATCCCCCAGCATTCATACTTTTTATTTTGAGAAAGGATTACATGAAATTGTGGAGACTGGCCTTGAACTTGTGATCCTCCAGCCTCAAGTCTCCCAAACCACTGGGATTATAGGCATGTATCACTATACCAAGCTGAATTCTTAAATTAAAATACTGCCTACTCCAATATCTTTATAAAATGTAATTGTTTAATTTATTTTATTTGTTATCCCTTTTTTGAATCTAGTCCTCATTAAATCAGGTACTTTGTCTAACTTTTCCAAGTTTAGCTCAGAGCCTCAAACATAGAATATACTCAGCTGTGGCACCTGTGTCAACATGTGATATAAGGTTCTCTAAAAAATGCACCAAATATTCAAGGAGAAATCTGTCTTTATGTCTATCTTACAACCGACACCAGAGTGAAAGATTTGAATGAATAATACAATTTCTATACACTAAAGAACAACATCAAAATGTTTAAAAAAAACAAACTACGAACTTCTAATAAATTTTAAAACTATGTATCCTATAATTTAACAATTATGATACAAAATGAGAATATAGAAGTTTCAAAGAAAAAAGCAGACATTCTAATTTTAAAAATCAATTAAAAACATTAATCAAAAGAAAAGGAAGAAATGTAATAGTTTATGGCTAATAAAATGCTATACTTTCCTATCAGAGTAGTAACCATTAGGACAATGAAGTGCCATTTTTCTCACCTTCCTATTGGTAAAAGTAAAAGCAATGATCTTATTCCATATTTTTCAACAAAAATATTCTCATACATTGTCAGTAGGGAGATATATTAATGCAAGATTTATGAAGAGAAATGAGATATCAATGTCAAAAAATTTTAATCCATAAATTCAACAACTTAGTTAACTAGACAATACCTAGTTCTTTTTCTTTTTTCTTTTTGGTACTGGGGATTGAACTCAGGGGCACTCGACCACTGGGCCACATCCCCAGCCCTTTTTTGTACTTTATTAGATACAGGGTCTCACTGAGCTGCTAAGTGCCTCACCATTGCTGAGCCTGGCTTTGAACTCATGATCTTCCTGCCTCAGCCTCCCAAGTGCTGGGATTACAGGCGAGCGCCACTGTGCCTGGCCTAGTTATTTTTCTAATAGAAAATTGAAAGGAGCTAAATTATTTTTTTGATTAAAGAGCATGTTAAATTCATTGAATGTCATATAATTTATTAAATATAAATGAAAAATTTATTCTATTTTGAAATCATTTAATTCATTAAATTAACCTTATGATATAAATTTATATTTCATGCACAGGGCTAGGCATTTGAAATACGTGTATATATATATATGTGTATATATATGTGTATTTATATTTATGTATAAAATATATGTATATATATATAAACACACATATATCTGTAGTTGTGTGAAGCTAGCTAAATTTCTATTGAAAGGTTAAAGTTTTTATGTAGTCATCTTACCCTGAATATGACCCCTCTATTCATAAAAAAGAGAGAAAGAGAGAGAGGGAATAAATGAAACTCCTGTTAAAAGTTCAAGTACTCTAGTCAAAGTTAGTGGCACAGTTAATGGCTGAATTTTCTTTCTTTCTTTTTTTTTGTACACTGATATTTTCCTTGCATTTTTATTATAAATTTGTAATTTGTGGCCTGGGAAAATGTGTTTGAATGCTAGCTTTAATTAAACTATATTCCACAAGAAAACTATCATTACATATTCAAAGGATAAAAGTATTCCAAATCAAATATGGAAATTTTAAATATCTAGGATTGTGTTTGGCCCAATAGCTTCAAGGTCTAGGTAAAAATAAGCAGCTTACCTGAACAGAACTCACTAGACTGAAAATTATTAGGCTTCAATTAAAGTCCTATACCAGATGTTTTAGTAAGATCATCTGCAAGTCTTTTGACTTCTCAGACCTCTTTTCTTGCTTTCTGTAGATACTGCTGACTTGTGAAAATGAATAGCCTTCTGTGGCCTGAAGAGACTACTGTGAAGAAAACAAACCACTGTGAGGATAAACATCCTCCAACGTCAATCTAAAGGGCTGGACTACCCACATCACAAGAAATAAGGTGCAGCTCTAAACACCCCGGATTCTTTATTACCTGGTTCTCTGACTTCAGTTGCTTCAGAATCATCTGAAGGGCTCTACTGCACACGTACTTCTGGGTCCCACCTTACACTTCTGATTCAGAATTTGTATAAGTTTCCAGGTGTTGTGGGTCCAGGCTAGCACTTTGCAAACCACTGCTCTATTCCTATTCCACAGCTTTCTCCTTTCGTAGAAGTTATAGCTATAGAATTAAATGTGGATTATAGAGATATTGATACAATTTACCTGCCTTCCCCACCAAAATGTAATTTCAAGTAAACAAGTATTTATTGACCATTTTATTCTGCAAGCAGCAGGGAAACAATAATAAATAAAATATATATATTTTTTTTACTTCAGAGAGCATATATACAAATAGAGAATGCAGATAGCAAATATAAAAGCAAACATGCCAATGAAATATGAATTATTCATATTTAGATTGGCATTATAAAATTGGTATAAGGAAGAAAATATATGGTAGCATGATAGAAAGTGCCTAGGAGCTAGTGTACCAATAAATGTTGGTCAGGAGTGACTCTTGAAGTGGATGACATTTAAGATGAGAGCAGGGAAGAGAAAAGAAAAGAAAAAAAAGGGGGTGGGTGGGGAAGGAAGGTAAAAGAAAAAAACCTAAGAAATATCTTATTAATAATTTGGAAAATACCAACAGAATAAACAGAATAGATGGAGATTGGAGAAGCCACAGGTTAGAAAGTAGGATGCTGATGTTACACTTCACAATGAGAAAAGCAAACAAAGATACTGTTACTTTTACTTTTGAGTCCCAGTTGCCTATACTAATACCTGGAACATACAAAGTTCTCAATGTGTTGTTGTTAAAAAATAAATGCTATCATTCTTAATTGAATAAATGAGCAATTTGTCGAGAAACTAATGGGTATAAATTTCATTGGATGAGGATTTCCTTCATGCAAATAGAGATACCACTATATTTTATAGTTTTTGTTAAATACCACAAATGAGAGAACATGTTATTAACCATTATTCTGAAATATCTCTTACAAGTACCAAACAGAGAAATAAATTATTACTAAAACTGAAACCACAATATAAAAAATATCCCAATACTGAATGTTTTCTCTGATATAAGGAGGCTGACTCACAGTGGTGTTGGGTCAGGCTACATAGAAGGATTGGAGGAATGCTAGAAAGGGAGGGAGGGGAAGGAAGGGAGCAATGGGGGATGGAGGGGAAAAAAGAAAAGGTGGTTGAATAAGATGGATGTCTTTATCCTAAATGCATGATTGAAGATTTGAATGGTATGAATATACATTGTATACAACAGTGTTTTGTAAAAAGATGCTCTATATGTTTATTATGAGTTATAATGCATACTGCTATTATAAATACAACAACTTTGAATAAAAAATAAATTTAAAAAAAGAAATTAAAAAGTGGCATGGCTTTGCCTTTGATCACTGTAGGGTGTCTGTGAATCATATGAATATGGTAGAGATAAAATTATTTATGAAATTGACGGGCATGGTCTGCCTTTGCCTGCTTGAGACTGCACTGCAGAGATAAGACCAAAGTATGGGTGATTGTACAGCCTTCTTTTGAACAATCTGGGGGGGGGGGTGAGGAGGGAAGTGAGCTTCTGTAATAGTTAAAACTATTTTTGTTATATCTGTGAACAACATTAAATATTGCTGCATTTCATCTCATATTTTCATTATTATTAACTCAATACAGTGGTCAGCATTCTAGTCATCAGATTTGAAAGCAAGAAAAAACATCTTTTAAATTTTTTTTCTCAAGTAGATATTATCTGATTGGGGTGATTAGCTATTTTTCATTAATAAAATATCACATGAAATGTAATACAATAATTTCAATATACAAATGGATAAAATAGAAAGTAAAAACAAAAATTTTATGGCCTTTGTCTATCCTGCCTCATCACAACATTTGGCAATAATATTATTGACCTTTCTCTACATTGCTTTACATTATTCATATATTTTATTAAGTACTTGTGTTAGATTATCTACACTTGAAAAATGTGGAAAAGTCTACTAAAGGTTGATTTTCAAGTAAATGTAATTCTTACAGATATAATAACATGTTAAAGATTGTATTTAATTTATTTATGAAGACACTGGCAATATGTTAACAACTTCTTCAAGTAAGACTCCAAAGAAAACACATATTTACAAATCAGGAATAATAAAGTGAATGTACAAACAGAAGAAAAATTTCCCTTCTGCAGAAGGGAAGGGAAGCAAATTGATACTTTTCAGAACAAAATGACCATATTTAGCAACAAGATTTTGTACTGACATAAATTATAACTTATAATTCTGAAATAGCTCAAAAGCAATCTCATGTTCCTATTGGATAACCAAGATTAGCGCACTGTGAACAATGTATAATTTTCCACGAAAGCCCAGATTTCTCCCTACCCAACAATTTTTATTTTTTTTAATAGCCAATGAAGCCTTTATTCTGGCCAGGGCCACCAACTATGTCTAGCACAAAGCAGGATAGTAGAAAATGGCACCAGCTCATAGCAAGGGCAGGGTTTATAAAGCACAGGGTTAATACACCCTCAGGCCCTCAGGTGGAGAGGGTTTAAGAGTGGGTTAATGGGCCATCAAGGGTGGGTCAATGGGCCATCAGGACTACTTGCCCCCAACTCTTAGCCCCTGTTCAGCTCGAAGAAGCCAGATTCGGTCATCATCCCATGTCCTTACAGTAGTAAGGAGTTCCTAAAATTAGAAGGGAAATGAAGCCAGAATTTCATAGGCAGTCAGTATATATAGGTAAATCAAGCCAGGTCGGACCAAGAAAGCCAATTTTGAGTGAGTCCGGGGAAATTAAACACTGTTTGGAAACTGTCCACTGGAAAATTGTAATGTTAATTCCCTCAGAGCCCTTCCTCCACCCTTGTGGATACCCTGCCCCTGTCCCAACCTGTTGCCAGGGTAGCCTGTTCCACAAATTGCCCCTCCCAGGAGGAGCTTTAGGACTTTCAAGATTACCTCTCCTCCTGCCTGTTATCTGGAGAGTCCCCAGTGCCAGCATTCAGTCGCATTCAGTCTCGCATTCAGTCTCATGGAATTGGCCTGCTGGTTTCTCAACCAAACATGGGGATGGCAGATTATGGAGGAGAACAAAGATTTGTTCTCCCCAGATAAGACCAGTGGGGAATGTTATAAGCAAAGGAGACTTAAATTGGACTTGGACTATCTCCACCTGATGGCCCATCGACCCAACAAATTTTATTACACATATCTTTTAAATCTTTTTCAGCCAACCTCTGAATCCACGATCATAAACATATATAGCAATATTTACCAAATTACTTTTCAAAAACATTGAGATACTCAAAGTCTGTCAGGTGTATATGAAATTATCCATAGCATAACCAACCCTTTATTCTCAACATTTTAACTTTTGCCTATCCAATTAGAATACTTAGAAGTCCTGGAATATTGATGAACTTGTACATTTGTACTTGTGAGCAGTATAGCACTTCTATTTGTTGACATTAGGTCATATATATATATATGTATATGTATATATACATATATATATACATGTATGTATTCATATATTTATAGATATATAGATAAATACATATTTATTTATAGATAAATATATATTTAGATAGATTATAAATATATATATATTTAGATAGATTCTGTTCTTGCTGATCGCTGTGATCTGATCTCAGAATTAGTTTTCTTGTTAAAAAAATAATAATAATTGAGCCTGTCATGGGGGTGAACATCTGTAATTCCAGTGACTCAGGGGTCTGAGACAGAAGGATCACAAGTTTGAGGCCAGCCTCAGAACTTTAGGAAGGCCCTATGCAACTTAGCAAGATCCTGTCTCAAAACGGAAAATAAAAAAATGTTGGGGATAGAGCTCAGCAGTAGAGTGCCCCTGGGTTCAACCCTTCAATCTACAAAATCGAAAGAAAAAAAAAAATTAAAAGTCCATTAGGCTGCGAAAGTTCTACTGCCTTGGGTTTCTACAAAATTAAGCCCAATGCAAACAATAAAACAAAGTTTGAGCATAACCAACCAGAAGCTACCAAGTGAACTCTAACTAGGGATTTCCTATGGAATTGTACAGATATAAGATAACTGCACAGTTGTAGCTAATCAAGTAGTTGTATTGCTGAGCAAGAGCTTGCTGCCCAACTTTCATAGAAGCCAAAGAAGTCAAACTATGGCACCAGGTTTCTGGCAAGGAAGGAAGGAAGGAAGGAAGGAAGGAAGGAAGGAAGGAAGGGCTCTATTTCATAGTCAACCTTCAAGGAGATCAGGAGTTTAAACAGACCTCAAGTGTGTCACCCCCCCAGTTTGTTGGCACTGGAGGAATTAATATCAAAGATAAGCTGCTTGGATGGCAAGAAAGGGGAGATCTGGGGTACTTTTTGAGTAGGTGTAAGTGATCATTTTCCCTCTTCACAAGTCACATGCTTCCTTTCTAAGGAAGTTATGTGTGTGTGTGAGGGGGTGGATATAGAGTTTGTGACATATAAAGGTCATTGACCAGACAAGCTGGCTGTTCCTGTACATGTCCGTTCTTGAAAAGCTGGTTTTAAACTGTCCTTGAGTGGATTCTGGAGGCCTTTCCTAAATAATAACTGAAGAACTTTGTTATGTAAGGAATTAATATCTGGTGTGTCCAGGCCTCAGCTGATTTCATTATAGTGCTTTGCTTCTGCTTTCAGGCTATAAAAGCCTTCTGCTTTCTGCAGAGTTGGAACTCTCTGAACTTCTTCCAGGTCTCAGTCCTGCCTGATTCATGAATCTTTTAATGCTTAAATAAACTCTATTAAATTTACTTGTCTGAAGATTTTTTCCTCTTTTCTTTTAACACTCTTTACTGCCCTTTGCAGATTTTATGTCTGTAAAAAAATAAAAAGTACTTAAGAAAAAAATTAGGAAATGAAATGAGTATGACCGCATGAAACATACCTCACCTGTCTCAAATGATAGTATCTCTCCTAAATAGGAAAATTAACCTTCATGCAAAGCTTTTTTCTGCTTACTTGCTAGTTCTACCATCTAAATATAGCTCAAGCAAAGCCGTTTTCCCAGAATCCGCAGGAGTTGCCTTCTGCCATGTCTAACTTTGAAATGATAATCCTTTGACAACCCTTCTGTTAGTTATTTAGTCTTTACATTCTGATGCACCCAAATTCACAGCCATCCAGGTGGAAATAAAATCTAAGAGATTTACCACTTTGAAAAACTAGAGACTTTGAAATAAACTTCCTTTTTTTCTTTCTTTCTTTTCTTTTTTTTTTTTTTTTTTGGTTCTCCCTCATACCTACTTTCACCCCTAGGGACAACAGAATATATAAAGTTGACAAACAATAAATCAACAAATGAAATCATCTCAGATAAGAAGAGTTTAAGCTCAAAGACAAAAGAAGTTCAAAAAGAAACAACCTAATTAGTTTCATTAGCATTTCAATGGAAGTTGGACCTTATTCTGAAGAGGGTGGGGTGAGACTCCACCAAGTGTCATTGGAAATGAACACTTTGGAATTCTTGACAGCTATAGAAGAAGGTAATAATTTTACTTAATTTGTTTTTTAGGTTCACTCATTTAAAAGAACTAACAGTTCCATTGCTCTTGGCAAAATAGAACTGTGATTGCAGCTTTTCTATTCAGTGCACTGGAAATATCAGAGAATGTCTCCAACTGGGAGTGAGATACTGGCAGTATTTCCACATATTTTGTGATTGTACATATTATTTTTCTCACTAACTTTTAATTGTTCAACCTTAATAAAAATTTTAAAAATAAATAACATATTCATCTAAATAATTGTCTCAAAGAATATGGATACAAACATACTAATTCAATATCTCCAGAGTTTGATAAGTTATACTAATCAATGAAAGTATGATGCAGTTAATTCCAAAACAAATGAGATTTAATCATGTATATATTTCCAAAACTGCACAATCCTGTGAAAGGAAGTATTAGAGCATGAAAATAATTATACACAAATTATACAGAAATTCCTTTCTTTTCCTCAAATATATACCCTATTCATTTATGATAGCTTAATAACTAAACACTTGATTAAGTTTTTATAAAGGAAAATTTGAGAATTGACTTTTATTCACACTGTAATAAACCCCAAAATACCATCAATTTCATCTTGGTAAGTGTTCTAGTAACTGAATTGACAGTGTTTTTTAAGGAAATTGTTTAAAATTTTTTTATTTTTTGTTGAAAAGCAAAAACATTCAATTTTCTAGAATTATTGCATATACTTTTCTTTTGAAAGCTGTTGAAACTAAAATGATATAAGTGAAGTAGTTGAATAATGGAAAAGCAGCACCTATATAATATATTCTTAATCTTACCTCTCAACATTTAGCCATTTAGTAAACAAGAATAATATTGGAAGACCACAAAAAAAATCAGTAATAACAAAGCTTTAATACAGTTATAATGTAACATAACGTAACCTCTTATTGTTAATCTTATATTTATCTCATTTTTAAATGCTCTGTTCAGAAAGTTTATGTATTATGTGGTAGAAATTATGTAAAATGTGTATGTTATATTTACAAAAACTGGGAGATAAACAAGATAAAAATTGACATCTGAGAGTACATGATATATAAAATATTTGCTGTTTTCTTTTCTTAGGGAAATAACATTTTGGATCTGATGAAGTTGTGAACTGAGTTTCCTAAGAAACTCCATCCATATTAAAGATCCTGCAGACTGGGTAAACTTGGCTAGCTGGAACATTATGGTTGTGTATATATAGAATGTTGTAGATTCAGAGCCAAAATTCTCTTGGGCTGTTTTAGACCCTTTTACAACCATTTTACCTTAACTTTTGTATGTGACCTAACAGCCCAGATGGCAAAGTGTTCAAAGAGTACATAATTCTGAACTGTCTATGGAAGTCACATATGGAGGACAGCTGGGCCATCTCACAAACTTTGTAAATGAACACTTTCATTGACCCATCAGTCTCTCTTTCAGAAGTTGTTTGGAAGAGCTACTTCATGGACAGAGAAAGCCACATATAAAGAATTTAATTAGAATGAAGAATAGTGAACCATTAGAATTAGATTTACTCCAAACAGGGAATTAAAGGGGGTACACATAGAGTGGGAAACAGCACAATAAAGACCCCCCTAGGAATATGTAGTCAGAGGCAATTTTTAGGAAATTCATCATCTGATAATCAAATTCTCTGTCTCCTTTTTATTAAAATGCATTTGTCAAGACACTATGAAACTCCTTGTTTTTTTGTTTTGCTTTGTTTTCAATTGTATCACCTTTGACCTTACAAAGCAAATGTTTATCTTTCACTCTTTGTGGCTTACTGAATCCAGGGTAGAAATCCTTGGGGCACCAAAGGAAAGGAAAAGACAACTATCGGGCCAGAGAAGGCATTGATCAAGACACCTGTTCATGGCTATGACTTCTTATGTTTTACCATTTTATCACGTCTCTTAAGCACAAAGCATTAAGATACATATTGTACAAGCATATGTAAAGGATCTGTGTTGGCAATGAATGTTTTTATTTAAAAATTTAACATTTCAATCCTCTTAATTCTCATACATATCCCCTGATTAAGAGACCTGAGAAAACAAAAGGAAAACATTTAAGAAATTTCAAATGAGCTTTTTTTAACCCTGCAAGAGAATCTGTCAAGGCCCTGGGAAAAGTGTTGGCAATATGCATAAATTCAAATATTTCATTAAAAGTTGTAAAAGTAAGATATTTTGACAGTATTCTGTGAAAAACATTGTTTCTATCTACTTCACCATCCCCTCCATTACACTTGCCTAGTTTTTCTAAATAGGGCAGGAGGAGCCACATGCATTTGGGGAATCTGGCTAAGGGAAGTTGTTCTGGTTGAGTTGGGTTTGGACTTATATAGATAGTTCATAGTCCCTTCTCTAGATAGTTAACTTAATATTAGCCTTTTTTTTTTTTTTTTTTTTTTTTTTTTGGCACTGGTATCTTCCAGAAACAATACCTTTGCCCACTGTGCTAACTCACTCAGTTTCATAATATAGAGATGTAAGACCAAACACCATATAGCTCTGGAGCTAGAATCTGACAGGCAGTCAGTATAGATAGGTAAATTGAGTCAGGTTGGATCAAGAAAGCCAATTTTGAGTGAGTCCAGGGAAGTTGGAGACTGTTGGAAGAGTGTCCCCTCAGGGATCCGGATGTTAATTCCTTCAGAGCCCTTCTTCCACACTTATCAAGAACCTGCCCCTGCTCCAACCTCTTGCCAAGGTAACCTGTCCCAGGAACTTCCCCTCCCTACAGGGAGCTATAAAGTTGTTAATGTGTCCTAGGCTGCTCCATCCTGCCCTTCCCCCTTCAGCCCATCTGCTTCTCACCTTTTGGCCATCCCACCCAGCATTCCTGAGCCTGGTCACTGGGCCTGGTCATGTATTCAGGAAGGAGAGAGATAAGGGAAAGAGAGCAGGTGAACAAAGGAAGCCCTAGAACACATAAAAAAAAAGGCAGAACTGCCTCGCCTCTTGGGATACCAGGATACCAGCAATGGCCCCCTTCTCCCTCCCAGGAGAAGTCTATGTTACCCCTTTTAAATAAACCCTGCTTTATGTGCTTGCCTCAACATGCTTCTGTAATGTTCAAACTTCAACATTTGGGGGAACAGAACTCATAACCAACAACCAGCGGTATCAGTAATATGAATCTATCCTAAGATGTGAGGTGTTGGGGGAAGTGGCTGCCAGAGGTGGAAGGTGCTGAGAGACTGAAGAAATGGGTGGACAAACCCACGATTCCACAAAGCACTGTTTACTAGGGACTTAGGGTCAGCATTAAGACACTGTGCCTAGAGGCAAGAAGAAGGTGTTTATGTGGTAAGTTAGACACAGGTGGTTCATGGTCAACCCAAACATACCTGGAGTTTCTCAAAAAACATTAATCTGTCAAGTGTTATTTGAAAAACAGTCTGGGCATTAGTAACCACTACAGAATTCTAGGCTGACTATCTTAATGACTTTGTGTATCCTACAGGATTTGGAAGTGAACGATGGTCACCTGGTGGGCCATGAGTACTGGGTGATGTGACTACTGTCACCTGGGTGACCTGACTACTGTAGTAGTCATGCTGGAGTTCTCATAAGGCACTTAAATAATTGAGTTATAAAGGGGAAGAGTGCGAGAGAGGATTAGAACATGTTTTCAGCTTTCAGAAATGTGGACAATTTTACAAATCACTAGTCTTAAAACTTTTATGAATATTAGATAAATATTAACTAATGGATGTTTTCGCGATTCTGACATACCCTTTGCTTCCAATTCAATCAATCAAGATCCTCATTTGAATTTTCATTGACCTTATCAAAATTTTTACATCATTGATTTTGCTGGGTTTATTCTACCATTTATCCTCCTACATTTTATTCTGTGCCTAGAGTAGATTCCATGAGTTGTCATTATAATCACGTTCTTATAAATAATCTTAATGTCTTTGCATTTCTCTCCTTCCATTATCTGTGTATGGCAAAACCTAAGCTCATGTTAAAACCATTAAACATCTTTGCACCCACACCATTAGGTTAAGTATTATTAGGGGAATCACACAAACATATTATCTAGTCTCTCTTTAGAGGCACAACCATTGGCCACAAATGGGCAGCCAATGTGGCCAAGCAAGCCTTCCAAGCTCTCCCTTCCTTTCCCTGCTCTCCCCTTCCCCACTAATTAAATGACCAGTAAATCTTCACTATAATAAACAAGAGCAAAGGAAAAAATATATATAAATGGAAAAGCACCCATAATCCCAATGCCCTGAAATAGTCATTATTTTTGTTGGCCACAGTTGAACATATTTATGTATTCACAAATATATGCTTTTCATAATAGAACCATACTATTTATGGTGAGTTTCCTTTCCTACCCCATTCATCCTCTTACATCATCACTGAAACTGTTATCCCTGTCTTCCACCTTCATAATCTTTTCTATGTGTATCTCAGTTCTATGTGACTAGTTATGTGTTTGTGAACATACTCACTGTTTGACAAAATGAAATTATTTCTACTATTCTCAATGTTGCTTTTTTTCTTAACCATACCTCATAGAAATTCTTCTACGTCAACTCATCTATAGTTAGCATATTCCAATTCATAAAATATTTTAATTGTATCATTTGTTCAGTCCTTCTTTAGTACTAAATATTCAATTGTATTTTAATCTTAATAACTATGGAAAACATTATTGTAAACATTCTTTTTTTAAGTGATTAAGTCAAAAGTGAACCCATTTTTATTTCATTTCAATGCTCATGTGTTTTAATCACAAGCTGCAATTTGAAGTATAAAGAGTTGCAAGAATTATAAATATGTTTTTCCTTCCAACATTTTTAATCTTATAAGACATACATTTTACACATACAAACAGGAAAAATTAATATTCAATTTCCTGAGTTCCAATGCAAACAAATGATAAAATAGAAAAATAAAAAATGTCATCCAAAGATAAAATGAAAAAACTTAACTAAAAAAAGAATGTTGATTAGTCAAGGCAGATTACCATGCCTGCACAACAACTTAAAAAGCCAGATAAATAGCTAAAATTACATTTCTAAAGACATCAGAGAATTGTGGAAGGAAAGAAGTTTAAATCAACTAAATATTCTTTATAAAGGTCTTGTATTAAATATGAATATGAAGTAAATTTCTCTGTTCAGATTATTTTCCAATAAAAAAGTTATGAGTATTTTAAAATTTTGCTACATATGCAAAAATATATTCTCAAAAGGATGTGATTTTTCTTCATATTAAAGCAGAAAAACTTCAGATCTATGAAATATTTTGGTATGGCTTGAATACAAGGTGTCCCCCAAAAGCTCACATGTGAGACAATGTGAGAGGGTTCATAAGGTAAATGATTGGGTTTCAAGCACCTTCACAAAATTAGTGATTTAATCACCTGACATAATTAGTTGACCGATAATTGAAGGCAGGTGGGATGTGGCTGGAGTAGATGGGGCATTGGGGGTGTGTGGCTTCGGGGTAAATATTTGTATCTCTGCTTCCTGATCATAATGTGAGCGGCTTCCCTCTGCCAAGTTCATCTTCCATGTTATTCACCCTCATCCTCAGCCCTGAAGAGTGGAGTCTGCTGCCTATGGATTGAAACCTCTGAAACTGTGAGTCCCTAAGTAAACTTTTCCTCTTCTAAAATTGTTCTGGTCAGATTTTTTAGTCACAGAAGCAAAAAAGCTGACTAAAGCATATTCATGTAATGTTTTGCAGGCTAATAGTTGTACACAGTTATCTAATTGTAAGTTTAATTTTTATTGCATCGACTATTAACTGCATTTTTGGGATTTTTGGTTTGGTTTGGTTTGGTTTGGTTTTTGTCACTGTTTTGCAAAGTAGTTGTCAACATTGCAAAAAATATAATCTTCAAAAAAGACTAAAGGTTCTCCTAAAAGCCAAGAGTCTTTCCAAGGAAGAACGAAGACTGAATATTTCTAGGTATTACTGCATGATTGCAGGATAGAAATTGACTGTGGGGAAGAGGAGGAAGGAAGAAACAACTCAAAAGAATTGGGATTGAGTGACTGATGTTAGGAAAATAAAGAAGGGAAACTCAGAGCTGCAGATCTGTTGCTCATCTGAGGTAAGCTATATGAACTGAAAGATAACTTGATAGGAAAAATAAATATTTTGCATCATCTTCAAAATACTGGTTATGCTTCAAGTTTAATATTAATTAATATTAATACTGTCTCCTTTCTCACAATACTCTCTATCTAATGTGCCATCAAATGGGGAAATAACTGATAGATATCTTGGTTAGCGCAGGAAAACTTAGGAGGACCAGTGAAGGTTGAGCAGGCCTTCAGGCTCTAGTTTGACCTTTCATATTCTTCTTTTAGAAGAAATAATAGTCATTTTACAGATTAAACATTTCCTCACTTCTTAGGCCTTTGTTATTCCAATAAACCTAATAAGAACAAGGTTATTAATGATTGATTATATGAATCTTGCAATAAGATCAGATATGTCTAAGCTTGCTAGTTTTCATCAGAGACCTATTCATCAGTAACAGAGACCAACATATTTATAGGCCAACCCAAATGAAACCTGGAATTTGCTTTGAAATGCTCCCGGAAACAGTAGTGATAGACTAAATGAAACAAGAATGGTAAGTCATAGATAATTGTTGAAGTTCTATAATGAATACACAGAGATTCTTTGCAATATTTATACTTCTTTTGCATAATAAGAGGTAAATTAAAAAGGGATAATGTACAGGGACAGAAGTTCAAGTCAGATCAAGATGTCTCTGTGCCTCTCTTTCCGTCTTTTTAACACACAAATCTATGTATGTATGTATGTACATATAATGTATGCATATATTTATTTATCTATGCACCTACATACATATACCTCTAACCATTCTGAATAGGCCACAGTGATTTTGACCTGTTTCAGGAGGGGAAAATACGTGTGTACATATTTGAAATTTTTAATACATGTCATGTTTAATCAGTGTGTTCCAAAGCAGAATTCTGCCCTTGGTACCTAAACTTGCATTCCCTCTTGTGTGCTCACATTTATGATTATATGAAATAACATTCTCCCTTTTATTTGACATTTTGATACTAAATTTTCACATTATGAATAAAGCAATCCATTGGGGAAAATTGAGCGGTGTTTCAGAAACAAGATTGTAAGTCCTCAGTAAGCTATTTTCTCAACAGTCTTAAGTTGAGGAGGATTTAAGGATTTATTCTGCCTTTCAGCATTAGCTTCATAAATGCTTGCCCGCTCTTTTTATGAGCAAAGAAAGGAGTTCTTTAAGTGGATAACTCAGCACCCGGAGTGCCCTAGATTCTGCAAAACATTTCGAAGAAAGGTAACAATCTATCCCTGAAGTTTCTTGGTTTAAGTTCAAACAATTCAAACAATTCACATTCAGTGTTCTTCAGTTAATAAAAAAGGGCAACTTCTGGGAATCTTTTGGTCTGGAACTACTTACTTTAAAGTTAAAAATAATAAATAAATAAATAAATAAAACTTTTGAAAAGTTTAGAGGGAGGGTCCATTATAGGGAATATATATTTAACATAAGAGTTATAAGCAAATAAAAACTGGGGCAAAATGAAACAGAATCTAGAAAAAAACTCAGCAGCAATGCATTAGGTCAAGGTTGCTGAAGTACACAGCTCCCACTGAGGAAGGAAAAAGAAAGACTCAGGTGATAAAACCCTGAGAGAACTCTCTTCTCTAATCCATTTTCGTTTTAAACTTTGAGAAGACTTGGCTTTGGTAAAATATTCTTCATTATTTTGGAAGTGACTAAAAACAGTTGAACTCTTAAAAATGAAGTTTAAGAACTGTTTTTATGCATGTTTCCCAGTTAGCATGGGCAACTCATGATCTCAATAAAAATGGAGCCTTAAACTAAGTATTGCTTATTTTTATAGCAATTGATTTACATCAGCAGCAAACATAAATTAGAGAGTTGCCAAACTTCTGTTAAAATACTATTGCTCCAATCTTGCCCTGAAGGTATAAATTTCTCTGTGAACCTATTTTCAGGTGAACAGGGATTTAACAGTCAGATGATATTTAAAGAGCAAATGAACACTCGCTTTGTCTAAACAATGTATAGGTAGAAAAAAAGTAATCAATATTTTATTTCTTAGCCAAATATTATTTATTCATTGACACAGATTCACAAAGTGATCAAATTATTGTAATTTTGTTATTAAAACAATAATGAATGAGAGATGAAAATGAATGTAAAGATTTCTGTATCTCAGAAAAATATAACTTTTAGGTATGTCTCTAGTAATTGTACTCATGTGTTCTGAGATCCTGTGAGAAACAAAATCATTAAAATATGTGGTCCTAGAAATTTAAGAAGCCAACATGCAATTCATTTAAAATTATTCATTGACAATAATTATGGACAAAAAATAAAATAAAATAGAAGAAAATCCTCAGGAGATGTCTGGCTCCGTGTATTTAATGAGAGACTGGATCTATTTTTTTTCCTAAGCACTCTAGTGATTTCTTGGCTAGATATAATAAAAGACAAGAAAATCTTCCAATTATCAGTGTAGAATGCCAGTCACACTTCGATTTTAATCCACCACACTAAGAAATATAATACATCAGCATAGCATCTGAAGACAAATGGCTATTTCTATTTATTGAATTAAATCTGTGCCTTGGGGTAATTAACAGTTTTAAACTATGTAGAGTTTTATTTATACTAAGCTATATTTTTTTCTTTTTTTAATTTTTAATTTAGGTCCCTAACTTCTCTATAAATCATCATCTGGGTTACTATTTAGTATTTTCTGTTTTAACCTTCTTTCTGAAACAGGATTAGTGTGAGGTTCATAATATAATTATGTAACCTTAATTGGTGTGGATAAATTATACATCAGTTAAGCAATTTTTCAGTATCTGGAACTCATTTGATATAATTAGAATTCAATTATTTAATTGCTAATTGGAATTAAATCAAGTTATTCTGGTCTCAAGATAATATATAGTAAATATTTCATAAAATGTGAAGTCATGCTTTTGATATTTATAACATAAAGGGCATATTATATATGAATTATGTGAGTCTGGATCATGGATAAAAAGGATAGATTATAATAGACACCTCTAAATGATTAGCTTATACATCCAAGTGCTTGACACCTATTGAAATAATTTACTTGGAAGTTGCTGCACATTTTGCCTGAGCCTAGCATCATTCAAAACCATTTTAGAATCTCCTTACCTACTTTTCTAGCCACAAAAAGAAAATCAGACTCATTTCCTTAGAGTGATATCTTGTATCTGACCAGAAATAGTATTAGGCAGTTTAATCAGGCACATTGTTCATCAGAATGGCTTCCAATTTTTTTTTCTTTTGGCTATTTCAAAATGGAAATTCATCCCTCAATGAATGATATATTTGCCAAACTCTAGAATGTTTATATATAAATGGTCTCAAGTTCTAACAGCAATTGGTGCAAAAAATAAGAACAGTTATGGCATCCTTTTTGTTCCATGATTTCCTAAGTACTTAATTTGATCTTGAGTATAACAAATTGGATCTACACATTAAAGAGTCTGTTGAAATTTCAGATATTATTTTATCCTCTTTAACACCATATACATAGTAGATGGTTGGAAAAAAGCCATTACTTGTACTTGCTACAGACCAACATATGCTGTGCTATTTGATGCTTTGAAACTGACACAATGAAGTATGAAAACTGATTTGTTCATGTTCATCTAAAGTTGTGACTCTTGGCTCTCTCTCATTTGTGTATGCACCTGGACATATGCTTACACACACACACACACACACACACACACACACACACACACACACACACATATACATAAGTTTGTTGCAGGGATCACTCTACCATTACTGAAACTCACCAATGCTATATCAAAAAACCTAGATGGCATTAATTATTTTTAATAAAATATGTGAACAAAATTGTTATCTAATTATCTGAGTTTGCTTTAGAGAGATGGTTCTGAATATATTTATTTTCCAGCCCTCATCCCTTATACTATCTAGACTTACAAGAATTTACTTGACTTTATGCTATTCCATAAATATTGCCATGCCATAATTTCTGCTTATTGTAAATAGTATACCTGATTTGAATACAAATTTTCTTGGTACAATATTTTGTGGGTGGATATTGTCACTTTTGATGGAATAAATACATTAAGATTGGATGTAATAGAGTTATCATAATATACTGAATTTCTGTACTTAAAAATCTTAGAAGTTGGTCCAAAGTAAAACTAAGATTTTATGTATTACCAGACAACTAATGGAAAAATACAATTAGCTCATAGTCTAATGTATAGTACTGCAAATAAGTTGAATTTTTTGTTATCAGTTATTTTACATTTTGTAATTACATATATATGCTGACTTTATATATTCAAAATTATTTATTGGTGTTTAAACATAACTTTTTGTGGATAAAAGTTCATTTGAAATATTTCAGACTTTTCTCTTAAGTTAAAAACTTTTGTGATGTAAAATTAAAATATTTTTCTGTTATAGCTCATGGTATACAGTGGTGCTAAGGCATTTTTACCTTACATAAAGTTGCTCTACTGTCTTTATGTAATGTCACCATACAACATAAACTTAAGCCTTATATGTTTAAAATGGAAAATATGCATGCAAGTTGAAGTTGAAGTTGCAAACATAATAACATTTAGTCATTCACTCCAAAGTTGCCCTGGAGCAGATGGACAGTGCCAGGTAGGGTGCAAGTCTCTATCCTCTAGGAATTCAGTTTGTTTAGCAGACAGATGATAACTTATAGCATGATCATGCTCTGAATGCTATGGGAGAAGAACCACTATCCTTCCAGGTGCTCATACCATCTCCCCTATTTTCTGTTCCTCCATTCATTAAATCCTCCAGTTCTGTATGTTCAACTCAGAAGAAATTTGCTGTTAAACTAATGCAGTTAAGCTTTAGGGCTTCTAGTTTGCTTACTCTTTTCTGAGGCCTCAGAATGGCATATAGAAAGATTGGGGAAAAGAGCATTATTAACTGTTGTGTTACACAGTTAATAAAAATATGCTCTTTTTCTAAAATTTCATGGTGTGGCATCTATCACTTTATAAAATAAAAAGCTTTTATGGTTTGTTTTCCCACTCTAAATGAATATTTGCTTTCATTCTTACTTTTGCATTAGGAATTTTGTATATTTGTTCCCATAGACTTATAACTTCTATCTGCTTCAGAGATCATAAAACTTGATTCCATTGCTTAATAGCTCTTTTACTCAACTTGCTTTCTTTGAGTCTAGGCTGAGAAATTTTTCCATCTGATTTTCCTTCCTTAAAAGAATTGCTCATCTCTGATCCCAAAATTTCCATACATTTATTGATGCATTATAGTTACACATAATAATAGGATTTGTTTTTACATATTCATGCATGCACAACATGTAACAATATAGTTTGGCCAATATCATTCCCAGTATTGCCCTTTCCCTTCCCTCCTACTTTGCCCTGTTCATTTTCCTTTACTCTACTGATCTCCCTTTGATTTTCATGAGAGCCAACCCCCCACCCCCAACTTTCTTTAACTTTTTCTTCTCTAGCTTTAACATATGAGAAAAAAACATACATTTCTTGACTTTTCTTTTTCATACCAGGGATTGAACCCAGATGTGTTTAACCACTGAGCAATATTTCAAGCCCTTTTTATTTAAGACAGGGTTTCACTAAGTTGTTCAGGACATCAGTAAGTTGTTGAGATTTGTTTTGAACTAGCAATTTTCCTGCCTCAGCCTCCTGAGCTTCTCCAATTATAGGAGTTCACCACTGTACCCAGCATTCCTTGATTTTTGAGTTTGCCTTATTTCACTTAATAAAATATTCTCAAGACCATTCCACTTTTTGCAAATGATATAATTCCATCCTTTTTATGACTGAATAAATCTATATTATGTATATTTACCACATTTTCTTTCATCATCCATTCAGAAATTCCTAGGCTGATTCCATGGTTTGGTTATTGTAAACTGTGCTGTTATAAACAAGGGTATGCATGTATGCCCTAGTATGATGCCTTTAATATTTAAGATAAATAGCAAGGAGTGTGATACCTGAGTTATGTGGTGGTTCCATGCCTAGTCTTTTCAGGAACCACCTACTTATTTTCATGGTGATTGTATTAATTTACAATTCCACTAAGGGTATAAAAGTCTTTCTTTTTCTCTACATCCTCTCTAACATTTACATTATTTGTATTTTTGTTTGCTGCCTTTCTGACTAGAGTAAGATGAAATTTCATTGTAGTTTTGATTTGCATTTCTCTGGTTGCCAATGATGTTGAACATTTTTTTCATATTTTTTTGGCCATTTGTTTATCTTCTTTTGAGAAGTGTTTCTTTAGTTCATTTGCCCATTTATTAACTAAGGTACTTGTTTTTTATTGTTGGTGTTAAATTTTTTGAGTTCTACATATATTCTACATATTAATTCTCTGTAAGAAAAGTAGCCAGCAAAAGTTTTCTCCCATTCTGTAGGCTCTGTCTTCACATTCTCAATTATTTCCTTTTGTTTTAGTCAGCTTTTTTGCTTCTGTGACCAAAGACCTGACAAAAACAATTTTAGAGGAGGAAAAGTTTATTTGGGGGCTCACTATTTCGGAGATCTCAGTCCATAGAGAGTGGACTCCACTCTTCAGGGTTCAAAGTGAGGCAGGACATCATGGTGGAAGATTGTGGCGGAGGAAAGCTACTGGGAGCATGGCACCAGGAAGCAGAGAGAGAGAGAGAGACTGTCCTCACCATGAAAAATATAAACCCCAAAGTCTTGCCCACAGTGACCCACCTCCTTCAGCCACACCCTACAGTTACCACCCACTTAATCCCTATTAGGGGATTAATTTGCTGATTAGGTTAAGATTCTCATAACACAGTCATTTCACCTCTAAACTTTCTTGCACTGTTTCACATGTGAGCTTTTGGGAGATATCACATATCTAAACCATAACATCTGTACTGTCTCCACAAACTTTTTAATTTGTTGCTGAGGTAGGCAGTCAGAGCAAGAAAACATAGTGAGGGTCAATAAGGAGGACAGATGTCAAGACCACCCTTTGAAATATGCTCCAGCATGTCAAGCAACAACCTTTGTTTCCCTAAAGGGACATAGATTCCATTCTCACAAAAAGACAATTATGCAACTCAGCCTGAGCTCTAAGTAACAATTAAAATCTCAAGGATGTGTTACAAAAGGTCAGTTGACTTCCCTTCATGTGCCCAGAGACCCTTTTCATTCTTGCCCCTCCCAGGCACCTGGAGTTGTGAGTCTCTCACTCTCCTTTTAATACAACTCCTGCCTCTTGCTTACCTTGACATTCTTGGTGTTGATTCTTCAACTCCATGGAAGATGGACTGGATCCCAATTTCTGCTGATAACAATGCTATCCCATTTACTAACTACATTATTTTCTGAGCTTTAAGGGTCCTATTGAGAAAGTCACCTGTGCCCATATGTTGAAGTACCGACGTTGCATGGTCTTCTAGAAGTTGCATAGTTTTTGGTCTAATTCCTAGGTCTTTGATCCATTTTGAGTTGACTTTCGTGCAGGGTGAGAGAAAAGTATCTAGCCTCATTCTACTACATGTGGGTAAAATGTTTTCCCATTTGTTAAAAAGCTATATTTTCTGGACTGTATGTTTTGAAACTTTGTCAAGAATCTGATCCAAATTTTTTATTGCAATTGTCATGATTTCTTTATGAAGATTGTAATGGATTTCCCTTGACCATAGGATGAAGTATAAGTCCATAATATGTTTCTATGCATTAGAGTTTCCTATTGCTGCTTATAACAAATTATCAAAGCTTAATGGCTTAAAAAAATAAATGTTTATCCTACAATATTAGAGGTCAGAAGTTCTAAAATCAAGAAGTTAGCATAGCTATACTCCTTCCAATGGCTCTAGATAACAGTGTTCTCCTGCCTTTTCCAGCTGGTAGAGGCTGCCCATTTTCCCTAATTCATGGGGCCTTCCTCACTCTTTAAATTCTCCTCCTTCTACTCGACTTCTGAACAATTTTTCTTCTTTAATTTTGACTCTCTTGATTCTGTATTCCCATTATAAATCTCTGTTTTCACATTGAGTGTTCTGCCCAACTCAAGATCCTTAATCATATCTCCTAAAATCCCTTTAGCAATATAATCGAACATTGATAGCTTCTAGCATTAGGATGTAGATACCTTAAAGAGCTACTATGTTGTCTAGCACTTATGGCAAACCTACATTTAGGTTAGTGCTTCTTTATCTTTTTATATATTTATTATATACCTTCCCAGCACACAATGCCAGAGCCTCCAGAATAATAGTGTAATCTAAGAAGAAATATTTTTGACCTCTTAGAATGCACTCAAGCCCAGTACTTTTTGTGTTCTCTTTTTTTTTTTTTTTTTTTTTTTTTTTTTTTTGGTACTGGGGATTGAACTCAGGGGCACTCGACCACTGGGTCACATCCCCAGACCTTTTTTGTATTTTATTTAGAGACAGGGTCTCACTGAGTTGCTAAGTGCCTTGCCATTGCTGATGGCTGGCTTTGAACTCGCGATCCTCCTGCCTCAGCCTCCCAAAGTGCTGGGATTACAGGCGTGCTCCACCGCGCCCGGCTTTTTTGTGTTCTCAATTAGTTTTTCTGACACGGTTGAAAGGTGTTTCTGATGGCTTTTGCAAATGAGGACTTTGAATTTGAGAGAGGTTAGAGGATGTGCACACAAAGAAAAAGAAGCCCCACTCAGAAACCAGACTTGGAACTGTGATTCCGACCCACATTATTAACTGCTAACTGACATTCTGCTATTTTGTAGTTCTTCCAAATATTTTTCCTGACACTTCAGGCTGTGTCATAGTTCTATGTTCCTCCACAGCTCTCTCAGCCTATTGCTCTCACTTAAGACTCAGTTCAACTGTCAACTCCCTGTATCTCTTTCCAAATCCACTGACCTCTTCAGAATCTTTAATTTCTACCATTGTATGCCATCTGCATTTCTACTGCTCCCACTGTATCATCTTTGAGCACTTATGTATCTACATGCTCCCTTTATCCGATCTCAAACTCTGAGAAAAGAGGTCATGTATTCAATGCTGCCCTTCCCAAGAAACTCCTACTGTCACTGGAGCACAAAAGGCACTTGATAAATGTTTGTTAAATGAGCTAACTGAAAATTAAGATTTAGTGGGAGGGAGTGATGAACTTTACTTATAAGGGTTAGGTCAGAGAACACAGTTTATTCAAAAATCACAAGTATTTCAGCATGGCAGGAGCATGGTAGAAAATGGGGATGACTGTTAGGTAAGAGTTGGAGAGAGAAAGGGAAGGACCAGATCCCAAAAACCTACCTGAAACCACAGAGCTGGCGCTTTATCCAGAAGGCTGTAGGAATACAATTTCAGAAATTTTAATCATAAAAGTGATAATAAATTTGTAGTCCAGTTGATTTTTTTAATTTAATAATTGATTTCAAACCATACATAATTATTTCCTCAGCCCAAATTCAGAGTGGTGGGATTAAAAGTCAGGGAAATTACATTTTTAGTCAGAAGTTCCACCATGAAACACCTTTGTATCAGCACTTCTACTTGGTTATCTCCACATTGCACCAGGTTTTTAAGCAAGTTGAAAGATTGAGATGCTGGCATTCTACAGACCTTGCCTCCCTTGGTTCAGAGGAGATGCAAATTTTAACTGCTTACTAGCATGTCTGTCAAGGCAAATCCCCTGCTTTTAAGATAAGGCCTAAATTTTGTGTTTTGGTAGTGAAACAAACTCATAAATTAATCACCAGCAGCCTAGTAAATGTTACATAACACAACATGAGTAGAAAAGGAGAGAGAATAATAACTTGGATTATTATAATCTATGATGAGCTTGAATGTAGGAAAAATGAAAAGTAACAGGGCCTTTTCAGGCAGTAAATGTGTCTTTAAGAAATTAGTTCAGCTGTTGTCTCCCATATGCAGAATTGGAAGTCTGAGCTACAAACTTTTATTTAACAAAGATATAAGTAGGTGTTATTTTGTCCCATTTTGCCTATTAAGAAGTAGACACTAAAGTAAGTTATTTTTAATATCAAAAAGTTGTAGTCTTGGAGCTAACATACTCTTTCGATTGTGCCAGCTTGTAAAACCCCTGGTCTTTTTTGTTTGTTTGTTTGTTTGTTTGTTTGACCACACCTTCTGTCCTATGCAAAAGAAACCAATGCATATTTGCAGTGTGCAAGTAGTGCATTTGGCTCTGTATAACAACCCAATATCCACATATCCAATTTATCATTGCCACTAGTTTCAAAGTTGATTCTTTAAAAACAATTTTCATAAATGATATGCAGATGTGTGGCAGAAATAAGGCTTTTGAATGTAGAGAAATGGGGGAAGGTTGACAAGTCCTATAATTAGCTGTTAAAACTTGACTGTCGTTGCAGATTTCAACAGATTTTAATTACGCAGAGAAACCCATATTCTTTACTGCCTGCAATGTGTCAATTGCCATGTTAAGCACTGCATAGGCAGTTGCAACCCCAAAACAATGACCTTGCCCTCAAAGAAAATGAATAATTTAATAAAGAACTATAAAAATGTTTGGTAAGTGCCTTGAACATGCATTTCAGGGGCTTTTAACCTAATCTGGAATGGTCGGGGAAAGTTTCCAGGTGGAAGAGACGTTTAAGTTGACACAAAAAGAATAAGTAAGAATTAATGAGATGGGATGGTTCTGCCAAAATGTAAATTATTGGCAGCTGGCCCCTACATCATTAAAGGATACAACTTCTAGGAATGAAACAGTAACATGAAGGGAAAGTAATGATCAAGCATTTCAAAGGTCCTGTCTCTCACAGTTTGCTATTCAATGTCAAGAAATAAAAAGGACAAGAAGTGTTGTAACAGGTATGATATTTTATAGATACAACTGTCCATTTAGCAGAGGTATAAAAACCAAAGTATTTTCCTTGCCTCATTTTAAGCCTGTGTCAGAGAACTTACTGTATGAGTTTTCAGGTGAATTCAATCCTGTTGAACAATTTTTCGGGCCACTTTACACATGTTTAGCCACTCCATAGTGGCTTGTATAGCATCTTGTAAATGTTCAAAGGGTTACCTCCATGTCACTGTTTCCCTCTTAAAGAGTCTTCACCTTTTCTCTTCCACATCCTACATTTAAACTAACAGAATTTGGTCCACAACTCCCAATAGTAGCATTTAACATAGAGAGTGTGTAATGGTGGTAAGAGAAGCAGCAGGTTCTGTCTTAATCTAAATATGTACCTGTAATAAAAAATGCAGACTGGGTAAATTAAAACCAACATATTTATTTCTCATGAATCTATAAAGTCCAAGATCAAGGTGAAGGCATGACTGACACCTGAGGAGGGCTGTTCTCTGCTTTGAAGATGGACCTTTGCCCTTACATCTCTAGGGAGGACCACTGTGTCCTCACGTGGCAAGAGACGATCAGGCATCATCTCTTGGTGATGCTTCTTGGGGTGGCTTCTCAGCCTACTGCACAGCCAGCTTCCATAGTTTACTATAAGAGCCCTAATAAGGAGATAGCTAAGATGGAGGCTAGCTGAGAGCCATAAGAGGTGTTTCAGTATTTTCACCTGATATTTATGCATTTATCTAAGAATCTTTCTATGCCTATGAACACTATGTGACGCACCTGTAAGTTTGAGCTGTTGACACGTGTATACTTGTTAAGGAAAAAAGTATTTAACTGGGTGAGGTTGGCTAGAGAGGTTAGTTGGGGTTGGAGAGGTTGTTGGAGCCGGAGAGAGAAGTTAGAAGAAGCAAGAATAAAGAGCCTATTCATTTTCCAGTCTGCTTCCGAATTCTTTCCCGCAGTATCGTTGCTGCAGGCGGCGATAGCTGCAGGCGGCAACAGTTTACTCTGAGTATATGGGAAATATATATCTCCTCATGTCTCCCTTAGACTAACTGGACAGTATGCATTTCTCCTTTCTACATGTTCCCTTCTACTTACCCAGGAGATATCTCTGAGACTTTCTCCTTTGACTTACAGCTGGAAATAGCACACAGGTGTTCTCCTCATTGACATTTGCCCCTATCCTACACAAAGAACTCTTTTGTTCCTTCCTCATATTTCTCCCAACTTGTCCTGGGACAGGGGCCCCAACACCACATTCTGTTTTTCTTCACTTCTTCTCTCAGTGTTCACTTTGAATTTAACTCAGGGCTTTTCAAACTTCACACTATTGATATTTTGGGGTTTAGCACAATTACCATTCCTCATTGCAGAATCTGTCCTATGTGCTAGGGGAAGTTTAGCAACGTCTGTAGTCTTTACCTACTAGATACTATTGGAACCTCTCCAGCAGAAACAATTCAAAATGTCTCCAGACATTGCAGAATGTCCAATGGCAAGCAAAAATGCCACACACCTTTCCCACAAAAGGTAGCAATTTTGTCCACACTGGAGCACAAAACATAAATTTTACTAAATAAATCCATTTTAAAATAATGTGACTTTCATGAATAATACCAACCTTTTATTTTTCCTCTCTAGTCTAAGGAAGTCTATAAAGTTGGTATCACTTATTTTCTGGATCCTGGTAAACTCTTGCCCCTTGCCACACTCAGAAATCCCAAGTTTCCAAGGCTAAGAATCAGAGACCAGCAGAGCAAATATTTCTCACTGATTGGTAGTTCCATGCAAACAAATTAATGTTATACATGTAATCTGCCATAATGATTTGATCAAACATAGTAAAAGGGATCCCGCTACTAAGTTTAGTAATGAAAGTATTTCTAACATTGTGAAAAATATAATTACTTACTTACAATTTTAAGTTTATGTAAATATATGAAACCAACTTTAAATGAAGAGCCAAACAACAGCTATATGGTGATTCCAAGTAAATCTCATATCAGCTAGTCCTACAATTCCAATTTCCCACCTGGGATTCAGTGACCATCACTTTTTACACTTACAACCCTGAACTTCCATTAGTGCTTCATGCTACTGACCTGTTACATCTTATCTCCTTAACTTTGTGATCTCTGCCCTCTCACTGTGACAGAGGCAGAATGATTCTGAGAACTGAGCCCACATAACACTTGGTCAGACTAAGAATGTGTTTGAATGTGATACACAATTCAGCAGATGGATGTCCAAGAAACACATGCATCATTTGGTCTGTCTTAAAGCACTTGTTTTCTATATATCGCTATGTACTTAATAACTTTAGAATTGGGAGTAAAAGAAAAAGAAATTTTCAAAGGGAATCCAACTTTTAAGTTTAATGCAAGCTCATGGATAATCAATAAGTGATATTAAAAAAGAGAGGAATGTTCCTACTATAAACATCTGGATTCACCCATTATTGTAAACAGGAATCTAAATCACTGCAGTCAGCTTTATCATATAAACAAAAACATTTATAGGAATGAAAAAATTAGGCAATATTATAGTTTTCAAACCAGGGTATTTTTCCTGCCATGTTCTAAAAAACTTGCACTACCCTAAAAGCATAATTCTTGAAGTATTTTAAGCCAAAAATAATTCTTTTCTATAAAATAGTATTATAGGGTTAAGTTTTTAAATGTACTTCTACTATAAAGTGTGATTAATTCAAATCATACTTAAAATTGATAGAGGTTGAAGTTTGTCATTGATACTTTATTCATTTTACAAAATTCCAATGCATCATACAATTTTAGGAACATAGTAGGAACTTAAAAAATACATATTACATCAATAAATAAAGAAGTATTATAGTATAATATCCCAGCTGACAAGAATAATGGGAAAGGAAAACCTTTGTTATAGTTTTGTAGTATTCCTACACTAATCAAATGTTCAATAAATAAATGTCTAAGCATAAAGCATCATGAAGAAGTTGAAGAGAGATCCCATGGAGAGAACAGTCACTGCACATGGTCAACTCCCAATAAATTCTACTTTCTGGTATTCACATTATTAGAAGACCCACTCCCCTTGAGTGACAACTAGATGTAAGGATCCAATTCTATTGAACTCATTATGGCATCTAAGGCCTCAGTTCTGATACTAAGTTGTGAAAAACCATGACTTTCACCTTGCTCACACTCCCTCTGGCTATGTTTTCTTTACTTGGAATATATTTATGGAGAGACCTACAAAGTGAACTAAGATTGGCCTTTGGCCTGTGAGGAAAGGGGAGCCTCAGCTCAACAACTTGCAAAGAATCTTGGCAACCAACACCTGCCTGACCTTGAAAATGTTGCCTTCCCCTGTAGAGCCTTGGGATGACAATGAATCCAGCCTACACCTAGAGGGCAGGCTGTGAGCAGCCTGAGGTCAGAGGGCAGGGGAAATCATACTCAGATCCCTGACCCATAGAAACTTTATTGTTTTAAGCTACTAATGTTTGTTGTAGTTTTTAAAAAGCAAGATATTTCAAAGTAAGCGACCCCAGGAAATAATTCTTGCTTTTTTTTTTTTTTTTTTTTTTTTGTCTAAAAGAACATTATAATTCTGAGATCAGTAAAAGAGCTGACTTGATCTAGGGGCAAGCAGTGAATTCTTGAGTTTTTGTTGTTATTGGGTTTTTTTGTTGTTGTTGTTTTGTTTTTTAAGGAGAATACTAGTGATTGATCCCAGGAGCACTTTACCACTGAGCTACATCCCCAGCCCTTTTTCTTCTTTATGTTGTGATATGGTCTCACAAGTTGTTGAAAATAGCCTTGAACTTTCAATTGTCCCACCTCAGCCTCCCAAATTGCTGGGATTACAGGTGTGTACCACCATGCCTGGCTGTTACAAATTTTTATCTAACATATTGCAGAGAGGTAGAGCAATAGGTACCAAACTCTAGGAACTAGAAAAGAAGATAAGAGTGATTGTAATAAATAAAAATAATAGTTGGATAGGGGATGAGTCAACAGTTTTAAAATGCAGTGAAGAAGAAAGGGCAATGCAAGTAGCTGGCCTTTAGATAATTTTTTTTGGCTTTTGTGACTGAGAGCACTTTCAGTATACCATTGTGTGACTCCATGCAGGTACAAATATTGCATAAAGCTTGCTCTTTATGCTCAAGGACATTGTAGTACTATGGGCCACACGCACACAATTTTCACCCTGAAATAATGTGATGAGTGCTCTACAAGATGATTGCATGGTGTGTAATAAAAGAGAAGCATCAATGTCTGGGTGTTTTAGCCATGTCTTCTTAGAGGCAGATACAGAATGGTATGAATTTTACTGGGGACTAACAGTAGTGGAAATAATAGAAGAAGCAGGAATGACAGGAAGAAGCCTCAGATCAAGATGCAGAGCTGACAGTGTCTCTTCCACCAGGGAGCTCCTGAGCAACAATTGCCCTTTTGAAGAGTCCTGCCTCAGAGTAAAATCTAGACCCTTATTGTCCTTCCATGCTCAGTTACTGACTGGGACCAGAGCATAGCCTCAACTCAAATACCACAGTGGATCCAAAACGAGTGAATAACTCAAAAGCTTTCATTTGCAGTTGGTCATAAAGTTACTTCTCAAAAGGAAAGCTGATTCTTTGCAGTGGATAATTAAGAAAGACTCTCCAAAACATTGGGTACTTGAAATGAGTTTCAATGAATGGAGTACTGGGAATGAATGAGGCAAAGGGGCAGAGAACTGCATGTTCAAAGGTTCAGAAAGAATGGAGGAACTTATCATTGTGAGAAACAACCAGACTTGAGGGTAAAAGGGTGGGTAGCTGTCAGGTGTTAAAATCTGTGTATCCTGAATAATTAAAAGTTTACCTTTAAAGCTATGACAATATTGAAAGTTTAAGAATTTCAATCAGAAACTTAAATAGATTTATGTTTTTATAAGATCACTGTTTTGAACCAATGTGAAAAAAATTGTAGGTTATTAAATTCACATGCTATTTTACAAAGCCATAACAGCGCTTCCATGAAAACATGAAGGATAAATATAATTGTAAGGACCTCATTCAAACTGGGGCTGACTATTAGATATACTGACTTGTAATGGTAGGTGACAGTCTCTTGGTTGACCACTTTCAGTGTTCCAGGATGATAGGACATTTAGAAATTAAACTGGTTTCTGTCTAGTTCCTTCAATTTGCCTAACAGGTTTTTTGTTTTTTGTTTTGTTGATACCAGGAATTGAACCCAGGGGTGCTGAAGCACAGAGCCACACATCTAGCCTTTTCTATTTTGAGACAGGGTCTTGCTAAGTTGCTTAGGACCTCACTAAGTTGCTGAGGCTGGCTATAAACTTGCTGATCCTCTGTCTCAGCCTCCTGAGCTGCTGGGATTACAGGCATGTGCTAAAGTGCCCAGCCAATTTGCCTATCATTTAAGAATCTAGTAGATGGGTCATCAAAGGGCTTCTAGACACTCATGCCAAAATTCCTGACCAGAGAAACTGTAAGATAAATATGTGTGATTTTAAGATACTATGTTTTAGTATGAATGTCACTCAAAAATAGGTAAAAAATACATCTGTCCTATGATATTAGATCCAAGAAGAGAAAACAAAAAAAAATTTTCCCCACTAGGTAGAGAGAAGTGTGAAGAATTTAAATCTCAAACAGGTTTTAGGGTAAGAGTATGGAGTGAACAAAACATAGCCCTAAGTATATAAAAAATTACAAAGAGGTCACTCACTACAACTTGAACAGCCTGAGCAGTGTTTAGCAGAAGATTTCAGTGATAGTTATTCAGTGGTGAGAATCTAGAGGCAGCCTGTGGTCACTCAGCTGATCAACTTAGTGCAGAGAGTGACTGTTTTTATATAAAAATTGTTTCTCCCTTTTCCTCCCTTCACTGCCTCCTTGATGTCCCACCACACACAAACTAAGAAGGGACATGTTTGCCATCATTTCTGTCAATCAGATTTTTCACTGCTGTGACAAAAAGACAGGACAAGCACAATTAGAGGAAGATAAGTTTATTTGGGGGCTCACAATTTCAGAGATCTCAGTCCTTAGATGACTGACAACTTCGTTGTTCTGGTTTCAAGGGGAGGCTGAAGATCATGGCAGAAGGATGTAGTGGAGAAAAGCAGCTTTGAAAATTGAAGCAGGAAACAAAGAGAGTGCTCCATTCACTATGGACAAAATGCATACCCCAAAGGCAATGCCCCAAGAACTCACCTTCACCAGCCACACCCTACCTAGAGTTAAAACCAATTAATCTTTCAGGGGATTAATTCACCGATCAAGTTAAGGCTCTCATAGTCCAATCATTTCACCTCTAAACTTTCTTGCATTCTTTCACAGGAGAGTTTTGGGAACATCACATATCTAAATCATAACACTGCTGTTAGAAAGATGTTGCCTATTGGTCAATTGGAAAATACCATTATTTCTCTAAAATTTTTCTCTTTATTTTTACCACTACTGCAAATTTCCACCCTCTTCTGTGTGAACATGTCTAAGTGGACACACTCTTTATCCTCTATCCCAGCTCTAATCAATTTCACATAAAGGGCTGCTGGAGGAAAATTTTACATATCCAAACATGATTGATCATTTTCCTATTTTAAACCATTCAATGGCTTTCTGTTATGTTTTATAACATAAATGGTCTTTGAACATGAGACCTTACTTATCTTACTAGCTTTATCTAATATCACACCTTTAGTATCTTTAGTATCTTCTGTTTATCTCATCTCAAATTTTTTAAAAAATGTCACAATTTTAAAATAACTGACTTTCTAAATTAGGTCTGTCTCCATGTTATGTTTTCTCTCATTACTTTTCTCTGAACAGTTGTTACCTATGTATCAAATATCACTTATTTACTGTTTTACTTTTTATCCGTTATGTGATTATTTTAAACACTATTTTTTTCTCATTTATAAGAATTTAAAATTTATGAGAATAGAGATATTTTATATCTTGGTTGCTTTCATGGTTTGAGACCTTAGCATAATTTTAGTGTATTACAGATGCTAAATAAGGATTTGATGAAAGAATACATAGAACTGGGTTATATAAAATGTCCTTTTCTTTATCCCATATTACACCAATGTTTTAATCAGGTTTTTTTGCTGCTGTGATGAAAAGACCCCACCAGAACAACTGTAGAGGAGAAAAAGTCTAGCTCCATCATCGATGAAGAGTATGGCAAAGAAAAGCAGTTCACATAATGTTGAGGAAGTAGAGAGAGGGAGAGAGAGACTCTATTCTCTAGATGTAAATATATACCCCAAAGCCACACACCCAATGCCCTACCTTCTCTAGCCACATCCCACCTTCTTCCAGTTAATCATTTCCCCTCTTAACCCTCTCACATTGTCTCACACACAAGCTTCTGGGGGACACTTCACATATAAACCATAACAACTAAGTACAATTTGAATTGTCTAGTTTACAAAGCAAGGCTCTATCCAACAATCTCAGGATCTTTTAACCAATAATCCACCCCCATAATCCTCCTCCATAGTCTGTCCAAGCACAGATTTACTTCACAAACTCTTCTTAATCCACCTCTCCTCTTTCATCACTATTGATAGCCCGATGAAAAGAAGTAACCTTTTGCTAGGCCCTTGTGTTATGGTTTAGATATGAGATTTCCCTCAAAAGTCATGTGTAAGACAACAGAAAACTTTTCAGAGGTGAAATGATTGGATTATGAGAGACATAAACTAATAAGCAGATTAATCCACTGAAATGGATTGATTGGGTAGTTAGACAGTAGGTAGGATATGGCTGGAGGAAGTAGATCATTAGGGTGTGACTTAGGGGTTTATATTTTGTCCTAGGTGAATAGAGCTCTCTCTCTTTTCTCTGCTTTCTGTTGTCGTGTCCTGAGCAGCTTTTCTCTGCTCTGATATTCTGCCTCAACTTTGGCCCAGAGCTATGGAATCAGCTGTCTATAGACTGAGACCTCTGAAACTATGAGCCAAAATACACATTTCCTCTTCCACTTTTTCCTGTCAGATTTTTTTGTTTACAGCAACAAAACGCTAAAATACCCTGCAATATTATTTTGTTTTTTGGTACCAGGGATTGAACTCAGTGATGTTTAACCACTGAGCCATACCCCAGCCCCTTTTTATTTTTATTTTGAGGCAGGATCTCACTAATTTGTTTAGGTCCTCACTAAATTGCTGAGGCTGGCTTTGCATCTGTGATACTCCTACCTCAGCCTCCTGAGATGCTGGGATTACAGGTGTGTGCCACTACACAGGGCCCCTGTAATCCTTTGCAGTATTACAAAGAACATAATATATAAATTGTCTCTTGTATTTCTCATTTATATCAAAAATTGTAGTATAATAAGTGCATTTAGTTAAATATACTTAAATTTACAATTTAATGGCCTTAATACAATAACACCATGGTAGACTGTATTGGTTTTAATCCTGTTTTTACAGATAAGAAAATTGAGATAGATGCCTCTTAGGCCTACAAAGCTTAGAAATGAAAGTTACCATTAGAATAGAACATAATAAGGCATTTTGATCTTATAAGATAGTGAAACTAATGGGATTGAATTTAACAATCTGCCTCCAAATTCTGTTCTTCAATGCAAATTGTATATATGTTCCAGATTTCAAAACACCATTCTTGCTGTCACTCATTTAATTTTCTTCCTCATATATCTGGCATCATCCTCTTTCTAAAACACCAAAGAAACTATACTACACTCCTTTCCCCAGTCCCTTCCACCATTGACAATGGTATAAAGTTTAAGTTCTTTAGTATGACATACAGAACTTTCCATATGCTTGTGTGTTTCAAATGGCCCTCCTCATCTCTTGAAACTCTTGGTTTTCATTCTGCCCTCTAGTCATACAGTTTCTCATGAAGACCCACACGTACTATGTCCTTTCAGGCCTATATATTTGCTTAGGCAATATTCTTCCTCAGAAAAAGCTTCTCAATTCTGAGTTTGGATAAATGTTAGTCATCATTCATGATTTAGTTTAGATATTTCTCTGTGCAGGTGATTTTTCATAAATTACACAATTAGATATATTTCCTCTTTAATTTCATTATCTCATTTTCTCCATTGTATTTTGAAAACAATGTTTTGTTGTTGTTGTTGTTTGTTTGCTTCTTTATTTTGCTTATGTGTTGTGTTAGTCTTCCCTACAAATTGTGGGGAGAACATCACCCTAAAATTTGATATTGAATGGCAATCAGTGATTGACACATGGTAGGCACTCAAAAATGTTTATCAAAGAGCACTAAGAGGTCATGGGTAGGAAGCAGAGAGATAATAGAATGACATTGATTTAGACCAAACACTATAATAGATATTTCTAGCTTGTCATTTCATCTAATAGCTATATAAAAACGTATCACCTAACAGGAATTCAGTTTTATTTTATAGATAAGGAAAACAATATTCATTGAAATTAAACAACTTGTTCAAGTTCTAAATATTAATGTAATTCAAATTCTATAATATAAACCACAGCCTACATATCAGATATAATTCCTGAATGTTGTAAGTTGTTATGGTTTGGATATGTGGTATCGTCTAAAAGCTTATGTGTAGGACAATGCAAAAATGTTCAGGGTTAGAATTATTACATTGTAAGAGATGCAAATTAATCAGTAGATTGATCCACTTAAATGGATTAACTGGGAGGTAGGGTAGGGCTGGTGGAGGTAAGTTAGTGGAGCTATGTCTTTGGGGTTTATATTTTGTGAAGGAGAGTTCTCTGCTTTCTTCTGAAATGCCCTTCTACCATGATGTTCTGCCTCACCTTGGACTAGAACAATGGACCAAACCTCTGAAACTTGAGGTATGGTTATTGAATAGATTTTTGAACCAAAATCAACTTTTCCTTCTATAAGTTGTTTCTATCATATCTTTTGGTAACACAGTTGAAAAACTGACTAAAATAAATAAGTACTGAGTGGTGGGGTCATTGTTGTGATTAACGTGATAATGTGATTCAGAAGCAACTGGAACTGGTTTGTGTGAAGAACCTAGAACAGTTTGGAAATGCAGACTGGAGAAGCCCTATAGGGCTGTAAAGAGAGCTTAACTGGTAATTCTGGTGGGAGCACAGAAGATAAGAATGCCAATATGACTGTGGACAGTAAAAATTGGATTTATGTGGTTCCAGAGAGGAAGGAATACTCTTTGGAAACTGGATTAGAGGCCATTTGTGTTACGTTCTGGCAAAGAAGTTGACTATATTTTTCCTATGTCCTGAGACTATCTTTGAGGCCTAATTTAAAGATGATGGATTAATTAATTTGGCAGTGGAAATTTTAAAGCAGCACAGCACTAAGGCAGAGCATGGCTCTTGCTGGTGACTTTTAGTCAGGCTGATTGTGATAATTTGGAGCAAAATTCATAACAGGAAGTCTTGAATTACTTGCAGTGTAGCCAAAAAATGCATGTAAAACTGGGTTCAAGGAAGATATGGTTATTGAAGAGATGCTAAGAAATTTTCAGAGACAATAGAAAAGATGACATAGGGGTATCTCAGGAATTGGTAAGACCATATCTATGGCAGGAATTTCTTGAGAAGATATGATGGGGTACCCTTCTTGCATAGGGGGCCATAAGAAATTGTTTCACTGTGCTCAGCAACTCAGGAACTTATAGGCTTCTGCAGCTGTGGTCCCAGGAGGACTGTGTGCTGTTCAAGATGGCAGAAACTTGGTGTTGTTCATTTGGCATTGATTCTGCAGGAATGCAGGATGCTGGCATTAGGTAGTCATGGAGTCTTCTACTGATATTTCAAAGGAAGACCTGGGAGGCCAAGCAAAGCGTAACAGGGTCAGAATCCCTGTGGACTGTCCCTGAGAACATGATGTGATAAGGCCAAAGTTGCAATGAAGGCCCTTGATATTATGAGATGTCAGTAACATAGAATGTCTGCTGAGGAAAGGTGGAGAAATCAAGCAGAAACAAGCCAAGAGGGAAGCTACATGGACTGCAAACAGCAAGGCTGTGGGGCATAGCTACATAGCCCCTTGGAGAGGACATCCTGATGCCATGTGTCCCAGATGCTGGACATGGAGCTACAGGATTTGTTTACCCTGCTGGGTCTTGGTCTTTCTTTGGTCCCCTACCTTCTTTATATGCTCGCATTTCTTCCTTTTTGAATGGATACATTTACTTTCTGCCATTATATATTAGATATGTAACTTGCTTTTGATCTTTACAGAGGTTCTCAGTCAAGAGTTTGCCTTGAGCCTCAGGTGATATTTTGGACTTAGATTTTGGGCAACATTGGAACTATTAAGAGGACGGGAACTTTTGGGTATTAACTGAATGTATTTTGCATTGTGATATGGGCGTGAGACCTTGGGAGCCAAGGACAGATTGTGATAGCTTGAATATGTAGTATCCCTCCAAACTCATGTTTGAGCCAATGCAAAAATGTTTAGAAGAGAAACAATTAGATTATGAGAGCTGTAACCTTGTCAGTGGATTAATTCCCTTAGATGGATTAACTGAGTGGTCATTGTAAGCAGGTAGAATGTGGCTAGCATGTTTTGAGCTGCTTTCTTCTACCACACCCTTCTGCCAAGATGTTCTGTCCTACATTTAGCCCAGAAAAATGGACTCTGCTGACCATGGACTGAATCACTGATACTGTTTAAGTCCCTACTATTACCAGATAATGTTTTGTTAATTGGGGATATAGCAGTAAATAAAAAAAAAATCTCCATATACATGAATTTTATAGTCAAGATAGAAAAGAAGATAACAAGTTAATAAATTCATGAAATAATCCAGTTGGCTAATAAATCCTCTACAGAAAAGTGATGTGTGAATGGAGGTAGGGAATGAAGGTATAAATAAAGTAGTCACATTTGTAAATTGAGTATTAAGGAAGGACTCAGTGTAATAATGTTTAAATTGGGAATGGCAAGAAATATCATTAGGTGTTGGCATCTATACAGCCTGGAAGCTAGTGTTGCAGGAATGGAGAAGGCTAGTAACTGAAAGGTGAGGTCAGAGAAATAAGGCCTCTGGTTGGAGGAGCAGACAGGATGGACAGTGGATGGCATTCCAAGGACTTTGGCTTTCTATTTTTTTGAGTTGGAAAATTATAGAATAAGAAAATCTGATATTTTTTGAAAGTTTGTTCTGACTGGTATCCTAAGAATGGAATACAAAAACAAGGCCAAGAGGAGGGGTGTCAATTAGAAGACATTTTAATAATGTATATGAGAGCACGAAGTGGCCAAAATCAGGTTGTAATAAAGTGAGAAAACACAAAGAACTTGCCATGGAGTGGATGCAGAATATGAGAATAAAAGTCAAATACAAAATATCATTGTTCTGAATATGATGTGCAGGGTGGTTGCTCAAAATAAACCCCAATATGATGAAATAAAATGTAAAAACATTTAATCACTGTTTATATGTAGTAAAATAACTTGATACCTCTAAATTATTTGAAGAGAAACTTTAATTAAGTGGTCAAAATTGATGTTTCACACAAATTTCAAAAGTATGCTATTTCAAAGCATATAGAAGCATTATAACATTCTTTCTGTCTTTAATTTATTCTATTACTTGTGTTTGTTCTGATTGCAACTAGTGAAAATGCAGAATGTCTCAAGGAAATTTGTGATCAGAAAGGCTTTTTCAAATTTTTATCCACTGTCAATGAGACATCAAATGACTAACAGCATGAAGTAATCATAATGCCTCTGCTGTTTTTTAGAGACTGAAGCTACATTCATAGCCTATGAAAGGCAGGACATGTCACGTTTATTGCTGGAGAAAACCTTGAGCTCTTTTCATCCACTGTGCATATATAAAATTAGAGTTTTAACTGAGGCTGTTGAGCAGTGATATAAAAAATAATCAAGGGCACTACCATTTTCTGAGATGTAAGTGTCTTTGTGTGGTTGTAAAAATGATATAATAAAGCAATCCAATGTGAAACCAGAGAAGAAGAAAAAAAAAAAAAGAAAGAAAGAAAGGCACAGTGAATGCAGTAGTAAGAAAGTGTCACTGAGATCAGAAGTAGAGGAAATATGTTTTTTTTTTTTTTTTTTTTTTTTTTTCAGGTGTTGCAGACACCTGAAAAAGAATTTAAATAGACCAATAGTTAATGGCAATGCTTCTTGGTTATGCTTATTAGGTGATTCTAGTTTAGATTCCAGCTGAGCTGGAGGCATCACATGGGAAGAAATGTCAGCAGAATATAATACTATTGATCTGACATTTACTCTCGAAATTATCTTCCAACAATCTTTGCTGAGGCATCCTATTACTACTTTTATTTTCTCCACAATGCACAGAAAATAAGCTCGATTCTAGCAGTAGAAATACTATAGAATCCAGCACAAACATACTCTTTTTTTTTTTTTTAACTCTCCTATACAGATTAAATTGTGTAAGGTGGCAGAAAGGATAATGACTATAAATGGAATTGATTAGTTCTCAGGAGAGAAAAGAAGTGAGATAGGGTAAATAATAATAAATATGATTCTTTCAGCCTGGTAGTGAACATCTGTCAATATATAAAATGTATTTGAAAGTTTAATGATAGTTGCCAGTACTGTATCTTCATTTGTTAAATAATGTAAAAGAATCAGTGTTTAAAGTAACAAGTCAGGGAAAACCAAGATGCAACAATCTAAAAATTACACTAATAGTTCAGTGAATCCTGCCTTATCAAATACTAATTTTTGGAGAATGTATGTAAATAGAATGAGTACATCATTGATTAATAGAGTTTGGGAGCTGCTTTTCATTTTAAACTTGATAACTGCTTTTTTCTACCTATGCAAGAAAAAAATAATGATGGATGGAACACTTCATCCAACTCAGAGATTGCTGAAATAAATGAAGCAGATTAATGAAAGCAGGTAAGGCAAGTATTATCAAGCATGGCTTTGGGATAAAGTAGAAATGATCAGCATCCTTCTTTATTTTATTCTTGTTCCTTTCCCTTCAGATCAGTACTCCCCACACTGGTAGACACAAGGAACAACAGATTCTTGCTAAAATGACATCATTGCTGAGATCATATTTATAAAGGAATGGAGAACATATTAAAAATGAAGTAAGTGTTTTTAGCTTATTCAGATTGGCCAAATTTTAATAAAAATTTTCACCTATCAGCTCTGTCATAATTATACTTTGAATTACCACTAGAGAATGATCAATAACCTTAATAATATTTCTCTTTTAAATAAAGTTATTAGTAAAATGATTTTAAAATTAGATTATGACCCACAGAATTTGAATAAAGGCACACACACATTCAGTTAGTTACTTCCAAAGACGTCTATGTATTTAATTCTGAAATATGGAAGATGGCATTTCCATTCTTCTCTGTAGAACAACTATGAATCAACAAATAACTGCTAATAAGCATAAGTTGCTTTCTGGTATATCTATGTCAACACAATTCAGCATTTAGAGATAGGATCTTCCAAAATCTGCTTGGTTTCTTTGTTGTAAGCATGTGAAATTTTTACTTTGATTTCATAAACTCTGGAGATAATAAAAGATGAAAAGCTGGATGAACACACGCCCACATACAGCAAGGGAATATCATTAAGAAAGTTTACTCTGGAGGTGAGAAGAAAGGAGACAGTTGTTATACCTAGGATCACAAGCAATTCAGAGTAGAGAAGGTGGTGGCCCGAGGGTTATGGCACATGATAATGTTCTGAGTAGGTGTTGATGTATTTTTAACTGTGGGGGGAAAAGCAGACTGATTTACTTCATTTGGAACTAGAAACTAGCCCTGGCAGGTGTTTTACTGCATTAAGCATATGGACCTCAAAATGTCGAGGATACCCCTACTGCTTTCATTTTTTAAGTCAGCCTATTAATAACACCTGACAGCTGGGTCAAAAGCATATGCTATTTAGCCTTATTGTGACATTTTGGCTCATCAGGACACCACCAGTGATTATTCAACCTTGAGAGCTGTGATCTTATGTCTTTTTAAATTATGACTGCTCAACAGAGTTTACAACCTATAAATTCCAGCCAGAAAACTTTATAAGGTTGTCTATATACTGTAACTGAATTTACTGGCCCAAGTGGTCAAATTCTTTTATGTGTGAAGCAAAATCAGCCTTTGGTGTAGATGGAGTGAATGAATCTATAATGTTATGACTTTAGGGGCACTGACATGGAGTGATTTTCAATACAAATACCTGCAATAAGCACAACATCCCCTCCCCCAAAAAGAGTAGCACTCCGATTATGACTTGTTAGTACTTAAATAGAAGATCTGCACAACTGGCATAAGTAGGCACAAAAGTTGTTTAAGGTGGAGCTCATTTCAGTAAATGAACAACAAAGAATAGTCAATCTACAATAAAGGTGGTTGGTATTAATGATAACATCTAATACTTATTCAGGGCTCCCTGAGTGAACTATTTTATGTACTTAACATTCATGGTTCCATTTACTCTTCACAAACAAAGGATACTAACCACTAAATATTAATAATGCATAACAGTCAATTGTTAAAGATCAGGGCTGGCACAAGAATCAAATACCTGCGTTACAGAACCAAGAAAAATATCCAAAGTCAACATTCGCCTCTTAGAATCAATCTTGAAATACGAAAGCTCCGAAAAAGACAAGAACACTTGGTGCGTGAGCATGAATACATTCCTCTGCTTATGGACAAATAACCCAGAGCTCTGTTTGTAGGATTCCATAGACCCCAGATACAGTCAACATCTCACTAAAGACAACAAAGTAAAAAATGTACTAGGTTCTATTTATTTATGTATTGTTGATTTTTTTTCTCAACTTTTTCTAAATTAAGCAAGATTATTTGATAATGAGCTCTGAGTGGGCAGAAGTAGGGCCAGCGAGATTTGATGCTGGGGCTAATGCTTATGTCATTAAAAGCTGTTGGCATGATTCTGCACATACACTTCAGACACGCCTTACCTGATAGGAGAGATGACATGCATATAAGAGTTTCTTAGTATAGGAATAAGAGCAATAAGATTTTTCTTTTTCTTTTTCTTTCTCTCTCTCTCTCTCTCTCTCTCTCTCTCTCTCTCTCTTTTTTTTTTTTTTTTTGCACTGGGAATTGAACCCAGGAATGCAGTGGTACACATCTGTAATCCAGTGACTTGGGAGGCTTAGGCAGGAGGATCACAAGCTCAAAGCCAACCTCAGCAATTTAGTGAGGCCCTGTCTCAAAATAAAATATTTTTAAAGAAAGGGCTGTAGATGTGATGCAGTCGTCAAGCACTGGGGTTACAGTCATGCATCCTCACAGTGGGCTATGATGATATTTTGATGCATAGGTCACCCTTCCTGTTAGGAAATCTCCTGAAGGTGTTCCTGAAACTGGTTTTGAGAACTGCAAACTCTTTGAGCACGTTGACCACTGAAGAGAAGGAATAAAGCCAGCACTGAAATTATGAATATTTGGGAAGAAAAGCAGTATCTGTCTCTTTTTTGGAATGTGAAGTTTGTATCAGGGTCCACAGCAACTAGTTCAGGCCTAAAATTACAGCTATAAATCAAAGCAGAAGAGCATGAACGATTCCATTGAAAAATGTGTGTCTTTCATTTGTTTAGCAAAACACTATGGAGGACCTTTTCTCAGGCAGTACAGTAGTTCACTGAAACCGGAAGCTGCTTTCTCATGACTCTGGATTAGGTATAGGTATGTGTACAGGTGTTGCTGCATTTCTTTAGTGAGTTGAGAACTAAAAATAGTGGTGGTATCCAACCCCTAGATCCCCATCATCAGACTGGTTATAAAAAGTTTTGCTAACTTTTTGTATATGTAAAAGAGTAGGTGGAAAAATGTGTCATTTAATCATTTCAGCACAAGAAAATGGTTGAAATTGTAATTGAGACCTTGGATTCATCAGTGAAAGAAAATGATCTAAAGATCATAAAAAATGAACAAAAAATACTACTATATATATGTCAAACATTGTAATACTGATCCTCACAGGTATGCATTGCCATTGTTTTTGGCTGGTTTTTGTTTGTTTTATCTTTAGAACACATAGTTATATAATTTGTCAGTAAGGCAACCTTTATGTTACCCATAGAATCTATTCTCCATGCAGTGAAATTGACTTACAATGAATGTATCTTGGGCAGAAATGTGCTCCTGTTGATAGGCTTTGGGTACTCAGGAAAAAAAAAAAAAAAAAAAGTACTCTCCTAAAGGTGAATAATCCCTGGGGATGCAGAATTTGAAATACCATGTAACCTTAATAGCAACAATTTTTTCTTTCCCTTTGGCAATTGTAAAAAGATAGTGTACCCCAATTCCTGAAACAGAGAAGCTGTACAGTAATTATTTCTTACTTCACTCTGATTTGTATTTTACCTGACTTAGTTTATTTTTCCAAGTTCAGAAATCATGCACTTAAATATTTGAACCAATGATGATATTTGAAGTGATTTTAATTACTGACATTATTTTCTCTAAAATTTTAAAAACCATAAATGTTTTCTTACTCCACATTGTAAAATGACTGAGGTCATATAACATTTCCTCATGTAAATATTTGAAAATAAAATGCTAATGAGAAAACACAAATACAAGTTTCTTATATTTTATTCTTTCAGTTTTACCTTTTACAGTGGAAGACACAAGGATTTGTCAGTAGTTACTGTTTCAGTAACAAAAAATGCACAATAAGGAAAAAAAAAATAGATCAGTAAGAGAAATGCTGGTGTTAGGCTCTCCTATATGGGAGAAGGCTGTAAAAGCTCTGCCATGGATTAATCATAGCATTGTCAATGTAGGGTTTGTCAATATAGCAATTGTCCATGGCATCACTGCTGGAGATTTAACAATCTACACAAATACCTTTCTTTTCTGTCATTCTGCTATGTGCTTCTGGAGGGAGAAGCATATCCTTTCAGCAAATATTCCTGCAAGGTGTCCCATTTCTTTGGTATGTTGGGTCACTAAACACATGATAAAAATTCTCTTATTTTCCAGGACAAATATCAAGACCCATATTCCTCCAAGTCCATGCATTCTGGGCAGAGTTATCTATCTTCAGTGCTCATTGTCCAGAATGTGAAGGGGAGAGTCCAGAGCCACCACTTGTACCCATGCTGCTGTCCTCCCACAGCCTCCTAAGCTCCTGCTTCATGTGCTGTGTCAGGTGGGAATCAGCTATTTCAGAAAAGGAGAATTTTCCTGAGGGAAAGGCTAGAGAGTAAGATGCTAGCAGTATTCTTCAAATTATTGAAATTCACAGAACCCATAGATTTCAAAAAAGCCCTTTAAAATGCATATCATATGAAAGTCATCAGCTATGTGGCATATGAATGGCCCACTGGCATGTGAGCCTGAGCAAGTCACAGACGCTGTCCCAGTAATTCACAGCATGAGGAAACTGTTGTCTCCACACCGTCCAATGTCCTCTTTGAACCTCAGATCCCACAATCTTCTGATTTTAAATTTAATCAGTCCAATTCTCAAGCCAAGCTTTCCTTTACCTCCCTGCCCCTACCACCATAGCTGGGCCTCGTTATAATCACCTTCTGATGAATGAAACAGTGAATGTGTGAGAATTAATAGCTAGCTTTGTTTTCAAATTGTCCTTAAATGCACATAATGTAAAATTTACCACCTTACTATTTTTTAGTATACAGTTCAGGGTCATTAAGCTCATTCCCATTGTAAAGATTAGAGAAATCTGTGGTCCTGAGATAGCCCTGATGACATAACAAATTCACCAATTACATTAAGTAAATTATTTTTTTTTTGTTAAAGAAAATGCCAAGGTGCAAATAAGATACCAATAAAATCAAGTGTTTCCATGTGGAAATAAAAAAGCATATCATACTATAGGTTGTCCACATCAATTCCTCTGGAAGATGATAAAGACTGAACCTATACTAAATGCTGTAAGTTATTTATATTTTATCCACCTATCTTTGCCTTTTATAGGAGGTCAAACACAAGGATCAGGCAGAAAATGCTCTCTTATGTACAAATTTTTCGTAAATTTTTTTGGGAGCATTAGCCCATTTCCTGGAGCACCAGAGTGGAATGAATGCATGATTATATGACCTCCCAATGCTTAGTATCTACTTTACAGTACTGATCATCAAAACATGGCCTGTAGCTCTGATTTGGGCTGAGATTATAGGCAAATCTCTTAATTTTTCTTAAATATAGTTCTACTGTAGGTAAAATGGGAAAAGTCATTATAATTTCTTATATTTTTGTCTTTATTAAATAGAAATAAAATGACAAGACATTTAGCACAATTTCTGATGCAAAAATATATGTTTGATAAAGCAATAAGTATAGTTGTTATTATTATCATGACTCTTAAGCCAATATCTTGCTCTCTTCTCCCATGACATACAGGTTTTCTACCTTTCTTTACTCCTCTTGAATTCAAACACCTTTGGGCTCTTAGTACTTCTCCTCTCACTTTGGTTTTTTTGTTTTCTTTTTTGTTTCCAATCTTTTATCCTTTCCAGTTAACTCCTACTTGTTTTCAGCTCTTAGCTCAGTCTTCAAGTCTAAGCTGTCTTTTCTGACTCCTTGAACTTGGTCTGATTCTTATTTGTTTTCAAAGGACCATATTGTTTTGCTTCAGTCAAAATCTCAGTGTGCTTTTTTTTGTGTGTGTGGTTCCAAGGATTGAACCCAGGGGCTTATGCAGGCGAGACAAGCACTGTAACAACTGAGTTATGTCCTCAGCCCCTCATTGTGCTTATTTTATGTCTATTACACTCATATGATATTAAACTTCATGAAAGTAAGAATATGTATTTTCTTGCTCACCATATTTTTCCTGATAGCTGGAAAACTACTTGCTTATAGGAAGATTCCACAAGTATATTTGGAATAAAATAAATTGAACAAATAAATGCTGTCACTTTGCAGACCAATTTTTAATCATTTTAATAGAATTTTTTCTCACTAAAACTATCACAGCCACTTGCACTACTTTTCTTGCATCATCTTGATCATTTTTATAAATGTCTTTAGGATAATGTATCAAATTCCTCCATGATACCAGCATAATGGTGTACACTTTCCCATTGGAAACCTTCAGTGTTCATTTGTTCACTCCTTTGATTTTGATTTGAAATGAGTCAGAAATAACCATAATGAAATATCATTTTGCCCTAGTTAGAATGGCTATTATTGAAAGGACAAAAGATAACAAGTTCTGGTGAGGATGTAGAGAAAAGAGAATCCTTGCACAGTTTTGTTGGGAATATAAATTAGTATAGCTATTGTGGGAAACAGTATGGAGGTTCTTTAAAAAATTTCAAATAGATATGATCCATTAATCCCACTACTGGGTGTATTTCCAAAGAAGATTAAATAAGCATGTCAGAGAGAAAGACCTCTGCATTCCCATGTTTGTTATAGCACTATTCACAGTAGCCAAGAAATTAAAACAACCTAAGTGTATATCAAATGATGGATGGATAAAGAAAGTGAGGCACATATTCACAATGGAATACTATTCATGCATTAAAAGCTAGACTCCTGTCATTTGTGACTAAATGGATGGAGTCAGAGGTAATTATTTTATGTGAAATAAACCAGGTACAAAAAGATAAGTATTGCATGATCACATTGATATGGGAATCCAGAAAACTTGATCTCATGGAAATTGAATTAGAATTGTAGTTACTGACTAAGGCTGAGGCAAGGGAAGGATGGGAAAAGGTTAAGTAGTGGGTAGTAAGTTGTAGTTCAGTAGGAGAATGAAATTCTGTTTTCTGTTGCTTGGCAGAGTGATTGTAGATAATAATAATATACTGTATATTCTTTTAAAAAACTAGAAGAAAGGATTTTGAATGGTTTAATCATAAAGAATGATAAATTAGGAGATGCATATGTTTACCCTCATTTAAGCATTACATAATATATATACATTAAAGCATTACATAATATATATCTGTGTCAAGCCATCACATGGTACTTTATAAATATGTATAATTTTAAAGTATTAGCTATGAATAAATAATTTAAAATGTCAAAAATATGTTAGTACACTGCTAAAATACTGGAGAAATGTTTGTTTTGTTGCAGTTACTTGCTTATTTGTTTTAATTTATTATTTTAGTTGTGAAGATTAATAGACATAAATAAAGATGAGCATAATATAAATAGGTAATTTTAATCATAATTGTCAGCACAAGGAATTATAAGAGACTGATATAGGCATTCTCAATGTAGTCTGAGAGAAGAGTGAAATTTTCATGAAATTTCCAGAATGGAGTAAAGGGAAAAGAATCAATGTAGGACTTGAGGTTTTGGGAGCAACCTGAACTTAGTGGGACTCTTAGATGGTTTCTGTTAGTGTAGCATGAAGGAAAAGTTCACAAGCCTGAGAGACCAGGGCCAGATCATTGGCTGATTTGTGATCAAAGTGGACTTAGAATGTTGTGGTGATGTGTTTTTGTTGTCTCCTGAATAATGATGGGGTCTTAGAGGATTTCATTAGTGGTAATGTCAGACTCCCTTTTCTGATGAGTGCTGAAGGATGTGTGGAGGATGTGGGAATCCAGCGATGTAGGTCCAGGAACCTGTGGAAGTAGTTCAGGCACTGATCTAGAGGTGCCAGTGAATCATAGAGATGATGAACAAACAGATGAAAACTAGACAGGAAATGGAGAAAGAAGTGAGAAAGCCACTTACACTGGGGCAATGAAGACAGAGAGCATGGTTAGGAAGTCTTTGAAACATTAAAGGAGAATGATGACAACAAGCTGTTCAGATGGGCAACCATGGCTGGAAATCTCAGTTCTTGTAGTATAAAATTCTCTGAGAGGAAGCTGTTCGTGTCTTCCTGGCAAAAACCACATCTGTATCACCTTCACTACTACCTAGAGACAGACCAACAGAACTAAATTATTTACATCCTTTACCCTGTATTATTATACTCCTCCCCACAGAAACGAGCCTGGTCACTCCCTCATAATCATTAGACTTCATTTTAAAGAACCCTTCTTATAGTTTGAAACTTTAATATCCCTTGAAAAACTCATACATTAGACCATCTAGGAATGTCCAGAGGTTCAATGATCAGAACTCTAACTTCATCAGTGGATTAATCCAATTAACTGATTAACAATTTGAGTGAGCTGGCGTGTAGACAGGTGGGTCCTCGATGAAGGAAGTAGGTCACTTGGATGTATCCTTGGAATATATTTTGTCCCATTTATAATTATTTATTTAATTGACTGTTATTCCTACTTTATTTTAAACTCCATCAGAATATGGATCCTTGATTATTTTGTCTATTTCAGTTACTATAACAGTATTTGGCACCTAGTAGGTACTTTATAAGTCTTGTAGGGATAGCATTTGCTGACAGTTGCTGATAGCTAATAAATACAGATATCTATAAAACATTTGAAAGTGAACTGAGACTGAAATACCATGATTAAAGCAGCTATCTTGTCTGCAGATCTACTTAGAAGGCCCTGTTCTGCACAGGGTCCTGCTTGCAGGTATTTAGACTGGTGATGAAGGTGTGTAGGAGCCCTAATTAAGGAGATAGCTAAGATTGCGGTTAGCTGTGAGCCATAAAGCATTACCACCTTCCATTATCTCGGGAGACTTGGCCCAGGACATTGTGGACAGGGTCGGGGCCATTTTGTGGTGGTTGGAGGAGTGTGGATTGCGTGTTGGGGTATTGTTGGAGCCGGAGAGAGAAGCTGGCAGAATAAAGAGTCTGTTCGTTTCCAGTCTGCCTCTGAACTTATTCCCGCGGCTTTGTTGCTGCAGGCGGCCATTGCTTCGGGCAGCAACAAAGGTGTAGGATGGAGTACTCCCTGGGTTTAAGGAATCGCAGGATTTTCCTTATGCAGAGTATCATGGTGTCTGCAGTGCTTCGCTAATCAGGAAGCAAAGACAGACATGAGGATAGCTACTGGGACTTCTTTTCACTACTTTGGGTTATGTTTACCCTTCAGTTCTGCTTCAACAGTAAAAATACATTAAACACATATGTTTATTATGAATTATAATGCATACTACTATTATAAGTACATCACATTGAATAAAAAAAAAAGATCAAGAAAAAAAAAGATGGTGAAATGAGATTGACATCATTACCCTAGGTACATGTATGAAGACACAAATGGTGTGACTCTAATTTTTGTATAACCAGAGAAATGAAAAACTATGCTCCATATGTGTACTATGAATTGAAATGCATTCTGCTATCATGTATAACAAATTAGAATAAATAAATTAAAAGCAAAAAACAAAAATATTGAGCAAAATATTATGAAAAAAAAAACATTAAACCTGGTCAGATGCTCACTACTGGATTCCAAATGACTGCTATAAGAAGGAAGAAGGAGAAGAAGGAGAAGAAGGGGTGGGGGAAGAGGAGGAGGAGGAGAAATGTTACTTTGAAATTGTTCACCTTGGTGTTTTAAAATTTTAAAAAGTACAAGGAAATTAAAAGAGTGTTTTCTTTGCGTTTACTCAACCTTCTCATCCTCTCCCCACCAAAATGTGATGTCTTTGGACTTATTGGTAAACATCAGTGGTGAAGACAGCCCCATTTTGTGGTGGTCTCTCACCCTTTCCATGTACTGTTGGGTCAGCTTCCAAGGACCCCTATGGCCATGCATGGGACCAGGTTTCTCTAGCCTGAAGGTACACACAATCTATGAATATAATGGATACCTTAAGTGATAAAAGACAAATTGGCCCTTGCATAATCCTTCTGTGTGCATTTATGTTTTATTAGCACATGACTTTCATCACTTTTTAAATTGTATTTGTTCAGTTATTTACTTGAATTCTTAATATTGGTTTTCCTGAAACTCTAATTCTACTACTGGATTCCTAGGCTAATTCCATCTATAAACTCAATAGGGAATACATCATAATGAGTACTTTCGGGATTCTAAATTGGTTATATTTATTAACTCTTATTAGAAACCAAAAGGGTGAGTCCTGTGTTATTAGCAGCATGCTTTCTAGAATCCCAAAGTCTTTGAGATATATTTAAGGATGGTATACAAGCATGCCCTTCCTAAAGATAAAACACATCTTTGTTTAGTTTTTAGCGATAAGCTGCACTTAAAATTTTTTTAATCAAATCTTCACTGTATCTTATCTGTCCTTATGTGTGAATTGAAAATTTACAGCAAGAATCAATTTCTTCATTGAGTATTTCTAAAACACTAGACCTTATGCCATACCTCTTGGCACTGAATAAATATTGATTTATGAAAATCATAAATTGGGACATAATGATCTCCATTAATCAATGGGGAAATGATGCTGAAATTATAGCTGCAGTTTAGAGACAGTGAATCACTAAATACTATATTTTGATAATTTTAGTATCGCCAACAGGTCAAGTTTTTGCATTGGCATGTTGTGTGTGTGTGTGTGTGTGTGTGTATGTATGTATGTGAATGTTTTAGGCAACATGGTGGTGAGGGTTTTAGTCAGTTTTTTCATCTCTATGACTAAAAGATCTGACAAGAATTATTTCAGAGGAGAAAACGTTTATTTGGGGGCTCATGATTTCAGATGTCTGAGTCCATAGATGGAGAACTCTTCCTCAGGTTTTGATGTGAGGCAGAACTTTGTAGCAGAAATGTGTGCCAAGGGAAGCAACTGGGAACATGCCTTCAGGAAGGAGAGATACTCCACTCTCCAATGATAAAATATATGCCCCAAAGGCATACTCCCAATGACCCTTCTCCTCCAGCCACACCCTACCTGCCTACAGTTACCACCAGTTAATCCCTATCACGAGACTAATGCACTGATTCGGTTAAGGCTCTCCTAACCCAATCATTTCACCTCTAAACTTTCTTGAATTGTCTCACACATGAACTTTGGGGGATACCTTATATCAAAACCATAACAGGGAAGAAAAGATTTTGTTTGATGTTTAGAATGTCTGTCTGCTGCTAGAAACTCAACAATTTAGTATTCCTAGCTAGCTCTTTTTATTTTACTCTTCTGTAACTCTTTGCACTTGTGTGCAGCAGTCAATAATACTATATTTACTTTTATTGGCAAGATTTTATGCTTTTCACATTACTAACAGGTAAGAGAGAGAAAATCCAAATTAAAAATTTTAAAGTGACAATTTTCCTAAATTTCTGGCTATTGAAAAAAATAATTGTTCATACTTAGTAGCCTCTTTTTCTCATTTATGACAAAATGCAGTTTGAGATTTATTGTCCTTTCTTAAAGGATTTCAGAAAGTACCTCAATAGCTTTTCTTTTATACTAGTCCTATTATGTGTTTCCTTAAAAATGTTTCCATTACCAAATATATTCAAAATTGACCATGGTCTTACTCTCTTTAGAGGCTCATAGTGTTTATTCAAAACATTCCAAAATGTGATATAAAATATTTCTTATCTTTAAAACCAACATTTTCCTATCATATGAATGTAAAAATTATATTTGCAACAGTTAAAATATAGCTGTATCCTTTTGGGAAAGCTCTTAAGCCTACTTTTTTTTTTTTTTTTTTTATTTTAAGGAGGAAAAAAGTGTGTCCCCTGAAGGAGAAGCAGTGATGAGCAGAGTTAGAACATGACTACACCACAGCATTATTTATTCCTAATTCAGCTTGATTTTGCAGCAGAGAGACAAGTTGTTTTTCTGCAAATAATAATTTCTGGATCTTTTCCAACACCAGGATATGAATTAAGCATGAAACACATCACAGATATATAAAGGTAAAAAAAAAAATCAATATTCCTCTCCTTACCATGTTCTAGGACTGCAAATTTAGAGACACAAGAGGAATGAGAAAGTAAATTTTTTAGGAGGTTAAAAGTGTGAACCCTAAAACCACTTCAGTTATTGGTGATATTTTTATTCTTTGGCATCTTGATGCTAGCCTACTCTTCAATACCGAGAACAAGCAGATTCAACAAAATGATAGGAAATGAAAACCAAAATGAAGAGGAAAATTCTCATACTCACAATCCTTAGTTTTTCTCAGGATTGGCAGAAGCAACAATACTGAGTTCACAGAGGTGATGGAAAAGGTGAGCACATTTGCTACTTTGTGGGAAATCACTTGAATCAGTTGTCTCTATCTGAGGAACTAAAACTTTAGCAATCCCTTACTATTAAAGCTGTCAATGAATACACATCCATCTACTGATATCTAGGTGTTATTTTCTCTCTCAAAGAAAATTAAGGTTCAATGTGTGAATGGATAGATCAATTGATATATATATATATATATATATATATATATATATATATATATATAATGGAATATACATATTTTATGGAGCCATAAAACAAATGAAGTAGTGATACATGCTACAACCCTCAAGTACTGATACTTTCATGGACCCTCCAAAACATTATGCCAAATGAAAGAACGCAGACACAGAGGTCATATATTATAGCTTTACATTTATCTGGAATATTTTACATTGGCCATTTCTAGAGACAGATGGATATTAATGTTTGCTAGGGACTTGGGGTGAGAACTCCTTCATGAGTAAGTTTTCATTTTGAGTTGTGAAAGTATTTTGGGACCTGATATTAGAGATGGTTGCATAACACTGAAGTTTCCTTATAAAATGTCATCAAATTATTCACTTTAAAATAGTTAATTTTATGTTATTTGAGGTTCACCTCAATTAAAAGAATAACTCTTAATAGTTTAGTTTTGCTCTATAAGTAGCATTACTTTTAGGCTGCAAAGATCCCATTCCTTTTTATGCTGCTTGATGTTAAAATAGCATGTTTTTCTTGGCATTTCTCTTCTCATTTCTGTTTCTAATCAACGTGTCTAATTTGCCCAGAAAGATCTTCTTTCTGTTGAGAAAAATCTATAATGTACATTATATTGAAAATTTTGCAAAACCAAGGTGATGTCCAAGTTAAATGTATGCAGCATTCTTTCCCATTTCTCTCTTACAGATAACCCTAAAATAAAATGTGTAGCTATAAATAGCTAATAACTATAGTGAGAGGACCCATGCATAAGAAGCAACTCTCACTTCGGAACTTAGAGAGTAGAGAGAATAGGAGGTTAATCATATAGGGCCCAAGGCAGATTCTTCTATCTGGGCAGCAAAGAAGGAATAAGCTTCCAGAAAGCAGGTAAATTCTGCTTGACATGAGTTCTTTGATAGAGTAGTAGAATTGGTTTCTTAGGCAAAATGCATTTCAACTTTCAAAGTTTTACATCAGTTTTATTTAGATTTTAAAATTTATTATTATGAATTTATGTAGAGTATTATATTAGAATTTTTATTATAAAAATGTTAATCATATCAAAACCCAGACAATTTTATTGTGAACTTTCATGTGCTCAGTGTCCTGTTTGCCAAATCTGAATAATTTTCCATATTTGTTTTAAAAGTAAAATAGTGAAAACACTCTTGACACCTTTGTATGGCTGTCTCTAATCCCATTCTCTTATCTTATTGCAGAGGTAACTACAGTCCTCAATTTAGGGCAAACATTCCCAGGTTTGTATATCTTTACTCCATCACATTTATGTCTCTATTCTAACTTACAGTTTGTTGTCATTGTATGACATTCAGAAGCAGATGCCTCCGTTCAAGACATCATCCTTTGTCAATGTAGGGTGTTTACCTTTGTTTACCTGTTTCTGTGTTTATTTATTCATTCATACCTTTTAGCTCACTGCATCCTCCCCACTCCTCAGTGACAACTCAATCTGATGGACTTACCATCTATTCTTTGTTCTTGGAGAGCATAATCTTTTTTATTTTTTCATTTCAAATCCTCCCTTTTTATCAGTTCTCTTCCAATATAACACACAAAGCAGTTTTTCTAGAACAGTGGAGGACAATGGGAATAGGCCCATGTTTGGGACAGAATATCTGTGTGGAATATGAGATTCAGGGAAACTTGGTGCTTCTTCCTTATTGAAAAATATTGAAAATAGCAATCACAAAAATAGGTGAATCGTGAAAAAGGTCCATTCTTATCCTATGTGGGAAATTGATTCCTCCTATGCTGGTCAATTCTAAGGTAGCAACCCTCATGGTTGTTGAGATGAATGTGGTAGGCAAGAAATTTACAGAGTGGGATGAATTGTGTGCAGTTCCTACAGTTATAGACAAATGACACTCATCAAGTTTGTTCACAAATCAGCTTTTAGGATTCAGCATGACTTCTCCTATAATGAGAATGTTTAATAACTAAGTGTATACCAATTCATGGAGCTTAATAAAGACTTAGATAACTGTGAAATAATGGTATTGCTAACCTCATTATGGCTACAGCAAAGAATGGTTGGCACTTCTTGTGGAGATAGGTGGTTTACTTTCTTCACTTTTCCTTCTTGCTGTCTCCCTTCCTTGCCATGCCAAAGTCCTGGATGAGAAGATACAACTCTGAAATTAATCCCCAAACTTAACATTCTTGCAGACATTTCACTTGCTTTATGAATAGTACACTGTGCTACTGCAGTGTTTCTCAATGCTTGTCTGTGGTATCTCATAACTCACCACTGAACACCGGATTTGCAATGCAACATGTACCTTTAATAGTTTCTGGTATTTAGAGGAGTTCTCCAATGCCCAATGTGTTTGAGTAATGACATCTTTTCAAATGTCCTATGCTCCATATCTAGTTGATTATAAAGTAAGGCCTACTCTAACTTAAAATATATATATATATTTCAAATCCAGCTACTTATCATTTCCTCCACCACTTCTTGTAAGTATTCTTGCCCTTCAGTAGCTCATCTCTACATATAACAGACATGATGATCTTTTTAGAATGCCAAAAGTATCTCATTACTACTCTCCAAAAAGTCTCTCATGTTCTTCCCAACACATTTTGAAAAACATCCAAGGCTTTCCATGATCTGTCCACATCTTCTCTCCAACCTCAAATACCCACTCTCTAGATGTTATGGCACTAGAAGCACAGCATTCTTCTGAGCTCAACCCACTTTCAGGGTCTCTGCATCTGTTGTTCTCTATTCCAGGATGCTCTTCCTCTTGAAGTTTCCATGACTCCATCCTTCTCTTAATTTATGCTTCTGTTCATATTTTATCATCTTACATAGGCTTCTATGATCATCAGAGAGGAGAGCCTCCTCTTCCTTAATTACTTTTTGTCACTCTGCCTTGCTTAGGTTTCCTTTATAACATGTGTCATTAATTGGCAAAGATTTTATTAATATTTATTACTAGTTTGTTGATAAGAAAGGACAAAGAGGTTATTATTTTCACTGTCCTACCACAATACTACTACTGGGCTTGTAATGAAGAAAGCAACAGGGAATGCACTTTGAAGAAATGAATGAGGTGATTTGGATAAAATTATTTTAGTGGCATTCACCATAAACAATATGTTGCATGGGATAGCCTGGGAATTTAAATAAGCTTAAAGTTTAAGATAAAACTCTCTTACTATTTAAGATAAAACTATTCACTATTTAAGTTAAACAGAAATTATGGAGGTTAAGAGAAAGAAAACACACCACATGGAAAATGAAATGAAAAAAAAAAGAGTCTTCTTTTTTTTTTTTTTTTAATAAATTCAGAAAAACTTCAGAGCAGAATGAGCTGTACTTCTGATAATGTTGAAAGTGAATGGAATCATTTAAATATTAATAGGAAAGTAAGTTAATGATGAATGCCCCAAAATTTCTGTAATCATTAAGCTTTTAATGCAAATGGTATGATGTTTTCACAACTCATATTCAGATATAGTGTGAAGTCATGGTTCATAAGGATATTCAATCCACAGCAACCAAAGGCATTTTCATCTAAAGTTTGAAGACTTTTCTTTTACTGTGTTTTGATCATTATCATGGCTACTCCTAAAATGAATTAAGTAAGCAAACCCAAAATATTTCAGCTTCATTATTGTTTCTTAATTTGTTTGAAATGATATCATGAGAAAGGAACTGAGATGATTTTATAAATCCCCTTATCCTGGATTTGTTTGGAATATAGAATAGTTGTCTATTTTATTAATAATCAAAATATTTAAATGTTACATAAAATAAGGAATGTGTGTTTAATAGTTTTAATATGGTAGCATTAAAAAGATAATTGCATGACAAACCTTTACATGTTTGTATAAGCAATAATAGAAATTCAAATAAAATTCAGAGGTAAATAACAAAAGGATTGCAGTCTATTGTATAATTATAACTTTCAAACTCCCAAATACATAAAGCAATTATTTTTTTTCTCATGGCATGGAGTGAATATAAACATGATTTATATGGTTCATATGTATTTATTGAACACCTAGGAGTCATTGCAAGGCATTGTGGGAAACACTAATGCCTAACACAGAATTTCTGCTGTCAAGAAATATAAAATCTAATAAACCATGATGCATGGTTATAAGTTGTATTGTTTGTCACAAAGATTAAGTAACATACAAATGTTTAGCAAGGGAGATATTTAAATAAATGCTGCTATTAAATCATTGCAGTGTGGGGGAAGGCAGCAGAATACAATTGCAGAGTTGGACTCTCTGGGTTCAGTCACAGCTATGCTTTTTGGGCTATTGTCCTTGATTCTCTAAGTCTAAGCTCCAGTGTCCTCATCTATGAATAGATAGGTGAATATATTAATTTATATAAATTACCTAACTTAGCACCTAGCATGTGCATAGCATTCTATAAGCATAATTGTCCTCTAACATAACTTTCATGTAATATTAACTCAACATTGCAATTGCTTTTCCAGTGGAAATTTGCCCTTAGTTTGTGTATATTGGAAAATACCATTTTCCTGGTTAGTTCAGGATTTCTACATGAAGAATATTAAAAATTAAGCTTTCATCATTCCAGGCTGATTTTTCTCCCTTTCTGTTTTGGTGAAGTGAGGAAGAACAACATAATCAAAGGAAATATTCTATGCAAAGACAATTTTACAACCTGTCATTAGGCACAACTACCCAGGTTTTACTGATTCAAGTAAAATATTGCCTGGACTATCTATTTTAACCTCATACTATCATTATCCTCTAATAATAGAATTTACAAGACATTTTAAAAGGCCAATAAAAAGCAATTTCCTAAGAGGGAATTCATGAATTTCCTTTTTTAAAACTTCATTAGCTGTGAGAAACCTACCATTGACCATGATGTTAATGGTGACTATTCTGTTCATCAACATGTTTGTAATTCATGTAGCAACTAATGATTATAAAGCATCTGATGATGACAAGCAATTATAATAATTATGGACTTTCTTTTATGTGCAGAACAGCACTCAGGCTATGTAATAATAAAATAAGCTGTGATTTAAAGTAATATTTTGCATTTTTATGTAGTTGGGGATTGTACTTCTGATTTGAAAAAGTGTAAGACTTATTTCTATTGGATTAATTTTAAATGTATCTATCAAATGCTACTTTTCAATAGCCAAGTTATGGAACCAGACTAGGTGTTCCTCAATATCCAAATGGATAAAGAAAATGTATCATATATATGATGGAGTTTTACTCAGTTATTAAAAAAATATGTCATTTGCTCATAACTGGATGAAAATGAAGAATATCATGCTTAGTAAAATAAGCCAGACTCAAAAGTCAAGGGCCGAATTTTTCTCTCACATGTGAAAGCTAGAAAGAAATAAGGAATTGAAAAAAGTGTGTGTGGGGGAATTTCATGAAAATGGAAGGAACAATAATGGAGTAGAGGAAGGGGGTCAATAGGGAGGGATAAAGGATGTCAAAGAGTAAGAACTGGAATAAAATTGACCAAACTAAGTTATGTACATGTATAAATATATCACAATGAGTTTCACTATTATATTTTACTATATAATGCACCAATTTAAAAAGTAATAGGAGGAAGACCACTAGAATAGAAGAAGGGAATTTGGAGGAGATAATGTGGGGATTGAAATGGAGAGATTATTTACTTTGCTTTTACCAGTGTATCAAAATTGTGTCTCATCACAGTTGTGTGTAACTATAATGTATTAATTTAAAAAACATGCCTGCTGTTGCGGTGATCATTTCAAGGAAAAAAGTCAAAATCAAGAATAAGGATGAAGGTATGTTTATACCTTTGTCCTTTCTAGAGATGGCAATATTAAAACTAGAATAGTCAGTATTTAGGTTGGCAACATGAGATAAATGAAGACCAGTGATTACACAGACACTAGAAAGTGTTTTCTAGTTCATATTGAGATATTTCTACAATTACCTGATTTAATTATTTCCTAGATATTTATAAATTCAAGAGTTTGTAGAGAAACCATAGGGAAATTTCATATCCACTTGAACGTTTAGTATCTTTGCTCATATAAGTACTATAGAACATTTATTGTTATTGTTATTTGCTTATGTTTTCATTTTTAACCACAGATGCCCTCCTTATGGTTTCTGGTAATATCTTTCTAGGTAAGAAGCTAACCCCTGCCCTGTTAGACCACATTCTTAAACACTTCTAATTTATTTTCTTTACTTCTGACTTGAGATGCCCTACTTTCATTCCAAGGATAGTTTTCTCACCACAAAAGACTCTAGAATGCCTTCTGCCTTTTTAAAAAATGCCTAGGTACTAGAATAAAAGAGCTTTCTATCTCTAACAAGAGCCCCCTATCATAGGATCACCTGCCTTGAAGAAACCCTGTTATATCCCTGACTGCCTTTTTCTATAGTTGTGTTCACTCTGGCCTCTCATTTCTCTTTTCTCATCCTCCAAAATAAATACTGTCACTTGATAGAACTGGATTGTGTCATATATAGCATTGTGCTTGAATTACTTTATGTAAGGAAGTTTCAAATAGATTTCCAAAGACAACTTCTGGTGGCAGCTAACTAAGGAGCTTCTTTAGGGGAATGGGGGAGAGAGGATCTGGTTTGGCAGTTTCTAAGATACAACAATGCAGTTACTCATACCTCCACTGTAGATGTTTATAGCATTTGGAAAGAAAATATCTATATTATTGGCAAAATTTATGTCCATGAAATCAGCAGGTTAACATACAAATAAATTCTTCTTTATGTGAGGTTGTATTTAGCACACCCCCCATCATGGGTAAGACATTTCTTTGATAAAAAAAGTCATTTTTCTATGAGACATTTAATTAGAAGAGCCATTTCTCTCTAAACTCTCAGTTTGGCATTTCCTTGTCTAAAACTAGGCAAGGCCAAGAGAATTGATTTTTGGATGACTTATGCAGTTTTCCACTAACCCCAAAGCCTGATATATTTTTGTTAATTCAACTTGAGGGAAAAAATGCACATATTTTGGGAGCAAATTCATATATATTTTATGGTTCTGTTTGACCAAGATATCTACCTGCATTTGCAGAGTTTGTATACTAGACTATTTTAAGTTACAGTAAAAGTTATACTAAAAAAGGAACAGGTAAAATTTCTACATTTAATGGACTGAATACATTCAATTTCACATGAATTCTTCATTGCCTAACCTCTTTCAGTTCCTGAAGGTTAATGCCTACTAAAAATACAAACACAAATATTTACTTTTTGTTTTCTTTGGATTAGGGTGACAATCTCTAAAGGGCATTTCAAATGCATTTTGTATTCAAAAATAATGTTGGATGTGACCTTAAGAAACACCTCAATCCAGTGCTTTACTTTGTGTTTATTCATTCTCATTCACTGCTCAGCATGTTGCTGGTTTTCCTGGTTTAAATATGCCCAATGAGGATGGTTCAGAATGTTTATACTATGTATATGTTGTATATAGAATATATAAAATCATATCAATACTTTGAAATGTCTATAAATAAAAGAAACTAATTTCAATGTTTAATGTTGTTCTTTATATTTTTACTTATGGATATTTCTAAGCTATTTTCATAATAAACTTTTTCATATTTGTGAGATATTATTATTTATCAGCATTAAAATGTAAGTAAACCATTTGCAGGGCCCAAGGGTTCACATGCATTGGCCATGGACCACCTCCCTCTTAGTTTGTATACCTCTTCCTTTGCTCACTCCATCCTGGCCAGGTTGGGTTTCTGTGCTTCCCAGATAACAAGCACACCTCCTCCTCATCGTTTACTGCCTGCCACTAAACCTTGGTCATCCATTCACACCCCTCTTTCAACATATGGCACAAGTCTCTTAGTCTTCCTAGATTTGGACGTCTTTTCATAAGTCATTTCCCCATAGAGACTGTCTCTGGCCACCTTATATAATAGAATACCCTCCTCAGTATTTTCTTACTATGCTTTACTTTTCTTCCAGTTTATTGCCTTTCTTTTTACTAGAATGGCAGGAGAACACAGAAGAGAGAAATATGTTTTAATTAGTGCTGTCCTTACAGCCACAGGAATAGTGCTGAAATAGGTATGGATCTACCACACACACACATAAACACACACACATATTTGAATAAATATATATAATTTATACATAAACAAATATATATAAATACATAATTTATAATTATAATAATGTAATATAACATAATATGTAATATTAATAATACATAATTATTAATATATAATTAATTACATATTATACATAATATACTGGAATAAAAATAGAGTAGTGGATCAGAGTGCTAAGGACCTGATGTGTTTTTTTAGCTCACTGAAGGCTCACAAAGATGCTAGTGGTTGGTAACAATCCAGAAGGGAGCAGGAGGGAGCCTGCCTGGGACCCAAGTACGTGTGTGACCATCAGCTTTCTCATTCGTTTGTAGAATTTTTCTTTTTGAGATCACAGAGGAACACAAAGGAGACAGGGACAGATGAAGGATTTTTGACTATATGAGGTCCACTCCTAGCATCACAGGAGCAGAAAGAGCAAGCTCAAAAAGATTCACGGCACCAGGTACTATACAAAAGCCAAAAATCTCCTTCACTATTGGAATGTATAGCCCCTACTTGAGATCACAGAAATGTTTCCAGATGGCTTGTACAAGTGCCAACATTTGGCTTCGGGGATATTTCTTGATTCCTTCTCCATTTCCAGCATTTAAATATCAGCCAAGTAACATATTTACATACACCTCATGTATCTTCTGAAGAAGGGTGGAGGTGAAATGTTCTACAACAAAAAGACTACAGCATAATAACAGAAGGCGATGTCTATAAACAAGAAGTCTGAAGAGGTGTAGCAGTACTTAATCCTGGAAAACAAGAAGATGTACTCATGCCAGAACCTCTCCTTTATGAAAATCCCTTCCATCCTGACAGCCCACTCTCATTTAGAAAGCCTTCACATTGTTGTCAGCATGGCAAAGCCATCATGAAAATGTGTGTTGATGAAAAGAAGTAGAGAAGTAGAGAAGTTTCTAGCCACTTTACCATAGTACCCCTACAAATAAAGTTCTGTTCTAGTCTGCTTCCCAACTGCATTAGCAACTGGCAGAAGAACATTAAAAATTCCATGTTGGCCACTGCCACTCATCAGGACAGCTCTATACGCACTTCAGTCACTTAGTATTCAGTCTTCTCCTCCATGTCCCCCCATATACTCACCCATGTTTTCCTTCATACCAAAGAGAATGAGTTCTTTACTTTTATCAAATAAGAGGAAGTTCAGTGATAATTTATGACACACTACTTATAGATGGCTATAAAAAGCAATAGAAGCTGCTGGAAGGCTGAAGGCTGGAATCACCATCAAATCATGCTGTATGTAGAGTTAGGCTAGGGAGTTGAAGGCTGCACCCTGGACACTGCTGTTTTGCCAAGAAAAACTTCCTCTGCCCCCACCACCAGGAATACATTCTAATGTGTTTCCTTCTTCAGTGCCTCATTGCCCCAGGAACAGTCCCAAATGTGAACCCTTTTCCTATATAGTCTTATTACAAGAGTAAGCAAGAGAAAATGTCTCAGAAAACTGTCTTCAATATTAGGAGAGTGGACCCATCCTCTCATCAAGACATACACACAGCAGGGAGTTTCAAAGACTCTGGTCAGATAGATGACAAATTTATGTCCAATTCATTCTACTTTCTTTCCTACTCCCATCCTTTCTCCCTTTCCTCATTCCCCTTTGTCTAATCCACTAATGAATCAGACATAACTTTTCTATGTTCATATATGAATATCCCACCAGTGAAAATTCTACATCATGTACAACTACAGGAATAGGATCATGGGGGCAGGAAAGATGGTGGAATGAGATGTAGGTTATTACCTTAGGTCATGTACAACTGCACATATGGTGTGATACTACATTGTGTACAATCAGAGAAATGAAAAGTTGTGCTTCAATTGTGTACAATTGTGTAAAACAAATGAATAATTTTTAAAAAATTGGGATCCTAATTAGAATAAGTTTTACTTCATGTATATATATCAAAATACACTCTATTGTCATATATATCTTTTATTTATTTTAATTAGATATATATGACAGCAGAATGCATTTTGATTCAATGTACACAATTACAGTACAACTTTTCATTTTTTTGGTTGTACACTATGTAGCATCACACCCTATGTGCAGTCTTACATGTACCTAGGATAATGATGTCCATTTCATTCTACCATCTTTCCTGCCCCCATGCAACCTCCCCACCCTCCCTCACCTTTGCCCAATCAAAGATCCTTCATTTTTCCCATGCCATCCCACTCCCCATTTTAGATCAGCATCCACTTATCAAAGAAAACATTCAGCCTTTGATTTTTTGGCATTGGCTTACTTCACGTAGCATGACATTTTCAGCTCCATCCATTTACCTGCAAATGCCATGATTTTATTCTCTTTTAATGCTCAGTATTATTCTATTGTGTATATATGCCACAGTTTATTTATCCATTCATCTGTTGAAGGGCATCTAGGTTGCTTCCACAGTTTAGCTATTGTGAATTGAGCTGCTATGAACATTGATCTGCCTGCGTACTATAGTATGATGATCTTAGGTCTTTTTGATATGGAAGGAGGAGTGGGATAGCTGGGCCAAATGGTGGTTCCATTCCAATTTTTTTAAGGAATCTCCATACTGCTTTCTAGATTGGTTGCACCAATTTGCAGTCCCACCAGCAATGTATGAGTGTGCCTTTTCCCCCACATCCTCATGAATATCTTTTTAAAAAAAATTTTTTATTTGTTTTTATTTAGCTATCCATGACAGTAGAATGCATTTATACACTGTGATATACATAGATGGGATATAATTTCTCATTTTTCAAAGTGTACATGTTGCAGAATCATATTGGTCATGTAGTCACATATATACATACAGTAATAATGTCTGTTTCATTCCACTATCTTTCCCATCCCCACATCCCCTCCCAACCCTCCCTTCACTTCCCTCTACCTAATCTAATGCTATTTTTCCCTAGTGCCTCTGCCTTATTGTGAGTTAGCATCCACATATTAGAAAAAACATTTGGCCTTTGGTTTTGTGGGATTGGCTTATTTCACTTAGCATGATATTCTTCAATTCCAACCATTTACTGGCAAATGCTACATATGGATTTCCAGTTTTGCCAGCACCATTTGTTGAATAAGCTATCTTTTCTCCAGTGAATGTTTTTGGCACCCTTGTCTAGTATGAGATAACCATATTTATGTGGGTTAGTCTCTGTGTCCTCTATTCTGTACCATTTGTCTACAAGTCTATTTTGGCGCCAATAAAATGCTGTTTTTGTTACTATACCTCTGCAGTATAGTTTAAGGTCAGGTGTTGTGATGCCTCCTGCTTCATTTTTCTTGCTAAAGATTGCTTTAGCTATTCTGGGTCTCTTGTTTTTCCAAATAAATTTCATGATTGCTTTTTCTATTTCTATGAAGAATGTCATGGGGATTTTAATAGAAATTGCATTAAATCTGTATAGTACTTTTGGCAGCATGGCAATTTTGACAATATTAATTCTGCCTATCCAGGAGCATGGGAGATCTTTTCATCTTCTGAGGTTTTCTCCAATTTCTTTTTTTTAGTGTTCTATAGTTTTTATTGAAGAGGTCTTTCACCTCTTTTGTTAGATTGATTTCCAGTTTTTTTTTTTTTTTTTTTTTTGAGGCTATTATGAATGGAGTAGTTTTCCTAATTTCTCTTTCATTCAGTGGATTTATCGCTGATATATAGGAATGTGTTTGATTTGTGGGTGTTGATTTTATGCCTTGCTACTTTGCTGAATTCGTTATTAGTTCTAGAAGTTTTCTGGTGGAAATTTTTGGATCTTCTATATATAAAATCATGTCATCAGCAAATAGTGATAGTTTGAGTTCTTCTTTACCTATTTGTATCCCTTTGATTTCTTTCCTTTGTCTAATTGCTCTGGCTAGAGTTTCAAGGATGATGTTGAATATAAGTGGTGAAAGAGGACATCCTTGTCTTGTTCCAATTTTTAGAGGGAATGCTTTCAATTTTTCTCCATTTAGAATGATGCTGGCTCTGGGTTTAGTGTATATAGCTTTTACAATATTAAGGTATGTTACTAATATCCCTAGTTTCCCTAGCATTTTGAACATGAATGTGTGCGGTATTTTGTCAAATGCTTTTTTGCATTTATTGAGATGATCATATGATTTTTGTTTTTAAGTCTATTAATATCAATTACGTTTATTGATTTCCATATGTTGAACCAACCCTGCATCCCTGGGATGAATCCCACTTGATCATGGTGCACTGTCCTTTTATATGTGTTTGTATGCAATTTGCCAGAATTTTATTGAGAATTTTTGCATCTATGTTCATCAGGGATATTGGTCTAAAGTTTTCTTTCCTTGATGTGTCCTTGTCTGGTTTTGGTATCAGGGTGATATTAGCTTCACAGAATGAGTTTGGAATAGTTCCCTCCTTTTCTATTTCATGGAATGCTTTGAGGAGTATTGGTGTTAATTCTTCTTTGAAAGTCTTGTAGAACTCTGCTGAGAAGCCATCAGGTCCTGGACTTTTCTTGGTAGGCTTTTGATGGCGTTTTCTATTTCATTACTTGAAACTGATCTGTTTAAATCATGTATGACCTCCTCATTCAGTTTGGGTAGGTCATATGTCTCTAGAAATTAAACCTCTATCTCTCACCCTGCACAAAAATCAACTCAAAGTGGATCAAAGACTTAGGCACTAGAATAGAGACCCTGTGCCTAATAGAAGAAAAAATAGGCCCAAATCTGCACCATGTCAGCCTAGGATCTGACTTCCTTAAGAAGACTCCTAAAGCGCAAGAAGTAAAATCAAGAATCAATAAATGGGATAGATTCAAATTAAAAAGCTTCTTTTCAGCAAAGGAAACAATAATGTCAGGAGAGAGCCTACACATTGGGAGAAAATCTTTACCACGTGTGCCTCTGATAAAGCATTAATCTATAGGATATATAAAGAACTCAAAAAATATAACACCAAAAATATAAATAACCCAATCAATAAATGGGCTAAAGAACTGGACAGACACTTCATATAAGAAGAAATACAAGGGGGGAGGGAGTGGGAGAAAAGAAAAAAAAAAAGAAAAGGTGGTTGAATGAGACGGATATCATTTTCCTAAATGCATGATTGAAGACCTGAATTGTACGAATATACTTTGTATACAAATAGTTCTATGTAAAAAGATGCTAAATACATGCACTATGAGTTGTACATATTAAAAATTATAAAAAAATATAAAATATTTCCTGATTTTAAAAAAAAGAAGAAATACAATTGATCAACAAACATATGAAAAAGTGTTCAACACCTCTAGCAATTAAAGAAATGCAAATCAAAACTACTCTAAGATTTCATCTCACTCCTGTCAGAATGGCAATCATCAAAAATACAGGCAACAATAATTGTTGGTGAGGATATGGGGAAAAAAGGTACACTCATACATTGCTGGTGGCACTGCAAATTGGTGCAACCACTATGGTAAACAGTGTGGATTTTCCTCAGAACTTTGGGAATGGAACCACCATTCGACCCAATTATAACACTCCTTGATTTATACCCAAAGGACTTAAAATCAGCATACTATAGTGACACAGCCACATCAATGTTTATAGCAGCTCAATTCACAATAGCTAGACTATGGAACCAACCTAGGTGTCCCTCAATAGATGAATGGATAAAGAAAATGTGGTATATATACTCAATGGAATATTTCTCATGTATATCTTAAAATATAAATAAAAAAGAAAGATGACAAAAGTTATATCCTAGATAGCTTTAAGATGAATTAATTCCTTCAAGGGGGGAAAAGTGTTCCTGCAGAAAAGTGGGTGGCAGACTGTGGATATGCCTGCCTTCTGAGCCCACACACTTGCTGTCCCAGCAACAGCTGTGGAGCTTTGATTATGAGAAACTGTCAGCATCTGGAGTTAGTAAGAGATGAATCCCAAGATCATGACAGCAATTTCATAAAAGTGAACAGAATATGTGAGAAATTATAGGTAATTCTAAACCAATTAATAAAGTCAGAACATTAGTCCAATTGGTAGGTAGCTTGGGAAGGAGAGAGACATGGAGACAGAGAGAAATTGAGAACTAGAAAATTTATTCTATCCCATTCTAAACTAAAGGAACATTTCAACTGCAACCAAAGTGGTAGTTCTTTGTGATGTGTTCATCTGACATCTGGTATAGGATTCATCTAAAGCCAATACATTAAGTAAACTCAGAAAATGTCCATGAAGCTCAAACCAGTACTGTGGCTGAAGTCCCAAATTTCCTTTCTCTGATTACAAATGCAACAAAGGAATATGTTATCCCATATGTCACTCAAATTGCTGTCTGAATTCAGTTATACCTTGAAGTATTATTTCTAACTCTGAGAAGACAGAATGAGAGAATTAAGCTTTTCAAACCCATTTCCCTAGTTTTTTTTTTGTGTTTTTTAATCCACAATGCTAATGAACTTTTAATGCAGATTTTAACTGTCTATTCCATTATTGTGAGTGGCCATTAACATTTGCCAGCTAACGTATTTATTTATTCATGTTAGGAAATAGAAACAGAAAATATGTCTGGGGAAGTCTCTGATTATCAGTAGATAGCTCAGTCACATTTTTAGAATAATGATACCCACTAAATTGAAAGTAGGGCATTGTGTATACGAAATATACATTCTTTGATTTTTTTGTTTTCTTCCAATAATAAAGCAATAAACCTAAGTTAGTAATAAGGTATAAAATTTAGTATGTTATATGTATTAATAAATGTCTATTTCTTCTTATGGTTGATAGCTAATTATAAATAATCAATCTTTAAAATTGAGGATAAATATTGTTTATTTCCAGGAAATATATAATCTTTGATTGTTTAACTCTCTAGAATAACATTGGCTATGTTGGGATTAATTAAATATGCATAAGTTGCCCATTAGTAAGATGAAAACTGATCCACTGTGGAACTGATTAAAAACTTAAGAAACCTGTGATAATGGTGGCTCTACAGAACATCCATCATTTGTAGCCACAATAAGTTATTATTTAAATGTTCCTGAAGTTCCACAAATTTGAAATTTCCAGAAAAGCATCTTTTATTAGTGGTTTGGAATTTTCTGTCTCTAATCATGCCCCATCTCTTGGCCACTGCCCTAAACAATATGCCCTTTTGACATTGACCATTTCTGGGTATTGTCAGTACATGTCCTTTTTCATGCTGGAAGCTGCACACCAGAGGGAGTCCGTTTACATACACACTGAAGTACTGCCAACCCAGATTTGTTGGTGCTGCTGCTGTTTTAATGTGTTTGGGCCATGGTAGTAGACTAGTTACATAGAGCAACTTCCCACTGGAATATAATGTAGGATTATTGCTTCAATTTGGCCAGCTATGCATCTAGGACAATTTTTTTAAACTTAATATTTCTGATAACAATAGGTTTCAATGATAATTCTTCTATTAGTAAATTTCACCAGTATCACTTAGGTTTTCTCTTACAGTGTAGAACCTGGAGCCTGGGGATTTTTCCTTCTTTGTCCTTCTTGTGTGATCTCCATGGAAAATTCGAGGTGTTAAATCTTTTCCACTACATTTTGAGGAACTCTTTGAATAGAAGCTACATGAATACAAGTAAGTCCAAAAAACCACATTACAGAATAAAGGAGCAACATTTATCTTGGACAATGCAACTTACAAGTTAGATACTCTATCTTGTTACCAAATTGCACCCCATTCTACTCAAAAGTATCCAGGTTTCTCAATTACTTTTTACATTTATCACAATGATAAGTTTTAGAAAGCTAACTATAGTATATACTACAAGCTTCATACAGATAAAAGTGCTTTGTACATATCTCCTCACCCTAAGCAGTATAATGAAAACCACAATTGTGATTGAATCCCAGGATAGATTAAGTTTTGAACTTAGGATATGAACATTGAAAATTTCTTAATACACAATGAAGGGGCAAGAAGGAGGAAAAGGAAGGCTACTTGTTGGAAGGACAATGATAAAGAGACAAAAACCCGTTCTACATATGAGTTACTTACATAAGGTAATTGCCATATTCTCAGGGGCTACTTGTATAATTTCTTCTTTGCTTATGCTTGATGATATCTGTGTAGATGACGGACACTTCAAGACAGCAAATGCTGCTGAAAACTGTTGACAATCTATTTTCCATTATCATCAAGTCCCCAAGCATTTTCCCCACTAGCGAACGGAATATCAAAACCAATGTTTCTGATGCCTGTCATTATATTTTCCCCAGTTTTTTTTTTTAAATATATTTAGTTACTTACTTTAGTTGTACACAATGCAATGTATTTATGTTTACATGGTGTTGAGGATAGAACCCAGGCCGCGCACGTGTGAGGCGAGCACTCTGCCGCTGAGCCACAACCCCAGCCCCTTCCCCAGTTTTGAAGAGCACAGATCACCTCTTGAATTCCTTCTCCATATATGGCAACATGTTATAAATATACTGTACTGATATATATGAGACACAGTTCTTGCTCTTTGAAGTGCACCTGTGAAAGTCCTCTCACCAATTTTACTTTTTGAAAGAGCCCTAATTAGGAAGGGCTATTGCGGCTAGCTGGAAGCCATAAGTTCCACCTGATATGTATGTGATGCACCTGTAGGCACCCGCAAAGTTGAAGGTATATAACCGGGTGAAAGCGGTCCGAGTTAGGAGAACGGAGAATTCAGTCAGTCGGGCAGTCACTCGGTAGGTCAGAAGAATCAGAGCGGCCAGAATGTAGGCAGAGCGGTTACAGAAGAGAAACCAGATAGACAAGAGAGCATAGCCTCTGTCTCAGTTGAGGCCAGTTAAGAATTAAGCTGAAGCAGAGTAGCCAGCGAAAAGCCGAAGCGGCCAAAAGCCGAAGCAGAGTAGCCGGCCAAAAGCCATAAAAAATGAAGAAGCCAGAAAATCCATACAGAGATAAAGCCTTGAGCTTTAGCAAAAAGCCATAAAGAAAAAAGCCATGAGCTTAAAAAAAAAATAGAGAATTAAATAGCATGGTAAAAACCATGCAGAGAAAAAGCCATTGAGCTTTGGCAAGAAAGCCATAAAGAAAAAAGCCATAAAAATAAAGAAGAGACAAGGAAAAAAAAAAAAAAAAAAAAGTCAAAGCCGCTTATGTAGTTGTGCTTAACAAAGTGCGTTAGCTGCTCCTCAGCAGTAGGCTTCCTTAAAGCCGCAGCACCCTTCTCAAAAAGGGCTCAAATATCCACCCTTTTAAAAACAAAAGGTGAAAAGTTAGGTAGGGACAAGAAAATAGAGAAAATAAAATAGAGAAAATAGAATTAAAGCACCTTTTTAAACTAAAGGGAAGGAATATGAAAGAGCCCTAATTAGGAAGGGCTATTGCGGCTAGCTGGAAGCCATAAGTTCCACCTGATATGTATGTGACGCACCTGTAGGCACCCGCAAAGTTGAAGGTATTATAACCGGGTGAAAGCGGTCCGAGTTAGGAGAACGGAGAATTCAGTCAGTCGGGCAGTCACTCGGTAGGTCAGAAGAATCAGAGCGGCCAGAATGTAGGCAGAGCGGTTACAGAAGAAAGAAGAAGGAAGAAAGAAGAGAGAAGAAAGAAGCTCTAATCTTTCTCTAAGCTAAGCTCTATCTTTCTATCTTTCTAACTAAGCTATCTTTCTAACTAAGACTCTAAGCTAAGAAGAAGCTCTATCTTTCTTTCTCTCTACTCTAAGCTAAGAAGAAGCTCTATCTTTCTTTCCCTCTCTAAGCTCTAAGAAAGTAGAAGTAAAAGTAGTAAAAGCTTCACTCTGCCTCCGAGATTTCTTCCCGGGTTTGGGTACCAGGCAGCTTACAACTTTTCATCACCATTTGCCTCTGCTTGCCATCTGACTTGCTATCATTATGCAGACAAAACCTTAAAATGTGTTTATCAATCAACTTCTCTTCTGTGCCACGAGATCAGTAAACTCCAGATCAACCCATGGAGCAGATCACCACAAATTACCAACCTAAGGCTGAAAACATTTAGTTGAGCTAATGTTTCTTAGAGAAGTAAATGTCCATTATTTCATGCCACTGAGATTTCCAAGGATGTCGTGCAGAAATAACCGATAAGCCCACTGATACAAGAGTAGATCCAGTTCTTCTCTGAGTATATTTAGACATTTTTCTAACTTTTGATATTCCTATCATAGCTGCACTCTTCCCGCGCCCCCTCCCCCAGTACCAGAGAATGAATGCAGAAGTTCTTTACCACTGATCCATGTCCACAGCCTCCCCTTTTATTTTTTATATTTATTTTGAGACAGGGTGTCACCAAGTTGCTCAGGGCCTTGTAGAATTGCTGAGGCTGGCTTTGAACTTGCAATCCTCTTGCCTCAGCCTCTGGAACCTCTAGGATTGCAGGCATGCACCACCACATCTGATTGCTCACTCTCTTTTGTATTGATACGCATACACACACACCTTTATTCTTACTTTGTAACTCTTGTCCAAAAACACTCATGCTGCCTGGACTTTCCTTCCAGCAGATTGCCTGTAGCTCCCTCTCATCTTCCAGGTTTCAGCCTTCTTGTTACCTACTCAGTGAGGCATCCCTTAACCACAGCATTCAGACATAGACTCCTTTTCTCTGTCTCTATCATCTGCATTGTTTATGTCATTCATAGTCATCAACAGTTCATAATTATATTTGTTTCTTTCCAGCTACTCCTTCTGAGCAGAAACTTGTCAGCATTTTTCTCCTATAAAACTACAGTGCTGCCCAGGGTGCCTGTTAGTGAAAACCCACATGAATGAATTAGCTCTGAGAAGTAGTTTCACATTCTGTTTACTATGCCCAAACCCACAAAGGAAACCATCTGAACACTACATGCATTTAACTAACTCACTGATGATAAAATATATTCTTTTTGGATAGAGGCCTCTTGTTCTCTTTCCCACTTTGAACACTCTAGTGTTTTATTTTTTGAAAGTACAACATAGGAAAAAAAAAACACTTTGATATGTTGGTAATTCCAAGTCAGAATTCTGAAGGGTGGTCAAATGTTTGTTTTTTTCCTAACCACACTTTTCCTAGAACCTATCATTTTGGTGTTTTCTAGATCACTGATTAAGAAAACAGATTTAATAGTAGGAATATATTCAAATACATCAGGTTCTGGTTTCAAGTGGAGCATTTAAGCACCATTTTTATTTTTTTCCAGCTTGACACTTCACTCTATAGTTTTCTCATGTAACTGGATAGCATGCATCATCCTATGATTTATTTCTTCCAAACCATTTGGCTTTAATATATATTCAAAAAGTACAGGAAAATGCTAGGGTTTTCACACTTGTATCCCATTTCCCTTTCAGTCAATATATTACTATCTTAAAATTACTAAATATTAGCATAATATATATATTTATATATTTATACATACAATACATATAATAAATCTACACTACATACATATAAATAAATACATATAATATCTACAATAATTTTCTAACATGGCAATTATCCTTAAATATCAGCTAGCTCTACATATTTATCATCACCTCACCTCTATCCAAAACACTGATTATACTTTTTATATTTGACATTTCTTTTTTTAGGAGTTATTTTCCTTGTTGAATCAGCTTTTATAAGAAAGAAAATTTAATAAGCTCCAAGATTCAAATTATAAGATGACACACACTACACTATAACAAGTGTGCATTAGTTATTCTGTAATTTATATTCAAAATTGGAAAGATAATTTGCAAACACCTCATAATAAATCCTGAGCTAAAAGTAACATTTGTCAAAATTTTCTCTCATTTTCCTTTCTGTGGTATGCAGATGTTCAATTTTAAATTTGTCACATTTTCATACTTCTTCCTATACTGCTTTCTTTGATTTCTTTCCAAAAAATAAAATAAAAAGCAAGCAACTTAAAATTCATAGCTATGAAATGGATTTAGAAAAGACATTATGCTTTCTCTTTTTTTCTACCTTTACAAACTCATGCTTCCCAATTAATAAATTTTCAAACAAGTTTGATGTAACTTGAAATTACTAAACATCAGGAATATTATTTATAAGCTCCAAGTTATCTCCTAAGATTAAATAACTTTATTCTTGCCACAATCTCACATTCTTAGACTTGCAAATTTATCATATCCCATAATGGACTAAGATTGATTCTTTATCTCAATTTTGTATTTCTGTTTATCATATGCCAATGCATCAGGAGTTTAAATTTCATTCACTGCATCCTTCAGATTCTCTTCTTCATATATGTTGCTATTAATCTAATGCATTAACTGTTAGAATGAACTACTGTAATGCTTCAGCTCTCTAGCCCTTAAAATCTATATTGACCACATGGTTTAGCATTATAAAGGTCAACTCTGTTCATATCCTTTGCCTGTTCAAAACTTCTAAGAGGCTCTTTTAATTACAAAGTCAGGTACAAATTTATGCTAGATCTGGAGGTATTCCATTCCCAGACACCTTGCCTATTTTTTGTTTTATAACTAGTCTTCTTCATGAAATATTCCCTCCTCCCCCCACTGTTAGTTTCTAAGATGTCTGATAGGAAAAATTCTTCCTCTCTGTAATGTGCTTCAATAATTTTCCCCTGGGAAGATTGTGTCCATGTTTCAGGATTCACTCACACTCCTTACATCCCTATGAAGTCATCACTGATCACGTCTAGTCATGAACTCTCTAAGTTTTGACCTCTTATACTACAGTTGCTAATACAACTTAGATAGACTATAGATTTCACTATGTATGGACAATGGAGGAGGAAATGTGTTAATTGAGATGATGGGAAACATTTATACTTCTTGATATAGCAGAGAGACAAGGAAAAGGACCACATTTACTGTCCTCCATTCTCCCACCACTAGTGCCACATGTGATCATTGTAGACTACATATTCTTCTAGATCAAGGTGACTGGTGATCATCATGCTGGTATTGATATTTTTGAGACCATTCTGGACTTCATTGAGCTTTCCTTGCATAATGAGCCATTTTAAACCTTAGGATGACAACCAGCTACTTACCTTATGACTCTCTAGAATGGTAATTTGGGCTGAGATCAGCAAGTGGTTCTGCTAGAAACACAAATTTTTGGGGAAGCAGGATCATCTAGAGAGACTTAGCTGGTAGGATTTATTTCCTACCCAATGTCCTCTCTTCTATCATGGAGCTTAACCAGGTTTTCCCATGGCAGTGAAGCAAATTTCTAAGGAAGTGAGCAGGAATGTTCAATGTCTCTTGATGCCTAGGCTCTGAGCTGACATTCTGCTCACAGGAGGAGCTATAAAGTCACACAACAAACAGGTGTAGGCTGCTGTAGGGCAGGTTCAAGGTGGCTTTAATTAGGGTTCCTCACCAGGCTTCTGGCAAGCTGTTTTTAGTCTATAGCCAAGGTCATAAACACCCTGATTCAGCATATGTACTCAAGGTCATAAATATTTGCTTGTAAGAAAGTGCCCACTTATGTAAGCTATTAGTAACGTTCCATATTTGTCTGGTCTGTATATATATATATATATATATATATATATATATATATTAAAAAAAGCCCTATGGAAGTGGCTGAGGGAGCAGGGGCTGGCTAGAGACCACGGCCACCTCCAAATAAAGCATGTCTCTTATCCCAATTCCACCTAGAGTCTTCTTTCAACTGTTTGAGCCCTGAACCTTCTTTCCCAGATCTGAGTCTCAAACTGACAACTCCTTATCATATGACATCTTCAAATTCAAATTTTTATAAATAGCTTTTAACAAACAAGGGAAGTACATTTAGTTCTCCTGGTTTGGATGCGAATTTGTCAGTTTTTCTGGCTCAGACTGGACACTCAGAACCTGGACCCACTCTCCTCTCTGATGCATAGCCTCTATCTCAGTAGCATGCAGTCTATAACTTTAACTGGCTTGTTAACCTCCTAGAGATTTTGAGGGAGATGTGAGTTTAATGAACTACTGGATTTTGAAAGTTCAGCCCTTTTCTACTGTTCTTGAAACAATGATTAAAACCTAATTCTTCAAAACAAAGAAATCATGGGATGATAACTGGTATCCAATTACATCAGAAAAACAACTGCTTTCTTTTCTTAATGAGGGATGGGGGTTTATTATTATTATTTAAAATATCAGAAAACAAAACATTTGATGATAAGCCTAAATTTACCTCAATTTAATCTTTTTAGACAATCAACAAAGCATAGTTTTTTAAAATTTTCTCCTCCACCACTTAGAACCTTAGCAATATATATTTTTACAAAATTCCCCATATTAAAGAGTCTGAAGTGCCCCAACTTAAGGAGAATGAGCTAAGAAAGAAACTACAGTAGTCACTGAGTCCATGAGGATGGGATTGTTCTTGTATCATTCTTGTAAAGAGGTCTGAGGTCAGACATCAGGTGCATAAGGCATGAAAAAACACAGAAACTTCAAAAATTAGAAGCTGAAAAGGGCTACAATCATTGAATAGAGTATGGAAAAATGCATAGACAAGTACAAGGTAGTGAAAAAAAAAGAGGTTCTTGACTTGATTGGGAGAGAAGAGATGACTGAGAGGGTCAGGACAACTAAGGTCTCTGCTGGTCGGATATTTTGGGTTTGGCTGATCCTGAAGGGATATTGTACTAATAGCTGACCAATATAAAGGAGAAGGAACATGGAAGCATACTTTTTATGATTCAGAGCTAACCAGAATACTATGTGGAAACCCAGAGATAATTTTGATTGGCAAAAATGCCTGCAGCTAGAGACATTCTATGGTAAAACGTAAAACCAGACATAAATGTTGGAGGAATTACATCAAGTTCTCATTTATAACTTTTTAGAAAAATAATTGATTATAAAATTTAATTATATTATTTAATTACATTAAGTATACTTTAACAATTTTTGTTTTATTCCCAAAGCCTGTATACATTTTTGCCTGTCAGATGCTTTAATAGCTATCAATAACTGTTACTGAGCCATATATATATTTATATAATATATAAATAGTTTTAGTATATATTACATATTTATGTCATATATGATATATATTATTTATGTATTATATACATATTATGTACATACACACACACACATACACACACACACATAATCTATGTATCACATAAAGAAAGGATTCACTCTCTACCTGTAAGGAATATGGTTAGATAAAAACCCTGGTTATTGGTTTGCCCAAGCCTTTGAGCCTAATTTACCTTAAACCTTCTCTGGGGTACATGTAGTCATTAAGGCAGTGATTTATGTGGAGTCTAACCATTTCTGACCAGTGGGGGCCTCCTCTGAAAGATCATCTTTGTTAGGAACTGAGTAGGGTCTGAGCTGTCAGTCTTTAACATGTAGTTATATTTGTATGATGATTTTCTTTGCCAGTCCTTTTTCTTTTCCATAGGCATTGTTTTCCCTAGTAATCTTTTTTATTCTTAACTCAGATTTAAGATTTACTACTCAGTGAATACAACTAGCACAGTTTCTTATGCGGTTTTGTTATGTTCATATACTTCAGAGAGGCATATTTTTAGACTGACATTTTGGGGTCCTTAATAAATGTTGTGTTAATTCAGGAATGGCCTTATTACTAATTTTGGTGGTTCTGATTATTTATGGTAGTGAGCCAGTATGTGATGACAAGGATATTTTTGTGATAGCAAGGAGGTTCATCTGGTGTCATAATGGTTTGGGAGAATGAAAGTACAAAGTTAAGATTATAAAGGCACATGAAAAACTGCTTATGGGTTATTTTTATGGACCCTTGCTTAATGGTAATAACAAGAAAATCATAACTATTAAAATCCAGAGATAATCCACATCTTCATGCTTATGGCTTCACATCTAGTCCAGATTTTCCTAAGCATCTATTGAAACTTCTTATAACCAGTCTAATTTTTTTAGCATATGATCTGATTACAATCCTCATAGAGGAAATGGAAAAAAAATACAAAAAGGAGATGATATGAAAGAGTGCTAAATAGCTAAAATATATTGGCATGGTAACCACAAAGCACTGATAAATTTCCTAAATAAAATAGACAGCAGGCGTGAATGGCCTTTTGCAGAGATGATGGCAGCATGGCAGGTGGAAATCAAAGAGAAGGAAGCAGTCACGAGCACTGAGAGATGAGATTAAAGTTTAAAATTCATAAGACATGATAGGAATCATGATGAGATCTACTTTGTGGTGTTGTTCATAAAAAGTGGATTTTCACTAGAAATGTGACTGTCAGTATGTGTCATTTTTCAGTTTGATAGACACTGACACTTTTTAACCTTGTCCTCTTTCTATACCTACATATATTTTGTGCAGGGATAAATTCCTCACTTTTATGATGTAATTTAATATAGGTGTCTTGGTGTTGTGACAAGTTACCACAGACCGAGTGCCTTATTTATTTATGTATCTATTTATTTATTTAATATCAGGGATTGAATCCAGGGGGGCTTAACTCCTAAGGCACTCCCCAGCCCTTTTAATTTTTGAGTCAGAGTCTTGCTGAGTTACCCAGGGCCTTAATAAATTGCTGAAGATAGCTTTGAACTTGTGATCCACCTACCTCAGTCTCCTGAGCCATTGAGATTACAGATTTGACCACCGTGCCTGGCATCTGTCTGCCTTATAAACAATATAAACCTGCTTTTCACGGATTAGGATTCTGGAAATCTGAGGTGAGGGTGCTAGTATAGTTAGACTCTTGTGAGGGTCCTCCTCTGAGTTGCAAACTACTATCTTTTTACATGTTTACATGGTGGAATAAGGGAAAAGGTGACCTCTGGGGTCCTTTTCATAAGCATTAATTCCATCCATAATGTCTCCACCTTCATGACCTAATTATGTGCTATCTCCTGGTAGCATCAGACTGGTGGTTAATGAATCTCAACATATGTATTTGGGGGGCAATACATTCAGTCTATTACAACCTGTTTGAAATATACTCTACAAAACTTAAATCACAGCATTTCCAAATGTCTGAGGTTTTACTTGCCCATGCTGTTTATCTGGAAGGACCATTCATTCATTAATCCACCATTCACCCAAATATCCATCCATCTAATTGCATTTATACATGTATTACAACATATCACAGGTTCTACATACACAGGTTCTCCTAACATAAATTCCAGGAAATTAAGATGTTTTCAATAAAGTCACTAAATTTTAATTTATGTAAAAGAACTGGCCATCTTTATAATATTAATATCCATACAGAATAATTCTAAGATTTATTATGCTTCTTGAAAACCACAGCAATGATGTGCTCCATTTGGGATATTTTCTAAGAAATATGGAAATATGAAAGGTTTTTCAATCAATGAGGATTTTATAAACTTTAACAGAAATATACTGTAAGAAAGCTCAGATAATGTAATAATAAAAATAGAAATTTCTAACAGATCTCTCTTGAAAAGAGAATGGGGAAAGGATCTCTTATCACACACAACTTTTTCGATAAGTTCTTTTGGATTGCATATCTCTTTTTGAAACCATCCTAAATTTATTTCCATTAAAGTAGATAAATTAGATACATTGGGCATGTCTTCCGAAGTTTGGAACATTATGCCTAGAATGTTTCTGAATACATGAAAATACTGTACTCTTGAAATTGTTCCCTGTAAATTTGAAAATAACCATTTTAGCTAACAGAGACTTACCACATGCTATCATACAGTTAACATATATGTGACCATGAAATAAGAATTTGCTTACACCAAAAATATGTGTTCAAAAAGAGCTAAGTTGCTACCAGATACCTTGTGTTTCTGTTTGAGCACATCTCTGCTATTTTGGAATAGACTTTAGCATGGCAACTGCCATGTTTGTTGATGCTATGGTTTGATATCATCTTCAGAGACAGGGTTTGGATTCCAAAGGATCACTGAAATAATCCATGATTTCACATCCATGATTTTATCACAAAATCCAGATGAAATAAAACTCAGGTTTTAAGTTCAGTCATGTTACATATATTATAAATGTATCTTAATATTAACATAAAATGCCAAAAATATAGCTGTAAATATATATTCATTCTATATAGATAATACTTTAAAAATAGAGATTATATTAATGAGGACTTATATTTTCTAATTAGAATTAATCTAATGTGTTACCTAAAGCAAATATAAAAAAACAAAGGACTTGTAATTAAAGGTCAGTGGATGTCACCGGCTTTATAAATGATTCCTGTTCTATTATTAGAAGACTACGTCTAAAATTTTTTATCACATTGTGCAAACAGATTTTTGATGTGTTGACTATGTATCTTTTAAAACATTATATATGATTTGGAAGATATTTCTATATTTCTACTCTTTGACTTAACTGGATCTTAATATTCTTTTGTTGAAACATATACTTGAAGATGCTTCATGGTGTACACTCAGTGAAATTGACATAGTGATACCTGGACATAATAATACCCATCTCAGTCAAAAAAGTCTGTAGTGTGAAACAGGCCCATCATAAATCTAGTACAATGTGAGTGGTTTTTGTAAAGAAAAAACAACACACATTTAGCCCAGTCTTGTTACAATATTCAAACCGTCACCTCTGTTCCAGATATAGCCGTCAAATGGAGCAAAGAATCACTGTTTTTCTTCATTCTCGTGGTAAGAATACCCTTGAAAAATGCAAGATAGTTAGCAATTTAGGTGTAAATGTCTCTTCAGTGCATGACTTAATGCATGAACAAGTTTTTAAAATTCAACTAGTTAATGCTAAATAAAAAATATTCTATGATTTAGAAATAGAAAATAAATAAGGAGGCTATGTCTTAAGTATATACAGTAAGATTTTCTTCTAAATTTCAACAAGACTTTTATTCATAGGTTAATTTAAGCAAATCATTTGACATGAAATTGAAGAAAACACAGTCATCTTATGAAAAAAAAATAAAGTGCTTTATGGCTTACAAAGTCAATAATTAAAATAAAAACGAAAAAAAAATCTATTTTAATAGAGACTATTGAAGAATTTGGTCAAAAAGAGATGATCAATGTGGGTGTTTTATCAATCATTCCTTTTTGGAGTTGCAAGAGTTGTAAGCTGTTTTGTTGTGTTAAATCAACTAGAAGTATGCATGGATATCATAAATCTCTTAATTTAAGTGCATCATTAATTTTATGACAAATTAACCCAATACCATTTAAGCAACAGGCAAATCTGGACAGATTTTTTTTTTTTCCCTCTGACTGTTCCAGTTGATATTTGATGGGTCCACAACAATTTGAACAGCTCACTAGGAATTAACCCTAAGCCTACTACAGATGATCATAGCTGAGGATCAATGGTGACATTACATTGTCAGTGCCCTGTGGGTACAGATAATGAAGAGCAAAGCCTTCTGTGATAGTGAAACCTTTCCTTACCATATAGACCATCCTTGAATATGTTCACTCTAATGGGGGAAGATTACTTTCAGCTTTCTGCTTGCAGAGTTCTGATAACCTTGCATATTTAATTGTAATTGAGAGTCAAGTGACTTCCACAGGGCGTGCATTTTAATTAGCTGTCAAATGAATAGGGAGGCTGTTTGTCTAGATTTTCTTCCTTTGTACTAATTAACTGGGTGTCAAAGGTTGGGATCCTGTCTTGCAGAGTCCATTGAAAACATTCATTATGAGTATTTATATACATCCACTTACAAGCATGGGATTCAGAGTTCATTTTATATTTTAATGTAGGCCAAAAAGAAGCAATTATGTGAAGGTGCAGGCATTGTCTTATAAATAATAATGATGACAAGTTATTCAAAGAATATTTTTTCTGTGGCAATCTTTAAGGTGTAAAAAGGAATAGGATTTAAAATCATTAAGCAGGCAGTTAAAAATGTGTAGGCAATGCACATATTTTAAACGTGAACGGAATTATAATACAAGTTAAAGACAACTAATTCAAGATTTGAGAATTAGAATTCCATAGGAAACAAACAGAGTGTACTTTTTTGTCTAATTATCTAAAAGGAAAATATTTTAGCAAAAAATTATTTCAGTTTTATCCTTTGCCTTGTGCCTGAAATTATTGGACAAATCAATTGGTTACAATAATGTCAGTTGCTATAGTCTAGATCGTAGAAGTCACAAAGGCCCATGTGTTAGAAACTTGGTCTCCAAGGAGGTGCTCTTTAGAGGTGGTAGAGCCTTTAAGAGGAGGGGTCTGGTTAAAGGTCTTGAGGTCACTGGGGACATGCTTAGGAAGGGTACTGAAGGGGCCCCCTCACCTTCCTTGATCTCTTTGGCTTCCTGGCCAGAAGGGGAGCAGTTTTAGTCTAGCACACACTTCCTTCCATTGTCATCTGCCATCTTGCACCATCACCAGAAGCCTAAAAGAAACAGGTATTCCCATCATAGACAGGAACCTCTAAAACTGTAAGCTAAAATAAACCTTTCCTCTTTATAAGTTGATTATCTCATGTAGTTTTTATAGTGACAGAAAGCTGGCTAACACATCAGTATATAAATAATTTTAAAATTCATAAATCTATAAATATTTTATTACCTTATAAAGCTTATATTTATTGCACCTATGTTTACTAAACACATGGCAAACTTTCCCATATCATCCTATGTTTCTGCAAAATGTGTGATGATCAAGGTTCCTCAAAGAAAGTGAATGCTGTTCTGGAGTCAACTGTGAATGTATTTTATTATTCTTTAGGCATAAAAGCAAACTTTTGGACTGTTCTTACGATGGAATTAAAAAAGAATGCATTTTCCAAATCAGGAGCTGCAAACCAAGTGCTACAGTCTATGCTGAATTGTTTTTGTAAAAATATTGTATCTGGCCAAATATTGCTCTTATAATTATAACTTAGTTTAGTTTATATTAGTCCACTGTCTCTGCCACAACATATTTATTAATTAATTTATGAACCACCACTTTATCATTTAAATATTTGATTTTTTCTTTAGTCTCTGTACTTCCTTTATGGCTTTAGATTTACTATAATGATCAAAGGATGAGGTATTTTCAGGAGCTTCCTCTTACCTTTTATTTTAATTACTTTTACTCCACAAATCAAACATGTCCGATTTCTGCTAAATGTTACATATATGCATCCTTATTGTATATCAAGGAGTCAGAAAATACTTTGAATCCTTGAATGCCCTAGATCCAGTATGACATATACTTTTGGGCAGGAACATTATTTATTACTTGACTCCATGGACACCACTAAACAGAGAACAATGATGACTTGGGGGTACCCAGTTATCCCCAGTAATTTTGATACAATACACAATGACTTTCAAAAGTTCTGAGTAGTCTTTCTATTGCACATTTAGTCTAGCAATTGTCATAAATCTCTGAGAGAAAATATTGAACAGATATTTTTTCTGCCTCATGGCATTTGGTTTTATTTTCAATTATTGGACTCTAGATCTATGAACTGGCTTATAGTTTGCAAGTGGGTAGTGTTGTGAATAATTTCTATTTCTAATCTTTTGAAACCTCTACGTTCTTTTGTTATTGTTGAATCATCAAGTAATATCCTAATTGGTTGTCCATTTACCTTGCTATATAGAAACTCCAGGGTCTATCAGTCATTGCTGTAGACACAAAATATCTGGCTCACTACTTTAACCTCACCATGCGTGACAGTAAATATGCCCACCTTTCTTCTATTATTTAAATACTATCATTTAAAGCTTTTCATTCTAAACTTCTGTTAACTCCACTAACATTGGAGAGAAGTTTCAGAAAAAAAAATGTGTCTTACTATCAAATATGGCCAATAGACATTTTAAATTTTCCTTCTACCAGTGAATCTTTTATTATGTTTGTGAAGAAAGAGAACTCTTGGACTTCACAGAAGAAATGGTTGGTCCATGCAATAGATTCTAATATATAATAGATCACCCTAACTCACATTTCATCAACTTCTTTAAGCCTTCAGACATAGCTACTCCAGAAGCTGAGGCAGAAGGATCACTTAAGCCCAGATGCACAAGGTCAACCTGGGGAACACAGCTAAGGCACTTCAAGAATCTCTATCATATTGACGCCTAAAATTTATTCTAAGATTTTGAGGTATCTATCCCAGCAGTACAAAATAGCTAGCTCCAAATGCTCTTGACAGTAATAAGAATGATTACTTTCTTCCTTGCTTGTCCTAACATCTTCATGACTCTCTCCAACTTTTCCTGGAGCAGGGAAAGATTTCCTTACTTGAAATGGTCTCTCACTTGAACCTGATCATTGTGGAGACAGTCCACAGAGGGAGTAAGCACATCTTGAAAACCACCTGCCTCAGCTGAAGCCCATACAGAGTCTCCATGCAAAAGGAGGTTACTTTCTGGCATACAGAATGTGGGAAAGTACTCCTTTGTCAGTCTGGAGGATTAAGGGAAATTTGGAATTTTGAAATATTCATATTTGTCCACCCAAATATCCTTTCTTAATTCACTTTCTCTAAGAGCACTGGCCTTACCTATGATATAATCCAAGGCTTTCCAAGAATTCCACCTTTGTAGCTCTACTCCATCTAAAATGAATTTCCAACCCTAATTTCAGTATATTCTGCCTGAAGCTACTGGAGATTATGGATTTTTAAATATTTTCAATTTGCCTTTCTTACCTATGCAGTCTGCCTTCAATTGTTTTTGTTTGGCTAAACTGAGCCTCTTATTTTCTTTTTAAGGTATAAATACATCATCTAGCATCACAATCATAATTTCTATAGTCAAGGGCCACAACTACCATTTCAGACAATATTTTATCTCTGTCATCTCAGTTCACCAGCAGTGATATTTTTAGTGTCTGTGATGGTACTGAATGTTTGGAATAATCACTACTTTATCATCAATAATTGGTTGCTTATTATATCTGAAGGGGGAAGAATTGTGTGTTGGAATTCTTTTCTGTGTCTATACCTTAAAAGGCTACTTTGAAAGGTCACCTTAAAAGGCCTGAGATAAGTCTTGTAAAAACACAGTTTATATTTGGTAGTGATCTGTGGAATGGTTGTGGGAAACTTGCAATAAGAGAAAAGACCTACAAGTGAATGTTATCCTGTTGGTCACTACAATGGAAAATTCAGTTTGTTCTTCAGAGACATTGTAAACAGAAAGAAAAAGTGAAGCACAGGATTAGTTAAGAAATGGAATTGGGGCATTTTTATATTGACTTAATATTTGTTCTATGGAGCATTAAAAGCTACATCTCCAAGTTGCATATAACATGAGTACCAGGTGGGTTACTATTAATGTCTTTGTTCCCCATTTCATTGTCTTCAGATAAATAATCAATGTCAACTAAAATCATCTTGAATGGGGAATTACTGATTATTATGAGGGTGGATATATTCAAGAGTGGACTGGGAGGATGTAGAACCAGCATGGAAGAACATGATGGGAAAATTTGTTTAACATCATTTTGATGGTCCTTTTGCCTGAGATTCTGCAGGGAAGAAAATAAAAAATGTATTTCAGGCCAATTACTGGCCTTCAATGATATATGTGCCTGATTGAAAATGGGAATATGTAGATGCAATTAATTTTATTGACACAAAAATTGAAAGGCTCTCTTTGATTATGCAAGTTATCCTAATAACGTGAGTACTCCAACATAGAGCTTTCTCTGTCAAGAAACAGGGGATGCTGCAAAATGGCAAGTTGGGGAAATTTTAGGCATGAAGAAGATATAAAATACATTCTGAGTGGTAGCATTCCATATGCAAGGCCAGAAAAAGGCCTCTAAGAGTTAACAGTCACCCTCAGATGATAAGGGGGCAGTAAAACACTGTGTCTTTGAAGGCCTCCTCTCTGTTCTCACAAACCTGGGCATATAAAGGGAACAATGAGGGATAATCTGGATGGAAAAGTTCAGATACTTATTATCATATGGGGCACTGGCTTTCTCTAATGCACATTGGAAATTAGGGGAAGTTAGTGTTTTCTATAGGAAGCTACTTTCTTGTATGTACACCAGGACTGTTGCTTCTTCAATGTTGGTTAGTTATGCAAACTAAGTAAGCTTGTGCTATTGATGTCACCACTTCTACAGCCTAACATATGAAATCTCTCTTTGAGTGGGAGTGGGTGAAGAACTAAGGGCACTAAGGGAAGATACCTGTCACTTATTCAGCTGGCTGCACTAGACAAAATGCTGTGAGGGAGAGAAGGCACTATAAGGCAAAGCACTGTGAGATGCTCTCTGTCAGCTGGTCACCACTGAACCCTTTTTGGAATCATTACTGATCTTGAGTAAGCTTTTCCCAATAAACCATATATTTTTCATGCTATCTCTGGACACTTTCTTTGGTCTGCTTGCAACCTACCACACCACCCTAGCACAACTGGGCTGTAGATGAGACATCCAGCAAGGAAAATTTAATTCTACAACAGCAAGGAACTGGATTCAGCCATCAACCTGAATAAGCTTGGAAAGGTGTCTGTTTCAGAGCTCAGACAGCTGACTTGATTCCAGCCTTGTGCAACCTGGAGCACAGAGTCTCATCAAGCCGATGCAGACTTCTGACTATAGAGCTGTGATATAATATCTATATCTATATCTATCTATCTATCTATCTATCTATCTATCTATGCTTTGTTAACCTGCTAAACACATGGTAATTTCTTATAGTAGCAAGAGAAAACTAATACAGAGAAAGATGAAGTATATCTGATGCTAAGTATTCTCAGATTATACTCAGACCTAACAAATTTCTATAGGAAAGCTAGAAAGAGGGGTAGATCTGAGGAAAACAAGAGGTGTCTGTTGTACCTTCAAAGAAAAGTATCTTGTGGAAAGAGACAGTGCTGCTAATCTTTATATATGAGTTCAAAGTTAGAAATGTGAACTGTGGAGAAAGGAAACAATGCTCTTTGATATTATGACAAGAGTGTTAATGACAGTTGTGGAAACTAGCCATTTCATGCTCTATATGTGCACTATGAATTGTAATACATACTACTATTATAAATAAATAAATAAAAAAATCATCTATCATCTAACAAGAAGCCTATGACTCAGTCATTTCAAATATTCTCTTAGCAGGTTGGTAAGTTTCAAAAGTATTGATAACAATTTTTAGATGAAACAGCATTAACTAAAAGTAAAACAAATACCAGGGGTGATTTAACAATATTTTCTCTGATAAATCTGAATCTTTGCATAATAAGAGAGCAATTTGTGTTTCCTCCATACTTTGGCTCCAGATGCAATGTCCTGGCCCTATCTAAAGAACAGGTGTGAATAGCCATCCTTCTACTTCATAGTCAGTACTTCTTGAGGTAAGTAGAGCACTCACTTGATCCAATCTTCTACTTCCTTCAGAGAATAATGCTTCCAGAAGAATATGGCAAACATCTGCATTTTTTTTAAGTATTTATTTATTTGCCTTAGTTGTACATAATGCCTTTATCTTTACGTGGTGCTGAGGATCAAACACGGGCCGCGCACGTGCTAGGCGAGCACTCTACCGCTGAGCCACAATCCCAGCCCCTGCATGGTTTTTGAAGTAAGTGCATGGTTTTTGAAGTAAGTGCTACAGGGGTCCTGAAGGGGACTGGTGCTCTACTGGTGTGTATGTGAAAAGTTATGCCATAATATAGGATCAGACATTTAAAATACAGGTAGGCGTGGATTCGGGAAGAACCCTAGTATCATGGCATACAAAAACAATGGCATTTTTATGAAATTATTTGTTTCACTGCTTGATAAAAATGTATATATTGACATGATAATGAAAATAATCATACTGAGTTCCAGAAGAAGTCTATAAGGATATGTTAGGGAGGAATGGATTCATATGCCCAAGAAGGTATTAAAGTGACAATAAATTGATAAAAATTGGGGACAAATTAATATAATAAAATCTAATAGTCAAGCAGCTCTGGAACTAGAGCATTTTTCTCTGTAATCAAGCATAAGTAAACAGAAAAGAAGAACACCCTTTATACTGTGTTTTAAAAATTTTCTATAAGATATACTAAGAAAATTTTTGTGAAATGCGAACTTTAGAAAACTGGTTGGTACCATGAGTATGACATAGGAAACGGATACTATGAAAACCCTAAGGAGCAAATACATTAAACTGGGGAAACAAAACAAAACAAAACCACATAAATTGAAAAGAAAGCTGTTTAAGATAAGGAAGGACTCCATGAACACTAAATTAAATTTATCTCTGAGAAGCTTTCACATGTGCACACATAACTTTGCACATGTACACATGAAAAAAAATTGAGTTCAGAGGGAACAGAGTCAACCTGCAACAGGACAGATACTTACAAATATCTTTCAAACTAAAGGTTAAAAAAAGAAGAAGATAAAAATTAATTAGGGTGATATGTGTGATGAAGAAAAATTAAAGATTTAACCTAAGAATGGTAGTTTCTTTTGTTGTTGTTTGTTAATAGAAAATAATTTTTATATAAGTAATAAAGACAGTTTTGGAGAAAACTAACTTCAGCTGAAAGATTGAAAAAAAGTAAAAAAAATATATTTATGTCAATATATGTATATGTGTTTATATATTTATGTGAACATATGTATATCTATATATACACATGCATTTACATATACATATATTCACATAAATATATATATATATACATATATGAATTTTTAATTATAAGCAAGTGTTCGTCTTGTTTTAAGTCTGGAAACATTAAATGATACAGATAAGTAAAAATCTATTTGGCTTTAAAAAGATCCTTAAGAACACTGAATGGCTGTAAATAATGGAGCAATCTCAATGCAATTATGGAGAAAGATGTATAGCTGCATAAATATATATTCAGCTGAGTTCACAGTCATATTTGAAGGCATTAGAGTAACATTTGCATATATGTAAAAATTCTGCAAATATATTACATATAAAAGCTTTTTATAATTATTATTTATGAAATATATCAACATAATAGGACTTTGATCAAAATAAACAAAATTATCAATGACAATTCCATACAATAAAATGAACAATAATTGTATTTTAAAGAGAAGTACTAAATAAAAAAAAACTTGAAAATATTCAAAGTAATCAAAGAAGGGAAGAAAAAGAATACAAAAATAATGCATGTATAAAAGTACTTTCAAAATAAAATAAGAAATGTATTAACAAAGACCATGAAGGTGAATTGGACAAGGGGAATGTTAAATTTCTCACTTTAGGATAGAAAGAAAACTTATTTTTAAAATCTGGATTTCATATGGGAGTAATATTTTTCTTTTTCATGCATTTTTTCTAAGTTCTCTAAAATGAAAATATATTTTACAGTAATAATTAGCAATATAAGTTATGATGAAATAATGTGCTAGGCATACTGTCACTTAGGATGAAAGAGGAGGTACAAACAGCGAGATGATGATTTTCTGATAAGGTAAAGTCTACTACGTTCTGTAGACTAAATTTTTGGAAACTAGGGATTCGTTTTATTATGGCTAATGGTTATGATATCTGAAATTCTAAGTCAGAGAAGCTAAATATGATTGAATCTTAGATAAAATAGGAAAGAAGTATCATTTTCATAACTATTAATAGAACACTAAAGCCTCTGTGTGTGTGTGTGTGTGTGTGTGTGTATGTTCACATAATTTTTTCACAATCATAAATGACAATTGTAAATTGCACAATAGTTACTTTAGTTTAAAATTTATTGTCGTTATTATCTTCCTAACTTTTACGATATTCATTGAGATATGTGAATATTTCATCAGTCAAGTCAATCTAAACTTATATTCTACATATTGTTTTTGAAGTATCTCTGTGAATAGTCTTACAATTTGAATTCCTAAATTGATTTCCAACTATATTTCACAGTTCACTTGGTGTGTGAAAAAATATTTTCTCACTTATAAATTTTTAGATTACTGACCCTAGTAAGATGTGTATAGTTTTCACTATCAATATTATATTTTTAAAGGCTAGAACAATTATATTATTGGCTTTCTAGGCAACTACTCCATAAATAAACTTGAAAATCTAGTTGTATCTGGAGGCTGATAACTTATGTATTAAACTACAGAAGAAACCACATTGAAAAATTATATTGGAGTGAACAAATGACTAAAGTATCAGAATTGCATTGCTTAAGTTCACTGATATCTTACAAATCCCATGCTAAAGGAACAGACTATCCATCAGAGAGAATGAATACATTCTAAGCATAGAATTTATCAAGTAGGCCATCTTTAGTACCAATTTTTCTTTTGATTTTTGATCACTTTGGGTACAGAAAATGATGGGATTCACTAGAAACAATTTTTTTCCAGAATAAATTGCAGCCACATAAGTATAGTATCTACTAGAAAAAATCTAACTCAAAGAACTCATTTCATCTATTTTTCTTTCTGTATATCAGATATATTCATAGTACTGTATAAGGCACATATTCCTGAGCCTTTGGATATGACAACATCAAAAATTAACTGTATATCTAAGTAAAATACCCTTCATATATTTTTAATTATCTTTTCCTGGACATGCTAACTTCCTGGATATGTCTTGTTAGCAACAGATGTGGTAATTAAAACATGTCCATTTTGACTCTTTGTGTTTTAATATCACATTCAAATACTTGACAGAAATAATATCTATATTATATAACTATATAACCCTACACTTCATAAAGAAGTGCTTGAGTTTATTTTGTGCAAGCTACATATTATTTTGTTCAAACATTCGTATTTAAATAATGACTACTGATCTATATTACATTTAAGAATATCATCTAGTATTGAGAAAGTCATTGTTAATGAACTAATACAACTGGAATGGGGGCATATGATAAAGAAGACTGTTTTTAAAAAGTAAATTAAGTATATTTTGCTTACTTCTGCCATAATATACATGTGGTATTAAACTACTTCATATCTGATCCATCATAAAAACAGAAAGTAACATTCTTTGAATTTAGGAGCTTAAATCTCAAACTTAATATCAATGAAACAAGCATGTGATAAAACACAAACCAAAATACAACATAATTATCAATAACACCAAAATAAAACACATTTACATAAATGAAAATGAGTCAATTTATGCAAAATTTTACAAGTTCCTAAGTGCAACTTTTCCCCTTAGTCATGTCTTTTTTTTTTTGTTTACTACATAGGCAGTTTACTAATATAAATTTCTATAATTATAATGCATGCATCATCAGCATTAAAGAATTAAAATCGAAACTTGGGAATGCCATGATTTTGTTGATGAGGGGATGTTTTTGACTTAGCTGTTCCAGCTGAGAGTCATTTAACAGTGGGAGACAGAGATTTAGATTAGCCATTCTTAACAGAGTAATTTTGTTCCCCAGAAGACATTTGGCAATATCCATAAACATTTTTAGCTGTTGCAACTTTGGGAGAGTGGAGCATGTTACTAACATCTCCTGATTGGGTAGAGTACAGGGATCCAGCTAAATACCTTACCCTATAAAAGACAACAAAGATTTACCTGGTCCTAAATGGCAAGAGGTTGAAAATCTTTGCCTTAGATGAAAAGCTATTTGGGTAAGGCAGGCAAGTTTATCAGGAATCATTAATTTTTTTTTTATAAACTGAGTTTTTTTTAATATTTATTTATTTGTTTTAATTGTACACAATGCAATGCATTTATGTTTAAGTGGTGCTGAGGATCGAACTGGGGCCACCCACGTGCTAGGCGAACGCTCTACTGCTGAGCCACAACCCCAGCCCAGGAATCATTAATTTTTATAAAATATCTCCCACCAAATCTTAATGAATCATTTAGGAAGGATTTTTGTTGGTGAAAAAGGTTATATACACTTGGATTTCTAGTTTTTCCATGAAACTTTGTAATAGGGAATTGGAATAGAGAGAAAGCTATAAAAATAGAACACATTTTCAGAAGTTGGAAAAATGTATAAACTGAATGTAAAGTAACATCAAATAAAAACTGTAGACTCTAATATGGACTTTCAACCAGCAAAGGACATTACAGCTAATGTGCAACCAATGACCATTAAAATGTAAGGCTACTGTAGATGAGGCCTGAGGCCTATTGAGTGGGATCTCGTTTGAGTATGGCTTTCACAAGTGCCCTGGTAGAATACCAGCTCGTCAATGTGATGCTCCTAGTGTTAGCTGCATATCGTAAATAGTTTGACATCATTTTTATGAATATAAATATCAAGATAACATCAATGTTAGGATTCTGTTTCTTTCAAATGGCAATTATAGTTTTCATTCACACATTCCTAATACTTAATACCTAGTGCCTTTTCTGTTGCAGTTTGAAAAATGATGCGGTGGAATCAACCTTTCCCTGGAGAATACGTTCTAAGGATATTAAAAAAAAAAAAAAAAAAATATCAGGTGTGGTGGTGTATGCCTGTTATCCCGGCAACTCTGCAGGCGGGAAAAGCACAAGTTCAAGGTCAGCCAATATAACTAAGAAAACCCCTCAACAACTTAGCAAGATCCTGTCTCAAAGGAAAAGACTGGGATGTGCTTAATGGTAAAGCACTACTGGGTTTAGTCGGCAGTTCTCAAAACAAAACCGAACACACGAAAACTACCATGGTCACTGAAATAATTTTCTAGAAATATGTAAACCACACAACAAAAGCAGTTTTCTTATGTTTAAAAACTACCCAACACAAACGCTTAAATATGTAGAATTTCATTTAAATAAGTCAGTCAACAATTTTTTATAAAGTATTTAACACTTCATTGTAGAAACATAGGCAAAATGACTATTATAACCAAAATGAAAAATACTGTTCAATTTAAAAAATGTACTTAAACAAGAACCTGAAAAAGTTTATGATATGCATAACATTGTTCAAGCAAAATTGCACTAGTATTACATAAATCAAGAGTTTATAAAGGCCTCAATATGGCAAAGTTTAGAAATAGGTAGTATGCATGCACATAGTACAACAAAAAAATCTCCTTATAAAACAGCAGTTTTTTAATGCTTGTACAAAGGGATAAAGAGCAACCACAAACATATTTTTCATCTGTTAGGTTAATACATTATGACAGCTAAAAGTCAGTCATGTCTATCAGAGGAACAAAAAGCCCTCCACAACTTGTGAATAAATCTTTTGTGCCTTTAAAGATATTTGTATAAAAATGCTATCTTTTTTTATACACCTTAAATAAATTGTACTTGTTTAATCAAAGTTTGAGAACAAAAAAACAAAAAAGTGAGTGGGGTCCATGTGTTTTGTATAACTAAAAAGAAACCAGAGTACCAGATCAAATAGTATAGCATTTATACTCTCCACCTTTGATTATGGGTAGATAATTGTTCTATAACTCGGAAGAATATATTTTGAGTAGGGCAAATAAAGGATTAGTCATACTGTTTCTTGAAAACATTTACCAATTACTTTACACCAAAAGGGCTGTTTTACCTCTTCCTTTTGACTTAGCAAAAGAATGCATTCCCATAATTGAAATTCTGTCTCGTCAATTTGTGTGCTTATCTATTATTCTATAATGTTTAGTGGGGAAGGGGTGGGTTGGGCCAATCTTGCACAAAATGCACGTGACTGGGAAGAAGCACATAGTACATGAGTACCCAATGCCCTGTTGTGCTCTAGGCTGGCTATTCACCTCAGGATTGAGGGAGAACCAAAGGTCTTATCCCATATCAAGTGTGATCTGTCCACTTATGGTTATTTTTTTGCTATGCTCTATCACCTAAATATAACTATTGTGTACAGGGTGTTTGCATTTAGTATATCACAGAGTCCACTAAATTTTGGAAAATGTAAATCATCTGTTTACATGCAAATTATTAATTTTACATATATTTTAAAGTTTTGCCTCATCTACCACTTGGCAATCTAAGGCTAATTTCAAAGCAGGTGATACTGAACTTGTGAGGGTTATACATTTTCAGCAGTATCTGAATCAATCTTCATGGGCACAAAGAAGAGAGTTGTCCATTTAATTATTCTTCCATCATTTTAAACAGAAAAATAAAATGACATTGTATTACAGCTTCAGACCATATAATGAAAAAGTGCAGAGATTCTCTTTGTTGATTAAGTAGAACCCAAAAAGTTCATATAAAATAGATTGCTCATATTCACACTACAAAGGAACACGTTGTTTTTAATTTTAACAAATTCAAAGGTGTGTCTTTATCAGCAGCATTGTTGTAAATTGTACTGTAGTGCAGTTATTTTTCATAAAAATACCATACAAATGGTCAATCAATAGTCATCAGCAAAAAATAAAACCCAAAAAACTCAGAAAACAATTAACCAAGAAAAAGATAAAGGAAGAGGTAATGCTGATGCCAAAACAAGTATAATACTGTTGGAACATACAAAAGTAATCCTTATATTTTATACATTTATACAGCATATAAAAGGTATCACTGATTATGCCACTGTCTCTCTTATACCAATTTCTATTTTCTTTGGAAGCAGTTCTTTTCTTTCATCAACACTTCCGAAGGAGTTTCGACAATTTTGTCCGTCCATATACAATTTTGCATACACTGGGTTGGAGTAATTAGTTGGCTAAAGAAGAAAAAATAAATATTATTATCAGTTAACAACATCACTTATTTTGTAGTTTGTCAGTCTTTTAATGGTATAATATCTACATGTGATGCATTCAATATACTAAGTAGGACATATTTAAATGAAATTTTAAATTCTGTATTCATAGGTTTTAGTTTGTTTTAGCATGATATTAGGTAAAAACAAAAATTTATGATTTTCAGGTAACTTGCAAAGCTAACAGGAGCTCTGATGTAAAACAAAAAGCCAGAAGAACTCATAGGGAAAGTTATGCTTACTAAAATTTTATCATCAAATGGTTAAAACAAATCATCATATTTTCAGTCCATATGTCTTCTGTGTCCTACCACCACTTCCATTTATTGTTAATGCATATCCATCAATGGAAAGTAAGATGGGTATAGAAAAAGTCCACCTAATTAGTTGGTGTTTATAATTTTTCAATGTGAATTTAAATCAAGCTTGTAAAGACAAATAAAAGTAAAGGAATACATCAGTGAAATACACTTCTGAAAAACGATAATATTTTTGCTTCAATGACCTAGATGTATTTATCATTGGACATATCTTCAGGCTCTTCTAAAGAATTGTGCAGTGTGATTATATTAAGTTTTAGACACAAACATTTTGAGATAGAACTTGAAGCATGTAGCTTATGTGATTAACTTTAATTAATTAACTTAATGTGATTAACTTTAGATTTTCTTGGGTGTAAGGGCAGAATTATACTGTTTCAGTCATATTCATAATATAGTTCTTATAGTAAAAAAAAACAAAAAACTTAAAGGACCTCTTTCAGGTGGAAGACATATTTATTGTTCATTGTTTAACAAATTGCAGCTTAACTTAAGAAGATGTTCTGTAGTTTTTGCTTTTATTGTTGTTTTGGTTCAGTCTGGTTTTTCCAAAAGTATACATTAAGAATTAGTTACAACAAGAAAACATAATTTTTGATCCATGCAAAGGAGACAAACATCACAGGTAATGAAAATGAAAAGTAGTTGATGGAAGAGAAGACAGAAGAGCATACTCATCCATAGAAATTCTGATATTATATTTTATTCATTTTTTGCATAAAATGAGCTATTTAACTTTAGAGTAGTTTTTTCTAAACATTATTTAATTTAAAAAATAAAAATGGTTTCATGAGACATCTCTAAATTTTTAATATGATGACACATTTTGAAGTATATTTTTATTTGTACGTAAAATTTATTTCTATTAAATAAAACATTCTAATAAAAATGCTTAAAACTGAACAAATTTAAATAATTCAGTTTAAAATTATGGCTAGAGATTTTTTTTTTTTTTTTTTTTTTTTTTTTGTACTGGGGATTGAACTCAGGGCACTTAACGACTGAGTCACATCCCCAGCACTATTTTGTATTTTATTTAGAGACAGGGTCTTACTGAGTTGCTTAGTGACTCGCTTTTGCTGAGGCTAGCTTTGAACTCGTGATCCTCCTGCCTCAGCCTCCCAAGCCACTGGGATTATAGGCATGCACTACCATGCCCGACTAGAGATTTTTTTCTAAGAACAACAAATACTCAAATACTCAAGTTCACTGTAAAGGGGATATAACATTTTCAAATCCAGTAGAAGAAAGGTTTCTGCTTAATAACTTGCCTAGAATGATAACATGTTTTATATGTCATCTTGTATAGGCAGGACACATAACATAAACCTCTAATGATTATGCTGTTTTGAAATCTCTAGTTAATTAAAAACTTAACTAAGGACAAGTTTCTATCTAAGTCAAGTAGTCATTCTGATTGTGAGGGATTCGGTGATGGAATGGATATGGAATAATGAATTTCTTCTCTCACCCCAGCAGTTAGTGGTCCTTTCAAATCAGAGTTTAGGTAGATGGGCGGCGCTGTGTGTGGAAGCTTGAAAGCACTGGGCCCTCCCCCTATATACCTGCCCTGTACATAAACAGAGAATTTTAGTTTCTCATCTGATATCACGGAACCACTTTTCATTGATATAAATCATGTTAAATCAGAAAAAATAACATAAAAATCTTCTCAGCCCTGGATCATGAACAGTGTTCTCGTGTTAGCTTTTACAGCTTAAGAAAGAGATATTAATTGGATTTTTGCTTCATGGGTAGACATTTCTATTATGTTCAGCTTACTGACAGACATGGTACTCAGCAATATCCAGATACTTCTATTGAACTTTATCTTCACCCAGGAAATAATATCTTTGCTAAGAACTCTGAAAAATGCACCAGCCTTTCCCATTTAAAGTTCTGACACTTAGAAAAATTCTGAGTTTTGACAGTGGCTCATTCTGGACCCTCAAATATCTGACTGCTTCTAATTAAAAATTCATCATCAAGCTATATTTTTAAGGGAGAAATTTAAATTTCAAATTTGATACATCAAAACAAATATCTGTATTTTTAGAAATCTGACTCTCTAGTTTGAAAACAGATTAATTAGTAATAAAATAAGCTTACTATGTCTACATGTAATGTGATTAACTTTAGATTTTCTTGTGTGTAAGGGCAGAATTATACTGTTTCAGTCATATTCATAATATAGTTCTTATAGTAAAAAAAAACTTAAAGGGACATTTTTTGAATATGCAAATATTAATGAATATGCATTTGCTTAAAAATTATAACTATCAACTCTTAACAATGTATCACCACAAAGTTTGGGAAAAGGATAAGTGGAAAATATTTTTAAACATAAAATCAACTAAAAGTTGCCACTTTAAAATTATTTTCCACAATAGTTTCATTCAGAAAATATTCAAAACAATCCTAATTGTCTATAGTCTGTAAATCTGAATTTGGATCAATCATATAGAAATTAATTACAATTTTCTAGAAAAGAAAATCTAAAGATTGAGATGAATTTTGGGGTAAAACCAGTAATTGGTTTTTTTTTTTTTTTTTTGACTCTTCAAATTATTCTGTGGTTACCTTCCATAGTCTGATCTATTTTATTAGTTTTAGTTAAGTATTTAAATCCTTTTGATTATAAGGCATCACTGAACTGTATATGTTAAGCAATTTAAAAATAACAAAAATGACTATTCTATAAAAATTTTCTTTGTAGTTACTTACATCATGCATATACCAAGCTACTGCAACATAGTGGTACTCTATGAAGTTTGTTTCATCTTTAAAGTTGCTTTGATGTGACCTTTGGCTTTTATTATCATCCCTATCTCTTAAGACTGCTCTATAGTTAACTCTTAGATAACAATTCATACTTACTTTCAAATATTAGGAGCCAGGTAGACTCAGCCTTCTCTAAGAGATTCCATGCAATTTTGGTTAGTCAGCAAATTGGTAAATAAATATTTATTGACTATTAAGTGCTATGTACATTAAAATATATATTTGAAAGGCACTGAAGCATAGTTTTATACTCCTAGAGTAAACATGTAAAATTTTTTAAATGGGATACTAAAAAGCTGTTCTCTTTAAGTATACAGAATTAGATTAATTTTATCACTAGAAATAAAAAAAATGATGAGGGAAAATGAGAACTCCCCTTCATGAAACAAGTAAAAAGTGTTTTAAATATGTTTAAAGTAAGTCTCTGAACAGTTCATATTGTACTTCATTTATAGTCCTAAGAAAAACCAAATAATCTCAGAAGTCTAATTTTTTAGTGTCTATCTTCTTCAGAGACAAATTATCAAGTAATAATTTACACAGTATATATAGATTTTTAATTGTATATATAGTACAATTACTGGAACTAAGATTATCAGGATCTATTTCAAGAAAAAATCAGATGTAGGAGTTAGTTAATGACAAAATTATTTCTAATTAGGAAAACATCATTATTATATTCTCAGAGTATAAATTTTAATCATGCAAAAAGGATTGACTGATATTAATTAAAATATTTGACCATCAATTTCTGGCTCAGACAGTCTTATCATGAATTTGGAACCAGATTGAATATATGAGACCCTATTCGACTCCTTCAGAAATAGGTGTCACCACAAGATTAAACTCATTTGGCTGTAGATTGGTCACTTTGATTATTTATAATCTAAAAGTGTATTGTGGACAAAGTATCTTTAATAAATCATAAAATAAATATTTAATAGATAAATAAATAGACTAAGAAAAATTACTTCAATATTAGCAAAATGGTTTAAAGAGTTCAAAAAAAATAAATACTCTAAAATTGTCATTTAAAATATTCAGATAATTTAGTGAATCAAATCTTTGCAAGTTTAATTTATCTGGATAATTCTATCAAGTGAGCATATAAGTAGTAAGAAGTAACAGAAACCTTAAATATAGACTTATGAATGCTTAAGGTGTATGTGTCAATGATATGTTTTAAAACAATATGGATAATATAGCAGAGAAGTATTTTTCAAAAGTGACTGGATTACAATGAAATGAAGGGACACAGCTTAGTGGTTCTCCAATGAAACACTGTTGGAGATGAAATACTTGTTTCAACAATGAAGCACTATACTCTTTTTCTATTGAAAAACAAATTAGCCAACATTTTACACTACGCTGTATATTTAGATATGCTAACACTTCAGCATATTTCATTAGGATACTATTTTAAATGAATTACACATCTTTATAATTTAAGTCAATAATTCTGTTCATTTTAATGTTAACTTGCATGCCTCAAGTGAATGCAGGTCATACTGTATTTTTAAAAATAAGCTATACCATGCAATGAATCATAAAATCTCTTATGACAATTTTAGATATAACAATGATGAAATTCAAGACCATATAACAGAGCTTTGATTCAAGAAAGTTCATGCTCACTGCCCATTATCTTAAGCTATATTACCTTTGTTGGATCTATCATAAAGCCAGGATCTAAAAGACCTCCATCATTGTGGTCATGATCCACCTCATACATGTTATAAGATGGATTGCCAATTTCTACATTTATTCCTCCATTGATAATGGGTTGTCTTCTGATTGTTTTTGTCCTAGAATATATGAACATTAATATAAGTGTAAATTGTATAAATCCCACAACTCAAGGTACATGAAATGATCATATTTATAGATTTACTGACTTGTTTTAATAAATTAAATACATTTGAAATAAATTGAGTGATATTTGTCAAATCTCTAACTTGACAAAGACCTCACACTTTCATAAATCATTTTCCAATTACTTTGACTTAATAAAAATATACTGAATATAAATTTCTTCTAAACAGCTAATGCCAAATTTCTCCTTTCAATCTGAAAACTATCCCTAAGTAAACATTTATGAAACTTTGAAATAGAGTATTTTAACCCCAAAATCATATGGCTAGAATCCTAATAATTCAAAAAACTGATTCATCAACTCAGTTCCTAGATTAAAACCCACAGATAGCTCATTCCTCCTGTATATTTATATATATAACTGTACTTTGATGTCAATTGAAATAATGATGCTTCCATCCAAATATAAACTAAATAAATGCACAATCTGTTAATGAAATTCACAATTTATGGCATACATATTTGCTATCATTCTGTTGACATTACACAGTAATAAATAAAATATAATAAAATATATAATATATAACATATATATAACATAGTAATGTATATAATATAGTAATATATGTAAAATATATATAATATAGTAATATAATAAAATATACATCAGAGGCCCTGCTGTTTTAGGGAAAGAGTACTAAAATTTAAGGAGTATGGCCCCTTGTTAGTTTTGTTAGAATATATAAATAGAGACATTCTATCAATATAATATGAGGGAAGATTTGAGTAAATAACAATTATATAAAATAGAGGGTTAAAAGGGTTTGTATAATATAGGATATTGTAGTTGTAATAACTAAATCAGGTTCTAAGAAATTTTAAAAAACTGTATATCTGCAACTTTTTGCACGATTTATTCACTAAATATTAATCTAGAACACCGAATCTTACCTTCTTTTTCTCTTACAAAGAACTAAACCAATTACTAAGGTGGTTATCAAAGTCACCAAAAGGACAAGAGGCACAATGATGGCAATGCTTCCTGGAAAATAAATGAAAGAATAGATAAATAATTAAGTAAAATGAAAAAAGACTGACATCATGAAGCACTTTACTATGCCAAAACATTTTGCTATTGATAGACTAAAAATAAAGCTTGGCCCAGATTTGTATTCTGAGTTCATCAGCATGTCACTAAGATATTGCTTTCCTATCAAACACCTAGTTTTCTGGGAATATTTCTTCAGATGCCTTTCATTTATATATTGCCTTTAAATACTTGGAGATTAGGGATAGTGACTTCTCTGTCAGTCTGGGTTTACTGATTCCCACCACACACATTTACTTGCAATAATGCAAGGACATGCTGGTAACTACTTATAAATCAAATGTGACTGAATACACATTTACACAATTGCACTGGCCACATTCCCATACTGAGTTTTGTTATCTTAGCTATAAATATTTTCTGACCCCGAGGAAAGTTTGATATTAGCCTGGAAAAGAAAAGGGAAAGTAAAGGTTGGATTTGGAAGGACCTGAGCTTAAATATCAGTTTCGTAAATTACTGGAAGAGGGGCCTTGTGTTAACTTCTTACACTCTTCTGGGCTCCTGTTCTTCACAATAAATCAGGGACAAAAAGACCTGTAGACAGAGCTGTTTGATTTTTAAAAAGAACATGGAGAGGCAGAGGATTCTCTTAAATTCCAGTTGCTGAATAGTTTCATCAAAATACATTTTGTGGTTTTGTTTTATGTTGCTGAGGTCCATTTTCCCATTCATTTTGTGTTTGTAAGAATAGTTTTCGTTTTTATCACTATTAAAATGGATCTTCAAATGTTTGCCTTAGTTTATGCAGCTGAGCTGAAGGTAAAAAGAAAACTGAAAAAACCTTTACTTGTCTTCCTAGGTTGGAAATTAGGGTGAACTATTATTATTGTTGTTGTGGTTGTTGTTATTTTAGTCAGATATGTTAGTAGATGACCATACATACTCTTCATGGATGTTACCAGAAGAAAGATACACCCACAGTTATGTGTCACTTATGTCATGAAGAAAACTAAATGAAAGGGTTGCTTAATAACAGGAGTATTAAATAGCTCCATCAGTAACTAATGTTAACTTTTTCAGCAGGCAAATATTTAGTTCCCATGAAACAAAGGCTTTTCATAAACATTGGGCTGATTCAGTCAAATCAGATTAATCAGTGGTTTACCTAAGTTACAAAGCAATCAAAAAAAATATAAAATTTTATAAAGAAATCTGGAATGGATGAGAAATGGAACATTAAAAATTATTATTAAGAAACTATTAAGTACATGAATTTTTCTCTTCAAATGCACGTGCATATAAAAGCACTGAGTAGAAGTTAAGGACTATATTATGAATAATAAACAGCCACTTAGGGACTTTCGTATAGAAGTATAGATCTGTTTTAATAGTTCTAGCAAGAGATGACCTGGATGAGATAATCCATGTTGAGGTCACTTAGTGAAAAACAAAAGTCTTAATTAAGAAAATTTCATATATAAGACGATTTTCTAAGTTGCAACAAGAAATTACTTGCCGAAAATAACCAAATAACAAGCTCTTATATACAAGAAAAAATATAAATCACCTTCTTTAACTGTTTTTCCATGTTACCAGAACTATACAACATAATGAGTTTGATATTATAATACCTTTTTGGTTTTGGGAAAGTGAACTTCATATGTATATGTAATTTATTAGCAATTAATGAAAGCAGAGAATCTGGCACCTTAGACAGTAATTAACATTTGTTCACAAATTTTAAATATCAAGGAACAGCTTGGTTTCTTCATAAGCTATGACTTCAACTAATTGATTGTGACTGTATAAATATCTTCACTTCATTATTTATTCTTTCGTGCTAAAATTTATATAATTGGTAGATGTAAAATGCTCACCAATACTGGTTTTGAGCTATGTAAATTTTATTTTTCCCTAATAAAATTATAAATAATTTAGAAAATTAGATTTTATTTTTCCTATGTAGTTACTGTCATTCCTGTGAAGTAGAAGCTATTAATTATGCATGCCAAAAAAAACAAAAGATTTCTCTTTTATTTTTCTCACCATTGATGGCAATTGTGATCCCATATATTATAGCTCTAAAAGCTTAGACTTCTGATATGTTTATGTAACCAATTAAGGTAACTGCACTCATGCTTGGTGCCAACAATAAATAATGCAAGGTAGCAGTTTGCAAATTTTTTCTTGTAAAATATTTTATATTAATGGAAACAACTAGCAACTACAGATTTTTAAAAAAGTATAAATGAGATATTTATCAAAATAAGTATTTTTCCAAGTAGCATATCTAGCCACAAATGTAAATATTGTATTAACAAAAAAACTATCCATGCCTATTGCAAGTGATTTTTAGCAGTACATTATTGATGGATTATTACAAATTGATAAAAAAAAATGTATGGACTACATTTGTTAAGAGTAGAGGGGCTGGCTCAGTAACTTTTTCATGTAAAATAAAATGAGTCTTCCTTTGCAACATGGTTTTGAAGCCTCCTTATGCACCACTTTTCATTAAAAAGATGAACCGCATTACTATATTGCTATGGGGAAGAGTTTCCTTCCTGGGAGAGGTGGATAATAGACTGGAGCCAGGCTACTTCTGTTCAAAGCCTACTAGCAAGATAAACTTGGGCAATTACTTATCTTTGTCTCAGATTACTCAGCTATAAAATGAATGTCATCAACAATATTTCAAAGTGGTATAAATAAGTTTGTCAATAACAAAATGTACTACAAAATGAATAATTTAAAATATGTATTTCCCATGGTACCCTTTTGATGCCTCTATTTTATGTTTTTCACAATATATTGTTAATATATATATATATATATATACACACACACATATCTATACATTTAATATTTTAAATTATAAAGGGTCAAAATACCTTTATTTTATTTATTTATTTGTTTATTTTTATGTGGTGCTGAGGATTGAACCAAGTGCCTCACATGTGCTAGGCAAGCACTCTTATTACTGAGCTACAACCCCAGTCTGGTATTAGTATATTTTTAAGCTCTTTGAGGGCACGGAGAGTTTGTTTTTCTTTATTCTGCAGATCGCACAGTTCTAAATATGTCCTAGGGTCTATATATTTGATTTTAATTTAGTAAATTTGTCTTAAGTGCTTGTCATGACCCATGTACTAACATGTACTCTCCTTTCTCAGAGGATACAAATGAAGTTCTTTTATACTGCTTGATATTTATCATGGGATGACAAACAAATGGGTTTATTCTACACCAGAAATACTACCCTTTAGAAGCTAAGCACTGCCCTGGGACCATAAAGGATGCGAACCCAACATGATCTGGATATAAGAGGACAGTGTGTCTGTGAGACCTGAGGGAAGGGTCCTCTTCAGTTCTCTCAAGATTGTACAAACACTGCGGGATTAACATTAAGGAGGAACAAATAGGCTGGTATGTAGAATGCATAGTGCTGGAAAGTGATATGGCTATAAAGAAAGCCAGATGAGGCTATGTAGGTATTAAGCCACATATATGAGCTGGTCATGTGCACTTCTAGAAAAAAATATTATGCTCACCTCAGTCTTCCCTTGCCAGGCTCCATCTTTGCTATGTTTGTTTGTTTCCTTCACAGAGCCAATCAAATACCACAATTGTTTATTCATTTGTACATTCTCTTGTTTGCTTCCTCATTTTATTGCTCTCTATCCCACTAGAATCTTAGCTTCATGAAAAAAGGCATCGTCTGCCTTTTGCATTTATCTATCTCTGGGGTCAAGTACAGTTCTTGACACTTGATAGAAATTTGATAAACATCTGTTTTGGGATAATTAGGGGAAATGCATTGTTATGTTGCTTTTTCAGTGCAATACCTGTATTTGCTAATCTGTGGTTCCTAATGTTATATAACCAGTTTATTTTTCCATGTTAAAACATGATAGTGTGAAAGGATAAGGATGAAGAAAGAAAAGAGAAACAATGACTACCTGACAGGTATAACATCTCTTAATATCGCTACAGTAAACTACGGCATCTCTACAGTATTGGCTCACAGAATGTTAAGTGTATATTTTTATCTTCTTTAATTTTAGAAGAGACTAAAAGTGGCACAATTCAAATTTTGAGCATCCCATCTCTGAAAACTTTATGTGAATTTCAAATAGGGGTATGTAATGAATATTTTATAAAACTTGAGTTTAGAACTCTTCAAAGTATCTTCAGAAGAGTCAAACTAGCTTTTTCAAGTAAAACCTAAGCACAAAGCCCTAGGATAATAATCTGCCTAATTACACAGGCTGGTTTTCAGATACTTTAAACATCAAGGGCCAGAAAACACCTGTACTACTACTCCAAGATAATTAAGAAAGCTGTGCATGAATTAGAAAGGTAAATCTCCATGCTAATTGACAGTAGTTGGGCAAACAAAGGCAGCATATTCTTGAGTATGCTGAGGTCCAATGATTATGAGATATTTAACTTAAATGGAATTGCAGATTTGAAAACATAGTCTTAAAATATAAATCTTTCTTATTGACTTGACTTCCTATGACTTATGCTCATGTTTGGGGAATGTTTGGCAACCATTCAAAATAACTGATTTCACGTGAGAGAATACAAGTACCTCTCATACTATAACAAGGACTAGTTTATCTTTTCCCTCCTTTCAAGTCTATTGAGGCAAGTTTCTTTAAGCAAAAAATTGTGTGATGATAACACCTTCAAATAGAGTCATTGTCTGGTCAACTTTGTTCTAGTCTGTGATAATTTGACATTTACATAGCTAATAGCCCTTTCAACGTGCATTGATACTTCCATTAAATTTAATGACTTTAAATCAGTGATGGAAGAAAGAACCACAGAATCTTTGGGAGCAAAGTTACAACTGCTTGCAACTCTTCCTGTTTGTTATCCTTTATTTAAGAACTGTTGCCTGTATAATAAGGGAGTTCTTATCCATCACTGGAGATACCATTCCCCAATAAAAACATTTGAAGCATCCTTCTTTGAACCATTTTCCAAACAACTCTCCCTTTGAGAATGGACGTTATATTAAATTTGAAAATTCAACATTGTATTCTGTTTTCTATTTTTTGAGAATTTTTCCAACATTGAAATTAATTTTGACTTTCTAAAAGTCTTTGTATCTTATTTATATTAATAACTGAGTAATTGCTATTAAAAAATAAAGGTTCAAGCACCTTAACTTCAAAATCCCAATTTGTAAATTCAGTGCATTTTATAGGTTGGTAACTTCAAATACATTTTTTATTTTTAAAAAATACTCTTAATGATTGTTGAGCTTTGCAAATAGTTCACAAAATCACTTAAATTACCATGCCTCCACAATTATTACTAGTATTATTATTTTGAGCTACAGGATCCCAGGAAGAAAGAACAGGAAGTACTTTCTTTACCTCTTGTGTATCAAATTTGGAAGGCATATTTTGCAACATCTAATATTTTATGAAACAATTCTCCAAATTCTAGTGCTCTAGTACTACAATTACTACATAGGTTCCCTAATGGCCGCTCCCTTCACTGACCTAAAGATGGCATACAAATTCTAAGCTAAATAGAAAGTGCTCCATGACCAAAGATCAGAGATGAGGGTTACCTCACTTCTTCAAATTAAAATATCACAACCATATATTTATTCTATATGCCATGTTTCAAAGATGGTCATGATTATAAAGCCAAATTAATCTGTGAATGATGCAAGTTTGAACAATGTTTCTTGAAGAATTTCAAGTAATGATAGAAACTATTTGCAAACAGAGACAGCAAGTAGGTATATCAGCAAAACACTCCTTCTAGGGTACAAAAATTATGTACTTTGGACTTTCATAGTATCTTTGTTTTTTCAAAAAACATGTAATATATTTCTCATTTGTTTTTATGCATTCTGTGTCTCTCTCAATAAAAGACTAGTAAAAAAATGTGCTAATGTAAGTGTTGTTCATTCGGGGATGTTATTTTTCCTTCTCAAGAATGTACTCACTCAGTACACATTACAAATTATTTTAATTCTTTCCACTTGTGGTCAAATTAATAAAAATATGTGTGAATTGAGAAGTTTTACATTCGGCTTCTCTTTTAAAATTTTTCACAACAGCCTTTAAAATTGTCAGAAAATAAATAATAACACATAATGTTGATGGCAATAGACCTGCCCCCAAATGACAGCTGCATAAAGCATGCTCAGAAAAATGCTGTTAGACACACACACACACACACACACACACACACATTTTTTGACAGTGAATTGAATGTTGCATTTAGTTTTATTTAAGTTAATTTACATTAAAATTAGTGATACTGGATTCAGTTACTAGGAGACTTTTGAGTACATTTGGATCAACGCGGGTATATGGATCTACTTTTCCATTCCTCATTTTATGATCAAGTATTTAGCAAATATCATTTTAGAACACAATTTTTATAAAAATTGTTACTGTGATATATGCTTTTTCATACTCAGAAATCTGGTGATATAGGGGCTGGGACTATGGCTCTGTGGTAGAGCACTTGTCTCTAATGTGTGAGGCCCTGGGTTTGATCCTCAGCACTACATAAATAAAATAAAGTTTTTTTTTTTTTAAAGAAATCTGGTGATACACACACACACACACACACACACACACACACACACACACACATTTCAAAACCACTACTTTAAAGACAAAAATAGCAATAAGTTAACTTTGATCCTTATTAATTGCTTGATAATTTACTTCTCCTTAAACTAACCAATTCAGTCTGGTTTTTCAACAACACATTGAAATGCATTTCAAGAGGATACACTTTGCTCTAATTAAACAGAATCACTTTTCTTCCTACAGAATTCTCATGTCCATTGTGGTATTTGCAGCCTTTGTAGCTGATAGACATTTTCTAAGAAAAGTCAGTGCTAGGTTTGTAGAAGTTCATCATGAAAACTGCCTTAAAAAACACACAAATGCTGGGTCTTTCCACGAGATGAGAACTCAGCACCTCATCTTTCAAAAACACCCAGATTATGACAAACTCTTGCAAAATTCCATGAAGATTTTCTAAGTGGCTACTCCCTCAATAATGGCATTACAAACACACACACATACACACACATATGTAGATATAATCTCTATACTATGCAGACTACAGAGAATATTATTCTGAGGAACTTACTTGTGCTGATATGATCAGATTTGCTGCTCTTTGGGGCTGGCCTCTCACACTGTGTGCCTGACCAGTTGGTGGAGCATCTACAAAGATCCAAACAACAATAACAACAAATTAGTAAATAAAAAAAAAACCAGAACCCTGTTAATATAGAAACTGCAAATGAAATGATATAGCAGTCACTCATCACAAATTAATAAATATTGGGTGGAGATTCCTGCATATTGTCAGTATGCTGAGGGTAAGTCTTTTGGGGCATCATTTGTTGAAAGACCTTTTAAAATTTAGATTTATAGCCATTTTTCTTCATTGTTCAACTTAAAATGGCACTCTTAATAGCAATGTTGAAGTCATGGAAATTAATAATTTCTGAATATTGCAAGTAGTCACTTAGAAAAATTGTGTCTGTATTATAAGCAAATCCTTCTTTATAAGTTTCCATGATTTGTTTTTCTGGTTATCTAAAGCCCAAAGTGGAGATAACTACTCTGTTCTCAGAATTCAGGTTACAGAATATTTTTCCTAAACAGAAATAGGAAATTATAGTGCCTTTCCTTTTAAATCATACTTCTATTAGTATGAAGCCAAGAGAATCTGTTCAGGTTTTTATTGACAAAAGTAGTTTTCCCCACATAGGTACCATGACACTATTATAAAAAGTCTAGTAGAGGATACAAATAATAGTCCTGATAAAAATGCATTCTTTAAACATAAATCACAATTATATAATTAGGTAGTTGCATCAAAATAAATGCTGGAACAGTTTTAGTTGTGCTTGAACAATGCCTATTGGCTAACACAGATGCCTCTATGAATCTGTCAGAGGAAATCCACAGAGAAACAATTTAATTGGCCTCACTTCTTATTTAAAATGACTGTCAAATGCTACCATATCCAGAATAGTTGTACACAATAAAAGAACAACTTCCAGAACCATTTCAAGTGGGTATTTCTGGGCACAGTGGGCCAAACTAAATAACTGCAATTTCAAGGTTTCTGTCAATTCTGTCTCAGCCAATTCAGATAGTTGAAGCTATTTTCTGAACTAGGTTTCTATTATGCCATGTGCATTATTTGTGATTTTTGTAAAAGCAGTATTGGCTGTCATAAAACATGGGTAAATTCCATAAAATCATCATACTGACAAACTCAAATCATGGACACAAAAATTTGTTTTAAAAAAGCATGTATTACCTTCAGCATAATTGACAAGAAGATCCTGTCCAAAGTATAGTTATTTGATTAATAATGATAAAATATAAAACTATGAGCATGGAGAATGATTTAAATGAAAATTAATATTATTATTTATATTATTATTCAGGCCATCACTCATGCATTAGTCCAAATTTTTGTTCAGTTACCTCATAAAAAGCTTATATATTATATAATTTTCTAATATCACAATTATGAAAAAACACACTAAAACAGTTAAATAAATTTTAATTCCTGGGTCTATTATACTGTCTATATCATTGAAGTGGGTTAGTGTAATGAGCATATTTTCATATAAGTAGGATAAAGTGAACAATTAATAAAATATTTGAATATTTTTTTTATTTGTGTTTTTGTTGTTGTTGTTGTAGGCAAGTGATCTAGAAAAAAATATTCCAGTTCTTCACAGATTCTAATTTTTGACAGTCCACAGATAATTCAAAGTAAGATGTTTAGGAATATTTTATAAACATGTTCTTGGAATAAATTCTGATGATTGTAAAATTCTTTTGGTTTTATATAGCTTTACATCTGTCAAATCTTCCTAACAGACCAATGAAAATGTTATATATGCTCCAATGAAAAAATAACAGTGATTACTCAGTAATTTAATTATATGGCTATTGTATATAAATCTACACACAATTATATACTTATTTATTAAAATACCAAAATTTTTCTCTATACATTACCTCATTAAAAAAAAAAAAAAAAAAAAAAAAAAAAAAAGCTCACGTAAACTGGGATTCGTCTTAAAGAAATGACCTGAGAAATTTCTTTTGGTGATACTACAGATAAAATAAGAACCTCTGGGCTGGGATTGTGACCTAGTGGTCGAGCACTTGCCTAGCATGTGTGTGGTACTGGGTTCGATTCTCAGCACTGCATATGAATAAATTAATAAAATAAAGGTCCATCAACAATTCAAAAATATTTTAAAAATAATAAAGAACCTCTGGGGCTCATCATTACACTGACAGGCTTTGAAATTAGAAGGTAGAATTGCTTAGGAAATGGAGGATTAAATGCTACTTGATCCAATTTTGTTCTAACTTGACTATCATGTATTTTAAATACTTTGTAAAATTATAAAAAAAATATGCTTCTAGAACTAGATACTGGCAAAGAGGGATTATTAAATAAAGAGAGTAGGATAGTGTGATTCTTGTTCTATATTCTGGAATTATTTAAGTAGGATAGATAGTATTTATCAACAATATAGTATGATTTCCTAATTTATCTGTGGCTTGGAACCCAGTGTTTATGATATATAAAAAGAAGACACCTTCTAGTGGTCTCAAATCTCTGTTTTAAATTATGGGAGTGCATTTAAATTCCCAATCTTCAGGGAATGTTTTACTTATTTCATACTGGAAATAATTCTTGGAGACTGCACTGGGGAAATAATTAATTTTAATAGTTATACATCTTAATCAGCTGATGATCACCTTGCAATTCTCCCTCTACTACTTATAAAATGTTTTATGACCAAAGATAAAATAAGATATGTTCCACTGTTCTGCATTTGTTCCAGTCTTAAAAAATAATCACTTTTGAGATATTAAATCAAATAGAAATCATTATTCTTATTTCCTACCTGACAAAATTACAACTTAAAGCATTTGCTGCTCCACAAGTTTTTCTTCCAATGGTTGATTTAAGACCAAGTATTTTTACCATCTTTATAGAAATTCATAAATCTTCATATCTAAGTAGACTACAATGATCAAAGCCATTAATGGCATAGCATTTAAGAAATGGAATGTGTGCAGATCATCAAAATTTCCTGTCCAATTCCTCACTGAATTATTTGCATAATCATGCTCACTATAATTTCTCTGGCATTTGCTCTCTCATTTTCATTATTCCTCAAGAAAAATTCATAGTGCATGCTCTGGTCATCTTTCAACCTGACCTGTTGCAATCCATTGCTCCCTGTAACTCATCTAACTCACCTAGAAACATTTACCTATAAGTTAGTTCTGCATGGCTTTCCCCCCAAATCCTTCAGTTTAGGGTGTTTGATGGTGTTTGCAATCATCACAAACACATGCATATTATTCATTTTAAAAATATTTGACAGTTGTTTCCTGATTCCCTTTAGCTTAAAAAATGAAAATAAGATTAATCCTCTCACAAAAGCAGTCTGATTTTTTATAATTTCATGAATTTTAACTAAATAATTTTGGATCAGATCCAGATTCTCACTTATTTAGTCAAACAATCATTTGTCCTTCTTCTTTATACTGTCATCTAGCTGTACTGCTCCTAGCAGCTTTGTGTAGCAACTTGGTTTCCTGATGAATGGTTATTGACGTAGCATTATGTGACTTCTTTCTTCTTGCCTAGGCTATAGACATTGAGCAAAAAGATTATTTACTGCTCCATTGCGTTATGCTTCTAATTCCACAATAATTGTGTATATAAAATGCTCTCAATTACAATATATCTTGTGGCATTTGCTTTATGTTCTAGACTAGAATAATAATCATCAAATTGAAAATTTTGTTAAAAGTTCATATTCTGGGGTCTCACACATGAGTTCAGTAAGCATATTGAAATTGTGGTCAAGAATTCATATTATACAGAGGTAAACTTATGCATTAAGTCACAAAGTACACTTTAAGAAATACTTGACATAAATACTATACTCCCCCATATTTTGTACTTATACCAAATATTATTCTATTTTAATTTTCAATATGAGAAAAATAATATGTAGGCCAACATGATTGTTCAAAAGATTAAATAACCAAGCTAGAAGTTCTTTAGACAGTATCTGGCAAACTAAATGGTTTATTTAGTTATTTATTTATTATACTTAATTCTCATCTGAATGTCACTATATAAAATACATAGTTAATTTGTCATGTCCTTTACAGTTTTTATGATTATTATAAAGCTAGTGTATTTTTGTTTCAATTATAATTTTCTGTAACTTACAAGTACACTGTGTGTAAAGGTAATAGTACAAAATATTACAAGAAAGCACCATAAACACTTTTAGAATATCAAAATAAGTTTGGCTTATCTAAGGGAATAAAATATATAATTTTAAAATGGAAGTTATTATGTTTAATAGCACAAATATAAGGCATATAATTAATGTGTCCAAAATAATGATAGCCCTGAAGTAGTACAGTGATAATTACAGAGAACTGAAATCAGATGCAAAATACTGAATATGTACTAAAATCTTTAGATATTATCTTTCATAGTAAAAATGACTAATTTATATCAACTGATTCTGTCATGTTGCAGAAATGTTGTCTAGAGTCAACCCAGTTTGGGAGGACTTCTAAACAAAATAATGAGAATAATATCTGCTTTCTTTTTTCATCAAATTTAAAGGTCATGGAACTCTTCTGACCACAGTGAAATTCAAAGGTGAATCTTAAAGCAATTTTAAATTGAATTTTTCCTCTTATATATATGTGTGTGAGGTTGCCCTTATTAACCATGATGATAGAAGCACTCTAAAAGAAAAATCTTTTAATATACCCTTTTCTGTCTTCACATAAGAAAAAAAAAATGACACAAAGGGATTTAGAAGCCTTAGGAATATGGTGCATGTTGTCATTCATATTTCAATGCTTCCAAATCTCATTGAAAAAAAAATTTAAATATGATAACTTATTATGCTTTACAAGATTCATTCAAAAACATTTCAAATAGTGAAAGAATATTAGAAGAACAGTCAGTTAAAATCTTAGATTCAATTAACATTTGCTGAACTTTGAGCCATATTCTAGGGTGGGTACTTTCATATAATAATACACCTATATTCAAGAATAACCCTATATGAAGGAATTTGTCCACCATATAAAATGAGGAAGTAAGTGCATGTTCAATTAATTTATGTAAACAAGTAACACTGATAAGTGGTAGGAAAAAAATGTGAGGTTATATCACGATCCTTTTAATTCAATGTAGGAGTAGGAAGACATGATTTCTTTTATTATTTCTTCCAGGATAGTATGAGGTTTTTAATAGAGGAGTCAAAATATTACTTATTTGAATGCAAATACAATATGTTTTTGAGTAGTGAAATTTTAGGAATTAGAACATTGGCCCAAACCTGTGATACTGCAATGCCCAGTAATCTGCCTCTGGCAGTGGCTTCGAGGGATATATTATTGAAAGGTGTTAATATCTTTCTAGATATTAACTGCTTATTTTTTGAGTGATTCCAAGATACTATTAGCATCCATGATACTAATATATATTTAAAGATCCATCATTTGTAAAGTTATCTAAAATGTAAAAAGAAGTATAACCCTTATGATAACTCAGTGAATTGCCACAGTTTACATATCTCTTAGAGTTGATTTTTTAAAATAAACTGCTTGGTGCTATAATTACTACTTATTCAGAACTATTCTTAACCCAAATTTGACTGTTACTTTTCCCATGGCTTGGCATTACTCTGAATTGTTTTATTCAACGAGCCAATATATATCTTAAGTTTATTTATATAGTGATGTATGAGTGCACTTGATTCAATTATATAATTATGTATTATAGTAGCTAATTTTAAAATAATAGATTGCATCTTTAAGTGTTAAATAGTACTGACAGGATTAAGGCAAATTCTTCCTGGGTTAATATAATAATAAGATTTGGTCAGAAACTTCCTGATTTCAGAGAAGTAAAATGTGGCAAAGTATAAAAAGGTAATGACTCATACAATAAACTCTTACCAATGATTTTTTTTAAGAAAGATAAATATTAATGAGACATTTCAATTGAGGTAGCCATCAAAGAAATAAAATAGATTAAATAGATTTTTCAGAAGTAAGGCAAAATATTATAGAAAGAATAAAATGTGGTTTACCAAGAAATTATCCATAAATTTGTTAAGCTAAAAATGTTTAAGCATAGAATTCTTTGCAGTCCACTTGTTTGGCAGTGACCACTAACATTAAATGATAACTGAATAAATAAAAAAGACATGAAATCCCTAACAATGGAAAACTTTTACCATTGAGATATCATGCAGGAAAATCTATTGAAAGCAGATCAGAAAGATATTTTTAGAACAAGTAGGCTAATTCTACTTAAATGAATACATTACATGCATCAACTAAAATGAGAAAGGAACAATAATAAAATTAATATTAACTAATATGGTGGATATAATTGAAGACATAAAAGTAGGCCATTACATTAGAAACAGTGGTTACAATTACATAGCTAAGGTGGGAAGAAAAACTGAAAATATGCAGCAACAGCAGTGGAGATCTCCCAAGGTGAATGTCTAATTCCAACATTGATTTTGGGGAGGGAAAATTTTGGTGCTCAGTGATAAAGCAAGTAGCTTGCTATCTGAATATTATATATTTAGCACAATGTAAGAGTAAGCAATAAATAATTTTTCTATGAAAAATCAAAAGGCCTTTCTTAATTCTTTTAATGTCCAGGGTGTGAGTTATGATACCTGAAATTATTAGGGAATGTGTCGCTTATCCAACTACAGTTATTAAATATTATGCAAGATGTGTTGATCTTATACATGAGTATGTTGGGATGTCAAGAGACCTTATTACAAAGCTTTGAGAGTAAAATGTCACAATAAATAAAACATATAACTCTACTTCTATAAAAGTATTCAATTCATTTTTTTTTTCTTGGTACCAGGGATTGAACTTAGGAGCACTCCATCACTGGGCCACATCCCCAGCCCTTTTTTTGTATTTTATTAGAGACAAGGTCTCACCGAGTTGCTAAATGCCTTGCCATTGCAGAGACTGGCTTTGAACTCGCAATCCTCCTGCCTCAGCCTCCCAAGTGCTAGGATTACAGGCATGCACCACCACAGCCGGCTCAATTCACTTTTAATGACAGTGCCATTATTTTTTTTAGTGACAGATATTAGTTATTTGTTTAATTCAATGTACAAATGTCTATCACTCTTTTGCTACTTCAGCACATACCTTCTTCTAATCACAAGATTTCTTGATGATCCCTACATATCTACCAAAAGGTAATATCAAAGATTTCCAGACTGATTTGTGATTGATAAAGGGACCTGTGTTAGTATAAGTTTCAACTTCCCAATGAGAACCATTTAGTCATAAACATGATGCAAGAATTGCACCTTCAAATGAGTTTTTTTTTTTTTTTTTAATTTTGAGATAAGGTCTCAGTAAATTGCTTAGGCCGTTGCTTAGTTGCTGAGGCTGGCTTTGAACATGCAATCCTCCTGCCTCAGCTTCCCAAGTCACTGGGATTACAGGTATGTGCAACCACACTATGCCAAAAGGTTTTTTTCAATGATTTTAATTGCCTAAAAAATTGAAGCAATCTAAAACAATAAAAAATTGTGTATACATACATATGTATTTATTTCTCTATTTTTCTTCATATACATATACACATACATATGTGGTAGATCAAGATAAAATAAGCAAGATTTGCTACTAACTTAATTTGAATAATAATATATGAGAGATAACAATATGAATTAATAAATTTAACAGATTGGTCCATCCTACAGACTTGTAAATTAATCACAAAACACTCACTAGAAGCCGGACACGGTGGCGCACGCCTGTAATCGCAGCACTTGGAAGGCTGAGACAGGAGGATCGTGAGTTCAAAGCCAGCCTCAACAATGGTGAGGCACTTAGCAACTCAGTGAGACCCTGTCTCTAATAAAACACAAAAAAGGGCTGGGGATGTGGCCCAGTGGTCGAGTGCCCCTGAGTTCAATCCCTGGTACCAAAAAAAAAAAAAAAAAAAAAAAAAAAAAAAAAAAACACTCACTAGATTTAACATTTAGAGGAACATGCTAAGACAGACACATATTAAAGCTTATGACAAAAAATCCTCATTAAAACACATTTATTTCTAATCCAAGTGTTGGACTGCCTTTCTTAGATTCAGGAAGAGAGGGTTTATGTGGGTCTAAAAATTGATTCACAAAATAGAGATGAATTTCTTAAATAAATCCAAAGTTCTATAAAATATTTCAGTGGTATTTTACAAGAGAAAAAAATTGCAATGAATAGCACTACATATTTGATCAACAATCACAAATACCCAGAATTTTATCTTTCTGTGTTTCTCTATATATGCATTTATAAATGTGTACTTAACTATGACTTACTTAAATGTAGAGATTATCTATTATTTATCTGTGGAGTTTTTCATTTTTAACAGTATCCAATACATAGTACACACACACAAACACACACACACACACACACACACACACTATATATGCTAAATAAATAAATAAATATATATATATATATATATATACACACACATATATATATATATGCCATGTTGAGAAATGAATGAATGAATACATGAAGGTGTGGAAGAGGCATATTTGAACACATATGAATATACATACATACATACAAAAGTGTCATATAAATGTGCTATGCCCTAGTCTGTCAAGCATGTTAGATTCTGGGCAGGGAGGCAGCAGCACCTCTCAGGTAGGAGGCCACACCCCCTGGTACCTTGAGAAAAGACTACACCTCCCAGGTGCCTCAGGTGCCCTGCCACCCGCTTTTGACCTCTGGCAGCCTATGGGGACAAGGACTTGCTCCAGGGGTCCCTCTGATCACCACTTTGCTATTTAAGCCTGCTCCGGACTGAAACCGCTCTCTTCTTGTCCTGCCCCTCCTTCTTCCCCTTTCCCTTTGCCCTTACCTCCCTACGCTTCCACGTGGCACCCTAATAAACCCCTTTTATCAAAACGCCGTTCCTGGCATGGCTTATATTTTTCTAATAAAGTGTATATAGAAATATTCATAGGAAGCCAGGTGCACCCGTAATCCCAGCACTTGGGAGGCTGAGCAGGAGGATCCTGAGTGCAAAGCCAGCCTCAGCAAGGGCGAGGCACTTAGCAACTCAGTGAGACCCTGTCTCTAATAAAATACAAAAAAGGGCTGGGGATGTGGCCCAGTGGTAGAATGCCCGAGTTCAATCTCTGGTACCAAAATAAATAAATAAATAAATAAGAAATATTCATAGGAATATGCTTGCAGCTGCTTACCAATAAAGGATTTCTTTATAAAAGGGAGGTTAATATACTATGGGAAGTATTTTACATGTAAGAATAATAAATTCTTTTAAATTTTATTCCTTTTTCTTTCATTAATTAAGTTATTCATTAATTATTCTAGCAATTTTGGCATAAATAAATTCTTCTCATTCAGTGACATAAATTGTGTCCCATTCAGTTCTGGTCACAGGAGGCAGTAATTTAGGAAACATTTTTTAACGACAAAAAAAAAAAAAAAAAATCAAGTTCTAAAATTGTTTGCCTATAAATCTTTTGATATGGAAACCAGTTTTATATATAAAAGAAGTCCAAAATTTAATTTAATTCCATCAATTAATTTAAATAATTGTCTTAATTAAAGTGCCACTATGTTTGACCCATATAGAATGTGTGAGTTTTAGAATTAAGTCCTGATTGAAATCCAGGCTCTTCTCTTCAAAAATGATCTTCAAACAACTCATACCATTTCAGGTTTCTCAGTTTCAATATTATACAGGAAAACAAAATTTCCTTTTAGTCATGTATTGCCCACAAATATAATCTTTTTTTCTCTTTACATTTTATACTTTTTTTCCTATTTTCCATTGTTACTTTCCTATTTTATGTGGTTTTCTTTCACTATGTCATATATATCTTTTTCTACTTCTTTCCTTTCTCTTATATTTTTCTCTTTTGTAAAGCAAGTTGAAAATTTTAAATCCAAAATAGTTTTTAATACATTGATTTTTATAATACACATAAATTTGCATGTCATCAGAGTTTGATATAAGTAAATAAATATTATTTAATATTAGGAATCTTAAGTGTAAAGATTATAGTTGGAATACTAACATCAGGACAAATTATAATTTTTGGTTTGCATTTCTAATGGAGGAAACATTAGGCTAAGTTTCTCTACTCTTTTAACATGATGACTCTTTCTGCTACAATACTAGTGCAAAAAAGGAGAAATAAAATATTTCCCTAATTGATGACATTATAAGAATTTTTCCCCCCTGGGAATGAATCCAGGGGCACTTAACGACAGAGCCACATTCCTAGCCATTTTTTGTATATATTTAGAGACAGGGTCTCACTGAGTTACATAGGGCCTTGATAAGTTGTTGAGGCTGGCTCTGAACTTGCAATGCTCCTGCCTCAGCCTCTGGAGTCATTGGGATTGCAGATGTGTATAAGGAATCCTTAAATGAATATGGCTGGTTAAACATACGAGTCTAATCTTCTTGTGAGAACTATACAAAGTAAAGTTGGATCAAGTGTGAGGTTAATTGTTGATTGACCCAATTTTATTTACCTAATCAAACATGAAACATAAGTAAGAAATAAACACTGTTATTAATATCTGAAATTTCTTATTGTGTGTTAAAACAGTAAAATCTAGGGAAAAATGCTCTAAAAGAAAAAAGAGTGGTTAGAGAATTAACAGTTACACAAAGGAAAATCATGTGTCATTGTTATTATGCTTGGTTTTTTTGGTTATTGTATTGATTGTTTATAGTTGCACTGTGTTTTGACTAGTATAGTTTTACTCTGTTTAGTTTCTTTATCTATTGAGCTACTGACTATATGAAAATCCAAGAGTATGTCTCAAATCATGGGAAATTAATATAACTACATCAAAATTGCATGTAACCACTACCAGTATACAGTTTCCAAAATTAACTTTACCTTTGACAAAGGTATAAAAGCATAAGTTATACATATTAATGACATAATGTGTTATTTCAGTACATGCATATATTATGTAATTGTTACATCAGGTTAAACAGAAATCTCCTCAAGCATTCATCATTTCTTGATGGGGAAAACTTTCAAAGTCCTATCTTCTAGGTTTTTGCAATGTATAGCACATTATTGTTATCTATAATATGTGTCATAATTGGTTTTTACCGAGCAGTGCCACTTGTACTCTCAAAGCACAAACTGGAGTTTAAATTTCAACAGATAAATATGATATCTCTGCTCCTTTTCCCCCCCATGGCATGATAGTATGGCAAAAACCAGAACAAGCTACAACCTGTTATCTGGGATTGTGAAGGATAGATATCGATGTGACATTTTTTCTTGGCTCTTACTGCTCCAAAAGACATGCACATTTCATATTTTCTGCTTTGAAAATATACCAAGGGGCAGAAAGCAAATAAGGGACATGCAATGACCTGACTCTTGAAATGTGGACACCACAGGCTGCTAAAGTTGAATTGCTCAAGACTCCTGCTGAAAACTTGCTATCTGTTTGAAATCACTCATGACAGTCTCCTCAGACTCTTCTCAACTGTGCTGTATGGGGCCACAAGGTCGCTGGTCCACGTGTAGGAGTGCTAGTCAGCCTGACAGCGGGACCAGTGAAGAGCATATCCTGCAGTCTCCTTTCTGTAAGACCCATATTTTGAGAAATCAAGGTCTTAATTAGCCATCCCAATATAGCAAATAAATTCTACGTTTTAAAATTTGTGACAAGAGCAGAACTCATTATCTTCCTTCTAAAGGCTTAACAATGGTTTCTCTGCTACCTGTTCATTTCCTTTTCTATTTTTCACCCTAAGGACTTAGAAAACATGCTGAACTTTTAGTAAAATAATTAGATTAAGATAGTCACAAATCCAAATAAAATGACAAAGTGTCCAATTCAGATTACTCTTTCAGTGACTTTCTCTTCCATACTTGCCCATCCATTGTCCTTCTGCATTTTAGCAATCTACTCTGAAACTGTTTATAAAGCTAGTTTCTGTGCATGTTTAAAGTCACTGATGGTGACACCAGGCCCATTCTTTCTCTGTTCTCTCAATATAATCTGAATCAGGCTTTATTAATTATAGTTTCCCTTCTAGTCAGTATTGCTGTCACCGTCTTTGCACTGCTAACCTTTTCTTTGTGGTACAGGAGATGGAACCCAGAGGTGCTCTACCACTCAACTAAACCCTAGCCCTTTTAGATTTTTATTGTGAGAGAGAGTCATGCTAAATTGTCCAGGGTGGCCTCAAACTTGAGATTGGCATGTCTCACTCAGCCTTATGAATCAGCAATTTTACAGGTACGCACTACTGGGCCTAGCTCTGCTGATCTTCTTCTTCTTCTTTTTTTTTTTTTAAATGAATTTAACCTTTATTTTATTTATGTATTTATTTTTATGTGGTGCTAAGGATTGAACCCAGGGCCTCACCCATGCTAGGCAAGTGCTTTACCACTGAGCCACAACCCCAGCCCCTTGCTGATCTTCTTTTAAATATAAAACATTACCTTGTTTTCACTAGCAATAACTTTTTTTAAAGTCTCATTTTATTTTTCACCTTCAGATATCTAAAATTTCAAATTATAGTAGGTTCTTATCATTTCATGACTGATCTATTGCAATGACCTCAAGATTTTATTTTTTAAAATTCTATTTACTATGTTGAAGACAATATTCTTTGTAATTTATATATATATATATATATATATATATTATGTTTTTTTAATTATCAAAACACACTTAGGAGATAGAAATATAAAGTTGAGAAAAAGAGGCACAGAGGACAAAAAATGAACAAAAACTACAATCTTGAGGCAGTAAGTCCTATATACTCTTTTTGTTTGTGCCAGAGCCATTTTTATTTTTGAACATTCTTTGTCATCTTTTATATTATAAATAGGAATTCATTATAAAGCATATAAAATAAAATCTGTTATAAAATAACAGATCATCATGTCAGAAAGACCTTTCTAAAACATGTGGTGGTGGTAGGTCATATTTCAGGTGTTACCAGTTTTCCTCCAGTGCTTGTAGAATGAATTTCAAACTCCTAGCTAAGTATGTCATGTTCCTGGGAATTATTTCATGGTTTAACCATTGCCCAGCACTCCTCCACAAGTACCAGTTGTAATACACAAATCCCCAAAGCACCTGCCCTATTTCCTCTTAACTCATTTCTTTCCTCAGACAGACAGAAGGCCTCAAGGGAAGGAGCTATCCTCAACTTTCCTCTTACTCTTCAGTAATAGGGAAAATTCCAAAGTAAAGACAACAAATGAGAAACAAAAGGCAAGGAGAAGATATGACAGAATGAATCAATTAACTTTTCTTAATAACATCATGTACTATCTATCAAATTCTTCATTTTTAGAAGTTAATGTACATTCCAGAACATTCAGGAAATACCCTACTATAGTTTTAGAAGATATCATAAAGATGGTAAAGTAGATCAAAAGTCATGGTAAAATAAATTATTTTTCTACTTTCGTCTGGCTCTTCATTCTGCAAAAATTTATTATCCAGTATTATGAATTGTAAAGCATGCTACTGTTATATATACAACAACATTGAATAAAAATAAATAAATAAAGATATTAAAAAGAAGAGGTGCTGTTACAAAGATGGAACGATTATTATAACATAGGCCACCCTATATCATAATGCAATAGAAACATCGTGGCCTTGGATGTAGAACAACATTAATTAAGCACATAATACATGCAGAAAGCATTCTTGTGGTTAAAATGAAATAGATAAGTCAGATACTGCCTTCTGCTTGAAGGAATTTATAATCTACTGTATAGAAATAGACGTATGGTTTTAAAAGGCCATTGAGTAAAACAGGCAGCATTCCCAGGCCAATTTCATAGAAATATGTTTCATATACAAAGCCTATATGCTGAGGAGAGGTCAATTCCCACCATAAAATACAGAATGCCATAGAGCAGTATGAGAGATATAAACACACACAGACACACACACAGAGGATAAGATGAAAAGGACAACTTTGTGGAAATGGACATTTAAAACACTAAACAAAAACCAAATGCCCATATAAAAAAATCTAACTATTGCAAGAAATGAAGGGAAAAAAAAGGAATATGTAGGGAAAATGTTCACAAGTTATTTTTGGCTTTTGTTTGAAATAAGCAAGTAGAACATAAAAACTAACAGTGCTGTCTTGTTTTGACCACATTGAGAATTGTTCTTGCTATAGGCAAGAAGCAATGACATATATTATAAGAAGTATCCTGGAGTCTAGCCATATTGTCATTTAAAAAATAGAGAGTGCCTAAGTTGATATGATTTCCAAAGCAATGTAACATTTGAGTTAGGACTTCCTCCGGGTTTTACTTTTTTAGAGAATTCAAATAATTTTAGAAACTGATTTTTCTTCTGTTTTTGAAATAATACAAATTAGGCAGAAAATTATATTTATAAAATCAGCATTACCCAAATCCTATCAACATATACCATTGATGCCCTTTTGATGTACTTTAAGACTTTACCCTGTGTATGTATGTATTATACACAGACGTGTACATCTGCATGTATGTTACATACAGTAACGTATATTTGTATATGCTTTTCATAAATTGTGTCATGCTATGCATTTACATATTTTTAGCCAAAAATTAGATGTGATGCTTATTCCTACTTGTGTACATAAATATTTGTTTATGAATGGATATGGAAAAGGAACATTGGCAGTGTTTTGTTTTGTTTTGTTTTGTTTTTCATTTCCAAAGGCAATATATAACTAGGTGAGGTGGTGCATGCCTCTAATCCCAGGCTGAGGCAGGAGTATTGCAAGTTTGAGGCTGACTTTGGCAAGTTAGTGAGACCCTGTCTCAAAATAAAATTAAATAAACAGTTGTAAATATAGTGCGGTGGCAGGGTACCCCTGGGTTAAATCCCCAGTAACACAAAAAAATAAAAGGTAGTATCTAAATAAATCAAGGGACAGGCCTTTATTCTCTCCTGATATTAGGCACAGATAGGATATTTGTATACCTAGACATAGTCTGGTATATTGCTTTGAAGTATCAGGTAAATAGGTCATACAGCCATACATAAATATTAAATAGAAATATTTGTTTATGAGAAGAATTTTTTGATGCATCCCTCAGTTGCGCCATAATGTGTTAATAATTGTTTTGATGTTATAATTTATTTTTGCTGCTAGTGGGAATTTCTGCCTTTTCAGTGTCCTCATATGTGTTTTGGAGGAATTCTGGAAGAATTTGTGTCTGGGCTGTTACTTTCACCCAATTTTAAGCCAGTTTCTAGACAAAATCCCAATAGGATTCACATTAAACACAATGTCATTCATAGTTTTGCAGTGTATTAGTGAACAATCAGTCCAAACCCACTACTTTACACACAAGGGAAATGTGACACAAACAACATAAGTTGTCAAATGAAATAGCTAGTTAGAATTGTAAAGTCTAGGACTTTGAACCCCATATTTCCAATTCTAAATGTGAGGTATAGCAAACTGAGATTATACCAAAGATATTATGTATTCAAGATTTTTTCCTTAGAAAAAATAGTAAAAAAATAAACAAACTCTTTATTGAATAATTTAGTTTTGTCCAGTGGTCCCAGTCAGTAGAGCTCTTGATAACTATTCAGAATAAAACTATGTAATTATAAACATTAACAATTACATACATCTAACATAAAGAATAATGTTCATAATGTAAGGTAAATAAACAAAAGATTATGTATAATACAACCTCATTTAATCATACAACACTCTAAAAAAGAATATCTATAAAAATAAACTGAATAAGAAATAAAATAATAGGGGCTACTATTGACAAACTTATTATTTTATAACAACAGAATTATAGATATGTTACCTCTAAAATATCTTTGGTCTAATAAAATTAAAAAATGAAAAATAAATGGTCTAGGGATATAGCTCAGTTGGTACAGTGCTTGCTTTGCATGCACAAGGTCCTGGGTTCAATCCCCAACACAATAATAATAATAATAATAATAATAATAATAATAATAAAAATGAAAAAAATGTACTTAACATTCAATTTGAGAAGTTTTTTTTATTTTAGTTTGTGAATGAATGCTTTAGATTATTCTCTACCTGTCCATCCAAATGGAGAAAGTGTTGACTTAGTTGTCTTTAGGTATACAGAGAACCTTAAATGATTTTGCAAAATAATTAATGTTAGGAAAAAATAAAGCATGTACAAAAGCAAATATGGATTTTCAAATCTTTGCTACTCTTTACTACAACGTTTTAATCTCAGACAAGAGCTGCTTTCAAAACATAGAAGCTTAAAGTTTGAGATATCCAAGAATACTTAAACAATTTACCTAACAAAAAATACATATCACAGAGTGACACCACCAAGGTTTAAAAATAAAAGCTTGTTATAAGTCTGTAATTATTATACTGGTCAAATTCAAGCAGAAATAAAGGACTTATTAATGGCACTAAATGACCATTATCAGTCTCATTTGTCCCCACACAGAATTTCTTTCATCTAGAATTTTTTACATGTACATCATCTTGAAGGAGAGGAAACTAAGACTTAGAAAGTCTAATAGGCCATAGCAATATTATCTAGAGAAATGAATACATAAATCCAACTAATTCTAGCTCCAAAAACTATATTCTTTCCACTCACTGTATCTTGCAGAATCAACAGAGCTTCTTTACTATCTTTCTCACCCTTGAGAGTAAAGACACTAACCAGTAAATGGTTCCCTCTAGGGTTGTCAGTATAGGTTACAGTTGGGAACAGAATAAGAATTTAAATTTGCATTTGGAAATCCAGAGAAAATGAGATAGATGTCTTGAGAGGAAGAGGCCCTGATCTTCTCAATATCCTCTGTGACATCTCTTCATGAGCACCCAAGGACTGGTGATTAGTGCCCAGTGGCAGTTATTAGCACATTTGAATATCTCTCTGGATTTCAGCAGAATGAATACTATACTTCTGAGGATATATAACCAAGAGGACATGATGCACATTTGGGAAATCCAAGGAAAATATCAATTATTTTCTTAATAGAGTGACTACCAAGGGATTCTTGAGTCAAAATGGTGACTATATTTCCTTGCTAGGTGACATAACAAAGTACCACATAGAGATAATTTTTAATAACAGAAATATATTTTTCCATGTTTTGGTGGCTATAAATCTGAGATCATTGTTGACAGGTTTAGTATCTTCTGCTGTTGCTCTCTTTGGCTTATAAATGGCAGTCTTCCTATGTCCTCCCTCGATCTTCCCTGTGTCTGTGCCCTAATCTCTTCTTCTAAGGACACTAGTCCAAGTGGGTAGGTCCAATCTTAAGCAATCATTTAACTTCAAAAAGTCCCTTCTCCAAATGTGGTTACATTCTGAGGCGGTTAGAGTGTCAACATGTGAACCTACCTGGTACATTGTTCAGCCCATATTTTTAACACTCTGGCCAATAAAAATCCATGTCCTTCTTACATGCAAAATATATTTACCCAATCATAATATACCCTGAATTCATATCCCATTCTAAAAGGGAGAGATTGGGAAGAAGGAAGAATCTTAGGTCTCAAGTAATTGTACAACTTGTCAGGGAAAATTCATTGTGTTATAAGGTTTGAGGATAATCTTTGGCTCATGCTCTGTTCTCTGGCCCAGAAGAATGGCTTCCCTACTGTCTGGGTCTCTTGAATGATGTCCATCATCCCCTCAACTAGAGGTACCAGCTCCATTTCTGAGGCCTTGAATAGCAGCTCTTGGATAAAGCTCTACCCTCTTGACTGGAGGCTTCAGCCACACCCACCAGAATTGAGGAGTTGGCTGGCTTTATTGCCACTCAGGTAGCAATGGCAGACATGTTGACCTCTGAACCACCTTTACAATTATATTTTTCCTTTTCATGAAGGATAATACACATTTGCAGCTGAATAGACCTTTTGGCCCATTCTATGTTCTCCTAGAAGTGAAGCAACCTTCCTATCTCTATTCCATTCAGTCTGTGCTGGCACCATTTATGCTGTGAGATGACTGTTTGGATCCTGGAGTCATACCCGTATTCTCTTCACAGTAAATTATTGTTCAGCCTCACCTTTATTATCCTCTCCAGAATATGTTTTCTCTCCCTACCCACTGTTTCTCCTCTCTTTTCAAAATGAATGTCTTGAGAATTTTCCCAGTCTTCAAGTTCTGGTTTATTTTTGCCTAACAGTTCTTTCAATTTCCCTCTCTTCTTTCACATTTTACTGTAAGTATCAAAAAGAAATCAGGGCATACCTTCATCAGTTTGCTGAGAAAGTTTAGCTAAATATCAAGTTAATCACTTGCAAATTCTAATTTCCACAAAGCATTAGATCACAGTTCAGGCTAGAATTTTGTCCCTTATAATAAGTATTGCATTTTCTTCAGTTTCCAGTTACACATGATTTAGTTCCCTCTGACATATCACCAGAAGCACCTTGAAATTCCATATTTCTACAAATAGCCTCTTCAAGGCCATCTGAGCTTTTTCTTACAGTTGTTTTAATAGAGATGAAACCTAGAAGTACTCTACCACTGAACTACATCCCAAGTCCTTTGTAGTTTTAGTTTGATAAGTTGCTCAGGTTGGCCTTGAATTGGAGATCCTCTTGCCTCAGCTTCTGGAGGAGCTGGGACTACATGCATCCACCACCCGCCCCTGGAAGAATCCAGGCTTCAGACTTTTTCAAAAATGTGTTTCAAAACTCTGCCACATTTACCTACTCCTCAATTCCAAAGCCTTCCTGGTCGCAAGCCTGAATTTGTTTGATACAGTTGCCATAACAAAACACTGCAGAGTGGGTCATTAAACAACAGATATTTTCCCACAGATTGAAACTCTGAGACCAATTTATCACTAGATTTGGTTTCTTCTGAGGCCTTTCCTTGGCTTGTAGACAGCCACTGTCATGCTGATGTTCATGTGTTCATCTCTCTATGCTTGCAGCTATCTGAAATCTGTCAGTCTTTGTTCTAATTGTCTCTCCTTATAAGGACAATGGTCAGACTGGATTAGGGCCCAACCTAAAGACTCAATTAACTCTACCACCTCTTTGAAGGTCCTGTCCCTCCCAAAGGAATGCAATCCCATCCTGAGGTACTTCTGGAAGATACCTTATCACCCCCAAAACTGGAGGTGGCAGCTGCACTTAACCGCTCTTGGCATGCCTGTCTTTAGACCTTAGGCTGAAGATGATCTTTTTTAGCACTGGAGGTTGCATCTGGACTCACTGAAACTGAGGAGTTGGCTGGTCATGTATTATTGGAAACTGGAAGAAAGAGGATCCTTGTTATGAAGTAACAAAGAAATAGGATGCTAGGGCTTTAACTTTGTTAGTTTGGGGAGAGGGGAACGTAATTCAGTCCATAAAGCTACAAAACCCAAAATTTACATTTATTTTTTCATCGCAGAAATTTGAGTCATTTCTTTTGAAAAAATTTAGTTAAGTGCAATTCCAGCAATATTTACTGCTCAGTTGTCATGTGGAATACATAAGAGATACCTGAGCTGATATCAATGGTACAAGAAGAGCTAATTAGAGGCACTGTGTTCAACAAGCTGTGCAAGAAAAGACTCTGAGGAGGTGGGTGGGGCTGTGTGCCCACAGTGAGGCTCTTTGTATGCTGGATGGAAGCAGAGGTAGCAAAGGTAAAGGAGCTATAAACACTTCTTTATTATGGAGGTGGAAAGGTACTGTGGGTACTGCCAGGAAGTAAAGCTATAGAAAGTAGATCTATGGTATTTAAAAAAATGAAATTAAATTCAATGTAATTAAAATTCTAACCCAAGGAATCAGGAAAGCACAATCAAGTTGCCATATTTAGTTCAATAATTCTTCCCAGTATTAATAATTTTTATAACTTATAATAAAAATTATTTAATAATATATTGTCAAAATAACAGTATTTGTAAAATGTAGTTTTAACATTATTCAGTACAGGTACTTTGATGTCAAAACTTCCTACAAATAAATATTTTGAAAAACCTAGATTTTATTCTTTTTGCTAAGCTTCTCTTTGAAGTTTTCTTTCTCTTCCACACATAGATACAAATGAAAATGGCCATCAAGAGACAGAAGTGAAGGCTTTCAGAGAAAAAATTTATTCCTTAAATTGAAGTATACAGCTATAAAATTTCTATGTGGAAAAAAATAACTGTCAACTCCATAGATCTGAATACTTTATAGACTTTCCAAATGTGTATAACTACTGTACAATTCCAAATAGTTTTTCACTCTATCAAGAAAAGAAAAATATACTACCAATGAAACTAAAGCAAGTACTACATTGTATTTCTTAAAGCATTTTTTGTTTCCTATAAAGGCCTTGTAGATGAAATGGCACATACTAACTTTTCATTAAAGATACATGCTAACTATCAATTGAGACCTGAGGCTGAAACCTGTTTCCAGAAATCTCCCTGAGTGAAGAGAGTCAACCACTAGAAATATGTTATGAGGCATACATCCTCCCTTGTCTGGATTACTTTGTATTACACATGATCATAGACACTTTATGTTAAGTTTGTATATATTTACTTATATGTTAGTATCATATGAGTTATAACTATCTGAAGGAAAACTATAATTTTTTCTGGATTCTAGAAATTTCAAATTTAAGAGACATGAGCATGAAATCTGTCTGAACCATCTCTCTAGCAAACATAGCTCTGAACATTCAACCTTTAATAAAAAGTGAAAGCATGGTTCTCTTGAATACTTAAGTGTTCCTTGTTATAAAGATATTTTTGCTTAGATACTATCTATTGTTTTTCCTTCATTTTTTCTACAACAAAACCTTGAGAAGGGCATGTACAGTTTTCTCTACATCTTCAACTTTCACTTAACCAACTAATGTACAGTCTCTGCCTGTATAGGGCCTTTGACATGTCTCCCCTAATGGTCATCTAATTGTGAAGTGCAGTAAGCCACATAAAAAGGGTGTCCTCTTTGAACTGTGGTGGGGGGGCTGATCTTTCACATAGTCTTCTCCTTCAACTTGAAGGAATCTGCTCCTTATTAAATATATGATTTCCATTTCTTCACATTTACTTTTTCTGACTCCTCTAACACAATATCAAAACATTAGCATCTCCTGGGGTTTCAACTTTAACTTTCTACCCTTCTTTCTGTAAACCCACTCTCATATCATGGCACAAAATGTACCTCACAAACAGGTCCCAACTTATTTCCTTGTTCTTTTCTCCTCCCAGTATACCACACTGCCTGCTTTCTATCTTTATAACCCACACCTCTTTCTGTGCTATTCCTTTCTTTCTTCTTCTTTTTTTTTTTTTTTTTTTTTTTTTTTTGGTACTGAGGATTGAACTTAGAGGCACTCAATCACTCAGCCACATCCCCAGATCTATTTTGTATTTTATTTAGAGACAAGGTCTCACTGAGTTCCTTAGTGCCTCGCTTTTTAGGCTGGCTTTGAACTTGTGATCCTCCTGTCTCAGCCTTCCAGGCTGCTGGGATGTGCTATTCCTTTTTTCAAAGAGATAGTCAGTCATTTCTCCCTTGTTAGCCTACCATCATTTTTTAACACTATTAAAATGTCACTTCACCTAAAAAAGTCTTTTACTCTTCCACTTGGAATCATTAATTGATCTCTATATTCAGTTGTTTTCCAACAACACTATGATATTTCTATTATAATTGCTGAATTCCATTTTAATTTTTAAAAATCAATTATCTACCTCAAATGAATTTAAAATTCTTTGAAAATATCACATGTTGGAATTACTGCAGTATAAAATGAGAAGTACAGCATACAGCTATAAACAGGACATGGACTTTTGAACCTTCCTAGTTTTTAACCTTAGTATTGTTATTTTGAAATGGGAATAAATATTAGAAAATAATAATTATTCTTATATAATTTTCAACACTACACCTGAAATATGTGAAGTACTTAACACAGTGCTTAACACAAGGTGTTTACTTATTCCAGTTCAGTGGTTATTTTCCTTCTAAATCAACACAATATCTTATTCATCATATTTATCAATATTTGGTTAATGAATGAATGAATGATAATATAATTGTTCTATATTCTTTTATGACTTAACTTGTTAGAGGAATATAATATAAGCATTATTTCTACTTTTACAATAAATTGTAAGGCAGAAAAAAACAAGATCCATGCAAAATTTTCATAAAGTCAAAGGTAATCATTGGTAGAAACACAGGTATATAAAACTAAAAGGTATTCTCTAAACCGCAGTTATCATATAAGATGATCATTATGTTGAAATTCTGTGACTCTGATAATATTTTCTTAGGATAAAAAGTGTATGATAACATTGTAGCCTTCTAAACCTTGAGAAATTGTTGTACTGGTTTTGGACAGGAAATTATCCTGAGACCTAATTATGGGAAAGGGGCGAGGGGACTTGAAATCTGTGTATTTTGCCCGAAAACAGTGCCACCATGGCAGGATAAATGAATACTGGGATTCACTGCAGTTATTACAGGTATTCTGAAAATAAAATAAGTCTGAGATCAGTTTTTGGCCAAGGACTACCCCAGGTTTGCTAACTCTGAAATATCCATGAATCAGTGTTCTCTCTATTCTTCCTTACAGTTGCACTTCCTGGTTCAATTCCTCATTGTTTTTCACTTGAATTGTTGCCAGCCAAATCTTTTGGTGTGGGGTCCCTGTAGCTATCCCCAGGGCTTTCCTCTACCTATCAATAGGTACCGCCTTCAAATCCATACTCCTATAGCATAAATCTCTGGCAACTCATTATGAAAAAAAAAAAAATAAAGTTTAGGTAATGAAATACCTAAATTTTAATACAATTGAGCTTTAAATTCATTATTAGTTACACTGCTGCCACCATGATCCAACCTTTATCACATGCCAATGATAGCTGCTGATAATGGTATTGGGTGTCAAGGAGGATGCCAGATATAATCCATCTCTACATCTCAAATGCATCTCAAATGCACATACCAAAAATAACTTTTCACTGTGATCAACCCAGAAGTGATCCTTGAAATTTCTCAGAGGAAACATGAGCTTATTTTTCATAGGTATTCAAAACACCTCAAATTGGATAAAGAAGGAATGATTCAAACTATGAATTAATCAATTTTTTTGCAATATTTTGATATGCACCTATTTTCTCTATTTTGAAGTTTTACTGTTTAAGACAGCTTTCAGTAAAATTTGAGGAAATCATATTGTATTATTCCATTATTTCTTGAAATGGAAAAGTCAGCTACTAATTAAAAATCATCATTCCAAATATAATATACAGTAATAGAGTCTTAGAACACCTGTTTCTGTACTTCTGTAATTAAATACTACTATTCTTGCTCATGTATTTTTACTAGACAGTACCACTACCATTTCCATTCTATCTCTGCTATATTTCTAGACACTCTAGCAGTCTGTGGTGCACATACTTATCAGTGAGCGAAGCAAAGGGTAAGTGTGTTTGACACAGATGAGCCCAGAGATTAAGTACACACTGTGAAATGCATGTGGATGTTCATGATTTAAACCAATGAACTGTGGCCTGAAATGATGTCACACGAAGCGCAGCAGGAAGTGGAAGGTTAAACCTACTTGCATCTCGGCTCATTAAACGCAGTTAAAGTGCAAATCCCCTCATTCTGACAGTAGTGATCACAAGGGTTCTCTTTCTGGTCACAGCGCTGACTTTTAAACCCCACAGAGCATCTGTAGAATTTCAGTAAAATACAGCTAAATAAGGCGTCTGACTTTTTCTTTTTCTTTTGCCAAATATGCTTCAAATTTATTTTATACAAAGATAGTAACATCTGAACAACAACGTTCCCAGGAATGCTTACTTCTATCACATACACACTCATCACACGCTGCCCTGACACAGTGAGAAACAGGATGTAGACGTGGATCATATGTGGGCAACACCTCTCTGATCAAACAGTGTTAAAGCACAGCTCTATACAGTGACCACTTAAGCTGGATGATTTTATCTCAAGTTGTTAATTCTGGATAATTAGATACTTTGGAGGGGGAGAATACAAAAATCCAGATTTTCTTGGGAACATCAAGAACTGTCAATACTTTCCTATGTATTTAGAAACCCCAGACTCGATATGATATATTGGGAAGGAGCCAGGGGCTTAATAGGTTTACATAATGCTATGCTCTCTAAGCTTTATACAAACATCAAATAGCATTATACATTTGAAAAGATATCTCAAGTTCTTTTGAAAAGAATGTCCACAAGAACCAAGGAATTCATAAAAGATGATTGTCTCTAGGCTTCACATAGCCAAATAAGGTCAATAAAATTGGAACAGGTTTCCCTGGCGTTTCCAAGTTCAAAGGTCTGTGAATGTCTGAAATGGTATGATGCTAAGAATTGAAGGAGCTTCTCCTCATGAAATAATTAGCAAATTGATGAAGGAGATTCTGTAGCACATGAGTCAATGAGGGACAATACTTGAGATGTACATGAAACACTCATTTAAAATGTATCACCCTGAGAAAGGAGAAAAATACAATAGGAATTCCATGTACATACAAAATCTATTATAGATTACCCACAACATTATAAAATACTCACAGACACACAGGTACATTTGTCTCGGAGTCCAGCTGGCAAGTGCCACCATTATAACAGTAGCCATCACATAACTGACAGCTAGAGGCAATCTTTCCATTAGTGCAGCTGTAGCAACAAAGAAAAAACAATCCCATTGTTACTGGCATCATTATTGTTGAAAGCTGACACAAAATCTCTGCAGATGAGAATATTCATCATCTGGGAATAATGGGGTGGCTGGCTAAAAGTAAGTTTTCAGGAAGATATATTTGTTGGAGGCCAAGTTTTTTTTTTAATAGAAATGATGATTGATAAAATTTTTCTTTTGGTAATTTTCATATTTTCAATTCATTCAATTACTATAAAATTTACTATAGCTCATTATACCTGTGAAAACATACACTTTAATGTGTATCACATGTCAGGGAGACATTAGCATCAGTATCTTGTTCCTTTTTCACACAATGAGAATACGGTGACAACTGTGTATTCTAATCCACATGATCAAATACTCTGGAGCAAATGCTTCAGCTTCTTTCTTCTAAACTGGAGCATTTGGTCCAATAATATTAGGAAATTTAGATACCCCAATTTGTAATAAAAGATAAGGCTATCCTGTACTCACTTTTATTCTACCATTTTCCTTGGAATATACATTGTAATTAATGTCACTGTCAAAATTCTTTTCATTCTAACAGATAAATGGAGCAGTTCACTGAAAAAATAGAAAGTAATATTATAGGAGCAATGTGCAATATGGTAGGAAAGTAATGAATCAGGCTCTCTTGAAACATTAACCAAAATGATTCTAATTCATGGTCATATTATGTGTTTGGGATAACAATAAACACTATGTCATCAGTATTTATTTAATATTTATTAACAGCTTAACAATAATAGAAAAAATATAAAAAATATCTTTCTGCCAAGTTATATTTTTAAACAAACAAAAATTTGCCTTGGACAGTGAAAATTGTTGGGGAACAGAGAAAAGAACAACAACATTCCGAATTACCAAAAACCCTACTCTACTTCATGGCCCGTATGGTAACAGAATTATAATACACCTTGGCCCAAACTGGAATTGTGAGAGTTTGTACTGATAAGTCTCACCATGTGATCATAGTAATCTGAAGTACCAATGGAACAGGGCATCACAATAAAATCTGGATATTACCTTAACAAACTAGGCTATAATATCATTGATTGATCACTCTGATCCTCTGCATGATGAATGTCTATTGTACTACATCCATTATAAGGTAATTCCCCACAATCAATAAGATGCCTTAAAAAAAAAAAGTGGTTGGCAGTTCTGATCTCCATTTATTCTGTGCATATGCATTTAACCTCATGTGACTTATAGGACTGCCAGAAATGTATTGAGCTGCTTATAACATTTGCAGGTGTTTAATTTGAAGTTATTTCTGAAGAGCCTGGGTTTAAGAACCACAATTCTTTTTGCCATGAACAGGACAGGCTAAGTTAATTATGTGTGAGATTGTGAAAGCTGGCATGAGGAAGGAGAGAGCAGTCTAAGATTTCTTAGACAAAACAGAAAATATACACTTTTTAAAGCTCACAATTACATCCTAATATGGATGCAAAGTGAATCAATTACATTGTCAGTGGTATTGGTATCTGATGTATTAAATGGGCTTCAGGGACTTTTTCATGACCAACCTTCTTGAAAATCAAAAGAGAAAAAAAGTTATATTTTCTTGTTCTATCAAAGAGACAATGTCAAAGAGGAAAAGTAGGTCATTAAGTGTTTTCTGCTCAAAAAGATAACTATATACCAAAACTCATAATCTTAAAAAAAGTGATTTTAAATTTCCTCTTACAACAGTTATGAAAGATGTTACCTAATTTTTCTTCTAAATGATTCAGTTGAATCCAAAATTAAAGAGAGAAGTTTGTAGATATTTTTAATGTGAAACAGAAGTTATTAAAATCACTATAATGCCTCAAAGTTATAGCTTATATGTAAGTTTTCAAAATAATTTTCCTTTTTAGAGGTATGTAAAATACACACAAATATGCACACACGTGTAAGTTCGTGATATATTACTTTCCAAAATTTAATTATGAGTTATCCAGTATACAAAATGAAATCACATGACAATAGACATCAAAAGGGTATAATTTAGACTAATCGAGATTATGATCAAGATTTGTTTCCAATATTTACTCCAATTTCCAGAAGAAAAATATATTAGCTGTGTTTTAAACATTGTACTCATCAGACCTGACAGAGTACCTGTCCTAATTGATGGTTCATAGTCTGTGCATTAGATGCACAAGTGCCTATTTGTAATCACAACTGTACATGTGGCTTGAATTTTCCTACTTAAGGAAAAGAGATTCACTGTAATTCTCCTGGAATTTTGTTTTAGTATCTGCTTTTTACCTATGAAACAAAAATTCATGTAAATTTCATTTTAATGCTAAGATGAAAGGTGTCACAGAAATAAAAAAAAAAAACACAAACTTTAGTCATCTAATATACTTTTGAGTACCCAAAGTATTCTGTTTGTATTTCATGCTCATATATAAACTATGATAAATTAAGTGCTATAGTACTTCTGCTTTTAAAGTTTCACTATTTATTTACTGTTGGCAACATTTCCAAAAAGATCTTTTAAAAGATGAGAACTATAATGCTAGGGCTCAATAAATAGCCTGCTCCGGTTGTGAGAATCTCATGTTTCCAGTTTGAAGAAGCCAGTTTCTCACCAATGGGTCCTAAGTCCTGCCCTTTCTTCCTTTTATGAAATTTCTTTACAATGGACTCAAGGTATTTGTCTCTGCATGAGCTTTTCTGAGGTAACATGCATATGAATCTTTGGTAAAGCTATGATTCCCTGTGTAAGTGAACAGAATTTTAAAGAAGGTACTAAAGCTCATTTGGGTAAGGTAGACTGGACATGAAGAAAAAGAACGCCTACTAATTGAAATTAAGTCTCATCCCACTTAAGTTTTCTCATAAACAAATGATGAGCTTAACGAACAAACACCATTTGGTAGTTTATATGAAAGTGTGTTTTGCTTTTACATAGTTACTAAAGACATATATTTTTATATAAGTCATATTTTCAATTACTTTACTTAAAAAATAATGTACTTTCAAATGACCCAATTTGCTGTTTTGAATAAATGCCATTCATAAATAAAACATAAATCATATTTAGAGTAAATTCTAAAAAGAGAGTAAATAAAAAAAGAAAAATGTTGATTCTGTCTGTAATAAAATTTTATTGGGCCTTGTTGGTACAGCAACATAACTCATGTGGCACCCTCATCGAGCTCCCAGTGGAATCTGTGAGTGGACTCTTTATAGCATGCTATCTATCTCATATTCTCATTTATTTAACTCCTAAGCAAGGCAAGTGACAGAATCCAGTACTTTATCAGCCTTTCTTTTAAAAGGCTGTTAAAAGTAGTTTGGAGTGGGGATTGATCTCTAACCTCAGCGGCATAAACTTGTTTCATGATAGAAACAGAATGGCATTACCCTTTAGCCGCTATGTTCTGGTTTCCATTCAGTTAATCTCAAAGCCAAAGGTCAAAAGGCAATGTAACAGAAGTCAAACTTGAACATTTTTGTTGTAGTTGCTTCCAGGAACACATTATTACCTCTATTTATTTTGGACCATAATGTTCAAAGGCAGATTTTTTTTTTTTTAAATGTAATGCTTATTTTCATTAGACAGGTATTTGGATTCTCTCCCAAAGATTGGTTTATATCAGGAAAAATGCTAATCCACTCACCATGTTAATAATGGTGAAGCAATGAAAAGCCTGAACTATATGAATTGAACAATTTTACATGTAAATTTGTGAAAGTATGTTGCATTTCACTATTTTTTACTTACTCTTAGGTATATTGTTAAGTGATTGATTTTTCTTCAGATGCTTGTAGCAGGACTTGAGTAAGTTTGAATTTAAATGAAATGACTTCATCTTTAGGCAAAACTAAAATACAACGATTGCCATATAGACTTTGAGAACAAAAATAATACACACAGTTTTCATACTCTCTGGCTGAACTGTCATAGTCTTTCTTTCTCAAATTCAGATTAACTTGCATGTCTACTTACTTGCAAAATATATCTTCATTGTCTTTATTTATAATGCAGTGTCCCCCATGGCACCTTACACATTTGTCAACCTCACATTTTGGTCCCTCATAGCGTGGTGGACAGACGCATTCAACACTTCCATCATCCCCAATAGTACATGATTCGGAATGCACACAATAGTGATGACACACATCTAGGAAAAAGTACAGTCAAAAAATCAAATTATGTTACAAGATATTTTTCTTCTGTCATAGAAGAAATGTTACTATTTCACTTCATATTTAAAAAGTAGTCGATGAATAGGTAGACTAATTTATACAAGCAACTCATAATAATATGCAACTAGTCTTCTCTGACAATGCCATTGATTCCTCTTTTTGTCCAAGTTAGGCATCATGCAATCTGACTAAAAAGAGAGCATTATCTTGAAAAATTATTAGCTGACAAACTTGGTTCTGAATAATAAAACTTAAGAGGGTTGCTTAACTTTTCTGTTAATGAACAACATAACTAAAGTATGAAATGAGCAGAAATGCTCAAGATCTCCTTACATATCATTTATGGTTGTTCCTACTCAGACCTATTTTAATCCAGAGAACAGAGTAGTATATGTGAATGGAAGATTCTTACCCTTGCTCCTGGCCCTAGTGCTGGGGTAAGAAGTCTCTCCTTATACATACTAGAAGTTCATGCATTATCCAAAAGCTTGGGCAAAGGGAGCCTCTCCAGGAATTCAAAGAGAACTAGAAACTAACTGATCCAACATGGGTGGGAAGTGATAATAGAAATCTATGCTATTAGCCTCCTGCAAGGTAATATAGTTAATCTGCCCATCAGCTAGAGGGGAACTGCCTTGTAATCTAAATTCCTTGTTTAAAAAGATGTTTCTGACTGGGCATTGCAGATCAATTTTCTTTCAATGACAAAGGACTACTTTCCACAGATATTTCTATACCTGGGAAACATGCATAATGCAACAAGATATTCAATAATTTAACAAAAATTCTAACTTTAAATTAGACAGTCTTTTGAAAAGCAGGCAGGTCTATATTTATTATAGTAAATATATCATAACACCAAATTAAAAACATTGAAATTCATAATACAAATAATTTTAGCAAAAGAAGTGATTAACTTGATCCTGGACTTTGTGCTTAGGAACAGCAATTTCCTTTTATCTATATAACTGTGAAGCAATATTAAATGAGATTAGCTAAGATAAAAATCTCAATTTGGACACTTTAACCTGATGTAGGACAATTATGGTTGGTGTAGAAAATTAAAACATCATTTATAATTCTCATTTTCCTATGTTTATCTTGCTCTTTATTAAATTAGACAGATATTAAACTTATTGACAGGCTTGCTTCATATTTATGGAAATTTATTTCAAGCATTTTTATTCTTGCTATTGCATTATATATGCCAAACACCCTCATTTGTATTCTATATTTAAGCCTATTAATATGGGTTTAGACTGTATGTAACGAAAGTAACATTTTCAAAATGTTATAGACTTGGAGGTCCAAAAATTAAGTCTGTATTAGTTTCCGTATATTTTTGGGGTAGTTTTGTAGTTGTTCTAGCTTGGCGGATATGAGCAATACCAAATAAGTTATATTGCTTTAATGAAGAGTATATAACAGAGGCCTATGTGATCATCTAGTACAGACTCTCATTCAGTGCAAAATAATCTCTGAAGAACAACCTTCATTAGGTAGAGTGCTAGACACCTCTTACTGACAAAGAACTCTTTTAGTGTGTAATCACTTTAAAATTTCATCTATTGTTCTTGATTCAGCTGTCTGATAGAACAAATGTCTTCGTGTATCTTTCCAATATCATCTCATTTTCTCATCATTCAAACTTTGCTGTGGTGGATAATTAGAACAATAGAGGGATCTGATCTGCAGATGCTACAAATTCTAGTACCTTCCCTGCTGTTCATTTCTAGATTACAGTTCATAGGCCTCCATGATTCCCATGATAGTCATTAAGGAACTAGAATTCATGAAATTGGGAAAGAAAGAAATCATGATATGGAGAGAATTTTCTAGTTTGCCACAGTTCTATTATAAATAAATTTGTTTAAATTTAAATAACTTATTGCTTGATTAACATTGATAACCCTACCAAAAGTAAAAATTTTTAATCTAAAATTTTTGAACAACTTTTACTTTTATGATTATATCTCTGACAAAACTTGATAATGTAAAAAAATAAATTGAGTTAACATTCTAAAGGCTATGACTGCCCAGTATAACACCTCAACACTAAACAGTTCATATGTAAGCTAGAATGCTAAAAAACAAAGTTAAAAACTTATCTACAATATGCAAAATACAAGTAATTTTGATGCACAAATTAAATGTCTTTTATAAAGCTTTAAAAGATGTGAGATTGTACACTATCCATAAATAATCAAGAAAATACAAATTAACACTTGAATGGAATTCTATCCACACCCCCAAATGGACAATAAAGCAACAGCACAAACTCTTCTCCACTACTAGTAGGAATGAATATTGGTTCAACAAATCTGGAAAAGAGTGGGAAGTATTTGCTGAACTTGAACAAACCCACACCTTATAGCCTGGCACTACCACCCTTCACATACACCTAAAAGAGAAGCATGCTTGAGTATACAGGAAACAGGTACTGAATATGCACAGCACACATTTTAGAAATTGACCAAAACTGAAAATAACCCAGATTTCTATAACAAGAAGAATGAATGGCCTTTGGTTCACACATACCATGAAATGCACATATACACACAAACACAATGGGACATTATCTCTCTATAAGACAATATGGGGAAATCTCACAAAAACAATACTGAGAGAACAAAGCTGGAAACATAAAATACATACCATTTTGGTTTGACTTACATGAAGTACAAAAGGCAAAACATCAATTGTTTGAGAAATCATCCAGTTATTTTGGGATAAATAAGAAGAACATTAGGGGTGATCTAGGGTGCTGGGAATGCTTTTTCTTGACCTTAATGTTGGTTTACATCAATGTGTTTACCTAATGATAATTTATTATATTGTATCCTTGTGATTTTTGCGTCTTTAATGGAAATACTTCAATGGAAATTGTTTTTTTTCAACTTAAATGCATATAAGTTACATTTGTATGTTTTTGTAATTCCAGTTTATTTTTCTAATTAGTCTAAGTAGTTTTTCTCTTTATAGTCATTATATTTAAAAATTCATGGCCCATTTTTTGTATTTAAAGGAAATCTCCCAACATTTATTGCTACAATATTTTCCTTAGCATGTCAGATTCATGTTATTAAATACAGTTGATTGATCTCAAGGCATAAAAATGAAATCCAAAGAGCATAAAGAAGTGTTTGCATATGATAAAATAGTGGAATAAGGTGATATTAGAATTATACTTCAATAAAGAATTATAAATTTCATGTTGTTATGTCAAGCAACTTTCTTCTTCCAAAAAGGCAGAAATCATTTTGGGAGCTGAACCCTTCTCTAGAAATATTGAAATTGGAAGACATTTCATTTTTATTCCCAGTCCTGTGCTTAACAATCTATGCTGAGTTGAATTTCAGCAGAGTTGCTTACTCTACTCCAGCCCTGGTAAATATGCTCACCAAAACCTATCTGTGAAAATCTATCTCCTGCTACTTTGCTAAAGATTTGAAGCACCTGGAAACTGCTGAGTTATATATTTTGCTGTATTGCTTTCTGCACCCATTTGGATTCTAGGGTTAATTCTTCAATTACATATTTAATGTCCTTGTCCTTTCTCCAATTTCCTCCTTTCCTCCATCCCTTCCTCCTCCTTTCCCATTTGATTTTATTTATTTTTTGTCTCAAATCCTTTACACTTATTTTCAATTCCAAGACTACTGAACACAGGAGAAGCAGATCTTAATAAGGAAATTTAGTAACTGATATTTAGGTAACCACACAACTATCAGATATTTGTAAACTGGAAAGCAAAGTGTTCTTTGCTATTACAAGCATTACCATGACACATACTACATGTAAGTGCAGGAAAGAATCAAAAAGATCTGATGGTGCTATTTTTAAATTGTGCCTTTCAACCAAAATCTAGCTTCTGTACAAACTGTCTCAATATCATGACTGCAATGCTTAATCAATTATTGGAATACCACCTTAATATCTCCCTCCTCAGTCATAATTCACTTTGAATTACAAGCATCTCCTTAAAGTTATATAAATATATGTTGTATTCTCATCAGTGTCACCTGTCTGCAATTCTCAAATAATTACTCCACATTCATATTTAAATTCTAGGAATCACTTTAGATTTTATCTAATTAAAGGAATACTTTATTAGCACTTTCCAATCCAGCATAAATTTGTTTACTAATTTAGCTAAATATAAAGAATAGAATGTGAGAAGGGTTCTTTGGTTTAAAAATTATTCATGCTGATTCTTAGTGTTGTACTACTGACCAAGTAAACTCTAAAATAACAAAGCAGCTTGGGGTTTCCGGGGAACACTTTCCATGTCTCAATATATTGGGAAATAATTATTCCATGAAGGTTACCACTCTAAGCATCCAAAATACTTTAAAACCATTTTAAATGTAGTCTTCCTAAAAGATAGAAACAGTTTCTTTATTCTAGTTATCCATGATTACCCTAAATACATGTATGAAGACACAATTATTGTAAAATACTTTATATAAAACCAGCAACTTGAAAAAAAACACATTTTCTTATGCAAAATATGTATTTATTTTATTAAGGATTCATTTGTTATTAGAAGTATCAATTTTTTCATAAACTTACCTTTGCACAAGTTTTATAGCATTCTGATTCTTTTTCATATTTCAACATTGCTAAGTGAAATGCTACTGAATAGGAAATAGTAGATGCAACTAAATAAAAACAATTAATTCCTTCAAAAAATGGAAAATGATCAGGAGTTAGATATATTGATGGTTGGTTAGTATCAAGGCGTGTGCCAAAGGGGTTGCCTTTTATTTCCTGACAAAAGTATAAGTGAGTATGCGTGCACACATACACATACACAAACACGCCCTCTTCTTTCACACAAAAATATTGCTTTTCAAATTTTTAATATAGCTTAGTAATTATTTTCATTACAAGAAAGTTTTAAAAATATGGTATACTGATAGAAGACAGGTCAGAAAAAAAATATAGGTGAGAAATAATTTTATTTGTTTATTTTTGTTGGAGGGAATAGAATAGGGAAGCAATTGAAGATAGAAGAGAGAAGATAGAAGACTGAAAATAGAAGATTCTAGCTAGATTGGTCAGTAAGTGTTCAAGAAGGAATAGGATAAATTTACGGAAAGGAAAACCAAGAGAACAACATCTATCACCTTTTAAACAACATGATCAACTTGGCCGTGAGATGAAAGTGAGGGATTTGCTACTCATTACTCACTGAGCATATGCATACCTATAATTGCATACTAGAACTTCAGTGAGAACCTAGAAACACAAGACTGGACACTTGCTCCCAGGAAGCTGACCATTGTAAAGTTAAGACAAGAAGAAAATAGAAATGAAAGTTGATCTGAATGTTTGGCCAAAGCCTATACATATTATTATCAACAAAGAGAAGTCTTCCTATGGGATGTGTTACTCATAAGATTTGAGCATTTTACTGACCTGAATGATATAACAATTAAGGTGTTCTGCCTATGATAAGATAAACCAATAAGGAAATGTAATTAATATGTGCTAAGACAGTAGCGATTATCATGAAATTATGTAATAACACTTTATATTCACAATATAAAAGTTGTTATAATCTCTGTAGGGCAATTACAATAAGAGCTACCTACTAGCAGCAAATAATCACGTAATGGAAAGGACAATGATGAATGTATAATTGCGGAGTATTCATATTGTAATTAGATAGGTAGTAACTGGAGAATAAGAGAATGGCTATTCTCTGCAACAGAAATGAAGTAATTTTCAAGGGAGATCATTATTGCATTCCATCCTTCTTTTCATTCTTTCTCAATCTTTCCTTTTCAAATAATCAGAAATGCAAGGAAACACTACTTCATGTAATCATTCATCATAACAGACTACATAAAAATAGGTACATGTGTTGGGATGTATACAGGTTTATGAATATTCATTGGGAGCCAGATATTCATAAAGTCACTGTATTTAACTACTTTCCAAATATTCCCTTCTATTGAAAAGAAATTGCCAAGGCATTTAGCTATTAACTTATATTTGAAACTGGGCTCTTTAAATTATGTTAGTGAAGTGTGAAATTAAAAGAAAAGAAAACCAAACTGAAGTTATACTAGCTAAACCGGGACTGAAGCTATTCAGTTAAGAATAATGGGGTACCTGGAGAGTCTTTGACCAGTTATACATTCCAGTTATTCAAGGGGAACTAATTATAGAACTGTATGAATGTATACTAATTGTTCTAATTCATTGAATTTTGGTTTAGCCTTTAAATAATTAGTTCTGTGAATTGGTCTAAGATTCATGATTAAGTGAGCATTTGATAATTTAGGATTTAACACATGCAAACACACACAACAACAACAGTAAATTAAAAGTAGGATAAGATCACACTCAACATGAAGTAAATGCCACAATGCACACTCCTAGGCATTCCCCTCCATTATTCTTTAGGTGTGTCCTAGGAGCAGTAGGTTCTATGAATTCTGTTGGTATTCTCCCTGGAGACAGGTTTATGGCAGCTTCCATGTTTTTATAAAATGCAGAAGAATTTCTGAACACTTATACCAGGAAGACTTATTAAGAGAAAAACGAAAGTGACCAGTATGAGAGACTTGAAGTCTAGCACTTTTGCATGCTAAAAATGTGGACTCACTTGAATTACTTGATTAATTTCTCTAGGATATACTTTGGTCAACTATGAACCGAGGCACTGAGATACTTAAACTAAATCATGCCAAGATTGTCATGATGGCTTCTTCATTCACAGATCCCCAACAATGCCCGCTTTATACCATCAGGCCAATTACAACCTGTTTTGAGTAAAAAGAAATAACGATTATGCTGATGATAAACACGTTAAATCTTTTCTTCATGCCAGGAATAGATGTCTATTATTGATGCTATCAATCTTTTATAGGTGAATAAAACAAGCCACAGAGGATTTAATCAAGTTATAAAAGATCACACACAAATAAAAAGGAGATTGGAATTTCAAACCCAAATAGGCCTAATTTTCATGAATAAACTATTATTTTTCTTATTTAATACTTCATACACATACATAGAAAAAATTCTGTAAAAATTTTTGAATATTTTTGCTGTTCTTTTTCCTTTTTGTCTATTTAAAACTAAAAGTGGCCCATATAAGATGTCTCAGTGTCTAATCACCAGTGAAAATGTCAAAGTACAGCAAAAGCAGGAGACCCAAGAAAATCTGCATAATGTAACCAAACCCTGTAATCTCAGAGCTCAGGGGTAGTGAGCACCCTCACACCTGAGCCAGAGGTTTAGATTTCAAGGATTTCAAGTGACATTCTCACACTCCTATTCCAACCCAAGTTGGATATTTGGATATTCATAATTTGTTCATGCTGCAAACTTTTTGTACAAAATTTTCATACATGAAGGAAACTTTTAAACATTGATGTGGTCTATTAATTAACATGCAGGATCAACAAAAGAGAAAAACAAAGTGACCAGTATGAGAGACATTCAAAAACAAAATAACAGCCAAGAAACCACTAAGTAAGACATGCCTGAATCATTACTATTTACTTATATTTAATTTAGGCCGAAAATGTTTGGAAGGTATTTCATAATGTGTTGAGATTCTTAAATATGTCAACAAGAATGAGGGTGGCCTTTCCTTCCCTAGAGATACGTAGCATCAAGCAAGAGATGGCTTTCCACTTAACATGGCTTAGTAGGCAAAAGACATAAACTAACTTAGACAAATTTGCTTAGAATTCTGAGTGTTGTCTTTTAAGGATTAAATCAGTAAATTAAAAAAATAAAACACAGAATTATGAAATATTTGAATTTATACATTTTTACATTTCTCAAATATTTTACACAGCCTAAGATATTTTAAATAATTAAACTTATTGCATATTTTTCTAAATCTATCTTCGAATATCAGATCTAAATTTAGTAAAGTAGGCAAACACTGAATCCAGGTATGCCAATTAAATATTCACTAAGGGGAAGATGTGTGAAAACTCTGATTAGAGCTGATAAATTTTCATCAGGAAAGCATGTCTAAGAAAATTAGCATTTTATAATTTATTACTAAAATATTAATTAATTTATTTATTTAGCATGGCTAAGAAAATTAGCATTTTATAATTTATTACTAAAATATTTCATAACTGAAATATTTCTAGAAAAGACAAAAAAAAGAAAAAAAGAAGAAGAAGAAGAGGAAGAAAATCCATCCTGAGAAAATAGTGCCATTTCTGAGTGTCCAGGTAGAGGAAAAACGTTACTTTCAGAAAACTAAATCATCAAAAATTTGATCTGAGTGAGCAGCATATGAAGTGAGATTTAGCAAGGACCAGCATAAGGATTCTTAAGAGACTGCTGTTGCAAAATGTATATGAACAATAATAGTATCAGTAATTTTAGAAATAGTCAAATATCAACCCATAGGACTATCATGACAATGTTTTTTTTCCAACATCAGATAAACCTATTTAAATATCCATGAATTTTGCTTAGAAACAATGTTCTGGGTTGAGTGTCTATTTTTAAAGCAGACTAGTTATAAACAGCGTTAGCAAGTAACTATTTATAAAGTGATAGAGAGTAATTTGAGACTTGTGAGCAAATTGAGTTGCAGATGACAGCTAAATGTGGTTGATCAGATGAATCAGTAAGTGAGTAAGCATATGATGGCCTTAAAGAAGGGAACAGGAAGCATGCAGATGCAGGCACTACCTCTGTGACTACAGACAAAGCACTACCACAGTAAGGCCCTGAATTATCCATCAGAACATTGAGTTTGTGTTAAGGTTCAATGAATTTTAATGTAATACATTTATTGGTATCATCTATGTTAATAATGTTTATTGTGTGAACATTTTCCATGACCCAGGAGTGCTGAAAATCTCAATCCTCAGGGCTAACATGGTCGACAAAAAATCAAGATCAATGACATTTTCATTAACCAATACAATTAACTTTTTTTTTAAAAAAAAGGTAATTCAGAGCAAAAATCAGTAACTCATTTTTAGAAACTGGGAAGAGTTTCATGAAAAAATGGCAGGCAGGGTACTCTGAATAAAAAGTAATCATGGAAAAAGATCATCTCAGTGGGGTGCATCATGAAAAAAGTTACTGTCATCATCTTGTAGCCTGAGAGAAACATGAAGCCAAACTACACCATCCATGTGTGCCCAATTTTTCTTCTTTCTCTCTTACCCCTGCTCTTATCTCTCCCTCTCTTTCTTTCTCCCTTCCTTCTTTCCATCCTTCTTTCTCTCTCTCTTTGATTACTTCCCTTTGTTTTCTTTTTCTTCTCCCTCCCATCCTCACTTTCTTCCTTCTTTCAAATCTAAATGCTTATATACTTCCATGTGTCTTCTCTCAAGTTTTCCCCTACTCCTGTATCTTGCAAACAGATAATAGGAGTAGAAATGATAGCGGGATGGACAGACACATGAGGTGTCATTCATCACATCTTACACAATTTTTTTTTTTTTTTTTTTTTTTTTGGTACCAGGGATTGAACTCAGGGGCACTTGACCACTGGGCCACATCCCCAGCCCTTTTTTGTATTTTATTTAGAGACAGGATCTCACTGAGTTGTGCCTCGCTATTGCTGAGGCTGGCTTTGAACTCTCGATCCTCCTGCCTCAGCCTCCCAAGTGCTGGGATTACAGGCATGGACCACCGCACCCGGCTTTACACAATTTTTTGTGTTTCTGCAATTATGCCTATGCATTCCTATCATTTCAATTTTAAGGACTGATGGCCCTTAGATCATTACTATAGACACTCTAAATTTTCAAAACAAAGTACAAATTATTCACTAAATTGAAGATCAGATCTTTCATTAAAAATTAGACACGTGAATTTTGAACTAATCTTCCAGAGCTATTCTAAAACAAGTCACTTTTTATTCTCAAGGTGTCCCAGACTTAAGATGCATGTGATCCTGTGAGGCAACCTAAGATAGATGAATTTTTCTCCTAAGGGTTATTTTTCAATATAATTGAGCACCTATATTGTAAAAAAAAAAAAAAAAAGTATCTACTGGCTATCTCTGGCATTCCATTTTTATTTAATTTTGCTATTTTTATTGTTATTTCATGTGTTGCAAAAGTTAATGAATTTTAAAATATATATTTTTGTTCAAATCAGATTTATAATACTTAAAATTTTACATTAATGAGAATTAAATTGAACAAACTATTTTACAGATCTAGTATATCTGCTATATTCTCTATTTGATGGGTTACCTAACCACAGGGTATATTATAAATCTTCCTCTCTCCTTTCTCTCTCTCTCTCTCTCTCTCTGTGTGTGTGTGTGTGTGTGTGTGTGTGTGTTTGTTTTTTGTTTTGTTTTTAACTATGGGCTTCAGAAGCCCTGACTTTAAGAAATTTTAAATTCTGCTGAAGAAAGCATACTGGCTCATAATCTCTCTTGTCACTCTTACCACTAATCAGGATAGATACAAAATGTTTCTAGTAGCATATTAACTACCAAAAAAGGTTCTATTTTTGCATGATAGGCTAATTATACTAATTAATGGTGCTAATATCTTTAATTGTTAAACATGAAGTATGATATTGATATTAATAATAAATAGGAAAATTATTTCTTCAAAGCATGTAAAGATTTTTGACTCAAGGCATCTTATTGAAAACATGTCAGTTAATATTTCAAATTTTTCTTGGTATTTTGTTTTGTTTTGTTTCTTTCTGTGGAACTTGGGATTGAACCTAGGGTCTCCCCATGCCAGGCAAGCACTCTACCACTGAGCTATAACCCCAGCCCTTTCATTTATTTGAGACACAGTTTTACTAACTTTCCCAGAATAGCCCTGAATTTGTGATCCTCCCACCTTAGCCTCTCAAGTAGCTAGGATTACAGGTGTGTGTAACTATGCATGCCTAAATCACTATTTAAAAAATCACTCTTCAATTTATATTTGAGGTTTTTCTTTTTGTACGAGGTGTTGAACCCAAGAGTGATTAACCACTAAGCTACATCCCCAACATCTCCTCTTTTTAAATTTTGAGACAGGGTCTTGCTAAACTGCTGAGGCTAGATTTGAACTTGTGATCTTCCTGTCTCAGCCTCCGGAGCTGCTGGGATTATAAGCATGTGCTACCATACCCAGCTATGTTTGTTTTTGAGAATGAGTGTGCCTTTTTCCCCACATCCTCTCCAACATTTATTGTTGTTTGTGTTCTTGATAGCTGCCATTCTGACTGGAGTAAAATGAAATCTTAGAGTAGTGGGGAAAAAGGCACACTCATACATTGCTGGTGGGACTGCAAAATGGTACAACCTTTATGGAAAGCAGTATAGAGATTTCTTGGGAAAATGGGAATGGAACCACCCTATGACCCAGCCATCCCACTCCTGGGTCTATTCCTAAAGGACTTAAAAATAGCACATTACAGTGACACAGCCACTTCAATGTTTATAGTAGCACAATTCACAATAGCTAGATTGTAAAACCAACCTAGATGTCCCTTGGTTGATGAGTGGATAAAGAAAATGTGGTATATATACACAATGGAATTTTACTCAGCAATAAAAGAGAATAAAATAATGGCATTCACTGGTAAATGGATGAAGTTGGAGAATATAATGCTAAATGAAATCAGTCAATCTAAAAAATCGAAATACTGAATGTTTCCTCTGATATAAGGAGGCCGGTTTACAGTATTGTTGGGTCGGGGTACATAGGAGGATTAGAGGAACACTATAATGGTCAAAGGGAAGGGAGGGAAAGTGAGGGAGCAAGGGAGGATGGGGGAAAAAAAGAAAAAAGTGGTTAAATAAGATAGATATCATTATTCTAAATACATGATTGAAGACTTGAATGCTAGGAATATATTTTGTATACAAACTGTTTTGTGTAAAAAGAGGCTCTATATGTATAGTATGAACTATATTACTTACTACTACTATAAATAAAAATTTAAAAAAAGAATGATAATAGCAGAGGAATTTAACTAGAAACACTTTATTTGGCTTAAAGAAAGCCTCTGGTGAATATTTTTATTTGATCTGTGTGTCTGTCTGGGTATGTTTTACGTACTATATTGTTTTCAAATACCCAATTTTGTTTGCAGATAATTATTCATGAATCCATGCAGTTTATTTAATGCCAAGTACAGCAGAATCATAATGGATGCTTCTACAATGAAAAGCTTTGCATTATTTTTTAGTGTGTGTGGGTAGCTTCTAACAGAGCACCACCAATTTATTTCAAAGCCAGTTCTTTAGAAGGCTACTGGTACTTGTATGACAGGTTATTTTCAGCCTTTAACCAAGTGGTCTTAGGACTGCCATTTCATTGTCTTTATATTAATCTGTATATACCTCTCTTTAAGTTGGATAGAACAGGATCAAACCTGCTTTTGGTGTTAATATGACATAAAGGTAGAAGATGAAATGATCTTGGCATTAGCAAGGGATGACATGCTGTTCTGAGGGTGTTGTGAGATCAGAGTTGTCTCAGATCAAGTGAAGCGGCATGGAAACAATGGCTACTGCCATGACTGCAAGAGTGATTAAGCATCTTTAAAGTTGGTTTTCAGTGATGTTTACTGAAATTGCTAAACATAAATACTAAAATTCCAAGTACAAGATAGTAAGATAGAGGTAATAATTAACTTTACAAATATGCTATTAGAAAAAATGCTGTTGGCATTTGAAACTTAATTGCATAAAATGTACTGGTATACTTCTGAAATTATGAAACAAAGTCCACTTTGATCCTTCATGGATGCTTTTGACTATATAACTCTAAGTTGTAGCTCTGTCCCTCTCAATCTAAAAAGGTATTTCATTTGATTTTCTATTCAACAAATATCATGTAAAGGAAAGTTCTTCATAGAGCCCTTATACTGACATATCCTAAATACCTAGATTAATGTATGGTTCAAGTGTTTAAAATATATCAATTGAATAAATTAGTTTTAAAAATCAAAATGTTGTAGTTTGACTCACATATAGGTTACTATCTGCTTCAAAAGCTCTATCTCATTATTGCATAAATTCCATTTTTATATTAGCACATTTATCCAAAATGTGTTTTTACTCTTATTATTTTTACATTTTATTTAAATGAAGGCATAGTGTTATAGCAAAAATCCATTTTCAGTAATTTTAATTTTACTGTTGGATCAAAATTGTCTTCAACAATATTTTTATAACCCTGACAATTTCTTCTAAGAAATCTAGAGTGAAAGGATAATTACAATAATCACATTATCTTCCCCTTAGCTCACCATTCCTTTTTTTTTTCCGTGGTGCTGGGGATTGAATACAGGTCCTTGTGCATGCAGGGCAAGCACTTTACCAACTGAACTATATCCCCAGTTATCCCCAGCCCCTCACCATTCCTTACCACTATCAAATGAAAAAAATTAAGTGTGTATTTCCTTCATATACATTAATTTAAATCTAATTATGTTTTTAGATTACTCAAACTAAAAACACAAGCATGGACCACGGATCTAAATGGGCTGATAAGGAAAGATGGCCCACAACTTGCCCTGCTCTTTGAATTGGACCGGATCTTGTCAGTAAACAAAAACAAAACAAAATGTGTTTACATACATTGAAATATCTAAATTCCATGTGCTAGGCACACTTGCAAGATTGATGATGTATACAAAACAATTTGACCATTTTATGTTCTACCTAAGCAGACAATCAAGAAGGTGAATAATATGACACAGTGTGAAAAGAATAGAGCTGAGTTTCAAAGAGGAACTAAGACAAGGTCCGGTTAGAAAGGCTGAGCCTGCATGGAGGCTCTCATATGTCAATCAACTAAGGTACCAGGGGTGCATTTGGGGGACAATATACAGAATTTCAAGGTTAGGAGAAACCAGGCACAGAAGAATGTGCAGCAGCAATCCAAGTGAGAGTGATGATTACCTGAAGGTTTTCCTGCTCACCAAGACGAAAGAATTTTGGGAGACTAAGTAGACAGGGCTTCAAAGTATCTTGCTACCCCAGCTGCAAATGTTATAAAGAACGTTAAATATCTGAACACTGAAGAAATGTTTAGTACCTTTTTTATGCTTTAAACCATCTCTAGATTACATTGTCATTATTATTGGTTCTATTTAGTTATACATGACAGTAGAATCCACTGGTAGTTTCACTTTCAATATCAGGATTCCTAAGTTTCAAAGCTCAGTTGAAATTTATCTTCATACTAATAAGAGCAACTGCAAATATTCTATTGTTTGTTCCTAATAATTTTCAAAAATATTTGGTCTCTTCTTCCTGGACCTGCCATAGACATAAGCAACTCAAGATGAAACATTTTATTACTGCCTCTTTTTAATGGAGTGGATAATTAAAAGACATGTTTGAGCCAATATGCCACCTAAGCATTGAATGTTTTTATAGTGACACTATCAAATAAGCAATAGGATGGGCAGAATATTAAATGGCAGAACAATATGCCTTCGGAAGCATAATTTTGGAGTAAGATCCACAAGCTACAGATTGTGGCTCACATGTTCTCTAATGTGAAAGATTAGGTGAACCACTTAATTTCAATTTTTTGGCACCCTCTAAGTTGTGTTAGTAATATTAATTTCAAAGTGTTATTTGAGCATTTGTTGAAATACTACAGGTTCATAGACAGAATATTATAACATGGTATGTATCCCTGCAATACACTGATATGTTCAGTAAATGTTATTTGGCTTACCATCCTACCCCCAGGAAAATCAAATAGGAGGGAAAAGATAAATTTTAAAAGTTTTTTCCCTTCTGTACTTTTTCCTTCATCATTTCTCCTTTTCATTTAGCTAGCTTCTTTTTCTGGTCTCAACTTAGCCATCTCTTCCTTTAAGAAATCCCTCCTTTAGGCAGACCTTCATATTCTTTCTGTAGGTTCTGGTAGTCTCCCTGTTTCACTAAACTGTCTTGTTATAACCTGTTCCTTTTCTGAGCCACATATTACACTGAAAGTTCTTCGAGAATAGGAAATGTTTCTAACATGACTATGTCTTAATACCTAACATAAAGACAGGCTTGCTATAAACACTGGAGATGTTCACTGACCAACTGACTGACGGAACAAAGTTATCTAAGAAGACAAAGAGACAGGTGGCAAAAATAATCCCATTATGTCAGCAAATACAGTAGTCCCATATCAACAATGCTTAAGTCTTTATATCTTACTTGACAGGTGGTGGTTCTGGTACCAATTACAACATATTATATCTTTGGATTTTTGTCAGGTACTGCTAACTTTATAAACTAGAGATGCTATTTAATGTCTACCCTTAACTGGAACCAGTGGGAGTAAGCCATACAGGTGAATTTCTAATAAGTTGAGTTCTAATTGAAATTATAATGGTTCCCAAGTACATTACTAGAGGACTTCAAAACTATCAATAAGAGGATGAGCAGATTGTTATTTAATTTGACTATCTTGTTCTTAGACACAGATTGACTTGGTTCTAATGGGCACTTTTGCCCTAAGGTTATTATCATTTAATTACAAATAACCTTAGACATTGTTGACCTCACACTTAACATCTAGATTTAAATGCAAACTGCTATTCTTATTTATTTATTTTCACTTACCTAGAAAATCTTGCTTCAGGATTGGGAAATGCAGCTATATTTGTTCTTGAACAACTTACTTAAAGAATATTTAATTTTAGTTTTGCCATTATTTATCTCTGTCTCTCCTCCCTGGGCTGCTGCTGTTAAAATTAATTTGCATTTCAGACTTCAGGATTTTATATTGCTATTAGAGTTGTAAAATGTTTTTACTCAGCACAACTAAGAACTGATGTTTTACCTCCCACTAATGGACCTTTAATTAGGCACTGTAATGAACCATTCTGTCATTCCTTCATTTATAGAGAAAAGATTTTGTATATGCTAGATACAATTTTGACAGAACATCAGGTTCACTGAACCTTGCCGACTCACATCTAATAGATCCTAAATTTATTACTCTGTTGGATTTGTCATTTTAATGGCACTGTCCACAGACTTATTATGCTGCCAAAGAAGAGCATCTCACATACTGCAAGAATATTTGTTGACATCCTGATCAACAACTCCTAGGGTCTAATTCTGAATATAATATTATAACTTCAGAACCTTGAGCAAGTTATTTAACCTCTGTCTAAGAATTAATTGGTTAATTTTAATAAGTGCTTTGCAGTAAAAGGTGGGAAGTGCTCTGACTGCTAATACTGATAATAAAATTATAATTCAGTCCTTTATAAAGCATCAGGCTACCTCACACTGTGATTCTATTAAGTTGCCAATTAAAATATAAATTGATGGAATTTATTCTTTGAAAAATACAAATTTTTATAATGATAGCTATATAACATTTTTAAGTCAGTTCAAAAAGAATCAAGAACACTGATGGTTCAATTTAAAAATAGCAAAACTGATTTAAAAATGAAAAAGAAAAACCCTGATGATCTACTGTAACATACCAATTTGTAAATAAGAGACAAAAGGAGCAAACACTACCTCAAGATTAACCACACATACATACCAGATGGCAGTTTTTGTACATTTAATTGGTTGTTCTTTCATCAACTTTTCTTCAAGCTGCTTTCATTTATTTATTGGTCTGCATGATTATTTGTTCATTTATTTATTTGACAAGTTACTGGTTTCAAAGACTCCCAAATAGGAGGAATGTACAGAGTTAAGAAAAATTAAAGGTAACAGTGATCAGTCAGAAGAAAGACATAAAGTACCAGAATTCAGAAGGAAACCTTAATCCTAACTGACAGAGGACATGGACAATTTCAAAAAGGAAATGGAGTTCAAGCTGAATAGAGTTACAATGCCAGGGAAGTTGGCATTTTTGTAGAAAATGGTGATTAGTGTGGTCTTACTAGAATAAAGGAGTATTGCAGACTTAGAATGGAGAGTAATGAGAGTCTTCATTATGTGGCACAATGGTTGGTATTGGCCTTCACATGTGCAAAAGTCATTTGGGGTGTGAACATGTAAAGCAGAGAAAAACAAGAAAGAACAATCAACTCTATGCTGAGTTGAGATGAAAGAGATGATGTGAAGCATGATTAAGGAAGGATGAGAATATGAGTAAAATTGAGTGGCATTTTCAAACAGACTGATGGTCTAAGATAAGTTGGACAGGCAAGGTGAAAATTGGCATATTGTTTAGAGCAAGGGCATTTATATATGTCAAAAAGAGGCTGGCCTCATGTGGAAAAAAAAAACTTTTGGAAAGGAAACAGCAATTTAAAATTAAATCTATTTTTGTGTTGCAGCAGAAGTGGCCCCCTCTAACATAAGAGGCAAGATATTTTGTTTTACTCCTAATTCTAAACAAGCAAGTATTTCTGTACCCTTTCATGTACTTTAGGCATATATTTCATCCATGATGAAAAATTTGTTTTACATATTGATCACATCTATGATGATCTTTCTATATCTGGGGTCTCATAATTATTTTGTTTCCTTCTATTAGTTCTATGAATTTATTTATCTTGCCAGTGAATTAGGTATTGTTTTCATTCTCTTCTGTAAATGTAAATAAGATGGAAAATGATTTTATTATGGATAAAGTGTATATATGTGACTGCTCTTTCAAGAACAGGTATGGGGGGCAAATGAGGAAATATGGAGACCAGTTAGTAAAAACTCAGACAGAGATACTTGTACTTTAGATGAGGATATTGAGGATGGAGGGAGTGACAGGTGTGTTTAGATTCTGGGAAAGAAGAGTCAAAAAGTATTTATTTTGTTTGCCTGAGCAATGATTATTTCCCTGACTCCCTTTAAAAAGAGGAAATACTGATAGAAGGAAAATTGGGTGAGAAAATCAGGTTAATGTAGAATTAAAACATGTGATCATATGGACAAAATTAGGCAAGAAATCTGAAACTCAGGACAGGTTTATCCACAGTTACAAATTTAGAGTCATTATTTGGATGGTAATAAATGCCATGGACTTTGGTAAAATCACCTGTGTATTGGTTCTTAACCTTGTTTGCATATCTGAAATACCTTGGAAGTATTCAATAATAGAACCTGATGCAGGCAAGCAGAATTGCAATCTTTTTAGATGATGTCTGGGAAACTATATTTAAAACAAAACAAAAAAACATTTGGGTCATTATAAAATATGCAAGATTGCCAGGAATTATTGATTTTAGGAGTGAGTGCTGTAAAGAAGGAAGAGATCAGAAGACAAGTTGCCATCACTGCAAAGTTTTAAATTGGAGTTAAAAATTTTATCTTCAGTGAGATGAGAAAGAACAGCAAAGGACCCTGAGAAGAAACAAATGATGAAACAAAAATTTAAAAAAAGAGAATGTCATATCTCTAAAGAGAGGTGAAGAAGATATTTTAAGAATGAGGGAGTGATTAATTCCTGAAAGTAAATATGCAATAGGAATTGAGAATGAGTCATTAGAGATAGCAACTAAAAGGATATAAGCAAAATTGAGCAACATGATTTTCATAAAAGATCTTTCAGCAGAACAATAAAGACCAAAGCTTGATAGAGGTAGAGTCAAAGGAAAAACAGAAATAGAGAAATTGTAGAGAATAATGGTGCATTAAATTAATGTTACCATTAAATAAAAGACTGAAAGAGAGAATAGTAAAATTAGGCTGTAAATAGAAAAATATACGGGAATAAGGAAGGCTCTTTTAGAAATAACTATAGAAAGGAAAATACTTCTGAGGCAGGATAAAAGGGGTACAATTGTAGGAGATACATCCATAAAGAGCTGAGTGATCAGGATGAATGGAGCATATAGGACTAGATGTAGCACAGGGCTCCTGGTAATAAAAAGAAGGGCAGGCTTGTAAACACAGGATACAGGAGAAAGCAGACTGGAGAATAGAATGGCATGGGAGCCTGTGGCCACTGTCGTCACATGGCTTCTGCTTGTATCAATGAGATAGAAAGCAAGGGTCTCAGCCAAACACAGATTGGGGAGAATGTATCATAAATTTGTGAACACAGAAGGTATGATACAGGAATCTAGGACAGAGGATTGATGGATTATGAAATATATTAAAAGCTACAGTGAGTTTCCATCTGAGATTTATCAATAAAAGTTCACATGCAAGTATCAGGTTTGATTATATGTTTTCCTGTAATTGCTTTCATCAGTGGAGTGCAAATTCAGGAGAGACTGAGAACTGAGAGCAATAACCATGGTTCCATGTCAACCCCTCAACCCACCCCCAGGAAAATGCAATAGGGGAGAGGAGGGATCAAGTGAGTTGAGAACATATACAAGGCAAAGGTTATGATAATGAATCGTGAAAACTAAGCTGTGGAAGAAGAATAATAAAGTATTTAAAAGAAGATTGAGACACAAAGTAAATAATTATTCGGGTTTGAGTGAAAAGGAACACAACCTGAAAAAGTGAGGGTGGCTGCAATGAAGATATTGGAGCAGAGCTACAGGTAATCTGAAGATGAACTAATGTAAACATGAAGCCATGCTGCCAAACAGGTTCCTGAAGAGTGCTTTTACTTACAGTACTGACATCTGTCCCCAGTGTACTCAGCCCGGCAGTGGCAGAAAGGCTGGTTCCCAGCAGTCACAGTGCATGTCCCTCCATTTTGGCAGAAATCCTCACAGACTGTCTTACCACAGTTTGGTCCAGTGAACCCCAGTGCGCAGATGCAGGTGGGTCTCCCTTGTGGAAAACAATGAATAATCAACAGCATATTAGTAGACTAAAGTGGTTTATATTGATGGAGTTGTCACTGGATCAGAATGGGGAAGTCAAGTTTCTGGTCAATGTCTGTCCACAATTTGTTCTGAGACTTTAAGCAGTAGCACAATTTCTTTGGGTCTCAGTTTCCCCATATGTCCAAGGAAGCTTATATTAGAAGCTAACAAATACAATACTCAAAGATCATTTATGAAAAAAAAAAAAAAAAAAAAAAAAAAAAAAAAAAAAAAAAAAAAAAAAAAAAAAAAAAAAAAAAAAAAAAAAAAAAAAAAAAAAAAAAAAAAAAAAAAAAAAAAAAAAAAAAAAAAAAAAAAAAAAAAAAAAAAAAAAAAAAAAAAAAAAAAAAAAAAAAAAAAAAAAAAAAAAAAAAAAAAAAAAAAAAAAAAAAAAAAAAAAAAAAAAAAAAAAAAAAAAAAAAAAAAAAAAAAAAAAAAAAAAAAAAAAAAAAAAAAAAAAAAAAAAAAAAAAAAAAAAAAAAAAAAAAAAAAAAAAAAAAAAAAAAAAAAAAAAAAAAAAAAAAAAAAAAAAAAAAAAAAAAAAAAAAAAAAAAAAAAAAAAAAAAAAAAAAAAAAAAAAAAAAAAAAAAAAAAAAAAAAAAAAAAAAAAAAAAAAAAAAAAAAAAAAAAAAAAAAAAAAAAAAAAAAAAAAAAAAAAAAAAAAAAAAAAAAAAAAAAAAAAAAAAAAAAAAAAAAAAAAAAAAAAAAAAAAAAAAAAAAAAAAAAAAAAAAAAAAAAAAAAAAAAAAAAAAAAAAAAAAAAAAAAAAAAAAAAAAAAAAAAAAAAAAAAAAAAAAAAAAAAAAAAAAAAAAAAAAAAAAAAAAAAAAAAAAAAAAAAAAAAAAAAAAAAAAAAAAAAAAAAAAAAAAAAAAAAAAAAAAAAAAAAAAAAAAAAAAAAAAAAAAAAAAAAAAAAAAAAAAAAAAAAAAAAAAAAAAAAAAAAAAAAAAAAAAAAAAAAAAAAAAAAAAAAAAAAAAAAAAAAAAAAAAAAAAAAAAAAAAAAAAAAAAAAAAAAAAAAAAAAAAAAAAAAAAAAAAAAAAAAAAAAAAAAAAAAAAAAAAAAAAAAAAAAAAAAAAAAAAAAAAAAAAAAAAAAAAAAAAAAAAAAAAAAAAAAAAAAAAAAAAAAAAAAAAAAAAAAAAAAAAAAAAAAAAAAAAAAAAAAAAAAAAAAAAAAAAAAAAAAAAAAAAAAAAAAAAAAAAAAAAAAAAAAAAAAAAAAAAAAAAAAAAAAAAAAAAAAAAAAAAAAAAAAAAAAAAAAAAAAAAAAAAAAAAAAAAAAAAAAAAAAAAAAAAAAAAAAAAAAAAAAAAAAAAAAAAAAAAAAAAAAAAAAAAAAAAAAAAAAAAAAAAAAAAAAAAAAAAAAAAAAAAAAAAAAAAAAAAAAAAAAAAAAAAAAAAAAAAAAAAAAAAAAAAAAAAAAAAAAAAAAAAAAAAAAAAAAAAAAAAAAAAAAAAAAAAAAAAAAAAAAAAAAAAAAAAAAAAAAAAAAAAAAAAAAAAAAAAAAAAAAATTCACAAGGGACTGCTATTTAAATTTGGATAATAAGAAGATAATTTAGAAGTTTAATGTGAATAGCACAAGTAAAAATTTGATGAATCATATTTGAATATTTTTATTTGTTCTGTGAGAATTAACAACAGAGTGAAAGTGAGCAATCCTTTACGGTGTTTGGAATACAAATAACTGTTCTATTAGGAATGAGTGAGTCTCTCTAACATCCAGCTGGTTAAATACTTGAGTAGAAAACAGAATGTAGAATTAGCTCTGTAGATGAGACAGAAAACATTGATAGGAATAAAGAATGACCATTAGAGTTTGCAAAAAATGTAAAGAAACAGGATGAAAGGTAATGAAGAAATTTTGGTATAGATACCATTTAAATAGAACTCAGACAATGCCACTCAGTTAACAAGCAATAGAGATTATCCTAGTTATCTCCAATCTCATCTTTGTAGACCTGGAAGCATAATTAGGGTGGCTAGAGAAATTCACAAATGTCAGGCTTGCCAAGACCTGAAGAAGGAAATGTCATAATTTGTCTCTATTGCCCTGAATTCTGTCTAAGAATAAGCCTATATTTTTGAGAAGTATTCTTAAGCGAATAAAATGCTTTCAAATAAAATTTACTTGAATTTTCTGGAGAATAAACTGAAAGTCTACAATTTACCAATTAATTTCACTTTGAAAGGATTCTACATGTTCAAAAATGCTAGAAATTGTTGCCGTAAGTGAACAAAGTAATATGTATTTTATTGTGAGTAGCATTGCTCTGAAATTTATGATTTATAAATGTTATTAATTTGGCAGCAGATAAATGCTATTAATAGATTGAGAAAGAAGGAAAATTTTATGTAGGTTAAAAGCTGAGTAACTTCATTATTTCTGTTGCCAAAAGAACTTGCTTACTAAATTTTAGCTACATATTTTCCTTGCAGTGGTACAAGTTTTTCTAGTTTTTGTTGACATAGAAACAAAATATACTCTCTGGCACAATAGTGAGTGGAAAAATAGACACAATCAAGAGAACAAAGGTGGCCTTGGGTGAAGAGGTGGATATTTTGGAACATGGTTAACTAGGAAAACAAGGATGCAGAACAAAAGAATTAATTCCTCTTTTTCCATAAGATCTCCTGAATGACCTACAGAGAAATAGAGCATGTAAACAGTGATACAAATTAACCTTAGCTAAATTTGAAACAGTGTACAAAATATAGAAGAAATCCAAGTGCATTAGAATGATCACAGGGAGGTAGGATGAAAATACTGTAAATGCATGGTTTTCTATATTGATTTCTAATCCCCCTCCCCCAATCAGAAGTGAAAAAAAGTAATACAATAAAGGTTTGAAAAAAGCTAACAGCCCGCTGAAGTACTTGAAAATTCTGTCATCCATCACTCAGAGAAATGACACTGTAGGTTCAGTACTTTCATCTAAGCTGTCTTGAAACTAGAGTAGTCTGACCAGGTTGTCCCTAGCTAGCACATGCCTTGTGTCATCCAGATTTCAGCAAAATTATTTTCAAAAGATCTTCATCTGTCTTTCTTTGAAGAAAAAAGTTCTTTTTGACAGGTAGAAATCTTCATATTCAGGGGAATATTATCTAACTGAAACTGTATCAACAGGACATCTTTTATTTGCTGATGGAAAAATGAATCATCTGTTGAAGAATTGTATAATGGGCTCCTTCCAACAGTTTCAACAATCTTTCTGGGTATAACTTAACAAGTTGCACTGAAATCATTTCCAAAGATTATTTATTTATTTATTTAGGTAGCAGAAATTGATTTTGATATTTGAAAAGGAAATAGCAATGGTAGAATGATTAAGTCACAGATTTATAGCAGTGATGTATCTGGCAAGTTTGGGAGTTGGCAGTCTACAAGGAGAGCCTAATCAGAAAAAAGTGTCAATTGACCTAAGGAAGGAGTAGGAGGAACTGTTTCCTGGCTCTAAATCAGCCTTCTTTCCTGGCTCTAAATCCATCTTGTTTCTATGGCATCCTAAGCACAGATATTGAGAGGGTAGCTTCTCAGACTGCCTAGATTCATGGTCTGTCAACTGTGGAACCATGAGCAAATATCACCTCTCTCTCTCTTTGTATATAATATGAAGATAATAATAGTACCTACCACATGGATTTGTTGTGTAGAATCACAAAGAATAAATAATATAATTCATGCAGAGGATTTCTAACTATATTATACACACAGGAAGTATTCAATTACATTTTAGCTCAGATTATTATTTTTTCCTATTGAATAACATTCATCATTTTAGTTATGACTTATTCTGTGATTCAATCACACAAAGGCATTGTAATATTTTATGCAAATCATTCTGAAATGTATATTATATTACACATTTTATTTCTATTATTTATTTAGAATAAAATAAAATTGGAATTTATTTTTATGCTGGCATAAATTCTCCATCAACTTTACTCTGACTCCAACACTTTTTACCTTTGAATGATGAATCCTTTTCCTCTTTTTAGCTTCTAAATATGTTCAATTACACTTTTAAAAGAAAGAACACATAACAACAACAAAGAAAAAAAGAAGGCAAACACAAAAGACACATTTTGCCCAACTACAAGTTTTGACACATCTCTAAAATTCAAAAGATAATTACACTCCCTGATTCCTGTTCTAACAATACATGACAAAGTGACATACTCAATCCCAAATTTGCACTCTGATCTCTCACTATGGTAGAGTATTTATTTTTTAATTTATAAGATAATGTGTCTTGATATACTACTTCTCCTTGTTCTCTCAGAAGAGAGGTCAGACCCCTTGATATGGATATATGGTTATACAAACTGATTCTGATTCTCCAGTGTTAAGAAAGACTTAAGAAATGTGGTGTTGGCTGGGCAAGGTGGCCTACACCTGAAATCCCAGTGGCTCCAGAGGCTTCAGCAGGAGGATCTCAAGTTTAGAGCTAGCGCCAGCAATTTTGGGAGACCCTAAGCAACTTAGGGAGGCCCTCTCTCAAAAATAAAATATAACAAAAGGCCTAGAGATGTGACTCAGTTGTTAAGTGCCCCTGGTACCATCTCCTCCCCCAACACACACACACAAAAGAGGAATGTGGTGTTGCATTTACTGAATATTTATGTTCTATTTCAAAGTTTACCTCTCTTCTCTCCATTGTCAAATTTTCTGATTTTTTTTTTTTTTTTTTTTTTTTTTTTTTTTTTTTTTTTTTTGTAATCACTGTACTTTTCAACTTCCTCCCTAATTGTACAATGCTTACTAACTGGAAGTTCTCTATTTGGCTTCTAGAACACTAACATCTTTTCTAAGTCTGTTTATTTCATGACTGTTTTAATGTTTACTCTTTTCATCTCTCAAAAACATTCTTCCAAACTTCTTTCTGGTGATATTAACCAATTATATGGCTTCAACGATTATCTATCTGAATGCTATTGTCCTGATTCTGATGAAACTTTAGGTCTTCATTTTAATTCCTGTTTGTATCATCCAATGTGAATATCTTTGATAGCTCTGTAGGTTAATAACTCCTCCCATGCTCCAAAAGAGAACATTCTTCTTCTCATAACCCTCGTTCTCAGTGACATACACTTTTTTCCCTAGTACTTTATCTAGTCCATATGCAAGAGTCACACTGCATGTTACTTAGCAAAATATCTGGCTAAGATATATGCTCCCATGATTAATTTCAAGTATCAACTTGACTGGGCTGAGGGATTCCCACAAAGCTGGTAAAACATATTCCTGGGTTTGCTTATGGGGGTGTTTCAGAAAAGATTAGCATTGGAATCACTAGACTGAGTAAAGATGATCCATGTTCACCAAGGTTGGTGGGTATCATCTAATTTATTGAGGGTCTACGTTGAAAAAGAAAGAGGTGGCAGGCAAACTTAAGCTGGGTGATCTTTTTCTTTGTTTGGACTTTGGAGCTCTTCGTTCTTGGGCTATTTATTTCCCAGACTTTCAAAAGAATTCCTTCCTCCCCTCACTCCTTGCTTAGGCCATTATCATCCAAACAGAAGTACAGCATTGGCTCATCTAGTTCTCAGGCCATTGGGCTATAACTGAATTACACCATGAATTTCCTGATTCTTCAGCTTTTAGAGGTTCATGTGTTTCATCAGCCTCCATACACACATATGCCAAATCCCATAATAAATCTCCTCTTATCTATCTATGAACTACTAGTTCTTTCTTTCTGGATGATCCTCATACATATGCACACCACATGAGGAGTTTAATTTCACTTATTTATACTTTTTCTATTCATAAACAAATAGAAATTAGATGCATATATGTTCTAAAGTTTTCCACTAAACCAAATACTACAAATTGAGTTAGTATTAAGCTGTTACAATATAACTGGATAGATAATAATAGGTAATCTTAAATAATGTATAACTAAAATATCTAATCACCTACAATTAAAATAAATATTGTTAATTAACATATATTGACAAAATTAAATATTATATTGTTTATTTAAAAAAAGAATGTCCCAGAATCTTATAGGGTTCTCTAAATCTTACAGTTTATGTCCTTTCATAGCTAAAATCATAATCTTAGTAAAAATGGCTGATTAAAAAATATTCCAGAGATAATATTAAAAGGAAGTAAATAATTTGTTTTTTTTTTATATCACACAAGATTGCAAATGAACTATTGTTTGATATTTAAATTGTGTGGCTTTCGAAAACTTATATTTCCTCTCTGCATGCTATTCTATAAGGTTGGTTACCTTATGCAGGCAAAATATGTGGCACAATGCTTGCCACATAGTAAGAACCAATAATTTGCAGCTTCCTCATCAGTAGTAGTATTGATGATATTTTTAGACAAGTTACCAGTACTTAAGCTATTTAACCTTAACTGAGTATATGCCTTTGTTAGGAAGCTTCATATGCAATCTCACTGTTTATTTTCCCTCTTTTGAACATAACATGCCCAAAAGAATAAGTAGCCAGTCCACATATATCATCTCAATGTGACATATTTTCAAATACATAAAAATAATAAAATCTTTTCTATCAGGAGCTGCCACATAGGAGCTGAGCACACCCTAACTTTGAGTGATGGAAATGTGGAGACTGGCTTCCCTGACCAGGAAGCAGGTGGATCCCCATCTCCCCTCAGCAGAGGAGCAAAGCTTTGGGAGTGGGCATTACCCAATGGGAATGGGCTGCCCCTTGTAACATTACCACTCTGCTTATATGGATGGAATGTTTTATCCAACAGCCTCCCCCAATAAAACCAGGGTTCCACATGTGCCTTTTCTCTTTCCAGTGGATTCCTAAGGTCAAGAGCCAACACGGAACCCAAAGAAAAAGGTATTTTCTCTGTGTGTAATTATTTCATGACAACCCATATTCACCTGGAGTGACCCTGACTGATTTAGTCATGTGTCGCGGCACTTTACTATTATTTGGACAAGTAACTACGTGGACACCATAATGGTTATCATTCATCTCTGTTAAATAAGCATTAAGATTTTATGCTTTAGTTATAGTGTATCTCTAGATAAATGGCCTGTTTGACTATATGCCACTTTCAGTTCTGTAGTCCTAGTCAGCTGCTTCTCTGATGTGGGCAGACAATTGTGATCCTGCAGGTTTCCAGTGATAATAGGCGATATCTTAGAGCACTGACTTTGGAAAATCCTCGGTTCTGTTTCTAGTCCTCTTACCCATTCTAGCTCACATCTGAAAGATACCACAGTGTAAACATCATACAGTAATAAAAATTAAATCATTTACCTAAGGACTTTATCAGAGATCTTTATATTTATCAAGTATTCAGAATATAGCAATTATTATAATAAAGATAAGAGTAATTAGGTTTATAAAATTTCTAAAATATTATACTATGTTGAATACAGCAATAACTTTCAACCTGCTAATAAAATTTTGGAGTGCTCCTGCTTAAGAAATGTATTAATCAATTTTGACACACATTTTTTCAAAAACAATGTTTTCCTTTGAATATTATAAAACTGTGTTATGATTATATATTTCAGTAACTTTCTGTAATATTAGTGAGTGCTTGTCTTTAAAAGCTAGATTTATTTAATAAACTGTAAGCCAGTTATAAAATGCTTCTCATTTGGTATGATTTAATCAATACTGAATGGCTTAAAGTAGGCAAAGTGACCTTTCTGTTCAATTTTGGCTTTTTTTCAATATGTATGTAGTCCTTGAAAATGTGTGCTTGATTGCTATTGGAATCAATTCCATCTGAAGTTCCTGCAAGGTAATAACCACTTATTATTTCTATTAATTAGATTATGCTACTGGTCATTATTAATTTACTCTCATTTTAGCAAGTTTTTATATTCAGTCACTTGTCCACATGGACCATACCTCTTACCTTGTTTAATTTGATATTTGTTGGGTTAGTCTGATAATCTAAATGTTTGTCCCTAGTTATGATGTTTGATAACTAATTGTTTCACGTATGCAGAATCACTGTTTAGTTTTATTGGTCTGATGAACACATTGAATATACCCAATAACAGTATATAAGTGACATTTAAATTTCAGAACATGCTTATAAATATTTACATTTAAGATCTTTCTGAAAATACTATCTAAATGTAACATACTTCTTACAACATCTTTGCTATTTGGACAATAGCCACATTCTCACATTGTTCCTTTATACAGACAAGAAATAATAAACTGAGGGACAAATCACCACAGCATCATTCAGTTAGTTACAAAATTGCAATCCAAAAACCTGTCTCCTGTCCTATTGTCCCCAAGACTACAACCTGTAAAATCTGTCTGGACTTTAGACTTAGATTCAAGTGATAAAAGTTCTGAATATTTTAGAAAATTGCTAGTCTTTTTGAAAAGGAGATTTGACATTCTACTTTTCCACTTAATATATTGTTTTTCTGGACTGAAAGTGAGTGCCCATTTATAAATAATTTCAGCAAGTTGACTATACCTGTCGAGTCGTCTTAAGTATCACAAAGATAACAGAGAACTATTCAACAAAGCCTGACAAAGAAAAGGAAAAATTGTGGGCTTTCTCTGTTTCCCTCCCAGGCACTCCTTAATATATTCTGACATGTTTCAAATTATAGGTCACAATCTATTTATACTTCTGGAAAGTTCATTTTCAACCAGCATTGTGGAAACAACGCTGAAGCATTTTTGTCTTTTCTGTGAATACAAGTAAGCTAACTCGAGCCTTCTGACATTAGCTCAGAGAGTCATGAGATTGAATAATTTAGTATCGCTCTCACCATATGGTCCAAAGGAACCAGTAACTGTGAATCATGAATCCAGCAGCAGAATTAGAGAGAAATTTATTTTCATAGTTTTGTTGTGAGGATTCAAGGAGAGAGAACAGAGATTGTAACCTAGTAAGCAGATACACATACTTTCATGATCCTGACAGTAATAATTATGTTATTTTAATTTCTAATAATTCTTATTTTGATTTTATTTTTAATACTACCAATAATCAAATATTTGGAAAAAAGAAGTAAAGAAGAAAAGGATATATTTCTCATATAAACATTTTATATGTGTATTTTTTTTTAGAAAAACAACATGAGGGTATTATTTTGATTTTGAAATACATATTCTAAAGTTTGAACTTCCATGTGTGCTTTCTGTTGTATAAGTAAATATCACAGACCTAATCAATGATAAAGGATAAACATTACTCATCCCATGGTTCTGGAGGCTGAAGGTCAAAGGGCTACATTCATATGGCAGTGCCTTCTTGCTGGTGGGGACACTGTAGTTCTGGGGTGGTACAGGATATCAAATGGCAAGACAGAGCAAACTTCATTTATAGCACCTGCTCTCACACTAACTAGTCCAATCCTGTGAAACCAAACCTAATCCCATAAGACCTTATCCAGTCTTTGTAGACATAACCCAGTCCTTAATCCTTTTGTGAAGACAGTGCACCATAATCATCTCCTAAAAGCCATACATTCTGATACCACTGCACTGAAGAATTAGGCCTCAACATGCGCTTTGGGAGGGACCAACCACATTCACCCTAGTACTAGTATACAGATTACCAGAAGTGAAACAACAGACACTTTTTGAGCAACATCAGGAAAACTAAGGGACTGTAAAAATCTAGATGAATTCTTCAGGTAGTGCCAGTGGTTGTAAAACAATTCCAAATGATGAATTATTGTTGCCGCCTGAAGCGCTCGGAGCACCGGAGCCGCGGGAAGAACTTCAGAAGCAAACTGGAGACAAACAGCTTTTTATTCTGATGACTTTTCTCTCTGGTTCTAACAACTAACTCACGCCAAACACACCACTAAAATGGCGCTGACCCGATCAGCAATTTCGGCCAAGTCACTCCAGATCCCGCAACAAAATCCCGTGAGACTACGGGTGGCGACAATGGCCAAATCTCCACGGCTCATAGTCAACTGCAATTCAAGCCAATCCCCAAACAGGGCTCCTGCAAATTATCATACTACACTAAAATGAATCGTTCATGGTCCTTGAACTGTTAATGTCTCCAGACCAGTTGAGGAAGCAAAGATACACTCAACCAACATGGAGGTCTATACCATAATGGCCAGCAATGATTGCTTTTGGTTCTGTCATATGCCCTGCAATATGTCCAGACCTGTATTCTAATCACATGTTACATGTCACTACCTGGAGGTCCCACAGGCATCTCAGACAAAATCCATGTCATCTTTCCCACAAGAACTATGCTTTTCCTCTGTTTCCTCTCCTGGTAAATGATACTTCAAACCACAGTTATAACCAAGCAGGAGACCTAGATTCTCTGCTTTATGCCTTAAACTCTTACCATTCATACCCAGCCAGTCACCTTTCCTGTACACACTACTTTTAAAATTTCTTAGTAATGCTCAACTCCATAATTTCTCTTAATCTCACTGCTGCTACTTACAATAAGACTACACTTGTTTTTGCATCATAACAGGCCCTTAACTAGTTTCCCTCCCTCCAATTTTATCTCACACTCATTCATTTGTCATACTGCAGCTGGTATGATATTTGTGAAGTTCAGATCTAATCATGTTACTATTTCTGCTTAAGACCTACATTGCCCTCAGGTTAACATAGTTGGTAAATATTTGTTTGATTAATTAATTTCCCATATTTTATTTTATCAAACTTTCAGAGTAACTTTTATATATGAATTTTTTTCCAATCGGGCTCATACTATTTACCGGTTTTATATATTGTGCTTTTTGTCTTAAAGTAAATATGAAATTTTCTATATTATCAAATATAATTGTGAATGTGTTTATTATTTATAATATAATTGTCATCTTTTAGACATGTCTTATTTTATATTTTTGAAATAGAATTTGAGGATTTATTTCCAATTTTATAATATCACAAATCACACTATTGAATATGCTTACTTCTACATTCTGTGCTTTATTATTACATGGTCCTTGGAAGATACTTCTAAAAATAACATTAATTATACAAATAATATTGAAACATTTTAAAACTCTTACTGAAGTTTTCATAATTGCTTGGCACAGTGCAGATTCTTAATATTTTCCTCTGGTACTAATTTAATAACACTGGCTTCTTTCATGACTTGTGGATTCTTCTTGAGTTTCTACTTCTCAAATTCTTCCTATTATACTTTATTTTTTACTTGTAAGAGTTATATATTCCAAGGTCTTTTACTTGTTAACTTATATGATATTATTTTCTGCGTATTTTAACATTATTGGTTATTCTCTTGAATTTTAAAGAAATGGGTAGAGCTAAATATTGAGCCTTTAGTACTTCCTAAATATAATTAATATTTATGTTAAGGAAGCAAGAATACCAAGTTTAATTTAAAAGAAAAGATCACCCCCATTTAAATAAAATGTAAAAGAGAAGCTAATTTAACATGTTTACTATTTATTGATATCTAATTAGGTGATTTTGACTTTACATCCTAGGTACATAGGTGACTTGAGAGCCTTCAGTTCATATGTTTCATCAGATCCATGATGTTATTGAGTGTCCAAGAGTTACTGCCTTAAACTTGTCTTTGAGTCAATCTATCATCTGATCTGGGGCAGTTACATGGACAGAAAACTCTTGAATGACTGAGAAGGAAAGTTCTCTCCATCTATGTACCTCCTATTATAAAGGACCCTCCCATCATAGGCACAAGATTTGATTTCCACAACAGGGGCCATTTTTATTCTTCTGATTCATTTATAGGAATAAACTTTCACTTACAAAGCTCACAGATGTAGAGACAGAGAGCTACATGAAAGGCTTTTCCTGTCTTCCTGTTGTATTCATCATTTAAACTACTGCCCAGTGTACACAATGGCACTGTCACTTTTTAACCTAGTCAGTCCTACTTTTGTGTCTGACTTCCCAAAGTAAGATATGCCTTTCTTCTTTGCAAAATCCCAAACTTTGGAATTGGAAATGTTAGGGTTTGTTCTCCCCCAATTTACAAGCACTCTTGTTCCATTCACCTAAATCAACTATGTAGGTAACCCTAATTCCTCTTATTTAAAGCATTAAAAGTCTAAATAGCAGGTCAGTAAGTGTAAGGAAAATATCAAACAGGTCGAACATACCTTAAAGGATAAGTATTCATGAAAATAAAATTTATTGCAAATATAGATGTTAATTGCATAAATGTCTTAATGGTATCCATGATACATAAAACATCAATAAATTATTCAATATTTTCAATAATAGAATGATTTAATAATATTATGCTTTACTCTGACTTCTATTGTTTTTCTCATGGCAAGTTTTATCTTAAATATATCCTCCTATTAACAGTTCATATGAGTGAACTACATGGCCCCTTCTTCATATAATAAATGTCAAAATATTTCATTGTTAATACTGTTATACATGATTATAACTCATATATTCTATTTTTAGTGTTCTTATTCATTCCTACAAGCAAAATTTTAATTATGCCTCTCACGTGTGTGATTTTAATTAACTGATGACATATTCTTTGTTCAATTATTATTGTTCTATACAACTGTCATAAACTTATAAATTTTAATTAATGCTGTCCAAACCGTACTTATATAGTGTCCACATAGGAATTTGCCAAAAGGATTAACTGTAAGTAAACCAACAATGAATAAATACATGAATTGCCCATTGGGATTTTTTTTAACAAATTAACATTTGTGTAGAGATAATGAGGTTCTATGGTCTGTAATACTAAACAATGCTTTTATAAAATCACATTTTTAAAAGTGAAAAGTACTTTGTAAATTACTTAATTGGATATCACATTATTAATAATTATTGAATTTTATAAGACAATATACTACATGGCAATGTCTCACATTGAATTCCTATGAGAACTCACTTACTCTGGTAATCTACAATGCAATTTTTCTGAAAATGTCATCTATGGAACTCAAGATCTAAATATTTGGATACATAGATAAAGTCGATATGTTATAGATCTTAAGAATGCAGCAAGGTCTGGACAAATGATTTGAACATAACATTAAACTTGTGCTGTGCCTACATGCAATTCAGGATCCATTAACAAGTCAGTAGAACCAATTCTTTCTAGAGATTTGCTCTTGTAGATTCTTCATAAGTTAAATGGTTAGCCATAGTATAGAATATCAAATGGTTCAGTTGGAGTAAATAAGTAATAATAATTATAAGTAAATCATCTTGCTAGAACCCAGTGATTTTCATTATCTTAATAAGAAAATTTTGTTACCAATTAAATAATTAAATACCCCAAACAACTCATTTGGCAAGAAATGCTTCTTTCCTAAAGGAAATGATATCCATATTACTAAAATACAGACTCACACAAATTTGTTAAACTTGTATTCTCATTCGCATATTTGATAAAGGAACCAGTACTATAATTTCTCCTACAGCAATAGAATGTATTCTATGTATGAAGAAGCTTTCCTTAAGCAGAATGAAGATATGTCCTGAAACTCCTAGTGTTTTTTTTATATTTCAATCAACCTATGAATATATTTTCAGAATGCTATTGACTACTTAGAATACCTTAATTATCAATTAATCATAAATCAGGAATATTTATAGACATAACTACCAAACTTCCACTATTAGAATGCAAATCAAAAACAACTTGGTTTCTCTGAACTCCATTGGAAATTCTTCATGTGACTCTTTCAGATGGCATTATGCTAAATACTTCAAAGTACATCATAAGCAATACAGACAGAGAGAATTCTCACTAAGATATAAATTAACCATGTAGGGGATGTGAAGATCATATAGATTGATTTTCCATTTGACTAACTAAATTTGCATTTATGGCAGTAAAATTAAATGTGCATAGATTGCACTTTAATAGTTGCATAATGTCCCTTGCACTGAATATTGGAATTTACAAATTAGATTTTTATGATGTATTGGGTTATTTTTTCTCATGGGAACATATTTTGAATTTAATATAACTCAATAGGAAAACATATTCAATGTTCACTTATGTGCCATCGAGAATATTTTTGTAAAGGGATTATTGCATAAATTAATAAATATCTCATGTAATTGATAAGTAAGATATTTATTAGTTCACTAACATGTAGTAACATTATATGCTACATTTTGCAATACATTAGTTACAAGTTAAGATGAGAATCAAGATGATCTTAGATGTGTTTTGGTATAGTTTATGTTCATTTAAATGAACCTCAATTTTAATAATAATTGAATTTTATTTTTAGGGAAACTTAAATAAAAAAAATATGGTCTTTGAAGTTAAACATGTAAGCCTTGGAAAACAGGCACTTTAAAGTCATTCTGAATCATGCTGAAACTATCTGTAAACACCGACTGTCATGCAATATACACTCAACATGGTAATTTTCATTAAATCATTAAATTTTGTGACCTGAACATAGAGATACTGAATTTACAAAAAAAAAAAAAAAAAAAAAAAAAAAAAGCCACTGTTGAATTAGTCATTAATTTAAACTTTGTTAATTTATTCTTTATTAAGACATCAGGGATTATTTTAACTTTTGTTAATTTATTCTTTATCAAGACATCAGGGATTATATTTGTAGTATTAATATTCATTTACATTTTCAGAAGGAAGGAAAATTGCAAGTGTTTTGGAAATAAAATGGCACTCAAATGCTTACCTAGAACGGATGGTGTGCAGGTTCCCCCATTTTGACAGTAGTTGCTACAGTGATTGACTTCACACCTTTCACCGGAATAACTAGGCCAACAATGACACCTCAAATCACCCTTTTCATTTAAAATACATCTCCCTCCATTTTCACAGGTCAATTTGCAGGAATCATCTGGTTGGAAGACATATGCAGGTGAGCATTTCATTCAGGTCATGATTTAGTAAAGACAGTTCAAATAAACAAACTTAGTTAAATCCTAAATCCTTATTTTTTTTCATAAAATAACTAACATAATTATAAATGTTGAGGAAAATTCAATACTAGTTAAAAACAGAGAATAACTTCTAGTTGTTGGATAGTGAATAAAAACATTAAATTGTTTTTTGTTTTAAGCTTCAAGCATTATTAACCAATTCTTAAGAGTTGTCTTGCATTAAATAATGAATCTAACTGAAACTTTCTAAAAGTCACAAGCAAGAAGTTTTCTTTTTGATATGAGCAAACATTATCTATTTTTATAGTAGTAATTGATAATAAATCAAATTGAAATAAATATAAAAGATATATTTTAGCATCTCTATCCACATACAAATACACTACTACATTCTGTGATGTATGTGTTTGTGTGTCTGAATATATATTATAGAGAAAGTTTCAAATGGAAAGATACTCTTTGATGTCAGTCCTCATTAACAATACAAAATATGCCAAACTAGAAGCCCACTCAGATTTGGTGCATGATGATGACAGAGTAAAGTCAAAAACAATATTTAGAAATTAAGTAACTTTTTTTCTAAATCTTTGGCACAATCTATCTACTTCATAACATTTTCCCTGAGGATAAGAAATGGTCGTTTTGGGGTGTACAAAAGCATCTTTAACAATATGTTAGTATGATTTATTATAAAGATTGGTTTAGAATCATTTTCCAAGTGATTTTTCTATGTGTGTTGACTTGGCCTTGCTTCATTAGAAATAATGTATTACTTTGATCAGGATACAATATTCAATGAAACAAAACTGAAAATATGTTAATAAGCATTCTATTTTAGAATATGCCCTCTACTAAAGCTGAGTCTTTTACATGGTAAAATTATATGAAATCAATAAAGTCCTTATTTATCACTCAAAGTACATTGGCCCATTCATGATATAGGCTTGATTATACCACTGTAGTGATCACAAGAACATCTGGATCAACTTCAATGACTTATTTCTATATGTTTAAGTTTCAGATTGATATTCCAAAATTTTATATTTATAATAAGGACTTACTCATGAGGCAATGTATATAATATAATGAAAATGAGAATAGTGTACTAAAACCTATGTTTACGTCCTCATTCGGCCCCTTTATTAGGCATACAAGTTAACCTACCTGAGTATCATTTTTACACTGTACAAGGACCTCAGTGACAAAAATGCAACTTAACTCAGATTTGCTGTGAATATTAAAGTTAAAAAAATATTAAAATTTTAAAAGTTTGTAAATACTAAGTACCTAAGTATATATCTCATACATATAAACACAAAAGACAATTTGACTTCCAGCTCACATCTAGTAGAAAGATGAAAAGCTTAAAGTTGGGTCTACAAGGTGTATTGCTAAAAGTCAACAGGCAGGTAAGGCACTTATTTGGCAAAATAAGCGTGTCTGCATTGTTTCATGAGTGCCTACAAGGAATGCTGAGTACAGTGCTCAAGGGAAGTAACATCTATGCATGTCAGGAGGTGAGCACCAGAGGAGCTGAATGATAGCTATTGTGCCTGGACCTGTATTGAAGAATGTGAGGAAAGAAATTACAAGAGGTATGTGTCCTTAAAGAGATAAGCAGGGATAAGAGAAGGTCACTGGATTTTTTTTCATAAAAGTAATGTAGAAACTTTGAAGAATTTAAGAAGGCTGAGAGTGAATGTAGTGGCAGGTGATAAACTGAAGGCAGGGAGATGATGAGGACTTCATTTTAATCATCAGGCTAGGTCACATGATGCCCTAAAATAGAATAATGTGAAGTGAGTAAATGTGGGAAAAATCTAACAGTAATTGTGAAATGAGCATCACATTAGTGATTTCTGAAGAAAAAAAGGGAAAATTAGGATGATTCTTCTATTTCTGGAAGGACAACAAAGTGGGAACATGAGGATAATAGGAAATGGAGAGGTGAATTAGATTTTTTGGGGGGGTAGGTACTGAGTATTGAACTCAGGGGCACTTGGCCACTGAGCCACATCCCCAGCCCTATTTTGTATTTTATTTAGAGACAGGGTCTCACTGAGTTACTTAGCTCCTTGCAGTTGCTGAGGCTGGCTTTGAACTCACAATCCTCCTGCCTCAGCCTCCCAAGCCACTGGGATTACAGGTGTATGCCACCATGCCAGGCAAGTTAGTTTTTAACGTAAAAAATCTTAGATGCCTATGCAAATGTATGCGGCAATCTCCAGAAAATAACTGAATATAGGATGAGATTTTAAAAAAAAATCTCTGAAGTGGAAATACTTTTGCTTAATTCAAAATTTACCAAAAATCATTTCTAACTCATTCAACAAATTATGTTTGCATGGGGCTCTGAATGGTGAAAATAAATATATAAGGCATTATTATCATATTTAGGATTATTATGGGGAGACTCATTTTCACCTGTAATTGTTATATATATATATATATATATATATATATATATATATATATATATATATATACCACATAGATGTTCAAAATCCCTATATATTGAGGAATGTGTATTGTTATACTATGCTTCGTTAGCCAACAGAAATTTTAAAACGTAACACTGTTTGATGAAATGGAAGTTAGATTATATCATTCCAAAACTTACAGTAATAATTCTTTAATGGAAAAGAAGGCTGCTTTTGTCAATTACTAAATAACCACCAAAGCCAAGCTCCAGCAATTATAATCAACTGTAGGAAAGGGCAGGTGAATACTTCCCTGAGAATGAGTAATATTTGAATTTCAAATTTCTTACATGAAGATTAAAAATATTCAGTGCACTCATAATTTAACAATAGCAACTAGATAAAGTAAAGTATTTGTAAAGAGCTGTAAAACTTGGCTATATAAAATATTGTCAGAAAAGCTGGAATTTATCTACATCCATCAGTAATTCTAAAATCCATCTGGTGCAATTTTAGTGCAAGTATTCCTAGCACTCAGAGGCAGAGGTGGGCAGGTCAACTGAGACCAAGATTTTGAGACCAGCTTAAGCAATATGGTAAGACAACTCCCTAACCTCCAAAAATAAAAAATAAAAAAAAAGAAAGAAACAGATCTGAAATCCACGTATCTATGTTCCTAATTGAAGTACTTCAAACCAGTATGAAGGGTTGAATACATGGAGACCAAACTGAACATTGCTTAACATTCATTAAATTTAAGATTTTTATTTTCAATCATAATAATGAGCTTTGAGGAAGTTTCTGGAATCACACCTTTCAAGTAGAGGTGAAGTAAACATTTCCAAAAATGTTTTAGATCTTGCATAAGTGTGCATTTAAACAAGCTTCCTTCTTTCATGTGTAAAATAATACAATTCCATGATTTAATGCATCAAAAAACCTTACTTAATTTTCCTATTCACTTTATGGTGACAGTGTAATTTGTGTACATTTTGGAAGACAGTGTCATAAGCGTTCCATGTATGTTATTTAAAGTATTTCCAATAATTATGGAAATGGGTATTGTGTATCCTAGGGAGGTTCTGGACTATATTGTTTGATGGTTAATATAGGGGTATCACCCAGGGTCACCTGGGGGTACCAGCATTTCTTACATAATCTTCAACAATCAATAAAGCCTTTTCGTATGGTTCTGATATGGAATGTCCACAGACTAATGTTGGAAGCATGGTCCTCAATGCAGGAAAGCTCTGAAGTGGGGCTTTTGGGTATCGATTGGATCATGAGGGCTCTGACCTCTTCTGTGGATTAATCCATGAGTGGATGGATTAATCCACTCATACTTGAATGAACAACAGGGAAGTAGGACCTAGACAGAGGATATAGGTCACTGGAACATGTCCAGGAATGTTTATCTTCTCCTCAGCCCCTTTCTATCTCTCTGTTTTGTGGCTTCTATGAGCTGAGCCAATTTCCTCTGCCGCAGTCTTCTGCCATGGTGTTCTATCACACATTAAGACCAAAGAAATGAAGCCAGTCAACCATGAACTGGATCCCACGAAATCATAAACTAAACAAACCTTTTCTCCTCTAAGTGATTCTTGTCAGGTGTTTTGGTCACAGATGACAAAAAGCTGATTAACAAATCTCTCACTGCTTTCAATTTCTTATATAGTAAAATAGGGGAAATCACAGTATAGTATCATTGGGTTTTGTGAAAACTAATGGAAGTTTTATGTATTATGTATAATATATATATATAATATACAATACATATATGTAAATATGTAATATGTATATGTGTTTTGTTCCATAAAATTTAGTAAGTATAGATTTTATTTTCTCTTAAAACCATTTTTCATATTAGGACTAATGTCTTCAATATGAGAGAGGTTATTATCAGTCTACCTGGATATTTAAGAAACAATGCTTTCTTTGCTTTTATATCATACAACTTTGTGTTTTTTTTTTTTTTTTTGTTTGTTTGTTTCTTGTTTTGGTACTTGGATTGAATATAGGGGAACTCTACCACTGAGGTACATCTCTGGCTCTTCTAATATTTTATTTTGAGACAAGGTCTTCCTCAGTTGCTGAGGGTGGCCTCAAACTTGTGATTCTCCTGCCTCAGACTCCCAGTTGCTGGCATTACAGTTTGGTACCACAATGCTAAGCCTATTTTGTTCTTTCTTTCATTTTTTTCCTGTTTAACACTTCATATCTGTAATTGTGTTTCATTTTTTATTGTTTTTTAAACTAACCAAAAGAAAGATGGAAAAACTCAAATATTTAAATCCAAGATGAAAATGAAAATATTACCACAGGCACTATTGAAATCCAGAGGATCATCAGAAACTATTTTGAAAATGTATACTCCAATAAGTTAGAAATTCTTGAAAATATGGACAAATTCCTAAAGACATCTGACCTATCCAAATTGAACCAGGAGGATATAGAAAACTTAAACATATCAATTTCAAGTAATGAAATTGAAGCAGCCATCAAAAACCCTCCAGCAAAGTAAAGTACAGGACTCCTTGAATTTACAGCTGAGTTCTACCAACACCTTTAAAGAAGAACTAATACCAATCCCCTTCAAATTATTCCATGAAATAGAAAAGGAGGGGATTCTGCCAAACTCAATTTTTTACTGTTTACTCAAAACTTTGGCTTCTAAAATTTAAACTGCATAAAGGAGTTTTCTCAGATTCATTTCTAAATTGGTTCTTAGTCTCTAAACCAAAGCTATACCTTGATCATAAGCCCTCCAAACGTGTGAACCAGACAAATAGTAGTATTTGTTGTAAATCTGATTTTATATGAGAAAAACTGAGACTCAGTTTCTAACTTAATCTCTGCTTTCAAAATTATTGTTTGCCCATAGGAAGAGATTAAGATAAGTTTATTGAACAAATAATCAGATTTGGGGTTTAGGTTTAAACCCACAGCAGAATGGCATCTTCAAATAATTATCTTCTATAACATAAGAGCTATATAAAAATGTCTTTTGATTCTGTAACTTCATAGTTCCTGATCTAGGCAGTGCATGTCAAGTGCTCAATGTTTGTGAGCAAATGCAGAATGAATTAATAGTAAGTCTTTGGCAAAAACAAAAGTTTACACAGGCATTCAAGAATCATTGATATCCTGGCAGCTAAATTGATAAAAGAACAGGTAATTCTGCTCAGTAATAATTATAAAAATTTATCACAATGATTAATTAATTAATTACTGAAAAATGGAGAATACATACCCAACAGACTGTCATCATTGCAGGTTCCATTAATCAAATATTTTCCTTCTGGGCAAACACAGGTGGCCCCAGAAGGATTCAGCAAACAGAGGAATTCACATCCTAAATCCAAGCAAGGATTAGGTACTGATAGGAAAAAAATAAAATAAAAAGCAAAGAAATATATAAGTATAGTCACAATAGGTTTTAAACACATAAAATTCAATAAGGTAAAATGATGAATTCCCAATGTTAAAAATAAATTACATCAAATTTTACTGCAAGTATTTCATTTTGATATCTTTTTCTTTTTTAGGTGAAGAGAAATTACTATCCATCATTAATAGTATGGTTCCCCTAATCATTGTTTCCAAAAGGAATTAGAATCTATTCAGATCTATACTTTGTTACTCTTCCTTGTGATTAATTGTTTTTTGGCATAAGAGTTCCTCGTAGAACCTGAAGTGCAGTCTAGGGCTGTGTTTAAAAAGTAAAGTCACCTGAAGTTGAATATGTATTTGAAACATATTTTTCAAGATAATTGCCTCAATGATTTATTTACCTCCTCCCTTTTAGAAGGGAAAGCGATAATAATAATAAATCATAAACTATAAATCAAATAAAATTACAACTGTTCGAAAGAGTTCTTGGCTATTTTTTAGGCTGGAATGTAATGGTATGGTAATTACTTGGTTATCAGTAACAAGGGTCAAAGTGGCTAATGATTGATGAATTTCCTTAGATAGCATGGTTCATCTAGAGAAGCATAAGGTCTTCTTCAGAATTTTAGAAAATAATAAAAGATAACTTTTATAACAAAAATAATTTTAATTCCAAAACCACAGCAAAATTGCTGAATATTTTCATACCTGTTTTACCAGAAATGGAAACTTAGGCATTATCTGTATATTGTCTTCCTTAACTTAAAAAGTCTGGTGATAATAACATTAAACTTACTCAATGTACTGGAGTTAAAACTTGAAATAGTTAAGATAGTTAAGGAATATATATATATTCCGTATATATATATTCCATATATATATATGAAAGAAGGAAGAGGTTAGATTCATCAGAAGGATCTGATACAGTCAGACCAGAAAAGTTTGAGGGGACATCATTCATATGACATATATATATATATATATATATATATATATATATATATATATGAATTCAAGTGTGCTCTACCACTGAGCTACCTCCTCAGACCTTTTCAGATAGTTCCTGGGGCTGGCCTGGAACTTGTGATTCTCCTATCTCAGCCTTTCAAGTCTCTGGGGTTACAGACATATACAGGCATGAGCCACTATGCCTGGCAAAGTGTATTCTTTTAATAAGTAAAAGGAAAACAATCATAAACGGAGGCAACTTTTTAAAAAATATTGTACTTACAGTCTAGTTGTTTATAGCGATGAGATATCAAAACACCTTTTGTTTTATCAACATCTAAAGCTAGATACTCTACTGAACCATGTCCAAATTTTTGTACTCGAAATACACCATTTTTTGGTCCTGCTCCATATATATAATCCTCAAAGATATCAATCCTATGTGGATGTAACAATCCTAGAATTTTAAAAAGGTAGAAATATAAAAGCTGTAATGCATATATTCAAATTTAAAAAAGTTTATACAAGATCCCATAGAAAATCTTATTTATGGTCTTCAAGAAAATATTTCAGCATTGAATATTTTAATATTAGCTCAGAAGTTGATGGAATTAATTTCTTGGCAGTGGAGATATATAAGATACTAAACACGACACTCAGAATTCAGTAAAAAACATTTCCTTCATTAATTTAATCATATTCAACATCACCAAGCATTTGCTGGATGGACATCATTATTTGCAGAGTAATTTTTTTCTTCTATACAGTTAACAAACAAAAACCTAGATACAGGCTAACCTCATTTGTAGCACAAAAATAGGCAGTTCATTAAACTCTAAATTCGTATGCTGGATCCAATTAGTAATTAAATAGATTGGTGGAATGACTAGTTTATCAAGTAATCATGAGTTAAAAATCATTGACACTATTATTGTGTGTTTTTGGAATAGGATAAGGAAAACAAACTAGCAAATGGCCATCAATCACATGATATAATTGCTTAAAAATAATAGTGACCATCAAATTTCCCATTTGGTGACAATTATTTTAAGACATTTTATCAAAAGAACTATCAATCTAACTTTTGGTAGCTGAAATTTGTAACAAGTAAAATAGAAACATAAATATGTTATAATCTAGAGCTTATAAAACAAAACATAATATTTAAGTTTATGTATTTTTCTTCAGTGTTCCTTGAGAAAATAGAATGTATATTTAAGCTGAAACAAGCTAACATTATTTTAATATAGTACAGAAATGTAGACTTTTCCCATCTGGATAATAGATACAGAAATCATGTAGACTTTTTCCATTTGGGTCATTGATATAATAATCATACAATTTAGGGAAATGCACAGCGAAAATTTGACACAACTTCCTTTTTTTTTTTTAAGAAAGGAATTAAGTCTCTATTCAAGAAATTCAATATGCCAAAATAAAAACTTAAAATTTGTGTTATAAATAACTTGAGGTAAATATGTGAAGGGGTTGGGGGAGGGAAGGAAAAAAGTCACAAGGAAGAAATTAGATTCAGCAGAGGGATCTGATACAGGCAGACCAGGAAAGTTTGAGGGACAGAAGGGAGCTAGAAAATGAGAGAGTAAAAATATGAGACACAAACAAGCAGAAGTAAGAATGGGTACAGTACCCAAGGGCCAAAGGTAGATTCTGTGGTCACCAGCAATGGAGGAAATTGTCCTTTCCTATATGCTGCTTTTCACTTGGATAATGGTATCCTTCAGTACCAGTGATGGTTACTATGATGTTGTAATAATTTGTTTCCTGCATGCTATTACTGAAATTTGAAAGAAAAAGTAGGGTCTACGTGTGCTAATCTTGACTATTTGATGTATCCTGCTCAAAATGGAACACCACAGAATCAACAGAATGAAATTACTCTCTGAATCTGGCAGCATGGCCCATGTTTTTCTAAGTCAAGAATGTCCTCTACCCTGGTCTCTTTGATGTTCTAGTATGAATGAAAATTTTAATCAATAAAAGAAATGCAAAAAAAAGGAGACAGTTTAAGAAAAATCATAATGCAAAGCTTTTATAATTATTTTTATGTTATGATTTAATGCTCTCAATAACAAAAATAAAACCAAAAGCCTCTCACAAACCTTGTTTACTGCTGACAGAGACTACTGAATCAGAGCCATCATACAAAACACTACCAATTATGGAAAGCTCAAAGTCAGCCCAGTATATGCGTTCACTGAAATGATCCACAGCCAGACCTGCAAACATAGACAGACAAATAATGGAAAGAAATTTGAGATTATTTAAAAGTATGATTTTGTTTCTTAATGTGGTTGTTTGCAAGCATCACAGAAATTACCTGTTGTACATCATGGTACTGTAGAATTCAGAAAAAATGAAATATTTAAAATCTTGTCTCAAATCAACCCTTAGCTTGGATTACTTAGCCTTTGTTTAGTAAGTTATAAGTAAAATATCATACTTAACACAGGAAGAGAGACCTTAAATATCATTCCTTTTTATACTTTTTACTTTCTTAATTTTTGGCTATTCCCTAACAGTTTTCTAAATTTTTATACTTATACTATATTTAGAATGAATTCATTACTTAATCTCTTATCCAACATATTTTAGAGCTAATTGGGTGTAATTCCTACATTTTGAATTTCTTCATGAACATAGAGTTCTTATAACATAACATAACCTGTACATATACTGATGTTTACAGTGACTAAAGACTTATGTTTATAGTAGAAAGGAATGGATAGTAAAGTCCTTCATTAAGGTCCTAGTGGTGCTTAAATTTCTAACTTTTACTCTGAGACTGCTTTTCTTCAATTTCATCATAGGTATCAGTGAATAATAATAAATGCATTCCACTGTCATGTATAACTTATTAAAACAAATTAAAAAATTTTTAAAAATGATATAGGGCAAAACAATAATGTTTTTTTATTTATTGAATTTTTACCTTTTGACTTTGTAAGTCTGATTGAAATATATCCCAGCAAAAATATCATCGACACAAAGAGTATTTTAGAGAGTAAAGTTTCTTCAATGTAGAAGAGTAAGATCTATGACACATGAATTCTATAATAAATCCTCACTGCTCTATGTATTTATTTTTTGTGATATAACTAATCTTTAGGATATCACATGGAACATACTTTGAATATACAATGCAATCAAATACATTTAGCAGATGAATGTTACAATTTCACAATTTGAACATTCAATAAACAGCCAAAATCAAGACCATGGAATGAAAGGTATTTTGATTTTATGCAAAACTTGTTTTCCTATGCAGATAGACCAATACTTAACAATCAAAATGGAAAATAAATTATGATGAAAGTAATTTGTGAATAATTATTCAGTTAAGTATGTAGATCTAACTCAAATGTAATCAAACTAAATATAAATATTTTTCTTCAAGTAATATATATATATATATATATATGTATTACTATGTCTAGCTAGCTTTTGAGAAATGATTTAACAATTAAAGCAAGTGGTTCATGGTTTATTAGTTTCTGCTCAATGATTAATTGTCTCGTTTGAGTCATATTTAGAGTTATGTTTTTGCTACTCCTTGTATAATTATGAGTAACATGAACCATAAAGTGTTCCAATGTCCTGCTGGTACCATTATAGTTCAAAGCAGTCACCTAAGAAAAGTTGAAAACACTTTTCCTTCTTTTCTAGGAAGGTAATACAATAAGCATATAAAACAAAACCCTCTGTCCTACAAAATTGGTTTTACACCTAAACTATTAAATTTGCTAATCATGAGAAAGAAGAAAACAATGTGTTTGTGATCCAATTTAATTAACAATATGGTTTCTGAAATTCACTAAAAGTCCCATATATTGATTGTATTGCTGTTCTACGCTTGCCTAAGATATCCTCAATTTTATCAGCTTTTGTCACATGCTGTGCTATTGGATGGAATTACATCTAGATAGAAATTATACAACAAAGGTTTTAGATGAATGGGGTTTATATTACAAAAATCCACAAATCAATGATTTTTTATTTTTCCTTAAGCCCTTTAATAAAAGAGATAGTCTTTAAATTAAAAAGTTAATAAAGGAATCAGCTAACTTTTCCTGTGGTATCAATGAATGCCAAGTTTATAGGAAAGAACAAGTTCATGTCTATCTTTAAAGTATCACATCTCCTTTTGTCTTTAATAAAGAACCAATGATAGAATGGAAAAAAAAAACAAGGAAAAAAATACAATTCTCAAGAAATTTTCTTATCTGAACTGTAAATGACGAACATATGGAATTGAATTAGCAGAAGTACAGAAAATTTAAAATAAAATGCCACATTAATTTTAAATCAGCATAAAAATCATAATTTGAAAGGTTTATAAAAGACAAAGATGCAGGCTAAATTTCAGTGATGCAAGATAAGAGCACTAATCAAGCAGTGATTCTCTCAATACCATCTCTCTCCCACAATGCGAAGACTACTACCATGCTTTAGGAACTTTTTTAACTTTGCTTTTGTTAGACTCTAAAATTTGAAAAAAATCTAATAGTTTCCCTGTTTCCATTATAGTCTAAAAAGAATAAAAAGAAAAAAAAATAAAAATATTATGAGAAATGGTCATAGTATTAATGTGATATTTAGGAGAAGACTTAGAACAATAAATTTTTACCATTGCATTTTCAGAAATAGATGAAATGATAAGATATACTCTGTTTTAAGGCAAAGCAAGGATTTATATGGTAATAAAAGCCATCAAGTAAGCCCTAACATTCTCAATTTAAAAGTTATTAAGAAAAGCTAAAATAACTGAAGATATTTACCACTGTTATATTTATTTTTAAAAATTGTAAAAATTATTTTTGAGATTGGTTGTCTGCTTAGAATCAAAGATTCCAAACTACATTAAAATCCCCCCCCCTCTCTCTCATACACACACACTTAAGACATCATTATTAAAATAAATGCATCAAGGAAACAGCAAAACAGTCCTATATTTGTATCCACTTTATTTAGAGATCTTTGTGGCCATGGAAAAAGAATCTGTTTACTGAATCAAACAAGTATGAGTGTTGTCAGATAAGTATATAGTCATTCATTCTCTCTGAAATTGCCACAATTTGGAAGAGATCAACAAGCCTCTAGCTATCAATGGATGTGGAATGTAAATCAATCTCATAGAATTCTACAGGATCCTATTAAAAGCTAAACTGGAAAGTGACTTTATCTGACACACACTGGTGGGGCAAATGCAAGCTATTCAACTAACATAAGAGACTGATAAATAGGATAGACTAAACTTCTTTTGTTTATCATACTGCCTGATTAAACAAAACAAAACAAAGCAAACATGTGCCATTTGTTAAAGAAGGCCTTGGAACCATCCCAAGGCTTCGGGTGTTAAATTGCAGGCATCCATCTGTTCTTACATTCAACGCATGTTTTAAGCACACACTACTTACAGGTAATAGTACATGATATAAGGGATATAACAAGAATATTAACAATGGATTTGGTTTAAGTCAGTTACAGTCTTGGGCACACATATATATATTGAAGAGTTAATGGTATGCACTTTAAAGCAGTAGATGATGGAGTACAAAGAATGAAAAGAATGAGTGTGCTAAAATCCCAGAGCACTGTAGTGTTCTTGTCATGATGTTTCCAAGTTTGCAAAGATGGTGGTGGAGCTGCTGGGCTATTTGATTGGATAGTAGAATTTTAACCCTGGAATTCACAGGGATTGCACAAGATATGTTGCTTATCTATGGTGTTTATCTGTATCCTGTTAAAACTAAGAGGATAACCAAGTGTACTGTATCTCATTTCCCTTATTTGTCCATGCGTGGCATTGGAAAGATAGCTTCTCTTATAAACCCACAATAAAAAAAAAAAAATCAAGATTTTATACTCAGAGAGAAAGAGGCATTATGGTATTTAGTGATTTTAGTATGATTTCTTGAAGTCAGAACAAATATTTATATATTCTAAGAAAACAGAAAATTGACAAAAAAATGGTCAAGGTATTACTGGGAAGACATAGCCATAAATGTACTTCCATTCAAAGACATCTTGTAGGATATATTTGCACATGTTTTCCCATACATGGAATGTAAATATGCATATAAATGCAGAATAATGATTTACTGATTACCAATGTTTTGTTACTGCTTTTTAGTAATACTATTTGTGAAAATGAAATTAACTATTATTTCTTAAAAATCTCCTGACACTTGTTTGAACTCATTTGTATATCAATAACAGTTGGCAAGAAAATACCCAGGAGTCATTAAACACTAGATGACATCAGATATGTTTCTGCTCAATGTAATAAAATACTACTTGAGAATATGACATCATCATTTGTAATATTCAGAAAACAATTCATTCAGATTTTCTGTGCTACTTCAATGTATACAATGCATTATTGTTCATTATATTTACTATGCTGTATCAGGGAACACCAGACCTTATTTTTCCTGTCCAGTGGCACTGTGCCCATTGACAGGACTTGGTCGCTCACCCTGCTCTTCCCAGTGTCTGGTAAGCACTATTCTACTCTCAATTTCTCTGGGATTAACTACTTCAGATTTTACTTATAGGTAAGATCATATGGCACATTGTACTTAGACATAGGTGCAAATATGTCATTTGAAAAAGCTGAAGAAAATTTTAAGCATGTGGCAATGAAGTAAAGTAACAGATTTTACATGTGATTTGTCAATTTGTTTTTTATGTTAAGGAATTATAATAGACATACAATGATAAAATGAATAAAAATAAATAAAAAATAAAAAAAGAATAAAAAACAAAATATGCTAAGTAGATATGGATAAATTATTACTACTGTTAGGAAATTATGGCAGACACAATATGGAATTCAAGCCTTTACCCTAGTAAAGAGTACACCATTTTTATAATTATTATTAGCTCTAACATAGTGAAGGAAATTCATACTGGTTTTACCATCTGATTTAAATGAATTATTACACATTATATGTAAGTAAATTATCATATTTCACAAATAAGAAGATTGATGATAAAAAGTTCATTCAGCTTGTTCAATTTTAATATACCTAGGTAAATAGAAAGTTTACATTTTTCTACTATTATTTCTGTCTATGTGAGGCAGTGTTTTGTTTAATAATGTATACCATTTTCCTTTTGAAACCCTTCTTTGGCTATGGTGACCCCAAATTCTAACCTACTATTATTTAAAGACCTTTGGGGTCTTCACTTGTGATCTTGCTTCTTTTCAATATAAGTATCTCCCTAAAATTCTGCCCTTTGGATCTTATTTACCCATCCCTTGTTTATCTTAACAACCCAAGTATTAGTGAATATCTCTTTTTGTTGCTAGTTTTCCAAACCAAATTACTAGTTCTATTTTGAGTTTCCAAACTAATGTTTTTAATAACCTATGAAATATCTCCATGTAATTGACTTAACTTGGGTCCTACACATCTACACCATTTTCTATGGCTGAGTGACAGTGTCACACAATCTGTGCTCAAATGCCACCTTCTATGAAAGTCTACCTTGATGCCTAATGATGTTATACTGCAACCTGTCTCCCCCATTGCCAACACTTCTGGCAATTTCACTTTTTACCATAGCATTAAACACCTAAAATTGACTTCAGAATTTATTTGTAAATATTAAATTTTTACTGTCCCCATCCCATCCCTCTACTATGGCTATGTTTTTACTTTTCATTTTCCAAGAATCATGCCTGGAGCATACAAGATGCTCACTATGTATTAGATGAATGGGTTGATATACAAATTCTGAGAGTTGATACCTGTAACAAGATAGAAGTTCTCAAGCAATTTGTTGAGCAGAAAACACATCTATTCACAATATTCATGGGGTGGACAGCCTCACACTAACTGCCTTCCAGATGAATCTGGTGCTCTTATGGGTATCTGACCAGATTTAGTTTCCTGATTCACATAAATTAATGGTGTTTGTAGAGGACTCTACAACCTTATAACTGCTGGCCCCTAATCACCTCTTAAAGTTTCAAAGTTCCATCTCATGTCATTTGTTTACTATGCTCTTTGGCTTTCCTCAATTCCACTTTCTACCATTTTTGACGTACTTACTTTGCATTCCAACATTTCTCTCCACCTTACTCCTTGTTATGGATTAGCACTTATTCTTAACAAACTCCTTGAAAAAACTTCCTCCCCACTAACTGAATGACACCTACATGCTCTGCACTCCTCTCTACTCTTCTCCACAGTGCCATTTACACATGTGTTTGTGTGTGCCCACAGATACATGCAGGGTTTTATTTTGTTTTTATAGTCCATTACTTTAGACCCAATGCTACATGAATCCAGGCATCTACTTCCAATAAATAATAGTGCATGGCATATAGTAAACATTCATTTTTTAAAAATAAAAGTAGAATAAATGAATTAATGTAATAAGATATTTGATTGATTCATTTCATTTATGTACTCTTCATCCCTCTTGGATACATTTCCCATCTCTTCCTCTATCCTTATCTGTATTTGATAAACTCTACTAGGCTAACTCTGTTTTGTCTCATATATATTATCCCATTTCTATCTGCTTGTCACTTTCCAAGTCATGTTATTCTTTTTTTTTTCTTGTCAAGGGCATTCAATGACAATTACCTGCTCTCTTGGTCTGTGTTTCTATTCAATACATTGAACAAGTGCTGCAAAAGAAATAAGACTGAAGACATGCCTTATTCATATCACTAATTGAATCAAAATTGCACAATGATTCATTATTGGCTAAAAACTCAGGTATAATCGTGTTGGCATTTAAGATTATGTTTACAACTCATGTTATATTACAGAACCTGTCACCTTCTAGATGCACCATGACTCATCAGCAAAACATGTCATGCATGCAACACTGGAGCCCTTATCTCACAGAACTATCTCATTTAGTTTATACCGGATTATTTTAAGGTATGCATTATTACTGCTTGATTTGTTAATGGTGATAGGAGCTATATTTTAAGATAATAAGTTCATTATGAGATTTCATACTAATAAGTGATCTCTTTTGATCCAAAGCCAATTGTATCTGACTCCTTTAATAATAAAGAACACATTTCCTTTATTCAAATGCCCCCATTTTGAATTATCTGCCCACCTTTTAAATGCCTACCCTTTAAATATATATATATATATATATTTTTTTTTTTTTTGTATTGGAGAGGAGCTTTCTAACCTCTGCACTCTGAAGATATAGTAAAACAGGATACAATTCTCACATTTTTAAAATTCCACACATATCTGAGTATGCCTCATTCATTTTCATTCTCAATTGTTATTTTCCTGAAAATAGGGGTGCTGTCAGCTTCATTATTATGTTGCTTGTAATGTTGAGCATTGTTCCAACTCATGGAAGAATGTTTCGTGCATGCATCTTTCCTGAGGCCCACCGTGGGAGCCCATGTGTTGCCTGCATAGATCTTCCTTCGAAGACATCCCATACTTGTTGATCCAACAGCAGACACTCACAATTGACACCCATTGCCAGAAAATTGTGCTCAACTGATTAGAGCAGACTTGCTTAGAAAGTTAAAGCCCAAAGGTAAATTCATAACATACGGTGTATGAAAATCTATCAACCTTGCCTGACATAGTGTTTATGCTCCAGATCACGTCCCTGGAGTCACAAACCAAGAGTTAGACTTTACTTGAGACCCAGTTTTCCTGGGCACTTTCCCTTTCTCTCTCCTCCTTTTACAGATTTCTCCTGAAAAATACATAAATTCTTCATACATAAGTTCTTTTTTAAAAAATATTTATTTATTTGCTTTAGTTGTACACAATGCAATGCATTTATGTTTACGTGGTGCTGAGGATCGAACCTGGGTCGCGAACGTGCTAGGCGAACGCTCTACCGCTGAGCCACAACCCCAGCCCCATACATAAATTCTTCATACATAAATTCCTTGCAGGGATCCTTGTCTCAGGCTCCCTCCAAAGAACCCTCCTACAGGAAATTCCACAAACTGCTGTAAGAGTCATTCTTTGAAATGAAAGCATGTTACTTATACTGTAATTATGTGAAAATTGAGCTTACTTTTTCTTCTATTAGGCGTATTGTCTCTGGTCTAATTCCTAGGTCCTTGATCCACTTTGAATTGAGTTTTGTGCATGGTGAGAGATAAGGATTGAATTTCAATTTGTTGCATATGGATTTCCAGTTTTCCCAACACCATTTGTTGAAGAGGCTATCCTTTCTTCACTGTACATTTTTGGCGCCTTTGTCTAATATAAGATAGCTGAAATTATATGTATTAGTCTCTGTGTCCTCAATTCTGTACCATTGGTCCACCAGTCTGTTTTGGTGCCAATACCATGCTGTTTTTGTTACTATTGCTCTATAGTATAATTTAAAGTCTGGTATGGTGATGCCCCCTGCTTCACTTTTCTTGCTCAGGATTGCTTTGGCTATTCTGGGTCTCTTATTTTTCCAGATGAATTTCATGACTGCTATTTCTATTTCTTTGAAGAATGACATTGGGATTTTGATTGGAATTGCATTAAATCTGTATAATGCTTTTGGTAGTATGGACATTTTGACAATATTAATTCTACCTATCCAAGAGCAAGGTAGGTCTTTTCATCTTCTGAGTTCATCTATGATTTCTTTCTTTAGTGTTCTATAATTTTCGTTGTAGAGGTCTTTCACCTTTTTCGTTAGGTTGATTCCCAGGTATTTTATTTTATTTTTTTGATGCTATTGTAAATGGGGTAGTTTTCATCATTTCCCTTTCAGAGTCTTTGTTGCTGATGTACAAAAATGACTTTGACTTATGTGTATTGATTTTGTATCCTGCACATTTGCCAAATTCATTTACTAGTTGTAAAAGTTTTCTGGTAGAGTTTTTTGGGTCTTCTAGGTAGATTATCATGTCATCAGCAAATAGTGCTAATTTGAGCTCTTCTTTTCCTATCTGGATCCCTTTAATTTCTTTCGTCTGTCTAATTGCTCTGGCCAGAGTTTCCAGTTTCCAGTACTATGTTAAATAGCAGTGGTGAAAGGGGGCATCCCTGTCTTGTTTTTTTTTTTAAATTAAAATTGTAAAATTGTATGCAGATCACACTCCTTAACTCCTCAGCACCATAGGGGCTCTCCATAAAGGTAGCACAGAACCTAGTCTTCAACAGCATGTTGAAGACACCACCTTCCAACCTTCATGTCCACCACACTCCTGAATGGCTGGCATGACTCTAGGTATACTAACCTTGCTGTTTTTGATACATTTGTATTTCCTGTCTTACTGTACTTTCTGCATGGAAAGCTCTTTCTTCACAGTCACACCTCTAACTACCTCTTTGTTATTTAGGTCATTCTTTAAATATAGCCTTTCTAGAGATGACTTCTCTGATAATTGTAACTAAATTATCATCCCTAATAACCATCCCTTCCTTACTATGATTTTTTCCCTACAGAGCACTTATCACTTAAACTGATATTTTATAATGTATCTTCCACAGGAAGATAAGTTTCCTGAGGTTGGGATTTGCTTCACATTAGTAGGAAATTGTTTTTTCAGTATTTGGAACTATTTCTGGCACACAGTAGGTGTTCCATCAATATTTGTAAAATGATTAAGTGATGACACACTTATATAAATATGTTAGATCTCAAATACTTCTCTCTCCCTATTACAAAAAATCTAGTTGAATAACAGGGTATAAGTCACATTAAAATTTAGTGAGAATGTAAGTGACAAATGCAAGTAAATCTTAAAACTACAAAGATATTACAAAGTATAATGATTTAATAACAAAGCACGTAGACAGACAATTCTTTTGTTCTTTTAGTGGGAGTGGAGTGGGTAGGGTGGGTGGCATAGAATCCCTGAGGAGCCTGAAGCCTGGAAATGTCTTATTATTACAGAAGTGCTGAAGTTAGAACTTATGAGATCAGAAAGATTCAGCTAGGGAGAGAAATTCTGGATGAGCATTCCAGATGGGGAAGCTGGGAAGGAATTAGCATGGGAGAGAGAACATGGAGGAGGAATAAAGACCTGAGATCCTGAACAGCCCTGAATGTTCCAAAAATTTGTAATAATAGCTTAAATGTCATCTCTGAGATAGATTTCTAGGTCAGATTGACAAGAGCCCTAAATAAAAAGGCAAGGAATCATAAAACCTGTCTTCCACAGAAATTATTTATATCATGCTACTTTGTCCATTTCTTCTCTCATCTTCTGTAATAGTACCATCTACCCCCAGAACACTACATAGATCTGTAAAAATACCCAAGTACATTGCCATAAATAGTCAAAATTTTATGCATGTGAAATTCTACTAATAACCTTAAAATTTAGGCAATTTTCAAATGACACCTCAATAATATTAATGACAGTATGATAATGACCTGACTTTCAAGTCAAGAAAATAGAATAAGAAATGTTAATGATGTCCATTAAATCATATATACATATGATTCAAACACATACACATACACACACACACACACACACACATATATATATAATTCACAGTAAAATTATTATATTACCAAGAAAACTAGAAAGAATTGTTAACACTAATATATTTAGCATTCTGCTTAACATTTCATCATATGTCAGAAGCATTAAGTACCTGTGGGCCTCTGTAAGTTCTTTTGTACTAAAATCCTTCTCAGAGTACCATCCATGGCTGCTTCCTCTATATGGGAGTGGTCGCCAATGACAGTCCAGTACATCATCCTAAAGAGAGCAGGTCAAAGAGGTTAGCCTAGTGATGTGCTATTATAACCCATCTCTACTCCCAAAGTAGTGTCTTCTCAGACCACATGTGTGGGTCACCTCCAGATTCCCTTAATAAGCAGATTCCTAGACCTAATCTGTAACCTACAGAATGGAAACCTCCAATAGAGAAGCATGAATCAACAATTTAAATAAAGTCCTACCTAAACTCTCTAAATGTTGAAAACCATTCTTAATGGTGCTGATTCATAATGGGGATGGGTGGGGGCCATGGGAGGAATAGATGAACTTTAGATAAGGCAAAGTGGAGGGAAGGAAAGGGAGGGGGCATGAAGGTAGGAAAGGCAGTGGAATGAGATGGACATCATTAATCTAAATACATATATGAAAACACAAATGGTGTGACTCTACATTGTGTACAACCAGAGATATGAAAAATTGCATTATATATTTGTAATATGAATTGAAATGCATTCTGCTGTTATATAAAACAAATTAGAATGAATTTTTAAAAAGAAAAAAAATGGTAAACATCATAGCACATTATTTAATATCCAAAGTTCAATTTTGAAAATTCCATTAAAACCACAGAACAAAACAATTTCCATCTCTGTACACTATGGCACTAGATGTGATGAAATATTCATTTTATTATGAATGCTGCACCAATATGCAATTTTTATTTTAATAGTGATGTCACTATTTCATCAAACAGAAATCATTCTCTCATTTAGATGATGTCACATTGTGCAATTCTGATAGTTAAAATTGCCTCTTTTTACTCATCATCTAGTAATTTTGTGGATGATTTGGAGTAATTTGACATTTTCCTGTTCTATTTTTTTTTTTCATTGCTTGTAAGTTTCCTTCCAAGTAATAGAAAGAAAATGTTTGTATCAGGTTATTTAATTTTGTTTATATATATGCTTCATCTTTTATTATCAAAAATAGCCAAAAAAATAATATAATGATCTACATTTAATGTACATAATATTTAGAAAGTTCACTTGGAGAATAACAGTAGTAGTGTATGTGTTCATCACACAAGTATCATTATTTTACAAGTCACATATACAAGTGCAGACATGCACAGAAACATACACATACTGTTGTGTATAGAATGTATGATATAGCAACATTTCAGGGAAAATGTGTCACCATTTGGTGTAAAAAGGTTATGATTTTGTATATAAAGACAAGTATAGGGATTTTCAGAAGTCTTGTGAATCTGTTACATGTTGAACACTTATTAACAGAAACAAAACAGAGCACAATCTCTGAAACTGGATTACTCATATCAAGAATATAACTACCAAACCATTAACCTACCCTCTTTTAGGATTTACAGCAATAGCATAGGGTTCTCCAGCCATATTTGTTAGGAGCCTGGTGCAGTTGGGGCCATTTAGCTGCCCTACGTTGACAGAGTACCTCAGACTGGTCCAGTGAGTAGTGTAATAACTGAACCAGTGCATTCTGGAGTGATCAGTCCAGTAAATATTCCCAGCAACCCAGTCAACTGCAATGTCCCTGGGTCTTTTAAATTCAGGACACTAAAAGAAAAACAAAACAGAATACTATTTTTTAAACAGAAACTTGTATAGTTTTCTGTATTTATGCATTTAGATTATGGGGGAATCATATGGACTTAGGTGTCAACTGTCACATAGGTTTCAAAAATACTTAATTACATTCTTAATCATTATAGATGTATACCTGCACAAATCACTGGAGTTCTTATGTTTGTACCTGTTTAGCCACTTCCCTGCAAAAATATTTACAGAACCATAGGAGTTTCACCTGTGATCTACACCAGTCAACATACTTCTGCCAGCAACCATAATTCCAATATCAAACACCATTAATTATTTAAAATATATCAACATAGTAGGATGATACTCTTATATTTCCTGACTTCCTGTGTTCAACATGACTGTGAAATTCATCCATATTGTAAATGTGTTAGTTATTTCTGCATTTTATTGCTGGATAGAATTTCATTTCATGGAAAATTTTTTTACCATTTGATTCATAATGTCCACTTACTTGCCTTGTTTATAGTTTTGAGCCATCACAACTAAAGTAATGAATGTTTTTGTATGTGTTTTGGGGCGAACACACCCTCACATTTATTTTGACTATTTGCCAAGGAATAGTATTGAGTCTTAAGATAGATACTGCTAGAAAACTTTAAAAAATTTTTTGCACCCATACACTCTCTTTTCAGTAATGTAAGAAAATACCAATTGCTCTGTATCCTTGTTACACAGAATTTGAATTGAAATTTCAAAAAGAATCAATAAAGAAAAATGTATTTTGAGAACTACTATTATTCAACATCTTTTGAGGAAATTCATAGTATCTGATAGCTTGGCTTTTCTGCTCAATATTCTGCTTTAGGGAATTAGTGTGAGACAAAGGTAAAGAGTTCATTAGGAACAGACAGCAAGGAAAATAACGTATGTTCTGTGCCCTTCAATTAACTTGATCACTTTCAGCAGGAACTAGTGTAGTAATTAATTTGACATGGTCAGGTTTATTGAGCATAACCAAAACTGAGAAGGGATTCCCAGGGGTATTATATCAAGACTAAAGACAATTATTTGAAGGTGATTACTTCTTAGACATGTAGTCAATGTGTAAGAGCAGCATGAGGACCTGGCAACTAGTGGAAATATGTTTTAACAAAAGGTAGTTTCTTGCCTGGATTAGTGATGAACAGAATTTATTTAGCAGTCTATTTGGATTAAAATAAAATAAAGTAAATAACTCAAAAAGTACCTGAAATGTAAAAAAAAAAAAAAAAAAATTACAAGTCACTGTCTGCTATATGATTACTGGATCACAAGGGGAAATATTAAAACATGAAACCAAGAACAAATTTAATGATTTTTGCTATCAATTCTTTGTCTTCTTTCACTTGAGACCTGAAAATATGAAAATGTTATAGTGCTCAGCTTCTCAATACAGTATACTTACACAGAGTATATATCTCAAAGTTAACTGGCTGAAATGTAAAGCACTCTGCAATACAGAGTGCTCTAAAATGACATATAAATAATACTTAAGAGATGATTAGAATACAAAGAATTGTCATAGCCAAACCAAAAAATCATTTTCAAATGCTCTGTTTTCATTTATATTAACTGCATTTTTTTCAGTTTGGCAACATTTAAAGGTAAATATATCACCAAATATCATGTACATATCAGTGTAAATCATAATTTTTAAAACAGTAAATATAATGGTAAAATAACCATTATAAGCTGTTTAGAATCTGTTGTAGCATGTTTGTTATTTTCTAACATCAGTAGAAAAACCTTTAGCATTCAAAAATTGTGATGCCAGTTGTCTTGCTTGAGCAGAGAAAAACACCTATTCATGCTTTATATGTATAATCATATACATCTGATTCTCTATACTAATGGTATTCTTATCAAAATATGACATTTCTTATAATATCCTCATTTTCTTGAATTTAAGATTTTCATTTTGGTCTATTTATGCTCAAATATGAGCTGATTATCTCTCCATTCTATATGTACATCTACATTGATCATTGATATTAAGATAAAAATTTCTCTGTTTATAGAGAAATCAGAAGTTTTATTTAGTGGTAACTTTTGTCAGGTAAACAGATGGATGAAAATTCTAATATTGGTAAATTTTTTAAAAAATATTTATTTATTTGCTTTAGTTGTACACAATGTGTTTTTATTTGTACGTGACGCTGAGGATCAAACCCGGGGCACGCGCGTGCTGGGCGAGCGCACTACCGCTGAGCCACAATCCCAGCCCCTAATATTGGTTAATTTTTTAAGGTTAGATCAATTTTAAATCTCTTTTCTAATGTAAAGAACATGGATTAAGGAAAGGGGAAAATTCTTTCATAATAAGCAGAAGAGATATGGATAACTCATAAAGTCATTTGAACCTATGCTTTTATTGTTTGGTCCCTAGATCAAGGAATATCTAGTGTCATTCCAATAACTAAAGTATTTAGAATATAGGGAAAAGGGTAGTTATAGCCAATTCATTTAACCCAAAGTCATAATATCATCAATGACAAGATGATTCTAAGGGAATAAGGGCAGCAAGGTTAAGATGTTAGCAGGTGTTCCTTCTCAATAACTCACAGCTCACTACATGTTCATTGATCCTTAACACTGAAACAGCATCACAGAACAGGAGAAAGAGAGGGAGTGGATGGATGAAAGGAGGGATGAAGGAGGGGGAGGGAGACAGCAAAGAAAAAGAAGAGAAGGGGGAGGAGGAGGAGGAGAAGGAAGAGAATGACCACCATAAGAAGGTGGTAATAATACTATCCTAATCTGAAGGAATCTGTGACCAAATAAGGAAATCACCCCTTGTATTGAGCTGCATAGGATTGAAATAATTACTATTTATTATCCACAACCTGACTAGAATTATTAATGGTATTAGCCTTATAAAATGGACTCAATTAAACAGATGTTGCATGGTGAGTAAAGGCAGAAGTTCCTATTGGATCTTGATGTTATGAACAGACAGAAATTGCATGTGTACATTATGTGTTATGTCATAGTAAATTGAAAGGTTATTGGCATTTTGGTCCATATCAAATTTAATTCTTATAAACCTGGGGACAGAAAGAAAATCATGACTACATGTGTTCTAAGAATTATAAAATTTCACTGAATTTGTAATATTTTAAAAACATCCAAATATTTAATATTTCAATCAAATAATTCACATAACAATGGGGAAACAAAAAAGGAACCAAGAAAAATCACATTTATAGCTAGAATGTGTAAGAGATTGAAGAGGGATTCAATCAATCAGGAAAGTACAAAATGTGGGACAGAGAGAGAGAATTGGAGAGAATTGGAGGAGTAACAATTACTAAAGTTGGGATCAGAAGAATTTAATTTCTGACCCATTCCTAGGTTATCTATAAATTATATTGCATATCAAATAAAGATTTCAGAATAGATAATCTGTGAAAGTAAATCTTAAGCTATCAAACAGTAAAAAATATGACAAGTTAAAAAATTATTCATTCCAGTAAGTCTGCATTTTATGTAGTCTTAACAGGAAAGCTTGAGATACTTGATCCTAAAAAGACCAACAATAAAAGAAACACAACAGATAGGAAAGAAAAGCAAAATACAAATTTGTTACTTTGGCTAGCTCAATAGTCAGGCCAATGAACTATATATACCAGTGAAATGTGATACAGAAGCATGTGCTCACCCTAAAACAAAGGGCATTGTTCTTTTTGTTGCACAAAAGAGAAGACATATTTGATTGCTTTCTTCAGACAGATGGTCTCATTCCTAGAAAGCTCTCTAACTACATAGTCAAAATTCTGGGGCCTGAGGCATTCTATTTTGTGGAGATAAATTAGTCAAAATGAATAAAACTTTTAAAACTTAAAGAAAATTTGACATCTTGATTATAACAAAATTAGAGGTTACCACTTTAAATTACAAATCTTGTACAACTAAAGCTTGGAAAGTATCTGTTACAATTCCAGCTTAAGGAAAATAAAGATATATATCACTGGAGAGATTTGTTTTAAAACAGAAAAGAAGAAATGCCTATGAAGTCAGTTCAAGCATATGAACCATGAAAATATTGTCTTCCTTTTAACAAAATTCTCACAGAGATATATTTTAAGAAAATTTAGCCTGGAATGGAATGATGTCCCACATTTTAATTGTTTTTTTTTTTTTTTTTTTTTTTTTTTTTTTTTTTTTTTGTAGTGGGGTACATCTAAGAGAAAAATTGACCCGTTTTACTAAAGTTAATGATTTCCTCCTATACCGCTATGAAAAAGATGATGTAAAACCATTCTCAAGAAATTGCATGTGTACATATGTGTTATGTCATGCTAAATTGAAAGGTTATTGGCATATTGGTCCATAACAAATTTAATTCTTATAAACCTGTGGATGGAAACAAAATCATAATATACATGTTCTAAGAATTATAAAATTTCACTGAATTTTTAATATTTTAAAAACATCTAAATATTTAATATTTCAATTAAGTAATTCACATAACAATGGGGAAACAAAAAAGGAACCAAGAAAAAGTCACATTTATAGCTAGAATGCGTAAGAGATTTAAAAAATTACCAGAGGGATGAAATCCCTGATTTCTCTTTGTAACTTGTTCTAAAGAACACATGATTTGGGCTGGGGTTGTAGTTGGGCAGTACAGCGCTGGCCTAGCATGTATGTAGCCCAGGTTAGATCCTCAGCACCACGTAAAAATAAAAAACACATTGTGTACTACTAAAACAAATAAATATTGAAGAAAAAGAGCACATGATTTTATTTTGAGTAATTTTAAGGTTGCAGTGCTCTAGTATAGGACCATGTCAACCTGGGACAAAATTGTATTAAGGAAAAAAGAATTCATAAATATAAATATATGTGATTCCCAGACAATTCTTGAAACTGACCAAATTTATATTCAGATTATAGACACAATATTTTATGCAATCTTTGCACTCATCTTTTGGGTTTGTTAGCTTTCTTTTTTTCTTTTTTTCCTTCTTTCTTTTCTTTTTTTTTTTCTTTTCTTTTTTTTAGTATGCTCAATGTTCTTTAAATTTATTTCTCCTGACTCACCCTAGCCCTCTTTAAAGGCAACATTGATTCTCTAAATCTTCATTCACACTAGGATATTTTTAAAAAAGGATATCATGGAAGATTAGAAAAGCATTCTAAATTTTTAATCAGAAGAATTTGGTTTATGACTGAATGCTAGTTTATCTATAAATTATATTGCATATAACATGAAGACTTTGGATTAGGCAATCTATGAAGTCTTTAGTTTTCCAACAGTAAACTATATAATAGTTCAAAATATTATCCATTTCAGTAAGTGTGCATTTTATATAGTCTCAAGTACTTATCTCATGCTAATTGTGAATATTTAGGCTTTAGTAAATTGGTGATATGGTAACTATTTTGATACCACCTCCTAGGCAAGTGAACTGAGCATGAGGAAGTAAGATAACTTCTGACAATTAAAATTTAAACAAACATAACACTTAAGAGGTGACTTAGAGTTGTCAGAGAGCAGAGAATGTTAAATGATAGGTTGAGGAGTACATTAAAGTTAAAAATAAGTTTAAAACCTATTATGTAGGTTCTAAATTTTAAGATTAACATGTCATTTTAAAAATCACTTTCTTTTGTTTTTTTCTTGAAAATTAAGAGTACATAGGCTAAATATATCAAAACAGCATCAATATTCGAGAATAGCAAAGTTAATCACCTGCTAATCTTCGATTTTATGGAACATGTATTCAGTTCTCCTCTGTTAATTCAATTCTTATGCTCAAACTGTTTCAATTATCTTATCTACACAGCTTCTTTATATGCATTTGGTTTGCAATATATTCCATAAATACAAAGAGTTGAGTTTAAGGAATAAATTATGTATCTATCAGGAAATGGGTAAAAAGACATCAATAAAACAAATTTTGTGAGAGAAACAAATTTTGAGAGTGTGTTTCCAGATCTATTAGGTAAGGATACTGTGAAAGAACAGGAGTTTTCAGTCGTTGTAGTAGATGTATATGTACATATATATGTATACATACATGTGTATGTATACTCTAACTTCCCTCCTCTCTCCAACCTCTTGTATCTCAATGCCTTGTCCATTAAATTCATTCACATTTATAACTATATATGTGTATGTGTGTATAAATATAAGCAATGTTGAGTTTCATTTATTATTACCTTCATTTTAGTTCGTTTCCTACTTCTCCATATTAACATCTAAGCTAACAACCAAGCTTCTAAGAACACCCTGAATTAATAAAGATGGCACCATATAGGTTTCTTTCTGGAAATAAAATTGACATACCTAAAATAGTAGTGAATCTTTCTGTGAGTATATTCCTTCAAATGATAACAGTAGTTTCAATTAAGCCCTTTGGTTCAAGAAGGGTGGATCTCTCTTATGCCCTCAGCAAGACTGAGACTATCCTCAATGTTAATGAAAATAACACAAAGTAAAGTAATATCTCCCTAATAAGGAGATTTGTTTCAATGGGATAATGAAGAGGCAGAGGAAATAGAATGCATGAAGAGTCTAAACTGAAGAGGAAAAGTAGAACAGATAACTTTGGAACAAACTGTTATATTTCTGGGAGTGTATGTATATGTTCACAAGTGTGTAAAGAGATGATGAGGTAGGTGTGATGGTAGATGTGGCTGAAAATCATGGAGAGAATTGTGAACCAATTATTTTTCAATGGAATCCCAGAAGAAGGGTTTAAGTATGGAGATATGGTGAGCAGCTTAAAGTCAATTTGGCTATAGTGTGGAGAGCAATTAGCAACTAGGGAACAAAATTGGATAGAGAGAAATCACATGAGACTTGCTTAAAGGTATCCAGGGAGAATGGTGTGGAAGTTTAATGTAGGTTTCTGTGAGACAAAAGTGGACAAAATTGGGATCAATATGGAGGCAAAATATAATAGAACTTGTAATGGATTGAATACCGAGGATAAGTTGTAGAGTTCACCTCTAAAAATATAGTTTGCCCAATAAGATGGACTCTTGAACCATCCACTGAGAAAAAAACAAAACCACCCACTGAGAAAAAAACAAAAAAAAAAAAAGAAACATTATAAAATGAGAAGTTACTGCATTTATAGACAATAAGTGCTTTGTGTGAATTCAAACTATGTTTAAAACAAGCCATATAAAGCTGAACACACAGAGAATCTGTTCTCTTATAGTGTCATATAGAAGACAAGATCTCAGAAAATTTTAAGAAGCATTGTGATTCATTATTGAAATCCATTTATTTTTACTATACTAGAGAAACCAGTGAAGTATTTGGAATTCAGAGGTGCAAGAGGGTCACACCAAAAAATATGTAATCACAATTTTCTCATAAATGACTATTCTTTTATAGCAATGGGAGAATTTCCAATCATATCTAATGTTCAGTTGATATGTGGATAAAGTTTTAGCTACAGGACTGTCCACTTTTCTACACGACTGTCCACTTTCCTCATCATATTAAGTCAAATTTCAGTATCATTTCTTCTGTGCAAATTATGTTATTGTCTAAAACACACCCAAGAAGACAAATATCTCTTCTAATTTTTTGATATTTTTTGCAAATATGACATCTTTTCAATTTTGTTTTGCAGACCTTCATAACATGCACTATTCCCATGAGTCAGATTTTTCCCTAAATGTACAACTAGGATCTAGGTGCTCAGATTTGGTTCACTCTAACAGGTGTCACCAAGTCTGATGGTTTGTGTCTATACTTCCAGCCATGGGCCACTTACTGAGATATGTCTCAAAATCCGTCTAGATATATTCATCACAAAATTAGAAGAGAGGGTGCTATTAAGAAATATGTTTTTGGGGGCTGGGGTTGTGGCTCAGCAGCAGAGCACTCGCCTCGCACGTGCGTGGCCCGGGTTCGATCCTCAGCACCACATAAACATAAATCATTACATTTGTGTACAACTAAAGTAAATAAATAAATATTAAAAAAAATATATATGTTTTGCTGTGTGTGGTGGTGCATGTCTGTAATCCCAGGGACTCAGGCAAGAGGATGGCAATTTTGAGGTCAGTTCAGCAAGTTAGTGAGACCCTAAACAATTTAGCAAAACCCTGTCTCAGAATAAAAAGTTAATAGAAAAAAGGGCTGGGGATATAAATCAGTTGTTAAAAGTGAAAATGGCTGGGGATATAACTCAGTGAACTTGGGTTAAATCCCCAGCATAAACAAACAAACAAACGAGAAAGAAAGAAGGAAGAAAGTTTTACAGACTGAAGCTGGAGTCCAGTGACAGAGTACAAGTTTTATATTGAACCCAGGATGTTGGCAGCAGAATAGTCAGAGGAGGAGAAGGAAGAGGAGAAGGAGGAGAAAGAAGGAGGAGGGAGGAGAAGGAGAAGGGAGGAGAAGGAAAAGGGAGGAGGAGGAGGAGGAGGAGGAGGAGGAGGAGGAGGAGGAGGAGGAGGAGGAGGAGGCTATAGTGGAAAGTTTTAACACAGAGACTAGAGAAACTGGGAATGTGGAGATGGAATTGACATGGAAGAGACATCTTTCACTCTCTAGACATTTTTCAATTTGAATATTTTTTGAGATGTATGTGTGTAATTATTTTACATTTAAAAAGTTTTGAGATCATATGTTAATATAAAATATAAATTTCATTAAAGTATTTGATAATTAAATTGGTTAGACCCAAACTATATTGAAATTCCTTTTTATATCAAGTATCTGTTAGAGCAAAAACATGATTTTAAGGGTTACAAACAGTATGAGAAGAGTCATCTCACCTTTGTCCTATGAAATTATTAATTTTAAAGTCAAACAGTAATATTTACAAAGAGGATGACAGCCTTTAGAATACTTTATGATTTCATAGTAAGAAGTACTTTAATATATTATTATTTGAAGTTTCCAATAGAAACTACAAATTTTCAACATACTATTAATTAGAATGATGAGGGAAGAAAAAACATTATAATAACACTCCAGCAGCCATACGCCAGCTGAAAAGCATCCACTCAGGTCAGGAATATTTATATAAGCACTCTATAAATATTTATTTATGAATTCATTATCTCATATAGAATCTGTTCTTTTTATTTCAATTCTTATTGTGTGTATTATAACTTGATTTTTTAAGACTTTGAGAGAAAAACATAACCATGGTTTCCTGTCAGCTAACTTATAACTATTTGCCATACCAAAGGAAAGAATAAAAAGAAAGAAAAAAAATAATAAATGAAATTTATCTCTGAAGTTAAAATTTGCAGAAATCCATATAATTTTTACTATGATTATAAAAATATTTTCTATTTAGGTAAGGCCAATAATGCGTGATGTACTGTAATACCTGGAATATAAAAATAGTTTATTATTAAAAATATTTCATGGTGATTCCTTAATAAATATAATTTCTCACAAACTACAAAATACAATGCAATCTCAAACCAATTATGATACTTTTATTCTTCTAATCATATCTAAAAATTCTTATAAGTAAAAATATGCAAAAAATGTTCATGTAAATTAAAAAAATAAGGAAATGTTATTGTGGAATTCATCATATGGCATTATAAAATATACTGTGATGATAAAGGAAATCTTAAAATTATGTTAATGGTACATGGATTCACAAAAAAAAAAAATATAAAGAATAGAATGAAGGCTCTATATGTACCCACACAGCTTTGAGACACTAGAACTATAGAGTAATAAGGATGCTTTCTCACTCTTAGAAATGATAGAATTTTTGATATTTAGGGTGAAAGTTAAATCCCTACACAAAACCATATACACATGCCTTCAGATAGATCAGAAATTTAAATGTGAAAACAAATCTAAAAGAGTTTTAAAATAAAGAATAGAAATTATCCCAATGTATTGGATTTGAGATGTGATGTCTAGAAACACTGAAGAAAAAGATCACCAGATCACACTGGATAAAAGTCCATCTTTCAATTGGCCGAAATTATGGGAAAAAAAGTACACTTGAAGAAAATAATATTTTTGTGTGTGTACTGTGTCATTTGTTTTGGCAATGGCATTGGGGAAAGTTCAGAGTTATATATTTCTAATTGTTTGAAATATGTAGTATTTATGAAGGATATATAAAAATACTTTTCCAAAAATTTTGCATAATCTAATTTTCACTTAGTGTAATCTGTGTGTACTAGTATAGGCTATGTTAGACTTGTGGTTAAAGATGACCTTTGAAGTATTATTTGCATAACAAAACAATTATATTTCTTAAAATATAAATAAATAATTATATATCCATATAATTAATGTGATCATTAAAAAGAATAATGAATCCATGACATAGTAAGATCTGCAAATATTTGTAGTAAACAAAGTAAATTGCACAGTGATTTTCATAATGTTATTCTGTTATGTATTAAAAATTAGCGATGTACAGGTAAGCAAATTAATAAGCCAGTAAATGGATAAACAAATCATGATATAGCCACAGAACAGTGTGCACTTAACAAAAAAAAAAAACAAAAAAGAGAGAGCGAGAGAGAGAAATACCTCATTGATAAATGCAAAAAAATTTAGCTTAATCTCATGATCATTGTGCTGAGTAAAATAGGAGAGAAAATGGGCATAACTGTATCTGTAAAAAGTAAAGTTGCTGGGGGAAGTGAGGTGATCAGGGGAAAATAATAGATTACATAGAGAAAACAGTTGTGAATTATGGAGGTGGCATAATTTTGATTGTGGTGATGTGTAAACTTTAAAAATTATAACTGTGTTGTACAAATTTGAACATGTATAGTTTATAATATAACAAATGTAACTTAATAAACCTGGTAAAATACTACTGATGTGCCAACATAAATTTATAGAAAAATAACCTTGTTGTACAGAACAAATTGTATACCTCTTAAGAGAGATGTGGATTTTGAGGAAACAGTACAAAATTTCATTTTTTATGTTGTATAACTGTATATGTCAAGTTTTATGTTTTGTATGTTAAAATATAAAATTGGAAATTAAAGATACTGTAATTATTATATTGTATAGAATTTCCATACCATAGAATAGGTTTCGTTAGAATTTAAGGATAATATACTATTGGCTTATATAATAAAGATTTTTAATTAATTCATACTTCTAATTTTTAGAAAAAAATGTTTACCTACCATTTGATGGGCAGCGTTCTAGAACATATTAGGATTAGAGCAATGATCAAATATCAAATATGCAAAAACACCTGCTGCCTTGGAATTTATTTGTAGCAAGACAAGGTAGACAACAGATAGCCAACATAGTAGTTGAGTAAATTATATGGTAGATTGGCAAAGATAAGAATTGTGATAATTAAAACAAAAAACAGCATAACATTATAGATTAATCACAAGATAGGAGTGAGGAAATAGATTGTACTTATGAATATTTTGCATTCAAATGCCGACATCTGGGCAAAACTTGAAGGAGTTGAGTAATTAGGCCATGTCGGATATCAGGGTAAAGACCATTTTAGGCAGAAGAAACATTTCAGGCAAGACTTTATATTACCAGGTACTAATGGACTTTAGACATAGCACAGCTTCCCCAGACTAGTGAGTAAAGGGAAAAACAATGGGAGACAAAGTCAGAGAAGTAACAGAAGACTAGATCTTGTAAGGACATTATGAGGCTTTTGTCTTTGCAAGTGGGGAAAACACAGGATATACTTGCCAGAAGTAAAATGTTATGCAATCTATATTTTAGAAGGAGCATTCTGGTTTCTATGCTGTGAAGGATAAGGAAAGAAAGAAGATTGGTTAGGAGGCAACTGTATCAGTCCAGAAGAGAATTGATAATGGTTCAAGTCCAGGTGCTTTCAGATTATATCTCATTTTTGAGATATGACCCAATTTCTTTCTCAAGATTATCTCCTCTTTGTTTCTGTGACTCTGTATTTTCTCTTAACAAATTGTCCTCTCCTTTTCATCATTTTAATCTCATAAAGTAACTAACTCCTGGATATACCTTGGACACCTGGATATTCTCAACAGGATTGCCAGATTCTTCAGTTATGAGGAATAGGAGAGGAATCAAAAACTACTCCAAGATTTTTACTTCAATCATGTGGTAAATGAACAGTTGCCATTAAATGACATTTGAGGAAGCAGGTTTAGGCAATCATGGAAGTTTATTTGAGGGCAAGGTACTTCTGGAGAATTTTTAGATACTCCAAATGTAAAGCAAAGTAAGCAGTTAGATACTGAGTGATACCAGTTAGGTAACTGGATGCATGTGGATATATGTTAAACCATGAAACTATCTGAACTGAACAATGAAGAAAGGAAACAGAGAGAGGACCACAGCTGATATTGGAGGTATCCAATTAAGAAAGGAAGAGAAAAGGAGTTAGCCAATAGAAACAAGATGGTAAGAAAATAACAATACATTTTCCAGTCACCAATAAAAGAGTAACTACATTGGTGATTCATCTTAGCGCCATTTCTTTTAGGTTTATTGTACATAAAATGATATAACAAACAAAATATCTATTTAAAGCTTGGCTAGAGAGATTGATATTACTACTGTATATAATATCATAGTAGTAAGGTTTATTCCACTAGCACTACCAATGTTTGCTTGGGCCAGATTGATTTCCTTGTTGTGGGATCTATCCTATGCACTAGAGAGAGTATTAGGTACTATCTCTGGCACTACCCACTCAATGCTAGCAGTATTCTCTCAATACATTACCAAGTGTCCTTGAGAATAGGAGATTGTCCCTAGTCAAGGAACTGCTCCAAGTGCTCTCTGATGTCTTCTCTCTCCTCATATCCTAAACTTTTGCCAACATATTCAATGAATATGGGTCCTCATTTACTTGATTTTTTAGCAGTACATTAGAGATATTACCATAATCTCTTTCTTAAGATACTCTATCCCTATGTTTCTGTGATTCTACATTCTCATTTCCTCTTAATGCATTGGTCAGTCTTTGTCTTCACTTCTATCTCATGTGAGAGCTTCCTTCTAGTACTTTTTTATTTCTTCTATGCTCTCTCACTGGTAATCTAATCTGGTTTCATTGTTTTAGATATCTCCTACATTCTTCTGTTCTTTCATGTGTATCTCTAGACCACAGATCTAAGATCCAGCCTTGAATACACCAATGAATACTTGATATCTCACACGGATCTCTTATAGCCATCTCAAAGTGCAACTAAAACCAAACCTGCAGTTTTCTATTATCAGAACCTTAAAGTTATGTAATCTAGAATTTCAGTTTATCAATCTTGAGTATTTCCTCTTTTCATTTCCACATTCACTCTATTAACAAAGCTTTCCAGTTATATTTCCACCCACTGCTTTCCATCTGCTTTGAGATGACAATAGTGCAACCTTTAACTGGGAGCACAATAGCTTTTACATGGACCCTTTCTTCTCATGAAAACCATTTTCTGCCTTGAAAGAAGAAGTATCGTCTTAGGTATTTATAAAACGATATTACTTCCTCCTCAACTCTTAGATCTTAGCTCAAATCTTCTCCTCAAATGGACCTTTATTGATTATATTCTATAACACTTACAACATCTGTATTTTTCTTTTTTACTCCATCATTTATTTTCTTGAATGCACTTTTCAAAGTTAGAATTTTTGTGTACCAAGAACTTAGCACTCAAACTAATTTTAGAAGGTTTTAAATAAACTTTCAATTATGAATTAATACATCTTGACTGGTTCACCTTCAAATGCTATATGGTCTGATTAATGATTTATTCAGCATTAATAATTTTAAACTCAAGTGTTTTATATGGTATTATATTCTAAAACAAGACATTGAAGTCTTGCATATGCACACACACACACACACACACACACACACACACATACACACAGCTTGTGGGTACTTAAGCACTTCTATGCTTATATATATGTGAGTGTAGATGTGTGTGTTACTAATAGACCCATAAGTTAGGTACTGGGACTTAATTAATAATTGAAATATATTAATTATAACACAATTATATATTTGCTAAAAGCTTCTTAGGAAACAATAGCCTAATCAACATTTTGGGGAAAATATGATTGTTCATGAATAAAATTATATGCATGTTCATCTTGAACATTCTGTTTTGCATAAAAGGAAATACACCAAAATGGTATTCATGTGTCAAAATCAAATAGGTTATAACAACCTGAGCATTTGTTTTGCTTAGGAATATTTAAATCCTTAATGGTAAAAATTTAATCTGTTCTTTTATAGTAATTTGCATTTTTTCCAAACATTGACCTACTTTATAGTGCTTGCCATCATGCATTTTTCCATACAGCATTTTTAATAGAAATGATAAATTACCAGAAAGTATGTACAATTGTTGTATAATGCTATCATATTATGTCTGACTGCTAAAATTTAAATTCAGAAATCTCATTATGCTTTACATATAGATTGGATCATGTCAGTATTTTAAGTTTTAAATTATTTAATTTTCTTAAAGGAAAAATTTCATCCATTTTGTGTAGCCCAGGGGGATAGAAAATTATAAGCATTTCTAACTATAAAATAACTAACTCTGCATTTGAAATTTAAATTTGTGATCATAATTAGTATTCCAAAAATTTTACAGATTGCTTAAGAATATTCCCTTAATAATTAAAAAAAAAAAAGTTGTTTTGAAAATCACCTTCCCTTGGAATGGACTTCAGTTAACATTTAGTTTTTGAGCAATATTCTAACACAGCATAGTCTTTCAGTATCTGTGGAGATGCTTTCAGGACATCCTGCTATCACATGGCTAACTCCTTCCATCTGGCTCACTGATATTGAGTTATAACTAATGTGTCCACAGTTTGATCTGTGCATTTTCCTCTCCTTTTCCTATTGATTCATAGATAAAAATCAATGTGCCATAATCAGTCTAGGGAAAATTCTTGAATTTCATCTTCAAAGGAGTGGGGAAGTTTCAGTCAGTATCATTTAATATCTGTGTCAAAACTTAGAAGATGAAATAGATCCCACACTCATTAAATTAATGAATGACTAGCTGGTGACTGTTCAAAAAGCAAATGCTTTAAACAGCAGAGTGAGTCTTAAGGGTAGAAAATCACTACTTTATATACAAGATGAATTTCATAGGAATAAATGCAAGTTATCCAGATAACAGGTGGATAGACATATATTACAGATTTTTTGCAAATCATGTAGTTTTTTTTTTTTTTTTTTTTAATCTGGAAAACTTATATTGGAAAATGATTTAGAAAATGTTGGCCTCAATAATGTAGTTGTTTTCCAGAGATTAATCTGAGACTCAGCAATGTGATTTTTTTTTTTAGTTAATTGCTCTATAATTCACATTGCTTTATTAAATTAAAGTGGTAAAATAGATTCATTCCATCTTTATCATATTGTGATACCTGAATTAACAAAAATGATTCAGAGACCAAACTTAATAGCTGCCTTCATTCATATAGCCATGTATTTATTTTTAAACAATATACTGGCTGAAATGTCTAAGGAATTTAGCTTAGAGCACAATGTTAAAACTCCTGACTCAGAGGCTCCATGACTTGTAGTCAGCTACAATGGACTACTCAGTAGAAAATGGACTCCTATTATTAGAGTTACCCACTTTTCTTGCTGGTGAATACTACTTGTCATGGTAAGTCTAGAAGAACAGAGGTAATCCAAAGTCCATATGATACTGTACAAATCATCATGATTAGTAAATAGTCACTAAATTAAGTTTTATATTCACTAGGATAATCAATAGCATTGCAATGAGTTGTGAAAATTTCTATAACACATTAATGAAGTTAAATAAAAAAACAGAAATAAATAAAACATATACAGGTAAATGCCTATAATACACATGGAAAATATATACAAATTTATCTATATAGAGATAAAAATCAGTCATTGAATATTAAATGTATATGACTATTGAATGTTAAATGAAATGTTGGCTTCTGACATATAATACATTTTGTTCATTGGAGTACACTCATTGTATTTCAATATCCCTAAGGAAAACTAAATAAAATAAATCCACTTTCACTGAAAAAAAAACTACACCAAATGTAAGCTGCCTGTCACGGCCAGCCACGGCGCCGCCACGGGAGGAAAATTCTCGGAGGCAGAGTTAAGCTTTTACTACTTTTACTTCTACTTTCTTAGAGCTTAGAGAGAGGGAAAGAAAGATTTTTAGAGAGAAAGATTAAAGCGAGCTTTTAGAGAAAGACTAGAGCTTCTTTCTTCTCTCTTCTTTCTTCCTTCTTCTGTCTTCTGTCTTCTGTCTTCCTCGGGAGCCTCGGCCTTACTCTGACCAGTCCTCTGGAGCCTCGGCCTAACTCTGGCCAGTCATTACTTCTTCTTCTGGTTTCTCTTCTATCTGGTTTCTCTTTCTGTAACCGCTCTGCCTACGTTCTGGCCGCTCTGATTCTTCTGACCGACCGAGTGACTGCCCGGCTGACTGAATTCTCCGTTCTCCTAACTCGGACCGCTTTCACCCGGTTATATACCTTCAGGTTTGCGGGTGCCTACAGGTGCGTCACATACATATCAGGTGGAACTTATGGCTTCCAGCTAGCTACAACAGCCCTTCCTAATTAGGGCTCCTTCAACCAAAATTAACTAATGATGTAGCCAGATGTGGTGGAGCATGCCTGTAACTCTAATAACCCAGGAGGCTGAGGCAGCAGGATTGCAAGTTTGAGGACTATCTTGGCAACTTATCCTGTCTCAACGTAAAAAGTAAAATAACTTTTTAAAAGGGTTGGAAATGTAGCTCAGCAGTAATAGGCCCCTTAATCAATCCCAAGTATAGTAATAATAATAATAATAATAATAATGTATTTTAAAGTTCAAATATAAGTCACAAATAATTGTTAATGTAATAGTATGTGGCAGAGTAGAATACCTTGCTAATCATCTTCCTCAACATGACCAACATAATCATCATACTGTTTATAGAAAACATTTATACAGGACATAATATGTCCCAAGAAATGTTAAATATATATATTATATAAAATTAATTGGTATATAATTATATGTAATTAATAATAGTGTATTTTATATATATAGTGTTATATATATATATAAAATACATTATTATTAATTATATATATATATATACTTAAGCCTCACTAGACCTTCATGAAATAGTACAGAGACACTAAGAATCTAATAAGGGACAGGAACAAAATTAAAACCCAGACAAGTGTCATTCCACAGTATATGCTCTTTATTATATCATTAACAACAAGTAAAATGGTGTCATAAGAGCAATGTTTTTACAAAGTAGACTTCTGTATTAGAGATAAAGTTAATGCTAGTTAATGACTCCGAGTCAGGTTTTGGTCTGATAAAAGTGGAAGGAGATTACTTGTTAGACACAGAAGTCAGAGTGATCTGTTAAATTTATTGTCTCTGTCCTGGAACTTGTCTCGAAACTGTTCCCAATAGAAGCAAAAATATTACAGAACACCATGTTTGAAAGAGGAGGATTTGAAGAACAACTTGTATATATATATGAATTTTTACTTAAGAGTTGAGTTAATTTAAACCTGGATTTGAAAGCCAATGATACCTCTTTTAAAACCAGCTTATTGCTATCTACTGCTACTAAAATTAAAATATGTTCCAGATTTACATCAAGTGATATTGATATAGTTCAAATCTTTATAGTAGATGCCAGAGCAAAAAGTAGTAAGGACTTCTAGATAGGTAACTCTGATTCTTTTTAAATATAAAGTTTCAGTTACATCCTGCTGTGATAGTACTTGACTTGTGGGTTGTATGGGAACAAGCCAGGCTCTTTTAAAACAAGTATTTATTTGTCATTTTCCACCCAGGTTACTTCAAAATATAAAACACACAATAACTTGACATGCCCTCAAACAAAAAGTGATCAGCTACAACCACAAATCTAAACAAATGTTCTGGTTTATTTTTCTCAAAAAGAATAAACATCATAATCAACATGTCCATCATACACCAGCAAGCATAGTGTTCTGTTTTGGATGTTCCCTGAAACACAGTTATCAGGAGTCAGAAGAAATAGTTACACTTCCAAGTTGATCTCTTGTCCTAGAACAGAAGTATTCTTCTGATACTGCTAAAGTTGAAACAATTTCTACTCCTTTGCATTATTTTGTAATGTAGAAAATGAAGTGATTTTCACATTCTTATCTCATAACAAAAAAGGCTTATATTCCTAATATGTTGTGAAACTCAATGAAATAAAATGTCCACTATGTTAGATATCATTCATTACCATTCTTATATAGCTAAGGCAAATGAATTAAATCAAAACCATAAAATCATGCTGGTAATGTACAATATGTGCTTCTTTAAAAATAAATAAGTAGAGAACTTTTTTCTATATTGGGAGAATGTCAGGAGGAATAAATGAGTATCTCAATTCCTATGATCAGATATTTTTACTTTATGTTAAAAGTAAAGGATGAAAAAGTATGGCCTTCAAATATTCAATGTTATTTACTTACAATCAAGCCACTGTTCGTTTGTCTTTTTTGTCTTCCAGGGATTCTTTTGTAAAAAATTCCTCCTGGATTAAACTGAGTACTCCAAATAATCATATCTCTTTGATAATATACATCCATCCCTGTTATCCTTGAATTATGTTCAATATGAGAAATTTGTTGATGATCGCCACTGTAGTTGAATGGATATATAAAACCCAGGATATCAGTGTCATTAGCAATGTAGAGAACTTGATCTTCAGAGCCTGGAGATTATTATAATAAAATACAAAAATAAAGTAAATTTCAACTACAGTAAAAGCAATGATTGTACTTTTAAATTAAGAACTGTTATGCTTAACACAGTTTCTTCTGAAATGAAAATGAACCTACTTTGTATCATTTTTTTAGTAGTCACAACTTATAATTTCTGATGTCCATTTTTCTGAATATTTATAATAATTATTGGTATAGTTTTTCTAGCACAAAACTTACCTTTGGGTTAGAAATTAGGAATTTGTAAAAAAAATGTTGTTTTTACAAAGAGATTTTTATTTGGTAAGTCAAAATACATTATATTCTAATGTTTTGATTCTCAACATTTATATGTTCAATTCTTAGTCATTACTGTCAAAGATTTCTGAGCATTTGGCTTAGAATGTTGACTGTTCCTCTAAAGCTCAAACATGAAAATTAAAATACAAAGACTATACTTCCTCACATTTATATATCTGAAATTCTGTTATTTTACTATATACAGACTTCAGTCTTTATTACATTAAATTTCTATAATCTCTAAATTATCTAGAATACTATTAACTTAAACATTTTATCTTAGTGTTTTGAACATATAACATAATATTAATGTCATATACAATATTGCATTAATGTCATTTTGTACTGAAAATTAAAACCCTAAAATGAATTCTGAAAATATTAATTAAAGCACTAATGTAATCCTAAACACAGATTGAATTGTATATATAATTTCTGAAAATAAATAAACACTACTAACAATACACATTGAGGTATTCCTTCAGATCTACAATCTTAATAGCTGTCACTTGGAGAATTTTTATTATGGGTCAGGCACTGTTTTAAGAAATTCATAATTTATTCCCATTTTTCACAACCATTAATATAGATATTAGTATTCCTCTTTTCTAGATGAAGTAATAGGATTTCAAGTATTTAGTAATTTCTTCGCATCATACAATCTGAAAAGTATAGTGGTAGGATTCAAATCTAAGAACATGTAATGCCAGTTCCCACATTGGATCCATGGCATCACATGCTTTTTTGTATAATAACAATCTCATTAGCAAAGTACATTCATACCCTCTAGCCAACAATATGGAAGTTATAATATTATTATTAGAAAAATATGTGAACATTAAAAGCTCAACATTTATACCTGTCACTTATATTTCAAATAAGATATTGTCTTAAAACTTTTAAAATCCCTAGAACAGAAGTATTCTTTTGATACTGCTAAAGTTGAAACTTTATTCTTTTTTAATGATAAAGTTTTTCCTTTTATTTTTATGCTACTGGTGTAATAATTTCTCATATGCACTGAGAGTAAATCATAAACAAAGAAACTTTATATATTGCAACTTAAACTGGTTTATAAACACTTCCCTGTTCTTACAAATTATTTCAAACACAAAGTGATTTTGACACTATCTATGTATCTTACAGTCATTTCTATAAACTTTCCCAAGTTAGATTATTTTTAGAGCATACAAAATGCAGGTACAAAGAAGAAATAAGTTTCAATGTTCTACAGTATGGTGGGGTGATGACTGGTTATAACATTTTATTATAAAGAAATAGAAGGGGGAAATTTAAAGGTTCCCCATAGGAAGAAGTATTTATCATATACTTAAGAATATGGAAATGCATCCATATTATATACAAGCACCAAATTATCATACAATACTTCATAAATATGTATAATTATTGTGACTATTAAAACTGAAGTTTAAAAATGCTAATCAACTGCTCAAAATAATTAGCAAGAAAATCTATGTATAATTTCAGGAGTGAAGTTATTGCTGAAATTCAATATGAATCATCTTTTTCCCATATTTTAACATAGCATTTGAAATAGCATTTGTAGTAATGATTCTAACCTTACCTTTTGCTATGCAGGTATTATTTCTTTCTTGAAAATTCTGGTCGCACACACATTTATATGATCCTTCTATATTTATACATTGGTGGGAACATGTGCCAAACACCAAACATTCATTAAGGTCTAGAAAGAAAAGCTCAAAATAGCATCATCATAAATTTCATTCTTTCTATATTTCCTGAAACCAAAATCATTTTTCCTCCTTCACCTTCTTATTACTATTTCTTTCATTGATTTTTAAAGTTTTAAATATATGACTTGCTGTGCCATATTTAGGGGTCCAAATTTATTTTTCACAGTAGTTATAAAAAATTATTATTCTTACATTGCTTGTTAGTCCACTTAAAATACTAAAATATGTATTTCAAACTTCCTTACTATTTTCATTGGCTCACATTAACACCTCAAGATTTCCTTGTAAGCCTGTTTCTGATCACATCCCTCTTTATATTTGTACACGTTGCCTGTTTATTCCTTTGTCTTTTAAGACCCTTGCCAATTTTTTGTATAGAATCTCTGCTCCTTTCTCAAGACCCACCAAATACAGCCTTCCCTCTTCTCTTCCAATGCATGGAAGGGATGATCCATCCCATAGTTTCTCTGTTTTTGCTCTTCCAATGTCTTTCTTTTATTACATGACTCATATGATATTTCATAAACATGCTCATGTATTCATATCCCTACATGACTGTCAGTCTCTCGAGGACATTAAGTACAAAGTATTCATTTTTATTGCCATATTTTGGACAATGATTAGCAGAGAATGAAAATTTTGCTGGGTGATGTGTCACGTGCCTGTAATCCCAGCACTTGGGAGGCTGAGGCAGGAGGATCGCCAGTTCAAAGCCAGCCTCAGCAATAGCGAGACACTTAGCAACTCAATGAGACCCTGTCTCTAATAAAATACAAAAAAAAAAAAAAAAAAAAGGGCTGGGGATGTGTCCCAGTGGTCGAGTGCACCTGAGTTCAATCCCCAGTACCAAATAAATAAATAAATAAATAAAATTTGGATGTACCACTAATATACTTCCAGGTTCATATGTAAGAACAGGGCTGTACAAAAGGCTATGTAATTAAGCAAACAAATCCCGAATGCCTAGGTGTAAATAAATACATCTAAATCACAGCAATAGACCAATCACAGGCAATATTACTTATTACAACAATATTATTTATTATTGTCCCATTTATTACAACAATATTATTTATTATTGTCCCATGCCTCTAATTTTAATGGTTTAAGCATAGCTAGGATTGAGGTCCTGTGAATTGGTGAATTGCCAATTTTGCCTGTTTCGCTCCTTTACTAATGTTTTCATCTGCCATAATTCCTCTGCCCCTCTATCACATATAGTTGTCCTAATTATGTTATAAAACTTTGAGAAAAATTCCTACCCTTAAGGTAGAGCACTTAAAGATGTGCACAGTAATAACTATTTCTTTTAGCATGCAACAGTGTTCCAAGGATTCAGTAGTAAAGATAAGGACGTTCCTAGTGACACCTACAAATGACAATGCTAGGCTTAAACTCAAATTTTCTGATCTTCCTGTCTCTGATATAATAAAATTTACAATGGAGAACTTAAACATTCTAATGACAACACACTTCTGTGTTTGAAAAAAAAAGTGAAGAGATAAATAAAGAAAAGTGCATTTACTTATGAAGATTATTCAGGGATGAAGTAAAATGTGTCTTATCAACACAACCATCAAAATTAAAACAAATATTTTGATTTCTTTAGTACCTATAAAGTTAAATAAGGAGATATTTGTTATTATGATTTCCTTTTGATATCAAATCAAACTAAGAAAAACTCTGCATAATTTGAGAAAAGCTCTGCTCCCTCATACTGACCCATAAATGTCCCATCTGTACAATGAGACCCTGATCATGAGGTGCAAAGTAGAGGTAGCAATCCCACCTGCAAGGCACGTAGAACTGGCTTTTAGAAACTGTGGATCACTTTCTGCTTCTCTTCTGCCATTCTCTTTGAATGTTCTTCCCTTTAGTAATTTCAGTCAAAATGTTTGTTTTTTCACACCAAATAGCAATTTCTTAAGCTTTCTTTTATTGAGATACATAAATGAAGGGCACTAACAAGTTTAAATTCTTTGGATTAAAAAATAAGGTCTTTTCCCTTCTGCACCAAGTCAAAACTGCATTCTTTACGATCAATAATTTTTATTATAGATGTAAATTAAGAGTTCAGAAGATACTCATTTGCACAACAAAAGTACATAGAATGGTGAATTTATAGTTATTTGAAATGAAGAATGTACTTTACAGTTTATAATTGCCAGGTAATATACTTAAACGTAAAGAAAACATTCAAACCAGAAATTCTAAATATAGTTAATATACACTGTGCTGGAAAAGTAGCTTCCTATTTGCAAATAAATATTAGAAAATCAATGCGATTGAAAATAGATTCTTGGTGTTTGTGTGTTTGTGGGTGTGTGTGAATGTGCGTATGTGCATGTGTGTATGTTTGTGTTTAGGTAGTAGGTATGTTTGTGTACAACTAATAGAAAGGTCCAGGAAGATAAAAAATTTAAAAAAATATATTTTTCATTAAAACAGAGAAAACTTAGGTTATCAGCTTTCAGGATCCCATAATAATGGAGAAATAAAATGTCATGAATAATCCAAACAAACATATAAATCAAAATGTACATAAATATACTGGACACAGTGGCACATGTCTGTAATTCTGGTGACTGAAGAAGCTGATGCAGGAGGATTGACAGTTTGAGACTAGCCTGAAAACTTAGCAAGACCCTGTTCAAAATAAAAATTTTAAAGGGCTGGTGGTGTAGCTCAGTGATAGAGCACCTTTGAGTTCATACTACTATCAAAAAAAATGTGCAAAATATGATATGGCTATACTTTTTCCCCTTTAGGTGAGTATAGTTAATTAATTTCAATAATTTTATATTGACATGAATATAAAATCATTTTTTTTACCCAAGAATATCACAAAGAATATAGAATCAAGTTGGAAAGTGAAAGAATTTTAGGACTCAATATGCCCTAAAATATCAAACATGTATTTTAATTTTGGCCCTAATTGTAATATAAATGAGTACAAATATTATTTTTTTCCAAAGAAATTTGCAGAAAGTGCATATGGGTCTGTATTTCATGGTTCTATAGTTAAAGTTCTGAAGTATATTATATTTACAGATAACTTACTACAAAATTCTATCTATGCTCCATGTTCAATGTTTAAATAATCTTAGTAAAATTAAATGATCTCAGAAATTCATTTAGAGCCTTATTTGAATTTTTAAAGACACATTATGATAATATGAAGCACTATTTAAAACATGGTATTAGAACAAAACCCCCCAATTTTCTAAAATGTGCATCACCTATCATAGTACTGCAAATGCCATGCTCCATAGGAATGGAGGAATCATCAGAAACATATTCTTTCATGAGGCGAGTCTAATTTTCCAATAGTTCCTGAATAAGCAAATTCATTATTTGCATTTCAAAACAGAATCATAACAAAACATTTGAAAATCCTGCAGGTTTGCATTTGCTATAGAAAAGGCTTTGTAGCCTCAGTGATGGTTAGCTTAGCTATACAAACAGGTGCTTGACCCTAGAGACTTTCTCTCTCATAAGTGAAATGCTATCCCATAGATACACACCATTTTGATGAAAATCAATCGCATGTCATCTCACAATTTAGCAGCTTTGGGAGTCTTTTTATAACCAAAAGATTTAAGAGCAAGCTGTTGAGAAAATGTACTCTACCTTCACACTGTCTGTTTTTCATGTTTCTCTGAAATCCAGGCTTACAGCGACAGAAAACAGATGTTTTTATTTGATTACAATATGCATCATCTCCACATGGAGTCACATTATCTTCACAGGTATATACAGAGGAAGCTAGGATTTAAAAATATGATCAAAACTAATATAAATCTGATTCCTGAAGCCGGAATTTATATTTTTTAGACTTGAAATTATATTTATTATTAACAGATAATTCTTTTTAAATGCATAAATTTATGGTCTTCTCTGAAGTTAAGCCCTCATTTCTTAGAAAGGCATAGAAGCAAATAAAAACTGAGCTCAGTTACAGTAAATATAGTTCAGAGCAAGCTGCCATCAGCTGATATTTACAGCTGTTGTCAAGCCACAAAACCTTTTCAAAGAAGTATTGAATTAATTATTTAAATGACAGGCATCTCTATAATGGTACCAATTATGAGTTGAGTACTGTACCCTTATCCTAGAACCAGAATATTTCCTAGAAGCTACCTAGAGATGTGAACATTTACTACTATCTTAAATTTAGTATTTGCTAATTCCATCAAGGGTACTACCAAGTTATTAAAGCAAGTAAGCTAAATCTGCAGTGTTATTGTTTATATCTGAAATGTCCAGCCAAATCTCATGTGTTGAAAACATGGTCCCCAATGCATCAAGGTTCAGAGTTGGAGCTTTTAGGGAATGATCAAATCATGAGGGCTCTGACTTCATCAGTGGATTAATCCATTTGCAACGAATTAACCATTTGATGGATTAATGCATTGACAGCTGCATAGACTAATGGAAACTAGCTGGAGAAAGTAGTCACTGGGTGTGTACCCTGGAAGGGTTTATCTTATCTTTGTTACTCTCCCCTCTAAACATTGCTTTCTGACTACCATGACCTGAGAATATTTCCTCTGTTGTGTCCTTTCACTATTATGTTGTTTCATCTCAGACCTAAAGAAATGAAACTGGACTGAGACCTCCGAACCTGTGAGCTAAAATAAACATTCCTCCTTGAAGTTGTTCTTGTGAGTTGCTTTGATCACAGTGATGAAATACAAACACAAGAAGTTTGTTAAAAGTTTTAACCTGGACATATCTATGAGAAATAACATTTATGTATGTAGGTTACTCTGATAGTCATGGAGTACAACATCATTAGGGCAGAGTAAGAGTTATAATTTCCAGCAGAGCTGTTCCAGTTTCATTGTTTTATTTTCCATTCAGAAAAAAACATTTTAGAATGTAAATAAATGGGATATATTATAGAGATAGTATTGCATCATCATCTCTGAATTGATTAGAGCAAATTTTTGACAATATGAGAACTTTACCTTTTAGAATTGTGGCTACTATTAATCACCCCTAATTGTTGAATAATTTATAATTGATGAAAATATACTAATGGCATGACACTACAGTTGAGATATATGTGATCATATCTTGGTGGCATTGATTTATTAACCAATGAGGAGAAACTTAGACACATAAATGAGAAGAAAATAAATATCAAGAAGTAGGAAGTGTTTTGCAACACTTTTATAAGCAATCTGGGTTTAGTCATAAACAACTATTCTTTAATGTGGAAGATCAAATATCAAGCATTAGCTAAACCTGAAATTATTATACACAGGTTTTAATAACTTACACATGATAGCATTCTAACTATAGAAAATACAGACATCTTCTTTGAAAATAACTGAGCAACGGATTAAATTCTTTTAAAACACTGCATAAATTATTAAGACCTTTGCCATCATTTAACCAAATATTACTGTTTGTAATTTCAAAGATACTTAATTTATACTTTATAAAATGAAATACAAAATGATCTGCATTTCTTCACTAGTATGAAAATATAAATTTGGATAAAGTCCTAGCTTCTGCTCTAATAACTCATGTTTTCTGAAATTAGCTTCAATGATGTTCTAAGTGACATTGCTTTGCAAAGGTGATAACTTAAGCATGTCAAAAAACTTAAGCATGTAAAAAAATTGAGTCATGTTTAAGCACGGATTGGCCTTGTGTGTTCTTGTACTTTAACAGAAAACATACTCACTTATTCTGCAGTCTTGCTCATCTGAGCCGTCCCCACAGTCATCAAGCCTGTCACAATGGAGGTCCATGGGGATACATTTTTTGTTACTGCATGTGAACTCATCCTTTTTGCATGGTCTCACTTTATACATAAGCTTTCCTGTAGAATCATTTAAAAAGTGATTACTGCTTCACAGAATCAAAATTAAGTTATTGAGCACATAATATGTTCAAGATTTTACTATGAAAATGCTATGAAATCCTATTAAATATGTGAGTCTACGATCCTTTATTTTAAGCTCTTGGAACTAAACAGTGATGAGAAAAATTTGAACTTTTTAGATTTTAAAAAAGTGAGAATTTATTTTTCCTTTACTAAATAACATTCTATTTCTACATGAAAATATTTGAATATTCACCCTAAGTGGGTTTTTTTAAAAAGTGATATAAATTGCCTCAAATGAGTTCACATTAGGTTTTGTCTCCAAATCATTTTGGTACAGACGGAATTAAATACAGTGTCTGGCATTAGAAACATTTTGAATTTCAAAATTTTAAAAAAGGGATTATGGACACATACAATCTATATAATCCTCCCCACTCAGTCAACTGTTTGAACAAGGAAAAATTTTAAAGCATTAAATTGTTTTTTCCCAGGAGATCAGTATTTTTTTGTAGTAAATTGCCTAAAAGGGACTATGGATAAAATCACAGAGCCCTACTATGCAAATACTATGGTATTTTAGTACATTGTTTTTATACCCTGTCAGAAGATCAAGTGCCTAAAAAAATGCTTTCAACACTGAGAAGCAAGCACCAAGCAAGCACTGGGCAAAGACTCCTCCCACTGAAACCTTATCCCTGTCTTTGATGTACTTCCCCTTAAATAAAGAACTGGGGCAAAAAAAAATACACACACACACACACACACACACACACACATCACACATATATATATATACTCAAACATGCCACATGGAAAATTTTTCCTTTATTTAAGTCTTTAAGTCCCCCTATTCATTGTTTTATCTTGTAATTTCTACTAAATCAATTATTTCTCATTAAACAGATTTACCACTACAGTGATCTTCATCTGAGTTATCCCCGCAGTCATCAATCCCATTGCACATTTTCTCAGATTGCAGGCATATTCTATTATTTCTGCATCTGTTGGGTCTTGTAGGTGGGCAAAGAAATTTAACTAAAAAAAAAAAAAAAAAAAAAAAAGAGAGAGAGAGAAACAAAATAGCTCCTTTGGGTACACTGATTTATTAAGAACATATTTTTTCTTTGTTTTTCCTTTCTTTTCAAATCCGTAATCTAGCTTTTCTAAATGATTTGTTTTGAATGGTACCTTTTAATAGATACTAAAAATGTATGATAATAGAAGCTCACTCGAGTTATTCACATTAACAGCAGAAGAGGGCACAGCTGAAGATTTTGAATGAAATAAGAAAGCAAGACAAACTTCCTGGTTTCATTTCCAGATGCTTATCTTAGGTGGCTTCACTTGGTGTACCAAATTAATTTCTGTCTATGATTTATACAAGATGGCAGGACATTTAGCTGTCTCAAAGAGCAATTTCACACAGCATAGAGATTCAGCAGGCTTACGTTACAGGATGCAAATTGAAAGTAGGCCATTCAGTGAGAAGAAAAATATCCCAACTGTGTTATACCTAGATTTCTTACTCTCTATCTGTATGAACAAATGTTTACATGTGTGTTCAAAGCACACAAAGTCATCTTATTAGTTTTTAATGTGTATGAGAGACATAGACAAAGACAGAGACACAGAAAGATAGAGACTCAGAGAGCAAAGAAAATGGAAGACAGGGAATTGCATCCATCCTATTACTGTAGATTCTGAAGATTTCCATCCTTAAAGCAGGAAATAGCTCTAATTATTCTTCATCTCTACATATGGAATTCTCCAGGGCACTGTTCTTATGGTCTGAATGTTCTTATTCTCAAATTCTTTGTTTAGATATTCTCATTCATGCTTATTGATTTGCATGTTGCTATACCCTGAAGACTTCCAATCCTCTGTTTAGTTCTGTCATCTCAAAATTGATTATAAGACACACCCTGAGGAATTTCAAATTCCACAAGTTTACCACTCAGTTTTTTTATTATCTTCCCCTGCCTCCCTTCTACCCATATATAAGCTTTGTCTTGTTTCCATAGTGTAGTGAGTGGCACATCATAGTTGGAAAACTGGGATTGTTCTAAATACATCCCTTTCACTGAACTTCAACTCTTAGTTACCAATTTTGATGACATTTCCCCAAAACTTATCTTCCTGTGCTTATACCCAGTAGTTATAATTACAATAGCTCAGCTCTTTGTTATCTCTTACAGAGAGATATCTTTCATGTCTTCAGTTTCATTTCTTACCATCAGATCCTCATAAAGTTATGCCAATAATCAATCAAACACATTGATGTTATCATGTCTCCTATAGTTATTCTTTACCATCAGTACATAATTTGAGGTATTTTGCATGGCCTAAGGAACATATCATTATCTCATTCATACCACGCCTACAGATTTACCCCTTGTTTCTTTTCATATTTTAACAATATGCTTTTATAACAACTCCTTGTGCATTCCACAGTCCTTGCCTGACCTTGCTTTAATTAAAATCTGGTCTTTCTGCAAATATACTCCTCCCTACTAGCTGTTTCAGGGATGTCTCTTAATTTGTTTAAACCTCATGTCACATTTGAAGACATGCTCATTTCCTACCACTTTTTCCAGAATTTTACTGACATTCTATTTTTAAAATAAACTAAAACCAAAAATTCCTTTTTCAGGTCCCAAACATTTGTTCAGATCTCTCATTTCAACTTTTCATCAGTCTTGTAAATATCACTTCCTCCTTATTCATTAAAAAACATCCTTCACACCATCTTCTATCATTTTTTTTGGTGTGTTTGTTTGCTTTTCTCTCCTTTCAAATTAATTCCAGCATCCAGGATGACTTTAGCATCACACAAAGAATTACCTTATTTATTCAAAAAATCCTAAAGTCAGATGAACAAAAGATGAAAAAACCCATCAGTTTTCCCAATGTCTGCATCTGGAAAACCCAAGGAAGTTGCAGATCATCAAACTATAAGACCACCTGATGACACACAGTATAGACACTTACTAGTACTACCTGAGAAGCCTGGATTTCTCTCTAGCCATGTGACTCTTCTATATTTTACAACAAGACTCAAATCTGCATTCTCACCAAACCTCACCACACCAAACTTTTATTTTCTGTATGTGATCATGCTTTCTACTGTGTGCATGTGTGCACAAACACACACAAGAAACATTTAAAAATGGGAAATTCCTAAATATTTTATTAAGTAGTTATAGATTGACCTCCATTTACACATGATGTATCAACTCATTTCACTGTTTTTCATAACAGAAATAGGGGAATGATTTGCTCTTATTTAAGAGTAAGTTTTTCCAACTGCTCTGGAACTCTGTTCATCCAACCTCTCCTGGAACCATCTCATCTTTTTTGAAATATGTTAGCACCTTTATATATCTGAGCTATATCTTTCTATTTTTGCTAATCGTCTCATAATCAGGCACTCTCTGGCAACTCATATTAATTTAACTGTTTAGTGGCATTCAATCCTCTTCTTTTATGATTCACTCTCATATAATCCTTAATAATCCATAGTATTTATTACTTTCATTTATTATGATTATACATTTGTATCTGTAGACTGACACTTTCCTTTAAAGTTGAGACCCACACCTCTAATGCCTGCTTAAAATATCTACCTGAATGTCTCCTCAAGTATATCCCAAACCAGTCAGTTAATCTTTATTTGCAAAACTGTTTTTCTTCTTAAATTCCCTTTCCGTTCAAATACGTAAGCAAAACTAACCTACACATTGCTGTCCACCATGTCATCCTTCACACACCTTATATCCAATCCATTATGTAATCTAATTTATTCAATCTTTTACATTACCTTCAAATCTGTCTATGTTTTGCCATCACATACTTTCCTCATCTTAACCCAAGCTATTAACAGAGCTTGCTTAGAGCACTGCAAAGTGTTATTTCATCTTGTCCTGTTCTTGTCGATATTTGTAAAATACAACTATGTGTCTCCTCTGTTTAAATGAAGATGACTGCTTTACAACAGTCATACTTTGGTTTCTGTAGGGCATTGGACATGGAATCTTTTAGATATCCAAAATCTGCAGATGCCCAAATTCTTATAGACAATGGGGTAATATTTGCACATATCTTACCCACATTCTGCTTTATACTTTAAATCACCACTAAATTACTTACAATATGTAATATAATGTAACTGTTCTGTAAATCACTGTTATATACTGTATCACTTAAAGATTAGGACTAGAAACTGTCCACTACAATTTGTAAAAAAAAAAAAAAAAAAAAATGATAAGTGACTGGTTGAATTAGAAGAAACGGAACTCAATGGCATAGAAGACTATTTCTGTTTTCAAATGCCTTTAGTTTAAATCTAAAAATATCTACTTAGGCTGGAAAGGCTTTAGGTATCTCTGCTGTTGCTTTAGTTTTATTCTAAATCAATTATCTACTTTGTTTTGTACTCTCCAAGAACTTTCAGTTCCTGTATTAAGAATTCATCTATTAAGAATGAGACCCTGTCTCTAAATAAAATGCAAGAAAAGGGCTGGGGATGTCGCTCAGTGGTCAAGTGTCCCGAGTTCAATCCTTGGCACCAAAAAAAAAAATTCCATTAGGCCATAGTTTGTTCTGTCTCACGAACTTTGACCTACTTGGCAGCACTATATAATTCAGACTGAAACTCGATTACTATTTTCAAGTTCCAAGATTCAATAAAATTCTTTGTTCCATACTTTTATCAATTACCCAAGCTTTTCTCCATACTATGTACATGGGTTATAAATTATATTTATTTGGGACAATCTTCCACTAGATTTTGAGCCCTGTGAAGTCAGAGTCCATGTCTGTTTCTCTCATCATTATATCACTCATCATCGTCTATAGCTTAACAAATATTTATTGAATGTATGAATGATACCTTTCCCTTGCTAACACTTTGCCTATGGTGGTTTTAGTCTACATCCTATATAATATATAGCTTTCTGAATTCCCTTTCAGGCAGAGTTCATCTCCTCCCTTCTGCCTTCTTTGAACTGTACCTTTTAGTTAATTCTATCATTGCTTCAAATCCAATGTATGAAAGTTATTGCTATTTTTCCAACCAGATTAAGATTTCCTTGTCAAAATAGAACCATGTGTTTTTCATTATTTACTCCATTACTTAGCATATTCTGTAGCACAGAGTAGCTTTACTAAATGTTGACATGGAGGACTGAGAGGCATGTGAAAAGTTCAAACAGTCAGACTTTATAAGTAATCGAGCTACAACGTGTGGTATTGCCCCTGAAAGTCACCTCCCGACACTGGAAGTGGTCCCAATGTCTATGATTCTCAAGCCCATAGTTTCATTAATTACCAAACACTTGCTATTCCTTCCATTTCATTGTCTTATGGAATAAATAATGAAAAAATCACCTACACATATGTATACACACATACATACATACATATGTAGTTCAAAATAAAATAGCTTCTGGGTTGATATTGGTAGATAAGTTCTCATATTTTTTTGCATATTATACTTCAAAAACAATGTAAACTCTTGTGATTCTGTAAAGTCTATTTTTAACCTTATGTAAGAAACATTCTGTAAAGTCTGTCTTTAACATTATGTAGATCATTCATGGAAGTTTAGAAAAAGTTCTCCAACAACATTGTTTTTCCTCCTAAATCTTTGTAAAAATACAACCATCTCCTTGTTTTGTCTCCTTTTTTCCAACTTAAACATCCATTGTCACATGTCATCATCTGTTGAAGTGTATTGCTTGTCAGGAGTGGTGTCCAGGCACTCTGGAGGCTGAGGCAAGAGGATGGCAAGTTCAAGGCCAGCCTTAGCATTTTTAGTGAGGCCCTAACAACTCAGCAAGACTCTCACAAAATGGAAAACAAAAATGCTTGAGGATGTGGCTCAGTGATGAAGAGCCGCTGGATGAAGAAAAAAGAAAAAAAAAAGCACCCAATTCACTCCAGGTACTTAGCTGTAGCCTGAAGCACCTAATAAAACAATTGAATTCAAGTGCACAAACCCCTGTATACTTTCTTTAGTTCACTCGGTATGCTACTTAATTATATCTGAAATGACTGTATCTTCCTTCAAATTAAAGGTAAAATCAACTTTCTTGTTGTTGAGAGTTGGTAAAATGAATGAGGGACTGAAAAGAAGTTTATAAAAATCAAAGAAATCCTTCATTTGTATACTTGATTGTATATTTTCATTTGTTCATCCCATAAATATATGCTTTACAAATTTCAGACAAGAGTGACTTGAATTCATAGAAATTATGTTTTTTTTAAGATCTGGGGGATTAAATTTTAAATAATTCTACTACTCTGAATAACACTTGTGTTTATACATATTATAACTGTCTATCTATATTTCTATCTCTATTTATCCATTTATAACTTCTCTGAACAATTTCAGTAGTGTGTAACTGTGGTGATATGTAATCTTACTATTCATATTTTTCCCATTTACTTTCCTGTTAAATATTTTTAACCTGACACCTTAATTTGGGGTAAAGCCAAAATCCCCATTCATACCTTATTCAATTGAAAAGGTCAACTACTCCAAACCCTCCCCGACAAACCACAATTTATATTTGAATAGTGTTGACATATGCAAGATTTAGAAGGGCTGTCTATAGTCATGAACCTTGAACAGGTGATATCTTTACTACAAGGATAAGAGCTGCATCTGTGTTTATATTTTTCCTAGCTAACCCCAAGGCTTCAGAGTTCCTAGTTCACCTCATCCCTTCATTGACTCACACCAGTGCCTCAGATCAGGGGAGGAGAGTGCAATCTAGAGCCACGTGAAATGCCATACCACACATATCAGGGGCTTCATCAGAGTTGTCTCCGCAGTCATCTTCTCCATCACACACCCAGAAATGCAGTTTGCAAAGGGAATTGTTGCAAAGGAATTCATCAGCTCTACAGATATTTCCTCCTTTATGTTAAAATGAAAGAGACAGAGAGCATTAGAAGTGCCAGACCGCAGGAAACACATCCATCTCTCTAATTCTTTTCTGGCTTCCTTATATTTGTTTCCTGCATAATACTAGGAACCAGTAATATGCCAAGTTTTTGGTTGTTGTTGTTTTGGGTTTTTGGTTTGTTTGTTAATTTTTTGTTTTTTCAATGAAAATATTCTCTTGTTACAATTGTACATACCACATTTTGTTTAGAGAATACTGAAATATGGCAAAGTCTTTATTTATTTATTTTTTTAATTTATAATAATTACAATTCATAGTGCCCGTATATAGCATCTTTTTACATACAACTGTTTGCATACAAAGTGTATTTGTATAATTCAGGTCTTCAATCATGCATTTAGGAAAATGATATCCGTCTCATTCAACCGCATTTTTTTTTTCCTTTTCTCACCCTCCCTCACCCCTTTCTCCCTCCCTTCCCCTCCCTTCCCTTTGACCATTCTAGTGTTCCTCTAATCCTCCTATGTACCCCCATCCAACAATACTGTGAACTAGCCTCCTTATGTCAGAGAAAACATTTGGTACTTGGATTTTTGAGACTGACTAACTTCACTTAGCATTATGTCTTCCAACTTCATCCATTTACCTGAGTGGATTAAGAAAATGTGGTATATACGCACAATGGAATTTTACTCAGCAATAAAAGAAAATAAAATAATGGCAAAGTATTTTAAATCTATATTATCTCTCAACTCACAATATTTTACGTTATTAATTGTAAATAAATTTAGGTTTTTAAAGCTAGTAGTTTTGTTATTATTCTTTTACTCTAGACACTCTTCAGATAGTAGGCAATTTTTTTGTATATGAAATACATATTGGCTTATTAAAACATTAAGAAAATATTTTGGAAGTCACAGACAAATAATTTTATAAAAAGAATAGGATTTTGGGCTTATCATGCATTTTTTTTTTTTTTTTTTTTGCTATACAAACTATACAATAAGGTATATTTTTATAATTTAAAATATTTTATTTTTATTTTTACACATGTAAACAAAAAGCATCAGAAATACAAGATTATAAAACAATACTATATTATACTAGAATATTATAACATAAAAATATTACAACATAAAACTGTCAAATATATCCAGGAGATACAAAAAACCCAAAGAACTAAGAAACTTGTGTTGTATATTGGAAAAGAAAGCAATTAGCAGAGTTTTCAATGGTTTGACTATGGTTTCTTTTCTTGCATTGGATCAGCTTATTAATTTTTCTGAGACTTGGGCCTGCATATGTTACAATAGAAGCATGATTAATTTATAAAGTCATATTTTCAAGAATTACCTAGAGTAGGAACACAAATTTGGGAATTTAGAATTAAGCTAGATGAGACTGCTCATAGTATTGCACTACTTAAATTCACATGTAAGACAAAAGATGTGGACATCCTGGGTTAATTTGATTCCACTGATTTAAGGTATTAACATGTTTTAAAATGACAGGTTCACTAGAACATGGGGTTGAAGGAAAAAATAGTCTTATAAGCCTAGAAAATACACAGAAAGAGCCATTATTCATCCTGTGAATGCACTCTGAAGAAAAGAACATACCAACAATCATGAAGGTCAAATAACTATCTTTGCTCTGAGTTTTGACTTGCCCCACAAATATCTAATTCACTTTCTGTGGCAAAAAGTCTACTTATGAAATGACTATTTTAGAATGAAAATACTAGCTGTGGTGTTGGGATTTTGGAAATCAAGATAGAGGCCTAGAAGAAAAAAAGAAAAAAAATAATTGAAGGTGGGGAATGGGTTGCAGCTACTAGAAGAGAAGTGACAGTAACTTGATTTATAGAAGCTACATTTCAGAGCTCTTAAAATGATAGGCTCCTCATGACCTGATGGCTAATGGGTGAGGACAGCAAGAAGAGTGAGTAGTCAGGCATGTTACTCCATTTGGGGTTTTATGTGTACCAAGCAAATCTATTTTGGATTGCTTGTGATTATTTGAATCATTTGTTATATTCAATATATAGTATATGGATAAATGTGTCTGACATAGAGGATAGGTTTCCACACTATATATGTGCATCTCGGAATGAACAGAATGTCATCACTATTTGAAGTCTATAAAAGAACATGGAAGAAAGCATCCCAGAAAGACTGAATAGATGAAGATTAAGAGAAAGTCTCTTGAAAAGATAAATTCTCCACACAAAAGTGAATAAGAAACAGTAATGAGAGTAGTTAGAGAAATATTTGAAAGGAGTAGCATTAGATAACACATGGAAAAAGTGTTTTAATGTGCATTTTAATAATAATGCTGAGAGTGGATTTGGTGAAGCGTTGGAGGGTTTGTTGGAATTATTGTAGTTGATTATTGAAAGAGAGGAAGAAGAAGTTATAGAGAATATAGAAATATCGTGGCCATAGGAAATGAATAAGAGGAGAAAGTCTCCCTAGTTGCTTGTACCTGGTTGCTGTATGCAGGAAAACAGATGCTAGAATGCATCGAAATGCCTCAGCAGCCAAGATAAATTTCAAATCACTAGAAGAGCAAAATTCCCCAAGGATCTAGACTGGAGTATAAGACTTGAGATCTAGAGAAAAATAATGGATTGGCCATGGATTGGAAATGTGAAAAGTCTTAACCTTTTAAGAGGAAGGAAGGGAGAAATCTGAGTACAGCAATAGGTAAACTTGTTAATCTCATAGCCAGATATTGAAAAAGAAATCCCGTGTTTATTATTACTAAGCTGAAGTCATTTAATAAGGGAGATAGAAGTGTTTTGGTGATAAATTTGAGAAAGAGAGTCAACTTAAAAAAAAAAAAATGATGTAGTTAATAGTAGAGACATTGTTAGGGGAAGACAGTTACCTGGATTAGAAACTTGTATGATAGTTAAAGCTGAGACTAAGATCTTATAATATACCAATTTGAGAAGCTGCAAAAGATGTTTTGCAAAAATGCTTAGCAGAACTGTTACAGCTTACTCTGGACTCTCTTAGAGCTACAGATGGCAGCAGGTACCTGTGAATGCACCAAGGTGACTATCAATATCTGAGACCTCTGATAGTCTGTGCTCTGTTCTTTCAAACATGCAACACTGACCTGTATAAGACTATAATCTAAAAGTAACATCATTAATCAACCCAAAACAACAAAAAATATTATTGTCTAGCAACTTTTTTCTCTGAAAACAATAGATGATAACATGTGCAAACTTTAGTATTAAAGAAACTAAACATATGATTATCAGTTTGAGATGTTGCCTTCATTCAAAATCAAAATCTACAGAATATGACAAAGAATTGTGTTTTTTTCTGAATAAAGATTCTAATGACAAAATGTCTATTCTATTTTACAATGGATTAAATTCAAACAGTTTGTGAATGAACTTTTGACATCCTCTGATTATTTTAGAAAATTCTATTTGTAGCACATCATTCTTGTTAAAAGGAAAAAAATGAGTTCCCTAAGGATTGCATTAGATAACATTATAATTTTCTCCATAAAAGCATTGGACATGCCACTGTTTTTATTAAGAAGAGAAATATAAATTAAATCATAATTGTAACAGAAAGGCAAGGGTTTTGTGATATCCTACTAATACTTCATGTTGTACTATATGGAATTTGCATTTCAAAAAAGGCATCATGGGGTTACTGTGATACCCTTAGTCTCACTTAAAAATGCTTTATTTTGAAGTGGCATGAAGTACACACAAACAACATAAAAAGGTATAATTTAAGGAGATTGACTGGATTAAAATTCTAGTTTTCTAGTCATGTTTTTGATCAGCTCAACAGGAGGTTATTAGGAAAATAGAAAAGTGTATGTTAATTAACAATGGATGTCTGAATTTTAACTGAGCCTTTGCAGGTTCATAGAATTCTGGTCAAGTGCATCATCATGGCAAATAAGCATCTAGAGTTCTCATCTTAATTTGGATTGAAAGAAGCTTTAATATATGATAATATTTTATAATTTACATAAATAGTTTGCACATTTTTGAGCTCATGGTTATTAAAAAGAATACCTCTCAATCTTTCTTACCAAATTGCCACAAAGAGTAGAATAAAATTTGAAAGCTCAGGCTAGAACAAGCACTGAGTTTCCTTGAGGTCATATATTTTACATTTTAAAAATATAAATGCTTCTTTTAATTCCATAGTATTTGTGGTTTTATTCCTTTGAAGAAAACAAGTAAACCTGACTAATGGAGAAAATGTGCCATACCAATTCTACAGCATTCTTAACTTCTAGGCCCCAACTAAGTTCTTGTTAGCTCATGGATCCAGATTTGAGATGAATAGAAGTGAGATTTGATGGAAAAGATGTTTATTCTGGCATTCCATATCCTCAAAGCCTTGAAATATGTTTATCTAATGCCTAAGCCACTTCCTGAGAGTAAATTAAATACAAAAGATCTGAATTTTGTCATGAAATAAAATACCTCTATACAGGATCAAAAATACTTCAACTACCAAGGTAATTTATTAGGACTTAATTACATAGCAGCAAAGAAACCTAAGGAAAATTAGAAGTATATGTGAGAGGCATTTGGCATTTTGTAAATCATTGAATGAAAGGCTCTTGACTTTCTTTTTTTCTTTTAGTCTATAAAATTAAACTTTAGTAGAATACTTTTAAATTTGAAAGATACTTCAAATTTTCCTGTTTGTACAGGATATAATCAATAAAAAGAAATGGCAGCTAGAAAGCTAGTAAGTAAAATGGACTCATTTTCTTATAACCTTTACTGTTAGTTTGAGTAGGTTCTATGTAATCAGGGAATCTTGAGTAAAGCTTGACAATGTTTACATTAAAAAAAAAAAAAAAACGAACTTGGCAGCACTGAATATTGTTTATTGGAGACTAGTTAAGTGGTTTTATGAAAACTGGGAAAGAAGCAATGAAAAGGAACTAGATTAGTTGCAGTGACAGAAATGGGGGTTAGAAGTAATTAGGTGGAATTACATAGTTATCATCCCAAAGTTTTGAATATGAGTGCAAATGAGTTTTGGCTGTCAGATTGTACAGGAATGCTTATTGTACTTAAAATTATCAAGTGTAAAATATTGTGAAAACTGAAGATATAACTCAGAAGTGGAGCACTTGCCTGTCATATGTAAGCAGCTGAGTTCTAACCCAGTACACCCCCCCCACACAAAAACTACATGTGAGAAGTTAACCAATGGTAGAAATAGTCATTATGGTGTTTAATATTTCATTTCTTTCTATAATGCACTACAGATTTTGAAGGTAACTAGTATTTCTTCTGAAAGTACATTTTATCATTTGGGGGATAGAGATATTTCTCATCATAAACACCCAATATAGTATTAAGAAAGTATAAAATATTTTTCCTTGAGTGATCAAACATCTATAGAAGTAAACATTTTAGATATATTTAAAGAATATAAGTGCTGAATGCATATTCAAATGCCTTTCATCATGTGACAGTATTTAGTATCATCACCATTGACCATATTCCAAATATTCTGAAATAAAGTCTTTTGATAAACCTTTGTAAGCAAGCCACAAGAAATTTTATATTTAAATAGCATACTCAACAATATTAAAATAAAAATTGCATAATTTGTGATCATTTCAAGCTTCAGCACACAATGTTTTTTTTTTTTTTTTTTGCTCTCATTAATTCTTATTAACTCAGAATAGTAAAAATTACTACTTTTAATGTGGTGATTTAAAACCAAAAAGTTATTATCTGTCAGAAAATGGTCTTCATATAGCTGGAAAACAATACACGACAAAATTGAAAATAATTCTGTATGAAAATGATCTGGATTTTGCTTATTTAGAACAAGCTTCTATGTAGAGGAACTACAAAGAACAAAATTATTTAATTGTCCAATTCTCTGCCTCTAGCACATGCTGTATATCCTACATGGCATCTTAATTTCCACTCTTTCATTTTAAGGCACAAAAACACCTTACCTCTGTCACAGTTCTCTTCATCACTGCCATCCACACAGTCATGAGTTCCATCACACAGCCATCTAATTGGAATACAGTGGGCTTTATTTTTGCATCGAAACTGATCTTCCTTACATTCAGTCACACAATCCATCTGTTCAAATACAAATGGGCACTGCAGTTTTCATTAATGATAATGATACAATCACAGGCACAATAAGCACGCAGCTAATAATACTGGCGATTTATTACAGAGTGGATTTATTTTATTTAAGCTTAATAAATATAACCTCTACAAATGACAATGGGTTCAGTATATACACAGTCCAAAGATTTGGGTATATGCTGAAATGATTGCTTTCAGTGTATCTGTCTAATATTTCAGACAGTGCTAAGAATCAAGGTTCTGTCTCTGTACTTTCATTCCATTTGCTTTCCCATTCCTACAGCAAGTAATCAGAAAATATTAATCAAACAACAATAGATTTTTACCTCATCTGAACCATCAGTGCAATCATAATCTTCATTACATTTCAAAGATGCTGAAATACATCCTCCACTGGCACATATATATTCACTTGATAAACACGTAGGAGAAGCTGAATAGAATTATAAAATTGAGATTCAGATACAGTAAAAGTAATGAGTGGTTTGGAGGAAGTAGGCATATAAAAATATGAATACATGAATGGCAATAAGAATAGTGGACATTATTTAACCTATATTAAATAACTGGCATTAAAGATTCATTTTAATGAGGTTTATATAAAATTATTTCATAATATTAAATAAAATTCAATGGTATAATAACTTATGTAGTAAGGATTTCACTTGTTAGACTAAAACAGTGGAAAAAAAATTTTTTTTTCCTCAATCCCTTTGATTTTGAAGAGTAAAAATTAGTTTTGCACAATATTAATTTATTTGAAAAAGGAAGTCTTAAATGATTTTCAAAACTATCAAAAATATTAAATAACTATCAGGAAAGTTTATTCAGATATAAATTGTGTAAAGCAAAACGTGAAAATATCGTCATGGACTTATAGGTGCAGAGATATTATTTGGCTTCATGTGACTTAAATACAATATTAAAAAAGTTTTAAGAAGTTTATTGTTCTTGAGAGTTTAAACATAAATACATATATAGTTAAGAGAGCCTCTAGAATTTGCAGAGTTCTTTTGTGAGACACAATTTAAAAGAACAAAAGATAAATAAGTTACTTCTACTACTCCATCTAGTTAATGATTATAATAATTATGACAACTGCCTTTGTCAGTTTGGGTTTTCTAGGCTTGCATTCATGCTTCAGGGGTTCTGACCTTATGTTAGATCACTAATGGCCACATATGTACTTGTATAATGTCTTTGTGGTCTGAATTGTTTTATCCAAGAATGCTAAAAAGCTTTTCCTTTGAGTTTTTACTTTTTAATTGGCAGCATTTGCCTAGGAAATATGTATTAATAAAAGTATAAGAACATATATGGATTTGATGAGAAAGAAAGATGTGATCAATTAACACAATGGACCCTACGTAAATATTGGGGAACGAAAATCTGTGTTTTGTTTATCTTCTTCTCTGGCCTAGTGTCTCAAGGTAATGTTTCCATGGTTATGCACAGACTGTAGCATGATGTTCCCCAGTTTTTTTTTTTTTTTTTTTTTTAAGATTATATAATTAAAATAACCAAGCAAAAAATTAAATGCTTTCATGTGCATATGTATACAGCCATATTTAAGAATAGAAATGCACAAATTAGATGGTTTCTTTCCGTACTTTGGTTTTGCTTCCTGATTATATTTTGATGTTGGCCCAAGATGTAAATACAAACAATACACTATGCTGTTTCTTAGCTCGCACATTGAAACAACTGTATTCTGTTTTACAACCTCAATTTCCATAACTGAAAACTTGACTTTTATCATACTTACAGTTTCAACATATTTCATTTTGCTATTTGGGAAAGCAATTCCAAATGGTGTGATAAGATATAGAAACCAGAAAATCATATTTGGTTGAATAATTCTTGGATCCCATACATAATTTTCATCTGCCAAAAAAACTTTTGTAACATATGAAGGGCACACCAATTAATTTATCCACAGATATTTCAGATTATTTCCTAAAATCAGTAAATAAGTGCATATGTCTCGTACAGTTTTCTGTGTATCATTGCTTGAATTTAAATTGTATCAAGTTAAAATGTCAGCTAAATTAAAAACCATTTCAATCATTTTACCTGGCTCACAGTGTTTCTCATCTTCCCCATATTTACAGTCTTCATGGCCATCACATTTCCATTTTGCTGATATACATTGGCCATTGGAACACTGAAACTGATCTTTGGAACAACTTGTTTCACAATTTCTCTGTCAAATGCAACATAGATATAATTGAAATTAAAAACATTTAAAAATGTCTACAAACTCAACAGACAGCTAGAGAACATCTGTGTAGAAAGTAAGGCTTGTAGAAACCATGTTTACAACATACACATGGCTCAGATGGTCATACTTCCAGCCTGTAACTATAAAAGTGAATTATAATAATTTTCTACTTTCATTTGTCTTTGTGGGCCCTAATAAAACAGAAATAGAAACAGAACATAAATTCCAAGACTTCATCATAAGTAAACTGCTGTCATATCATTCTTTAATAGAAATGAGGTAATGGAATTCTAATAACTATAAGTGATGATAAAGATTTGGGGGGAAATAGTAGGGTTAACATTATTTCTAAGCAACTATATCCAGTTTGCCACAGCTAAACTGGATAGAATGTGAATCCTAATACAAAAATGGTCTGTTTTTCATTGGCAAGATTCTAGTGTTTCTTTTCTTTCTTTCTCCTTCTCATTATTTCATTTCCTCTACACTGGTCCTTTTACAGCTTAGCTAGTGTTCATAAACCTCCTCTTCACTTCTGACATTTGTTGTTAAAGAACTGTGAAATGAGCTGTCACAATTGTCATTTCTGCTGGCCTGCACGCAGACTTTATTTGGAAGTCAAACAAGACAGCAGAATTACCTTTGGGATCCTTTGATGCTTTATATGAGATAAATGAAAGATCCATCAGAAATTCACCATCTCGAAGTCTTAAACTCTAGTCAAAATGTGTGCTCCAATGAAGTATCTTCCTTGATGGTATATTTCTCTTGTACAGCAATTTCTATTTTTTGCCAACCTATATTTGCCTGATCCTTCTACAAATGGTACAATATTTTCACAGCTTGTGGAATCCCAGGGTGTGAGGTGTGTTAAATTACTACTATGTCTTCCCAGTTTCATCCCCACGTAAGGAAGAAGAGTTGACTTTCTAGATTTCTTTTATTTACTTTTTGATGATGGCAATTTTATTAGACCACCTGCTATATAATCAATTTTATTCTTCCTTTTTTCCCCCATATAATGAAGGTTTACCATTTGCAAGAGACTTTCTTAGATAATAGTAAAAGAAAATCAAAATTTAGTCCCTGCAGTTGATAAACACAGTATGAAAGACAGACATCTAATTCACAATTTTAGCAAAAATATATTAATTGCCAAGATAAATGAAGATGGAGCATTTAGAAAGGGCTTCACAGAGGAAGCTTCCAGAGATGAAACTACCTAAGAAATAGTTTTTAATGGGTAAAGGTAGTTTTGAAATGTGGGGTATCTGAAGGCTAAGCCAGCTTACATGAGTGATATGAAAGTCACTGGAGAAGTAACCCATGAACTTCCCACTAGAAAAGACTTCGTACACGTTTTTGCCACTCAGTTTATGTCTGGGACATATAAGCACACAATAAAAACTACTGAATGAATGAAAGGAAAGGCATATGTAGAAAACACATATAAATTAAGTAAAATCTTCTTTACTTCTTTTTAAATCAAATTTATTTTATGTTTAAGTGATATACAAAAATTGTATATATTCATGGGGTACCATGCGGTGTTTCAATATGCATGTATGTAATATAATGTTCAAAATACAGTAATATTTATCTCCTCAAGTATTAATCATTTCTTCATAGTAAAATATATTTCTTTTAGTTTTTTTGAAATGTGTAGTTCATTATTATTATCGATAGTCACCCTACTATGCAATAGCTCACCCAAACTTACTTTATCATCTAAATGCAACTTTTAACAATCTCTTCTGTTCCCCTTCTTCTTTATTATCTCCAGCTTCTGGTAACTATCATTCTCTTCTCAACTTCTGTGAGATTAACTCTTTTAGATACCATATATCAGTGAGATCATGCAGCACTTGTTTTTCTGTGACTGACTTATTTCACTTGACATAATGATTCCCAGGTCTGTTCATACTTCCATGTCACAAATGCAAGGATTTTATTACATTTTATGGCTGAATAGTGTTCCATTGTGTATAGGTACCATCTTTTCTCTTTCATCCATTAAAGTTGATGGTTACTTCAATTCTTTTACTTTCTGGGCCTTTGTGAATAGTGTTGTAATCAACATAGGAGTGCAGGTGTCTCTTTAGCATACAGATTTTATTTACTAGGGATATATACCCAGAGTGGGATTACTGGGTCTTATAGTAGTTACAGTCTTAATTTTTTGAGGAACCACATTTTCCAAAACAACTGTACTACTTTACATTTCCACCAAGAGTGTGCAAGGAATCCCTTTTCTACACAACTTCGTTAGCACCTTTGTCTTTGAATATTTTCATAATAGTTATTTTACTGGATAAAGTGATATCTCATTGTGGTTTCAATTTGCATTTCCCTGATGATTAATGATGCTAAGCATTTTGTTTTTCAAATACCTATGGACTATTGATATGACTTCTTTTGAGAAATGTCTACTGAGTGCTATTGCTGATTTTTAAATTAGGTTTGTTAGGGTTTTTTGCTATTGTGTTTTGGTGTTCCTTATATCTTCTGGATATCAACCTGTTTTCCGATGTATAATTTGAAAATGTTTTCTTTTCTAAGTTGTCTCTTAACTCTGTTAATTATTTCTATTTGCTTTGTAGAAATATTTTAATTGGAAACAATCCCATTTGTCTAATTTTGCTCATTTACCTTGATATCGGGGTCTTGTTCCAAAACATATTTGCTCATTTCAGTGTCTTGATGCATTTTCATTATTTTTTCTACACCGTAATGATTTGGGATTTTATATTTAAGTCTTTAATCCTTTTGAGTTGATTTTTAAAATTAGTGAGATACATGGGTCTAGTTCCATTCTTCCACATGTGGATATCAAATTTGCCTCATATCATTTATAGAAAAACCTGTCCTTTCTGCAGTGTGGGTTGTTAGCACTTCTGCCAAAAATATCAGTTGGCTGAAGATATGTGGGTTTGCTTCCAGTTTTTCTGTTCTATGTTGTTTGTTTTATACCATCAATACCATGCTGTTTTGATTATTATACCTTTTGAGTATATTTTGAAGTCAGATAAAGTAATGACCCCCAAGATAGCTTTGGCTATTCAGGGACTTTTATGTTTTCACATGCATTTTAGGATTGTGTTTTATATTTCTATGAATAATGTCAATGGTATTTTTGTAAAGATTGCATTGAAACTGTAGAGTCAATTGTGCTTCGATCTGTCACAGTTATTTGCCATTATGATACTAAAATTGTCCCTTTTGTCAGTGGTAGTCACTTTAAGTTTATCCCTGCACATATTAAACATCACAAGTCTTGCATCCTAATACCCTGAGATGCTCAGTTTCCTTCCTCAGACCTAGAATTAGACACGTCTCATAAGATCCTCATTTTCTTTAGTTGGAAAATAGTTTTTAGAAGTCACTTTGTAAGTACTAGGGATAATCAATTTCTGTTCCATTGTCAAATATTTCAGTATCAGAAGAAGGAATTCCATATTTTTAGAAAGAGAAAGATAATCAGTATCACATTCTGATAATCATAAATTAAATAATACAGGATTTTTATTTAATTTTTATTTCTACATTTGTATTTCATTATACTCTAAAATTCTGAGTGCTAGTGACATTAATATAATTAAGCATTTGAATGACCCTATAGTTTGCAAATTATCAAAATATTATTATTAACAAGTATATGGATGCAGTTTAAGATGCTTTGACATTTCCTTTTGTACTTGCAATATATTATTTTAGTTCAGAGAACAACTATTATAAAAACTATTATATTTATATAACAACTATTTATATTATATATCATATATATATCACATATATAATATATATATCACATGTATAATAATAGTTGTTATTATATTTAAGTCAGCTATACAAAAGCTTCTCAGAATATGCTAGAGAGATATAAACTTGATATGAAATTAGGCTGATCCAAGTTTCATTTTTTTATTGTTGTGACTATGTAATAACAAGATAATTATACTATGAGTTCGCATTCATGCAAAAATTTATCTTCAAAATTCTCTCAACTTTTGTTCTTATTACAAGCTTATCTTGAGTTCAATTATGATTTCTCTCCATTTTCTCAGTCCTCCTTTTTGTTTGTTTGCTTGCTTTATTGTTTGGTGTTTGTCAATGAAATCTGTCACTCTAGACTTGTTAAATCTCTGCCAATAGTGTTAGCTACTTCTTTTCACATGAACTATACTAAATGATTGTAAATGCAGTCAAAAACCACTTTTTAAACAGTTAGTTTGATTCTCTTGCAGCATTATCATGAAAATGCCTGAGACTATGGATATATATTTTGCTATGAAAAAAAAGAACTATGTCTACCAACTAACTTTTACCTTGAGAGAAATGCCATTAATAAAGATAATTACTTTGACTTGAACAAAATTTTAAGAAAGGTTCAAATTGAAATAAGACTTTCATTCTGTTTGTGTACCTTGAATACCTACTAACATACAGGATGATATCATAAGCCTTAACCAATGTATCTTCACCTCTTGATGTTTCACAGATTCCACAAGCTGGTGAAACATATTTAAAACAAAACAAATGTACATAATATAAGTGAGTTTACATTAAATACGGTTTACTGACTTGGGAATGTTAATAGAGTATTTGAATGAATAGTTTGCTAAGCAAATATGTGGGTGGTCAGGTGGTCAATGTAAAAATGTCTAGCTTCACTGTGGATTTTTTTTTAATTATTTTTATTTTTGTGTTGTGGATAGTCTTCAAGTAGAAGCAATATTTTCACCTTCTCAAGCCCTTTACAACACTGAGGTTTAGGTTTTGTTGGCCTTCAAGTGAGAAGTTACTTATATTATGTTTCTAAAATCTATGTTCCTAAATGTGATTAGGGTAACTTTCCCAGAATGGTGAGAGAAAGAGTTGTCCAATATTGATAAGAATGGCTAAGGACTGAGAAAGAAAGTGTTTACATGGGTCTTATAAACATTAGGGAAGCAATATCTCCCAAAGAGGTAGAAAATCAGTGGACGTTTGGGGAAACTGGACCTAAAACACAGAAGCATCTGGAGCTGCAGGTAGGATCCTCCTCATTTTCCACTCAGTGAGAACAACCTTTAAGAGGGGCAGGTACATATGTTTGCCAACCAGAGTGGCAGAACTCTAGGGAGTCATTATACTATAGGAGTCACAGTGTCCACTGGGGATTTAAAACCTCATTTTGCTTTGTACTTGACTATGAAAGCCCTGTGTTGCTGATATCCAAGTAAACAGAAAATCCATAAAAGTCACTTTTACTGGATTTCTCCTTAATGATGGAAAGAGAGGGCTTGGAGATTTTTGGATTTGATAGAGGAAAAATTATAACCATGTGTTGTTTATTACTTTTTAAAATATCGTGGAATAATTCTGAAATATAAGCATAAAATGTTAACACAATCAAGTTTGTAGAATTATACAGAGAAATTCTAAACTTTTCACCTAAAGCTATATATACATAGGCCTTATTATAAATGGATTGTGATTCACTACCTCAGCAAAGCTGAACTTGTGGTTTCATAAAATTGATGATCCGTACCAAAGCCTGTAAGACTGTATCTATTGAAGAAAGAGACCTGGGAGAAGAAAATGTTTAAAATGCATAAAATATTAGTCCTGACTATAAATACTTCAGGAAGTATATGAACAAATTCACAGATGGCAAGGGCATCAGCTACAGGGAATAGGGTTTCCAAACATCCTATTCCCAACACAGCCATTCACCAGTTGAGGTAAAACAGACTATAAAATTAACTGTCAATAGCAACATAAGAATTATTCCCTGCGCTGTGTGTGCAGCACAGCACATGGATTAATACTTATCTCAAAGTGTCAGAAGCAAAGTGCATTTCAGAACTGTCCTAGGTCACACTTATCAGACTGAATAATTATAATTATAAATGTGGTTCTAAAGTGCTGCTTTCTTTTCTGTTTGAGTTTTCAGGGATGCCTACCTCATCAGAGCCATCTGCACAGTCAAAATCTCCATCACACCAGAACCTGGATGAAACACAGTCCCCATTGGCACAGAGAAAATCTTTCAATGTACATGTCTGTGGCTCTGGAGACAGAAAAATAGCACAGGATTATTCTATTATATGCAACTGCCTTCTAAAATTTATATGACATTCAACATGAGGAAGCATTAAAGAATGAAAAAGAGGTTATCCAAGCAGAGCAAACAATTGTTTAGGAAAAATTCTCATAAAGCATCTATGGCATATAATATAATGATTTTGAAAATTTATTTGTAAAGTTATAAATATAAATTAACTTTACAAAAACGAATTAACAACAACAACAACAAAAAAAAAAAAAACAACCAACCAAACAAACAAAAACCCAGAAGATAAATCACCCGCTGTTTAAAAGACAAAAATCTGCATGTTGTCCTAGTATAGCAATGATGTTTTTCCAGTTAAAGTTGTAAGTCATTTAATGTATTTAAGAGTCTAGTTTTTTACTTTTTGCACCTGTCAATCTGTTTATTAAGTGGGAAGAAAATCTAGCATTTGGTTCTTCACTATTTATTTCATATCATGGTAATTTTTTAATTATTCAAATTTGTCACCAGAAAATCCAGAGGTCATGGCATGAGAAGAGTACATGAGGATATTATTGGACATGCTAAGGGTAAAAAGGTCCAAAGGAAACTGTTTTCTTTGAAAAATGCCTAAATGTCTATGCATTTGTTTACTTTTGCTCTGTATCATTTACCTGTCAATATAAATGATTTGCTAGTCATACATTCACTTAAGCTTTACCATATTCCATGCAGGACATAAGCCAAATACTATGAAGTACTACTTGGTTTAATTCCTACATGGAATATTCTTCCTCTGGACACTGAGATAAGATTTCAGAAATTGTTCTGTGGGATTGATATGACCACTGAACATCATCTCAATCCCTTCTTGTTTTCTTATTAATTGCATTTATAGTTATATCATACACAATAATATCAAGGTGAGGGAGGAATAAGGAACAGTCATTAGATTTAAGAAACACTCAAATGGAGACTAATCTTCTGAATAAATACTGTGAACAATTCAGTTTGCATTCAAATATTGCTGTATATAAATTACTCAGTTTCTAACTATAAGTTAGCATCATCACTGTTTGGTATCATGAAGGCTCCTACATTTTTATATTAAAAAGGCCCTTTGAGAACATTTGAAGAACAGTGGGCAATATAATATGCTTCAGAGAGTAATTTTTTCTGCTCTGGAACTTTGTTTTAAAATGTGATTGTCAGGCCAGAAATAAAAATGAGATGGCATTCAGTACAAAAGGAAAAAGCTGCTAAATAGGTGAATTCTCTAATGTCACTACACTCTTTCTTTAGTGAACATGACAACAAATATTTCCCCTATTGGTTTTTGTATTGTACTCACATATATCACATTTTAACCTTAAAAATAACTTTATTCATACTAATACTACTAATTAGTACAATTACTACTACAGGCTACTAATTACTTGTTTGTTGTTGAGCAATAGGCAAGGTTATTGCCAAGTACTTAAATGAACTCACCAATGACTCATTCTAACAATTCTGTAGGAATGTGCTCCTGCTGTGCCCTTTTTAGATGAGTAAATTGAAGCACAGATAGGATAAGAAATGTTCTCCAATAATCCAGCATGAGGAAGATCTAGTATTGATCTTGAATCAAAATACCTGGACACCACATCCTGTGTTTTTTACTACTAGGTAATATTTTTGTCTCCCATACAACTGAGGAAATAATATGTGCTCATGTATCACAGAGAAAGCCATGAGAAGCTGAGTTGCTTATCTAAGGTGCATACCTCACCACGTATATTTTATTTAATGATAATGAGAAAGCTCTTGTGCTCTTATCATCATTCCACACTGAAGTCATTTCCCCTTCCTCTCTTTGTAGACATGTGCAATTTAATTTTTGGGAAAATGAAATGAGAGTGAAATGTGCAATGTATTTAGCAATGAAACATAATAACCCAAAACATTTTCATTAAAGGAAGAAAGAGTGAATACTTTTAAAACATGTCATATTGAAATGCTTAAAAAGATCTAAAGAAACATTTTGATTCCGTGGGTTTGAGGGTTATCAGAACGGGATTCTTACTCCAATGTTCTAAGTTTTGAATAGTGAAAGATAACTCTGTTCATCATGTGTTCAATGGCAATGATTTCACAAGCTCTGACACATTTTACTATATGGAGGGTTGGAAGTTGTTGATGTGAGGTTAGAAAAAGTTATATAACCAATTTTTAGTGGCATTTGCCAAATACTTCCACAGAGTATTTGTTTTATAGAGACTTTGTCCAAACCTTATTAATTATTCTATTACATGACAGATATGGACAGGGCATGTAATTTGCTGGAAAAAGATTTTTCATTGCAAATGGAACTTCTGCATGCTTCTATTGTGCTTTAAAAATGAGCAACAAACCTACACACGAATAATAATCATGAATTACTATCCTTTTTCATGCACAAATGCCATCAAATAAGGTAGCTAATCAATTTCCAATTCTCATCTACATACCTTGTAATTTTTTGCCACTTAACATAGAAAAAATGTAACACTTTCATGAGGAAATGTAATTTAGAAAAGAATTTTTTTGATAATTATTTCCTCTTATTGCTTTTCTTACCTTTGATATTTTCCAAATAAAGAAAAAAAAAAAAAACAATTTTCATTAGATGAACACTAGATAGGGCAAAGGAGAAGAGGGGAGTAAGGAGACATAGGGGTAGGAAAGGTAGTAGAATGCGTTGGTCATCATTACCCTAAGTACATGTATGAGGACACAATGATGTGACTCTACTTTGTGTACAACCAGAAATATGAAAAATCATGCTCTATATGAATTGTAATTCATTCTGCTGTCATACATAACTAATTAAAATTTTTAAAAATGAAATAAAAATTACAAAAAGAAAGATTCAAAAGAAAAAAAAAATACAGATTTTGGCATGATAGTGAAATTTTTTTTTGCACCACCACCACGAACAACAATGAAAAGATGACTCTACCTGAAAACTAACCCATTTATTAAAAAAAAAAAAAAAAAAAAAAAAAAAACAAAAAAAACTACTATGTGAATTTTCCACTTATATTTCTCAAATGCTGTTTCCACACTAATTTTCTCTGAAATTACCTGTAAACCTAGACTAAGAGTGGATGAGGAAACCCACAATAAACTATTAACACAATTAACCAATGTCTCCATAAACCTCATCTAGACAGAAGATTAACAACCAAGAAGCTTCTGCAGGGCATGCTTTTATGTTTTGGAAGACCAATCTCATTTCTATAATATAACTAAGAAATAGGGGCATCATATGGTCTGATCACTTCCTTCAATACTGATGGTGTCAATGACATACAGACTTGAAAAGAAATGTGGAAACCATCTTGCACATAACTGAACAAAACTGAAGTTGAGGAACTAAAAGTGATTTTTATAGCCATAAGAGTTAGCCACAGAGCAGTAAGACATTTGGAGCCAGATTCTACTCTCCCTAGATTATCATAAACCATTAATGATAAATTAAAAAAATAATATGAATATGATATAAACAACTGAAGATAATTTTTAGAATATGTTTAGTATAACTGACATACTATATAAATAATACTCTGATATAAATTCAGTGTGAAAGTACTAGAATTTCAAATAAGGCAGAAGCAGCTTGTCACCATATAAACTTTAATCTAGTTGATCAAATTACTTGATATTTTAAAATCCATAAGACTTTTAGTTACTTCTTAGTGTGGATATAAACCAATTTATTTTGCACATCAATTACTTAGAAAGCACACCTGCCATATATTTTATTTTTTGTTGATAAAAATAAAGTAGGTGGTGAAATTTCTCAGGCATTTTCAAATATTTGAAACAGATTACAAAATAACCCCAATGAAAATGAATTTTTTTTGTTTTTAAGAGCAGAAATCATTGCCGAAGCAAAGTGTCCCTGCTGAACACTTAACCAACAAAATGATCAGCAGGTGATGATGGAATGACAGTGGACTAATTATCCCATGTAAATATAAAAATGTAGAAAACATTTTACATTTAAAATATAGCTGGTAATTAATTGCTCCACTACCATTTGAACTCTTGCCATGCCTATGACAGGAATGTTTCTAACACAATTTGGAAAGAAAATCCATTAAATCAGATTTATAAACAAAGAGGTAGAAAAGTGACTAAAAATATGTCACTGTTGCTTTTTAAATATAAGGTTGATTTATTATCTCTGCTTCTTAGTAATAGCTAACAACTACTGACAAATGTAGCCCAAAGTGCATTATATGAGCCAATAATATTTAGAAAATATGATGACAAAGATGGTTCATATATATATATATATGAAGTTGTGAATTATAATATATATATATATATATATATATATATAGAGATAGAGAGACTCTGTGGGGTATGTGTATACATTAATAGTTGTTTCAATAGATAAGAAAGAATTTGGGAATATGTTGACTACATACACACACACACACACACACAACACACACATTGGGGATTGAATCCACAGTTGTCTTACCACTGAGTTACATCCCAAGTCCTCTTTATTACTTTTTAAATTTTGATACAGTGTCTCACTAAGTTGCCAAGACTGGCATAGAGCTTGCCATTCCCCTGTCAGCCTCTTGAATACCTGCTCCACTAAGCCCAGCCATTGATGGCATTTTAATATAACAACAGTATTTATTCTAAGGCTGACCTCTATACTACACATCTCTTTGTGATTATTCATTCTTCATAGACAGCTTTTGCCTATATAGAATTGCTGGCATTTTCAATGTTTAAATCTTCCTTCCCTATGTTCCCTGTGTTCTGGTCAACACAGAAGAGCATCTTCAAACATAAAAACTTCAAAAGCATTTCAATTATCTATATTCACAGACTCTTCCTCATATGTACTCTTACATGTTAAACATGATAACATGCTCTGATACTTGTCTTAATATGCTCTGACACTTGCCTCACATGTTGACATATACATACATGTATCTATCATCAACTCTTGTAGGTTACTCTATAACATAATTCACAGTTGTTCACTATCTTCTTTCCTCTTCAACTTCATCCATATTATTTGACTTAGTCAAAAGGCTCAGAATGACTAGATACTAACCCACATAATTGGGTATTTCATACTGCAGTACTTGATACTGTAGCCACTTCCCTTGCTTATTTTAAGGGCTCTGTGGCTTCAATGATTTATCACTGTTACCACAGTGACAAGAGAGAGTCAATGTTCTTTCTCCTTGCTTTCCTGTACAAAATCTCACTTTTATATATCAACACAATGACACTCAGCCACTTAAGAAATCCCAGCCACTTAGAGGCAGACTATCCCAACTTCTTTTTCTGTATTTAACATAGCAGTAGCCTTCATGCAATTTCAACTATTCCCTTGAATAAAAAGTTCTACAGGCATAAGCCTCCAATGATTCACTCCTTCCCAATTTCTGTTGTTCTCAATATCCTTCAAAGGGCTTTTGTTTTCAAGTATCTATATGATAATAAACACTAAGCATAGTAGACCTAAGCTAAATAGTCATTTGTATATATAAGCCCTACATACAGATAAACAAAGAATATATATTTTATTCTTCTACCACTACCACCCTCATGCAACTGAATTTTTATCTAAATCACTGGCCAGATCTAAGAACATGTTATATAAATTTTTTCTTTTAATTTGTGAGCAAAGGAATCTGAAACACCCTAATGACTCCCTGCAATATTGTCTGCCTCTCTAAAGACCATGGTTGGGAGGGTTTGGGCTCTAGCTCAGTGGCAGAGTGCTTGCCTATCATGTGCGAGGCACTGAGTTTGATCCTTAGCACCATATAAAAATAAACAAATAAAGGCATTATGTCCATCTACAACTACAAAAAAGTGTTTTTTTTTTTTTTTTTTTTTTTTTTTTTTTTTTTTTTTTTTAAGGCTATGGCTGGGCGATATCTGTGTGAAGAGGAAATTATAAGTTTCCATATTTAGAAAAATCTGTTGTTGAAATGATACAGATATTTCACAATTAATGTACTTGATTCTCAAACATAGGTCAGATTAAACTTTGAAAGCTATTCAAAACATTATTTCATAGTTTTCAAGCTATATATCGAAGTGGTTTATTAAGACTTTAACTTTACTAATTACATGCCTTAATATATAATATTTTTCTATGTAGATTTACTCCTCTGCCTCCTGGGAAATGAGTGCCTTAGTACAATGAGATATCTGCAAGAGCAGACATTACTAGTATTAATCTACATCATATCCTTTTTGGTAGTATTAAAATATAAATATTCAATACGTGGAATTTAATTATTATGTTATTTTTAATGTGGCTGCACTGCTTTTTTACACAACAGAATATAAAAGTGCTGATAAGAAATATACTCAGAAACATATTAACACATTAATGCTAGAATACAAAGCCATTGTTGCAATTTTATATAGTACCATGCTTTTTCAGAAAAAAATGTTGAATAATTATTGTTTTTAAATTTATTGCATAAAAATGCAAGAAGCAGATGATAATAGTGTTATTCCATTTTCAGAGATAAGCATCCTAAATAAATACGATGTTCACCACTCCAGAGAGAATAAATGATAATTCACTGAAAGATGCTCTTGGGTGAATTTGTACTATAAAAGGATTTGAGACTGAAATGAAATGAGTACCATCCTTTAAAGAATGAGATGTTTTGTACCGTCTCCCCATCATTCAGCTCATTGTATGAACTTGCACCAAGGGCTTCCTCATTGCATACTAATGGGTTGCATTAAACCTCATGATACTTTCATACCAATTCTGAGGATTGGAAGAAAATAACTCCCAGGGTGAGCATTTCAATAATTCTACCCTTTGAGATTCAGGTCAATTTAGTCTGAATATTCTTGTCCAAATGTGAATATATGTATAAAAATGTGAGCTGCAGGACAGATAGGTTCAAATTTTTCCTTATCTGAAATAAAAACTGCCATCTTGCTTATTGAATGAGCTGTCAAGCTTGCAATGTTATTAGGCAGAAGTTACTTACTGCAGTTTTCTTCATCGGAATTATCACTGCAGTCATTCTGGCTATCACATCGCCAGTGATCTGGAATACAGTTGTTGTTTTTACACTGGAATTCATGAGGTCCACAAGTCTTTTTATCTGTAATGAAAAGAACCAAAGTTTGCATCACTGATTTCCATAAAAAAACATCCCTCAAAATATCCTGATTGCCATGCCAAATCCATGGCCTATAACATTTCAGACTGAGAAACATTGCTAAGGAAAGTGAAGGCAAGAACTGGGAAAAATTCATCTTTTTGTCTTTTTGTCAGATTTTATCCTATTATTGGTCACGTTTTCATCACAGGCTAATTAAACAACAATGGATTAGAAAGCCCAAGCAAAGTCAACACAAATCAGTCAAAAAATAAAGGTCAAAATTATTCCAAACTATCCTTTTTAAGTATACTCCATTTCTGCTATAAATTAACAAAAAATATAATATTAATCAAACTCTGAAGATGCCATCTTATCTTCCTTTCCAAAGAGCTCTTGCACATATTCCACTTATAGATAGTTATTCCTTTTAACTCCTGGCTACTATCTACTTAGAAACTCACATATTAATAAAGGTTGAACATACCTTACCCAAAATATTTAGGATGAGAAGTGTTAAAGATTTCAATTAGTTTTCAGATTTTGCAATATTTACATACACATAATGAGATATCTTTGGAATTTGACCCAAGTGTGATTACACAATGCATTTATGCTACATATGCATATTATACTCATAGCCTAAATCTAAATTTATGCAGTATTTGTAATATGCGTATGTTTTCACTGAGACACATTACATGGTGTCAGGTGTGAAATTTTCTACTTATGCCATTGATTTGGCACTCAAAAATTTTTGTTTTGGAGCATTTCAGATTATGATCTAAAAGATTCCAGATGCCCAACCTATTATAATGTTTTACATGTATATACAAAACATGAATATTAATATTGTGCCATTTCACATGAAACTTTAAACAATACCATGTTTGTGAGAAGGATTTACTAATAATTTACAGATAATAATGCAGAATCTTTGAAGTTTAGGAATTTGATGAATTTTCACTACCAAGAAATGGCATAACCAATACTTTAAAAAATATCCTTTTACTTCTGATTTAGTCTTTTTTACGAAACATCTAATTTATGTCCACATGAACTAGAATTAGAACACATGCAATATGAAATTATTTTAAGCTTAAATCAGAGATTTCTAAATTTTCCAAAGAATAATAGCTAACTATATATAGTCTAAAGCAGTGTTTCTTAAACCTTCATGTGCATACATGTACCTCACTTGGGAAGTGTGCTATAATGGAGAGTGTGATTTAGGAATTTCTTTGAAATGTTGATAACATCGAACTTGGTCTACAAATCACATTGATCTAAGGAATCAAGATGTTATGAATTCAGTAGAATAAAAATAATAAAATTATAAATTTCAATGCAAAATTCAGTACACATTTCACTTTATTTTACTTGAATCAACTCCTTCTCAATCATATTAGAGATGAGCATTTAAATGCTCAGCCCAGTAAAATATTTATTTGGTGGTAGTTATTATTCTCTGCTTCAAAATGCATCTATTAGAATTCAAAATAAAATAAAATAATAAAATAAAAAAATTTTAGGTATAATTATGAAAATAAAATAATGAGGATTTATGGTCTTGGGTAAGCATTTTAAGAAACATGATCATACTCCTTTTCTATAATATCTTTAAAAAGTATTATTACATTTATTTAAACAAAGAGGGAAAATAAGTATTAGAAAGTTGAAGTAATTTGTCTAGTTTTACAAAAGTGCTAAATGGTAAAAAACAAATCCATAACCAGTTTTTGATCCAGTTAGCATTTTACTAAAGAAATTCTGATGATAGACTTCAAATGAATTTTTCTACTATACAAAAACAAAACAAACAAAGAAAGTATTGTCTTTAATTTACATTCTTTCCTTTTTTCCTGTCTGCTTACTAATGATTACACAGAACTATGCTGCAGGGTATGCTGTGTTTTGATATATTATATGGCCTTGTTTTATCTAGCTTTACATTTAAAGATTGGTATAAAATATGCCAAAGTTCTGTGACATACTGTACATCTTAGTAAAAAAAGAGAAATGTTTCAAAAGTTGGGAAAATATAGAATTTGTTTCTGAATAATTTGGGAGGTTATTTCATTTTGGTAATCAAGCAAACAAGCAAAAAAAAAAAAAAAAAAAAAAACCCACTGTTTATTCCTTATCATGTGTTGCTTATATTATTTTAGGTAGTTTTAGTTTTCAAACAGAGAATCTAAGAATGTAAGAAAGATCAGAGATTAGACAATGTGATGTCTTAATACAGCTGCAGTCCCAAGCAAAGAAATCCTCCCTGACTGCAAAAGATTACCCATTGTTATTTTGTATGAATTTAATAGGTGTTTTTTAGGATTTTAAATATATTTCTTCTACTTTTTATAGGAAAGCATTAATATAGTAATTTTCTGTTTGAAAGAGATATGCACATATTTCTTAAAAAGAACAAGTTAAGCATTTGTGGCTAAAATTTCCACTTGAGGCATGCACAAACAACGTTGGGAGAGGTTAAGAGCCTGATGTAAGTCTATACAGATTTTGTTTCCAAGTTATGTAACTTTTTATTAATGATATAACATGTAAAACTTACAAACTATATAACCTTGGTTTGCATTTCATCCCTTAAGAATGTGTGTGTATACATATATATATATATATATATATATATATATATATGTACATATATATATATATATAATAAACACATATGCAATTATAAGACAAATTATATGAATAAGATCTAAAATAGATGATTTCAAAATGTTATACATTAAAATCACCTGGGAAACTTTGAACAATTATTTTACCCAGGTCACATTCTATTTTGATGGAATGTGAAATGACACTATCTGGGTGGGAACCAGACATCAGTTTATTTTAAATCTAGTCTAGTGGTTCCAATGAGCAGTGAAGATTTAAAATCACTGGGCCAAAAAACTGATTTTGAAATAGAACATATATTTCTACACTATAGTACTCTAGAGTAAATGTTCTTAAATGCTCACAATATGTAGTTTTTTATATTAATTCATGTTGTTAAATAGCATTAGAAAAATGTACTATTCCATTTATTATCATTATACATATGAAGAAAATAAATACAGTATTGGAAAACTTGTTGTCTTGAATGTTTTCACATGAATTGCAGCTACTGGTACAAATCAGATCCTCCCAGAAAGGTGGTGTGAGGGACCTTCAAAGTAGACAACTAGCTGTATGTAGTAATTAAGTGTGTATTGTAGTATTACTAGTGTTTGAATAGGCATTGGGTATTTCTGAGAAGAGAAGAAAGAATTCAGTGACATTAATGTCTCTGAGAGCAGGAACTGTAAAAGTGCTCTGGGAGACTCTGTTGGCAGAGACATTTAAGTTTTTCTCTCTATCCTAGTCACACGGACTGTCTCCCAGCAATATTCATCAGTCAGGGAGGTGGCTTTCCAGAGTCTGCATCAATAAGCCCCAGAGTTACAGACAGCTGTGGGCCCTGCATCTTGCACCCTAGTACCCAAAAGAAATAGGAGTAAAGAAAGATAGTGGAGTGGAGGGAGCAAGCATTGATGGGCAGCTCCTTAACATTAGTCCTAAAAAGGGAGAGGTGAATGGCTAAGGGAATACACTGAAACTTAAACTCTAAAAACAAACAAATAAACAAACAAAAACCTTTTTTTTTTTTTCAGACACAAAACTTTAGTTACCTAAACATACAAAATAATAAATAAGCAAAGCAGTGGATTGGGCATGCCAACGTGGTGGCCTCCAGTGGCGGTTGCAAGAGTAGCACAGACAGACAAGGGGCAAGCCATGATTGTCAGATAAAGAGGAGGAGGGGGTGGAGGAGGGAAGAGATTCAGGAGTTGAGGGAGGAGGACGATGACTGACTTGGTGAAACCTATGAATTGTAGGGGTAAGCTAACTTGAATGGACTCAGAGTGTGTGGGGGAGATGGATTGGTGCAAACAAATGCAGGACTGACTTCCCTCCCCACAGGAAAATACCCCTGGGCAGTGGAACCTGCTGCTGGACTCCCTAGAACAAAAGGCACAACAGCTACACTCCACTATCCAGGCGAGAAAGCTGCCCAGGGCTCCATGTCCTCAGTAGCCCCACCAGGCAACCCCAACCAGAGAGAACTGCTGGAGCACTCCAGTGATTTCCCAGAGCCCCAGTTACTACACCCCCACCTCAGAGGGAGAGGGACCATACCACCCTGGCCTCAGAGCTCCTCAAGAGTAAGGGACTGCTGTTCTGTCACAAGCTGTCTGTGGGCTGTGTGTGGACTATGTTGCACATAGTAGCCTAATGAGGGGATAAGTCTGGCATTGGGAACCTCCCATGGTACCCCCACAGGGATTGAATGCCTAATGCAGGTGAACCCCCGATCAAGCTCTGCCAGAGATTCCACACAACACCCTACATGCCAATATGTCAATCAAACTGCTGACTGCAAGGCATCAAGACTCTGCCCTTGAAACCTTATCGCTGCTTTTGACTTCCTCAGATATAAATAAAGCCAGCCCCAGGCTCCATTTTGCCAGAGTATAGAAGCTCAATCCCTCTTATTAGGTCTTACCCATCCTGCCCTCACTTTTGAAATTACTTTCTGTGTCCTGTGGTTTTTTTCATTGTCTTATTTTTCTTCACTTTTATTTCTCAGCTAGTCCATTCCACCAAGGGTAACCGGGGAACCCCATTTCCGTTCCCCCCCCCCCCCCCCCCCGCGCAGAACTCTGGGACATTGCTCCTTACAGCCCATCCCAGCACAGCTTCTCTGGGCAAAGGGAACCAGTGCATCCATCAGCCACCTTGGCCTCAGAGCTCCTCAGGGGAAAGGGGACCAGCATCCTGAAGGGTTGTGCCAGCCTCAGAGCTCCTCCAGGGAAAGGCGACTGGCTACTCCATCAGCTGCCTGGCCTCAGAACACCTCAGGAGAGAGCAATCTGAACACTCCAAGCAGCCAACCAGGACTCATCTGCACTGCCTAAGTGAAAAGTAGCTGCTGCACTTGCCGGAGGCAACAGCCAGCAGAGACTATAGACAGTCAGCTTAAAATAAAAAATCCCCAGAAAGCCCTAAACCAAAGAAACTGAAATAGGCATAAAACTTTTTAACACTGACCATTCAGTCTCAAGGGAGAAAGTCCACATTCCTGTAGTTGCTACATGGTCCACAGGAACATCTATACTACAATGCAAATACCTGGTACTTCATAATCATAAAGGTGAAGCTAAAACTGGTGGATATTTTATCCCTATGCTCCACATCAGGTTTTACAAGAGACCCTAGAGATCCATATAGGGCAGAGACTGGCATTCCCTCCCCAATTGAATTAGGAGAGGATTAACTCTCAGCCACCCACTCACAGAGTTCCAAAGTTAGGTCAACTCAAAGTCTCAATTATTTGAAACTTCAATTTAGAACTCAAAACCACCCTAGCCACAGAAAAAATACAATTCATCAACACCCAAATAGAGCTAACCCACCATATACTGGGTGACTGGAAACAGATCTACTATAACTAGCTGTGACACCTACCCACAAAAGCTAGCAGCTAAGTGTGAAACACAAAGTTGTCCGGTTACACAATCTCCAACCCTTGACTCAGGAAAAAAATGAAGAATGAGCATCCATCGCTGCCAGTAATCTTGACTACCCTAGCAGAAAGAAGCTTTTTATGTCTCAGTAAGATTTTTGTGTGTGTGTGTGTTTTTCTTTTATCTCTTTTTCTCCAGTTTTTTTTTCTTTCCATTTTCTTTCTTTCTTTTTCTTTTATTTATTTTATTTATTTTTTTTTGTTAAACCATGCATTCACTTTAAATTTTTCTTAATTCATGTCCTTTTAAATTTTAACTTTTAAAAAAATTTCCCCAAATATCTCTTCATCACATAGTACTATTTTTCACTTTTTCCCACTGTGTTCAATTTTGTGTGCATGAACATGTGTGTATGTGTAGGTGTATGTGTACTCATTGTACAGAAAGGTTCTAAGAAAATATGGGTGACAATTAGGACAACAGATGTCAAAGGAGACATTGAAAAATTATATTAAAACTTATATTTCTGTCATCTTCATTAGTGCTATTTGTGGTGTCCACTCCCAATAAGAGGGACTGAAATGTCATTGGGATATTTCAACTTTCCAGAGTAGAAACTCTGCTGCCCAGAAAGAGTCACAATTCAGTCAAGCAACATAGAATCTCACCCTATAATTGATTCAATCCCATCTGAGCCTAAACATTATTTAAACTCATAGAATTGGGGATGCAAAACCCCCAAAACAAAAACCAGGCCCCAAGGAGGAATAATCAGAAGGGAACATCAGGTCCTGCTTTTTGACTGCTATGACCAAAAGACCCGACAAGCATAATTAGAGAAGGAAAAGTTTATTTTGGAGTCCACAATTTCAGAGGTCTCATTCCATAGCTGGCTGGCTCCAATCCTTGGGGTTTAAGGTGAGGCTGAACATCATGGTGAAGGGAAGTAGATAAAGACATTATACCAGGAAGAAGAAATTGAGACTCCACTTGCCAGGTAAAAAATATACACATCAATGACCTCCCCCAGGGATACACTTCCTCCAGCCACACCCTACCTGCCTACCATTACCATTCAGTTAATCAATAATTCATTTATTAGTTTAAGGCTTTCATAGCATTATCATTTATTCTAACCCTTCTTGTATTGTCTTACACATGAGCTTTTGGGGGACACATATCTAAACCATAATGGGTGTCTTCCCAGACATCTACTTTTATATCCAAAACAGACATGCACATAAAAGAATAAGGAGAACCCACCTCAATTGATGTATATGAAAAGTATCTTAGAAAATGAATAAACAGGCAAACAAATCCCATCTTCCAAATTTAAAATCCTCCCCCACAAAAAAACTCACAGATATTGAAGTCGGAGAAATTCCAGAGAAATATTATACAAAAATGATTATTAAAATGTTGAATGGACTAAAAGAAGAACTAAGGAATAAAAGAAAAGAGCAAATGCAGAAGATGAAAGAACATTTCAATAAAGAAATAGAAATATTAATTAAAAAAAAAACAACCAATCAGAACTCCTAGAAATGAAAGACACAATGGATCAAATTAAAAACTCCTTTGAAAGCATTACCAACAGATGAGAACTAGAAATGCAGGGCTTAAATTCATCTGTAGGAGTAGAAGACCTAGAACAGCCAAACTGATTCTTAAAACAAGAGAAGCAATGCAGGAGGCATCACAATACCAGACCTCAAATTATACTATACAGTTCCAGTAAAACAACAACAACAACAACAAACTGAATGGTACTGGCATTAAAATTAAAATGAAGAACAGTGGTATATAACGGAAGTCACCCAGACAAACCCAAATGTTTACTGCCATCTGATTTTTGATAAAGGTGCCAAAAATGTATGTTTGAGAAACAAAAACCTGTGTAACAAATAGTGCTGGGAAAAGTGGATATTCACATATGAAAAATGAAATTAGATCCTTATCTCTCACCCTGCGCAAAATTCAAATGAAAATTGATCAAAAACATTAGAATTAACAGAAACCATGCAACTATTAAAAGAAAACATAGGGTCCACACTCCATCATATAGGTAGTCATATAGGTATACACAATGACTTCCTCAACAAAACCCTTAAAATTCAAAAATTGAAATGAAGTATCATTAAGTGCAATGCCATCAAACAAAAATCTTCGACACATCCAAAGAAATTTTTCAGACTGAATAGAAAGATTGCAGAATGGGAAAAAAAAAAAAAAAAAAAAAAAAAAAAAAAAAAAAACTTTATCAGCCACTCTTCTGACAGGGGACTGCTATCCAGAAAATATAAAGAACTCAAAACACGTAATGCCAAAAAAATTAATAAATAGGCCAAACAACTAAATAGAAACTTCTCAAAAGAGGAAATACAAATGACCAACAAATATATGAAAAATTGCTCAATATCTCTAGCAATCAAAGAAATATAAATCAAACTTACACTAGTATTTCATCACACCCCAATTAGAATGGCAGTTATCAAGAATACAAACAATAACAAATGCTGGAAAGGATGTGGTGGAAAAAGTACACTCGTACATTGCTGTGGGACTGTAAATTAATATAGCTAATGTGGAAAGTATTGTGGAGATTCTCAAAAAAAAAAAAAACAAACCTAGAAATGGAACTACCATGTGATCCAGCTATCCCACTCCTCAATATTTATCCAAAAGAACTAAAATCAGCATATAATGATATGGCCACTGCAATGTTTATAGCAGCACAAATCACAATAGTCAAATTATTCTCAATCGAGATGCCCATAAAAAAAAATGGAAAAATAAATTGTGGTATATGTACAAGGAGTTTTACTCATTCATAAAAAGGCATGAAATAATGGTATTTGATGGTAAATGGATGTATACAAAGAAATTATGCTAAGTGAAATAAGCCAAACTTGGAAAATCAAGAGCCAAATATTTTCTCTCATATATAGAATCTAGAACACAATAATGGAAAAAAGGTGGCAGGAACAGATATTATATATCATAAATATATAAATTAGATCAGGGAAGTAGATAAAGGAGAACAAGAAGGAGGAAGAAAGGATTGGAGGGTGTAGAAATATGGAATGAAATAAACAATAGGGGCTGGGATTGTGGCTCAGCAGTAGAGTGCTCGCCTCGCACGTGTGCGGCCTGGGTTCGATCCTCAGCACCACATAGACATAAATGCACTGCATTGTGTACAACTAAAACAAATAAAAAAAGTCAGTAGACAAAGTGCAGCATCCTGTATGGATACAGGCTTGGACCCCTGAGCTGACTAATAAGAACAACTGGTGAAAAGTCCATAGCAACCATAGCTCCTGTGCCCCAGCATCTCTAGAAAGATCCAGACTTGTGAGCTCCAGAGTTGCCAGTTAACTAAATTCTCATTCAGGTGCACAGACCCACAGAAGGCAATTTCTGAAGATAACCACAAGCTGTTGCTTGTTAGCAGAGAACCTCACACATACACAATGGCAATACATCATACAAAACTATTGCAGAGGAGCACAGACACCAGCCACTACCCACTGTGTCCAGATACAAGCTCATTAACTGCATTCCAGAGTGGGCCACCACCCTACAACCACAAACAGAGCCACACAGAACCACATCAAACAGACTTCAATACTTCTACTTCAGACTGCCATATCCCACACACTCTGAAATATACAGTTTTTCTTCATTTAGTATGATGTTGGTCTGGAGTTTATGGTATAGAGCCTGCAACCCAACTATGTGTAATCATCATATTTTCTTGTTACAAGAAAAGTAAGTGTATAGTCGGGAACACTGTGAGGCAAGAAGGACTGTAAAAACAATGAGATTGAGTTTCAATTATGGAGTTACTTGTCTCCTGGAGGTCCAAATTATGACATTATAGAGTCAAAAGAATGGGGTGAGATCTGGGATTCTTTTTTTTTTTTTTTTGCAGAAGAACTCATCTGCTCCTGCAGGCAGGATAGTCATCTGTAAGCTAAAGAAGCATGCCTTCTTCATATAGAAGTCATTATTTTATGTTTTTAAGTTAATCTTATGCAAATCCAAGCTCTTACTCTAAATTCCCCCTGACAGTTTCACATTGGTGGAAATGAATCCTATAAATGCTGTTTTCAAGTGTTCTAAATCTCCTTGACTGGTTACGAGTTTCTCAAAGTGATGACAGAAGTTAGGAAAAAAAATATTCTTTTCCTTATTTTCTGTAGCAGGCAGGAATCTACCAGTATATACTATATTTGACAGGCATGCACATAGTGCATATATATAACCATTGTTTAAATCAACTTCCTTTTATCTTTTGAAATCACTGTTTTCAAATCTGGTAATGCTGCATACCCTGGATTCCTGCCTCCACTGCTAGCAGGAATGAACATATGATGCAGGGTGTCCTCCAATCATTCTGATCCACCACGGTAACTAATTACTTCCATTGCTCTTTAGTCACCTCATGGCCCAAGATTACTACTAGAGCTTGAGACATAACCTTGCAGGCCAGAGGAGAAGGGGTAGAATGGCAGAGAATAAAGTCCTCTAATCCTGATTAAACTCTGTTTACATACTCTTTGGAAGTCTCCAATAACATTTCAAATTTATTCACATAATGCCAGCTAGCTGCAAGGAAAACTTGGAAATATGGTGGCCTATTCTGGATAGTAATATGTCAAACTAAGATGTGGGGTTCTGTTTCTAAGGAGAAAGTTTTAAAAAATGGGCATACAGATGGGCAATTAGGAGTCTTAATCAATAAACGAGGAAAGCCAGTTAAACCACTCCAGGTAATTTCTTTGGATATTTAAAAAGAGAATATTTCCATGTGAATACAAATATAACCTAAGGTTTCCATGGGTCATTTTCAGAACCATGTTTCTCCATCTCAGAATATACTAAGAGAGCAAGGAAGTGCTTATAAATGGAGAAAAAGGAAGGAGGGCTTTAAGGATTCTGAATGAACACCGGGATACAGATTGTGTCTGGATCTACTTCATCCACTCCTTGGAATCATGACAAAAAGTTTATTTTGCCACCACTTTGTGTTTAATCTCAGTCCCACACAGACAAGTCCTATCTAACACCATGTTATTTTTATTGCTTAAAATATTACAGACTGCTGATATTAATGTTCTTATCTGTATGTTCTGATTTACATAATTCCCAGGCTATTTATGGGTTTATAATCTGTTTAGTAATGCAACCACTTTCCAGTAGAAGCTTTAAAATCTGTCTCCATTTAAAAGTGATTTGCAAACTCAAACTTCCATAGGAGGTGGTAGAGGTACCTTTGTTTTAGTGTGTTCTCTACATGACATGTGCTATTATAGCCTCTAGTGATATTGATTATCTGGAAAGCTGCAGATTGCCCTGCACTGTAAAGTGTTTGGTGGATCTGAAAATTAATTTCATGTTACTTCTCATAAATCAGGCTAATATTCCTCAATGAACACTTACATACACAACCTGTTCTTCTAGGAAGTGGAAAGAATATGTGAATGCACCAGCAGTTGAGAATAACAATGCCAGCTGCAGCTTGTCCCAGTGGGATCCAACTACTGCTGTTTTGTTTTTGAATTTTTATTTTTTTCTTTAACTTTTACATTATTCTTCCAGGTAAAGAAGAGAAAGGCTTACAATGTAAAACAAATTACCAATGACATATTTTCTTTATAAAAAAGTGAATCTATAATAAGCTAGCTCTGCAGAAGCTCCAATAATAACATTTTAAAAATTGCATGTCAATGCAATGTAATTTTCAGTGGAAATTTTCAAATTTATATTATATAGTTTTAGAAAGTGTCATATTACACACTATAATGCTATCTATTGCAGTTGACAGGAATTTGTACATTTTTTTTCTTATTTTAAATTTGTATTGTGATTTTATGAATGTGAAGTGGGGGTTTATAGTTATACTCTATGCCAACTATGTTGTCTGTAGACCCTCAATTATTCCAGTATGTGTGTGTGTGTGTGTGTGTGTATATATATCATATACACATATATATGTTATACACATATATATGTTATTTTTCCCCCAGTGGCCTGTAGTGTCGGAAAATTGTATGGCAATATGAGGCAACCAAATCTCTACGAGACAGAAGTAAAGATAGGGTCTTTGGTATCACCCTTGAGTACCAGTTACAGATTCTGGTAGTAGTAATATTCTCTAGCATTCTGATTTGTGCTCCTTCAAGAACTTTAGAAGCAAACAAAAAATAAATAAGCCCTTTGTTTCCAAATATTATGTTTTATTTTAAAATCAAAGTAAACATATTTTGAAGGAATTAAAAATTGATTCTATCAAAATAATTTTTAAATGTTCATGAATGCTCAAAATATTTTAAATAGACAATTGAGTACATTTGTCTAGTTTGTGTGATTTTGTTGGTCAGAAATACTGATTATTCAATTAACTTCCTCTTTGTATCTCAGTTTCCTCCTCTACTAAAATTGAATTTAACTCATGGCTTAACATATGACAATTAGTAATAAGTAATAGTGATAGTTACTTAATAAAGAATATTTGAAAAATTAAAAGATGTAGAATAATATTTATCATCAAGTTTATCATCAAGTTCAATTTAAGGAGGAGGACTTGCTATTTGCTTAAACTTTGGTTATGTCATAAGCAATGATTTAGGACCTTTATTGATATCTCGCTATTTTAAGTGAATAATCAATTTTATATCTTTGTGAAACATTCTATTTATTTTGCATGTGAGAACCAAGTATTAGTGACTTGCTCAAGGTCACAAAATAAATATTAGAATCAAACAAGACACCTAAATGCTGTGGTAATTATACTCCCCAACTGAGAATATGAAGGCTAGAGGACCTCTGGGATGTTTTAAACAAAATGTGCTTTAATTTACTATCTGCATACTTTTGTATAGCTATCATGTCTATATCATTTTTAACCTCGAATTATTCTTGTATTCCATGGAAAATAGCACTTATTCTCATTATGTAAGTAACATATACTCTTTGTGGAAATTTTAGACAATGTAATTAAGAAAAGTAGAAACAAATAGTTCATAGTCATGCAATACTTTGATGAGCTATATTACATTTTTCAGATTATGAAAAAATATGATTTTACACAGAACATATTTCACTAAAATTATACAGCATTTTCTTATTTCATTAAAAAGTCTCACAAAAGTTATTTCTATGATCATATTTGTTAATTCTTTATAATTTGGCATTTGGAGTTTTATTTTTTATTTTCCCCCAATTTGAGTAAGAAGATGATATTTTAAATAAAAATATTCTTCTAAGTAAGTTTGTAGATACTTATTTCAGAGGATCTTTTATAGAGATCATCAAGTTTTTCTGTATTTAGTGATTTTTATATCTTTACCTTGTCCTTTGTACAATTCTGATGCTGCTTGCTCAGGTGCTAAGAATCTTAGATATAATCTAAAGCATTTGTTATTTCCTTAGCAAAGAGAAATATCTTTGCTTCTTGAGATCTATGAAGGTCATGACAGCTGTATCTTTAAATTTATTATTCATGTTTAGAGTTTCTGTAATCACTTTAATCAATAATTATTAGCATGAAGAACCAAACTACATTTTAAAAATAGCCTGGGATAATTTATTTGGCCAGGTGTATCTATACAGTTAGCAAACCTTTCTCTGTGATCATAAAACTCAGGTGTGAGGTGAAGAAAGATGGCAATATGAAGAAAATTTTATCTAAATTATCATTCATCTACACATATACAATTAGATTTATATTACTAGATAAAAATCCAAGGAGGAGAATATATCTGTCTCTTAAAACCAAATTGAAAATGACATGCACATACACAGAGGTGCATCCATTGTGTATATAGACACCAATTATATATATGCATAGAAAGGACAATATCAAGCCAGGCATGGTGGTGCACTTGTGTAATCCCAGTGGCTCAGGAGGCTGAGGCAGGAGAATCATGAGTTCAAAGCCAGCCACAGAAAAAGCAAGGCGCTAAGCAACTCAGTGAGACTCTGTCTCTAAATAAAATAGGGCCTGGGATGTGGCTCAGTGGTCAAGTGCCACTGAGTTCAATCTCCCTATTCCCCCCCCCAAAAAAGGACAATATCAGTGCTTTCTGCAACAATATATACAACACACGCACATGTATGTATGTATATATTTAGAGAAAGAACATTGTAGGATAAATTTTCACAAGAATTAGAATTTTTATGTAACTATATTTTTTGCATTATACATTAAAACTGTGTTTATTGAAAATCAATTGTACCAAATTCTAAAGCTGAAGAAAATTCTTGTTTTTTTTTTTATTAGACTCATGTCTGTTAACCAGAATGCCTAAATATATAAATTTATGCAAAATAGAACATCTTCATGTGGTATTGCAGGGGAGTAGGGAAGGCATTATGCAGAGTCATATATTTATTTTAAATCTCTGGTTTTGAACAAATGCTATAAGTTATTTATCCATCAAATTTGCATTACAAAGTACTGAAGGAATTCAGTTAAAAATGTTAGAGTTTAAAACATGTTAATGAAATTTGTTGAATAATAAATCATAGAAATATTGTTTTTTCCCTTTAACATTTATATTTGGTGGTTCAGGTTTGATTTAAATTTCAAATCTTTAGGTGAGATTAATACAATATATACATACACATCACTCATTCAATGTGTCCTCAGTTTTCCAGGAGTTTTACATTTTTCAAACTTTTCCATAAATATACACTTATATTATATATAAATTTCTGGAGAATTGAACTAAAGTGGAGATATTTTTAACTTTCAAGTATTGCTAGTGTTGCATAGCATAATTTTCTCTCTTATACCTCTCTTGCCTTAAAATATTTCAATTTGCATTCAAATACCTGTAAAGCATTTAAGTTGTTATGGGTCAGGCTATATAGGCAATGACCAAAGAGACTTCATTTTACCCTGAGACTCCCTGTCATGTAAGAAATGCTTCTCCCATGGGAAAACTCTACCTCTCTGTACTCACCAACAATTGCCTAGCACAGCATATTGGCAACCTAAAATGACACAATTGTTCCTTCTATTCTTATACCCTGTACTTGTGCAATGTACCCCAACTGCTTCCAATGTAAATGATTGTCTAGATGTTAGTAACCATCTTTAAATTGTACACAACTGGGGTCATTTTGACCTACTTCCCTTTCTGCTTATGATTTTAGATCTCATGCTGTTTGTAGTTTTGAATCATAGCAACAGCCACTTATGATTGATGTACTGATGTGCTTTACACATGGCTTTAAACTATAAAAGGTCTGCTCTAACCCCTGGAGGGGGTTGAAGGGTGTGAACTTGCAGCCTGCCCCTTGGCCCTCCAGCTGGTGAATCTGGACCACTGGCTGGTGAATAAATGTGTCATGTTCTGCTTCAAGACTGACCCAGTGATTTATTGCAATCTTGCCATAAAAAAATGTATTCCCATTCTTTGTTTTCCTTCCTAAATAAGGGCAGTTAGGATACATCTAGAGTAGTTTCCTTTCTTATATTTTCTTCTCCTTACCCCAAATGTAGAGATCTCATACTTTATATGATTCACAGCTTTAGGAGAACACTGTTTCCTGTCTAGAGAATGGACTAGGTGAAGAAAAAGCATGTTTTAGCAACACTGCTGGAGTAGCAAACCTCATTTTCAAGGAATGCACATGAGGTCTTCACTGTCAAATAATCTCATTTCATATGTCAAATAATTTGAGCAATACAGCCTACATAAAATCAGAATAAAAACATAAGCTCTATGTTCTAAGGCCCCCCAAAACAGGTCTAAAGAAAACCTCAAAAACATTTAACAATGTTGACAATACTTGTGTGTCTTAGACTGCAATCTGGTTAAATGGATACATACCAAGTAGCCTCTTGTCCCTTACGCCCCTCTACAGTCTTTGGGATTCCCTTTTGTCAATATTTTTTTTCCTCTAAAATAAATGTAATGCATTTTAAAATTCAATATCAATTGAATATAAAGGTTTGTTGTTGTTTTGTTTTGGTTGATTTTAGAAATTCGTGGTGGGAGCAGAAGAGGAACAACACCTCAAATGTTGGGATGCCCTTAGGTTCCTGAACCTGCAAGTGAAGAAGCTTGTCCTGACATATATTTTTGATGCGTATGATATCACTGATCCATCTATAGACCTATCCACACTAAACCAGGGGCTTCTTACTATAAGTGCATGTAACTCTTTGCCAGAACCCAATCTGGAAGTGCCTGTCAGAGCATTAAAGGCCTCTTTCTTCCCAGAAACAATCTTACACTAGTGACTGACAGGAGTACTTGAAAAATAGCCCCCTGCCTTTTAGTTAATTCTGAGTATTCTACACTGCCTTTCAGAGTATCTTGGTAGGATGGATCCATTCCTGTAGTCATCTGTTCAATAACATACCAATTATTGATTTCCTCTCTTTACTTGCTCTAACTTCATACACCCTTACTGGAGGTTTCAGGAATCATCTCCTAAATAAACAACCTGTTCTCACATCCCTGCAAGCAAAGGCAAACGCATGACAACATTTATGCAGCCATTTATTTAACAAATGTATATTAATGCCTATCATATACCATATATTGTTCTTAGCTCTGGGTTTTATAGTAACCGATGAAGCACACAGTTTTAATACCTTCATGAAGCTTATATGCTAATGTCTAAGTGAGGGTTTGAAAGACAAAAAATAGAAAAAAATTGAAAAATATGTAATCTTATAGAGAGAAATAAAGAAAGGGGGATATAAAACAGGTTTTATAGGGGGAATTTCAAATAGAATGCACTGAGAATATAATATGAAGAAAGTAAGCTTGAAGATTGACAAAGTGAGGGATTAAGCAATTTTCTTGGAGAAAGGGCATCCTAGTCAAATGCACTACTTTTGATGAATAACCATCCAAGGGAATATCATGAGGACTAGGTGGCTGAGTAGAGTAAGCAAATACATTCAGGGAGAGTAGAGGGAAAAATCAGGAAGAGCATTCTGTGGTGGGCAGGGGCACTCTCGTCAGGTGATGTTTTATTTACGAAGAAGTTCTGTTTCTATATCCTTCTCTGAAAAGAGCATTTCTATATGGACTGTCCCTAAAAATGAATTTCAAGTACTTATTTAGGTTCATCACTATGGAAATCTGAAGGATTGCTAAAGAATTGTGACAATACAGAAATCTAAATTTTGGAACTGCCATGATGAACAATTTACTTGTTCTCAGCTTTGATATTTATGATTATAAAGCTAGCAAGATGGCATATACTGATAAAGCATTCAGTAAGTTGTAATACTGCAAGAATCTGTGCAAAATAAAAAGCAACTATTGGCAAGATGTTTTGACTTGGAGTCAATAATTCTATTTTATTGCCTAGATTGACTGACTAGAAGTAACAAATAATTCTATTATGCCAATCAGAATTAACTTAATTTTACCATTGTCATATTCAATATCATTGCAGTTAATACGCTAAAATTTGGTTATCTGAAGAGACATATTAAGTAAATACTTTTTGGGTCACTATTTTGAAATTAATGTTTTCAGATTCAGCTTAAATTTTATATTTTTGTTTGAAAACAATAGTATGAACTAATATTAATTGCATATTTTATTTTTGCTAGGTTTAAGCCTAAATTTCATTCATGTAATCATCCCAATACCTCAATAAATAAAGCATACTAAACAGCTAAGAATACTGAAGCTCAAGTTACAATAAATTGTTTGTCTAAAGTATGCAGCTTTTAAATAATGGAGCCAAGGCTGAAATCCTTACCACTTGACTCCAATATCTTACAGCAACCTGTTCGGAAATGAACACAAAGCATACCCAAAACAAAGCTTTCCAATTGATGTCTTCTTTTGTCATTTTATACTAACATCTTTGTCTATAAGACTTTTAAGAAATGACTAAATTTGCATGCATGTCAGATTTGTGCCAAAGATAATTCAAGAAAGCATGGTTACCTTCACCATAAACCCTGGAAGCTACATGTCTACATCAGAGGCAGGAAGTTATATTCCTGAACTGAGCATAGATTTACACTCTGAGATAAATATGGACAATAGTGCAAAGCCTTCAGTGACAAGATTTGTTACTGAATTGTTTTCTTTCCCCCATAATCTGGCATACTTTACATTTTAAGGTAAATAAATATCACATTAAAAATATATGGATCTCTCTCTCTCTCTCTCTCTCTCTCTCTCTCTCTCTCTCTCTCTCTTAATCAGCATAGAATATGCCCCTTACTTGACATACAGTTCAACTAGGTGCTACCTGTCAATAAATGATCACATTAGCCTTTATCTTATTTCCTCATTGGCTGCCTAGTCAGCAAGGTATTGATTTTTTTAAAGATTCTGCTTACAGTATATGAATGTTCACTTGGCTTTACTCCCAAATGTCTTTAAAAAACCTTAATAGTGCACTTCCCTGTTAGATGTCTTTATTCACCTTTTAATAAGCCTGCTTGCCTCTTGTAATAATACTGCGCCTTCTGTAGAATCATATTTATCAGAGAGACAGCAGGCTATGAAAGAAATGCAAAAAACCATTGCTTGAGCTAAATTTAATATGAACATTCAAATAAAGATGCCAATAAAATCCACATTTTAATACAAGCATTATACACTTGAAGAAAGGAAAGTGTCTCAATGGATAACACAAATCATGATTAAATCTGATTTAATTTAACTCACTCAAATATCCTTTTAATTCCTACATGCATCACTATACACAATAAAAAAATCAGAATTGTTCTTCATATTAATAGTCTATTTATTCTAAGAAATAAAACAATTGGGACTTTCAAACATTTATGTCATGATATGCCTTTATTATTATTAAGTTAATTTCCACATAGAAAGCTGGTTGTAAGCATTATCACCACACTGGTTAAACCCATAAGTAGAAAGAGCAATTAAGTGGAAAAGAAAGTGAAAGAAACTCACTGAATAGGGGCCTGGGTTACTTTATTAGGACCATGTTGCCCGAATCACTTGTTCATGTACAGGTTGATGATCCTTAATCTGAAATTCCACATCTGAAATGCTACAAATTCTGAAATTTTTGAGCAACAGAATAGTACCACAAATAGAAAATTCTATACTGGATGACATATGATTTTCATACTAAAAATATTGTATAAAAGTACTTTCAGGTTGTGTATATAATGTGTATGTGAAACATAAATTAATTTTGTGTTTATACTTGGCTCCCATGTGGAACATATCTCATTATGTGTACATAAAAATTCCAAAACATTTTTTAATCTGAAATCTGAAACAACTGTGGTCTCAAAAATTTTGGATAAAGTATATTCAACTTGTAATATCTTCACAAATTTGCCATTTTCTGGTACTACCTCTACTGGTATTTATTTTTTATTTCCATTGTTAATTAGTAAGTATACATCTAATATAGCATCAAAGAATCAATATTTTTCTACCAGAGATTACAGCAAACTCTTCTGGTATCTTGACGAAACAATTTTGGCATAATAGATAAATAAATTTTATAAAAGACAACCACATCTGTATAAAAAAAAAAAGTTTTCTTTTTCTTTTTCTGTTTTTTTTTTTTTTTTCTTTTTTATTTTTTTTTTTTTGTTGTTGTTTTTTGTGGGTACCAGGGATTAAACTCAGGGGTTCTTAACCACTGAGCCACATTCCCAGCCTGACACTATTTTATTTAGAGATAGGGTCTCACTGAGTTGCTTAGCACCTTGCCTTTGCTGAGGCTGGCTTTAAACTTGTAATCCTCCTGCCTCAGCCTCCCAAGCTGCTGGGACTATGGTCATGTGCCACCACACCTGGCAAAAAAATGTTTTCTTGAATCAATTATTGTAATAGAAATTATTAATGTGAAAGTTTTAGTTAAGAGTAAAGTGATACCTTTCTGAATTATGTGTGTGTTCTTCATTCTACATAATTTCTTCTCTCTTAGGTGTTGAAACTAATGTGGATGAAAACTGATCATTAAGATAATTTAAACAATTTAATGGCACATTAAAAAACATTACTCCACTGTTACGTGAACTATTTTCAGATTCTTCTTATTTGAGTAATTAAGTTCCTGAGTGGGAGACATTATGTCATAAACAATAATATCCAAACCTTTACAGAAAGAAGTAAAAACAATTCAGGGACTTTATGTGAGTTGACAAAGACACATTTCTAGTTAGTGAAAGAAAGGTGATAGGTTAGACCCAGGGTCTGTGAGAAGTGATGTTCACTGTGACTGGGCAGACTTCAAATTTATGCTTAATGTTAATTACTGAATACATTGACCTTACTAACTTTCTGTTTCCTCACTTATTAAATAAGAATAATAGTAACAACCCCAGTAATGATTTGAATATCATCTAATTTCAAGATTTCTTACAGGATAATAAAAAAGTGACTGACATATTCTAAGATCTCATTTAAACTTATCTTTCTGTCACCCAAGCTTCTGCTTTTCTATCAGTTCTGATAATAGATTAAAAAAAAACATATATTCACTCAAAATTATCAAGACTACATATTCTTAATTCAAATAATAAAGAAAAATCCTGAATATGAGTAAAGAGTGTGAGTTTATAAACAAGAGCAAATTTAGGAAACTTCTCAGGTATCAGACTATCATGAATACTTTATGATCTGTTACTACTTTGTGGTTACTTCTGATGATCTTCAGTAACCAAAACTTCAACCTCCCTTCACCCACATCTTTAGGATAAGCCTTTCTTCAATATTGCTCTTTCTCCAGTCACCAAAGTCTGGTTACAAAGAGTAAAGGAAGAACAGCAGACCCCAAAAGAGGCCATCCGTCATTAGGTTCCTCCTCAAAGTTCCATGCTGTCTTCTCTAGGAATGTTCTCCACCTGAAACTCTCTTAAGATTCATCAAAGCTTATATAACTTCAAGAATTTGTCAACTGTTTCTTTAGTTTACCATTCTACTTGAACAGATGATACCCAACTTCTAAGTTCATAATTTTCTCTACTTAAAAATGGCTTCATAAAGAACTTTCTTTGGGCTCATTAGAGAAAATGAAAGTAGATACTTGGAAATGAACAAGATAAACTATATTTTGGAAGACATGTAACAAAATTCAGAAAAATACATTGAATCAAATCTGAGTGTATCATGTGAAAATAAAGCATCCCTCTCTCTTTTCTAAATAAGCATGAGTGCTTTCTCAGTCATCAGAAATAGACTAGCCTTCAAGAGGAGAGCAAATTTCACTTAAATAGCATCCATTCCATGTCAGATGCAATTAAATCATTTCGAGAATATAATCTTACTTAATCTTCAGAATAACTTTCTAATGAGTTGTTCATTTTTAACATATAAATCCTGAGGCTTATAAAGATTTACACAAACTTGATATTGCATGACTTGTAAACCATAATGTCAAATTATTTGCTGCTCTTCCCAATCTATCATACTATTAATGTGATATCTATGAATGAATATTCTGCTGATTTCTTACCATTTTTGGTTCTGACAATTTAATTAACGAGATGATTTTTCAAAAGCATTCATAAAGCATGCTTATGACATAAAACGATGGCAGAATATTTAAAGTCTTGAAAACATGTTATCCATCTGAGAATTTCACTAAGTACAATTACTTGGCAGAATATTAGGAAATGTGAGTTTAAAAATATATTGTAAAGTCTGAGACATGTTTTAAAAATGAGTTTTAGAAGAAGCCCTAAATGTGACATTGTCAGATATCATAAGAGAAGGTCAGTTCTAGTGCTTTAGCTTTAAATAAGGGTAAATGTCATAATTATTTTTGTGGGGCAGGGGTTACTAGGGATTTAACCCAGAAGCACTTTACCATTGAGCTATATCCCCCAGTTTTTCTTATTTTATTTTTTATTTTGAGACAGGGTCTCACTAAGTTGCTTAGAGCCTTGCTAAGTTGCTGAGGCTGGCCTCAAACTTGCAATCCTCTAATTGCAGCTGCCAGAGACCCTGGGAATACAGGCATGTGCCACCACACTTGGCAAATCAAATGCCATGACTAATGGACCTTTTTTTTTGCCATCTCCCCCCCTTTCCTTCAAATACTGGGGATTGAATCCAAGGCTTGGTGCATGTTATGCAAGTGTTCTGCCACTGAGCTGCAAATGTAATACACTTACACTTAATTTAAGAATGCATTCTTACACTTATGCATTGATTCTTATACTTAAATATGCATGTACACAATTCTATCCTGTTGGACCTAAAATATTGGATTGACATCCTCAAGTTTGTATATAGAAGCCTAAGGAAATAAATGAAGTCATCTTAATCCTTTATCTTCAGTTTTAAACTTCTCCTGTATGCCAGATGTACTAACATTGGTTTTCCTTTTTCTGCCAATGTTTAATAATGTTTGCTTTAGAGAAAATCCCCTTAGAGACACATCTAAACTGAAGTTTCCGATGGAAAATTTGTCACTAAGATCCTGTGCTATTGCCTGCTAAAATGCAACACTACGCCTAGGAATGCATTAGCTGAACCATTTTCCTCGCTCTGATTGACACTTAGCTAGAAAGTCAAGTTTTTACTTTAAACTAAAAGCATCTAAACAAGATGATACTCAACATTTTAAAAATGATATTGCATGTACTATTATGAAATTTTTTTTAAGGAAAAAGGAAAATCTTAAAACTACTTTTATTTACTTGGCAGGCATTCCCATACCAGGAACCATGCTAATGTTGGTGTCATTTGCAAAAGTATTTGTTCCACATTAAGCAAAATATCATCTCCACCTCAGCATGAGATCTTGGCACAAAATTAAGTTGGTCCTTTTCAGAAAGCTTGCAATGTATTCCTCTGCTTGTTGATAAAATAAAAATCTCATTTCTAATGGAATTGAAAGTCTAGGAAGTTGTTTTGTTTTACTTTCTTAAAAAATATTTCATATGTCTTATGAAATACTGTCTGATGTCCATTTTAAAAAAAAATAACTGTGGAAATACAAATTACTTGATTGAACAGTTTTGCTTATGAAAGCAATTAAAACATACTGATTTAGTTTCAACTTCTTTTGTTCAAACAACTAAATTCCTGGCCAAGGGCCTCTCATCTTAAGAATAATAGAGAAGAATATAATATTACTTCTGTTGTTTTGATCTGGTTAATTTAAGTCACCTAAACAATGTATGTTTCCAGGAAGTCAAGTGCATGTGTTAGTGATTTATTTAATAAAAATATGCCCTGGGGAAGAAGTGCCCATATGAGGTAGAGGTGTAATCTCACCATAAAACAAAAGCATGCTTCCATTCCTCACTTACCACAGCTTTCCTGCCTATTTTTTGAAGGTTAGCCTGAGTTCTGAGAAGAATCAGAGATGTTGCCTATGACTATAATCTCTCATCTTGGTCTCTCCATAACTGTCCTGTCTTTTGCCATACTCTCTTATAGTCTTCAGGGAACTAAGGCAGCAGCTGCACTGAGAGGAGAATGATTATAGTGGCCCTTGTTCCAGTTATTGCCACTAAAATTCAGGTTTGGCTACTGGCTTCTAGTCAGAACACTGATTGCCCTCAAGGGTTCACATGCTCCTATAAAATGTATTTCTACCTGCACTGAATTGGTCTCTTCGCATGTAGGTAATCATCACTCTTAAGCATCTTGCTAACAGACATACATTTCTAAATGTTGAAATAACTCACCACACCTACCCTTTCCTGTAGACCAAACAGATACAAAATATAGCCATACCTGAAAATCCAGAGTTATTTCATAACACTTACACTCATTTCTGGGCACCCAATAAGGAGTCAAAATACAAGTATTTGATATTTTATGCTTATAATAATTAAAAGAAACCTCGAGGATCTATAATATCAGACTACATAAGTTTTATAGCAAAGAATATTATAAGGAATAAAGGTTATTTCCTAATGATAAATGGGGCAGTTCATCAATAGAAATATAATTCTAAGATTTTATGCATCGATAAATTTCAAAATATATGAGTCAAAAAGCTGCTAAGATTTCAAAAAGAAATAATTAAATGCACAATTATAGAACAATATTTTATACTCTATAACAACTGTCCATATAAGTACATACATACACGCATGCATGCACATACAAAATCAGCAAGGCTAGAGAAAATGTAAACAGCACCATTGCCTAACTTGATCTCATTGAAATATGCAGAACATTCTATTCAAGAAAAGTAGAAAACTTTCTTTCCAAATAAAAACAGAACCATTTTCAAGACAGACAACATTCCAGGCAATAAAAATATGTTGTTATGTGTTAAAGGATTCAAGTCATGCAAAATATGCACTCTGAATAGCAATGAAATTAAAGACAAATAATTATACAGAATATCCCCAATTATTTGGAAATTACAGGTTATACTCTAAATAGCACATGTTGAAGAAGTAGTAGAAAGTGAAGTCAAAGACAGAACAGACTAAAAAAGAAAACATATATATTTATGTTTATGTATATATATATATATATGCATAAAATATGTACACTATGTGAGATACTGATAAACAAATATTTAATAGAAATTTATAGAAAGAAATGTTGTATGTACTAGAAAAGAATGGTTTCATATCAGTTACTTCACTTTACTTAATAATAATTTGGAATAAGTAAATCCAAAGAAGGAAGAAAAGAGAATGAAAAGATGAGGCATAGTCTACAAGGAAACATTTGCAAAATGTTTACCTGAATCAAGAACATATAATTTACATTGTTCAATTAGACACACACACACACACACACACACACACACACTCGCACACAGTAAATTTTAAAAAATGGGAAAATGACTGGAACAGATACTTTCCACAAGAATACATAGACAGATAATTAGCATATGAAATGATGTTTACTTATCATTAGTCATTAATGAAATACAAATTAAATTTACAATGAGATATTATTATGTATCTATTAGAACAGCAAAAATTTTAAAGTACCAACCATTGGCAAGAACATGGAGGAAATTGTATCCTTAATTATACAAGATTTACAACCTCTTTGGAAACAAGTATGTTGTTTTCTTTGAGATTTAAAACATACTTATCACATGATGCAGACTTTACTCCTAAAGAAGGCATGTGTCCATACAAAGACAAATGCATAAATGCTCACTTCACCTTAATTTGTAAGGTTTTGAAAATGGAATTAACCAAAAAGATCATGAATTAGTGAATAGATTAAAAATATTGTGGTATATCCATACAATAGAGATTTGTCAGCAATATGAAAAACTGAATTTCTGATTCAGCCATCAGCATTACTAAATCTCAAAATTATCAAGGTAAGTGAAATAGGCTAGACAATATGTATTCATATTATAGGAATCTAGTTTTATAAGTGCACACAGAGTAATCTATAATGAGAGAAAGCATTTATGTGGTTGCCTGTTTAGTCAGGTATATAGGAAGTGGTGGAATGGAAATTTCTAGAGGTAAAAAGTATGTTCATGGCCTTGATTAAGTGATAGTTTCATGGGTTCCATTTATACTGGTTAAAACTTATCAAATTGTGCATTTTGCATAATTATAATTTACTATATGTCAACTATACATCAGAAAAACTGTTGCACAAATAAATGGGACTCAGAAATACAGTGCATGTACATAATTGTGATTGTAAAATTTTGCAAAAGCTATATAAAACCTCAAACTTCTTTGAGTCATATGTCCTGTAACATTTATTGTTGGATATATCTTAAGTCATATACTTTTTTTGTTAATTCTGATCATGTATTACCTTTATCCCTGTCTTGAAAGAAATGCCAAGATTTCATAGAACTATTATATTATTTTATAAAATTTTATACTATATAGTTAAATATTTTTCCCTTTTCTCTCTCTCTCTCTCTCTCTCTCTCTCCATTTTATTCATTCTTTCTAGATATATATGACAGTAGGGTGTATTTTTCCATATTGTATATACATAGAATAAATATAACTTGTTGCAATTAGAAATGCATTGTTTTGGTTGTATATGATGTGGAATTACATTGGGACTGTATTCATATATAAGAATAGGAAGGATATGTCTGATTCATTCTACTGTCTTTTCTATTCCCAACTCCCCTCCTTCCCTTCATTCCCCTTTGTCTAGTCCAATGAACTTCTATCTTCCCCTCTCTTGTTGTGGGTTAGCATCCACATATCAGACAGAACATTCATGCCTTTGGTTTTGTGGGACTGGCTTATTTCACTTAGCATGATATTCTCCAGTTTCATCCACTTACAGGCAAATGCCATAATTTAATCCTTCTCTGTGGCTGAGTAATATCCCATTGTGTGTATATACCACAATTTCTTTATCCATTCATCTGTTGTAGGGTACTTAGTTTGGTTACGCCTGGTACTCAGGATTGAACACAGGGGAGCTTTTTCACTAAGCTGTATTCCTAGTCTTTTCATTTATTTATTTTTTTGAAGCAAGATACATCAAGTTGCTGAGGCTACCCTTGAACTTTGATCCTCCTGCCTCTGCTTCCTGAATTGCTAGGATTACATGTGTGTACCAATGTATCCCACTCATTCTCCATTACAAAATGAATAACTGTGTGTTTTAGCCACAGAAATTCTAATTATTGGGCAAACAGGTACTCATGAAAAGGGGGGGAAATATATTTCTTGAGGATTCACTATATGCTACATATTCATACACATGTCTCTCTTTTAACTCTCTTATCAGCTTCCTAAGACAAAGTGTATCACAACTGTTTCCAAAGAAGAAACAATAGAGATCAGAAAAAATATATCTAATTAATAAGTGTTTTTATCAAGAATAGAGCTCTGTTCTAGGTAACTCCAAGTGTAGGGATTCTTCATGAACCTCCCTAATGTTCTTGCACAGCATACTTGCCTTTCTGCAGATGAAGAGGCACAACCCTCCTATAGGCTTGACAGAACATGTCAGCTATTCTGCACCTTACAATTTAAGTCACTTTTGCACAATAATCAAGACCACAATTTTGAAGTGATTGGTGGGGGCAGTGACCACATAAAAATTCACACACACACACACACACACACACACACACACATAAACCCAAAAAAGGAAACTAGAGTTCCAACATGGGTGTAACAGAAAAATACCCATTTGGCTGAACCAACTAAAATATGCACTGTTTTTTATTTCCTTTCTTCACTCATTTCTTAAATATTTGTGACAGATTCTGTACTAGGTACTACATATATATTAGAAAATAAAAGATATAAAGAATCCATCTCTGGAACTTGTAATGTGATAAAGGAGACAATAGATTTCATTAGATCACAAGATACAAATACATAAATAGATGATTTGGCAGAATCTGTAGAAAATATCTGAAATTTGAGGAGAGAATTATATAAATAGGCCAGGAATCAATAGTGTGAACACCTGCTTTATTTGTTTCAAAACAAATAAAATAAAGCAAGCTTATATCAATAGAGAATGCTGACATAATCAGCATGTTATCTGACCAAAAGTGGTGCATTCCTTCCAGTAGAGCATAAACAAAGCACAGAACTTTGGAAGGTATAGGGGAGATATACAAAGGTGAATACAGGATGGAAAATGTAACTCTTGTGCAGAAATTTAAAAAGTTAAATCATTTGCCTGGAGAAAAGTGGTGAAAGAATTTACTTTGGGACCCTTTAATGAAACATTTTTACACAAACATAGTGTTAGGTAACTGACAATTTTGGTTCAAAAAAATGAAAAAAAAAGAAATCAGCTCTAATTTATAGAATGAGGATTTTAATTTATATATAAAGGAGTGTCTTTCATTTGTTTGTTAAGATTGGGTATGAGAGATGTGGCTTCACTTTAACCTGATGATATTAAAGACCCTTTGCATACTATAATTCAATGAACTTTGTAACAATATATGCACTGTAGATGGGATTGAGTGGAGTAGACATTTTCAGCCCTTTCTTTTATTATAAGTTAGAAATGCATTCCATGTTAATTCAACAACATGGTTAGTGAACATTTTCCATCTGTCAGTAAGATGCTGAAAATTACTGAGTCATAGCACTGTGCCAAAAAATGAAACTAAGTGGATGGATAATTTTGCACTATCAAGAAGCAGTAAATTCCAGCTGTGAAAACTGAATGGTACAAAAAAAGCCCTTGGAATTTAAGTTTGGCACTACCACCTCCTCACCCCACACCAATAGCTTTTGGATGTTAGTCATAACCTTTTGCCAATGAAGTCACATGTAATTACTTTGGGCTTAATTATTCTAAACTAAAATTTTTTAGCATGTTAATTTCTTGCATTTGTTTCAGTGCCAACAAATAAAGCATTTGGTGCCAAGACTTAACTGCATCTTCCAAAAAAAGATATGGACAATTCAATCTCAGTGGTCAATTAGCAAGTTTCATAATATGAGAAAAAGAAAAAGGAATGCTTTCTTATTATTAAACCTTTAAAAAATTGGAACAAAACACAGTGTTAATAATTTCCCTCAGCCTGGTAAGGTTTTTGGAAGTGTGTTAAGTAATATCAGAATGAAAAAATATTCAAATATTCTATTCTCAGTAGCCACTCATATTTTAAACTATTTAGTAATCATTCATCCAATATTGATTAGACCAATTTATAGCAATAATTTTAGAATTCTGTCTACTAATAAATCCCTAGTATTATTTACTATTTATTTAGATTACATGAAACTTCAAAAAGAACACTGTTCAGGCAATGATTTTAAAAGAATTTTTATAGTTCCTTAATACAGAGTTAGAGTTTGAGAAAAGCCTCCATTCCCTAAAAATACTGCTGGTATGTACCCCACCACCACCCCCACACACACTCACACACAGCATTACAAACTTTATCAGTGAATACAACTTGACTCACCTATATACAAAACATATTTTAAAGGTTTCTATCATAAAAATCTTAGTTCTAGAAAAGTTTCAAGAAGGAAAAATACCTGATTCCCAAATTAATATATGTATGTTTATTTATTCAGGAAATCAAGAATATTTACTTCTAAACTTCCAACATGTCACAAAAAAAGAAAATCATTTCTATCCTCAAGTTTTCACCCTGTAGATGGCTGCTACAGAAGACTATTACATTTTTTACTGTGTTTTGAGAATATCTGGATCATGTTCATCATGGAATTCTATACCAGCACTTTAAATTTTAAAGTAAAAATAAAAGAGAAGTTATGAGATTGAAAGGATTTCTTGAAAAATATAATATGGCACAGATAGTTTGGTACAGTCAAAATGAAATATTTTTCAAGACAAAAAAATACAGATTTTAAGAATAAGAAAAAAATACATAGATTGATTTATAGTCTTATCAAGTTTTGAAGGAGACTTGAACACATTTAAACACTTGAACACATTCATTCTTTAAAATAAATTATGTGAGTATTCCTATGGAGCCATTGTCAGAAACAGAATGAATAACGACCCTCATCGACTGTGGAATATATTTAATCCTGCCTTTACCAAAGTTAATTTTACTTGTCACGTTTAAATTTGTCTCTGGGTTTATAATATAACTATGGCCTAACTTTATCATACAAAATTATATTTCACAAGTGAACTTCCCTGTGCTCTTAGGAAATTCATGAGCATTTATGAAACGTAGCTTGAACAAAAGTTAAAGACATTTAAAAAGAAAGACCATCTCTCCAATGTTGCAGTGTCAAAATATAATATAAATCGAGGCAGTCAGCATGTTGGAGGAAGGGAATTCCCTGTACAGTGTGTTGCTGTCATAGTCCCCATGGAGGAGGACAGTGTTTTCCAAGAGTGGCACACGTGACTGAGGATTGCAAGCTGGGGATTACACACCAGAGAATTAAGCTGTGTGTGAACATCATGCTGGATAATAGAATTGCTGGTGAGAAGTTATGCTCTGTTCAACTCCCTTTTATTCTTTCTAATTGCATCATTATAAAAAGTTTGTTGTGGGGAGAAAGGGCTTCTCTGACACTCACTAATGACTCTGAATTTTAAAATGTCAGTGTAAAAATAGAATTGTTCCAAAATGGGATTTAATAACAAATTTGTTCATTGTACTTGTTTTTGTACCTTAATGGTAAGCTACTAGATTTACTTTTCAAGTCACAATCACTGGTGTGTTTTTGCAGGGAGGTGAGTTTTATCACTGACTGTGTTTAGAATTTCCCACTGATGAATAGTAGTAAGAGGAAGCAGACTGAATTTTTAGTTGGTTTATTATTGCTTTCAAATTACCTACACACAATGTACCCTTACATTGCTGTTCTTACTCTTGCTTACTCACTGTGAGTTACAAATATTATGATTTAAAAAAAATTCTTAAATTTGCATTTTTATTGGCATTTTATTCATTCCATTCATGTGAGGATCATGTTTATCTGTGTCTCTGCAAACTATTGCAGATCAAGCAAGATGTTTTGAGAATATTGGTTAAGAATATGAGCTTGAGCTGGGCGTGGTGGCACACTCCTCTAATCCCAGCACTTGAGAGGCTGAGGCAGGAGGATTGTGAGTTCAAAGCCAGCCTCAGCAATGGCAAGGCACTTAGCAACTCAGTGAGACCCTGTCTCTAATAAAAATTAAAAAAGGGCTGGGCATGTGGCCCAGTGGTCGAGTGCCTCTTAGTTCAATCTCTGGTAAAAAAAAAAAAAAAAAAAAAAAAAAAAAAAAAAAATGAATATGGGCTTGGAGCCAAATCCCATGGATTCAAATACTTGTTCATTCTCCACTTGAGTGACAATAACAAATGTTTTTACAGCTTCTGAGTCTTATATCTCAGCCTATAATATAGGGATACTAACAGTTTATCTCTCATAAATTTGTTGTGTGAAGATTAAATGATATAATCCACATAATGTACTTAGTCCAATGGCCAGCACATGATATGTTTATTTTTTTTTTGTTTATTTGTTTTTTGTACTAGGGATTGAACCCAGGGGTGCTTTACTACTGAGCCACATCCCCAGCCCTTTTTATGTTTTATTTTGAAACAGGAGATCAGTTGCTGGGGTTGGCGTTGAACTCGTGTCAGCCTCCCGACATAATATGCTTTTTAAACAATTATTTATACCTATTATTGAAATTCTTTAAATTCTACATCATTACTATAAATGGGCTACTTAACATTTTCAGCATGCATTTATAGATTTCTCAAAAACAACACAAATATTATAAAGATAACAAGATTAATCAGCTATGTAAAGTATTTAAGGGAAATGGAAAATATACACAGGGCCCAACATTGTAGGACGGAGTGACAAGGTCCAGGCAATTTAAAGTGCCTGGTGTTTTCCTCTGTTAGGAAGAGAAAACATTGATTTAAGAGCCCTTGAAGTATAACTATATGAATAGTTTTCCAATTTTTTATTTATAATGCTAGATTGTAAAATATATATTCCCAATGTTAATTTTTTAAAATGTTGAAAAACTAAACTGCAATTATTTTTTCAAGGATTCTAGAAAAGGACATGGTAAATCCTAAATTAATATAGGTACATTTTTGCATGTATCATACATTAGTAACCTCAAATTTCTTCTCTCTTGCTCTAAATACCCTTTCCTCACTCAATATCGTTATCCTTCCTGACTCAACTGAATTATCAGAATGTGGAGTTGGCAAAATGTTTTATGATTACTGGAAATAGTTTCCTATGTTTATATGATTCTTGATAATTAACCAATGGGTTTTTTTCTGCTTACTGCTTAGTGATCAATCTTTTGGTCTTGAACATTACCAATACCACACTGAAAAACTGGGAAGTAGTTCCAAAGACTCTCCTTGGAGTAGCAGTCACAATTAGTCTGGGTATATGCTAATTCCAGTAACTAAAAGTTCTTCCACAGAATTTCTAGAATGTATATTCACAAAGCAGTACCACATATGTCACCTATGGACAAGTTAAAGAATGTGGAACCAACCTAGATGCCCCTCAGTAGATGAGTGGATAAAGAAAATGTGGTATATACACACAATGGAATATTACTCAGCAATTAAAGAGAATAGAATCATGGAATTGCAGGTAAATGGATGAAGTTGGAGAACATAATGCTAAATGAAGTTAGTCAATCACAAAAACCAAATGCTGAATGTTTTCTCTGATATAAATAGGCTGATTCACAGTGGGGTTGGGTTAGGGAGCATAGGAGGATTAGAGGAACTCTAGAAAGGTCAATGGGGAGGAAGGGAAAGGTCAAGGGGGTATGAAGCAGGGGTGAGGGGAAAGAAGATGGTAGAATGAGATAGATATCAGTATCTTAAACGCATGATTGAAGACATGAATAATATGAATATTCTTTGTATTTAAACAGTGTTATGTTAAAAGGTGCTCTATATTTATAATATGAAATGTAATGAATGCTATTGTTATATATACAACATTGAATAAAAAAATAAAAATAAAAAAAGAAGCCATAGAAATATCCATAAAGGTACGTGACTTCCTGATACATAGGTATGACAGAGTTGCATGATCTTTATGAAACAAAACCTTGATTAATTGGAATTAGATAACATTTTGGATATTCTAACTACATCTTGTTTGGGGGATTCAGAATACGATATAAAAAAATTCCATATTTGATTTAAAATATTTAATCTAATAAATATGTACAGAATGAAGATCATAAAGCCATACAATGCTATTAAATCATATAAGAAGTTATTGCCACTATAATTTAGTTAATAATCAAAGAATTGGAGTAAAAATTTAGACATGTCTTCAACAAATTCAAACAGGTTATGTATTATTACAGGGTCAACAGCTCAATTAATAAAAATTTTGTGAAAATAATTTATAATCTAAAAATAAGTTCCCAGAAATTTTACTGAGTCTGCCACTCATAATTAAATACAAATTATTAAAATTATTAAATACAAATTATTAAAACACTAAATTCCTGAATAATTGATTTTAATAAGCTAAAATAAATTAATAACCATATACTTTAATATTATATTGGGATTCCAACAAATGATTACTAAAGTACTATTTTCAATATGCACATATCATGTAACTATTAATTCAGAATTAATATTAATAAATGAACTTAAATAAGAGATTTGATCACCCTAAGAAATTATAGTTCACATAATTCACATGCTATTAATCAAAAACATACTTTTGAAAATGTACTAGAATTACTTGAACTTTAAAAAATGATATAAATTTACATTTCTTCTGTTTTTTCTTAAATATCAGTCAAAATCTAGGATCATACCAAAAAGGAAACATGTATATACTTGGTGTATGTGTTCATTTTAGGATATAAAATTGGGAAGAAATCTATATGGATAGTGTTTAGTTTGGATATGAAGTCTTGAACATTACAAAGCCCCAAGGCTCCTGTGTTTCTGCAGGAATATTCAGAAGTGAAATGATTGGATTGTGAGAGCTGTAACCTAATCAGTTCATCTTAGTGTGAATGGACTGACTGGGTGATAACTTTAGGCAGGTGGGCATGGTTGGAAGAGGTGGGTCACTGGGGACATTCCCTGGAAGGTACTTTCTTCCTGTGGCACTTCTCCCTCCTCTCTCTTTCTTTGTGCTTCCTTGCTGCTATGACATGAGCAGCTACCCTCTGCCATGTCTTTTAATCATGATGTGCTGTATCACCTTGGACCCAGAGTAATAGAGTTGGCCACCTATGGACTGAGACCTCTGAAACCATCAAGTGCAAACAAAGTTTTGCTTCTCCAACTTGTTCTTGTCAGGCATTTAGGTCACAGTGAGGCAAAAGCTGACTGAAGCTGATAGTATGATTCATAGGAGTGATAAACCTCATTTCACAGAAAGATCTGTTCTCGATTTCTCTGACACTTGAACAATACTTTTCATGTCATTTCTACTTTAGGTCAAAGGAAATTCCTCATAGAGAATTTCTGTGGATAGTTTTCCAATATGCAGATATTTGGAGAAATAAGAATGTTAATTGTAGCCGGGCGCAGTGGCGCACGCCTGTAATCCCAGCACTTTGGGAGGCTGAGGCAGGAGGATTGTGAGTTCAAAGCCAGCCTCAGCAATGGGGAAGCACTTAGCAACTCAGTGAGACCCTGTCTCTAAATAAAATACAAAAAGGTCTGGGGATGTGACCCAGTGGTCAAGTGCCCCTGAGTTCAATCCCTGGTACCACAAAAAAAAAAAAAAAAAAAAAATGTTAATTGTAAGATTACCATTTTAAATCACTTTAAGAATAAACATTAACTTACTTTTATATACAGAATTCAGAAAGAAGTGGCAGATTTATCTCAAAGTAAATCCTACATCACTTCTTCCAAGGTCACTGAACATAGGAATACTGAATTCATCATGAAAAATCTAGCCCAGAGGACCTGCATCCTAGGCAATCAAATTAAGATTGATTGAACAATAGAATCATTACTTACCTGTACAATATCTGTTCAGTATACAGAGATCACAAAGCCAATACATGATAAAGTTAGAACTTTCTAAAATAATGTTTATTTTTCTCATTATTATATTATGTCCTGAAGTATTAATGGCTTAAAATGGATAACTTTTCATAAGTGAAACATAACAAACTGACTTTAACTGATGAGCATGAATCTAACTTTCTCTTAATAGGATTTAAAAAAAAAAATCAAGCATTCCACACTACACATAGATGGAATACCATGTGTTGGTACTGAATTCTAATTATTCATTCTAATTCATTCTAATTATTTTTTTCACTAACATACAACTTAATCACACAAGTATGGTACTAAGCAAAATTGAATAACACCCAAAATTACAATGGTAGAATATTCTTTAAAGAACTCTCAACCCAAAGAATATTTGAATAGACTCAAAAACTTATAAATCAAAACAAAGATAACTAGTGTTGTTCCAAAAGTAGGCCTAAGAAAGGAAATGTTTTAAATATCTACATTTCTTGCTTATTTTTTTTTTGTTCTTGTTTCCATAAAGTGTCAGATTCTTATTTGTTTAACATACTACTTTGAATCTCCAGCTAGATATGCGTGTGTGTGTATGTGTGTGTGTGTGTGTGTGTGTGTGTGTGTGTGTGTGTGTGTGTTTTAGAGAATCAAATAAACTTGGCAAAGTTTGAGAAAAGCAGTATGACAAAGATGAAGTTTTTCAAATAAAAATAGCACAGAATGTTAAATTTCTGATTCATCATCTTTTTAAAAATTCAACTGCTTCAACCAGCTTTCTTATTAAATCAAATTGGGTTCTTTGTGAATGCAATTTTAATCCCTAGTGGACAAAAAGCTATTTCCTCTCATGGCTTTTACTATGGATATATCCAGAGACTAGAATATTTGGCATGCCTCCAGACTCATTGTGTGGGCTCCTTGTTAGTTTTGTGCAACAAAATTTAAATCTCACCATTTTATTTTGTTGTTAAGAGGGAAAAACAATAAAGAAACATCAACAAATAACTGCACATCCTTTTGGTGGAGACAGTTGATGTATGAAAGTCCCTGAAATCAAAGCATGAAAGCTAAAAAAGAAACTAAATGTGTTCATTCAACTTTGACTAGTTAATTATTCACATATAGTTCATTCATTTCTTTGTATAAAAGCTAGAAGGAAATTTCCTGGTTCCATTCATACTGCCAGGCAATCCTTCAAAGACTCTATTGGAACCAAAATATTTCAATATGAGAGTTGCTCTACTCTCTCCTTCTCTTTCTCACACTCACATATACAATCATACAAAGAAACATCACTGAAAGAAAATGGAGAAAATATTACATTTTGCAAAGCAAACAGATGAATGAGAAAAAAAGCATGATATCAAAAATTTTACCATGAAATGCAGCAGTAGTGTAAAATATAGCAGAAAATTAGCAGAAGCTTACTTATATATAGAAAATAGTTTCTCCACATTACTGTTTTTTAGAAAAAAATGAATTAATTCATTCTTATTATAACTACTTTAAAACTGTAGAAATATACCAGAAGTTAAATGATTATTTTACAAAATGCTTCCATTTAAAGGAAAGATGATGTCGCGCACACACATCATATTTTAAAGGAGCAACAAGTGCTATATAATTATATTTTTTAAATTTGCAAAATTAGATTATGAACCACACAAATTCCAGTGGCACTTACATACCAAGTAGTATGTCCAAAGGTAGGCTGAGACATAATGATTCCTTAGGATGTTATTTAAGTGCATTTTACAAATTATCTGGTCAAAAAGAGTATAGGATAAAAAACTTGGAAAACAGTAAGTAAAATCATGTAATGTTCATTTCTCTTCCTCATATGTTATATTGATCCAGTAATTTTTCCAGAATAAAGGGTGGAATAGGCAAAGAACACTTCAACTATGAATAAGACATGCTGTAGAAGTTAGTTTCTTTCATAGATGTCGAGGGAATAGAATTTCTACTTCTAGACTATGGTATTGTAAGAAGGAGAATCAGAAGCTGAGTGAAGATCTCAGCTGCATATATACTCAAGACAATAGGACAGAATGCCCATTGACATAGGCTCAACCAGGAGCATTGGGAATATGACCCAAATGTCTGAGAGAGAGGCCTGCTTCTATGAAGCATACCTTATATTGGGTGGATGCCACTGTCAGCAAAGTTCAGGAACCATTCTATGACATTAAAAGTTGTGGCAGTTAGAGAAGCAGGAGGTAGCATTTCCGTTGTTTGTTTGTTCGTTTTTTGTTTTTTGTTTTTGTTTTTGTTTTTGTCTCACTGTTACTCTCTTTCTGGGTCTCTTTCCCCCTTTTCTCATTCTACATCCGTTTTATTTACACAATTTAAAGCTAAGTAAAACAAAACATAACAAAAATAGTTTCAGTTAGGATAGGTCAACAGAACTCAAACTACAATGCTATTACTTTAGAATTGAAAAAACACAATTGAACATAGAATTACACATAAACATAACTACTGGTGCTGAGAAATAAGAACAAAGCTCTAGGGGAATTTCTAGAGTGCTATACTGTATAGGTTTATGGGGAATTACACCCTAAATTTGCACTGGACTAAGAAAGTAAGGAAGAAAACTAAAATGAGAATGGATTGCAAGTCGAGATCTTGCAACAGAGAAGAGACTAATCATTCAATAGACATGTAACACAAGTCTAATCTATACACTGCTGGGACCTGAGAATATGGATCAAACACACTGAAATAGCAAAACACATTGCATTTTCTAGACAAGCTCCTCACAAAGAAACACATATGAGTGACTCAAACATTAAGACCTTGAAACAGTAGAATTAACCTTTAAAACTTGTATCTATTTTCCTCTCAATGAAAGCTTCAAAGGAAAAAGCACCCCAAATCCCGTAGAATATTTACAGAATTTGCATAAATATGTGATATATTTATTTGTATTGAAGAAAAAAAGAAAGAGGAGGTGGTATCTTATCCTCTTCAAATATTAGGACTGTTTGACTACGAAAGGATAGAAAGGGAAAGTGGGGGGGAGATAAAGGGAGATTAGATAACAGGTGCCAAAACAGTTAGATAGAAGCAATAAATTCTAGCATTCTACAGCAGAGTAGGGTAACTAGAGTTCACAATAGCATATTTTGCATTTTATGAAGAGAAACACTGGAAGTCTTCAAATATGATGTACTTATCAGGGGAAAGAAAGTGCTAATCACCCTGATTTGATCAGTATGTGTTGTATGCATGCATTGGAATATCACACAATACCTTATTAATGTGTACAGTTATTACATATTAATCCAAAATTGAAAAGAAGTTGAGTGCAGTGGTTCATATCAGTAATCCCAGCAACTTGGGAGGCTGAGGCAGTAGAATAGCCAAGTTCAAGGACAGCCTAGAAATTTAGGGGGAACCTGTCTCAAAATTAAAAAGGGGGGGCAGGGAAAGTAGCTTATAAAAAATGTTGAAAGCATATGTTTAAGGAGATAAATATGTTAACTTTCCTTATTTAGTCATTGTACACTAGCATGTATATTGAATTATCACCTTGCACCGCACAAATCTGTACAATTAAAATAATAGTCTGGTATGGTGCCACACCCCTGTATTCCCAGCAACTATGAATGCTGAGACAGGAGGATTGCAAGTTCAAGGAAAACCTCAGCAACTTGTTGAGGCCTTAAGCAACTAAGTGAGGAGATCCTGTCCTAAGATAAAAAATAAATAAATACATGTTTAAAGGGCTGAGGATGTGATTTGATGGTTAAGTACCCTGTGTACAATCCCCAGTAATGAAAAAAGAAAAAAGAAAAATAATAATAATAAAATTGGAAAATAAGGAATGTGAAATGCTATACTAAGATATGACATAAAGAAGTTTCATGAAATTAATTTAACATTTACCCACCATGAAATTTTATTGTGGGTTTATGACTAATCAAATGGCAGCAATCCTGCCCTGCCAGCCTCTGTGTGCGTGTATACTGGTCTCAAATTTATAGCAGTATTTGTGACTGGTAGAGTCCCATATAGTGACATTACTAAAAATAGCTAAATATTTTTTCTCTTTATATAGTAAGATTGAGGTATATTTATTCTTATGTCCACAAGAGGTTCAAAGCAGATGTGTCAGTGTCAAAAAACCCTAGATTCAAGGACAAGTTTACCACATGGTAGCAGTGGTACTGGGCAAATTACCTAAAGCCCCAGTGCTTCATTCATTTTTTAATGAGTAAAATAGAGATTATAAAGAGATAAAAAAGATAATCATTGTAAAGTTTTTAATACATTTCCTGGGCTATATAACAACTAAGTATTCAGCATTATCATTAATTAAGATGATGGCTCAAAATTGATTTCAGCAATATAAGCTACCCAAAACAGTTAAATCATACCAAAGCGAGGAGGATAAAATACAGAAACACAGAGATAGCATTCCAGCCAAAAAATTATTCAAAATTAATGTCATCATTCCACTTTTCCTTGATAAACAAAAATGTAAAAGACAACAAAACAAATGAGCTAGTAACATAAACTAGCCTACTAAAGTTCTTAATAATTATTATGGAAAAAATTGGTGGTGATATGTGTTTTAAGTGTTTACAAATTAAATGTGAAGATCAATTGCACAGAATGGTAACTGGAAGTTTTATAATACTGTCATATGCTATAAGGATTACATATTTCAAAGACACAATTATATTAAAGGCAGAATTAGGAAAATAACTTAAAGACATGTTATTATTGCCAGTAATTATATATGTAGTTTATAATTGTTATTCGATATAAATGGATTTATATTTAGAGCACCTAAAGCTTTTCATTATTTCCAGTTCCACCATAAAAATTAAATAAAAGTTGTGTGGAGATCAAAAAAATGCATTTATACAACTCTGACTCTGCAGCCAGAAAGGTCTATGTTTAATTTTGACAAATTTTGTCTTTTCTAATCAATTACTGAATTAAATACATTCTCATCTCTAAAAATGACAAGTTGGCACATTTGCCTATAAAATAATCTTCATTAAATTTTAATAAACATTGATAAAATGAATTACAAATAGGAACTACTCATTTCAATTTTATTTTTGACAATTTCAAAATGAAATAAATTGTATTCAAGAAAACAAATATAATATCCATTGTTGGCAATGTTAATTTAGACATATTGTAAGTTAAATATTTTTTATGAAAATGTTGATGTTTCAGAAATAAATGCTATCTTAAGTAATCACTGTTTTCCATTAAAACATGATTAAAGCTTTCACTCTCTGTCTTAACTATGTTTAACAATGAAGAACAACAATCAATGAATCAATGGGGTATGTTATGGATTTAAGCAGAGAAATGAATTCTAGAATCATGAGAAAATGCCACTTTCTTGTTTCTAGTCACTAATTTTTAATATCATGTCCACACTCAATATAGGAAGGTAAGGGTCTTAACTCACCTTTTAAATTTGATTGTTTCAAGCAGTTTTGAGTTATACTACACAATGCTTATTTTTTTCATCTTACCCCTCTATACTTTCTATAACAGCTAAGTTGTTATACCTCCAGGAGACAAAATTTTCTCATGGAAGACCTTAGTTTCTTCAGAATAGTATTCACATTTGTTTCACTGTGGCCATGTCAGATGATGACACAACTACAAATAGGTAAGATATAGCTTCACAAAACACGTACCACAGTTGGCTTCATCTGATGCATCTGCACAGTCCGGATCCTCATCACAAACCCACAGCTTAGAAATGCAGTGTTTGGTAGTTTTACATTGGAAATAGTCAGGAGAACAGCTGTTCTCAGCTTAAGAAAAGAAATATCTATTAACATATAGCTTTGAAGAAGAACAGACATTTTATTTATAAAAAACAGTAACACAAATGTTTAAGGCAATTTATTGAAAATATATTATCTTTTCATTAGTCATGTTCTGAAGGTGATGGATGTCAACTTTCAAATACCTAGAATGTGTTCCTAATATTCTTTCTATTACAAATAAAAAGAAAAAAAAACATTTCTGCAATGATACAGTGATTAATAATCAGAATTTTCAATAAAAACTTTTGATTAGATATTTGTAAAAACTAATTTAAAAAATCAAGAATTCAGGTTTTTCAAAATATTTTTTCCAGATAAATTTAAGAATTTATATGTATTTACTTTATCCATTGAAAAGAAACAAACTGGAGGACATTAAGTGAATAAGCAAACAAAAACCGTGAAATTCAATCAAAGTCTTCAAAAGTTGTGTTGAGTTTTGAAGTAAGTGGTGAACATCAGACTCAGACTGTAAACTGCATCACAAATCCTATTCAGTTTAATGGTTCAGCTTCCAGAATGGCTAACCATAAAGAACTGGTACTGACTTTATTCTGAATGCACCATCTTAATCAAATTGCTGGATGACTGCACATTATTCACTGATAAAATTTTACAGGAATAATATAAAACTTCTGCAAGACAGAAATGTTGACAGCAGTTTGGTTGAAAACCTAAAATCTGACAGGTGCTCTATCCCTTAGATCCTGTGTGTGTGTGTGTATGTGTGTGTGTGTGTGTGTGTGTGTGTGTGTGTGCGCGCGTGTGTATGCACGTGCATGCCTGTTTACATGCATCTCTGTATATGGTGTAAACTGTCTTGCCTTCCATTTAATGTAATTTGATTTTTTGGAGGGAGATGGAAATAAAAAGTGAACAGAATAAAATATATTTTACCGTATTTTTTAAATAGCTTGTTAAGATTTATTAAATGAAGAATTTATGTACAAGTTTTTAAAAAGTAATTTTCTTAGGTTATTTTACTTAGATATTATATTCTTTATCATAGATTCAATACATGTTTCATGCAATCTCCAACTAAAATGGAGTTGATTTCAAGTATCTAATCAACAGACGAAAATTACCTGTGTCTATTTAATTGGGTAACAAAAATGCAATGTTGTTTTTGATGCTTCACTTAAGGATGATGTAGATGAGGGATGTCATTCATCTCTCTTTTAATCTCTGGTTAGATTTTAGAGTAAAGATCACCATGTTTTAATTTTCTCTACAATTTTGTTTAGAGCATCTTAAATAACCCATCTCAGTAGGCACCTATTAAGAATTGTTTGAACATAATTGCTGTCTTGTTTTTCTACACTATATGATTTTATGATGAGTAATAATTTTTAAACCAATTTCAGTTGGGAGTCAAAAGTAAGACAAGAATGAACAATCTGTGGCAACTTACGACAATCCCTTTCATCTTCCTCATCACCACAGTCATCCTGCCCATTACATCTAAGGTTGATTGGGATGCATTTCTGGTTCTTGGTGCACTTGAACTGACCTGACAGGCAGACATGTGTGTCTAAAAGAGAGAGAACCAAGAAAATCTGACCTGAGACCTATGTCTGAATTTAAATCAACACAGATATAATCTGTTAGGAATTAGGTTTACATTCCTTAGGAATTTAATAGCCTACCACAGTTGAGTTCATCAGAATTGTCTCCACAGTCATTCTCTCCATCGCAGATGAAAGCAGGCAGAGCACAGAGTCCAGTTCCACACTGAAATCTGCCTGGCTGACATTTAAATTCAGCTAAGATAGAAAATATACAGGTATTAGAGAATGACAATCTTAGCTCATGACTTTTTAAACAGAGCTTTTCTGACATTCAAAGTATTTGTTATATTATTATGTTAAACATATCCTGGAGCACAGCATGAATGTCTCACATCTAGAGAGATGTTAGCTTCAGATGTACAGCTAAGCTTGAACTCAGATGGCCTCCAGATTACATTTCACAAACTAACTGTAAGAAGAAGGAGTTAACAACATAGAAATATAAAAAACTGTATTTAAAAAGCATATAAATTCCTCTTCATTTCAATAAAGTGGTATTGAGAGGTTAAGTTGGAGAGTAATATTTACTGAAACTAAAAAAAAAAAACTTTTATTCTGATATCATTTTTTAAAAAATAATTTTTCTTTATTCACTTTCTTACCCATGGTTTTCCCATAATGTGCATATCTGTCCTCAATAATTTTTCTCTAGCACTACTTATAGAAAATTCTTTCTGAATCTGTTACATTTAAATCACATTTATTGATATTCATCCCTATACTACTATTATGTATGAGGACAAAATATTATATATAACAAATATTTTTATATACCAAACAAAAATTATTCTAATAGACAATTTCCAAATGACAATGCATGTTCTTTTTCTGTATTCTTGATTTTATGCAAATAATAATAATATTAATAACCATAATAGGATATACTGAGAATCTATTCTGTATCAGGCTAGAACTTATCACATTCAGTTATTAATTTAATGGCACTGTGACTTTCTCACTTTGACATCACTATGGCCATTTGACTAATGAAGAAACTAAGATTCCTGGATATTTTTTTATGTTTTTTACTAGTATATAGTTGTACATATTATTGGAGTTTATTTTGACATAATCATACCAGCATGTAATATAATTCCACATTGGTCCCCAGTACTTTCTCTTTTTTTCCACTCTTCTTTTCCCCTGTTCTCCTCCCTCTTTTCTGCTGGTCTTTATTCTATTTACTTATACATATATATATTTTTTTTAATTAGTGCTTTATAGATACACATAAGGCAAAATTCACTATTGTATAGTTATATATGCCAGGTAGGTGGTGCATGCCTGTAATCCCAGCACTTGGGGGGCTGAGGCAGGAGGATCACGAGTTTCAAGGCCAGCCTCAGCAATGGCAAGGTACTCAGCAACTCAGTAAGACCCTGTCTCTAAATAAAATACAAAAAAGGGCTGTGGATGTGGCCCTGAGTTCAATCCCCAGTACCAAAAAAAAAAAAAAAAAAAAAAAAAAAAAAAAAAAAAGAAAAAGAAAAAAAAAAAAAACTGTAAATATATAGTTATATATGTACATAGAATAATTTGGTCAATTTCATTCCATGATTCCACTCCTTTCCCATCCCTCCTCTCTCCCCACCAATTCTTTTCATCTACTCAACTTATTTCCCTTCTACTTTAATGGGATTTCCCTCCCTTTCCCCTCATTTTGGTCCAACTTCCAGACATAGGAGAAAACATTTGACCCTTGACTTTTTTCAGTTGAATTTATTTCAATTAGCATGATGTTGCTCATTTCCATCCATTTACCAGAAAATGCCATAATTTCATTATTCTTTAGGGCTGAGTAAAATTACTTTGTGTGTATATACCACATTTTCTTTACCCATTCATCTGTTGATGGGCACCTGGGCTGGCTTCATAAGAGGCACATCAATGATTACAGTAGCCCTTTCTGGATATTAGTAGTCTACTGAAGGATGCACAAGTTATAAATCCAAACTTTGAATTCAGACTAGATCTGACTCTGAAGTCTTCTATAAAACTATGCTATTTACAATGAAACACTTACTTTTTGACTAATGATTCTAATGCCTATTACTGATCACTGACTGTGACATTAATAACATTCTATTAGTTCAAATCAGTGAATTAAAACTAATAAATGATATTTTAAAATTTCTTTGGGAAATAAATTATGCTTTTATAATTACAGCTTTGACTAAAAATTTAAACACTCTTTTAAAAATAACTGATATTATGTGCTTTCTTCCCATAGAAGAGAGTTCTAAAGAATTGGAAGTTATTTGACTCCAATCTGTAAAATGTGTTAACTAATCACACTAAATGTTTAAGCTGTATGATATTTTGTGTTTTCATAGTCTGAAATATTCATTTCTTCTATTTTCTGTTACTTCATATAAAATTATTTTTAATATTCCTTCATTGTCAAGACAACCTTCTCATCAAGGGGGTTTTAACTATTAAATGAACAGCTGAGAAATAACTGAGAAGCCCATCTGACCCTCATATTTCTCACTGGAATGATGCTTGATATACTAGAATATCATAGGGAATGTAATTACAAACTTGTGATGTCTGAGAATTCTTCATGCATCACTCTTAACTACATTATGTAAATATCATTATGTAATTTGCATGTGCGTGACTCTCAGATTAAGCTTTACTGTCTTCTCAGGTGAAGTTATAGGTATTTTCAGTGACTCTTAATATCTACATAGTTTGATGATGCAGCTACTTAGAAATGAAATCTAAATACTCCACAGACTCACAAATGCCATTTTTCACTTCACCTTGGCTCTCAAAGTGTTATGCCAATGGATATTCAAAACTGTTAACCCATCAACTACAAGCCAAAATTATTTCCAGAAGACCACAGAGATAATGCCATTAATAAAATGTGAAGGATGGTTAGGAGAAAACATAAGGGAAATCTTCATGATATTGGACTAGACAATTTTTTTTTTACAAATTTAATGCCAAAAGTATAGGCAACAAAAGCAAAATACACACAAAGGATTTACTTAAACTAAAATGGTTCTGCACAGCAAAGGAAACAACCAGAAGTGTAGACAGTCTATGCAATGGGAGAAAATGTTAAAAAAAAAAAAAAAAACAAAAGTGGTTACTATCCCAAATATGAGAAAGTGACTAAATATTAAAAACAAATTACTGAATTGAAAAATGCACTAAGGAATTAAACATTCCTAAATAGAAAATAATGGCTAAAAGCCGTATGAAGAAAGGCTCAATATCACCATTCCTCCAAAAGATAAAAATAAAATATCACCTCGCATCTATTAGAATGGGCTTTATTAAAAAAAAAAAAAAAAAAACTACCATATGATTCAGCAATTCTACTATTGGATATACATATCCAAAGAAAAAATTAAATCAGGATACCAAAAAGATATCTGAATTCCAATATTCATTGAAGCATTATTCATGGCAACAATATTATGGAAATCAATAAAGGTTCCATCAGTATTTGAATGGATAAAGAAAATGTGGCATATGTAAGCAACAGAATATTATTCAGCCTTGGTAAGGAGAGAAATCTTTTCCTGTGTTACAACTTGCATAAACTTGGAGAACATAATATTAAGTGAAATAAAAACAAGGAACAGAAATACAAACATTATATGGTCTCATTTATATGTGAAATCTGAAAAAAAATGTAACAGAGTAAAATGATTATTAACAGAGCTGGGAATGTGGAGGATAGGGGAGATATTGGTCAATAAAGAAAAGTCAGAAGGAATAATATCAAGAGATATTGTACATCATAATGACTGTGGTTAATAGCAATACATTATATGCTTGAAAAATGCTAAAAATACTTTTTCCATATTAACACAACAACAAAAAAAATGATAACTATGTGTCAGGAGAGGCAAATAAATTATTGCTCTGAACTCCATAGCCTTGGACACCTTGACTGCCACATATGGGAATCTTCCCATGCGAAGGTATAGAAAGACATGCCCATTTGCAAGTGGCCTCTGTTAATGGGGCCCATTCCATGCCTGGCATAGAATTTATGAGTTCGATAGATTTGAATTTAGATGCCTGCTAACCTTGGGTGAAAGAGATACCAGCGAACCCTAGTAGCCTTGAGGTGCCAGCTGCCTGGAGGAGGAAGAATTACTGCACAAGTGATAAGGCTCCCCCAGGCCAATTTCCCACAGCCTCTCTCCTCTTGTTTATCTTAAAGAATCCTTCTGTTGGAATTCCTTTGATATGTTTTCCTATAAAATAAAGGTTGTGGGCTTTCTCTCTTTGTTAAGGATCAGACACATCAGGTCTTTTCCACCCATCAAGCCTCCACTTAAACTATATTTATTGTGTTTTTTTTGTTTTTATTTCTTAATACTACTTTTTAAAGACTTTTACTTCCAGCCTGCCCTCACTTCTGCATGATTACTGATTTCCCTCCCCCAGCTATGTAAGGTAATGCACATGTTTAATAACTTGATTTAGCCATTCCACAATGGATACACATATCAAAACACAACATATAAAATAAATACATAAATTTTTTTTTACTTATCAAATAAAAAATAAAGCATGTAAATATCAGTACTTGACTAGGATAAGGATCATACATAGAAGATTTTAGTTACCAGATGTCTCTACCCCCTCTGCCAAAAGACATTAAAATATTTGATTGTCATACATTCTAAAAGTGGCTAAATGCTAGAAACTCATTATATTGAATCTCTAGTTAAAATTATGCCTGCATTATTCTTTCTTTTTTAAAAGATACTGAATTAAAAAGTAAAATTTTCATCCCTGCTCAGGAAGGCAGGGGAGGGAGCAAGGCCCAGCCTGCAAGAGTTCCAGCTAGGCCCTCCAGTGTGCTTTCCCAGTTCAGCCTGCCCACCTTGAAGATGCCATCCCTGCTGGGGACAGCAGGGAATAAGCCCCGTCCTGCAAGTGTTCTGCTAGGCCCACCTGCAAGTGTTCCAGCTCTGCCCACCTACAAGCATTTCAGCTCAGCCCACCTGCGTGTGTTCCCAGCTCTGCCCACCCACTCAGGAGCCACAGGTATTCTCTGACTCTGCCTACAGGTCAGGGAACAGGCCCCAGGCCCAGGAACAGGGAATATTACATAGGGAGGGATACTTATCTTCTGTTTATCCTATTAACACCCTAATTCTCATGATTACCTCTCACTAGTCAAATAATCTAATACCTCTATCTTCTCACATTCTACCTCACAAATGTTTTAGTCAACCCATAAGTCCCCCCTTCTACCATTAGATACTGTGAACCACCACACAAAACTACTGACTAAATGGTAGAAGATAATTGATCTCATCATTTATGGTTAAAGTGTCAAAATTGTAAATATAAAGATAAAAACTAACTGATATATGGCAATACATTGGGTACTTTGACTGCTGTAATATTGATCTTTCCCTTAAAAGTTATGCATCCGGTAACCTGTAGGGATGATATAAGACAAAAAGACAGAAACAGAAATACAGAATACTTCAGAGTTACACTGCAAGAGAGGAAAACACATAGATATTATGAAAAAACAAGGGAGGAAAATGCCCCAAACCAAGATACTACAGCAATAGAATGCATAAAAAGCACAGTAAATGAAATGTCAGAAAAGGAGTTCTGAATATACATAATTAAAATAATTCAGGATTTAAAAAATGACCTAAGTGAGCAGATACAAGCAAAAATTGATCTCTCCAACGAAGAGATAAGAGATCAAATGTGGGCAACCATCAATCACACCAACAAAGAGATAAGAAAATAAATACAGGTAGCAAAAAATTACTTCAAGAAAGAGATAGTCTGAGAAAAAAACAAATAGAAATACTTGAAATGAAAGAAACTTTAGGCCATTTAAAAAACTCAATAGATATTATCACTAATAGATTAGATCACTTGGAAAATAGGACCTCAGACAATGAGGACATAATATATAATATTGAAAATAAAGTTGACCACACAGTGAAGATGGTAAGAAACCATGAACAAAATATCCAAGAATTATGGGATACCATCAAAAGACCAAATATAAGATTTATTGGAATTGAGGTAGATGCAGAGAATAAATCCAAAGGAATGCAAAATCTCTTTAATGAAATAATATCAGAAAATTTCCAAACAAGAACGAATTTGAAAACCAAATACAAGAAGCATATAGGACACCAAATGTACAAAATTACAACAGAGCTACACCAAGGCACATTATAATGAAAATGCCTAGCATACAAAATAAGGATAGAATTTTAAAGGCCATAAGAGAGAAAAAACAGATAACCTATAGAGGAAAACCAATTCACATCACAGCAGATTTTTTAAACCTAGATGCTCAAAGCAAGGAGAGCCTGGAACAACATATACCAGGCTCTAAAAGATAAGGGATGCCAACCAAGAATTTTATATCTAGCAAAATTAAGCTTTAGATTTGATGATGAAATAAAAACCTTCCATGATAAACAAAAGCTAAAAGAATTTACAACAAGAAAGTCGGCACTACAGAACATCCTTGGCAAACTTCCACAAGGAGGAATGGAAAAAAAGCAATGAAAACCTTCAAAGGGAAGAACAACAATAAAGGAAAACTAACCATAGGAGAAATCAAGTCAATCTAAATACCAAAAATAAAATAAAATTAAATTAAATTTAAATTGACTGGTAATACAAATCATATCTCAATAGTAACCCTGAATGTTAACAGCCTAAACTCACCAATTAAAAGCTTAGGCTGATAGATTGGATTAAAAAAAAAAAAAAAGGACCCAACAATATGCTGCCTTCAAGAGACACATCTCATAGGAAAAGACGCCCACAGACGGAAGGTGAAAAGATGGGATAAAATATACCATTCACACGGACTACGTAAGCAAACAGGAGTTTCCATCCTCATATAAAGTAGACTTCAAGCCAAAGTTAATCAAAAGAGATAAGGATGGACATTTCATACTACTTAAGGGAATCATACATCAACAAGAAATAAATGTCATAAATATATATGCCCCAAATAACGGAGCATCCACATCCATCAAACAAACCCTTCTCAAGTTCAAAAGCCAAATAGATCACAACACAATAATTCTGGGTGACTTTAACACACCTCTTTCACCACTGGATAGATCTTCCAAACAAAAGCTAAACAAAGAAACCGTACAACTCAATAATACAATCAATATCTTAGATTTAACTGATACACATATAGAGTATATTATCAATGAGTCAGTACACTTTTTTCTCAGCAGCACATGGATCATTCTCTAAAATAGATCATATATTATGCCATAAAGCAACTCTAAGCAAATAAAAAAAAGTAGAGATACTACTCTGCATACTATCATATCAATGATAAAATAAGAAACAAAACCTACTCCAACATCGGGAGACTAAATAATATGCTATTGAATGAACAATGGGTTGCAGAAGACATCAAAAAGGAGATTAAAAATTCTTAGAGGTAAATGAGAACACCAATACAACATATCGAAATCTCTGGGACACTATGAAGGACACTAAGAGGAAAATTCATTGCATGGAGTTAATTCCTTCAAAGAAGAAAAGGTCAACAAATAAATGATTTAACATTACACCTCAAAGCCCTAGAAAAAGAAGAACAAATTAACTCCAAAAGCAGTAGAAGACAGAAAATAATTAAAATCATAGCCGAAATCAATGAAATTGAAACAATTGAAAAAATCGACAGAACCAAAAGTTGGTTCTTTGAAAAAATAAATAAAAGTGATAAACCATTAGCTATGCTAACTAAGAGAAGGAGACAAAAAACTCAAATTGCCAATATATGTGATGAAAAAGGAAACATCATGATGGACATTATAGAAATATAGAAGATGATTAGAAATTATTTTGAAAATCTATATTCTAACAAAATAGAAAATAATGAAGACATCAACAAATTTCTAGAAATATACTATATGCCCAAGCCAAATCAGGATGACATATACAATTTAAATAGATCAATTTCAAGCAAAGAAATAGAGGATGCCATCAAAAACCTACCAACCAAGAAAAGCCCAGGTCCAGATGGATACACAACCGAGTTCTACAAGACTTTTAAAGAAGAACTAACACCAATACTTCTCAAACTATTCCATGAAATAGAAAAATAGGGAACCCTTCCAGACTCATTCTATCAGGCCAATATCACCCTGATTCCAAAACCAGCCAGAGACAAATCAAAGAAAGAAAACTTCAGACCAATATCACTAATGAATATAGATGCAAAAATCCTCTATAAAATTCTGGCAAATCAAATACGAAAACACATCAAAAAAATAGTATGTCACGATCAAGTGGAGTTCATTCCAGGAATGCAAGGTTGGTTCAACATAAGAAAATCAGTAAATGTAATTTACCACATCAATAGACTCAAAGATAAAAATCATATGATCATCTCAATTGATGCAGAGAAAGCATTTGATAATATACAGCACACCTTCATATTCAAAATGCTAGAAAAAATAGGGATAACAGGAACATACCTCAACATCGTAAAGGCCATCTATGCTAAGCCCCAGGCCAACATCATCCTAAATGGAGAAAAGCTGAAAGCATTCCTTCCAAAGACTGGAACAAGACAGGGATGTCCTCTTTCGCCACTATTATTTAACATATTTATTGAAACCCTAGCCAATGCAATTAGACAGAGGAAAGAAATAAAAGGGATATGGATAGGAAACTAAGAACTCAAATTATCACTATTTGCAGACAATATGATTCTATACATAGAAGATCCAAAAAACTCCACCAGAAATCTTCTAGATATAATAAACGAATTCATCAAAGTGGCTGGATATAAAATCCATACCCACAAATCTAAGGCATTTCTGTACATCAGCAACAAATCCTCAGAAACAGAAACTAGGAAATCCACCCCATTTACTATAATGTCAAAAATAAAATAAAATACTTGGGAATCAACCTAACGAAAGAAGTGAAAGACCTGTACAATGAAAACTACAGCACACTAAAGAAAGAAATTAAAGAAGATCTTAGAAGATGGAAAGATTTACCTTGTTCATGGATAGGTAGAACTAATTTTGTCAAAATGACTATTCTACCAAAAGCACTATACAATTTCAATGCAATCCCAATCAAAATCCCAATGTCATTCCTCATAGAAATAGAAAAATAAATCATGAAATTCATCCAGAAAAATAAGAGACCCAGAATAGCCAAAGCAATTTTTAGCCAGAAGTGTGAAGCTGGTGGCATTACTATTCCAGACCTTAAATTGTATTACAAAGCAATAGTAACTAAAACAGCATGGTATTGGCACAAAAATAGACCAGTAGACCAATGGTACAGAATAGGAGATGCAGACTAACCCACACATCTACAGTTATCTTATATTAGACAAAGGTGCCAAAAACTTTCACTGGAAAAAAGACAAAACCTCTTCAACAAATGGTGTTGGGAAAACTGGAAATCCTCGTGTAATAAAATGAAATCAAATCTCTTTCTCTCACCATGCACAAAACTTAACTCAAAGTGGATCAAGGACCTAGGAATTAAACTGGAGACCTTGCACCTAATAGAGGAAAAAGTAGGGCCAAATCTCCAACATGTTGGATTAGGCCCCAACTTCATTCTTAAGACCCCTATAGCACAAGAACTAAAACCAAACATTAATAAATGGGATGGATTCAAATTAAAAAGCTTCTTCTCAGCAAAAGAAACAATCAGTGAGGTGAGCAGAGAACCTATAGAATGGGAGCAAATCTTTACCACCACATGCACATTAGACAGAACATTAACTTCAAGAATATATAAAGCTCTCAAAAAACTTTACACCTGCCGGGCGCGGTGGTGCACGCCTGTAATCCCAGCACTTTGGGAGGCTGAGGCAGGAGGATCGCGAGTTCAAAGCCAGCCTCAGCAATGGCGAGGCACTTAGCAACTCAGTGAGACCCTGTCTCTAATAAAATACAAAAAAAGGGCTGGGGATGTGGCCCAGTGGTGGAGTGCCCCTGAGTTCAATCCCTGGTACCAAAAAAAAAAAAAAAAAAAACCTTTACACCACAAAAACAAACAACCCATCAATAAATGGGCTAAGGAACTGAAGAGACACTTCTCAGAAGAAGATATATAATCAATCAACAAATATATGAAAAAATGTTCAACATCTCTAGCAATTAGAGAAATGCAAATCAAAACTACTGTAAGATTTTATCTCATGGCAGTCAGAATGGCAGCAATCAAAAACACAAACAACAATAAATGCTGGCGAGGATGTGGGGAAAAAGGCACATTCTTACATTGCTGGTGGGGCTGCAAATTGGTGCAGCCAATTTGGAAAGCAATATTGAGATTCCTAGGAAAACTTGGAATGGAACCACCATTTGACCCAGCTATCCCACTCCTTGGTCTATACCCAAAGGACTTAAAAATAGCATACTACAGGGACACAGCCACATCAATGTTCATAGCAGCACAATTCACAATAGCTAAATTGTGGAAACAACCCCGATGCCCATCAATAGATGAATGGATAGGGAAACTTTGGTATATATACGCAATGGAACACTACTCAGCACTAAAAGAGAATAAAATCATGACATTTGAAGATAAATGGATGGAGTTGGAGAATATGATGCTAAGTGAAGTCAGCCAATCCCAGAAATCCAAAGGTGGATTGATTCCTTTGCTATGATGATACTGAATTATAATGGCAAGGGAGGGGGGAGGAATGAAGGAATGTTAAATAGAAAAAGTTGGGGAGGGGAGGGAAAGTGGCAAGGGGATAGAAACAATGGCAGAAGGAGGTGGACATAAATATACTAAGTGCATGTATAAAAACTCAAATGGTATGAAAATACTTTGCGTAAAACCAATGACTTTGAAAACTGTGCTCTATATATGTAATATGAAAGGAATTGCACTCTAAAAGCATGTATAACAAATTAAATTAAATAAAAAAAATTAAAATATCAATTAAATTTTTAAAAAGTAAATTTTTCATATCAATATGGTTTCACTATGAAATTTCAGTCAACGTCGATAGTATAGGAACTGCAAACATTTTAAAGAAAGACAATTGCATGCTATTGGCTTTGTTGCAGGTCATTATAGTAATATTTTCTTAGAAAACAGTGCACCTGAGCAGTAAAGGTCATCATCTTAATACAAACCCTAAGTTAACATGCTTATTCTTGCAAGTTCTATAAACAACAAAAATAAGTTGTATTTACTTTATTTACTATATATATGGAAGTTTATTGTGGAGAACAAAATAACTTTCTTTAATACATAAACCAAAATGATTTCCAATTCCTTTGAAAGTCTTCTTAATTCAGTATTTTTTAAAAAGAAAGAATAATGCAGGCATATTTTTTACCTGTTTTATACAAATACTATGCTGTTTAAGTTTTCTATTAGAGTGAAAACAAAAGCTATATTTTAAAAAATTAGAGAGCTGTGAATCATTCAAAAACAGAAAGATTACAGTAAAAAAGCAATGACTTTTATAACTTATCTTCGTTCCTATTGAGTTCAAACATAGACATGAACTATGTGAAAAAACTTCCATTTTGTGATAGACTTGGTAGTGACCAGCAATGAAACTTGGCTCATGCAAGTAATTTTCTCGAAACCTCAAATTTGAAACAGCTTTATAATTAGGTAATAGAAAGTTCTACAGCTGAAAGTAGCTAGTGCTAAGCCAGCATACTCTCTTTCTTCCACACAATCCTAGGATCTTGAACTCAATTGTCAAGGCCAAATCACAGCAACCATTCATTGGGATATCAAGGGAATTATCAGGATTGACTACCAGCATCTTCAACTAGAAAATACAACATTGGAGTGACCTATGGAGTGAACTCCAAAAGGCTATTAAGGAAAAGTCTGCTGATTGTCCATTACCACCAAAGTTATCCATAATGGCTAAAATGGTAAAACCTAAACCACACCAATAAGTTTGAAGACATAATTGGTGGTTACTTTACAGCAACTTTTAAGAATTTAATAAATTGCTTAACAGCAAACAAAATCTGACTTTCAAGAATTTTCAGTATTTTATTGCTGAACAAAAGTTAAAAAAAATTTTATCCCTAAAATGGAAGGTTTCAGTCACTGTTAAACATTCTAAAAATAATTTGCCCATTTCTGCTTCCAACATGGGAATATATCAAGTTAAAGATCAATTGCTACATGAAACAATGCAAACTTTCAACAAATAACCAAATTTGAGAGAAAAAAAAAAAAAAACACAAATTGTTGATGGTATCATTCTAACATTCTAAATGTGACAGTTATTAGAGTCACACCAAAACATTACAACTTTTTTTGTTATGTCTATAAAGATTATCATAAAACCTTTTCTATTTCAATTTTGGGAAACTATCAGAAAATACTTAAGATATAGTTTCAATTTTCCAGGTGTGTGTGTAAAAGGAACTCTGAATTCTATATTCAAACATTTGTCAATATACTCACGACAGTCATCAGGTTCATCAGATCCATCACCACAGTCGTCCACAGTGTCACACTTCCACCAGAATGGAATGCATTTATCAGTTTTGCAACGAAACTTAAAAACAAAAAATGAAGAAAAATGTTGAAGAACCCATCATGTTTATCAAGGGCATCTCATGAGTGCAGTACAGCCTAGTCTACCCTCTTGCTGCAGATGTGAATGTTGATAGTCAGAGAACCTTCTACAATAGGAAATAAATGTTCATCAAATACCAAAATGATCTACCAGGAAAGTAGATTGTTCAAGAAAACCCATTCAGACTTTACACACAGACACTTCACTCATTTTATTCCACAATAGCCCCATTGAGCAGATGCTAAAGAGATCCTGTAGCCCCCAAACCTAAAATATTTACTAACTGGACGTTTACAGAAAGTTTTCCAAACACCAAATAGGGCTAAAAGGATCGGGAAGAGATAGCACGTGGAATTAATAAAGTTAATCTGAATTAATTTAATTGAATTGTATTTCATTAAAAAATTGGGTAATTATGTTAATATCTTCTGATCCTGTGTCATTTAGCTGCTAAAGGAAGAGCTCAGGATAATCTGGAAGTACCTTTCCAAGTCTGTCCCCCCCCCCCCCCCCCCCCCCCCCCCCCCCCCCCCCCCCCCCCCCCCATGCTATGGTTCCAGGAAAGTTCCTGAACATAGAAATATTCCCTTTACTCATAATGGTATTTGCTCCACATATTAAGAATACTTCTTTAAGACAGTGGAGATTGATAGTTATTTTCAGCTTTTAAATAATATTCTGTGTCTGACCTAACATCCTCCCAACTACTAGGTAAAAGCCTCTGTATATATTCTTTTTTTTTTAAATAATTTTTATTTGTTCTTTTTAGATCTACGTGACAGTAGAGTATAGTTTGACATATTAAACATACATGGATTATAACTTATTCTAATTAGGATCCCAGGCTTGTGGTTGTACATGATGTGGAGTTTCACTGGTGGTGTGTTCATATATGAACATAGGAAAGTTATGTCTGATTCATTCTACTGTGTTTTCTATTCCCATTCTCCTCCCTTCCTTTCATTCTCCTTTCCACATAATAAGGGTGGGGAAGGAAGAACAGAAACTCTGTAGTATTGTTAACAGATCTTGGACTATTAAGAATTCTAAAGCTAAGAATGCTTTAAGATAACCTTTTGAGACCTACAGAAGAACTCTTAGCTCTGCTGGAGCCTGCCTACCTAATGTACCCCACCAACACATTTGGTAAATGCATCTGTTTGATTTTTGACTTTCTTTTATTCATTGACTATAACAGTTCATGTAACATCTTCCACAGTGGAGCATGTTATTCAGGGTAATGTGAAAACATGTTCCTGGGCCTTTGTCACTCACATTTGACTCAGAATAAGCTATCTCATTTCCTCTGGGGTAAAAGCTATGTTTGCATGAAAAGTTGCATACTATTTTCATACAGAAGGCAATAGGGACCCAAATCCATCCACTGAACCAATGTAAAATACTACCATTCCTATCAAATTCACTAGGGGCCAACTGTACATAGTAACCAAAAAAGCTCAATTTACTCCTTAGTGATCTATGACCAAAAATTAATTTATTTCTTAGCAACATTCTGGCAGGAAAATCTAAAGGTAATCATACTTTCTGTACAGACAATCATGTATCTGAAATAGTTATAATTAATCAATTCATTTAAAATTGTTAAAACCAAGCAATAAATTAATTTTAGTCAATTTCTTCTGGAATCATTAAGTGATTTTCTTCTTTATTTCAATAAAAATTCAGAGAAAAACATGCATTATAATATTCATCTGGCACTGAAAACATCAGCTGATAATTTTCTAAAAGTTATTAATTTTCTCTTTTAAGTGTTTATGCTGTAATTCCCACACAATTGAAGTGCTGGCATTTATCTTAGCATGTTAAATGGAACAAAAATTTGCAATAGAAAACTGAAGCCTTGGTTCCATTATTGCTGATGAAAATGGATTAGCAATCCAAGAGTTTGTTCATTTAAAATACTGTTACCTTCTTCAAGTGAGACAGAATTTGATGTTAGCTTTTGCTGAAGCTGTCTGGACAGCAAGGAGGTGATTCAGGATACAATTACATTAAACATGAGAGTGGATTTTTCTTCTAGCAGCAATGTGGAAGGAATAGAGCACTATGAATCCAAGGGGAGATCTGACTGCTCAACTGATTTTCTCATATTTGCTTAGCCTGTGGTCATGTCTGTTGTGGTTTTTCATAAATTACCAGAGGGAAAAAATTACCTTTATAGATAGTGACTGTCTGGGGATATGAGGCTGAATCTGAAAGCAATTGCCCTGAACATTAAATATTTCCAGTCATTACAGTATATCAAAGCACATTAGTAAAAGGATTTCAGGTCTCCTGTGCATCTTTAAAGCATTCTCAATCATGATTGGAAAAATATCTAAACCATGTCGTTTTTAATTTTATTAAATATACCTGACTTAAATAAATACCAACTATTAGAATTATAAATGACATGATTATTGCTCCCCATTTCATTTTTAATAAGTTTATAAAAGGGTTTTTGAGTGAAGAGAAGCCAGGGTAAAATATGCTAACTATTCATACTAATCAACATTTTATTGTCCGAAAAAGATTTCTTCTATTTTGTGTCTGGAGTTCACTTTTTATACTTAAATATAGTAACTTCAAAAAGATTAATGCTAAATACAAAACATTCCTCATGGTAAGTGTTCTCTAAGACTAATATCTTGGTAAAATAAATTGTAAACTGTAATTACCATCACAAAAAGGGGCCATAAAGAGACTACTAAATACATATGTCTTAGTAAGAGGATAAAAATGCAAATCTACCCATGGTGAAGCACAGTTGAAACATGAAACATCTCCACATAGAAGATAACTAAAGGCATTTTAAAATTAACTGTTTCCAATTAAAATTATTTAAATCAAAATTCCTGTAATCACTAGTATTATAAGAATTGGATTTAATTTTGTTTTTACCAGATTCTCAGATTATGTTTTTTTAATTTTAAGAGAATTATTGGTGTGATTTGCCTATTTTTCTAAAAATCTATAGTAGTGGGAACACTTCAGCAATCATACGGTGATAAAAATAAATCCCTCAGTAACAACAAATTTAAAACAACAATTTTTCATCAATGTATTTAATGGTATGATTCTGAAATATCTAAATTCACAATTATTTATATATACCTCTATGAAAATTGTGCTTCTATAAACTGATTATTCTCTGAGAAGCTACAAAACATTTCTTTTTTTTCCTGATCTGATCAGAAAAGAATCAGAGGTAAATGTGTACATAAACTAAAAGACTTGCAGAGATAACCACTAATGGATTCTGTTAGTAATTCATTTTTAACTTTTTTTCTTGAAGAAAAAAATTAAATGATAACTTACTTTTTAAAAAGAAGTGTGGCTATAAACAAAACTATCTGTTCCACATTTTTATTTGTTCTGTCTTGCTATATTTTTTATATTCATTATTCACTATTGAAGGTACTTGAAAAATCATAAATATTTAGCGTAATTTATTTCTATGAATAATACTTAGGGTTGCCTGAGGTTTTCATTTAACTGACTGATCAGATATTTGGGGCCTTAAATTAATATAATTACAGTTTTTTTTACAAAATATTTTGTAAAGTTTTATTCATTTCATGCTTGTGGTAAGGCTGATGCCTTAATACCTGTGTCTTTCTGTGGGAGATGCTTGTCTATGTTTCAAAATATCCTTTAGTCTACTCTATTTTTCAATTGGCTATAATGGTTCACCATAGTATACTGTGGCTACAGGGAGCATGGATCCCCCAAGTCAGCACAAGAGCCTCAGGGTTGGGCCTCAAGAGACTGATTCACAGACCACACCAGAAAAAGGGACCAAAGGTTGTTTCAGAATAACCTGGACTTTAAAATTTTTGCTAAACTAAAGAACACTAATGAGAATTATATTTTAAAATTAAAGTGATATGATTTCTCGTTTAAATTTTACTAATAGGAATACTTAGGTTACTCATGTTATACCTCATAGTGACTTTAATTTTCAGGTCTTTTTAAAGATATATTTAAAGGATATATTTAAAAAATCACTCAGGGAATTATAAATAGAACAACACAGTATGAAAAAAGAAGCCTGTGACCTCTGCAATGAGCTAGACATCAGAACAGCAGGCCATACTGATTGCACCCGCAATCTTCTCAAGGTATGCACTAGAGGGCAAGGTGAATAACAACAATTATTATGTACAAGGCACTTTTCCCATTTAATCTTTATAACAGGGGACTGAAAATATTATTGCTGTTGTTTCAGTGTTGCCTCCAAAACTCATGTTGTAATTTGTCACTTGATAATATGGGGAGGTGTGACCTTTAAAAGATTGGATAAGATCATAAAGAGCTTCAACCTCCTGAATAGATTTTGTGGTTATCAGTCTGGGAAATGGGTTTGTTTTCCAGGGAGTAGCTTGGTTTTAAAGCAAGGTGTCCTCTTGCTATTCCCTCCTGCTGCCCACTCCCACATACTTTCACAGCCCTTCCATCTTGAACTTCAAAGTTTCCAAAAATTATGACATGGAAATTTTGGTTCTTTACCTTGTCTGTGTAATTCTTTTACAGATCAGCAGAAAACAGACAATTATCATCCCATTTAAAAGATGAGAAATTTGAGGCACCAAGAAGTTAGGTAACAACCCCATGTGATCCAGCCAGTATAGAGCAGTCAGGATTATGATCACAGTGAGTTTGGCTTTAGTCTGTGCTCTTAGCCACTACAAATGCTGACCCCTGGAAAAGCCAGTTATCCTTCATTCATTCATGTGTGATACAGTTCTAATTTCAGAAGCAGGCTGAGCTAGCATTTGCTTCTCTATTTTGAACTTAAACTCTAAAATAAATTAAAGCTTTTGCCATGAAGTCATGATTAGTAATTGGAAAAACAGCATCGTCAAAGCATCAAATTACAAGTATAAGATAATTAAAAAAACAAATTGTGGCTTATTTAACAATTTTATCTTAAGTCAAACAAGATGGTGACTCAAATGTAGCAAATTGCCATTTAATAATATCTCTAACTGTTTTCTACAATTTGAAAAATTTAAATTAAATTCATGCAACTGCCATTATGTAGATAAGTTTTTCAGGAAAATATGTGAAAAACATTAAAGTTTTGAAGAAAAAATGGAGGCTTCAGAAGGGAACAGTTTTATTAATTTTTAATTTTTAAAAATCTGAAGAATCATTCTGCATCTAACTCATTTTTTCTATGTTAACATCTCTGAGGAACGCAAGAGATGTGGCTATTGATGCAAAATAGATTCATAAAATTTGTTTGTTTGAACTCCACACACCCTTGCTTACCCTGTGCTTCAATCACCTTGTCTTCTTGAACTGTATGAAATATCTAATGCTTCTACTATATCCATTTAAGAATTGAGCCATTATTCAGCATGGATCTGTGTAAGAATTGTCTTTACCTTTGTTTGGTTCTTTTTGACCTCCATGTTCTAGTGCTCATATAGTCCCATTTTGAAAATATGCATTACATTGTTTTTCCTTTACTCTGTGATCATTTCTACAATGTATGGAATGAGCATTCATTTCATTCTAGACAACAGCACATGCACACAAAAATAATACTACAAAAATAGTATAAGTACATAAGCAGACTCAACCAAAACCTTTATAACAACTTGCCCATACCTCCCATGAGATGACTTCCCGAACTCCACTCACCTGACTAGCTGTACAATTGGATAGACAAGTCCTGTTATCAGCTGCAAGATAAAAGTTGGTGGGACATGCACAGGTGTGAGTCTTTCCAGGGGCTAGAAGGCACAAATGACTGCAGCCACCATTGTTTATCATGCAGAGATGTTTTGAGACTACAAATGAGAAAGAAACAGCAAAACAAAATAATCAAGACAAATCGTATAACATGAGATTAGAGATAAAACATTTAATCTTCACAACTTAAATTCAAATAAATCTTTGTAAGCAAGAACTCATCAATATTATAAATATAAGCTTGTTATAAATGCTACTCATTGTCCAACAATATTAATTTCATATTAAATATATATAAGGATGTTTTCTATAAAAATAAGCATATTAGTAGCAAAAAAATGTTCATTAAATAAATAGAGACCATTAGCACTGTGGATGAAGACATACATGTTTAGAAATACAAATGTAAAATAAAACAGTGAAATAATGCTCTATAACCAATAGTATAGGGACTTTGCTTTCTAGTCCAGATATGTGTTGTCAGTAAAATTATCAAAATTTTCCCACAAGATCTGATAGAATTTCTACTGGAAATACTCTTGAGTAAAATTGATTTGTCATTTTTAGAAGCTTAGAGTTCTTATAATTATACATATGTATATATATAATTATATATGTATGCATATATTACAATTATATATATATATATATGTCCTTCTATCCAACATACCAGATATTAAAAATCCCATAAATACATTGTAAACAAATTATTTAAAGTATGTAATTTTTACTTTTCTGATTATGTATTATAGCCATTTCAGCTTAATATGTTTTGAACAAATCAATAATTCTTTGTGCTATTATTGAGCTTCTAATCATATCCCTTAATAGCAGTACTTGACATCAGCTAAATTCATCATATAAAATAACACTAAAAAAATGTAATCTGGTCATCTTTCTCAAAACAAAATTATACTTAACCTTGAAAGAATAAAAAATGGAATGTTACTGAAAGATGTTGATGCATTTATGGAAATCATGGAAAGAATAATTACCATCGGGTTGTCTATAAGAATGATACACCTGGATATCTGTGATGGCATGCCATGAGTTAATCAGTGAGAGTCTGTCTGCTCCCGAGGTTTTATGGGCACGGCTGAGTGACTTGGTTTTCCCATCAGTCCAGTAGATGTAGTCTTCAAACAATGTTAGTGCAATCACCCCTGGAATATCTTGATTAGGGACTGTAATAGGAGATGGTAAGATTAATGTTCAGTCTTGGACGACTGCCAGTTAAAATATTCAATACTACATGGGCTGACAGATACAACTGCTACAGAACTTCTTGTGAATAATTGCTGTGACAACCTGTCAGGCCGGCAAGGTTCTTTATTACTGGTTAAGAGAATGCAAGAAAGGGCTCAGGAGTTCACTTTGCTCAGATTTAGCTTGGTTCAACCTCTGGGAAAAAAATAAATATGAACCTGCTCACCATTAGTGGAAGGCTGCTTCACCAGAAATAAATAACATCCAACATTTTAAATTCAAAATTGGGAGATTTTATATATACATATAAAATTTTATATATACACATAAAATATGTATATATATATATATATAATGCAATATATATATATATATATATATATATATATTCTTTATCCAGTTGTTCTTAAATAAAATCCTAAAATTTAAAGGTCATTGACCAATTCTCTTCCACATTTAAAATGATTAAATTAAATATCAGGGATGAAATGTGTCTGCTACCTGAAATTTACTACTATGAAACTACTATAAACAATTTTAGTCACTGAGGTTTTATGAGCATTTTTTTTTTACCTTGAAGGTGAGCTAAAGGTAGAAGGAAAGTGTGGCAGATAACAACATATTACACAGATTTAAGAATTGTAAAATGTTTAGTTGCAGGTTGAAATTTATAATTATGCCTTCATTATAGGCATGAACAGTGAATTGAGCATCACAAAAGTGATTTTTTTTCCTTCAAGAGATTCCAGGGTCCTACCAGGCAAATAATATGTTATAAACCCTGTTTGATGTTCTGGGGTTAAATGATTTTACACAGTTTTAGAATTTACTTCGTGCTTCCAGTTTCTCAAAACTAAGAAATAATAGAATTCAGAAGATAGAAAATCCCCAATATATAAAAACATGTAATACCTTTTTCTGTATAATTTTCAAATTTACTTTTTAATATTTCTAAGTTATTTTAGTGAAAGATAATCTATGACTCCAGTAATATGTACTTTTTCATTACTTAGATTTTGATGACTGAGAAGGTATGTTTAGATTTGACTGCTCAGTACCAATTGTATTTGCTGATTTTAGGGATTTACAGCCTTGTTTTTAAAACACTGAGGAAATTCATTTTAAATCTATTGATTTTGTTATGTTTATTATGTCAAATGTGATCAGATAATTTGCTATAATTCTGATAAAGTAGAAATAAATGTATTAAATTGTAAACCTTTAAATAGATGGTGAATTATTTTGACTGCTGTCAACAATATAGCATCTAGCCAGAAATCTACCCCAGACTACATTATATTAATATGGTGATACAAAACTTAAAATATTTAGATGTGCATACTTGATACATTTTGAATTTTGATGTAAACATCCAGATGTACACATTTACTCCTTTGCATACTCTTATTAACATGTAGCAAATACTAAAATGATAAGTGGAATTGAATAGAATGAAAGGAATAGTTTACATTATGAATCATATTTAAGCTGTTGATACAAACTATTTCCTCCCTCTCTGTTTTATTCTAGAAATAAAAATAAATGTCACAAAAAATTAACAATTGGGTGAATCATGGGGATGGGTGATCATTATGAGTTTTTAATCCTGGTATATATGTTGGAAAACTTGAAAAAAAAGTTTGTAAAAAAATTTGAGGTGCTCAAACATATTGAATTTGTATGTCTCTAGATGCAAAGGAAGTAATTTCATCATTAAATATGGGCACAAAAAATTAATCATTTCTTTGTAAACTTTCAGTCCTTGAGAGATTCAATTAATGTCTGTGAAAAAATGTAAAATTATTCTAAGAATTTTCCAATTAGCATTTCAAAAATAGCACAGTCTTTGTAACTATTCAGCAATAACTGTAACTGATATTTATTAAGCACATGCTTCAGAACTAGGCCAGTGCATTTCTAAGTGTTTGGAGGCACTTGTACCTTATAAAAATAATTATCAGGTGCAGCTATCAATAGTTTTGAGGTTGAGAAGTCTGCACTAGGATATTGACTTTATGTGCCTTAATTCATTTAGTATTTCCCAAAACTCTACTTACTGTTTGATAGTGCACTTCACTTTGCAGTTAAAAAACTAAGATTTAGAAAACTTAACTTGATAAAGGTGAGGTGAAAACATTAGTAAATGAAGGTAGTGGCATTTGAATCTAATACAGTTTCTCAGGCTGTTGAGTTTTAATCCCTCCACCATCCTAGCTTAAGAAACCCAACTAAGTAGACTACATAAAGTAATGGGGTAATTTCATAAGCAACCTATAAAAGACAGTTTATTTAGCGACTTCATGGCAACTGCATTGTTATATGTTTCTAGACATGGGACAATTTACGTACTTAAATATCCATCACCCATCAAAAACTTGTGTCATGAAAAAATGATGATAACTTTAAGGAAATCAGAAAAGTTAATTCTTACTTCGGAAGAATAGCACATAGCTGAATGTACCAAGTACTTATAAAAGTCAGGTTAAAGTGAGGAACATTAGTCCATTTGCCCAAAGTGACCATCTGTTTGTTTCAATTCCTTATTTGGTGTTGGCAGAGAAGAACAGGACTGATACTAGTAGCTTTGGAAGCCCATTCCAGGTCTGGTCATTTGGTAAATGTGCTTACTTCCCCAACAACATCAAACACAATCACCAGAGTATTTGTCCTAGAAAAAAAGTAAAAATACCATCGCGGACAAACCTAGACCCATACACTTGACACCCCCTGGCTCCATCTGTCTAGTCTTTTAAGAAACAGAGACAACCTCTTTTAATATCACAAGCAACACCAATGAAAATCAGGTAAAAAAAAAAGAAACCAAAACAAATGAAAATCTTCACACAATGCCCTTTTTAAGTATTCAGTTCATAACTTAGCAATATGCATTTCCTCCTTAGAAACTAAATCTCTTCAAGAAGAGATTTAATTGACTATCTGCTTAAGCTTCTATGAAAAAAAAAGTCATATATTAACTGTTCAGTGTAACGTATGTAATATATGACAGTGTAAGTATAAACAAATAAAAGTATTTTCCTTTTTTTATCTATCAGCATATGAAGAATTCAAACTATATTGTGATTCAATGAAAAAATATGTTCTGGGCTAAAATATCATATTTTCATACAATAAACTTCTCATTTTGAAGAAGAAAAAATAATTGTTTTTGGTTATCTATTTATTTTTACATTATGCACATGTATGTATACATATGATACCTGTTTTTATGTACTATGTATGCAGGTACTTATATGTAACAGATACGTCACACATAGAAACACACAAGAACAGCAATAGAGATGTATTATGACACAGTGAGACAGTAAGTGGAGATGACAAACATGCGGTGTGATGGTTCAAGAGGAATATTTCATAAACTAACACTGATATGTGGCTGATTTTAGGAAAATAAGTAGTCAATGTTTTCTCAAAATGATGATACTTATCTTTCCAAGAGAAAAATATTACAAGTTGTATTCCCATGTAAGACTCCATTTAGTTAATTAAAAGAAAAATGTGAAAAGTAAATTTGAGGAAACTTTCATTATAGGTAGCCTGTAGACATATGAAAAAATAAAATAGAACTGGTGTGTAGGCTGCAGTTTAACAGCTACTTATTATATATATAAAGCCTATTTAAATATGCTTACTGTGGTTAGGCCCCTGTTCCATGTAACAGCATTATTTATTGTACTGTTTCCAGCATTACACTCAAGCACTAGGTTCCTAATTTTTATTTCATAGAATGTATTTTTCATGAGAAGGGAGTTGATATTTGGCAAAATAATAATAATAATAATAATAATAATAATAGTAATAATAATAATTAAGGAAATACTCCCTTGTGGAGTTTCTCCCTTTTAGTCAGGTTGGCTGCCATCCTCTAAGGCTCATGGTCATTGTGACAGACATAAGAGGGGGCAATCCAGAGCATGCTCTTTGCTGAAGTGCTGCCTCATAGCCAGAGACAGCCTATCTGAATATGCCTCAAGAGTCGTTTCTTTGAATAGCATTTATCATGCCATTCTATTTTTACATTTTCACTAATAAAGAACAAAGTGCATAAGAATCAGAATTCTCATCTTTTGTTGAGTTGAAATTTCATTGTGTTATATGAGGGCATAACACTGGGATGCCAGCAGAACGGACATGAATTTGCACAGTAGATTAGTACTTAGATATTTAATTAGTGATGTCTATTTTTTTCTCCAATTTCTCTTCCAAGGTTTATGTTTAGGATCCAACTGCTATTTCAAAGTACTGATTTATGGCCACCAATTACTGGAATTTATTACTTAAAATGTCTATAAAGACTTTCTAATACTTTCAAATATAAAATATAAAAATTACAGAATACAAACACCATATTCTATAATTATTGTTAAATGGAATAAAGATAAAGAAATAACTAGAGTTTAGAAATGATTTGTTATGAATTGTTATATATTGTTTAGAAGGAAATACTTAAACAAATTTTGATATTTTAACGTCACACTGAACCTTGATATAAAATTGACAATGCAAGATTATTCTCTCAAGACTTTAAAATTAATAAGACCATCAATTTAAACATTAATTTTTTTTCCATTTTGTAAAATATATTTTATGACTCTTCCATTTTTTTATTCTTGATAACTTTACCCCAAATAAAAGTTCATATATTTTCATGCCTGAAATGATCAAAAACTATTTTGAACTTTTCTACTTTAATCAAGTATTCTATCACTGAGTTTGTCATTTCTTGCTTTTCTTTCTTTTTCTTTTCCTTTTTCTTTTCTTTTTGTTTATTTCTTTTTTGTACATGCCAGGCAAGGATTCTATTGCTGTCTTATATCCTCAGCCTTTTCCTCCTTGTTTTATAAAAGAGTTCACAGTTCCAGCAATAAACAGAAAACACATCTTCAAGTGAAAATTGAAGAATTTAAAATTGAAATTATTTACAGAGGTATGGTCACATCTAAGGGACCAATTACAGAATATTTTTCCTAGATCTCTTGCTAGAACCTGCTGAAAAATGTAACTGAGAGAAAAAAGTCACTCAACAAGAAGAATAGCCATTGGTGGATGAACTCAGTCACTGCAAAAATCACTGTGGCTGGACCTGGAGGGAAAGGGGATGGATAAACTTTGAAACTTTCCCTTTGTCCACCACCTAATATTCTGCCAATGCATCCCACACAATAAAGTCTACTTAAGGCCAAAACGAAAAAGAGCCTGGGGGATGTAAATCATAGTAACCAGCCTTCCAGCACCTGGAACAGGGCAAAGAGGCAAAGATGGGGAAACTAGATCCTCTGCAATTAAAATTCCTTATATATTTTATTTTGCATATTCCCCCAATGGATCAAAGCCATCATTGACACTCATTCCCTAGGCAATATGGTGCAAATGATTTAGCCAAACTAGAGCACCCACTGTCTTCAGAAAAGAAGATCAATATGCTCACTAGTCCTTTGTTCTGAGAGAACCCACCACTAACAATTTCCCCTGATACGCTTACAGAAGCATAAAAGCACACATAAGCAGGGAAGCTGGGCATGACTAAAGTAGCAAAACGCAAATACCAAAAAAGGAATACATGAAACAAAGAAAAGCAACCAGCAGTGAAGGAAACAAGGTGAGATTAAATGAAGACTACAAAACTGTATAGGCTAGGAGACTGTTAAAATTAGACTGTGGTAACAAAGTGTTTCATCATGCCAGAGAAAGTGGAAGACAGTGGTCAGTAGGTGGAAGACAGTGGGTGTGGGTGGATAATGGTCTTTCATTTACAAAAAATACAGAGGAGAGTGGGAGGGTGGGAAAATGGCCAGGGTATACCAATCTTCAGAGAATTACTACTGAGCCAGTATCTTTAGTTACAAACACCACAACAAAACAGTGTGCTTTATGTAATCTCAGAGCCAAGGACATCTGTTCTTTGTTAGTAATTATGTCCCCTTCTTCGGCTTTGCTTGCAGATATTTTTTATACCATTTTTTCCTCTGAACCATCAACAGCAAGCTACAAGATGTTGCATTTATTGTTATCCTCTATAGCCATTTTTCCTGCCTACTCTTTGATGCTATTGTGCTTAATGGTAATGAATAGCACTACAAATAGATTTTTCAGGTAAATGGATTCAAAATTCATTGTTTAAAATGAATAGCAGTATTAAGAAATGACAGGAATACTCATGATAGATAATATTTCCAAATATTGTGATAGACGATTGAAAAGATATTTTTCCAGTAAAAAAAAAAAAAAATATATCATGGCCCTTCAATGAAGTCTTGTTAGGGAAGAAAAGCAATGTTTTTTCATACAACATACATCATATGGCACAGCCGATCTAAGCTAATACCATCTATTATAAAGAGACTGCCTTTTCTATATTGATACTTGATCAAATGTTCAAACTAAAGTTATGTGTCTCTTCATAGTGTGGTAAGTTGTACTGGGACATTTGAATTTATAACTTTTTGAAATGTGTCACATTTATGAAGGTGATATTAAAAATAAATGCAGTATTTAAGCCAATATTAAAAGACCAAAGTAATTCATGCTCCATGGTTTATTTTTTATTTTTTAAATATTTTTTAAAATTTTTGATACACCTTTATTTTATTTATTTATACGTGATTCTGAGACTCGAACCCAGTGCCTCACACACGCCAGGCATTTGCACTACCACTGAGCCACAGTCCCAGACCCATCATGCTCCATGTTTTTGTGGCATTTCTTGCATCATTTTGTCCACCTTCTCACCTCAAATAATATATACTTTCTATGTCATCTAGAAATATTAGTTTTATTATAATTCAGTTCCCTCCTCCATCTCACCTATTTTTTAATTATCATAGTAGGAAGTCAGATATGGCTATTTCAATAATTAAACATCTAAAAGGAATATGCTGTTAATGAATGTGGACCTATGTGAAGTTATATGAAGTTTTTAGAGAAGACTGTGAAAATGAATTCTGAGAAGTAGATTTTTCCTGGAAATATCATCTATTAAAATGACATTGCTTTACATTCTTTGAAGTAAGCAAAGCAACACTGTTTCACACACTTGGCAAGGGAGATTTCTGTTATTGTGAAATTTGGGGGGCCTTTCTATTGCTGATAACAACCTTCACAGGCCCTTGGAAATGTGTTTTCTGAGCCTGGCTTTCAGTATATATCTTAAGTATAAGATTTATGATATTCTACACACATGTGCATTAAGAATATCTTTGTTAAGAGAATCCTAAAGAAAACTGAAGATGATAAAAAGCACTTTGTCATTGAACAGATATCAAGTGCAGGCATTTACATGAATGCAGTATCTGGACTTCTAACATTTCTGCAAATAAATATTCTTGTAGGATAAAAGCAGAGAGGAGTGTTAATACATTACAAGCAAATGAGTTCTAGGGAGTCTTAGCTATAAGTAGGGGTAAGTAATGGAATTGATAGGCTGTCCTTCTCTGCTCCACTTTCAACCTCAGAACATTCATATTAAGAAATGTATAAAAGCCCTATTTTGTGAATAAGAGCATTGGTCAATAGTGCTGCAAAGGAATTACCTAGATTAGGGAATAACTGGACCTGAGGTGAATCTACTGATCCCTAATCTACTCTTCCTGTGTGCATATTACAATACCTCATATTTGAGATAGATGAGGTTGTTAAAAGTTATTGAAAATTCAAACTAGGATAATGCTTTAAATGTACCCATATTAAAAAGTATATGAAACACATGTGACATTTATAAAGAAAATATAATCTATTTAAACACACATGAAATTTAATGTAGCATGTCCTATTCAAGGGACAAAACTGAAATTTATGATTCACACCGAAATTCTGAGACTTTTTAGAAATGGCAGTTAATTTCAATTTATTTTCCTGGTTTAGGAACACTTCTGTAGTAACTGAATTGTATTTTGCTTCCTTTCATTAATTTTTATTGTATTGTAAACAGTAGCACATCAACACCATTGGCATAAAATAGCCTGTGAATCTGGTGATTGTAATGGACTATGAATGATAGGGATATTTTTTCAAAAGTACTGAAATGCAAAATCTTACCAAGAATGAAACACTCTAGAATATTATAAAATAGTAGGGGGTTGCTCATTAGGTTTCTTCTCTTTCTTAGTGAGCTGCTTTGGTGGATATTTAAATTTTCTAAGGACTCCAATGCAACAGCTATTAAGTTTCAAGATATACAAATGAAAACATCCCCTTTTGTTTTTTTTTTCCCCTCCTTTTTTCAACATCAGAAGAGAACCTTTTAAATATATTTTATGCTATTTCACCAGTAGCATGCTGAGATCTAGATTCCTTTTCCAACATTAATAAGACTATCACTGCATGGGTTATGATTTGGACTTTTAAATCCAAACACATTACTACTCCCTCACAACACAAACTGGATTCCCAGAGTAATACACTTAACAATAGAGTTAGACTATAATACTGCCACTTTAATATTGAAACTCTTCAGGTATAGGGATATAAATGTAGTTGTTCTCTAAATGAAGAGTCCTAGTCAACATAATTACATGAAATTTTAAAGTTTGTCCAAAGTACAACAGACACTTCAGTGATAAGCTATAGTTTAGTGTCATACATTTATTCTTGAGAGAAATTAGCAGTCATGACTATAAATTTTTCCAGTATGTTGTATAAACTATGTAAACAACCAAGTTATTTAATATAAGGTTATTTAGTGAAAGGTACTGTGGAAAAAATTACTGTGGAACACATAAACTTAGAATCTCAAATTTTAAAATAACCTTTTCTTATCTTACACTTATGGTTTTACTTTTCAGAAAGTATTTTCAGACTTTTCTTTGTAAAGAGACTATCTGCTTAAGTTATCTTTAAGTTCAATGGTACAAAAAACAAAAACTAAGAATCACATATGATTTTTTTTTTACTTTGACATAATTAAATGAAATATTCGTCTAAATAGAATATTCTGGCATTTAATTTTATTTTAAATAAATGCCACCATTCTAAATTAAATGGAAAACAGAACTTCTAAGCTAAGATAAATATGCAGAATTATTGCTGAAAATTTTTTTTAGGAGATACTTGTAAGTTGTGTTATATAGACAGACAAACCATTTGGGGGAAAAAAAAAACTGTATATTTTGGAATACACAAAATCAATGACAAGAGATCTCAAATTACATAGATTCTGCAACATGAATTTCAAAATAAGAATTGAAAGTTTTTCTACATTAAGGAGATGTAGTTATTTGGAAATAGCAAATTGCAGTATCAAACTACTCCACTAAAGCCGGGTCTCAATTGTGGTACCCACCCCCACCCCCATTTATTAGAAACATGAATGCCCAATGTAATAGTTTTTAAGGTGGGTCTTTGGGAAGTGATCAAGTCATGAAGACTTCACCTTCATATATGGGATTATAAAAGAGACCCCAGAGACCAAGTGAGGATAAGCAAGCAGGTGCCCCCCGGGGAAGCAGTGAGAGTCCTCAGCAGCCACTGAATCTATCAACGCTTTGTTCCTGGATCTTTAGTATCCTGAACTGAGGCAATGATTTTTTTTATTGTTTATAAATTGCACAGGTGTTTTGTTATAGAAGCAAAATCAAACTAAGATGCAGGGAGTAGATTTTTAAGCAACTTTATCACTCTTTTCATTTCCCCCAGAGAAATGAAAAAAAATGGGCTTTGATAAGATATATTCTTTCTTTTATAATAATATCTTCTGGTTGCTGATTAGTATGCATTTGATTGTTCCTCATATATGATGAAATTTATGTTCACTATTAAAATTTGAAGGCATTCAAGTATTTGTCTAAGTGTGAACTCACATCCTAGCACTTTTTATTAGAGACTATACCCTATTGGGCATCAAATCTTCCCTTATCCGTTCAAAAACATGGAACATGAATCATGAATGGCATGCAGTCTTTGAAGTCAGATGAACAAGGGTTAAAATTCTGATTTACTTGATTACTAGTTTTATGGCTTTTGTTAAAATATTTAATTTCTTTGAAGCCATTTTCTTGATGCAAAATGGCTTTCATGGCAATTATTTCACAGAATTGGTAGATGGGATGATTTCAAAACCAAGCACTGCATTACACAAAGTCCCTTAGATATGGTATAATTCTAATAAAAATAATATGTTTATATGAGTAAGTTTCTTGCTCTTTCAACCCGAGCAGCAGACCAAGAGAATGACCATGAAAACCTAAATAAATAAACAGAATGTGCCAACCATCTAGTAAAATGTGATGCTCAGGTATATGTTTTTACCAAGTTCTGACATGCTATTGTACAGTGGTGTAATTACAGATAATTGTAATGAATTGCATATTTTAAAGAGCTGTAATAAAGGATTTTGAATTTTCATTATAAAGGAATGATGAATGTTTGAGAAGACAGTTTTCATTTAACCTGATTTAAAACATTACACAATGTATACACAAATGGAAATATCAAGTTATCCCATTAATATGCACAAATTCTATGTTTTTGTATATCAGTTAAAAATAAATTTAATTTAAAAAAAGAGAATTCTCATTAATTTTATAGGTTCACAAGGGTTAAAAGATGTTAATAACTGCAATGATACTACTCAGGGAGTACTGGGGCTTGAATTGGAAATTTGAGAGTTTCATCAAGGCTAAATTAAAAAGCACCTAATTATTGTAGATTCCCAAATTCTCTCAGGTTTAAATTGAAGACTAATCTGAGATTAAGACTTGGAAGTTTGTCAAAGATTCTGAAAGTGTTGTTTGACTCACTGAATTGGAGGTTTCATTTATAGTTCTGAAATTCTTTTTGATGTCATTTTCCCCAACATTCTTATTTCAATCGATTAGGAAACTGAAGCTTGTGGAAATTACTTACACTGTTCAGGTTACATAAGCTAGGTAGCAGTTGATCCCATCCCAAACACACTCTCATTTTAGGTTTCCCAAACTTTAAAATCCCTAAAAGGTTTGTTTTCTCTACTTCTAGGAACTTTCACCTAAAGATCTGTACTTCTGCAAAGTTTTATTTCTTCTTATTTAGAACAAAAGCCTAAAATTCCCTGAGGAATTATCTGTGGATGTGGGCATTAAAGAATCAGACCCAAAGATATAGACCTACAAAATAGTATTTTCCACATATTTAGAATCATATTAAGAACTATTTTAGTGTATATATACACACTAGAATATATATATACATATATATAAATATGTATACACACACATATATACTTAAAATCTGGAGAGAAGCTTCAAATTGCAAGTTTCTCAACATAACTATTTTATATTTCAAGAAAAGGAGAAGGACAGAGTTTTACTTCTCTGCATTCTTTCTTCTACATAAATTATTAGGTGTTCTGAAATATGTTTTAAGAAAAGCTACAATAGAGCATGCTTAACCACGTCTTTAGAATGGCTTTCTTCTTGACCCTGCTATCAAAATTAATACACATCTTGGACTGGGGATGCAACTCAGTGGTAGAGAGGTTGCCTAGCATGCCTGAGGACCTGGGTTCAATTTCCTCTGCCAAAAAACAAACAAACAAACAAACAAACAAACAAAAACAGAGAAGTCTCTCAGCAAAAGAGTTTTAAGATTCAATAAGAACATCTAAGTTGGGCTCACATTAGTACATATAATTCTTTAAAAATATATGAATATATATAAAACTAATAGTTATAAAAATGACAATTCTTTTCCCTATAAGTGAATAATACTGTAAATCATTCACATATTGTTTACAAATCCACTCCCAATAGATCTACTCTTTTAACCTTACAGATCTTTCCAATTTTTTCTGCTAAATGACTATTGAATCTAACACTGTATCCCTAGTTCCACAGCTATAATGACTTCAAGCACTTTTTCCTAAAATATTTTAACAGTCTCTAAATTGGTTGCCCTTCCAGGGTCTTTCATTTTCCATGCTGTTGTCAAATCTAATAACAGCACTCTATCAGCTAAACACCATCAATGGCTCCCTATGACCCAAAGGATAAATTCCAAATTACATAGCACACAAAGCTTGTCACAATTTGGCCCCAATTTGCTCTTGTTCATCTAGTGTCATTATCTCCCTCTTATATGACTTCCAGTCATAGCCAAATTTTGTAAACTCCATGCTGTTTTAAGACCCTATTACATTTTTGCACATGCCATTCCCTCTGTGTGAAGAATCCCTCCTTCTTTTTCCTATATGGGGACTTTAACTAAACCTCTCAGACTGCTCACTTTCAAAAGGCGTTCCCTACTCCTGTCTGCATTTCACAATGTTTTACATGTATTTCTACCCAAAATCTAATTTATGTCATTACATGAATATCACTTTTTCCCCCAATTGAACTTTGTTTTGAAGACAGGAATTTATTTGTCTTTCAAACTCCAAGGCATAGTATAACACATGAAACAGAAAGACAGGTGAGTAAATGTTGAATGAATGAATGAAGAATGAATGAATGAAGGGGCAAAGCAACAGAAAAAAAAATCAGAAAAAAGTTTAAAAATGAGCCAATGAGCATGTAATTTAAAAGAAGCTACCTGATGTAATAGTCCATTAGCATATATAATACTGCATTGTATTATCATAATATTGCTATTATATCACATTACTTTATATTGTAGTGAAAACCAGTGGAATAGGGATTAGGTAGAGAGTAATGTGACTAAGAGTCTGTCTTCATGCTCCTCAACTAGCAACATGCAAAACTAATGTATGTGGGACTTTTTCTTTTCTCTTTTGGCTTAATTTTGCAACGCTGTATTTGGACTTGATAGGAAGATGAGTTGGAGTAGAGGATATAGCAGTAGAAGAGGAACAGAAATTCACAAGCAAACTGCAAGATATTATCTGCCTTGCATATAATATAATATTTTAAGGCATAGAACTTAGAAATTTTAGAGATTCTTGTTTTGGGCAAATGATAATAAATGATGAAAAATAATATTTCATTTACTGAATGGAATTACTATATGGTTTAAATAAGAATGTATTTGATAATAAAGCCTTTTAAAATCATAAAATCTTATTCAAGGGTTAACTTTTCTCCATTATTAAAATTTGGCTTATGAAAAAGACTCATTATTCTGAAATTTCTCACTCTTTAAATTCTCAAATTATTTTCATGAGTAATGTCTACATTCTTCTGGTGAACTTGGGTTGCAATGCTAACAAAAATAAAATAGGTGAGAACAATAATACTGGTCTCATTAAGAGCAAAAAGAGGTCAGTGACCAAAGTAACACAAACGTTATTGTTATAAAATCTAATTTTTCACCTAGAAATATGCACAACATCCTCTTTTGTTTATGTGACAAATGCAAAGAGTAGAATAATCCAATTCCTTTTTGCAAATATGGCAAATGAAGGTCTCTTTTTTTCATTGGCTGTGAAGTTGGCATAATTCAGGGTAGCTACAATTAGCACCTCATTAGTAACTACCAGCTAATTATTGGCCTGTACTCAGGTATTGTCAGATGCCTGACAAGGAACTTAATGAATTTTTCATTAGTCTTTCTGTGAGAAGCATCAGAAGAAAATATTTCTGAAGGAAAAAATTATTTTACTTTCCTTTTCTCCCCATTTGAGTCTCAAGGATTTTCTAAATCAAATTTTAAAAAAAATAATAACATCCAGCTGGATTATTTTTCAGCCAAATACTTTGTTCCTTAATACGTTTAGTACCATTTCTGATATACAAGTTCTTCTACCTGAAGACATTACCAGTACCATCACTGAAGGATACTTTGTTCATATACATTTAATTTTGTATTTTTTTCAAAGAGTTAGTTGCCTATATATTGTATATACTTTTAAAACAATAACCATAGGGTGCACAATAGTTTGTAATAAACCTAGCTGGTTCTTTTTTTTTTTGGTATCGGGAATTGAACTCAGGGGCACTAGACCACTGGGCCACATCCCCAGCCCTGTTTTGTTTTTATTTAGAGACAGGGTCTCACTGAGTTGCTTGAACTCACAATTCCCCTGCCTCATTTTTAAGGCAGCTTTTGACACACAAACATAAAAGGCTCAACTAAAATATATACAAGTATTTTATACCGTGGTATATTTTTAAATATTTACTTATAAAACAAAAATTTATGTAAATTTTGTTGTATAGTGGAATTTTAGCTCAAATTAATACATTTGCAACAACCTTGTGCTTTTAATTAATGCTAAAATTGGGCATGTTTGTGGTTATACAGCTAATTGCCACAAAAAAAATTCAATTATATCTTCTGGGAATGATGCAGAACATTTCCTTTGATTTCTTTGGATGAGATTTAACTTCTGAAATCAAAGTGTGATTTTGATTTTTCAATATTACTTTAATTAAAATCCTAAAGTAATCTCGAATTCTTCACTCAAATTGCATTTTATGAATATTTTATCTCTATAATTGGAATGTCAACACTTAAATAAATGATTCATCCAAATATACTCATCATACCTCAATGCTTCTATCCTTAAGAAAGCATCTCTAAAAACTTTGTTGGCATTTTTATTTAAAAGGATGTATTTGACTAAATATCAACTGAGAGAAATTAAGGCAAAATTCAAAGTGGTGTGACTTCAGTACCTTTTACATTTCTTGGTTTGTTTGCTTTTTCCTTTTGAAACTCAAGGTCTTCATACTTCTCAGGACTCCAGATTGGCATGTTTACATGGTCTCATCTGACTTTAGACAAAATACTTTCCTTCTTTCCTAAGCCCTCCTCTAGGAGTTCTGTGATAATCTTAATACCAGAGAAGAAATCAATCTGTTGGGCTAGGTCATTCTAACAAGTTGGGAATTCTCTGTGCAAGTTACATTTTATGAAATGCTTAGAAATGAAAACACTTGATAATAAAGGAGAAGTTACTTTACCAAAAATAATAAAAAAATCACTTTACTTTTTTATTCAGTAAAAATCTAAGCTTAAAAAGCTCGTGCATTTAAAATATTTTGAGGGTAATTTGGATCATTTGTAGTTTCCACTAAAAACATATTTATCTATACTTCACTTATTGTCTAATATATCTTTACCACTATGCTTTTTAATTTCTTCATCCTTAGATACCTCTTTCATTAAGAAACCTTCTCTCCTTATCTTAAATCTAGTGTTATATTCCTCTAATTCTTCACTAGTTTATTTGACATGTAGAATATTTTTTAATCTACTAGAAGTTATACAAAGTAGAAAAGTATCTGAAGAATTTCATATTAATTCATGTTTATATTATTTTTGGAATATTACTGAATTGAAAACTGTTTCTCATGTTAGTTTCTGTTGTTGCTACTGATTAGATAGCAGTAAATGTAATCTTGTACATAGTTTGATAACTTAAACAATGTTACTTTACTGATTATAAAAATTGTATTTACTCAGTTTTTAAAAGGAAAACTGATATTCTATCAGATTGCAATAATAACTTCATATTATAAGTAAATATTCTTTTATTCTAATTCAGTTAGAATACTTGAATATGTTAATTTATAAAATTAGCACCAATTTACTACAAATTTAGAAAAATACAATTTGAAAAAGCATAAAGTATCAAAATTATTTATATATAAATTATATAACATCTGAATAAATATATATATATAATTTTAATTTATTTATGCTTTCATAAACAAGTATAGTAATGAAACCTTAAATTAAGAAATGTGTTTGATGGGAGAAAGCATATAAAAGAAATACATATTTCTGAAGAAATATTTTATGCACTGGTAAAATAATGACTCATGTATACTGCCAACCTTTGTGTCTATGAGATCCATCCATGTTGCTAAATTCAATGTGGTTTTCATCAGCCCAGTAGAGTCTTTGGTTGACATAATCTATCGTTAGTGCCATAGGTCTAGCAATCTTCGTTTCTATGACAACACTTTGATTTGTCCCATCCATTCCGACACGGCCAATGTGAGGATACTCACAGCAGTCAATCCAATACAAATACCTAGGAAAAAAAATCAATAGCCATTTTGTTTACAGCATTCTGGAAGTAAAACATCACATGACATTTCACTTTTTTTTTCTCAGTTATTCCTAAATTAATTCTTGGTATCTCTCTGAACTATAGCTCTCAGAGAAATCCTTCAATGTAAAATTTTCTTGTGATTTTTTTAAATTAATCACATAGTATGGTTTAAAATATTCACTCAATATACATCTAGAGTATTTTTAATCTACTAGAAGTTATACAAAGTAGAAAAGTATCTGAAGAATTTCATATTAATTCATGCTTATATTATTTTTACACATTTCCTTTAATATACAACATCATATATATAGAATGAGATATTTTACAAGGGTTGATAAATTATAGAAGTCCCAAAGTAACAAATGTACATTTTTAAAAGACATCTACAATGTTGGAGAAATGTTTATCTATATCTATGCTTACTTCTATGTTTGTATGTATGCATATATCTATTTACCAATCTGTTACTTTGGTTTCTTATCTATGAAAAATTAAAAAAATATATAACTATATATTCCATTTATTTGAATATGCATTGTCAATGTGGTGGTCACTAGCCAATGACTATTAAAGTTTAAACTGTACTTAATCAAATAAACTGTATTGTATCAAATAATATTTAAGGAACTGGATTCTTCCTCATGCTAGCCATATATTATATGTCCAATGACCATGTGTATATAGTGGGTATTATATATAACAGCAAAGATAAAGAGCATGCCTGTCACCACAGAAAGTTCTAGAGGAGAGTACTGTTTTAAATTATGCTATTACAAGCTCCACAGTAGGGCATTCCATACATGACAGGGAAAATAAAGTAAAAGTAATATTAATACTATTGATACTAATTAGGATAAGTTAAATATAAATATTGCATTACATAAAATACAAATAGCAAATAACTGACATATAACTTAGAAATTGCATTGTTTTTTCAGCTTTTCCCTCAAGGTAAGTAAAGTCACTTTATTTGATCATATGGAATACATTTCCTTATCTATATAATTGAAGATTTGAATTAGAAGTTTTTTTATGTCTTTCTCATATTCAAACTTGAAATTCAATTCTATTAACCCAGTAAGGTTTTTCTAGGTTTCATCTTTTTTTTTATGCTAAGTCTAATCCTTGGCAATTAATTCTTGAGATTTAAAAATGTGGTGAGATATTTAGTTGAAATTTGAAACGTCCTTTAAATGGTTTTTCTCATAATTTTTGACAAAGATAGATATGTTTTGATATTTTACTTCACACTTCAAAAGAAATAATGGTTTTCTGGAAAATCCACTTATTAAATAGCAGGCTGATGAAAATAATCATTATAAATAACTTGAGAATTTTTTTGTTGATCACCGTTGTTGGGGTATATATAAAGGCATGGGTTACATGGACAATAAAATAATTATTTGGTAGCAAAAATATAATTGATATACTAATGAAGTATGGTTTATAAAAGTGGAAATATATCTCTTGTAAGGACTAAACTAAAGGTGGAAACTTGTGAGCAGAGGTTCAGAGCAAGCTCTGAGAATGAAAACTTAAACCTGATCCAGGAAATCTCAAGTCAGATTCTCTTGGGTCATCACTGGAATTGTTACCAATGTTTCCAAATACCTGTCAACATCAATTCTGAATATATTTTGAAAATTCCAAATAATCAAATAATAATAGATGTCAAGACCCTTCAAACAGGATGTTCTATTTTTTTGAATCTTTTATTATTATTAGCATTTTTCTTAAGGACAGCATATGTCAGTGAAATATATCTTCCAGAAAAAACACACTCATTCTTTTCTACAATGAATTTATGGAGGAGCCCCTTTCCTTCTAAAGGAGAGATAATGTCAGTTATTAAAATAAGAAACTCGATCAGAAAAAAAAAGTCAGATGAAAAGTAATTTATCTTATTGAAACAAATCAGGATATGCCTACTTGCCTTACTGACCCTGAATCTTGGGCATACTGATATATTAATTGTTTTTCCCACTAAATGTGATATGCTTACATCAGATTCTCTCTCACATGTAAGATACAGTTAGACTTATTTATCCTTTCACACATAATTTTTTAACAAATGGGCATAAGTGAATGAAATGTAAATATTTGCATGTAACATTAAAAATTCCAAATTGTTTTAATTGGGAGATACTTTTCCTATTTCTATCCAGCTAAGCTCTCTATAGATTTCTTTCCCCTACAATTAAAATATCTCAGAGATGAAAAGAGAGATTTCTATATTAGATAATTTCAACAAAAATGTTGGAAATTGTTGGATGTGAATAATAATCCTTTTGAGTCTATTTGGTAAATTGTGAGTTTCTAATATTCTAATTTCCACAGAAGTTCAATTCTAAATTTTAATCTGCATTCTGAACCTTAACTGGTTAGTATGATTATTATCAGTGAAGATAATAAAAATAGCAAAAGTATGTGTCATAGAGTCCCACCTCTGATACATCACTTTCAAGTCTGGTAAGAGGCCCACAGCTGCAGTCCTCTCCCTGATATTTGAACCCATCATTATTTATATAGCCCAAATATCCTACAACTTACTATCAAAATGTGATAAATACAGCTCTAGCCAAAATTTTTTAATTACAATCTCACATTTTAATTTCTGTGCTTTCATATCCTTTGCCTGGCCCTTGACTCTTCAGTTATAAATATATCTTCATGAAGATGTAATTCACATTGCCCCCTCTGCTTTCCACAAATTATTCCTTGATTAGTGTTAGTTCACATTTTCAAGGTAGGTTAAAAGATCAATTATATTTGAGAGTGTTTTGTAAAACAAGGCATATGTCATCTTTTTTCATTGTAGAACTCCTCAGAAACCTATGCTAATGGCATTATGATTCTCTTAGGAGGTGCTGCAGGATCTCTTGTTAATCAGATAGTTTGGAGTCATACATCTATTTTTTTAGAAATGTCATAGAATTACTGTACTGGGGAATTGTGCTTTAGTCACTCCTGGTCTACAGAATCTCCTTTCTTTATTACAAGTGTCATTGAACCACACATGATGATGTAAGTTCTCTTGCTTCATAATCAGAGAACCATATCCTAAGAGTCAATGGTGGAACAATTCTGATAAATTCCAAAGCCATGCTTAATTAAGCAGATAGAGAAATTTGTTTTGAAATGATTCACAGAGACCATTTTATGTAGCAGATATCTCTAAGTACTAGGGACATAGAGGTAAACACTATTGCCTTGAGAGATCTCTCTGTGGATTCAATAGAGGTAAATATTTTTTTTAAAGTATGAAAATTAAATAAAAATTAAAACGTTATGAAGACAGAGCTATTTTACTACAGAACTACAAAAGACCGAAGTAAATTTTACCTAGAAGGAGGAAGGCATTTCAAAGATAGCTTGTGCTCACTATCAGCCCCTTGAATGCAAATCTTATTTTTTAAACTGGCTTAGAAATTCCTTAAAAGTAATGATATACCCCTGTTATATTTTAGAAAAACATAAAATTTAGCATTTTAATTTTGGCTTTGTATGGGGTTCCTGCCTGTAATCCCAGCAGCACTATAGGCTAGGGCAGGAAGATCACAAGTTTGAGGCCAGCCTCAGCAACTTAGTGAGGCCCTGAGCAACTTAGCCATATCCTGGCTCAAAATAAAGAATAGCTGCGGGTGTGGATCAGTGGCTAAGCACCCCTGGGTTCAATCTCTGGTACAAAAAAAAATTTAATTTTGCAACAGATACTAAAAATCACGTATGTCATTTAAGGCCTTCACTGATAAATGTACTGATCAAGTAAGACCCTAGGAGGTTATATGCTTTATTGATTATGATATTATGATATCAGTATAACTGGAATAAGGATTCATGTCTCTAGTAAGTTACTTACTTTCAGACTAAGGTCTTTTCTAATAAACATTATGTAAAGCCATCAGTCATCAAATTCTAGATACAGATTACCCGAATTCAAATCCCAGGTCCTCTTTTAAATAGCTTTGTAAGCCTGGAAGCTTTAGTTCTTCCCCCTGATCTTGGATTTACTCAAATGCTGGAAAGAGTCAATAATAGTATTTTAATAGGGTCATTGTGAGGATTAAGTGAGAAGATGTATAAAAGAAACTTAGAATTTTGCTAAGCAAACATCTAGCAAATATTAGCTATTATTGTTTAAACTACTTTGGATATAAATATGTGCATTGATTTATTTTTTGGTTTAATATTAAGTTGCCTGTTTTATTTTTGTTTGTTTTTTGTTTTTTGGTTTAATACCAAGTTGTCTGTTGCCTCCGGATTGCATGTATCACGATATACAAATACATTATCACATGATATAGATGGATTTTATATATGTTATTAATTATGTATTTGCCAGCACAAGTACTCAACAATCAGAAGAATATTATGTAAATATTCCACTGCATGGAAATAAAGCATAATTGAACTGAATAAAGTATGAATTTTCATAAGAATTTATTATCTATTTCGATAAGTTAGCTAACTTCTGATAGTGAAATTACACTTCTTTTCAAAAAAGTCTTATTGACTGTTTTTTGTTTTCCAAATATGTGAATAAGTCTACACTAAACAAAATGGTAATTTTACTGTGTGAAATACAACTCCTAAATAACTACCTTTGTGAAAAAATTGTTGTAAATAATTAAAGAAAAAAATAAGACTTCAGTGAAAATGTTGAAAGAAGAGCTCAAATTATATCTAGATAATATGCAATATTTACCCAAGACCATGTAAGAAAAATCTCAGCTCCAAATAGTACCTATTGTGTAAGTTATAACCAAGTATAAATATATAAAAGAATGTCTGCTCGTAACCATAACAACAGGCTTCTGGATTCTGAAGTTGTCTTTTATAGTTGAACATAATACATTATTTTTCTTTAAAATGAATTAAATAGAAGTCTTCTCATAGCTTTTATTTTTTCTAAAATCAGGCAATAAATTTAGAGAAGCTTCTTCCACTTGCAATTATTTCTAATCTGACTTATAAAATTGATCATTTATATTCATTTCCTGAGAATTTTTACCCAAAATTAGAAATACTGAAATCATCTGTGTATAAAAATTTAAAAATTGGTGGGAAATATTTTTTCTTTTGTGACTGTAATGTTTAATGAAACATTTCTGTGCTTCCCTGCAAAAAAATAATAAACTGAATTTTTATCCTGGTATGCTTTTCATTCCCTCACAATGAAACTTCCCTCATGACTTCTCTTTGAAACATGCAGGTTATTTACATATCAATGCACCAGTTTGTGCATAGGAGCAGGTGCAGTGTCCCTGTAGCTATAACCCCATTCTCTATAACTCCAGTTACTCATTTATTATTTTCCTCAACAGTGAAATTAACAGTCTTTGGGGTAGGTACAAATAATGATTAAGATATGGTTTCTGTGTTAAACTACTCATTTTCTAGATGGAGAGATAAGACATTTACACTAAAAATAGTCCTATAATGTTAAATGTTCAATATGTGGTGGCCACTTAGTCACATTTCAGGAGTGTTTCTGCTGGTGAGAAAATTATATTTCTGCTGATGTTGGAAAAATGGTATTCTACCTGGAGAAATAATAAGAACTAGTATAAACTAAGATATAGAAGCATAAAATAAGCTTTTCCAAATGTATTTGATTTTTACCTATATTGACAACGATGTATATAGATACCAAGTATTTAAAGTGTCTTTTACATTATTTTTTTGTCCTTCACAGTTTTGTTAAAATTTAAATTAGGACCTACAATTATTTTCTGTGGATTTGCTGATAGGTTTTTAGGAAAAGAAATTCGTGAAAAATCTTTTAAAATAAGACCCAAGGCTACAGTTATAGCTCAGTGGTAAAGCTCTGCATAGCATATCCCATCCCAGCACAGCAACAAAAATAAATATATAAATGAATGAATAAATAAAGAGTATATATATTTTAAAAATCCATGCGTATAATGATTTAGGCAGTTTTCTGCATTTCTAAAAGCTCATATCATCTATATTCAGTTTTTTATCACTTATTAAATAACTATAGTTAAAAGGGGAAAAAAATGAGAGACTTGTGGTTCTTTCTCTTTTTTTCTTGTTTAGGGAGCTTTTGCAAAACATGTTCATGGTCCAAGATCATTTTGTTATTGGGAAACTCTGAAGAGGTACAGTAAGAAGAAATACACAATCAATGACTGAAAACTGAGTTGAACCCACAGCTTAGTAGCTTTTAAATCAAATGATTCTAAGACAATTAGCCAGTTGAAAGTTATTAAACATGCTATAAGAAAAGTAATAAAAACAATTCTGTCTTTCTAGAGAGTCTGCATAAATAGTACTTGCATCTAAGGTAATAAAAATTTCTTAACTTATGAAATACTAAAGAAATTATATTTATCTTCATTTTCATTGTCTTTATATGAGAACTTTCAATCCCAATAGGTTTATAAAATGGTCATTTTCCTTTCTAGTATCTGTCCTTTTAAATGTATTCCCCATATTATGGAAAATCACTCCTCTATTCACCAACCTGCCCAAGCCAGGCATCTTGAAAATTTCATTTGTTGTCATTCTGTTATGTTGTTTTGGGTTGTGACTTATTCTTGATTCTGTTTTACTCTGTAAAGTGAACCAGTTCCACACCGCTATAGTTGTGGAATATGTTCCAATCCTATGAGCTTCTTGCTATTGATTGGATATGACATGCTCTTTTCTGTGTCTGTGCATTCCTACAAGGCCTGTTCTTTCTGCCAGAAACATCTTCTGCTCTGAAGTGAACCAGATAACTTTGCTACTTATTACTCTATAGTTTTTTCTGAACCTAGGGAAGACTGACATATTTTCTAGTTACTCTACCTTATATATTACTACATTACATTGTAATTATTTTCTCACCTGACCATTTACTGAATGTGAAATTTTTAGAGACAAACACTGAGCCTTTTGTTTTTATACTCACACCTGCATAGAACAGTGCCAGATACACACTAAATTCAGAAGAGATATGAGTTGAATGAATGAATAAGTACATTAGTATATTTTCTGTTAACTAGGACTATCACACATTCACTTTAATATAAATTCTAAGGGATAGAGAGTATATCCTGAAAGATAATTCATACTAGTCTTTTGTTATGATAACAGCTTAATAATTAGAAAAGATAAAATTATGTTCAGGATAGTTATATCATTATATTTTCATTCTATTTTAAAATGCTTATACATATTTTTCATAAATGATAATTTTACAAATATTTAATGTAAATTATTTAATTACCTTGAAATTATTGTAAATTTAAAAATTCACTAAAAATTCGACTAGATAACAGGATGATTAGGATAAATTCGTGAAAAAAATTAAGATTACAACTGAGTTGATATGTAACAACCAGGAAGATGATCCATCTGTCTACCTGTAACTTCTTACTGCTTTTACTAACTATTATATGCAAAATGATTTTTTTTTTTTTTTTTTTTTTTTTGGTACCAGGGATTGAACTCAGGGGCACTCGACCACTGGGCCACATCCCTAGCCCTTTTTTGTATTTTATTTAGAGACAGGGTCTCACTGAGTTGCTAAGTGCCTCGCCATTGCTGAGGCTGGCTTTGAACTCAGGATCCTCCTGCCTCAGCCTCCCAAAGTGCTGGGATTACAGGCGTGCGCCACCGCGCCCGGCTCTCCAAAATGATTTTTATAATTGGCATATAATTAATAAAATATAGAAAGGAACCTCAAGATACCTCCTAACAGCTTAGCAAATCCTTGTCTTATTCCTGATACCAAATATTAGGACAGGAAACATAGGCTCAAGGAAACAGGGGTCAGTAATATTGGCATATTCAAACCGTATGCAAATAACATATGAAATGTTTTTATAAAGTAATCTTACAATTTAAGCTGTCACTTCAAAGAAGGATTGTACAATTTTTTTTTGCAGTGGAGGCATTTTTAGCCTCATGTTCATCTTATAAGAGCTAAAATCCAGGTTGCTTTTTACTTCACTTTTGGGAACTAGAAAAACAGCATGAACAAAAGTGTGCCACTAAATTATGGCTTTTAAAAAAAGGTGGCTTTAATTGTCTTGTAAAAAAACCAAATTTTTATCTATTGCTTTGCTTATAATATGGCAAATACATATTATAATCCAAATATTATCCAAAAATGAAATCAAGGGACTTTTTCATAACATCTGCAATGATTGAGTACTTTGCTGTTTTAATTGACACTTTTAATGAATGAGTTTAAGTTGATAACTTAAGGCTGCTTTCAGTTTATGGAGTAATAACTGTAACCTGGAAGAAATGAAATACGAAACTACATTCAGCTGCATTCACTAGGCTAGGATACAGTTTTGGGTTCATAAACAGGAAATTCTATAAGACAACTATTATGTAACAGGCAATGTTTCTTTCAATAGAAAGCCAAGCATCTGATATGGTATGAAATGAGAAGCTATGCCAGTTATATTGATTTTGGACCAAGAGAATAAGGGTTCAAACACTCAAAATAGATTCTGGCAAAATAGTAATAGAATTAAAATATTAATATGCTTATGAATGGATACAGATGATAGCCAAATTTAATAAATTTACCTATTATTTTCTGAAACGTTGATAGAGGCAGATTTTCATGTCTCTGTTTCAGAGACATGCTATTTTAATAAGTGATACACTTTTGAAATTTCTGTTTTATGGCAAAGAAAATATTTAAAAAGACAACAAAATAATCAAATTGTATATATATATATATATGTATATGTACATATATGTATGCATATATATACATGGAAATGTGCCCATTACCTTGGATACTCAAATGCATTCACAGCATAACTCTTCTTTTTACGGGTATTGTTTTTAATCAAATTAATGTTTTAAATTGGGCTATACAATGTACTATTGCCAATTATAAACACGAGGAACCAAAACCTAGAGACACCATATAATAACAGGAAGTAAAATCTAATTGCTACAAACAGCATGATAAATGGCAATTAATTGATATAACATAGTTTGTGAAATAAATTTTGACAGTAAAACATTAATAACATTAACATTTTCATAATACTTCCTACTAAGAATGTATCCTATTTTAAAACATCAAACTTTCTCTAAATCTGTTATTTTAACAAATGTGTTGGGTAGGTTGAACTTCTACAAAGATCATTTTGGAGTATGTAATCACTCTAAATTATAGTACAAAAAATGAAAAGGTATGCATTCTCTTCCTACAAACACAACATAATTGAATATGACATATAATGGTCATAATCTATAGAACTTTAGAAATCATACACCAGACAGCTTTGACACCTTAATGTGCATTCATCCCTCATATGAAATTTCCAGGTTGCTGTCCTTGAACCTTGCAATGACTTTTCATCATCCTCACACTAAAATGCAAATGTACACAGCTCCACATGTACCTTTCCCATTATTCTCACGTTCTTTTCCTCTTGAATGCATTTGATGATTCATTTTGTCATTTATTATCCATGAATACTGCTTATATCTCCTGCTATAAATCAGTGCAGGAATCACATTGTTAATATTTGTGATCACCACAAACACTGCAAAATTTGATTCAAAAGTTTTTCACTTGTCTTTTTTTCAAGATTTATATTAACTAAAATTGATGAAATATGTATATTTTATTCTTTTCCACACCAAAGGTATTGATAAGTTAGAAAAAAAATAGCTACAAACCCAGCTCGAGGATCTAAAGACAGGTCCCTGGGAAACTTTAGCCTTTTGCTAACGAGTATAGTAGGGTACAAGCCATTGAGTTTGGATACTTCGATCATCCTTTTTTCTGTGTCAGACCAATAGAGGTTCTTTCCAATCCAATCGACAGCAAGTGCATTGGGGACAGCTGTATTATGCACTACCTAATAAAATAAAAATTTGAAAACTTAACTGCATAAATGCCTAGAATGAAAACTGAGATATTGCTTCATGATTTTTACCGAGATACAGAAATCTATTTAAACATGAGAAATGGAATATAGATAAGAAGGAAACAATTGGCCACAGTAAAAATACCTATTTGTTTGAGAGAAATTACTTAATATCTAATCAGCCCTCTGAAATTATAAACAGTCTTAAGAAAAAAAAATGAAAATAAAAATGTATTGACACATGTACAGTTGGTTTTCACATTTTCATTGGAGCTTATGTATACATTCTCTAAAAATATGGAACAAAAATCTGTCACAAACATGTAGTAAAAATTATTGATATTATTAATTTTAACAGGTTCTGTGCTACTATCAGTAGTATTCATCACTCTTCCAATTGCTTTTGCCCTATTAAAAATGACTGCAGCAAGAGATGAGAATGTGCACAAAATATTTGATCCTAGATAAAAGGGAAATAAAAGTGTTTATACAACTGCTGTTATCAAATATAACCCATGACAACATCAAATATATTAAGGATATAGGCTTTCTGTATAAAAATCTGGTGTATGTAAAATGTCTAGTGAAATCTTCACCCAATTACAGGTGTTTCTGAGTTCTCAGTACTTTTAAGATTATGTGAGAAACAAGTGAATCTTGGAGCTACATAGAAGCCAATGGTTGTATGATTAGAGATAAGAAAACACTAAATTTTATACTCTTCCATTTACCTAATGCCATCAATAATAAATATGCAAAGTGGCAGTGTGAATATTTGCAATAATTAATGATATCAATCTTCTGTGTTGATTGCATGGCATTTTTTCTTTCCCAGACTGCAAATTTGGAAAATTGACATGGCTGCTAATTAACTGAACATCAGTGAATTAGTACTCTCATGAGATATAAAGATGAATTTATTAATTTGTTATGATTAAAATAATGGAGTATTAGAGTCAAGGCAGTAGAAACAACACACTTTAAATATATTGGAATTATCTTCAAAAACTATAAATGTAGTAAAAACTTTTAATTTCTTGTAAAAATACATGGTCAACTTTGACTAATGTAACTTTCATAAAGTTTTAATACAATTGTCAAAATTAAATTATAAAATTAAAAAAACATGCTAATTTGATCTCTCTATCCACTGGGTCTGCTAGAATCAATATATTATCACTAGCACATGCTGATTTCATTTTATGAACCATTATTAAATAGTTATACTGATTGAGTTGAAATGTCCCTCTGTATACACACACTTTAAGATTTCAGAAATATTTTGAAATTGATTGCTTTTAAACATTTAGTGATATGAACGACTACAAAAATGTTAAAATAATTGAAGTCTCATATACTTAAATTTACAACTTATTGATAGTATATTTTGTTGCAAATATATAAAACTCATAATTTCAATTTAAAACTCAGTCTAACAGAAAAATCATACTAAATAGCTCATAATAAGTGATACTTATTTAATCTTGATGTTATCAAATCAGAACATTCATGATTTTACACATATCAAGGGCATACAGTTTTCCAATCTATAGTAGATTAATTTTAATAGTGCTACAATTTCAATCTATACTCTGATATTTAATTTTTTAATTAAAACGGTAATACTCAACTTTCCCTTGTATTTAAATCAACGTGAGTGAATCTCAGGCATAAATCATTCAAGTTGAAGACATCCACAGATTTTCTAGGGGTGTGGACTGGTTTCTAAATTTTATTTTCTTAATTTGATTTTTATGCTGTTGTAAATAATTGCATTATAATAAAAATAAGGATAAAAATGCTCTTATGTTATATTTAAAGAACTTATTAAATTACACAGTAAATTTGACATAAAGGTAATACATACTAAAAGTCATATCATTTACATCAAATAACATATCCTATTCAATCATAGCAATAAAATATTCAGCAGTCTTATCATTGTAATATTTAATTACCTTAATGTCACTTCCATTTAAACACATTCTATTTATGCGACTTCCATTAGGTCTGCTAGAATCAATCCAATAGATGAATTCTTCTCTGTAATCAAAGTCTATAGCAATAACATTGTTTAATCCCTAAAAATGAAAGAAAAAATTATTTCTAATAACAATTCATAAAAATTATTGATAAATATTTAGGAGTTCATAAGAGTTATTAGCTCCTTTTGATTCTCAAGTTATTAAAATAAATATCATTAGTGACCATTGTCATTAAGAGTAGCATATGGTTATAATTTCCCCATAGTATGCACTTTAAAAGGTGTATAATTTGTTTTAAAATATTTTCCAAATAGGACACAACATTTTTGGAATGTTTACAGGAGTTTAGATAGCCAATGAGGTGGGAAAAATAATTTAAGAATGCATTTCTTAATATTGAAAATAAATTTGATGCCTTTAATATTGTCTGTTCTATGGAGTAAACAAAAAAGAGCATTCATCTAAATTGGGAAGGTAGAAAATCCTTGAAGAATAATGTTGAGTTTTGGATAGCCATCTGATGAGTAAGGAAGGAAGGTTTAAGAATTTTACTCTCTGCAATAGCTCTTGTTTCAAAAACATCAATGAGCTTCCTTTATTCATGCTTCAAATGGCTCCTCAGGCAGGATAGTGTCATATTAGAATTTAAAAGTTATGACCTTCGGTGAGTATTTGACCAAGGAAGAAACAGATATTCAACATCTTTTTATTCTACTGGTGGAAATGTGAGAAAATGCCTCCCTTCAGACCCACAGTTATGCATTTTTTAGTAGGTAACGAAACAGAACACAAATTCAGCTGTTGGGTTTCTAGGAGCTACAGAGTTTTAGTTGGCTGTTCTGCTATTTAGTTAGAATTGGGGATAGTACATTTGAATCTGGGTATTTTGTTTGTTAGTGAGTTGTTCAAATGATTTCAGAGTTTAAATCTGATCTATTTTAGTACTGGTACATTTACTACATTATGGACTAAAATTGGGGTCACAATTTAAATTGTGTTAACTCATTTTAAGTTTGGAGTAGTTTATTAGTATGTAAATTCTTACATCTTATTAGATAATTGATGTTATACACACTTGGTAAAACCCTAAGAGACCTTTGCCATGTGTTTATAACTATGTAGAGCTTGTTTATATCAACATTCACCCTAGAGATGTCCTTACATATCAAACTGTAAAGCAGTTGTAGTCTTATGGGTAAGCACCAGACCTTCAGGGAAACAGGTTTTTGTTTGCTCGTTTGGTATGGGAGGGAGGTGTGGGAAATTGTATGAAGGATGGAAATTCCCAGGCCTGAGTTCAGTTCCCACATCTATTCTCAAATTTCAGAATCTGATAACAAAAGCAACAGTACCATAGGTTTATATAGTCCTTTATAAAATTTAGACCAAAGATAAATGACTACTATTTAGATTCTATAGATTTGTTTCTCCTTTCCTCTTGCAGCAAGGCTGAATTCTAGTAATAATGGTGCTAACATCACAAATCTTACACTTTTATTTGGCTTGTTGTGAACAATCTTTTTCTTCAATTCAACATTATAAATTTAATATGAAAATCCTAACCCCATGTAATTGCATGACATTGGTCAAGAATCATCCTGTATCTCAATAGGAGATACAGGCAGAAAACATGACTCAGGATAAATTCCTTAGTTAGCTCAAATGAATAAATGCAAGTGTATTTCTTACAGACAATATTCATAATCAAGAATAATGACTATAAATGGTAAAAGAAATGACAAGTAACTTTTAGTCACAGTTTCAATAGATTCCTTAAGTATCCCTTCACATACTATTAACTGGAGAATCTCTTAACTAAATGCACTTAACTATATACATCTATGAAGGTGGCTATGAAAAAAATCAATCAAATTTCTAAAACATAAATTAAATATATTCTAGCAAGTTCCATAGAGAGATTAATAAAATCACCTCAACAGTATTCTACAATATCCTCTCTGTTTAAATGCTTTTTCACTCTGGAGGAAATAACGTAAATGTGTTCGGCTTCTGTGTTGGTTTGGCAATTAAGATGACTAAATTAGAGAACTTTATAGGAAAAAGGTAGAGAAACTTCTTGCTAATGTTAACGAGGATTTACATACAATCCCCAATCATGGCAGAATTCCTTTCTTAGCAATAATCAATTTAGATAATAAAAATCCAATTCCAAATTTTCAAGTCAAGTGTAAGAAATTAAAGCTGTAAATGCAGAAGAGCTGAGTCTCTGAATCCTGACATATCTATCTGGACAAGCTGGTGCTTTTTCAATGGCTTTACTTTTAATCCCCACAGAAAACTCTGCAATGTTCTCTTTGTAGAATCATATGCAAGGAACATTAAAACAGCCAGGGGTATGGTCAAAATAATGCCTGAAAACTAGAGTCATCCCAGTGGTTTCAGAGCTGAAAATTGGTTTCATCAAAATCCTATTTGCTGCTTTCATTTCTGTAGCTGAAGATTTGCACCCTTTGGTTCAAGATGATTAATTTAGGAAATTGTGTTTTGTTTCTCTATACAATTTACTGGGATAAAAGCACTGCTAGAACTGCATTGGACAACATATTGTAAAGTTACTTGATTAATTTCATTCCTAAAATCCATGTTATTAAAATACATTTTCTTAGCATGGCATATGAATTTAAACTATAGCTGGCCTAGCACCACACCTATATTTTAGAATACACACAGTTTAAAAAAAAGAATTTTAATAGTTGTTATAAGTTTATGAAATAAAATTTCATGAGATTATTACTGATGATAACAAAGGGAGCAAAAAAAAAATCAACATATTAGGATAAGTCATTTTTTAATCAGCTACACATAAAAGTTCCAAACAACCAAGGCAAGGCTTTTACATTTATTTGGGTTGAGATAAAAATGTGAAGAGATAGTTAATTACCTCTGTCTTCTAATTCATTCTACATATGCCAATAAAGTCTCTAAAGGGAAAAAAAAATGATTTTACTGCTTAAAACACCTTTAAAATTTTTAAAGTGCTATAATAAGATTGTTCTTAAAAATTTCTTCCTTCACAAAAATGATATATTCCAAGCAGCCCACAGGTAATATTTGATATGAGGCTTGTCTCATATCAAGTTTTGGAGTATCTATTTCTTTACACGGGGATCACCACTCATAAATGTTTCCCCCAAGCACAGGTGTTCAGGGTATTCATTAACTACCTTACCTCCTTCATTCCTTACTCATTTTCATAAACTTAAGCACTAAGAAAAGTATCTGCAATTCCCCTACTTATATACTAATAATTTTCAATAGTCCAAAACAATAGCACCAGGAAAAAAAGAGCTGTATTAAAGGGTATACTAAAGTAGGTCCATCATGAGAAATCATTTCGGTTCACTAGGAACAATCTCATACAACATACTAGCCAGGAATGACAACAAAAAGGATATCAATGACAATGTCCTGAGCCTAAGGGTTGGAGAATGAAACAAAGGGCTGCTCCTGATACTGTTGCTATATTAGTTTACCTTGTGGTTTAAATGAGCTTAAAAATAAGGTATTCTTAATAGACAGTCACTTCCTGTTAAACTAAATATGCATAGTAAAAAGAGTGAAATGCCAAAAATACTAATTAAGAGAAAAGAAACATATTTCTTTTCAGAGGCCACACCAGATAACCAATGGTTGGCATATCTCATTTTTAAGTTTAGAGTGGATAGAGGGACTGAGAAGACATAGACATAAATGAGATAATTTTCAATATTTTGCAATTTTAATTTAAGTTTAAAAATATACTGTCTAGAAAAAAGAAACTAGATTATGTAGGAAACAGTGTGGGCAGGAAAGAAAATTTCCATTTTAAAGCAGTTGTTTATTCTTACAACTTCCTCCCAAATGATCACTCTTACATTATCAACTCCCGAGGAGACAGCTGTCTAATTATTGTACTTTAGATAGATTTCTGTCTGGTTTTCATCAACACTGAAAATATTTTAATTTTCATACAGTTTCCCATGGATCCATTCTTGAAGAGACATAGTGGATGTTGGTGGCGCATTCCAAACTCTGAGAAAGAGCCTAAATACACAGACATTCAAGAACAAGGCAAGTACACATGCTGCAAGGACATGGAATATCTGAGGACTCCAGTGGACTGGAGAAGACGGACTCTAAAATCACAATGGTAACTGCTACATAGTTTGGTATGTGACCATTCAAGAATGTAAGGCTAGCACTATACTTTCTACTCTTTGTAAACAGCCAAAAAAGTTTTAGTGCATTATAGTTATACATAATAGTGGGGTACCCTTTGACATATTCATAAATGCATATAACATAGATTTTTCCATTTCAATTCCTAATACTCCCCATTTCCCTCTCCACTTCCTTCTCCCTGGTATATTTTTTTTTTCCACATTGTTGATCTTCCTTTTCCTTCTTTCTTTATTTTTTTAATTGTAATTCAACCTGTTATCTGGAAGAAGTCTGGAAAAATGTGACTTTGCTAGGATTAGTCAATATCACACTGGCTTATGGATGTGTAAACTTAAAGTTACTCTTAATGCTAAAGGAAAATAAAGAAATTTCTGAGGCTGCAGTGAAGAAATCCATGAGTCAGTAGTAAAACTAACTTTTGTTAAGGACAGTTAGTCCTCTCCATATCCTTGGGTTCTAGATCCATCAATTCAAAAAACCACCATTAAATATAGTGGGAAAAAAATTACATCTGTATTGAACAGGTACAGATTTTTTTCCTTGTGATTATTATCTAAAACTGCTACTATTTATAAAGTATTTATATTATGTTAGGTTTTATAATTAATATACAGATTATTATAAATATATGGGAGGATGTGTAGATTATATGGAGATACTATACTGTTTTATATGAAGAACTTGATCATTTATGCATTTTGAATTTTGTTGGGAATCCTGAAACCAATATCCCTCTCAGACACCTAGGATGATTATCATCTTTGTTTCCAAAAAGTCACCATATGAATGGTGCTCTTCATTTGTATCTAACACTCTCATAAACATACCACAAATATAAGAAATGTCCTTAATGTTGACATACTGTACAGTTGGAGCTAAGACATTTGTAGCCAAACAGATACAAGATACAGATTCCATTTTTTGTTTCTCTTGACAACAAAAAATATGCTCTAACTAACTGCATGTAACTTCCCTAGTACATGTAGTTTCACTCTATTTTTAATTTGAATTTGTTCTATTTTCACTGCATACCTGGAGGACAAAAACATTTGTGGTGAATAATTCACAGTTCTATATACTGTTACAAAATGCAAGTTATAACTTTTCATCTCAAATCACATATAAAAATAAACTCAGGGAACAGGAGTCAAACAGGAAAACACATCATCCCAGCTTATCTTGAGGTGGGTGGTGCTTAGAAAGACGATGAGATGAAGACACATCTCCTTCTAACCTTGCAATCTTACATTCTCACTTTCACTCTCTATAATTCCAAATTTTAAAGGCTAGGTATTATCTATCCTATTGTGTTTCCTGGTTTTATGAAAAGAACATGAAATTCAGGAAAAGGTTACTTTTTATCTCAAGGTGGGAAAAACAATTTGGGTAATTCACAAAACACTTTAAAAGAAATTGTTATGCTTTATGTAATTACGCTATTCCTGAGATAATATTTCTCTAAAATTAATTATGCCTTATTATCTTTACCTTCTTCAATGCCGTATGATATGGCAAGTTGACAGCATAACCTGCTCATCACCAACAAAAGAGCATTTATGGTAATATTATACACATGGTTACATGTTAATGCATACATAAATATTTGTTATACGTATTTCTGTAGTTTGAATATATGCCTGGAGGACACATAATAAATGTTATGGAATCATACCTGTTTTAAAAGTGTGTAGTTGGAGCCATCAGTGCTAATTTTCCTTATCTCATGATGATCAGCAAGAATTAGAAAAGGTTCCTCATCTAAATTCCAAAGCAAAGAGCATGTTAGGCTTTTAATATTTATGATCTCCTCTGTTTAGTTTCAGTAGTTTAGCAGCAATGTAAATTCAAACATTCTGTTGTTCTGGTAGATTAGTGGTTTAAAAGTTTATACTCAGCAATGTGGTCAATAGTAAAATGAAAAGACAGCAAACATCATGGGAGCACAGAAATCTACATAATTCTGAATGCATTCTTCTCCTACCCTCAATTTTCTTAGACATCCAAATGACTGATTTGATATTAGTATAAAATATCAGCTGTTACATTCTGATTTTATAATGCATATTTCAAAAAAAGGATAATCTACACCTATCTCAAAACTCTATGGTTCAGCTAAACACTCATGTCAGAAAATTTCTCCTTGATAATCAACCAGTTAAATTTCAGAATTACCTAGGTGGAAATCAAGTGGAATCATTGCACAGATACACTTTTTTCATGTGCCTGAGGACTTGTCTTAAGTGATTTCTGAACTTTAGGCTCTAATCTTTGTTTATTAATTTTACCTTTCCTCATGGGTCTTATTTTTTAATCCTTTATTAATCTTTAATTCCTTCAAATGAAATAGTCCATTGTGCTCTACTATCTCATTTTTTTAGAATCTGGGAAAGAGCATGATAAAGTTTGGTCTTGCTCGATTATAGGAAGATCCTCTATACCTTTAGTTTGGTATCCTCTTCAGAATTTATTTGAAAATAAAATGCCTTATTAAAAAAAAAGAAGTTCAAATGGTGTTGCACGCTATATGTGTTTGAATACATATTTAAATAATTTGATACATATTTAAATACACATTTAAACAATTTGATCATATTCTCAATTATTATAATAGTGGAAAACTCAGTAAATTATTTGTCTTCTATGTCTTTGTGAAACATCTTCACATACTTATTTGCTAAAATAAGCAAATTTAATGTTCATAGAAAAGACAGGAAAAGGAAAACATTTCAAAATGTAGTTATTTTATGTAATTTAATGTGGATTTATTATAAATTATTTATTATTATGGTTATTTTGAAATTTTTCATTCCTTCCTTTGCTGTTTTGTTTCACAGTTAATATGTAATAGTAAGTTATTAAAATAAGGTATTATTAAACCTTGCTATTAAGGTTTCAGCATATGCTCTAACACTCACATTGGACACCCTCTTTCATGATCTGTGACAGCATCTTCAATCGATCATTCCTATTTTTATGTTGAGGCCAAATTCAGATTTATAATATTTCTCAACTGAAAGTTGGCTCTCAAGTAGAAGATGACTTGCCATTCCAGTCAATATTGTTTCAGATTTGGTTGGGCCTATAACTCAGTGGTAGAGTGCTAGCCTAGCCTGCCTGAAACCATGGATTTGATCATCATCAGCACATACACAAAAAATGCATTTTTGTGCATGTATGTATACATACGTATAAACACACACACAGTTTTAGATTTATAAATATAAAATAAACCAGTTAATTCCTACATTAATATTTAGGAAATTCTACTTTTTAAAACTCAAATATAATTGGTTTTAAAAATCTTAATTCTCTTTATTAAAGGACTTATACTTCAAGAAAACATTTTTATATTCAAAATAATCATTAGTTTCTAATTTTTATTACTAATGTGAAACAATTATGTCATGGTTACATGATATAAGAATGAATATGTAATCATTAGCATTTGTCTTTCTACTAAATCCTTTATGAAAGTTTATTGAAGAGAAACACTGGCTGCTTTTAACATTTCATCTTTTTTTTTTCTTACACCATGTCACTAAACACATGATGTAGTCCACAGTGAGCTGGCCAGAAGCAAGAAGGTTGGCATATAAAATGATGGGCTCCAAGTGATCTCTAATTGACTCAGGAAAGAATAATTCAAGAATAAGTGACAATGAAATAAAAAAATTGAAATTAGTTGATATTTTTTCCTCTATAATGTACAAAGTTTCAACCTGTTTTTTTTTTTTAAACTTATCTAACAATTTTTATCCCTGGTATCTATTTTGTTAAAGTAAATAACAAAATATCTAATGTCACCAATATACATCTATGTGAGAAACCAGTAATAGTTGATTTATTACATTTTATAAACAAATTAGGGGGCCTGATATACCCTTGATCAACATTGTTTTTTACCCATTTTAGTAATCATCCTCATATATTGCTGTGTATCATTATAATATGTGTGATTTTTCCCATATGGTTTACAATATTTTTAAAGTTATGTGCCATGCTTTTATTAAATTTCTAATTTACATAGTCATACATACTAATTGGAATAATCAGAGCTTTAATAATATTTGCTGGATCATTGGAAGGCTTCAAATAATATTAAATAGCTGATTTGCTATTAATATTATTGCTTATTATTATTATTATTATCATTAATCTGTTGTTCTCCTTGGCAAGTATGTAGAAATATATGAAGTACAATGGATAAATAAAATTACAATAATGTCATAATAATCTTTTATGATCTTGGAAAAACCTCATAAGAATATCTTTTATGGGGTCTTGGAAAACGGCCCGGGTTCGATCCAAGAATAAATGTTGTTGTGTACAGCAGAATATAATAGAAGTGTTTCACATATAATAGTTGTTTTTCTTTGTGAGAACTCTCAAAATATAGCAAATACTTAATAATTTTCAAAACCAAGATGCAATGGTATTAGACACAGAGCAGCATATGTACAGCATACAAAATAATAATGACACAATCCCATATTGAGGGAAGTAGGGAAGCTTTTTAATATCTCAGAAACAGCAAGGAGTAATAAATTCAATAAAAATAAACATAAAATTTGAGATCTATATGTGTAACTGAGGTTGGATCAGTGGGCAAGTTCAATTCAATACCTGAGAGTGATTTGCAGCCATTTGGGTTATCAGGTTGTATTTCATACCCATCTGTACAGAGGCATTTGTAGGTCCCATAAGTATTGATGCATTGCTGGCTACAGGGAAACCCTGAAGAGCATTCATCAATGTCCACACATGTTTTACCATCATCCTTCAGTTGGAATCCAGGCCAGCATTTGCACTGGGGAAAGAAAAATGAGCATTATCAATTCATATCATTGTCACTGTCTTTTACTATTGGATAAACCTTTAGCATGATTCTAGCAAGAAAAGCACTTAACAGTAGGTGACGGCAAGTCCTTCTGTCTTGTAACAATTAATCTTTAATAAAAATTACATATAATATGGGAAGTTAAAATTTAAAAAATACACTTTTCCAAATATCTTCATTTGGTCTTGTGAGACTGGCAAAATTACAAAAGTTAATTGACGGAGCTAAAACTTTGTGTCTAAAGTAAGGGAAAAAAAAACCTCACAACACCTTCAAATTATTTTGGCCTTTTCTATTGCATGATATCGTGTTTTTAGAAGACATTAACAATCATAAGAATGAATCCTTTTGTAGACCTTTGAAGATTTCTAGCATTGTCATATGTTGTTTTATTATAGACATAGAAATCCATAATGTAAATATTCTCACCTTCAGTTAGCTGATGAGGATGGAAGCATGAAGGTGGCTAGGTGAAGCCAGTAAGAGAACTGGGACTCAAAATTTTAACACACAGCACGTCTCAACTAATATTTATTGATTAAATCTGATTCTATACCAAACCATGGGGAATTTTCCTGAAGAAATAGTAATATTAACATAGAGATTTTTTTCTCCCAGTAATTAAATAAATTTGTATCATCAAATCTTTCATTTGGCTTCTCTCATGTTCCATATGTCCCTCTGATGAGGATGTATAAAATTTACCGACTCGTATGTCAACTTTTTGAGTACAAACATCATACCATGTAACTTTTTGCATTCCTAAAACTGATAAGACACTGTGATTGTTCACTGTCTTTCTGTTTTCTTCTTAGAATCTGGAAATTATTAGTATTATAGAGAAGGAGCCTATAGTTGAGCAAATAATTATTACCATTAATCTACCAAGACTATTCCATGACCTTTCAATAAAAGGAATTTGGAGTACTGAGAAGGACAGTGAGCTAAGAAGAAACTCTTAACTCTTAAAGTGACTTGTATTTAAGAGCTAGTAATTCTTAGTAAATTCATAGTAAACATTTCATAATCTGGATCATTTGTTTCTGAGTAAAAGAGATAAATCTGTTGGGAAAGAGAATGAATATATGTCCACATTATTAAATAATCAACTACTAATTAATTAAGAAATAAAAGTTTTTATATAAGAAAAATATTCATTATATGAAGGGATGCAAAAAGGTTATATCAACTTTATCTGAATGTGCCCTAAAGATAAAAAATAGCTTTCTCCTGAGAACTTTTATAAGGTTGAAGCCCTTTAAGCTCTCAGCATGTCCACCTTTAACAATTTACATCTGCATTTATCTAATAACACTCAGCAATTAGAATGGATTATTTAAATCTCTAGAGTTCACTGGCAAGCCAGCAAAGAAAAGCAAAAGGCCACAGCATTTTCCCCACTTCACCCCATAGAATCTAAATCGGTGGCACTTTTATTTTCTTTGAGAAGACCCATGCTAGCAACGTGTAGTAGTGAGCCACAAGGAACTTGCGCTTATTCTATGGCCAAAGAAAATGAAATGATTAAAGCCACAGAGCTGCACACTAGAAGACAGTTAAAATGGTAAATTGTATACATAAATAAGAACAAAATTTTTTTTTAAAAAGTGAGAAATTTGACAAGACATAAGAAGTGATCACTGGAAACTCCTGGAAATTACATCATATGATCCTGTGGCCAAGAAGCCAGAAGCCCATCTGATAGACACAGAGCAGTGTTGGATTAAGGGGCACTGTGAGACAAGAATATGTTGAATTCCTCTCAAACAACATTATAAAAAGAAAAGAAAACACATTTTAATTTCAATAAGGGTTGAAATTGCTTAGAATGCCTATGTCCATAGAAGTACTATATGAAATAGACGGCTTCAATAAAACAAATTTACAGGAAGTTAATTTAGTTAAAGTTATTTCAGTATGCAATTCTATATATAAGTTTATAAGTTCTTGTTTTTGGCTGGGCGCAGTGGTGCACGCCTGTAATCCCAGCACTAGGGAGGCTGAGGCAGAAGGATCACGAGTTCAAAGCCATCTCAGCAATGGCGAGGCACTTAGCAACTCAATGAGACTCTGTCTCTATTAAATACAAAAAAGGGCTAGGGATGTGGCCCAGTGATTGAGTACTCCTGAGTTCAATCCCTGGTACCAAAAAAAAAAAAAAAAAAAAAAAAAAAAAAAGTTCTTGTTTTTGAAGGAGAGGAATTTAAAAATGACAGTTATGTACCCAAACCATTGACCTTATCAAATTATCAAAAGGCATCTGTCTATAAGAAACACAACTAGAATAATAATCATTTACATTTTCAAAGTTAAAAAGATATAGGATTTGTCTATGTTTAATAGAAAAATGGTAGTATAAATGTTGCTGCCTACAGCTGCTGCCGCCTGCAGCAACAATACCGCGGGAAAGAATTCAGAGGCAGACTGGGAATAAGTAAGTTCTTTATTCTTGCTTCTTCTGCTGACTTCTCTCTGCAACTCCAACAACCTCTCCAACTCCAACTCCAACCACAACACTCACCAGCCCTACCTGGTTAAATACTCTTCACCTTAACAAGTATACACATGTCACAAGCTCAACTATAGGTGCATCACACAGTGTTCACAGGCACAGAAAGATTCTTAGTAGATTACAATAAGGTCAAGAGAAAACAATTAAACGTCTCCTCTTTTGCTCTCAGCCAGCCGCCTTCTTAGCTACCTCCTCATTAAGGCTCTTACATATAAAATATTTTAACTTTACTTAAAAAGACAATTATAATGAAATAAGATTTATACTCAATGTCTTCTTAGTTTTTCTCACCATCCAGAATATTTCATGTTTTCCAGATTTGTGTTTTTTTATATAACATATAGCAACCAGGAAAAGGATAGCTACTCAAACTTTTTCTATTGCTTTTAGGAAAAATTATGTGCTACATTTTAAGTGATATAGGGCAAATATGAATTATTTTATCTTTAAAATATACATTGGATTGTTTTCTCTACCAAAAGTACACTTATTTTTACATGATAAATTATTTTCCTATCAAAATAAGATTCATACTTTAGATATATATTATTAGTCCCTTTTGAATAGATAGGTATACTGTGTTTGTTTAACAAAAAATATTCAAATTTTCAAAGTCCTAAGATCTAAATTTTGCCTTTATTGACAATTTTCATTTTGCTGCAGAATTTGGAGTATGATTTCCTGTCATGTTCTGCTGATATTGCAAAGAGACAAGATTACAAAATAGTTTTTCCCATTCGCTGAAAAGAGAAACACATTACCTAAAATTTTCCCTAAAACACATAAGGATTTTAATTTAATTTTGTTGCATATGGCTTTTCAGGTTTCCCAGCACCATTTGTTGAAGGGGCTATCCTTTCTGCACTGTACATTTTTGGCGCCTTTGTCTAATATAAGATAGCTGAAATTGTATGTATTAGTCTCTGTGTCCTCAATTCTGTACCATTGGTCTACTAGTCTGTTTTGGTGCCAATACCATGCTGTTTTTGTTACTATTGCTCTATAGTATAATTTAAAATCTGGTATGGTGATGCCGCCTCCTTCACTTTTCTTGTTCAGGATTACATTAGCTATTCTGGGTCTCTTATTTTTCCAGATGAATTTCATGACTGCTTTTTCTATTTCTTTGAGAAATGTCATTGGGATTTTGATTGGAATTGCATTAAAACTATATAATGCTTTTGGTAGTATGGACATTTTGACAATATTAATTCTACCTATCCAAGAACGAGGTAGTTCTTTCCATCTTCTGAAGTCTTCTACGATTTCTTTCTTTAGTGTTCTATAGTTTTCGTTATAGAGGTCCTTCACCTCTTTCGTTAAGTTGATTCCCAGGTATTTTATTTTTTTTGATGCTATTGTAAATGGAGTAGTTTTCATCATTTCCCTTTCAGAGGCTTTGTCACTGATGTACAAAAATGCCTTTGACTTACGGGTATTGATTTTGTATCCTGCTACTTTGCCAAATTCATTTAGTAGTTGTAAAAGTTTTCTGGTAGAGTTTTTTTGGGTCTTCTAGGCATATTATCATGTCATCAGCAAATAGTGCTAATTTGAGCTCTTCTTTTCCTATCTAGATCCCTTTAATTTCTTTGTCTGTCTAATTGCTCTGGCCAGAATTTCAAGTATTATATTAAATAGCAGAGGAGAAAGGGTGCATCCCTGGCTTGTTCCAGTTTTTTAGAGGGAATGTTTTCAATTTTTCTCCATTTAAGACAATGTTAGCCTTGGGCTTTGCATAAATAGCTTTTATAATGTTGAGATATGTTCCTGTTATCTCTCACCATGCACAAAATTCAATTCAAAGTGGATCAAGGACTTAGGAATTAGAACAGAGACAATATACCTAATAGAAGAAAAAGTAAGCTACAATTTCCAACATGTCGGATTAGGCTCCAAGTTCCTTAACAAGAATCCTGTAGCGCAGGAATTAATACCAAGAATTAATGAATGGGATAGATTTAAGCTAAAAAGTTCCTTCTCAGCAAAAGAAACAATCAGTGAGGTGAATAGAGAGCCAACTAACTGGGAACAAATATTTAATACATGCACATTGGATAGAGCACTAATTTCTAGAATATATAAAGAACTCAAAAAACTTGACACCAAAAAACAAATAATCCAATTGATAAATGGGCTAAGGAATTCAAAAGACACTTCTCAGAAGAAGATACACGATTAATCTACAAATACATGAAAAAATGCTCAACATCGCTGACAATTAGAGAAATGCAAATCAAAACTACTCTAAGATTTCATTTCACTCCAGTCAGAATGGCAGCTATCAAGAACACAAATAACAATAAATGTTGGAGAGGATGTGGGGAAAAAGGCACACTCATACATTGCTGGTGGGACTGCAATATGGTACACCGTTATGGAAAACAGTATGGAGATTTCTTGGGAAAATGGGAATGGAACCACCCTATGATCCAGCCATCCCACTCCTGGGTCTATTCCCAAAGGACTTAAAAACAGCATATTACAGTGACACAGCTACTCCAATGTTTATAGCAGCACATTTCACAATAGCTAGGTTGTGGAACCAACCTAGATGTCCCTCGTAGATAAATGGATAAAGAAAATGTGGTATATATGCACAATGAATTTTACTCAGCAATAAAAGAGAATAAAATAATGACATTTGCAGGTAAATGGATGAAGTTGGAGAATATAATGCTAAGTGAAATCAGTCAATCTCAAAAATCCAAATACCGAATGTTTCCTCTGATATAAGGAAGCCGGTTCACAGTATTGTTGTGTCGGGGTACATAGGAGGATTAGCGGAACACTATAATGTTCAAAGGGAAGGGAGGGGAAGGGAGGGAGCAAGGGGGGAAGAGGGAAAAAAAAGTGGTTGATTAAGAGGAATATCATTATTCTAAATGCATGATTGAAGACTTGAATGCTGTGAATATACTTTGTATACAAACTGTTTTGTGTAAGAAGATGCTTTATATGTATAGTATGAACTGTAATACATACTACTATTAATAAAAATTAAAAAAAAAACATAAGGATTTTGTTGTATGTAGACTTTTTATTGAATTTTATTCAATTTTTTATTGGTAAATTGTCATACACAAACACATGCACACACACAATATGTAAAATATTAGGTTTGATATTTCATTTAAAACTTTTATTTATGATTTTGTTATCCATATTAAATTTTTTGCATTAGTCTTGCTTCTTCCAATAAATTTTTTGTATTTTTCATTATTTTTGACATGCATGTACCCATTTAAGAACATTATTTACAGCACTTATTCATGTTTCATATACATGCATTTTGAATGATTAAACAGTTTTGTTGATTTCGGCTAAAATTGGCACTTCATTGTATGACCCCTTTAGAGAAGAGAAAGTACATGCTGATACAATAAACACTCATTTCTTTGTAAGGAATCTTTCAAGTGATTAAAAAGTATGACAATATGCTTTTGTGCATATTTTCTTCTACCATAAATAGTTTTCCAAATATGGTATTTCTATGCACTAAGTATCTATATGTTGGAATTTTAAGTAAAAATCTAAATTCTGATGTCATGTCACAATGTATCCACTTTTATTCTGTAAGTTTTATGTTTTACTACCATGATTGTTATGACAGACAATAAATTCACACAAGAAAAACAGAGATATACATTGAAATGTGTCATATGCAATATAACTAAAGAATTATTAATGATGGAGGAAAAAGATGGACAGCTGAGAAGCACTCTCAGGAGACCAGCACTAAAAGAGGCTTACCGGGAAGATTGAACGCGTTCCTAGGAACACTCCTACAACTGGAAGGGAGCTGAGACATCCGTGCACATCTAGATGGTAAAATACAACGAACTCCAGACCGCCAACGCACGGAGTCCATTGCCAGTGGCCCACAAACCGAACCAGCATTAGAGGAGCAGCTGCCATGGTAGCATTGCAGTATGGGAAGTACAGACCACGGCCTCGAACAGCGCAGAATAAAAAGAAATCCAGATGCGAGCAGCGGCCTCACAGACATCTTTCGCGAAAATTGCTGAACGGGACCTGCACGCCTTGGAGTGACACACAGGTCCGGGGTACTGCTGTTGGGACCCGGGAAGGCACCGCCATTTTGGAGGAGGGCTGCGGCTGACTGCAGACATCCAAGGATCAGTGCAGGGCCCGGAGCACAGCACACACCTGGGTGAGACGCGCGCAGGCAGCCCGCAGGGAAGGGCCTGCCTGAGGCCAGCGCAGCAACCACAAGAGCTATAACTGGGAGCGGGCATGGGGAATCAGTGCCTTTTGGATGAACGCTTTCTTGGTGCTATTCACATACTGCCACACACCCCCCCGCACCCCCCAGCCATTATTCCTCTGTGCCAATGTGCCGCTGGCCAAAGCTGCAGACTAGACTAGACTCCACTGTGACTGTCTGGGCGTGGTCCAGGACAACTGGCTTAAACTAGAAGGGCTTTCCAGGGTCCTGTTTATTTGAGATTTGTTCCTGGGTTTGACTCTGTGTTTTTTTTTTTTTTTTGTTTTTGTTTTTTTGTGTGTGTTTGTTTTTGATTGTTTTTGTTTTTGTTCTGTTGGATAGTGTGATTATTTGTGTGTATGTGTTCCTCTTTCCTTTCTTCCCTTCTCACTTTAGTCTCTTCTGCCCTCATCTTATCTATTTACACTCTGTCATTGTGTACTCATCAGAGGTGAAAACAAGGTATACGCAGAAATTGGGACTTCTAGGCCTGGGGCAATTGAAATATACAGAAAAGCGGTGTTATATATAGTTTACTCTCTATTTTTCTTGACTCGGTTTTTTTTTCTCCTCTCTCTTACGCTAATTCTTACTTCTTTGTTATCTCTCATTGTTCCTTTTTATTTTTTTCTTTTCCATCTTTCTTTATTTTTCTTTTCTCAAAGGCTAAATAAGTTTGGTTTATATATAAATCGTCTTTCCTCTAAATTGCTCACTCCATTCTCTTTTCTCTCCTGTCTGCTGATATTAAACCACTTCCATAGAATTCTATTTTTATACTTCCTAAGAAATAACATCTCAGTAACCTCACTTGCTTCTTCCTAAACATATCATCTCTGTGTCCAATACTGAAACTGAAAACCCCAATGCAAGCATACAGAGTAAATTGGAAACAATACCTGAGTTAAGTAAATCTGTACATTTTGATCAAACTGGGATTTGCTGTAAAGAAAGTGTTAGAGCTTAAAGTGTAAGGTATTTATAAGGGGACCTGACAGCATTGTACCACAGGAGAAACATAAGGCTATAAGGTGAAATCAAAATAGGCAAGTTCCCAAAGTGCTAGAGAATAGACACACAAGCATTATGAAGAAGCAAGGGAAGAAAGTGGCTGAAACCAACCAACATGCCCCCTCAGTAGATTACATGGCAAGCACAGTTGGTCAAATGCCAGAGACGGAATTTAGAACTTACATATTCCAAATGTTTATGGATCTTAAGAATGAACTCAAAAATGATATGAGAGAGCAAACAGAGGCGGTAAAAGAGCATTTTGACAAAGAACTCCAAAAACAAATACAAGAAGCAAAAGATTACTTCAATAGGGAGATAGAGATTCTAAACAACAACCAAACAGAAATTCTGGAAATGAAAGAAAAAATTAACCAAACTAAATGCTCAATTGAAAGCATCACCAACAGATTAGATCACCTGGAAGAAAGGACCTCAGATAATGAAGACAAAATATATATCCTGGAGAAAAATCTAGAGGACACGGCAAAAGAATTAAGAAAACAAGAACAGAACATTCAGGAATTATGGGACAGCATAAAAAGACCAAACTTAAGAGTGATTGGTGTTGAAAAAGGTGCAGAGTATCAAACCAAAGGAATGAGTAATTTATTCAATGATATAATAGCAGAAAATTTTCCAAACATGAGGAACGAATAGCAAAACCAAGTTCAAGAGGCTTACCAAACACCAAACATACAAAACCACAACAGATCCACACCAAGGCACATTATAATGAAATTGCCTAATATACTAGGCAAGGAGAGAATACTAAAAGCCACAAAAAAAAGGAAGCAGGTTACATATAGGGGGAAACCGATCAGACTATGCTCAGATTTTTCAACCCAGACCTTAAAAGCTAGAAGATCCTGGAATAGCATATTTCAAGCTCTGAAAGAAAAGGGATGTCAACCAAGAATCTTATATTCAGCAAAATTGAGCTTTAGATTCGAAGATGAAATAAAAACCTTCCACTAAAAACAAAAATTACAAGATTTCACAGCTCAAAAGCCAGCACTTCTGAACATCTTGGGCAAAATTTTCCATGAAGAAGAAGAGAAAAATAACAATGAAAACCAACAAAGGGATATAGTAAAGTAAATGGAATTACCAACCAGAGGAGAATCCAAATCAAGCTAAATACCATAATACATTTAAAAATGGATGGAAATAAGAATCATATCTCAATAATAACCCTGAATGTTAATGGTCTAAACTCACCATTCAAAAGATACAGATTGTCAGATTGGATTAAAAGAAATAACCCAACAATTTGCTGTCTACAAGAAACACACACCTCATAGAAAAAGACATCAAGCGATTGAAGGTGAAAGGCTGGGAAAAGTCTTATCATGCACATGGGCTGCGGAAGCAGGCAGGGGTTTCCATTCTCATATCAAATAAGGTAGACTTCAAGCCAAAGCTAATCAAAAGGGATAAAGATGGATATTTCTTACTACTTAAGGTAACCATTCATCAACAAGATAAAACAATTATAAATCTATGTGCCCCAAATAATGGAGCACCTACATTCATCAAACAAACCCTTCTAAAGTTTAAGAGTAAAATAGACCACAACACAGTTATTCTAGGGGACTTCAACACACCTCTCTCACCAATGGATAGATCATTCAAACAAAAGCTAAATAAAGAAACATTAGGCCTTGTTAAAACAATTAATAACTTAGACCTAACGGACATATATAGAATATTTCATCCCTCAGTAAGTGAATACACTTTCTTCTCAGCAGCACATGGCTCCTTCTCCAAAATTGACCATATATTATGTCACAAGGCAACTCTCAGCAAATATAAAAAAATAGAAATACTACCTTGCATTCTATCAGACCATAATGGGATGAAATTGGAAATCATGATAATACAAGAAATAAAATAAACTACTCCAACAGCTGGAAGCTAAACAACAAGCTACTGAATGAACAAGGGGTTGAAGAAGACATCACGGAGGAGATTAAAAAATTCCTAGAGGTAAATGAGAACACAGATACATCGTATAGAAATCTCTGGGACACTAGGAAAGCAGTAATAAGAAGGAAAATTCATTGCACTGAATTCCTTCATTTAAAGAAAACAACAACAACAAATAAATGACTTAACATCACACCTCAAAGCACTAGAAAAAGAGGAACAGATCAACACTAAGAGCAGTAGAAGACAGGAAATAATTAAAGGCAGAGCCAAAATTAATGAAATTGAGACTAAGAAACATTAAAAGAATTGACAAAACCAAAAGTTGGTTCTTTGAAAAAATAAATAAAATTGACAGACCACTAGCAATGCTAACAAAAAGAAGAAGAGAAAAAAACTCAAATTACTAGCATCTGTGATGAAAAAGGAAATATCACAACAAACACCTCAGATATACAGAAGATAATTAGAAATTACTTTGAAAAATTGTACTCTAATAAAATAGAAAATACTGAAAGCATAGAGAGATTTCTAGAGTCATATGAATTGCCCAAACTGGAACAGGAGGCTATACACAATTTAAAATAAATCAATTTCAAGTGAAGAAATAGAAGACGCTATCAAAAAACTTCCAACAAGAAAAAGTCCAGGTCCTGATGGGTTTACAACAGAGTTTTACAAGACCTTCAAAGAAGAACTAATACCGATGCTCTTCAAATTATTTCAAGAAATAGAAAAAGAGGGAGCTCTTCCAGACACTTTCTATGAAGCCAATATCACATTAATTCCAAAGCCAGGCAAAGACACAGCCAAAAAACAAAACTTCAGGCCAATATCTTTAATGAACATAGATGCAAAATCCTCAACAAAATACTGGCAAATCAGATTAAAAAACATATCAAAAAGATAGTGCACCACGATCAAGTGGGGTTTATCCCAGGTATGCAAGGCTGGTTCAACATTCGGAAATCGATAAACATAATACATCACATCAATAGACTTAAAGATAAAAACCATGAGATCATCTCAATAGACACAGAAAAAGCATTTGACAAAATACAACACTCTTTTATGTTCAAAGCTCTAGAAAAATTAGGAATAACAGGAACATATCTCAACATTATAAAAGCCATTTATGCAAAACCTCAAGCTAACATTATTTTAAATGGAGAAATATTGAAAGCATTCCCTCTAAAAACTGGAACAAGACAGGATGCCCCCTCTCACCACTGCTATTTAACATAGTACTTGAAACTCCTGCCAGAGCAATTAGACAGACGAAAGAAATTAAAGTATCCAGATAGGAAAAGAAGAGCTCAACTTAGTACTATTTGCTGATGACATGATAATATACCTAGAAGACCCAAAAGACTCTACCAGAAAACTTTTACAACTAGTAAATGAATTCGGCAAAGTAGCAGGATACAAAATCAATACCCATAAGTCAAAGGCACTTTTGAACATCAGTGACAAAACCTCTAAAAGGGAAATGATGAAAACTTCTCCATTTACAATAGCATCAAAATAAAGTAATAAAATACCTGGGAATCAACTTACCGAAAGAGGTGAAGGACCTCTATAAAGAAAACTATAGAACACTAAAGAAAGAAATCGTAGAAGACCTCAGAAGATGGAAAGACCTTCATTGTTCTTGGATAGGTAGAATTAATTTTGTCAAAATGTCCATACTACCAAAAAAGCATTATACAGATTTAATGCAATTCCAATCAAAATCCCAATGACATTTCTCAAAGAAATAGAAAAAGCAGTCATGAAATTCATCTGGAAAAATAAGAGACCCAGAATAGCTAAAGCAATCCTGAGCAGGAAAATGAAGCAGGCGGCATCACCATACCAGACTTTAAATTATACTATAGAGCAATAGTAACAAAAACAGCATGGTATTGGCACCAAAACAGACTAGTAGACCAATGGTACAGAATTGAGGACACAGAGACTAATACATACAATTTCAGCTATCTTATATTAGACAAAGGCGCCAAAAATGTACAGTGCAGAAAGGATAACCTCTTCAACAAATGGTGCTGGGAAAACTGAAAAGCCATATGCAACAAAATGAAATTAAACCTGTATCTCTCACCGTGCACAAAATTCAATTCAAAGTGGATCAAGGACTTAGGAATTAGAACAGAGACAATACACCTAATAGCAGAAAAAGTAAGCTACAATTTCCAACATGTCGGATTAGTCTCCAAGTTCCTTAACAAGAATCCTGTAGCGCAAGAATTAATACCAAGAATTAATGAATGGGATAGATTTAAGCTAAAAAGCTCCTTCTCAGCAAAAGAAACAATCAGTGAGGTTAATAGAGAACCAACTAACTGAAAACAAATATTTAATACATGCACATCGGATAGAGCACTAATTTCTAGAATATATAAAGAACTCAAAAAACTTGACACCAAAAAAACAAATAATCCAATCGATAAATGGGCTAAGGAATTCAAAAGACACTTCTCAGAAGAAGATACATGATTAATCTACAAATACATGAAAAAATGCTCAACACCACTGGCAATTAGAGAAATGCAAATCAAAACTACTCTAAGATTTCATTTCACTCCAGTCAGAATGGCAGCTATCAAGAACAAAAACAACAATATAAAGTTGGAGAGGATGTGGGGAAAAAGGCACACTCATACATTGCTGGTGGGGACTGCAATATGGTACAACCGTTATAGAAAGCAGTATGGAGATTTCTTGGGAAAATGGGAATGGAACCACCCTATGATCCAGCCATCCCACTCCTGGGTCTATTCCCAAAGGACTTAAAAACAGCATATTACAGTGACATAGCTACCTCAATGTTTATAGCAGCACATTTCACAATAGCTAGGTTGTGGAACCAACCTAGATGTCCCTCGGTAGATAAATGGATATCGAAAATGTGGTATATATGCACAATGAAATTTTACTCAGCAATAAAAGAGAATAAAATAATGACATTTGCAGGTAAATGGATGAAGTTGGAGAATATAATGCTAAGTGAAATCAGTCAATCTCAAAAATCCAAATACCGAAATGTTTCCTCTGATATAAGGAAGCCGGTTCACAGTATTGTTGTGTCGGGGTACATAGGAGGATTAGCGGAACACTATAATGTTCAAAGGGAAGGGAGGGGAAGGGAGGGAGCAAGGGGGGAAGAGGGAAAAAAAAGTGGTTGATTAAGAGGAATATCATTATTCTAAATGCATGATTGAAGACTTGAATGCTGTGAATATACTTTGTATACAAACTGTTTTGTGTAAAAAGATGCTTTATATGTATAGTATGAACTGTAATACATACTACTATTAATAAAAAAAATTTAAAAAAAAACATAAGGATTTTGTTGTATGTAGACTTTTTATTGAATTTTATTCAATTTTTTATTGGTAAATTGTCATACATAAACACATGCACACACACAATATGTAAAATATTAGGTTTGATATTTCATTTAAAACTTTTATTTATGATTCTGTTATCCATATTAAATTTTTTGCATTAGTCTTGCTTCTTCCAATAAATTTTTTGTATTTTTCATTATTTTTGACATGCATGTACCCATTTAAGAACATTATTTACAGCACTTATTCATGTTTCATATACATGCATTTTGAATGATTAAACAGTTTTGTTGATTTCGGCTAAAATTGGCACTTCATTGTATGACCCCTTTAGAGAAGAGAAAGTACATGCTGATACAATAAACACTCATTTCTTTGTAAGGAATCTTTCAAGTGATTAAAAAGTATGACAATATGCTTTTGTGCATATTTTCTTCTACCATAAATAGTTTTCCAAATATGGTATTTCTATGCACTAAGTATCTATATGTTGGAATTTTAAGTAAAAATCTAAATTCTGATGTCATGTCACAATGTATCCACTTTTATTCTGTAAGTTTTATGTTTTACTACCATGATTGTTATGACAGACAATAAATTCACACAAGAAAAACAGAGATATACATTGAAATGTGTCATATGCAATATAACTAAAGAATTATTAATGATGGAGGAAAAAGATGGACAGCTGAGAAGCACTCTCAGGAGACCAGCACTAAAAGAGGCTTACCGGAAGATTGAACGCGTTCCTAGGAACACTCCTACAACTGGAAGGGAGCTGAGACATCCGTGCACATCTAGATGGTAAAATACAACGAACTCCAGACCGCCAACGCACGGAGTCCATTGCCAGTGGCCCACAAACCGAACCAGCATTAGAGGAGCAGCTGCCATGGTAGCATTGCAGTATGGGAAGTACAGACCACGGCCTCGAACAGCGCAGAATAAAAAGAAATCCAGATGCGAGCAGCGGCCTCACAGACATCTTTCGCGAAAATTGCTGAACGGGACCTGCACGCCTTGGAGTGACACACAGGTCCGGGGTACTGCTGTTGGGACCCGGGAAGGCACCGCCATTTTGGAGGAGGGCTGCGGCTGACTGCAGACATCCAAGGATCAGTGCAGGGCCCGGAGCACAGCACACACCTGGGTGAGACGCGCGCAGGCAGCCCGCAGGGAAGGGCCTGCCTGAGGCCAGCGCAGCAACCACAAGAGCTATAACTGGGAGCGGGCATGGGGAATCAGTGCCTTTTGGATGAACGCTTTCTTGGTGCTATTCACATACTGCCACACACCCCCCCGCACCCCCCAGCCATTATTCCTCTGTGCCAATGTGCCGCTGGCCAAAGCTGCAGACTAGACTAGACTCCACTGTGACTGTCTGGGCGTGGTCCAGGACAACTGGCTTAAACTAGAAGGGCTTTCCAGGGTCCTGTTTATTTGAGATTTGTTCCTGGGTTCGACTCTGTGTTTTTTTTTTTGTTTTTGTTTTTGTTTTTTTGTGTGTGTGTTTGTTTTTGATTGTTTTTGTTTTTGTTCTGTTGGATAGTGTGATTATTTGTGTGTATGTGTTCCTCTTTCCTTTCTTCCCTTCTCACTTTAGTCTCTTCTGCCCTCATCTTATCTATTTACACTCTGTCATTGTGTACTCATCAGAGGTGAAAACAAGGTATACGCAGAAATTGGGACTTCTAGGCCTGGGGCAATTGAAATATACAGAAAAGCGGTGTTATATATAGTTTACTCTCTATTTTTCTTGACTCGGTTTTTTTCTCCTCTCTCTTACGCTAATTCTTACTTCTTTGTTATCTCTCATTGTTCCTTTTTATTTTTTTCTTTTCCATCTTTCTTTATTTTTCTTTTCTCAAAGGCTAAATAAGTTTGGTTTATATATAAATCGTCTTTCCTCTAAATTGCTCACTCCATTCTCTTTTCTCTCCTGTCTGCTGATATTAAACCACTTCCATAGAATTCTATTTTTATACTTCCTAAGAAATAACGTCTCAGTAACCTCACTTGCTTCTTCCTAAACATATCATCTCTGTGTCCAATACTGAAACTGAAAACCCCAATGCAAGCATACAGAGTAAATTGGAAACAATACCTGAGTTAAGTAAATCTGTACATTTTGATCAAACTGGGATTTGCTGTAAAGAAAGTGTTAGAGCTTAAAGTGTAAGGTATTTATAAGGGGACCTGACAGCATTGTACCACAGGAGAAACATAAGGCTATAAGGTGAAATCAAAATAGGCAAGTTCCCACAGTGCTAGAGAATAGACACACAAGCATTATGAAGAAGCAAGGGAAGAAAGTGGCTGAAACCAACCAACATGCCCCCTCAGTAGATTACATGGCAAGCACAGTTGGTCAAATGCCAGAGACGGAATTTAGAACTTACATATTCCAAATGTTTATGGATCTTAAGAATGAACTCAAAAATGAGATGAGAGAGCAAACAGAGGCGGTAAAAGAGCATTTTGACAAAGAACTCCAAAAACAAATACAAGAAGCAAAAGATTACTTCAATAGGGAGATAGAGATTCTAAACAACAACCAAACAGAAATTCTGGAAATGAAAGAAAAAATTAACCAAACTAAATGCTCAATTGAAAGCATCACCAACAGATTAGATCACCTGGAAGAAAGGACCTCAGATAATGAAGACAAAATATATATCCTGGAGAAAAATCTAGAGGACACGGCAAAAGAATTAAGAAAACAAGAACAGAACATTCAGGAATTATGGGACAGCATAAAAAGACCAAACTTAAGAGTGATTGGTGTTGAAAAAGGTGCAGAGTATCAAACCAAAGGAATGAGTAATTTATTCAATGATATAATAGCAGAAAATTTTCCAAACATGAGGAACGAATAGCAAAACCAAGTTCAAGAGGCTTACCAAACACCAAACATACAAAACCACAACAGATCCACACCAAGGCACATTATAATGAAATTGCCTAATATACTAGGCAAGGAGAGAATACTAAAAGCCACAAAAAAAAGGAAGCAGGTTACATATAGGGGGAAACCGATCAGACTATGCTCAGATTTTTCAACCCAGACCTTAAAAGCTAGAAGATCCTGGAATAGCATATTTCAAGCTCTGAAAGAAAAGGGATGTCAACCAAGAATCTTATATTCAGCAAAATTGAGCTTTAGATTCGAAGATGAAATAAAAACCTTCCACTAAAAACAAAAATTACAAGATTTCACAGCTCAAAAGCCAGCACTTCTGAACATCTTGGGCAAAATTTTCCATGAAGAAGAAGAGAAAAATAACAATGAAAACCAACAAAGGGATATAGTAAAGTAAATGAATTACCAACCAGAGGAGAATCCAAATCAAGCTAAATACCATAATACATTTAAAAATGGATGGAAATAAGAATCATATCTCAATAATAACCCTGAATGTTAATGGTCTAAACTCACCATTCAAAAGATACAGATTGTCAGATTGGATTAAAAGAAATAACCCAACAATTTGCTGTCTACAAGAAACACACCTCATAGAAAAAGACATCAAGCGATGAAGGTGAAAGGCTGGGAAAAGTCTTATCATGCACATGGGCTGCGGAAGCAGGCAGGGGTTTCCATTCTCATATCAAATAAGGTAGACTTCAAGCCAAAGCTAATCAAAAGGGATAAAGATGGATATTTCTTACTACTTAAGGTAACCATTCATCAACAAGATAAAACAATTATAAATCTATGTGCCCCAAATAATGGAGCACCTACATTCATCAAACAAACCCTTCTAAAGTTTAAGAGTAAAATAGACCACAACACAGTTATTCTAGGGGACTTCAACACACCTCTCTCACCAATGGATAGATCATTCAAACAAAAGCTAAATAAAGAAACATTAGGCCTTGTTAAAACAATTAATAACTTAGACCTAACGGACATATATAGAATATTTCATCCCTCAGTAAGTGAATACACTTTCTTCTCAGCAGCACATGGCTCCTTCTCCAAAATTGACCATATATTATGTCACAAGGCAACTCTCAGCAAATATAAAAAAATAGAAATACTACCTTGCATTCTATCAGACCATAATGGGATGAAATTGGAAATCATGATAATACAAGAAATAAAATAAACTACTCCAACAGCTGGAAGCTAAACAACAAGCTACTGAATGAACAAGGGGTTGAAGAAGACATCACGGAGGAGATTAAAAAATTCCTAGAGGTAAATGAGAACACAGATACATCGTATAGAAATCTCTGGGACACTAGGAAAGCAGTAATAAGAAGAAAATTCATTGCACTGAATTCCTTCATTAAAAGAAAACAACAACAACAAATAAATGACTTAACATCACACCTCAAAGCACTAGAAAAAGAGGAACAGATCAACACTAAGAGCAGTAGAAGACAGGAAATAATTAAAGGCAGAGCCAAAATTAATGAAATTGAGACTAAGAAACAATTAAAAGAATTGACAAAACCAAAAGTTGGTTCTTTGAAAAAATAAATAAAATTGACAGACCACTAGCAATGCTAACAAAAAGAAGAAGAGAAAAAAAAAAACTCAAATTACTAGCATCTGTGATGAAAAAGGAAATATCACAACAAACACCTCAGATATACAGAAGATAATTAGAAATTACTTTGAAAAATTGTACTCTAATAAAATAGAAAATACTGAAAGCATAGAGAGATTTCTAGAGTCATATGAATTGCCCAAACTGGAACAGGAGGCTATACACAATTAAAATAAATCAATTTCAAGTGAAGAAATAGAAGACGCTATCAAAAAACTTCCAACAAGAAAAAGTCCAGGTCCTGATGGGTTTACAACAGAGTTTTACAAGACCTTCAAAGAAGAACTAATACCGATGCTCTTCAAATTATTTCAAGAAATAGAAAAAGAGGGAGCTCTTCCAGACACTTTCTATGAAGCCAATATCACATTAATTCCAAAGCCAGGCAAAGACACAGCCAAAAAACAAAACTTCAGGCCAATATCTTTAATGAACATAGATGCAAAATCCTCAACAAAATACTGGCAAATCAGATTAAAAAACATATCAAAAAGATAGTGCACCACGATCAAGTGGGGTTTATCCCAGGTATGCAAGGCTGGTTCAACATTCGGAAATCGATAAACATAATACATCACATCAATAGACTTAAAGATAAAAACCATGAGATCATCTCAATAGACACAGAAAAAGCATTTGACAAAATACAACACTCTTTTATGTTCAAAGCTCTAGAAAAATTAGGAATAACAGGAACATATCTCAACATTATAAAAGCCATTTATGCAAAACCTCAAGCTAACATTATTTTAAATGGAGAAATATTGAAAGCATTCCCTCTAAAAACTGGAACAAGACAGGATGCCCCCTCTCACCACTGCTATTTAACATAGTACTTGAAACTCCTGCCAGAGCAATTAGACAGACGAAAGAAATTAAAGTTATCCAGATAGGAAAAGAAGAGCTCAACTTAGTACTATTTGCTGATGACATGATAATATACCTAGAAGACCCAAAAGACTCTACCAGAAAACTTTTACAACTAGTAAATGAATTCGGCAAAGTAGCAGGATACAAAATCAATACCCATAAGTCAAAGGCACTTTTGAACATCAGTGACAAAACCTCTAAAAGGGAAATGATGAAAACTTCTCCATTTACAATAGCATCAAAATAAAGTAATAAAATACCTGGGAATCAACTTACCGAAAGAGGTGAAGGACCTCTATAAAGAAAACTATAGAACACTAAAGAAAGAAATCGTAGAAGACCTCAGAAGATGGAAAGACCTTCATTGTTCTTGGATAGGTAGAATTAATTTTGTCAAAATGTCCATACTACCAAAAAAGCATTATACAGATTTAATGCAATTCCAATCAAAATCCCAATGACATTTCTCAAAGAAATAGAAAAAGCAGTCATGAAATTCATCTGGAAAAATAAGAGACCCAGAATAGCTAAAGCAATCCTGAGCAGGAAAAGTTGAAGCAGGCGGCATCACCATACCAGACTTTAAATTATACTATAGAGCAATAGTAACAAAAACAGCATGGTATTGGCACCAAAACAGACTGGTAGACCAATGTACAGAATTGAGGACACAGAGACTAATACATACAATTTCAGCTATCTTATATTAGACAAAGGCGCCAAAAATGTACAGTGCAGAAAGGATAACCTCTTCAACAAATGGTGCTGGGAAAACTGAAAAGCCATATGCAACAAAATGAAATTAAACCTGTATCTCTCACCGTGCACAAAATTCAATTCAAAGTGGATCAAGGACTTAGGAATTAGAACAGAGACAATACACCTAATAGCAGAAAAAGTAAGCTACAATTTCCAACATGTCGGATTAGTCTCCAAGTTCCTTAACAAGAATCCTGTAGCGCAAGAATTAATACCAAGAATTAATGAATGGGATAGATTTAAGCTAAAAAGCTCCTTCTCAGCAAAAGAAACAATCAGTGAGGTTAATAGAGAACCAACTAACTGAAAACAAATATTTAATACATGCACATCGGATAGAGCACTAATTTCTAGAATATATAAAGAACTCAAAAAACTTGACACCAAAAAAACAAATAATCCAATCGATAAATGGGCTAAGGAATTCAAAAGACACTTCTCAGAAGAAGATACGTGATTAATCTACAAATACATGAAAAAAAATGCTCAACACCACTGGCAATTAGAGAAATGCAAATCAAAACTACTCTAAGATTTCATTTCACTCCAGTCAGAATGGCAGCTATCAAGAACAAAAACAACAATAAATGTTGGAGAGGATGTGGGGAAAAAGGCACACTCATACATTGCTGGTGGGACTGCAATATGGTACAACCGTTGTAGAAAGCAGTATGGAGATTTCTTGGGAAAATGGGAATGGAACCACCCTATGATCCAGCCATCCCACTCCTGGGTCTATTCCCAAAGGACTTAAAAACAGCATATTACAGTGACATAGCTACCTCAATGTTTATAGCAGCACATTTCACAATAGCTAGGTTGTGGAACCAACCTAGATGTCCCTCGGTAGATAAATGGATATCGAAAATGTGGTATATATGCACAATGAAATTTTACTCAGCAATAAAAGAGAATAAAATAATGACATTTGCAGGTAAATGGATGAAGTTGGAGAATATAATGCTAAGTGAAATCAGTCAATCTCAAAAATCCAAATGCCAAATGTTTCCTCTGTTATAAGGAAGCCAGTTCACAGTATTGTTGGGTTGGGATATGGAGGAGGATTAGAGGAACACTATAATGGTCAAAGGGAAGGGATGGGAAGGGAGGGAGCACGGGGGGAAGGGGGAAAAAAGTGGTTGAATAAGATGGATATCATTATTCTAAATGCATGATTGAAGACTTGAATGCTGCAAATATATTTTGTATACAAACTGTTTTGTGTAAAAAGATGCTATATATGTATGTATGAACTGTAATACATACTACTATAAATAAAAATTTAAAAAAAGAATTATTCATAAACCTGCAACTTAAAATTTTAACTAGTTATCTGTAATAATCATATAATCATCATAAAACATATCTATGTAAGTATTTTTTCCTGCTTTCTTGGGTTTTAAAATATTTACTGCCAAATTAATTATCTGATGCCTACTCTTTTATCAAACGCTGGCATGGCTTATCTGGTTTGCTCCCTTCTTCCAATAATAGTGTTTGTGTATGAGTGTGTGCATGTTTTAATCTTTAAATTCAATCACTTCTTAATAAAACACTGTGTCTAAAATCTTAAATATAGCTTTCTTGATATTCCCTCCCCCCACCCCACCAATGCTGAGGATGGAATCCATGGCCTTACTCGTACAATATAACTACTCACTCTACCACTGAGTGCACTGCCAATCCCAGTATTTCATACTTTTTTTTTTTTTTCTGCAATAGGGAATGATTATTGTAGCTCATAGGTTATACCTTTATACAGTGCAAACTTTTTTTCTAAACATTTTTTTTTAGTTGTAGGTGGACACAATACCTTTATTTTATTTGCGTGGTGCTGAGGATTAAACCCAGGGCCTCACACATACAAGAAGAGTGCGAGAGGAGCACTCTACCGCTGAGCCATAGCCCCAGCCCAAACAGTGCAACCTTTTTTTTTTTTTTTTTTGTTAAACTTTTTAATTTGTTCTTTTTAGATACACATGGTAGTAAAGTGTATTTTGACATATTATACAAACATGGAGTATAACTTATTCTAATTAGGATCCCATTCAGATATATAGTACAATCTTTATTGATATGGTTCAGTTAATCATTATACCAGAAGGTCTGAGATGAAAAATAGCAAATTGGTTGTTTAACTAAATTTGTCCTTATATAGAACTGGCCTGCCACAGATATTAGGATTGGCAGGGAAAGCATCCTGGTTTCAAACACATTCTTTATCTCTAGCATTCTATTAAGAAGTTCATTTAACAACTGCAGAAATACTTCTAGAGATGATGTGTGTACAACAGCTCATTCCAATGTAAAAAGTTCTAACTTTAGAAAATTCTTCCTTATATTGAAGAGAATCTGCCTTCCAACCTCTAATTCCAGTATCTGAAACAACTCAGATCTGGTATGTTTCCTATTCTGGAAATTTATGTATTTAAATGCAGCTAGCCAGTCATTTTAGCTTTAGACAAACTTCTTCCAAAGATCTGTACTCTAGATCCCTTTGACAAAATATCATGTTCATAAAAGTACATAGTACCCTAGGTGAGTTCTGACAGGTATGGAACTCAGTAAAACAAAATCTAACTCCAGTAATGGTCTGAATTAGAAGTACACAGTTTCTGTATTTTATAGAAGCTCTGTTTCTACCACTGATTCATACAGAACTACTGCTCAGTTAAAAAAAAAAAAAAAAAAAAAAAAAAAAAAAAACAGAAAAAAGAAATAATTTTCAATTAACCCATTTAACAACAACAACAAAAAAAGTGGTACTGGGGACTAACCCCTGGGCCTTGCACATGCTAAGCAGGTACCCAACTGAGCTATACCCTAGCCTATAAAATGGATTTCTCTTACTGAATTTTTTTATATCTACATAATTAATTTTCACCTAACCCACAAATTTACATTCCAATATCATGTTAGTTTAATACACTAGTTGAAACATACTGTAAAAAAGTTGTTTTTATAAGCTCTTTCTGCCTATCAATTTTGCCAGTGAATCACCCTCTTCAGGGAAACGGTACAGACAAAAAAGCAATTATGCTATTAGGCATGATTTTTTTTTAAGTGTACCTGCACTCAACCATAATAGTTCATGTTTTCTATCTTTTGCTTCTTGCTTATATAGAAAATGTGGTGCTCTGATTTTACATTAAAATAATGATTAGACCATTGCACTTTAAAGATGGACAGGGACAAAAGAAGGGCAGAAATAAGAAGTAAGTTAAGAGTTGCATACAAAATTACAGTTATTATCATTGTGTCTTCCCTGAGCAGAGTCTTCCCCTTCCTTTTCTTTCTTTGTGCTCTGAATACATTGAAAAAATATTTTTATTCTTTTGTCTTTCTAGCTATTTCTCACAACTTTTACACCACACTATTATTATGTTTTTGTAGACACTCATTCTGTAAATAGTTTTACCTAGCAATATTATAATGCATTTTAAGTTTTATAACTGTATCAGATTAGTTTTCATTATCTCAAATTCTAAAGTATCACATAAGTTGTTATTTTTCATGAGTACCTACCTTGTAACTGACGGGCAGGTCCTGACAATCCTGAGAACATCCACTGACTTTCTTACTCAAACATTCATTTATATGGCAGTTTCTCTCATCTGAACCATCGCCACAGTCATCCTTATTGTCACAAAGACCTCCGCTGGGAATGCACCTGCCATTTTTGCACATAAAAAATGAACTGTTGCATGACTGTTCTGGAAAAAGAAAATAAAACAAATGGAACATAAAGGGCATGCCTTTTTATACTATAGGTGGTGAAAATATTCACAAATATAATAACTTATCTGTCAAAAATTATAATAAATATATTTACGTTTAAAAGACTATAGTCAGTGCAATATTTTATAAATAAAATGTGGAAAACCAAGGGCAAATTGTATGCTGATGTTTCACACTTAACTGAAAATGTAGCTTTACTATGAAAATTAGCAATCAAAATAAGCACCTACAGTAAAACTTATGGTCTGTCTGTCTCATTTGAATTGTGAAAAATGAGTTCAAAAGCATAATGATAGTTTGACATTTCCCTCAAGCTATAGATCTCTGAGAAATTATATGTCACTAAAAATTAAGAATAGGTAGATATTTCTAAATGCTTTTCTTCCAGAATATATAACATTGACATTTTTAAGTCAGGGCATAAAAAGGACATTGATAATGAATGATAGTTGTTCCAAATATAGCTATGGAAAGGAGCTCAGATTTTGCAGTTACTCTTAACCAGATGACTTGGGCATTATTCTTTATCATATATGTGTAAAGAAATCTATTAACATACAAACTGCATGAGAAAAAAGTAATTAACTTTATTCTAAAATATATGGCTATATATTAGTCTTTGGAATAGTAATAGGGAATAGTGGCTAAAGTATACATTTCTGTTCAAATCATGTGCAACTTATCTCATTTTGCCTAGGTTTGAATAATAGACTACTTCTCAGTATAATATTTTTTAATGATTTTGATTTTCAGATTTTTTAAATTGACTCATAGTTATGCAAGTTTACAAGTATAGTTGATAAAATGATAACTTCATTAAATCCTAAATACTTATATGCTTGAATTTTCAAAATAGGTCCATATAGGGAAATTACATTCATATAAACTCTTTTGAAATATTCATTTTGGAGGGCAAGAGGACAGGGTAATGTATTTGTGAGAATCATTGCCTCAAATCTTCATATTTTTGGCATATATTTTAATTTAAAAATAGCCTCAAAGTATAGTTGGTTACTAGAATCCTATATGGTATCACTAGAGATATCACATGCTTAATAATTTATATTTTCTTTCATTGAATCTGTAGTAGATAGATAATCAGTCACAGTTTTGCCATTAACAATAACCTTTTGGAATAAACATAGCATTATATATTTTTGTACCTGCACTTCTACACTTTGGATTTAAAGGTGCTTCATCAGAATGGTCAGGGCAGTCAAAGTCCCCATCACACTGCCACTGAGTATTTAAAAGACATCGCCCATCAGCACAACGAAATTCTTCAGCACTACACTCTCGGTATCCTAGAGAACAAGAAATAAGCAGTGAATAATTCTGAAAAATATTTAACCAATAAATTCTAATGAAAACTTCATTCCCTCAAATGCATAGCATACCTAATTAACCACAATTTTACCCGTGCCTTATATGGGAAATATTTTTCATTTATTTCTGTCGCAATGGTCACAGTTGCAAGAGATATCTTGTGATTTGGAAGTAAGTTAAGGTCCAGACAATAAAGTCGGAAGAAAGGTTCTCTGATTAGTTAGATGAGCTAACAAGAACGTAATGCATGTGAGTACACCATCTTCCTTCACCTATTGTCTATATTCTAGGGATTTGTCTTAGAATAAAAAAAAAAAAAAATAAAATCATCAGAAGTTTTCTTCAAAACCAAACTTGGTTAGGTTAGGTATGGTGCCAGAAAATATGAAAAAACTGATTCTGGACTGTAGCAGTAATTCTCAGAAGCTTTAATGTTTATGTTTGTGAAGCAGCAAAATGTAAAGAATCAGTTTAAATGAAAAAAAAAAATACTTTATTCTTAGAGAAAAAAGAAAATAACTATCATAATTACCCTGTATATTAATTCTTAAAGTCATTTAAAAAACCTTTGTTCAATTTACAAATGAGCCCATCATTTAACATTTGTATCTACTCCTGTTTTTAAGTAAGGCCCATTTTTTTTTTTCCTTCTTTCAGATTTTATTCATAGTTGTAGGTAGACAGAATGCCTTTATTTTAATTGTTATGTGTAGCTAAAGACTGAACCCAGTACCTCAAACATGCTAGACAAGCATTCTGCCATTGCACCACAACCTCCACCCCAATTCTGTTTTTAATATTAAACTTTGGAAGGGATATTTCCCTCTGTCATTCATATTAAAACTAGTCACTTCTCTTAAAACTTTCTGATAAATCTGGGAGAATCTTTATGACAAAATAATTAATGAAATTCCAATGAAAAATAATTTGGTAATGAGTATCTAATTGCAAAGCTTATAATCTTGGAAAGGCATAATTAAATAGTTAAAAAACATCTATAGTTTCCATAATATTTCTTCTCTCTCAGCTTTCTCCACTAGTTTCTTCTCCTTAGTTGACAAATATATGCAAGTCTTGATCAGTCCAATAACAATAAAAGTTTCTCTATATGCTCCTTAGTACACATTGTCTTTTTTCCTGTACTACCCAATCTTACTTCCACTTATTCTCCCCCAGTTCATCTTTAGTCAATCAACAACTCAATTCTCTAACATCTACTTCTGAAATTCCTCTTGAAGTGAGTATATAGCAAGTGGCAAATGTAAAATTCAAAAATCTCAAAATTCGACATGGTTTTTTCTGCAGCATTTGATGCTGTTGACCATACTTCCTTGGAAATAGCTTCTTGGTTTAATATTTATAATCCACTCTCCTGGGCCTCTTTCTAACTGTGCTTTTGCCTTTTCCTTCATTTCTTTTTCTCTAGGAAGTCTGCTGGTGTTTTCCCCTAATAGAATGCTGGTGAAGCTCTGACTTCAATTTATGATTTGTTATTTTCTATTATCCACATTCTGGTTTTCTCATTTTATGAATAGCCTGAATGTCACCTTTATGCTGACGACCGAAACAACATTACTGATTCATATTTAGAACTGTATTTTTACTAACTCTGTAGCTATATATGATTGCCTAATTAATGTTGCATATTTAAAAATATTCAAAGTAAATCCTTTCTTACATTGCTCTTCCTGCGTCAGAAAATCTGGATTTCAACCTCCCAGGTTCCAAAGCTCATTAATAGCAACATCATCCCAAGTTACCCAAGATAAAAAACTAAAAGTTTTCATTTATCCCCACCTCCAATAGTGTATCAACTCTGACACATTCCATTCCACCATTCTTAATCTTGTTCTGAACCACAATGTTAACCAGAAGAACTATTTCAGCAATGTGCTGACTAGTTTAGTTTCCTCCATGGTTCTCCTCCTCTATGGAAATATTTCTTACAGTCTTCTGAAAAAGATGGATCTAGAACTTATATTTGACTGTGACTGTCCAGTCCCTTGATTCAAAAAGGTCTGCTCGTCTCAGAAGTAAAATAATTTAATAGAAATGATGTAATATCAGATGTCAGACTTTTTCTAATCTAGCTCCAAATGAACTTCTTAATATCAGCTTAACCATATGGAAGACTAATTGCTATTCCTTAATCACATCAACTTACAGGTTTTTATATATACAATTAGGATTTACTATGTGCCTAGAACTCCTCTAAAAACTGAACACATATTAACTCACTCCACTTTTTGGCTGTATAAGTTAAACACTATCAATATACATATTTTATAAGTGAGTATACTGAGAGACAGGGAGGTAAAGTATTTTCTCAAGGTCACACAGCTACTAAGTAGTAGATTCAGGAATCCAGGCTACCCAACAACAAGATCCATGCTATTAAACACCATGCTTTGTTCTTTATATTCTAAATATGATTTCCTCAAAAAAAGCATTTTTTGTTCATATTCTTTAGTGCCTCCTTCAATAATTATTTTATTGAGCTGGCATCATAAGAATATGCTTTTAATTCCAGTGAAACTGAGGCTGAGACAGAAGGATTGCAACCTTAAGCCCAGCCTCAGCAATTTAGAAAGACCCTCAGCAAATTAGGGAGACCCTGTCTTAAAATTAAAAAAAAAAAATAAAAAATATAAGACTGTGGATATATCTCAGGGGTAAGGCACCCCCTGGTTCAAAAAAACAAAAACAAATCTGAAAGTATTATTTCTCAGCTCTGATCACATGTATTGACGTTCTTATTTTTATTTGACAAAGAATGTTATTATATTGTCTTTCTGATGTTCTTGTTTTTCTGTGAATTATTTAAGTGGAAAACTATGTCTCATTCATCTCCACATCAACAAAATATGTCTAAAAGAGAGGAAATATTCAATCAGACATAACTTTGCTTTCAATTTATTCCTTGAGTTATGATGTAGCTTTTAAAATATCACATTGAATGTATGACTTAATGGTGAGAAGATCATAAAAACTGATATCCACTGATTTCAGAGAGATTCATATCAAAGACCAAGGTTATAGATACCACATAGGGAGAACACAGGAGTGCACTAAATTTACTACCTTCCATATATAAAGTCCATAGATTTGCATTATGTATATTTATTCATGCATATGTATTTAAATATTTTACACAAACAGTAGGAGCACATGAGATTTCAACTTTAACTAGGCATTTTAATACTGATTTTATCATAAAATTATATACATGCATATATTATACATAATGCTTAAATAAATATGTATGTAATTAAATAAATATGTATGTAAATTTTGTAGTAATATTAAATATTAACAAATGAGACATGTGTAAAAATACAATGTGGAGGAAAATATTAAGTAACAAGCTTTTTCTGACAATGCTTTTCTCACTCTAATATTGGATCTGGCTATAACACTGAAAAACCCAGCCATGTATTGTACAAAGTACTCAAAATACAACATTTTTATAGAGATTTCCCAACATGGTAACTGAATGTTATAAGTAGGCTACAAGTGGGCATAAATTCCAAATGCATGTAAAATACTTGAGGTTAAAGAAGTTATAACTAGGTATTACTGAATTTACTGGTCCTTAGCATCATTGAGAAAAGTGTTTAAAAAGTAAAAAAGAAATGTGCATTTCATTTTCATTTGTGCAAACCCAGGGTAACCTGTAAAGGCTCTCTGCCTGAGAACCTCCTCCTCCTCAGGAGCTGGACATACTCACCACACTGCAGGGACTCATCAGAGCCATCCCCACAGTCATCATCATGGTCGCACAGGAACTGCTTGGGAATGCATACTTTATTACGGCACATGAAGGTGTTCTCATCACATGTGTTATTGGGAGCTAGGAAAGACATCACAAAATATACAGTTAGAGGAGCACATATTGTATCTTCTCCCATATTAGAAATTTAGAAATGGAATGGAATCATATGTAATAATTCATAGTTTTTTTCAGAAAAATAAAAATTTTGCTTAATTTTCAATACAACAGATTAGTTAGTAATGGCATATATGTAATAGAATGTATGATTATGTTAAATATGCTATGTATATAGTTCACAGTATTAGTATTAATAAATTCCACTCTTACTCCAGAGTGACCCTGAAATTTGAGGCCATGTCGCAATTGGTAAGCTTTTTAAGAATGAATTCAAATGTTTGTGTGTTAGAAAAAACTTGGCTAATAACATGGCTGGGTCTTTTCTCTCCTTGTGTGTGCAGTCATACTGGTTACATGATAAACGTGTTGCTTCCTTGATGAAAAGCAGAACTGGAAAGATCACCAAGTGGTAATGTTTATGACAGAAGTAAAAAGTAAACAAATAGAGTAGACAAAGTTATTGTTTTTAAAAATAAAATGCAACTTTTGGGTAAGTACAGGTATTGGGTATTGAATTCTGTGGGTGAGATCTCTGATGTAATGAGCCCCATTGTAATTACCACAGAAAATTCAGAAAATTGACCCATGAAATGGAACACTGATCCTTTGAAATACTAATCCTTGAATGTAGTTCTCCAGCAAGTCCCTAACCAAAGTTGGATCCAAATGTAAAATAAAGTATGTGCACAGGATATAAACTTTAATACTATATGCATGGAATCATAGAAGACTTGAAAGGATCATTTAAGTTTTCCAGTAATCTTTTCTTATATTTAAAAGGTAAAGGCTATAGTAGGATTCAAAGTTTAGGACATTTCAAATATCGATAATTACTATATATTATTGTAGAATGCTAAAAAAGAATAATGGTTTGCAGAAAGTGGCTCTGCCAATTGGATTTGTATTCTCAAGGAAGCTATCTACCTTCTTGGGACATCTGTTTCTTTATCTGCTTAATGAGGATAATAAAATCTGTCTGGTAAATTTCTCATAAGGACTAGATATAGTATGTGAAGCAGATCTTCTCACGTCAGATATTCAATAAATTCCCAGGTGCTCTTTAAATTTATATTTATATAGTAATTATCTTTGGCAGATCTCCAAAAACACTTGATGGTAATGTTTTGGGAATTCATTAATGTAAATAAAAAACACCTATCACAATAACTGAAATATAATGGGCACTGAAAGCAATTTAGTGCCTGCCATTTTTTCCCCTCCTTGCCTAAGCATTTTCCTTTCCATGCAAGAGCTCTCTTTCTTCTCTCTGTCCTTCAAGACTTAGACAACATTATCACTTTTTCATGAAATCTTTCCATGACACTTCCAGGATTCTAACACACTGTTTCTTTGTGGTGATCCTTATCTTTGACACACAACATTCTAATACTTAAGGTATTATAATTATTCATTCACATGCTTATCAATCCTTCATTCTCAGGCAGCCTCAGACTACATGAACCAAGCAATCTCTGCTTTCATCTCAGTAATTACTGACATAAAGCCATGAGTAGGTAAAACACAAAGGGTTATTTGAATGTAATCAAGTATAATTTACTTTCAACAAATTTAATTTTAAAAACTATAAAGAAGTCACATAGGAATGACATTAATATCAAAGGACAAGTTAGCATTAATAATGCCTCTAACTTTGAACTGTGTGATAGTTTTTATAACTCAAGTGAATTATGCGAATTCTAACACGTGCATCCTTCTTTAAAACAGTGAACTACAGTGACTTATTTGGCATTAACACTTGCAGGTCACTTGAGTGCAATTTGCTACATTTTAGCATAATTTACTTAATAGTACCCATGTGGTCCAAAAGTGTTAATATGCTTCCCTGGTGTTAACTTGCTACAATAGCAACAACATACTGGGACCATCTGGATCCCTGAATTGATGCTTAAACCTTTATTATGTAGCCCTCAGTGGCCCCATTGACCTTTATAGACACACATATCAGTTTCAAGATCAAAGTGAATTATTCTACAACAATAGCATGAGTTCTGTGCAAATAAGCCTATCTCAAAGTTTCCGTTTTCTTTTGTGCTTTAACTGTCCCTGATGTACACACACATTTACCTTAAGGCTTCAAATACAATGTTTTAAAGACATGAAAATAGGCCATTTGTGAGATGATTGGCAGAATATATTTTGAGGAGCAGAATTTGTAGAACTATTTCTGATAAATTGCTCAGCTCAACAGATCCCCTGTGTGACCTTGGGATCCACAATCAAATATTCAGTCCCTTCATCCTACTGATCATGCAAAAGAACCTATCTAAATTTTTACTATTGAGTAATTCTCTGAAATTTTCCTGAGATGACCTAGAATCAGAAACTTAGTAATCATTGTCTGACCTCCAAAGGTGGTCCTATGATCCCTAGTTTCATTCAGCTATATCCATACTATTTTTACCTGACCTAGGGGTTAATACCCTATCTGTAGCACTAATAGGTGTTTACTGACCTCCTGATCAGTGTTATCTAAGATCAGATCAGCTCTGTCGTAGGCAATCTGAAAGCTTTCATGGGGTGGGGGGGGGTGGCGGGCATTAAAAAGAAAATGCCAAATCTACCGTGTTCACACACATGATGCAGTTAACACAATCTCAGAAGTGCAATGACAAATCTGCACTCATCTAAATGGTTTTAAAATGGGTAATACCACTGCACATCTCAAACACTCTGTAGAGGGGCTGCTGAACTACCATGGTAACAGCATCCCACCTGGTTAGATCTAATCTACCTAAGGGTCCAGGGATTAGGAAAGTGAAGGAAAACATAAAGTGACCAGTACTATGACACAAACATTCAAGGGTTTTCCCAACAGTTTTCTTTGACAATAGCTGATAAATGTCCATACCACAGCCGGCTGTGGACAGCTCATCGCTTCCATTCGGACAGTCCCGTTCACCATCACAAAGCCAGTGTCGGGGGACACAGGCATGAGAACCCTGGCAGCTGAACATGTCAGCAGCACAGGTGATGGCACCTTAAACACAAAGGAAATGTGCCATTAGGAACACACACTAGAAAATGTCCGCCATTGCATTTGCTAATGAAAAGAATGCTGCTTACAATGAAGAGACTGTAATTATTTAGAGTCATCAAATATTATCCTTTTCCCTATAGGTGTCTAGAAATTTTCATCTAAGAATACATTCTTGCCTTATTTGTGTTATATTTATTAAAGCTACATGGTAGAAAATAATTTCTTTTCTCCTTGTAAAATTTTGCAAATTATAGAAATGTCATAGAATTAGGAATCATCTGGGGCAACATTTTGAAAGACCTGAACTTATAAGGATAGGAATCACAACAGTAATAATAAAGGAAACATCGTTTTTATTGCTTAATATATGCTAAATATTTAACAGAGAAACTCATTTAATTCAGGAAAACCTCTATTCATATCATTTCACAGAAAAATGAACATAAGCTTGAACAAGTTAAAAGCTTGCAGAAGGCAGAAATTGCCCAGGGTTCTACCTGGGAAGTTGGAAGTTGGAATTCCAAAATCCTTTTCTTTCTTGAGAACTTCTCTTAATCACTAATGTCATTATTGTTCTTCCTAAATATGTAGTTTTTGTTTTTATACATCTAATAAAATCAATCTACCTTTTATTTGCTCTATCAATTCAATGTTCCTTTAGCTGTTAGCTGTATGATAATGTTTTTCAAACATATATAACAAAAACAAAAGCAAAACAATACGAAACAAAAAAGAATGCTGTTTTGGACTGTAAATTGAAAGGGTCATAGTCATATTTTCTTCCTAATATAACCTTAGGATAATCATATGTCAGATGTCCCCCTCTTATGATATTTCCCTAGTCATTTGAATAGTAATATACTCTAAACATTTAGGCGGTTTTATTTATTTGTATAAAACATTTTGTACACAAAATTTTTAATAAAGTATTTTATATCAACAAATGAACTCAAACATTTCATGTAAGCAAATATATAAATATGATCCCAACTTAACATTTAAAATTTCACTTTCTTATGACAAAAGCTGTCAAGAATAGGTGTTTTAAAAAGATAGCTTTAGAATTATTATAGAATATTAACTATTTTGGCCAAATTGTACTGTTATGTTTGTGTGCATGTATGAACATGCAGCAACAATTCCCATCATTATCTACCACTCTAATACATCAATAAAAATATAGAAAAATAATTCATCAACTGCTTATGCACCCCTACTTCCCTGCCAATTTACCATCTCCAGGAAGAAAATACAACTAACTTGATGGATGAAAAATATTTGCTTCTGGTCTTTTAAAGAAAAAACTAATACACTTTAATTAAATGATTATTAGCCTCTTACTTTGCAGTCATATAATTTTTATGAGTAGAAACTGCTTTCCAAAGCAACACTTTCAAAATTGATAGCAGTGGTTTGCCAGAATAAAATACCCTAGGGGAAAAAAAAGATAAAACAAATACAAAAACCAAGCCCCAGGGATCTTATCCCACATAAACATGGCTGCTCCTGGTATATACTTCTCTTGGAGGACAAGAAGGATAGTGTGTTGAAAATTCCTGGGTGATTAAGATTTGCTCATTTAATTTAGGGTCAATGCTGTAACAGAATGACATTTAACCTGGTGTCTATTACTAGAAGAAATCAGAAAATAATCATTAAATAAATGTTCCTTTCATTCAAAAATGAATTTACCTGCTAACTAGTCTGTCTTTATTAGCTTCTATAATAAAATTCTCCTCCTACAGAAATTATTTTTCTATTACAAGTCTTTATTATCTATATCTTCAAGCATGCTCTAAGAACATAAAGTGTCACTTTCAATATTATATTCTCAATTCAATGCTCTAATTTCTGTAATTATTACTGAACTTGAGATTATTTTAACTACACTTTTCCTACTAAGAAAGTTTTGATCAATATGGAACTCCATGTTACCTTCCATTATTATCCTTTCAATTTGTTCCCAAGGCAATCATAACAGAGAAGCACTGATGTGGCCATGGAGAAATCTAATTCTGTATGACCTTGAAGGAGGCTGATGTCTGAATTTCCCTGTCTTTACAATGAGGGGTATGACTACATAATTACAAAGATATCTCCTGCTATAAAATGGCATAAGGTTCTTTACAGCTAATTTGCTGTCTCCCTTGATAGTGTTCAATAGATTCTGCATTAAGAACATGCCAACACATTGAAGTCAATTGGAAAGAAAATGGACCAAAGAAAAAAACTCATGGCTTCATTCCACAATTGGCACTGCCATCTGGAGACACATCATCTTCCTCAAGGAAAAGAATTTCAAGGGAGAATAAGGACAAGCTAATGGAATTCCACTTGGTCTGTCTTATGTCCTTACTTGATAGTAAACATTGATTGGTAAGAGTCACAACCATATTTTCTATATTACTAAATAGTAATTTAGATTTCTGGTCTTATCTCTGTCATTACTAGTTAGCTAAGTAACTTCAGTACAATTTATTTTTTGTCTCTGAGTTTCTCTTTTCTACTTATCAAAACATGGAGGTAGACTAGACTATCATTTTCTAAAATGAGATCCTCAATATCCCATTTCAGAATCACTATGTGTGTATTAAAAAAGAATATATACATATCCCCTATTGGAATATCTAAGGTAGGGATTGAGAAGCTACATTTTTAATAGACATTTGAGAAGGATCTTTTGTACAATAAATGTTGGAGCCTACTGAGATAAATCATTTGTAAGTTTCCTTTCCTATTCTAAAAATACTAGATTTAGTTTGCTAACTGAGGTTTAATCTAAAGTTGATTATACAGCATATTGGACTGATAGTTGCTATCTAAAATATAATATGTAAATAAATTAATAGAGTCAGTGTTTTGATGGTTGACAAAAAGGTCCATTATCATTTCATTATCTATTTAGAAGCATATCACTGACATATATTCAGACATGACAACAGCACTTTGATGAAAGGAAGGAGGCAAGAGAATTTAAACAAAAACGAATGACAATAAACCTGTGGATATAGTGCACATTGGTCTGTTAAATAAACGCAACAGGTATGTAGGTAAATCTTTTTGTATCTCTTTAATAGGTAAGTAACCCCAGCAATAAGCTTCCCATGATCCTAGCTTGAAAACACACATGGGAGAACAGAGAATTGGAGGTATTAGTGTAAAATATATTTGTCTACTATATGCCAACTACAAACACACTTTAATTGCTTTTCAATAATCATTAACATTTAAGAGTCTAAACTATATAACCTCAGAGCCTTGGTTCCTCCATCACATAGAGACCTCTCAGAAAGCCCATAGTTATCAATGCAGCCATGTACTGTAGGCTTAACAGAGGGTCACAAGCATGATGATTTAAACACTGGAAATAGGTGTATCTCATTGAAAACAGGTAAATTTTCTTGTTAAAATTAAAGATTTAATAACAAAGAGCAACAAAAGAAAGAGGCTAAGCAGTCATCCAATTGATTATTAATATGTTTTCGTGTTCCAAGCTCTCTGATACTGATCATTCTACATTTCTATTTGTTTTATAAGTAACTCTAAATTTTTTTAGCTATATAAAGAAAAGGTATATTTCCATTGGCTTAAAGACAAGAAAATTGATGTTCTGCTTTCAGGAGTTATCACCAATTTTATATTATTTATAGAGAAATTGAATGTAGCCCAAGTACTATAAAGTATTCCCTCTGTGTGGCCATGACCTAAACAGCAGACCACAACTAAAATCTGAACAAGATGCTAAATGTGCTTAACTCTATGCACCTTATCCTGTGATTCAGGTCCTTTCTTTCTAAAATGTGTTCAATTAACAAGCTACCCAATAGGATGAAAGTAATGAATAAAGAATATATACCTGAGCTATAAACACATACAAAAAATGGATCACACAGATAGATACGTTAATAAGTTAGTAGAATGAACAATTTTAATAAATTTGTGGATATTATTTGCTCCCTTTATTGATATACCCCTTAAGAAATTCAGTTAATAATTCCATTTAAATTATTAAATATTTGTGATTATTAAAAAACAATTTCATTGTCTTTGCAGTTGACATGCAATAGGTAAATATAGATGTTTGAAACTACTACTTCCAATTCTAGAAGGCTGAATTTAAAATTACATTTTAAAATCTTATATAGCACTCACCTTCCTTTACCTGTTATTTAAAACAATTCCGTATAAAACACACAGAGATGCACAGAAACAACATATGCCATTTGTGGCAGTATGAGTTCATCTACTAACTTTGGAGGGCGACTTGGCAATATATATCAGTAGTCATCAAAAGAAGTGTTTGATTTATGTGTGTGTGCATGTGTATGTGTGTGTGTGGTGCTGGAGACTGAACCCAGGGCTTTGTGCATGCTAAGCAAGTGCTCTACCACTGAGCCACATCCCAGCCCAGTGTTTGACAAACAAACTTAATCATTGGATTTACTCCAAAGGAGGCATTGAAAACTAAAAATAAAAGTACAGAAACATTGTGGTAATATTGAGAAAAAAATCTTAAATAATAAATGTATGTATAAAATAATTAAAACAATAGATTACCATGAAAATAATAAATGTGGCTACATAGATATGGTCTTGTAAATTTAGTGATAAGTTTTATACATTAGAAAACAAAGACAGCAAAGAGCATACTGAGTGGTTAAAAACCCATTGAGAAACAAAATGAACAACTCACCACAAATGCTATCACTTTCATCTAATCCATCCCCACAATCATCCTCTCCATCACAAATCCAGTGTTTAGAAATGCATTTCTGTGCAGAACAAGCAAACTGGTTCCAAGAGCAAGAGGAATCTAAAACACAAAAAGGCAGCTTACTTTACGTGGAACAGCTAGGGGAAACAAGCTCTGGTGTACTATTGGACAGTAGTATACATAAAAATACTGGATTGTATATTTTTAAAAAGCTAAACGAAACAAGTTTGAATGTTTTTAGTACTGAGAAATGAATATGCTTAAGGAAACATATGCCTATTCTGTTTGAACATTATAACAATGTATACGTATATCAAAATATCACCTGGTTCCCCATAAATATGTGTAAGTATTATGGGGCAACTGTAAAGAAGAAAAAAAAAATGGTTGAAATCATCTTAGAACAGATTTCACAATGAGAAAGCTTTTTCTTAGACTTTTCTAAAATCAGCCTTAAAACAAGCCAAATTCCTCTTCCCTGTGACAACTCTACATAAAATTTTGACAACGGCTTGCATATTCTCTCTGTTTCCAAGTTACACACCATGTTCCTTCGACGCGGTTCTCATAGGATTTGCCTTTGAACTTTTCACTGTGCTGACTATTCAGCTCTAAGTATATTCCAGACTGTCATTCTCTAAAAATGTGTGAGATGCATATTCCAAGTGTATTTAGTAATCCTTTTTAACTTTAATCTATTTTTAATCTAACAAAGAAAAAATACAAGTTAAACAAGGCAACAATAGGGTGGACAGACCAAATGTGTTTGTTTTAAAGTTGAACTAAGTAGGTTTTAGTTTGAAAACAAATCAAAAGTTTTATGCCTATATGTACTTAATACATTGAATTTTATGTGTCACTTCCTTAAAAAAAATCTCATTGAAATAGTGGATTTTTTTCTTACTGAATGTTTACAATAATCAGACACAACATTTCTTTCTAATATCGGTTTTGTTATTGCTTTTGTCTACCCCCACATTCCCCATCTACCCATCATATTTATCACCAGGAAATCATTCAAAATAAAGTCCTCCCAAATTACATTGTTTAAAATACAAACTAATGTCAAAGTGACAGTATTGTTTTTAATCTGAAAGAATATTTAACAATTGCATTTTCACTTAAAATATTTAATTAGATGATATATAAAAAGGGAAAAATTTAGAAAATTGAAGTCTGGGAAACAAAATTAAAGAAGACACAATCATATATGGTTCCCTATTGAGGAATTACAAATCCACAGAAACTATTTTTGAAGTTTTCTGTTAGCCTTGTTCAGAATCTGGCTCTAACGTAAAGATATATATGATCTTCACCAAACGAAATGTACTTCCTCATTTCACAATGACATTTACTTTCAGAGGAGTTTGACATTTCATAGAAGATCCATTTTTAATCTTTTTTCTACTCTGTCTATTCACCACAGTGTATATTACTTGTGTTAAAAGTGAATATATGCTGCTTTTTCCTATTGGAAATTTCCTTGGCCTGAAAAAAAAAAAAAATCACCAAATCCATAAATTTATGAAATAAAGTTTAAAAGGCTCTTTTACCTTGACAATATGAAATAAAGTATACACACAGAAAAATTAAGAGGTAGCAAGTAAGAATGAATGTTTGAGTAAATAGAAACTTAAGGATATTATTTAAGGCTGTTGCAGAATTTAAAATAATTATAATTGCCAATGCCAGATAAGAGTATAATTCATAGTGGATGTCAAATCCTTATTTTTTCATAGCAGAAAGTATAAATATTAATCCCACCTGAAGTTAATATATATGGTAAAGAAGTTGTAAATATGTTATTTAGATCAGCAAAAAACAATTCAACAGAAAATTTTAAAAATACTGCAACAAGAGAATTACTCCTCATTATAATTTCCTCATTTTACTTTAATTTTTATCATTTTGCTTTATTTAATAAAAGTGAAAATTAACATCAAAGTCTATTAAAATATCTTGTGTAAAATCCCTATGCAAGAGAACATCAACATGTAAATAATAATACGGTTCATTAATTAAAGCAAGACTTAGGGTCTCACCACAGTGGAATTCATCAAGCCCATCCTCACAGTCTTTCTGACCATCACATATCCAGGTATTCAAAATGCATCTTCCACTAGGACAACCAAAATAATTTTCTTCACATTTGTGTTTGTTTTGAACTGTGACAAAATATAGAATGTAATGTCAATTTAAATTAATTTTAAATTTCTTCAATATAGGTAGATAAAACATTAATACTCCTCAAACTGGAAGAAATAAATTAGAAGCAAATGGACAAAAATAGCTGAGATGTTCTCCTGGAGAATTCCAAGGGTCCCGAAAGCCAAAAGAAGACAAAGAAACTCTCACAGACCCGAGGAGACTAGGAGACATACTAATAATGTCCATTTCAGGACTGGGTCCTGAAACAGAAAGAGTTTACCACAGAAAAACCACTTAAATTAAATAGTGTAGAGATTATATAATGAAGATTAAAAAGGAAAAAAAGAGCCAGGTGCGGTGGCACACACCTATAATCTCAGAGACTTGGGAGGCTGAGGCAGGAGGATCATAAGTTCAAAGGCAGCCTCTGCAAAAGGCAGCCTCTGCAAAGCAAGGCACTAAGCAACTCAGTGGACCCTGTCTCTAAATAAAATATAAAATTGGGCTGGGGATGTGGAGTGCCCCTGAGTTCAATCCCCAGTACCATCCTCAAGAAAAAAAAAAAAAAAAAAAAGAAAGAAAGAAAGAAAGAAAAAAAGAACTAAAATGACTCTCAAGTTAATGAGTCTAATACCAAGGAATCATATTTGCATGGAAAATATTCTTAATTTCATATGCAGAATAAACATAAACAAAATTAAAACATTGGTAGATCTTTGCTGAATGAATATGGATTTAGTGTTCCTACTGCCTGCTATTTTGAATATGCTTTGCTAGAAATTAAGCAAATATTCTCTATTTTAAGGGTAAAAAATATATTGAAGCAGAATCTCTAAGATTATTATGGGGTAGGGAGTACAGCTCAAAGACAGTGTGTGCTTAGCAAGTCTTCAAACTTGGCACCAAAACTAAGAAAAAACAAATAAATAAACATGATGTTTATTATACCTGATTGACAGTGGGCTAGGCTAGGCTAAGTGTACTCTATAACTAAGGTCTTTTAGGATTCTTCCTACATATCTTAAAAACTATTTTTTTTTATTATTATTATTTTTTTTTTTAACCAGGGATTGATCTCTGGGGCACTCAACCACTTAGCCAAATCCCCAGCCCTATTTAGAGACAGGGTCTCACTGAGTTGCTTGGCACCTCACTTTTTTTTTTTTTTCTTTTGTCCTTTTTCTTTTCTTTTTTTTTTTTTCTTTTTCTTTTTAATTTTATTTAATTTAATTTAATTTAATTTTATTTTTTTGCTGAACTCCTGATCTTTCTGCCTCAGTCTCTGGAGCCACTGGGATTTCAGGCATCATGCATGCACTTCTGTGCTTGGCCATCCAAACAATCTTGACTAACCTATTGATGGCTTCCTGCCTGTGCCCACCTGTCTCATAAAGCAGCATGAGTGTCCCTTTTTTCTTTTCTTTCTTTCTTTCTTTCTTTCTTTCTTTCTTTCTTCTTTCTTTCTTTCTTTCTTTTTCTATTTTTTAATTGTTAATGGACCTTTATTTATTTATTTATTTGTATGCAGCGCTGAGAATCAAACCCAGTGCCTCACACATGCTAGGCAAGTGCTCTTCTAGTCAGCCACAACTCCATCCCTTCTTTCTTACCCAATGTAAAAATAAAATATATCTATCAGTGCTGAGTGCTTACTCTATTATTTATTAACCCTAGAAAGAGATAAAAAATATGAAAAAGAAAATAAAATGCCAGTTTAGTAAATTTCTATTATATGGTACTTTCAAGGTAATTTCAAAAATTAACTACTGTTGGGTGCAGTGGCTCATGCCTGTAATCCCAGCGGCTCAGGAGACTGGAAACTGAGGCAGGAGGATCACAAGTTCAAAGCCAGCCTGAGCAAAAGCCAGGCGCTAAGCAACTCAGTGAGACCCTGTCTCTAAATATAATACAAAATAGAGCTAGGAATGTTGCTCAGTGGTTGAGTGCCTCTGAGTTCAATATCGGGTACCAAAAGAAAAAAATAATAATAAAATAAAAACTACAGCCCTAGTAAAGAAAATGTATTATGCCAGGCACAGTGATGCATGCCTGTAATTTTAGCAACTCATTAGGCTGAGACAGGAGACTCATAAGTTTGAGACCAGCTTTAGCAACTTAGCAAGACTGTATCTTCAAAATAAAATATAAAAGTTGGGGAAGTAGCTCAGTGGTAGAGTGCTCCTAAATTCACTATTCAATCCCCAGTACCAAAAAAATATATTATTGCAAAAAGTACATTGCATTAATAATCATGACCAAAGGATCCATAAATTCAAAGTAATAAAATTCTATTTTTAAAAAGTTATATGCATAATTAAAATAGGATTTTTTTTAAAGTGAAAGAACTGTCATGAGCTACAGTCAAGTGCCCCAAAGAATTTTTTCCCACTTTCTCTGAGGATGTAGTTAGCACTTTTTAAACCAAAACGCCTGAAACAAAGGTATCAAAGAACGATAAATCATGAACCATCATAAGTATAAGTTTTTCCTAGTAGTTTTTATGTACCTGTTTATATAAACTGCTATGCAAAATACTCATAAATATAATTTCTTAAAATATTTTAAAAATTTATATGCCAATTAAATATGGAAAAGTGACTCTTGGCAGGGTAGGCAGAAAATAACAGCAGTTTGAGTTCAAATTAAAAAGTACCAGTTTTACAAAATGAACACCTTTTTCTTCTGAATCTTTTTAAAATCTCAGTATCCTCAAATAGATCGCTCAAGTCTTTCTTATAGAAGGCCTCTTCTAAGAAGCCAGAAAATACTTTTCAGAACTGAGAGAGGTAAAGATGGTTCATAGGCAGATACAAAATATTACTGCCTGATCTTGATCCAAAAAAGATAATAATTACCCAAACTATGATGCCAAAAATTGTGTAAACTGTATCAATAGCCTAACACCAGCTATATAACATGAGCAAAGTCAGTAGTGAGAAACAGTATCCCTTCTGTTAATCTATCAATATTTATGTCAAAGTTTATAATATTTCTGCTGATGCTTTATAGATTATACATCTTAAAGACATAATCACCAATTTTAAAAGGATTAATGAGCAACTAACATAAAAAAAAACTTGATCTAAGGAGATATCTTAGGAATGATTTCTTGAATTTTATTTTATAATTCATTTAAAGAGATCAAATAGCATACTTAGAATATAATTTTTAGTCCATATTATTTAAATTTTATTCTCAATTATTAAATTTTTAAAATATTTATGTTTTAGTTGTAGGTGGAAATAATAACTTTATTTTATTTTTATGTGGTGTTGAGGATTGAACCTAGTGCCTCACGCATGCTAGGCAAGCACTCTACCTCTGAGCCACAACCCCAGCCCCAATGATTAAATCTTAAGAAGAAAAGTTAATAAATTTATTCTATTCAAGTAGAATAATCTTCAAGGCAAAGATTTTATCTTCCTAGAATTACCTGGACACTTTAATTCATCCGAATAGTCTCCACAGTCATTAGACCCATCGCATATCCAAGTTGGCAGAACACACAGTGAGGTAGAATTACATCTTATGAACCCTGTGGTTTTCACTCCGAGTTTATAGAAATGTGTGCAGTCTGTATTATCTAGAAAGATGTAAACAAAAAACCAGAAACCCTCATTTGCAAAGATTATAAGACTTCTATGTAGGTCATAGAATGAAAGAAAAGTGAACTCATTTGAGGAAATAAATATGCAATTATCTCACACAACAGGGGTTAATTATATATCAATTCTGGATGAGGCTCAGTAAAAAATTGGATAGTGTTCAACTCAATGCCAAAGGTGTCCAGGCAAGAACAAACAAAAGGTAGTGGAATATCTTACTGCAGTTCTTTTCATCTGAAGCATCTGCACAATCTATGTTCTGGTTGCATCGTGCTGATCTTGGAATGCAAGTCCCATCTGCACAGCGGAACTCAACAGTGGCACAGGTTGAAACTAGAAAAACATGTAAATAAATAAATGGATAGATGAGATGCAAAAATGACTCCTTGCTTTTATATTTGAAATATTTTAATTAAGCCATATTATTTATATATTTTTGCTTTTTAAAGTCTATGCAATCAGATTGGACCCCCAGCTCCACTGCAATGCTGGGTTAGATGAATCTTACTATTTCTTTTGTCATAAAAATATTATCTCTTTTCCTGTCAATTATTCCCTTTGTTGTGGTGTTTATCATACTGATTCGCAATCACTATTCACATACCAGGAGCCCCAATAAATTTTAAGTTCCATGAAAGCAAGTACTATGCCTTGCTCACATGGTTGTACTGGTCTAGCACTGAGACAGCATAAAAAATAATGAAGGTTGTAGAAAAGTACTCTCCTATCTTCAGCAGTACAAGGTTATGACACTAAGAAAAGGCCTTAATTAGTGCTTCATGGGAAATCCCACTCTGGTTTCTAAGAAGTGGTATAATACCCTTCTATGATAGAAAAAGAAACAGAGACTGAATCAGAAGGATAAACAGAGACAGACAGATACCGAAGAGACCACCGAACCAGTGATTTTTACTCAGAGGTAACAGCTGAAAATTACCAAAACATTTATTCTATGTCATAGTCTTGTAAAAGGCTATCATGAATATTTGATAGAGGTAATATGGTTGACTTATGCCAAGGAAAACAAAAATATAGCATTTCTTAATCTGATTGTTTTTAAAGTTTAGCTTTCTAGTTCTTTGTTATGCTTAAGTGAAACTCAATTTCAATATGCTACTGTCATTGTATACACCTTGTACATAATGCCTTATTCTTCTTCATATACTCCTTTCTAGTTTGCTTACCCATCCATTACCATATAATAGTTTCCAGCAATATGTTGTGAACAGGTGCATGCCATAGTATGTATGTTAGATTAACATAGCATAAATTTTTAGTCCAAATTCAAATTTCTACAGGTTGATTACATTAATGTACAACCTGAAGGGCTCTTTGATTATGCCACTTTTACAGTGTTGATAGTTTAAAGAGCCTATTTAATTATAAATAGAAATTATATCAATTGTAAATGGTTAAAATGTACCTTAAGATATGCAAATTTTACTCAAGGGTGTGTATGTCATTTGTATTTCATATGTACTGCTCTTATTATATTTAATTGTATCTTGAAATTGCATACTTATTTGTGTTTAAATGATGATTAGAATAAATGTTTTATTTACAATTTGCAATTATAATTGCTTCACTGTTTTCTTCATTATAAATAACATCTTAGCATGTAAAACAGATAATGCCATTATGAGTAGAGATAAATGCATTGTTCCAAAACAGGAACACAATTAGTTTTTTTTTTTTTTTCTTTTATGTCTCAAAAAGCAAAATCTAATTGATGATTCCTTTCAATTACATTTCAGTTTTAGTTTTTTTTTTCCTAATGGAAATAGTAAATGTAATATATATAACACAGTAGATAATCAAGTCAATCATTTACATTTTGTTTTTGACTTCACACTATATCAGCAGTCGTTTATTAATTATGTTCCAAATGATTTCATATAATCTCTTTGTTTAGAAGACAGAATGCATTTCTCTGTGAAATGTTTTAGATATTTGAATGTTTCTAGGCAAGCCTATAAAGTATTTTCTATCTTACAACTTACTTAGAGTTTAGATGCTTTTAGAAAGACCCTGGAGGGGACAATTTTACCAATATCAGACCATCTTCTAAGTTTGCACAGAGAACCCCATGAAGGGATTCTATCAGAATGAGAAAGGGTGACTGAGAAGGTGAAGAGGCTAATTATGTCTCCATGAACATGGAAGATGGCATTTCAAATAGTTAAGACAACTGGAAGGCAGAGTAGTGATCCATCATTGTAATCCTACCTACTTCAGAGACTAAGGCAGGAGGATCACAATTTGAGGCGAACCTGGACAACTTAGTGAGATCTTGTTTCAAAAAGAAAAAAAGAAAAAGCTGAGGTGGAGTGAGAGCATTGCAGATGTAGTTCACTGGTAGAGCACTTGCCTTGCATGCATGCCCTGAGTTCAATCTCCAGTACAAAAAAAAAAAAAAAAAAAAAAAAGAAAGGAAGGGAAAGAAAATGGAAATTTGAAGGATTCTACATTTATGGGGCTTCAAAAATAGTTGTCAGAATCTCTGAAGTAGAGGCAAAACTAAAGAAGAAGATGTGAGAAGAGTAGAAAAGTGGGGAAAACTGAAAAAAAATCTAAAGTTTTAGATTGAATTCTGAGAGAAAGATATAAATGAGAAGAACTTGGACTCAATGAAAAGAAACTATGATTGCGAAGTTCTTAGATTGAATTCTGAGAAGAAGATATAAATGAGAAGAACTCGGACTCAATGAAAAGAAACTATGACTGTCAAGTTGTGTAGACTGGTTAGGAGATATATTTAAAAGAGACATGGTATAGAATGATACAGACATTATTACCCTATATACATGTATGGTTACACTACTGGAGTGACTATGCATCACTTATAGCCAGAGGAATGAGAAGTTGTGCTCCATTTGTGTACAATGTGTCAAAATGCTTTCTAGTATAAACAAACAAACAAACAAATAAAAATAAATAGTTTTTTTTTTTTTTAAAAGAGAGACATTGGGGAAGAGATGAAGTCAGAAGAGTGGAATGCAAAGTAGATAATCTGTAGGATGTATATTTTTTTCCAATTTTCCTTACTAAAACTAGAACTGATGAAACATGGAGAGGAGAGTTTATCTGCAGATGACAAATTTTGCAAATAGGAACTGATTATACCTTTATGCTTAGTCCTGTCTCCAGAGATTCCATGTCTTGGTATAGAGTTTAAGAACTAAACTACTAGAGGGTTAATTAGGGTGACCAGTGTAAATGGGATTGGACCTATTAAGCCCCTATAGTGGAAGCAAGATAACATTGGGGACTAATATCTACTGTATTCGCAGGCAAGGAAGAAGAATCCTGTGACAGGAGAAATCCATGGAAACAAAAGGACTTCATTAAATAATTAAACTAATGCCTCTTCCTTTCAGTTGCCTCAACTATGTTCTTTCCTTACCTTGTCTTGGTCAGCAAAGTATTCAAACTTGTATCATCCTTAGGGTGATGTTGAGAAAGTACAATACTAGAATCTTTAATTTGTCAAGTGAATATGAAAGTTTTCTGACAATCTTCCCTCATGCTTTTTCAGTTTTGAAAGAGAGAAAAAAGAAAATAATTTGGTCTAAAAAAAGATAAGCCAAGTGAGAAATACTAGACTTTTTCCTCCAGATAGTAAAAAAGAAAATGTTAGCTTACAAAATATGAGGGAAAACATAGTGCATCCACATCAGGAATAGCAATGAGATAGTACAAAGGAAAAGATCTGACAGGGATTGTGGATCAAAAGTAGTAGTAAGAGAAAAGGTAAAACCACTCTCTTCTTCATATACTTCCTCAATTTTCCGATTTCTTCCACTTAATTTTTACCATGTCAGATAAAATATTTAATGAGATATGAAAGATGTAAAATCAATTGGTCTTTCTGTGGTTCTTTGGATGTTTCTTATAAATAACATAAGTCAATTCTCTCTTTCAACTTCCCTAACCAAGCATATAGCAAAGGGAAGATGACAAGAAAAAAATAAATAAATAAAATTTCTGTCTATCTCTATTTTATTTACTTTCAAAGGACATCTATTATGTATTTATTTAATTTGCTGCTTAGGTTCCAAGGGTAATGAAAACACGAAAGTAATGCTGAGTTATTCTCTAGCCATATTTATCCTTTCCCTTTAGCTTGTTGGTTGAGGAACCTTTCAAAGTTTCAGTATGAACTTAGGAAAACCTAAGAACACCGATTTCCTTTTCTTCAGTTATGCTCCGAACTCTCAGCTCTCAGTCTCCCTAAAAGCATTCTGATGGCCCAAAGAAATCCATAAACTTCCCAAGGGAAGCAATTTCTACAGGGAAGAATGTAAATCATGCATTCTCCCCAGATCTAGTCACTCAACATGCCACACATCTGTAAGAGAAATACCAAATGAAAAAAACTGAATAACTCTTCATATCCCCCCAGATAACCTGGTGTCTAAAGCACTCAGTCATGAAGGAAAGACCTTTAAAGAAACAATAAATAAAGGATTGATGATGATTTAGCATTTCTTTTTCCTCCTAAAGAGAAGAAACCAAAAACTAATTCCGCATAACACACATTTCCATTCTGTAAATAGACTCAGCCCTTGAGGAATTAAAATATAGTAATGTGTGCTATTGATGTATACATTAAACAAATGTTCAATGGCACTTCAAATAATTTACAAAGAACTCTATCTTTGCCTTTCACTATAGCCTATCAAACACCCCATGCATGTATTGACTACTGACCATACTATTTTTTTTTAAATATTTCATTTTGTTTTGATTCAAAACTAGCAGGTGATTAGTACATGTTCATATATGTACAATAAAGCTCTGCATCTGGTGATATGTTGACCAGAGAGGAAGTGCAAGAGAATATTTGGAATGAGAATGTTTTTCTGCTCTTCCTGAGCCCATACACATGCCTTTTCCTTCATTATCCTTCATGTGATGAAAGGCAGATAGTTGGGAGGTACAAACTGAATCACTGCTGGCTTATGGGAAAAGGAAACTGAAGATTTCCCTCTGTGGTTTGAAAAGCTCCCTACTAGGGTGTTCACTATGTGAACAAATTTTAGATGATCGAAATATCACACCTTGAAGATGTAACAGATGAGTAGGCTTTCATCTACAAAGCTACCTATTTGTTTATCTGTAGGTGCTACTCCAATTAATTAAATACACTAATTGCTAACAAGTAATGAAATATGTGCTGGGTGTCCATGAATAATTTTACATTGAAATGTCTGTATTTTAAAAGGAGAACTTCAAGGCCTATTTTTGTTTAAGATATCCAACTGCTACAATTTTTACACTTTTTTCAAAATGAAAGGTTGTGACAGATTCTTGATTCATGAATCCATTGTTCTGTGATCACAAATATGGCTGAGATGGTTATTACAGAGAAATAAAGAGTTTAAACTGAAAATGTGGAAATGACATTTTGAGGTGTTTTTTTTTTTTTTGTTTGTTTGTTTTGTGGTACAGGGAATTGAACTCAGGGGCACTCGACCACTGGGTCACATCCCCAGACCGTTTTTGTACTTTTTTATTTAGAGACAGGGTCTCACTGAGTTGCTAAGTGCCTCACCATTGCTGAGGCTGGCTTTGAACTCAAGATCCTCCTGCCTCAGCCTCCCAAAGTGCTGGGATTACAGGCGTGTGCCACTGCACCCGGCTCATTTTGAGGTTTTTGTCACTGTTCAGTAGCAGGTATTGAAAGCATTAAGTAGAATAAAATGGATTTTATAATACTTACAACTTCAACCATCTACATAAGAATTCAATAAAAACCCCTACCATGTCCTAGGCACTACATTTCATAAACACAAACATACTAACTAATTTATTTACTGCTTTTGAAAACAAATTTTCATTTCCTAACAAGAGAAGGAAATGTGGCATAAAATTGACCAAATTATAGTATATCGATGTATGACTGACACAACAAATTCCACTTTTATGTATAACCATAATGCACCAATTAAAAATAAATTAATAATTGAAAATCAGAGAGTAGAAGAAAAAGATCAGGTAGAGGGAGAAAAAATAGCAAGGCACATCATACTGGGGATTGAAATGGAGAAAAGTGTGTTATATGCATTTATGAATATGTCAAAATGAACCCCCAAATTATGTAAAATTTGCTAATAAAAATATAAAAAGAGAAAAAGGAACTCCATGGTAACATTAGCTTTTGATGGATTCTTTTGAAAAACATCTGCTTTTTAAATCTACTTTCTGTATTTTTGTTTGATTCCTTTTCACATTTAGCTTGATACTTTTAGCAGTAACTGGTTCAATGCTATTACGGTTTAGATGTGGGGTATCCCCCAAAAGCTCACGTGAGACAATGCAAGAAGGTTCAGAGGAAAAATGATTGAGTTGTGAGAGTCTTAACATAATAAGTGAATCAATCCACTGACAGGGATTAACTGAGTGGTAACTGAAGGTAGGTAGGGTGTGGCTGGAGGAGGTGGGCACTGAGGCCATGGCTTTGGAGTACATATTTTGTATCTGGAGAGTGGAGTCTCTCTCTGCTTTCTGATCAAGTGAGTTGCTTCCCTCTACCATACTCCTTTGTCATGATGTTCAGCCTCATCTAGAGCCCTGAGGAATGGAGCCTGCAGTCTGCGGACTGAGACTTCTGAACCCATAAGCCTCCAAATAAACTTTCCCCCCACTAAAATTATTCTGGTCAGATCTTTTAGTCACAGGCATGGAAAAACTGACTAAAACAAATGCGTTTAATAAGGTTCTTCTCTTCTGCCTGCAAATTAAGGATAGACCTCTGAAACTGTGAGCCACCTTAAACTATTCCTCCTCTACAATTGTTCTGGTCCGGTCTTTTAGTCACAGAACTGAAAAAGCATTACAGTCAAGTATTGACCAACAGTCAGACAGTGCCACATGAGAAACCATCACCTCCCAACCTTCCAGACAGCGCTAAGGTGACTTACAGACATTCTTCTCTCTTCTTTTAACACTGCATGGCATTCTTTTCACAACTGTATTTCATACTTTCCTTCACTATCACTTTTTTCTACAAAAGTCTCCATTCACTCACTCTATTTCTTGAATATCCATTTTCTACCTTAACTCAGTGTGATCTGGCTTTCTCCCCCTCCACTTCATTAAACTGACTTTCATGAAGGTAGTCAAGAGATTGTCCCTATTTACCAAGCATGATGAATACTTGTAGTCCCTGTCTACATTCTTACCCTCTTTGTAGCACTTGTAAATATGGAATGATCCTCATTTCTTGAGAAAATACTTTCTTACAAGTGCCCTTCAATCACTGCTGTGCTTTACTTTTTTTATGATTGTCTTCTATTTTTTATTTCAGCAAGTAATTCTGATGCAATCTGCTAACACAACCATCACTCTGTACACACTCCAGGTTTTTTATTCTTTCCTTAATGAAACCAAAATTAATACTTCCATTCTAAATCTACTATCTGAGCTTCAGAAACCTATCTATCCATGTGACTTTGAAACAGTTCCCTTTGACTGTCTACAAGTGTTCCCACCCCAGAATGCAGATACTCTTCATTATCTTATCCTCATCCCCACACAAAAGAAAGGCCCAGAAAAATTAGCAATTAAACAAAAACACATAATAACTTCCTAACAGGTCAAAAATTACCCTTCCCCAAATTCTTTTGTTCTTCCCCCAATTTTTCTTTTGTTACTTCCCCCGAGGATTTTTCTGTTTTTTTGTATTTTACTCACTGGAAGTTCTTATGAGGCTGTCTTTGAACTGCGATCCATTTTCAAAATTACAGTGTTATCATATCTGTCTTCCCCCCCCCTTAATCTTTGATTTGGCTATTTGTAGTAGCCCATTTTTTAAAATATGATGTCAGCATTAGTTTTGATTTGCACAATAATACTTTTCCTTCCGTTTTTTATTCTAATGTAAATTTGGTCATATTGGCCCTGCTTTGGCTTAAGACTTCTGTTGAGGTCAAGATAAAGTCTGTTCCTTAAATGGCACATAATGCTTTTCATGTTTTGGTCCTTTCCTTTAATGACTATAATCTTTTTTTTTTTTTTTTCCTTCCTTCCTTTCTTTTTTTTTTTTTAAACAATCTCACATTTGAAATCCAAATTCATCAAATTACTTGTAACTTTCAATATTAATCCCTCTACTTTGAATTGCCTTCTGTTTTGATCTCTCCACCTTATTTAAACCTTAAGACTGAGATGAACTTAATGTTTTCTGTGAAATTTTGGAGGATACTTAAAAGTTAACAAAAAAAAAAAAGGTGTGTTCTTATGTGTGCAATCATAGTATTTTATATACATCTACATCTGTTTACATGGCAATCTGTCACTTAGGGTTTGAATTTCTTAAAGACAAGGTGTCCATATCTCATTAATTCACTGTCTTAACACTTAATGCACTGTACTCACAAAAGTGTGTTCAATAGTGGACTTCTTAAAGAAAATTGCTTTGGAAATATTGATTGAGTCAGGATTTTAGAAAGCCTTAAATGTCAGACAAAAATACAATGTCATTTATTATGCAAACATTAGTACTTGATTAATGGTACTTTATCAGGCCAGTGGTTCAAAAAAGAAAAGGCAAAGAACAAATGCTTATATGACATTTACTACATGTTAAGTACTATTCTGAGTATTTTATTATTTAATTTAATATTAATATTCTCATTAAATCATTTTTATAGCTTACTGTTTAGGAAACAGAGCCATAGATTATTTAAGTGTTTTATACAAAATAAGACAAAAAAAATGTTGATACTGGGTTTTAACAAGGTAATCTAGTTTGAATGTCTGTCCAGTAGTCACTGTGGGAAATGTTAAATAGTATTAGCATGATTAAGAGTATTGGGAGTAATTTCAAAAGATACAGGCGGGGAAAAGCATTAAGTGAGCCTTCAAACTAGGCTTAATATTGATGAACAGGAAAGATATTTCAAAGAATTCGGAGAGGTAAGGATAATTAGCCAAAGAGGAGATAAATATGTGGGAAGAAGGCATCACAGAGGATAGCAACAAAGTTTCCAGTCAAATCATTAGGAAAATGAAATCATGGGTAAAAGAAGTTTGAGAAAAGGGGAATACTTTGGACCTTTAAATTCAGTATTACATATTTTGTTAGAAAAGTCCAAAGATCAGGCAGATAGAACTGTAGTAATGAGAAAATACAAGAGTGTAAAAGTGAACAAAGCAGTGGAAACCAAAAAGTGTAGTCATTACACTTATTTATTTTTAACCAATTTATAAAAATTGTACATATTAATGGAATACTATGTGACATTTTGATATGTATACACATTTTATGAGGTTTAAATCAAGTCAAACATATTTAACTCCTCAGCATTTATCTCTTTTTGTATGTGTGTTGAAAATTCAAAAATCCTCTGTTGGCTTTTGAAAAACATATTGCATTATTATCTATAGTCACTCCACTGCAGTGCACCAGAACTTCTTGCTCCTATCTAACTGCATATTAGCACCCATTGAACAACCTCTCCCTTCCCCTCCCCTCCTCTTCTCTCTCTAGCCTTTGGTAACAACCATGCTACTCTCAACTTCTATGAGCTCAAATATTTTAGTTTCCACTTATGAGTGAGATCATGAAGTACTCATCTCTCTATGCCTGGTTTATTTTACATAACATAATAATCTCCATTTCCATTATAATAGCATTTAGCAAAATGTAGTCCATAGGTATTATTAGGTGTTATAAACCTTTTTGCCCACTACAACCAATTTTGGAAAATTTTAAGAAACAATTATTATAACAATATTACTGGACTGATGCAGAAAATATTTACCTTTACAGTCTAATTCATCAGAGTTATCTCCACAATCATTTTCACCATCACATAACTTGCCATGAAGAATGCAACGACGATTGTAGCAAGGCTTAAAACCTCTCCGACAGCTTCTGTTTTCTTATAAATAAAAGTAGAAAATCACACTTAGATGTCATATACAAACACCTTGACAAGATGAAAATCACAGAGAAGATTTCATTCATAATGACTGGATTGTGAGTCTGTGACACAAGTACTGTGCATGCAGTATTAAAGGACTGGATAATAATAGTTAGCAAGTCAAGGAGTAGTTCACTTAGCTAAGACCTTTTTTTACCCCAGACTTGGAGATCTCCTCAAGTTATACCCAAAACGTTGTCCCCTCGCTCACACTGTTGTCAAGTATCATAGGAATAAACACATTTCACATATTAAATTCAGAAGAAACAAATATCTACCTTAAAATTAACAAAAACATCCCTGTGTTCATAACCCAACTTCTTTGCTTCTGCAAGTGCTTTATGCTTTACGAAAAAAAAAAAAAAAATAGAAAAGCATAAAATCATGTATTTCTGAATTAGTGGGCCAAAGAGTCACCTAAATATCAATAATTTTTTTTTATGATTATGTTCAAACTGTCTGCTCAATTTCCTAAGAAGATGAATTATCTTCTGAATTCTATTTACCTTAATGAAGGTCTTCTGACATTATCTTATTTGGGACAGAATTTACTACTACTAACAAGAAGCTATCATCTTCTGAATACTAAATTTTTGCTAAAATCTGTGTGGAGTATAAGTAAACATGCACTTTCTTATTTAATGGCCTCTATCACTAGTAGAACTAGTTGGTTGTAAAAAAAAAAAAAGATAGATAAGTGAGCTGTGTTGACCGTACAGTCACAGAGTGAAAGTTTTGACAACAAGGAATTAACCTCAGTTATGATTTTAAAGCCCATACCATGTATGATTCCAACCCCATACCAGGCATTGGCTCACATACCAATGCTAGACAGCATTTTTGTGTAGCTCATGGAGTTAATAATGGTTTTTACCACCATATTAACCCTATAAGAAATACTTAAGGAAATCCTACACTAGAAGATAAAGCATAATAACTACCATCATCAAAACATGAAAAAGTACAAAACTCAATAATACAGCAGATGTACAAAACATAAAAAGAGGCCTAAACTCCACTGACACAAAAAATCACCAAACCACAAAAATGAAGAGGAAGAAGAAAGGAGCAAAGCCCACGTAAAACAATTTAACAGGACAACAAAAATATTTTCTTATCAATAGTAACATTGAAAAAAAAGTGTATGAGATTCACCAATTAAAAGATACAGACTTATTGAATGGACTAAAAAAAAGAGAGACCCAATTATATGTTGCCTACAAAATAACTCATTTCATCAGTAAAGACACACATAGCCTGAAAGTGAAAAAATGAAAAAAAGGATATAACATGCAAATAGAAACAAAAAGCAAGAAGGAGTAACTTTATTTGCATTAGATAAATAGATTTAAAATACAAGACATAAAAATAGTCAAGGTAACTATATAATGACAAAAAAACCCATTCAATAGGAGAAATAACAATTGTAACTATCTGTGCATCCAATAGTGGAGTACCCAATTGTGTAAAGCAAACATTATTAGTTCTCATGGGAGCTAGAAATTCTAATACAACAATAGTTGAAGACTTAAGCATCTTACTTTCATCAAAGAACAGATCACCCAGAAAAAAAAAAAAATCAAGAAAGAAACATTGGGGTTCAATTATACCATCAATCAATGGCCTTAACAGAAATTTAGTGAACATTTCACTCAACAGCTTCAGAATTCATGTTCTTGTCACCAGCAGTTGAAACATTCTCCAGGACAGATCATATGTTAGGTCACAAAACGACTCTGAACAAATTAAAAAAATAAAATCTCATACCACACATCTTCTCAGAACACAATGGAATAAAACTAGACATCTACAAGGAGAGAAACTTTAAAAAATTATACAATACATATAAATGAAACAACCAACATTCTGTTGCACAACAAGAAATCAAATGGGAAATGCAAAAATTTTGTTGAAAGTGATAAAAACAAAATGCTCCAACCCATGAAATACATCAAAAGCAATATTAATAGGGCAGTTTATAGTAACAAATACCTATGTCAAAAAATGTAGAAAAACTTAAAATTTAAATCTATCAATACAACTCAAGGAACTAGAAAAGTGAAAATAAACCAAACCTGAATTTGGAAAAAGGAAAGAAAGAACAAAAATGAGAGAATAAATGAAGGAAATAAAGACTAAAGAAAAAATAAATACAATATACATCTAACAAGGGGTTATTAGCCAGATATGAAAAAGAACTCTAAAAACTCAATGGGACAAATATATATTTAGTTTAAAAACACATACAAATGACCTACAACTATATGAAAAAGCTCTCAACATCACTAATCATCAGGGAAATGCAAATCAAAACCACCATGAGTTATCATCTCACCCCAATTAGAATAACAATTATCAAAAAGAGAAAAGATTAAAAATGCTAGTCAGGATGTGGGAGAAAAGGAAAATCTTGAACATTGTTGGCAAGAATGTAAATTATAGAAAACATTATGGAGCTTCCTTAAAAATCTAGAAAAAAACTACCATTTCATCCAGCAATCCCACTATAGAGCAAATATCCAAGGGAAAAAATCAGCATGTTGAAGAGACATTTACACTAGCATGTTTATTCATTGTAGTCAAGATATGGGATCAGGTAAGGTGTCTGTTGATGTGTGAAGAGATAAACATAATGCAGCATAAATACACAATGGTAATATTTTTCAGTCATAAAGAATGAAATCTCATCATTTGCAGTACCATGATGTAACAAGTGGACATTAAGAGAAATAAGTCAGATACAGAAAAACAAATATCACATATTCTCAATTATATGTGGAAATTACAGTTTCTCAAATGAGTAGAAAAAAAATAATAGTGGCAACCAGAGACTAGGTAGTGGGCAGTAGAGGGAGGCATGGAAAACGATGGTTGATGGATGTAGGGATACAGTTAGATAAGAGGAACAACTTCTAATGTTCTATAGGACTGTAGGATAACTCTGATTGACAACAATTAATTACATTTCAGAATAGCACAAAGGTAAATTTCTTGGAAAAAATATGGCAGCAAATTATTTCCTAGGGTAGAAAAGCCATTCGCTTCTTCTGAAGGAGATATAATTTATTACTTGGTGTCATCAACAGAGGCACAGCTGGTGACAGCTATACTTGATGAAGATCACACCTAAGGCAATTGGCCTCTGTGCCAAAGAATACAAGCCTCTGTGCTAATCCTAGAGACATAGAGTGACCAATACTGATTCCAACCCCTCTACATGCTATTGACTGGGGGTGGACCTTTGCTACAGAATAAGACTACAGTATCCAAAAATCACTGATATTTCTGATTAACATTTTAAAGAAAGTGAGCTTAATGCCTACTGCTAAAGATGAATCACAAAGCTGTTTAAAAGATAGGTTCTGACTTTGTTTTAATTTGCACTTCATAGATGAAAAACTATGAGAAAATTCTTCAAGGAATATCATGGTTACTGGATAGAAAATAAGGTGCCTCATTTTAACACAAGCAGAGACAAATCAATTGCCTTAGACCTACACATTAATGAGAGATATACATTTTGCATGTTTAAAAAGGGAAGAAAAATAAAAAAAAAATAAAAGGAATCAGAAACTGTACTCTGCAATGATCAATTCACATATGGGACACTTACCACAGTAAAGCAGTTTTTCATCTGACTTATCCTTACAATGAGGAATACCATCACAGGTGAGCTGGTAGTCAATGCACTCACCATTTCCACACTCAAACTCGGAATAAATGTTGCAAGAGGAATTTTTAGCTGAAAGAAAAAGAAGTCAATATGTTGAGTAATGTTAAACATTTTTTGATACCATGACTATTTTATTCCTTAATCAAAAATAAACTACAATTGGTATAAATATAAAATTCAATGAAGGATAATGCTTGATGGAATTTTTTATTAAACTTATCAAGAACTTTTTTTTTCTTTTTTCTAATTTTATTTTTATAATTTTTAATATTTACAACTCATAGTTCATATATTTAGTATCTTTTTACATACAACTGTTTGAATACAAAGTATATTCGTACAATTCAGGTCTTCAATCATGCATTAAGGAAAATGGTATCCGTCTCATTCAACCACCTTTTTTTTTCTTTTCTCCCCCTCCCTCCCCTCTTACTCCCTCCCTTACCCTCCCTTCCCTTGACCATTCTAGTGATCCTCTAATCCTCCTATGTACCCTCATCCAACAATACTTTGAAATAGCCTCCTTATATCAGAGAAAACATTTGGTACTTGGATTTTTGAGACTGACTAACTTCACTTAGCATTATGTCTTCCAAATTCATCCATTTACCTGCAAATGCCATTAATTTATTTTCTTTTATTGCTGAGTAAAATTCCATTGTGCGTACATAGCACATTTTCTTAATCCACTCATTTACTGAGGGACATCTAGGTTGGTTCCACAACCTAGCTATTGTGAATTGCGCAGCTACAAACATTGAGATAGCTGTGTCACTGTAATATGCTGTTTTTAAGTCCTTTGGGAATAGACCCAGGAGTGGGATGGCTAGGTCATAGGGTGGTTCCATTCCCAGTTTTCCAAGAAATCTCCATACTGCTTTCCATAACGGTTGTACCATGTTGCAGTCCCACCAGCAATGTATGAGTGTGCCTTTTTCCCCACATCCTCTCCAACATTTATTGTTGCTTGTGTTCTTGATAGCTGCCATTCTGACTGGAGTGAAGTGAAATCTTAGAGTAGTTTTGATTTGCATTTCTCTAATTGCCAGCGATGTTGAACATTTTTTCATGTTGATTAATCGTGTATCTTCTTCTGAGAGGTGTCTTCTCATTTCCTTAGCTCATTTATTGATTGGGTTATTTGTTTTTTTAGTGTAAAGTTTTTTGAGTTCTTTATATATTCTAGAGATTAGTGCTCTATCTGATGTGCATGTATTAAATATTTGTTCCCAATTAGTTGGCTCTCTATTCACCTCACTGATTGTTTCTTTTGCTGAAAAGAAGCTTTTTAGTTTAAATCTATCCCATTCATTAAAGAACTTTTTTATTCTTATTCTCATTTGTAAACATTTTGGGGGTTGCATGACTATTTCTTTTATGCCTATTTGTATATTTTGTTAAACTATTTGATTTTTGCATATGTATGCAGGGAATTAGTATAAATTTGAATGACTGTGCAACTAGATTAACAATGTGTGTGTGTGTGTGTGTGTGTGTGTGTGTGTGTGTATTTCTGGATATAGAACCCAGGTCTGGAAGCATTTCAGGCAAGTATTCTACCACTAAGCCATATCCCTTGTTCCTACCAGTCTATTTTAAAAGTGAATGCTTAGGAAAAGTTAGGTAAATTAGTTTTGTACATACTGATAGTGTTTTTTATGTTTGTTATTAGAATCTATTATATATTCAATACACTGAAATTTTATAGAAAGGGGGGCACCCTTTTTTAATTGCTGGACTTGAAATCATCTCAAATGAATGTCCCTGCTTGCCCCTACTTCTAACTTGGGTTTCTTTACCAACTAACTTCTTTTTTATTTGCTTGTTTTTGTTTTTAGATATACATGACAGTAGGATATATTCTGACATATTATACTTACAGGGGGTACAACCCATATAATTTTGATCCCATTCCTGTAGTTGAACATGATGTGGAGTTACACTGGTTGTGTATTCATATAGGAGAATAGTTATGTCCAATTCATTCTACTATCTTTACTATTGCCATCTCTCCTCCCTTCTCTTCATTCCCCTTTGTCTAATCCATTGAACTTCTGTAATATGCAATCATAGCATTTTATATGCATCTTCATCTGTTGGCACCAACTACCTTCTATTAAAACCTCAGTAGCAAATTCTTCAGAAGAAGGATATGGCTAAAATCATCAGCAGCAGCTTTTTGCTCCATCCGTTTGTGGGAAATACAGGGAACAAGTTCTCTCTTCCTGTCACACATGATCAGCATGTACTACTTAAAATGTGCAGGAATCCATGGGATGAGCTGATAGAATACAATGAATATCTAGAAAGCATGTGCACCTAAAGCTTATGAACTCCAACTAAACACTGTCATATTGTCCCATTTCTAGATTTCAGGATTTTCATAAAATTTAGGATTCTCTTGTTTTGTCTTGTTTTTAATATGGTTCACTTGAATTGCATAGGGCAATCATTAAAAAATGTAAAAAATCTTTCCTAAAAGTTAGTTTTATCTTGACAATACCAGCATGTGTTCCTATTTTTAAGGGTCTCTATTTTGGAAAATGAACTCATTTTTACTTTTACAAATAGACTTATTAGCAAGCACTCTGAGTTCAATTTTGGGGCGTGTGCTTCATGCTGGCATATACTCACTCTATAGCTTATTGAATAATTGTACTTTAAAAGGAAGTCATATGTACTATGGTGGGGTAATTAGAATTTATTAATCTTTGCAGGAGATAAAGTTTAATTTTAAAATTTACTATAAAATTTTTGAGGCTTTTTGAGGAATATTTGATTAAAAAGCCACAAATACCATTGAAATTTCAGTGATTTATTTTCTAATAATTTTTTTTATTTGTTTGTTGTTTTCAGTTGTACACAATGTCTTTATTTTTACATGGTGCTGAGGATCAAACTCGGGTAGCGCATGTGCTAGATGAGCGCTCTCTACCACTGAGCAACAACCCCAGCCCCTTCTAATAGTTTTTTAAATTTAACTACTACTTAACATGTTTTTATATCCATGTGTTTGTCTAAGACTACTAATTTTACTCTTTCAATAACACTTTCTAAACACATTTTTTTCTTGGTGCATTATAAACTCCACTGGTCAGTGAGTAGCAAAGGCAAAACACAATTTTAAAGAAGACAACAAAGATATAAAAATTGTGAAATTAAAAGGAAAAATAATATGAAGGATGTTAATATCACTGGGAATAATTACCTTAGATCATGAGCTGAGCAAAATTCAGATACTTACTGAAAGTTTATTGGTACTTTTGATTATTTTGCCTATTTTAAGAATAATCTATTCATTTTCTCATGTCCAATAAAAAGAAAAACTGCTGTGATGGAAAATGCCATATTTATAGTTTTATAATTATGACTTCTGGAGGAAATTACACACACATTTATTTGTTTGTTTGTTTAGTATGGTACTGGGGCTTGAACCCAAGGATACTCTATTACTGAGCTACAACTCCATCTCTTAATGGTTTCTTTTAAAGCAGAGTCTTGCTAAATTGACAAGGCTGGACTTGAACTTGATATCCTCCTTCCCCAGTCTCCTTAGCCCCTGGAATTATCATTATGGGACACAGTACTAAACTCCCATTTTTTTCAATTATGCAAAATTTAATACAGTATGGGTGCACCTCTTGCTCAGATGAATTCATTTCGTAAAATTATATTGAGTATTTTCTGTTTCTGTCTAGAAACAAAAATGTGGTTTAGCTGTCATCTTATTCTCCTACATGACATTTACTTTGTCTCATTATGTTTGTTATTCTTTTTTCTGTTTTGGATGTTGATGAGGTTATCAGTGTTGTTTCAAAAGGAACTTTGGAACTGCCTAATCTTTTGTCTTTTGTCCACAGTTAGGACAAAAAAAAAAAAAAATGATTTTCCCTCCTTTGCCCTCAGGCAGGTGTTTGTAAATGGCCTTTTACCCCTTTTATGATGCCATTAACATTCAGAATGGAACCAGGTGAGCTCATTCAGGTATGGACACAAATGTACCAGAAACATTCTCATATTTCAAAGATGGATTTCACAAAAAGAAGCCTATACTTTCTTTCCAAACTCTCTGCTGGAACACAGGATTCCAGTATAAATGTGCAATGGATACAGTCTTCCTCTGTAACAATTTGTCATGCCCTGAGGAATTCTGTATCACTCAACAGTTCCATGAGAATGCAACTGTGCTTGTTGAAAATGATGTTTTTCTGACTGATTTATTTCCTCTCATACATAGAGAAGCAGTTGGCTTAGTAGGCACAGTGGTATATAGACTATTTGGAAGCAATAGTTCTCTACTGTATACAAATAAGCCTTGCTGTTTTGACCAAAGTCAGTGCTTTAACACTGGCCTGCAGTGACCTGTGAAGGAAACATGGGTGATTCTAATGCATGGCTAACATTCCAGGCTTACAGAGGACATCAGATACAGATCATTAGGACTGAAACCAGGAAGGCAAATTGAGAGTTTAAGCAATTGCTTGAACAATCCTGGGAAGTGTGAGGTGGTCAAAAAAAAAAAAAAAAAAAAAAAAAAAAAAAGATGGGGGGTGGATTTGTGGCCTAAGTTACTAAAGTTGACTGTCTGCATTTAAATTTACTGATTCTCTCATTTGCATTGGCAAAGTCTTAAACAAAACAACTTCTCTTAATTTTGCTAAGAGGTATGCTTTTGGGTTACAGTACCAATTTGTGAAGTGATAAAGTACACAGTAGGTCAAAGGAAAGATCCTTCTGCTGATTTAAGATTAAAAAAAGACTGAAGATTAATATGAAAATACTTATTTTATAATATAAATATATCTATCTCTGCTTATCTTCTTTGATAAAATGATAAGAGATGAAGATATAAGTGAGGAGAATTTTCAAATCACCATTTTGAAACACCTTCCTGAGGGCAAAGGGGGGAAAACCATTTTTTTTTTTTCTACCTTTCTCATACACAGATAGTCTTAATGTTAAGGGGAAATTAACCTTTTTTATGTTGCTTGCTAATTTTTCATGGCAATATTGGAACACTTGAACCGTTATTTATTTTGGAAACAGTTTTGGAAACTTAGCTGTTAATAAGTGTATATTGTAATGATACTAATTAAAGATTGTAATGCCTTTGGGAGGCATAAACATCATGCAAGACTGCAATGTTACATTCTTAATTAACAGTTTGGAAATGATTACAAATAAGCTGCATGAGCCATTCCCTCTCATTTACATACTGTGATGGACTGTGAGTGGTTTTACTGCAAGGCTATGGATATATTGCCTGTATTCTAGTTTATTTCAGCTTTAATTAATTTTGTAATTGACTGATTCTCACAAAGTCACAGCTACAAGTTTTCAGATGCTCATGTGTGCAGGTACTTCTGTAGCTCCAACACCTTCCAGTTCACATGTTTGATACTCTCTGTCACAGGTACTGTAACTAAATAGAAGGGTGAACTGAGTTCTTGAAAGAGAAAGATAAACCAGCTTAACTTCTAATATTGGAGGATATTATAATTTCACAAGTACATTTGAATCATTGCAATAGATAAACATGCTATTCTGAGCAGACATGTCATAGTACATCTTGATTGTCTTTACTTACTCACACATCTGTTGTCCTCTAGCAATATTCGGTCCCCCCTACAGGAACAATTCACTCTCCCATCAGGGGTTAAAAGGCAGAGATCATGGCAACCCCCATTCAATAATGCACATGGAGAAAGTTCACCTGCAATGAAGAGGCTTTATTGGCAACATTTTATACTGAACACCTATTCTATGTCAGATATGGATTAATAGAAAGATATTGAACTGCTCTGATCTCTCAAAGATATAACACTTCCAGGACTTTTGAAAACTCAAACTTTCAAAATGATAACTACATTAGAAAAATGTGTAACATAAATCTTTCTACTGGATTCGTCAAGGATACCATGGCTTCAAATGAAATAGTCCCACTAGGAACCATACTGATAATACAAACTGAAATTTTGTGAGTACCACAGTGATTGAAGGATTTTTAAGCCCTGATACAAAGCTTATGGAGAATTATCATTATTCTGGAACCAACTCAGTCTGAATGTTCAAATATGAGGAGTAGCAGGCAGTGGAATAGAACTCCAGACCAGAATAATTGTACCTCTGGTGGTAAGACCCTCTCAAAGTTACTTAAACATTTCAGAGAATTTCAATATGTGGAATAGTCTAATCCTGAAAACTGGTCTCAAGAACTAAGAGAAAACCAAAATCCCCTGAGAAATTTTTGAAAGATTATAAAATTAGGACTTTTTTTTCTGTTGTGACTTACAGCTATTCGTGTCATTGGCAACAGCTATAATCCCCATTGGTTGGTGTGGAATATCAGAACGAAGAATCTTTGTGTCTCCTCCAGTGTACTTGTTAGAACGCAGAATAGCTCTTCTTCCCCAGTCTGACCAGAAGATGTAATTATCATAAACTGCCAGACTAAGGAAAGTCCCTGGCCCAGATTTAACAATCACCTGGAATAAATTAAAATGTTTTTACAGTGAAAAGACAGGTAATTATATATCCACATCTATTTGTGCTAAAAAAAAAAAAAAGTATTAAGATGAATTGGATATAATCAATAGAAACCACCAGATAAAAATATCATCCACTAACTGGATTGTTAAAATATACTTTATAGTTTATTTTAAATGTTTAATCATCTTTAGTATTTTCCATGTGTTTATTTTATATGTGAATGGTTCAGGCTTAGTATCTTTCATCCAAAATATTTATAAACCAAATAGTTTCAGATTTATTCACATTTCAGAATATTTGCGTACAAATAAGGAAATATCTTGGACATAGAACTTGTGTCTAAACATGAAATTCATTAATGTTTCATGCATAAACACATAGCCCAAAGTTAGTTTCGTACAATATTTTTACCATGCCAGTTTTTCTACTGCAACCAATCATGTAATGCCATTGCAGAATTTCCCGTATATAGCATTATGTCAATGTTCAAATAGTTTGAGATTTTGGAGTATATCATTAGGGATGCTCCACCTGCAATCTTATTTAATCATTTAATTTCTATAAACAACTAGATTTTTTTATAAATCAAAATCATCAGGTCAAATTTATGAGAATAACATTACCAAAAACATTTAGGAAGGAATCACCAGACACATAGCAGACACTTATCAAATGCTTGGTATTTCATATGGAATATTCAGAATAATAAGGTCCAGATTCTTCTTTCAGAAGCTTACAACATGAGCAATTAAAACAGGTGAATATATTCTGGTAATAAATTTGAACAATGAAGACCAGATTTTCAGACCAAGATGAATTAATTATATTTGCTTTACAAAACCAATTTAGAATCCAATAAAAATATATGAAACAAAATTTATTAATGCTTTGGATTTCAGAAAAGGCAGTAAGTTCTCAGTAACAGAAAATAAATGATATGTATTCCATGGTGGACACAATTAGCATGGAGAAACCCAAACAAAGCCCAAAAGACTTCCTGAGTTGCCGGGCGTGGTGGCACATGCCTGTAATCCCAGCACTTGGGAGGCTGAGGCAGGAGGATCAGAGTTCAAAGCCAGCCTCAGCAATGGTGAGGCACTTAGCAACTCAGTGAGACCCTGTCTCTAATAAAATACAAAAAAGGGCTGGGGACGTGGCCCAGTGGTCGAGTGCCCCTGAGTTCAATCCCCGGTACAAAAAAAAAAAAAAAAAAAAAAAAAAAAAAAAAAGACTTCCTGAGTGAGATTATGGAAAGGCAGAATTATGAAATTATGACAGGACAAGAGGCTATATCTCACAGGGAAGGTGTGGGAAAAGAGAGCTCAGTTGTGCAGAGGTGCTCTAAGGAACACTCAGCTAGGCACTGACAAGTACATACACATGCCAACTCGTGAAGAAACCAGGAGACAGCATCAGAGAGGAGAGTACTAAAGTTGGCACAGTTCCGGTAAGCATGTCTTTCAACATGGGCTAGCTGTAAAAACACTCTGATTAATGGGACTGAGTAGAGTCCTTAGAAGTCTTGCCATAGCAGTGAAAAATAATTAACCCTAGACTAAACTGTGCTCTCATCCTAGCAAACCTTAAAAGCAAGACCTGAAAGAATGAAACTCACTCCAAATAACTTAACTGTCCCTCAAAATAAGGCTCAGTAATTTTCAAGGCAACGTGAAAATTTATACCAGTAAACTACACTGCAACAAAAGATGAAAAAAAAAGAAAATTCTTAAATTAATGACCTCAATTTCCACCTTAAGAAACTAGAAGAAAAGGAACTAATTCCAAAATTAAGAAGAGAAAGAACAAAGATCAGAAGGAAAATCAGTTAAAAAAGAAAAGGAGAAAAACTATATAGAAAAGTCAAATTAAAAAAAAAATGTTCTTTGAGATCAACAAAACATATAATACCTCAGGAGATGATGTGATTTATCCCAGTAATACTTGTTGATATAAGATTTTTTAAAAATCAAAGTATTTCACCATATTAGCAAACTAAAAAATAAAAATCATGTGAATATCTCAATAGGTACAGAAAAATTAGAAGAATTTTTATTACTGGAAAACACCAAGAATAGATATATGAACAGAAATAAAACAGAAACAAGGCAATAGGGACCACTCTCCTTGATTTCATTCAGTGTTATTCTGGATTCTAACCAGTATAACAAGTCAAGAAAAAGAAAAAGAAATATACATTGTATGATTAAAATCCAAACTTTATTATTTGCAGATGGATGACAAAATTCTTTCCATAAAATCCTGAGTACTTACAAAAAAATAAGTAAACAAAGATGTATATGCTGTAACTGTGAATTTAGTAAAGTTGCAAGATATGAACTTTATAAAAAAAATCAACTGTATGCTTTATAATTAAAACGTATAATTGGAAATTACAGTTTTTAACATTTTTATAAGAGTATTATCATTGTGAAATCTGTGTAAATATGAAAAAACATGTATACAACAGAAAACTGCAAAACATTGCTAACAGAAATTAACAAAACACAAAATAAAGAGGTATGTCATGTTCTTTTTACATTAAAATATTGTTAAAATGTCATTTCTCCTTAAATACTATATGCATTTTCTCCTTAAATACTATATGTATTTTTCAATAAAAATCATGCAGTTATTTTGTAGAAATTGACAAGCTGCTTCCAAAACTCATGTAAAAATGCAAACGATCTAAAATTGTAAAACAATATTGAAGGACCTATATTATCTTATTTAAAGTACTACAACATGATGGTTATTAAGACACTATAGGAAAAATAGGGTAGGAAAATCATAATGCAACATTGTAAAAGCTATATATGACAAACCCAAGGCAAACATCATTCTAAATGGAGAAAACCTGAAAACATTACCTCTAAAAACAGGAACCAGACAGGGATGCCTTCTTTCACTGCTCTATTCAAATTAGCACTCAAATCTCTAACCAGAGCAATTAGGCAAAAAGAATGAAGTAACAGGGATGCAAGTAGGAAAAGAGATAAAACTATATGTTTGCTGATGACATGATTCTATATTTAGAAGTCCAAAAACTCCATCAGAAAACCTCTAGAACTCATATATGAATTCAGCAAAGTAGCCAGATACAATATTAACACTCATAAATCAATTGTATTCTTATACTGCAATGATGAATCATATGAAAGGGAAATTAAAAAAAAAAAAAAAAAAAACTATTCTATTCACAGTAGGCTTAAAAAAATGGAGGGGAACCAATCTAACAATAGAGTAGAAAGACCTATACAATGAAAACCACAGAACACTAAGGGAAAAAATTAAGGAATACCTTACAAGATGATGGAATGACCTCCTATGTTCTTGGGTAGGCAAAACTAATATTGTCAAAATGGTCATACTACCAAAAGCACTATATAAATTTGATGCAATTACCATCAAAATTCCAATGACATTCCTCATAGAAATAGAAAAAGCAATCACAAAATTCATTTCGAAGCCGGGCGCGGTGGCGCACGCCTGTAATCCCAGCACTTAGGAGGCTGAGGCAGGAGGATCGCGAGTTCAAAGCCAGCCTCAGCCGTGGCGAGGCACTTAGCAACTCAGTGAGACCCTGTCTCTAATAAAATACAAAAAAGGGCTGGGGATGTGGCCAGTGGTCGAATGCCCCTGAGTTCAATCCCCGGTTCCAAAAAAAAAAAAAAATTCATTTCGAAAAAGAAGAAACCCAAAGTAGTCAAAATACTCCTTAGAAAGACAATCAAAGCAGGAGGTAGGAGGCATCAATACCATCACAAGAAGACAAATAGAATAGAATAAAAGACACAGAGAAAATCCCCCAAAATACAGTTATCTCATACTCAAGAAAGGGACCAAAAATATATATATTGGAGACAAGAGAGCCTCTTCAACAAATGGTGTTGGGACAACTGGAAATCCATATGTAGTAGAGTGAAATTTAACCCCTATCTCTCACCTTGCATAAAACTCAGCTCAAAGTAGATCAACAACCTTGGTATTAGACCAGAAATCCTGTATACACTGGAAGAAAAAGTAGGTCCAACACTTCAACATATAGGCTCAGGAAGTGACTTCCTTAACAAGACTCCTAAATTGCAAGAAGTAAAATAAAAAATCAATAAATGATATGGTATCACACTAAAAATCTTATTCACTGTAAAGGAAACAATCAAGAACATAAAGAGATAGCCTGCAGAATGGGAGAAAATCTTTGCCACCTGTACCTCAGATAGAACATTAATCTCCAGGAAATAAAATAACTCAAAAAACTTAACACCCAAAAACCAAATAACCCAATTAATAAACAGGCAAAGTAACAGAACAGACACTTCATAGAAGAATGCCAAATATGTAAAAAAAAATTTCAACATCACTAACAATTAGAGAAATGCAAATTAAAACTATAGTGAGATTCCATCTCACTCCAGTCAGAATGGCAATTATAAAAAATACAAGTAACCATAAATTTTGGTGAGGATGTGGGGAAACCATTACACTCATACATTGCTGGTGGGACTGCAAATTTGTGCAACCACTCTCATGCCTAGTTGCCCTTCAACAGAGAATGAATAGAGAAAAGGTGGTATACATACACAATGGAATATTGCTTAGACATAAAGAAGAATAACTTTATATTTACCAGCTAATGGATGGATCTGGAGACTATGATGCTAAATGAAATAAACTAGTCCCCAAAAGCCAAAGGTGGAATGTTTTCTCTGCTATGTGAAAGCTAAATAGGGGGTTGGTGAGGGGAAGAACTGAGGTTCTGTAGATTAGACAATGGGGAATAGAGAGAAGGGAGGGGGCTAGGAAAATAAAAAGACAGTGAAATGAATCTTACATAACTCTCCCATGTACATATATGAAAATAACACAGTGAATCCCACCATCATGTACATCCAGAAGAATGGGATCCTAACTAGAATAAGACATATTCCATGTTCGTATAATTATATCAAAATTGATCTTATTGTCATGTATAACTAAAATGAACCAATAATTTTAAAAAGACAGTATAGCATTGGCAAATGTAAACAAATATATCAACAAAACTGAAGATTAAGTCCATAAAAGATACACACATATGTATATAGTAAGTATTTTTGACATACATACCAAGTCTTTAAAAATAGAATAATTTTTTAACAAACAGTACTTAAACAAGTGTATATATAAATGTTAAAATTTTTAAAAAACGCTTTCATGCATACCTCACACTGTGGGCAAGATTAGCTGAAAATAGATTATAAACCTAAATTCAAAACCTATATTAAACTATGAATCTTCTAGAGGAAAAAAAAAACAGGAAAAAAAACCTTCATGATTGCCCTGGACCAAGATTTTTAAATATAACATCAAAAAAGTGTGACTGATTAAAAAATTCAACAAACTGAACTTTATCAAAATTGAAAACTTTTGCTTTTCAAATAATACTGGTAAGAGAATGAAAAGATAAGTGGAAACTATGAGAAAATACCTGTATATTGTAAGTATAAAGACTTGTAACCAGAGTATACAAAAAACTCTTAAAACTCAATAATAAAATTAATAAACAACACAATTGAAGAATAGGCAAAATTCCACTTTGTTAAAGACAAGACATCTCTTTAAAGAAGTGATGCCACATGCTTGGCAAATAAGCATATATGAACATAATAAATACTAATAGGTAGTAGGGGAAAGCAAGTTAAAAACCACAAGGTATCATGAGACAACTTTTAGAAGGGCTGGAAACTAGAAAGGCAGGTCATACCAAGGTTCCTGTGATGTGGGGGAATTTATAGGAATGTAATGTGGTACAACCAAGGTGTATGAAAGGGCACTTTGTATTCTCTGGTAAAGTTAAAAATACAACTAGCATGTGATCCATCCTTCTACCCTTATGTATTTATTTACCCATAGAAATGAAAACATGCATCCATTAAAATAGTTGCATATATATATTCAGAGCAAAATTTTTTGTAATATAAACAAATGAAAACCACTCAAATGTCTATTTATAGGTGAATGTATAAATAAATTGCATATATTCATATGTCAGAGAGTCTCTCCTTGACCAAACTGTAGTCAAGCTCCTCTGAGCTCTTTTCAACTAGGTCCTGTCCTTGGCATGTCTTCAAGAACTGAATTTTAGTAAAATTCCTGCTAAGTCAGTTGAATCAGAACTCCTACCCTTGATATCTGATCACCCTAAATATCTGATCAAATTCCTCAATTTCCACCATTCTGCAGATGAAGTTTGATTACCCCAGCTTATTTTCAGCAAAACTCCTTTTCAGTCATTTTAGTCAGAATCCTCCCTTATCTCTAAGATTTTCTTTTAATAATTTTCCATCCACTCTGATCCTAGGCTATAAATACCCTCTTTTCCTTGTTGTATTCAGAGTGGAAATCAATCTTTTCCCCTACTGCAAAATCCCATCATAGAAGTCCCTGTACTTATCAAGATTGTATGGAGTAACGTCTGCCTTACCATTTTCAGAAGTGTCTTGATTTTTTTAACACATACAAAGGCACATAAATGAGAAAAAGAAATGGGATGAAAAATTGATGTGTATAACAACATGATTATTAAAATTAAAGGCCTGGAATTTCTCAAAAATACTTTTAGAAATAATAAGTATATGTAACTGGAAGCAGGTGTGGAACAATAGGATGTACCAGTATATACGAATGAGGAGGATGAGAGAGAGGAAGGAGACAAGGAAGGCAAAGTGAGAAGGAGGAAGAGAAGGACAATTTTGTAAACTTTATGTAAGCCAATTAGCTTTATAAGAATTTGCCTCCAAGGCTGCAGAAATTTCCAGAAACAGTTTTAAAAGACATTAATTTAGTGATTGTTTTCATTTTGTTTGTTTTCATTTGTAAGAAATCTGTGCCTTCCTCCTTAGGTAGCTGACATGATGGAAACATTGTGGCATAGATGAAGAAGTGGACCTGGGCCTCATCAAGGTCCTAAGCAGGAGAGCTGTGGTCAGTGTTCAATTCAAAAACTGTAGAAGGATTCAGTGATTTCCACATCAGGATTCACTATGGAAGAATGGAAAGGGTGCAGAACTGGGTCTCAGAACAACTACATGCAAATGGCATGTGGATTATCTTAACAAAGTGGATTTAGGGAAGATGTTTCACTTTGTTGAATTTTAGCTTGCTCATCTCTAAGATGAACATAGTCAAAATTTGCTTCTGGGACTTTAAATAGCTGTAATGAGGATATATGTGGAAAATTTTTGAAATATATATGTTGATATATTTTACCGATCAGAGTTAAGTGCTTTTTGGTGATTTTTGCCTGAAGAATTGTTCTACAGTAATTATTTTTATTTAAAATCAAATTAGGGAAACAAAATTGAAATATTTTTGAACATGAATTTATCAATGTGATACATTGACCTCATTAAAATGCCAAGAGAAATCTCACTAGGTTACTTTTCCTTATAACCAGAAAAAGTAATGAAGAATAATAAAAGTCTTCTGGGAATGATGATGGCAAAGTAGTCATAATCATGAAAAAATAAATATTTGCACAAATATATATAATGATTGAAGCCAATAAAAGAAGTGATTATACAAGGCGCTACAAATATTACATCATTTACTTCTTAAAATTGTTCCATGAGATGGGTTATTCCAGTTTTATGCATATATAAAGAAGCTAAGGAGGTTTGGAGAGATTGCGCAATTTGTCAAAAGTGATAATATACCTAGTTAATGTGGCGTTTAGAGTTTGATATAAAGTTTAACTTTGAAGTATAATAGCAAATAACTTCTAAAAGTTTTCCACATGGATTGGACACAGTGGCACACAAGTATATTTCCAGAGCTTCAGGATGCTGAGGCAAGAAGCAACTTAGACAGTCTCTGAGCCACTTAGACCCTAACTCAAAATAAAAATTAAAAAGGTTTGGGGATTGGTTTACTCAGCTTTTTTACTACTGTGGCTAAAAACCTGACCAGAACAATTTTAGAGATGGAGAAGTTTATTTGGAGGCTCACAGTTTCAGAGGTCTCAGTCCATAGACAGCCAGATCCATTCCTCATGGGGTTTAAGGCGAAGCAGAACACCATGGCTGAAGAGTGTGGTGGAGCGAAGCAGCTCAAATGATGATCAGGAAACAGAGAGAGATTAAGCTCAGCTCAATAAACATACATCCCAAAGATGTGCCCCCAGTGACTCACCTTCTTCAGCCACACCCTACTTGCCTATAGTTACCATTCAGTTAATCCGTATCAGGAGATTAACTCACTGATTGGGTTAAGGTTCACATAACCCAATCAAACCTTCTTGCATTGTATCACACATGAGCTTTTCAGGGACACCTAATATCTAAACCATAATGGATATAGCTCAGTGGTAAAGCACCACTGTGTTCAATCCCCAGTACCAAAAAAATAAAAATAAAACTTTTTAAAAATTAAAAATATTTTAAAAAATATTTCCACATGTGAGGTACTAATATGAATGTTTGACTAATAAATTGTGAGGAAGTTGTAACATCTTTTATGTTGATGAAAATATTTAGGAGCATAGAATCAGGGATCTCAGCTAAAGTGGCAAGTTAAACCCAGTGTTTATATTATTAAGCATCTTAGACTGTCTCTAGATCTCAACTCCCTTCTTGTGTCACATATTGCCTTCTTAGGAATTAATTCATTCTGCAATTAAAATATTTATGGACTACTACAATCCATATGGTTTGGAGAAACAGATAATTTGGAAACTATGGTAATTTACAAAATAAATCCCATTTCCCTAACCCATCCTGTATCAAACTCTAAATTATTATGAAATAATTAACAATGTCATCTTCCTGATTTCCCCCAAACCCTGCCTCATTCTTTCCAAATTAACTGCTAATTGCCCTTTTATTAAAACAATTACTTCAATTTTTCTGAGTACATAAGTAATTTCTGTTTTATACAATAATATTTCTCAAAGTTAATATGCAAAAAGATTACTTGGTGGATTTGTTAAAATTCAGATTCTGATACACTATGAATAGATGAAGCTTGATATTTTGCATTTCTAACAAGCTTCGAGGTGATGCTAATGCTGCTGTTGTGAGGACCCACTTTGGAAAGCAAAAATTATAAGATAGAGAAAAGAATGAAAGTATAATGAAGTGATCCTCTCATACTCATAATAGTGTCCACCAGTTTAGAATATGAATATATATATTTTTTTTATTATTCTTTACAAATTAACATCACAGTGTTTTTTTTTTTTTTTTTTTTTTTCCCTGTATTCACTTAAAAGGAGTTGATGGGACTTCTGCAGCCAGCCAAATTAGGATAAGCTCACTACAGTCTACCTCTCCTACTGTTTATAACTTTCTAATTATAGTATGGCTGTAGGACTAAAAGGAGAAAAATGATAATAAGAAGTTGTGTAGGAATGCAAAGAAGGTTGATTTTTTTTCCTACTTAGCATCTGTTGCTACCCAGTTAATTGAATACTGTGAATTTACTACCAATTCAAAAGAGATGTAATTTCAATGTCCCTTATGTTTCCTAGGAGTTCCCCAAATTCCCAAAGGTTTTGGGGAACTGTTGGCTACCTTAGGTTTTCCCTGAAGTCTGGGCCTAAGAAATGTGTGGATGGGTGATACATACAGTCACAGCTCAAGTGTTTTGAGTTTGGATGTTCTGGCCAAACATCTACTCTCTGGTCTGGCTGTGAGAAAGGCTTTCTCAAAATTTGGTTTGAAAATTGCAATCTAGTAGAAGTATTTTGGCATTGAAATGGGCGTTTTTTTTCATCTGTCTTAACCTCTACCCACTCACTTCATTCTCTTCTTCCCCCATGAAAATGATTTACCCAGGTTCATTGTCACCCTTAATGGTGGGAAGAGATCTAGATGCAAAGAGAAAAGGATGAATTTACATGTAGAAGAAGCAAGGAAGAAGGAAGGACTAGGGCACAGTGATACGTCGTGTGAAAGTTAAGAATGAGGGCGAAGTGTGAAATGCTGGGAAACTAAACAAGAGCTAAGAGTTGTGACTGTTGCTCAACTCTGGGAGAAGCTCTCAAGCTGAGCCTGTTGAGGGAAGCAGAAAAGGCCAGCAAGCAGGGCTTCCTTCCTATAGGCTAAAGTGTGTGAGTCTGAGTTTTGTTTTGAAAATAATGGTGAGCTCTTCAGGTTTTAAAAAGGCATGTCATTATAGGTTCTTTTTTTATTTGTTTTGTTTTGTTTACTAGGACATATTATTTATATAAAATGTTGGGTTTCATTGTGGATTATTTGCATACACAAAAAAACATAATTAAATCAACTTATGGTATATAAACTCAATTAGAAAATAGTAAGAAGTATTTTAAGCAGGCCATTCAAGATCACCAGCATTTGTCCAGACAAAGGATAATCTTTGTGATATTTTGAGCATGAAAGGTGAAGTAAAAATAATTAGAGCCATATTTAAAAATGAAAGACTTCCTAATTTACTTCTTATCAGAACCCATGAGACATTCATTCATTCATTCATTCATTTATTCATCTTTTAACTCTTTTTAATCACCACAACAGATATAATGTTTCATAAATGCTTATAATGTATAATATGCACACATATTACATGTGTAATACATAATTAAATCTTCACATTAACCCATGAGCTAGATATTATTTTAATCCATGTCTTATTGATGAGGATTAAAACTTGAAGAGGTTTATTAGCCCAAGGTCACAGATAAACTACATCCTGTGATACTGCTTTAGATCTAAAGCATCCAAGATCTGAAATGGTTTTATTATATAGATTTGTCCTGGTGTTAGGGACTTGAAAAACTCTGATTTTTATTTTTTTGTGTGTGGTATTGGAGATTGAACCCAGGGATGCTCTACCATGGGAAAAACTGATTCTTTAGTAGCTGTGTTGTGTTCTTTCTACATATATATATATATATATATATATATATATATATATTTTTTTTTTTTTTTTTTTCCTCCCAGGGATTGAACACAGGGGCACTTAACCATTGAGCCACATTCCCAGCCCTTTTTATTTTTTATTTTGAAACAATGTCTTGCTAAATTGCTTAGGGCCTGGCTAAGTAGTTCCTGAGTCTAGCTTTGAACTCACGATTTACCTTCTTCAGCTTGCAGAGCCACTAGGATTACAGGTATATGCCACTACACCCGGCTCTATAATTTTTTAATAAATAAATCTGAGCTCCTTCAAGTTAGGGACTATAGTAAATTCTTTGAGTTTCCCAGTATCATATTTTAGACAAAGTAGATATTCAATATATATTGCTGAAGGAGTAAAAATGAATATTTTAACAGTCAGATATGGATAAAACAATTATTTATGGATAGTCCTAGGAAAAGTTTTTCTATATTGCAACCAAAAGTCCATTATATCAGCTTTTATTAACTTTAACACAGATTGAGTCTAATAGTTTATTTTTCAACTTACGGTGACACAGAAAGTGGGAAAAGCAATATTAAACTTAGTCTGTGATTATGCATGTTGTCTTTAAAAGGTACAATAGATTTCTTCTAATAATGAAGCTAATGCCAGACACCTCATTTCTGAATCAAGCTCAATTACATGTTTCTATGACCATATTAAATTTTTTTTTATCAAAAGTTCATAAATCCCACGATTTACAAGCCTGATCAACATCTTATTTACAATGCAGAAGCTGTCATAAATTTTACTCTCCTCTGTTGTGTGCCAATACACCATTAAGGCATAATTTTTAGGCACTTTCACCTTAAATCTATGTCGTTGATGTTTCAAAATAATAATTCATGTTCATTTAGAAAATTCATTTCTTGACATAGCCACTTATCTTGCATGTGTCCTCATCGATAAACAATTACACTGGCTTCTTGGAGGTGCTATGTAGACTTGAAATTCACGTCAGGAATTTATAGTCGGGAATCATGCCTATTGCATTTTGGCACTTCCCTGTTACCTTCTTGGTAGAAGCACTCAAACTAATCAAGCAAAAAATACCCAGGTGACTAAGCCAGACAGCATATTTCCTGCACCCAGATGTTAAATGTTAAAACAAACAATTTAAAATCCAGGCAAATGGTGGGAGGCTTTCTGTATGCCCCAGTTGATTTCCTCCCTGACGAGTTTCTAAATGATCATTATGAGAAATGACAACTTGGCTCCTGCCATGGCTAGGCATGGCAGAGTATTATGGATTTCAAAGAGATGACTGCATTTTCTGTTGCTTTAGCCCTGAAAAGAATGGTGATGTGGTAAATCAGTAACTTAAAACTGAGAAATATTTAATATATTTAACTTTTCTGGGGGAGTTTATAGAAGGAATGCAAGATTCCAAAATGCCCTTAGTGTCTAAACACATTTGGAAAGTGCAAACTTCAAAGCAATCGTCAAAATGATTTCTGTATATCTATTGTGCTCTTTAAAAAGAAAACTCTCTATCTCCTCTCTCTCTCTCTCTCTCTCTCTCTCTCTCACTCTCTCTCACACACACACACACACACACACACATCCTAACACTGAATCTTCTGTCATCTAAGAAACTTTTCTAAAAACACTCTGGACAATTCACCTTCAAATAGAAAACATGAATGCCTAATTTCATTACTCTAAGATTCTCAGAAGACCATCAAGTCTTTGCAGAGATTGTATCAGTTAAGTTTGAAGCAGGAAAGAGCAGCCAGTTTTAATGAGGATCACTTGAGGAGGATTTAAGCAAGAGACCTTTGTCATAGTGTAGGGAAACTATAAGAAATTGTGGAGGTCTCCAGAACCATTACCATCCTTAGGCCTGAAAGGATGATGTAATGGAGTAGTTGCTAGAACCAAGAAGAATAGAGCCTACTTTAAAGGAGCTGCCAGACTTTATTAGTGAGGCAGACCCTTTTGAGAGACATATACTGTCTTGGGTTTTCTTTGTTTGTTTTTTCTTTTGATAATCATTTTGGCTTCTTGGGATTCAGTCTCCTACTGTATAAAATGAGAGAGTTAGGAAACGCCGAATCAGTGTTTCTGCTTTCTCAAAAAAAAAAAAAAAAAAAAAAAAAAAAGAGATAAAATGTCCCCTTAGATCACAAAGAAGACTAATGAGAAAAAAATAAAAACTATGAGATTCTTCAAGGTCACAGACAGTCTTCATTGGAATTTGGCCAAGTTTTTCATGTTTTAATTTATTTGCCTTCACCTGTGATTGTATTTTTTAAAATCATAGCATATGCAAAATTCTGAGTTCAATAAATTTAGACAGTTTGAGACTTATAAAGTGATTTGTATCAATAGAGAGTATATATGGAAATAATGGATATGATTTCCAGTGAGTTCCTTCTGCCTTGAATTCCTTCCAAAGATACCCACTGTGGCACACAGTTCAAGAGCGACTTCCTCTAGAAATCATTGCTCGGCTATCCAGGACAAAGTGGCTTCTTCCTCTGCACATCCAGATCAGTGTTCACACATATTCACTAGGTCATTCCTCAGAGGAATAACAAGAGTTATCACTTTATCAGTCTCCCTATGAAAGCTGGCATGATAAAAAACAGGAATTGTATGTTTGCATTTTTTAAATCTGGATGTTCAGAACATATTTAATATTGAATAATTACTTATTAAGAGAATGGTGGTTAAATTAGTGATTAAAACAAGTTCCTGTGATGTATGGGTTTATTTCTTCTGTTGCTACTTTGGTGTAGCCATATATAATATATGGTTAAATTAGCTTTATACTTTTTTGCTCAATGTACAAAGACCAAATCTTTTCTTTGCAAAATGGTATTACTAACATTTGTGTTGTTTCGCTGAAGAACTGTAGACATAATCTTCTCAGGATCATACCCATACCTTTGATAAATATTTCAATGCTGTTACTCTCTAGATCATTGCCTAAGTACAACTCCCTTGGCTTTTTAAATTTTTAATATTTTAGCAGAAAAAGTGAAGAGCTAGTCAAAGCCGTATGTATTAAATCAAAACATTCTATGTCCATGCCATACTAAAATCTCAGTCTTAATCTTTCAAATTGAGATTCACAGGATGTCAAACAAAAACAAATTATCATTTTAGACACAATATTGTAAGAAGTTAAAAATTATCCTGCACAAAATGGTTATATACACACATATGTACGTATATGTATAAATATGTGTTTTCAGTGTACATGTGTGAATAAAAAGTACCAATAGAAAAAATAGAAGCAAATTAATTTGCCACTTGATATATCTGATAGGAAAGTATGACTATTTACACGGTGTATTACTTTGCTTTTTATTGTTAAGATGAAGTACTAGAAGGCTAACTTTGTTTTAAAAGAGATTTATGTAGCTCACAGTTTTGATGGTGAGGTATTAGCATTGGTGACCAGCAGGTGAGGACCTCATGGTAAATGGCAGATGACAACTAACAGATGCATGAGAGGGAGGACTAATTCAAATACTCCAAACAGGAAGACAGAGAGGCTTGAATCCCCAAATCCTTGCGAATGGCATGCTGGCAATTGACCTAAGGACCTCTCACTGTACACAAAATCTGTAGGACTCTACCCTACCCTCACCATGTCCAGAAGGAGCTTCCAAAAAATGAACTGCTGAGGGGCATGTTTAAATGTACCCAAGCCATAGCACCTGGGCTCTGGAGTAAGAATGTTTGAGTTCTTAATGCTGCTAATTAATATGACACCCAAGGCTTGTTATTTCACTTTGCCCTGCCTCACTTTCCTCATCTTTTTTGTAAACTGCTTTTATTAGTGTATTATAGTTACACAAAATGTGGGATTCATTTTGACATAATCATATATAGAATATAATTTGGTCCATTTCAGTCCCCAGTACTTTAAAATAACAATAATGGTAAACATATTTACTATAATTTTTTTTTCAAAATGTTAAATAATATTCATAAAATACTCTAGCAGGGTAACATAGTAAGCTTCTAACAAATGTTAGTTTATTTTTATATGTATTACATTGTATTTTCATATGCTATAGGAATTAAATAAGCTTGTAGGTGTGTGTTTAAAATCTCAAATACTTTGTGAATCAAACCCCGAATTTTTAATAACTGTTGCAAACTATAAAGAATCAATTTACAAACAAACTCTTAGAGAAGATTTAAATCCCTGAATTCAATGTTTGTAACTTCTCAGTTTGTGATATCATCAAACTATGCTGACAGTGAGTTGAAATTAATGTCTGTTATATTAAATATTTTGAGTTCCATTTTATTTTTGCTCACACATATATTAACAATTTCTAGTAAGGGTTATAAAAGTTTTTGTGCCTGTTTACTAGCTTTGAGGTAAAATGTAAAAAAGCAGCGCTTTAATCAAGCAAGTCACGTGGCAGGAACCTGGAGGTCCTAAAGCTCCATTTCACCTTCAGTATTAGAACTGTGAGTGCCACAAACACCCATGGAACTACATTGAGAAGTCATAATGTTCAAATTAAGGAAATCAAGACTTTTTGTGCATTTGTTGTATTTTTGAGAGACTAGAGGAAAAGGGTCTCTGATGAGAACTCTGACAGAATTGAGGACACACTACCCCAGAATATGGCTTCTTGGTATTTGGGAAAACAGCAGAGGCAGGAAGACAATTCACACCTTCTGCCACACTCTCCCCTGAAGCAGGCCATAAAAGAATATTCTGGCCTTTTTCTGGAGTTGTTATTAATGTCCTCATATGCCCTGCACCCAGAGGAAAGGAATGACTTATGGACATGGAAAAAAATCTGAACTCACTAGGCTTACTAAACACCTTCCACCCAGGTGCGACCACTGGATCCGATCCTTTTGTCCTCCAGTCACAGTTCTCCACAGCTACCCACTTCATCCAAACATAGAATGAAGTTACATGACTTGCCTCTTTCTTGGGCCTCATTTCTGAAGACCCCCATGTTGCATAAAACCCATATGAAATGAATTCTTATGCTTTTCTTTTATTAATCTGTCTTTTGTGATGGGTCTTAGCCATGAACCTGTCTAGAGTTGAGAAAAGGATTGTCTTTTGCCCTATGTCTGCCATATGCTGTTCTGAACATTCTCATGATTGTTCAACAAAACAAACAAAACACATGTATATTTTAAAACATCACTTTGAGAAAGGGACAACAGTCTTTTGATTGAAGGTTATATCCAAAATGTTTATGTAACTATAGAATTCCCTTTTATGTGTCCAGAGTCTATGCCTGTGTCACTTCATTAAACATGGCAAATTTATAAAGCACATATATAATAGTGTCAATGTGAATTATTAAAATGTATTTGACTTTTAACAAATATAATGTAATGACATATTAAAATTCATCATTATTTAAATTAAGATATGTTTAGAACAGATAAACGTCAGTGGAAACTAAAATGTCTAGTTGCAATATCAACTATCCTATATACATTTTTCTTATAATACATACAGTTTTCTTTTCAATTTTTTAAAGTATAATTTATTAAAAAAAATTTTTCCCTTATCTTTTTGTAAACATAACTGTTTTACATACACTATTTCCACCTTCAGTGCTGAACCCCACAAGCCTTTTCCTCAGAAATAAACACTCATACGTTTCTTGAATAATGACATTTTTTCAAATACTGCTTATTTGTAGAATTGCAAAATGTACTGCCATGTTGTTAAATCTGATAACCTTTAATTTTTAAAATTAAGAAACATATATTAGAAATTTTTCTCTATTTAAAATTCATCGTATTAATTAGAAGGCTGATGATGAAGCACAAATTCAATAATGTTAAAGCAAAATAAGTGAGTAAAAGTGACATTCTTCCTACATCCAAATTTAGTTGCTGTACACGTAACCATTCTCAAGAGCCAAAAAAATCCTTGAAAGGATCTATACTGAAATTTTTCTAATGTCCTGTGTTATAATTCCTATTATCTCTCTGAAATTAGCACCCATTTTTCTCTCTGATGCTCAGTGGTTTTCTCTGTTCTAGCCACACCACTTGACCTCAAATGTTTCGTGTACATAGAAAGTCTTCCACAGACTGTTGTCTATGCGTACCCAGATTCTCCACATGACCAACTATGTTTCTTCTTCAGAAATTTGCTGTAATGTCACTTTTTCAATGAGAGGGGCTTATCATACTACAACTTGCCTCTTTTTTCTATGTAACACTCAATTCTATTTTCCCCTTACTCCACTCTACTTCATTCTTACTAGGTTTATGGCTTACAGTTTTTTGTTTGTTTGTTTGTTTGTTTGTTTGTTATAGAACATAAGTTCCCTGAGAGTAAGGAACTTTACATATATTGCTCACTGAATCTTGAACCCAAGGCTTTGTGCATGCGAAGCAAGCACTTTACCAACTGAGCTGTATCCCCAGCCCTGCTCACTGAATTTTTTTTTTTAAATTAAATCCATTTTTAAGTATTTATTTATTTGCTTTAGTTGTACACAATGCAATGCATTTATGTTTATGTGGTGTTGAGGATCGAACCCGAGCCGCGCACGTGCTAGGCAAGCGCTCTACCGCTGAGCCACAACCCCAGCCCCCTGCTCACTGAATCTTAAGGTGCCAAAAACAGCACATGATACAAATAAGGCAGACAACAAATACTTGTTGAATGAAAGAATAGAGTAGCTAGAAATCAGGGAAATGCAAGTCAAAACCTCAATGTGATACCACCTCACCCTTGTTAGCAAGGCTATAAAAAATAAAATAATAAGTGTTGACAAGGATATGGAGAAATGGAATCCTCATACACAAATAGTGGAATGCAGAATGATGTGGCCAATTGGGAAACCAATCCAAAAATACCTCAGATGGTTAAATATATATTTACACATGTCCCCATGACCCAGCAAGTCCACTCCAATCTACCTCCAATGAAGAGAAATTTAAAAGTGCATACTAAAATTTTTATACAAATGTTCATAGAATAACAATTTATAATTGCCAAGAAACTGAAACAACACAATTGTTCACCAACTAATGACTGGATACATATAGTATGGTATAGGTGCACAATGGAATATCACTCAGTAATACAAAAATGAAGCACTGATGCATGCTATAATATGAATGAAGTGAAGCACTAAAACATCATCATGTTAATTGAGAGAAGTCAATTCAGATATTGTGTGATCCAATATGTAATAATTTCCAAGAGTAATATAATCTATAGCAATAGGAAATGGAGTTTATGGTTGCCTAAGAAAAGAAAATAGGGGATTGGGGCTTGATAGCTAAGGTATACAGGATTGCTTTTTGGTATTATGAAAATATTCTAAAATTGTCATGACAATTGCATGATTCTTTGACTATGCAAAAAGCTATTTTGTATATATTAAATGGGTGAATTGTATAGTATATAAATATATTTCATTAAAGGAAGAGGAAGAGAAGGAAGAGGAAAAGGAGAAAGTGATAACAACAAGATTTAATTTCAACCTTTAGAGTTAACTACTTCCGTGTAGTTAACTAGTGCTATTAACCACTAGACTATGTGTTATTTTTATGAAAAAGATAAGCCTTTTATGATCTTAGATTTAAGTACACAAAAACAGCTAGCAGTTTTGCAAAATAAAATCTTATATGATTCTCATCATTTTATAGGACTAATTGCAGTGTCTAGGTAGTTCTAGGACAATTAATCAAGTTAAACTATACCATGGTATGCTTCATGCAAATTCACACTTTGAAACTCTATAAGGCATATGTTTGTTTTTTCTCCTTTTTTTTTCTTCCAAAAGAAAATTGCAAAGACTCCAAAATGTCAAAGATAGAAGGGGACTCTAGTTTAAAGGCATTTAAGAAACATATCAGTTATTTGCATGCAGTACATGGACTTTTTTTGGATCCTAATTCAAATGAAGGTACAAATGACAGGCTCATAAATATAGAATGTCGTAAGGAATCTACAAAAATATTACTAGAACATATAACTCAGTTTAGAGAATACAAAAACTTTTGTTTCAGCATATGAGCAATAAAAAGTTTAAAATAAAAATAAAATACGCATTTTGATACGAACTTTGTGCAAAACCAGTATTAGATAAAACTGGCACATCACATAAGAACAGAAAATAAGAGCTTATATATATATATATATATATATATATATATAAAGATAGGTCATACCATACCAAGAGGAAACAGGAAGATGATTGAGGAGCCTCTAAATGGCCATAAATGAGACAATTTGAGCAAGAAATCATAATAGCAATAGATTATAATCAATTAAGTATATAAAATGAATTGCCATGAATCCATACTGACATGAATAACTGAATAAATAGATAAATAGAAAGAAGTCAAGGGAAAGTTTTTCCTTAGAAATTTCCAATTAATAAAAGTAGAATCAATTGATTGAAATAGAAAATCATTTTTTTTGTCAAGAATCACAACAAGTAATTGTTTCAGGCATGAAACATGAGAGAAATGCTAAAATCAATGGGCAAAAAATATGATGAGGAATAAAATACATAGATAGTATGAAAGATTTTCCCAAAAGAATGCTTAGAAATTCGCAGGAATAAAACAGTAACATAACAGTGAAACCAGATGGCTCTTTAACCAGTCACCAAAGTTGACATCACCATTAATAAGACATATTAGCTATCATGCCCCTCCTGATATGATACACTGACAAAAGCACAATATCCTTACTGTAGTTGCCCTTTCAACATTTATAGTCAGAATTTAATCACTAGGAAACATCAAATAAGTCCAAATCGAATGACATTCTACAAACCATTAGGTCAATACAAACAAAGACTGAGGCAATATCTCAAATCAAAGGTGACTATGAAACTCTGACAATATATAATACAGAATTGAAATCAGATCCATAAAAATAGACTTGATTAGGGCGACTGAAGAATCTTGGAAAAGATAGTAGAATTGTATTGATGTCAATTTCCATGTTTTCATTATTGCATTATAGTCACATAAGATGTTAATATTTGAAGAAAACTGGTCAAGGATAAACAGAAACTTCGTACCATTTTGTTATTTTCTGAAATTCTGAGACCATTTGAAATCAAAAAGTTAAAAATAATTATATAATAATAAATATAATATACTTCCCGGCATGGTGGCACATGCCTTTAATCCCAGCAGCTCAATAATCTTAGCTGAGACAGGAGGATCATGAGTTCAAAGCCAGCCTCAGCAATGGCAAGGCAACTCAGTAAGACATTGTCCCTAAATAAAATACAAAATAGAGCTGAGGATGTGGTTCAGTGGTTGAGTGCTCCTAAGTTCCATTCCCAGTACCAGAAAAGTAAAAAATAAATAAATAAATAATAATAATAAATATAAAACACTATACATTTAATAAAATATATATAAGACCTCTATAATGAAAACTGACAAATATCATGAGAGAATTAAAATAGGCCTAAATAATTAAAGATAAATATAGTATATATATATATATATATATACTATATTTATCAATCACAATGTTTTGCTATTAAGATATAAATATTTTCCAATTTATCCATAATTACAAGAAAATTCAGGAGGAATAAAATATGTAGATAGTATGAAAGAGTTTTTGTTTTGGGAGGCTGAGGCAGGAGGATCGCGAGTTCAAAGCCAACCTCAGCAATGGCGAGGCACTTAGCAACTCAGTGAGACCCTGTCTCTAAATAAAATACAAAAAAGGCTGAGGATGTGGCCCAGTGGTCGAGTGCCCCTGAGTTCAATCCCTGGTACCACAAAAAAAAAAAAAAAAAAAAAAAAAAGTTTTTTGTTAAAATTCTCAAACTAATTTTAGAATTTACATGAAAACAAAAAGAACACAGAATAGCATGCACATTATACGTGTTTAAATTTTGAAAGAAAGAGAGACTGAAAGAGAGGGAGAAGAGTGGAAGATAGAAAGTGATGGTTTTAGAAGGTGGATTTGCTTATAAAGGAAGAACTAATACCTACACAAACTATCCCAGAAAACAGAGGTGGAGGAAACACTTTTGAAATTATTTTACAAGAGTAGAATATCCCTAAAATATGAATATAACAAAGACATTATGAGAAAATAAATCACAGATCAATATTTCTTATCTCTACCAATGAAAAATTTTCTAGACAATAATTAGCAATTCAAATATAACCATATTAATAACATATGATGGTCAAGTATGGTTAAATCTCAGGAATGCAAAGTTACTTTGCATTCAAAAAGCAATTAAAATCATTTATTACATTAACAAAATAAACCAGAAAAAAAACTATATCATCATTGTAGTATCATCTTAACAAATGAAGAAAAATATTTCAGTAACACAAATAAAAAGTATATAATACCTATTCATGATAAAAAGAATCAGCCAATGAGAGAAGAAAATTTTCTCAAGCTGATAAAGAATATCAGTGAACATCTACAGGCTCACATATACATATTTAGCAGTGAAGTATAAAGTTGTAAAAGTTCTGGGAGGAATCAAAATAAAATCTTTTTTACCTCTTATAAGCAAACATTTCTTAGACAAGTGTAAAAAAGTATGATCATAGGAGAAATGATTTTTAAATTAAAATTCCCTTCTAATATATCATTTAAAAAAATGAAAAAGCAAGCCAGAGACTGAGAGAAGTTATGCATATTTATCAATAAGAACACTTGGATGCAATTTAAATTAAAAACTCTTAAGACTCAATCATAAGATGATCATGGAAAAAAATCTTAACACCAATCAAAGAAAGTCATTAAAAGTTATTTTAAAAAAAGATACACACAGGGCCAACAAGCTCATGAAAAGTTGCTCAATATTGTTAATACGGGGAAATAATAATAATGAGGTACTAATATATTTTAGAATGTTGTTGAATTTTGGAGAACTAGAACTCCCACATCCCATTGTTGAAAAACCATAGTCAACTGTGAAAATCTCTTCAGTGGTCACTTAGAGATGAAACATGTACCAATGCTAATCCCCCCCTCATTCAAAGGAGGAGAGCAAAAGTTGTGGAGTGATGCAAATGTCCTTGACCTTGATTGTGGTGATCATTATATGACCCAAAACTCTTCTTAAAAGTCACTTTTGAAAATTTAGTTACATTTTCTTATACAAATTACAACTCAATTAGACAGATTTTATTTAAAAAAAATTAGAAGCATTTTAACTTGAGATTTGATGAGGGATGGGGATATAGCTCATTTGGTAGAGATTCAATGAATGAACACATTTTTTTTTAAGATATAGTATTATAATTATAAAAATGAAAAAACAAAAACAAATTCTTATTGTTTATAATTCTATACTAACATATTTAGAAGCATGATGTGTGAGATTTGGTTCAAAATCAACCAGAAACTGAAGTTGGTGAGCTATTTAAGAAACAACTTTTAATATAAGTTGGGAAGTTTTGAGGCTGGATGATTGACACATGATAGTCATATTTTTCTCTCTACTCTTTAGCTTTTTAAGATTTTTTTTAAATTAAAAAAGTAAAGTAAAATTTAAAATGTAAGAGAAGGAATGTAAATTATTTTTGTATATATCATAATAACCACATGGTATAATATATATTTTTACTAGCTGGAAATAAGGTTCAGTGGTTAGGTAATGTCTTAAATGTAAAATATCAAGTAGATTGCAAAACTGATTTTAGAACCCAAAGTTTCCCATATCTAATCAATAACTCCCTAAATGTTCTCTCAGTGCATGTGCATACACACACAACTATAAGAAAACAGACCCAAAGTCATAATGACTACAATGATAATTATAAAAGGGACAGGGAAGGTATTTAAGTCAGCATTTTCGCCACTATGGATGAAAAGACCCGACTAGAACAACTGTGGAGGAGGAAAAGAGAAAAGTTTATTTGAGGGCTCCCAGTTTCAGAGATCTTACTCCATAGAAGACAAACTTCATTCCTCAGGGCTCAGGTGAGGCTGAACATCACTGTGGAAGAGTATGTATGGCAGAGGGAAGCAGCTCACTCCATGATCAGGAAGCAGGGAGAGAGACTCCACTCACCAGACACAAAATATATACCCTGTAGCCAGGCCCCCAAATGAACCACTTCCTCTAGCCACACCCCACCTGCCACCCATTACCACTCAATTAATCCAATTAGGGATTAATTCACTGTTTAGGTTAAGACTTTAACTCAATCATTTTCCCTCCATACCTTCTTGCATTGTCTCACAATTGAGCTTTTAGGGGACACCTCACATGCAAACTGTAACAGAAAGTTTCTGTGTAATAAAACTTTCTATTTTATTTAGCTTTTGCTCACAGAGCTCAAGTTACACGCATGATTATTTCTTTCACTTATCATATCCCACCCCCCCTCTTTTTTTTCTTTTTTTTTTTTTTTTTTTTTGGTACCGGATATTGAACTCAGGGGCACTCAACCACTGGGCCACATCCCCAGCCTTTTTCTGTATTTTATTAGGGGCAGGGTCTCACTGAGTTGCTAAGTGCCTCGCCATTGCTGAGGCTGGCTTTGAACTCGCGATCCTCCTGCCTCAGCCTCCCAAGTGCTGGGATTATAGGTGTGCGCCACCATGCCCGCCCCTCACCCCCCTCTTTTTTTAAACTAGGAATTGAACCCAGGGGCACTTAACCAGTGAGCTAGAAACCCAGACTTTTTTATTTATTTTTATTTTGAGACAGGGTCTCACTAAATTGCTTAGGACTGTGCTAAATTGCTGAGCCTGGCCTTGAATTTGGGATATTCCTGTCTCAGCCTCCCCAGTCGCTGGGATTAGAGGTGTGGGTGCCAGCATGCCCAGCTCATTGTAATATTTTTAAAGGAATTTTCACTGAAGTACTACTTTAGAAAGCAAAACTAGTCTGCAAATCAAAGCTGACAGTTCACAATTATACACTCCAATCATGGAAAGCAGATTACTATCTTCTAATGTTGTAACCACATTTCTCTCGGCCAGTGTCACTCTATTGATTTAAACCTCCTGAACAAGATGTTAGTCAGAAAACGAAAGGTTTTTGATCAAAGAGATTTCACAAGAAAATCGATTCCTCATGCTGACATCTTATAGCACATTCCATTCCATCATAATTTAATATTAAGAGTAGTGCTTTCCTTATTGGATATAACTGAAGTTAAATTCAAAACAAAATATTCAGAGAAGTATTGAAGTTGTTATGACCACTTGTCATATGTGAATCCAGAGCAAATGTCTTTTAAATGATAAAAAGCACATGCATCTACCATATTTTATCAAAGGGTACAGAATAAGTGAGAAAAATGTATGGATTGAATTGGACAGAAAGAGGCATCTGATCTGTTTTTCTGGTTCACTGTGTCTGTTTTGATGCAGTAACAACTGACTCTTCTTCACTAATAAAAGCTTAAAGCTTTGAGAGAGAGAGGGATGAGCAGGATAACAATATAGAGAAAGCTACTTTAGATGTATGAATAATTAACTTGTCAAATAGTAATATAGAGAGAAGTCATTTTGAACTTCTTGGAGGTGAATTTTATTCAAAGAATAAATGATTTAAAGATGTGATTGGACTTTGAAAATGGAGTTTTTATTAGATGAACACAATGTCACATTGTGACATAAATTCTCCATTAGTACTTATGAATTACCATTAGTACTTAATATTTCTTATTTGAGCGATTTTTAAAGAGCTCGAAATTTAATTTAATTTGGGAGTAAATTAAAAAATCCTCAGGTATTTACTTCAGTAACACATACTGTTTTTCTTGTATACCATCATAGACTGCTAAGAGTTTCTTTTTGGATTGTATGAGGTTTTCTAATAGAATTTCAAACTGTTTCACTGAAATAAATAATATAAATGCTATTTTCAAGTGGCATAAGAATTTTCAGCATACATTTATCATGCTCATTTTTAATACTGCTGTGTATAAAATTCAAAAAGCAAACACTAAAAATATGAATACTTATGTAGTGAATAAAACTTTGTAATTCATGCTGGAAGAAAAAAAAACATGATTGAAATCTGCTTGATATTCACTACTAAGAGATCTTCTAACTTCCAAGATACTTAATTTCTTCAGCATTAAAATTGAGATACTTCTATTCTAGTCACCAATGGCTTTTCCCGAATTAAGCAATAAAAGTTTTGAAGATAGAAGTAGTATTGCATCTAGAATCACATGCATTTCTTGTCATGTATATAGTTTAATTTAAAAATGACAAAGAAAGAAAGACACAAAATAGAGTCTAAGAAGTCCACTTTGCTCTAGAAGTTTTTGAAATGGAAAATGGCAGCAGCATAGGAGAGACTCGTCAGTTTTTCAGCTAAACTTAAATGCAATCATGGTAAATGTTTTTGAAATATTGCTATCCTGAAGGACCTGGTCATGTATTTTTTAAATTCTATCTTTTAAGAAACATTAATATGATTCATCTGCAATAAGAGAAGTTAGAATTTTGTATTTCACTTTTCATAGGAAAAACTGAGGCACAAATGGAAAAATAGTTATTTGTTTTGTTTTGCTTTCATCCAATTGGTATATGTACTATATACATATGTATTGTTATTTTATATTTAAGTGTGTATGCACACACCCAAAGGTTGTCTTTTATGTGAAAATTGAAATAATATAATTAATATATCTATTATTAGGAAATTGTTTTATTATCTTTATTTTGAATTGAAAAATTGAGGCCTATGCTATGACTCACACCATGTATTAATCCATGCAATGATAAAATACTTGAAAATGTGGATTCAAGACTCCTGTCCTCTGTATCCTTAGTAAAGCAATAAATTACTTTACATTTAAAATCATGTATATTTTTACACCCATAATCTCAAGAAAAAAATGAAATGGGGGTAATTTGCCACATGTCTTGCCAAATGAGAAAATTTTAATTATTTATAATTTTGTTTGAATTATGCTACAGCACATTTACTCATAAAGCAGTCATATTTTCATATGAAATTACACATACTAACAAACCTAATGAATAAAGAAAATTTAAGCTAAAATGAATGATTGGTCTTGGCTAATTCAGTAAAAGAATTAGTTTTCAGTGTTTATGACCACACAGACTATAGAATATTTTATGTGGGATTTAAAGATTTAAGACTGAATCCCTAGAGATACAAGAAAAACAACTAGTAACTTAAATTTTGTAAATTAAAAAAAAAAATTGTTGTCTTTCTGTAAGATTTGTTTAAATGTCTAAATAGAAATGGTAGGAATCACTCAATTTTTCTGCTGTTTCAGGTTTACTGTTTTGGGATTTGATTAAGGTCAGTCCATAGAAGAAAAAAGTAGGAAACAAGAGCTCAGTCTTCTAATCCCTGAAAAGTTATCTTTAAGAAAACAAAAGAGAAGAATCTACATGAATCCACTACAGCAGCTATAGCCATGTTGGCATGTTTTTATAATGCTCTTTTAATAACCAGCTTCTGCTATTAAAATGATTACCAATTCACTTGTTCTCACGCCTATGATTTTTTAAGCAGGCATTTCAACCCAGGAGTTTTTGGGTTAACAAATTCTCACACTTGGAAGTATTTTGCCCAAGGACAGATTAGAGTAAAAATAATAAATTAAGCTGCACATTTTAAATATCTTTACCACTAATGCCTTCTATGGCCTATGAATGAGATCTTTTATAATAGAAAAATAATAGAAGTATAGGGATAAAGGGAATAATTTTCATTTTTGCAGTTGATTTAAAATTCAACGTTTTACTCCCTCTACATGTTAATATGCATTTATCTACATTTTGAACCATGACACTTCACATCCACTTTCCTATAATTGATTTAATTAAGGATTTTAAAAAATATATAATATTCAAATATTCCACAAAATGCTCTGCTCGCCTCTAATTTAGCATTGCCATTAAGTCATAATTTCTTTGTTTTAGTGTAATTTCCCTTGCATTTAAAGCTATTGAATTGAATTTATTTGAGAGATAAATGTTTGGAGACACACTGTATGAAAAGACAACAGTATCCTCAAAGTGCTTTTGTACTTTAGTTAGTTATTTATACCTTATTTGGCTCTTTTCATGAGCAAGCAGAAGGATTTTGACCACTCCACGCGATATGGCACAAAAAGGGATGAACACCTGCACAAAGTCACATTTTTCCATTTGCTCAGGGAAAAAAATAAATACCCATAACTTAGTAATGAGAAGGTGTCAATGGATTATGAATAACTTCTGTGTAAACGAAGGCAATATAATCTACTACCTTGTACTAGGCAGGTATTATGTTTTTCCACAAGGATTCATTTTAGTTAATTTAAGTTGAATCATTAAGCATTACAATTTGACAGCTGCCAGAAAGATGACAAAAAAGAAGCAGTTACAATTGTTCAAGGACACGCTGAGAACTATGTAGTATATAAATCATTTCCTGGCATTCCTTTAGTCATATTAGATAATGAAACACTCTTCCTTTAACTGAATTTGGAAAACTAACTGGTGACTTAATATCACCTAAATGTTAATGTGAAGTCTAAGTTATGTTGAAAAAGTCATTAAATAAGCAATATTTCTCAGTGAATTCAGTGTAAGGCATTAGACATAATGTATAATAAAATAGGAAACATTCAGCATTCATGAAAATGATATGGTGGCAGCTTGCCCTTGTACATAAATAAAAACAAAGCTACTCTAAATACTCCTGGCAAATTATTATATAGTTACACTTTCTAATTTAACCATCAGCTTTTCACTCAAACCCTGCTGACACTTACCTCTGATGGACAAGTCACATTTTTGTCCCTAGGAATGCTTTTATAAAAGGACATTACTGATCCTGTGATGAACTCCAAAAGGTCCTGAACTAAGTGCATAGATTCTGAGGAGTATGTTTGTTCAGAAGTGGGGATCTAGGTCTACAACCTTGAGTAAATGATAAATATCTGAAATGAGAAAAATCCCCTTGAATAATCTCTAGGAGCTCTTCAGCTCTAACAGCTTTATCATACAAACCAAATCCAAACTTTTTGTAGGGAGAAATGGGGCTTTATTCTGTCTTCTTAATTTTTCAGACATAAACAGTACAAATACATTAATCTAAATAAATAAATGCATGGGTACATGTAATATACTATATGTTTACTTGTGCAACATATGTTTCCAGTAAATTTAACTGTATTTATGTTAACTACCATCACTTCTCATGTTCAAGTATATCTTACTTTCAGATTTACTTATTTCAATATTGGTTGCTTTCAAAATTCTGTGTGACTGTCAGGAACAAAGGAAGGAAACAGTAAAGGAATAAGGTTGTAGCCTTGGAACAAGGTTAAAAAGAATCAAAGAGCAGGTTCAGCAAAGCAGGAAGGGGACATTAGGGATAGCATCACAAGAATAAACCAGGCTTGATCTTGGTACTCTTGATCTTTTGAAATGCAGTCCCTGTGCTAAACCAACAGTATGTATAAACTTCAGATGAGTCTCATACTTTTGATGCTGAAAATCACAAGGGAAATACTCACATAATATTACAATCCATAATTTAAAAGCCATTGGCTTATGTTTCTGGTCACTTGAACATATGTGTTACTAGTTCCATATCAGATACTTGGGTCAAGTCGCAACTCCAAACTCTAAACTTTGCTCCTCGAAATACTTTCACAAAAAAAGTTATAGTCAATGCCTTGACTTACAAGCCTTTCTTTCCTATTTCCTTTAGGAAAACCTCTGTTTCTTTTTGAAAATATGAACCAGAGGAATAAGGAAAGCAGTGAACACAACTGTTAGTAATGCAAGTTGACCCAAAAATATCATCAAGACAAAAAAAGTGTTCCTTTTTCAGACAGTGGTTACACAGAATTCGATGAGTTGGATTCACCAAATTCACTAATGCCACCAAAGAATATGAGACATCAGACAGCAATCATTCCTGAAGCTGGATATTCCAAATAATATTTCTCACTGTTTATATTCTAAGATAAGCTTCTATGATCATTTATTCTCCACTAAACAAATCTTTCCTACTCCCTTTTCCAAAGTTTACCAAGGAAATTAGTGGACACTCAAGCCACACTTTTCCTAATTATTGCTTGTGTTTTTTTTTTTATTATTATAACATCATTACCTTAAAAGTGGCACATGCCTAGGGGGAACAATAGTTGTTTTTTAGTCAGGTAAGTTTAGATAGACCTTCATAATGATAGTTGAACATTCAAGTGCATTATTTATTCTCCTCATTATTTTACTTCCAAAATTAAACATATTGAAATTTCTATCAACTTTCTTAAAGGAGTCTGCTAGTTTTATTATTGTTTTTTGCTTTTGCCAGTTCATATATTGCCCTGAGTTTATGGCTATTTTATTTTTTAATTAACTTTGTTTTTGTTTCAATGCAAGAAGTTTCAGTTCTGAATAATATTAGTTTTGAACAGACAAAAGATATCACATACCAATAAAAGCATTGTCACACAAGTTAAGTTTATGTTCAAGTGCACCCATACTGTTATCAAAGCCATTTACAACTGGAAAAAAACAGATATCTATTGAGAAATTAACTTTGAAAGTTAAGCATAGTGTAGCATTCTAAGAAATCTAATATTTATATCATGTATACATCTTTCCAATTACTTTGAACAAGTTTGCATTTCTAGTACCAACTGTCAAAGTAATGAGACCAGTTATGTCATATTTTTGTAACATTCTGTAATGATATACTTTTTTATTTGAATTACAAAACCTTATCCTCTAAAGACTTCATATTTTGATGCCAATGTCCCTACTTACTTGGTTAATTTATTTTCTTATTCTTAAGATTTTGATTCAAATAGTTTCTTAGCTTCCAAATTTCAGTCATATTTATTATCAAGAAGAATAATGATATAGTTAAATAAAATGATGGCAATTTTTATGATCTTAGCAGAAAAATAATATGATTAATTTATGAAGAATTTTAACCTTCTACAATCACACTTAAAAATAGTTAATAATTTAATAGTTAAAATTCACCATTAATAAGACTCTTAAACTTTTTATAGTAAAAATAAGAGAGAGTCATACCAGCATAAATATTTACAATGATATTTATAAATTCTCATTAATCTATAAAAATTACTAATGGATATAATAATTTTTATCAGGAAAAAATGAGTAAGTTTTAGGCATCAAAGTCTAATAGAGGAAAACACAAGTTGGCAGAATCTAATTATGTGATGTAGATTTTCTTTTCGCCAAAGAGGATCAGACTAATCAAAGTTAAGATCCTTACGTTTTTTTCACATTCATTCTCATCTACAAAGACATAGCTCCTTAAGTGGGGGAAGATAAGTGTAAATTCTAAAGAAACTAATATTTTGGTGCTGGTCTATCAACACAATTCCACGTAAGGCACCATGCAATAACGATGAAGAAATGAGTACTAAATTAAAAACAAACAAACAAACAAACAAAAAAACTAATCTTTCTCACTGCTCTCCTCTTTCTCTCCCCATCTTGTCACCCTGGTCTCCTGAAGCAGTTGTAGCCTCTTCTCAAGGATTATCCATTCACACCTCTCTCTTCCTACAATGCCTTTCCATCTAACACTCACCTGCTAGCTGGCTCTCTTCCTGAACTTATCTACTTTAGTCTTCCTATTAGTGAAGTCTTCCCAGCTACTCTCTCGAAATACCAATCCCTTTTTCCTCAAAGCCTTTTTTTGTTGTCGTTGTTTCTAAGGACATATCACTATCTATCTGACCATATATTTACTTAATCATCTTGGTTAATGTCTCTCTTTGCCCTAGAATATAATCTCTCATAAGGGCGGGGATCTTGGTTCCTCTTGCCACTGTTCCGTTTTGGTGAGAAAAAGGGGATAAAAGAGAAGAAGTTTGTTTGGGTCAAAGATACAAAGTAAGCAAGGGAAAAGGGAGCAAAGGAGAAGAGGAGAAATATAAAACTTTAAAATTTTAAGAAAATTGCATAGCATGACCCTGTGAGAAACTTTTTGTTTTTAGTTTCCCATTGTTCTTGAAGAAAGTTCTAGTCTCATAAGACACAGGAATATATAACATAAAGATATGTAATACTTTCTCAGAAATATTATACTATTCATGTGTCATGAAAATTAAGTCAGTAGTATACTTCTCTGATCTAAAAAAAAATCAATAAAACTTGTTTTCCTATGAAGGCCAAATGGTACGGAACTAGGTCCCATTAAGCCCCAAGGTACAAGGAATACTATCTCAAAATGTCAAAAGGAATAAATTCCCAAATTTGAATGTATCTGTATGCCTTAAGTGCTGACAGCCACTTAGAACGTATTTGACCATTGGAAACATATTATTTATATTTCAGAATGATATGATATCTATCCAGTCTTAAAAGATTAAAGGATTTTGTTTTTGTTTCTCCTCTGTCCTTTTGGAGAGAAAGGAGATGGTTGCCTCTTTTCTATATATAAATAGAATAAAGCCATTGCTCTTCATTCTTGTCATTGTGATACAGACTGACACCTATTTTGAAATATTCCATTAGCTTCCATTTCTGAAGGTTTAAATATGGGAAATTAATACCTCATTTCTACTCTGGCTGTTTATCTGGTTTTATCAATAAAAGCTTTGTTCTTTGGCCCAGAGACTTACATTTCTGCAATATTCATATAGATAGAATACATAACTCAGCAAGTGGGGTAACTGTTCAGATCCTTCACAGTTCTTAACAAAACAAAGTCTGGAAACATTAAACATTAATGAGGGAGAAAGAAATCCATGTCATCAAATAATATCATGAATTACACACAGCTTTCCAGATAGACACAAAGAACAGAGAGAATAGATGACCATATACATTATTTTGAGTCCTAGTGTTCCTAACTACATACAAGTCCCAACAAGGAATGATTGAATGCAATTGTAACATGAAAGAAAAAGAGATGATTTATACTTAGCATAAATTCTAAGTTTCAAATAAAAAGAAAATAATTGGACTCATAGTGGAATAAATGTTTTACTTTTAAAGTAGGGGTATAACAGCCTATTAGGTAATTACTTTGATTTTAAATGTCTGTAATTCCAATTCCCGTGATAGCTCCTAATAGCTCAGTGAAAGAATCAGGAAATGCAGATGAAGTCTGTCAAGTCTGTCATTACGTATTTATACAGTCAAAAAAAAAAAAAAAAAAAAAAAAAAAAAAAAAAAACAATGAAAAAGGAAAGCTATAGCCTGAATTCAAAAAACCTAATACATATGAGTTAATGTTGTGCTTTTTTTTTTTTTTTTTTTTATCTTTTTTAAACAGCCCTTTGGGAGGGACTAGAAAAAGAGCTTTGGGACTTCTTAATTTAATAGTTATTATTTCAGCAGTCAAGGAGGAGGGCTGTTCTAGCAATATTCTCCTGTATTTGTCAATTTGTTGTCTTTCTTACTTTTCAAACTGAACACTTGAAAATGAGGAAAGAGAAATAAAATATCATGCAGCCCAGCTGTCTATGGGACACATGTTTATGTCAGTCATCACGTGCATGATCTATTGTAGCAACAAATCAAAAGAACTGCACTAGTTGTGTAATTTATTGCAGCAGTATATCAGCAGGGTAAGCCCTCCAGGAGAGTGAGTTACAGACATGAACTTTCCATCGTTCTTTTTATTTACTTCTTCTGTTTAAATTTGATATAAGAAGACAGAGTGGGAGGACCTGAAGTCAGAATTAGAAACTGCTTTTGTATAATTGTTAAAATGGCTTCAGACATTTAAACTAAATGTCATATTATTAAACGTTCTAAATGTTTCTTTACTATCATTGGTGAATTAAATTAAAAAGTACAAAATTCGTAAATAATATTCCTTCAGTATTTATTATGATGATTAGTTTGTTCATTTCAGCATATTCTTTGTATGTCTTCATATTTCCCTGTATTAATAATAATATACTTGAACTATACAAACTGAAGGAGACTTTTTATATTTCTTAATTGGTAATTTTCCCATATTATTATATCAATGAATTGATAGTTCTAAAGAGCACCTAAGGTCTTTCTTGAATAAATCATTTATTAATTCTTAAGTCTGAAATTCCAAGACATTTTTATCACTATTTCAACAAGTCAACTCTTTTCTTATGATCAATTTTTTATGACAATTATTGATAATTAAACCTTTCTTCCTTCCATCAGTAAATATTTATTGAGGTAGATAAAACTTAGTTTCATTGATTAAATTTCTCATCATAAAGCTGGGTTTCTGATACCATGAGAACTTTGAAGTCAAGACTTCTTATTTATGTCATCATTTTCTCTTGGTTCCAGAGTCCAAAAATTTCAATTACATCAAAAAACTCACCACCATGTAACGTTTGAGGACTGATCCACTACTTATAATACGTATTACATACAAACTTAGACATTATACGCACATATATATAGATCTCTGTATGAATATATATATACACATAAATATAATGTAATATGCAGAGATACATATACTGATATCTATAATTCAGAAAAGCATTTTGCAGGCAATACTACCCTTGTTAGTAAAGACTTGGAAACATCTCAGAGATATATAATCTCTGCCTCCAAACTGAATAAGAATCTACAGTTTATAAGATAACCAGTTTTTCATATGCACATTTAAGTTTGAGAAGTAACACATTCTCCCAGAGTCCATCTTAAGGACTAAGAACAAAACAGGCACATTTGAACCACACTAAAAAGTGCCATCACATTCCTAAGGACAAAACTGTTTGGTAAAAGGTAACCCATATGAAAGAATATTCCTGTTCTGAAAGATCAGAGATTTGTAACATATGTTACATATGAAAGAATTTGGCTCTCTGTGTCCTATGAATGTCATTTTATTTCCAATTCTATCACTCAATAACTAGGTAACCTCAAGTTAAGTAAGCACCTCACCAGCAATACTGAGGTTAAAATAATAATTTCTTTTTTTAAAAAAATATTTATTTATTTGCTTTAGTTGTACACAATGCAATGCATTTATGTTTACGTGTGCTGAGGATCGAACTGGGCCACGTATGTGCTAGGCGAATGCTCTACTGCTGAGCCACAACCCCAGCCCTTAAATAATAATTTCTTTGGTGATAATCATGTCAAATTCAGACCAAAATATTTAGATACTCACAAAATGGTAGCTATTATTTTAAATCATTTATTAAAGTGGATAAAATTTACAAGAGTATTGTTATAAAGGAATTTTGTAAATGGAAGAGCAGAATAAAGCTACTATGGCACTGACGCTGGTGCTGAACATCCAGTCTCTGTCAAAGCAATATTGCCTAACCTTTAGTCTCTGAGACTTATATTAGACACAGCTTACATGATACTGCAAGCCCTCTCAATCGCATCTGGATCCAGAACTCAGGCCTTTTTTTTTTTTTTTTTTTTTTTTTCCCCATAGTTCATGTACTGGCCTATTTCTTGTGGAATGGTTCCTCCTCTTTATGCCTAGATATGCTTGAAGCTTCTTAACTCTTCCCCAGTATGAATCCCCCTGTCACCAAAGCACAAGATTCTGGCAGGACCTGTTTGGCACCTATCACTTAACAATCTAGAATTGTACAGGAAATTAATGGTTTAAGGGTCAAATCTCTAACTAAGCAAAAATAGTCAACAGAAATATTTTTTCCTTTCCTTGACCCTATTCCCCCATGGAATGAATATCCTAAGGTGCAATATTTAACACATCCTCCATGAAGATGGTCTTAGATGATGAAGTGAATATATTGCATTGAATATCAAGATATACCCAGGTCTATAGAACAGCTTTTCCTGTGTGCCCTCCCTGCTTCTCAGCACATCCAGCTTTTACACAAGACTGCTTCCTTAGGTTGAACACCAAATAGTCAAAAAGAATAAAAGAACATAAGCTCCTGCCTCAGGCTCTGTTTTTTTTTTTTTTTTTAATTGTTGTTGTTTTGGTTTTGGTTTTTACTCCTTTGTTTTTAACAAATCTGGACTGAGATAAATATCTTAACATTTCCCTTCATCTAATTATAGTTTCTACTGTCATTTATTTTGAATTGTTCTTTAAATTGACTCATTGCCAAAAGAGGATAGTATTTGTTACAAGAAATAGTGTAGAGTTTTAAAAAATATTTACAATGATACCAAAAAATGCTATATATATATATATACATATATATACACACACATATATATATATTGCTGTATATATATATGTATGTATATAGCATTTTAATAGTCTGATTGTAAATATTTTCTAGTCTTATTGTAAATATATATATATCTACCATATATATATATATAGTTTATATATATTTATATAAAGTTTCTTTTTCAGAGGATTGAAAGTATATTAAGAATGATTTTATACTGCATCATTAAATAAAAAGTGATGATATTTCTGTGTACTTCTTAAAATTCATAAATTGTGCCCATATGTTAGAGGAAATGTGCTAGGTATAATGGAATGCCAAGATTATTAAGATTTTCATGAAAACTTTTCTAGAAATTCTGAATCAGATGAGCAAATGTGGTGGTGGCACATATGCTTTTACTCTACCTTGTTTAAACATTTGCAAATTGCATTTTAAAAACTCTCATTTAATATATATTTGATTGCACCCTGAGTAAATTGTACTTTTTATCAACAGTAGCTTGTTATGAATTCCAGTTGTGACTGTGCATAAAATCAACATGGGAACTTTAAAATATGAGACCCATGCCTCTTCAAGGAATTCTGATTTAATTATTCCTGGAGGACTCTGTAATCACTATTACATAAAGTTCCCTAGAGGACTCTAATTTATATTCCATGTTAAGAAACTGTTCTACCTCTTCTAATAAATCATTGACAAATTAAAACAAGTATGCTCTCTTCTATTTTGGGCCAACATAGTGTTATACTGAAGCAAATTCCCCAAAGTTCGTGTTCCAAAAACTTTACCTCCAAGATGAAAACACTACAAGGTGAGCCATTTAGTATGCAAATAACCCATAAATGTGTAGGCCTCATAGGTAGGATTAGGACCCTGCCAAAGGGTTTGAAGACATGAATTCACTGGTCATTTGCCATGAAACATAGTGTTCACCAATTTTTCCATTTGAAGTTATTTCCAGGTACCGCTACCAGACACTGAACCTACTTGCTCCTGAATCCTGGTTTTCCCATCCTCCAGAATAACAAGAATTTAGCTTATATATTTTTATATATCATTTTATATCAACAACACAGAAAACTATGATACTGAGGCATTTATTTTTCATTCAACTAATAAGTCCTTCAATGTCCCTAACTTTCAGCAACTCTGGAGACAGATGGGCCAGCGATTTAATGAGTTTTAGCTTTTCTGCAATGCCAACAGAACCAGGTGAGGTTATTTGACCCTCTTTTTCCCTACTGTAAATTTTCAATCCTGGGAATAAACACTTGGATACTTTAGGCCCCAATGATTGGAGTTATCTTACTTATAGGATAAAGTACTGATTATGCAAATTTGTAGTTGCTACATCAATGGTCATAGGATTCTGTTTGAAACTTGATGGAAATATTAGCTTACTATTCTGCACTGTTATTGTTTTTAGCAGTCCTTTAATAGTTAATATTTAAGTATGTTATTTCTAACCTATACCTTTAATTACAACCATTTACATTTTCCTCCTTTATTATTTCTTGACCTTTCATAGTTATGCAACAGCTCACATATTTTACAATCTTCATTTAGTTTTAAATTATATAATGTTCCCCATTTTTTAAGTATATTTAAAAGTCTGATTGACTATTATAAATCCATCTTAGGTGTTGATTTCTTTTGGTGATTTATTTATTAATTAGTATGTGCTAGTAGAAATAATTTGGAAATTTGACTTTCATTAGATGTTTCTGTATTCTCAAATCTCCTTTTGTAAATAAAACATATTTTTACAATAGCCTTTTAAATCTAAGGTTTGAAGAAAATATTTATTTTTCATGCTTAACAGTTTTGTTTTTTTTTCCTACCAAATCAAAATACTCTATAATAGGTTTTTCTTAAAGTCTTGACTTCTAGGAAGTTTAGGAATAAATTTATGCTTCTGTTATTTACTGGCAGTCATATGTACCTGACATTTTATTATTAATTAGTTTAAATCATTTTTGAAATGGTTGAAATAATAGATAATTAATTTTAATCCATTCACTAGAATTCTAAATGTTCTTAAAGTCAAACACAGAAACATATTGCTCCAAGCTTAAACAAACTCATGGTGGTTATCCTGAGTATAAAACTAACATGAAATATATTAAAATCAACTTGAGAACAATACAAAAATTAATTAGAAATTCAAAATAGAGAAAAATGCATTAATTTCTTAAATTCAAATGTGAATTTTAATCTTTTACTTTCCTCCCTAATTGATGGTTTATTTTACAAAAGAAAATATTTTAAAACTCATTCATGTGCTAGCCTTCTGTTCCTTCTGCAAGTAAAATTAATATGGAACCTCTTAAATAAAACCTTTTAATTAAAAAATAAGATGGAAGAAATGTGTGCGTGTTTGCATACACACATATAAGTCGGTGTGCATATATAACACACACATATACATGTGAATGATTTTCTTTATCTATTTGTTATTTTTAATCTTTGTTTATGAATTTCCACAATGAAGCAGTTATAACAGGTGGCTACTGGTCTTTTGAAAATTCTGTCTCATGCCTAACAAATCGAATGCTTCCAAGAAATATTAAATCAATCCATCAGTATCATAATCTCATGCTGAATGGACACCAGTTATTTTCTGGGTGAATAAACTAGTTGCCGGGGATACTGACTATTATTCTTGTCCAGGAATACATCTCTTTTGAGAGAGTCCAGCTTCAGTAATACTTTAATTTGCAAGACTAACCAAGCTGAACCATCACTGAAAGGTATGTGGATTTAAATCAAAGGGATTTTGTTGGAAATAAACACCATTAGCCCTATTGCAATATCGTTGTTATCTTACCAAATAGCAATATCAGTGGTACAGAGTTCAGAAAATTACCCTGGATGGTGGAGACTTTTGAAATAGCTAAGCTTTGATTTTGGTCTTATTTTTAAAAACTTTTTTTTTTTTTTTTTCATTCAGGGAAACATTTTTTTTTTTGGTATTTTTTATCTTCCTTTATTATTCATTTACTCATTGGTTCATCAAATATTTGCTGAATACAGCAGTGACCAGACTTTGGAATACATAATTTTGAATATACAAAGATGAAAAATAAATAGTATTTTTTCAGATGCTAGTAATGCTAGAGAAGAGATAATGAGGTAATTTATAATTCATTCTAACTGGAATTCATATCCAAACAAATGTATCTGTGTACCTAAATATAGTTGCAATATTTTAAATTTTGTTTATTTTAAAATTTGCACAATTCAATTGGGGACTTACAAGAATTAGAGTTAACAGCTTACAGACACCAGGTTGCATATGAAAGTTATTTTTAACTCCTTAAAATACATCCGTGAAGCATAAATGATTTAGTCATATTTTACAGAAACAGAAATTAAGACAAAGAAAGATTTGATGTCCTGAGTTCACTAAACAAAAGTCATGAATCCAAGTTTCAAATCCATGTCTATTTCCATAATCCAAGTTAATTTCTGCCTAATCATATTGCTTCCTGAAAAGTAGCATATTCTGCTTTACTACAAAGACAGTTTCTATGAATAAAATAACCAAGTTGTGACATCATCTTATTTTTTATATTAATGAATAAAAAGGTATATCCAATTGCTGGTTTAGTTAAGTTTCACATAATCAATGATAGAGTCATGAGAATTAGACTTAAAAATAATTTTTGGAGGGGTGTACTGGGTATTGAACTCATGGGCACTTGACCACTGAGCCATATCCCCAGCCCTATTTTGTATTTTATTTAGATACAGGGTCTCACTGAGTTGCTTAGCACCTCACTTTTGCTGAGGTTGGCTTTGAACTTGTGATCCTCCTGCCTAAGCCTCCCAAGCCGCTGGGATTACAGGCCTGCACCACCATGACCGGTTTAGACTTGAAAATAATCTTAAGCCTAGTGCAAAGTATTGAATTTGAGATTCAAAAAGATTAATTCATTTGCTCATGATTTCAAAGAACTTTAGAACCAGAGTCAGAATTTAATACAATGTCATCTAATACCAATCTCAGGCTTCTCTTCATTATTTTCTTAATTTCACTCTGGCACCTATATTTGACAAAGTCATATATTCATGTGAAATTTATTGTACCCTGTGGTCATATCCATAGATTACAGTTACAGAAAATGTAATTTAGACATCACAACACACCATCGTTATTTCTTTTAGGTAGAAGACCTATATGTCATGTCTCTGGGCTCTAATAAATCATGCCATATTGTGTATTCTTTCATAAGTCCTATCCCAACTTAAATCCATTGGGAATATATTAATATTGTGCTTTAGAGACTTATGGAACATAGTCAGTATTTTTTCTAAAATGTGTTTTATAAACTAATACATATCAGGCACTTCCTTTGTTTTCTTCTGAGTTTCTAGCAACACATGAGCCCAGTAACTTTTGCCTTTGGAAATATGGAGTAGACAGACTCTTAATGATATGTCTCCTTAAGCACTGCTAAAAGATCTTGGCAATTATATGTATAAAACAAACAAGTACTGAAATATAGGAAGAAGTAGGCAAAATGGTGAGGTATTGTGGGAACAAAAAAGGGCATGGTTTTAATTCTGTGTCATATATCTCAGACTTGAACCAGATTAAGATGGCAACCTAGAAGTGTCATCATGCACATATATAAAAACTCTGCTCACTCTAGCCCAAGACCAGCAAGGATGAATATTTTTAAATAACTACTCTATTGCAGCCAACCACCACCATAAAAAATATAAAATAAAATAAAATGTCTCACACACACCTACCGACACCAGAGAAGATCAAGTAGAGTCTAGACTTCTACCCAAACCAGGCAGTATCAAAGTTCCTTCTCCTTTCCTGTGGAATTGATTTTAGAAGAAGGCCAGTAGAGAGCCAGAACTTTCACCATCATCCAGTGGCAGCATGGAGGGGAACCAGTGGCTATCCAGAAATTCCATTCCCCATTCAGAAGTACAGAGGTTCCCAATCTTATCTCTCATGTCAGATGTCAAAAGAGGCTGAGTAGGAGACCTGGACTTTTGTCTCTGCTTGGCAACAACAACACCCCTCACCTTACCCTGCCAGAGTGATGTCAGAGAAAGCTAATTAAAACAGATTTAAAAATAAGAACTGGAGTATTACACAATAAAACAAGTATCTTTAACTCCAAGTGCCGTCATCCATGATACCAAGAATCAAGCATATTTAAAAAAAAATGAAAAAAACTATAACCAATAAATGCCAAAACCAAGATGACAGGAGTATTCAAATTACCTGACAAAAACTGGACATTGTGGCATGTACCCATAATCTTACCACACAGGAGGTTGATTCTGAAAGATAACTTGAACCCAGGATTAGAGAATAGCCTGGACAACATGGTGAGATAATAATAATAATAATAAAATCTGTTGAAGATTTTTTAAAACAGACCTTGATTACAATGCTTCAACGAACAATTACAAGCATATTGGAACCAAATTTAAAAATTGAAGTCCTAAGGAAAGAAATTGAAAAATCTCAGAAGAGAAATAAAAGATATAAGCAAAATTAAATGGAAATTTTAGAACTAAAAAGTAAAATAACTGAAATATAAAGCTCAAGGTTTGGGCTCAACAGCTGACTTCAGGAAATGGAAGAAGTATCAAGAAACTGAAAGATGAGCCATATAAAATGGTCAATCTGAACAACAGAGAGAAAATAGATTGAAAAACTGAACAGAGCTTCAGTGACCTTTTGGACTATTAAAAAAAAAAAATCCAACATTTGTGTCAAAGAAGTCAATGAAGGGAGAAGAGTAAAATGTTGAGAAAGTACTTGAAAAAATAAATGGCTAAAAAGCTCCCAAATCTGGTGAGAGACATATACCTACAGATTCAAGAAACCAATATACTCCAGATGGAATAAATTCTCCCCAAACTGATACCAAGATACACTACAATTAATCTTCTGAAATTCTATCCTTTGCCACATTATGGATGTATGGATGTATCTGGAGAACACTATGTTAAAGAAGAGGCACAAAAGACAAAATCTTTAAGATCTCATATGCAGAATCTAGAAGAGTTATGCACATAGAGAATGGAATAGTTGTTAGCAGAGGCTAGGGGATGAGCAAGGTTAGGGACATGGATAATGTTGGTCAAAGAGTTCAAAATTCTAGTTAGGAGGAATAAGTTTTGATATCAATTGTTCAAAAATCAAAAATACGTATGGTGTAGAATATTTCAGTTTAAGTTAATCTTTCCTATATTCATAGATATATCAAAACATTATTTTACCATTAAAATATATAAAATATGGTTTGTCAATTAAAAATAAAAATAAGTGAAGTTCGCTTCCTACAACTTGGAAGACTGAGACAGGAGGATTTTAGACATTGATCAAAATTAAAAACAATAAAAATTAAAATTAAACTACAGGATGAAAATGTGGTTTAATGGTAGAGTACTCTGGGTTCAATGCCAGTATGAACAACAATAAAAATTTTTGAAAACTAAAGATGAGAAGCAAATCTTAATAGCATCCCAGAGAAAAATGATAACTTAACCTATAGGGAAAACCAATATGAATAACAGTGGATTTTTTCATCATAAAAAAGTGGGCCCAATATTTTTTTCACTGTAAAAAGGAAAGAACTATCTATCCAGAAATCCAAATCAAGTGACCATATCCTTCAGAAATTAAAAGAAATCAAGACACTCTCAGATATAAAGGAAATTAGAAGAACTTTCCACTAACAGGCCTTCCCTAAAAGAATAGCTAAAGCAAGGGGAAAGAAATGAGAAAAGGAGGAATTCCTAGAACCTTTCTCTCTGAGAAAGAAAAAAAAATTATATATATATATGTATATATATGCATATATATATGCATATATATGCATATATATGGTTATATGTCATTATAAATTATATATATATGGTTAAATTAAATAGGCTTTCTTTATCATATTGAGCTCCCTAAATTAAGTTTTGTGATTGAAGCAAAGACAAAAAAATCTAACACTAGTGTGGTTCTAAGTGTACACAAAGGAAATATTTTAAGGCAATTATATAACAAGTTAGGGATGCTAAAAGAATTAAAGGGATGTCAAACTGGTAAAATGATACAAAACTGAGAGAAAAGTTATGTATATATAACAACATCTAAAATAACCATTAAAAAGCTAAATAGTATAAGGGGATATACTGGAAAACTTAAAAATGTATCAAAGATGTTTTGTAGATACAGTTTGTTCTAAACTTTATTTGTAAAGACAAATAAAGTAGATTAGCTAAAACAATTTTGAAAGGAATAATAAAGTGGGAGGAATAAATCTACCTGATTTCAAGCCACATTATCAAGACTGTGTGGTATTACAGAGGGGTAAATCCATATATGAATAGAACAGAACAAAACTTCACAAACTCTACTTTCTAAACTATGCTGCTGACCTTCAACAAGTGAGTGGTTGGAAATATTGTAGCCTATCCATACCCAAGAGTGTGAATTGCCATGGACTGTCATAATCCTCAAAACTGCATGTTGAAACTCTACTTCCTAATGTGACTGTGTTCAGAGATATGGCCAATAGGTAATAAAAGATAAATGAGGTCATGAGGGCAGGTTCCTGGTCTGATGGAATACTAAAAGCAAGAAAGAGAAGAGACTGTTCATATATGCAACAACCTGGATGAATCTCCAGAGAATTATGCTGAGTGGGGAAAAAAAATCAGTCCCCAAAAGTTAATATACTATATAGTTCCATTATAGAACATTGTTGAAAGCAGTGGCACATTCCTATAATCTCAGTGGCTTGGGAGGCTGAGGTGGGAGGATTGTAAGTTCAAAGCCAGCCTCAGTAACTTAGGGAAGCCCTAATCAACTCAGTGAGAAGATCTTGTCTCTAAAAAAATATGGGAAAGGGCTGAGGATATGAGGATATGGCTCAGTACCAAAATGCCCCTGGGTTCAATCCCTGGTACAAAAAAAAAAAAAAAAAAAAAAAAAAAAGGGCAAAAGAAAAAAAATGGAGGGGTTAGGATTGGAGGAAAGTGGTGTAAATGTGAGAAAACAACATGAGGCACCGTGATGAAGGAAAGTTCTGTGTCTTTTCTGTACCAGTGTCTACATTCCAGTTGTAAAACTGTATTATTTTCCCATAATGTTACCATTGGGAAAAAGTGGGTAAAGGATAATGTTGATCTTTCTGTATTATTCCTTATGACTTCTTCTAAGTTTACAGTTATCTCAAAATTTTAAAAGTTTTAATTAAAAACTTTCATAAGAATAAATGTATAATTCTTCTCTCACTCATTGACATGTGTTATCTGTTCAAAAATTATAGACAAACAAAAGAAATACTGTATAATTCTATAACCTAAAGACATCTGTTGTTAATTTAGGGTTTTGGTTTTCTTTAAAAACAATTATATGAATTTATATAGAAGAGTTACCCCTCTCCCCATAGAATTTGGCATATATTTGCTATGGACTGAGTTATATCCTCCCAAAATTCATGCTGAAGTCCTAATCTCCAGTGGATTTTATCTGGAGATAGGGAGTTTAGGAAGGTATTGAAGGTTAAATGAAGTCAAAGGATAGATTCCTATTTTGATAGGATTGTGGCCTCACCACAAAGGGAAAATAGATTCATTCATTTCATTTTCTCTTGTCTATGTCTCTGTCTCTTTCTCTCTCTGAGCACGTCCACTAAGCAAAGGACATGTGAAGGCATAGCAAGAAAACCAGAACCCAATAATGGCTGCAACTTAATCTCAGTTTCCCTGTCTCTAAAAGTGGGGAAAATACATTTCTGCTGATGGTTGAAACCATCCTGTCTAGTATTTTATTATGACTGTCCGAGCCCTGTAAGAAATAGTATTCATCTTTTCATTAAATAAATACTTTTTATGTGTCTAGTTTGGGGAACACTGTGTTAATGTGTTCACTCTCTTTCCCCACTGGTTATAAACTAAAATTTCCATGAGAGTAAGTATATTTTACATAATCTTTTAAATGTATTCATAGAATATTATTCTCTTATTCTTTACTTTTTATCACATTTGTATATAGTCCTAATTCATAAAAATTAGAAAGTTAATGAGGTATGATTGATTAAATAACTATTGATGTCCAAGAATACTAAAAATATACTGAAGTAAATATTGCAAATAATACTCTGAATATTGAATGGTTCTTCAATTCAGAGAAGTGTCTAAGGCAACAAAATATTTGAGTTTTCAGGGCTCAGTAGTCAAAGGCTATTCACGATATGCCCAATTATAGTACATGTTATGTAAAACATAATGGATACAGTCAGTTCTTTACATTTCATTGACTCATCCATCACAATTAAAGTTCACAGAGATCTTCTAGTAACAAACAGGCACTGTCTGGGTTATCTGAAATTTATGCAGCTGTCAATAGGCCTGGCATCCAATGTCCTTGAGGCATTATAGACAGAGTAGAAAGATCCCTTGCTCTGGAAAGACCAATCTTCATGTTTTCCTTTAAAACAATTACCCATCTTAATGGTTCTTGATGGAGGCAGTCTTAGTCCCTCTGTGTTTTTGGACAGTGTTGTTGGTGTATTTTCTTGACTGGCGCAAGGTGGGGTGGGGGCCATGACTACATAACTTGGTGGTCAGGGACCAGAAATCTGATTGTCATACAATACACAAGGCAGTTCTGTACAGTGAGTTCTCTGAAAACTCAACCCAGGTTTAAAGTGTTCTACAAAATATTGACAAAAGTGAAAACCCATTTGTAATTAGCTGCACCTAAAATTTAACTCTATTGAATATTTACACATAACTATTTTATAGAATTTTTATATGCACTTATATTTTAAGAAAAGCAACTTCTATAGAAATTGAGGGATGACTTTGCTTCATTTTCTGCAGAGCATTTTCATGAAGTCATCACCAATTTTGAAAATCTCATCACTGAAGGTAGCATTGCTCTCAATATTTGAGCCTTCAGTACAACATAATTCATATGAGTCTGTCTTCTTAGCTGTCACATTCATGATGATTTTACCCATAAGTGAAAAATTCTGAAGACTTTCTTATTTATTCCTTTATATAATGGAATATGTCCCACTTTTTCTATTTTTCTTCTTTATAATGTGTTTAGGTATCAAATCAAATTATGAAAAGTTTTCTATAAAGGTAAATATAAAATTTTGTGTCATAAAAAGTATGGAGTAGTTACAAAATGCTCTTATTTATGAAGGAGAACATTGGCTCTAATAGATATTTTTAAAAAATAATTGGCATTAAATATGAAATATAGAATGATAAAAAATTAATGTACTATTTTGGGACCTCAGCTTCCTAATCTGTGAGATAACACTGTATTTTTCCAATTTATGTTGGAAAAGTTTTCAATTTACTGAAGCTTCAGTAACATCTATATTGACTTTGAGTTTTACATCAAATATTACAAATTTTAAATCCAAATATTTTAATTTTTGAAAACATTGAAATCATTTTTCCTTCTTTTATTTGGTGATTGGAAAATGTTTTAACTTGGCTAATAATTTTTAACTTATGCTGTCTGGAAATTCAGTTTTCTGAGCATCAAAACCTATTTTATAAGTTTTGGATATTAAAACTCTTAATGTTTGATAGTGTCTTTAAAGCTGTATTATCAAAAAGAGTAGATTGCATAGAGATAGACTAGAAAGTGAGAGAGAAGACAAGTTAGAGATACACTGACAATGGAAGGAAGAGAGGGAGGGAAGAAGGAAGAAAGAAAGGAAGGAAGGAGGGAAAGAGGGAGCGAGAAAGAAAAGGATTGGTTTTTAAATTACATTATGGAAAAATGTAAGTGACTTTATGTGTAGAAGGAAAATATTTGGAAATATAAAAAAGAATACCAAATATCCCTGTGATTAGTGTTAGTTATAAATAAGTTTATTTTAAAACTTATTATTTGGAAGTGTTCATATCATCATTTTGTGTTTATCTAGGAGAGAGACTAGCCTGCATCCTTCTCAGACAAAAGTATCTAAGAATTTCATATTTGTGCCAGGGAATACCTATAAAAACAGCTTTTGACAAAGTTTCTAAAATAGTATCAGAGGTAAGAAATATCAGTAGTTTCAGTTTCTAGGAACATAAACATTCCTTTGAACCGATTGTGTCACTCAGGTAGGAGATACCTTTTAAGAAATAATTAACATTTACAGAGCAACTGCAGGGAGAAAGGCTGTAATCATGCTGTCTTAGCCTCTGTCAAGATTAGTTATTGTTTCAGCTGCAAGAACAACAGGAAAGACAGATACAGAATAGACACAAAAATGAAACAGAATGAATTTATTGCTTGTTTTCTGTTTCTTTTTTTACTTAATATTTAGATTAGCTATGATCATTGAGCAATCTATTACTAAGTAGAGACTACATTTCTCAATAAATATTTTGGTAAAACTACCATACAAGCTAATGTGGTGATAAAAATTGAAAACCAGTTATTATATTTTATCAATATAAATCTAATTTAAATGTGTGGACTTATAATTTCCTTTGACTACCATACTCTGAGATAAAATAGAATAATAAATCCTAACTATTTGATAGAATAAATTAATCACATAAACGTGCTTATTAACTTTAGCTAAAAAAAAGAAAAAATATACTACATAATTTTCTATTTTTTTTTAATCTTCAAAATAATCTGTTTTCCTAACTTACTCATTAGCATTTTTTTTTTTTTTTTTTGTACTAAGGATTGAACTCAGGGGCATTTAACCACTGAGCTACAAAGCCACATCCCCAGCCATTTTTTGAGACAGGATCATGCTGAGTTGCTAAGGGCCTCACTAAGTTGCTGAGGCTGGCTTTGAACTCAGGATCCTCCTGCCTCAGACTCCTGAGCCACTGAGATTACAGGTGTGCCCTACCATTCCTGGCAGGAATGGGTTTTATAATATTAATATGATAAACTAAATTATTTGTTTATTGCATATTAGAACATTTCAAATACTTACAAATACACAAGCCTACTACACACCAGGTTAAATAAACAAATCTACATAGTGTGTTCTATTCTGAAGATTTATAATGTACATGAGCAGATTAAAGACTCTGGGATATAATATAAACCAAAAGACTGCCAGTTTAATTTCTATGATACAAAAAAGATCACAAGATCCTCAAGTGCACTTTGGATAGAGTCATAGCATCTTCAAACTTATGTTGTCCAAAAATTAACTTTTCTGAATGCTAAAGCTGATTGTGTATGGGGTTGGAGCTGTGGCTCAATGGCATGTTTTAGACACTGGGTTCAATTCTCAGCATTGCATATAAATAAATAAAAATAAATAAATAAAGGTCTATCATCAACTAAAAATATTTTAAAAACAGTTTCTCTTCTTTTAAAAAAAATAACTGATTGCGTATGTTTTAGACTTTCGGTCCCTTAAAGTTTCACCATGTTATTACAAGTGTATTATCAAAAAGAAATATGATTTTCTCTTGTTGTTTGCAACCAAACAGTACCTAAAGTTATAGGAATTTCTCCACACTTTAATTTCAAAAAACATGTATGTAGGTCACTTTCCTTTCATTAAAGGCAAACCCTTTCAAATATTCTAGATTGCAATAGGTAGCTTCTTTCTAAACTCTCCTCTCCCTTGAAGGTGTTTGATCACTCCATTCTTGCAATTGTTTTCTACTCTTGCTTCCTCATTAAAAGTTAGAAAATGTACAATTAAGCAGGCAAAGATTCCTTTTAGAAATTGTTACAGCCCTGGCCACTCCTTTGTATTGCATTGCTTCATCATTTCTTCATTTTATACATTGAATAATATTTTACATGCCTTCTTATACTATATAATGGATATTTTAAGTCTTATACAGAATCTTTAGATTTTAATAATGATGCTTTCTACACCATAAGTATCATTCTATTTTTTTAAATAATAGTTCTAGATTGATACAATGTCTATACTTTTTTAAGTCTTGCTAAGGATTGAACCCAGTGCCTCACACATGCAAAACAAGCACTCTACCACTGAGCTACAATCCCAGCACCAATATCATTTTTTATACTTTGCGTATTTACCCTGTTATACATTTTCTCAGTGCCTTGTGCAGTGCATTGTGCAGACTGATGTTAAAAAAAATGACATGAATTAAATAGATGCATATCAATTATATTAGTATGGTTGCCAAACATCAACAAAATAGGAGTAGTATATTGTTACAACAATGGACTAGACAATTGACAGTGCTTTTCTTTAAGGTAGTAAGTAAAACACACGTGTTTTCCATAAACATTATTGTTAGGCAGGTGGATTGTCTCCTTTTTTCAAAGCTAAATAGCAATGGTTGCAGAGTTCCAGAGCAAATCTAGACAATAGTATAATAAATGACAGATGACACTTCATGAAGGTACCATTTATAAAAGAACACTCTGTGCATGAATTTATGGTCTAAGGAAAGACTGGGTATTAAAATTCATCACAGTAATTCTGTTTTGAATATAATATTTGACCTCAAAATATTGAGTATTATAATGAAATGTTAATAATTTATATTGGTATCATTATCAATCTTTGAGCATATATTTTATCTCTTCAACTACATTCAAGGGCAGGGAGAATATTTTCTACTGCTGTGAATTCACAATGAATTCTATAAACTTAGAGAACATCAAATTTGTGCTGACTTTTACTGTCATTTATTTTTATGCCTAAGTTCAATATAAAGTATGAGGGTATTAGAAACTTGGCAAAATTAATGCAATTAGTTTTTATGAAAAGTAACATTTAAATTCTGTATTCATTAATGCTCTAATTTTAAAGAATTAAATAAACTTCTAATTTTACTCCTAGTATTTTTATACATATCTTTAATAAGAATGATAGTATATAAATTAATAAATATTAATTTTGAATCTGAATAATAAGTAAACATTTAATTATTCCTCTTCCCATTACACCATTTGCTATACACTTAAACAATGGACATATCAAAACACAAAAGTGAAAGGAATACTGAAAGCAGAATGAAAGTGGTGATATAACACAGGACATAGAAGAGGGGTTGTGACATTTGTCTAAACCTTGGAATATCAATTAAATAGTTTAGCATAAAATGTTGTGGTATGTGTCTGTTATGGTTTGGATATGAGATGTCCCCTCAAAGTCTCATGTGTAAATGCAGAAATGTTCAGAGATGGAATGATTAGATTATGAGAACTATAAGTGTATGGATCCATTTGTGGATTAATCACTTTGATGGATTAATAATTTGAATGTATTACTATGTGATTAGGATACGGCTAGAGGAAGAAGGTCACAGGGGGTGTGCCTTTGAAGATTACATTTTGTCTCTAGCTCCTTGAACTCTCTCTCTCTTTGCTTCCAGGCTGTCTTGAGCTGAGAAACTTTTTTCACACAGGATCCCCCACCACCTGTGATGCTCTGCCTTGCCTCAGGCCAAGACCAATGGAGTCTGCTGACCATGGGCTGAAACTCTGAAATTGTGAATCCAAAATGAACATTTCATTCTCTAAGTTGTTCCTTTCCAGTATTTTGGATACAACAGTAAGATGATAACTAACATGATGTCCTTGAAATAATAATGCAGGAAAATGCTGATCTCCCTCTTTTGAAAGAACTTTGTTGACACTATCTTCAAATGATTATTTTGTCCTGGCATAATAAAGAAAAATATAAAAATAACATTTTCAAAAAGAAAATAAAAAGCTCTATAACTTCATGAGATACAGTTTTTTTTTAATTTTTAATTAGATCTAATTATTTATATTTGACAATAGAATGCACTTGGATACATCATACATAAATGGGGTATAACTTCTCATTATTCTGGTTGATCATGATATGGAATCACACTGGTTGTGTAGTCATACATGTTCTTAGGATAATAATGTCAGATTCATTTTACTATCCTTCTTACCCCCATACCCCTCACCTTTATTCATTTCCCTCCACCTAGTCCAAAGTAACTCCGTTCTTCCTTATCTTGTGAATCAGAGAAAACATTCAGTCTTTGGTTTTTTGGGATTGGTTTATTTCACTTAGCATGATATTCACCAGCAAAGTAGGCAATGTGTCTTTAAAATATGAATGCTGTTTTCTTCATTGGGTTCAGGAAGTTTTCTAAAATTTGTCTTCAATAACGTGATGTATACTGACAAGCTAGGGATCTACTTTTCAAAGGAGCAAAAGTTGTTTATGAAGTAAATATGAATAACTTCAGAATTCATTAAACATAGTTTCATACTCACTAAAAAATCAAAATATTGACCTTGGAGATTATGTAAGAAACATGTTTAAAAGCGTTAGGAATTAAGAGAGAACAAATTTAATGCCAGTTGCAAGGCATGTAGATATAGACTTATTTTGCACTGCTTGTCAATTCCATTTCTTTAAATGAAAATACTTTCATGTGTGTCATGATGGTTGAAAGCACAGGTTCTAGAGTGAGACCACCAGGAGCATAATCCTATCTCTGTTCCAGATGTTCCTGTGTGACAAAATCTCTTTATACCTGATTTTCCTCATCAGTAATATGAGAGCTGTCATAATAATGTTAACCACATGAAAAGACTGAGAATATAAGAGAAAATATCAAGTGCTTAAAACCATGCCTACAGTATCATTAGCATGTAGTCTATGAGGCCAGCATTTTCCTGATATCAAAACTTGACAAAAACATAACAACAACAAAACAAACATGCTACATGTCAACATCCCTGATGAACATAAATGCAAAAGTCTAACAAACATAATTCAATAGCACATCATAAAGATCATTCACCATGTTTGAGTGTGATTCAGTCCAGAGATGCAAGGATGATTCAGCATATGCAAATCAATACATGTGATATATCCAGTGTAGTATAGTGATTGATAGTACAGTAATTGGTAAGTTGATATAAAAATCAGAAGTCTTAAGAACAAAGTGAAGGGATAAGGGAATTAAAAGAACCCACATTTTTAGAAGGTCTAAGTCATGTCCAGACCATTTAGAGATCAAGGACATTGCTCAATTAAACCAAGAGTCATGTGACATAAGATAGTTGTGAGAGAAAGAAGCCACCAACTTTCTCAGCAGCATGTAGAGCACAAAGGAAGGATCCATTTTGCAGCTGCAGTGAGGGGACTGGCAGCTGAAAGAGATTATTCTTGGGAAACACAAGTTTGGTCCAAAATACAGGACTATGAAGCACACACTGCATGACATAGAATGTGCTTAAGTGATCAGGAGAAAATCAAACATGAGAGATGTTAAAACAGGGGGGACAACTAGTTGAGGAAACCCACCTACTCTATTCCTCTTGCTCTAGTCTGGCTGCTTGCAGGATTGGCTTGAAGAGATGCATCTGGCCAGGAATTTGGTGGAGGATGGGGTGAGAGAGATTGAATTTGGAGACTAAACCAAGACCAGGAAATGTGGGATCACAGGTAACATAGAAGACAAAGAATTGCTCCTCCACCACAAGAGTTGGACTGGCAATTGCTGAGCCCTGAAGATGTGCTAACTTAAAAATCTCCAAACCAACTGGAATTCAGCAAAGAGCCTGGAGTCCACCTAAGCCTAAACCTTGCCTCCAGGAATTCAGGATTGCCTTTCTCACTCCAGCAATCTGGAGGATATAACATTATGTTACAGATGACCCCCACTCCTCCGCAAACTGCTGATAAGAGAAGCTAAAAATCTTTTGAACTCCAACGGAAAGAATTCTTTTAACTTTTCACAAACATTTTATTTTCTTTTTCTTTTTCTTTTTCATTTTCTCTGTTTAATTGTGACCTTAATGTTCATGGATATATATATATATATATATATATATATATATATACACTCATATTTGTTTTTTTTCTCATTTCTAGCATTATTGAAGCCATGGATTTTTCATGGATCAGGTTTTTGAGGATTAGAATGTTTGATTAATATATTTAAGTTTTGTTTTGTATTCTTTTATTCTTATTTTTTAAAATTTTTTACTTTATACATTTTTTCTCTCACCTATTTCTCCTGATTCTCTTTCTCTCTTTTCTTCCACTAAGATCCAATGCCTATTATTCTCTCTTTCACTCTTCCTTGATTTTACTTCTATCTTCTCTCCTCCTCCCTCATACTCAACATATCCTGTATCACTTCTGTGCTCTCCCTGTCTACCATTTCAAATTATAAACCCTTTTGTAAACTTACTATTTTTATTGTAGACAATGTCATTTCTGTTTATTGTGATAGCTAACATTCTAGACATCATAGTAGGAACTATTTGGCATAATGCTGTATATTGTTTGCAGTGGTTGTTACTATTTGTCTCCCCCTAAAAAGTGATGTTCTAGAAACTTTCAGGGACACTATAAATTCATACTAAAAATCTCTACTGCCTTAGATCCATACTGCTAGATGAGTAGAACAATAAACAACATGAAAGTGCAAGTGAATAAATCGCCACAAACAAACCAAGATACTCCAAAAACAGAATTCATCCACAGTGGAAGAAATGTCAGAGAAAGAGTTTAAAATGTACATAGTTAAACTGATCTGCGAGGTAAAGGATAATTAAAGGAGTGAAATCAGACAGAAAATATAGGAAGTGAAAGATCGCTTCAATAAAGAGAGATTCTGACAAAAAATCAAGCAGAAATCCTCAAAGGAATCAATATAAAAAAATAAAAATTCAATTGAAAGCATTAGAAACAGAATAAATCACTTGGAATACAGAGTTTCAGGCAATGATGACAAAATATATAATCTTGAGAACAAAGTTCACTGTGGAGAAAGAGATGTTTTGAGACCATGAACATAACTTCCAAGAAATATGGAATAAACTGAAAACACCAAATTAAAGATTTATTGGAATAAATGAAGGCTCAGAGATACAAACCAAAGGAATGCACAAGCTTTTCAAAGAAGTAATATCAGAAAATTTCTTAAACCTAAAAAATGAAATGGAAAATCAAATACAGGAGGCTTACAGGACCCCAAATATACAAAATTACAACAACCCACACCAAGGCACATTATAATGAAAATGTCTAAAGTGTAGAAAAAGGATAGAATTCTAAACGCTGCTACAGAAAAATGACAGGTAAAATTTAGAGGGAAACCAATCTAGATCCCAGCTGATATTTCAACCCAGAAACTCAAAGCTAGGAGGTCTTAGAAAAGTATATGCCAAGCTCTAGAAGAAAATGGATGCCAGCCAAGAATACTATATCCAGCACAATTGATGATGAAATAAAAAACCTTACACAATAAACAAAAGTTAAAAGAACTTACAACTAGAAAGCTTAAACTAAAAACATACTCAATAAGATATTTCATGAAGAAGAAATGAAAAATAAAAGTGAAAAACAGCAAAGGGAGGAACTACACTAAAAGAACAGTGAACAAACTGAGAAACTGATTCAAATTAAAAACCATAAATAAATAAAAATGACAAGGAATAAAAATAATATCTCAATAATAGCATTGAATATAAATAAACTCAACTCATCAATCAAAGGGTGTACATGGGCAGATTTGATTAAAATACAATACCCAACAATATGCTTTCTCCAAGATACTAACTCACCTCATAGATAAAGACATCCACAAACTGAGGGTGAAATGATGAGTGTTTCAGTCAACTTTTTCACTGCTGTGACTTAAAAGGACCAAGTCACAATGATTGTAAAGGAGCAAAAGTTTATTTGGGGATTCACTTTTTAAGAGGTCTGAATCCATAGAACAGTAGGCTCCACTAGTTGGGGCTCAAAGTGAGGTATAACATCATGGCAGAAAAGTCTATCAGAGAAAAGAAGCTTACATGATGGTCATAAAGCAGAGATAGAGGTTTCCACTTGCCAGATACAAATATATACCTAATGGCCACACCCCTAAGGAACCACTTCCTCCAGTCACACCTCACCTGTTTCCAGTTACTACTCAGTTAATCCCATCAGGGATTGATTTACTGATTAGGTTAAGGCTATAACCCAATCTTTTTTTCTTCAAAACTGTCTCATACATGAGCTCTTGGGGAACACCACATCTATACCATACAAACGGGGGGAAAACATATCATTCACAAGGATCTCATAAACAAGCAGGGGTTTCTATTCTCATATCAGATAAAGTGGGCTTCAAGCCAAAATTAATCAGAAGGGACAAAGAAGGACATTTCATCCTGTTTAAGGGATATTGACGAGAAATAACAATCATAAATATTTATGCACCCCCAAAACTATGGAGCATTTATGCAGCATCTATGTACATCAAACAAACCCTTCTCAATTTTAAGAATCAAATAGACCACAACACAATAATACTGGGTTATTTTTAACACACTTCTCTCAACATTGGATATATCCTTCAAACAGAAACTGAATAAAGAAGCTTTAGAACTAAACAATACAATTATTAATTTAGACTTAACAGACATATCTAGAATATTTTATCCATCAATGATTGAATACATTTTCTTTTCAGTAGCCCATGGATTCTTCTATAAAATTGAGTGTATCTTAAGACACTAAGCAATGCTTGAAAAAAACAAAACATAAACAAATAAAAATAGAGATAATACCTTGCATTCTATCAGATCATAATGAATCAAATTAGAAATCAATGATAAAATAAACAATAGAAACTACTTTTGTTAACACCTGGAGACTAAATAATACACTATTGGATGACAAATGGATAGCAAAATAATTCAGGTATGAAATAAAAAAAATACTTAAAGGTAAATGTGAATAGTAATACATCATATAAAAATCTTTGGAACACTATAAAGGCAGTGCTAACAGGAAAGTTCACTGAATTGAGCTCATTAATTAAAAGAATAGAAAGTCAACAAATAAATAACCTAACATTGCCTCTCAAAGCCTTAGTGAAAGAAGAACAAAACACCACCAAAAGCTGTAGAAGAAAGGAAATAATTAAAATCAAAGCTGAAGTCAACGAAATTGAAATAAAAGAAATAATAATTTTAAACAGATAAAAAATTGACAAAACAAAAAGTTGATTCTTTGAAGAAAAAATAAAATTGATAAACTCTTATCCAAGCTAACAGAGAGAGAAAGCTAAAATTACTAAAATTTGCAAGGAAAAAAAAACATCACAATGTACACAACTGAAATACAGATGATAATCAGAAACTATTTTGAAAATTTATACTCCAATAAAATAGACCATCTTGAAGACATCAGCAAATTTATAGAGACGTATGAACAACCCAAACTGAATCAGGAGGACATAGAAAATTTAAGTGATGAAATTGAAGACACCATCAAAAGTTTACCAACAAAGAAAAGCCCAGGACCAGATGGTTTCTCAGTCAAGTTCTATCAGACCATCAAGTACTAACACCAATCCTCTTAAATTATTCCATAAAATAGAAAAGGAGGAAATCTTTTCAAACTCATTCTATGAAGCTAGTATCACTCTGCTACCAAAACCAGACACACATGTCAAGGAAAGAAAATTTCAAACCAATATCCCTGATGAATATGGATGTGAAAATTCTTAGTAAAATACTGGCAAATTGCATACAAAAAACATATTAAAAAGACAGTGCACCATGATCAAGTGGGGTTCATCCCAGGGATCAAAGATTGGTTCAATAAAACAGAAATCAATAAATGTAATTCATCACATCATTGGTTTAAAGACAACAATCACACGATTCTCTCAATAGATGCAGAAAGAGCATTTGACAAAATACAGCATTCACTCATGTTTAAAACACTAGCAAAACTAGGGATAGTAGGAACATACCTCCATACTATAAAAGCTACATATGCTAAATTCAAGGACAACATCATTTTAAAGGGAGAAAAAAATTAAAGCATTCTCTCTCAAAACTGGAACATACAGGGATTCCCTCTTTCACCACTTCTATTCAATATAGTCCTGGAAACTCTAGCTGGAGCAATTACACATAAAAAAGAAACTAAAGGGATATGAGTAGGAAAAGAAGAATTCAAACTGCCTTATGTGTTGACAACATGATTCTATATTTAGAAGACCAAAAATCCTACCAAAACTTCTAGAACTCATAAATGAATTCAGCAAAGTAGGAGGATACAAAATTAACACCCATAAATCAATTGCATTCCTATACATCAGTGATGAATCAACTGAAAAGGAAATTAGGAAAACTATCTCATTCAAAATTGTCTCAAAAAAATAAAGTATTTAGGAATCAATCTAACAAAAGAGGTAAAGGACCTCTGTAATGAAAATTACAGAACACTAATGAGAGAAACTGAAGAAGACCTTAGGAGATGGAAAGATCTCCATATTCTTTGATAGGCAGAATTAATATTGTCAAAGCAGCCATACTACAAAAAGGGTTATACAGGTTTAATGCAATTCATATTACAATTCCAATGACATTCTTCATAGAAATATAAAAAGCAGTCATGAAATTCATTTGAAAAAGTTCAAGGACCAGAATAGGCAAAGCAATCCTCAGCAAGAAAAGTGAAGCAGGAGGCATCACAATACCAGACTGTAAATTATTCTACAGAGATAGAGTAACAAAAACAGCATGAATACCAATGGTACACAATAGAAGGCACAGAGACAAACCATAGACACACTTATCTCATGCAAGACAAGGGCACTATAAACATATATTGGAGAAAAGATAGCTTCTTCAACAAATGGTGCTGGGAAAACTAGAAATCCATATGTAATAAAATAAAATTAGACCACTATCTTTCACCCTGAAGCAAACTCAATGTGGATCACTGAACTAGGCATTAGATCAGAGACCCTGTGTTTACTAGAAGAACAGTAGACCCAATTCTCCATCATGTCAGCTTACAAACTGAATTCCTAAAGAAGACTTCTAGAGCACAAGAAGTAAAATCAAGAATCATTAAATGGGATGATATCAAACTAAGAAAAAGCCTCTTCATCGCAAAGGAAACAATCAAGAACATAACAAGAGCCTAGAGAATGGAAGAAAATCTTTGCCATCTTCATCTTAGAGGAACATTCATCTCCAGGATATACAAAGAGCTCAAACAACTACAACAATGACAACAAAGACAAATAACCCAATCAGTAAATGGGCAAAGGAACTGAACACATATTTGAGAGAAGAAATACAAATGGGCAATAAATACATGAAAAATTTTCAGCATTACTAGCAATTAGAGAAAGGCAAATTAAAACTACACTGAGATTCCATCTCAATCCAGTCACAATGGCAATTATCAAAAATACAAGTAACAATAAATGTTGGTAAAGATGTAGGGGAAAAGATACACTCATACATTTGTTGTAGGACTACTAATTGGTGTAACCACTCTGAAAAGCAGTACGGAGATCTCTCAGAAAACTTGGAATGGAACCACCATTTGACACAGTAGTTTCATTCCTTGGCATATATCTCAATGACTTGAAATCAGCATACTATAGTGACAAGGTCACATCAATGTTCATAGCAGTTCAATCCACAATAGCTAAGATATGGAACCAAACTAGGTGAACAACAGAGGAATGGATAAACAAACTGTGGTATATATACATAATTGAATATTACTCAGTCATAAAGAAGAATGAAATTATGTCATTTATCAGCATATGGATGGAACTGGAGACCATCATGCTAAGTGAAATAAGCCAATCCCCAAAAAACCAAAGGCTGAATGTTGTCTCTGATATGCAAATGCTGACTTACAGTAGCAGGGGCAGAGGGAGGAGTAGAGAGGTTCACCAGACTGGAAAGGAGTGAATGAAAGGAAGGGAGGGGGATTGAAATGGGCAAGACAGTAGAATGAAGCAGACATAACTTTCCTATGTTCATATATGAACACACCACCAGTGTAACTCTAAATCATGTACAAACACAAGAATGGGAGTTATACTCCAAGTATAATGTATGTATGATAAGTCAAAATACATTCTACTATCATAAATAACTAAAAAGAACAAATTAAAAAATAAAACTTGCCTGACTGCTTTAATTAGCTTTTTCTCTTCTGTGATCAGAAGACCTGACAATATTAGAGAAGGAAATGTTTTTTTTTTTTCTTTTCACATTTCATATTATAGAGCACATTTTTACATATCTCTGGTTGTATGCAAAGTATATTCACACCATTCATGACTTCATACATGCACTTAGGATAATGATATCCATCTCATTCTACCATCTTTTATTTTTCTTCACCTTTTTGCCCCCTCTCTTTCCCTCCCTACCCATTGGCCATTCTAGTGTCCCTCTAATCCTCCTATGCTCCCTGCCCCAACCCCACTATGAATCAACCTCCTTAAATCAGAGAAAACATTAGGCATTTGGTTTTTTGGGATTGGCTAACTTTACTTAGCATTATATTCTCCAACTTCATCCATTTACCTACAAATGCCATGTTTATTTAGCACTTACTGTTACAGTGGTCTTAGTCTATAGATGACTAGCTCCATTGTTCTGGTTCCAAGGTAAAACATAACATCTTGGCAAAAGGGTGTGGTGTAGGAAAGTAGCTCAGACAATGAGAAAATGTAACCCCTAAAGACACATCCTCAGTGACCCAAGTCTTCCAGCCACACCCTATCTGCCTATAGTGACCCACCTCTTCTCCATAATCCACTTGCTTAAAGTTACCACCCAGTAAGTCCCTTCCAACTAGGATGAACTGATTATGTTACAATTCCCATAATCTAATTATTTACCTCCAACTATTCCTGCATTAATAGGAGCTTTAGGTTAAAAAAAGCACACAAATACATTTTTTGTTATTTTTTGTGATAGAAATGATAAACAAACTACTACAATAAAATACTTCATTATACTTCTATGGGCAAAGATGTTTTAAATAAGAATGCAAAAATATAGGTGTAAGGTCCTAGGTTAGCAACTGGGTGGACTTCTTAAGTGAAAGCTGCCATTTTAAGTAAAAGTTTCCCTTTTCTGCCCAAGGGCCTTTCTGAGAAAGGCTCACCACTCCCTCATACCAACCCCAACTTAACTGCCCACATTAGGACCCACCTGGCTCTAATCCTCGAGCTACCCCCAAGCCTTTATTCCCTCTTTGTCCTGTAGAGAGATGGCCTTTATTTGTCAACTCTGACAAATAAACTCTTGTGTGTATCTCTGTATTTCTTGCTTACCCATCTCCCGTTTCAACAGGCAGCAAAAGCAAAAATAGAGAAATGGTATAGAGGAAATGACATACCTACTGTTAATATCATACCAAATGAGGACATATTGAAATTGAAATTTTTTTAATATCTGAAAGAAGACAAGGATGTTCATTTCCCCCACTTTTCTTCTTATAAGGCTGGAGGTTTAGCTATAGTAATTAGGTAACAGAAAGAAATAAAGTGCATCCAAAATGGAAAGGAAGAAATAAATTTGCTTCTTTTCACAGATTATATGTTTATATGGTCTTAAATAACTAAAACTCTAAGACAGTCCAGAAAAACAAAAACAAACAAAAAGCCACTGTTGGACGAACAAACTAATTTGACAAAGTTTCAATACACAGAATCAACATAATAAAATCAGTTGAGTTTCTATACTGCCTGAAAAAGCAATCCTGTTTACAATCTATACTTTAAAAAAAAATGCACAGGAATGAATTTAACCATGGAGGAAAGACCTCTACAGTGAAAACTACAAAACACTTGTGAAAAAATTAAAATTGTATCACAAGTAAATGGAAAAATAGTCAATGAACATGGACTGGATGAATCCATATTGTCACAATGTCTATACTATCCAAACCAATATTCAGTTCCAATGCAGTCCCATCTTATAATATCTTCAAAGAAATAGCAAAAAAAAAAAATAGTTGTACAATTCATATGAAACCATAAAAGACCTTGAATAGACAAAGCCATCTTGAGGGTAGAGAACAAAAAGAGGCCTCATACTACCTCACTTCAAAATATACTACAAAGCTGTAGTGAATGTAACAGCTTGGTGTTGGCATAACAACAGGCATATAGTGCTTAATAGAGAAGACAGAAATAAAGCTATACTTTTATAGTAAACATACCTTATAAAAAAACCGTCAAGAGCACAAACTGGGTAAAAAACAGTCTCTTCAACAAATGATACTGTGAAAATTGGATATTCACATGCAGAAAATGTTATGAGACTCCCCTCTCTCACCATTGAAGAAATCAACTCAAAGTGGATTAAAAACTTAAATGTAAGTCCTGATAATATAAAACTAATAGAAGAAAACATAGGGAAATAGTTCATTATGCTTCTATGGGCAAATATATTTTTGATAAGAACTCAAAATACAGGCAATAAAAGCAAAAAATAGACAAACAGTATTATACTAAAGAGCTACTGCACAAGGTAGGACACAATTAACAGAACAAGAGGTTAACATAAAGAATGAGAGAAAATATCTTTATACTATATATTTGACAGGGTTAATATCCAGAATATATAAGGAATTCAACTGATATTATAATAAAATTATTAATAATAATCTGTTTTAAAAATGGGCAACATACCCAAGTAGATATTTCTCAAAATTAGACTTACAAATGGCCAACAGGTATATGAGAGTGTTCAACATTACTAATCATCAAGGAAATGCAAATCAAAACTATAATGTGATATTACCTCACCCTGATTAAAATTGTTATTATCAAAAATCCAAAATAAAAAAGGCTGGCATGGAAGAAAAGAAATGGGAACTTTTATATACCCTTGGGGGAATGTAAATTCATACTGCCATTAGGGAAAAGGGTATAGAGATTCACTTTCAAAATTTGAAATAGAGCAATCAACTTATCCCAAAATTCTACCACTGTGTATTTATCTAAAGGAATTGAAATCACATCAGAAAGATATCTCCACACATACTGTAGTATGCTCTTAAAAAATAGCCAATATTTGGAATCAATCTGTTTGTCAGCAAATGAATGGATAAACAAAATGTGGTACATATATCAAAAAATAATATATCCATAAAATGATAAAAACCTTTCATTCATGGAAACATATATACCTGTCTGATATTATTTTAAGTGAAATAAACCAAACATAGACAAATACTGCATGATTTCAGTGACTTGTGGAATTTTAAAAAGCCAACCATACAGAAGTAAATAGTAGAAATGTGGTTACTATTATAATAGAGGTGGAGGAGGATGGGGGAAAGAAGGATGGGGAGAGTTGGTCAGTGGGTACACAATTACAATTAGATAGCAAGAATAAGTACTGGTGTTCTATTGTACCACATGGTGAAGGTCACAAATTATATTGTATTATATACTTATAAATAACTAGAACAAAGGATTTCTGAATGTCCTTGCCACAAAAAACAAAAAACAAACAAAAAAAAAGTTCAAGGTGCTGGATATAGTAAACACCCTGATTTGACCATTACATATGTTTACATGTACTCATGAAATACCACAGTGTAAATGTATGCAATTATTTTGTGTCCATTAAAATATTTTAAATGCAAAGCATAAAAAATTGAATTTAAGATTTTGAAATAATTTTCCAATTTTTCAGCAGAACCAGAAATTATGCTAGTTTGGAAGTTACAAGTGGACACATTTTTTAAATTTTGAAACAAATTCTTTAAGTTGGGTTAGTCATCTTATCACTGGATCACTAGTGTAGCTATAATTTCCATGCATAAGAATGAGGGATGCAGAATAGGTTGATACAAAAAAATAAATTGAAGCTAGGGATTTTTGTAAGGAGATATGAAAACATTTTCTGTATTAAGATATAAAAGAAAATAGTAAGTACCACATTTAGACAAAGATTTACACGATTTTTTTAAACATTAACCACTAGGTTCATTTATATTTTCTATGCTGTATTCTGAATCAAATATGTTTGTGCTATATCTTCACAATAATTGTGAAAGTTAGGTGGAGAAATTGCATATCAGAAAACTGAGAATTATAAAGGTTAAATAGTTTGCCTAAGGTCACATGGTCATTAATTGTAAAAGACAGAGCAAGAATTTAGTATGTTTCTTTGATTCAAGATTATTGCCTTTAGCACAAAGTAAATCTCATCAAATCTGAGCCCATTATTCCAGTGTTGCTTAAACAATCTATTGTCCTTTATCAGTGCCACTCAAAACAGCCACTCCACAATGTGATGAGTTCCCTGAAACTCACACACACACACACACACACACACACACACACACACCTTAAATTGAATTTAAATTTTGCCCAAACATGTATGTTAGAAATTAGTATGGTCTTCTGTGGGTTCCTTGCTTCTTTGAATAAATTTTTAGTGGAATACTGGCATTCCTGTTATTTTACATATCCTCTCAGCTTCAGCAATGTTAGGCTATTATTATGATAGAGACCATAGGGTCCATTAAGCTACCAACAATCACCATCTGGCCCCATCTCAGACCTTCCTCAATTCAGGGAGGACTGAAGAAACTGGAGATCATGCTGTGCTTCCAGCAGGGCCTGGAATAAGGTAAGGCAGGTAGGGAAGGCTCTGGTGGTATAGCCAGCTAAGTCTACACCTCTGAGCTCTATTCATTTTCAGATTCTCAAATGCTATTCTTCATAGGATAAGAGGAGGGACTTGAGTTTATCCATTCTTAGTGCCCTGAATACCTTCAGAATGTATTTTCCAGGGACAGCATAAGGACTCTTCTACTAACATTTCATTTGAAACTTAGAGATAATAGAGACCACATAGCAGAATTAGCCTGACTGTGAGAGGAATCTCATTTTCCTATCTCCAAAACTTGTAAGATTGCTTCAAGGACCCAAATACAAATGAACATTTCATTCTTTACTAATTTTCTTTTGTGTTTGGTCAACTAACAAGTTTCATTTCATATTTTTGAAAGCTGTAAATAGCAATGAAGCATATGTAAATAACTCAAACAATTCCAGTCCAATTAATAACTAGGAGAAAATCCATTATTGTCTCTCTATAATAAAGTTTACAAAAGATCAGATGCCTCTATGGCAGCAAATGCATATGGAGAAAATTTTAAAAAATATTATCCACAGAGATTATTTTGAGTCCCAAATAGATTAGATATTCAATTGGATTGGTTCAAGCAATTAGCTATTTTGAAATTCCTTGATATGCATATTTCAGGAAAGTTAAAAGCAAATATTCTTCAAATATATTATTGTATAAATCTATAACATAGAAATGCTCTATTAACTTACATGTCTCTGGGATCCATCATATTCACACCTTTCAATTTTTCCTAAGCTGCCATCTGAGAAATATAACTTTTCTGCACGGTGGTCGATAGTGAGTCCATTTGGAGTAAGTATGTCTGTACTGACTACCACTTGAGCATTTTTCCCAGTCAGGGTAGATCTTATGATACTTGGATGCTGTTCATTCCAGTTGGTCCAAAACATTAAACTAATTAAAATTAAAATTACAAAAATAAATAATTAAAATTTTCATTCAAAGTAAGAACATTATATAAACACAGCAAGGCCAAACTATTTAAAACAAGCATATTTATTTGGCAACTATTCTATGACCCTTAAGGAATCTAAGTGATAAGAGAAGATGTGGATATTATATTTGTATGCACACTTTTTCAAGGTTCCTAAGCTTGGGAAACTTTTTTTTTTTTTTTTTTTTTTTGTGGTACCAGAGATTGAACTCAGGGGCGCTTGACCACTGGGTCACATCCCCAGACCTTTTTTGTATATATTTAGAGACAGGGTCATACTGAGTTGCTAAGTGCCTTGCCATCGCTGAGGCTGGCTTTGAACTCGCAATCCTTCTGCCTCAGCCTCCCAAGAGCTGGGATTACAGGCGAGCGCCACCGCGCCCGGCTTGGAAACCATTTCTGAAAACCAATTATCCTGTACATTCCTTCAAATAACAATTTAATTAAGTTGAGTCAGTTTGATTCACAATGAGGATTTATTTTTATCAGGTAAAAACAGTAATATTAAATTTTCTATGAACTGCAAATATGGCATAACTTATCAATATCACATTTAAGCAGATCTAGCATGATCCCTTTGGACATAGTTATGCTAACTATATTTTCTTCTATAATTAATGAAAATCAAAATCCCTCTCCACTTCTAGCTTTGCTTTTTATATTCTACATTTTTCTTAATAGGTTTTCTTAAAGAAAAAGAACTACCAAACTTGCATATTTCTATATATTTTTTCTTTCCTCTCTTGGTTGATTTATGAATCACAATGTTGTTTCTGGAATTTTAGGGGTGGCTCTCAAATCCTTAAAGATATCATCTGTTGCTTGTAGGTTTTACAAAATGGTTTAAATCTGTTTATGAATTGATACTTTGTTGAGGAGCTAGGATTCTATGGATGCCTTTAGAATTCACTGGGAGAGTACAAAGGCTGTCAGGTTGCAGCCTCCAAGCCATATTTCTACTGAAATAGATCCACGTTTTACTGTTTTATCTATTGGGTTGTCCATAAGAGTTTATTTGAAGTTAGGTTCTTGCTGCTTAAAGAGAGAAGGAGAGAAGATGGAAGGGAATGAGGATGGCAAGTTGCTTGCTTTAAAAATCTGAAAAAAACTCATATCTAATAAATAGTCACAAAGAAAACTACCATACATTTAGTATTTACACCAAGATTGCATACATTGTTCCTATATGTAATCATGTAAAGGCAATTTCAACTTACAGTCAATACAATTATATAACATGCGTTTTTATTTGAGTATTTTGCAAAAACTTATTGGACAATAATCAACTTCTCAATAGCTACTTGATAATTTAAAAACAATCCATATCCATTAAAGAAAAATGAGTCTTTTTTAAAATATTTCATTTCATTTTCATCTATTTTAGAGAATACAAAAATATTCTAAGTGACCAACTGTCAAAAAATATTCTCTCCTGTGAATTAGTAAATTTGAAAAAAAGGACATTCAATTTTCTTAAACCATTTTGCAATTTTACTCATAAATTGTGACATTTAAAATGAAATATTTCATTAATTATTTAAAAAGTTATCCATGTTATATGAGGTATTGAATTGACAATTTGTCTGTGGTGTTTTCTTACTGTTGGCTTTAGAATTAGAGAAGTTTGGAGGTATTAGTTTTCCTTTCACTTCACCTCTTCGTTTAAACAATGAGGAAGCACAGAGACCCAGAGAGCCTGTATATTTAAAATTTGTACAAATAACTAGAATCTAAGCAAAGTTTTGAACTCAAAGTGTCTATCTTTCATTCAGAATTTATAATTTTATTTAAAATTTTCTGTTAACTGACATATAATATGAATCTGAAAGTGTCATTGATACACATGATGATAAAAAATGTCTTTTCTATATTTGAACTTTACTTTCATAATAGTCTAGTTAAACTATTTTGGCATGTTTAGTAATTCTAACATACATTGTACTATTTGCAAGATAAAAATGTAAATTTTAGTGTGATAGTAAATAGTTTTAGGATAAAGCACTTAGCAATTAAAACTATGTATTTATAAAATATTTTGAGTGATTTCCCTGTGCTAATTCCAAAATTGAGTCATGCAGTCCTTTGACCAACTTTTTTACACTTACTGTAAGGACATTTATTACTGTCCTGAGATTCTATTGGTTAACTGCTGAGGTAAGTATAATTAAGTCAGAATAAGATGCATAGTGACCAGGGCAGTTTTGTGAGAAGAGCTGACCCTGCCAGGGCATCGGAAGTCCTGTGTCCATCTGAACTAAGTCACCAGAGGTGCCTGAGGAGTCTATTTGCCCCTTAGCCTTCAGAATTTTCATGTATAAGTTGGTGTTTAATTAAGTGAATTAAGTCTAATCTTACTTCTAGCCCAGATTTATAATTATTTCACACTGAGTAATTTATCTAGTCCATTCTTCTGACAAGAGGTCAGGGTCAGTGGTTATCTGTCATTGCTTTTTATTCTTCAATTTCTCTTCACCACGACTAAAAGGAGCTCTTCTATATCTGCTTAGTTAAGGCTGGATTGGTCAAAGTTGTGCTTATTTATTTCATTGAAGAAAAAAAAAAAAAAGGGATTTTCTATTTAAGAAACAATCTTGCTACAGTATTTGAGAATAAAATACCATACATGTGTTTTGTTGTTCTGCCTAAACTGTGGTTTATGCTTCAGTTTTCTGTATAACTGCTTCCTTTATGACATCTGACCACAAATTCCCTTAACTTCGTTCTACTTTGTTTTATCTTATTCACTCAGTAAGGTACATTTAATCTTGTAAATTTCTCACAAATCTTATTTGAAATGTCTGCTCAATATATCAGCCAACCGATATAGACTACTTGACTATTTTTAATACCTAATGTTGAAAACATAACTGTTCACAAAGTTTGTTTTCCTTGTTACTGTTTGTTTTCTTTGTTTTTCAATTTAAGATATTCTATTCTTAAATTTACTTCATTAAAGTGAACAAAACCCTCTTTTAGGTGTTGGTATATATTAATAGCTTTGTTTTAAATTTATAATTTCAATCAGCTCTGCATTAAGATCTTCTTCATGCTATATTTTCCAGCATAGTATTGTCTCTTTCTATTTTCTTTTCATCATTTAAATTTTCTTTTACTGGATCTTTCTTGGAGAGGACACCTGACATTTTAATTATTCATACTTAACAAGACTTTCATTAAAGAAATACATTTTTATGAATCATGAAGAAAATGTCAAAGGAAACCTTTAATTTTAAAGTTAGTCTTTTTTAAAGTTAACATAGCTCTGACATTCTTCTGACTGATAATTATACAGCAGAAATAAAAGGACCTCTTTCTTACTTTTGGCATTCATCCAAGGCCAGCACATGTGGGTGGTCATCCTCTGACATGGTGATGACCGCTTCTCTGTCAAAAGCTCCAGGTCGGGACTGGTCCACTGTGTGCCTAGTGATGGATGAGGTAGTGGAACTGGTCCAGTACAGTGTATCCCAGGCTCTGTGATAGGCAAGTCCTTCCACAGAACCCACATCTGATGGGAGCAAAGAATAAATTTATATTTTTATTTACAAACAAAAAAACATATGTCAGAGAGAAAAAGGGAATATATATGCTTTATATCTATCTGTTATTTAATGAACCATTTCTCTAAAACCCTCCAAGATAAAAAATAATAACAATTGTGATGTCTACAATTGAGAACTGATTACACAGAGCAAAACATAGCTCTAAACAGACAAATTTGTCATGGGAGCATTTCTGCAAATACATGTCATTAAAAATTTAATCTTCCCATCAAAGAAACTACAATTGAATAGGATAGATGTTTTTATTTTATGTAGGAAATTGCTGATTTTCTCCCTTTTTAGTATATTAACATTAATTTTCAAAAAGTATCCATTATGTAATGCTTATAAATATTTTAGATAATCATATGTCAGCAATAAAATTTAGGTAAAATCATAATGGGTTTTCTATTGGTAACTATAGATTTGGAGATGTCAATAAAAAACAAACACATTGAAATTATAATAACAGTATCAAATAAAGCAAATTCATTTTCATATTTAAAACTACCAAAGATGGTAGGCAATGTTTTGCTAAGTTAGTGTGGCAAGTTCTTTGATTCTCTTCTGCAAATGTGATACAAAAAGAAAACAATATGAAATTAATTGCCAGCTAAAGCATATTTTATATATTTTCAGAAAAAGATAAATGGCAGTACACAGATTCTAATATACAAAAAGTGACAGGGTGAAAAACAAGAATAATCAGTTCATAAAATTCTATTTCTAATTACTAGCATAATGTACAGTAGCTATTATGATTTTTATCAGTATGCTTTGAGCACATTTTTAAGTATAATCAAAGTATTAAAGTTTTCCTTCATGTTACATATTTTCTTTAGTTATTATTCTTAATATGATTAATTCACAACAATGTTTGTGTGTGTCTTGTGAATTCATATTAAAAAATTAACATTAGTAGAGAGATTTCTATGTTTTTTCCTTCATGGAAATTCTGAGAGGAACTATTTAGCTCTTCTTTAAAAAAAAATTACTTAAAAAGGGTTGTTTTCAGACTTGCAGTGTATAAATATTTCATTTGGGGAGGTCAATAGAATTTTGCTAGAGTGCCAAACAATGATTAAAGCTTTTGAGCCAGATTTTTCTTCATATGATTAAATTTTTGTCAGTTCTTTTTCTTTTTACATCCACCACAGAATATCCAACATCAATAAAATTAATATCCACAAGTTACTGGGTGCTGTCTATCTGCTAAAAGTTTTGCAAACTGTTCTGCATATATCATGCTATGTTATGTATACATTTAGTCTGTGAAGTTTGTTTCATTATTCCTCTTTTTTTCTAAGGAAGAAACTAAAAGTTGTAGTGTTAAAGCAGGTTTTATAACATTAAAGAAACTTTCTGCTGCTAAGTTCATCTGCTTCCAAATGCCTATGTTCATAAGAGCACCACTCTTTCAGGATGGATTTTAGAGACCTATTCTTAAACTTAAATCTACACAGAGTTTGAACTAAACAAGTGATCTATCAGACTTTACTTGTCTACTCTGGGGAAATTGTATAACAAGTAACTTGCCATGAATACCCTTCTCTCAAACAGTGAACAAAGTAATTTATAAGGAATTGATGGAGGTGTTTAGTATGGAAATCTAGATCAGAGATGATGGAAAAGAAATTATAAAATCATGATAAAATTGATAAATTGGTTAGGCTGATTTTATGTGTTTCATATGATGCCCTTTTGGGGATAAGTAGGTGGGATGTCGATAATGGTTAAAAGTCTTTCAGTTATTAAATAAAACTACATTTTTGCAATTTCATTTCATTTAAAATATAGTAACTCTATTGGTATTGTTTTTGGTACTATAGGTCTTCATCATTCACAAGGAGAATGAGAAATAACACATATCTGGAAAAATCCAAGAAAATAGGAATCACTTCATCCTTCTTCTGTACCACGACCTTCCAGTGACTTCACAGATCTTCCTGGACACTATCCTGCCAGCCAGGAAGAAACCACTTGGTATCACAATTGAGATAAAACTGAGATAAAACAGATGCTAATTTTTTATGGCTGACATAATTCCAAGGCTACCAAATTACATCTGTCTCATTGTCCAGGTACAGTCTCTTTGATGTCATTTTTGTCACAGATGAGATACTAACAGTACATTTAAACATAATCTGGTATTATATTTTATAGTAATTTATAAATGGATTTCTTTCTCAAAGAGATATTCAATACTGCATGTGGTGCTCACACTTGTAATCCTAGTGACTTAGGAGACTGAGGCAGAAGGATCACAAGTTTGAGGTCTGCACCAGCAATTTAGTGAGACAGTTTCAAAATGAAAAATAAAACAAAAAGAATGGGTGTGTATCTTATTGTTCCTGAGTTTATTTCCCAATACAAAAACAAAAATATGTTTAATTTGTTATGGAAATTATGTTATTAACAGAAAAGACAATTGAAGACATACACATTATCAAATCATGAAAAATATTTTAGTTGTGATAACATAAAACATCTTTCTACAATTTGCAATGGTTTCACAACTGTGAGAGGACCATGTGGTGTGTGTGTGTGTGTGTGTGTGTGCACGTGTGTGTGTGCGTGCACATGCACATAAATGTATGTGTTTGAAAATTGAGGTTCCTGAATCATTTGAACAGCAAGAAAAAGAATTTTGAGGTATTGATCCTGGAAGACAATTATATAGTTAAAATAAAATAACTATCCAGTCAGCCAGAACTGAGCAGAGTAAATCAATACAGAGTTAAACATCCTTGGAACTCAAGGATGTAAAATAGGCATAATTAAGAAAATAACAGTGCTATTTCAGCAGCTCCATACTTTTCACCTCAAATATATTACAAATGTGAAATGTGAAAATATCACATCCTCACACTAGGTACTTACCAAAAATTAAAAAAAAAAAAAAAAATAGTCCCTACACTTTCTACACCCTTGAGCAGGGAAAGTTTGGCTCAGCATGAGTGAGGTGCTGATATAATCTTGTAAAAGTAAGAAGGGAGGTCAGTTCTTTAAAAAAAAAATACTAGTCAGGCAAATTTTGCAGAACTATCCTATACCACTATGATCTATGTTCCATAGGAATAGTGGGAAATTTGATCCAAATAGCTTTGCAGTCAGCAACCAGCCACTAGTTTGACAGTGACCTAAAGAGCTTCACTTCTCAGATAGCACAAGTATGTTTCATTACCACTGAAGAAGGGCCCACAAATTCTCTTTTCTGCACCATGTTCTAAAGCAAGGGCAAAAGTTTACAGAATGGGAAAAGCAACAACGATGTCATTGGTAGGGAGCCCCATGTACAAAACACTGATATTCATCTGGCTAAGCTAATCATCACAAACAAATCTAGTTGCAAAATTAATAAGAAATAATATTTGTTTCAAGAATGTGATACAACTGTAAGGGGTCATAATGACCTCCTTCTTAAATGTGCACTACTGTCTTACTGACGTGTTCTTAAAATAATGGAGTATTTGAGATAGCTGTTGGAAATTATTATAGCTAGAATAAAGCATCCCAACCTTTTTGAAGTATGAGTCACTTAAACACAGAGTAGTCACCTTGATTTCTAATTCAAGTACACATCTTAAATAAGAATTTTATGAATGCCATATTCCACATATTTCTTAACTTTATTTTTTCCAAAGAAATAAGATCCTGGATCTATGTAACAATCCAGAACTGCTCTTGAGCTTTTTGTATGTGGCTGCTTTAAGCCAAAAAACCCCCACTGTTTTATTTAAATTTTGTCTAAACTCTACCCTTCCCTAAAAACCTCTAATAACTCTTATCTTTCTTTCCTTTTTCTATTTTTCTTCCTTTCTTCTTCTTTCTTTCTGATTCACCATGTTTTTTTTTTTTTCTTTTGTAGAGTCTCCCTCATTGCAATGACACAATATCTTGACATGGTTAAACTACAGGTTTATTTGAAAAATCCAATTTTTTTTGACCATAAAATACTCAACAGACTTGGAATAGAAATAAACTCCCTAAACTTGAAAAAAGAAAAACATAAAACCCTATCATATTTAGTTTTGAAAAAAGAATACTTTTTTCCCCAAACCAAGAACAAGGCAAGACTGTCCACATTTGCCTTTCTATTCAATGTTATATTGAAAATTCTACACAGTATAACTAGATAGATAGATAGATAGATAGACAGACAGATAGGAAGAGAAAGAGAGAGCATTCAAATTGAAAATTAAGAAGTAAAACTATCTCTAATTGCAAATAATAAGTTCTTATGTATACAAAAATCACAAGTAATCCACAATATAAATATCGAGTACTTAGGAACAAATTTTGCAAAAGAATGGTAAAATTTCTAACTTATACCTCAAAACATTATAGAATACAACTTTAAGAAATTAAAGAAGATTTACATGTATGTAAAGATATTCCTATTAATGGACTGGAAGTCTTCATATTATTAAGAAAGCAATCCCATCCAAAAAGATCTACAAACAATGCAATCCCTATTAAAATCACAGCTGGTTTTTTTTCCAGATACTGATAAACTGATCTTAATATAGATATGGAAATATAAGGGACATTCCATAGTCAAAACAATTTTGCAAAAGAAGAACAAAATTAAAAGATTCACATTTCCTGATTTCATACTAAATACAAAAATAGATCATGCAAGACACTGTGGTATTATCATAAAGATATGCACATAGAAAATAGAACAAATTTGATAATAAAGAAATAAACCTTTGTGTTTATGGTCAAACAATTTTTGCAAAGGTTTCCAGAAAAAAAAATTCAATGAGGGAAAAATCATCTTAAAAAAATGGTGTTGTGACATCTAATTCAATAGACTCTTTGATCCTTTCCTCATACAATTCACAGACACGTGTGTAAACATCCACACCCACACTCATACACATACACTTAAAATATAACAACCCTTAAATTAGAAGGTCAATGATAAAACTCTTAGAATAAAATACAAGAGTAAACTTTCATATCCTTGGTTTAGGCTAAGACATCATAGACATGTTACACATGGCACCAAAAAGTAAACACAACAAAAGAAAAAAATAGAGAATTTGAATTTCATCAAAATGAAAAACTGTGCTTCAAAGATACCATCAAGAAAGTGAAAATCCAACTCACAGACTGAGCTCCAAATTATTTATGTCATAATGGACTTGTATCCAGAATATACTTTTTAAAATACTTGCAATTGAACAATGAAGCAACAACCCAATTGAAAAATAAGCAAAGCATTTGATAGCTGTTTCTCCAAAGGTATACCAATGGCTGAAGAATGCATAAAACATGCTCAACATTGTTAGCCACAAAAGACATGCAAACAAAAAATCACAATTCATATCCACTGTGATTACTATGATAAAAATGTAAATTTTTGGAAAGATACGGAGGATTTGGAATTCTCATACAATGCTGGTGGGATTGTAAAATATTTCCATCTCTCTGTAAAATAGTCTGGCAGTTTTACAAATTGTTAAATGTCAGATTACCATATGACCTGGCTATTCCACTAGCATGTATATATCCAAGAGAAATGAAAGCATGCATCCACACATGCAAATGTTCATAACAATTTTATTTGTAAAAGCAGAAATGTACCAAATGTCAATAAAATTAATGGATGAATAACATATGGTGTATCTATATGATGGAATACTATTCAGGAATAAAAATAGAACATATTAATATATGACAAATTGTGGATGAACCTTGAAAATAGTATACTAAGTAAAAGAAATGTCACAAAATATGCTTAAAATTGCCTTTAGATGAAATATTCAGAATAGACAAACATTTAAATACAGAAGTGGATTAGTACTTGTCTGTGCTTCAAGAACATGGAATAAGAAAGGAATGCTCCTTGGCATTTTAATAAGGGGTGATGAAAATATTCTCAAAGTAAAGATGGATTTAGTTGCACAAATTTGTAAACATATTAAATATATTGTGAACTCTATGTATGTGAATTATACCACAATATGAGTAATTCTGGAGCTGTCTTGGCAAAAATAAATAAACTGAGTTAGGAATAAGCATCAAAGAATTAGAGAACTTTACTTTTTTAATTTGATAAAGATTGGTATTTTTATTATGAATTTATCCACATATATTTTATAATGTCCCAACGAGATTTCCCTAACTTCTCATTCTATATACTTACATATGTGTGTGAGTGTTTGATAATGTTATACAAAATTATTTTAATATTTGTGGATCTGATTGTTAGCCACTGAGCATACCTTTGAAAATCTAAATACTTAGTACTTTCTTTTGAGTCAAACTTATTCAGGTGCTTTACAAATGACTAAATGGGTTATTATCTTTTATCCTGCTCCTCAAGTCAATGGACTCTAGTGGATTTCAGTGAAGATAGTTTACTATGACTTAGATTACTACCACTTTGCTTTGAAGGCTGAATCATATTTTTCCCTACATCAACAAACAAATTAAGAAATACAATAAATTGATCATCCAAAATACATTTCAGATAGAGGCTTTCACTTGTTTCCTCAGATTATTTAAGGCCATCAGCATATCACATAGTAGGACTGATATAAACCAGTCCATTCTGACTTGGGGTAGCCCAGTACTGACTGTCAAATATTTGAAGAGTAAATCCTGGTCACTCCTAAACCACATCAATATCTTTGTACCTCTGCATTTTGCCTGCAACCTCTTTTCTAAATCATTTTATTATTAAAAAGCTCAACACATTTTTTTACCCATGCAATTTAATAAAAACTAACTAAATAAAATACCTGCATTAAATTATTTTTTTAACAAGAAGCAATTCTACTGTAAAGAAAAATTGGCTTTTTTTGTGAGAGATGAACTGAAAAACACAGAGAATTTATTGAATATCTGAATTCAATTCTGGTTGCAGACACATGCCTATAATTCCAGCGACTCTTGAGGCTGAAGCAGGAGCAAAGTTCAGTGTCAGCCTGGCCAACTTAGCAAGACCCTATTTCAGAATGAAAATATAAAAGGGATTGGGGAAGTAGCTCAATGGTAGAACATCCCTGAATGCAACCTGGGGTGGGGGAACTAATGAGTTCACTAAGGTGGCAGGAGGCCATAAAGAAATAACTAAAAATCTAGTTCTAGCATTTATAAAAGTAACCAATTAGCTATATAATGGAAGGAGAATCCCAAAGAAAGTTCCTATAGAACTGTGCCATTCTTGAACATGTGAATCTTTTTGTGGTCAAAGCATTGCAATAAAACTACATTTCATGAATGTGGATCCACTAACTTTAGGATCCACCCCCTCTCAAAAGAGGAGATCCAACTCACTCAAAGGATTTGGTTGGGGAACAATTCTGTCCTTCCTTCTCTTTTGTCCCTATTAGCCTATTTACTAAAACATTTTTTTTTCCAAAAGCAAACTTGTTTGCAGGGATGTGACTCTATTTTCAACAAAGACAACTTTTATTATCATCCCCAAGCAGTTTTAATTCCCTTGAACCAGAGCATCTCAAATATTTCCATATCAGGAGAGAGTTTTTGCTTTCTATTGTGTAATAGAACAGTCCTATTTATTTGGTTTTCCCAGAAAAGAAGAAACAAATTGCCCTAAAAGAGTACTGAAGCAGCTTGAAACAGCTTGAAGCTTTTAAGTGACAATGATTTTTTTTTTCTTATGTAGTGTTTTGTTTGTTTCTTTTCATGTTTAAAAACATTTAAGTTATAAATTTTAGCTAGGACTTCAGATTCAGCTGAAAATTATACAAATTTATACATGTCTCTATCTCCTGTCACTATTACTGAAAACAAAGAAATACAAGTGAAGAAAATATTGAGTAGAAACATGATTATTGTTGTGTCAGTCCATCTGGAATAAATGGAGATAAACACTGACTTTACTGAGATTAAGCTAATGTGAGAATGTCCAGAACCTCCAGAGAAGAGAATCTACTCCAAGGTGCCTAAAATCATCAAGTATGCCTTAGAAAGGCTGGACACACTGAGCCACTGTTTGAGATTTATAACGAGAAAGTAACTTGGAATCCGTCCTTGCTTCCTTCAGGAGAAAGTGAGGCAAATCTTCAGGGCAAAGCCATGAACCAAAACATTCTTGAGATGCAGGGTAAGATCCATCATTTTTCTAAATCAGTTTGCATAACATAAAATAATCTCAATACAGATTCACTGATAAGCAGCTAGAATACATGATAATCCCACAGTGTAATTTGAGAAAAATTGAGAAGGCCTTCGAATCCAAATTAAGACCCAGGTGTCACTTCAAGTTTCTCACATTCCATTATTAAGTATGTGTTTTCTTGATTTAAGGGTAACTTCTTAAGTAATTAATGATTGATGTTTTATTGTGTGTTATTGTATCCTATTATTTTAATGGAGCATAAAATGGGAGCATTTATTATGCAGAAGAAGAAAAGATGAGGAAAAGCTTCAAAACAGTCTTCAGGGAGCCATAGAAATGTGGACTTCTGGGAATCCAGCAATAGCACAGTGATAAGTGTGTTCTGAACAGAAATGCAGTATCATAACCAGCATATGAGCTATTCTCTAGTAATGAATTAGACATTTCATGAAAATGAAATGTATATTTGTATATTTATCAATTGTGGATCTTTAAATAATAAATGAGTTTCATAGAGTTAACTGGGCAGAGCACATACGTAGCTTCTATTGCTATTATGATTCTGAGCTGTACGTTTCTTGTCCCAGAATGGACGTGTGTCCTCTAAATTGAAAGCTATTATATCTAGGATGTTGCATTTGGACCTGATGCATAGCATTTACCCAGACATTAATTTACAAATTATTTCTTTGGTCCTTCCTTCAGTGCTGTCCTTCCCTCTTCAGATATTTAACCTAGCACTACCAATGATCGTTTTGTTTTTTTTTTTCTATTTCACTTTCCTTCTGATTTGGGGGGTCATATTTGCTTCCTTAGTCTTTCCCCATGTTCAAAAACACCATTGTCTGTGGTCTGAGTCTGTCTTCTGGGTAATTTTTTAAAACAATAATAACCCTTCATTTCTTGATTTCATTCTGACTTTCATCAGTGTCCTCTCTCTCTCTCTCTCTCTCTCTTTTTTTTTTTTTTTTTTTTTGCTGTCCTGATGCAACAAAATAATCTGCTTTGGCTTCTTCACCCCTCCTGTTATCAGGTTGCTGTCAAGCAGTGTGGAGCCAGCAAATGTTATCCCAGGCACACTCTTGCTGCTCTTCCAGTTCTCTGCCTTTTGAAGCTATTGTGTCAGTTGACTGGTCTTAAACCTAAGAGCCTCAGAACAAGCTAATCTTCTACATGCTGACGTAGAATTTATTCCTTTATACATTATTATATGTAAATAACTTAATCCAGTATGTGTGACTTTAAGCTGCACAGAAATAAGACAAATTGAATAATAATTCTTTCCTAAATCAGTATAACGCTTATAAAAATAAATTCAAGAACACTTGTAATTTTTTTTTATGATTTTAGAACATCAAGAAAAGAGTAAACCATCTTAATCTTTGGATTCCAAATCCCTTTTCCTTTCAAAAGCATTACATATATAGGAGCTCATCCTCTTTCGACAAGCTCAAGTAGTCATTTGCTGGATTTAAAGACAAACTAAGTAAAGATATAAAGAAATATGTCTTTCTGAGGGGATATCTTTTCAGTATTAATATGAATGTGAAATGCTTCAGAGAATAATAAGATTTTGTATAGTCATTTGCTTTTAGATTTTAGAGTTTTTGTTATCAGGAATCCGGGAAGAAACTAATGAGATTAACTGTTAAGAAATTAATCTTTCAGAAATGGAAAGAATTCAAATGTTCAAGCATTATAATTGCAGAATGCTAGAAAAAAATTAACATTTTAAGAAAGTATAAATTCATTTAAATTACCAAGCAGATAAAATTAAGGGGTCAGTTTTCTGATAACTCTCTAGTTCCATAAGTTTACTTATGTTTTTTTCCTATTGCTAATATAATATGTTGATAGTTTTGACAGGAACACAGAAGTTAGATTTTAAAAATAAAATTATGAAATCAATTAAATTATTTTCAAGGTTTCCAGAACACTTTCTATTTGTATTAATATCATCATCTAAAATATACCCCTTAGCTTCCCACCAGCCTTATAAATGTATCTCTATTGCATCCTACCAATCCCCCCCATTTTAAGGGAAGTGAGTATCCCCCTAACAGACAAATCCACTACTTGTGCTCTGACTTATGTTGTTCTCTCTATTCTTCTCAAGGAGCTTGCTCCTTTTGTTTTCTCTGCTCTTTCCTACATCATAAAGGCCCCTCTTTTTACTGCAGCATCTTCATAGTACACAGAATTATGTCTCTTTTGAATTTAGAATCCCTTTTAACTACTCTTCCAATTTTGATTCTTTCATTGTTAAACTTCTCAAATGAGTTGTTATGTATTATTTTATTTCATTTTCAACTTCAGTTCATTAATGTCTGACACTTTTCTCGGTAACTACACTGAAGTTATTCTACCCTAGAAATATAGTAATAATAATCAGCACTTAGCAATAACAATTTACCAATTCCTTCATTGCTAAATTCAGTGAACGTTTTCTCCATTTTACTTCAATAGCTGTTGACCATCCTCCTTCTTCCTGAAATTCTTTGAAGAGTTAGCCTCCAACACTGTGGTAGTAGGGATTGAGCCCAGGGAGGTTCTCACCTGAGCTGCATCCCTAACATTTTTGTTTGTTTCTTTTTGTTTTGAAAAAGAGACTTGCTAGCTGAGTTGCCCATATGAGCCTTGAACTTGCCATGCTCTTGTCTTAGCCACCTGAGTCTCCAGGGTTACAGGCCTGTGGCACCATACTCAGCAGGGGTTGTTTTATGTTTGTTTCTTCTTTGTCATTCCCTCTTCTGGTTTTCTCATATATCATCAGTGTCTTCTTAGCAATATATTTACTAGTAACCCCTTCACCAAATCTCTCAATGTCAGTATAACTGAAGGTTTGACTTAGGGTAATCCTTTTCTATCTTCTCTTGTATATGAGCTCTTCCAACCAATTTCATTAAAAATTATCTACATGCTTCTATTTCTAGACCATATGTATAATCATAATTATATGCTTACATCCACCCATCAATTATGTCTTGTCCTCTGACCTCAATACAAACATGCAAAAAGAAGATTTTCACCCAAACTTAATTATCTAAGTAAATAGTATTCAGTCATTCAAACTAGAAACCTAGTAATACATTTGAATATTTTCATGTCCTTACTTTTTGCAATAATGCATAATCAAGTGCTTTTTAAAAATTAATTAATTAATTAATTTTTCAAGTTGCTGGTTTAATATAAAGTATTTTTACAATAATTGTGTCTTCATACATGTATTTAGGGTAATCACAGATAACTTGGTCTGCCATTATTCCTAGCCCCTTGTCCCCTCCCCTCCCTTCCCCCTCTTTGTTCTATTTGAAGCTCTTTCATTCCTCTCATTCCCTCTCTCTTGTCTTTATAAGTTAGTATCTTCATATCAAAGAGATTATTTGACCTTTGGTTTTCTGGGATTGGCTAACTTCACTTAGCATTATTTTCTCCAACTACATCCATTTACCTGCAAATGCAATGATTTTATTCTCTTTTAGTGCTGAGTAGTATTCCATTGTGTATATTTATCAAAGTTTCCCTATCCATTCATCAGCTGATGGGCATCGGGGTTGGTTCCACAATCTAGCTATTGTGAATTGTGCTGCTATAAAATCTCTTTCTCTCACCACGCACAAAGCTTAACTCAAAGTGGATCAAGGACCTAGGAATTAAACCAGAGACCTTGCATCTAATAGAAGAAAAAGTAGGCCCAAATCTCCATCATGTTGGTTTAGGCTCCAACTTCCTCAATAAGACCCCTATAGCACAAGAACTCAAAACAAGAATCAATAAATGGGATGGATTCAAACTAAAAAGCTTCTTCTCAGCAAAAGAAAACAATCAGTGAGGTGAATAGAGGACCTACAGAATGGGAGCAAATCTTTACCACAAGCACATCAGATAGAACACTAACATCAAGGATTTATAAAGCTCTTAAAAGACTTAACACCAAAAAAGCAAATAACCCAATCAATAAATGGGCCAAGGAACTAAGCAGACACTTCTCAGAAGATGATATACAATCAACAAATATGTGAAAAAATGTTCAACATCTCTAGTGATTAGAGAAATGCAAATCAAAACAACTTTAAGATTTCATCTTACTCCAGTCAGAATGGTAGCTATCAAAAAATCAAACAACAATAAATGCTGGTGAGGATGTGGGGGGGAAGGAACACTCTTACATTGCTGGTGGAACTGCAAATTGGTGAAACCAATCTGGAAAGTAGTATGGAAATTCCTAGGAAAACTGGGAATGGAACCACCATTTGACCCAGCTATCCCACTCCTTGGCCTATTCCCAAAGGACTTAAAAACAGATAACTCCAAGGACACACACACATCAATGTTTATAGCAGCATAATTCAAAAATGCTTTTAATTTTATCCCAAGGCACATTTTAAGTATTTCCATTTTGTTCTTCAATTCCACTATTATCACTATCATCAGCATTTGCCTGAACTTCTGTCCCAAGCTATCCTCCCACATGTCATTCTTTTAGAATCAATTAATTCTCCTTGAGCAACTCCAAATGATCGTAAAGCACATGCTCTATCTCTGCCCTGCTTAAAATCCCTCAATGCTAGTCCATCACATTTAGAATAAAATTTGAGTTAGCCCCTGCCTGACTCTCCAATATCATCTCAGGGTACTCTCCCTGCTCCTTTCATTGGGCTCTGGCCACACAGGTCTTTTAGGGACTTACATCCTCTTTTCAGACTTGTAGAGACTTACATTGACAGGTGACACATGTAGTTTTCTGTTTCTATTTACTTCCTTAAGTCTGACATTTCTTGAATACAAAATTATTGCCCACCTTCTTCACCAAATTCTTTTTCTCTGTCCCTTCTTTATTTCCCTCATAACCTAATTTTATTTTGTATGTGTTGATTTTGTTGATATTATCCGACTACACGGAGTACATATAACATGTTTTCAGTTGTATTGTCACACTGAACAAAGTCCGAGGCCTACAGCAAACAACAGAAATTATTTGTGTGATAAACTGATATGAATTCCTCATCCATGGAAGTTTGTATCTGTGTATTTATTTATTTTTATATGCCCAAGACCTAGTGTATTGGAAAGGCATTCAGGGTAATAAGCACAAACTCTAGATTCAGATAATAGCTGGCTATGACAATGGACATCATTTAGACTTCTTTAATTTTTGTTTCCTTGTCTGTAGTAAGGCCATGGCAATAGTACCAAATTCATAAGACATGTGTAATGATTATGAGTTAACCTAAGCAATGTGTTTAGAGCAGTGCCTCGCACAAAGTAAGGACTCAATACGTCATCATTGTTATTATTGCATAATCTACATAAGGCTACAGCCAATTATGCTTAACAATGCTAATGCTCTGTTTGATAAAGTATCATCTCCATTTTCTACATGTAGAATATTAGAGATAATAGCAATTATGTGTGTGTTTTCTGAACTTTAAGAAACTACAATCTATATTTGTAATTATAATTCTGTTTTTATTATAGGAAAACTGGGTTTCAGTTTATTTGCTCCTCATTTCTCAGAATAAGCTCAGACATTTGAACTACTTAATACACTTTTGAGTCTATCTATATAATGATATTGTAAATATCGGATGATCTTTTAGATGGAGAAGTGGTAAGCCTGCAGGAAAATTAAAATGCTAGAAAATATCAAGTTTTCATAAAATAATATGAGACAAGGATGAAGAGACATAGAGAAGGATGTAAAGACAGAAACAGCAGTGACTTCCTAAAAGAGACAGAACTTAAAAATAGAAAAAAAGTCTATTCCATATAATAGATATAGAAAAACACTTAATTCTTTATGGTCACCTTTGCAAAGGAAAACTTGAGATTAGTAATAGAAAATAAAAAGACATAAGAGATGAATAGATATATTTAATTTCTAGGAAACAAGTACTGTGCTTTAACATTCAACTCAATCTGAAAAGGTGCTAAGAATATTATTTGAATAATGACCTCACAGAATGAGTCTGGAAGAGCTCCCTCTTTTTCTATTTCCTGAAATAAATTGAAGAGTATTGGTATTAGTTTTCCTTTGAAAGTCTTGTAGAACTTGGCTGTGTATCCATCCAGTCCTGTGCATTTTTTGGTTGGTAAGTTTTTGATGGTGTCTTCTATTTCTTCACTTGAAATTGATCTGTTTAAATTGTGTATAACCTCCAGATCCAGTTTGGACAATTCATATAACTCTAGAATAATTTGTCAATGCCTTTGATATTTTCAATTTTGTTAAGAGTACAAGTTTTCAAAATAACTTCTAATTATATTCTGTATATCTGAGGTGTCTGTTGTGATATTTCCTTTTTCATCATGGATATTAGTAATTTGAGTTTTTTTCTCTCCTTCTTTTCATTAGAACGGCTAACGGTCTGTCAATTGTATTTATTATTTCAAAGAAACAATTTTTTGTTTTGTCAATTATTTCACTTGTTTCTTTAGTCTCAATTTCATTAATTTCAGCTCTGATTTTAATTATTTCCTGTCTTCTACTGCTTTTAATGTTGATCTGTTCTTCTTTTTCTAGGGCTTTGAGGTGTGATGTTAAGTCATTTATTTATTTATTTTCTTTTAAGGAATGAACTCCATGCAATGAATTTTCCTCTTAACACTGCCTTCATATTGTCCCATAGATTTCAATATGCTGTATCTGTGTTCTCATTCACCTCTAGGAATTTTTTAATATCCTCCTTGATGTCTTTTGCAATCCCTTGTTCATTCAGTAGCATATTATTTAGTCTCCAGGTGTTGAAGTAAAGTTTTTTATTTTTTATTTTATTATTGATTTCTAATTTCATTCCATTATGATCTGATAGAATGCAGGGAAGTATCTCTTCTTTTTTATATTTGCTAAGAGTTGCTTTGTGACATAATATATGGTCTACTTTAGAGAAGGAGCTATGTGCTGCTGAGAAAAAAGTATATTTGTTCACTGAGGGATGAAATATTCTATATATGTCTATTAAGTCTAAGATGTTAATTGTATTAATGAGGTCTAAACTTTCTTTATTTAGCTTTTGTTTGGATGATCTATCCAGTGGTGAAAGAGGTGTGTTGAAGTCTCCTAGAATAATTTTATTGTGGTCTATCTGATTCTTGAACTTGAGAAGGGTTTGTTTGATGAATGTAGGTGCTCCGTTATTTGGGACATATGAATAATGAAAGATTACTTACTCTCTCAACTTTTGAAAACCATGTGATATGATCAGAATTTTATGTTTGCTATCTACATATAATAAACATTGCATAAAATACTATATGTGTTTACACAATATTAAAATGCCATAATCTATAAACAAAAATTTTGACCTACCAATCGAAAACTTATAAGAAAAATGAAAAGCTTTCTTTGTAAAATATTCTTTATGGAAATGTGGTTTAAATAAATTAAATTGACTTAAAATATTTAAAAGGAGTGGAATGTACATAACTGTAAATGCCTTATTAATGATTAAAAAATAAAATTGTTAAAATTCACTGAAAATATGCTAATCACAAGCAATTATAAAGAATTATTTATTGTGTGGGTATGTAGCCATATGAAAAGGAAATATACAAAACAGAGGATGCTAGATGATACTAGAACTTCCCCTATTCCCCATTTACATGTTATTAATCAATTGCCAAATTATATGGTACAGATTTTAAGAAGTATAAGAATTATTTGCTTGTATTCTTGATCATTGCCATTCTGACTGTAGTGAGATAAAATTTCAGTGCAGTTTTGATTTTCATTTCTATAATTGCTAGAGATGATGGATTTTTTTATATATTTGTTGATTGATTGTATTTCTTCTTCTGAAATGTCTATTAAGTTCTTTAACCCATTTACTGATTGGATTATTTGTTTTTTAGGTGTTAAGTTTTTTGAGTTCTTTATAAATCCTGGAGATTAATGATCTATCTGAGGTGTAAGCAACAATAAATGTAGGAGAGAATGTATGGAAAAAGGCACATTAATACATTGCTGGTGGGACTGCAAATTGGTGCAACCACTCTGAAATGCAGTATGGAGATCCTCATCAAACTTGGAATGGAACCACCATTCAACCCAGTTATCCTACTACTCAGTTTATACACAAAGGACTTAAAATGAGCATACTACAGTGATGAGCCACATCAGTATTTATAGCAGCTCAATTCATAATAGTTAAACTATGAAATTAACCTAGGTGCCCTTCAACAGATGAATGGATAAAGAAAATGTGGTATATATACACAATGGTATATTACTCAGCCTTAAAGAAAAATGAAATTGTGATATTTGCTTGTAAATGGATCAAGCTGGAGAATATCATGCTAAGCAAAATAAGCCAGTCCCCCAAACCAAAGACTAATTGTACATAATGTACAGCCAGAAGAGTGCAAAGTTATACTTCATTTACATAGGATGTGACAAAATGCATTCTAGTGTCATGTATAACTAGTTAGAATAAATTAAAAATAAGAATGTCTTGCTCTTTTGAACAAGTTTATATTGCTTTCCCAATTTGTGGGCATTCTAATTAATATATGTTTGATTTGCCACCTACTTTCAAATGTTAATCATTTCAGCTTCTTAAATCCATTTTTTATTTCTGCTTCTCTCCAGCATTAAATTCTACATTCATTTCTGCACAAATTTTTAAGATCTATTTTCTCCTTTTTCTTCAGTCCCATCATTCCTTTTTTAAAATCTTCTGTTTATTGTTTTTTTTTAAGTTATATATGACAGTAGAATTTATTTTGGTGTAATTATAAAAGCATGGGATATATCTTATTCTAATTCAGTCCCCAGTAACTCTCCTCCCCCTCCCCTCACTGCTCTTCCCTTCCCACTCCTAATCTTTCTGCCATTTACCCATAGTTATTTTTTTAATTAAATGCTTCAGGATGTACATGATGGTGAGATTCCCTGTGGTATATTCATATATGTACATAGAAATGTTATTTCAGATTCATTCCACTGTCACATCATTCTTAATAAGGTAGGAGTCATTTATCAGACCTTGTATTTGTCCTCAGTATTTCTCATTCTTACAAATTGCTCTACTCAAAGAGTCACACATCAGCAATGTTTCCTCTTGCCTTAAAGCTGGTTTGCATCTTCTCCCATCTCTTACTTTCTTCTCTGTTAATATTTTAATTAATGAACTTAATCTTATTTGCACCTCAGTGCTTGAGCACTTGATCTGTGCTTCCTAATGCAATTAATTATCATCATAGTATGAGAACTGGTCTACAAAATGGACAGTCAATGATTTTAAGGCAGTCCCTCTTACTACTGGCCTCAATTCTCACACCTTTTTAGATGTCCCATCTGCCTCCCCTGATGTGAATCATCTCTCAATTAACTTTTTTTTAAATATTTATTTATTTAGTTGTACATAATCAATGCATTTTATGTTTACGTGGTGCTGAGGATCGAACCCGGGCCGCGCACGTGCGAGGCGAGCGCTTTGCCGCTGAGCCACAACCCCAGCCCAACTCTCAATTAACTTTTTAACTTCTCTTTAGAAGTACAAGATTATTGGAGGAAGGTGTAGAATCATAAATTAAATACATTTAGTACAACTTTTTCTGGACATTTTGTTCTTTCTGATAGATTCCAACCATACTTTTGTGATTTGTTTACAATTCTCAGAGTGTTTCATTCTTTTTATTCCTATAATTCTCTGCTTGCTTAAGTATTGTGATCATACATGTTCATGTTTTTCTTTATTAACATCCCCTCTTCTTATCTCCTATTATGAATGTTCCCCAAGGTTTTTAGTTAATATAAAATGGTTCAGCCCCTATTTTTATATTTTTAAGCTGCATCACAATTACCTTTATGTCTATTTCCTGAATTATATTGCAAACTATATAAAGATCATATATTTATTTGTGCAAGTATAGACTTTCTGGTTTTATCATCTCTGAATTTAGAAAATAAGCTCTATACAGGCTTTTTCTTCTTTTAATATCCAGAGACTAGTTATGATAGGTAATGCATATATCTCATACCTGTTTAATTATCAGATGAAATGCTCAAAAATAATTTGTAATTTAAGTGTAGAGCAATTCAACAGGGTTCTGGGGATGATTATCTGAACTTTAAGCTTCTTCTTTTCTAAGAAATTTACTGAAAAAGTAAGTTACTGATTAAAATGATAGAAGTATTAATGGTACAATATCCTTGGTGCTACTTTCCCCATTACATTCCAAAAGTCAGTAATATGCTTTCCTATTGGGATAAACTAGTCTACTTAAGACAAATTATTTTGAAGAAAAACAACATAAAATGATGAGTTGGGATAGAATCACTTAAGAACATATTAAAATAATAACTTGTATATCTGATTTTAAATGCTATCATTAAGAATATCTGTGCTCCAACATTGTTAATTAAATAATAAGTTCAATCCACAATACCTATTCAGACAATACTCCTTCCTTAAACATCATCATCATCATCATCATCATTATTATTATTATTGTTTTCTCTCTCTTTTTTTTTTTCTTTTTGTAGTGCTGTGGATTATAACTATGACTCATTCATGCTAGATAAACACCTTACCACTGAGATATATAACCAGCACCTAAAAATTATTCAGTATAAATTATTGCTTAACAGGGCACTGGGGATATAGCTCAGTTGGCAGAGTGCTTGCCTTGCATGCACAAGGCCCTGGGTTCAATCCCCAACACCACCAAAAATAAATAAATAAATAAATAAATAATTGCTTAACATAGCTGCCAAAGGCATATATGAACTTACTATTATTTAGAAATTATTTTAACAAGGTTCATTAAACTTTTATAAACAAAAAATTGATACTTAATAATTTATAAGACCAAGTCAATAATTTTATCCTTTATTTATACTATTAGTTTATATCATACTATGTCCTATTTGCACTCATTGTTAAATGATTACAAATTTTGAATGAACAATTCATTTTCCTATTGAATTTTTCTGTAAAAGTGAACAAAATTTGCAATACTACCTTCCAAATGCCTTATTAAATTAGCAATAATAAGATTTATGGTGTGAATTGGGGTTATGCAAGTGACAATTCTGACCTATCTCACAGGTTAACAACATGGGAAATCAGAATTCACAAAACATACATTTAATAGTAATTAGTATTTATTAAGCATTTACTTTGTGCACAGTACTATTTTAACAGCTTACATTATTTAAGATAAGTTTTCAAACTTTGGCTTGATTGTCATTGCTCATTTGTTTTGGTCTAACCACATGAGGTTTGCCTCTTTTTTCAAATACCTAGAGCACAAAGGCAGAATGAATATCTTAAACTATATGTTACCATGAAAAATATCACAGAGGTCTCTAAGTGCATTTCATGTAAAAGATAAAGGCAAGATGGAAACTTAGGGAATAGTTTTGTTATATTAGAAATAGGAAATTTAACATATAACTAGTTATAAAATGGATTTATTATGGAAATAAAAATCGGTATGTCAATGTGATGCAGTCAATTCAATATATCTTTCTCATAGACATTATTTTTCATAGCAGAGGAGGTAAGAGAAGATTTTTGATGTTTGGAGCTTTCTTATCTTTTTTCTTTATTGACACCAAGTATGTGTTTACCTCAAGTGATATGAGGAAAAATATAATATCAGATAAGACATTATGTTTAAATTCATCTGCAGTATGCTGCCTTATCAAATGGTTTAAAAAATGGTAACAGGCTTTCCATTCAATAAAATTATTTTAATTGCCTTCATATTTTCAAGAAAATATATTCATTTATTTCTCATAAAATTTTAGAGTCACTTTATATTTGATAAATTTATGTGCCTCAGATTTGTGTTTATTATTTCCTTTAACTAACCATCTGTTCCCCTATAATCTTATTTAAGTAAGAGGACCTTAAAATTCCTGAGGACTCTCTTTTTATTCTTTATACATGAGAAATAAATAAGGTATTCAGAGTAGAAACAAAAAAACATGCTATAGACTTAGGAAATTCTGTGAACTAAATTCTAGTTGTTGCCTTTTACTCTTTAAAAAAAAAAACAAACAAAAAAGAATATAAAATATTCAAAACCAATTAACATATGTGTATATGTGTATGTATATATGTATATATAATGTGTAATGGAATGTATAATATATAATGTATAATGGAACCATAGCTTACTTGCAATTTTCCAGCAGTGTAACTGGTAGCACAAGTAGCAAATCTCATTTGTTATGATTTCTTTCTGCTTAGGAGGCAAGAAAGAACATAGTCTTATCTGATTTTCCCCTCCAATGTGAACTTAAGTTACAGAGAGATTATGTGATATGTTCTGTAATCAAAATACTAGCTGAAGAAAGCAGTAGTGATTTGAGCAGTCTAAACAAATACTGTTGCAAGCTAAAATAAAGTGCTTCTAAGACTTAAAACAAACAAAACTTTCAGGATTAAGAAATATTTCTTATCTATTTCAATTTTCCTTCCAAATTATACACCTAGCCAGGCATGGTAGTGCATGCTTGTAATCCCAGAGGCTCAGAGGCTGAGGCAGGAGAGTCACAAATTCTAAGCCAGCTTCAGCGATTTAGCAAGGCCTTAAGCAACTCAGTGAGACCTTGCCTCTGAAAAAACAACAACAACAACAACAACAACAACAACAACAACAAAAAACATAAAAAGGGGTGGGGATGTTGCTGAGTGATTAAAGCTCCTGGGTTCAATCCACAGTACCAAAAAAAAAAAAAAAAAAAAAAAACCTGAAATAAAGAAAAGTATACATCTAATTTTAAAAATTCATTTGCCAACTTCCTCGTTACTTATAATTCAGTAATAATAGATTAAACAGAAGGAAAAAAAAGACTTAAACATTTTCAAAAGTTTACTGCAGGGGCTGGGGTTGTGGCTCAATGGTAGAGAGCTTGCTTAGCATGTGTGCAGCCAGTTTGATTCTCAGCACCATGTAAAAATAAATAAATAAATAAATAAATAAATAAAGGCATTGTGTACAACTAACTAACTAAATAAATATTTTTTTTGAAAAAGTTTACTGTAGGCATGCATGTATTAGGGGAGAAAAAGGAATTAAAGAAAGAAAAAAAAATTGTCCTAAAACAAAAACAAATAAAGACAGGAACAAAGAAAAAGGAAAAAGAAATTTCCAAAGAAAGTAATGACAAGAGAAGGTTCCAAATATCACATCATCTAAAGAAAGGAGATGACACAAGACAAAAAAAATAAACACTTTTTTACCAGATTGTTTGCATACATAAAAAATATTACACATAGGGAACATGTATGGCAAATCCTGATGCTGCCCAAAGCATTTATTTTCAAACAAACTTGTAAAAGTTTCTTTCCTTGTTGATGAATTTGAGGTCAAGAGTGCTGGGGCAAGATAGAAAGCTGGAAAGATAGCAGAAAATATTACCTAGTCCCCTGAAGCAGGGCTGAATGGCAGTTATAATTTTTGAGTTAGAACTGGTAACATGGTAGAGGTTAAAGATCTTAAAATAAAAATGTAATATTATTGATTATATGCAGGGAAAAATAATCATTTTCTGTTTTTGAAAGGTCTATTCAAAGATAGTAGTTATTCTGAAAGAAATTGGTATTAAAGGCTAGATGCAAATATATGACTTCACATCCTACAATAACCCCAAATTACTTCTCAAGTAAATATTCTACAACTGCAGAGCAATTTTTTTATTGTGAATGGAAATCATTTATTGATAGTGATTTAGAATCTGATAGTATGTATGTGCATACATAGGTATTTAGAATCTGATAGTACATATTTAGAATCTGATAACATATACACACATACACATGTAAAGTTTTTGAAGAAAGTAAATTAATCACAGAAATGGCAAAGTGGTATAGTGGAATAGAATAGCTGAAAATATGTGAAACTGAAAAACCAAGTAAACCTTCAGGCTGTCAAGGCCTTTGGCAGAGATTAAAACTATTTTTTTTTTAATATAATCAGAGTCATTGGTTGAACAGAAAGAGGTCACCATATAATCTTGTTTCTCATTTATGAAATGAGTTAATAACCAGAAGTTCCTCAACTTCACTTGATACACTAGAAAAATAAAGGAGATCATTTCTATGTAAAGTTTATGGTTTGTTAGAAAGAAGCATTATGTAAGTAAGTGTTGGCATTATAATGGTAATGCAGACTTGTCATACAGTATAAGTAAAACAAAATAGCATCCTACTTTCTATTACTTTAAAGATCACAGAAACTTCACAGAGAAAATGTAGAAAATACTTAATATATGAAATGAATGAAAGAAGAAAATAATAAATGAAAGTACAGATATTACATATGACAAAAATTGTCAAAAAATATGATAGATTAAAGTGTTAATTAAATATCACTATATGTCTTCAACATAGGCATTTTTAAATACTATAATTTTTTCCTATAAGTTTTAAAATCTATCATAGTCTAAGGCAATCAGAAGAATACATATTTTCTTCTGTTTTCCCTTTTAGTCATTTTCCATTTCTCCCACTTTGAGTTTTGAAATCAAACAGTCATCATAGCAAATCATATTCACTTTAAGGTTTAGGAATCAACACTTTATTCAAAATAGTGGTCTAGTCCTCTGGGAAGATGATGACTCTTAATAAAGCCACTACAGTAGTCTGTCACATTAACAGTGCAAGGCCGTTTGTCCATCCTAAGCCAATCTGAATGTGATGACATTAAAAATGACAGTTATCGAGTTGGTTAAGAGAAATGAACATGGAATGAAGGCAATGAAGTTAAATGAGATTAAGTTGGGGTTTGTTTAGTCCATCAGTCAGTGTCATTGATGCCCAACTACTGCTGCAGAAAATTGTTCTACATGCTGCATACTTCCTGGGGAAAGCTCCCAGAAGGGCTGTCCATCTCTTTTAGGAAGTGATACAATTTTCCCCTTTGATAAGTGTCAAGAAAAAAGTAATGTTGAGAGAAAGTATGCATTATTCTACTTACAATTTTTTCTTAAATTCCCTTAATTGCAGTATCCCCCTCTTTTCTGTGATTACCTTTTCTAGGGTTTAGTTATCTGGGATCAACTATAGTCCAAAAATATTATTTGTCTTGACTTTTTCAAGAGTTAGAAACTACATGTGCACAATTTTCTGACAGTATACTGTTACAAATTTCCCTTTAGTAATAATTATTATTTTTCACTTACTGTAACTAATTTATAAATTAATCTTTTCATAGCTATTTATGTATAGGAAAAAACATAGTATATATAAAAGTTTCCATACTATTCATTATTAAAGGAATCTTTCCCACAAACCACTGTAATTATGTAGTCTTTAAATTTTATTGGAAAATATGTTCAAGATTTTTATGGATGGGGGCTGAGGTCATGGCTCAGTGGTAGAGCACTTGCTTGCCTAGCATGTGTGAGGCATTGTGTTTGATTCTCAGCACCACATAAATAGATAGATAGATAGATAGATAGATAGATAGATAGATAGATAAATATATTGTGTCCAACTACAACTAAAATTATTTTTAAAAAGATTTTCTATGGATGAATATTCTAAGTGTCTAAGTGTTAAAATCAATGTGATATTTGGTAAATTCATATAAAATTCTTCAAAGACAGTGACAACACATAGTTTGTGAAAAGAAAAGAGTTGTTAAAATTAAAAATACTTCTATATCCTAAAGTATTGATAATGTACTTGAGGACTGAAATGTGAAATACAATTAATTGTTCAATTTCTTTATTCCCTAAAATGAGGTTTCAATAATATGAACTATTTTTACATTATATATGAAAATCACTTTATGATCTAAGTGTAACAAAATATTTAGACAGAAAAAAATAAGAATGCTTATAAATGCCAGTGTTAATAGTATGTCTCCATTGAACAGCTGCTAGGTTTTCTGCTTCCTATACTTAAAGTTGTTCATTTATCATTTTTTTCTCAAAGTTCCAATCATGTTCCTAATTTTAAAAATAAAGTGCACACACATAAGGTATGAATTAACAGTTTTTCAATTACAAAAAAAAAAAAAAATACTGATATTGTCACACAATCCAGAGTCCAGGAGACACAGGCAGAGACATAAAGAAATGCACTTTTTCACTGACATCCTGAATTAAATCACTGAAGGTGTTAGATGCCTACCATCTCGATTAAATTTATTCTACCCGTGAAGAAACAGTTTATGATTTCCAAATGAATAGTACTCTTAAATGAAGGGAGCATTAATACAATATGATATTAATATACAAACACTCACATTATTCACCTGCCACTGACATTCTGAATTAAATCAGTAATGGGGTGTATAACTGATTAAATATCTACACAACAGAAAGCAACAGCTTATGATTTAAAGAGGCACTGGTAGAGTGATCACATCATTACACTGCCAAACGCCATCTATCACTTTTTACTGAACTTAACGAAGATGGATTACATCCCACAGATGAGATGCAACCCATAAATACTGTCATGCTGATCTTCATCTGACTTTCCTAGAGAACAGACAAGCAACAAATCAATAATTGAAGAAATCATATTAGAAGTTCAGTGTTATTCTGTACCCAGAAGAAATCAGGACAATATAGTAACATATAACCTTAATTTAGTGAAATCTTAATTCCTGCTTTTCTTCCTAAGTTAATTTATTTTCTGTTTAATCTTATTTATCAGGTTGAAGAGAGTGCATCTATTTAGTGTAAAGCATTACCAACCATTTTTAAACTAAGACAGGTTTAGCACACACAAAATTCTTTCATGGCAAACTTTCTGTACCAACTTCAATATGCTTCTTGACTCAAGTTACATGCTCATGCAGGCAATTATAAATGTGTGACATATAATGTTGATTTTAAAGGCACTGTCTTAAAACAGTTAAACAAAATGCACACCATAAAATATGCAAAAACAATGCATTCATTTTACAACTTCTGGATTATTTTATTTATTTATTTATTTATTAATAGTATTTCTCCATTAAACACCTGCCTGCGTTTCTATTTACCATTTCATTTAGCTTTGACAGTTTACCTTTGTGGAAACTGCCTGTCAATTGCTTCAGTAGTCCCAGTCGCTGGAGACCAGATTGCTTTCTGTCAGTTGGCTTGTGTAATGTTATTGTAATAGATAACAGGTGGTCAGTATTCAATGGCTGAGGTGAGGATGATGTCTCACAAGCTATAAAACATCTGAGGAAATGCTTTAACAGTTCACACTTACTACTAATTGCGCCATTAGAACTTTAATTAATTCTTTACCCTTCCACTGTGTTCCTTAGATGGCCATAAGGCAGGAAATCATTTGGAACAGAAAGAAAGAATCTAAAGAGACAATAATGAGGTGTAATAAAAGAAAGAATGAGTGGCAGAATGGCTAACATTTCTCACTGAAACTGGAGTAGCGTTTGATTATTTAATCAGTTCTGTATTTGATAATGCCCCTAAATTGGGATTGGTTTTTAAGGAGCACTTTAATTCTGAGAACATGTCAGCCACTGCCTATATTTAAATTATCTTCAATAAGTAACTATATCTTGAAATTATTCCAAATGTATTCCTTTCTGAATTTAAGGCATAAATAATCTAATCTTCCAAGTCAAAAATAGAAAAATGAGACATGGAAAAAGTTTCATATAGGATAATCTATGTATTTTTAAAATATGGCCTTAGAACCTGTTGCATAAAAGATGAAAACAAGGCATTAAACTCAATGTCACCAAGCTTATTTTTAAATTCAAGCCAAGGCTAGACTTTGGCATCTCTGGGTTTCTAGTTTTCAAATAGCACTTCTTCAGGCACATTGTTTAGCTACATAGTTTCATGATCCATATATCCTTAATCTCTAGTAATTTTAATTACTATTTTTTCTCTTATGATAGACTTTCTTGGAGCTACTCATTTATTTTAAACATGTAAAGTTTCCAACAATTTGTAGTTATTTTAGATAAAACTGAAAGAAATAAACCTTTGAGCAATAACTGGATCTCCTTTAAAAAATCAAGACTAGAATATTTTAGAAAAACTTTAAATATATTTTGTTTAATAAATAGATTCTTGTTTTCCTTGTTGTACACTATATCAAAAATTGAACAAATACTTATGGAGAGTATGTGAAATGCATCCTTTTCAGCAAAGGTAAAACTAGGAATCTAAAAAGAAGTTAAAATTTCTACGAAATTGTAATGTATTATGCTATGAAGAACCTGTGGCTTTCTTTCCAGCTTAAAAAAATATTTTTCCTTGTTCCCTTAAAAATTGTAATGTTCAAACATTGTTTAAATATTTAGAAGCTAGCAAATGTCCAAGCTGCTTGGCAAAACACTTTTGACTAAATTTTACGTACAACAATATAATTATCAGTTGACCAAGATTAGGTGCAATTAAGCCCATTACAATAGTTGCTTGTTATAAAGAAGAGATAAATCTCAGGTAAAACTTAAATTCTCCTCAGTCTTAAAGGAATTTAAGCATAGTTCCTGGAGAGTGACTAGGGTTTGCATGGTCAAACATTCAAGTCTACCCACAAAGCAAACTATCTGTCTATACCACATCATCAAGACTTAGGTTCAAACACTAAAGCTTCTTGATGTACTCCATCACTCTATAAATCACTTGTCAATTGCAGTACTATTTATCAGTTTACTATCCTAATTAGCCTAGATATTTAGCAGTTAATTTGTAGCATATGTGACACCACTCCTCACTACGATTTGTCTAGTTTCAGCAAATTCCTAATCCTTATCTTTGATTAATATTCTTTGGAATAGTTAAGAGATATGTATTCCCACCTGCTGGATCTATCCTTAGTTATTAAAGAAACCGGGAAAACAGCAATTAATAAGAGACTAAATCTTTGTTTCTATGGGATTTATATTCTAGATAGAGGAGATAAATGAAAAACAAGCAAACAATATGTTGGCAATAAAAATTGCTATGAAATACTGGTTTCAAAGGATGCCCTATTTGACAGGATGTATAAGAAGGTGATCTGAACAACAGAAAGGTAAATTCTTGTGAGTTCTTATGGAAGAACTTTCTAGGTGGAAGAAACAGTAATACCAAAACCCTGCAATGAGAAAGTGTTTGAGGCATTCACAGATCAAGGAGGCCAGTTTCCAGAAAGAAAAAAAAAAAAAAAAAAAGAGCATAAGAAAAAAAATAATAATAAATCCACCTGGAGGGCTCTACAAGAATAAGCAAGGAAACCTTTGCAGTGTTTTAACTTGAGCATAAGTAGCTCTAATGTCCATGGTTTCAACAACCTGAATGGTTTTGGTAAAGGGTAGAAAAGGGCAGCATGAACTGTACTGCAATACCTCATGACTGAAGTCTTGAGTATGCTTATATAACTTGTTATCAATGGAGTTCATGAAGAAATATCAGATGTTGAATATATTTTGAATCTAGATACAGTGTAAACAATGAGACCAAGGTACACAACAACAATATTAAAAATTAGTGGAAGACCAAAGCCTCGGTCTATGAAATAAGTGATAAGGTGGACTCCATTAAACTTAAAAACTTGTACAAAAATCAATGTCAAGAGAGTGAAGAGACAAGCCACAGGATGAGAGAAAAAAATTGCAGAAGACACATCTGATAAAGAACTGTTATCCAGTAAATGCAAAATTATCTGAAGCCAAAAAATAGTAACCCATTTAAACAACAAACAATAGACCTTAATAGACCCCTTACCAAAAACATATGGCAATAATAAATAGGAATATAAAATGTTAAACATTTTATGTCATTAGGCAATTACCAATTAAAACAACAATATGATATCATTATATACCTATTATAATTGCCAAAATCTAAAACACTGACAACATCAAATGCTGGCAGGGATAAGAAGCATAAAAAATGCACAATTATTTTTAAAGGAAAGGCAAAATAGTTCAGCCACATGGGAGGTTTGGCCATTTCTTACAAATTTAAGTATGCATTTACTACACAAGCCAGCAATCACACTCCTTAGTATTTATTTAAAGAAGCAGAAAGCTTAAGTCCACACAAAAACCTGCACATGGATATTTTAAAAGAGATTTATTCATAAATATAATAACAGAGGAATACTCAAGTTATTACTTGATAGGGGAAACAATAAACAAACTATGGTAAATCCAAATAATTTAATATTACTTGGTACCCCAAAAAACTATTGAACCATGAAAAGATATGGGGGAAACTTGGTACACATTACCAAGCCTAAGAAGCCAATGGAAAAAGGCTACATAATGAATGATTCTATTTATGACATTCCATGGTAAAACTGTGGAGAAATTAAAAAGATGAGTTGCAAGAGATTATGGGAGAGGGAAGGATGAACAGGCTGATGATAGATGAAATTTAGGGCAGTGAAATGATTAGGCATAGTATTACAATAGTGAATAAATGTCATTATACATTTTAATACCCATATACAATAATAACAAGAATGCATCTAAATATAAACTATAGACTTTTGTGATAATTCTGGTAATGTATGTTCATCTATTTAACAAATGAACCCCCGATCACCTTAGTGTGGGAAATTGTTGGTGGGGGAGGTTGGGCATATATGCCACTCAATTTTCTTATGAACCTAAACTTGCTCTAAATATATAAAGTCTATTAAAAGTAAATTAGATGAAAACATCAAGAAAATAGTCGAATATATTCTTAAATTATTTGTAGATTTAGGAATGTTTTCCTAAGTCTTAAGCAATGCAGAGAAGGCTTGAGAATAGATGGCAAATTTGAACATGCAAATATTTAAAACTTCTGCCATGGAAAATAGAGTACCTAAACAAAGTCCAATGATAATACATTTGGAAAATATAGACCTAAATAATTCAACAAGTAGTTATTATATAAAATATATGAAGCTCTCTCATAAACCAATCTTCAGTTTCAAAATGGACAATGTATGAATATCAACTTGATATGACTTCTATTTTTATACTGCTCTGGTTCAACTTCTGAGGAATAGCCCAGTTCTTAAGATCCACAAGTCAGAGTGAAATCAGACTGTTCTAGAGGATCCAAAGCAGTTCTGCGTGCCCAATTACTCCTTGACAAGAAGTACAAACAGTTCCTGATGCCCACCTAAAGCGGATATATGAAAACTGGAGCTCTAGATGCCTTTATGCAACAGAGGCATTTCAGTAATAAAACTTAAAATGTGACATTGGCTTAGTGAAAGCAATCAGAGTAGTGGTGACAGAAACTCAAATATTACAGGAGAATGGCTACCAATTTACTTAACTATAGATACAGGAAAGGAAACTATCCTGCACACCTCAGCTCTGGCACAAGGTGAAAAGATTAATTGAGGTGTATAAGAGACTCTGCCACTTTCAACAGTGTTCTATAGACAGATGCAAAATCAGACTGGAGACAGATGACAGACAGAAATAGATTTGATTAGGATTATCTATCTGTGGCTTTAAGTCTAAATTAAACTAAGACTCAGTTTTGTGCATTTAGAAACAAGAGTCTCCATATGAACAGTTTCTAAGCAGTGGAACAAAGCATCAAACTTTGGAAGGTAGAAGACAGAGACTCTGGGTCACTTGCAAGCACTTTCTTTTCTTTTCTTTTTTTTTTTTAATTCAAAGTTGTTGTATTTATAACAGTAGCATATATTACAATTCATAATACACATATGGAGCATCTTTTTACATAACACTGTATATTCGTACTATTCAAGTCTTCAATCATGCATTTAGGATAATGATATCTATCTTATTCTACCATCTTCTTGTTTTATTTTTTCCCTCCATACCCCATTACTTCATCCCTTCCCCTCCTTCCCTTTTGACCTTTCTAGTGTTCCTCTAATCCTCCTATGTACCCCGACCCAACACCACTGTGTGTCAAACTCTTTATATCAGAGAAAACATTCAACATTTGGATTTTTGAGATTGACTAACTTCACTTAGCATTATATTCTCCAGCTTCATCCATTTACCTGTGAATGCCATTATTTTATTCTCTTTTATTGCTGAGTAAAATTCCATTGTGTATATATGCCACATTTTCTTTATCCACTCATCTACTGAGGGGCATCTAGGTTGGTTCCACAACCTAGCTATTGTGAATTGTGCTGCTATAAACATTGAAGTGTCCCTGTAGTATGTAGTATGCTGATTTTAAGTCCTTTGGGAATAGACCCAGGAGTTGAGAATTCTTCCCCACAAAGCAGTAGTGACTAGGAATGCAGTAAAGATCAGATGAAGAGTGCTGCCTTCACAGTCATGCCAACTTTTTCAGAGGGCATCAAAGTAAGAGTAAGAGGGTGTTGGACAGCATGTGTACAACAAGGAAAATACTAGCTTTCTGACTTTAAGTATCTAAGCTCTTCAGTTGCACTTACCCCTACCATAATGTCCATCCAGATTTGCCATGTTCCAAAACATTTGATGATATCATAGGTTGGCAATTGTATGGAGAACTGGTGGCACTCTTACATCATTATTTAATGTGTTAATTCATTAGTAAAAATAAGAGTATATATCCTCTAATTTTAAAGTTTTAGTTTAAGGAATTGATACTTCATTAATGCCAGTTCATAAAAGAAGTCCTATTGTGTGTAAAGGTCAAGTCCTACAATATATGCAATAGAAAAGGATTTTAAATAGTCCTACAATATATGCAATAGAAAAGGATTTTAAATAGACTGAAGGTCCGTATGTAAAAGTGTATTAAATAAATAATAGAACATTCATAAAAAATGAAGTATCATGTACTTATCTGAAGAATAAAGCAGTTTATTGATATTCATATAAAATAAAATTTCAGATCACCTTCAGTTTTGAAAAACAAACTTCAGCAAAGTACCATGGTGCAAGTCTATAATCCCAGTGCCTAGGGAAACTGAGACAGGGGTATCAAATGTTCAAAGCCAGCCTCAGCATCATAGGGTTGCCCTAAGCAACTTAGTAAGACCCTGTCTCAAAATAAAAAAGAAAAGACGAAATTCATAACTATAAACATACATAAAGCAAATCTTTTCAATATGCACAAATACACATATGTCTCAAATTACACAAGAATAGCATGTATCATACCTTCTAGAATCAGGCTCAGAATTTCTACAAATCCTTCCTGGAGATTAGGATTTGTTTTTAACAATTACCAATATCATTTAAAAATTCAATGAAGTTGTTGAGAGTCTCACTAAGTTGCCTAGGCTCACCTTGAACTTGCAGTCTCCCTGACTCTGTCTCCTGAATGCTGGAACTATATGAGTGCACTACTGCTCCCAGCTTGAACATAAATTTTAATGATGCATTTCTAGAATTTTGTATACGTTCATTAATTTTGCTCCATTTCTTTCTAATTTGAATTTGTAGTAGAATTATTTCAGTCCAGCAGGCATCTTATTAAGGCTTAGGATTCCACTATTTGAGAACCTTAAGGATTCACATTGTTGTCCCAATTGTATTAGGTTATGATCCCTGTCTTAAAATTTTAAATAAGGGTAGGGGACTGGGTGGGGATATAGGTCAGTCGAAAATCACCTTATTTATTTGTACAATACAATAATAGTACCTCATAAAATCTACAATAATGAGAACACCATAGAAAGAGTTGACTATAAATGCATAATTAATACAAAAAAGAAGTTGTTTGAGAATATGCTTTCCTGATGACTTGACTATTTTGGTTTGGATCTGGAATGTCTTACAATTACATCAACCGGTATTTATATCAGAAAATATAAATATAGCTCGATTCTTTGTCCAATTAACCTGAAACCTAAAACTAAAGCTCAATCTACCTCATTTCCTATGCTTGACATATTACATCTAGCTTTCAACAACAAAAATTTGCAAGTCATGCTGAGACACAAGGAAAAATACAGTCTAAAGAAGAAAGCATGACTCTGAACAAAGGCTATTATATAGCAGAGATTTTGGAGTAAGAATGGGAAGTTACAATAGCAATGATTAATTTAAAGACTATAGAAAAAGTAGACAATATTCAAGAACAGGTTCATAATATAAACGGAAAATAGAATGTAAGAAAGAAAAATAAATCGTGTAATAAAAAACACTGAAACACATATTAAGATTGCCTTTAATGAGTTCATTAGTAAACCAATATGTGTGAGAAGAGAATCAGTGAGATCAAAGTCATGTCAACAGAACATCCCCAAACTAAAATGTAACATTTAAACAAGTAATAATTAAAAACCTTAATATAATAAGAAATGTGGGATACCTATCAATACCATGATTTATAAATTATTAGAGAAGAAATGAGAAGATAAAATTGATCAGAAGAAAAGAGAAATAAAAATTTTATTGAAGAAATAGAAACTAAGGGAATTCATTGAGAGTAACTCCTGAAACAAAATGTTAAAAGAAGTTCTTCAGAGAGAAGCAAAATGAGAAAAGTAAAAACTCAGACCTATATACAGAAAATAGGAGTATCAGAAAGGTAGTAAATAAACGTTAAACTTTTTTTATTTCATATATTCTAAAACTATGTACTAGATAACATTCTTTGTCATAATAATAATAGGAGCAATGTATTGGATGATTATAGTGCCCAGGTAAATGAAACAGATGTCAAAATATTTTAAAGAAGAAAAAAATGTGAAGAAAAAAATTGTGAAAACAGTTATAAAAAAAAAAAACTGTACAAACCATGAAGTAGCATGGTGATATTTGATAGTGTTTTATATGAGTCTATTGATTTCAAATTATGGGAAAACCATTAATATATGTGAGAAGAATAATTGATATGCTAAGAGAGAAGAAAAAAAATGGGACTACATAAAATGCACTATTAAAGTCAGAAAACAAAAACAGAAGGAAAAGTAACCAAAAAACTAATGCAATCATGTTAAGACAGTTATAAACATGTTGGATAGTAAATGAATGGTCCTGATAACCTCTTTAAATGTGAATGATTTAAATACACCAGTTAAAAACAGGAAATATCAGAGTAGATTAAAAAGAAAGTAGGCCTTTGCTACATGCTATGAATAAGAGATCCACTTTAAAGTTAAAAACATGATAGGTTAAAAGTAATAAGATAGAGAATGACATATTGTACTAATGCTAATCATAAGGAAAATAGAATATCTTTATTAATTTCAAACTAAGTACATCTCACAACAAATATTTTCAGGGATAAAGATTGTCATTACATAAAAAATAGGGTCAAATCTCCAAAGCCTGTAACAATAGAACAACAAAATACATGAAGCAAAACAGAGAACAGAAATGGGAATTGCTTTCAAAAAAAAAAAAAAAAAAAAGAAATGGGAAATAGACAATCTCACTATTACAATTGAAGATTATAATAGATTGCCTCTCTTATAATAATTAATAAATCAAACAGGCAGAGAATTGATGTTTATAGAGTGCTTTAATAGTGGCAGAATATACATTCTTCTTATTTGATGTGGAATATTTACTTAGACCACATTCCACACCATGAAATACACTTGAACAAATTTAAAAAATAGAAGTCATAGAACTTATGTTCTCAGACAGCAATGTAATTAAACAAACAAAAAAAATCAATAACAAAAAGGTAGCTAGAAAAAAACAAATATCTGAAGTTTAAACAATGCAGTACTAAATCAAATATAGGTCAAAGAAAAAGACTTAAGATAAGTTGAAATATTTTTAATTAAATAAAAATAAAAACACAAGTTACCAAAATATGTGGGAAGCAAAAGAAAAACCTATATTTAGAGGAAAATACATTGCATTAAGTGCATTTATTATAAAAGAAAAAGTTTCAAAATTCAGTAACCAGGAAAAAGAGAGCAATGTAAGCCTAATAAAAAAGTGAAGAAATAAATAAAATAAAAGAGCAGAAATAAATAAAATTGGAAAAGTGGGAAACGATACAGGAAATTTTTAAAAAGCTAGTTCTCTGATAAAATAAATAAAATTGATAAATGATTAGCAAGTTTATTTTAAAAAAAAGAGAAAGGAAAAATTACTTAATATTAGAAATGAGAGAGGGACTGGGCCAGCAACTGAGAAGAGTAAGATATTAAACATATAAACATAAGTAAATATCTATGGACATAATTTTCAAAAAAGAGAAGGTACTAGACCCAAATGGCTTTTGCTGATTAATCCTACCAAACATCAAAGGATAAAAGACAGTATTTCTCTACCTTTTTCAGAAAATACAAGGGGAGGGAATACTACTTTCTAACCCTTTCTATGAGATGATAATTACTTTAATACAAAAATAAAATAATGACTTCATAAGAAAGGAAAAGTGCAGTCCAATATTTATTCTAAACATAGATGCAAAAGTCCCCCACAAAGTTAATCAAATCCAACAATGCACAAAATAATTTATGTCACAAACAAATAGAAATTTATTCTAGGAACATAAGGCTAATTGAACATTTCCAAATCAACTAATGTAACCCATCACTTAATGAATAAGAAAAAAAATATCTGAAATCATATCCATTCACACACACAAACACACACACACACACACACACACACACACACAAATTTAATAAAATCTACCACTCAACTGTGATAAAAAAAAAAATGCTCAGTAATCTAAGAATACAAGGGGAATTCTCAAATTGATAAAGGACTTGTGCCAAAAACCTATTGCTAATATAAGTGATGGGATCAATTAATGAATGGGAAAAAGGAGATAAATCTATGTGTAATTCCAAATAATTTATATAAATACTCTGTTGCTAATGAGATGGGCAATAATTCCTCTCTCCTTATATGTGGGCTGTGCATACTGATTCCAAAGTCTACAATACAGCAAAGAAGCAAACACATTATTACTCAACCAAGTAATCAAAGACAATGTTAGCAGTCGTAACTCATGTTGATGGGATGAATGTTTGATATTGATGTGAAGGAAATCATACTTTATGACTATGGTCTTCCTTTCAGCTACCAATAGCCCAGGATGAAAATAAGCAAAACAAGTAGTCTAATCCTATTCCAGGGATATTCTGCAAATGGCTATCATTACACCTCAAATCCCTCTAGGCTTTCAAAAACAAGGACAGTCTGAGATACTGTCACTGGCAAGGGAAATCTAAAGGGAAATAGGGACTAAATGTAACATGGTATCCTGGATGGGATCCTAAACAAAAACAACAAAATATATTATGTAAAAACCAAAGTAATCTAAGTGTGGATTTTTGTTAATAAAAATATATCAACATTGGCTCATTAATTATAACAAATGTACTAAGATTTTTTATACGAGAAATTGAGTAAGGAATATATGAATAATCCATATACCCTCTTCAATTTTTCTGTAAATCTAAATATTTCTAAAAATTAATTTTATTAAAAAAGCTAAAGGATGAGGTTTTAGTTCTAGTTTATGCATTTTATATTTTGAGGGTATAAGCCACTTCATCTCTTAAAGCTAAAAATGCCCCTTTACAAAACAAAATGATAATAGAAGACATACCCTATAGTGGTACTATGAAGACTAAATGCTATGCACAGCTTTTAGTAGATATATGGTAAACACACAAAATCAAGGGAATTATTATTATAGCCAAGGAGAGTATGTGCTTCTTCTAGGTTTTCCTATAAGGCAATAAAGAAATTTGTGATGGGATTTGGTGTGATAACAATTCGATAGTTTAAGGGTTCAATGTAAAAAATAGAAATAAGATAAAGATATAAACCCTCTTTATATTATTATTCATATTCATTTATTTATCATCCCTTTTTTATTCAGGTTTAATTTGGATGGATAAAGATTATGTTCTTCTTGGCTTGTACTTGTCATGATCTTGGAGCTGATGTCAATGAACTTTATTATGAAGATATTCTTAAAAGTCAATCTTTCCATTGCCTAATATACCACACTTGTACACCTGCAGACAGTCTTTTTTCTTGTATTATATATTCTATAACTGATACCATCTTTATAATAACCAATCCAACCTTTGTTTGGATATTTACTAGTCATGGCCAAGTACGTGGTGCAAATAAATGAAGAAAAATTAGATTCATACTTCTTGTTGTCTGGAATATCCACCTGGATATCTCAAAGAAAACAGACATCTGATCAGTAATTTAATAGGATTCACTTCCATATTTGACCATGAGATGACATGTTGAGTACTACAAGTCTGAAAAATCCTAGTCAGTCTTTTGTTCATGAATCAATTTTAGTTCATTGTTAATACTCTACACTGTGCTCCCAGCTTGAGCATTTATTTGAGGGGTGTTGATAGCATAAATGAATTTCCAGTTTGCGGGTATTTTATACAAAACTGAGATAAACGCAAACTGCAAACACACTTTGTATATGCAAACATATACTTTGGCAGACAATGTTTTGCAAATTACTGTTACTAAGCCAAGATTACTGCAGCCAATAAATTAGATGAAACTAGGAGCTTTGTGAGCCACTTTAAAAAGTAGTCCTTCACAATCAAGAAATTTCCTCTAGATTACACCTGAAAAATCAATATTGATTCTTGTATAAAGCTGCTTCAACCCTTAGTATGGAAGAATCAATGTCTTTGGCACATCATGTATAACAGTGTGGCATTCATTATGTAGTTAATTCAATAATAAACGTTAATTCCAGGTCAGCAGACATTCACTAGCCAATGCTTTCACGAAAAAAAATTCTTAAATGGGTTGCATAAAGCAAGGCCAAAATAATTAGAGGACCACTTTTAGAAAAAAAAATATGACTACAATTACATCATTCCTTGTAAATAGTGCATTCATGCCAATTTAATGCACTCATTAAAAATCATTACTCATTGAAAATCTGTTAGTGGTTTTGTTTGTTTGCTTTGGTATTGGGGAATGAACCCAGAGACACTATATGGCTGAGCTGCATTCCTAGTCCTTTTTATTTATTTATTTATTTATTTTTTTTGAGATAGGCTTTCCATAAATTCCTGAGGCTGTCATCTAACTTGTGATTTTCCTGTTTCATCCTCCTGAGTTGTTAGGATTACAGGTGTATGCTGTCAAACCAGCATTTTAGAGTTTACTTTTTATCTACAAGTTATCATATACATAAATAAAGTCACAATATAGACTCCAATGCTCATTCTTATTTCTTTTTTTTTTTTTTGGTAATGGAGATTGAACCCAGGGATGCCTTACAACTAAGATATATCTTCTGTCCTTTTATCTTTGATTTTGAGAGATGAACTCACTAAGTTGCTTTGGGCCTCACTAAGCTGCTGAGCCTTGCCTGGAACTTAAAATTCTCCTGCATCAGCCTCCCAAATTACTATTATAGGTTTGTATTTGTATCACCTGGCCCAATGCCTATTCATTAAGAATATTTTCGTCTTTGTCTCTTTCTCTCTGTGTATCTAGGTATATATGTGTGTGTGTGTGTGTGTGTGTGTGTGTGTGTGTGTGTGTGTGTGTGTGTGTGTGTTCATGTTTTATATATATATTTAAATATATTCACTTATCTTTGTATTTATCATCAGTCACTAGATTGTGTTTACTTATTTTCAAAGCATACTATATTCTCTTTCATCACTTTTAAGGCTATTAAAAAATTGCCAAAGAAACACAGCAAACTAGAAATAGAATTAAGTATGTGTTCAATTAAAAATAATTTTCATACTAAAACAAACTGTATTTTATATTATTTTTCTAATAAGATTCAATTTAAGCCACTCAAATTTCTTCAAGTTTAGCAAATAAATGTATTACCCACAAACAAAGCTTACTTACCTTCAGTATCCACAACAAAAAAATTTGTGTCTCAATTGCATGGGGAAAGCACTAACCATAGCTGTGATGTTACTTTCTTGAGTCTAAAGGTGACTGAGAAGTTAGCCCCCAGAATAAACAGAACCAAAAGCTTTCTGAGAAAATAAAGTTTCTGTCTGACTCCATGCCAGCTTATTGTAGTAATGGCTCTGGATAAAAATTGAAATGCCATATTATGATTTATAGAAAATAACTGTATGTTTATAAGAATTCTTACATAGACGCAAAACATATGTGAGAGCAACCAGAGATCACCACAAGAGGCAGAATTTCTGGATGATAGTTTTGGGTCAATGGCATTGAGGATCTAGCCACAGATACAAAGAATGATTGCCTAGAAAGTAAGTAACGGACAAATTGCTGCTAACCAGAGTATGAAAGACAGACCCAGTCTAAGCCAAGATCTTCAGTGACAGAAACAGTTTATCTTCCACTGCTCATGCCTCTGTCAACATCAATAACAATTTCAGTAAATCCAAGTCTGCTTTCAATAGTCTGTATGAAAAGGAATCTAGAAAGGATGTAACTTCTGCTTCAGCTCTTGAGTGTATTTATAGGCTTTTAGCCAGACCTATCTGTTACGTATTTTTCATACTCTAGAAGGTGGTATATGCTAATTTACAAGACTAATGACTTTCAAGATATAGCCTTGGCCCCAAAGTACTTCTGCTTCTACATAAAGGAGAGTTCAAATTCTTTCCTTCCATTTGCTATTTAATGTTTCAATTCTCCAGTTCCATGGGCACTTAGGCAGGAAGCAGCACCAAGTGCCCTTGGCATAGACCTTCCTATATGGCAGCACATGCTGCAGCTTCATAGGGAGAACCCAACTCCCCCGCCACCATTTAGCTGCTGTTGTGTGGCTCAAAGACATTTTATTAAGAGCTTAAATTCTGGTATTACATTTACACTGGACCCTCTGTAATATAAACCCAATTCAAGAAAGATCCATCAGAAAGTCAGCAAAATTTGACTATGCTGAAGTTTTGGGTGACAAAAGTCTTCTAACATCAAGCTTCCAAAATTAATCCTTAAGTGCGTGTGATTGGGGCATTAGCATTTGACATTATGCTTGTAGACGAGAAGACATAATTGCAACCTCTAAGACCAGGATCACACAGAGACATGTAATTAGAACCTGGGCTTATAATGTTAAGATTCCCAAGGAGGTTTGTGATACATTATAATGACAATATCCCAGAGCTAATTGTGGATCTTCTTGAATTACTTAGGAACTGCATTTTTTTTTTTCAGTTTCTTTGTGATTTTATAGTATGTAATTAATTCCTCAGCATCATCTTACAAAGCAGATACAACAATACTCTGAAATTCTAAGGTAAGACATGTGTTAATCATTTTGACTATAAAGGGCTGTGCTATACCTAGTTACAAGCTTTGGTTGGCATTTCTGGAGGGACATGGTCTAACTCTTTTACAAGTTCTAAGAACTATGGGAGTATGTGAACTTTTACTCTTCAATTTAAGGAGAGAAAATCATAGACAGGTCAGGCGATTCAGGGGTGAGGCTGAGACTTAAACTTCATGACTAAAGATATGGTGGGTGTTGTCTGCGATAACAAATGACACATGGTGACTGAAAATGCTCAAGTCTCAAAGGATGGGAAACATCATTCTCCAAGCAGATATCTACCTCAGAGACAGTAGATACAGTTTTTTCTTGAACAAAGGTATGTTAATTAAGTGAAAGAATGGGAGTAATTTGTTGTCTGCCTTACTGGCTCTGTGTTGGTTTTAAGTGATGAGGCTTGGGAACTGAAACAACTGGGTTATTCTATATGACATATGCAAATGATTACATATATGATATATATTTGATTATATACGTGATTTATAATTTTTCCCAGTGAAGAAAGAAAAGTCCTTGCATTGTCCCTTTCCCATTTCTGATGGTTGTTCTTTCCCTAAGCTGTAAACTTTGGAAACATTATTTAAACTCTTTCAAGTAGTATGTTTTAGAGAGACACATTTTGGTTGCATTTTTGCTGGACTGGGGACTGAAGCAAACCCAAGGGCTCCCTACCACTGAGCTGCATCCCTAGCATTTTTTTTTTTTCTTTCTTTGATAGAAGGTATCCCTAAGTTCCAAAGACCAGCCTCTAACTTGGGATCCAATTACAGCCCTGGGAACTGTGCCTGGCTTTGGTTGCATTTTTAAAAGATGGGTAGATGTTATTTTAGCAGGACATCAAAATAAAGCTTCTAAAGAAATATCAACTTTCTGAAAATCATAATTTTAAAAAGTTTGAATTACCTTAAGTAAACACCAAAAAATCATTTGAAAAAATGTTACAGATTGCACTTCAATGATTATTATTTTTAAAACTAATTATCTTTCCTGTGTATCTTTTAGCCATTTTAACACTCTATAGATACTCTAGGATCCAAAGGCATCCTGCTCAGACTTTCTGTTGTAATACTAATCCTACTTTCACTTTGTATGAATAATTTTTCTGGTTTATTTTAATAGCACCAACAGTTCATAATCATCATTAAGATAAAAAGATGTTTATTTTAGTATCTTCCCAGTTCTAATGAATTATTAAATTTATGCTGATACTTGAGTTATGGTAGGTCTCTTCTCTTTACAAGAAGTAGAGGAATCCTTCTAAAACAATTGTAATTACTTTGCTACCCAAAACTACAGTAAATTTCAATGTTATTTAGAATAAAAATTAAACCCTAATTATGGTAGCGAGTCTCAAATGGCCTGCCACCTGTCACCATGCTTACTTAATCACACTCCCCTTTACTAACTCTCCCAGCCACACTGGCCTGGTTGCTTTCTCCTGATTCATCAAATATGCTTCTAGCTCAGAGCCTTCTCACTTGCTGTCTCTCTTCAGGGAACACTCATTCCTCAGCTTTCCTCATTCACTAGTTTTCCAATCACTTGCTACATCCTTAAACAATATTTCATTGAGTGTCTTCATCAAAATTTCATCATATGCTTCCATCATATACTGTTCCATTGACCTGTCTTCTTTTTCTTCAAAAAATGTATACTATGTGACTAATCTATTTTAATGTTTTCATCTGTGTTCCACACTATAACGTAAGCTCCGTGATATTAGGAACTCCTGGTTCCACTGATGCATCCCCAAATCCCAAAAGAGAGCCTCGGTCATTATAGAATGAAGCAAGTATTTATTGACTGAATAAATAAAACAATATTTTTTTAAAAAGCTGTACATCCTCTGAAACACTATCTTCTATTTCTTCTGGCCATGAATTATAAGTAACATTTTATGAATAGAACTTGTATTTGATGCTATTCATTTTGTTAAAGCAAAAGACAGTCAAGCGCTGTCAATTCCCAAGGCCATTTTAATGTCAAACTTGAACCATTCAAGAGTTTCCACTCTAAAACTCCACAGAAAAGACAAAATTATAATCTGTCATCTATGTTATCCACAAAATTGCAGTGCTCAAATGGATATTAAATATCTGCAATCTAAGTAGTAAAGTCTTTTTCAAACGGCTGTTCTTTTTATGAAATTTAAATCTTGGAACAATGACTGATAGTATAAGGGGAAATTAGCCTTCCCATGATTTCACAAGTTCATCAAAAGCTTTATTCTTTAATAAGCAATGGCAGTGAATAAGGGCTTTTATTGTGAAAAAAGTCTAAATCAACATATTTTAGAAGAAAAAGTTTTAGGTGTCTCTGTAGGTTTCCCTTTATAATAGAATGAAACTCAGCACAAGGATGCCAAGGGATGAGCTTACTGGAATTAAGATTTCCAGATTTTCCAAAAAGTCACTAAGTTCACTTACTTCATTGTTAATATCAGAGCTGGATCTGGCATTCTTATAGTGATTTTATTGTGTTTCTCTGAAAATATTTTTTAAAACACAAGCTTGAAAAACACTTCTTTAAAATCCTATGCTGTACTTTCTGTTTTACCAAATTGTGAACTCTTTGTGGTCAGGAAACTTCAATGTCCTCTTCTACATTAAATCTCTAGAGCCAAGCCTGTTATTTATCTAGTGAGGTTGTGAGCAAATGTTAATACATTTTTATTTTCTGTAAAATGCATGCATGAAGCAATATAATAAAAAAAAGGTAAAAGTTTTATTTACTTCTAAAAATAGGGTCTGAACTTATAATTGCAAAAATAATGTTTCTAAAATACAAACCTAAAATGTTGGATAATTTGGATTTTTTGAAAAAACAAAACAAAAAAAAAACAATAGTTAAAAAAAATCAGAAACCTAAATTCATCTTGGAACAACAGCTTAGAATGAGAATTGAAGACAATATAGATTATACAAACATCCCCCAATAATAAGATAAACATCATGGATTCTGGCAAAGGAGGTAAGTGGTATACCAGCCCTTCACAGACAATGCTCAGGCTACTATGAGATCAATGATCTGTCTGGGCCAGAGCCATCAACTGAGAATTTACTTTGTCATTTGTTTTCAGTGCCAAGGAGCTATTTGAAGGCTGTATTAGCACCTGTGGACTTTCCCTTGCCAGTCAAGTTGTTGCCTGTACTGAAGAAAACTTCCTTCATTCAACTCATTGCACTGACTGGTAATCAGGCTTCATCCAGAAGAAAGAAAGCTATGTCCTAAGATTTTGGTGAATCCCATCTGTACTTGTCCCTGGACATCTAACCTTCATGTACCCAAGATAATTTTAGGTACAAAGTAAAAGAAGGTATAGTCCTAGGTGTTCACATTGATGATGGTAATGTGGAAAGAGACCTGAATCATCAGTATCTGGTGAAATCAGATAAAATCCACCCCTAGTTCCCATCACACACAGAAGGGAATAAAAATATTTCCCAAATACTCATATTCATGGAATATCTTATGTTTGCAATATTTAACCCACAATTCACATTGAGTGTGTGATTCTAGACTATCACTTTCTCACTCTGTGTGTTGTGCATGAATACACATATACAGATACATCATTGTTTTAATTTTGTACCCAATCTTCCTCCAAGAATTATTTGGGATAATTGTAAGCTTTTTAAGTTTTTATGTGACTAATGTGCATACACAGAAACTTATCTATTCAATTTAGCAGGAAGAATAAATAAAAATTTAAAATTTAATTGTAACCCATAATGCTGCTAAATTTTACAATTCTGATAATAGAACAAATCAAACTATGTATGGTCTTTTTCCTCATTTAAAGAAAAAATGTATGTATGTTTGGGATGACCTTCTTTCTTTAATATTGGCTTTATGATTAACTAACACCACAGCTCCTTCCTTTTGAACTTTTTTTTCTTAATGGATGCTGTTATTAAGAAAGTAACCATTTACAAAATTGCTCTCTGGCTACATTTCCTTCTTCATATCTGCACAATAAAAATAAGTTCATCACCTATTATTCATAAGTCATTATGAAAACTTGAAATTATTGGGACAGAATAAACATGCTCTATAAAATTTTATTTATTTTTGTAACATATGACACTTAAATGACAGAATAAGAATGTAATATGATTACTGGCAGTTACTACATTAATTATATGACTGCTATTAAAATGTAAATTTAAAAAATACAATGGCAGGCTAATATGAGCCAAGATAACCTAGGGAGGCCTAAGAAACCTTCTTATTTGGTTGAAATGAAAACAAAACAATTTACTTATATTTCATATCAATGCAGTAATCGCAGGGTTTGATCTTTCCACAAAGAATTTCATCCAAATCAAACAATTTTGTTACCTATTTATTAAGTCTGAATGTACTAGATAATCATTTCAATGGTGCAATGTTCAAAGATATCAAACATATTAGAATATAACACACTGTGTTCCATTTTTCTCTAATCTAGAGGATACTCAGCAGATATGAATCATATTCACTGCATAGTTTCATATCACATCTCAGAAAAGATAGTGGAGCACGGTGGGGAGGTGGAAGGTATGTGTACAAAACAATGTTGAACAGTTTGCAGACAATTTTCAAATAACTTATATTTAGTAGAGTACATTGAATCTTGGACATCTCAGCAACTTTCTCTCAGTTCCACTAGTAACATTTAGAAATTCATTCTGCAGCTTTGCTCTTCTCTCTGTGTGCTGATTTCCCAGCTGTTTGATCTTCTGCTATTATTTATTTCAAAAGCATTTGAGCTTGAAAGGATAGCAACTGTCACATAACTGACTGCCAGGGTACTGTGTATAGACTTGGTTATGTAAGGAGCAAGTAACTGCATGCCTAAAGACAGTATTTTTTATATATAAACATATAAGAGTTCTGTGCTTTCAAATGATCTCTTCTTGTATTGGACAGATAAAAAATATTACTTTAAAATCACCATGAATTGTAATGCATTCTGCTGTCATACATAACAATTTCAAATAAAAAAATCACCAAAATAATTACCATTATCATTTGTATTGATTTTAAAAAGTACACATAATAGCATCAGGCATTTCATTGTGATTTTCATCACAGACCTAAACTGTGAAAACTGCTCTGCTCTGTTATGTGACTCTATGTTCTCTGCCACAATGAAATAAGATTCCGAAGCAGTTGCTTATAAGTATTTCTCCTTGGATTGTCTTATTGTTTGTTTTCTAATATAAGTACATACATTTTTTTGCATTTTCTATAAAATAAGGATTCTAAAATATGAATTATTTCCTGTTTTAAGTCTTCCTTCCAGAGCTGCCTTTTGGATTTTCACTTTTTCTATCTAATGATATAGACTACAGATTGAGACAATATACATTTTCAAGTGAAGCCAATAATGTCACCAAGATCAGTCTTCAAGGGTCACAATATGCAGGTCTTCATTTCATCATAAATTCTAATATTTTGTCAAATTCAAACTTAACATTTACAACTTTACTGTTTACAGCAGAATCTTTGGTATGTAGCAAGCTTCATACTTGACTCAAAGAACTGTTACCATTAGATACACTATTAATTAATCTCCCATCCTTCCACCTTAAATTTCTTAATATATTAGATTGATCTAGCTTCCACAATGTCAAAGTAAGAAATGTCTCCTGGTTTCTTTGCCAGTCTTCTTGATTTTAAACTTCTCCACTTTTTATTTTATTTTATTTTTTTAAAATTTTGGTCCATTATTAAAATATTTGCCCTTATTTTTGAAACCTAGAGAAAATTTGCTATTGTTTTTCCTACATCTTATATTTCTTCAATATGTTCCATTTTATATAAATTTAAATGGACTGCATCATCAAGGGTCTGCTATATAACAATATCTAATTTCATTATATGTTGCTCAAAGTTTAATATTAAATACATGTAACCAGTCAGCTAGTTATCTGGTACTTTTTTTCTCTTTTTCTTCTAGGATACATATCTACTTCTCAGAGGACAAGCAATAATCTTCACAATAATCCTGTGAAAATACGTGGGTCTGTAAATGTGCTTTAAAACCTAACAAGTGGAATGGACACTGCAGGTTTAAACACTGAGTACAGAACTTACATTCAGATTTTCTACTATTGTTTTGCAAGTTACTAATTGGTGGTGTGTAGAATATAGCTAATCACCAAAGTCATATCCTGTAGTATGTACTATTAATTAAATGATAAAAAAACTGAAGGTCAGGCAGTTAAACAACTTTTCTAAGGTCACAAGAGGCAAAACCCAAATTAAAAATCAGGTCTCTCTAATGGCAATATTCATGTGCTCTTAAATATTCAGTTGCTTCTTCTATTTGTGGTCTGTTTCTTCTTTAAATAAAACCCACATACAGCATTAATATTTCTTAATATTAACAAAACAAACTGTTAATGCTTTTAAATGTCGAAATAAAAAGCAACTACTTCTCTTTTATTATTTAGTTATTTATAGGTTTTATTGTTATTTAATTTTTTGAAATCAAATGAATGTCTATAGAATCACTCCTGGTAAATGTGAAAATTTGTGTGTGATCACATGTGTATAGATATTTATGGCAGGCATATATCCATTTGTGTTTCTCAGGGATGACACACCTATCTACACATAAGCACATGTGTATATGCACATGTATACATATGTGTTACATAGAAGGCATAAACATACACACTGAAGTATTTACTTTGTTGTTATATACTGATATTTTCTAGATAAATGGTGGAGGTAAATAAAATTTCTACTTTGTAGAAATACATCTGATATTTTGATCACTAGTGGGAATATGTGTTACAGTTAAATGGTATAATTTCCTAGCTTTTTCTTTCCCTTGTATTTAAGTGAAGTGAAAAATATTCTGAAGTTACAAAAACACACCATAACACATCAATAGTCTGTAGAGTTATTTTCAAAACCTGTCTTTAAATGCTTTCTTTAAATACATGAAATCTTAATGTATAAGTATCTTAAATGTTTTAGGAAAATTATATCTTTCAATACTATCTATATACACATTTATAAGACCAATGGCAAAATATTTTTATGAGTGAAAGTTGAATAACATTTTAGAATGGTAGAAAGTGATGCTAATTCTCAAGTCAAATTGCAGCAAAATATCTATATTTAAAAGTAAAATATCCATAAGAATTCCTAGTTCTCCTGCATACTGAATATTTGACTCTCCTAAATGAATTTTTAGCACCTTAATAATTTTTAGTATCTTAATTTTTAGTGAGAATGATAGCTCTGAACAAAAACCCTTAGTGACATTCATTAATTTTCCAGTACTATTTTTTCTCATATTAAATTTCTGATCATTTAAGATTGAAAAATGATACTATTAATTAAAGCAAATTTTACTTGAAGTGAAAATTTTATTAAACTAACTATTATAGGGATATAGCTCCTTCTCCATTTTAAACTCCATCTAGTACAACTAATAAAATATCAATAATAGATCTTAGTTTGACAGAAGAAAATTTGGATAAACAAAAATAAAAATCTTCATAGCATTAAAAATGTCAAGATATAATCTTTAGCTACCAATGGCAAATTAAATAGAAATAAAAAAAATATTTTGAGAGACTTAGAATCATTTATATACTTTTCTACCTAAATGTTTTATGAATTCTTAGAGTTAATGTTATATAGTTGCACAAACACCACATATCCATACAAATATCAATACTTTTCAATAGCCTTGCAGTAGCTTATTTTGCCCTTTGTCTAAATATATATTTTAGTATGCATACTCTCAATTTGCTATTGTTTTTTCCTACATCTTATATTTCTCTCCATCTCTCTTTTATTTTTATTTATTTATTTTGGGGGGATTGAACTCTGGGCCTGGCACATGCTAAGATTGCTCTCTACCACTGAGTTACACCCCAGCCCTTTACCCTTCATATTTGATATTGTCAGTTAGCCATAAGCCTGTGCTTCAAATTCTCTTACTTTTTATATATGCTTTTTCTAATATCTATGTGTAAGAGCTTCCCATTTATTCATTTATTCAACAAGTACTATTGAGTGTGTACTATATATAAAATGACATGTAATTTATCATCTGAATGTATATACTTTTAAGAGTGAAAGAGGGTGTTTGTAACAATCATGTCAGATCAACAGGCATGAAACAGGACAGTTCTGGGCAACCAAGGAGTACAAGAATCTGGACTAAACCTGTACACTTGAACTATACAATCTAGCGTAAAACTGACCCTTAAACAACAGGGGTTTGAACAACTAGGTTCCATTTATTTGTAGATTGGGTTTGGTTTTGTTTTTTTGGAGATTTACGATTTGAAAAAACTCACAAACTGTGTAGCCTAGATATGCTGAAATTTTTTGGTAAAGGTTAAGCATGTCATCAATGCACATAATGTGGGTCACAGTCTATTTTATCATACATTACCATACAATATACACAAAACCAAACAAAGAGGTAAAGTTAGCAAAACTTACACAACTATAGACTGTATATGGCACCACTTGCAGTGGAGAGAAATATTATAAATATAAAGATACAACAATAAATTATAACTGAATAATACTAACGATGGTACAAACTGCACCGCTGTGACAGTTTGGTAACCACTTCCTGTTGCTATTGCAGCAACGTCAAGGGTTGGGAGCAAATGAAGTTAATCATCTCCATGTGAGCAGTTCCACTCTCCAGCCAACTGTGTGTTTAGCTAAAAACTGATCTTTTGTGTTTCTCACAGTTTTCACCATATAAATGTGCACAACATACAAAATACATGTTAAAAATCAATTGCTTATGATGTCAGTAAGGTTTCTGGTCAACATCAGATTTTTAGTAGTTAAATTTTTGGAGAGTAAAACATTAAATGGAGTTCAATAGATAGCCAGAGAGTAGAGAAGATCCCAGAGTAGTCTCTCAGCTGCTATTGGCTTGGTTACCAGTATATCTCTAGAAGAATCCCAGCTAGCTCTGCTAGCCTGGTCATTATCACTGCAAAAATGACCAGCAAGGCTGAGAACTAGCAGCTGCCATCCTATCCACAGCTTCTACCCTCAGCCTTGCTGACACTAAGCCCTCTACAGACAGGGATATGGAGAGCAGTGACTTTGGTATCCTCGCAGAAGCAGCCTTTGCTAACAGGGCAAGCAGGGTATTTTAACAAAGGTTTTTGAAATCGTGAAACATTTCATTGTGAGAAACATGATTTTATCAGTAGAATAACACCAAAGAAGGTGTATTTGTACTTTCTATCCCCTAAAGAAGAATAACCCCTTGAATTCCTTTCATAGTGTAGGTGATGAAGAGAGGTTATAGAGGCAGTAAACATTAAGATTTTTCAGTTCAAGGCAATAAATTGACAGCAGACCATACTCATTATAGATGCTAGCCTCACGGTGGGGGTCCTCCATACAATTACCAGCAGAATACACAAAATAGTAAGGGGAAAATAGAGTGGGAAATAAGTTCCATCTTTGTCCTCACCACAGGTGAAGACTCCCACCTTATACTATATGAACATTGACCACTATGCTTACAACCAAGGTGCAGACCAAGGTACACCACAATTCTGCAGGGACCTTCTTCTCCAGAGACAGACTAGAGCTGATGATGGTAATTAAGAGGATAAGAAAAATCAAGGAGATGAAAGCCAATGTCAGCAACCACCCCAACATCGTTACCCCTTCAACTTTAATTACCAAGTGCAGATGCCCAGAAACCTCTACACTGGAATATTGCAGGTAGACAAAAGTAGCTGTTCCACCACCTAAAAATTCATCAGCAGCTGAGGCTACACAGAGCAGGGCTGAATAACTACGTCAACTTATCATCACTCCAATCATACAAAAGGAAAAATGAATATAAAACTACACCAATAAGAAATGAACTAAAGATTGGAGCTGAAGACCAGAAGTGCTTGCTCTTTGCCCACTAACCAGTTAACTACAACTATCTGTATTAACTATGCAGCATGTTTTGTTTTTGGTTTTGTTTTGTTTTGTTTTTTAACCTAAAGATGTTATTTTGGTAACTAAAAAGAAAAAAAAGTATATTTTTAAATCCTAATTTTTCTCAATATACCCTTAAAATTTCTTGAATTTTTTCTTATCTGATCAAGTTGAGATTTTTTTTTTAAGCTTCATTTTTAGTTTGGAATAAAACTTTATAACATTCTTTTAAAAAGTCAGTAAATTCTAAGCAAGAACCTGTTAGTAAAGGTCTTAAATCAGTTTTAAGAAAGTTTGCACAAATTTCAACCGAGTAGAAGTAGGAAGCACTAACCTCCACATTGCTCGAGGCTCAATAGTAGAAGTTAGAACCCCCAAAATGCATATATGTTTTAGATTATGTTAATTTAGAATTATGCTAACTTACATTTATGATAAGTGTCATCACAAAAATAAACATGGTTCTGAGTGTTAGAATTGAATGCAGATTGTCAGGAGGGGTAGGTGAGTACTTCATTTGGGGAAGTAATGTTGAATTTGAAACACAAAAGTAAGTACTGAGGAAGGAGAGCACAGGGTGGTCAGGGTTCTGGAGAAACCTTCAGGAAAAGACCCTTTCCAGAGACAGGAAATCAATTACACTAAATCCTGAGAAGAGAGAGCCTGAAGTTGACTTCCAGTCTCAAGAATCTCACAAGAGGCTGGGATTGTGGATCAGCGGTAGAGCGCTCGCCTAACACGTGTGTGGCCCGGGTTCTATCCTCAGCACCACGTACAAATAAACACATTGTGTACAACTAAAGCAAATAAATAAATATTTTTTTTTTAAAAAATCTCACAAGAATGATTAGAGATCCCAAGAGCCAGATTATGTAAGATCTTCAAAGATATACTAAGGCATATGAATTTTTATTTAATTGCAGTGTATATAATCAGAAATTGTCTTCACTTCTGTCTTAAGTATGTCACTCTTACTGCTATATGAAGAACAAATGATAGATATAGGGGCAGAACTTGAGGAATGTTTGTAATTGTATTCCAGGCCAATGATAATGATGAGTTGCAGACAAGGACACTGGCAATGGGGATGGAAAATAATAGACTAACTCAAAATATGTCTTGGCGGTAAAAAGGATTAGATTATATCTCTAGAACTTCAAGCTGCCTTTCACTATGAACTTCAGACCAATAGTTAAAATTATCTTAAGTACATTCAGCATTGATATTTTTGGATACATAAAACTCAACAATTCTAAACACTAAATTCAAAATAATGTTTTTGAAATCTGTATGTCCTCTGGTATTCCATATCTCAGTGGTGACTGACTGCCTAATTCAAGTTAGAAACTAGAGTTACATAAAAATATATCCTCTCTCCACTCACCACAAATACCATGCATGCCTGTACATTTTATTCTCTAAATCTTTGGAATCCAGACATATAATTCATATAATTCCTTGTTCTTTATCTCTATCCTTTATCTCTATCCTTTACTTGGATAATGGAAATTATATCCAACCAATAGCACTTTCAAGGAAAAAATACTGAAATGTTTCTTTAATCCCACATTCTCTCCAGAAATTCTCCAAGATGCAAGTTACTAAATGGAAGAATTAGAATTAATACCTTAGTTTTAAAACCTACAAAAACTTTATTTGCTTTTTTCTCAACTAGGAAAATTGCTTTTGATTTTTGACAAAAGATAAGGCTTCACTGTTAAAGGAGTTTTCTGTATTGATTTTCCTTTTTGTCCTATGCTAATGCAATTATACTTAGCTTAAAATCACAAAGTTTGGATGTTTGTTGTTAAAGTGTCAAAGACACATTGGTTCCTCTTCTCCAGATCCTCTGAATCCACTAAACCATAAGTCAGAGGTCACTGAAAAAGAAAGTGTTTTGATATAAACAAACTTTAAATTTTTTACTTCTTAAAAAAGTAGATAGCTCATCTGTGTAGTTATAAATTTGGAATAAAAGGTAAATATTATTTGTGTTACTGTGTTCACACTGTATTTTTTAGTACAAATAAAAAAGAATCTTGAGAACCTATCATTTCATTTATTTCAGAGATTTTGGGAAGCTTATTTAAGTTAAAATCCATTATTGTTTTTTCAAAAACTACTGCTTCTAAGTTTCCCTATTTTGAGAAATATGGGCTTTTAGACTTACTTAGTGCTCTCATAAAGAAATATATATTAAAAAATAAACTTTGTAGGAAAGATCATTTACCTATGGCAAATACAAATGTTTTCCAAAACAATGTGTCTGCACACAAAGGTCTTTTTTGTTTGTCTGTTTGTTTTGTTTTTAATTTCTGGATGTTTCCTTATATTTTATATGCTTCTTTTTTATTGTAAAAAGCAAAGAATAATCAAAATTGAGAAGATATGAAAACAATTCAACTGGCTCTCAGAGAGAGTATAGGTAAGTCATTATAAAAATGGCCCGAGAGTATTAAATTTATAAAAGATCTTACTGAAAAAAAATTTTAGGTCAAAGTAGGAGGAAAGAGTCCAGGAAAGAGATTGTAGCATTTGAAGTATATACAAGACTTGGAAACTTACTTTATTTAAATAAAATAGACAATGAAAGTTCCTATTGCAGTATTTCCCACTAAAATGAATTTTAAAAATTGAGAGGAAATATGAGGTAAAAATTGCATGCAAGCCGTTGCTGAACTCTAGAAATACTGGAAAACTTGCTCTCTAGCATTAACGATAGATTTCTTATAACAAAGCCAATGTACCTAATCTAAGAAACACAACAAGTAATGGGAATGTTTATCCAGGAGAAAAAAAGGTAACATTCTCAAAGTGGAAGGTAGCATGTGTTGTTTCCTCAGTCTTGTTTTCTATTTTTTTTAAATTTACATTACATTACTTTATTACTAAAGATTATTTTTCATAAAAGATAATTAAGTATCATGTTTAGTTTTTTTCAGTATATTCACAAGAATGAATATTGCCCCAGTCTAATTTTAGAACATTCTGGTTGCTCCATGAAACCTTGTAACCATTAGCAGTCACTCCCCTTTCCTGCTCTCCACCTCTTTGCTGCTAGTCTTAGACAACCACTTATTTACCTTTGTGTCTAGGATTTGACCATTCTAGACATTTCCCATATGTGGAATCATGTAATATTCAGGAATGGAGGAACTTTGGATAGGGCAATGGGGAGGAAGGGGAAGGGATGGGCATGGGGAGGATAGGAAAGATGGTGGAATGAGATGGACATCATTACCCTAGGTACATGTATGAAGACATAAATGGTGTAACTCTAATTTGTATACAACTAGAAAAATGAAAAAGTGTGCTCCATATGTGTACTATGAATTGAAAAGCATTCAGCTGTCATGTATAACAAATTAGAACAAATAACTAAATTAATTAATTTTTTAAAAAGGAAGTAAGTCTTGACACATGCTACAACATGAAGGAGACCTGAAACATTATGCTCAGAGAAATAAAGCAGTAAAAAAAAAAAGAAGAAAAGAAAAAAAAAGATGAATATTACATAATTCCTTGTTTCCCATTCTTAAGAGCAATCCAGGCAGCCATCCCTTACAGTTCAAGTGCAACTTTGTAAAGAGTGTCTAACTCTTCTTCTGGAATGGCCCTTCATATTTCTTCTTATTCAACATTCCAGGAAGAAGCTGAACAATATGGCAATGTTTAAGATGTAAGAAATGGCAGAAATTCATTTTACCTTGAGAGATACAGTTCCCCAAAGGACAAATGTGATGGAGGAAAGAAAGAAAAAAAATGATTGTGATTTTTTTTGTATATTCCACAAACTAACATGTCACAGAAGCAGGCATTTTGAAAGAAGAAAATAGCACAGGGTCTAGAACAACTGCAATAGATGAAGAAGTCATTAAAATCGAGAGTGAGCTTAGGAAACATGTACATCAAATTGCCCTTTAGCTGAAGGTTGGAGGAAATCATTCAAGGAGAATTTGGTTATTGTTATACTCTGGTTATTGTTGTACAAATAGGTTTACCTTCCATGATAGAAAAATCCTAGGAAAATATATAACATAGTTCTAATATATAGCACTTTCTTAAAAGAGGAAAAGAAACTTCATCCTAAAGGCTTAGGAAAAGAATATGCTTCTGAATATGAGTCATGACAGGAGCATGTATTAGAATATTGCCTGATGTCTAAAGTTCTTAGAATGCAACAATAAATAAATATGAAGGCTATTATAGATATGATTAGACATAAGTTCAAAGAAAACAAAATGCTAATAAAAATCAGATTAAAATAAAAAGGGAGATATTTGAGATAAGAAAAAAATATAGAATATTCAAAAATGCATGCTCAATATTAAAATCTATGATTGAAGCTGGGCACTGTGGCACATGCTTGTAATCCCAGCACTTGGGAGGCAGAGGCAGGAGAATAGGGAGTTCAAAGCCGCCTCAGCAATGGTGAGGCACTTAGCAGCTCAGTGAGACCTTGTCTCTAATAAAATGCAAAAAAAGGGCAGGGGATGTGGCCCAGTGATAGAGAGCCCCTGAGTTCAATCCCTGGTACAAAAAAACACAAAAACAAAAAACTATGTAATTGAGACAATATAAAGCACAGTTGTCATTTTCAAATATTGCATTGCTAATTGGAAAGAAACGTTTCAGGTACTCACCCAGATAAATTTGTAAAATGAAAAATGATAAGTGAAAATATAGAAGATATAGTGGAAATAGAAGTACATACTTAAAAATTTATAAAACAATGAAAACCCTGGAGCTAAAAAGGTTAACAAAAATATATTTTTTTGATTTTCTAAAAACTAATGAAAACATTGTACAAGAGAAGTAAAAGTGTTTAGCATATTTTAAGAAAAATTACTTAGAGAAACTATACATGTCTTATACATGTCTGTAGAATTTTTATATTCAATAATGGTAGACATATGAGATTCAAGACAGTAAAATAAAATTAAATAAAGAGAAAAAAATGGGGCCAGGAATGTGGCTTTGTGGTGGAGTGCTTGCCTAGTATACATGGGACCTTGGGTTCGATACCCAGCACCAGAAAAAATTAAAAATAGATAAATAAATAAAGAAACAAAAATTACACTAACTTCACATGCTATAGAGAGAGCACCAAATTTTAGAAGAAGTTTGTGTCCCAAATAAAGTTTTAGGAGGAAAAGGATATAAAATTTTAGAATCATGCATCTTTCTCTTTATGTTCAAAAGAATATTATCACTCATTCAGGGACATAAATAAACCATTTAAGTACTACTTAAGTATAGTTAGTTAAATATTAATGTCAGTCCAACTAAAAATGAATCTATATGGGTAAATAAATAATGAAAGGAAAAAGGCATAAATTATTTTGTGAGCTTACTGAAACCAATTAAATATGTTGCTCTTACAATGTTGTTGAAAATAGCAATGCATAGCTAGATGTAAGTTATTACTAAAAATTATTCTTGAAAATAAGGATTTTGTAAATGAATACTAAAAATATTGATTTAAATTCTTAAATATTAGTATGAAGTCCTTAAACAAGTTGAAATATTTGAATAAATTTTGACAAAAAATATCAGAGTACTTATTTTATTTTCTGGCATCCTCCATAAATCTAGTAATTGCTCCATTAATCATCCATTCTAAGGAAAGAACATTATTTATACTTGTGAAAACTGGAACCATGCTGAATGCCCAGTAATTGTGTGATCAATAAATTATTATGCATTTTTGAGAAAGTATTAGGTAGCCAAAAAGTCATGTTTAGAAGGACATATAATGACTTAAATATGTATTAATAGAAAGAAAGGGAAAATAGTAGGATACAAAAAAGCTTGTCCAGCTCAACATTAGGCTTGATTAAACATGTGACACATATATGCATTTACTTATTTATAGATGTACACTCCATACATATTATGTCATTCAAAATAGTGGATTTAAAAATTTGATTATGTAAAAATATAGGGTGGCATTAAATTCCATTCTAAATAATGGATTCACTGACATTTTTTATTAATGGGTATGTCTGCTATAGTTTTGAATTTGAATGATATGTTATACAATTAGATACAGTATGTAATGAATGATAATCTTGCTTTTACAGTAATAGAAATTAAACACTTAATTAAGACATGGAAATTTGTGCTGCAGTATTAGCATTCAATATTTGGTCAGTTCTGCAGTAGTAGTTCTATGTATGGACACATGCACGCACACACACACAAACTAAGTTATCAGTTTTCACAAAAATTTAGAGTCAATTTTTAACAAAAGAAGGGAGTTTGTATATTTGATAGTCATTTTATGTATAAAGATAATTGGTTATATATATGTGCATGTCCCAATTAGCAGAAATTTGCAAATATATAGCTGGTAGTGCTTGTTGGGTACATATAAACATATAGGATTAAGCTGGAAAGATTTCAGGTAAAACATAATAGATCAAATACAGAGTTTATCACCACCTTCTCACTGTCTCTTTCTGTCTTTCCTGTCTTTCATGTATACATACACACATACATATACCCATTTGGAAAATTGAAATCCTGGTAGAGATTTTTATGACAACCTGAAAATTGAGTTTTTACATGCTAGTGACAAAGAACTTAGCAGGCCTAAGAAAGACAAATGGTAGTAAGTAAAACTTTTTCCTAACTCAGAAGCCTGGAAAATCCCAAGAATTAAGAGGCAGCAGACATCATTGATGGTAAGCCATGTATTTGTCTACAAAATAGAAGGATTGGTTTAAAGTCTGATTGAAAAGCCCTGACATATGCTAACAGATGATGAGATGTATACTGTGGAGAAGTTGAATTAGAGAAATGCTAAAATTTTGAAATACCACCCAAAGTTAAAGGTGAAAACACCAAAAGGAGAAGGATTAAGGACATACAGCATTCTAAGCAGAGATATCTCAGTACGGCTCTCAGTACACAGCTAAACAACATTTTACATCTGAGGAGGAGCTCCATCGTGAAAGACCCAGACAAAAAGAATAAAATGTTGATGAGGAACATCAAGAAAATAGAACATAGAAAACAGCATAAATTTATAAGACAAAAATAAGAGGCCCTAAAGAATATTCCCAAAAGAGTTTTAGGAAATTAAAATATGGTAGAAAAAAGGCTTAAAAATCAAATGACTAGAAGATATATTTGAGGAAATATTTCACAATAGGCAACAATAATTCAAAGTAGGCATTTTTCATTAATGTGATTCTGAAAAAAGATTACTCCTTGAATACCTCTGGTGATGTACTGAGAGGAGATATATGACTCTTTAGGACACTGTTATGGTGAAAGAATGATACGCACCATCAGAACCAAAGGAGTGAGAAAGGAGTCAATGTTCAATCCACGTAGACTAGAAAAGTGCATAAGAAAGGAAATACAATATTATATGATTATGATTATATTATCCATAAGTAAGATTTCATGATGATAATAGTATTAAGAGTGACTATAGAATTATGTATTATTGTATTGTATTATAAGCATATTAGAAGATGGTGGTAGGAGATTGTATTGAGCTATGAAGTCTGAAATGTATATAAGAAAGGTGAAATTTTTGTTCATATTGGAAAATAAAAGATTATATATGGGTGCCAGAGGTGTAGCACAGTGATAGAGCATTTGTATAGCATGTGCAAAGCTCTGACTTTGAGACCCAGCACAGAATAAAAATATTACATGTAATTTAAAATAAAAATAAAAATATTACATGTTATTTATATAAACGTGTGTGTGGAAAAAAACAGCTAAAGGAGATGATATTGACTAGCAATGGGAAATAGTAATAGGGATTAGGAAGTAATAGGATATTGCTCAATTTTATAGAATTTATGGAACTATTTAAAAATATAAACATATAGAACATTTAACAAAATTAAAAGTTTGTGTTTAAGCAATATGAAAAGAAACAAACTAAAATAATAAGAGCAATTTATCTAGGAGGTGATATTCTCTTATTATAAGTCTCTACATTCTTGAACGCTTCTTCAAAAAACCTGACTTACAAGCTGGGTGCTGTTGTTCATGCCTGTAATTCCAGTGGCTTGGGACACTGAGGCAGGATGATTGTGGTTTCAAAGCCAGCCTCAGCAATGGCAAGGTACTTAGCATCTTGGTGAGACCTTTTCTCTAAATAAAATACAAAATAGGGTTGGGGATGTGGCTCAGTGGTTGAGAGCCCAAGTTCAATCCCCAGTACCAAAACAAAACAAATCAAAAACTCCACAAACCTGACTTACTATTAATAAGCAGATAAAAGGTCTGAGGAGAAAAGAGGAAATAATTGTGACCAAAACAAGAAAAGCTATTATGAGCAAATTAGGACACTGGGGAAGATGAGTAGTTTCTAAAAATATATACTTCATTATTTAATATATTTTATGAAAACTAATATGCTTGTAAAAGAAAGGACTTGTTCTTTTATCTGTTTTATTGAAGACTGTTAATACTTTGAAGATTGATAGGACAATCTGGGTAAATGGGTTTCACATCTTGTTTAAAAAGAAACTGTTCCATTAAAATTTTCTGTACATTTTTAAATGCTGAATATTAGTCTCACTTCATCAGTGTGAAGCATTTTTTCTCTAAGTGAGAACAGATGGTTTTTATTACTAATTCACAAGATTTTTCCCCCAATAATGCCGACTGAAGTTATAAATGGGATTTCCCAGGCTTAATTCATATTTGGCCATATGTTTAAAAGAAATTGTGCTTACTCATAAGAGACAAAAAGGGATGTTAAGCAAAAATGGGCTTATTTGACATCTGAAATATACTGCAAAGTTTCTCTAACTATCAGAAAGAAGCATCTGTTCCCTGCTTTGTTCACACAGCTTGTTTACTAGATTGGCATGTGTGTACAACTGCCCTAGTGGTGGTTTCTCCCACACATCAGGAAGAAGGCATTACATTCAAACCATATTAAATGAGTTACACTCAAGTTTCCCAAATGGACAGAGCTGTCCTGGAATTAAAGAAGAGAAACTGTTATGGGTTCTTCAGTTGTAAGCATGTCTTATCTCTTCAAAATTCCAGCTTTGTGAATTATGCCCAACATAAGCTAGACGCTCATCATTGATCTTATATTTAAGGGAATAATTAAAAATGTATTGATTCAACAATAAAATAAGATTCATTGTGTTATTCCCATCTTTAAAGAATTCAGTAATTGTTTCCAAATTATATTCATTAACCTTGATGTTAATCATCTATTTTGTCTCTGAGATTTCTAGTAAATGATCTTTCATTTATGTTTTAAAATTTTTCTGTGATTTTACAATTATCTGTGATATAAAATCTCCAAATATATCAGATACCCAAGCCAGATTTTTTAAAAAAATATTCATAGTAAATTTATTTCTTTTGCAAAATGATTCTAATTCACCAATGTTGCATGTGCTTCAAACCTAGACAGCTCACTTATTGGATAATTTTTTTTTTTTTTTTTTTTTTTTTTTTTTTTTTTTTACTTATTGGATACTTACGTAACTAGTTCTCTTTTGATGAAATCTTCCTATTCCTGACACTATGTTTATTTTTCATACACTATAAAGCAAAATGAAAACTTTCCTGATGTTGGGAAGAAAATGTCTACATCATTTAGTCTTTGTCATCATTTAGTCTTTGTCATAGTTGCAAAGTTCACTTTATAAGCCCAAATTTCTCCAAGTGGAAGTAAAACAAAATAATGCTTATTTTATTTTTCTCAGTTTTGCCAGTATTTTATGTACTTGATCTAAAGGATTTGCTTTTATTTTGTATTTATAAAAGTAGTTTTCCCCACTGTGATGGATGATAAAAGATAAAATCCTTGTATTTTAGGAATTCATTGAGTAATGCTCAAGATAACAAAATTAAAAATACCAAGGATTGTGCATTTAAAAAATACATATAATCTTACAAATACATTATATTGCATTTTAGCCTTTTGCCACATAAAAGTACAAACAGTAGTTGGATGTATACCCAAGGACCTATCACTTCCTACTAGTGTAAACTAAAGGAAGCCCATTTCGCTTCATCTATTAACCCCACCCCCCACACTTCTGTCCCTACCTTCACTGCGCCACTGAATTATTTTGAAGCAAACCTAACACAATACATCTTCTTTATGATGGTACTGGAGATTGAACCCATGCTCTACCACTGAGCTATACCTCCTGCCTTTTTGAGACAGGGTCTCACTAAATTGCCCAGTCTGGCCTTGAATTTGTAATCTTTCTGCCTCAACCTTCTAAAATAGTTGCATGCGCAACTGCACCTAGCTAGGTAATATGTCATTGCATCAGTAATATTTCAATTTGAATCTCTAAGAGATGAAGGCTCTTTTGTTTTTAAGAAATTAAGAAATATTAAAATCTCATGCTCAAAAAGAACAAGAACTCTAAATTATTATCTTATTCAAGAAGACAGAGATTTTGACCTCTATTATCCCACTTGTTTTTATGTCTGTTTGACTTTAGATACAGAAGAATCTTTGAAGTCTTCATGGCTTCTTCATATAGCTTATCTCACATTATATCATTAGTGTTTAACACCATTAATTCCTTTCATGTCCTACCAGCCCACTCTCAGTTAAAACACTGGGGTCCCAGTAATTTAGAAAATTTCTCTGGCATGTGGGCAGGTCTCTAATTATTCATTAATTTGTTTAAGGAAGTGGTTTTCTTCTATATCAATCATTCCTAGGGACAGAGAAAGAATCTTCTACAGAACGGGAACTGGATTTTATTCACCTGTATTCTACCAGAGCTTAAAGAAGTATCTGACTTGTAAAAGGTTGTTCATAATTTTACCTATTAGAATAGGCATTATGTTAATTCTTCTTTTTTCTAGTTTAATTCCCAAAGGAAACAGGACAAGTTTCAGTGGTTTTACATCTCACTTGGCATGTGAATATCTCAATAAATGCCATATTATCATGATTCTGGGAAAGTGCATCATCTATGTCAGACCACAAATAGAGAATTAACCATGCTTTTGTTTGCCCACTCCTTGGTGATTTTAGAATTGTTCTCATCACCTTCACAAAAAGCCTGGACCTACAGTTAAAAATGAAAATCTCCCAACAAATAATGTTGGCATATTTGTAATAATATATTATAACTTGGGATGTAAAACCTTGACTTTTTAGTTTTATTTCAAAGAGGTGTACCAATTCTAACAAAATTGTAATTGCACATAATTTTTGTCACTATTTCAGAACACTGCCTTTATAATTTTCAGAAAATGATTGTAAAGATCACAATGTACATTCTTGTTAAAGGATTGATTATGCCAGAAAATAACGCCAAAGGAAAAGAAATATTTTTGGCAAGAGTATTGTAAAATTTTCTTAAAAAAAAAGCACAATTGTCTTTATCATGCAGCTTAACCAGATATGTTATTAAAAAAGAAAACTGTCTCCATGGCTTTTTTATTCTTTTTCTCTAATTCTTGCTTCATTAGGAACAACTGATTTTAACTAGTATTGTGATTTTGTAGACTATGGCTGACTTTTCTGATAATGCTAGGCATGTATGTGTATGATTTTATGTATCTCTTTGGATTAGTAGTCTGATTCATTCAAAAGAAAGCTTATTGGTTTCACTTGCAGGGAATTTTCAATGACTTTTTAACATTACAGGAAAAAAACTGATGAAAAATAAAGCAAAGAGTTTGAATTGTTTTTGCATAAGTAAAAAGTTCAAACAGCAAATGTTACCAACTAAATCTCCACAAAGTATGTAACTTTGAGAAATATTGCAAGTTAAATATCCTTGTTACAGTTAAATTAAATTATAAATAAAAATTTCCAATAGTATAATCAGAAATAAGAAAATAAATTTAGATATTATATCACAAAATGGTCACTTTATGATAAAATATTTTCATTTTCTTATTATATTTTAAGTCCAAAACCGTCTGTGAAGTTTCTGTAGCTGGAAATTTATTTTAACTTTTGAATACAGTAGGACCCATAGACATTCACATCAATATAATATATGCACAAGGTATTTTCACAGGAACACACATGCATATCCATTTTCATAAGAAAAGTTATGTATCTTTAAATATTAAAAGTATATACAACATTGCATCTAATTGTTTAACTTCAAAATTAAAGACAACTATAATCTGTGATATAGGGAATGGGACAATGTGGTGAAAATATGATTTTACATAGAGAGGGATACATTCTATTATCCTATTGATGAGGAAAGGCCAAAAAGTTCAGATTTTTTTCTTGAATTTATATCATAGGGCCAGGGTTAATGTTATGAAAATCTCCCCCATTTACCTAACTTCATTCACTTATCGCATTGAATAGATATTTATTGAAGGTTACTCGATGCTAAGTGCTGTAGCTTTCATGGAGGATGGAAAATAAGACTCAGTTTCTTTGTGCAGTGAAGTGACAATTTTGAAAGTTAGGGCATTAATTTATAAGGGCAGGAAAAGGTGTTAACTATTGCTGCCTTGAAAATGCCAGAGCCATATTGTTATTTTTATGACATTTTAAATAATACATTGAATACTTTTTCTACCCAATATTGGTGAACTATGGGTGGGAATAAGAGGAGAGGAAATGAGAGAGATGGATATAATAAATAGACATTTCATATATATATATATATAATGTTTGGCTCCTGGCTTATATGAACTAATCTGAAAATAGATATATGAGATCATCAGTAAGCTGAAAAGTCAGTGATACACAGTAAAGGACTAATGTGTGCTTGATATTATTGTGATTATGATAAAAAGAAAAGATTATTTTTTTCTTAGATGTTGAAATACTCTTCAAATTATAAGTTATACGAAATATGTTTCAAAGTAACTGAATGGAATAGTGCATGTGGATGGAGTTTGAATAGATGAGACAAAGTGGCCTATGTTAATGTTAGATGAAATGGATAAATGGGCCCAAGAATTTAAAGAGTCTTTTTATTTTTATTTGAAATTTTCCATAATAAAAAGTTATAGAGGTTAACATAACACATTCATAAGTTAATATGTATTTTAAAATTATGTAACAGAGTATTTGATATTTAAACCCTCACTATTTTAAATGAAACATTTTATTTTTCATTTCATTTTAATTAGTTAACACTAAATAAAATATAAATGGTAAACTTAAATGAAAGGCTTAAAATAAAAGTTTGTCTTCTGGATACTTTACACTAAAAATGTTATATTGCACATTAATAACATAAATACATTTTATTGCCAAATAACATATTTGACATCACATTTGTTTTATCTAGAGCAAATTTTATCTATTATGTATTTATTCTATATATTTGTTTAAATAATTCCTAATGGAAGTTGTTATAATAAAAATTTTAAAAGTCCATATGTTCTAATAGCTCTACAAATTGCAATAGACTATGAATTAAAAATTCTTAAAAAATAAGATTATAAAAATGCAACATATTAATAAATAAGTATTTTAATAATATTGTTTCATGTATGGATTTCCATAAATTAACACAGTATTATAAAATCCCAAAAATATAGGATTATCATACCTTTATCATATATGTAAATATACATTTATAAATACACTGTGAAGGTTAAAATTTTAAAAATTAATGCTTTATATTGCTATTGATAGAAGACAGTTCATATTTTCTATTTTTAATTAAATAGGGCCTATTTAATTAACAAATTAATTAATTAATTTTTGGTCCAAAGTGGAACATTGACTTCTTGGGGTTCTTTGTGAGTTCTGTATCAATTTTCAGTGAACTGGAACATGTGAGATAATGGGTTGTTTATACACTGTAAATCTACTTTCAGTGAGCTGGAAATGTAGTAGATAATAGGTTGTTTATGATTTGCAAATCTGTTCAGTGAGCTGAAAATTTGTCAGATAATGGGCTGTTTATGAATTCTAAATCAATATTCAGTGAGCTGGAACTATGTTAGATAATGGGCTATGTATGAGTTGTAAATCTGTTTTCAGTGAACTGGAAACATGTTAGATAATGGGTTGTTTCTCAGTAGTAAATCCATTTCAGTGAGCTGAAAACATGTGAGGCAATGGGTTGTTCCTGAAATGTAAATTTGTTTTTTAGTGAACTGAAAGCCTATTTAATAAAGGACTATCTATATGTTATAAATCTGTTTTCAATGAGCATGAAATGTGCTGGAATAATGGGTTCATTTTGACTGGAAGATCCCACTTAGAAATGTATCATTTAATAGATTCTTCATGAGTAGTAGATCCATGTTCAGTGATTTAGATATATGGAACGATGCTATCTTGTTTATATAAGTCTTGCAACTATAATCTATTTTCAGCATGCTGTTCTCTGCTGAATAATGGTTCTACTTGACTATGGTTAATGGAGTGGAAAACTACTAGAAGTCTGTTTTCAGTAATGTGGTGCCAGATGGGTTTTTGAAGTGTATTAGGTTTTGTTAATTTTGAACAGTTATGAAGTTAAATTCCCTTGATACTGAGGAAATGCTATAAAATGTGGAAACTGCCAGGTTTGGCTTCAGTGGACTTCTATTCAAACAGATATGTGCTACATTAAGAAATAGAGGGATTTATTTATTTATTTATTTATTTATTTATTTATTTATTTATTGTTACTGGGGATTGAACTCAGGGGCACTCGACCACTGGGCCACATCCCCAGCCCTTTTTTGTATTTTATTAGAGACAGGGTCTCACTGAGTTGCTAAGTGCCTCGCCATTGCTGAGGCTGGCTTTGAACTCACAATCCTCCTGCCTCAGCCCAGAAATAGAGTTTCTAATCCTCTTATGCTCCCATCCCAACCCCACTGTGAATCTGCCTCCTTATATCAGAGAAAACATTCCGCATTTGGCTTTTTGGGATTGGATAACTTCACTTAGCATTATATTCTCTAACTTCATCCATTTACATGCGAAGGGAACACTAGAATGGCCAATGGGGAGGGAGGGGAAAGGAGGGCACAAAAGGGTGAAGAACAAAAAAAAGATGGTAGAATGAGATGGATATCATTACCCTAAGTGCATGTATGAAGTCATGAATGGTGTGAATATACTTTGTATACAACCAGAGATATGTAAAAATGTGCTCTATAAGTATAATATGAAATGTAATACATTCTGCTGTCATTTCTAACAGCTTAGAATAAAAAATAAATAAATTTGAAAAAAAAAAAAAAAAAAGAAAAGAAATAGAGTTTCAACAATAGAAACACAGAGTGAGTAGAGCCCAAGTAGAGTGAGTGCCACCTGAGTGTTATCAGCATGGGGTGAAGCCACAGTAGGGTGACAACATAGGCAATAATGAAACAATAATATGTAAGATTAAAAGTGCCTTAATTATTAATTTAAATTAATTTAAAATGAGTACCATTTTTTGCCTTACATTTCCTATAACTTCCTTTTGTCAGATGGCTGATTTCAGTTTCTTAGATTTGCTTTATTTGGTGATTTGGGGCTGTATTCACATTTAAGTGTGAGTTACTAAATAGCTGACTAGAAGCTTTTGCATTTCATGCAAGATGTTCAGGGCTTATTTATGGAGATCTCAAATTGCAAAATGTTAAAATCAAAATTCTACATAGAAAATTATCTGGTGTTCTACATAGGCCAGTTGTCAACTTTAAGTATAGACCAATGATATGGAATGGACTGGGAGATTTCAAATATTTTGTTTTTACCCCTATTACCTAACTCCTGAAAAGTAGGGGCTCCCTAGAGCAGAGTTTCTGATCGTTTCTCAAAATTAAATAGTTCACTTATTTCCCTATGCTCACTTTTAATCTTAATTTCCTTTAAAGCATTATTGTAACCTATTTACTTCTCATTCCAAATTTGATGTTATTCCTCATCACTGTTTCCCTTGTCTTTTTGATTTTTGTGTTTTCATTTATTAGTTTGTTTTCATTTTCATTTTAGCTGTGTTTATAAAGCCCAAGTAGATAAATGTGTGCCATTCTCTATATTGTTAATAAAATCACTATTTGTGTTTCTTACACTGTTTTTGGTAGGTCCTGAGTTTCTTGCTATGAAATATGTGTCTCCTGCCCCTTCTCATTATTAGAGACCAAAGAATTTAATCAGTTCATAGTCTCAATCACAATAATATCAAAATTATGTAGCAATCATGAATAAGAAATTTAAAATAGTGAATAAATATTAATAATTTAGTTTCCTCAAGTTTATATTTGAATGTTTCTCATGATAGCAATTCAGTTGTAAAAAGAGTACAGAATGGTATAAACAAAGGTGCTAGAAAATATAAAATGATAAAAGGAGAAGTAGATTTCCCACATTTTAATGGAGAAACTGCATGGAGTCAGTTCTACAAAGAATGGCTCAATATTACTAGTGTTTTAAGGATGTTGGTTCACAAAGTTATTTTAAAATTGTCCACTGGATTAAATCCCACGAGTGAGTAATGTATATAATTCTGAGCTAAATTCCTCTCTGATAATTACCTCCTATTAATGAAAAAAGTTTAACGTATCTCATTTCATATATACATGTGACATTTCATATGTTATATTATATCTTAGATTGAAACTACCCCAAGTTGTGATATAGATAAAGATCCAACGTTTTAAACTGAATATCATTAAAGATATCTAAGAAATAAACATACACCTGATTTAAACAGTCTATATAAGGAATCTAAATATTCATTTCAACTTTTTCTTTATCATATATTACTTAATATTGTGTTTAAAAACTTTAATGTAAGCTGGGCACAGTGGCGCATGCCTGTAATCCCAGCACTTGGGAGGCTGAGGCAGGAGGATCGTGAGTTCAAAGCCAGCCTCACCAATGGTGAGGCACTTAGCAACTCAGTGAGACCCTGTCTCTAATAAAATACAAAAAAGGGCTGGGGATGTGGCCGGGGGTCGAGTGCCCCTGAGTTCAATCCCCGGTACCAAAAAAAAAAACAAAAAAAATAAAACAAACAAAAAAACTTGAATGTAACTTTACCTGAAAAGGATGATTTTAGTATCAATTGAAATTTTAAAAATGTAGAAACAAAGTAATTTTATAAATAAGATAATTAATGAAATACTGAAATAAAATAATGAGTTAATAATGATGAAAGTCCTGGATTTTATATAATCTCCTTAGAGATTAACAAAAATACTTTTTTGTATGAAATAATGCCATTTTCATTAGAATGGATGTAAAATTTTGAACAAATAAAAATAACTCAATAGGAAAGGTTTGGAAAATTTCACAATATTCCCTACAGCAAACTATTTTTACCTTGGCAGTGAGTATCTGTTTTCAAGTGAAATTTGTAAAACATTCCCTCAGGTCTAAAATATCAATTCTCAAAGGTAACTCCATTCCTGCTGAGAGAAATTTAGAAACTTTTTATACATATAGCAAGAAAATTGTCAGCAATAATCATTTTAGTGAGATGGCTGCAAATGCCTTAGATTGCAAAAGTATTGATACCAAAAATGTTAAGAGTAGTAACTTCTAATAATAATGATTATTTTGAATATATGTGATTTACAAATGGGTGAAGGGCAGTGGTTAAGCAAGTATACTAACTTCATGAAAGTAATTTTCAGGGGTACTGAGGATTGAGCCTAGGATCTCATGCACAACTGTTCTACCACTGAGCTATACCCCCCAGGTCTTTTTATTTCATTTTGAGACAGGGTATTGCTAAGTTTCTCATGCTGTCTTTGAACTTGTCATACTTCTTTCTTAGCCTACCTAGTCACTGGGATTAAGGTGTATACCACCATACCTGGTTTATGAAAGTAATTTTATATGAAACATCACATATCATTCAGAACATAAGAAGAGAATATATAATAATTTTAACCAGTGATATATTTAATGGAATGCAATATAAAAGAATAGCTATAGATTTTCAACCAAGAATAAATGAGTTTTTTGGTATTTAACTTTTTGAATTGGTTGAAAATCCAAAAGAGTTCCTGTTAAGATACTGAAAAACAAACAGAAACCAAAACAAGCTTTGAGTAAATTGCAGACTACTATAGACAGATCATGTTGAAAATGTGAGGTTGTTATCAACCTTGAGTGTTCACCACAGTGACCTTTAGAGAAATTACAGCACTCCAGTGACTTAAAGACCCAGATGTACCTGCTTTAAATAGAAGCCTTAGAAAGTGTGTCACTTAAGTAGAAGGGCTTTGGGTAATATGATTTTCCTTGAAGTAAAAATCATTCTTTCTGTCTGGAAAGTACTGAAAATCTTTCAATGTTTGGCAAATAAGATTTGCTGGATGCCAAACATCTGAAATGAGTAAATTGTAGGATTCCCAAGTCCTTCAAAACTGAGTACTATCTAGGAAAAGGAAAGAGTCATAAATTAAAGGTAAATAGTCATGCAGTGTTTATTTTCCCTCCAACCATTCTAAATCCACACTCTCAAAAAAGGAAGGAGGAGAAACAAAATAATAAAGGAAAGAAACAAATGAAAAATAATGCTTCATTTTTATAATATAGCAAAACATCTGTTTCCTATTTTACATTTTCTTGTTTATGCTAATAATAAAAAAAACTAAAACTATTGCTCTCTTTCAAACATTTATTTAAAAAAGAAAAATCATTTCATCACAAGTGTGCACTATTAAGAAGTAGAAAAACTGATCTGTAGTTTCTCCAGTAACATATGATTGCAATTCACCTCCATGCTTAAGTTAGGAATAAAATACATCATAAAATCATTAAATTTGAAAGTCTTAAATGCTTTGTGATATACTTCCCTGACAATCTGATATCATATCACTGTGTAGTGGCTTAAAACAAATAGAAAAATATTAGAAAGATATTTCTGATATTTGGAATATCTTTTCTTTAAAAAGATTAATATCTTACTGAGACAGTAAAAGGCAACAATATATTATCGTTTTATTTCACCACAATTTCCATACAGCAAATGTAAATTTCAAAAATAATCACTTTTAGATCTATACCACCAAATCAAGGCTGATTCTTTGATAATAATCAATACTTTGTATCTTTGCTACAGAGATTAAAGAGCTGTAGAACAGTACCTGATTAATCCTTTCAGCTAAAATTGTACTACATGAGGGTAGCAGGTAAGTTTGTTTACATGTGGTATTCTAAGGGAAGGTCATGATATGACATAATCTGACAATGTTGAAATGAAAATGCTTCATTTGGACATTATTTTTATTCAGAGAAAATTGAACTTAGTTGTCAAATATTTCCTTCTCCCTTGACATTTAAGATAGAATGAAAATGTGGTAACTGAAGATTCATTAATATTTAATCATTTCAGAAAGAACTCAATTTCAAAGAAAAAAATAGTTTTAGAATTCACTTTCTAAAACATATTCAAATTCATACCCAAGGTCCAACATTTTACTCCAATATAGACTCTAAGATAATAAGCAAGCCACCAAAATAATTATAACTGTGACCATATTCCTGTTCCACCAAGTCCAACTTCTGATAGATGATTAAATACATTCATAAATGTGATTGTTAATTATTTTCCCTTTCTCACATAGACAACTTTAGCAGTCACTTGTACCCACTTTGTTTAATTACAGCATTAGAAATGTGCCCACTATTGTATAGTCTCATGGAAACTAAATGAAAATATATTTCAATTTTGGGGCCACCTATGGCCAACCCTGAGACAACAACTTTACATTTAGGTTGAGTATACTACATGGTAAACTCTCTGCTAAGCAATGAAACTTTGTATTCTATATAGACTATAGTATCTAAAATGTATGCTTGATTTTCCTAAGAAGTTACTGGAGTTGTTCTTTTTCTAAGAATATTATTTTTTAAATGTTTATAGATGATTTATCAGATAGCATGGGTTTCCAATATCCTGCCTGCTAGTAATCTAAACTATAAAAAGAAATTTTTCTAAAGTCTTAGAGACTCACACTTTTTACTGTCTTTCTCAACTTCACTGATTCTAAAGGAGAATTTCTAACATAAAAATATTTGTATAATCTATTTAGTACATGCACACACACACACATACACACATATACACATGCACAAATAAATAATTGCCTCCAATGTACTGAGACAGGTTGGGGTGAGTCTCAACTTTTGAAAAGATATGTGAATAACAACCTTGATGTGTTAATTCCTATCAAATACTGAAATCTTACATAGTTCAGTTATAAACCAAGAAGAAGGAGGGTCATTCACAATTAAAAGTGAGAATGTGACTTGGCCTAGGGCTAATGATTTATTATGATGTTTATTATTACATAAAAATGACAAGAAGATAATCATATATATCAATTTTATGCTCAGAAGTTGTATATTTCAGTTAAGCATTCTAAGGGTTGTCTTAAAAAAAGAAACAACTCAGTTTACCTTCTATCAAAACTTTGGCTTTAATACTAGGACTACTTTAAGATATCCTTAAATGTCAAACTTTTCTGCCTTTTACAGGGCATCTAATTGGTAACTTGATAAGAATATTCATTCTGAGATGCAGAAGTGGAAAAAAAAAACACCAAAGACAGAATAATGAAGCAGACATAACTTTCCTATGTCCATATATGAATTAACAACCAGTGTAACTCCACATCATGTTCAACCAAAAGAATGGAATTGTAATTGGAATAAGTTATATTCCATGTATGTATAATGTGTCAACATGCATTCTACTGTCATCTATACCAAAAGGAACAAATTAAAGAAAAAAGAAATCCAAGTTCTGGCATAAAATAATTATTTTGTGCCAGCAATGAAACTTCAATAATAATAATCTGGCATACTCTCTCTAACCTCCAACACTTTTCCCTTGAAGTAAAAAACCACATTCCTAAAAATTCCTAACTGTATACAGAACCTATTTAATTATTATATTTTCAGCAGAAATTTGGATTCTGGGACAACAAGTGTGTTTAAAATAATTATGTACAAGTTTCCAGAAAGTAAGTAGACTTTGCAAGCTGTAATCCTAAATAACAGATGCTTCCCACTTGGTGAAGGAAAGAATAGTGCTGCTGGGCTTCCTGTTATCACCATACCTGGGACAGAGCAGGCAAACAATAGATATTAATTGAATGAACAGACTGCATGAAAAAATGCAATGTAGTAAATGTAGTGTTTTCCTTAGTTAAAAACTAGAAAAGGTGCCTATTTCAGCTAGGATTACCTTGGCCCTGATACCATTCTTCTTAACCTTTTGACATCATGTATCCTGCATATCAGGCAACAGAGTTGGAACATCTAGTTTAGTTTTCATACACCTTGAACAAAATCAATGTTCATCTAAAGAACAACTCAAGCATGAATAAATCTTGGTTTGCTTTTCAGTCCATAGTGTATAGCAGGTTTGATATACTAAAAACATTTCAAAACTCCATTGTTTTTGATTGAAAACATTTAAGAATTCATGTGTTCCCTTTCCTCTGCTTTATAACCCCTACATAAAATAGTTACGCAGATCTTTTCATTCTTTTTCTAAAATATTTTTATTACTGTGTTATAGTTATATATAATATTGGGTGCATTTTGACATAATCATGCATGCATGATTATATTTTGTTCTCTTTCAGTTCCAGTATTTTTTCTTACCATCCCACTACTTCCTTATTTCCCTTCCCCTGTTCTACTGATCTTTTTCCTACTTACTTATGTTCCTTTGTGTTTTGTGGATATACATACAGGTGGAATTCACTATGGTATGTTCATATATGTGTGTATTATGATTTGGTCAATTTCATCCTACAATTCCTCCATTTTCCCATCACTCCTCCTTCTCCCTCCATCACCTGACTTTACCCCACTGATCTCCTTTCTATTTTGGTGCCCCTTCCTTTTTCGTTTCTTTATTTTTTTTCTAGATTTCACAAATGAGAGAAAACATTCAACCCTGGAATTTTTGCATCTGGCTTATTTCCCTTAGCAAACTGTTCTCCAGTTCCATCCATTAGCACATACAACTCAGTTATAATTTCATGGCTTTGTCTGATTCTCAGAAAAGAAAATAACTTCTCCATTCTATCAGAGTACACCCTTTTAGCTCCTTTAGGTCACTAATTACATTCCTGGTTATTTTATAGATATATATGAATTTGTCTTATTCTCTTTCTCCACATAACAAAAAAAAAAAAAAAAAAAAAAAAAAGGAAGGTAGGAGCTGTGTTCATTTTGTGTTCTCTTGTATTAGAAAGGATGATGCTTTGCCAATAGCAGGGACTAAAATATATTTATAATAGACATGAAAACTGAAGAATAAAATCAGATTTCCTATATTGCAGAATATTTTGACCTAAATGAATGTGTGCACTTATTATGTATTATCTTTCTTACTTAAAATCATTTTTAAAATGATATCTAAATTTAAGGCAACAGAAATCAAAATAAATTTAGTAATGGGGGGGCTCATCATAGGCCCTTTATTTTAACATGACTCACAGTGACTGTAATTAGATATTATTATTCTCCTTAGAGAGTTATATTACAAATTTTTATATCTATAAACTATTTGCCTTCTGAAATTGCTATTTTTCACATAGATAACTTACTTTGAAATGTATTTCACAAATTAAATACAATATAACATTTATTTATATATTCTTCCAAGTAGTTTGTAAATGTGTCACATAATTTTAAATATGTTCATATGTTTGGTATAATATATTTACCTAATAACTCTATGTTTTAGAAATAGAGTGGTTTCTGAGAACTCCAGAAAAAGGAGTTCATTGGACCTATGAAACTGATCGACACTAATGCAATGAGACACAATAAAGGTGAATTTTCCAGATATGTTCTCTTCCAAAACTAAAAATCCAGAACTGAAAACATATTAAAATATGGATGCATTGCCAGTGGGCTGATGGAAGGAATGAAGTACTGGAATAGAACGCTAGATTGCTTTGAAGAGCTTGTAGTGTTAGACAAGGAGGTTTATTTGGTTAAGAGTTTTGGACACAGGGTTTCTGAGTCTGAAATTTGAATGTTAATGTGGTACATCATACATAGATTGATATCAGGATACCTGCATTCAAGTGTTTGCTTTGTAGCTTATAAGCCATGTGGCAATAGTAATTTGCTTCTTCACTAGTAATTATTAGTAATTAATGTCTCTTATGGTGATCTAAGAACTACTAAATACAACAATAAATGCAATAATTCTATAAATCACAAGTGCTATTTTTTACATAAGCCACTATCATGTTAATAATCAAAAACTTTATTATGTCTAGAAGTCTACAAATCATGCAACTATACTAGAGCGAGTTAATACCAAGTGGAGAGAAGACCCCTTATGAGCATTTTGGTAATAGTTCTAGAAACAAGTAACAAGAAACTTGAAGAGTTTAAAATAGGGGAAAAAACCAAAAATATATGTAGAATATGACATCAAATAGAGCTGCAAAGTAAACTAATTATATTCCATAATTTCATTCTCATTTTTCACCTAAATTTCAACAACAAATTTTTAAGCACCTATGGTATTACAAGCATGTTAGAGATAAAGGAATATGTAATTATTGCTTAAACTGACAAATTTAAAATATGGAATAAATCATGTTTTGTCAACAGAGTGTGGAATGCTTTCCATTCATCATCATTGGTTGTGCATTACTAAATAAATAAACTTAGGAAAAGTGGTCTAAAAATTAATGTTTGTCCTAAAACTGTTTAGATTTTTTTCAAATTTCTCATGTCCTATAAAATATACAATACAGATAGTGATTGTCACACATATTTTAATTTATATCATTACTAAAATTTTTGTGAATTGGACAATGTTTAACAGCCAGGAAATTAATTAAAATATATTTGTCTATGGCAAATCTTAATGAAATCAGTATGACATATTAACATGAATTAGTTTTAGAAATAAAGAACAGAATTTGTTTAATATTAAAAAATTTGCTCTGAATTTGGGTCTGGGAAATATCATGATAAATGGCACAGATTTTTGACAACCTCTCTAAAAATGTACTCTCATGGGAATTAATTCCACCTTAAACTGGCAGGTGTTAAAATGGAAGAATGTATAACATAGAACTGGTAAAATAATAAGCAATAAATTTATATTGAATATATCCAAATTAATTAATATTATGAGTATCAAACTGATTACGTGCATTTATACCTATTCAGTTCTGAAAGTTAACTAAAAGTATAACTGAAATTATATTAAAATATTTTTTAGACATAATGAACCCAAAGCACAAAGAAAATTCGAAGAAGAAAGAGGTGATAAAATGTAAACAGAAAAACAGTCAAATGATTAATGATAACCCAATAACTATGAATGGTAAGTTAGAGGCAAGGATACTTAACTCTCTAAACCTGGTGAGTTGATAACAATGAATACTTGTAAAAGTGAAGATATAATCCGGGCGCGGTGGCGCACGCCTGTAATCCCAGCACTTTGGGAGGCTGAGGCAGGAGGATCGCGAGTTCAAAGCCAGCCTCAGCAATAGCGAGGCACTTAGCAACTCAGTGAGACCCTGTCTCTAATAAAATACAAAAAAGGGCTGGGGATGTGACCCAGTGGACGAGTGCCCCTGAGTTCAATCCCTGGTACCAAAAAAAAAAAAAAAAAAAAAAGTGAAGATATAATTTGTAATAAAAACAGAAAAATTTGTTGAAGATCTATTTAAGCATCAGTGAGATCTCCAGATTATCTCTATATTTCATGTATTTAGACCTTGAAGATGTTCCTAAGTAGAATACTGGTTGTTTATTATCAATGACTAGAGGGTCTCTGAAGAGTGGAACCAAAGCTGAGAATGAAGAGAATAATTCCAATAGGAAACATCAAGGCAATTTTGGACAGAGAGAAGAGAATAAGTAGAGAAAATAGTTCAAATAAATAATTGTTTATATTCACAGATAAAACCAAAACTGTATTTATGGGCAGCAATATCATTCTTAAAATAAGTGGATTACTTGAAGTTGATATAGAGCATTGAGATATTTATCTTTCTCTAATTGCTGCTTAATGGTAACAACTAGAATTTTAGCTTTCAGTCAGGGTCTACAGAGGTTAATGAAGATACTTATACTAATAAAATTGATCTACAGAAATTGGGAGTTCCCTGAAGATACAAAGGTTCAACCAGATCCCTCTTATGTGACAAACACTCTCTCACTTCCTGCCTGCCTGGCATAATCTACAGAGTTTCTAATCTGCTCTTTCATAACCTACCCAGACACACAAGGAAATAGACCTATCCTGAGCAAGAAAAGTGAAGCAGGCGGCATCACCATACCAGACTTCAAATTATACTATACAGCAATAGTAACAAAAACAGCATGGTATTGGCACCAAAACAGACTAGTAGACCAATGGTACAGAATTGAGGACACAGAGACTAATACATATAATTTCAGCTATCTTATATTAGACAAAGGTGCCAAAAATGTACAGTGGAGAAAAGGATAGCCTCTTCAACAAATGATGTTGGGAAAACTGGAAATCCATATGCAACAAAATGAAATTAAACCCCGTATCTCTCACCATGCAGAAAGTTCAATTCAAAGTGGATCAAGGACTTAGGAATTAGACCAGAATCAATACACCTAATAGAAGAAAAAGTAAGCTACAATTTCCAACATGTTGGATTAGGCTCCAAGTTCCTTAACAAGAATCCTGTAGTGCAAGAATTAATACCAAGAATTAATGAATGGGATAGATTTAAGCTAAAAAGCTTCTTCTCAGCAAAAGAAATAATCAGTGAGGTGAATAGAGAGCCAACTAACTGGGAACAAATATTTAATACATGTGCATTGGATAGAGCACTACTTTCTAGAATATATAAAAAACTCAAAAAAACTTGACACCAAAAGAGCAAATAATCCAATCGATAAATGGGCTAAGGAATTGAAAAGACACTTCTCAGAAGAAGATACATGATTAATCAAAAAATACATGAAAAAATGCTCAACATCGCTGGCAATTAGAGAAATGCAAATCAAAACTACTCTAAGATTTCATTTCACTCCAGTCAGAATGGCAGCTATCAAGAACACAAACAACAATAAATGTTGGAGAGGATGTGGGGAAAAAGGCACACTCATACATTGCTGGTGGGACTGCAATATGGTACAACCGTTATGGAAAGCAGTATGGAGATTTCTTGGGAAAATGGGAATGGAACCATCCTATGACCCAGCCATCCCACTCCTGGGTCTATTCCTAAAGGACTTAAAAACAGCATATTACAGTGACACAGCCACTTCAATGTGTATAGCAGCACAATTCACAACAGCTAGGTTGTGGAACCAATGTAGATGTCCCTCGGTAGATGAATGGATAAAGAAAATGTGGTATATATATACACAATGGAATTTTACTCAGCAATAAAAGAGAATACAATAATGACATATGCAGGTAAATGGATGAAGTTGGAGAATATAATGCTAAGCGAAATCAGTCAATCTGAAAAATCCAAATACCGAGTGTTTCCTCTGATATAAGGAAGCCGGTTCACAGTATTGTTGGGTCGGGGTACATAGGAGGATTAGAGGAACACTATAATGGTTAAAGGGAAGGAAAGGGATGGGAGGGGCCAAGGGGGGAAGGGGGGAAAAGTGGTTGAATAAGACAGATATAATTATTCCAAATGCATGATTGAAGACTTGAATGCTGAAAATATACTTTGTATACAAACTCTTTTGTGTGATGCTCTATATGTATAGTATGAACTGTAATACATACTACTATAAAGAAAAATTTAAAAAAAAAGAAAATCCTCATGAGAAAATGAAGAGAATAATTTCAATAAGAAATAGCAAAGAAATTTTGAATAGAAAGAACACTTCTATAGGGAGAGAGAAATGGTTCAAGTAAATAATTGTTTACATTCTCAGATACAACAATTAAATTTAAAAAGAAGATTAAGGAAAAAAATGATTTTTAAAAATAAGAAAGTAAATATCCAGGACAGCAAGAAAATCAAATTAAAGAAATAAATGAGATGAAAGAAATTAAAGGGTCAACCAAGTTTCTCAAATAGTGATAAGGAAGGACTCTATATCAGAGATCATATCATAAAATTTTAGACAAAACATAAATGACAGATTCACCAAAATTCTGGTGTGATGAGTGGAGGATATTCCATAAAAGTTCTGAGAATATTTTATTTTTTTATTTTTTTTTTTTTTTTGGTACCGGGGATTGAACTCAGGGGCACTCGACCACTGGGACACATCCCCAGCCCTTTTTTTTGTATTTTATTAGAGACAGGGTCTCACTGAGTTGCTAAGTGCCTCGCCATTGCTGAGGCTGGCTTTGAACTCGCAATCCTCCCGCCTCAGCCTCCCAAAGTGCTGGGATTACAGGCGTGCGCCACCGCGCCCGGCTTTGAGAATATTTTAAACAACAAAAGATTGCATAGTTCTAAGAGAAATTGAATGGCAAATTTTGAGTTTTAATCCCAAACTGTCAAGTAAAATATCATGAACAATTAAATTCATATTTATATCTATAAGATCTCAAAATTTTATGCAGCCTTTCTTAGGACTCTACTAAAACTGAGGAGTAGACCTTAAAAGAACTGGACATGAGGGTCATAGTATGCAAGAGCAGAGTGGCACAAAGGCAAGGCCAAAAGAAACCTTAGGATAAGACAGAAGGGATCCCAAGATTACTTTTATGCAGAATATGTTACCAAAACTATGATGCAATTGGATGACAATGAGATTTGAAATGGGAGTTGAAAGTCAATAAATAATGCCTAAAGGGAATAGTCCAAAGTTGCTGCTTATAGTAAAATAGTATAGGGAAGGCCTATAGACTCTTTATAAAAGTATTTTAGAACTAAAAACAATTTTACAAGTATTTTATAAGAAAAATATTTAAACTGTGTTTAAATTGATGGATTAACTTCTATGGAAGTTATAATACCTTGACACCAGATTTTAGCTTAGAAGAACAACAAAAAATATTATCTAACAGTTATAATGGCCAGAAGTCCAAAATGTCTATGTACAAAATTAAGATGTAAGCCACCTGCATTTCTTCTGGGAGCTCTAGAAATGCTGTGACCTTAATTTTTCTAGCTATTAGAGGCTACATATATTCCTTGACCTGTTCCTCCATCTCTCAAGTGTATATCCCTGTTTTCATCCTTAGATCTTCTCTCTCTAATCCCTGTGATTATATTGGCCCACTCAGATAATCTAAAATAATCTCCTGAACTATCTCAAAATCTTTAATCACATTTTTAAAAGTCCTTTTTGGATGTAACAGATTCACAGTATCTAGTATTAGGACCTGGACAGTCAATAGTTAGCCTACCTCAGCTATGTCTAGCACTCAAAGATTTATTTATTTTCTCCACATTCAAATAAATTCATTTCATTTAAAGATTCCCAAAAGTTTCAACCAACTAAAGTTCAAAATCTCTTTCTGTATCTCAGATGCTCAAAAATCTGAAATTTCACCCTAAATCAACTATGTTTAAAATTCTGGGTATCATCTGTTGGTTATTATCCAAACTTCTTTCCATCTGTGGACTTGTGAAACTAGAAAATGAGTTGTCAGTCCCCAAAATATGATCATGGGACAAGCACAGGGTACCAGTTATAAACTTTCTTGTTCAACTTAGGAAAAAATATTATGATAAAATGAATCACAAGTTCTAAGTGATTTTAATATTCAACAGACCAAACTACATTCATATTTAAAGCATGGGGAAAATCCACTCTAGGTCAAGGCTTTGTTGCCTACACATTCAGCTCTGTTCTATAAGTCATTTTGTTTCTATATGTTTATAGGTAACTAATATTACCAACTCATTTCCTGCCTATAAAATTTTGGGAGTCTGACAGTTTTCTTTCATTTCTTTCTCACGAGATTGCAAGGTCAGCTGACACATAAACTTCAATTCTCTTCACAAATTAATCTTGCTGCGTTAATATTAACTTTAACTTTTTGAATATAAGTAGGTATTACTTCAGATTAAGCAAAGGAAAAGAAATTTAGAGTCATGTATTTGAAGTTTGGATTCTTAAAAATAATTTGAATTAACACTTTAAAATGTATGGCTACACTTTTGTTCATTTAACTCATAGATCCAGATATATATTGATAAAACATTAGTTTCCTTATATTATAGGACATGTCTTCCTACTCAGAAAGGTAGTAGGGTATAAAAAACAAATCAAACTCTTTTATCTACAAAATATTTATTGTGCACCTGTTACATTCTAAACTCTATCTTAAACTAATAATGTAGCAAACAATATTTTAACTCTCTAGTTTTTGTTGTTGTGGTTGTTCATTGTTTGTTGTGCTGGCAATTGAACCCAGAGCCTCATACATACTAGGCAGGTACTCAACCAAGAAAATGCACTTCTATCACTAATTCTCTAGTTTTCTAAAACATTTTTATATCAAAATATTGATGTACTAAAAACAAAGGACCCATCATTGCAAATCATTTTTGATGAGTACAATATGATAATGCAAACAATACTGCCATGTTTGGAAAGAAATGCAGCCTTTTAGACATCTAGCAAAGATATTTATAAATGAGTAGCCTGAGAACCAGAAGGAAAAACAGATGCCATGGAAAAACCCATGTCATAGGATTCAGGAGAGGAAAAGATTTTCAGAGGTAAAGAGTAGTCAACAATTTCAAATGAAATAAGATCCCTTTCTCCAAAAGGCACAGTAATTTATCTGGTTATCACAGCAATGAGGGAGTACATGGGAGATTGCAAAGTTTAAGGAGTAAAGAAAGAGAGCAAGTGTAGTGTAGATTGTTCATACAAAAACTGTCACAGTAATAGGAAAGGAGGGGTCAGTGGGAACAAAGAAAGAGAGGAATTTGGTTTTTGTGTTATTTTTAGTATGAAGGAAAAGTGAGCAAGTAGGCTTATGAAGAGAGCTAGTAGACAGAAAAAAGCAAAATGTAGAAGAATGCATATAAAATTGTGGAATCATGTAGACAATGTGTTAAACAGCATTAAACAGTAAGGTTTAGATTTGAAAGGACACCCTCTCAGAAAAACAATCACATGGAAGATGAAAAGAATATATAAAAAGGTAATGCTACCATATATTAATTAAATATATATTCAGTAGTCATATAGTATATAACATTATATAATATATATTCACACACAGGAGATTGAGTGACACTAAGTACTTGATATGTTGTAACAGATATTATTATTATCCATATATGTATATATAATATATATATGTATGTGTGTATATATATATATATATATATATATATATATATATATATATATATATATATATATATATGCTTTTTTTTTTTTTCTCTTTTTGGATTGAACTCAGGGGCACTTGACCAATGAACCACTGCCCCAGCTCTATTTTTTTGTTTTTAAGAATTTCAATTTTTTATATTTGTTTTTATACCTTTATTTTGTTTATTTATTTTTTTGTGGTGCTGAGGATCAAACCCACTGCCTCACATGTGGGTGCAAGGCATGCACTCTACAGCTAAGCCACAAGCCCAACCCCCCCCCGAGCCCTATTTTGTATTTTATTTAGACACAGGGTCTTACTGAGTTGCTTAGGGCTTCACCGTTGCTGAAGCTGGCTTTGAACTTGTGATCCTCCTGTTTCAGCCTCCATAGACACTGGGATTACAGGCGTGCGCCACCACGCCCAGCTCCTAGATTTTTTATCTCTACTTTAAAGAATGGAGAAACTAAGATATTTGAGATCAACAATTTGTAGAGGTGACATAAATATGAAATAGAACCATAATAGAAACATAGGAAATTATTTTATCCCCCAAATACATAAGCAATACAATCCAGTGAACCCAACTAATTTTGCAATTGGAAGTGAGTCAGACTGATGAAATTTATGGAACACTTCTAACTTTTGTCTGTAAGATAAGAAAAATAAAGGTATATACTGGGAATCAGGTATAAGTATGGATGAGTTTTAAGATGATGGTAAAGAAAAGCATGTGTACAACTATGTGTTCTAATAAAGTACATTTCCTTTGGAATGCGACACTAATAAAATGTTGTATAGAACTTTAGTAGATATTTAGTAGAAAGAATAGTGTTACTAAACTTACTAATTACGTGGTAGTGTTCATTTCTTGCCTATGAGACTTCCAAAATCAGTATAGGACTTAATGTGTTTAAAACCTGGAACATATCAGTATTCAAGGGTCAGACATTCACTTTTTAATTGGATAGGGCATTCATTTTTTTTTTCATTTTAGGAAATAAAAGGCAGTATTCTACCTATGTGTAATGCCAACTCTACCAACATATTTTCATCCAAAATTAATTCACTGGACCCTCCTTTGAATACTGTGTATTGGATAGGGCAGCCATAAATAGATTCCACAAACTGAATAGCTTAAGTGAGCATCATGGATTTTGTCACATTTCTGGAAGCTATAGGTCCAAGATTGTGGTGTTGCCCAGTTTTGATTTATTTTGAGGCCTCTGTCCTTAGTTTCCATGTTTTCCACATTGTATACTAACATGGTCTTCTTTATGTCTGTGGAGCCTGTGTCCTAGTCTTCTCTTCTCCTAAGGATACCTGTCATATTGGATAAGGGTCCACCCATGTAAACCCATTTTATCTTAATTTCCTCTTTACTGGTCTACTTTTGCAAACACAGTCACATGTTTAGACACTTCAGATGAAGATTCCAACATAAGAACTTAGGAGTTTGGGGGAGACAATTCCATCCATAACAAATATTATTAAAAGAACTTTAAGTTTTTATTCATCTCTCTGATTAGAACAAGATTGGAACACCAAGAACAATTTCATGAATTAGTTCAAATAGGCTTGAATTTTTCTTTTCCTTAGCATCTTTAGCATTCTCAAATTAAAATGAACAAATAATGGTCTCACTTTACATATATATATATATATATATATATATATATATATACATACATATATATATATATATACACACACACAATTAGATTGGAAATTTAAATTAGTATGTTTAATATTTTCAGATGCAATAAAAAATTAAGTCAACAATCTTTGTGCATCATCACTGTGTTAGAATAGCAAATAATAATAATAATAATAATAATAAAGAAAGAAAAAGAAAAAAAGAAGAAAAAAAAAAGAACAAAAGAAAATAAAATCATTCCAGTGTCTTCTTCAGACTGAGTTAAGATTCATTTTGCCTTTACAATGAAAGAACTGGTTCTTTTTTTTTTTGACTTGTGTTCCAGGAGCTGTGGCAAGCATCCCATTGTCACTGGTTTTCTTAATCCTCTTACAAACTATTAGTTGATGTTAATTTCCCCTCTAAGCTTCCATAGAGGGTTAAGCACAATCTATCACAATAGGTGAACAAAGTTTGGATTTGAATCTGGTTATCACTGTGATCGGTATCACTGTTGAGGTTTAAACCTGTGATTTAAACCTCAACAAAGTACTGACTTACCAAATACCTCTAGGAGTCAAAGATCCTCATCATCATGTGACATGAAACACGAAAATGAGTAAGACAAATATATAAATAGTTGATTTTGTGATAGCAATAGGAAAGGAAAACTTAAATATTATATATACATCTTTAAATATGATTTTCACTCTTGAACAGAAAATACTAACAGTCCCACAATCATGTAAATGATACTATTGATTCTGTGGTACTTAAATAGAAGGAATGATGAAATGGTTTCCTTCGTCAAATGTACATGTAAAGTTAAGCTGTGTGGAGCATATGTCATGGAAAAATATGACTCCATTAAAGCACCTCTGACAGCATTATTGAACAAAATGGCATGATGGGTACTGAAGAAAAGACATTTGATTTATGGCTCATGATTTCAATGCTAGCAAATTTAGCCAGTATTATTATATATAAATTGCATTTTTATGGCATTTCAAATGAGAGGTCCTGAAGAAACAGTGAACTACATATCCCCATGATACTTAGGAGATATTAAGTCCTAATAAATATTTATGGATCAACTGAAAGTAGAAGGAAAAAAAAAGAATAAATGAGTATCACCTATTAATTTATTTACATCTAAAGTCAAAAGAGAAACAACTCCTCTTAAGAAAAAACATTTTCATAGAAGTAAAACAAACCAATCCAGTATTTTCTATGAGGACTAATACAATTTCTAAGGGTTTTAAAACCTGATATAAAGTCTTCTTGCTAAATAGATGTGTGCAAGAAAAAATACAATTACTTATAAAATGATAGATCTTTTAATATCTTGCTCCCAATGAGATTAAGCAGGCTGTTCTTGGTAGATACTAAATGAATATTTGACAAATTGAATTAAATAAGTCAAGAGCAAAAATGATAATTTAATGATAAAACTATAGGGAGGTGATAATTTCAGATTATAATATTATCTTGTGAAAAAGTATAATACTACTTGTCAAGTCACTATTATTTTGTCTCCTTGGTCAAAGATAAGAAAATACTAAGTTTAAGAAAAGCTCACCTTTTGTTAGGATAATTCAAATCCACACAGCAATTCATTTCTATTTTTACTATCAAACCAATTACTTTTGTATGTAAATTCATAAGGAAGAAGAAAATGAGCATTTCCTGTGTACTCACTGAGGAAGGTAAACAGTGGTTTAGAATCTCTTCATATGCTATGCCTAAGGTATTTTGTTCCCTGGGGAAACAAGATGGCATATGTGGATGTAACTGCTTCCCATATTCTGAAGTCTCTTCTATTTTAAGAAGCCATCTGTCAGAAAATTATTTTTAAGTAAGATAAATATTTGTTGCCTTAACAGTATTTTCAAAAGATATTAATAACCTGAAAATATTAATAAGTGTAAAACAGTCATCTGTTTCAACCTTATGGTTATTGGCCAGTGATCATTATAATGCAACAAAACTGGCATTTCAGACCATCTGCCCTTTGAAGCCCCCTTCATCATTCTTCTTTAGAGTGCCTGTAAAATTCTGTTTATATTCATACATACTTCTGTCATACTAACAGCAGTTACTTGTACTGAAAAGTTTTTCCCTACAACTTTGTAAAGTCCAGGAGAAAAAGACTCCTAACTTGGGAGAACATAAGACTTCTTCCTTTGATGAATATTCACCAATTGCTGACTAGGTTTAATGAGCTCTGCAACCAGGGCTAGATTTCCACAAAGGCATTTCCAACAGTGGTCAACTTAATGTCCTGAGTGTCTGCAAAGGGCCAGGCTAGAGACAAACTGAGAGGCAAGGCACACAGGGTCTGCTCTCCAAATAGCAAAAAAACTATTAAGGGATAAGAACAAAATAAAAAAAATTATACTTGTAAATTGTACAAGCTACAGAGATACACTTGCCTCTGGCTTGAGGTTACTCTGTGTGTGTGTGTGTGTGTGTGTGTGTGTGTGTAAAGAGCTATATTGAATCCTGACTTGTGAATGGTAAACACTGGTCAACCAAGTGAAATAGAGGTAAGAAAGCAATATGTTTAATGTTTATGCAGAGGAAACTGAGAATGGGCTATTTAATACAGTGTACTGCTTTAGTAGAATGGACATTTAATAAATCTGAATTTAGATGGTTTACTTTAGGCATATATTTAAAAAATATATACTGATCCTTCCTTATTTCTGAATCTATGTAGTTCATATATGTAAATTACACAGAAAGAAAAACTCTACATTGAAGTACATGTAGAATGCCTATACATTGTTTATAACATCTTAATGTCTAAATAAACTATTTGTTACTAGTACTTCATCAGAATGACAAAGTGTATTATATAGTGTTATATAAATATCAGTCCTAAATTTTGCTATTTTTCAGTTTGCTTCTTTGCCTTCTGAATACATATTTTAGTAATAGTAATGGAGGTAAAATCACAAAGTGAGGAAAATACTATATGGAGTCAAAATAAGTTCTAAGTAAATGTCTAAATCCTATATAGTAGGTATGTAATTGTAGTCTGAAGATGTGGCTTGGAGTTGGGGTGCTTGCCTAGCATATCCAGGTACCCTAACAACATATCCAGGCATAGAGTTCAATCCCAAGTACTACCAAAAAGAAAAAAAAAAAAAAAAAAAGGCAATTATTGAATTTGGCTTCTAAATGCAAATACATAGTTCATGGAATACTGGAGAAAAATTATGTAAAACATTGTGCTTGTGCTGTTATTAAATCGTAAGCTAATGTTCATCTTTTCTCTGAAGTTGTTTTGTTCTCTAAAAGTGGCAGAGGATGAAGGGTATTATAGTTGTCTTTTGATTGGTGACTAAATTAACCTCATTTTCATTGTCTCCAGATGTTTAAGAGGTACAACCAACAGGCACTTCCAAAGTCATTGGCTATTTCAGTTTTAAGCTCTCCTGTCATCTTAAGCATGCATGACATTATCAAATAACCATCCCATTAGATTTATTCCACTCAAATTTCAGAGTGTTGTGAACATAGCAAAAACTGAGAACTTTGTAATAGTTCTGCCAGTCTCAAATGTTCATGGATTAGTGATAAATTCTATTTTTAACTATCATTCTATACCTATTTCTATTATCATGCAGATTCAAAGTGATAATGGAAAATGAACTTATCACAATGTGTTTTATTACAGGATGTCATAGTCCATTTTATGTTGTGATAGCATAATACCTAACATTAGGAAATTAATAAAGGTGTTATTTAACTTATGGTTCCAGAGGCCTGGTAGCCTACAAAGTGAATGCTTTCTTACTGCATCATAACATCATAGAAAAGTGCAAGGAAAGAGAGGAGAGAAGTGCAAAAGAGATAAAACACAAGTAACTTTTCTTTGTAACAACTTACTCTTGCAAAACTGAATCCACTTCCATGAAAAAGGCATTGATTTCTTTTAGTAATTTAACTACCTCTTAAAGGCTGCACCTCTTAACACTACCACAATGGCATTTAAATTTCAGTATAGATTAGGACAAACCATCGCACATAACATCAGCATTCTCATTTATCTGTCGCATTCCTTGTTTACCAGTATTATTTTTTTATCTTATTTCTGAGGCTCTTATTAGTATTATTTCCACACTGACATGCAATCAGAGACAAGATATCAACAGTACCCAAGACAAAATGAATATAAGACTGAGAAATATTCTGATCTTTACAAAAACAGAGAATTCCAATGAAAGGAATACATACTGTCATCTTGGAGGTATCTCTATTGTCTTTCCCTATCCATCCCCACTTATTTTTGCTACTTGAAAAGCATATTCTATTATTGGAGCATGAGCCCCTTCTGTCATGTAATTTCAAGAAAAATCTCAGAACCCTTAAAAACACTGTGAGATGAGGAAGGAGCTTTGGAGTTCTAAGTCCTCCTCATCACAAATGTCTTGCATCACAATCCCTCTATTTTCTATATTCACAGAATTTGCAAGCTTGAAGTGAGAAAACAAATGTGTTCTTCAAAATTTTTACATGTTGTAGTGGTCCTTTTGCATACTGACTAGATTCTACTAACTTATAATTATGAATAGCTTTAAGAAAAATGAATCAATTAATACAAATGAAGGCAAAACCTCAAAATTGTTTTTGCTGATTGATGAAAAGTCTGGTGTAAGGAAGTAACCGTTTAGCTAAAGGCAACCCTTATGGGTCAGAAATAACCCACAAGCCTAGAATCCCAGCACTTGGAATGTGCTAATTAAGTTCTTAATAAATTCTAAGCCTTGTTTTTACCAACATATATTAACTCATTGAATCTCATCAACCTGAGATTGCTACTAAGATTATTTTTATTTCTAAAATAGGAAATTAAGGAAGAGGTTGAATAATTTACCTAAAGACATAGTTTGTGATGAGCAGACTCCTTGAGCACCTTAGTACAACTAAGCAAACAAAACAAAATATTATCTTTAAACTTCAAATGGAGCCTTAAGTCCTGTAACAACATAATTATATAGCTGACAAAAGACGTTCATAATAAAAGACATTATTATTACTATCTAAATGATAAGTTCTGTTTTAGATTAAAAGGGATACAAAAAAGAGCACAAACACACCCTGCCTAAAAGTATTCAAAAACCACTTGGCATTTTTTGTTTGCTTGTTTTTGTTAATTGGTGCTATGGATTGAACCTTTCACATGATGAATACATGTTCAATCACTGAGCTATGCCCTCAGCCTCTCACTTGATATTTCTTTAAGGGGATAGTATGGATGAAAATGAAACAAAAGTGTACATTAGTAAATAAGAAAATGATAAGAGATGGGTACAGTGGCATATTCCTGCATTTCCAGATGTTTGGGAGGCTGAGGCAGGAGGCTCTCAAGTTCAAAGCCAGCCTCAGCAACTTAGCTAGGCCCTATGCAACTTAGGGAGAACTTGTCTCAAAATAAAAAATAAAAAGGACTGGGGATGTGGCTCATGGGTTAAGTGCCCTTAAGTTCAATCCCTGGTACAAAACAAAAAACAAAACAAAAGAAAAAAAAAAACAAAAAAAAACCCCACCAAAACAAACAAACAAACAAACAAAAGATGAAAACAATGCAGCACACAGTACAATGAACACTACAATGAACTTCAGGGTCTAAATGTATTTGAATTGAATTTAAACATCTCTCAAACTCCGGACCTTCAGAAAGATTATAAAATCTCATTTATTCTAACTTAGCTACATGAGTAAAGATGTTAGTAAAGAACAAGTTATATTACCGAAAAAATAAAGATGTGATTAAGACTGGAGAGATGGATGGGTTTAACATCACAGAGACATTTGTGATAAGATGAATCTACTAGTTTGATAACACATAAAACCTGGACAGGAGGCATATGTATTATGATGTAAAATGCAGAAAATGAAGAGTCAATTAACATTTTAGGAAGTAACTCAAAGTGTTATTATGCATGTGATATAGATTTCTAGAAGGCAAGTAGAAAACTAACAATTATTCAGAAGTAAGAGAAGGAACATCTAACCTATAATGAGGACAATTCAGAAGAGAAATATATAATAAATACATGGCCCAGTGGATATAAGAGCAGATAAAATTAAAATAATAATTGTGAAGTTTGAAACTGTGGAAAAAATAATGACTTTTTAAACAATGAATAGGAGGGGCTCCTACTTTTCCATGAGAAAATGACTAATAATGACTGTGAAATGACCTTAACATATATAATAAGCAAATTCTTAGTAAATGTCTAGAGATTTCACTTATCTATTCATTAAAAAGTAAATTAGGAAATTTGGACTTGTAGGAACAATAAATAATTAAGGTCCTATTATAATTCATCACAATGCTTAAGCCACATAAAAGGAAAAATAAGTCTATTATTAGAAAGTTTCCGAGGAAACTGTATATGTTACATTCAGAAACAGAAAATGTAGAAAGAAGCATTTGATAGTATAGGATAGTGGTAGGAAGAGAATTAGATGTCTTAAGTCTCTTGGGTCTAGGCCTGGTTAAAAAAAAAAAAAAAAATGAATGTGGTTAATAGATAATTAACTGAAAAATGAAATAGAGGTTCTTTTGACATCTCATTCTCCTACCCCCTCCCTCTTTCTCTCTGCAGTTTTAATCAGTTACATTCAACCAAAAAGCTACAATCAGCAGGATGAAGGTTGAATATGTAAATAATCCTTCTTGATTTTCAGTAAAGTTTGTTCATGCTTGAATGTAAGCCTGAAAATCCAAGCACACTTTATTAGGCATACAAAATTAAAATAACTTGCCCCTTCAAAGAGTAACAGTCAATTTCGGTTCTGCAAATTACCATCATCTTTGGGACAGAATCTAGACTCACATGTGTCCTTGCATCATCCCGCAGGTACTCTTCTGCTTACTTAAACCATTTGAATTCATCAGGTGGCCCTTCAAACCATATTTATAATTCATAGTACCTTGATTTCATTTGCTGAATTCATGACATAAATCCCTCAAGAGGAAAGTTCTAATATCTATACTTTCTTTGAGTACTTTTTATGAAAAATTCCACTTCTAACACTACATCACAGATGGTTTTTTTCCTCAGTTGCCATTTATAGCCAACCTTGTTCAAGCCCAAGCTATAAACAAACACCAAATTTTATAGTCACATTGTTTAAACAGAAAAAAAAAAAGAGACAATGAAATTGGCTTAAAAACAATAGTAGTGAAGGATTTATTAAAAAAAAAAGTTCAGCATCATTTGTTTAAATCTTTCAAAAATATCATTTGAAGCTGATAGAATCCATTAAATCTGGTAACACTTGTATAGTTTCGCCATAGCTTTAGTTTTTTTTTATATATATTTTCTCCACTAAATAGTCCTTTCCTGCCCCATCTTATTTCCTTCATCAAATATAGATTGATTTATAGCTCATGGATAAACCAAATATGATAGTCATAGTCCGTTATTGATATATAACAAATAAAACAAAAAAAATAACCATGAGTTTTAAAAAGTTGGATACATTTAATGTATTATTTGGAAGCTTCTGTATATGGGTTAGTAACCACCTGTACAACTATGTTAATTGCAGAAGTTGCAAATCCCTGCTCTCCCAATGTGTACAGCTACTTTGTAGCTTTTCCCATTAATTGGTGAGTTCACACTTCTCCTTGAATCTGGACTTGGCCATAGGACTCTCCTTGAACAGTGAGACATCAGCAATTGTGGTACAAGCAGAGGAAGTCAGCCTTCCTGTGGAACCACAAGAACATCCAAAGATGGATAATTATAGAATTGTGGCCCAGTTATTCAGCACACAACCTGTCAAATGCCAGACTATGAGGGAGGCCATTTCTGATCATCCAGTCACCACAATTATGATTAGGTTTTTTACCTAATCATATCTTGCCCATATTTCTATTATCCTTGGTAGTGATATGTCAAAACTCTAGTTGGGGGGATTTTTTACTTTTAAGGATTATAAATGTCTTCCACTACTGTTTGTTTTGCCTCTTAAATTCCTTCATAACTCTGCTGCAATTAGACAAAGGGTAATGAAGGGAAGGGAGGGGGAATAATAGGAATAGAAAGAATAGTAGAGTAAATTGGATATAACTTTCCTATGTTCATATATGAATATATCTCGAGTGAAATTCCACTTTATGTACAACCACAAGATTGGGATCCTCGTTTGCTGGGGAATCCCCTGAATAGGAGCTGAGCACACCCCCTTAGCCTTGAGTAATGGGGGTATGGAACTGGCATTGCACGCAGTGCTAAACAAGTGAGACTTACCTTCGCTCAGCATGGAAGCCCAATGGGACTGTTCTACACACCCCTGTTTGTTGTAACACAATTCCTTGCCTTATTTGGGTGGAATATTCTATCGAATGTCTTCCCCTAAATAATACAGGGTGCGTTCTCACTCTTGCTCTTTCGAGGGCTACTCAGCCTGATGCTGATCCCCGAGGTTGCAAAGCCATCCCTGACCCCTGGAAAAGGTATTTGTGTTTCTGTGGTCTTTTTGCTGCCAGCCCAATTCATGCAGAGTGGCCCTGATTCTGTCACCCACATGGGATGTGGACAACACTGGTTAAAATCAGTTATACTCCATGTATGTACAATATGTCAAAACACACTCTACTGTCATGTATATCTAAAAGGACCAAATAAAAATAGAAAATTAAAAAAAAAATAATTGTAATGAGGTAAAATATATCAAATTTGTCTCTTTGAAGTATTTTATGCTTAATTTATAAAATTTGTTCTTATCCTGAGTTCACAATATTCTATAATTTTATATTAAAATACTCCTAGCATTTATATCTTTAATACACTTAGAATCTACTTTTCAGTATAGTTTGAACTAGAGATTGAATTTCATATTATTTCTTGCATATAAATGTCCTAGCTTAATTTATTAAATATACTTCCTTATTTTTCTATTTATTTGTAGAGCCAATAAGGTAATGTATAATAAATTTGCATGCAAGTTATATCTATATATGTATATATAGATATACCCTGTTCTGTTCTATTTAACTGTATTTTTGGCAATATCACATTGGTTTTAACTACATTAGCTTTTAATAATAAAGAAACTTGTCAAAGAGATTACAAATTTATATTTCTTTAAACTATTTTTTATTATTTTTGCTATTTGCTCTTCTGTATGAATTTAACTCTAAGCCTGTAAAGTTCAATGAAAAATCGATTTTGGAATTTTGCATTGCATTAAACTTACAGATACTTTGGTGCAAATTTTCAGATATGGAAATTGAGTTTTCCCATTATGAAAATTACAATTTCCCTCTTTATTTAAGGTCATTCTTTATGTCCTTCACAAACATTTTGTAATTTTTTCCATTAAAGTTTGGCACATCCTTTACTTTTATTACTAGCTTATGAGTAGCTTTTTAAAACATACATGTTTTAATTGGTTATTGAATTCAGGGACACCATTTGAACTTATATTAAGCAATGTTTGCTTTAAAAAAATCTCTGCACTGTAGTTCGCTAAAGCAAAATATCAGAATGCATCCCACAAAATAAGGACTTTGCTTTGTAAAACTGAAACACATATACTGAGTTGCCATGTAAAATGCAAACTTTATTTCTTAACAGGCCTTGCATTCAAGTCTGAAGCTATTAATTTTCTTTTCAGTGAGAAAATAAAAATGCATGGTTATTGACTTTGTAGTTCTGAAATAATCTGTATTTGCATTCATTTTGGATAATAATTTAGTCAGTTTATAGAATTACATGTTTTCTTATAGTTGAAGATTTTAACTCTTGTTGCTGATGAAATGCCTGTTTGAATAACTTTTTCCTGCCTCTGAAGGTGATCTATGTATGGCTTTCGGTTGTATCTTGAGATATTCCCTTTTCCAAGATGCTGTGTAGTTTTACTTTGATGGCTGGCTTAATTTTATTGTCCTTAACACAAACTGCATTTTTATTGTAAGGAGCCACTTTTTCCTCATTTCTAGTAAATGCTATTATCACTTGTTATCACTTTGAATATTCTTTTTCTGCTCTTCTGTCTCTTCTTTGCCTTTCGTTAATATTAGTTAGCTAAAGGTATATAAAGCTACCAGTTTATCCTTCAAGTTTCACAACAGTTCTCATGTATTTTGTGTTCTTTACCTGCATACTTTATTAATTTTTTAAATTAATTTCATTCGTTTTCTGCATTATTCTAAATGCATGACTGAAGATTTGAATGGTACAAATATACATTGCGTACAGTGTTATGTAAAAAGACACTCTATATGTTTATTATGAATTATAATGCATACTACTATTATAACTACAACACTTTGAATAAAAAAGAAACGCTACATTCCATCAATAATGATTTTAAAAAAATTTGTGGTAACAAAGATATTTCTCATTTCCAGGGTATTTAGTTGTTTGTTTTAATAAAAATTAATTTTTACACATACAATATTGGCCTCTTTGATTCTATTATTCCTTTTCCCTTTTATAAGCTTTTTTTTTAATTCTCTTTGATAAACTCTCTGACACTTATAAAACTCTTAGGCTTGTTTATTATTTTCATTTCTCTTTCGATTTTTTAAAGCTACATTTCTGAAGAATCCACAAATGCTATGAAAACTGAATTTTAAGATTCTTTACGAGTAAAGAGCTTATTTTTTTAACCTCTTTCAGCACTTAATTTACTCTGTTGGGTCGTTCTCTAATTGCCTCCATTTGACCTCTGGGTCTTAAATTTTACCTTTACTTTTATGATTCTGTGGAATTTCCATTCCATAGAGTATGTGAGAATTTATAGAGCCATCAACTTGCAAAGGCCTGGGGTCAGAGCTGGTCACAAGGCTGTTTTTGTGGTCTCTAAGCCTCTGGGGTTGGAAAGTTCCTACAAGTCACTGGCATGGGCACAGCAATATTTCAGTCTTTCTTCCCTAGGGAACAAGATAACCCATTCCTTGGTTTAAGCATGCCCTTTTTAGATACCTTTTCTCTGGGTTTCATAGATGGAGGTGCCAGAACCCTGATGTTTTATCATTTTGTATGCTTCATATTTCTGCTTTGCTAATTATTTAAGGAAAATTCAGTTTTGCTTTTTGAGATTAGAAATATTTTTATTTTCCTTTAAAACATATCAATAACTGCCACTTTTAAAACCAGAGATGGGTTAAAAGTGTACTTTTTCAAAAACATGTTGTCCAGAGGTCTTGTCTCTGTATAGAAAAAGGAAACCATGGTATTTCCTTCTTTCTGTACTGTGAATTCCTGGAGATTAGAAAAGAGACATTTTCACCTTTATTCACCCCAACTGATAATCTATAGCATATTATAAGACTTAATAAATACCTAATTACACTTGATGGCTCTTCTTTCAAATCTTAGGGCAAAAAGTTCAGTCTATATGAACTGGAGAATTAAAAAGATCCTGTCCTCTCCCATACTCAACTATGTGAAAAATATAAATCTGAACATGATTTGTTAAAATATTTAGAGCTCTCTGACATGTTTAAATATGTAATCAAATTTCCATGAATTTAGTGTTTGTTAACCATATATAACAAAAGGAAGTATTCTAGATTTAATAAAATGTAATCCCAAGACATACACAAATTTTAAATATTACTTATATATGTGTTAATAACTTTATTTTTGTTTTCTTTTGTTTGTTTTCTTTTGCTTGTTTAGTGTGACAAGTCAAAGTGTAAATTCTCTAAGAAAACTCCAAGGCAAATTGCAATGGTTTAAAAAAAAAAAAGTCACTTCTTAATAGGGGTTTGTGTGACAAGAACATTTTATAAAATTAAATTATTTCCTAAAATGTAAATTATCCATATAGACTAATCTTAATTAATTTTTAATTTCTAGACAGACCATAATCCACTACTTCATATCTATAATTATAGTAATTATTTTGATTATTTAACTACTCTAATGTCTATGGTAAAAATAATTTAGGGCTAATGTAATTATCCTAAATGATCAACAAATACTGCAGTGATATGAAGTTATAAAGTAAAATTATGCTTATTTGTAAGTTTTTTTCCACACATTTTCTTTTAAAATCTCCACAAAAAAATTATAAGTTAGTTTTTCATTTTGTTGGTGAGAAAAATGACACTTAGTGGCACATAGAAAATAGATAGTGAATTCAAATTGGAATCCCAGTTTGATTGATTCCATACTCTTAGACATGAGGTTTTCAATTATTACCTATACCAATAAGTTAATACATACCATCATTAAAAGTTGATTGATTTTACTTATCTGATATTGGATGAGAGGATTAGAATGGTTTGATTGTGCATGTGCTTTGATAAATATGTTGCATTTTAACTTACCACTATTAAAACAGGACATAAAATATTGTAAAATTTCCTAGGCCATCTCTGAATTCAGACGTGGCCCTTAAACTTTATCAAGTATACCACAGAGTGATTCTAACAAAACATGCATCTGCTTCACAACATTCTATTGATTTCAAACTTAATTTTAAATTGTTTTTAAAAACTTAATTTAATTCTATTGAATTAAAACTCTTCATCCTAGATATTGTACATCAATAATCACAGCATTATTTGCAGGAACTAAAAAGAGGAAATACACCAGTGTGCATGAACAAAAGAATAAACAAATAAACAAAATGTAGCATGTGTACATGATGGAACACTGTTTAGCCATAAAAAGGGTTGAAGTTCCAATTCATACTATAGCATCAATGTACTTCAAAAATGTGATGTGAAGTAAATCATAAAAAAGAACAGATAATTTAGGATTCTGCTCATATGAAATATGTTGGCAAATTCATAGAGACAGAAATAAATGTGTATTAGAAGTTACCAGGAACTGAGGGAGGGGAATATGGAGAGTTACTCATTTTAAAATAATTTGTTTGAAGTAACTAAAAAGTTTCAGAAACAAAAGTGACAGTTGTACAACTTTGTGAATGGAATTAATGCCACTGAGTTGTATGTTTAAAAAACAGTTTAAATTATCCTTGATGTGATATTCTCATTTTATGTCATATATATATATATATATATGTACGTATATACATATATATGTGTGTATATATGTATGTACATACGTATATACACATACATACCCATATACCACACATACATTTATGTAAACACATGCATTTTACCATGATTTTAAAAATAAACAATATATTATAACAAAATATATAGAGTAGTACAATTTAAGGTGATATATATCACTTTATATATATATATATATATATATAATTAATATGACATATAAACTATATCTCAATTAAACTTCTTTTAAGAAGCTCTTTATTTTGACAAACCAAGTCCTTCAATATCAGGATGCTTACAAACCCCCTCCCCAGCTTCATCTCACACCCATTCATGCATACAACCTGTATTTTAATAAAACCAAAACACTCCTTGCCTAACCTTTGCTTTTTCATTTCTTCATACTAAAACTTTCTAAGTTCTTAGTCTAGGTGAATAGTTTTTAATCTTTTTGATCTGAGGATCTTTACACTCCTAAACATTATTAAAGGTTCCAGAGAGATTTTATATCTGTGGATTTTGTCTATACTTATTTATCATATTAGAAATTCACACTGAAAATGTATTGACAGATTGTCAACTTCTGTAAAACTTAGAATATTGAATCAATTTGTGTATTAATATAAGACCTTCTAAAAACTATACTTTTAGAAAAGAACATAAATAGAACATTCTTTTATAATTGTATGAATCTATTAGATGTTTATCTAGCTGGTTCCTCATAACTCCTTCTTCATCCTATTATTTCTGTCATTTAGGTTGAATTACATGAACAAAATCTAGCCTCAGGCAGCAATATAGTTAGAAAAGGGGGGGGGGATATTTTCATAGCCTTTTCAAGTAACTCGGAGTTTTCTTCCTTCATACTACACCAACACATGACAACTGGTGTTACTTAAAGGTCAGTGGCAGGTACCATAGTGATGAACTTTTCAATTTGTTACATTAACATTCATTGGTCTATCTTGAATTCAAATGGATCATTTATCCTTGCATGATTTTGTTATGTCATTTGGAAAATACTGGTTCCCTGACTTAGGCACATTTTTAAAGGTTGACACATATCCTATGCAAACCCAAAAGTCACATTAGTTATTATCATAACCCATCTCATCAGTGAAGACCAGAAAGCATTAGGGAAACATAAAGCTTATTGTGGTGAATAAATGTCTTCTGGAAGATAATATTCACTTGAAAACTTAATTTTCCTTATTTGAATAAAATACAACATATCATTCTTCTTGGAAGTGGTATTCTCATTGTATATTCTTTAGACCACTTCTGCCACACACCTTGATTTGCATAACTAGTTTGTCTGTTCTTCATTTCTTCAAATATAACATGGTACTGCTTGACGAAAGCATGAGCCAAAAGAATCACACAAATACAGTTTCTTTCAGAATTTAACCTAAGTGCCTCATGTATCTTTCATCTTTCATCATACAGAATATTAAAGAAATCTCAACTGAAGGGTCAAAATTAATAAAAATCATAATTTTTACCCTTCTTTCCAGCAAAACTGGTTCTTTATTTTTTTCCTGCCAAGTGCCAGTGAAAAATACAATGACCTCTGAAATAGTTTGAAGCCACTGTGTTGCTAACATGAAAGGGGCCACATGTTTAGGCACACTGTCACTAAATCATCCATGCAAATGTCAACAGGGTAAAAAAATAGACAAATGATATTTAATTACTACAGAAACAATTTTGATTTCTTAGATGTACTGACAGTATATTGCAGATACCCAGGGTTCCATAGTTTGAGAATTGCAGGTTTAACTCTTCTTCTTTTGTCCTTTACCACCTGACAGATTCCTATTCACCCTTTAAATTCACTTAACTCAGCTTTGTATGGCTTCGTCTTTAAAAATACTCATGAGATTCTTCACTCTTCTGCAGGAAGACTTTTTAATTCTCTAAAGGCCACTAGCATCTTGTAGATCTTATATTTCAATGTTTGTTTACTTGATGTTTTCTTCTCTAAACTGTGACTTCTAAAGGCCTATGGACTGATACTCATCTTGATAACCATCATGCTGACAAAGAATGTGGAATGCAGAAAATGGATGAGTAAGTTAGTTCCTATATGTTGTTACAACATGAACACTTCCAACTGTGAATTATTTCAGTCTGGGCAAATAAAGGACCAAAGAGTACTATAATGAAAGTCAGTCTCAAATATGCATGAACTCCATGATCAGTTACTGTGTTTTTTTGATACACAGACACATACACATATATGTACACAGGTAAACAGTTTCCTGTGCCATAAAATACAAACTGATATGAAATTAGCAATCATAATATTTTAACTTATAGGATAAAAATGTGAATATGTATTTTTAAATTATATACTTGAACTGATTTTCAAAGGCTGAGTACCATTGGAATAGGCAAAAAGAATTGTGAAAGTGCAAAATGATCAATGACAAGCATTACCATGGAATGGCAATGTATAATATTATGCTTGACCTAAAAATTTATTTTGATATGTGTAAACATACAACTATATGGTATATCTTATTGCCTATCAGGTAAATGTATATTAATATAAGGCAATAATTTTGCATATTATATTTCCTTACCCTAACAAAAATCATAAAATCATTATTGGCAAAAGTGTGGGATAATGAACCTTTTCATAGAAAATTGGTGAAAATATAAATTCATAGAGCGTTTTCTTGACAATCTATAAGAAATAAAATACTTATTGACTGAGTTGGTGATTAATTTCTAGATTTCTATGCTAAGAAAATATTCACACAAGTGATTAAACATACTTCTACATACATATGTTCATTGTGACATTACGTGGAATGTTAAGACACCAGAAACAATGTTCATAAAAATTATTAAATAAACAGTTTATCCTGAGTATAGAATGAAGTGCAGCCTTTCAAAAGAGTAAGATGAAACTATACATACCAAAATGAAAGCTTTTGCAATATGTGGTTATTGAAAATAAGGTAGGTAGCTAGTACATCTAGTAACATTCTACTTTTGAAATTATAAATTATATACACATACATACATAAAGAAAATTCTAGAGGCAATGAAAGTTGTCAGATATGGGTACATAAATGGGACTGATAATTGCAGCAGTAAGGCAGAAATTTTGTACTTAATTCCATGACTTAAAATTTTTTTTAATAAATTTATATATTTTTGCAATTTAAAAGTAAAGAAAAAGTTTGATTTCAGTATAGTGACACAGAAAAAGAGAAATATATACATAACATATATTCTTATATAACATATATCTACATGGAATTTATATAGAGATAGAGGAGAAAAGGTGTTAGAAGATGAAGGTCCTTGTGCTGATGTATGAGGACAATAAAAATGTTTCTCTCAATTCTGTGGATAATCTACACTGACTATGATGATTATATAATTGTGTTCCATAAAATAGTAAAAGCGTTAAATTATTTCTATAAAACATTTTCACATAAATAATATTGTGTTTAAAATATAAAGGTATATCTAAACATGCATACACACATATATACAAAATAACTGTCTGACATTTGAGAAAATATGATTAACTGAAAATCATTAAGCAGGTGTTTTTAAAGATATCATTCCACGCATTGGAAGAAAATCAATTAAAATAGTTTCATACTGAAAAATTATTTTCCAAGAGTTCTAAGGTTTAACTGCAAAAAACATTGTGATGAGACCTTGAATATTTAAAGATTAGAAGCTAACATTCATAATACACATGCTGTATATGTTAGCAGTTAATTGCTTCTTAGACATTTTGGGGGATTGGATGGTATAGTCACATCCATTTTTGAATATAAACTCTAGGAAAATGAAATTGCTACGTGCAATTACCACTATTATTTCTCTAATAATCCAAATGATACTCATTTTCACCAAACTACTTAAAATTAAATTGTTGTACTTACTTTCAACAATTACTTGTCTGTCTTCCCAGTTATCTTTAATAAGCTGTATATTTCCAAAGTGTGCATCACTGTAAAAGATTCGGTTGGTACCTTTTCTTCTTTGATTATAGTCAAAAGCCAAGGCAATGACATTCTTGAAATAATGTGGATTCTCATATGGCCTTATTGGGGAATTTAAATTGGTTTCATCAGAAAGATGTATACTTTTTAATATTGTTCTCCCTGAATACAGCAAATAGCCTTCATGCCGTAGGCAAGTAACTCCATCCTCTGCCAAGTATCCGTGGGCACAAGCACAAGTTCTCTGGGAACTTCCTCGATAAAGACAGAGTTGCTTACAGCCACCATTGTCCTTGGCACAAACATTGGTCCCTGAGGAAGAAAAAATACACACACACACACACACACACACACACAACCCCACACATACACACACATAAATACATTCATGTTTTCATTTTGCAGATAAGTTTTTACTTATAGAAATATTAAAAATTTAATATTGAATATTATATCTTTTTAATCGTAATTTTAGTTAAGATTAGTTAATAAAAATCAAACAACAGAAAGTACTGATTTGCCACATTATTCTACTTCTAAATAAAAGCATTAAAATTGTCCTATTATAAGCCAATTAGCCAGTTAAGTGTGTACATTTTTTGAAACTTGATACAAACATTACAATAGGTTTCGTCATATTTCAATCTTTGACAAAAATCACAGATTCACTAAAACATGAAATGGGAAAAATAAAATAAAAAAGTACTGCTTTTAACTCTGGGCCTCCACAGTACTTAACTTCTATATATAGGGCATAATCTACCTCAAATTTTAGTGAAGATAAAATGTGCTCCTAAGTTTTCTTCATCAGGGTAATTCATCCCTAGGAATTCATTATCATGTGCAAAATTAATACACAAATCCTTTGTATGTAAACAAAATCAATTATAATTATTTTAACAGCTGTAATTTTTTAAATTTTTTTCAAATTTCTATTCTATAACTTTCAAAATATGCATTCTAAGGATGTAAAGACTTCAGAAATACACTAAAAATCATTTCTGAAGCAAGAACCACATTTTATATTAAGAGATAATAAAAAACAATTTCAGTGGATTTTAATTCTTTAATATCTTAATTATGCTTTTTTGTACACTTATGGAGTGTGTATATTTCTTAGCCCAAATCAATACTTAAGACATGTGAGGTATGTAACATACCTGTGTACATATGCTGTCTCAGGCAAGTATGCCCATGCATGAAGTGTTATTCATTTCCTTAAACTATTATATGATTGCTGTAGAAAATTAGTTGTAAAAAAACTGTTTTGCGATTTTGATTCAAATAAGAATTTATCCTTAATCTTAGTGTGACAAAAGTTTTCAAATGAGAGAGAAAAATAAATGTATTTGTTTGTGTATTCCTTTAAAAGCGCTGACCTTTCTCTCTTACTCGGTTAAAGATTTTAATCTCCTTCAGGTTGACTCCAAGGCCAGTTCTCATGGTTACCATCTCTGTGGCATCATTCTTGTGGCCCCTTCTGATGGACCCGTTGGCATGTGCTCTGCCAAAAAGTGGAACATACATGATCAAGATTCTTCAACTCTTCGTTAAAATCAAGCCAGTTAGTTAAGCTGAAGATAACAGATGGCCCGACAGAAGGGAAAGAAACCCACTTCAGCCTGTTACATTTAATGCTGGAGCCTGGAATGGAAAGAGCACCTACCTGCCTTTGCAGTGGAAATTACATGGCTTTGCAAGATCCTTTTTGTGACCTTGCTAAGGTATGGCTAATCCTACAAGGGTAAAGCGTCTGGCACTGAAATAACATTCTGAGACTCGAATGCTTATGAAAAAAATAAATTACCTGTCAGACCAGTAGATGTAAGCCCCAAAGACCGCAACTGAAAACATATCCACATTGCTCCCTGACAGCACCATCTCACGATGGCCCCCGGTTTCAAGGTCGATTCTCTCTATCTTGTCTGTGCGAGCATCACACCAGTACAATTTATTTTCCTAAAGATCAATTGAAGAGTAATTTTACAAGGTGGTTTTGGTGATTTTGCTAAGAAAATAATAGAACATTAAAGGTAGAGTAATGCAAGTTGGCAGTCAATATGCTTTAAATACTTAAAATAAATCCAACAGACCTCATAGTCAATGGAGATGCCATTCGGCCACACTATCCCCATGCTTACAAGAACAACTTTGTCTGAGCCATCCAAGCGAGCCTTTCCAATGCAGGGCATCTGTCCCCATTCAGTCCAGAACAGGAAGCTGAAATTAAATTGTAGACTTATAGTAACATATAGCTAAACACAGAAGATATCAGTCATCACAATTGCAGTAATATTCATACTAAAAGAACAAAAATAATGAATTTAATAAATTAATATACAATCATGTTTGTGTTTGTATGAAGTTCTATTTTAAAAAGTATTTAACTAGCTTTTGAAATCATAAGAATTCAAAATTTGACCAAAGTAACTTTTACATATGCTATTCCCTATCTGAAATACTCTACTTGAACCTAATTTCCTAATTTGCTCTTGGTTTTCACATCCCAAATGTTTTCTTCAAGGACTTTCTGTGTTCTTTCTGATTATTGCTATTATGAAGCAAAATACATTGATTTATGTACTTCACCTCAGAAAATCATAACACAGAGTGAAAAATTTATACTTGCTTTTCTTTATATTATTTATTTTAATAACTTCTACAAGACCGAGAGAATATTGATCAATGTATACATTTGTAAATAAAAATAAAAATTAGTAGGAAATAAATATTTAATTTATGAATGTATACATAATGTATCATAACTTTTAGTTTTGTCTACTTAGACCACTAAACTATTTTAATCTGAATTTCATGCTCATATTTGTAATCTTGGAAAACAATATATAATGTAGAGAAAATATAAAATAGGAAGAAAACCTAGAGTATGCTAAAATAAAGCAACATTTTAAAAAGAAAACAGCGAAAAACAGGAGGTATATAATACATGCATTTTTACATATTCATGCAACAAATTCAGCATTTTTATGACAAACAGAAATTCATGCTTTTAGGGAGGTCTGATTCATTCTAAATTTTATGTTATGTCCAATCACATTTTTATCCAGCTATCAGATAACACCAATGACTAAACTTTAGAAAAATATGGTAATCATTCATGCATTTAGTCAACAATGAGTTTACATTTCTGTTTATATTTAAATATACATAGATAAGTGATCATAAATGAGCAGAAGCTGACTACACATAGAAAATTTAAAGAATACCTATACTCATATTCTGAATACTCAATGGAGTTCTTATTTAACCATGAAAAAATCCCTTAAACTACATAAAAATATGTGTTCTCTTTATGCATATTGCTTAGATTTATTTTAATAGTGGATTTTTTTCTGAAAAAGCTATAAAAATAAATGTGTTTGAATTTTACAACCACATAATAAAAGGTGTGGCTAGAATTCCAAGCATATTAATCCTGAAAATACTTTCATTCATATTTACAAGTTCTATAAATCATAAAAGACAAATTTTGTAGCAGAAAATCCAACTAAGATTTTATTGGTAACATCTTGGCAGAAAAGTTACGAAAAAAATTTGTATTTGTATTAAAGTCAAGAGTTTAAAGACATTCAGGAATAATCTCTCTTGATTAAAAATATTGTTTAAAATCAAATAACCAACAGATAAATTTTTGCTCCATTTAAATTTTTTATTTTTATTTTTTTGTATTTTTTGCTATCTAAACAGTAGCTCTTATATGCTAGATATGTACTCATCCAAGCTAGGTCCACAATCTGTCCATTTAACTTTTTAAGGTCAAATGTCATTAAAAAGCAGAAGACATTACACTCTAAAGTGGGCACCTTAGAACCCAGAAGAGTCATGTTTATTCAATCTGATTTTTACCTTCAACTTTTAACATACTCCAAAGTTCAAATACAGAAGGAAATGTGTATAATAAACATTTTATGTTATATAACCTGCTTTGAAATGTACTAATTGAGTAATGAAAAAAAATCATTTTAAGCAAGTCAGTAAAATAAGACAATTAATATATTTAGTCATAATTCTCAGTTATGAAAATTACGGCTCTGAAAGTTAATTTTCCATGATTAAAGGGGACAATCCAGGAATCCCCTGGACTTTACTAGCCCAGTCCTTTGACTCTTCTCTAATACAAAGTCTCAACAATTTATAATAATCATATACCTAATGTTATGTCTCTTGAGCTAAAAGAAGTGTAACAAGAGGTCTTCAAACTTAAAAAGAGAAAACAAAATATGAAGTTTCTTAGTATTGAGAAACAAATATTTATCTTTTCCCAAGAAGTCTCTATTTCTTTGAAATTTGCAATAATTCCATGCAGGAGACTTAGATGTTTATCAATAAAATTTATAAATAAAAATCATTCAAAACAAAACAAATTATTTAAAATAAAACAAAGCTATGAGAATTTTTTTCTATGAGAAAATCAGATTGTGTGGAAACATATTTGCAGTTAAATAATTTATCAATTTAATAATATCAAAATATTTAAGCCTACCAAATTGAAGCAATATTTTACAAACATCAGACAGAATAGTTTAAATATTCCTTAAACCAAAAATGAAAGTAAATAATTGAACAGAATTAGCACCTTGAAAACCTTTAGGAATTATAAACCAAATTTAGAGAAAGAACATTCTCCAAGCTTGTAAAATTTGAAGGAGACATTTAAAATTAAGATAACAATTTACAAACATGCACTTGAGATATCTCTAATCAGAATAGATTATTGGTATAGTCCCATTGAATGGATAATATATGTTTGCTGTTTATGCTTCAGGTTGCTTAAAGAAAGAAAATGTTATCCATCTCATTCTGCATGTATGTAGACACGAATGGTGTGAATATACTTTGTATACAACCAGAGATATGTAAAAATGTGCTCTATATGTGTACTATGAATTGTATTGCATTCTGCTGTCATATGTAACAACTTAGAATAAAATAAAAAAATAAAAGAATTGAATGGATAAAAAAATATATGGTCTTTAGTAATAGGAAAAAATGAAAATCCTTGTCACTGACTTTTGAGATCCAAAGGAAATTAATATTCATTGTTGGAAATACTGTCCACATTGGAGTTCACATATTACAGTCATTAAGGATTTGTTGGATTGTATGATAGGACCAAGAAAATTGATTTTAGAACTTTGGCTTGGTAAATTTAGACCTGAAAATACTACTTTAAACCCAAAATTTTCAAAATCTAATGTAATGTTCTATTTTTCTCTGGATAATAAATAACAGTTAAAGAAAATTGAAAAGGTCCTTTTTTGCATAATCTTTTATTTCCAGAATTTGAACACATAAACTTTATAAAGTATTATGAAAAATTATAGAAATACTATTAGAAATCATAATGCCAATATCACTATTGTCTTCATTAGATACATAAGGTTTTAGTAGGACAAAAGTAGAAAGACTATATATATCATGTGACATTTTCTAATAAAACACTGATATTTATGTAAAGACAAAAAACCTGACATGGGGTAGCATTTGGGTTCCCCAAAGACCGAGCATATACTCATTAGGCCCTGAGTTTAGTCCATTACTTTTATGACAATTTTGCTGCTATTTGAGTTAGTTTATACACAGGTATACTTATAAATAAAAATAATTATATTCTGTTAGAGTTGGATATATTAAAGTTGGAAAATGTACATTAAAATTATAAATGACTTTGAATAATGGCAAAAATATTTTTGAAAATAAAGGTAACACTGGTAAACAAAGTTCTGATTTGGGTGAGGTAAGGGTAAGAAAGGGAAGAAACAGGAGAATGAATAAGTCTCAGTTGCTGAGAAAAAGAAAGAGTATAAGAGTATCCAACATGATTCTTATGCAGTTGAAAGTGAACAGTAGTAAAAAACAACTAATTTGAATCAATCATTTTCTTTGAATTTAAGATTCTCTTCTTTGCTAAACTGTTTCCTTTGAGCTCAGATTATGGTTGTAATTTTTATAATAAACTCGCCATTTCTTTTTTATTTACTTCCTCTAAGTACACATGATTGAGATACTTTGTCAGATACACTAAAAAAGGAAACCCAGAGGTGACAAAAAATTTCTATGCTGGCACAAAAATGAAGAGTATTGAATCCTCTTATATAATTTCCCTTGGTCAAGAATATGGTTGTGTCTGCTCTTAGAGTGGGGGTCAACAGTAGGCTCCCATATCTGCAAAAACTAAGGAAAAAAAAAAAAAAAACTCCTACAGAACAACAATAGTATCTAGCCCTTACATAAGCATTGACATCTAATCTGACAAAAATTGCATATACTTTTACATCCCTTATCAGATTCCCTAGAATCATTTAAAATCCATAAAAACTGAATGTCTTGTTAGGTCAACATGTCCATTTCTCCATCCTCCTGGTACCAACAAAATTATATAACATTTTAGAAGTTTGAATATATTTCATGAACACATGAATTAATATCCTTCATCCCTTGTAAAGAGTAAAATGTAGTACAGAGCCTTTGTTATTCCTGAGGGATTCTTAAGATTTGTTTTGAGAAAGTATTACATGACAATTCCAAATCAATCTTCAATTCCTAAATATATTGCAATTGTTTAAAGAATCCTTCAATGTAAAAATAACCACAGACAGTTGAACACTGCTCTTAAGAAAAGGAAGAGAGACAGAATCAGTATACCTTGGACACTATTTTTCAAGCTTTTTTGTTAAATTTGTTGTTGATTCTCAAATTTATTCTTCCATTGTAATCAAGTACTCATTCAACAGACATTTAATTAGACATATATTTAGTATATGCTATTGGAGTTAAGACCCTCATGAAGTTCACTGGTTAATGGGTTAAACAATTACAAGAGAAAATGCTAACAGAAATACCTAAAAATTTCTAACTGAAACCTTTGTAAGTCATGAAAGTGGGAGCTTCAACAATGAAAATGCAAAAGACATATGATGATAAAAGTTGTCTTTCATATAACAATTTTAGAAATGAATTTTATTTTTGAGCCAAAGTAAAGAAATAGGCCATTTTGGTTGTTCTTTCTTTCTTGGCTTAGAAAATATATATGAATTATAATTTGTTTTATAATTCCCTCCCTAGACCTATTACTTTTAAGCTAATGTTAGACTGCAATATTGAGTAGTTATACAAAACAATTATAATGTGTATGGACAGCTCACAATGGAGAAAAACAGAAGAAAATTCTTCACAAAGAAAAATTGCTTTGGTATCTGTAATCTCATAGTATAGTAAGCTGATCACAGTATATTATAGCCATTTCCTTTTTTTATTTATGTATTTATACCCTGCCTCATTGCTCATCCTCTCATTGATACAAATACATATACATGGTTTTAGTTTGTTTTTCAAATTTTTAACTATAATTTTCTTGAGTGATTCTATTTTGTGTATCTGGGGTATCTTCAATATATAGTATTTGATGTTTCCTGATAATCTACGAAGTTTTCAAATATTTAATATCTAGCCTCCTAGAAGTTATGAGCTGATTTAGAATTACTAAAGTATTACAAACAATTTCTAAATTTGTTTCATAAGCTGCAACCTATCTTGCCATCAATCACATACATTCTACCTTATACATTCCACACTGAAAGTGAGGTAGTTTCTATAAATAAACAGTGAAAGAAATGTGTTTTAAACTTTGCTTTCATACTTGTACTCTATTTTTATTGTGCAGATGTCTTAAGAAACTAGGGAAAGGTTATACAGGTAAGTGTGGCTGTCCCTGGTTTCCATTCAATATGGCTTTAGTGGTCTGGGCCTGGGGCACTCTCTGGCAGTGAGAGGTTGCCTGAACATTTTGGCCTCTCTTCTCCACCAGCTGCATAGCTTCAATGATGCCCAGGCTTCTTATCTCTTCTAACCTTCCCTCCTATAGCAAGAAAAGTAAGATTCAAGATTTATGTTTGGAGTTAAGGCATGGGGATGAAGCATGTGGTAAAAACAATAAATAAATAAATAATTAAAAAAATGAGTAAAGTCCGAATGAGCTTTGAAAAAAAGCAATTATGAAGTTTTTGAAAAAAAAAAATCCTAACAGAAAATAGTGTTGTTACTTTTATTCCATTTGTTCTTATAACTTGTGCACATTTTTTTCCCCGAGAGACTTAGGAAGGGAGAAAAAGTGTTTCTGATTTGAAGCATGGTTGGCCTGTGTTACTTGACTATCATGGTATCTTAATATTCTACAATGGCACCCTGATCCCACCATTATTAATACTGCAAATTGAATTTATTCCACTTCTTTATGTATTGCCTTGCCTTAAGATCTACTCTAAGAGATGGTATTAAATTATGCTAGGCTCTACCTCAACAGATATTAAACTGCCAACAGAGGTCTTCTGCATGCAGTTGAACATATCATGAAAAGCATATGTATAATCAATGAAAGGCCATTTGACAATATGTACCTGTTGAATATCAAGATACCATTTCATTCGATCTGAATCTTTGCCATGGAAATAAAGGCCTATTAGCAACTCATTTATAGTAACACAAATACAAATTCAAGAAACCCACACAGTATGTGTTTCATTTAGCAACTATACATTAAGAAGTTAATCAAATTTGTCAATATCTTACCATGACTTCCTGTAATTTTTTGTTCTTAGAAGAAAATGCTTTTTTAGCATAAAGAAAATTATCACATTCAGTTTTCAAAAAGGAAGTGATGCCTAACTTAAGAAAGTAGAAAGAAAAGTCAATGGAGGGGAGAAACTGATTTTTAAGATGAAATAAATTCATAAATGGATCCTATTTTGCATTTGGCTACATTTTAAAAGATCTCAAGACTCTATTGTTAAAAAACAGGCTTTATGCCTGAGTTTCAAGGCACATTTATATCTTGGATTCAGCTAATTTGCTCCATTATGGGTCAGCTTTTCCCTTGGCAATACCACCTGTTGTGATTTAACTTCAAACAGAATATTAAAATGTTGTATTTTATTTCTTTAATATGAATTTTGACACTTAAATTTCTATGTACTACTATGTGGAAATCAATTTTTGTGTAATTTTACATAGAGTTTTCATTTTTAAGCCTTTTTTTTCCTCTGAAGTCAAGTCAATAAATATATGGACAAAAAATATAGTGGGACAAATTCCAATAATATTTCCAAGTTGTAATAAACATTTCCTGTAAAGAAAATTGACTTTAAATAGGTCTAATGTTTATTCTTAACTATAAACATGAAAAAATATTTATCCATGTGACCTGATTATTATTATTTAAGAAATGCTTTTAAGTATATATAAAGGTATATAAATAATATTTAGATATTTTTTAAAATGGCAAAAAAAGATTTTTTGTTTTGTGGGTCAACATATAAATCTTGTTTTAGGGATTTGAAATTAGGAAAGCCAAAATATTTACTGATATATTTTCTTCTGATTTCAGTGATGGACCTGTAGTCACAATAGGGAAAAATGATCTGACAGTTGAGGAGAAGAAAAAGAATAATTTGGTGACAGACAAAATGGGTGATTCCATCAATATTCAAACAATAGAACACTTTTTAAAGTTTTAATCTTTATGATGACACAAAAGTAAGTGCCATGTTTAAGAAAGGAGGTCAGCAGATGAGAGGGGAACATATTAAGTTTTAGTGAAAGAAATTCAAAGCTATAATTCTAAGGAAACTAGAAATATAAATAAAGGAATCAAAATTAGATTTTATTTCGCATATTTAATATGTCTTACTGCACATGCAAAGACTCAAGTAGAAAGCATAAAATCACACCACTTACAAACAAAATATAAATAAGAATAATACAGAGAACAGCATATAAAGTCTGAAATGAGGAAAATCAACTATAATTCTCACAGGAGTTATATCGATCAGACCAGAGTGAAACAGGAACTCAGGGATAGAAAGGTTACTCAAATAAAAATAAAAAGGAAGAAAAAGAAAAAAAAAATATTGAGGGAATTGTCAATGAAGAAAAATGTTGAAGTCATGTAAAACCTTAAAAAATAAAAAACTCGTATTTGGTTGTGGATAAACTTACAAATTTCTAGATAAACAGAAGCTAAATCCAACTTTAGTAATTCAGTGATAAGAAAATGGGTTTGATCACACATTATGAGAAGTTGAGAAGTAAAATCGAAGACAGTAATAAAACATTAGTAATTTTTGTTCAAACAAAAATGATCTAAGTGTAGTTGAAATAAAAAAGAAAAAGCTTAATTGAAAAGAATGGTTGAATATGGTAAAATAGAAGAAAATATTTATTGCATGAGGCATCTAGCAAATAAGATGCTATAGTATCCAAGATAAAAGTGAAGAAGTTATTTTAAGTAAGAATTAAAACACTCTCTTGGATATACTTAAACATTATTGGCATGACTATTAATTTCATTACCATACCACTTCATTATCACTCAACCACAATTACCCACCAATTTTATTAATTGCTTTACCATTGGCTGATAGCTTTTCCATCTTGCCCTTCTACTATGGACACACTTAGAAACCCTAGGACTCAACGTTGATGATCCTATAATCATTCCAGCTCATAGTTTCTCATCTGTATTGCACCAGAAACCAACATCTCTTTTTTTTTGCCTCTTTCTTATAAAAGCAAGGCCATGAACTAATCCTAAGTATCAAGTGAATATAAACTATTTCCAGTTTCACAAATTCAGAAATCATATTCACACATACTAAACTTTCCTCTTTATTCTTTTATACTTCTCCTATTCGTAGTTCTCACTATTCCATCATAATTTCCAGATCTCATCTCCTGTCCGGTAACTGGTAGATAAGCCATTATAATGTTTAACTTTTGATCTGTCACTTCCTTGCCATTTTTGTCTTTATTTATTTATTTATTTTACCCACTAGATCATCAAAAATTATTATTGAAGGTCATGTAACCATATAACCATCCTGGTTAGATCTCAGAGAATCATTGCAGGTGGCTTCATGTTGCTTGAGAACTATTCGTTATTGTGGAAAATATTCATCATAATAGTTCCAGAAAAATTTATCAATTTAATTAACATTGGTCAACTTACTTATTTGTACTATTGGCTATAAGTTTCTTCAATTTTACAAGTTTAAACTATAAAATAAATTATATATATATATATATATTGCATATATATATATATATATATATATATATATATATATATATTGCATTTCTTCTTTCACTCTATCTCCAATGAAGAAAGGGAAGGTAACTGATATTTACTTCACTTAATCTTCCCAACAACCTAAAATGAAAAAGACATTAAAAACCACATATCAAAAATCTTAAAAGTTATAAATTCTAAGCTAGGGTTTCAAATTGTTGTTCACACTGTCAGTACCCCATCTAAAATCTTGAAGCCTGTGCACCATTTCCAAGCACTCTAGGGCTCAGGTTCTTTATCCTTCAGAAGACTTTCTCTGGAGAACTATCTTTGGACCACTAGAATCTCTTTTCCAACAAGTGCTGACAGCCAACTCTCTTGGGATTATGTCTTCACAGGTGATCCTTATCCATTGAACAAGTTGCAAGTGTGGAAACTAAATTCCCTTATTTTGAGATATTTGTACTCCAGAGCTCCATAAGAAATCAGTCTGTGACCTGGACTTGGCTCAAAATTGAACATCTGCTCTATCTCTTTCTCTTTCCTATCCTGCTTCTTTCACTTTATGAACTGAATTCTCTTTCTAGGACCTGTTTATGGAATACTTAATGTAAGGTACAAATTTTACCCAACAACATTCTGTCTCCTACCCATCCTGCTCCACTCTATTGTCTCTTCCTCATCAAGTTTTCTCCTGTACTCCTTGGAAATTCTCTCTGATATTCATTCTCATGCTCTTCCTTTCTACTAACCTTTTCTACTCTCTCTGTGAATATGTACAGTGCCCGCCCCCATACTAATTAAACCTTACTCAATACTCTAAGATCTTCTCAATTTACCTAATGTTTTCCTCTTTCCTTTCATTGGCTGAGTTTATACCCACGTAGCCTATATATGTTACTTCCACATTCCAATTATCATTGATTTATTAATTCTTTCATTTCTGACCTTACTATCAGTCTCCTAAAATTCATAACAATGGGCAACATCATCCTAATCTCTAATTGCATATTCTGTTCTTTGCTTTTAATTCTCCTGACTGCTTAAAATCAGGTCACTCTTCTAAACTCTCATCCTTGGAATACTATCTTGCATCAATTTCCTGAGGACTCAAAATGGCTCATCCTCCCAGCCTTTTGCCTTATTGCTCACTTTTATTTTCCCTCTCTCCAAAGCATTTCATTCTCTAACTATAACCACTCATTTTCATTCTTGGATTTCTTTTTTCTGTGCTCATTTCTGAGTAATCTCACACACTATTATGGTTTACTGCAGAATCTTAACTATGTTGAAATAAATGTGAATTGATTCTATATTTATCCAAATCCAGATTGCATATTTACTCTACTGAATCTCTTCTCCAGAATTGGCTATTTCAGGAAGGTGCCATAACTTCCAAGTCAATTGCTAGTAAATGAACAGTACCATGTTGTTAATTAAGACTAATGTTCAAGCATAAAACACCATGTCTTTATAAGTCCAAACTTAAATCTTAAACTCATTTAAAAATTCTCTTCCCTTTCTCCAACGTTGATCTGACTCCTTGTGTTAGTCCGCTTTTTGTTGCTGTGACAAATACCTGAGAAACACAACTTAAAAGGAGGAAAGATATTTTTGGCTTACAGTTTCAGAGGTTTCAGTCCATGAATGACTGACTCCATTGCTTTGTAGAGAGGCAGCACATCATGGTGTAGAATTTGTGGTAGAGCAGAGATGCTCACCTCATGATAACCAGGAAGCACAGAGAGTAAGAGAGAAAGAGGAAGAAGTAGCTGGGGACAAGAAAACCCATCCAGGGCACACCTCCAGAGACCAACTTTCTCCAACTAAATCCACCTCCTAGAATTTCTATCACATCCTAATAATGCCATGCAGTTATGTATCCATCAGTGAATCCAATGCTGAGGTCAGAACTCTCATGATCCAATTACTTTATAAAAGCTCCACCTCTGGACATTGTTCTACAGGGGACCTTGTATTGATGGCTTGGTCCTCAAGTCTTTATTTCATATTCAAACTATAGCACTCTTCCTGGAGTTGGGCATGGAGGAGCTGCCTTCCATCCCAGTAATTCAGGAGCTTGTGCTAGGAGGATTTCAAGTTAGAGGGCAGGCTCATTAATTTAGTCAGACACTAAGCAACTTAGTGAGACCATGTCTCAAAGTAAAAAATAAATAAATAAAAAGGACTGGAGAAGTAGTTCAGTGGAGAATCCCTGGGCCCAATCTCCAGTAACAAAACCAAAACACAGCACTCCTCTTGGCCTGGGGACCTGCAATTAAAAAAAAAGGACTTGATGTTTCATTCACTGCTCTTGCCTCTTTATTCATGCCATTACAAATTTGTCCCCAACTCTCCACTACTTGGCTTGAGGGCAGATAAAGAACTCACCCTCACCTATAAAACATCCTTCCTGAGAATATTCTACTTCAACAAATTCCTTAAGAATTATCATCATACTTTGGATCTCACCTTATGTTGCCTTTGGGGTCCATGGAGAATAGTAGGAGAAAGAGTTCTGAACTAGCTTAGATTTTACTTAAAAGTGAATTCACCTTCAGTAAAGAAGGCATCACTATAGTAATTTCTTTAATACATAAAGAAATATACCACCTATTTTATGGACCCCAGTTATCTTCCAGCCGTATCACCTATGTTTTCCTACATGCATCTCAAGCACTTACATTTTTCCAAATGGCTTTTGCCTTGCCACTATTTATTATTGACATATATTATCTTAAGAACCTCTTTCTCCTTTAACTCTTAAAGTCTCTACTAACACTACCATTGAGGCTATTAACTTCACCTTTAGTACCTAATCTAAGTATATGTCATATGTTAAAAAAAAAGAAAAGGTAATTTAACAGTGTTCTTATAATTATTGCTGCAACATGAAATTTGTATATGAGATTAAGTTTTCATTAGATTAGTCTTACTATGCCTGAAGCTAAGTCTTATTTCAAAAAATGAGACTTACTCTAAGAAAATATTTTATGGGTTTAAACTTCCTGTTCAAACAGAAGCAACACTTTCTTCATTACCTACCAGTAGCTTTAATATGTACTACCATTTTGTTAAAATATACTGAAGTGAAGGCTGATCAGACACAGAGGAATACTGAAATGTCCTGGTTTATAGTGCCTAGTACTCAATAAATATTCATTGAATAAACTTACAAAAATGAAGAATTTTTAGCTTCCTTTCCCTGATATTCTCAATGCACTAAAAAGGAAGTAGGTATAGTCATGTGCTTATGATGGATGTGAAGAGATGACATACTTAAGAAAAGGAAGCTCCCAAATATGAACATGAGAGTGTATCCTTGAATAAGAAGTGAAAAAGAAAACTATAGACTGACAAGTATCAGGAAGAGGCTTGTTAAATTGAACTATATGAAAATCCAATAAGCCATGAAAAAGAGATTCTACCAACACAAATGAAGTGTTGGACTGAAAAACATCATGGGAAAATTTTATTTATTGAAAACAAAGTAAACATCCATTTACTGAGTATCTAGACAATTACATAGCATTGAAATTTTATTTGTTCCTGCCATTAGAATAATGATTCATAGTCCAGCAGTTGATCAAATTTTCTCTATTTAAGCTGCAATGATTTATTGCTTAATTTTCAATTATAATTTAAGAAATTTTAAGTATACCATCACATTGTAATATAATATTTTTTTCAAGTTTATAGGTATGATGTAAGCATTCAATTGAATCTCATGTTTCAATATCAGAATTGAACAAAATTAGAATTCCTTCCTTCTTAGAATACAGTGGTATGACTCTATGGGAATGCAGGGGCAGGTAAGAGGATATGTGGGAAATCCAGACCAAGCTCAAGGCTTTTTTATATACTACCACCTACTTTTTTCTTCCTTCATATTTATCATTATTATTTATCCTCTTTTACTTGGTTTTAATTTTTAAATTGTCAGTATGATTTTATCCTAAAACTATTTTTATATAATTGATGCTTCTTATTAAATTATGTGTGCTTAACTATGTGCGTGTTTATATATATATATGTGCTTAACTATGTGCGTGTTTATATATATATATATGGAGAGAGAGACAGGCTACATGAAATATGCATTTGTACTTAATATACATTATATATAATATAATTTTTTGGAATTTAGGAAAACCCATACACCAACTTGGTGACAAAGTAATGAATTTACAAATTTCTGACTGAATTTATTAAAGTATAAATGGAAAAAATGATATAATTTAGATTGTATGTAAGATTTAAAATGGATAAAAGGGGATACATGGTGAATTCTGAGCAAATAAATGGTGCAAGCTACTAGGAAGATTATCATTCTCCAACATGAAGAAGATATGATAGGAATATAAGGATAGAAAGTGGGGATACACAATTCAGAAACCCTGGCAAGAATGATTATGGCTCAGAGTTGGGTCACACCAAGATCATTATGAAAAGTAAGTAGGGATGCATTTAGAAGTAAAAGATAATAGAATCTCTTGGTATATTAGGTACAGAGTAAGAGAGACACCACATATTTTGGCCTGAGTAAATGAAACAATAGAATTATTATCAACTAATAAAGAATTTACAATTGTAGAGAATGATTCAGTTTAGTTTTAGAAATGCAAAGGTAAAGACTTCTGTTGCATCTTATTCTAGCTCTAAACTTCACTCAAATTAAAGGTGTAAACAATAATCATTTAATTGATAATGAGTTTGCAATTTGGGAAGCTCTTCAGGAGTGATCCATCAATTCTTCACCTCAACTGTGGTGACCTCAAGGCTGGAGTGACATAGCAGCTGGGTTTTGGAGTCATTTAAAGGGTTTCTCACTTGAAACACCTGGCAACTGATGCTGGCTTTCAGCTGGGCCTACTATGGTTACTGACTAGAAAACATATGTGGCTTCTTTATGGTGCTTCTCAATTTTCTCACAGAGAAGAGCAGCTTCTAAAAACATCCAAAGAGAGTCAGGTAGAGGTTTTATCTTCTTTTATGATACAGAGATTATACTGTATCACATCTACCATAGTCATAGGCTCACCCAGATTCAAGGGTATGGAAAAAGGGCTCAACTTTATTTATGAAAAGTGTCCAACTTATAAAATAAAAGAACTAGCACCCAGATTGCCAAATATTACTGTAATGATCTGAAAAATAAAACTGCTACAGGTCTCCAAGTGAAAATGCTAAATATACAGGTGAACATAAAAATCTGGAGATCAGGAGCAAGGACCTGTCTAGATGTACATACATTATCTAATTATTAACATTTAGGGGAGATGGAAATAATAAAGGAGATGTGTACCAAAAATGGAGCCTGGGGGAACTCTAACATCAAAATTCAAAGTAAAAAAGAAAAAAATGGGAATAAAGGAGAGTGAGTTGGAATTGACCAGTGAAATATAACAATCAAGACAGTTGGTTTTCCTTTGCCTCCTAATGTCTCATTGAATTCCATCCCCTCAAGAGCTTTCCTTATAATAGAAACTGAGTTTGTCAGGTGCCCAGTATAAGTTGCTTGGGACATCACCCCAAATCCAGATGCTGGATCATAACACATCTAAATATATCAAAATAATACCTTCCTTTGGCTATTGACTCATCTGAGGATAGGCATGCAACTCACTTCTGGCTGAGAAAAAACAAAAGGATTAATAATAATTAATTATTATCTCCTCCCAAATGAAGCAAAAAATCTTAGCAAGAAGAAGATATTTTATCCTATTCTTCTCCTTCCTTAAGCATAGATATGCTGCATGTAAATGCTGTAACAAAGGTGCAACAACACCAAGCAAAAGAAAAAAAAAAAAAATACCACACAGGCTGGTAAAGACAGTGGTTAAGAAACATAAAAAGATAGTCCATGAAGTGAAATGCTACTATCAACCATGTAATTGCAGACTTCATTTATTCATGAAAAAGAGCTCTATGTGGGGCTGAGATTGTGGCTCAGCGTTAGAGCACTCGCCTAGCATGTGGGTGACCCGGGTTCGATCCTCAGCACCACGTAAAAATAAAATGCATTGAATAAAAAACACATTGTGTACAACTAAAGCAAATAAATAAAAATATTTTTTAAAAAAGAGCTCTATGTGATCTAGCTTTACAAAATTTTGCTTACATCCTACAGCATTTCCAATGTGCCCTTTACATTTTTATATTATAATCTTAGTTTTAGCATAAAATTTAACAAATTTGATGACATTTTTCTACAATAATCTTTATTTTCTACCCTATAGTGTTAGCATTAATTGTGCAGCATTTACCTTAAAATTAAAACAAGTGATAAATATTGGAAAAAGTACACATCACATATAACATAGACTGTTGCAGATTTTCATGAAAGTTGATTTAATATTTTATATAAATGATTTTATTCTAATTCAGTGTTCTTCATGCTTATTTCTCTAATGCACACTTTTAAAAGCAACCATAGTGTCACTTTAATTCCGAAAGATACAGAAGTCCCATTTACATAAAAATGTCTTCTCTTAATAAAAACAAAAACAAACAAACAAAAAACTCTTAAGTGGCCTAGCACAGTTGAGCACACCTGTTATCCCAGTGAGTAAGGGGGCTGGGCAGGAGGATCAAAGTTCAATGCCAGCCTCAGCAACTTTGCCAGACTCTTGGCAACTTAGTGAAACCCTTCCTCAAAATCCAAAATAAAAAGGACTGGGGATGAAGATCAGCAGCAAAGTGCCCCTGTGTTAAATCCTCAGTACCAAAAAAGAAAAAAAAAAAAAAAAAAACAAACAAAATTAAGTGATGCCATACTAACAATGCAAGAAACCCCCTGTAAGGCGTAATATAGGGCTTTCAAATAGGGAAAAAGCTTACATTATTGTTTAAGAGGAAAGAAGTCATAAGATCCTTATTCTTTAACAGTCACTATACAAAGCCCTGAGGATAGAGAAATACATCAAACACACAAAGCTCTTCTTCTAGAATTTAAGTATAATGAATAATACAAACATTTCTCAGCCTAATGGAATATACAGCTACTAGGCAAATAAATATAAATAAATAAGCAAATATTAGTACACAGAACTTGCATACATAAAAGTTGTAGGTGCTATGGGGTCATAGAACAATCTAATTTATTTTCAAAGCCATGGAATGGTAAAAATATTTAGCAAAGTAGTAATAGAAAGAACACTATGAATAAAGGGAAGAGTATGTACAAAGCCTAGAAATGAATGAGGTTAAGAAATACTTGAAAATTTAACCAAAGTCCAACATTGATGGATTGAGAATGTAAAAATGCAATAGGAGGTGTTTGAGATGAAAAATTTGCACAGGATCTGGTTAAGAAGGATCAAATAGAGCTTTTGGACTTTAAACAAAAGGCAATGGGAATTCTTTGAAAGGACTTAGGTAAGATTACCTGTTGAAAAAAAAAATTACTCTAGCCTTCTTTGAGATTTGGAGACCAAATTGAAACTTATTGCAGATGTGTAAGGTAACAACAGATTCAAATAGGGTGGAAGCAGTAAAGACATAGAGTAGTAGATTGAAAGTAGAACTATTTAGAAGAAAATTTTAAAAAAAGAATAGCCAAATGTGGTGGTAGATTGAATACACTTCAATTTTATACATGTGTGTGTCAACGTACAGTTTGGGTTCCATGAATTTTCCAAATGGACAGGTAAACATACTTATCTAGAGCTCAAAATAAGTAAAAGCCAAAACCAAAAATAAGTAAGTAAATAAATAAATGATACAGAAGGCTTGGATGAAAATGTTAGTTTGATAATCATAGGTACATAAACAGATATTGGAACTTCAGAAATATTGGAAAACTAGGTTGGTTGTTAAATGATTATTTTACTCATTCAATAAATAATTGAATATCTAATTATAAAAACAGTTCTAGGATATAACTCTAAATTGATAACCTAGAAATATGTTGATGTTCTTATTTGGATAAACACATATTTAAAAACCACACAGTAAATGACTTCATCAAATATGTACTAAAATATGCATAAGCAAACTAAAAATAAACTATTTTTTCCTTAAGATATTTTTAGTTTGTTTTAGATATTATAAATAGAACTAAATATTAATACAATTTTCTGTTTTATTTTTCTTAAGAAAACCCACTTAAGATTCAGAAGGTAAATATAAATTTTAAAATTACCCTTTCTCTGGGTGCACAGCTATAGATCTTGGTTGATCCAGGCCTTGGGAAATAATTACATAACGGAAAGAGCCATTGAGTCTTGCAACTTCAATCAAGTTAAAACCATGATCTGTCCAATATATGTTACCTGAGAGAAATACAAAATATAGTTTATGATACAGCATGAGATAGGAAATTATTTATTAGTATGGCTAAAATTAAATTTCTGAACATTCACATAACTATTAAGCCCTTAAGTTTCTACTCTTTAATCCTCACTTTCTAAAAAGAAAGCTCTTAAAACTCCCAACCTTAATTTCATGTCTCTGACTAAACCATATAATTATTTATTTATATGTTTAAAATGGTGAAACTTTCCCCACCCATCAAAGGAATCTATTTTAACTTCAGTCTGACTTCAGGCAAAAAAGAAATAACATTTTTGTTTACCTGCCTTATAGAGATCTCAGGAGATTTGGGCAAAGTTCACACTACATAATCTCCTTCAGCATAAAAACATTTATTCAAAGGCTCAATTGCATTAGAAAGAGTGGAACCAAAAGCAAAAGAGAGTATTTACCCCCATGGCTAGAAGCATACAAAATTTGTTAGGAGTCAGAAACACAATTTTTATGAAGCAGATTGAGCTCCTAACAAAATATGTATAAAACGAAAAGAGAAAAAGTCATAGATTATACCAGCAATCCAGTCAACAGCTATTCCTTCCACTCTTCCCAAGCCATTGGTTATGATATCTTCTTTCCAAGTCTGATCTCTTTTAGCTCTGCTGATTTTATTGAAGCCCATGTCTGTCCAATAGATGGTATCATTTTCTATGAATAAGACAGAGAAAACACACACCCACACACTATAAAATGTATCAATATCTGCATTAGGATCCTATAGCGTTAGTATCTTTAGGGTTATCATCTCAGATGTGCTAGAATATAAGTATCTTCAGGGTAATTTACAGAATTACATAGGAAAAAAGGTATGAAAATAACATGAAAGAACCTATATTTTAGCCAAAAGATGTTTTCAAGTATTGTCTGAAATATTTGGGGAAATGACCTATCACATTGTTTATTATTTTTCTTCATTTTCCTATTCATTTTAAAACATTAAGTCCTTGTCCCCCATGAATTTGCAAGTGTGATGTCAAACCATGTTATTTTGAACCATAATTTTTCTCTTCACTACCATATCTGTGTCTGAGTTTGCTAAATATAAAAAGAACATTACTGAGATAGTAAAATCAACAATGTCTCAAAGGAGAGACAATGGAAAAAAAGGCATTTTAACTGTATCAAGGGTATTTTAAGTATAATGTCACTCAGAATGTATAAAGCCTTATCATTCAATTATTCTTTCTGAGGTATTATATAGCTTCCCAAATGTCAACTACAAACACCTCATATTTCAAACTCTCATTGTAAAAATGGGCTTAAGGATATTTGAAGAATTGCTCTATGCTATCAAGAGCCTTTAAATAACAGTGCTTTCTGTATATTTGAATGAAAAATGTGTCTAAAGACTATAAATGAAATATATTACATGTGCATGCATATGCATAAATTGTAGTAATTATAGACCAATGATTTTAAATATAGTCACCAGAAAGACACTGGGGACGGATCATTAAATAATAAATTTTCCACGAACTAAGTTAAGTTTTCTTGTTGTGACCTACATGGCCATTTGAAGAACAAATCCTTTAAGACCAATATAATTTCCCTCTGGCACAGTGACAGACTATGGAAATAAAGAAAATGCAATTAGTATAATAAAGCAATTCATCAATTAATTTTGGAATTCTGTTTCAAATGAAATATCATATGAATTCCTAAATCTGTTTACTGAAATATTCTAAATACCTCCTTTTTCAAAAATAGTTAAGTCAGATACAAAATTGTTTGAATCTCAGAGAAATATCAGACCCCCAAAAATGTACCCCAAAAGCGAAGACTTTTTGATTTTTAAGTTTTGCCAAAAGTATCAGAAAATGTATTTTCATTATTGAAATACACAATCAACAAAAATAAGCATTATTTTTCATAAATAGTAAGCATTGTGTATTGAATAAAAATTTCCCCCAATATTAAAACCATATATCCTACTGCCTAGTTTGTTTCTCTGCTTGTGTGTAGAAAATATAAGATATAAATGACAAATTCTGGATTTTCTACCTGGAACATAATTCTCTTGGAGTATTTTCCATGGCGACTACCTTTGTTTTAATGATATACTGGATAGCACCTCCATTCTTCGTTTTTTGGGCTAAACACCTGAGGATTGTCTGATCATTTTTTTTCTCATATTTTACATCCCATTCATCACTAAATACTGTCATATTTCATCCATTTCCAGGTAGTTTGGGTCCTTTTTATTCTTCTTTCAAAATGTAATCATCAACTACCTCTCACCTCCTCTAGTTCTATTATCAATATCCAAACCACCATTAACTCTGGTCCAAAGTCTTTCAAAATAGCCTTCTACCTGGTCTGCCCATTGCGTACTTTTGCTCCTGTCCTTCCTTTCCTATGAGTATTTTTTTCCAATTAGGGGCTATGGTTACACATTTTAAAAGTTAGTAAGATCATTTTTCTTCCTCCATTCCAAATCTAATGATTTCCTGTCTTCTTCAAGGTAAAGTTAGAGCTCCTCCCATGATCTTCCCACACCGTCTGTACCTCTTCTACCTGATATCCCTCTACTCATCCATCTCTAGTAATATAGACCATCCTGGTTCTTAGGCAAAACAAATTCTCCTCAGTCTGTATTTTATGTACTTTTTCTTTTTTCTTTCTCTCTGGAATGTTTTTTTCCAATATCTACACAGCTGAACCTTGGCTCAAATATACCCATCTTACAGAAAATTTACATGACTATCCTATAAATATTATTCCCTTACAATGCTCTTTTTAGCAAATTTTATTTTTCTCTATAGCACATATCACTATCAAATATAGTAGGTAATTATTAGTTTCCTTGCCTCACAGGAATGTATTTCATTGATAGTTGGGACTTTGTTTAGCACTTTATTCCTAGTACCTGGCACAGAGTAACATCACAGCAAACATTTGGTGAATGAGTGAATGTGATATGCTATATAAAAAACTGGTTTGGAGATAGGAAGACCCATGTCTTGCCATAAAAAAAATCTTACAAATTTGTTAAGAAACACACAGAATGCACATAAAGAAATGACAGACAATTTACAATAGCATAAAATGAACAGCAGGTTTTAAGAGAATAATGACAACCTCCACAAGAATAATAAAAAAGGACCCTGAGTATATAAATTATATTTATATTACATTCATATTATTTTAAAAGCTTTTTCAACTCTGAAAAATTCTATTCATTATAATCATAAAGCATTTTTTCCACCACCATGTCTTGCACATATGTACCTTTATTATCATTAAACTGAAATATTTTTTGCCTCTTCTCAGAACCATAGTATTTGATAGGTAGGAACTACAATTGGATCAACTTCTGCTGATGTGTTATATATAGCAGAAATTTTTTTAGTGCTGAGTTTGTATCTAAATGATCAGGCCTAACAGATCATAGCACTGAGGAAACAATAGATTTCCTGGTATCTGTTACATTAGTATTTGCAAAATTGGTGAGCAAATCAACCATATAATGATGCAATAAAATGAATAAAGAGAATGGAAGGACTAAATCACTCATTCTTAGCCACATCCTCATCCTTATCAATTTTCTCACATATTTACTTTGCACATAAACATACACTCTAAATGCAATGTATGCTAAGATATGAAATATATTTTTTAATATCTGTGAATATCTGGAAATAAACATGAATTAGATAAAAAAGTTTCAATTAGAATGAGAATCAAATTAAAAGATGATAAAATTTACAACAAACTAAAATGATACAAGACAAAGTTATACATAAAGATAAAAAGTGAAGAAAGACTATAATCACCATCTTGAAATTTATGTCAATTTATGAACATTTTTCACTTTACCTCTATTTAACAGATTCTTTTAGAATACTTAGCATATGTCTACAATATTTGTTAGCATAAGAATATGGTTGTGAACAAAATAGACATAGAACTTAAGTTCTTGGGTAGAATTAAAAATAAACTATCTTAGGACATGTGGTAACTTGATAATATATAACTAAAGAATGGAAAAATATTTTTAATTTAATGTAATAACAATTATAATTACCTTCCTGTAGATAAATTATGAAAAATAGATTTCAAAATCATTTTCAAGGTCTAACATATAAAGAGATTGGTGGTCAGTTACTGTGTATTTAAATTAAAGTAATTACAGTCAGAATTAAAGGTAAAGCCAAATATTGTCATGGTGATATTTGTCCATAAAATAAAGAAAAAAATTTTGACAATGAGAAAGTTATTGAATTGAGAAAAAAATGTAGCTCAGGTGTTTAAAGCTGAAGGGCTAACCAGAATATTCAAGGCTCTTAAAGACCTTTCACACTTAGGGTCTATTTTTTTAATAATTATTTAACAAATATGTATTATTGACCACCTGTTGGAGAACATAATCTGTTCCATTTTTGAATGGGCTTCTGTGTCCTGGAAAATTTAAAGTTATGTTTTCTGATCTAACTTTACATTTTTGTTTTATTTTCTTTCTCTAAACAGCACATACATGTGAAAATACATAAAATAAAAAATAAATTATATGTTTTATTATTTTCCTATTAATGAAACAATCACCAGCACACAAGGAGAATGGTAAAATAGAAAGCAAGAAGCCTAGGTTTGGGTTATTATTGTTCTACCAATTATCACAAAAATTTCACAAAGTTATTTGTCCTTCCAGGCTTATTTTTCATATAAACAAATGAACTCACACACACACACACATACATACATGTATTTATATTATATATGTACATGATATAGACATATATATGAACATATGAATGTATGTGGAATGTACATATATGTACATATATATCATATACATATGTATTACATAAATATATATTTATCTGATAAATATATATACATTCTAACAGAAGGTAAAATTTAGATTACCTTTAGTTTCTGCCAAGTCTGATTGTCTAATGTTAAAATTTTAGTATCCCAAACTATAGTCTAAAATATAGCTGTTATAGTGATCTTTTTTCCCCATAATTTTTGCTCATTTTAAATAGTTCTGTTGTCTGGAGGAAAAAAAATAAAGCATGTGATTTTACTCAGAATATGTTATTGGTGGCTATTAAGCTATATCTCGTATTAAACTTCAGAACTTTACATTTATCCTATTAAATGTCAATTTGTTAAATTTGATCATGGATCCTGCCTGTTGACATTTTTAAAAAATCATATGTTATCCAACAAATCTTTTCAGTGATATCTACAAATTTTATAAAAGATTTTCTGTATCTTTATTCAAGTCAGTAGTAATTATGCTGAAGTATATCAACATGCACTTTTTTCTTTTTATTTAATTTTAAATTTTAATTTGTAATATGACAACAGAATGCATTACAATTCATATTACACATATAGAGCAAAAATTTTCATATCTCTGGTTGTACACAAAGTATAGTCATATAATTTGTGTCTTCATACATATACTTAGGGTAATGATAATATTTCATCTCACTCCAATCATAATGGCAGCTATTAAGAATACAAACAACAATAAGTGTTGGTGAGGATGTGCTGGGAAAAGGCACACTCATACATTGCTGGTGGGACTGCAAATTGGTGAAGCAGTATGAAGATTCCTTGTAAAACTGGGGGAATGGAATCACCATTTGACCCAACTATCCCACACCTTGGTCTATACCCAAAGGACTTAAAAACAGCATACTACAGGGACACAGCCACATCAATGTTTATAGCAGCACAATTCACAATAGCTAAACTGTGAAACCAACTTAGATGCCCTTCAGTAGATGAATGGGTAAAGAAAATGTGGTATATATACACAATGGAATATTATTCAGCATTAAAAGAGAATAAAATCATGGCATTTTCTGGTAAATGGATGGAGTTGGATAATATAATGCTAAGTGAAGTTAGCCAATCCCACAAAACAAAATGCCGAATGTTTTCTCAGATTTAAGGATGCTGATTCATAATGTGCTGGGGTGTGCATAGGAGGATTAGATGAACTATAGATAGGGCAAAGGGGAAAAAGGGAGAGATGAAAAGGGAGGGGGTATGGGGGTAGGAAAGATGGTGGAGTGCAATGGTGATCATTATCCTAAGTACATGTATGAAGACAGGAATGATGTGAAACAATGTACTTTTGACATATCACTGAAGACTAGTCTCTGAGCTAAACACTTTCTTCATTTCATTATGTCTAATAATTTATATTTATATTTATTTACATGCATAAATCTTAAGAATACATCTTGATGAACTTTTGAACATAGGAAATATCTAAGTAACTACCACCCTGATCAAGAGGTAGATCATGGCCAACATCTGCTTCATCCTGAGTCAGCAGCATTCCTCTTCACTAATGTGCATCCACTATTCTGAGTAGTTAAATACTACTCTATATTAGTAGTAGTAAGATTTATGCATGAGTATAAGATTCATCCTTTAAGTTTCTTGTATATTGCTTTTCCATGGTGTGAAAGCACCACAGATTATTTCCCCATTTTGAACACTCAGGTTATGCTCAATTTCTGGCCATTATGAATATGTCTGTAAACATTTTGATCTATATATTAGAATGAACATACACTGTCATTTCTGTCAAGTACATGTCCACAGGTGAAATTGCCGAGTCATAGGACAGATACTGTCAGTAATTAGAGCTTATTTTAATTAATAAATTAATCATCTCAATTTGCACCTAATTAAGAATCTACCATCTTTAGCTATTGTTGACTTCTAGTATTCCCTTCATATTTGACCAATTCAACCATGAGGACCTATAAGTACAGTGAACAGGCAAGATATTATTAAGATTTTCATTTCTAGGAATTTGCTCAACATAATTGTCTACCTTGGCTGATGCTATTTTTTTTTTTTTGCCAGACAAGGGATAAATAACTGGCTGCCACTATGCAGTGACTTTAGAGTGTATTATTATTAAACAGTGAAGGGAAGACAATTATTTCAGCTTCTTCTACAATGACCAGATCTTTCTTTTCTTCACCAGAGGAAATTGAGAAGAATTGAGAGGTAAATATTCCATGAAACTGGATTTTTTAGTGAGCCATTTATAAATATTATAATATATGTATAAAAGAAAAAGAGGAAAGAGGGAAAGAGGAAGAGAGTGAGAAAGGGAGGAATGAATGAATTATATTTCTCTACTTTTAACATTGGCATAGCTTCATAAATCTGCTAACAAAATGCATCAGGGAATATTAGGGATATGAGAAAGTAAGATGAAGTGAGAGGTTATGTAAAATAATTCTTTGTTAATTCTGTAACTGGTGCTAAAAGGAAGTTCTATTATCTCATCGATAATTTATAAACAGTTTTATCTACACTAAATCTAAATTTGTATTGTGGATCTAGCACATAGTTTGAGTAAAACTTTGGAATGGTTAAAAAACATATATATATATATATATATATATATATATATGTGTGTGTGTGTGTGTGTGTGTATGTGTGTGTATGTGTATATATATATATATATATATATACATATATATATATTCCCATTTTTGTGAGACTACAAATATAACAAATTGCCCCAGCATATATTAAAGAACTCTTACTATAGGCTTCTTTTTCTTAAAAACAGACACAAAAACCCATGGCATAAACAAACCCTTTTGGGAGTATCTGAGTTTTGTCATTAGATCTGGTATTAAAAATATTATTTTATAATAATTCCTAAAATATTTGATGAGTGTAGTTATATGATTTCAAAATATGATTGACATCTGGGAGACTTATTTTTTAGCAAGTATATTAACTAAGGAAATTTTACAAATTTTTGCAGAAAACAATAATCTTTAGTAATTGATCCTGGTAATATTTTCTTAGAGCTTGGAGTTTTTTTTTAGAAATGCAATTTGAAGAATTATTGAAGAACATCTCTAGACAACAAGGACTAAAACTTAAAACTTTGTTTAGTTTAAATATCTAGATTCATTGTTTCCATCCTTTTTGGTCCATTGTATTCTATCTTATATTTTAAAAATAGGTAACTGTGCTCAGTCACAGAAGTATGTTAGGGCTGGGGGTGTAACTCAATGGTTGAGCACTTGCCTTGCACACAGGAGGCTCTGGATTTGATCCTGAGTACTACATCACACACACACACACACACACACACACACACACACACAAAGTATATGTAAACTTATGTGAAATTCTTATAAACATTTTTATAGTTTCTTAATAAATTTAAGGCTTGTGTTTGTAAGGTATTCTATCTTTAACCCATTACACTTTATTAATTAATATACTGTCTATTACCTTATAGAGAAGTCTACTAGCAAATTTGTTATTTTTGTTGGATCTTTGACTTTTGATGTTTCATAGAAAAACACAAATCTTTTGGTTGTATGGAATAAAGATAAGCTCCTGGTATTGATGCATATACAGAACTTGCATTATAATTTTGATTGTTGAGATGAGAAAGAGTAATGTTGCTCATCCTGTGACCCTCCAGTCAAATTTTTTACTTGGACTTTAATTATTTTCTATCACCTTCAGATGACCTTGCTCTTCCATTGTAAGAAATATAAGCATATTCCATAATTTTTATTGTCATTCATTAGCAGTGACCTTAAGAGATAGGCCCAGAAGTATAACTGTTGCCACATTTACAAAAGGCTGCCTTCAGGTCTTGCAATTTACTAATTCCTCTGGCTTATCTAAGATAATGGTTTCCAATCAGTTTCTCATTTTAAAACTTTGACAGACATGACAGTTAATTCTAATGCAAACTCCCATCTTCTGCCCTTTCAAAAATTACCTTCTCATAAATTTTTGTAAAGAGGAAGTTTTCTCATATTCCTCCTACATTTTTCAACCATTAGGTTTTTCAATATGATAGTTGGTTATTGTTCTGTGCTATTTCAACCCAGATATCTGGCCCAATTATTTTCCATAATCCATGTCTTACTCCTCCACACACACTGACACACACATAGAACCATTCATACAGATTGAAATATAAACATGTAACATGACCAATGATAAGATAAAAACTCCTAACAAAAAATTAAATCATGTAATTTATTTTATAAGGCACTCTGGCAATACCCACCACTGGAGGTTGGTATGTGATAAATTCATACTGAACCAATCTTCCACTTCATTTCATGCCAAAGCCTAATACCATATCCCTGGCTCCTTCCCTCCTCTTTTTCCTGTCATTTCAATTTATCATTCCTTCCTCTTTCTGATTACCCATTCTCCAAAGAGAAATTCTCTCTAGCCTTTGTCCTTAACCTCTCAGCAGGCCTGAATATGCACAGTTTAAATTCAGTAGTTCTCAAAGGACTGCACATTAGAATTTTCTCAGGAATTAAAAAGAAAAAGAAACACACACACACACACACACACACACACACACACACACACACACACAGATACAGACCCAGAGATATTAATTTACTTAATCTGAAATGCTATGCAGGTTAAACATTACTATAGATAACCCATGTTAGTTATAGTGAAGCATGGAATTATAACATAGGATTGAAATCACCTTCATTTGACAGAGACCATGATCTCATGAGGAAGGTTTCAGTTATGAAATTCCATCCCCCCTTCTCCTTTACAAACCCATTGCTATTAGTGGCCTACCACTAAAGAAATTTTCAGAGAGAAGAACTTGACACTGGGAGAAAAACAGATTTGGAAGTATTTTTCTTTTCTAGTTTGGAAAGTTTCTAACTTGAAAAACTAGCATTTTTAAAATTTCATCAGTTGACTCCAGATTTCAGAAATCACTGTTTTTTTTTAATTTTTTTATTATTTATTTACTTATTCATCATGCACAAGTATAGTATCTTTTTACATACAACTGCTTGTATACAAAGTATATAAGTACCATTCAGATCTTCAATCATGCATTTAGGATAATGATATCCATCTCACTGTTCTTCATTCTATGTCTGAATCAACCCAAAACACCAGGCAGTTTATAGGCTGATTACTTTATTTTGATCATCTTCCACTGCTAATAAACTGGCTTTATCAAACTGCATATGTGTGTTATGCTGCAGATATTTTTACCTGATTTTTAAAAATTATTTAGACATTGTGAGCCCAAAAGTTGACATACTTGTCTCTTTAAACTAGCTATTAAAAATACAAAAACAACTTCTAATAAAAATATATAATCATAAAACGTGCATTTAATCTCTAGCACCATTTTATTTTTTCTTCCCTAGATTTTCCCTTAGTGTTCATTTCCTCACATTTTAATTGTTCATTTTATCCCTTTTCCCTCACTTTGAGAAGGTATATAAAACACTTTTTAAAAACACTTTTTAAAACAAGGTTGGATATATATACATCTTAACATATCAAATCATATGTTATAGATGTGTGACTTCAAAGTTAGTTATACAGACTTCAGGGAATAGCTAGAATTACTATGAAAATCCAAGACATTGTAGGGTATTGTTTAACTTTTTTTTTTTTTACTTTTGTATTCCTCATCCTTTAAAAATGTATATTTTCATAGATACATCAAGCAAAGAAAACTTCTGACTACTGTCCCTGATGAACATAGAAGCAAAAAATTTCAGTAAGATTCCAGCAAATCACATACAAAAACATATTAAAAAGATAGTGCACCATGATCAAGTGGGGTTCATCCCAGAGATGCAAGGTTGGTTCAACATATGGAAATCAATAAATGTAATACATCACATCAATAGACTTAAAGAGAAGAATCATATGATTATCACAATAGATGCAGAGAAAGCATTTGACAAAATACAGCACCCCTTCATGTTCAAAACACTAGAAAACATAGGGATAGAGGAACATATTTCAACATTGTAAAAACTATCTATTCTAAGCCCAAAGCCAGCATCATTCTAAATGGAGTATAATTGACATCATTCCCACTAAAACCAGGAATGTTATTGATTGTTTCCTTTGCTGAAAAGAAGCTTTTCAGTTTGAATTTATCCCTTCTATTCAACATAGTCCTTGAAACTCTAGCTAGAGCAATTAGACAAAAGAAATTAAAGGGATATGGATAGGAAAAGAAGAAATGAAATTAGCATTATTTGAGGAAGATATGATTATATACCTAAGAAGACCCCAAAAAATCCACCAGAAAACTTCTAGAACTAATAAATGAATTAAGCAAAGTAGCAGGATATAAAATCAATACCCATAAATCAAATGCATTTCTATACAAAAGTGATAAATCCACTGCAAGAAAAATTAGGAAAACTACCCCATTCACAATAACCACACAAAAAATGAAAATACTTGACAATCAATCTAGCAAAAGAGGTGAAAAACATCTTAAATGAAAACAACAGAACACTAAAAGAAATTGAAGAAGATCTTAAAAGATGAAAAGATCTCCCATTCTCTTGGATAGGCAGAATTAATATAGTCAAAATGGCCATAGCACCCAAATTGTTGTACATATTTAATGCAATTTCTATTAAAATTCCAATGACGTTCTTCATAGAACTACAAAAAGTAATCATGAAATTCATTTGGAAAAATAAGAGACTCAAAATACTGAAAGCAATCCTTAGCAAAAGGAGTGAAGCAGGAGGCATCACAATACCAGATTTTAAAATGTAGTGCAGAGCAATAGTAACAAAAATGGTATGGTATTGGCACCAAAATAGACCTGTAGACCAATGATGCAAATAGAAGACACAGAGAAAACCCACATAAATATGATTATCTCATACTAGACAAAGGCACCAAAAACATACAATTGAGAAAAGATAGCCGCTTCAACAAATGTTGTTAGGAAAACTTTAAATCCATATGTAGCAAAATGAAATTAAACCTCTTATCACTCACCCTGCACAAAAATCAACTCAAAATGGATCAAAAACGTAGACACTAGAACAGAGACCCTGCACTTAATAGAATAAAAAGTAGGCCCAAATTTTCATCATGTCAGCTTAAGGACCTGACTTCCTTAACAAGACTCATAAAGTGCAAGAAAGTAAAAACAAGGATCAATAAATGGTAAAGATTCAAACTAAAAAGCTTCTTGTCAACAAAGGAAACAATCAATTACATGATGAAAATCCTGCAGAGAATATCTTTACCCCATGCACCTCACACAGAGCAATAATCTCCAGGACATATAAAGAACTCAAAAAACTTAAAACCAAAGAACAAATAACCCAATCAATAAATGGGCTAAGGAACTAAGCAGACACTTCACAGAAGAAGAAATACAATTGATCAACAAACATATGAAAAAATTTTCGTCATCTCTAGCAATTAGAAAAAATGCAAATCAAAACTACTCTAAAATTACATTTCACTCTAGTCAGAATGGCAATTATCAAGAATACAAGCAATAATAATTGTTGATGAGGATGTGGGGGAAAAGGTACACTCAGACATTGCTGGTGGGACTGCAAATTGGTGCACGCACTATGGAAAGCAGTATGGAGATACTTCAGAACACTTGGAATGGAACCACCATTTGAACCAGCTATGGCACTCCTCAGTTTATACCCAAAGGACTTAAAGTCAGCATACTACAGTGACACAGCCACATCAATGTTTATAGTAGCTCAATTCACAATAGCTAAACTATGGAACCAAATAGATGCCCTTCAACAGACGGATGGATAAAAAATAAATGTGGTAAATATACAGAATGGAATATTACTCAGTTTTAAAGAAGAATGAAATTATGGCATTTGCAGGTAAATGGATGGAAGTAGAGAATATCATATTAAGTGAAATAAGCCAATCCCCAAAAAACAAAAGCCAAATGTTTTCTCTGATAAGCAGATGCTGATCCATAGTCAGGTGGGGGCGTAGGGAAGAATGAAGAAAATTTGGTTTGTATAGAGGGGAATTAGGGAAAGGGTAGGGCTGTGGGGACAGTGGAATGAGAGAGACATTATTATCCTATATACCTGTATGTTTACACTACTGTTGTGCCTCTGTGCCATGTAAAGCCAGAGGAATGAGAAGCTGCATTCTATTTGTGCACAAGATGTCAAAATGCATTCTACTGTCACATATAACTCATTAAAACAAATAAAATCTGGGCGCGGTGGCGCACGCCTGTAATCCCAGCACTTGGGAGGCTGAAGCAGGAGGATCATGAGTTCAAAGCCAGCCTCAGCAATGGCGAGGCACTTAGCAACTCAGTGAGACCCTGTCTCTAATAAAATACAAAAAAGGGCTGGGGATATTGGCCCAGTGGTCCAGTGCCTCTGAGTTCAATCCCTGGTACCAACAATAAATAAATAAATAAATAAATAAATAAATAAATAAATAAATAAATAAATAAATGTAATACAATGTTTATTTGTGTGTATATGTATAAATTATACTATTTACTATCATAATAAAGTACATACTACTTGAATAATTTATTAACAAAAAATAGACACATCTTAAGTGAAATCTTTTTTGTTTAGCTAGTAGACTGTACAAATAAAAATGCAAAGTTCAGTATTACTGATGCAGCTACTGCATTAAAATCATTTTCTCAAAATAATACTTGGAAAATGAAGATATGTTTTATGGAGCAGAAATTTCTTATAGAATTTCTTTTAGAAAACAGACCTTAGATCTCAGATTAACTCAGGCCATGCCTTACTGCCCTGAGGATCACTGTCTCTCTACACCCATCACCCATTTGGCACACTACTGAGCCATGATGGTTGAAACTTCTTGAGCTGACTCTAATGTTGTAGGAATTGAGAAGAAAAGAGGGTCAGCAAAGGTCACCAAAGAAGACTTCAGAGAGGAGTGAGGCTTTTACTGATTCTTGAAGACTTGAGTAGCAATTGGATTAGAAGAGATACACAAGATAGTTCCCTAAAACCTAGTTCAGATAAAGAACCAATTTACTAAATGCAGTCATTTTTAGAATGAGAGGGAGAGACAAGATCATTCCACTGAGAGTGATGAGCATTAAACTGCAATGACAGCCAGCTCACAATCCATCCAATGCCTGGCTACAGATAGAAATGCAGTTGAACTTTCTATTCTTTTCAATTTTTGAAAGCATTTCTTCAAACATTTATAAGGTCAATAAAGACCCAAGTTCTCAATATTCTTTATTAAAAGGGACTCAATAATAAAGTGCTAACGAATTACATTTGTTTCTTTCATCTTGAGAAAGGCAAATCAATACAAATGTTAATGGGCAATTATCTTATAGCAACAAATCACTAAGAATTCCATCTTTGTGAGTAAATAAAATAAACTCAAAGGTTTTAAATATCTTAATCCCCTTGAGGTACAAAGTTATGAAAGCTTAGATAATATACATTCTCTTTTAAATTACTATTTCATCAAATAAGAAATATAAACCTGTCTGGCTTTTGTGTAGGAATGGAATTTGCATTAAACATACTTATAAAAGCAATTCCACCCTCAGGTTTGCAATGTTTCCTCTTAGGGTAAGGAAAAGAACCTCTCACATTTTCTTAAGCATTCATTGTTTTTTTCTTTTCAAAGCAATTGTACTGTGCTGTTTTTCATATGAATTAAGTTAGTTCTCATAGTCCTAGTGTGGCTAATTTTGACTTTCAAGTAGCATATGAGAAATAAAACCTATTGTCATTCTCTCATCTTCTTCAGGTAGAAGAGGACTGAAAGCAGTTCCATGAAGTAATTGTTTTAATTTGTTCTGTTGTAGCATCCCACAGGTAAGCTGTAAACCTGAGATAGCAGGTTGCATAGCTGCCTCTTCAGGAGACACCTAAACACACATTTCTTCAGGAAAACATCAACCTGTTTCAGAAAACACAGCCATTCCATTTCAGTTTTATTTTTCAATAGGGAAAAAGCAGACATTTTGTTCTTCAAATGCTTCATTTCTATGTCATGCCTTAAATAAATAAAACAGACAAAGGTGGTGTATGCGCCGCAAAAGAGATTTTTCTCTGCAGATATGTTTGCATATTTTTTTAATCATCGTGCCTCTTGAAAAAAATTCTTAATTAAGAGGTTTGCTAATTAGAGAAATACATGCTAACTAAAGGCTCAGATATTGAGTTCTGATGTCTTGATTTGAAATCTACTACTTAGTGGCTATATAAAATGGGCAAGTTATTCAAAATTTTGTGTAGTTTCCCCAATATGTGAACTGGGAATTACAAAACTGTTGTGAGGATTAAATAAATTAATCTTTGTTAAAGTAGTTAATATTAAGCACATAATAAGTGTGGAAATGTATCAATTGTTATAAATAAAAATGCAAAGTATGTAAATAATGAAAGGAAAATTATATATCTATATGCTAATAGGCTTGGTATGTATTATATATATTTGGTATATATATATCATATATCAAATTTTATTATTAAAATATTTTATTTGAAATTTTAACATGTTTTAGTTTAACGTAATACTGTCCTTATAAACTTAAAATTAAAGAAAAATATTTTGGTATCTCATTTCAAATAGGAGACAAATCTTTTCCATGGAGATGAGAGAAAAATTCTTAAAAATAAACCATGAAGCATTGCTATATTTTCAGCCACTATCCATGAATTTTTAAACTAAAAGTTAACATTCATTTGAATGCATAATGACATCCCATATGTTTAGAAAAGTGCAGTTTATACTCTTAAAAATTACTACCCCAACAGTAAATTGTTCTAAAAATTTGTTGAAATTGTCCATGGTTATTATAGAAAGGTAGATAAAAACTAGTCCTTTGTTAGGATGAGAAAAAGTTTCTAGTAATTCTATTAAAAATCAATAAAAATTGGATTGGGGGTGTGGCCTCGTGGTTGAGCTCTTGCCTAGTGTGTGTTAGCCCTGAGTTTCATGCCAGTACCTCCCTCATAATACAATAAAAAATCACTGTCATTAATGTCAATGGACATCCTAGATGTAAATGTGTAACTTTTTTTACAGGTGACACACATATAAATTATATATGTATTATATTTTATATCATTATTTTCTAATTTGACTTTATTATTGAGCTACACCTAATATTTTAATAAAGCACAGTATATAAATGTGTTCTGCTTGAGCTTTCATAATATAGAAATTCAGAATATGTTGGTGAATATATTCCTGCAAAAATTTTAAAGAAATATAAATCAATACCTTTTATTGAGGACTATGTATATTATAGGAGGTACAACAATGACCAGACAGTCTCCTTCAATCTTCCCTGAAAATTAATGACCCTTTTGTAAGTACTTGAGAGTAGTATGCATTATCTTTCATTTTTACAGTAAGTTGCAGTTGTTTCTCAATCTATATTGGTGGTACATTGAGGAAAGGTTTCATAATTTCTTCAGAATTAACTAATTAGAAGCCAGTTAAGTGGCCTGAAAAGCATATATACAAAAGTTTGATGAATAAATGATAAAGCATGGCTTTCTTGCCATGACAAAGTTCGCAATCAGTATGTCAGTAGATGATTAATCAGCACTGCCTTAAATTTGCTCATTTACCTTTGTTATCTCTCAATGGTAGGAACATAGTCCCCTATGGCCTAAACACCATTCACCTAACTGGTAAGCCAATTAATCAGTAAATTCTGTATATTTTAGATCCTTCACTAAAAAAAAAAAAAAAAAAAAAAAAAAAAAAAAAAAAAAAAAAAAAAAAAAAAAAAAAAAAAAATACATACATGAGCAATACTCTTTCACTCAGATCTTCACTGTCTTTGTTTTGAATAATTCCAACAGCCTGACAAATGGCCACCTTCCTATAATTTTGCTCTTCTTAAACTCACTCTCTCAACTATCAGGGTAATATAACTAAAAATCCGATAAGATCCTTTTGCTTAACATTTTTCATGTCCCTAGATTCCTCATGATTTTAGGATGAAGTCAGGTTCCCTAGAAAGACATACAAGGTTATCTGTGATCAAGAACAATGATATCCAAACTTTTTGATAAGATAATTTGAACACTTATCCTCATTATAATATTAATCCATTACATATGTTCATATATAAAATATGCACAAAACCACAAATTTTTAAAAATGTGAAGTAAATGTTAAACATCAACAGCTGAAATACTTTCTTCTCGGTGTTTGATCATCTCATTTAGTTCCCAGGAATGTGCTATGCTCCCTAAAACACTGCCTTGAACCATAAGTACTTCCCTGCTTTTCTTTTGCGTACCTTCCTGCTTCAGGTTTTTCTCTAGTAACACCATACTGTTCAAAGGTACCCCTATTCCTTGTGCACACACACATCATGCAATTTCTTACATCTATGCCTTTTCTCATGACAATTTCTTCTGTATCTTTACAGAAAACTATTATTTGGACATTAAGACATACCCTTCCAGAAAGCTTCTTGAAGATTTCAGTCTAGGTCATTGTTTGATTGTTTTATTATGTTTTGTCCTTTAAAAGCTCATGTAAAGATAAAGGCACTGTGTACAACTAAAACAAATAAATAAATATTAAAATTAAAAAAGCTCATGTACTGAAAGAATAATTCCCAATGAGGTGAGGTTCAGAAGTAGCAGTCCTTGCAATGATTGGATTATGGGGGCTGGGCCTCATTCATCGGTTAAATGGATTAATCTGTTGGTAGCTGAATGGACAACAGGTAGGCGGGACCTAAGAGGAAGAAATAGATCACTGGATGCATGCCCTAAGAGGGCTTAACTTGCCTCTAGCCATTTGCTCTCTCTCTCTGGGTCCTAGCTTTCATGAGCTGAGCAGTTTGCTCCACAATGCCCTTCCAACATTATGTTCTGCCTCCTCACAGATCTAGAGCAATGGAGCTGACTGACCATGGACTGTGACTTCTGAAGCTGTGAGACAAAATAAACTTTTACTCTTCTGAGTTATGCTTGTCAGTTACTTTGCTTAGAACGTTGTGAACCTAACATAGTCATTATCTTACTCTCATAACAATCTGTACTCTTCTTGCAAGTTTTACCTAACACAGAATATAATGCAGTTCACTGTTTTTGTACTTGACTTTCTGGTAGATTGGAACTGGTTTTATTCTATATTAAATTTAAAATGTCTGCCTGTAGCTTTCTTTATGTGGTAATTGAATAAATGTAGATTTCCTATTAATAATAATATAAATAGAATCAAGTAAATGGTATAAAAGTTATTAAGTAGAATATTAACTAGAGTAAAGAAGAGTAAGGTAAGTGTGGTGACATGAAGCTGCTGCTCACCCACAATCTACTGAGCTCACATGTGAGGAGTGCAGGATTTGCTCTTGGCTTGCCCCTGTGACTCCAGGCCACTGAAGTCTTAATCAACCCATAGAGTTCAACCCTGACTTTCTGATGTGGATGATACCCAAAGTGGAGCACTTCTGGAGGTGGCTGATACCTTGCACCTGGTGGAGGTGCCCAAAGAGCTGATTGAGGACTACAAGAATGACAGACATTTCTGAGAAAGATTTACTATGTGTTGCTGAAGGCAGACTTGCTAGCAGGCACTCTGAAATGCCCAGAGTCAGGACATCTGTTCTCCATCAGCTGCAGGATCCCCAAAATGTTGCTGAATAATGAGGAAACCGAGACTTAACCCTGTCAGGCACCAGTTTTACATTTTGTGACTGTGTGTATCTTTGTTGACATTTATTCTGTTTGCTAGTTCTGCAGTGTGTAGCCCCAAGCCTTTGCCCCAATGACACACCGACCACAGTGTTCTTAACTAAACAGTATATCGTTCTTTGTACTCAAACCAAAAAAAAAAAAAAAAAAAGTAAGGTAAATAGATGAAAAAAATAAAGAACCTTTAAGGTACTAATATTTAAGCTAATTTATAAATCAGCTTTAGCTAAAGCTGATTTAATTCGAATTTATAAAACTATATACATTTCCTCCTATGGCAAAATCAAAATCAGGTGGCAAGCTATGATTATGATATCACTTTATAGTAAATTTGATTATTTATCAAATATAAGGTTCAGTGAGCAAAATGTGATTCCACACAGGTTTACCCCAAGGGTCAGAGAAAATTTTTTTAAATTTTGAATATTTAAAAATCATAAAAACGTTTGACAAGCCATACAAACAAGATACGGTACGGTGTTTGTTCCATATTGTTTCAGAGTTCAATGAGATTATATGGTGCCTTGATTTGCTTCAAACAAGTAAAATAAAATGACCATGAATTGAAATTGGTGGAGGATATGTGGAAATCTCATTATTTTCTTCGTTTTATTTTTGAGAATTTCCAAGATAAAAAGTTTAGAAAGTTCTCCAACAGATTCAAAAGGATTCCCTATTTTGAGATTCAGAAGATTTACGATATAAATTACATGAGAAAGCTCTATGTAGTCTTTTTTTTTTTCTTTGATGATTGAGGGGACTGCTATATTTACACTAGTTTTATAGTCAGCTGTCCCATTTCATCCCAATTCGAACCCTGGCCCAAAAAGTGAGGGGTGAGATGCCCAAGGGAGAGACATTTTGTGTCTATAGACCCAGTTTCCTCCCCCCCCCCAAAAAAAAAAAAGTCTTATCAGGCACATGGCCTGCGGAAGCAGGCAGGGGTTTCCATTCTCATATCAAATAAGGTAGACTTCAAGCCAAAGCTAATCAAAAGGGATAAAGATGGATATTTCTTACTACTACTTAAGGGAACCATTCATCACCAAGATATAACAATTATAAATCTTTGTGCACCAAATAATAGAGCACCTACATTCATGAAACAAATCCTTCTCAAGTTCAAGAGTAAAATAGACCACAATATAGTTATTCTAGGGGACTTCAACACACCTCTGTCACCAATGAATAGATCATCCAAACAAAAACTAAATAAAGAAATTTTAGGCCTTGTTAAAACAATTAATAACTTAGACCTAACAGACATATAGAATATTTCATCCCTCAGTAAGCGAATACACTTTATTCTCAGCAGCACATGGCTCCTTCTCCAAAATTGACCATATATTATGTCACAAGGCAACTCTCAGCAAATATAAAAAAATATAAATACTACCTTGCATTCTATCAGATAATAATGGGATGAAATTGGAAATCAATGATAATACAATAAATTAAAAAAAAAATACTCCAACAGCTGGAAGCTAAACAACATGCTACTGAATGAACAAGGGATTGAAGAAGACATCAAGGAGGAGATTTTAAAATTCCTAGAGGTAAATGAGAACACAGATACATCATATGGAAATCTCTGGGATACTATGAAGGCAGTAGTAAGAGGAAAATTCATTGTACTGAATTCCTTCATTAAAAGAAAAAAAAGAAAACACAACAAATGAATGACTTAACATCACAGCTAAGCACTAGAAAAAGAGGAACAGATCAACACTAAGAGCAGTAGAAGACAGGAAATAATTAAAATCAGAGCTGAAATTAATGAAATTGAGAGTAAAGAAACAATCCAAAGATTTGACAAAACCAAAAGTTGGTTCTTTGAAAAAAATAAATAAAATTGACAGACCCCTAGCAATGCTAACAAAAAGAAGAAGAGAAAAAACACAAATTACTAGCATCTGTGATGAAAAAGGAAATATCACAACAAACACCTTAGATATACAGGAGATAATTAGAAATTACTTTGAAAACTCGTATTCTAATAAAATAGAAAATACTGAAAGCTTAGACAGATTTCTAGCATCGTATGAATTGCCCAAACTGGAACAGGAGGCTATACACAATTTAAATAAATCAATTTCAAGTGAAGAAATAGAAGAAGCTATCAAAAAACTACCAACAAGAAAAAGTCCAGGTCCTGATTGATGGGTTTACAGCTGAGTTCTACAAGTCCTTGAAAGAAGAACTAATAACGATGCTCTTTAAATTATTTCAAGAAATAGAAAAAGAGGGAGCTCTTCCAGACACTTTCTATAAGGCCAATATCACATTAATTCCAAAGCCAGGCAAAGACACAGACAAAAAAAAAAAAAAAAAAAAAAAAAAAACCTTCAGACCAATATCTTTAATGAACATAGATGCAAAAATCCTCAACAAAATTCTGGCAAATCGGATTCAAAAACATATCATAAAGATAGTGCACCACGATCAAGTGGGGTTTATCCCAGGGATGCAAGGCTGGTTCAACATTCGGAAATCAATAAACATAATACATCACTTCAATAGACTTAAAGATAAAAACCATATGATCATCTCAATAGACACAGAAAAAGCATTTGATAAAATACAACACCCCTTTATGTTCAAAGCTCTAGAAAAATTAGGAATAACAGGAACATATCTCAACATTATAAAAGCTATCTATGCAAAACCTCAAGCTAACATTATCTGCAGCTGTTTTTCTTCTCTATTTCTCTGTCCTGGTCAGCCGCAGCCCTCCTCCAAAATAGTGGTGCCTTCCCCGGTCCCAACAGCAGTATCCTGGACCTGTGTGTCACTCTGAGGCGTGCAGGTCCCTTTTGGCAATTTATGCGAAAGAAGTCTGTGAGGCTGCTGCTCGAGTCTGGCTTTCTTTTTATTCTGCACTGTTCGAGGCCATGGTCTGTAATTTGCTTACTGCAATGTTACCTCGGCAGCTGTGCTGCTAATGCTGGATCAGTTTGTGGGCCGCTCGCACTGGACTCCTTGCGTCAGCAGTCTGGAATTCGTTGTATTTCACCATCTATATGTGCGCGGATGTCTCAGCTCTCTCCCAGTTGCAGGAGTATTGCTAGGAATGCTTTCAATCTTCCCGCTAAGCCTCTTTTAGTGACAGTCTCCCAAGAGTGCTTCTCTGCTGTCTGCCATCTTTTTGTCCTCTCCTAGCTAAGATTCTTTGTAATAATTATAAGGAGAAACACTGCTCTTGTCCACTTCAAACTAAATTGCCAAGATGAGACCAGCCATCACATTTGCAAAATAAGAACAAAGAATTAGATGAGCTACACTGATTTTGGGTTATGAATAAAAAAGACTTCATAAAAGGTGACATCCAAAAAGTCCCAGAGAGAATGCACACTAACTCAAAAAGAGAGAAAACCACCTGAGGTTGGCTCTGACTTTGCTTTCTTAACAAAGGTCTGGATGGTTTGAAGATCAGAGGGGGCTGAGTCCCAGCCATCACTGTCCACTGCACTCCCACCACACAATGGAGAGCCGGAGCCAGAGGCTGGCTAATCACTTTCCTCTTTGCTGGGGGGAATGTAACCAGCATAAGCCAAAACAAAACTGCATAATTTGTTGAAATCCTCAACTGTTCTCCAACTTTTTTCTGGTGGCTGAGTCTCTGGCTTAAGTGTCTGAGGTGGATACGGGCACACATATCCAACGCTACTTCGTGTCTGGGACAGACTGGAGAGCTCGAACCTGGACGCGGCCCCACCAGCCCCCACACACACACACTGCTCCCCACAATTTTCTTCTATGTAGTCTTTGATATATTTACTTAGATGAAACTCAATATACTACCCTTCAAGTAACCAAGAAATTCCAACAATTTTAGGAAATATTTTACCTTAACTACATTATACTGACATCAGAGTTTCCAGTTTAGTAGTGAATAAGTGATTTTTTGTAAAAAAAAAAAAAAAAAAAAAAAAAAAAAAGTATTCACATGAGCTAGACTTTGGAGGGTGTATATTAAAAATAATCATATTTGTGGTCTCTGCAGCATCTGGAATGGGTTTCTAAAAATATATGGAGTACTGAACAGCTCAGTCAAGGATGACTTTACCTCAATTAGACCATGAACATGCCAATGAGAGGGTAATGATTAGATAAGAAAATTTAGCTAGGATGAAATGAACAATAAAAAATAAAAAGATCCCCATATCAGTTGTCATTATCATGTAAATAAAATTAACTGAAATTTAATTTAAAAATGCTCAGAGGTTTAAAAACATATAGAACATTTCAGAGAATTTTAAAAAATATCAAGTTTTCAAGTTTTTTTTTTTTTTTTTTTTTTTAGAATCTTGAGTGAGACTACAAATAGAATATTTTTAGAAAGATATGATAGACATCTTAGGAAGGGTAGATCAAGGACAAAGTCTTATTCTGAAGTAACTAACTTGAAATGTTTTGAATTATCAAAGTTGAGACATATCAGTTCTGTGTATCCTTTCCTTCTTCTATATTACCTTCAGCTGTAAGTCATAGATCTTAAAAGAAAAAACAGGGACAGACTAGTAGCTAATTGGAAAGGTGTCCACAAAAGAAAAACTTAGTGCTTCAGGAAATCCAGTGAGTGACTAAGTGAACTTACCACCTTCTCTTAGACTTAAATTGAGTCAATGCATGTCACGAATGACACTATTTCATACAGTACATAAAGGGAAATTTTATCATGTAAATCCTACAGCATGTTTTTTGTTTGTTTGTTTGTTTGCTGTCTTTCTTGCTCCAAAGACATTTAGATGCCTGACTTGGATGAAAACAGATGATTAGATCATAAAGCTAAATAATGAAAATGCTGTTTGGAAAATTTTGTGTACAGCAATGTCCAGTGTTATTCATAAGAGCCAAAATACAGGAATAAAAAAAAAAAAAACCTGCTGTCATTCATCAATGGAACATAGATAAACAGACTGGTATAGACATAAAATAATATGACTTAACAATGAAAGCAATGCATTATTAGAGCATGCAAAATATGATAGATGTCAAAAATATTATGTGAAGTGAATTAAAGATACAAAATAATGTGTATTGTGTGATTCTACTTATATAAAAATTTTAGAATAGGCAAAACTAACCAATGGTGATAACAATCAGTTCAGTGACTGATTCTGAGGACAGGCATTACTAGGTAGGTGCAAAAGGGAACTTTCTGAAATGATGAGATATTCCATATCTTGTTACATATTCACTGTATCTGAAAAGCAGATTAATATTTGAGCATTCTACCAAAGGTAAATTATACCTCAACACAAACAAATCAAAATAGAGAAAAATGATGCTTTAAATATCCCTATGGTTATTTTTAAATGAATAATCAGGATTTATTTTGAATTGTGGATGTGGCCAGGACTATATTATTAGCCTAACCTTGAAGAAGAAATTGCAGTATAGAAGAGCATTCATAGGATGATAAACCATAAGACATGGTAGAAAAGTTCAGTGTCAATCCAATGGGCCAGATAAATTGAAACTAAGCTCTTACTGAGTAATTGATTCTTTGAAGGGACCTTTTTATCATCATGGAGATAAAAATATAAATCATACTTTGATTCCACTCTCTAGGAAAATGAAATTTAGAAAGGTAATAAAGAAATGTATATGAATATCTATAAATTAGGATTTACCCTAAATAAAAAATTCAGGAATTCTAATGAGATCCAGAAAAGGGAAATATTACCTCCAACCAGACTTGGAAGAAATTCTGAGAATGTGGCCTCAGGGAACACGCCCTTCATTGAAATATGTGGAAATGATAGGCAAGAGACACATATCAGGTTTAAAGAAAAAATTGAATTGTATAAAACATCTACCTCACTTGTTTTGATAAGGCAGCTTATAGTACTAATACTGAAAGATGTTTTTAATGACAACAATGATGATGATACAATCAGAACTGGGATGACCTACCATGCCAGTTTGTCCAGGACTCTGACAAACAGTAAATATTCAATATCACAAGAAATACCTTAGTACTTAATATAAGTCTCTAAGATCTTTAATTTTAGGTTGCATAATTGAAAGATGGTCCTACCTGCTGTGCTCTAAATCTACCACCACATTTGCTGCTAGGCTGCTCTCAGCTATTGACTATGTACTGCATAAATGTGAGGGTAGGCTCCTTGCTGCAATACATGAAGGTCTGACAGAACCTGGATTGACAAGTGACTTAGCTTCCCATGGGTTTGCTAAAACTTTCTTGACATTCCACAACAGTTTAAAATATTTTCTACCTAATCTCTCCTATGTCCTCTTTCATGTAGGTCAGATCTGCATCGCAGTCTGAAAGGGCTCCCCATTTTTTTTTTCCTCACAGGTGTTTACTCATGAAAACCCTTCCATATGTGACCCTATTTTGGCTATGCTTCTGAAAATACCAAACTAGCTCAAATGGTTGCATGAGAGGTCTGAGAAAGTTAATGTTAAATGGGGTTATGTGTTTGACTCTTAAAAAGGTAGCATAGAAAACGTGTTTTTGAGCAGCAAATGGGGCAATGACAGCCCTGGACTCACAATGTTCAGTTGCTGAGGACATTGTGAGCAGTGATATGAGAAAACATCTTGTTGAATGGAAAACATCCTAGCAGGTGCAATGATTCATGCATTCAAAATAATATGGAGGAAATAATGCTTACAAAGGCAGCAGAATTGGCTGGTTACTGCTACATCATAATGATACTCTCCAGAGGGATAATGTAAAACTGACAGCTGTTAACAAGCAGTTAAGACTGAACATGAGAGCCAGATTTGGTAGATTACAAAGAGGCCTGGCATTCTCCCCCTACCTCTCTAGCCCACCCACTGTGCAAGAGTGGACACAGCTAAGAAGCAACAGAAGCTCTAAGAATTAGAACTCTGAAGCTGCAGAGATGCATAAGGGTTCAGCCAAAGGAGTCTTGCTACACTAAAATCAGAGACCTGATTACAAAGATCTGGGAACCTGAAATATGGGTGGAAGACATCTGGATGTGTCTCCTGAAAAAATTGCCCTCTATCCACTGTTAAACCAACTTGAACTATCATCAGTTTGCAAAGACAGCCCACTTTTTCCTAGTAAAGTCTAGTACATCGTTTGTGCTGGAAGATATTGCAAAAATATCAAACCTCGAAGGGAATATATGCCCCCTTAGCAGCTTTACTCACATCTTCTTCTACCTATTTGACTTGTGATAAGAGAACTAAAGGGACTCCATCTTGTTCTTCAGCAGCCATCTCAGGAGTTTTGAGAAATAGTTCTGTTTTTCAGAAATAATAGAACACAGAAAGTCCTGCCTCTGTACCCATTAATCAATTGTTAACTAGCATAACATACCTGGTGTTGGAGTCCAGGCAGAAGCTGCGCCTCCAGGCAGAAGGCCACACCTCCTCAGGTGCCTTGTGAAAAACTACGGCTCCCAGGATCCTCAGCGTGACCAAAAAACCTGACAAGCAAGTCCCTTGTCCACTACCCCTACCACCCCCCTGACCTCTGCTGGCCTATGGGACAAGGACTCGCTCCAGGGGGGCTCTCTGACCCCCCACTCTATTTAAGCCACCCCCGGACTGAAATCGCTCTCTGTTCGCGCTTGCCCCTGTTCCCGTCCGTTCCCCATTTTCTCTTTTTCTCCCCCTTCCACGCGTGGCCCCTAATAAACTTTCCTTTTATTAAAATGGCATTCCCTGCGTAAAAAACTTTGCCTAAATTCTAACACCTGGCAACACAAAAATAGTAATTCTTATACAATTTAAAATTGTTCTCTTTAATTTCCATTTTTCTTGGGCAATGTACCTTGTCAGAGATTGATTGTCTAGACATTAGTAGTTAGTAACCATCCTCTGACATGTACTCAACTCGGGTCATTTTGACCCCCCTTCCCTTCTACATGTTTGTAGCTATGCCAACCTGGAATGTCCCATGGGAAATACCAATGTGCCCATTGCATTGTCTCTCTAACTGCCCAAATTCAGCTTCTGTACCATGGCTTGCTTGCATTGGCTGAACACCAAATATAAACCCTTGAAAATAACTGCTGGTGCACCATCTTGTCACACTGTGTGATGTGTGAGGATGGTGGCAGCTGATAAGCTTAATAAAGGCTTTTTTTGGCTCAAGTGTGACATGCCTTGGAGTTTTAATCCATATTTCACCAGGTATAACAGACTGATAACTATATGGTTAAATCCCAGTACAACCTAGATTGGTTTACTGGACCTTACAAAGGAGGAGAGAGATGACACACCAAAAATAGCATAAAATAGCTGCTAATGTATATAACCACAATGCCTCAAAAAGAAAATAGCTACATGACCAACAGGAGTCAGGAGAACATCTGTGAAACTGGATTTTAAGGGTGCTTGAACAAGGATACTTAAATTATAAGACTGGATAAGCAAGTTTTTCCTTGAGGGTATGTTTTTGTGACATGGAGATCAATACTCTGGTGGGCCCCAGGATATGAAACAAAATTTTTGCTTGGGTGGATTTTAAGAAAATAGAGAAGTGTTGTCTTTCATCATGTAGAAATATCTGTCCTGATGGTAGAATAAAGAAGAAATGCAGGCATATTATTTGAGGAAAGAAAACTCACAAGCCGTGGGGGGTTTCTGAGGACACACCATCACCAAGGCTGATGGTAATGTAGTAGTGATAGGAAAATAAGCATCACTAAGAAATTCAGTGGCTCTACTCAGTAAGCTAAGGTTGTTACTAGAAGGTGCAGTGACTAAGCTTGGCTCAGTTACATCAAGAATTTTGATCCATCCTCTTGCCCTACCCCCAAATTAAGATAGGTCATATTGTTTTGTTTAATGGCCAGCAGTCAAGAGGCCACCTTGAATGGCAAAGTTGAAAGGACAGTTATGGAGGCTTGATCTGCAGGAAATGTGGAGATGTTTAATAGAAGACAGTCTTCTTAAGGCTAAAAATAGACTGGTAGCCAACAAGGGTGCTGCTTAATATCAATAACCTCCCAAAACAACAGTGCATGAGCAGAAGCCAGAGAGTGGTTGCTCCAATATAACATCAGGATTATTTACACAAATTGTAGACCTAAACAAGTTTTCAAATGTAGAACCCACTGACTGAAGGAATCAAGGCCCTAGGTAGTAGGACCCTGCAACAATGCAGCAAATAAACTATGATGATCCTTCTAGTTCTTTCATCAAAAGAAATATGATTGTTTACTTGGTGACCCAGTATGGGAGAAAGAGAAATGCTTAGAAATTTTGAAAAACTTTTTTGACATGGTGTCTGAGTTAATATTAATTTCACAAGACCTACAGCATCACCATGTACCAGTGTTGCAGGATTGGGATGGTGGAGGGTATAAAGACTAGGTAATAAATGGAGTAACATTTTGAAATATGAGTAGAGAATATCATGATATATGTCTCATAGGGTGTTGGGGTTTCTGAGAAACTGCTGAGAACTATCAGAATTTTCAGAGGTGACCAGTTTTTCCTAGTAAAATTTAGTACTTCCATTGTGCTGAAAGACATCACAGAAATATATTATCTATAAGGCAATATGTGCCCCCATAAGAGTTGCACCCACTTCTTGTCCTAGATACTTGGCTGATAACTATGGTTGGCTCCCAGTATAACACAGGTTGATTTACTGAAGCTCACAGAGGATGAAAGAGATGACACACCAAAACAGTCATAAGAAGTAGCTGTGTGACCAACAGGAACTGGGAAAATATTACAAAGTTTGGATTTTAAGGGTGCTAAAATATGGCTTACTGTGGGTTCCCTGGGTCCACAGATTACATAGGGGTCAAATTCTTAGTTCAAGTGTAGATAATTTAAGTTGGTATACCTTGCATTTGGATGAACTCCAACATTGGGTTTATTGCCTAGGTAAGACCTGTCACATATCCGTGAGGATATTCCCAAAATTACCTTCCTCCACTACCAATACCATAACCATCTAACCTAGATGTTTAAGATAGTAAAAGCTAGTAACAACTCTCAAGAATGATGGGGGGTGGGTAGAGGAAATTTGTGTCACCATTAAAGACAAGTTGCAGGGATAACCAATTCCTATTTCATTCCTGTGTAATTTGCTTGTCTGGCTCCTACAGAAATGGAATAGATTTTTAAAAATGGCTATGGGCCATCACAGGTTTAAACAAGTATTGGCCCCAGTAGCAGCTTTTATGAAAGATGAAATATCACTAAAGCAGATTAATAGATTTCAGATACATGATACATAGCCATTCATCTGTTGAATGCATTGTTTCTTATCTAAATCAAGAAGAGAATCATAAAGAGTTTTAATTCACCTATGATAGATAATATTTATTTTTGGTTATGCCTCAGGGCTGTGCTAACTCTCTTACCTTGGGTTATAGTCTGAAGAGATCTGAAATCTTGACTCCAGAGGAAATTATATGAATACATTATATCAAAGACATCATACTGCTCAGGCAGAATGAGAGACAGCCAGAATGCTAGAGGCATTAAAAAAACACAGATTCCAGAGGTTTGGAAAGAAACCCTATGAAGATTCAGGGACTCATCATTTTAGTGATGTTTTAACAAGTTCAAATGGTCAGAACCATGCCAAAATATCACTTTAAAGGTAAAGACAGTCACTGAATCTTGCTAATAATACCCCAAAGAGAGAACCATAGTGCATGACAGTCATATTTGGAATTTGGATGTAACACATTCATTCCATATCTAGGATGGCTTTTAGACCTTTTCCCCGATCATATAGAAAACTGATAACTTTGACTATGATAAAGGGTGATACAGTACTATAGGCTGATTCAAGGGTCAGACCCTAAAGTATTAGAGGTGAAAGTGGCAGTAAAAGATAAAATACAGAGCTTATGAAAAATCTTTGTAAAAGAATCCCAAGACAGGTTCCTGGGATTCAGTAATAAGGCTATACTATCTGTACCAGAGCATTATATACCCTTTTTTAAATGGTTCCTTGGTCCTTGAAGAAATAAATGCTTGAATTTGAGGTTCCAAGTGACCTTGCATTCAGGACTGCCCATCATGAATTATCATATATGCAGTCATATAGAGGTCTCTAACAACCAGTTGAAGCAGGAAAAAAAAAAAGAGACAATCTTGTTTTATGAATCATTCAGCTCATTATATGGGTATAAGCCAAAAATGAATTATAACCACATTCAAGAGCAGTTCTGAAAGTTAGTGAATAGAGGGAAAAAAAAAAAAAAAAAAAAAAAAAACTTCACTATGGAAGTTGTGAGCAGTACATATTGTATGAAATATGTAGAACAGTGTGTGCATATATATAAATTCCAAGTCAGTGGCCAGTGGCAGACAATTTGGTAAATGGATTGGAAGGCAAATAATTAGGAAATTAAAGTTAAGGAGATCTAGGGTAAAAACATGTGGATTGACCTATGGAAGTGGGCAAGAAATGTGAAGATTCTTGAATAACATATTACTATCCATAAGAATACATCTACCATAAGAGAAGCACTGATGACCAAAATGCTTTGGTCAATTGACTATATCATCAACCACCCCAGAAGTGGGTATAGGATCAAAGGGGTCATAATGACAGAGAAGTCTCAATGTTGTGGGGTACCAATTATCAAGATTATCAAGATCAATTAGCACATAGAGTTCCTTCTATGGCACTATCCCTTAAGTAAATCAGTTGGTCACATGGTTGCAATTGATGGGCACCTTCTAAACTTTCTAAACTGGAAGGATCAGTGGATCATCCTCATAAAGATGTAAACTAATTCCAGGTGTATGTTTGTCTTTTGTGCTGCAGGCCCTCAGGTGGTACCACTGTTCCAAGGCTTATGGAATGCCTGATCCACATGTGTGAATGTCACAAAGCATAGAATCTGCCCAGCAGACCTACTAAACAGCAAAGGAGGTACAAATGTGGGCCATTTGCCATGGAATCCACTGGCTAACTCATATACTACACCATCAGAAAGCAGCTTACAGAATGATGGAACAACTTTCTCAATGTACAACTGCACCATCAGCTCAAAAGCAAGTGACTGAAAACATGGGGCACCAACCTCAGGGTACAGTATATGCATCACATTAGCAACCTCTATATGGTTCTATATTACCTTCCTCTTCTAAATTTCTTCAAAGGAAAAGAAGTTGACAGGAATTATGGAGGAGCTGTTTATCAAACCTGTGATGCGACCTAACTCTGTGGCACCTAGGACATTCTGTGGCAGCTGAAAACATGCATTTAAAAATTTCTGAATGAGTAGAGCATAATTGACTGAATGTGCTACGTTATTCACAACAAAGTCCCACCTCCCACAGCATTCCCAGCCAATGACTGAGTCTGAGGCAGATCCACTCCTGGGAAATGCAGATCTCCTTTGAATGGTAACTTTGGCTCAAGCACTCCTCATCATCTTTGGCAAAATTTTTTTTAGGATTTCACTACTTTGTAAGACCTCCTTCCCTCCCTCTCTCTACAGAGATCCGTCTTATATCCCATACAAACAGGTCTTCTAACCTCATTTGTCTCTGTTCACTCACTTTCTTCAATCAACCTGATGTAGGCAAAGGATATGAATATTTAGAAATTTTTGTGACACCAAGTATAAAATCTCAAACAAAGACTTACATCAAAGACTTCCAAGTACTCCACCAATATGTTTTATTCGGCCCACCATTATTTTCTATAATTTTATTTTCTCCTCTTGCAGAAACTTGCACCAGTTCCCACTAAGATTCCCTCCCTCCATAATGATTTCATTCACATATGGAATTTTTCTAACTATCATAGTCATTTGAGTTAGTGACACTGGTCTAGTAATCACAATCAATTCAGATTCAAAGGTATCTTTTTACGAGATTTAAGATTTAAAGTGACATAAAGTGTAGCTTCCCTGTGGTTGGGATGGGGAAAGACTACAGTCTTTAAGAGAATTTAAGGATTTGCAAAGCAGGAATGCCAGAAAAGCAAGGTGTTATGGTTTGGATGTGAGGTATCCCCCAAAAACTCATGTGTGAGACAATGTAAGAAGGTTTAAAGGGGGAAATGATTGGGTTATGAGAGTTTTAACCCAATCAGTGAATTAAGCCCCTGTTGGGCTTGCCTAAGTAGTAACTGAAAGTGGGTAGGGTGTAGCTGGAGAAGGTGGATCATTGAGGTATGCCTTTGGAGAATATATTTGGTATCTGGCAAGTAGAGTCTCTCTCTGCTTTCTGATCATCATGTGAGCTGCTTCACTCTGCCACACTCTTCTACCATGATGTTGTGCCTCCAGGAATGGAGTGGTTTTTCTAAGGACTGAGACTCTGAAATAGTAAGCCTTCAAATAAACTTTTCCTCTACAGTTACTCTGGTCAAGTCTTTTAGTTGCAGCAGTGAAAAGGCTGACTAAAACATAAGGGATACGAAGATTTAGAGTACATTAGCTGAAAATATGGGCTTTGTAAAGAGGTAGAAAAACAACGAAATAGGTGTAATGAAACAGATGGAATCAGATCACCGAAAGCTGATGTGGAATCAGATCACCAAAAGCTGATATAAGGAAAGAGAAGGTTCTGTGGAGGAAGAAATTATAAGTTCATGTGAAGAAAAGGGAATTTCCATTTCTTTCAGCCTCCTTTTGGGAAAAGAAAAGGGATTAATTTTGCACATTTCAGTTAAAACAAATAATTATCCTGAGATACTGAATTTCCTATAATGATTGTTAAGTTGAATCTCCGATAAAATATGTCTTAAATAGTTATTAGTGATCATTATTTTATAATATATTTGATTATTATATTAGTTTGATAGAACAATCATGAAATATATCACAGATAAGTTAAGGTAAGCAATAGGAATTTGTTCTCACCTGAAAGCCAGAAGCCTGAGATCAAGTAGTCAGCAGGGTTTATTTCATTCTAAGGATTCTCTCCTTGGCTTGACCAAGGCTGGCTATATCCTTTGTCTTCATGTGGTCTTTCCTGTATCATCTGTGCCCTACCCTCCTCATATAATGACATGCTATATTGGACTAGGACCTCATTTTATCTTAATTACCACTTTAAGACTATCTCCAAATGCAGTCACATTCTGCGTTACTGAGTGTTTGGACTTCAACATATGAATTTTGGTGGACGCAGTTTAACCCATAAAAAGTATTTATTCACATCATAGAGATTTTTTAACTCCCCATATGAATGATGCTAAAAACAACTTTACTGACAGAAGATTTCTAAGCAAAAGCAAGACACTGTATATGCATTAGCATTTACATTATGTTCAAAGCTCATCATTCTTCAAGATGTAAGAAAGGCTAGTCATATGCAAGCCTACTGAAAAAATGCAATGTTTCACACTTCCAGGTCATACAAACATTAGAAGGATAAGGTACATCCCACTCCCATGCTAGGGATAATAAACATGACCAAGTGAAGCTATTTTATGCAATGGAAAATATCTGATCAATCAGTATAGTATATAAAACTATGCAGAGTAATTGAACAGAAAAAAAATAGAAAACATCAACTAAGCCAGGCACCATGGCACACACCTTAATCCCAGCAGCTTGGGAAGTTGATGCAGGAGGATTACAAAATCAAAGTCAACATCAGCAATTTAGTGAGACCCCATCTCAAAATAAAATATAAAAAGCAGGCTAGGAATGTGTCTTAGTGGTTAACGATTCCTGGGTTCAATCTGTGGTACAGAAGGAAGGAAGGAAGGAAGGAAGGAAGGAAGGAAGGAAGGAAGGAAGAAGGAAGGAGGAAGAAAACATCAACCAAAATCAAATCTATCACTCTAAAGATGAAAGGGATATATGGAATGTCATTCCAAGGACACTTCATTTAAATCTTCAACATGCATACCAGTAAATGGACCATCTGCAAATGGCTGTCAGCTCTTTAAGATATTCTGTTATACATGTTACATCAAGAACTCTGAAATTAAACAATCTCTGAATCTCTTTCATATGCAATTAACCATGGAACATATAAATTTATAAAGAAAACTAGATAATTAAGAAATTTTCACAAGCAAAAGAGCAAAGAAAAGGTCTAGTTCTATTATTTGTCATAGGACTAATATAATTGACTGAAACATACAGGGAGAGTGAGGGGGAAAACTTGGTGTTAGTGAGGATGCTTGGAAGATCAGGAAAGATGACTGTGTGGTTCCTCTGTTCTAAGAAACATTCTTCACATAGTACTTCAAATACTTTTCTCATTTTGGGCTCATTATAATGAATAATTTTCTAATTTTAAAAACTTATATTATCAGTATTACTCTAAATAAATCAAACTTTGCATTAAAATAATTATTTAATAAATAATTTCAGGTGTAACTGAAATATACATAATTATTTATTAAACAGTTTCCCAAACTTTAGCATTCAGTAAAAGAGATGACAAGAGACAAACAATTATATTCCTGCTATATTAATTATAGTGAAATCCAAGAAACATTTTAAATGGCACCATAGAACATAATTCATAACTGTATGTTTTATATGCATTTTGACCTTAAAGTATTAAGGACTTTCTTTATAAACTACATTTACATTAAAGTCAAACGTATTAATATATTGAGCTATCTACTAATAATATGAGTTGTCACCAAAACTTGGCAAGAAATTTGCATTATGGCTCTTGAGTCTATTTTATTTATTTATTTTTCTTAAACTTTTTAAAATCTTTATTTTTATTTATGTGGTTCTAAGGATTGAACCCAGGGCCTCACACATGCAAGACACATGCTCTACAGCTGAGCGATAGCCCCAGCCCCTCGACTCTATTTTAAAAGCACGAATTGTCTTTAACATTACTAATCATTCATTGGGGGAATTTGGATATTAAAAACAAATTAATTCAAAATGAGACAAATATTATTTTTATATTTTTAGTCATGAACATTTCTATTTTTATTTTGAGTTAGATGGAATAAATCCTAAAACATGAATATTGTTTGCCTTAACTCTCTTATGTTTGCACATGCATTTGACAATTTTAAATAAGCAAATTCCTAATACTTTAATTTGAAATGAACCAATATTTTATGAATAACAAAGTGTATACTAAATAAAATTTGCAGTTCTGAAGTATTTTGAAAGTGATTAAAGCTTGCCAATAGATGGCTCATCTTTGGATGTGGTTCTTAAAAATATATACAAATAACTTATAGTAAAAATTCACATGCATATATTTTGTTGGACAGACATGCTTGTACTAGTGTGGATCCAAAATGGGTTGGGATCTGCATTCTTATAAAGTGGACCACACTTTGAGGAATACTGGTGAGTCCAATGAATTCAGCTTTTCCTGGCCAATGCTTATTGCTTACTTATTTTTCAGCATAGCTGAGGAGTCTCCATATTTTATATAAAGGAGGAAGAACTGGTACAAATCAGTCAAGGCTGTCAGTCAAGTCAAGTGGTAGACCTGGATGGGACTTTCTGGAAACTTCCCTGGGACTTGCAATAAACCATAGGGCATAAGGGGCATGCCATCCTTATCTCATCTGAGAGGACCAAGGCTCTCCTTTAAGAGTGTCCCATGTCCCCTTTCCTATCCTTCTAATAAATGCATGCCTGTAACTCTGGGGGAAAAATAAAGAAGTTGGACATATACTAGAATATAGTAGTAATTTTTGTGGATAAGATCAATCTTTTCAATGTAATTAACTATGTTGAATTGAAATATAATACTTAGGTCTAATTAGCCAATTTCTATGACTTAAATTTTTCCGAATAAAGACAAAATTTGGCTCTTTTGTGTGTGTATGAGTTCTATAGCAGGAAATAATCAGCCTAATCTGATTAGGCAGCTTATTAATTTAAAAAAAGTAAAATTGATTTATTTTGTCAAATTAATAGTGAGCTCTCCTTTATTTTCTTAAAGTTATATCTATTTCAGGGAATGATTTGCAAGACTGCTCTGGATTGTATGTGTGTGTGTATGTGCACACATGCAAGTTATCATATCCTATTTTGTGAGTTTTTCTTTCTTTCTCCTCCTACATTGGTCCCATATCAGATTTTTCCCTTTCATAAAATACTTTCTTCTTGAAACTTCCCACATGCTCTGCTGCCCCATCTCGCTCACCTATCACCCATCACCCTGGGTAAGAGGCATTTTGTTATTCCTCATGTGGAAAACCTGTTCCCGATCCACTTCTCACAATGATTATATGCTTAGCTTATATATATATTATTTAAAATTATATTAGCTTATATGTTACATTTAGCTTGTCTCATCTATCCCAAAGAAAGAAGCAATTCAGTAAATTAATTTGTTTAGCAGAGACATTATGATAATATTAGAAAAACATTAACTTAAGACATGAGTCTGTGATATGTACTACCACATGAAAGCATTTCAGATGGGTTACTGTGAACAAGTAACCTCTCTGGTCCTAGGTATAATTCCTATAAGCAAGAATACGGCCTATTACATAGGCTCATTGTGAGGTTACCTGATACCTATGGGACATTGTCCAGTCTTATGTTCGACATATGACTTATAATGTAGTTAATAAATACCAAAAGGCACCTTCTGGAAATTATGGTGTTTCTCCATTATAATGATGAAAGAAAAGTGGGAATAGAAGAAATACTTAAGTATTTCTCCAACCCTCACAAATACGCTTCATTTTTTCCCTTACTGCTTGTAGGGTTGGAATAAAAACAGTACTAAAATAAGATTATTGCCTTTTTACTAGGAGGAAAACTAAAACAAGAAACTTTAAACTCTTTCTGAGATAAAAATTTAATACATAGATAACTTTTCTAATTCTCCTATCTGATATTGCATCAAATTGTAAGCCTTTTTTCCTCCCCTAATTGTCTTATTTTGCTGGCCACCTAGACTGAAATCATTAAAACCAATTTAGCTTGAATCATAGTTGAAAAATCCCAATGCTTGGAGCTTTGATAATAACCTGAAAATAATGCGAGTTATGCTTTACAAGGTTAACTTGTGATTAATTCTGTATTTTATTGTGATAATTCTAAATTTGCAAACGCACACAAGAGAGTCATTTTATTTTTATTTTTTATTTGAGCACTTAATTTCTCACTACATGCATATGTGGACAGGGCCTGCATTCTAGATTATTTGTGAAAGCCTTTTAGTCAGATCTTCATCAACAGCTGAAAAAAATGAAATCAGCTTATACACTAGAACAAAAGGGAAGATTTTTGGCCATGACTTTCAAGTTTAAGCTGTTTATTAACAATGAAGAAGACTCTGTGGTGGCAATGAGAAAAAATATCCCTGGTATTTATTTTCAAACAGCCTTATGAAAAGCTAAACAACCCCTGAGAACATATCCTAATGTATAGAACAAAACATGGTAAAATAGAAAAAAACATTTACTCCATAATCAAAACCCATATCAACTACTGCTATCTCTGCAGCAGCTGCTGTACATCTCTTGGATTCTGGCACACAAACCATTTCAGAAGTCAGTGGTTAATAGTAATAACATTGATCATAAATCTTCAATATAGGCTATGTTTAGCAAGGGAAACTCTAAGTTTCTGCTCTGTTTACAGTGAGCTGAGGTGGGGACATTGGTAGGAAATATGATTGTGTTAAGGATCATTCACTCACCTATCTGGGAAAACTCAAACAGCTAGAGTAGGAAGAGATGGTGCTCCCTAGATATTTTGTTTCTGTGTAGTCTCTCTATGATCTGTCCAGCTCAAGGCTACAATTTAGCTGGAGCTCCTACATGTCAGTTTAAAGCTTCCAAGGCATGTGTCCCAAGACAGAGCGAGGAGAAAGTTGTGTGGCTATTTTTTTTTTTTTTTTTTAATGACTAGCCTCAAAAGGCACATTAGCACACTGATGTCATAGTTGAGGGGACATAGATTCTGCTCCCCCAAACTCCTGCTTCCATCTCTCCAGGGAGGAATTTTAATGTAATGTTATAAGAAAAGCATGTGGGATAGACGTTATTGGTACAGGTATGTTTGGAATTACAATCTGCAACCAACTCCTTTATCTTATATGAAAAATAATCAGATTTGAACAAATATTTCCTATAATCTCTTTCATGCAAGAAAGCCATTTAATTCTCTCATTAAATGGAAATGAAACTGGCTTCAGGGTGACCCAGGGCAGCTAGTATAGTTTTAAAAATACATTGAAATAAAAAAGAACTTCAGAAGATGAGTATCTCTGAAAGCAGGCAAAGCATTTAAATCAGTAAATGACAACATTTTTTTCAGTATCGAGGATTATATGTGATTTCAAATACAAGACTATTTTCAAAGTATGCAATTTCCAGGACATAGGACAGGTTGATAGTTCCATGCCATTTAGTCTTTCTGTTTAACAAACATAATTATTATCATGGCTCATTTATATTTTGAACACCAGATGTGATACCAATAGCTATTAACACATTACTATTGCTAGGATTTTTTTAAAGTGCTATAACTCAACACAGAGTTATATATCTCATAGGATATGGATATACATAACTATGTATGAGTATATGCAAGTATGTAAATATAATTATATATATATATATATATATATATATATATATATATATATATATATATATATATATATATATATATATATATATATATATATATATATATATATATATATATATATATATATATATATATATATATATATATATATATATATATATATATATATATATATATATATATATATATATATATATATATATATATATATATATATATATATATATATATATATATATATATATATATATATATATATATATATATATATATATATATATATATATATATATATATATATATATATATATATATATATATATATATATATATATATATATATATATATATATATATATATATATATATATATATATATATATATATATATATATATATATATATATATATATATATATATATATATATATATATATATATATATATATATATATATATATATATATATATATATATATATATATATATATATATATATATATATATATATATATATATATATATATATATATATATATATATATATATATATATATATATATATATATATATATATATATAATTACTTTTCAGTATAAGAAAATTTATTTCAAAAGCATGGATACCAGTTTTCCTCCATTGCTTCTAATAGTTATCAGTATTTTACCAGTTGGAAAACTGAATGCATAAAGGCTAAAGCTTACAAGGTCGTACCATTTATCAACCTCAACCTCAAACTTGTAACTTATTGTTTACTGTGACATGGGCCTGCCTTTGAATTCTGTACTTTATGTCACTCTATTTAATTTCACACAAAAGGAAAATGACACAAACATGAGATAAATTTTCAGATTAATTCTTCAACTATCCCTGAAATAACTGTAAATACGCAAAGCCATTTATTGTCTAAGTGACTTGTAGGTATACTGAAATGACTCCTTTGATAGGAGCATACTCTCCTAGTAAACTGCAACCATTCTACACACACATTTGTAAACTGAATGTAAAAGTGTGATATTGCTTTTATAGTACAAACTTTTCAATGTGCATTATGTGCAAATAGAATCTCAATAACTATATGGTAAAGGAACTAGACTACAGCAATGGGAATGACTTTATACTCAAAGTTGATTGATATTCCGTTCATAATCTTGATAGTGAACATAAACTGTGCTTCATCTAATTTTTCTCCAGGATTCTTAGGAATATTTGTTTAGTATAAATCTATCTTTAAAGTCTTTAAAATTTCTAATCCTTATTTTTTGATCCAAATTTTTTAAAAATATAAAAAGAAATCTCTTAACATTTTCCCAAAAATATTTTCAAGAAACAAACTGATGTTATATATTGAATAATGGATACTAAAGTTTTCAAAATTACCGTTCAATTACTGGCCAAATACATCTAAGACATATTTAAATCTCATTTGAGAGAATAGTATTACTCATTAATAAACATTCATACTTTGATTTTCCAAGGTTATCAACGGAAAGAGATTTTTTATTTTACGTGGCGAATGATGTTGAATTCCATGATGGTTTCACTCTTATTCTTGCGCATTCATATTTCTAATCTTGAATATTTCTATACATAAAACTGTCATCTTTGTGGTGATCTCAGAAATAATCATTTACTACTTTCAAACAGATATAAACTCAATTTTCATCATGTAAGATATATATACTAACACTAACATATAAGGAGAGCTTTCTTCTATAGATATACATCTATTAGTCTGAATTGGAAACTAAATCTTATACCATAAGACTCATGATTGGCTACTACTAAAAACTAATTATTAGAAATTGTTGTAGGTATATTAATGAGCCATCTTTTATAACGGGTGGTATTTCTTTATATATATCTTTCATTCAAATAAACATTGATAAGAATGCATCAAATCATTTTTAAAAAACGACTTTTATACAGATGCTACTAAGTTCATAGCAACGGTTGAGAAAAAGGTGACCAAAGATTTTCTTTATTAGACCCCTGCCGCATTAGCTTCATGGACAGCCTAGGCTCTCTTCACTAGCAAAAAGGTCCCGACACCGAAGTGGTAATGTTTCTGTTCAAAATTAATGAATCTAAATTGACATTTCATTTCTCTATTATTCATAAAATTTACTTAAGGTTTTTGCCTATTGATGGTGCGACCACTTTATGGGTTTTGACAAGAATGATTAATGACTTTATATCTACACCCTTTAGGTATCAAACAGCAGCTGTTTTACTTCTTAATATAACTACAGTGTTCACACTCTTTTCCCATCCTCTCTGCCCCCTCACTGGTCAAACTACCTATTCTTTTACTATATCCACACTTTCACATTTGAAAAAAATAGTCATACATATTGAATCATTTAAAACGATGTCTCTGGGTTTTGCAATTGTTTGTTGCACAAGAAACATATTCCAATTGTTGATTTAGTTCTTAAAGTACATGGAAAAATATCTGTGAATGATTACATAATGAAATCTCTTATATTTTCATTCAAGTAATTATCGTCAATATTCCATGCACTTGTTTAATGGCTTTTAGTAATATTTTATATCAAATCCTATTTCTCATTAGTAAAAAACACAATTTTATTTATCTCCTCAAAAATAATTATTTACAATTATTTAAAAATTAATAATTATTTAAAATAACTTATTTAAGCTCCCATTTGTCTACACAAATGATATGGAAACACTTTTTCAAGAGAGTACTAAGGACCAATGTCACTTATTCACTACCATTCTCTGTAAGAAATGCCAAACAGTCCTAGTCTCTGATTGTTCGTTGAAAAAATTATCTGGCAAAAAGAATTAATCTCTGGAGGAAAATTGGCCCTAAGCAATATGTAAGTGAATAAACATTATTTTTAAACGGTCTGCTTAATTTCTTTAGACCAGAAAGGAGTCCAGGTTGGCACTTGGAGTCACTAATTAATTTGTCCATAACCCTAATTCCGCTTAATGGAGGCTCTATTATGGACTATGAGTAGCCAAGAATGTGCGGGGGACCCTTCTTCCCAGGTTTCCCCATAAAGAATATCACCAGGTACGGCAAGGATGTTCGCATTTCTCATAAACTCCAACTGCAACTCTTTGGTATGAGTAAGACCCTGTGGAACTCCTATTCCTCGATCATGCCCTCACTCCAATGGGGGAAGACAGAACCCATGGCAAGGAAGCCCCGAGAACAGCTAGAACATCATGTTTTCCTCACCCCTCCCTAGCTGGTAGGGCAGAAAATTCAATGCAGAAGAACACAAACCAAAGCGGACTTCTGCTCCCAGTGCCAGGAGAAAGTGACTCAGATCCAGTCTACAAGGAAAGTCCATAGGAATAGAGGACTTCAAAAGCTCATCCCAAAGATGTTGGCTATATTTGACGAAGTTATGAGGGGAATTCAAAGCCTAAGTATGTTAATAAAACAATTGAGGCTATGGTAGTACGCAATTATGAGATGGGTATTATGCAAGAGCAGCCGGCTACAATTGTAAGCCAAGATTGTTTATAATAGGAAACCATGCGAAAAGAGAGCAATAAAAAAAATCTTATGGAGTGAGAAGATATTTCAACCAACTCGGTCTCAAAAAACTGGTCTTAAGCTGGACTTTAATTGGATCAAAGTGGTAAAAATTAGATGATGGAAGGCGACTGATGGAAACAGAGCAATTGGCTCGTTTTTTAGTGTACGCCTACCACCTAAGAAATTCAAAATGCTATGAGTATTAAAATTTTACAATACTATGTTCTACTGAACCACTATGAATTTGAAATATAGATCAAATAAACACAAAGAAAAGTTGCAAAGTCACGGAAAGAAGAGGAAATAAACAGAATGAGTCTAGAAAGAAATTCATAAAGGGGCGGATTAGAAAATACTTTTAGATGAATGAAACTAACGAATCTCCACATACCCATCATCTTATGGATTGAAGCTCAAATATGTTCTTAGACGGAGAATTACCAATTTTAAATGCATATATTAAATAAACATGAACCCATTTCAAAGAACCTGAACTCTACAGCTTTCTAACTAAAAAAGAACTGGAAAAACTAAAATAACAACAGTAATTAAAAGCTATACAGTTGAAATTTTAAAAAAATTAGGAGACGAAAACAACAGAGATTTCCCAATACAAACTAAAATCTTGTTTCAACTGAAAGATAAAACACAGGTTTAACAAGATTTTAGGTTGACTGAACAAAATAAAAATGAAAGATTAATTTACATTGATCAAAATAATAAATGAGTAGTTAAAGGTATAGTTCAGTATTAGAGCATTTACCTAGCATGCATGAGACCTTGGGTTCAATCTCTCAGCCACTGACAAAAATTTAAAAATTAATTAATAATAAGATGAAGAAGCAGGGAAGTGTGGTGGAGGAGGGAGGAGGAAAATTTAGAATGAAATCAGAAGAGGACCATCACTATGGGCCCTCTAGAGATAGACGTTCTTATTATATGTGGGATACTGTGAATTAATTCTGTTTTCCCTCGGTTATGTCAATTTTTCACATATCTTAGGTAAACTAGGGCAAAATTTCTCAATATAGACACAAACTTAGCACCATGAAAATTTAAAAATAATAAAAAACTTTAATGGACCTAAAAATTCATAATTACACATCAAAAATTTTTATAACCAATAAAAAAACCAGATAACTACACTTGACAAATTGTACCACAGGATTCAATAGATTTCAAATTTCTTCAAAACATTCTTCCACAAAATCTAGGAGCACATCTTAAATCATTTCATGAGGTCAGATTAATTTGTTAACCTGATACTAAAACTAAAGGATGATCAGAAGAATATACACAAATGGTCCAGTATCTCTTGTAAATATAGACCTAAAATATCAAGCAAAATACTAGCAAACTGATTCCAGCAACTTATTCAAAAGGGACTAATGACTTTAACCTATTGGCATTTATTCCATTTGTACCTAAAACACAGGTAACAATTTAGGAATTTAAAATTTTACGATATTGATTTGAGATGTTTCTTTTTATTTAATGTAAACAATATAAATCTTTGTTTTTCTTTCATTAATATGGTACACTTTTCAACAGATTAAAATAACAGTTGCATGATCATCTCAATCAAAAAAAAGAAAAAAATCAATTAAAATCCAATATCCTCATTGGGAAACACAAATGCCTCAAGCCAAATTTCAAATAAAGGTAGGCATACTTCAGTACCTTCACACCGTGAATAAGAAGAACATTGTTTAGAGGTCTGAGTTGTGCTTTTTTTTCCTTAGCTGTTGACTAAAGGTATTTGATCAGAAACAATTTTATAGGGGAGGAAAATTTTTGGAGGGCAGACACCATGAAATTTAAAAATAATAAAAAACATTAATGGACCTAAAAATCATATTACACATCAAAATTTTATAACCAATAAAAACCCAGATAACTTCACTTGACAATTGTACCAAAGATTCATAGAATTCAAATTCTTCAAACATTCTTCCAAAAAATATAGAGCACCTCTTAACTCATTCCATGAGGTCAGATTATTTGTTACCCTGATACTAAAACTAAAGATATCAGAAGAATAAACAAAAAATGGTCAGTATCTCTTGTAAATATAGACCTAAAATATTCAGCAAAATACTAGCAAACTGATTCCAGCAACATATTCAAAAGGACTATGACTTTAACCCTATGGCATTTATTCCATTTGTACCTAAAACAAGGTAACTTTAGCATTTTCAAAATTTTTACGTTATTGATTTGAGATGTTTCTTTTTATTTAATGTAACAATATAAATCTTTGTTTTCTTTCATTAATATGGTACACCTTATCAACAGAATAAATAACAGTTGCATGATCATCTCAATCAAAAAAAGAAAAAAATCAATAAAATCCAATATCCCTTTGGGATACAAAATGCTCAGCAAATTTCAAATAAAGGTAGCATACTTCACCTGAATAAGAACATTGTTTAGTCTGCTTTTTCCCTGCTGTGACTAAAGGATCTGATCAGAACAATTTTAGGGAGGAAAAGTTTGAGGGCTCACGGTTTCAGAGATCTCAATTCATAGACAGCTGGCTCCATTCCTTAGGGCTCCAGGTCAGACAGCAATGCATTATTCCATGTTGGTGGAAGAGGGTGGCAGAGGGACTCAGCTTAGGTGGTGATCAGGAAGCACAGAAAGACTCTGCTCTCCAGATACAAATTATATACCCCATAGCCACTCCTACAATTAACCACTTTCTCCACCCACATCCTGCTTGACTCCAGTTAACACTTAGTTAATCACACCAGGGATTAATTCACTCATTAGGTTAAAACTCTCACAGCCCCATCATTCCTCTCTGAACCTTCCTGCATTGTCTCACATATGAGCTTTTGGGGAACACCTCACAGCCAAACCATAACAAAATAATGACAGCTAATGTCACATAGTTAGTGGATAATGTTTGGGTGTTTCCCCCTTAAGATTAAGAACAGGATAAAACTGTTAACGTCATATCATTGGTGGATAAAGACTGAATGTTTTTCCTTTAAGATAAGAAACAGGGCACATTTCTTTGCTCTAGCCACTTTCACTCAACATTGCACAGTAAGTTGTAGCCAGTGCAATTAGGCAAAAAAGAAGAGGAAGAAGAAAAGGAGAAGAAAGAGAAAGAAGAAGAAAAAGAAGAAACCTGAAGGAGGAGAGGAAGAAAAGAAGGCATGGAAATGAAGAAGCACTTTATTTGCAGATGTATGGTGCCATATATAGAAAAACATCAGGTAACCACTCAAAACTTATTTTAAGAAAAAGATTCAGCAACGTTTCAGAATAAAAAATCGATGTACAAAAATCAATTGCATTTCTAGATATTTATAATAAACCCAAAAAATGAAATTTAAAAATTCTCACTTAGGATAGGAATGAATTTAGCAAAATTAGTATGAAGTTTATACTTTCAAAATTTCCATTTAAATTGAATATGACTGAAATAGGGATACACTACATTGTTGCTGCCTGAAGCGATTGCCGCTTGGAGCAACGAAGCCGCGGGAATAAGTTCAGAGGCAGACTGGAAACGAACAGGCTCTTTATTCTGGTAGCTTCTCTCTCTGGCTCCAACAACAACTTCCGCACACCAAAACCACACTCATCCAACCAACCAACAACCAATGGCGCCGACCTGATCCGCCAAGTCCCGGCTCAAGTCTCCCGAGATCTCTGGCCAAGTCTCATGAGACCATGGAAGGCGGCAATGCCCAAACATCTCCATGGCCTGCAGCCAACCGCAATCTCAGCCATCTCCTCAATCAGGGCTCCTGTACTACATGTTAATATTCTTGAAGACATACTACTGTTAAGATCTCAATATCCCCCCCCTTTTTTTTCTGCAGATGCACCACAATTTCTACCAAAATATCAATTGTTTTCTTTGTCAAAATGTCAGACTCTTCCTAAAATTCATAAGGCAATGCAAGGAGTCAAAACCAGCCAAAAAGGTCCTGAATGAAGTTGGGAGCTCAAAGTTTCCATTTCTAAAGTGACTACACAGCAACAGTAATCAAGAGAGTCAGTGTTCATAAGGATAGAAAAATAGATTATTGGCATAGGATTGAGAGTCCAGGAAAAAACCCACATATTTACAGTTAATTGATTTTAAACAAGTTCACAAGACAATTCAATAGTGGAAAGAATAGTCTTTTCAGAAAATGGCGCGGTATAAATAGATATTCACATACAAATCCAAGTGGATATCTATATCCATATACAAAAATCAATTTAAAATATATCATGTACCTAAATGTAAAAACTAAAGCATAAAAATAAATAGGAATATGGCATTTCATCTTAGTGTCCTTGTTTTCGGCAATGGTTTTTTAGTTATGACACCAAAAGCACAAGCAACAACACAAAGAAAAGAGCTAAATTGTACTTCATTATAGTTTAAAACTTTTTTGATCCCGAATATACCATTAAAAAGTGAAAACATTCCCAACACTCAGGATAAAGTGGCAGCAGGAGCGTAAGTTCTGGTCAAGTATCTACAACTTAACAAGAGCCTGTCTCAAAATAAAATTCTTTTAAAAGTGATCCTTGGTTCAATCCTCAGGCTCAACAAATAAATAAATAAATAAATAAGTAAATACGCACATGCATAAATGTAAAAAACAACTACAGCATGGAAGAAAACTTTCCAAAGTGTATAGTTTAAAAGGGATATTTATCTAAAACATATTAAAAAATATAACCTCAGTGGGTGTGGTGGTGCATGCCTATAATCCCAGCAACTTGGGAGACTGAAACAAGAGCATCACAAGATCAAGACCAGACCCAGCAACTCAGAGAGGCCCCAAACAACTTAGTGAGAACTTTTCTTAAAACAAACAAACAATAAAAAAGAGGGCTAGGGATGTATCTCAGTGCTAAAGCACCCCTGAGTTAAATCCCCAGTATACATTTAAATAAATAAATAAACAAATAAATAAATAAATATTAAATTTTAAATACTCAATTAAAAATGGAAAAGGGATCTAAATAGCCATTTCTCCACATATAAATGAATAATAATCATATAAAATCACTCAACATATTTAGAAAACAGAGAAATTCAAAGCAAAATTAAAATGAGGTATCTCTTCGTATACATTAAAATGGCTACAATCAAAAAAAGTCAACAAATAACAGGTTATGGCAATTATGTGGAGAAATTGAAACTTCCATACACTGCTAATGGGAGTGCAAAAGCGTTTAAACAGTTTAGAAAATAGTTTGGAAGTTTCTGAAAAGACTAAATATAGATTTACCATATGACCTGTCAAGTTCACCCCTACATTTATAGCCAAGAGAAATTAAGACCTATGTCCACACCAAAAATTATACAGAAAGGGCTGGAGTTGTGGCTCAGTGGTAGAGCACTCGCCTAGCATGTGCTCAGCCCAGGTTCGATCTTCAGCACCACTTAAAAATAAAGGCCTTGTGTACAACTAAAAAAATAAATAAATATATTTTTTAAATTATACAGAAATATTCTTAGCATCTCTACTCATAATAATCTAAAAAAGCCACATAAAGTCTGGATGAATAATTAAATAAAATATTATATATTCATAAAATGGAATGTTAGTTGGTAAAAAAATTATGAATTACTAGTATATGTTATATATGACTGAAGATTAGGCTAAGTGATAGAATTCAATCATAAAGGACCATATCTCATATGATATATGGAAAAATATCATTTTGGAAAAATGTGAGTGACTGCTCATTTCAAAGGGTTTTTTAATTAAAATTTTCTAAAATTAACAGAACTCTGATTATACCTCAAACAACTGAATTGCACATTTTAAATTGATGAATTGATAATATATAAATTATATCTCAATAAAGTTGTTAGAAAAAGGAAATTCTATTTTGAAAAATTCACAAATCTTAAAAAAGATTTATTGCCAAAAAATGTAAACAATACAGATTTTCAAAACTGTTAGGTATTTTAGTCAGTTTTTTTTTCATTGCTGCGGACTAAAAGGTGCAACCAGAACAACTGAAGAGGGGGAAATGTTTATTTGAGGGCTCATGGTTCCTAAGGGATTGAGGGACTGAGGCCCCATTCCTAAGGGATTGAGGTGAGGCTGAACACCATGGCAGAAGAGTGTGGCAGACACAAGTAGCTCATATCATAATTAGGAAGAAGAGGGAAAGACTCCACTTGCCAGATACCAAATATATACCTGAAAGCCATGCCCACAGGGGCCCACTTCCTCCAGTCACACCCTACTGTCCTTCAGTTACCATTCAGTTAATCCTACCAAAACATTAATTCACTGATTGGGTTAAGATTATCATAACCCAATCATTTCTCCTCTAAACCGTCTTGCATTGTCTCACACATGAGCTTTTGGGGGACACCTAATATCTAAACCATAACGAAAGGTTAAAAAAGTATGGTAATCCACATGATACAGTTGCACTAGATTAAAAACAGTATTTATAGATTGCTTGCAATACTATTAAAATATTCATAATACAATGATAATTTAAAGGAACAATACAAAATAATTTCAATTAAAAAGTTTATTTATAATTTGAAAACAGCAGAAATATTACTATACCAAATTATTATAGTTGCTGTCTGTATAGTAGTAGTATTGATGATTTCTGTTCAAATTTATTTCTGTACCCTAATTTTCCAAATTTCCTATAATTTTAATAAAATGATTTTTAACCAAATAAAAGCATCTATTTACTTACAGATGGAGTCTGCCATCAATAAGTGATTGCTGAACTAATGATTATTACTCTATCAACTCATTTTAATAATGTTTAATGATGATTGAGTTTATAGATGATGTATTTTTTAAATTTAGTCATAATTATTTTGAACTAATAAGGCTTTATATAAAAATTACAAATAATTGAGTATGCAAATATACTCATTAGTATCCTTTATTGTATCTCTAAATTTAAATCTGTACCAACTGAGCTAAGAAGTTGCTTTATCATTAAAATAGTATAATGATAGTATAATCCTGTAGTCACCTCTAAAATAAGGTTAGTAACAAAAATCACTAATAAAATATAGCTATTCTATTCCCTATTAATCAGAACAATATGTCATAGGTGAAAAAATAAAAATTATAATCATTCTTATTCAGGATATACAGAATAAATTCTCATATATACTTAGGATTATTTACTAACAGACTTTTACAAACAGCCTGTACATTATGACTTATGATGTTGTTAATATGGATGTTTATAATAAAAACAAGCAAAAGAAAAGTTAGAAGAAGAGCTCTTTACTGAAGAGAGTTTTTTTCTTTGTTTGTTTGTTTGTTTGTTTTTTGTTTGCTTTGTCTTAAGTCTTTAAAACCCCTCAGGGCCAAAGATTCATGATCCTTAAATAATTCATTCTAGCATTTTGTATACTGAAAATCAAGTTACAGTTTGGGTTCCATCTGTTTTTTTTCAAACTTAATTTACATCTATCTCCTCTCATTTTGTATTAAATAAAATTTCTTAATAAACAAATGAAACAAATTTATAAACAAATCAATTTTGTTTTGCTGATGTAGTATTTGATGAATTCACTGACAAATTACACTAGTCATAGTGAACAATGGGACACAGCATACAGAAATAGGAATAGGATTTGCATAATGGCTCTTAGGCATCATTATGGGTATAAAGAACTGGCAATAGTTGTTGGGTACTTTGCAGCTCCCTTTTTGGCTACAAAACTGGACAGGAACACTTGAGGTAATATTAGAACTCAATCTAGCTAGGCACAGTGGTGCACACCTGTAATCCCACCAACTCAGGAGGCTGAGGCAGGAAGATCACAGGTTCAAAGCCAACCTTAGCAATTTAGCAAGGCATTAAGCAACTTAGTAAGACCCTCTCTTAAAATAAAAAAAGGAAAAAGGTCTGGGAACATGGCTCAGTGTTTTCACACCCCTGGATCCACTCCTTGATACCAAAAACATAAATAAATAAACAAACAAATAAATAATAAATAGATAGACAAACAAATAAATAAAAGCTCAATCTAATCTTACCTAGCTTCAGACAACCCATAACCTGCCTTGATGACAAAGAAGGAAGTTATGTACACTAATAATTTAATAGTTGTGCTAGTGTTGCACAGTTCTGTATTCTGCAGGCTACTCTAGACAGCTATAAACAATTTCTTGAAAGGACTTTTCTTAGAGTTTCAGTGCCAGAGAGTTGTCAGTAAAATATTTGGTATAAATTAGTATTACATGAAGCCAAACACTAGACACAAATTGCAAAAGGTGGTTATAGAGAGTTGCTGACTTCTGTTGAAGATCTTATTTGGAATGATGGACAAAAGCAAATTTGGCAAAGGCATAACATTAGAAGCTAGATGATGAGGAACAAAGTGTCCAAGATAACACTCTAAAGAAAAAGACATTTTGGTCCACTACTATCAATGATGATAGACATTTTAAACCCAGAAGTACAAATAAAAATCACCTAAAATTTCTGTTAGATTTTTGCCCTGGTCTAGGTCTCTCAACAATGTGTGATTTCAAATTCCAGCTATGTCTCATTCCACTGTTTTATCACCACTCACCAAAACCTGATCCCTGATATTACCTATTAATAGTTGTAATACAATAAATTTTTAAAATATGAAAATATAAGGGATGAGATTCTTCTTATTACACTCTGGGTATTCAATTTATTTATTTATTTTTTTACATCAGAAGCAGGGACAAAACCCCAAATAGAATCCTGAATACAGAATTTAATTTTGTCCTCTCAAAGCAATGAACTCTTCCCTTATCTCCTTCACAAATCCAGTTTCTTCATTATTTTGACAAATGAAATGACAAAAACTGTTTCCTTAATTTTACTCCTGTAATGTAATAGTAAATGATCAAGAATATTGTTTTTATTGTCATTATTTCAAGAATATTATGATTTTATTGTCATTATTTTATTATTTTATTGTCATTATTTCTTCTTCCAAATACCCCTTTTCTGATCCTCCCATGGACTTTAATTTCTAAGATTTTTCTATTTCATCAAAGTCTTCATTCTAAAATAACTAAAAAATTCATAGCATCAACTGGTTCATTTTTTCCCCTTGAAGTCTGAAAAGGACCCACTTACTACTTATTGCCCTTGGATAAAAATAAGGCCAAATGATAAAATGGAATTAAAGATCTATTGCTTAAGACCAGTCCAAAAATCAATTAAATGACTTCCCTTTTTCTCTATTAACTAGAAATTTTTCTACTTGATTAAAAACTAATGGCCAATAAGCTCAGAAGCTGAATCATAGCTTTTATTTTTTTTTAAAGAAAGAATGTCAAAAAGACAAATGAACTAATATATCCTTGCTTTTCTTGAAATGGGGCAAGAGGAGAGAAGCACTTTTTCAAGGTTAAAGTTACAGTGAAAAACTCTTAAGGCACCAAAGTACCCAAGTCAAAGGAGATTTTCTGTTATCATTTGACTTGTCAGCATATTCAGGGATGGGTTTCTGGGAATGAACAGATGTCAATATATTGCTGAATAGTTAGTGATTTAAAAAAAATTATACAAGATTGACCTATTTATAAAAAAATATTTTCTTCACTTTTCTTTTCTGCTGCTTTAGTCAGCTCCATGGTAATGGATAAGATAATGTAGTCTATTTCAAACATATTTTTAAAGAAAATTTGCTAATCTTCTAGCAGCTATTAATCATTTACTGTGAATTATTATAACCAAGGCTTATGAGAACAAGATTCTCAGCAACACAGTTTTGATAAAGAAGATGATATAGAAAGACGTTAGGGAACCATATGTCAATATTACTCTGTTGAAGAGACTCCCATCTCTCAGATGGTGAGAAAGAAAGGGACCTAAAACAGATTGCACTTATTTCATATGAATTACTCTAAATTTGGTGTTGGGACTTTTTCATACCATGAGAAGAACTCACTTCATGGTATGAAGTTTCATGAAATTTGTATAATTTTCTTAAAAATACAGTAAATAGCATAGATCCCAGGTAAGTTGGCAAAAGCTTTAATCTTAGTAGTTCATTACCATAAATGTTCTGTGACTTTTAAATTTTAGGTAACAGTTTGAAGAATAATTCAGATGCCAAATTGAAGTTCATTTTATAAATATGTTTTGTTTGGAAAACATTAAATATGAGCTATCTAATATTTCTAATAACTTGTTAAGCCTATGTTCCCTAATATTATATATGTTCATGACATTTGTATTTTAGATAGTGTTAAAAGGTTTTTGTTTTCTTGTGATAGTGCTTTGCATCTTGAAAGATTTACTGTACTTGATCATTTACAAATACATATAAACTGCTCATGTAATTTTAAAATACATTCTTGAAGCAAGTTTGAAATGACAGCACAAACTAGTTTTGGTTCACTGTCACAAGAATAAGAAGAAATTGAACCAGCTCTAAAAATTCACTTTGTAGCCAAGGAAATTGTTTTCATAAAATTGAAAAAATGTCCCAAAGCAACAATATTGTATTTCTTAAGCTACTGCTGTTACTGACATAAAAAAGAATTCTTTCTATAGTTCTTCTGTAGCTTTAGTTGGTGAAAAAGGCCTTAATAGAAAAAAAAAAAAAAAAAAAAAGGAAACATTTAAATAACTGCTTTTCATTAATTTCCTGGCATAAAGAAAAAAAAAAAAAGACTCAATTGTATGGCAACTGCTTCAATTATTAAATGGGTTTGAAATCAGGATTTAGTATACAAATCAAAATAATAAATGATCTTTAACCAGCATGAATTTTCAGAACTGCAAGGTGATTTCATCAAGTAATACCAGCTATATTCTAAATAAAATTTTGTTTCAGTGGTTATAAAGGCAAATGACATACTGGAAAGAGTTAGAAGTAGGATACTCTATTACCTGGATCTTTGTTCTTGATCTTTGTTCCAATTTCCTTACCTAAAAGGTGAGGGAGTGCTACAAATGATATCAAATACTTTTTCAGGTTAAACCATTCAAAGATATTTTGCATATAAATGCTGTGGGACTATTAAGAAGGCATTTTTCATGTAATTAGGTAACATTTGCTGTGTAAATTTGACAATGATATGTTGTCACATATTCCTCACTTTTTTAAGACACTTTAATTTTTACAGCACTTTTAAGTTCAAAGCAAAACAGATCAGAAAGTACAGAAAATTCCCATATACTTTCTCCCGAGCCCAGAGAGAGTCTTCCCCAGTATTAACACCTCACATCAGATTGGTGAGTTTATAACAACAGATGACCCAATATTGACACATCCATAACTTATGTTAGAGTTCACTTTTAGTGTTGTGCAATCTATGGGTTGGATAAATGTACAGTAGTCCCCTCTTATCCACATAGGATATGTCCCAAGACCCCCAGTGGATATCTGAAACCACAGATAGTACTGAACCCTATTTATAAGCAATACAACACCAAACAATCTTTCTGACAACAAAGATAGCTGTTAAATGACCAATGGTAGGGTAGTGTATATAGCATAGGCAATGTGGAATAAACGTGTCATTGATGTTCCAAATAGGATGAAGTGAGACACCTAAAGACTTCATGCTACTAAGACACTGCCCAGATCAAAACATATGAATGGTTTACTTCAGGAACCTCTCATGCAATCTCTTCAGACTATGGTGGACCGTGGGTAACTGAAATCACAAGAAGTGAAATCACAGAGAAGGAGAGAACACTATAAAATAACACAAGCACTCAGTGCTTTACTGTCACATAGATTACTATGTGATTATATTAAAAGGGCATTAAATTACTTCTCTTAATGAATGCCAATCATACCCGCATAATGGTCATTATACCTTGTTTATATTTCACAGAAACTTAGCTGGGATGTTCTACACGTAGTAGACAGTAATCAAGATTTGTTGAGTTGGATGACCCAAATTTGAACTGAAGAGATAAAAGATTAAGAAAGAATATAAGCTTGAAACTTTTAGATAAGTCATTATTCACTTGAATAGAATGCTCTCTATTCAAGTAAAAACCTATTGTTTTACTATTATCAAAATCTTGCAAAAAATTCCTAAGGAAAAGGGGACTTAGAGCATTATTTGCTGAAGATCATATAACTAAGTGAAGCAATGGGTTGTGTTTTGAAAGTTCTTCTCCTAACTAAAATATGTTTTAAAGCATCAAATGCAGTATCCGCTCATAAGAAGGAATACTACTACTGTGCAGGCAAGGCTTTTCAAACCTCAATATTTTTTCCCCTAATGAGCTGGGACTTTTCCAGTGGAAAGAAAAAAATGCTGTGAACAATAAACCTAGCCACAGGGTCTTCTTTCGTCTGTGGTAGTGTTCAAAATTAGTTCATTTGGTGAAAAAAAAAAAATCCTTTTACTGCAAAATGTTTTAATTTATTAGGATTAACCCAGTGAGAATCAGATCTGTAAATCCTTCTGAAATTTACAGGTTTAAACAATATACCCCTGTAAAATTGCACTGCGGAAATGTTAGCAATAAACAGTGATACTTGTACTTAAAATATAATCTTCCTCCACTTCATCTTCTTATTACTAAAGGAGCTGTTTAGTTAAAGTATGGGACAACTGTTTCCTTCTGCTTTGCCATTTAAAATTTTTCAAAAAAGCATTTATTTATTTATTTTTTACTCACGACAGCTCTGTTGGAGGGATGCATTTTTATTATCTCATCCTAGAGACCAGAACATCAGAGAGGTGTACACTGATTTGATGAAATCCCGTCACAACAATCAGCTAAGGAGGTTGAATTTAAAATATTCTCACTCATGTTATACTCTTTCCAATGAATACTCTATCTAAAGGTTTCTCTGATTCACTGTAAAGCTTTTGTTGAAAAATTGAATTGAGCCAGTTGGTAATGCACATCTGTAATCCCAGTAACTCATGAAGCTTAGGCCACAGGATCCATCACAAAGTCAAGGTCAGCTTGGGAAACTTAGTGAGACCTAGTCTCAAAACTGCTAGGGATGCAGATCAGTAGCAGAATACCCCTGGTTTCAATCCCAAGTATCACCACGAAGGAAAAGAACAGGAAGCAAGAGGAGGAGAAGGAGGAGGAAGAAGAAGAGGGGGAAAGAAAGAAGATTTAAAGTGAAGACATTCTAACATTGTTATTGTGGTACTAGAACACAAAACATATAGGACAGAGACAGTAAGAATTATCTTAATTTACTAAGTTTTCTGGCTGTCTTTTATTTTGTAAGCAACCACTCCAAAATTTAGTGGAAATGGTCATTATATTCCTCAGGTGAATGTCAGTAATAGAAAAAGAGGAAACAAAATATTTGCAAAGGGAATAATGGTGGAAGAACTTACAATCAGGTGAACTATGATGATAATGGTTCAAAAGGATAAATATAGACTAACACATCAAAAAATTGTTCTCTTAGGAGCAATACAGTTATTTCTATTTCTTTTTTTCCTGAAACAACCTCTCTCCACACAGTTAAGGAGACTATATATTGTCATTAATGATGATCAATCAAGTTGCTGACATTTACTCTGATGCTAATAAATTTTTATAAAACACACTAGGTAAAGAATCAGACTGTACAGCAGGTGGAACCACAAAGATTAAAGGCAGAACTGATTGAAAGCTCCTGATACTACCACCACCATCCCCTTCTTGAGTAGTATTTGAACTGGATCATTGTCTAAGCACTGTATGCTAGTTTCCCAAGTATCACAAATACCACAGTTTATTGCTATCTTTTCTTAATATTTCCACAATCTTCAAATAAGGAAACTGAGCCTCAAAAAATTACATAACATATCAAGGACACAGAGATAGTAAATGACTAAGCTGGCAATGTAAACCAGTTTTGTCTAGCTAAATCCTGGACCATTCTCATTATAGAGGTTCCTAGTTTCTAGATCTCAGTCTTTGGTTTCAAAGCAAGTCTTGCATTGCTGTTTTCTGATTGTAGAGATTTTAATAGATTCTTGAATGTTGTATCTACCAGTCTATTCCATATGCCTACATTTTTTTTGCAGTTAAAAGAAACAAATTTTCTAAAAATTATTTTTTCTAAGAATGTAACTTAAAAATATGACAGGTACAATATTAAAAACCTGGAGTTTTAACAAAAATAACCAATTCCTCGCAATGAAAAGCTATTTTGATACAAAATAAGACTATGACATTAATAAATGTTGGAACTTTTGTTACAGGGAGGCTACTATTATTTGTGAATAACATTATCTTCTATCAGGACACACAATATAAAAACCTTACCATTTCAGGGCCACAATAAAATCTCAGAGAATTTCGCCCGTTAAAATGATCAATTTAGCCTTAAAATGCAAGAGATTAACTAATGATATAATGAGGATATTAAGATCAAATATCTTTTACTATTTCTATCTTTTGGAAATTTATCAAATAATTTAAATAATCCTTATGTATTTCTTTTAAAGAATCAAAAATATATGATGCTAGCTAAAACAATGGATTATGTCTAAGCAAAAATATACATGCTAACATAACAAATTTTTCAATAAGTTCAAGTTTTCTAAGTTTTGCACTTGATCGTAATATATCATAAATATCATATATATAACATATATAATAATATATATTTATAATATAGAATAATATATATTTATAATATATAATACATAAAATCAGAGTAGATCCTACATCATAAGGTAATACATTTCCATGAATAAATAATTGATTTAATCAATTTTTTATTAAAAATCATATTGTGATTTTAGCAAAATTAACATATTGCTTAATAAAATATACATATTTGTCTGAATTTGCTGAAATTATGAAAAAATTAACATTTTAATTAATAAAATATATTGTAGCTGTCTGAAAGGCTCTTTGTGAAATATAGAAAGTTTACCTCTATGTGATTGTAAACATTTTGTGCAAGATAATTTACTTTAGGGGAATCATCTTTGAGCCATTTGTGAAGATCCCAATAGTTCATTACTTTGCAGCCTAGGATTCATTAACACATGCTTAATAACATGTGTTAGAACTGAGAGGAAAAGTAAGCTTAGTACCAGAAACCCACATGCTGATGAATAAGGATCTTAGAATATTATAATCTGGGATAATAAATTTAAAATATGGTAGGCAAAGGAAATGGTTAAGAACATGAAGAGAGAGCCTACAGAATGAGAGAAAATCTCTGATAGCTACTCTATGAACAGAAAATTAACATCCAGAATAAGTCAAGAATTCAAAATCTTAACACCAAACAAAAACACCATATAACCCAGTCAGTAAACAGGCAAGTTAAACAAATTGAGATTTTTTTAAAAGAATAAATAGAAACAGCACACAAATATATGAAAAAGTGTTCAACCAGGAAAATGCTAATCAAAACTACACTGAGATTCCATCTCATTCCAGTTACAATGGCAATTATCAAGAATGCAAATAAAACTAAATGCTGGCAAAGATGAGAGGGGAAAAGTTATATGTTATGGTTTAGAAATGAGGTGTTTCTCAAAGGCTCATGTGCAAGAATTTTAAGAAATAAAATGATTAGATTATGAGAGGTTCAACCTAAGCAGTCAGTTAATTCACTGATAGATTAAATGATGGTAACCATAGGCAAATAGGGATGGCTGGAAGAAATTGATCACTGGAGTGTTCCGTTGGGGTTTATATTTTGTCCCCGATGAGCAGAGCTTTCTTTCTGTTCCTGGTCACCATGTCCTAAGCTACTTTATTCCTTCACACACTTCTGTCACATTGTTCTCCCTGGACTTGGGCACAGAGCTATAGAGTCAGCCTACCATGGACTGAACCTCTGAAACTATGAGCTAAAACAAAGTTTTCCTCCTCTAAATTGTGCTTGTTCATTATTTTTATCACAAAAATGAAAAAGCTGATTAAAATAGTATAGTTATAAATTGTTGATAGAACGAAAAATTAGTACAACCACTTAGGAAAGCAGTATGTAGATTCTGCCAGAATCGGTATGGGAATACCATATGAATCAGCTATCTCACTCCTTGGTATTTCATCAAAATTTTTTAAAAAAAAATAAACACATTGTAGTGATATATACATACCAATATATGTAGTAGCGCAATTCTCAATAGCCATGCTCTGGAACCAGGATAGGTACCAGTCAACAGATAAATGCATAAAGAAAATGTAGTATTTATATACAATGAAGTTTTGCTCAGCCATAGAGAAGAACGGAATTGTGTCATTTGCTCGCAAATGGTTAGAACTGGAGAATATCACACTAAGTGAAATAAGCGAGACTCAGAAGGTCAAGGATCAAATGTTTTATCTTGGAAGATAGAGAAAAAATTATGAAAACAAAATGTGGGTCTCACAAAATAGAAGGGAGATCAATAAAGTAGGGGAAGGGGATCTAGAGGGAGGAAGGAGGGGAAAGCATAGGGAAGTACTGGGGAATGGAACCTACCAAATTATGCTGTGTTTGTGTGTGAATATAACCCAATGAATTCCACTTACATATTTACATATATATGCATATACAATGGTAATCCATTAATTAGAATAATAGCAATGATAATAACAACAGAAGGGAGATCAGTAAAGTAGGGCAATTATGTCAGGAGGAGGAGGAGGGGAGGAAAAGGAAAGATACTCAGGAATGAGATTGAGCGAATTGTTACATGTATGTAAAAAAGTGACATAATGAAATCCCCTATTACATATAATTATAAGGTACCAATAAACTTTTTTAAAGATATGATAGGCAAAATATAAAAAGCATGAAGTTTTAACTAAAAAATTAATTCCTCCTGATAAAAAGCTACTTTGATACAAAATATAAATATAATAATAATAATCATTGAGCATAAATGTTTTTAAAAATATTCTCAACCAAAGAGCAATTTGCTTTTTAATGTTAATGTTAGATAACCTTATGTCTTTATAAGTAAACACTGCAAACTTGTATAAACACATTAAATATGAAAACATTACCTCAGGGAATACATGACTTAGTTAAAATGAGTGCTAGAAAGATCTTTACAAGATTTCTATAATTTTTGGGGAATGGGGTACTGGGGGTTGAATTCAGGGGCACTCACCACTGAGCCACATCCCCAGCCCTATTTTGTATTTTATTTAGAGACAGTGTCTTACTGAATTGCTTAGCACCTCACTTTTGCTGAGGCTTGCTTTGAACTCTTGATTCTCCTGCATCAGCCTCCTAAGCCACTGGGATTACAGACATGCCCCACAGCACCTGGCTACATTTCCATAATTATATTAGTATAAAAACCTAGTTTACTTCAATAAATTCCACAGTGTCTACCGTTAATTCCCAGTCATTCATTTATATTAGCTAAATGCTAGTTTCCTTTGTCTTTCACCCTTTACTAAAACATGAGGGAATGGTAAAACCTGACTCCAAAATTATGCATATTGTAATAAAATAATTAAAAGTGGCATAGTGTTTATAATATTTTCAAATACTTAGATTACATTTGCCACTGTCTGTATTAGATTTAAAAATCACATCCTGAAAATATTTTGAATATGATTATAATTTTATTATATAATAGATCAAATGATTTACACATCTTTATATTTGTTACTAGGTGAAAGTATTATGTCATTTGAAAAACAGAGAAATAAAAATAAATAACCAACAGCTAATTATAAAATATTAATGCACTTTCAATTTAAACACTATATTTTAGGAAAATTTTATGTGATTTTTTTTCAAGTAGAACATTTAAGACAATTTGTGATAGGTTTAAATATTTATCTTCAATTTATTTTCTTATTTCCAACTTGACTATAAAAGTTCATATAGAAAGTTATATTTCTATCATGCTTAATGAATCATATTAAAAGTATATCTAAATTATAAGTAAAAAGTATTTACCAGCATGGAAATCTATTCCCACAGCAAATGAAGTTCCTGAGATGGGCATCAAAGCATCCATTTTGTCACTTGGTTCAAGAGGTATTCCCCTGATTCCTTCGTGAACAGAGTACATGAGAAATGATTCTATACCTAAATTAGGGGTGAAACAATATAAAAGTAAATATTTAAAATTAAAATAACTTAATCAGTATTATTTAAATTAACAATGTGTTTCTTAGACTTTTAATTATTTTTTTATTGTATACTACCATTCCTTATTAGCTAAAAGGCAGGGAATTCATGGTTTTCATCTTGAGTATACAGTGCAATCTCCTAAAAGGTTGGTTAAAACAGATTCCTGAGCCCCTTTCCAGGGGCACCATAATGTAGAATTCTACAAACTTCCCATTGGTGATGATGGTATTAGCATGGGAACACCATTTCCATAAACACTGAGATAAATAATTCCTGGAATATATTGCCTGGAGAAACTCATTTTTTCTTCTCAAATTCAACCATATCTTTTCTTATATATGACAGTAAATTTTGATTTTAAATAGCTATATTACTGTTCTTGTTCTAATGCATATTTAGATTTTTTAAAGAAAGAGTAAATTTCTTAAATCCTTTTGAACACTAGAAATGCACCAACTGCTTATCTTTTGCTATTAATATCGTTTAATCCAGCATTAAATGCATGTCCTAAAATAAGCACATAAAAATAAGCATACCACCAGAAGTTTATATGCTAATGATTATCAATTTTTCTAATGTATTAGAAAATACATATATATGTGTATGTATATATATATATGTGTGTGTGTGTATACACACACACACACATTGTCTTATTAACATCAAGAGTCCTAGATTTATATCTGTTTCTGTCATTTCTTTATTTATGTTGTCTGGGCATGTTAATTTCCCTGTAGTTCAGTTTTCCCATGTATACCTGGTAATAATAAGAGATCTACCTCATAAAGTTATGAGGATAAGTGAATTGCATGTATAAGATGCTCAGAACTGGGCCTGGCACATAATAAGCACAATACAAATACTTTATTAAAATTCAATAAATTATAAGGCTGACATATAATTTTCAAGTAATATAAAAGATAAAATTTAGCTCTAATCACAAGATATAAAATATCACTCCAGAACCAAAGTTCTTTGGAACTAATAGAACTAAAGACTATAAAATAAGAAACAGCAAAGCATAGTTTTAGGTTGCATATCCACTGTCCTTAAATTTTGCAAACCTAGTTCTTTTATTCTCACTTATGCTTTCTATAAATTAGTTGAAAAGATGTAAACAAAACTAAATCAAACTTTACATTAATTCCAGCCAATCGACCATCTCTTTTTACTTCAATTTTTGCCTATTCAAGTTGCATGTAGAAGCTACTAGATTTGGTTAATGTTTGATCATAAACTTCACTTCATCTTATTTTCTTTGCAGGAGATATTTTATCCAAATATGTCACATAAATAGTTATTAAATTATATTACTAGTTCAATTTAAAGATTATGCCATAAAAAGAAAGTAAGAATGTGTATATGCATTTAATTTATTTTCAAAGCAAGGAAATAAATTTTTCCATTCCTAGGAACACAGTTCTCCCAGAATATGTTTAAAACATATGCATAAGAGTCATTCAATTAATTGGTATATTAATTCTCCTTATTTTTGTATAGTAGCTGGAAATGTTTTTAAAATTAGGAAGTCTTAAAATAAAAAAAAAAAACAGTGATACTTCAAATATTTCAGATATACTAAAATTTTACATGTGTAAAACTAAGCAGTACACCATTTTCCTAATGACACGCTAATATTATTTTCTAATGTTTAACTGGCTTTGTTTGCATAAAATCTGCAATCTGGTGGTTTAAATAAATGCATCAAAACTAAAAAAATTCATACCTTGACATGACATGCGGTTCTTTTGGAGATAATATCCCACTGTACACATGCAAGTCCTTGTAGTTTCAGATGTTGGTAAACAAAGCTGTGAGCATCCACCATTATTTAGGTGGCAAGAGTTGCTGCCTGCATAGAGGGAAAATGGTGGTTTAAATAAATGCATCAAAACTAAAAAAATTCATACCTTGACATGACATGCGGTTCTTTTGGAGATAATATCCCACTGTACACATGCAAGTCCTTGTAGTTTCAGATGTTGGTAAACAAAGCTGTGAGCATCCACCATTATTTAGGTGGCAAGAGTTGCTGCCTGCATAGAGGGAAAAATACATAAAAATAAAAAAGAAACATAAAATTAAAGAGTGTTTGTTATTCAATATAAAAAATTAGCAAGTATTTGTGCCTTTAATTCATAAATGTAGCTGCTTCATATTGATCAGTCTCACATTTTATTCTTCCAAATAATTTGAATTAGCAAATTATAGTTGAATTCTTTCCTTCAGAAAAAGCAAATAGAAATGTATGAAAAGATTATAGTTACAGAAAAGCAAAAAGTAATTGATCATTCATGAACACCATCATAGGTATTTGATACAATGTAAAATCACAGAAATCAGGGAATGTTTATTTTTTGATTTGGAACTTAACTTCAGATCCCTAGTCATTTCCTTTGCAAAGATATTTTATCCAAATGTGTCACGTAAATAGCTATGAAGTTATATTACTAACAACTCAAACATCATGTCATTTCAAGAACGAGGCGTATATATATATATATATATATATATATATATATATATATATACTTTATCTTTAAAAATAAGGAAATAAATTTTTTCCATTCTTAGAAACATAGTTCTTCAAAATATATTTAAACACACCCATGAGAGTCATCTGATTAATTGGCATATTAATTCTTCTCATCCTCTATAGTGTCAATGATAAATATTAGTCAGGTAATCACAGGTAGGCATTCTATAAAGATGTTCCTTTGAATTTACTAGGCCTAATGTGCTAATTAAAGTTGTAGTGTAAAGTTTAGTAATTTACAATCTTACAAAGCAAGTTCATTAAATATCCAATTTTTACAACATTTTTTATTATTCTAGGACATGCAATGCCATTTACTAGATGTTCAAGCTCTGATACGAAGTGCAATAAATCCAGTGAGAATTACAAAGCACAATGAAAGCTATATATCAATAGCACTCTATGGGAAATTAAAAATACCAATGCAGTTCATTATTTCTCATCTCCTGAATTCAAGACAGCCTGATGGGATTTAATTGTTCATTCGAACCTGTCACAATCTCTGTCATTTTTGAAGTGTGAAATGCTCTCAATTTGGGAGATTTCTCATCAGGATATCTACCACATTCTCTGCTTATTTCTTATAGATACTGTTCTGTCAAGGCTGAACTTTACCTTAAGTAACCCAAAGTTTTCAAACTGTTACAATTACTTTCTATATTAACTAATGAAGACTAATGGATTCATTCCTTTTTTCCCCCAGCTGACTAAAGATGATATTTCAGAACTCTTATTTTTTTAAACAATAAGACAATTATATTAGTATGTGTGCAATAGTTCTTTATTGGCCATACACATATTTCATTTTATATAAAGCATGTGGATACATATTAAAATAATGCCAATCTATAGAGATATGCATATAGATAGAGATTAGTTTTACCTTTCACTAAAGGCTGAACACCTGTAAAGAGATTGGCAGATTATACCTAACTATAAAATATGAAGAAATACCACATGGAGAGGATAAATAAGGGGAATGAAGCAAAGAAACAGGTTAGGGAAGAGAATGAATTCATAAACATAAGACAAGATGAGGGGTTATATCTTTGATAATATCAAAAGTGTATGAAAAGAATAAACAGGAGCTTCTGGGACAATACCATTTTTGGGGGTAGGGGTACCAGGGATTAAACTCAGGGAAACTCAACCACTGAGCCACATTCCCAGCCCTATTTCGTATTTTATTTAGAAACAGAGTCTCACTGAGTTGCTTAGTGCAACTTATGCTAGAGCTGGCTTTGAACTCTCAATCCTCCTGCCTCAGCCTCCAGAGTTGCTGGAATTATAAGCATGCCCCACCACGCCCAGATGGATGTTACAGTTTTTAATATAATTGCAATAATAGCAACTATATTAAATAATGTAAAATTGCATTAAATAATTAAATGATTATTTAATTATATTAAATTATATTAAATAATAAATTACAATAATAGCAATTATATTAAATGTATTTATGTGTTGTGTTATGTTTATTCATTGATATATAATATAATTAATACATTTTAATAATTTTGGGGAGATAAAAAATTAAAAAGTAACTACAAAGCCACTATTTATAGTAAGTATCCATTCCTATTAAATATAGGTGAAGTGGGAAATATTATCACTAAATATTTTTACAGTAATTATTCATGTAGTGATTATCTATCAACTTAGAAATACTAGCTTGATTTGAGATTTTGTAGTGATATTGATGTTCAAACCTCATGCCCTAAATGACTACTGGAACTAGAAAGTCCATTTGACTAACAAGAAGTCTCAGCTCTCCAGTGATCTGTGTCAAAAATGATAAATGAATCAACTAATTGTACTCTGAAATCCAAAGAGATAGTAATGTCAACACCTTAAAGAGTACTAAATTGTTCATATTTCATACTAATGAAGCTTTTAAGCTACCTGCAGTGATTCTGTTAATGGGATTGTCTTTAATACAGATGATTTTATCAGCATATTCTTCTAGGAAAAAATGGTATTTTCACTGCATATTAAACTTGGTCATATTACATCTTTGATTTCTAAGTGATAAGGGTCTGTTCATAGTGTGTAGTACACTTATCTGTACCTATAGGAACAAATTTTTAAAATAAGGATAATCTGGTTAATAAAAGTTAGCTAATGGCAGGCATGGTGGCACAGACCTGTAATCCCAGCAGGTCAGGAGACTGAGGCAGGAGGATTGCGAGTTCAAAGCCAGCCTCAGCAAAAGGAAGGCACTAAGCAACTCAGTGAGACCCTGAGGGCTCTAAATAAAATAGAAAATAGGGCTGAGGATGTGGCTCAGTGGTCAAGCACCCCTGAGTTCAATCCCCTGCACACCCCCAAAGAAAAATCTTAGCTAATAATATACTAAATATTTCCTCCCCCAAACTCCATTGCGACTGGATATAGAAAATTTTGATGTTAATTTATAGTTTCAAACAAAGCACAGGTGTAATTCACATTTTGAAAGAGTGGTATATACATATATGTGTATTTTTTTTAATATCCTGTTTGAAATTGGAAATACATTCTCATTCTTTCTCTCTTTTTCCTTCCTTTCAGTCTCCCTTTCCTTCTACTCCTCCTGTTTTCTCTTTTTTATGTAGTATTTTTCTAATTTTATGTTTTTAGAAACAATATTATATGTACTGTGCAAACTGCACACTCAGATTTATAATAGTATTGAACGTTTTCACACTTAACAAGTATGTTTTATAATAAATCCATGAGAATTTCCTGATATATTTGTTTACTGACTACCAATTTTAGATTCCCAATTATATAATCTATTACTCATGACTGGACTGCCAGTAAAATTATTTATTTTGTTTTATGTATTTATTTGTTTGTTTTTATTTTTTCTATTTTTTTTTTCTTTTCACTGTTCAAGCCATCAAACACATGGTCTCACATATTTTAGGCAAGTTACCCTTCCAAAAGTAAGCTCAGTAATCATTTGAGATTAATCGTTGAAATAATTATTTGTTAAAAAATTTAAATTTCTTTCCAAGAAAAAGAAATACATTTCCCTCTGATCCTCACAAGTGAGGCTTGTAGACCAAATCTGCTACATCCTCAGGGAAGGCAAGCATTGCTTTTTTACATTTTCTCTCCTGTTGTGCAAGCAGGCACTCAACTGATATCTCCAATAAATCCTGCCTGATAGTTGTCACCTGTCTTCAGCCATACAGATTCCGTTGGATTTCAGTTCTTCCACCTGTTCTTTTCTGTTTTTGTCTATCTTCCCCAAATCATTTAGGTGAAATCATTATGTAGTGTCCAAACTTTTTCTCAAAAATTTTCCTTAGAAATAAATACAGGAAACTGAAGATTTTCATGGAAGAGACTAAAATAAGGAAGTGAAATATAGAAACTATTTCTTTTGCAGGACAGAGTTCTATTAATGTCATGTAATAATAAAGCAAAAACTAAGAAAGAGCTAGCAGGTGTGTAGTTGTACTGGATGGCAGTTCTAATCCAATTGCCATGTGGGCAAGGTGACAAGTCCACCTATGTAAACCATCTGTTAGTTCTCTCACTCCATTTCACTACACACCATTTGGGCAAACAAAACAAAAAGGCTAAATGCTTATAGACAAACAATTCAATGCATTTGGATATGAAATTTTTACATCTTATATCCACTTTGTCTACTTGAAGTTCCATAGACCATTCAGTTTCTGGGCTTAATTATATTTTGTATATATTTTGCTTAAATGTTTTTTATTCCTATTTTTTGATTAAAAAAACTAGGAAATATCTCTTTGAAGACATGACAAATAAAGATTTCTAAGGCAGTTTTGTTAATATTCTGAAAGTTCATTATGTATCACATGTTAAAGACATTTCTCCTACACAATTAAGCAACATTTTCCTTTTTTTTATTAGAAGCAATAATAAAAACTTCTACTTCTGAAATGAGGAAATAGTATGAAAAAAGAGAACATTAGATCCTCAAAAAGTGGCATAAATTTCCAAGTGTGACTTGCCTTGCTGTGTTTCTTTATCATATACTTTCATATGAACAACCCCAGAAGTCTTGTTTCGTAGGATGGTGGGATTTCTTCCATCTCTTTTATTACAGGTTCCCAACTGAGCTAAGTTTTGGTCTGCCCACCAGAGTTTCTTATCTATAAAATTAAAAAAAATTTAAAGGAGAATATAAATATTTTACTAAATAATATAAATAGCTATTAAAATGCAATACATTCTGATTACTTTTGTTATATTTAACATCTAAGGGAGATATTAAAATCATGTTTACTTTGAAAAATGCAAACTATATTGATATATTATTCAAATTTTCCTCCTCCTTTCCCAAGTCTTTAACTTTTCTTTTCCCAAAAAACAATCAATAATATTTTATATATTATGTAATACATATTATATTGATAGAAATAAGCATACTTCAAATCAATATGTAACACAGATTTTATTATTAATATACTTACACATGACCATAGTAGTTTTGTGCTGTATGTGCAAATAAATAACAAAGTACAACAAAATAGCTAAAGAAAAATTACAAACAGTATTGTTCTCTAGCTTTCTGTTTCCTAAAGGTATGTTGTTTTTAGTTACTTTCCATTACTGGATTCTTCAAAATTGTAGTAACTATTTTTATTTCTTCCACAGTTTATGCTCTTTCTTCAAAATTTTATTAATTCAAAATTTTAGGAAAATAATATCATGACTTAAATTCTAGATGAAAACAGTTTTTCAAAGAAAAAATTGCCTAAATATTAAGAAATTAGTGAATTATCAAATAAAATATAATTGTACTTGGTGTTATTATTCTTTGTATTTTTTTCAGTGACCCAGAACTTAAAACAGTGGACCAGAATAGAAGTAAATATAATTCTAACATATAATCCTAATAAATGCTATTTATTTTCAGTTTTTAATATTGGTCTTTAAGAAAACACAGAGGACTTGTGAAGATTGTAAGCAGGACATAAATATTAAAAATTTTGCAATGTAAAAATAATGTACAGTTGATGAAATGTTTTATAAGTAAATAAGACCTTGATTTTAGAAAGAATATTCTCATCATATAAAATGAGGAATTAAAAGATGATTTTTAAAATTAATAGAAAAGTAAAGAGACATCTAGCATAATATATATAATTTGAAAATGACTAATAAAGGACCAAAATCATATAACTAGTAAACTGGAAAGGGGGAGATTAATAGAAATAATAGAAATTACTAGATTTTCTTCCATATCAGAAAAATGCATGGTATATAATATTGATTAATAAATATCACATATACTATTTAAGGGAACCCTGGAAGAACTTAAACAGCTATAAAAGATCTGTTTTTGAGAAGTGAGATTGAAGCCGGGAGTGTTAGATTAAGTGATATTCTGCTGATGACAGTCTCTTTCTCTATTAATTGTTTTGTTATTTTGTGTATATTATTTGAGAATTAAAATTTATAAAATTAATAAAAGTAGTAAATTAAAAGCAAATCAAAGACCTGGCAAGAGGAATATAAGTATAGGGCCCAGAGCCTTCCTGGCTGGCCTCTGACACAAGAATAGGTCCAGAGTAAGTTTCTGGTTTTCAACATAACTTAAATCAAAATGTGTTCCATTTCTATCTCCTGGACCAAAGCACTTTACCACTGGGACATTGATAATTGAGTGAGGCTAAATCATCACAATGGAAATCCAGGAAATTTTGTTCAGTACCAGCATTAACTGAAAGCACCACTCAGTCAATGAATGTTCCTCCATTACTTACCCATTAGGACCCAATGGGCCTTGGACAGGAATTATCTGACACTAAAACTAAAAAGGATCAAGAGGCTGGATAATTTTTAAAGATGTATCTCTGTGAAAATTCTCATGTTTCAGTAAGCTATGACCTAAAATACCATGACTTAGGATTGCATTCATTCAAACCTGAATATTTTAACAAATCTCTAAAGCAAGATTATACAAATTCTTTTCTGATTACTTTTTTTCCCCATTTGCTACAGGAATTCAGTGGGAAAAAAGAAAAAGAAAAAGAAACAAACAAAGAAACTACTTACTTCCTTGACATCCTTTCTTCCTGTCTAGAAAGTAGCCACCCTATGCAGACTCTGTGATTGATCACCCAACAACAATTTGCTTCTCTATTCAGCCTGCTAGAGAAGACTAATTTTCACAGACAACAGACAAAATGCCAGGTGTCCAGGGCAGTAGAGATGGCCATGTAATCCAATTCTGTATTAAATTTTTTGATCAGGTAGTGCTTTTAAGAGTAGCCCCAAATCACGTCAAATTCACAGTTACTGAGAGTAACCTATTAAAATCTACTGTGGTGATAAAGGATTGCTAAATAAATGGGAGAAGGGACTAAATACAAATAACCATGACCTTGAGAACTATGAACAAAGAGTCCCTGGCCCATGAAAAACTTGAACAACAGGCATTACACCAGTGACCAATGTGAAACTTAGACCTCAATAATTCTGGAAAAAACTATTCTAGATTGTTATAGTCCTTAAAAACATATTTGGTTTAGTCCTAATTCTTGAGATTCTTCAAAATCTTCTAATTACATTTTGTTTTAAATTCAAAATTCCCTATCATTTTTAAAACCCTAAATAAATTGATTTTATTTTACCTATTGAGACTTCTTTCCAAGTCTTCATACTTATTATTTCATGATATTTATGCATTTATTTATTCCACTAATATTGTACATTGGACATCATCAGATGTGACCCCAGAACATTGGACCTTCAGAACTGTAAGCCAAAATAAGCCTCTTTTTTCATTAAAATTTATCCTATCTGTAATGCTATGCTATTAGCAACAGAAAATAGACTAATACCAGTGTCTATTATATGTAAAATGCTATTATAGGTGGTGAGAAATTGACAGTAGACCAAATAAGGTAACTGCCTTTATAGACTCATACTAGTGATAGAAACAAAGATGAATAAATAAATATAAAAAAATAAAGACTGTTATTAATGGCATAAAAGAACTTGGCACATTCCATTATACCACACTGCTTTTCAATGGAGAAATATGAACACCACTTTTAGTGAAGTATTTCAGACTCGCACACACTGACACCTCTCATGCTCAGTGACTCAAAGTTCTCTACAGATAGAATTACATGGTTTTATATAATTGTTGCAGTTTTTCTTCATTTCACTTGTACTAATTTTGGCTTCTTATCTAGACATGAAAGCTCCTGAGAGCAGGGATCCTGCTTTGTATTTCTTTATATTTTTCACAGAACTTTGCATTCTTTTGACCTGAACATGATGTACATATTCCCTAAATACCTGTGAAATGATTGGGGAAATACTTATGCCTAAAAATATCTTCCATTACTATGCATAACTTATAAAACACTTACATAAGACCATTTCTCCCAGCATCTGTGCATATTCTCTCCTTTTTATGTATTTTCATTTCTAAAGATCCATCCAGCATAAAGATATTTGTTTCTTTTTTTACTATAAGTACTACCTTAAGTCATATTCAGTTTGTCTCAAATTTTTGTCTCATGCTATTATTGACATAAATATGCTAGAAATTTCAGAAATTATTAGCATTTTAAAACTGCTTAAATCATGTGTAAGTGATTATAAGAAACTGTGCTTTGCTGTTAAAGGCTTAGTTGACACCACCCTCCATATTCATATGCTGGAGTCTGAATCCCTAGTACCTCATATTGTGACTGGATTTGGAGACAGAGTCCTTAAAAAATGGCACATGCCTGTAAACCCAGTAACTCAATAGCCTGAGGCAGAAGGATCCCAGTTCAAGGTCAACAGTCTGGGAGATTTAGCAAGACCCTGTCTCAAAATTAAAAAACAAAAAACTATAAAAAACAAAAAAAACAAAGCTGGGGATGTGTCTCAGAGGTAGAATGCTATTGGATTCAACCCACAGCACCTCAAAAATTTGCAATTAAATTAAAATGTATACTTTATGGTAGGTCCCGATCCAATGTGATTCAGTATGACTGGTATCTCCCTAAGATGGGAAAATTTGGATGCACAGAGGAAAGGCCATGTGAAAACAAAAGAAGACAGCCAACTATAGGCCAAGGAGAGTAACCTCAATATAAACTAACCCTGCTGACACTTTGATCTCAGACTTACCATTTGTAGAATTGTGGGAAAAAAAAAATCTATTACATCATCCAGTTTGGGGAACTTGGTTATAGTAGCCCTAACAAAGTGATACATTTGCCAATAGAGATTTCAAAGGAATCTTGAAGACGTCACAGGAGAGAAAGGAGGAAAGAAAGTGTCAGCTTAAACATTGTCATAACTATTATATACAGTAGAATAGATATTAATGTTTAATAAGAATCTACTAAGTTCCAGATCTTTTGCTAGACTCTGAGCACAAGAAAATGATTGTTTCATTTAATCACCATAAATGATTTATGACATGTTAACATACCTCCTGTTAAAGATGAGCAAATGAAAATTCAGGTAACCTAAAGGTCACACAAAAGAAATGTGACAATAACTCATAGTCAATATTACTTAAAATTCAACACTATTTCCACTGCAGAAATATACTGTACACTAAATAATCTCACACTGGACCTAATAATACTATACTCTGCAATGCAAACATAATTCAGTAAATACATATTAAAGTTTTATTCCAAATAAAAGATGTTGCACATACAAATATTTTGGTTACTATATTTCAGAATAATAATTATGCAATACTTATAATGCTTTACTTCTTAAAACAAATCATCAAACTTTATAACCTACTTTTGAAGTATTGATAATATTTATTTTGATTGAATTAAACCAGAATTGTTGAGACCCATGATTTAAAATTAGACTTTCTCAAATACTAGCCGTTTACCTTTAAAATAGAAAACATAATACCTAGGTACATTTGAATTTCAGATAAAACACAAATAATTTATTAGTATAATTTTTTTATTGTTTGTTTCAACAATTCAACTGAATGTTCTGTATTTTATCTGGCAATTTTTATCATCTCTCCTCTCTTCTAGAACACCAAAATTTACAAGAAAGTAATAAAAAAATCATAAACCTACAAAATAAGAAATAGGGGAGAAATCCAAGACAATAAAAAGAAATAGGAGGTTAAAGGTATATTATAATTGGTGACTGATTTTATAAATAAAATGAAAATCTAGACCTGAGGAAGCAGATGCAAGTTAATTTCCACTGCAGAACTTCAAAATTGATCATAAATTGTGGGTCTTAAGACTTTTAAAATGGGAAGATAGGTGTGATAGACCAAGGAGGATTGTTTATTCTAAGAAGCAGAGTACAGTGTAGACTGCCAAGGGAGTACCTTCCTCAAGCCAGGTCAAAAACCAGAAACTGCCGAGAAGTATGGCTGAGGCGGCTGAGTGAGGATTAACTGATAATTTACATTAAAGGATGCCAAATTTGAACAATATTTGTAACGATATACAGTGTTTGTTAAAATACAGGTTTCTGGGGGACTCTAGAACTTATAATTTTGCAAGTCTAAGCTAGGGTCTGAGAATCTGAATTTATGACAAGCACAGGTGATGCTGAGGTACTGATGCTACTCATTCCGTGTGTCTTCAATCAAGACACTGGAGGATCTTTGAAAACATGCCTGGGTTTTGCCCTCAGATATTTCACTGAATTGTTTTAGCCTATGTGGCCAATCCTATCAGCATATTTCAAAACTCCTCCTACTCAAATGTGCGGCTATGGTTAAGAACCACTGACCAAGGCCAGAGCAGTGGCATGCATCTGTAATCCCAGTGGCTCTTCAGGCTGAGGCAGGAGGATCGCAAGTTCAAAGCCAGCTTCAGCAAATAGAGGAAAAGTATCAAGAACACAACATTGTTTTTCAGAATTGAAGGACCTCAGAATTTAGATTGAAATAGCCATATATAGTCCTCGTAAGATGGAAGAAAAGAGACACACATTATCATGAAATGCTAGAATAAAGAGGTCAAGAAATGACTCTAAAAATTTCCACAGAGAAAAAACAGTGAATGATCAAATGATAAAATAGCAGAATAGCATTAGACTTCTTAAGTGCACATTAAAATTGAGAAGACAATCAACTAACTGATCAAAATAATTTCCAACATGGATTTTCATACACAATTAATCAATGTAAAGTATAGAACAAAGATATTTAAGGCAACATTGTCTATAAATTCATCAGCACTCTTTCTCAGAAAGCTACTGAAAGCTTGACTTAACTGAAACAATACAGTAGACTGTGGAAGAGCACATGGTATCTAGGAATCAAAGACAGGAAAAAAATCTCCAATGTGATGATAGGATGGTGCATAGATATCCAAAGATGACAGCTGTAAGCTGCCTGGTACCGAAACCCGGGAGGAAATCTCGGAGGCAGAGTGAAGCTTTTACTACTTTTACTTCTACTTTCTTAGAGAGAGCTTAGAGAGGGAAAAAAAGATTTTTAGAGAGAAAGATTAAAGCGAGCTTTTCTTCTTGTCTTAGCTTAGAGTAGAGAATAAGAAAGATAGAGCTTAGTCTTCTTAGAGAGAATGAAAGATAGAGCTTAGCTTAGAGAAAGATTAGAGCTTCTTTCTTCTCTCTTCTTTCTTCTGTCTTCTGTCTTCCTTGGGAGCCTCGGCCTAACTCTGACCAGTCATCACTTCTTCTATCTGGTTTCTCTTCTATCTTCTATCTGGTTTCTCTTCTGTAACAGCTCTGCCTATGTTCTGGCCGCTCTGATTCTTCTGACCGACCGAGTGACTGCCCAACTGACCGAATGAATTCGTTCTCCAAACTCGGACCGCTTTCACCCGGTTATATACCTTCAGCTTTGCGGGTGCCTACAGGTGTGTCACATACATATCAGGTGGAACTTATGGCTTCCAGCTAGCTGCAACAGCCCTTCCTAATTAGGGCTCCTTCAGACAGCAACAAATATAGAGATGAAGCTTTCATTCAGAAGCTGAAACTCAGAGAATTTCAGGAAAAAATGCATGCTGAAAAGAGGGCTTAGGAGAGCTGCACCTCCAGATTCCATGATATCAAGTCAAACAATAACCACAACTTTTAAAAAATTATGAAGCATAACAAAACCTATCCAAAGAAAGAGCCAAGGGACTTCAGATTGTGTCTATAGACTGGGACTTTGGTAGAGAGTGGAAAATGTCATTTCATGCATAACTATCCATCCCTTAATCTTCACTCCTTATATCTAACTGCATAGAAGGCATTTCTACCTGAATATATTGAAGCCATCTTTACAACACCAAAGTAAAGCTCATTTTATTTTCCCTAATTATGCTTCTTTCCAAGTAGATATTTACCTCTCACCTGAGGTAAATATCAGTCAACTTTTTCTCCCTTCTCAACTCTGGTTTCTCCCAAGCGCAGTATAACCTGAGCAAGCTCACTTAATTCTTCACCCTTCTTATCCTAGGGATGCATTATGTAGAAACTCTTTAGCTCAATGTTTTATCACTTCCCAGGTTCCCGACTGTCATTGCTCAAGAAATACCAGAGTGATCTTTCTGGAAAGTAAATGTGAGCACACTGCTCTAAGACTTTTCCTTAGCTGGAGGAACTGGTGGCACATGCCTGAAATCCCAGCGACTCAGGAGTCTGAGGCATGAGGATCACAATTTTGAGGCTAGCCTTGGCAACTCAGTGAGACCCTGTTTCAAAATAAAAAGTATAAAGCTGTGGATGTAGCTCAAGGGTAGAGTGCCTCTAAGTTCAGTCTCCAATACCACAAAAACAAAACAAAGTAAAGGCTTCTTCCTGCCCAACCCCTTAACATGGCACAAAGGCCAACCACATTATGATGCCTGCTTAATTTTCAATCAGCAGATTACTGTCTTTTGTGGTCTGTATTCTAGGAACACTGAATTGCCGTCAATTTTCAATTTTGTGGGGATAGATTAATCATAACATGACAAGAATATGGAATAATAAAAAGGCAGCTTATTTTAAAGGAAAAAAAAAAAAAACTGCCATGAACTAGTGAAAGACCTACATATTAGAATGACTCTAGTATTTATAATTATGGAGGAACCATTGCATTTTTATATTGTACCTATTGTAAATCAGGAACGACCATCCACCTGAACTATCAGAGGTGGATTTGTCTGAATGTAATCCTCTGCTAGCTTGCGAGCTGCTCTTTGAGGGAGTAGATTTCTGCAGTTTGTCTGAAGCCCTACTTAAGGAAAAAAAAAAAAAAAATGTTTCTTGTGGCAATGAAGGGACCAGAAGTCTCTTTTGCTTTTCTTTCTCCAAGACTTTTTCTTAAACAGATAATTTGGAGAAAGACAGGGAAGGTGGTATGGTGAGCATTACTGAACAAAGCTGAGAATTTATTTTGAAGAATTTGTGACCTTGAACTGACAGATATGGCCCTAAACTCTTTCCCATTCATTGTTATAGTGAGTGACTTGCCTCATTGAGAGCTGAGAGGGCAGTCCTGGGTTACATGGAGGAAATCTTGAGAATGGCAGGTAATTTAATTTTCAAGTTGATGGCTTGACTGTATTGCCAGTGAACTAGTATTTGTGCAATGATGAAGAAGAGAATGACAGTGAGAGAGAAATTCACTGACAAAAACAAGGCAGCTCTGGTGTACTGCTTACTAGGATATTTAGAAAATACAAAGCAGGGTTTTTCTATGAAAACTTATGTTCCCTATAATTTCCATTAGAAAAAAATTAGGAATAGAAGAGGATAGAGAGTGGGAATGAAGAATGATTTAGCTCTGATAACAAAGTTGACTATTTTGAGCACTTAATTAAATACATTTGTATTAGATATCCATCTTACATCACAGCTGTGTGTCTGCACTATCTTATGACATCCTCCTCCCATTTTCTATTCCCCAGTTAATAGATTATAGTGTTTATAGTTTCCAAAATAAATTTTGTACTAAGATTGTTTAGGGATATTTTACCACTGAGCTACATTACCAGCCTTTCTTTTTTTTTTTTTTTTTTTATTTTGAAATACAGTCTTGCTGAGTGGATGAGGTTTGTGCTAAGTTGTCAGGCTAGCCTTGAGTTTATGATCCTCCTGTCTCAGACGAGTTGCTGGGATTACAGGCATGTGCCACGATACTTGGATCCAAAGTAATTCCCAAAAATACCTATTATAGTTTGTATATGGTTTGAGTGTGTATTTAAATTGTGAAAGCTTAAATTGATGATGATTTTTAGAGGTGAGGACATTGGGATTAGGATTAAATAAGGTGATGTGGGTAGAGGCCACATGATTGAATACTGGTGACTTTATAAGGAGAGGAAGAAAAGAGAGGATCAAGACACATGCATATACCCTCTGTATCTTGCCCTCAGTTGCTGTGTCCTGCCTTGGAACTCTACCTGCAAGAAGGCCACCTTCAGCTATGGCTCCTTGAGCTTAGACTTCCAGAACCAGGTGCCAAAATTAGCCTTCTTTTTTTTAAAGTTACCCACTCTGTGGTACTTTGTTATTGGCAACACAGAATGGATTAATACTATTCCTGTTCCTTTTTTGTGTTTTCCTCAATTTATTTCCTTCATTTAGAAATCATACATACATGATACAGCTACCTGGGTCTCTACTGATATGCAAGATGATGATCCATTAGGATAAGGCATATAAAATGTCACAAGTTCTCTTTATATATAACTATTGTAAATAAGTGAGATTGTGTTTATTTATTTATGTTATTTATTTTTTTACTGTTCCATGTGTACTGTTTAAGAAAAAGTTTTGAGACAATCATTTTGCCCCAGTGTTGAAAAGCTCAGTTTAAGCTGAGTCAAAAGAGAGTAAAGTTAGTGGATGATATTCCCTGTTATGGAAAGGTCAAGTGTGTTCCCCACTTAATCTGTGGTCCTCAAAACTCATATCTTAAAGCCCTAAACCTCATGACTCTATTTGCAGATAGGGTATTTAAAGGGATAATTAAGATTAAATGAGGTCACAAAGTGGTCCCTTCACCAATGGGAAAACAATGGGGACATGAATGTAGAGAGGAAATACTACATAAGGACATGGGGAGGATGTGGCCACGTGTAAGCCAAGAAAACCTTAGGAGAAACCAAAATTGCTGACACCTTGTTCTCAAACTTCCAGCTTCCAAAACTAAGAGAATAAATTTCTATTGTTTAAGTTCACCAATTTATGATATTCTGTTATGTAGCCTTGAGAGACCACACATTGCCATATCAGCTTATCATTAAGGTAGGAGAGAGTACTGTGAGATTTATTATAATGAGTTTGAGACATTTGGAAAGTCCAGTCAGAGAAGAATCACAGGATCCTTGAGGGAAATCTCAGCCTATATGAAAGCAGATCTCACTGTTACTTCTACAACATATTCCAATTACCTACCTCCAAATTATTTCTCTAGATCTCTACTCCATTTTTACTACACAATTAAACTAGTCAAACCTATCAGAGTTTCTCAGCTGACCTCTAATAACAACCTCCTAGATTTCTCCAGCTTTTAATCACGCCCTAACCCACAGCTGACCTGTCACACAGTATTAATTCCTCCTCTTTAAATATAAAACCAGGTCCAAAACTCATCCATGGAATCCTTCACCTGACTATTAGAGTTAAGTGCTCAGATTTACTATTGAGCATCCATTTCTCAGAATCCCTGTTCTCTGAAATGAAGCTCCTGCCACTCTAGTCACATTGTCTACAGCATGCAGAGCACTTTGTAGATTTCAGAGGTTTTTTGTTTGTTGTTTGTTTTTCACTACCTAGAAAGGTCTCACTTAGAAACCTTGACAAAACTAAATCTTTCTTGTTATTCAGGTCTAAGTTCAAATAGCAACTTTTCAGTGAAGGCCTCTCTCAAAGTACCTTTTTACTTTACACCACTTTTCTCTGACATTTTCATACACATTTATGCATTCACCAAATACTTTAACTAAATGCAAGCCCCAGGAAGGCAGGGTTTTGAGTTGCCTTTTCTCAACTTTGTATCTTCAGCTCCCTGGGAAGATTTAACACTGAGAATGTTACTCTTTACTCTAAAGAAATTCTGGCTCTGAAAATACTTTTGGCTAACACTGGATGTATCCCCAATTCACTCTAGTGCCTAGTACAAGTCTGAGCAAAATGACTGTGAATAAAAAAATGAGATGAAGGACTGAAAAGTTGACCATTTAGAATGATTATCTGATGATGTGTGGATAGCTGTTTTATGGAGTTTTCTTTTCTTCTTCTCCTTCTCCTTCTTCTCCTTTTGGAATGGTTTTGTTAATATTCTTAAATAAATGTGATGGAGAAAAGAATTTCCTCACTTTTTCTTCAAGGAACAATGGAGTCTTGAGCTACTGACAGAGTTCCATCAGTGAACTTAAAAGTGCCATGAGTCAGAACCAACTATCCATGGATATTTATTCCTGAGATTTAGATCTATTTTGTATCAGATTAATCTTCCAGGTCTATCTATATATACTCGCCAGGCAGCAAGTAACAAACTTGCAGATATGTGAGTGGGGACATTTCCTAGGTTAGATGCCATCTCTCTTATAGGCAGTGAGGTGTGGCTGGAAGAGGGAACTTATGAAAATCAGCAGTTAAGGTCTTCCTCAGAAAGTAGCCCTGAGTTCCTCTAAGAGATTGCAAACAATAAGAGCAATTTAAAATCAAATTATGTAATTCTGAGCATCCTGGACAATTTCCCAGGTAAGTTATCTTAAGAAAAAGATTGAACATCATCTTATTCCAGTCAGGTTGTGACTTGGAATTACCATAATGTGAATATTAGATTTATAAGGTGTTATTTTATCCTAATAGGCTGGCAATCTCTGGGTTTTGGGTTACGCTTACTTTAAACCAACCAATTTCTATGTTTATATTTTTAGTAAGTTGCACCCTGTTTTGGTCATTTCTATTCATCTCCAAATGGGGCAGAAGGAGCCATAATGGATTTGAGTCAGCACCAACTATGCCTGAATATTTACTGCTGAGTTTAAGATCTATTTTGCACCATATCAATCTTCCAGGCCTTTCTATAAACTCAGCCAATGAAGGAATCAAAATATTTCATCCCATGATGCATCTTTGGCTTAGAAATTAAATATAGTCCCTGACTTAAAATTATTCAAGTCACTATTTTTCAACTTTACAATGGTACAAAAGTGATACACTTTAAGCAGAAATTGTACTTCAAATTTAAATTTTAATCTTTTCCCAGTGTAGTGATAAGCAGTAAGACACTGTCCCGAGATTTCATGCAGCTGGCTTTGCATGGCAGCTCACTGTCAACCAGGTGATCATGAGGTGAAACACTAAAGCTCCAGAGCATGTGCTTGGATAAGCTATGATGTAGGTTAGATGGATTGAATGCATTTTTGACTAATGCTATTTTCCACATATGGTGGCTATATTGGAATGAAACCTCAAAATAGGTAGAAGAACACCTCTATTTTGAACTGAAGGCAGCAGATGCAGGAAGAGTTCTCAGCCCTTCCCCTTTCTGCCTAAAAATAGGCACAAATTTCCCTCTTAAAAGTTTCCCTCTCTCCTCTACAAGGAAAAGGAGAGTAACTTGTTATCCAAGAATTGGCACCAAGATAAGCATATACAAACTTTGCTTAAATAACCTTTATCTTCCATTAGTTTCTCTTATACTTCCTAATCACTTCCTCACAATTTATTATCTTTCAAACTCAAAAACATCTTTCCTTTGATAAAATGGTATATAAGTTCCCAAGTCTAATGCCTTGGAGTTTCACTTCTTTACTGTGAATTCCTTGCACATAAAATAATAACAAAACCGTGTGACCTTCTCCTATTAACTTGTCTTTTGCTAGTATATTTCACAGATATTCAGATGTTGATATAAGAGGGAAGAAGAAAATATTTTTCTCCCTGACACCTTGCTGTACTTGCCAAACCTGAATTATACTGAAATTTCCATTTCATCATGGTATTGTAGGTATTTTTCTAATAGACACTTTCTCTTCTTACTTAAAACAACAGAATGAAACAGTCTGCTCCTAATCACTGAATTCCATATATAAGAGTACCTGGTTGTATTAACCTCAGCGAAACTTGTCCTAAATCATGTCTTGGTTTTCAGTTTTTTGAGGACTCTAAAAGATGTCTTAGAATTTAGCAATTGTGATGGAAAGGGGTAGGAGAATCAGGCTATTGTGAATGAAAAAACTAGATGTCTAACCAGGTATTTCAAGTTGGGGGAGGAACAAAGGGAAAATACTGCTTTTCTCAACTGACAAAGAATTTTGTTATTATATAACAGTGAATGGTTCTCAACATGTTAACACTTTCAAGTACTGAGTTACTTTTTTTTTTTTTAATTTTGTAGGTAACAGATAACAAAGAATACTGGTTGGTAAATAGTGGAACATTGCTCTTAATCCTTTTAGGTAGCGCAATTAAACTTCAAATTACTTAAAGACCAATGTTCCTCTACATTGCATTTTAATCATTTCTCCTTTTTTGTACTGGGAAATGAAGACTGGTATCGGGATTATATAGGAAGAAAATAATAAACCCAGATTTCTGAATCTTCAATTACTACTTCGAAATTTTATTGTGTAATTTGTGGCTGTTTTTTTAGACACCCCTTCATGTGAGACATTTATTTTTTTATTTTTTATTATTCTGATTTGTTATACATATTTGCAGAGTACATTTCATTTCATATTACATATAAAGAGCACAATTTTTCGAGTTGCTGGTTTAATATAAAGTATCTTTTACAACAATTGTGTCTTCATACATGTATTTAGGAGACATTGGTTTTGATTGAAATTGATTTGAATATGCAAGTGTTCTAATAAATGGTAAATTAAAAAAAGAACTGATCATAATCCAGAGAGCAAAAGAGAACTGATGCAAACCTTAAAAACTCAAAATAAATTTGTAGACCAGAAATGCTGTATCTAAAACTATACCTAAACTCTGCAAAAAACTATTTATATGGATGGTAATCACAATAATTATAACATATAAAAACCAAAAATAATAAAGGTACATATATAGGTAATTATTTAACTAAGTATATGCATAGAGAGGAATATTTTATAAACATTAAAATACTGACAAAGAAACATCTAATGACCTGTAAAGCTTATAACAAATTTAAAGTAAAATCAAGTTTATACATATATTTTTTAATCTTTTATAAATTTTAGTATTTCTAGGTAAGACTTAAACCACAATTTTACAAAAAAATTCCTAATTTCTTTAAAAATTAGCATTTATGCAGTTTTTTATACTTTGCTATATTAGCAATATTATATAATTCAAACTTTGATTTTAATTATTCTATGTCTTCTTTAAAATGCACTTCTTTTTTTAATAGAGTTTTAGTTGTAGATGGATACAATGCCTTTATTTTATTTTTATGTGGTGCTGAGGATCAAACCCAGTGCCTTCCATATGCAAGGTGAGTTCTCTACCACTTAGCTACAAGCCCAGCCCCTACAATGCACTTCTTGCATAAGTTTTTAAAATAGAAAATGAGAGTCAGAAGTCAGTATTTTATTATTTTTTAACACACTGTATGTAGGGTTTCAATATTTTAATATTACTTTAAATAACTGTACTATCTTGAATAATTTAATGTTCTGTTCTTATTATTAAAATATGAACATCTTCCTTATAGTTACTACACAATTCATGACACTGCCAAATAATTAATATTGTAAAATTTACTGAATAGAGATATATGTGAGGGTATATATGTCAATATACTACTAATAAAAAGGTGAAAGTATAAAAACTGTCAAAATGAGTTTTAGTACTCCCTTTGCCATTTTCTATCTTTTCCAAGTTATATAGTATGTTTATTCACTTGAAAATGAAAACATATAAAATATACACATTATAACATACTTATGGAAGAAAAGTCCATTTAAACAATCATAAAATATTATGTCATTGCAACTCAATAATTTCAGTTGAATTAAATGGGTCATCAGATGGTTGGAGCAACCTTTTGTATTACAAAATAAAACTGTTATTTGTAGAGTAAGCAACATTGTACAATCTTTTATTTTATAGTGTATTTAACATTAATGTTATGTTTTAAATGTAAATCATATAATAAGCAAAAATGAATTTACTGTTTATAAAGTAAATTTACTCTCTATAAACCTAAATGAATGTCATTAGGTTAGCACTTCATTGGGTCCTCATTTTCATACCTTAAAAAAACACTAGATATGTTCAAGATGAATAACATTATATTATTAAAACATAAAGAATTTAACTAAACTTGAAGATATATACAGTTCTCATATTGGTGATGTAAAGAAAAAAATATCTTGTACAAAAAAAAAATTCTTTAAAGAGAGTAGTAGATTAACAGGACATAGATTTTATCATTATACACTAAGTATTCACCAGAGTTGACCAAATTCCTCACAACCATAATTCTCCCTAAAAAATATCTGGATAACAAAACACCATAAGTTAAAATATATATATATCTTAGATTTAGTTTGCATGGAAATAACTTGTAGGCATATTAGCTATTTCAAAAAATGAAAACATGTTTCAAGGAAGCTGCATAGATAACTCTTTAAAATAAAGAATATGGTTAAATAATGTTGACATTTTACTCACTAGTATTTGTTATGATTACTTTCTCTAACCTTTTATGTTGGTTTCATGTGTTGTATTGTTCAAGCAATATAAATATAGGAAATAGTCCAATAAAAATACTCTTAGGTATTTATCCATTGAAGGCAATAATACTGGAGATGATGAGGTCGAAGCTATTTTTTTTTAAAAAAGCACTTTCTTCCAAAGTTCAATCTTAGAGTTCTCACCATGTCACACATATTATTTGTCTTAGCATCATTCACTAAAGAGTATCCTTGTAAAGGTTTCTAGGTCACCTACATGTCCTAAATTTCATCACATCTTTTGAGACAATATTCTATATTTACTGTAAGAAAATAGGATCTTTTCCCTCTCAAACATAATATCATTAGGAATCAATTCAGCACAAAATAATCTCATTACTGGCCTATCTTTAATATGTCTACCCTGAAAACTCTATAAAAATTTTTACTTACAATTTAAAAACCCAAAAGCATGGTATTTTTAAAAGTTGCCTCCAACTGTGACTTCTTCATGTTTCCTATATTCCAGAAATATAGGAAAATATAGTTTAAAATATGGAACAATTCTAATTAAAGTTGAATTCGTATACACATTCAATTAAACTGTGTAATGTTCAATATTCTTCTCATACTACATTATATTATGCTCATACACATTAGGAAAAATAAAAAATAGCCAGGCACAATAACACATGCCTGTAATCACAACTACTCAGGAGGCTGAGGCAGAAGAATTACTAATTCCAAGTTAGCTTGGGCTACTTACTGAGACCCTGCCTCAAATTAAAAAAAAAAAAAAGATAAATAAAAATGGGAAACTGGAGATATAGCTCAGTAGTAGAGCACTTGCCTCGCATGTTTGAGGCCCTGTTTTCAATCCTCAGTACCAAAAGAAAAAAGAAAAAGAAAAAAAATAAATTTAAATTAAATGCTTGATACTGAGACATAGATTATTATTTTTTAAATACCTAAATCAAGCAATATGTGACTTCAGAAAATCCTGTGGTCAATTGCTGTCTCTACAAGTATAGTCTGGCTTGAACAAAATTTCCCAGAAAAACTCAGGTATCACTATTTAGCTTCAGTTTGAGTTACTGTCAGTAGATCATGACATGATGCCCAAGTATTTTTTTCATTCCAACCTGAGATAATACCTACAGTATATAAGTGGACATCTAGAATAACTGCTTTGGTTCTTTTATTTACTCTCAGCCTCAAATTAGCAAGCAGTTGTAATTATATGACTGTTCTATTCCTCTTATCTTTAGTTCAGTCCACTGAAGTCCAAAAACAGTAAGTGAAGAATTCTAGAAATAAATAAATAATTCATGAGTTTTAAAATGTGCGTTTTTCTGAGTAGCTTGGTAAAATTTCAAGCCCTTCCAACCCACTCAAGACATGATTTATTCATATGGCCTATGGAACACATTGTATATGCTTCCTGCCTGTTAGCAACTTAGTAGCCATTGGTGATATCAGATTGACCGCCATGGTATCATATTTATCCACCCTTATTTTACTTAATAATCATCTCACTGCACAAGAGTGGTAAATCTGGTAATTTAGGTATATCAAAAAAGTTCATAAAGTACTTTATATAAGTGAAAATATATAATTTCACTCATAAGAATAATTGTATGCTAAGATTGCTAAAACCAACTAAGAACAAAGCTATCCAAAAATTTTTGAATAAAAAATAAATTCGTACTAATTCTGCTGTTACACTTGAATTATCACAGCCACAGAGCAAAACAAGAGATTAGTCATTCATCTCACTCATCATGTAAGCATTGTTTCATCTCACAATAACATATAAAGAAGGATGAATACAGTATAGTAAGATGTTTTGAAAAGGAGAGAGCAACCTTTCACATAACTTTTATTATTACAAGACCTTAATTTTTATATTTAATTATTCCATCTTTTTTTATAATCATTTACTATCACTAATCTGAAAATTAAACTTTATCATAGGTACGTAGGCATAGAAAAAATCGTAGTGTATGTAGAGATCAATACTATCTAGTGTCAGATACCTCTGTGGGACTGGAAAACATCCCCGAGAATGAAAGAGGACCATTGTAACTCAAAAACCTATTAAAAATATAAAGCATACTCTATTACTTTATATCACTTTCTACCCTAACCAAGTCTACCACTTCTTTTTAAATTAAGAGATAATATGAGACAACATAAGATACTTATTTCCCAACTAAAAAAAAAATTTCAAATTAATGTTTTTAAATACTTTAAAACACAGAGCAATGTTGATTTTTGTTTCCTGAAAATAAATCCAGATAAAGTTGACATTTAGCAGTTTACAAATGGGAATTACTATTTAATGCTTTTAAAAATGATAAAGCCAAGATGATTTAATTATTCCATTTATGTTAATGAGAACATTCTCTGATCACTAATTATAGCCTGGTTACAAAAATAGTACCATGATGTACTCTCAATTCTATTTATCCATTCTGCTAGGTAATTAGTATTGGGAAGAGCAACATACTGGAACACAGCATTTTAAGGTGACAAAAATTGCAGGAGAAGTATCACATATAGTCCTTTGGAGATTTCTCATAGTACTTTTAATGTAAATTTTGATGGGCTATTACTTTTCATTAATGCTAGTTTGAGTACTTAGAGAAGACAACTATGTACTGTACTTAGTGCTGGGCAAATTGCCTGGATATACTTCATATATTACTGTTACTTTAATGAATAGTGTTATGGCAATTAGAAGACTGATGGCTTAGAAAATTTAGGTGGATGTATTTGAATTCCTTGAGCTAAGTGACATTTCTCAGTGTGTAACACAAAGTAGCATCTCTTTTTAAAAAGCATGATTTGAAAGCAGAGCCATTTAAAATATATAGCATAATTAGAGTGAATTTAAAAACTAGATTGCATATATCAAATTACACGTGGAAACGCAATACATGTGAAACAATTAAATCACTCAATCTTTTGCTGAAAAGTGGTTGTAAACAAAATTTTTAAGTGAATAGGATATCATTTGAGTCTTTTAAAATGATGTTATTTGCTGATCTTTTCAATACATATATTTTTAAAGTAAAACATACATGTCAGTTTAGTATAAACACTATAATAATTATACAAAAACCTGATATAATTCTACAAATGAATGAGAATTCCCATAGCTAAGAAAATTAACAGCTTTTCTATCCATGACACAGCAACTAGAATTTACTTTTCTAATTTGTTTTAGTCTTAATTAAAATAACTATTCTCAAATATTATATTCTATGTTCCACAAATGCTTTCTAGTGAGTAATTTTTCTTAAGTATATAATTTCAGAAAACTGGTATCTAGAGATAATTCTTCCCCCAAAACCAATCTTTTTCAAAAGTAAGTTTTTTCTTTAATTTACCTAATTATAACTGGCAAAATATTGTTTCATAAACATTCATAAACATATTTAATAAATCATTGAAGCTTTCAATTTTAGAACATTTAAAATTAAAACAACAAGCTAAGAGTTATTCAAAGTTAAGTTTATTTTATATAATTATAATTGTTCTCTTCATCTGCCTGATTTTATGGTTTATTATTTCTATAAACATTAACTATAAAAGCTTGAAATAATAATGTTTACTAAAAAATTCTTTCCTATTGAAATGCAAAATCATAAATAGTAACGGGTATAATAAATTGGAAATAAAGCAAAACACATGGAGTATAACTAATTTCATCATCATTAAGAATTTCATTCACATGAAAGCTAAGCATTCATTTAAAGAAGTAAAGTTATTGTAGATTACTACTTTTAGCTCATTGTTAATTTATGCATAAATTAACCATATATTTCACAGATTAATGGCAGCAGTGAAACCACATGAAATATCATGCATTTTTTAAGCATAAAGTTCTACGTTCTGTGCCTGTTACATTTAAACAAACAAACAAACAAAAAATATTTAGGCTCTCTTCTAAAAGCAATGGTGTCTAAAAATATGTTCATACAGTCAATTTGCCGTTCCATTTTTTCATGTTTTGTTTTTACTTTCTGTTACTGGGGTTTGAACCCTGAGCCTCTCATGTGCTAAGCATAAGCTCTACCACTGAGCAACAACCCCTAGCCAAAAATTGCATTTTTTGATCTCTTTTCCATTTGTGCTCTTCTTTAGATACTGGAGTGATTCACTCCTTAATTCCTCCAGATCCTCCAGATTTTTGTTTAACTATCATATCTATGAGACTTTCCATGAGCTTTCCTCCTAAAATTATAATGTGTCTGACTCCGTCAGCCTGCCCAACTCTGCACTTCCTATTTGAATGTCCCAGTTGAATTTTCTCTTAATATCTTTTACCATCTGACAACCCTGCTTCCAGTCTTTGTTATGGTTTAGATATTAGGTGTAACTCTAAAGCTCACATGTGACCCAATTAAAGAAAGTTTAGAGATGAAATGATTTGGGTTTTGAGTCTTAACCTAAACAGTGCATGCAGATTTAGAATGTTAACTTTAGACTGTTATGTATGACTGGATGATATAGTCACTGAGGGCAGGCCTTTGGGGTTTATATATTTTGTGTGTGGTGAAGGGAGCTCTCTCAATCTCTCTTCTGCTTCCTGGTGTCATATCCTGAACTGATTTCCTCTGCCACATTCTTCCACCATGACATTCTACCTCACATCAGGGCCAGGGCAATGGAGTTGGTTGTCTGTGGACCAAGACCTGTGAAATTATTTACGAGCGGTAACGAAACTTTTAATCTTCCATGTTGTTCTTTTCTTGTCTTTTGTTTGTAGCAGTGTAAAGGCTGACTAAAACAGTCCTTTATTTGCTTGTTTTTCTCCACTGGGAATATTAGTTGCTTAAAGAAAAAGAAGACCTGCTGTGTTCCTAGCACCTAAATAATACCTGGCTTATAATAGTTGCATGATAAATTATTGAATCGATAAATGAAGCAAAATTGGGTGAATTAGTATATTAACAGCATCAAACCTGGCATGGTGGCTTACAGCTCTATTCCCAGAGACTCAGGAAGCTTAGGCAGGAAGATTGCAAGTTCAAGGACAGCCTCAGCTATATAGTGAAGCCCTCAGCAACTTACTGAAGTTCTGTCTCAAAATAAAAAATGAAAAGGGAAGGGGTGGGGCTGGGGCTATGGCTTGGCAGTAGTGCACTTGCCTGGAATGTATGAGGCACTGGGTTCGATTTTCAGCACCCCACAGAAATAAATGAAAATAAAGGTCTATCAACAAGTAAAAAAAAGAAAAGAAAAGGACAAGGGATGTAACCCCGTGGTACAGAGTCGCTATGTTTAATTCTCATACCAAAAACAAAAAATAAAGATAAAGGAATATTAGCAGTATCAGAACAGTATATAAGTGTAAAGACAAGGAAAGACAACTCTGACTCTTTTCCATATGATTAGATTTAAAAGAAAGGAAACAGAAAAGAAGTACATTATCTTCTCTCCCTTCTCTGTCACTCTTTTTCTCTAAGATAATTGCATACCATCAGTTGTATAAACATCAGCTGTTTTATTTCTTTATACAAGTCTGTATTTCTTTTTCTTTTTTTTATTTTTTTTTTTTTAATTTTCTTTTTTGGTATTAGGGATTGAACTCAGAGGTTCTCTAACACTGAGTTACATCCTCAGTCCTTTTCATTTCATATTTTGCAACAGGGTCTCATTAAGTTGTTGAGACTGAACTCAAACTTGTGATCATCTTGACTCAGGCTCTGAAATCCTTAAGATTACAAGCCCAAGTCACCAAAACCAAATTAAAGTGATTCTGTGTTAACCAAAACATGTAATAAGTTTGCAGTCTTAATAATAGGTATCATAGATGTAATTAGCCTATGAGGATTGGAGAAGTCTTTTTGGAATAGTGAGGGTTTGTCAACCTTGAGGATATTGACATTTTGACTGGAATATGTATTATAGTGAGTCGTCCTGGGCCTTGTTATGATGTTGGCCAGTTCCTGTTCTCTATTCACTAGATGACAATAGTGCCCCTTTAGCCCTACAGTTGTCACAATCCAAAATGTCTGGAAACATTTCTCTGGTAGGAAAAATTATCTAGCGTTTAGAATCACTAGTGTACTGGGAATAACTCAAGCTTTGGAGTTACAGAGATTTTTGTTAAAGACCCATCTTTGAACTTGGACATTTCATGGTTTTCAGAAGTAATACAGGAGTCATTTTACCTCCATTGCATGGTTACTGTGTCTATCAGCACTAATTTGTGTAACTGTCCAGAACAGAGTAGATGTCCTCTAAATAATAGTTATTAAAATAAATACTACAACACAGAGGTCAAGAACACATTATTAATGTAATGCACACATGTGATAAAAATAAAAGCAGTCTTTACCAGCTTTCAAAACCTAGCTATTTGCAATTAAAAATATATTTTGGAAAGTCAGTCAATCAAAATACAAATGTGGGGTCAGGGTTGTGGCTCAGTAGTAGAACGCTTGCCTAGCATGCTTGAGGCACTGGGTTCCATCCCCAGCACCACATAAAAATAAACAAATACAATAAAGGTATTGTGTCCATCTACACAGACACACACACACACAAAACACATACACACACATAAATAAAAATACAAATGTGCTGTGGACTGATAATATCCACCCCTCCTCTAACCCAGTTTTTATGCTGAAGCTGTAATTCCCAGTATAATATTATTTGAAAGCACATCTTTGGAGGTGATTAGTTTTAGATGAGGTACTTGTGATGGGTATGTAGGAAACAATGGACATTTTGTTTTCCTTCTTTCTATGAGAAGACATAGCAAGAATGTTGCAAAGGAGGAAGAAAATCCTCACTAGAAACTAAATCAGCCTCCATCTTGACCTTCTACTTTCCAGCTTCCAGAACTCTGCAGAAATAAATTTATATTATTTAAGTAATCCATTCTATGGCATTTTGTTATGGCTACTGAAGTTAAGACAACTTCATTTTTAATAACTGCATGGTATTTCACTATATGGTTATACATGTAAGGATTCACTACAGGGATATACAAATGAATCTATGAGTCATTTGGTTTGTCTTTTATAATGGGCCTGTAGGGCTCATTTTATTTTACTTTTGCTATTACAAGTATCAATGCAAAGAATATTATTTGCATTCATCTCAAAGAACACATAATTTAGCATGGGTGTTTCCACAGGACAAATTCCCAGAAGAAACATAGGATTTAAAATATAAGCTTAAGAAATTAGAAAGTGTGCTATGCTATTTATTAACTCTGTAACCCTGTGCTGTTAGAAATATTAGTAGGTTTCCATTTCTCAAAATGGTGCTATACCCAATGCCTCACCTTCTCCCATGGCTGAAACTCCCTTCAGGCCAGTCGGGGCTGCATGTACCACCTAAACCTACTTAAGTGCCTAAACCCTACATGCCTAAAAACTGTATGTGCCCAAACCTATGTGCCTAAACTGTTCGTGTGCCTGATTTAAATTTAAATTAACCAGTAAGACAACCTTGTTGATAATCCCACAATCTCCAGATCCTCCCGGCCCAATTACAGATACCCCAAACAGTAGATATAAGCTGAAGCTTGCACATACACCCTTCCTTTTGCCTGCTCTCTGCTCCCTGCTCCCTGCTCTCTACTGCTGTCTCTGCCACTGTCCCTGCTCCCTCCCACCTCCAGCAGCCAATGCACTGCTTCCAATAAATCTCTTGGCCTGATCTCTGTCTCTTGGTGTGGTCATTCACTTTTCATATGCAATTAACTTGGGCTAACTGAGCCTCATCTGGGAGGACAATTTATCAAGGTACCTCTCTCATGGGACTGCTGTAAGAACTATAGGAGTTAAGATTTGCAAATTAAATTCTAGAATGTTTTATTTATTTATAATATTGACTATTATTATTAAGTAGAAAATTGCTTTTAGGCCCAACTCTGAGGCTACCTTCATTAACTCAAAACACTCTAAATACCAAAGTTTTTGTTTTGTTTTGGAAATCTTTCACTTCTATTTATTTTTTGGATTTCTCCTGCTTCCATTAAGCCCTTTAGCTTCTTTATAAAAACAGACACCATCCAATAAATGTCTTCTTTTCTTGTTTTTCTATGTACATATAATATGTGCCAGAGATGACTTACTATATTTTAAATATCAATTTTGCTATTTAATTTTGTCCCTTTTTAATTCTGATCTTTATTTTTAAATTTTTATTTTAATATTTGTTTCAATAATTATTTAAATTCATTAATGCATTCATGGTTGTGTTGAACCTCAACAAATATTTTGCTAGATTATACTTTCACCAGAAACATATTTTGATCACAGTGGTAGGTGTTTTGAGTCTAAATGGTCATTCTTTCATTTATTCAAATGTTCTCATAATTATATGTTGGGACTATGTCTGCCAAGGGGCAAGGTTTGACTGCTTACCACGCCCTAAAGGACCGGGGCTAAACCAAGGGGTGTGGCTATGACGTAGCGTGAGAGACTGAACCGCCTTGCTTGCTGATTGGTTAGTTCTAGGCCTATTTAAGTCAATGCTTGTTCAATAAATTTGAGTTCTTCGGGCATCCCGCGTGCTATATACAAGACTCCCTAGGTGTGGCGTGTTTTCTGTTCAAATAAACAGAGGTAAGGCACCTAGCGATTTCTGTTCTTAAGCTCATTCTCGCCGAGTAAGTTATATTTTCTTGCTGGCAAGGAAAACTTCCTTTTAGGGCCCGAAAGGAAGATAGCTTAGAACTCGGCCCCTTTCATAACTCAGCAACCCCGGCAATTATAGAAAAGTATTAAATATAAAACAACTTGATGAGAGTCATGAGTGATATATATGTGAATAAAATGTTGTCTCAAGTTTATGATGAAGTGAGTCATGTTTGAATGTAACTATTGTAAGAAACAAAAAAAAAAAAATATTCCAGGACTCACTATATACAGCTCAGGGGTAAAGCATATGTAGCATGCATGAGACCACATGAGTTATGTCCAGAATGTGGTCTCATGCATGCTACAATTCCATTATATCAACAAAAATACAAATATATTCAGAGGAAGGAAAGATTTCAAATCATACTGGGGAAAAGTTGAGCTTTGTCTTAAAGGGTGAATGGTATTTCACCCATTGGAAGGCACCAGCAACAGAAAGGTACAGAGAAATAATTTGGGCTTAATCAGATAAAGGAAAACAGTTTACCTGGATGTTCTGCATCTGATAGAAGAAAGGGTAGAGGAAAGTAAAGTAAGACAGAGTTGTGAAAAGTGAAGATTCTTTCTTTAGTGGAAATAGTATTTGACTTGAGCCAAATACCAGAGCTTAAGTTTCACAGTACTGAATTATAACAAATGTTTTTCTAACCCTAAGTTTCTTTATTTATAAAGCAAGATAACAATGATGGGAAAGATAAAGATTAAGGGACTCAAAATGCGATAAAATAAGCATTTCAAGTTATGTTAATTTCAGCCTCTGACAGTGACTAAACTGGTGGTGCCACTGTACATCCTAACACAGCATGTCATGGGAGTTTGCAGACAGTAGATAACAGACTGAGAACAAACTTAAAGTCTATTATTGTAGCTCAGACAAGAAGTTATTAAATATTTGACAAGACTTGGAAAGGAAAACACACACTATTTAAAACAATGGCAAAATAAGGATGGTATTAATCATATTTAAAATAAAGCAGAACATATAAATCTAAATGTTTTTGAAGACCAAGGAAAGAAAGCAGTACTATTCCCTATGAGCTCAAGGCTGAGTGTCTAGAGAAATTACAGAATTACAACAGAAAATAGAACACTAGAGGAGAAGCTGCTTTGCAAGGAGGAATTAAATTCCATTCTACTCAATGAGAAATTTTGCAGAAGTTATCAATGGACAGTGTTTTTTCTCTTGAGGGAATTAAGGAAGATTGTAGGATCATTATAGTTACAAAATTCCCAGGGAGATCCCTAGTACTGAAAAAAGAAAAGAAAACAAAAACAAAATACACCAGGGAGTACCAGCAATGATCAGAGGGCAAAAGGTCAAGTATGGGACCCCTTCAGTACACTTCACAGCATACTGAAAACAAAAATTGTTCTATTTCCTACATGACTATTGAGAATATCAGCTATATCAATAGACATCTTATTGAGGAAAAGCCTTATCTATAATTATCTGAACCCATGACTTAATTCTATTTTATATTGAAACACAAGGCATTTTCTACATGGTTTGAAAATGTATGTTGGTTTTCACATTCACATAAAGATGATTTTCACCATTTCAGAAAAGTCAAACCATCATCAATTCTACTGGTTATTCCAGAGTTTCCAGCACAGCACTCTTGTGTCAGTATGCTTTTAGCGATTTCATTGCCAGAGATTCTTTACATAGTAAAGGCATCTGTTTGATCAAATCTGGTTGTACCCAAGCATCTGTGCATTGATTTTTTAAAATTATTTTCTATTATATTCTGGCATTACATTCCTTTTTTTTGTTGTTGTTTTTTACAAAAAAGGGAACAGATGAAGAGTCAACCTTATAAATTCAAGTTTGTTTCAAATAGTCCTCAAAGGTGTAATTTCCAACGGGTCACTTTTTTAGAAGAGGGGAAGGAGAAAGAAAGTGCATAGGTGGAAGTGTTATTAAGCAGCTTCAACCTGGGCCAGCTGCACCCCTCACTGTGATCCCTCCCTGCCTCTTGCATTCTCCAGCATAAAAACATCATTGCCTCTCCTAAAGCTCTCTTCCCATTCTAGCTTTCATCAGGGACAGTCTCAATTCCAGCCTTTTCATGGAGGCCCCTCCAAAAATACTTGGAGTTATCACTTGCATTTTTAAGCTCTGATTTCTATGGTTCATTTTTACATGTATTGGTCTATCTTCCCTTCCTGACAGTGTTTTGCATCCCATGAATTATCCTAAAACTTTCTTTGTTCCCTCATAATACTTAACCCCTGACCAAGTATAGTCAATTTTTATCTATTGTCTATTTGCTCCATAGCAAGATGCTTATCAAATTCTTTAAATATTGAAACTTTTATTTTACACATAATTGAATGCAAAAGACCATTATATTGGCTCCACTCCTCAAAACAATATCACCACCACCACAAACAATAAAAAAAGATGCATTAATTATATTCTGCTGGGCACTTCTCAAAGTTCCTGTGTTTCTGTGGGTCATAGTTGACACCCATAGGAGTAACAAACATTTCAGAATGTGTTTGACTCAAATTACTTTCAGAAAAATAGAATATAAAAAAATTAAAGGTTTTACTTTTATCTCATTAAAAAATATTGCCAAAAAGAAAAAAAAGAAGAAGAAAGAAAAGAAGGAAGGGAAGAAGAAAGAAAGAAAAAGAAAGGCAATGGAGAACTAAGGTAGATGTTTGCTATCTAGATAGAAAAGGAGGGATTTTTTTTTTTTAAAGGGAAACAAGAGAAGGATCTCATAAGAGCAAAGACACTGAAATTTTAAGTTTTAGCCCTTTTCACATTCAGAGGGAGAGAGAAATTTAGTGACCTTTCATAAAATATAATCTACATTTGACAACATATAAAATGGATTTGCATCATATAAAACAGAGGAAATAACTCCTTAAGGTAGACTGTTACAGGAAAGAACTTCCAAGTTATCAGATGCCCAGATGCTCTCCTGCTAAAAGGCACCATATAGAATCCTTTCAGACTAGATTTCAGTAAGAATCTGTAAGAGCTCAGTCTGAGGATCTTAACAAGATTAAGTGCCTCAGACCCTCAGCTTGTCACTTGTCATCATTTGTAATGTTCCATAGATGTCATGACAACTTGCCATAATAATTTATCTTAGCAAATAAAGCAGAAAAAATACTTGACAGTTTCTGCATGCCAGTCTTACTACTTTGTTTATTATATGCCTATTTTTTAATTTGCCTATCATTGTTTATAAAGTATATATCTGATGAAATTTGTAACAAGTATGCAAATTGAACACTAGACATGCTTTATTTTTAATAAGTCCTAACATTATTTATCATGCTAAATAATACCTTGCTGAAATGGAATACAGGTATAATTTTTAAAGTGTTGCATTGAGAATCCAGCTGAGAGCTTGTGTTATAGGTGAAAATTAATTTTTTTCCATTAACTATGACTCAGAGTCTTTCAGTTAGCAGAGAGGTTAGGCTTTGTCATAGAAAGTCTAGTGGGAGCATTTGAAACAATTAATCCCCAACAATATTAACACTGTATTCATTCTTAAGCAAATGAATATGACATTCTCTGATATTCAGATAATGTCTAAGAGCACTTTAATCTGACAGCCTTTATTTTCCCTTGAGCAAATTATCCATGTGCTGTGAATCTCCATAGCAGCTATCATGATGAATTTGAGTTTGTGAGGTAAGCCCAAACAAAGTATGAACAAATGTCCTTATGGGTTAGATTTGCTAAAATCTTTCAAGGGCTCCCTAAAGGACAGATAATTAGGTTAGTTTGTTAACATTGATTTAAAACAAATATCTTGTACATAATAAAATCAACAGAAGCCAATTTTCATTTATTACAGGGCTAAATCTATTTATCTATTTCTGAAAAGACCGAAAACACATGGAAAACATACCTGTTTCCCTGCCTCTGTAGATCCCAATAGTAGCCCAAAATAAATATTTCCCTAATATTTACTTATTATGCCTATTTCTGGCAAATTGTTTCTTGAAACAGATCAATAGTGTAATATAATTAAGTTGGACTAATAACAGAAAATTCCAGCTCAGAGAGATTAAGTATTGATGGTAATTGTATAAACTTTATAATTCTATAAACTTTTTTTTTTTTTTAACTATGGCTCAAGGTCTTGTACAGTAATTCTTGGACAACTGCAATGAATTCTAAGATTGTGTTGGTGTTAGCGATGGTAACATAAATGCTTATAGAAAGTACAAACCTATTCAATTAAAAGAACTTACCAATTTTCCTTTGTAAACACCCACCAAATTCTCAACTAAAAGTCAAAATTAAATTATTTTGCCTAATTTGTAAAGCAGGTTAATATAAACTTCGATAAGCATAACTTCACAAATTAAATTTCTTTATTTATAATTTTTATCATTTCCTCTGTGTTGATTCGACCATTTTATTTAAAACTACTTGCAGTGATAGAGTGCTTACCTAGTATATAAAAGACCCTGAATTCAATCCCCAGAATCACACACAAAAATAAATAAAATAAAACTACTTCTTGCACCCTGGATCAAGGCATCATTAGTAAACTCAGCAAGATTAAAACAGAGTAGCTGCTGTTTTCAAGTTTCACAATTTCACATAATAGAAAATGGAGGCCTAGAATATACTTACTGTCCCAGATTATGTGGCTGGTTATAACCTAAAGTATAATTTCCTACTTCATAAAATGGTAATTTTATCTCTATTTAATCCTAAATGCCCATGATATAATCACATAATGAGGACTCCTAATTCATTTGTGCCTATATATAGAGAGAGAGATATAGATAGATAGATAGATAGATAGATATAGATATAGATAGACATAGATACATATATAGAGATATAGATAGACAAATAGATAAGAGTGTATGCCTAAAGGATAGATGAGCAAATATATACTGGACAGAATGTGTTCCCACACAATTCACATGGTAGCATCCTAGCCCTAGTGTGATGGTTGTAGGAAGAAAAGCATTTGGGAGATAATAAGTTCATGGGGGCATAGCCCCCATGAATAGATAGAATTAATGCTGGTGTAAAAGGGGCCCCAGAAAGTCTCATTGTCTTTATCCTTTTCTTTCTCTTTCACTTTCCACCCTGAAACTATAAGAAATCAACAGTCTTCAGTTCAGAAGGCCTTCATGAGAACATGATCATTCTGACACCCTAAGCCCAGACTTTCAGACTCTAGAACTGTGAGAAAAAAAATAGTTTGCTATTTTTATAAGCTAAGACATAAGACATAAGCATATAAATATAAATGTATACCCTTGAACATCAAGAATAAAATGCAATGATTATTTTGGAATCCTTATCTATAAACATCAAGGTAAATATAATATTCATAGATCATACAGCAAAATAAATATTAAGAACAAAATTAAATTAGATACACAAGGGAATTTAAATGGTAGTAACAGTGCATGCAATAGACGAGAAGAAAACAATGAATAAGTAGCTCAGATGGTGTGAGGGTGGAGAGAATAGTTCAATCCAAGCTCACAGCCCTTCAATCCTTCAGGACTCAAACTCATGACTTAAAAAAAAAACTTGATAAATTACTACACAACACATTGAGATGGACTTTATTGGGATAACCGTGATTAAAACATTTTCTGAGTATGAAATGCACAAATGTTAATAATTTTCTAATAGACATAAGGACTTTGCATTTGTTTAACATTTGTACTTTTACTTGAAGTCTATGATTGATATATCCTACTAAGTCTTTTCTTTCACACTCTAAAAGCACAAAATGCAAATAAACTGCAGTTTTCTGAATTCCATTTACTTTTCTCCAATGAGCAAAAAAATCTATCTTTGTCATTACATTTGTTTTATATGTATATTTTCTCTCAGCTTCATGAATTGATTTTTATAAGTTTCTTCCAATATAAACATAATATAGGCAGTCTGTTCTTAAACTATGTAGAAAGGGAAAAGGAATAGCACATTAAATAAAATCCACAAACAACACACAAATCCTAATTTTGATGAACAGTTTTAGCCTCCTCACAAAGGCACTTAACAGTAAAATAAAGCTTGATTAATTTTAGTTTACTTCACTAACTCAGACAGGTATTGACAAACAGGATAATGTTAAAAAATGTGAGAATAAGGTGAATAAAAAGAAACAAAAAAGGCCTGTATCTGAAAGCTAAGTGATCAACAGTTAAATAGTTACATAGTTAACTGTACACTATTTTATTACACAAACTCCTTCAAAACCACGTAGGAAACTGTTTTAGAGTATCATTATGTCATGAACCTGAAGTATACTTATAAAAGAAAAATCTCTTAAGAACTGACTAAATACTGAGAAAAATATCTAAGAGAACGGGTGGTAGATGTCACTTCGGAGCCAACAGCTATTCTATTTGAAAGCGGAAGCTATTGTATTTGCAACTTCTGACAGTTGAGAAAAGACAATCAACAATAGCACCTTTAGAAAAGGGGAAGAATTCGATGTTCAAAGTTGTAGGCTGGTCAGGAACCTGAAAGGTGTAAAGAGTCTCATCAAACAGTCATTGTATACAAAGTGTAAATCGTATCTGACCAAGTGAACTTGCCAACTCACTGGAGAGCAGATGAAGCACACAAAGCCCTCTGAATTTTAACAAACTTAAATGATGTCTAACCTGATAAGTTACAGAAATCATATGGAAAGATGTATTTCAATGTAATTATATATCTTTTATATATTTTTCAAATCAAAGCATTAAACAATGACATAAAAAATGCAAAATATGCAAATAACTGAAGTAATTCTTGTTAGTTCACACAGTATTCCTTCAATCTTCCCTCACCATTTCTTCAAATCGTTTCCCAGAAGTTACTATCTTAAGGATCTTTTCTTGCCTATTCAATCTAATATTTCATCCCTATCACATGCATTTCCTTATCTTTTTGCTTAGTTATTTTCCACTTTCACTTAACTATGCTATATGTTTTCTTACTTATCTTCTTTATTGTCTCTCCTCCACACTACTGTGTAGCATTGATGAAGTCAGAATTTTTGCCACTATATACATCAGTGGCTGGTGCGTACAGTAGGCAATAGTACAAATTTCTTGAAGAATGAAAAGAATGAATGCCATTAGAATTGTTGTTAGGGATACAAGATTCACATCTAGCAATTGCATTTCTTTGCCAAGAGTTAGGGGTACTAACTTTACTCAGTTAAGAGGTAGACTTCATGTTAGTATGTTCTTCATCTTCCTATAACTCAGGCAGAATACAAGGTCTGGATAAAGAGGATCATAAAACCTTGGAGAGAAATCGTATAAACTGTCCTCTACAATAGAAGCCCTTTCTTTCCTGTAAATTATGCCAGCTCTAATAGGTGGTGTTTTAATTTCCCCCCACAAATCCCTTGCAATAGCACAGCAAGGCATTGGCCATCTTAATTTTTCTTCTCTGAACAACTCAATATCACCATATAAAGGATGAGCAAATTGGAGGTGGCAACTGGTATGAGGACCAAATGAACAACAGAAAGTTGTGCTGGCAGTTGTCTTGGCTTGCACACTGTCAGCCATCGCAGTTAGCTTATACAATATGTTAGCCTGTGTGGTGTTTTCCTAAAAAGAAATGATCACTTGATGACATTTCAAAGTTGTGAGTTTTTAAATGAAAGCCTGGATTGCTTGCTTCTCTTTTAATGAAGTATTTGTCACAAAAGGTTTATGTTCTTTAAAGCAAAAATGAGTGAAGCTGAGAGGTTTTCTATCTCACATGGGGCATTTGCTGTCTTCACTTCCCACCACTCCAAAGTGAGTCCAGCTCCTGAAGCCTGCACTCCAATTCTCCCTCACTATCATGTTACTCTGACAGAACTTACATATTCACAGTCTGCCTGACTTTACTAAGCATTGATATTTGAGATTGTTTACAAATAAATGAGCATTCTGATGGAGTAACATATGAATTAGTTATTTATTGCTATATAACAAGTTACCCTAAAGCTCAGCATCTTAAAACAATAAGTATTTGTTATCTCACATGATTTAGTATTAAATCGGGAAGCTGGAGATCTTGTTTCTTGCTGTGTGTGCTTCCCTATTGAGTTGCTTGGTTGTCCCCATAATTAGGCAGCTGGCTTTACTCTGAGTGAGTGATCCAAGAAGGAGGGCAAGAAGTCTTCTGCCTTTTATGACCTTGTCTCCAAAGTTACACATCATTCCTTTTACCTCATTCTATTTATTAAAAAGGAGTCACTAAGTCCAACCCACACTCAATAGAAAGAAAAATTAAGCTCTACTTCTTGAGGGGAGAAATATAAAAGCATTTTTGAAATAATCTCATTCTTGGGGTTTGAGGATTGATAGAATCATCAAATAATTACTTTATTTTGATCTGGGTATTGCCCAATACTTTCTACTTTCTCTAACTTTAAAATTCCAAAATTCTTTTCAATTTATTTCGATTTTACTATTCCAAGACAACTTGGAACCCCAAGTATTACAGTTTATAATCATTAAAGATTAAAAATTGATTAAAATGTGTTAAGACATTTCTACCTTAGTTTTTGGAAAATTTCTCTTAAATTTTAGTGAAACACAAACTCCAGTTGTTTATTATCCAATATCTATCTAATCTCTCTGGGGAGCTGTCATACACTTTTATGTAGGAATCACTTCACAGCACAATTATTTCTTTGTTTTCTGGATACACAATTTCAGTAGCACTCTAGGCAAATTTCTTTTTAAACATTTGTAACTGCAATCATCAGTAACCCTGTGGATAGTGTGAGGTTGCTCTGTTTTACTTTTTTATTGCCTTTTGATGGCCATAATGTTCATCCTCAGCAGGAAGCAGTCATCAACCCCCCTTTTTTTTTTCCATTCTCAAAGAGAAATAGTAGAGTTTCAGAGTAAAGGAAAGGAAGTCTGAACAGTGAGGGGAGTTCAGAGTTTGCCAGGAAACTTCACAGAGATTCCTGCCTTACCTCTCTTTAGTTGTGTTCTCTATATTTTAAACACCTGAACTGCTTGAAGTATTTGACATATCCAGTTAGTATATTGGCAGTACAGGCCTTCATAGAATTTTTTGTATTTATTTTTGGTTTTAGGCTTAATTACACGGTGGTGGCATGGGGAAGTATGTGCACATAACCATGCACTTGTTAAAGATTTTAATTTGTGCAAAGGCAGGTTGCCGTGAACAGCTGAGGCTGCATCAGAGTCACAACATTGACACATTATATACATTATGATTTCACCCAAACTTTCTTCCATCCTTTCAGTGAGCAAAGCCATCTGACTTTCTTTTGTGCTAAAAAGGACTCCATGATCCATTTTTGAGACTATTCATATCATTGAGTTCTGTGAGTTAGCATTCACTTCCTCATTAGAACAGGGTTTTAGCATTCATGTTAGGGGAAATAAACCTTAAGAAAGTCTTAAATTTTTCTACAAGGTCATGCTTTTTTACAAATAGATACTTTTTATTGTACACTTACATATAAAGATTCCATATATTGTATACCATATTTAATACATACATATTCATTAAAATTCAACAAATTTCCTTGAAATGTTTTGTCTGATTTTGAACAGGTTTCCTGTAATTTACTGGGTTACTTTAGATTGTTTGCTATTTTGGGTTGATTTCAAAAAGTGTAATGGAATTCAATTTTTGAAAACATAATGTAATTATTCAACTGCTTTTTGAGTTTAATCTGTTTATTTTTATTCAAGTGTTTTAAGATATGCAAAAATACACATACAATAAGTGTTCATGTTAATTTGGCAAAGCTGAATGATATAAAAACACTGTTTTTTAAATAGTATTATAGATGTTAAAGAACAGTTCTAAATAAACTACTACTCTAAAATAACACAACTATCAGGTACAACCTATGTGTGTGTGTGTGTGTGTGTGTGTGTGTGTTTTGTGTGTGTGTAGCTTCTCGACACACACATGAGAAGAATGTTCATGGTGCTAAGAGAACAGTATAGGAATTGCCCAAAGCCTAAACAGAAAAAATAAGATAATATTTTTTTTTTAAATTTAATTTTATTTATACACATTTAAGTTTCACATCTGGAGAGGAAAAATATCTTTTTAAAAAAATCAGGTTCTAAGAAACTCAAAAGAAAAAAAAATTCATGAAACAGAGCTGAAGAGCAATTTAGAAAAAAACTACAACAAAAGAAAAGCACTAAAACAACTGTTGCAGCATCATATCAGACATCTGCAAAAAATGTCCAGTGAAGTACAGGAGAGGGCTTTATGCCTGGAATCAAGTGGTATAACATTTCAAATTATACATTTTCAAGAACTAAACATTTTAAAAAGCATTTCCACATACACTTCACAGCAATTCTCACAAATTTGTAACATAGGCAGATATATTTAATATCTGTACATCCCAATTATAAAAACTGATAGATCATTTCAGCCATTAATGGTTAGTTAATCTATACTTTTCTCTCCTTCCAAAGGGGAAAACAAAAAAAGAGTCTTGCCGGGCGCGGTGGCGCACGCCTGTAATCCCAGCACTTTGGGAGGCTGAGGCAGGAGGATCGCGAGTTCAAAGCCAGCCTCAGCAATGGCGAGGCACTTAGCAACTCAGTGAGACCCTGTCTCTAATAAAATACAAAAAAGGGCTGGGGATGTGACCCAGTGGACGAGTGCCCCTGAGTTCAATCCCTGGTACCACAAAAAAAAAAAAAAAAAAAAAAAAAAGAGTCTTATTCTTTCTTACACAAATTTTTGTGTAAGATATGTAAACTTTTTATCTAAACATTTTTACTTTTGGTCCTATATTTTTAATGATTATGAAAATGAATTTTTATACTTTTCCATTAATAACTAGTTACTCTTAAGCATAAACTAATGAAAATCATTACCAAAACACACACACACACACACACACACACACACACACACACACACGTTAGCCTGGCACTGTGGCATATCCCTGTAATCCCAGCAGCTGGGGGCTGAGACAGGAGGATCACAAGTTCAAAGCCAGCCTCAGCAACTGTGAGGTGTTAAGCAACTCAATGAGACCCTGTCTCTAAATAAAATAAAAAATAGGGCTGGGGATGTAGCTCAGTAGTTGAGTGCCCATGAGTTCAATCCCTAGTAAACCACCTCCCAAAAAAACACACAAATTAAATCTGACAAATGGTCAAAGGGCTAAAATTACAAATCAGAGGATATATATAAATTAAAAGATTTAATTTATTACCTATGTAAATAAACTTTAAAAATATATTAGAACTGACTTTTCATAGTAGTATAAGTTATCCTAATTATATGACAATATTAGGAATTGCAAATATGGAGAAAAAATTTTTTTTATATTCTGTAACAAATGTAACTATTGATATTTATATAAAATATTAATCTTCATAGGCTGACTTACCATGAACTTTAGCTTAAAGCCTGCCATTTACAAAGTAAAAATACAGCTATCCTCACCAAAGAGTATTTCTTATTGGTATTCACTTGTATATGTTTTTTAAAATGCAAATTATCTTTAAATTAAAGTTTACATTTCAAAAATTGGTTTCTAATAGCAATATGTTAGAAGTTGTTTATTTGTTCTAAGGAAAACATACCCGTCTTTTAGATTCCTGATCACTTATATGCCAGGCCCCTTTATTTCCTTAAGACTGAACAAAAGGCATGGAAATGAAACTGAAATCAGTAAAACCTCTCTGTTCATTTCTAAAGATAAGGAAGGATTATTGAGTTGAGAGAATAATGTCATTAATTTACATTTATTGGCAAAATTGATCCTGTTCCCTTATTTTTCAAATTATCTATGTAGATGAAGCTGTGCTTTATAAAACCGAAAGGAAGTAAATTTGACCCTACTATGACAAATATGCAAGGCTCTTACTCTTCAGAGCACTGCAGTACAGCCAGAAAAGATCCATAAAAAAGTACCAGTCACAGTAAGCCAAGAATCCATCACAGTAAAGTTAATACTGCTAGCAGCACTAAGTTCCTAATCTGGATAGTCTTATGAGTCTGTTTTCTAAAGCTAAAAAAAAAAGGAAAAAACTTCTCATAAAGTTGTGCAATTTGAATGTGCTTTTGGTGTTAATGCAGCAGTAACTTTCCCAAGCTTTTAACAGGTCACAATTAATCAACCTCCAATCAATAAGAAGCATCCTAGCTATAGAATCATTGCACTTACCCATGATAGTTAAAGCTGTAGCTTTTGTTAATTCTTCTTTCATTGACTCTATTACTTCTAAATTACCACCATCCAGGTTGCATCTATTTATGGTTCCATTTCCTGAACTGATCCAATAAAGCTTGTTTTCCACATAGTCTATCGATAGACCTGTAATTAAATTATACAACTTAAACATAATAGCAATCACTTGAATAGTAATATTCACCGAGCACCACTGTATTTGTGAGGAAGAAATAAGTTGAAAGCTCAAATATTTGCCTAGAAAATAAAACTTGGCTAATAGGGAAATAGTGATATACTGTCTTAACTGACTAAGAAAGATAATTTTATAAGTCCCTCACTAGTATATCTGTTGATTATCAGAGCAGTTTTGTGACATTGAGAGGAATGACAGCTCCATATTACAAATAAGGGAATATTACCTAAAGCAGTTAAGAAATCTGTATTCTCATGACATATCTATTGTATTATTGGCATGCTCACCAAGATCACAGTCTACATTATAACAATATCCCTGTGGTTACATGTAGGCCTCTGTGACCCAGAACTACTCTGGAAAAGCATATGTGGGCAGGAACCTTAGACATGAAACCAACAAACAGTTCCTTGGCACTCACTCAAAGGATGAAGTGAAGAAAGCACAAATGATAGCTTCCTTTAAAAAATTAAAAGCAAAGAGAGGAAGGAAACAAAGGAGACTGGAGAAAACAACCTGAGTTCAAATGTACCCAGAGACTTTCAAACATAGCCTAAATAATTCCTAACTACAGGGAATCAAGAACAGAGTGGCAATGATTTACCCAACTAGTTTTAATCAGTAGATATAATCCAACAAGTTTATATACTATTTCAGTTATTTTCTGATTTATGATAAACTTTGCTAATAGAAGACTGGAAGTTTCACCAGAAAAATCACAATGCATTTAACTAGACATTGCAAGGATATAGTTTTTAGATATTTTTTTTTTCAATGACCAGAGAGGAAAATTGAATTTAACTACTAAGGAAATAACTAAGAAAACAAAATCAATTAAAAATTACCACTGTCATATTCCTTGATGTAATATCATGAGGCTGAAAACCTTCAACATCAATTTTATGAGGGAAACTTTAGTTATTCTGCAATTACCTAAATCATCTTGATGCACCCTTTTATGTAATAAATAAATCCAAATTCAGATCACTAAATTTTCTAAGAAGCAACTGGTTTTGCCCTTGGTTTAGTTGGCTAATGGCCATGATCATACAACTTCATCTTTAATCATAAATAAAGAATACATTTATTACAGATTAAGTGCACAAAATATAACTCCAATATTTCTGCTGCCAAAGTTTGTGAGGAGTTGAATGGACATATTTATTTATAGAGAATTCCTTTAAATTATGTGGTTTATCTATGCCCATGAGTACTCTAAATTTTACCTTTCAATCAAGATAAACCATCAGAGAACTGCATCTCCAGATTTCTGTGCTTTTGTCCCTCCCTGATTCTCTTTGCTGAATTGGGCTTTGGCACTGTGCCTTTGGTTTGAATGAAAGATGTTGTAAGATGTAGACATAAGGAAACCTGTTAGACTTCCCAGGATACAGTGTCAGAAAGCAGTATATTATACTGTGACCTCTTTATCCAAGGACCCATGGGAGAAATTTCTTTCAGGGCTCCATGCCAGGAAAAACCATGTGTGCAAAATATAAAAGTTTAACTGGCCATATTTCTCTCTTTGCTTTGGCTGCAAAGATACTGAAGAGTCAGATTTGTGACCCATCGCCAGTCGTTACAGAGGAATTGCATTTATACTCTTAGCTTTACCCCTGACTTTGATAGACTAATCTATAATATTCTTTCAGCTGGATTATTTAAATCAATATTCTTGTCTAACCTTTCTCAGGGAATACAATTTGTTTTGAGTTACCTTAACCTCTTTTTCAGAGGAGAGTGTGCATTCATACCTCACTCCAAATTAACCTAGTGTCAGAACCTTATCATCCACCTAATACCCTGCAGTTTCTCTTCTCTAATTCATGATATATTAAAGCAGAATTAAACAGAATAGGGAAGTTGCAGAGATTGGGTCAGAGATCGCCAAGGCCTATTACTCAACAGCTTTGCTTTTGGACCATAAATGCATATAGGAAAGTGGCTGTGACATAGTCAGTTTATCTTTTTCACTGCCTACTATGATACCTAGAAGAGAAAACACAGCTAAGGAGCATAGAATAAATAGATTATTTAATTAAGTTCATTAAGAAAATTATAAATTACCTCAAGGAGTTCTCCCTAAAAGAGTTATACTCACAACTGAAATTTTTGATGGACTACTTGTAACCAGATACTGTGCCATTTAGGGAGAAACATCAGCATTCAATTGGTCCACCTAGTATGGCTTGAATTTCTACATTAATTGGAGGAATGAATATTTTTAGAACAATAGATTTACAATTCACAAAATAAGTATATCTAAAGTTTCTATATTAATCTATATGTGTGAGATCAGTGTACCTAGCACCCCCATATATCTTTGCATTTGAATATTCTTGAGTACATTTATTCCCTAGATTATAAAATAGAATTGAAATCATCCACAAAGCCTACTATGAATTTAAGAAATTGATAAAATGTGCATTGTATTAATTGATATATGCATGTTTAGAGCCACATATTTATAATGTTTATTACATAAATAATTTTATATCATAAGATCTTTTACTTTGTTAATATCATATGCTCAGTCCCATCAATACTGAAGAATTAACTGAACATATATCAAAATACTTTCTGAATCAGATCTCTGTTATGCTAACATTTCAAAAGATAAATCACAAAGCAGTGAACTAATTGTTCTTTAATGCAATTGGAACTACTCAGTGATGTTAAATTGTTAATTCAATAGCCATGAGGAAATAGGTTAAATGTGAGCAAATTCTAAAACTTCCCTGGATCCTATGCAAAGAAGTATAATTCTATGAAAGAGGGTCCTTAGACTGATTGAGATTTTAAAATCTTAAAAATTATTATAGAGCCTATATGAAGAATATACCAGTAATAACATAGTCTCATTCTGCATGACATAGTTATTAATTTTAAAAATCATCTGAATCTGATTATCAGATAAGTATAGATAAAGCAATTTAATAACTGAATAAAAGAAGAAATAAGTCATCTCTAAATTGAAGCCTTTATTAAAAAGCAAATTACTTTCTAAACCCATCTCAGTATTCTTATAAAAACATATTTAATCCATATGGTCTGAGTTTTACATTCCTTACTTTAAGCCAACAAATTCCCTTAGTATGTTATTTTATTTGAAGATTTTGTTTTAAAACAGACCACCTTATTTTTTAGACCTTTCAATTTGCTAACATTATGTAGTTTATCTTGTAACTGAAATAACTCACAAATTGATATAAGAAATATTTACATAATGGTTTTAAATAAGATAATTTAGCTATATAATCCATGTAACACTTTAAGTTGTATTACAATTAAGAATTAAGCCTTCATTTTATGTGTCTAATTCATTTTTAAGTGATTCAAAATGAGATCAATATAATATGGAATTAAATTTAAAATGTACATGAAGGTTTTTTTTTTTTTAAATTTAAAATTGAGGCTTTCTAACCATAACAACACCTAATATTTTCCATCATGCACCAAATTTTACTTCAAAAGGTTCATCTTTATCTGTGAATTATAATTATCTATAAAATCATTCATATATATGCATCCTTGATATATATACTGATAACATCCAGAAATTATAATTTAACTGTTTGGGCTGGCCCTAAGCATCAGTATTTTTTTAAATTCTTAAGTAATTTCACACTACAAAATTGAAGAAATTACTTTAAACAACTGCATATTTTTATAATCTTTCAAACTTGAATTTTTAACAAGCTCAACAGGTCTTTTAAATTTTGATGGAAAGAGCATTATAATGGCAAGATCTTTAGAACAGGGGAAGACCAAAGATTTATGTGGGGAAGAAGATATACTGGGGACATTAAGATACAGATGATTAATTTCAAGTCCTCCAGATAGGTATATAAATAACATCAAAGTCTTTTAAATATTATTTTTGTTGTGCTGTCTTTAAAAATTTAAGTACAAAACAAATGCTTTAGCTTCTGGGATTTTAAAAATTATAGAAACTGGCCACTGAAAATATATTTACCACAAAGAAAAAATGATATTATACCAAAATGTTCCATCCCAGATTACACCTATAAAAGAATTATAGTATTCTGGATACTACAAAATGGAGATCTTTTCAGAGTTCCCTGGAATACCCTGGTTTTACCTGGGGCAGAATTATTTTAGATATATTAAATTTAGCTCTGATAGAGGATAGTTCTCCATGGGGGAAAAGCATTCAGCTAACTGCCTATTCACTATTTTCTCAAGAAATGCTGTATAACTCCTGAGAATACTTAAATTCTGTTAGTTAAATAATAGATGTACTGAGAAATCTAAGCATTCTCTCTGCTCCATCCCCTAGCTTCTCTCTGAAGTGAACACAAATAATGTAAGGCATCACCCTTTGCTATCATTACCTTTGCCATGTCCTCTGGAAGCCTTGCCTGGATACACTCTTACTGCATCATGTGAGGTGACTATAATAAGAATAGCAGCCTCATACTGAGGGGGTGGGGGACGTAGAAAGCACTCATTTAATATTAGCTATTTATTAGCAGTGCAGGTGTTTTTTTTTAAATATATTTCCCACTTAAGGTAAAATCCTATTTGAAAACCTATATCCATCTCTCTGAATATCCCTGTAATTGATTATTTAATTAATATTCTTCATAAATACTCATAATATTTCTTGTTTATAAAACAAGCATATCAAACTGAAACTTTTGTTCTGTGAAAGGTGATAAAAGATATGCTTCTGTCTGGGAAAAAATAATTGTAATCTATATATCAATAAAAGACAAGTATCCACAAAATAATTATCAAATTTTAAGCTCAAAAAATTCAGCTGGAGCCTGGCATGGGAGTACACACCCGTAATCCCAAGCAGTTTGGGAGGCTGAGGAAGGAGGACCACAAGTTCAAATCCAGTAAAGCACAGCTTTGGTTCTAAGAAATTTAACAAGACCCTATCTCAAATAAAAAGTTAAAAGGGCTTGGTATGTGGCTTGTAGTTAAGCACCACTGGGTTCAATCCCTGGCACAAAATAATAATAATAGTTCAATTGGAAAATCAGCTAAGGATGACTTCACAAGAAAATACACCAAAATTTTTTAAAAGCACATGAAAAAAATTAACATCAGAAGAAATTCAAATAAAAATTACAAGACATCACCATATATTTATCAGCATGATGAAAATTAAAAATAAGAATACTAAATGCTGGTAAAGATACAGAAAATTAGATCACTGATACATTTCTGGTTCTGGGAATGAAAAATGGTACAGCCACTCTGGAAAAGTATCTCGCAATGACTTATAAAACTCAGCATGCTATTACCATCAGACCCCACAACTGCACTCCTAGGAATTAATCCCAGATAAATGAAAACTTGGGTTCATGCAAAGACTTGTACATGAATGCTGTTGCACTCATGTTTTGGAATACTACTCAACAACAAAAAGGATCAAATTATTGATTCATGAAATAATTTCAGAGACTCTCCAGGGAAATATGTGAAATCAAAAAAAGCTAATCTCCAAAGGTTATCATAGTATATGGCTCAACTTAAAAAAACACTTTAATATGGCAAGATCTTAGAACTGGGAGACAGATATGTGGGGAACAATGAGGTGGATGGTGAGTACAGGAGGAAAATAGATGAGGCCATAGAATAGAAATGGTGTTGGAATTATTCAGGATCTTGATTGTAGTTGTAGACACAGGAATCCACACATATGATAATATTGTATAGGCCTATTTATACAACCACACACAAATGAATATAAGAAAACATGAAATCTGGATAGAATTATGGTCTACAACTAGGTTGTGGTATTTCACTATAGTTTTGCATAATGTTCTCATTGGAGAAAATAGAATAAGGTACACATGAGAAATCCTGGATTATTTTTAATAATTTCATGCAACTCTAAAATTATCCAAATAAATGTTTTCACTTTTAAAAAGCATTCTATTAAAACTTTTGTTGAGTATGTTGCCCTTATCTTGACCTGATCTATTTTTTCCTTGAAATCACCCTTCCCAATTCATCCTATTTTAAAAAATCATCAACAACATAGAGTTACTAAGCTAAGTTCATAAACTGATACTTGTTGCTTATCTATCAAGTTTTCAGAATCTTTCCCTTCCTCCCATATAAGTCATTTTACAAACAATATTCTTAGCACTTGGTGATTGTCAAAAAATTATGTCACTTGTGATAACAACACATGCAAAACAGGAAAAGAGGTCAGAATCAAGACCAAGTTGTTTCTGAAGAAATATTTCATTTTAAAAATATTCAAAAACTTTAATACCTATGCATTCATAATTTACTAAGACCACATTTTATTGCTTGACAATTAAAGTAGAACAAAATATTTTTTAAAGCACTGTGTTATGCCATTCAAATATTTCAAAATTTTGGTTCTTCACAATACAATGCTAAACATTCCCTTCTGTTAGCTTTTTCATATGGAAAACTTCAGAGTTTTCTACACATGTCAACTGTCTCATGTATTTTATTCCTAGTTTTCCTTTCTTCTAGAAAAAAAAAGGAAAACCCCTTGTTCATCAGTCATTTTTAGAAACAAAAGTATTTTTTTTCTTTAAGGTCCTGTTGACATTTCAAAATAACATAAATTTGGCTCTCTTTCCCCTATTTTCCTTCCCCACAAAAATTTATTTCTTCTGTGTTCATAGTGTTTCTGATACTATTTTTATGATGTCTGGCACATAGTACACATTAAAAATATTAAGTATTTTCGTTTCATTTTACTCTACTAAAGATCTTGCTCAAGGTCTGCAATTATCTGTGATGTTTTCCTTCACTGGACGATGACCTTCTTGAAGATGGGTCTGAAGGTTTTATGATTCATGCTGAGTATCCAATTTATATCCATTTTTAAAAATAGCCTTTCATTTCACTTAATATTTGAAATCAGATGAAAGCATCATATATTTAAATTAGTTATGTGCATGCATGTGTAATTATAATATTGTTTCTCAAGTCCTCCGGCCAGTTTTGAAATCTATTCTTAACATTTTCATCAATGTATGTGTCTTTATATATTGAGTGTGCTTCCTAAATAATAAAAATGACTATGATGGTAGTAAGTGCATATAAATAACAGAACACTGTTATATTGAGCAAGGAAACATCTGGGAAATTTTTAATCTTATGTTTAAACAGAGACACACCTTGGATTTTCCTAATGTGGTAAAATGTTCTTGTGAATCTTATCCTTGAATATATTTTAAAATGTACTAACTCAGCACACAGTTGGAATGATTAAATAAAAGGATGTGCTTTAAAGAATTTAGGAAGTTTCACTTGAAGGTTAAGTAAAAAAATTATTTTTTATTGATATTATATTAAAAATAGAAGGCAAATACCAGGGAAATAAGATAGACAGTGCATTAGATCTTTAAGAATAAGTCATGTAGGGTAATGCTGATTGACAACCCAAGTTGCTTTATATGAGGCTTAAGCGATAAAATTTATAATATGAGGATATTTAAACATGGAAATTGCTTAAAGTAGTAAATTAAAATCTTCTGTTATGTAAAGTGCTCCAAGCACTTAATGTATCCCAGACTGAGCAATAAATCTTTATTGTGAATATTTAGTTCAACAATGGATAACTGGAATGCTGATTTGTATTTAACAGAAACAAAGTTATTTAGCCCCAGTTGCTAAAGGCACCTATTACTCAATCTTTAGTGATAAATGCTGATAAAATGCCAATTTGAGAGTTTTGAAAAGATTGTGATGCATTTCTATATCAAATAGGTCACAAGTGGATTTAACAGCAAACAAGCATGTAGTTGAGGAAGGGGATCAGGGGAGAGAGGAGGGAAGGGAAAGGGGAGGTTACAGGGAACAAAATTGACCAAACTATGTTGTAATATTGTACATATGTCCAAACATGTAACAACATATTCCACTATTATGTATAATTATTGTGCACAAATTTAAATAATTAAAAATAAACATAAAACTTATCTACCAAAAAAAAAAAAAAATCCAGCAGACAAATCAGGAAAATTAGTGAATTATAACAAGAAAAAGAATTCCACAAAAGAAAAAAGCCCAGTGTATTAGTGGCAAAGCCATTTAAAACTACCTCTTAAAGAATCAAAAATAATTATTGTGAAGCACAATTGACACAGAGAAAATTGCTTCTTGCATATTCCTGGTCACTTAGAAAAGCTGACTGCAGTGTCCTCATTGGACCTCCATTTATTCAGGGGTACTTGCATTTGTCTCATTCCCACTTTCCATGCTTGAAAAAGTACCAAGTTTATTCCCTGATCCTTGATTGAGGTCAGCTTACTACAAGTACTATGACGAGCCTAGTCATAGTATAATGGTTAAGCTTTAATACGGCTTTGGAAGACATAAATTTGTATTTGAATCCCAACTTTCCTTGTGGGCAACTAACTTCTTTCAATGAGTCTCAGACTCTGAATCTATAAAGGAAAGATAAAAAATCCTTCCAGAAGTGATTGCAGTGAGATGATTAAAGCAAATCATTTTGCAAGCATTTCACATACTATAAGTACTTAAAGACTATGTAATATAATTGTATTATTTTTGCTGCCAAATGCTTATCATTCTATAGAATCAGAGATCTCACATTAAGTGAATGCAAACACAGACATGTGGCTTCATGGTGAAAATACAGGTCACATTAAAAAGTTCCCAACAAAAATGTTATGAGCTACTACTACCCCAACCTCACTAAATAGAATGCTGCTTTCCCTTCACTGTTAGGGGAAAAATAAAATAAAATTACAACTCTATCTATGAGAAGAAACTCAGCTTAGCAAAGGTTCTTCCTTTCCTAATTTTCTTCACAGAAATCATTTAAGGAATATAGTAGGCAGGCAGTTTAAGCCAGAATTCATTCAACCAGACAAATTCATCATTAAATAATAATCATAATAATTGCTTGAAGTGCATACATAAAATTATAATTACTAAGTGATGTGGTGATAAATATATAAGTATATCATGAATATGATAAGCATGTATAACTGCAAAACAGATTTTTATTTATTTTTTCACATATTCATATGCCATTTATAGTACTATAAAATTCCATCTTAGGAATCATCTCAGGGGAATAGTTCTCAGAGAATCTTGGGATTGCCATGGCATGGACTCTTCTAAAAAGTGAGTCCTTGTGAGAATTAACCTTGATTGTACATTAAATAGTTTAAATTTACATATGAGCAAAAAATTATTTTGTACAATTGTTTTTATCACAACATCAAATAGTTCTGTAAATCATCAATATACATTTCTATTGTAAGTATTCTTTGCAAATACCATACATTCACAAAGTAAACTTATTGAAACAAAATATGTGACTGAACCATAGTTTTATCCACTCATTTTAAAATCTCTTAAAAACTATTTTTAAAAACCTTTATAAATAGAGGATTCATGCTGAAATATTTCAGTCTTCTTTCTGGGTTAGTAAACAATATAAATTATTGAATCTATTTTAAGAAAATGGTTTGAGCACACACACTGAAAATGTTACTTAAAAAAATTGTAAATTGTAGCCAGGCATGGTGGCTCTTGTCTGTAATCCCAGCTACTTAGTAGGCTGAGTCAGGAGAATCAAAGTTCAAGGTCAGCCTAGGCAACTTAGCAAGGCCCTGTCTCAAAATGAAAAGAGTAAAAGGGCTAGGGTGTCACTCACTTGTAGTGTACTTGCCTAATTGCATGAAGCCCTGGCTTCAGTTTTCAGGACTGAAAAAAAAAGTTACTATGAAACATGGTATTGATCTATTTTACACACTGCAAAGCCTTTTAGTATAGAATAAACTGCATCAAAAACTCTGAAAGAACCCAATTCAATGAGTTGAAAGGCTTCATGAAAAAAGAAGTTAAGTATCCATGAAGAAATTTGGTCCATGGTCTGCTGTTTCAGGTCCTTCCTGAGAGTTGCCAGTCTATCCTTCAAAATGGTCTAAGAATTACAGATATGCCTGGCCAGTTTCCAGGAACGAATAAACTAAATACTTGCAACATAGCATGCATATACACACAACCGGTTTTGTGTCTCAGCTGGAATGCTGACTATTGTGGAATAGTGTTTTATAGGCAGAGGTAAAGAACACAGTGGTGTACAAATCTCTTTACAAAGTATGTTTTAATGCATTTTAAAATGTGTTAAGGACAACAAAATGATCCGTGAAACAAAGATTTCATTTTATAAATGAAAATAAAATCCAAAATCATAGCTAATTATACATTATCATGGCTTTACTATTCCACTGTCTTCAAAGATATAACTTTCCTATTTCAAGTAACTCTTGCCCAAGAAGATAAAGATTGTAGAGAATATTATTGCTCATTCCAGGAACTTACTGAAAGGTCCATAACCTTTATAGCAAAAAAAGTATCAACTGACACATTATGCCTCAAGGCTCTCTGAATCAGCTTTTCTAAAAATCTTCTTTTTGTATTCACCAATCCAAAATAATTATATATTAATCCTTACTTAATTCTAACCAACCCTCCATTTAAAGACTTACCTTACACCAGACTTCAAAATCTCAATTACTCTTTGAACACTGAGACTCTATTAAGACTCAACTCAGTTCCTGCTGTCTCCCTCCACTGTAAGCAGAAAGCTCAGCTTTGTCTAAACAACAGTTTTGTTTGTTTGTTTGTTTGTTTTAGTATTTGTTGGTTTTTTTTGGTGATGTTTCAAGGAGCTGGAATTCAATATGGAAGACAGAGGATAATAAGTACTTATGCATTCACTATCCAGAATGAATACTAATAGCATTTTATTACATCAAATAGGAATCTTTTTTTTTTTTTTTTAGTTTTTATTTGTTATTTTTAGATAAACATGACAGTAGAGTGTCCTTTGACATATGATATATAAATGGAGTATTATTATTCTAATTAGGATCCCATTCTTGTGATTGTACATGATGTGGAGTATTACTGGTGGTATATACACATATGAACATAGGAAAGTTGTGTCAGATTAATTCTACAGTCTTCTATTTCCTTTCCCCCTCCCTTCCCTTCAGTCCCCTTAGTCTAGTCCAATGAACTCTGCCTCTCCCCCCTCCCCCCATTTGTTATGTGTTAGCATCCACATATCAGAGAGAACATTTAGCCTTTGTTTTTTGGGATTGGCTTATTTCACTTAGCATGAGAGTCTCCAGTTCTATCCATTTACAAGAAATGCCATAATTTCATTCTTCTTTATGGCTGAGTAATATTCTACTGTGTATATAAACTACATTTTCTTTATCCATTCATCTGTTGAAGGGCACATAGGTTTTTACAATAGCTTGGCTATTGTAAATTGAGGTGCTATGAACACTGAAGTGGCCTTGTCACTATAGTATGCTGATTTTAAGTCCTTTGGGCATAAGCTGAAGAGTGGGATAACTGGGTCAAATGGTGGTTCCATTCCAAGTTTTCTAAGGAATATACATACTGCTTTCCAGAGTGGTGGGACCAATTTGCAGTCCCACCAGCAATGTATGAGTGAACCTTTTTCCCAACATCCTCGCCAACATTTATTGTTCCTTGTATTCTTGATAATTGTCATTCTGACTAGGGTGAGATGGAATCTCAGTGTAGTTTTAATTTGTATTTCTCTAACTGCTAGAGATGTTGAGCACTTTTTCATATGTTTGTTGGCTATTTGTATTTCTTCTGTGAAGTACCTGTTCAGTTCCTTTGCCCAATTATTTGGTTTTTGCTGTTTTTATATTTCTTTGTATATCATGGTGATTACTTATCTACCCAAGGTGCAAATGGCAAAGATTTTCTCCCATTCTGTAAACTCTTTCTTCATATTCTTCATTGTTTCCTTTGCTTTGAAGAAGATTTTTAGTTTGATACCATCCCATTTATTGATTCTTGATTTTACATCTTGTGCTTTAGGAGTCTAGTTGAGGAAGTCAGTTCCTAAGCCCACATCATGAAGAGTTGGGCATAAATTTTCTTCTAGTTGCTGCAGGTTCTCTGGTCTTATGCCTAGGTTCTTGCTTGACTTTGAGTTTAGTTTTGTGCATGGTGAGTGATAGTGGTTAAATTTCATTCTGCTATATTTGGATTTCCAGTTTTCTCAGCACCATTTCTTGAAAAGGCCATCTTTTCTCCAATGTATATATATGGTGCATTTGCTTAGTATGAGGTAACTGCCTTTTTGTGGGTTTGTCTGTGTATTCTACTGCAATGTTCTTTGTGTCTGTTTCTGTGACAATCCTACAGCATTTTTATTACTATAGCTCTGTAGTATAATTTAAGGTCCAGTATTGTAATGCCACCTGCTTCACTTTTATCACTAAGGATTGCTTTAGCTAATTTTAGCCTTTTAATTTCCAAATAAATTCAAAATTGTTTTTTCTAGTTTTATGAGGAACATCTTTGGAATTAAATCTGTATAGCACTTTTGGTACTATAGCCATCTTGGCAATATTAATCCTGCCTATCCAAGAACATGGGAGATCTTTCCATCTTCTAAGGTCTTCTTTAATTTCTTTCTATAGTGTTGTAGTTTTCATTATAAAGGCATTTCACCTCTTTTGTTAGATTGATTCCCAAGTATTTCCTTTTTTTAGGTTATTGTGAATGGGATAGTTTTCCTGATTTCTCTATCAGCGAATTCATCATTGGTGTATAGGAACATAATTTATTTATGGGTGTTAATTTTATATCCTGCTACTCTGATCAATTTGATTATGAGTTCTAAACTTTCTGCTGGAATTTTATGGGACTTCTATGTCTAGTATCATGTCATTGGCAAATAGGGATAGTATGAGTTCTTCCTTTTCTATTTTTATCTCTTTAATTTCTTCATTTTGTCTAATTGCTCTTGCTAGGGTTTTAAGGACCATGTTGAATAAGGGTAGTGAAAGAGAGCATCCCTGTCTTGTTCTAGTTTTTACAGGGAATTCTTTAAATATTTTTTTCCATTTATAATGATGTTGACCTTGGGTTTAGCATATATAACTTTTACAATGTTGAGGTATTTTCCTACTATCCCTAGTGTTTCTAGTGTTTTGAACACAAATGGATGCTGAAGTTTGTCAAATATTTTTTGTGAATTTATTGATATAAGCATGTATTTTTTCTCTTTAATTTTATTGATGTGATGATTTACATTTACTGATTTCCATATGGTGAACCAATTTTGCATCCCTGTGATGAACCCCACTTGCTCATGGTGAACTATTTTTGTAATATGTTTTTGGATGCAATTTGCCAGGTGCAGGAGCCCTGTTTGGGGATTGACTTGAATTGCAGTTGACTATGAGCCGTGCAGATTTGGCCATTGTCGCCACCCGTAGTCTCACGGGACTTGTTGCGGGATCTCGAGTGACTTGGCCGAAATTGCTGATTCAGGTGGCTACAGCCAGGATTTTTTTTAAAAATAATTTTTGCATCTATGTTCATCAGGGATATTGGTTTAATGTTTCCTCATTATGTGTCTTTATCTTGATGTGTCTCTGGTCTTGGTATCAGGCTGATACTAGATTCATAGAATGAGTTTGGAAGGTTCTCTGCTTTTCTATTTCATGGAATAATTTGAGGAGTATTGGTGTAAATTCTTCTTTGAAGGTCCGGTATAACTCAGCTGAGAATCCATCTCATCCTGGGATTTTCTTTGTTGGTAGGTTTTTGATGGTGACTTCTGTCCTCCTGATACATCTTGGGTAGGTCATGTCTCTAGAAATTTGTTAATGTCTTCATGATTTTATATTTTCTTGGGATATAGATTTTCAAAGTAGTTTCTAATTATCATCTGTATTTCAATAATGTCTGTGATAATATTTTCTTTTTGATCATGAATTTTAGTAATTTGAGTTTTCTCTCTTGTTCTTCCTTAGCGTGGAGGGAGGGTTTATCAATTTTATGTATTTATTCAAGAACCAGCTGTTTGTTTCATTGTTTTCTATATATTTTTTTCAATTTCATTAATTTCAACTGATGTTAATTATTTTCTGTCTTCTACTGTTTTCGTTTTTTGGTTTTTGTTATTCTCTTTATAGGGCTATAAGATGTAAAGTTAGGTTATTTATTTGATGACTTTCTATTCTTTTCATGAATGAGAACAATTCAATGAATTTTCCTTTGAGAATTCACTTCATAGTATTCCAAATATTGTGATATGTTGGGTCACTATTCATATTTACTTCTAAGTATTTTTTTAAAATTTCATCCCTGATTTCTTCAGCTATCCACTGAAGCTATAGCATATAATTTAGTCTCTTCTTTTAGATTAGCTTCTATTTTTTATTTTATCATTGACTTCTCACTTTATTTCATTATGACATTATAAAATGCAAGGAATTCCTCTATTGTTTTATATTTCTAAGAGTTGATTTGTGACCTAAGGTATGGTTTATTTTAGAGAAGAATTCATGTACTGCTGAGAAAGAAGTGTATTTGGTTATTTATGGATGAAATATTCTACATATGTCTGTTAAGCATAAATTATTATTTGTATTTTTTAGTTCTATAACTTCTTTTTTTTTTTTTTTTTTGTGGGTACCAGGGATTGAACTCAGGGGCACTCGACCACTGGGCCACATCCCTAGCCCTTTTTTGTATTTTATTTAGAGACAGGGTCTCACTGAGTTGCTAAGTGCCTTGCCATTGCTGAGGCTGGCTTTGTACTTGCGATCCTCCTGCCTCAGCCTCCCAAAGTGCTGGGATTACAGGCGTGTGCCACCATGTCCGGCTATAACTTCTTTATTTAGTTTTAGTTTGAAGCATTTATCCAGTGATGAAAAAGGCATGCTAAAGTCACTGAGTATTATTGTGTTATAATCTAATTGATTCCAGAAATTTTGAAAGGTTTGTTTGGTATATGTAGATGCTCCATTGTTTGGGGCATAAATATTATGATTGTTCTGTCTTGTTGATGATAAATCCCTTAAGCAATATTAAATAATATTCTTCATTCCTTCTGATTAACTTAGGCTTGATGTTCTCTTTATCTGATGTGAGGATAGAAATCCCTGCTTGTTTAGGAGATCCATGTGAATGGCATATTTTTTTTCCCATTCTTTTACCTTCAGTCTGTGGATGTTTTTGCCTATGAGGTGAGTCTCTTGGAGAAAGCATTTTGTTGGGTCTTTTTTTAAATCCAATCTGCCAGTCTGTGTTTTCCAATTGATGAATTTAGGCCATTTACATTCAATATTATTATTGAGAAATTATTTTTATTCCCTGTTATTTTACCTTACTCCTGTTTTTTTTAATTTGAAGTAGTTCATCCTTTGATTGACTATGCTTATAGTGTAGTTCCTCCATTTGCTGGTTTTCACTTTTATCTTCATTTCTTCTTCATGAAATAATTTGTTGACTGATGCTTTGTAGTGCAGGCTTCCTAGTTATGAATTCTTTTGACTTTTGTTTATCATGGAATGTTTTTATTTCATCATCAATTCTTAGGGTACATTAATTTTAGTTGCCATCCATTTTCTTTCAGGGCTTGTATAAATCATCCCAAGAATTCTTGGCTTTACAAGTGTGGGTTCAAAAATCAGCTGGGATCTTGATTGGTTTCCCTCTGCTTGTGACCTGTTGTTTTTTCTCTGGCATCCTTTAAATTGTACCCTTACTCTGTATGTTAGGCAATGTCACAGGATGTGGCTTGGTATGGATCTGTTGTCATTTTGTATATTTACATGCCTGTATGCCTCCTGTATTTGATTTTCCATTTCATGTGTAAGGTTAGGGGAATTTTCAGATATTATTTTATTGAAAAGATTGTGCACTCCTTTGATTTGTATCTCCAGGCCTTCATCTATCCTGATAAATCTTATGTTTTGTCTTTTCATGTTATCTCATGATCATATAAGAATGTTCTTAAGCAATCTGTTCATGTTCTTTTAACATCTTTTCTCCATGGGCACCTTTATTTTCAAAATTGTATATGTTGACTTCATTGCCAGAAACTCTGCCTTCCAAGTGGTCTAGACTGCTGGTGATGCTTTCCAATGAATTTTTTATTTGATTTATTGATTCCTTCATTTGGAGGATTTATGCTTGATTTTTTTTCCCAGAATCTATAAGTCTATATTAAAGTGATCCTTTACTTTCTATATTTTCTCCCTTACATCATCTTTTTCCTTGCAGATCAATTTAGCTATGAACATTCTCAATTCCTTCTCTGATATTTATTGCACTGTGGTGTCATTGGATTCTGTTATTAAAGTATTTTGGATGGTTTGGGGTGATTTGTTCCCTTGCTTTTGGTGTGTGTGTGGGCATGTGTGTGTGTATGTGTGTCTACTAATCTAACAGTTGGTTTTGAGGAAGCGGAGTTTCTACCCTGTGGACTCATAGTGTTGCTTAAAGTTTCCAGTACCTCAAAGTTTAGGGAGAGACAGATATTACCATCAATCAATGCAAACAATATATAGCATTATGTAAAATAATTTCTGCTATAGAATCTATAATGTTAATGATCACAATGATCAGAAATGATATGATCAGTTATTGCCCACAGTAAAAATAGTAAATTTACAAAAGGGCTAACAATTTCACATGGTGCAAGGGATAGAACAGAAGTGATGTAGGATATGATCATTATGAAAGAGGAGAAAACAATAGAAGTAAAAATTAAAGAAAGAGTGAAAGAGAAATCAATAGAGATTAGCTGTTAGCAGAGAAAAAGAGAGTAAGAAAGTCAAGGGATACAAATAAATGAGAGAAAGAATGTATAAAATAAAAATTAAAAATATAACAATAGAAATCAAAGAATACAAGAACAAAACTGATATAAACTAATCTAACATCTTAGTTCTCAAAACACTAATGCAAGAAAAAACAACTGCCTTCAAAAATACTAGAAATGAGAAAAAATAAACATATGTATAAGTGTCCAATTAAAGATAGAGTTCATCAAGAAGAAAGAATAAGTTATGGGTGGTAGAAAATGGTTTGTTGATTCAAGATGTGAATAGAGCAAATGCAGAAGCAATGTAGGATGTGTCTATGGTGGGGAGAAGAAAAAAAATAGGACTAAAGGAATTAAAGGAAGGGTGGAAGAGAGAACAATAGAGTTTGGCTGGTAGTAGGAAAAAAGGAGAGAAATAGAAACAAAGGGAAACAGAATTATGAAACAGACAATAGAAAATCAATTCAAAATATAATAATTAAAAACCCTATTCCCTCCAAAACCAGAGCATGGAAAAATAACTACTTCAAGAAGTGTTAAAAATGAAAAAGGAGAAACAAATATGTATGCCTACAAATGTATAAATGTCCATTATGTATCAATCATTATACATTCATAAACAAAACAAAAATGAAAACAAAAACAAAATAACAGAATAGTCAATGAGAGCATACTCATGCTGTACGTATCAAACTGTCTTTCCGTTTTTCAGCTGGACAGCCTGAGGTGCTGTAGAAGATATTTTAGTCTTCATTTCCAGGGTATAGTTGCCACTGAGTTCTCTGGGATTTGAATTTCTGTAAGTGAAGCTCCCAGGAGTGCTGCTTAGGTCTGATATTGCCCCAGGTGTTTCATTGGGTGGGGAGTTTTCAGGCAATAATGAATCAATGCACATCTGGTACTGTATTCCACTACTCTCTCCAGGGCATCGCTTATGAGAAGGAGGAGTTAGTCTTTCCCTGGTTCTGCTGTTTGAAGATACTATTATTTATGGCCCCTAATGGACTGTGCCTGAGCACTGAGCTCAGTCACTCTGCCTGTTCCAGATTCTCCAGCTACTCTTTTTTTTTTTTTTATTTTTTTATTATTCTAATTTGTTATACACGTTTGCAGAGTACATTTCATTTCATATTAGATATAAAGAGCACAATTTTTTGAGTTGCTGGTTTAATATAAAGTATTTTTACAACAATTGTGTCTTCATACATGTATTTAGGGTAATTATGGATAACTCAGTCTGCCATTATTCTTATCCCCCTTGCCCCCTTCCCTCTCCCCCCTCTTTGTTCTATTTAAAGCTCTTTCATTCCTCTCATTCCCTCTCTCTTGCCTTTATAAGTTAGTATCTTCATATCAAAGAGATCATTCAACCTTTGGTTTTGTGGGATTGGCTAACTTCACTTAGCATTACTTTCTCCAACTCCATCCATTTACCTGAAAATGCCATGATTTTATCCTCTTTTAGTGCTGAGTAGTATTCCATTGTGTACATATACCAAAGTTTTCCTATCTGTTCATTTGTTGATGGGCATCGGGGTTGGTTCCACAACCTAGCTATTATGAATTGTGCTGTTATAAACATTGATGTGGCTGTGTCCCTGTAGTAAGCTGTTTTTAAGTCCTTTGGGAATAGGCCAAGGAGTGGGATAACTGGGTCAAATGGTGGCTCCATTTCCAGTTTTCCGAGGAATCTCCATATTACTTTCCAGATTGGCTTCACCAATTTGCAGTTCCACCAGCAATGTTAGAGTGTGCCTTTTTCCCCATATCCTTGCCAGCATTTGTTGTTGTTGTTGTTGTTGTTATATATTTTTATTTTTTTATTCAAAGTTGTTGCATTTATAATAGTAGTATGCATTATAATTCATAATAAACATATAGAGTATCTTTTTACAAAACACTGTTTGTATACAGTGTATATTCGTACCATTCAAATCTTCAATCATGCATTTAGGATAATGACATCCATCTTATTCAACCACCTTTTCTTTTTTCCCCACCCTCCCCCCTTGCTCCCTTCCTTTCCCTCCCTCCCCTTTGACATTTCTAGCATTCCTCTAATCCTCCTATGTACCCAGACCCAACACTACTGTGGATCAGCCTCCTTATATCAGAGAAAACATTTGGTATTTGGATTTTTGAGATTGACTAACTTCACTTAGCATTATATTCTCCAAATTCATCCATTTACCTGCAAATGCCATTATTTTATTTTCTTTTATTGCTGAGTAAAATTCCATTGTGTATATGTACCACATTTTCTTTATCCATTCATCAACTGAGGGACATCTTGGTTGGTTCCACAATCTAGCTATTTTCTAGAGTCGTACAAATTGCCCAAACTAGAAGGGAGGCTATAAACAATTTAAACAGATCAATTTCAATCGAGGAAATAGAAGATGCCATCAAAAAGCTACCATTAAGAAAAAGTCCACGTCCTGATGGGTTCACAGCCGAGTTCTACAAGACCTTCAAAGAAGAACTAATACCAATGCTCTTCAACTTATTTAAAGAAATAGAAAAAGAGGAAGCTCTCCCAGACTCTTTCTATGAGGCCAATATTACATTAATTCCAAAGCCAGGCAAATACACAGCCAAAAAAGAAAACTTCAGGCCAATATCTTTAATGAACATAGATGCAAAAATCCTCAACAAAATTCTGGCAAACCCAATACAAAAACATATCAAAAAGATAGTGCACCACGATCAAATGGGGTTTATCCCAGGGATGCAAGGTTGGTTCAACATTCGGAAATCAATAAACATAATACATCTCCAGCTACTCTTGATACTGGTCCTGCACACTACAAGGTTCAAAGGAAAGGGGAAGGGTGGGCTTTTTTCCACCTCTCTGTCCTCTATTACCCTCCAGGCAAAATGGTCTCCATGCTAGAAATTCTCTGTGCCAGAGTTTCTCCTGATTTGCTAGGCTAAGGTTAGATCTCGCAGTTGTCATCTGCTGGATTCCTATATTGGACTCAGCCACAAACTCATAAATCTAAGTTCTTGTCTGAGTTGGGACTGGTGCTACGTGAAGGTTTCAAAATACTCCAGCTCGAGCTCCTCGTGTACACCAGACAGACCCGGGTGACTTTCATGCACCATTTTAATGAGTTGTACAGCTCCTCTGATCCTGGGACTCTCCATGCCAAGACTTTCGCAGAACTTTTAACTCTTTTCAGACCTTGTGTACTAATTTTCCCTGCTTTCTTCAGGAGCTCAGCTCCAATTCTGTTCCTTATCCTTGCCTGATATATCACAAATTGCCCAGCCTTCAAGGCTGTCTGTCCAATACTGAGTATCAGTGGAGTGTTTTTTTCACTTACCTCACAGAGAAATTGTTTACCTGCTGTTTGAGTCCCTAGTCATGGAGCTGTGAGAAAAGCCACTTTCTGCTAATCCACCATCTTGTCTCTTTAACTCTGGAATCTTTTTCTTAAACATGCACTAAATTTCACTATTAAAGTACCATTTGATAAAAATGAATGTTCCATTTAAAATGTTATTAATGTCTCTTCCTAAACAAAATTGTTATTATAAAGTTGGTGTATTTTATCTCCAGTTACTTTTGTTCATAGTTTTATAAATAGGTGCTTCAATGAGCAATATATATTAATGTTTGTGTTTCATTTTGAAATTATATAGATAGTATCATATTCTAAGTATGTAAGTATGATACTTCCATTTAATCTTCTCAATGTTTTGGAAATCTGTGTATACATACATACAAAAGCATCTGCATACACACACACACACATATATAAATATTTAGCAATGGATATGCTGTATTTGTTCATTCATTCCTCTTTTGATGAAGATTTAGGTTCTTTCCAAACTTTTATTTTGTGGGGGAGTTGTACTGGGGCTTGAACTCAACCACTGAGCCATATTCCCAGTCCTATTTTGTATTTTATTTAGAGACAGGGTCTTGCTGAGTTACTTAGCTTCTTGCTGTTGCTGAGGATGGCTGTGATTCTCCTGCCTCAACCTCCCAAGCCTCTGGGATTACAAGCATGCGCTACTGCTCCTGGCTCTCTCCAAACTTTATATTACAACAAACAATGGTTTAATGCTCCTCCTTGTACTTGTTTCTAGAACACATGTAAGAATGCTCTGCAGTATCTAAGTAAGGATGGAATTGCTGAAACATGAGATATTGCATATGAAAATTATACCACCATTTAATTCCCAAATTTATATACTAATATATCCATTTTATACATAATTAAACTAAAAATCACAGAGTTAATAACATCAAAGCATGGATTGATATCCAGATTTGTTTGACACCCAAACTACTTTTCCCCAATGATGCTATACCTCAAATATAGCAAAAGGTGTGTTTTATGTGAATATAATAGTTGCTAGAAGCTGAATTCCCAAAGTTCCTTTGAACTTCTGAGTTCCAGAAGTTCCTTTGTTTTCTATACTTAGACCTTGAACAATTTAATTTGGATTGCAGTTGAGGATGGTGAACAGTATCAAAAGAGATATTAGTAACCTACAACATAGAAACCATACTCGAGGTAGGGAACTGAGGAAGAGCAGGTAGAGGGAGACCTCATCTGATTACTTTCTTCCTCAGTGGAACTAAAGTAAGGACTTGACAAACGTAGGACAGAACCCAGCAGTCTGGTTATCTGTCACAGAGCATCTCAATTTTGGAAACATAAAAAGGTAAAAAAAAAATTTACATGTATATATGGATGAAAATTTCATTGTTCAGTGGGGAGACCACTGATCTTAGTACCTGGGTAATGTAACTAGTTAGCTAGAATAAGAAGTTATTAGAAGAAATGTATATTTGTAAACCACAGCCAGAACAAGCAGATGACCCAGTTGTCTTTTTGCTTGGGTCTATGTTGGGAAGATCAGAGTGTAGAATCCAAGTATCTCAAAATTCTCTCAGGTTTAACAACAAGACACTGTAGAGTTTCATTCCCCTATCTGCCTAGAGATTTTATTTCATAGGTTCAAATGATTACATATACTTACTGTTAGATTTCTATGAAATTTATTTCATTTATTCTTTCTACTCTACCTTCCTACAGTGCTAGATGTTTTCCTTATTCAATTCTTAATGCAAACTTAAAACATAAAAATATTTTTGTTTTGATTATATTGATAAGGAAACCCAGCACTATTAACCTAACAATTGACTTGTTTACGGTTAAAGAATTAAATTTCCTTAATGAAAACTATAATAATTTAGGTTCCTATGCCCCTACAGGAAAAGAACAGTGACAAATTTTAATCACTAGACCCACTGCAAAAAGTATAAGCTGTTAAGAGTCTTTATTTAATTTGAGTAGGAAAATGGATATTTAGTATTAAAGGAGATAAGTTTTCCCCACTATAGAAACAAGCATATAAAGTAATATTTAGGATTAGGCCACAGCTACTAAATTACAATATAAAGAATTTATTTGCTCATATTATTTCCATCATACTTTTCAGTATTAAATGTTCTGAACAACCCCAGATAAGTACCAACTGAATTGCATTAGTTCAAATTAAGTCTTGTATGGCCCTAATCTTGTGGAGTCCCTTGTTTCTTTTGTTCTATCATCTTCCACAAAGACGTATTAGCATTTCAATCTGCCTTTAATTTCTAACACTATCCTGAATTTCAATTGTGTACAAATCTTAGAACAAACAGTCCAAAGAAAATAGCTGTTAACAGTATCATTTCATATCAAAGGTTTACTTTATAGAGTACATGAAAAGAATTATTTATTTCAAATTTTAGTGATACTAAACCCTTATTGAATCATTAATATTACAAATAAACTACTTCAAGTCATTATATTTTTACATTCTTGCAACTAGGAAAAAATTGCTGAAATGCTTCATGGTGTATTATTTTCTCAGATTAAAAAATATACCAAAAATTATGATGTTCTGTCATCTATTCCATTATTTGCATATTTAGTGTAGCATCAAAATTCAGGTTATTATTGGATTTTTTTCAAAGGTACTTTGAAAGGAGAAACCAGTGGCATTATAATTCTTGCCTCTCAAAGATAGATGCAAATATGAAAGGTGATTAAAGTTGAGAAACAATATAATGTATAGATTTCTATGTACAAACATGTAACATGTTCTTCTGTAACAATTTTTGAATTTAAGATTTTCAAGATTTTTTTATGGGAAAAAGTCAGGACTTTCTTTTAGTATTGTGGTGCATACTTGATGATTTGCAATAGTTGGAGAAAGGCCAAACCAAAAAAAAAAAAAAAAAAAAAAAAAATCTTGTAAAGTAAATGAAAACTACTGAGTTTTTAAACCCAGATCATCGTCAACTATTAATAATAACATGGGAATCATGGCAGGGGAAGCCTCGATACATTATGTTGATACTGTAGTAGCATTTAAGATCCTTATCAGTGAAAATAACTTCTTTACAAATTACAGTACATTTTTAGCAAACTCAGTACTTAATACAATGAAAAAAATCTCATGTTAGAAGGGCTTATGTCCCTACCAAGATAATTTTTACTTCCTCCTTACTTCTGGAGCTGTTAAGACAAAATATTAAAGAATAGGTATATTGGTGATTTCAGCTTTTGATGAGGAACTATAGCTTCAGACAGGGCCGTTTGACCTATATTGTCTCGTATGCAGCAAGTCATAAAATTCTTTGGTAAGGGGTGTCTTTGTGTATCAGCCTTGATCACCAGACACTATTAATTGTGGTTACAGTAAACCCAAATACACAAACTCTGAAGGAATCTTTATCTTCCAATGGCTTTTACATCCCTTCTCCATATATTTCTTAGTAGCATCCCTAGAATTTACTACCCTACTCTAGATATCATATTTCCTGTCGCTCCTTCACAAATTTATTATCGTTCTTTGTCTAAAATGTATATATGTACCATACTTAGGTCATTCATTCTAACATTACTCTTCTAGTGAAGATCCCCATGTACTATGTAGATATAAAACTCATAAAACTTGTATGACTTTCTCTTATTAATCAGGTTTCTAGACCAAGCCAAAGAGTCCACATAAGAACTAAGAGAGAAGAATGAGGGATTTTTTTCCCCATACCTCAAATAGAGACAAAAGATTCAAGAAAATTCATCAGTTCCCAATTTTTATTACTAATCTGTAATGTTTTCTTCTGGGCTCCAGATCAAAGGTATATTATACATGAATAGGTGTCACATTGAAAGCTGCACTGAATAACTATTAAAAACATAAACTTACCTACTGGTTCCTTTTGATTCTGAAAGAGAATCTTGCTATTACTGCCATCCATATTTGCCATGTTAATTGTATTTCCATCTGTCCAGTAGAGTTTCCTTAATTCAAAACAGATGCAGATTAAAAATATTAGATGTTGATATACTTGATAAATATTAAATTACAAAGTAAATGTCATAATGTAGTCTTGGTTTGGGATTACTTCTTTATTAAAGATGTAAAATTGTCAAGCCACTTGTTGCTGGGGGTGGGGGCGGTGAAGCACACTCTTGCTTTTGCCTGTCACTGAAGGAGAATTATCTCCTTCTCCTCCTGCATTCAAAACTGAATACTTAATTATGACTGCAGTAAATTTCATTATTTAAAGTAATTCATCAAAACTGAATCCTCTTGGCTGTAAAAAAGTCAGACACTGTAGATGGGAATAAATTCATTTCAACCATTCTTGTTGAAAGCATTGGAAAGAATCTCTTTCAGCCCTATATAGGCTCCCTCAAGGGTACATGATGACTGACCAAAAGTTTAGAGAATCTGATCTACTTAGAAGTGAATATGTTATTAAAAATTGGCATTCAAAATGAAATCAACAACATTCTCACACCTCTTTTTATTCTGAGTTGTCATTCCATAGAAACATAAATTAATGAGATCTTATATATATATACACATATATATAAATATAAAAATCATATTTTTTTGCAGTTAGAAATCTCTAACTAGGAATCTCTCACAATTTCCAAATGTACATTTGCTTTTTTTGACTCTATGGTTGATATATATACATATGTACCAATCATAGTGATAATAATCTCAATTAAACAGTGCTTTTCCATAAAATCAGAGCAAAAGTGTAGAATTTTGAAAAAAAACTTAAAAAAAAAATAATCATACTTTACCCCCTCACTGGGTGAGCTGCAAGACACTGTGGCTTATCGATTCCATGGATAATTGAGGTTTTCAAAGAGCCATCTAGCCGTGCCACATTGATTTGTGTTTCATCAAATTCTGAGCTAATCCAGTATAAATTACGGGAGACCCAATCCACTGCTAGCCCTCTGATACTCTGAATATCTGTAAAAGAGGAAAAGGAAAATTAAAAGTGAATGAAGTTTCTTATTCTCTTGGCTCTTCAAATAAGTTATTTTCTGTCTAAGGGAAAATTTAATTTACACCTTAATTTGTTAGCTAAAATTGTACAAGATTGTAATCTCATTCCCTTATCAACCCTTCTTAAAGCATGACTAATCATTAATGTCTTTCTGCTGAGGCATTTGAAAACCTGAAGCAACAATTAGCATTGAAATTATGCTAACAGTCAATGATTCACTAGTAAACACTTTGGAGCAGACAGAGGCAGAAGTCTTATGGGCCAAGGTGACCAAAATTTAAATTAGAGTAATAGCTTCTCCAGTTGGTAGCACATAGTTCTAGTTAGGAGAAAGTACACTGGCCATCAACAAATGGGCTATTTTATGTTTTAAGTGCCAATTTTTTACTGCGATGGAATAAGAATTCAACTTTCCTAAAAATCACCAGAGTTGAACATCTTTCAAAACAGATAATTAACAGGAATTGAATGAGATATGAGAGAACAAACTAAAATCCTGTTAACATTCCTCAGGCGTGGGATGCTGCAGAAATTACTGAAATCTAATTAAGTTTGAATACAGTACAGCCCATATAAATATCTGGGCTGCTATTCCTTGATTATTAAATTAGGCATCTTTAAAAACAATGATGATATTTAGTCTTAAATATAATTACACATTTTAAATAAGTGTTAAAATGATGAAGATTAGAAAATCTTTAAAAAAACATTGGTCCTCAATCTGGGGGAACTGGCTACTTTGGTTTTTATTTTATTTAAAAGTTTTAATGTTTTCTAGCACATTGTAGTTCTAGAGCATTTTAAATCAATGTTTCTTAAATTTACAAGATACTTGGAGACTGTAAAAATAAAGATTCTTATTCAGTAGTATTAAAGAAAGGCCAAGATTCTACAGTGTCACCTATATCCCAGGTACTGCTCCTGATTCAGGATTGTAGTTCCAGTCAAAACCACAGAACACTCAGGACTTGTCTCCACTGGAATTACTACAACTTTTCTTCCTTCTCTTTTTAAAAGAAGCCATAAAACTAGATTTTGTTGTTGTTGTTGTTTCATGTGAAATTAAAACCTCAAAATTTGTAAAATTTGCCAACTAGTTCAAAATTTTCAAAATTTAAGATAGCAAAGTGAGCTGTGAAAACCCTGCAGTTCTAGACCTGCTATAAGATACAGCATTGGAATGATAAGATTTCACTGCAGGTTCACCTTCTCAAATCTCAACTGAGCCTACTTTCCTGTTTAAAATAACTTTCCTATCTGTGTACATATATGAATATACCAGAATCTCACCATCATGTACATCCACAAGACTGGGATCCTAATTAGAATGAGACATATTCCATACTGTATAATAATTATATCAAAGTGGACTCTATTGTCATGTGTAACTAAAAAGAATCAATTAAATAATAAAAACCTTTCATTATTTATAAATAACTTTCAAACATAATGCCCTTATAAAATATTCCCCATGCTTTCAGTTCTCAAATCAACAACCTGGTCACTTTGCAAGGTCCCTTCTATCATTAATTTACTGGTAAACTGTTGTATTTTGAATGTGATCTTCCTTCATTCCTCAACCTCACAGTTCAAATTTGTTATTGTTATTAGTTATCCTCATCTAGTTTGTGTGTTTTTTCTTTCATTTTTTCTTCCTTTCCTTTTTTATTTTCTTTCTTTCTTCCTTTATTTATTTCTTTTGTTCTTTTCAACAAAGTAATACACCACTCCTTTAAAGTTAAACTTGCTAAGACTTATTTGCCTCACTTGGGATCTTTAAACAATCTTGTTCCTTCAACCTCTGGAACATTGGTTGCTAGGCAGTAACAACATAATCAGTAGTGAGATTTAAGTTTGTGTTCCAGGTCACATGCCTATTTTATTTTATCACTGATAAAATTACATAAATATTTTTCAGCCTCTGTTTTCATATGTAAAATGAAGTGAATTATACACAATAAATAGTATTGTTGTGAATACTGGATGATATGTGTTTATACAGCTCAATTTAAAGCAAAGGGTACTTCACCAATGCAAGCACTTAATTCTTTCTGTATTTTGTCCTATATTGCTTAGAATTGGTAAAGCAAAAAATTTAAGTTTTACTCCTCTACAATACATGTTCTCCAAACAATTTTTTGACTGTCTCTACTGTTCAAGATTATTTCATTCATTTATGATTGATTTGATCATAAGATCTACAGACTAAATAATACATTCTACTATTAAATTGTAAAATAGCCAAATGTAAGCTATTAATATGTACGTAGTGCTTGTTAATTCTGTTTCATGCTTTCTCAAATCTATTTCTATCTTTAATTTTGAAATACCATGTAGTTTTTTCCTCTTCCCAGCCACTGATTTAGTTGCTTTCAGTATTTTTTTTTTTTTTTCCTCTGACTAGAGAGCTCTGGATTCCATCCTTCACTTGCTCCAAGGTATCCAATACTTCCAACAACTCAGAAAAAGTGCTGTCTGAATTTCTTAGATTGTCTTTCTATATAGTCTGAATATAATTACTTTCTCAAACCATTTCTCACCAATTACCTATACATCATCGTACTGGTGTGTTTTCCCATTCCTAGACTTGTCTGGACCTTTACAAACTACAGGGGAACTATTTGGAATTCATACCCTTCTCCATCTCTACTTGCCTAAATCTTGTGCAAAATAGGTCAGATGATAGGCAAAAAATCACCATATCAGCTATAAAAACTTGATCATTTCTTTCATATATCTCAGGTAGAAAGATATTTACCATCTACGTAACTCAACATGACTATCTCTGGTGGATCACTTTCTAGCTAATGCAATTGCTCTTTAGTTTATTTACTATCATCTTTACGTATGATTTTGTAGTGGTTGGGTACTGGGGTTGAATCCAGGGGTGCTAAACCAGTGAAACACATTCCCAGCCCTTTTTATTTTTTTATTGTGAGGCACAGTCTAAGTTGCTTAGCACCTCACTACATTGCTGCGGCTGTCTTTGAATTTGTAAAACTCCTGCCTCAGTCTCCTGAGTTGCTGGAATTAAAAGTGTGCACCACTGTGCCAGGCTACATATGATTCTTAAGGTTTGGCTACTTCTAATTTATCTTGATAGCTCCTCATCCCAAATGTAGACAACACTGCCTTCAATATAACTATTTTTAATGAATTGATGAACAGCTAATAACATAAGTAATTTAGAATTCTATGTATATGTGAACTGAGCTAGAAAAATAAAATATAAGTTCTCAAATCTATGTTGAAGAGCACTTATCTAAACACATACTATAGCAGTCTCAATTCTAAAATTTACTATCCTTATCTTTTTTTTTTTTCTACCCATGAGATTGAAGTTTCTTATTATCAGTTCAATGGCTAAAATAAAATTTGATTTTTTTCCCACAATATACTGACCATGTAAAATTGTTTAAAAGTTCCCTGATAAGTGCTACCTAAATGCCCAGAAGGGAAAAGATTAAAAATCACCATATGTTTGATGATGTTTTTTCTGTACTTGATCAAAATATTGAAATAATAAATTATGACTCTTAACTTCTGATTTCAAGTTAGTCAAACACCTCTGAGCAAGTTTTTAGAAAGTTCAATTTTCTATTTCTGGGATTTTCACTTCTTGAACTAATGTAGATTACATATTCTAAAAATTCCTTCATTTCCTCAAATTCTCTGATAAATCATGAATTTTAACTTGCAAATGTATGTCAAAAATCTTAAATCAGACAAGAGAAAGTCTAAGTACTATCAACACATACTCACAGTTTAGCTTAAATGTCAAATGAAAGCAAATGAAGGCAAGATCTGTACTGAAAATCTAGACATTCATCTATTATTAGTTGCTTGAAGTAAAATATCAGTCCTTCAACTCAGAAAATTGGAGGGTTACCCAAGAATGATTCCAGGGATATTGGAAGGGAAATATACCTTGAATCATAGGTAAGTAGGGGGCAGGAGAATTGGCCAGTTTAAAAAGAAGAGTAATTAAAAACTTTTCAAAAAAATTATTTTTACAGTCCTTTCTCTAGGTACAAAACCAAAGCAGAATTTGTGAGTAGTTTTGTCCTTAGACAAGAGCTTACTAGCTTAAAAACCAAAGAATCCACTGATAAGATAGTTACGAGAGAAATCAAATTAAATTGATTTCTTGTTGCCTTGCTTTTTCTCCATCAGTAGCAAATTTCATCCCTCTATGGAGAAAGAAATTGCTAAGTCCAGGCTCTCCCTCATAATTCTGATAGTAAGTTAATTATCATAAAAGATTCAAACAAAAAATAAATAAATAAAAAGAAATAAAAAAAGAAAACACACAGGAATAAATGAAACAGAACAGCAAGAGTAAGGAGAGAAATAAACAGTAGGTTTAAACCTGCAATATTTTTATATTTATAAATTTTTATATGTAGGATAAAGAAATATGGGTAGAATATTAAAAAGTAAAAGGTGTTTTAGAATAATAAGCAAATTTCAATAAATTGTTTTAAAATCTTTTTAGAAAATATGAGAGCCAAAATATAACTTGTAATATTAAAATATTATCCATTGGATATATTTATCAGCAGTTTAGACACCTTTCAATAAGTGAACTGCCAGACAAAATGAAAGAAGGTAACTTGAGTTAGTACAGAGATAAGATTCAGGGAGCTGAATTATAGAATGAATGATGGAGCACATTTAAGCAGGGTAGGCCAAAGAGAGAGAAGGGAGATGAGGTTAAACAAAATTGATATAATATTTGTGGCTTTCCCCCCCTGAACTCATGAAAGATAAAACCTAAAAAGAGGCACAGTAGACTTAAAGGGGTGAAATAAAAATATTGTAAGGAGGACAAATGACAGACAGACGTTATATGCAGCAAGAGAGCAAACAATGTCCCCTCCCCCCAACAAAAGGTATTTAGATAAACATGAGGATTCTCATACATTAATGGAAGCCAAAAATAGTGGGATAATACCTGCAAAGAGGTAGAGAAAATAACTTCTGATTTGGAATATTGTACTCAACGAAATTACCTTTCAAACTACAACTCAACAATAAATACTGATTTAAAAATGGGCAAAAGACTTGAATAGGGGGCTGGGGCTATGGCTCAGCGGTAGAATGCTAGTCTTGCATGTGTGAGGCCCTGGGTTCACTCTTCAGCACCACATAAATAAAATAAATGTATTATGTCCGCCTACAACAACAACAAAATTTATTTAAAAAAAAAAAGACTTGAACAGATATTTTTCTAAAGTGGACATTGAAACACCCAATTAACATCCTGTGCTTTGTATTAGGAAAATATAAATCAAAACCACAATGATCACTTCAGTAAGAATGACCATTACCCAAAACACCAAATATAACAGGTGCTGGTGAGGATATGAAGAAAAGGGAACATTTGCACACTGTTGGTGGGAGTATGAATTAGAATAGGTATTATGGAGAACTGTACACAAATTCCTGAACAAATGAAAAATAGAACTATAATATGATCCAATAATCCTAATCCTGAGTACATATCCAAAGGAAATGAAATAATATTATGTTGAATAGATGTCTGCATTATCATCTTCATTGTAACATTATTCACAATAGCCAAGAAATTGAAACAGCCTGAGTGTCCATCAACTGATAAATGGATAAAGAAAATTTGATACATATGTACAATGTAATACTATTCAACCATTAAAAAAAAGATAAGTCTTGTCATTTGCAACATGGATGGAACTGGAGATCAATACAATAAGTAAAATAAGTTATGCATGAAAAAGGCAAGTACAATTTGATGTCACTCCTACGTGGAATATAAAAAGGTTGATCTCATAGAAGTTGAGAGTTGAATGGTGGTTAAAGAGGCTCATAAATGGATACTAATTACAATTAGATGTGAGTAAGAAGATTCTGGTGTGTCATTACACAGTATCATTTTTATGAATAATAATAATGTATCTTATAATTCATAACACTAGAAAAAATGATTTCAAGTGTTTTTATTACAAAGGCATGACAAATGATTCAGGAGATAGATATGTTTAACATGATTTAAATGTAACACGATGTATACATACTTTAAGATATCACATGGTACCCTGTAAATATGTATGGATTTTGTGTGTTTAAGATTTTTTAAAAATTAAAATACACCTATGAAAACAATTGGTGAATTTAAGGAGAAATTGGAACCCTTATATGCTGATAGTGGTAAGGTAAAATGATTCCCCGACTGTGCAAACAGAATGGTGCTTCTCTATCCTCAAAAAGAGAATTACACATGACTGGCCATTCCAATTTTTAGTATATAACCCAAAACAGTTGAAGGCAGAGTCTTGAGTAATAAGCAGATGTATTCCCATGTTGAAGAACCATTATTCACAGTAGTGAAACTTGAAGCAGACAAAGTGTCCATCAATAGATGGATGAATGAATGAATGAACAAACGTGGCACGCACACAGCGTAATACTATTTAGCCTTAAAAAAAGAAGGGAAATCTGGCATATGCTACAACATGGAGAAACCTTGGGGACTTTATACTAAGTGAAATAAACCAGTAACAAAAAAACAAATATTGTATGATGTCACTCATATTAGGTACCCAGAATACTTAAATTCATAGACAATGGCAATTGCTCGGGTTTGGTAAGGGGAGGAAATGGAGAGTTTAGTTTAATAATCATAGTTTCAGATTTTCAAGATGAAAAGATTTCTGGAGAGTGGGTACATAATGTAAATATCCCAGATAGAATGTAGAACATGGTGTGAATTAAAAAAAAAAAAAAAAATCTCATGGAGTAAAACAAAGGAGCATACTTATCTTTCTGTGCTAAAATATAAAGAATGAACACAAAGTATGGCTTAGCAACTATAACTCCACTTAGCAACTGTGAAAACAAATACATAGTTCTTCATCCATTTTGAAGGATGGGTATAGTTGTCTGCTTTTCCTCTCTCTCTCTCTCTCTCTCTCTCTCTTAATCACAGATGTTGAAAAACACATCTGTGATGTTCTTCCACCAAAAAGCTTCCCGAGTAAAAATGAAAATTGAAAATTCTGCTCAGAAATAAGCAAAACAACAGATGTTCCCTATCAAAACTTTCTACTTTAATTCAAGGCCTGTTTCCAAAAATCTAGATCTCACTGTTATTACTGACCTGCTTTCATTTCTTTCATTCTCTCTGTACTAATTTGCAGAATTGTTTTATATTCAAGCATTGTTATTACTGGGTACAACTAAATATAGTATCTTACAGCATAGGGGGAATAAATCTTTGCTACTCACTACTGACAAGATAATAATTGTCATAAGTGGATAACATTTCAAATATGAATAGATATCTACTCCCAAATAGGTTCAGTTAGATTTAAACTACCATTCAGCATTACATTTTATATGGTAGTAATGTGACCATAAGGTCTGAGGTTAAAATGGTCTATATATTTGTAGGTAAATACAAAACATATGACTGTATGGTATTTCCTACCACATGAGAGAGCATTCTTTATAGAAATAAACAGCTACATTTCTAATTTATATTTATCTTTCCTTTTACCCAATTTACCTTTCTGCTTGACTCAACCTAATAATCCTGATAACTCAGACAGTAGGTTAGTATTAAAAAGATACTTTGCTCAAGCAATTGTACTTATCCAATGTAGTCCTTATTTTCATTTTCCAAAAGTGGTGCTTTAAAATACACACAAGGTGCCCTTTCCAATAAGAATGAGATTCTGTTTGAAAGTGGCCTAGAATCCCATAAAACTGCCAACATGTCTTTAAAAGCTTTTTCTCATATTTCAGAATAAGCAGCCAATGCCTGGGCAAGAGGGTGAAATAACCTGGGTACTTCACCAGGATACTATTAGGTCATCTCTGCACAGAAGGCCAAGTGTATGTGAAGTGAATGACGAGAAGGAATACTAGGCACTAACCATGCAGTTATAATTAAACCTCTTTCTCCAACATTCCTATTTTTTAAACAAAAAGGATGCTTCAGGAAAAAGAGCATAACCTGGGAATCAAAAAGTCTGAGACCAAATTTGGATGCAAAAGAGTTCTGGTATTTCCGAGAGTGGCAAACAAACCGGAACCAAGTTCTTCTTCATCTATAAAATGAGAAAGTAATCTATACCTCAAAGTATCATATAAGGAATAAATGTTACATAAAATAAAATAAAGACATTGTGTATAAAAATGTGAAAGTAACACTAATATTGCTAGCTTTTATTAGGAATTTTTTTTAAAAAATTATTTATTTTTTATTCTAAGTTGTTAGAAATGACAGCAGAATGCAATACATTTCATATTATACTTATAGAGCACATTTTTACATATCTCTGGTTTGTATTAGGAATTTTAAGGTATGCTAATGTCTTTCTTTTTTCTCAATGTGTTATTTGCAAGTAGTACTTTTTAATTTGGGGGAAGAATCTATTATCTAATAAAGTATAATTCTGAATAGTACATAAATACTAGGAAGGGAAGGGGCAACTGAGTTTGTGGAAATATTTAATAGGATCGCATCCACAGGTGATGTAATTAGTCACTAGTGACTAGGATAAAGTCCCAAACCCTCTTATTGTAGAGTGACAAATATGACAAAGTCTTTAAAGATTTAGCCCCAAGAGAATATTTGTCTGTATCAATTCTTCACTTTCACTTTGCAGCATAATTTTAGCTTCTGTGTGTTTATGGTGTTTTTTCATCTGCTGAATGGAAATAATTCATTCACAATAATAGATTTGCAAAGATTAAATAAGGTAATGGTAACATCACATTAATGACATAGAATTCTTCATCATATCAGATCAGTAAGCCAGAGAACATAAATAACTGAAAAATATTTGGATCATACAGTCAGCTAAGTTAAAAAAATAACTGCCACCAGAGGACAAAACTACAGTCCACTAACAACAACTTTGTCTTGAATTCTTAGAGTTGTATTTTTATTAGGATAAATTTACTTTTGTTTTTGTGAAAAAGGAAATAATACATATGTATGTGTATGTATATTTGTTGTATATTTTGATTTAGATGAGTTGCCCCCAAAAGCTCATGAGAAAATGCAAGAAAGTTCAGAGGTGAAATGATTGGGCTATGAAAGCCATAACTAATCAGTGCATTAATTCACTGGTAGGGATTAACTGGGTGGTGACTATAGACAGGTAGAGTTTTGCTGGAGAAGATAGGTCAAGGGGGGGCATGCCTTTGGGGTATATATTTTGTTCCTGGTGAGTGGAGCTCTTTCTGCTTTCTCTTGCCCTGTGCTGATCTTCTTTCCTCCTCCACACTCTTTCTTCATGATGTTCTGCATCACCTCAGGCCCAGAGCAAGGAGTCAGCCATCTATGTACTGAGCACCAGAAAAACTTTTGTTCCTCAAAAGTTGTTCCTCTCTGGACATTTGTTCTCAGAGACAGAAACACTGACTAAAACAGTATGTTTGTATGGATGTACTACATTTATTTGTTGTTGTTAAATTATAAAATAAATGTGCCTGTAGTCACGTATTAGGATTTGTCCTCATAAATTAATTGGACCTGTTTCAAGCTACTTACAGCAAATAAATCAAGTGGGCGATACATGAATTAAAAAGAGGTCTCACTGTTTCAGGATATGGATAATGGTAAGGGGAGCAACTATTCCTCAGTCCCTTCAGAAAGCCTGAACTAATCAGTATTATCCTCAGAAAATGATCCCCTTGGAAAGAAAATAGTGGGAGATAGTTGCAACAATGGATGCATTAGGAGCTCTCTTCACATTAAACTTAGACGATGGAAGATGAAATAAAATTTCACAAGAAACAGTCCTAGAGATGGAGAACAGCTAAAGGAGAAAATACAGAGGCCAACAGTATAACAAGTAGGAGCACGGTCTCCAGAGAGTCATTCAGAGGCACCTCAAAGATGAAAGGATAAAATAGAGTACAATTACTGTGGGATTTGAGATGCTTTGATGGGCTCAGAAGCTGAACTGCCAAAAGTTCTTCTCAAGTTTTGTTGCTAATGGAAAGGTATATCAGTCCTTAACAAGGATTCACTATGGGAGAAGAAGGCTACACCATTCATCCTGTGAAATAAGCCAGAAACGAAGGAGTTATTCTTGGTGAGAACTGTTCCTCCACTTTCAGGTCCAATTGTTTGTTAAGGTATTTATGCTCTTGATATCTCTTTAGTCCCTCCTTAGTCCAGGCTTCTTTCATCTCTCTCTAGTACCACTGCAATAGCAGATAGCCTGTCCCCCCACAGTGTGTGGTTTTACCTTTCTCAAGCCAGAATTAGACATAGTATATACAGTGACCTTCCAAAAGCAAAGCAAATGCATGCCCCACCCTCTTTGAAATACTTCCTTGCTTCACACTGTTTAAAATATTAACACAAAAATCAACAAATTGTCCTAAGAAGATTGACATCATTTGTTTTCTACTTCATCAGCTCTTGCAGCTATATGGGTAAATCACATTCATTCTGTACTTTGTACTGTTCATTCCATATTATTTCCCCTTCAATGTATTCTCATACAGGAAATATCCCAATATTTTCAAAATGATTGAATTAATTTATTTATATGGATGAGTATATGTGTTATATATTAGTGATAAAATATTAGTGCTAAAATTTGGTTAACTTGTAAATTTTCTGCTAAATGGAAATAAATTATTGTGATTTTCTCAAAGATAAACTAACCAATTACTGCTAGACACTAATTTGCAACTGTACACAGAATATAGTCCCAAGTATTTTACATAATCTTTATCTATATACAATTCAGAGAGGCTTTTGCAAAGCATGTTATAATCATGATAAAGGTGCTTGGTCATTTCCTATTAGACTGTGATGAATTTTTTTGTGGGAGGTCCACCTAACTTATTGTCCTTTTACTGGTCTTTCAAGGAATTTAATTGCTTTCAGTCAGGCACTGTTATATGCTCACACACACCTTGTTAAAAAAAAAAAAAAAAATCCAGCACAAAGAAGAAATCTTTGCATTAGCTTTTTATAAAATGTCCCTTCTTTTAGCAAGTTTGAAACATGTATTTGAACAAACTTATAACCAGGTCATTCAGGAAGCTGCTTTAACAATACTAACCTGAGACCAGCTAGCCTAAATACAAGAGTACTTTAGTAGTCCAATAAAGTGCTACTCAGATCTAATAGTGGTACTCAAGCTACCCCTCTAGTATTACACACAAACTCTTTTGAAAGAGACTCTGAATTTAAAACTTTTCCTTCTTATTCCTTTCATTAAGAAGTTTATAATTGCTAAAATTCAGTTTGATTTTACATTTTCAGTGTAATTCAAAGCATTAAGTGATTTGGTAAATCTACATGGATTGCTACACTTTCTTCCATTCCTCTCTAAATCCCTCAAGAAACTGTGCCTTGTTTGGATTTTCAGTGACAGCAAACAGTAGGTGCTTAATGAAAACTCATTCAATCATAATATGCCAAAATGTAAGCCAATGTTAGAATAATTCAGTGCTAAATATTTACAGTTCTGGCACAGCATTTACATGTATGTCTTACTTCAGTTATACTTTCTTTTTCTACCAGGGATTGAACCCAGGATCACTTAAACACTAAGTCATATCACCAGAGTCCATTTTTAACTTTGTTTAAAGTTTTGGGACAGAGTCTATGTTGCTTAGGGTTTCGTTTGCAAAATTGCTGAGACTGGCTTTGAACCAGCAATCCTCCTACCTCAGCCTCCCCAGATGCTGGGATTATAGGCATAAGCCACGTCACTTGGCTTCAGCTATGCTTTTTATGACTAGGAAAAATAATATATATTTTTAAAAGTTAGTTCAGCATTTACAAAGGAGCTATGATTCAATGTGCTGGGTCAGGAGATGGGTAGGAATCGTTTTCATGTCTTATTTGAATAGTTGCTTTCCATATAAATATGCACAAGGAAAACTTTATACTAAACTTAAGAGAGAAGATGAAATCAGTCCTTCCCAATATCTTCTATTACCTCTGCAAAATTGTGCACCCATCAGCAAAAGTCTTTAAATCCATTTATTTAGGTATCTCTAAATTTTAAGATTATTCTGAATTTTTTTTATTCTCAGGAAAGTTAATTTCTAGTCATCAGTCTGCTGGGTGCCATTTAATTAGAGCATTCTACAATCATAAGGATGGATCATGTTACTGAAACTCTGAATAATCAATTTCAACTTTCAGTTAACAGAGCAGAACAATATGGGAAGAATATTTTAAAAAGACTTGTGATAAATACAAGTTGAATAATACACACTTTTATACTTATAATGTGCAGATCTTTTACCTCTTGAAATAACAGTTTCTAACCCAGTTCCATTAATAAAAGCCCGTTTAATGGTTTGAGTTTTGATATCAGTCCAGTATAAACGTTCCTCAGAGGCGTCGAAGTCTATCACAGTAACATCATCAATATCAGGGACTGTAAAGGCCGTGATAAAGTTAAAATATGGATTATCGATATCCACTCCTCTGATTTCAGAGCGCCTTGCATAAAGGAGAAATTTTTTCATTTCTAGAAAAGGAATAGAAATTGAATGTTTTTCTCATACACAGGTGACAAGTTTGAAACAGACTAGAAATTCTAATTTCTAGTATTACTTTTTAAATAAATTATACAATTTTAAAACCAAAGTAATAACAAATATTTGATAAAAACATTAATGCATAAATTATTTATGTATTCTAAATTAAGGTACTCAATAAAAACAAACAAAAACAAACCAGAGTCCTTAAGTCATCATTATTTATCTAGAAATGCCAAGAAATGCTCATAATTGATCTGATCTTAAAATTTCAACCAAAATTCTTAAAATACATAAAGGCTATAAATTTCACACAAAAAACCCCCCATGTTTTTATATAATCATTAGAATATTTCATTGCATTAAATGTTTTTTGAAGCAATTTATGAACTCAATAAAACAAAATTAGGCATTGCTTTCAAAAATCCTATTCATGTTTCCCCAATTAAAATTAGGGCTTAACAAATTTAAAGTATGGCTTTATTGTAAGCTTTTGTAAATTTATAGTAACTAACACTATGAGGGGTTGAATCATTTTTGCTTCCAAAGTTATTATTTTTTGTGCTGAGTTTGTGAAATATCAGTAAACCAAATAGAAATAGGAGTTACAGATGTTCTATTTTCTTTTCCTGAGTTACTAATATTTTTATCTGAGATATATTATTATATGAAAGTAAATCCACTACGTGTACCTAAACTCTTGGATTAATTTCTGATGAATAATTCTCTTTTATTTTCTTAACATTAAGTAATTCCTTTACAAATGAATAAGAATTATTAACAAAAATTACTCACAAATGTCATATTTTAACTTCAATATTTAAAAAAAAATTTCCATGTTATATATTTTACTTCATGTTATACTTTTCAGGCTGATAATCCTCTACAAAATGATGCTAAAGTGACTTTCAAATAAGAACAGGAGATTAAAGCTGTTAAGTACCTCTTTGTTATGCAGGTTACTTACATCATCATTTTCTGATAATGCACTTTTACTTACAAAATCTCCCTGCTTTGCAGAGATAAATTCTGCTAACACACCAAATAAGAAAGTAGCAAGAAAAAAAATGAATAAGGTAATAAATAGCAAAGTGCAACATATCACACATTTTTAAAATTTGTCACTCTCTCCAGAAGTAGATGAATCATCAATAGTGGCTGGAAATAGCAACAACTAAAATGTTTTTTAAAGATGTTAAAATCCTCTTCTACTTTCCTTTGAGTAAAATCTAATATAATTTGAGAGAATTCAATTTGGATTTTAGGTAAGAACTAGGAAATTTACCATAGCAGGTCTTCTTGTCTGAGGAAAGCTTCATCAGGTGGGGGCAGGCACAAGCGGCACTCCTATTATGATTGATCAGACACATGTGAGAGCAGGGCCCTTTGCCGTCATTGGCTGCACAAGGATTGGGAGCTGTAATTACACAGTGAAATAGTAATGGTGAAGATCTAAGAATGTATTAGGGAACCTCTGAAGTTGACAGGGGTTATTCACTTAATGATTCAAAGTAAAGTTTCCTATGCAACACCCACTACTAAGGTGATTAATATGACAATAATAGGCAATCACACACAGCTGTTAACATTAGTAAAAACATTTTTTCCCCCTCAAAGATAACAAGGAAGACAACTTCCTTAATTTCCTCCAAGATGAAGAACCTTAGACGCAAAGGCTTTTAAAGGTTTTGGCCTGACAATCAGGAATAATTAATAAATCTAGTATTTAATAAACTCAAATAGAATATAAAATAACCTAGTCATTGGGAGTTCCAATGAATGCTACTATTTTCCTTATCTTCATTTTTGCCTTAGCATAAAACTCCCAAAACTTTCCCTAAGAAACTGCTCTTACATATATACCCTTTCTTCAAGTCCATTTTTATTATGATTTCTTTGTCTGTATCAACTAATTCCATGACTAAATTTGCCCCATACACATACTTGCTAAATTTCATCATATAAATAACTCATAATATTTTCATTATCACAGAATATTAAATTTGCACTTCCAAGTCATAGTCTTATTGTTTTGTGTTTCTTGTTATATATCATGACTATTGGATAAGAATTTATTTTCAATTAACCAGTAACTACTTTTTTTGTGTGTGTGTACGGTGCTGGGAATTGAACCCAGGACCTTGTGCATGTGAGGCAAGCACTCTACTAATTAGGCTATGTCCCCAGCCCCCAATAACTACTCTTTAATCTTATATTTTAAAGCCTGTTTAGTAGAATAAGGTTTATAGTACTGTGCTACTAAATTGAAGGAAGAAAAAATTATACCTGCAGACCTCACTAGCAATATTTCAGTTTTGACTAATGAATGTTATCTTTTTAATGGGTAGACCTGTTGCTCTGAGAAGTGACAGGGTTCAGGACATGCTACCCCAAAATATGTCACCTTGGCATACTGAAAAATGGCAGAGGCAGAGAGGTCTCTCTGACCTTCTCCTCATCCTTCTTTCCTGAGGCAGGTTATAAAACCGAGGAAGGAATTTCTGACTTTCCCCTGAAGTGGTTCATGAGGATCTCATGTATGAATTGCCCTCCATATATCCAGAGGAAAGAAGTATATCCTCATTTCTGAAAAGGCCTCAGAAAAGGATCTGAACAAACAGGCCTTGTTAGATTCCCCCTAGCTTATTACCATTAGCTCTAACTACCTTTGTTTTATTTTAATTCTCTGCAGCTGCCTACTCTTCATCAAACCTAGCAAAAAAACCACACAGGTTTTACCCATTTATTTGAGTCTTCATTTCCTCCTGAAGGATCCTTATCTATAAAATATTGTAGGAGACTGTGTTTTTCTCTTTTTAATCTTTTATTATAGTGACCTTAGCCAAGAACCTAGTATGGGTAGCAAAAAATATATCTTTCCTCTATGACAACAGTTACAATTAGTCTTCTAAGGCAGTGAAACATAAAGAATAAAATTATCAACGAACTATGATGTTAGAAGACACATGAAATAACTGAATTTGATAAATAATCAGTGTGGATTAGGCAATCTGTTAAATTGCCTACATCAAGATACTAAAAGTAATGCATGCCATTGCATTTCTTAAAAAGAACAAATAAATAAAAAGAAAGGAAAAATTCCCAAAGAACTCTAGCCTCCTAAGAAAATCCATTAATAACAACAACAACAAAATGTTAGAAAAAAGCAAAAAGTCATCTTGGAGATTCCTTAGTGCAATTCATACAGAGAAAGCACCAAATAGCATGCTATTTTTTTTTTTTTTTATCTACATGGAAAATTCTTTTTTTTTTTTTTTTATATATCTCTGGTTGTATACAAAGTATATTCACACCATTTGTAACTTCATACATGCACTTAGGGTAATGATATCCATCTCATTCTACCCTTTTACTTTTATCTGTTATCATTGGAGTCCCTAAGGGACTTTATTTTCCCTAAACTGAAGGGTAGATGTTCAAGTTATAGAGGTGACAAGGTATTCCAGGACAGGAGTTCAAAGAAGAGGTGAGGTTAGAGAAATATTAGAAAGTTAGAATTAGGGTTACTCCTGTTACAGGTAGCAAGAGAAAACTCAAATTTTCCCAAACTTGAAAAAGGAGAATGAGGAAGAAGAAGAACAAAAGAAGAATGAGGAATAAAGGATAGGAAAGCAAAGGAAAGGAGAAGAAGAGATTGATTCAAAAACAATGATCTAGGAGATGATTCCTCTTAGAAAATTTATGACAGTACAATGACAGGTACTTGAATTTCACTTTGTATATCATTGTTTTTAGCTTGGAATCATACCACCTCTTAGCATACTACAATTATGATAAAATACATTTTTATACTTGAATATTTTAAACTATATGCATAGAAAAAATTACATTGACTTTGCAAATAAGTATCTATATTAATAAAAATACTGGAATGTATAAGTCATAATATTTGATGCTTCACAGCTTGGAAAATACACAAAGAATTTTTACTTTCCCTTTTTATCTTTTCTCACTTTGAAATATTGTTAAATCTTTAAAACGTGCTCTTTATAACCATTCATTTGAATACAGCTATCTATTCAAATTAGTAAATTAAGGAGTTGGCTTAGAATACTCACATTTGAACATAAGGCAGGGATTAACAGATGGTGTTTCCTGGTCCAAACTGGGTATACTGATGTTTTTGTAAATAAAGTTTTATTGACATATTCATGCACATTAGTTGACATATTATCTGTCTGTTTTCACATTACATGGCAGAGGTGACCATGTTCAGCAGATACCACATGTCTCACAAAGTCTTATATTTATTACCTAGTTCTACAAAAAAAGGTTCACATATCCTTAACATAAACCAATTACCTATTTCAAAATAAATACCTGCTATGGTTTAGTTATGAAGTGCCCCTGAAAAGCTGATGTGTGACACAATACAAGAAGGTTCAGAGGTATGATGACATCTGTAAACTAATCTTAGTGGACTAATCCACTTGAATGGATTAACTTGGTGATGACTATTGGTAGGTAGGGTGTGGATAGAAGAAGTAGGTCATTGGGGACATGACTTTGAGGTTTATATTATGTCCGTGATAAATGGAGTTCTCTTTGCTTCCTGTTTACCATGTCCTGAGCAGACTTCCTTTGCCATGCCCTTGCACCTTGAGGTTCTGCTTCACCACAGGCCCAGAACAATGGAGTCAGCTGACCATGAACTGAACCTCTGAAACCCTAAAACAAAATATAATTTTCCTTCTCTAAATTATTCTTTTTATTTTATTTTTTTTTGTTATAGCAATGTAAATCTGACTAAAACAAACAATACTGAAATATCTAGTATAAATACAGAGGTTGTGAACTCCTATAACACTAACAATGTTCCATGACATTTGGAACCAAGAGATAGGGAATGCTGACCTTTCAATAGAATGCTATATGCAGTCCTAATTGATGAAATACAAATATAGCTGTCAGACTGGATTCACCGATATTTTATATTGTCTAAACTCCAGGTGAACAAACAAATAACCTTAGAGGTACTTATAGCACCCTCCACCTTTTATTTATACATTCTATAAATATTTATAAAGCACCTAGTTGTTCCAAACATGATGAAAAGATCTGGTTGATGAGATCAGACAAGACAAGGAACTTCCACCAAGTAGCTTAATTTTCTATATCTTAACCCTGTCCTCTATTCTCTCCAATTCTCTGGTACTGGTTTGTTTAGATTCTCCATCTCCTCAATAAGTTGGAACAGTAAGCTTCTAACCATTTTCTTGATTTATAATCTTTACCCATACATTTAGTTATCTTTCTAAAATACAGACTTGACCATATATCTAATTAGCCTAACAATTTTAGATGATTTCCCACTGTCTAGCTTACAAAGTCTCATGCTTATGTCCAACATTTTTCCTATAACTCCTCAGCACTAGTCAGATTGGTCTACCTGGTACTCCCATTCACCCTCCACTTAACTTTAGGTCTATTATGTTTACTTTTGTTAAAGAAGTCACCAGTCTTCCACACAAACATTTTTCACTTATCTTTCTCAACCATATTCAATTGCTTGTCAAGTATTGTCAGACTTTCCCTAATACATTTTTATATTCCATTTTTACCTCTCCTTCCAACAAAAAAGTGTTATTTCCTCATCTTTGAATGATGGCTACAGCCCTGTAACTGGTATTCTGTGGAACTGCCCCAAATATACCACACTGTCTTTCTAAGATACTAACCTGTTCTCCAGCTTCTCTACCAGTTTCCTTCTATATAAATATTATGTACATGCTAAAATGTATTCTTCATTGTTCCCTGAAAGCCTATAGCTTGTCTTTATACACCTCAATCCCAATGTTTTTCTCTTAGAATTTCATCAACATATTTATTTTTTAATTTATTTTGGTACCAGGGATTGAACTCAGGGGCACTCAACCACTGGGCCACATCCCCAGCCCTTTTTTGTGTTTTATTAGAAACAGGGTCTCACTGAGTTGCCAAGTGCCTCACCATTGCTGAGGCTGGCTTTGAACTCGCAATCCTCCTGCCTCAGCCTCCCAAGTACTGGGATTACAGGTGTGCACCATCGCGCCCGGCATCAACATATTTACATTAACCTTCCTCATGACACAGTTCAAATCCTTTCTCTGCCATGAAACATTTTCTAATGAAGCCAGAGTTGCCAATTTTCCTACTTTGGAATATTAGTTGTTATTACTGATTATACAAAATTTAAGATCATTTATTGTATATTGTCATATTTTCTATTCATTTTCTTTCTTTCCTTCCTTTCCCCTTTCTTTCTTCTGGTGATGGAAATTGAAGCAAGGGCCTTCTGCTTGCAAAGTGCTGTTTTCTAATTTGTGACATGTATTTATATGCTTTATATCAATATACACTTATCTCTCTAACTGAAACATTGATTAGCATTCTTTTCTGGAAAAGGCCAGATGGTCAATATTTTCACTTTTGCATGCCTTATGCACTCACTCAGCAGTAACTACTCAACTCTTTTACCATAGCACAAAAGTGTACATAGAAAGGGATTAAATAAATGGCTGTGGCTGCTCTCAAATAAAATTTTATTTATAAAACAGAGGGCTAAATTTAGACTGGGTGCTATAGTTTGTCCCTCTGAGCTAGATGTATTATACTGGCAAGAACTATTACTTCCATATATGTAAATTACTTTTTCTTAAAATTTCTATGACAAAGATTATCGTCAGCCCTAAGAACATTTTAATTCATATTCCTATTCACAAATGCATGTTAGTATATGCTCAAAAATGGCAGCAATCTTAAAATTAGGAAACTGAATTAATCTTCTAAATCACATCATGGCTGCTGGTAAAAAAGATTCAATAATGCATAACTACAATAATTTACAGGAGAACCAAATGTAAATTATGCAATCCCACAGGACTGATGTGTACCCTGTGAAGAAAATAATATCATTAAAGATAATTTCTTATTTCATGCAACCTATGTTTAATTACAGTCCATTTCTCATCAGAAAATATGAAATATTTCAAAGCCAAACAATTGGTTTATCGAGTAAATTCAAATAAAATATATGCAAATGTTGATGCAATATAAAATATGTATGATATTTATTTGCCTAATAAAGCTAGGTTCAAGGCAAAAGAATGCCAGAATCTAATTTGTTAGATAAAAGAAGATTTTTCTCCATCCAATGTAGACAATTTTTATATTAATAATAACCCTTAATGAACAAATAATGTAAACAAATAATTACTAATATAAAGTAATTTACCCATATTAGCAATTTTCCTTTAGAAATGGGTTTAATATTTGTAAAGAATAGAAGTTTTAGAAGCACTTTGCTTCTAAATCTCAATTCCTATTTTCAGGAATGTGATGCAAACATCATCAAATGACAGTTTTGACATTTGACAATGGAAAATTCAAGTGAATTTCTTAATTAATTAATTAATTAATTTACTTACTTACTGTTTTGGGGCTCATAGCAAGCACTGTGCACTTGCCAAGTACTTGAACACAGACTACCCCCCTTGCCCTGATTCCTTATTTAAAATATATACAAATAAGAAAATATGTGCAAGAAAAGATGTTCTTCTTACTTTATTTTCAACAGATTTCAGTGATACTGGGTATGATGCAGCAGCTAATTTCATCACATTATGTCATATTTTATGGATTAATTTTATAATATATTTAATTTTTATGAAATATAAAAATGCCTAAAAATCTAAAGTGACAATTACTATTTCTATTTATTTTTGCACAATTCTCTTAAAAGTTTGAAAATGAGCAAGTACTATTATTTTATAGGTGAAGTGACTCTTAAAATACTGGCAAACTTCCAGTTATTCTAAAGGGGTAACTTGTCTTTCTGGTATCTTTATTTGTTGTTTGTTTGACTTGTTATGCACTTTGAAAGAACAAAAATTCTGACAAGGAAGTTTCCTCCATCATTACAGTGAATTTTAGCATTTAAAAATAGGATATATGTCATATTAAATACAGATATATGAAATATATGAAATAAGGGGCCAAGGATACAGATATATGAAATAAGGGGCCAAGGACCTGGCTCAGTGGTAGAATTCTTGCTTACAAAGTGAGGGTCCCTGAGTTTATTTCCTAGCAGAAGGAAAGAAAGAAAGAGAGAGGGAGAGAGAGAGGGAGAGGGAGAGAGAGAGGGAGAGGGAGAGGGAGAGGGAGAGAGAGAAAGAGAGAGAGAGAGAGGGATAGGGAGAGAGAGAGAGGAGAGGGAGAGAGAGAGGGAGAGAGAGAAAGAGAGAGAGAGAGAGAGGGAGAGGAAGAGGGAGGGAGAGGGAGAGAGAGAGAGAGAGAAAGGAAGGGAGGAAGGAAGGAAGGCAGGAAGGTAGGAAGGAAGGAAGTTAGGGAGAAAGAGAGGAGAGGAGAAAGGAGGGAGGAAGGAAACACTATACAGTGGGGAGAACCACATTTTTAAGCATAAGTAATATACATATTAATAAATAAATGTGTGTGAATATGAATATATATAAGAGATTGGAGAAAAATATGGTTGATATGAAGCTTATTAGTTCTTGACACAGTGAACTATAGAAGATAACAATTTATACTGCCTGCAAATATTTGTAACTCTCCTCCACCATGTTATTCCAAATGGCAATGGTATTCCAGAAAAAAATAAATAAATAAATAAATTTGAGATTTGTGAAAAGAACATTGGCAAGAATGGAGTGGAGGAGACAAAACCACAAAACCAAGGAGATTACTATTGAACTACTAGGTGGGATTCACAGGGAGAACAAACAACATGGTCTTATCAACTCACTTCTCTTGAAATGCAGGAACTCAAGGAAATAGCACATTCTTTCTCATAAATCATTCTCTATTCCCAGTGGCTATGAGTTGGGGTGGGGAGTAATAATAGATATGTCCTTGGTGTTCTCTAATAATTGACTGGTTAATATATTTAGGCAACAGATTCCAAACTCAAAGACCTTATACAACATCCCACAATGTCTTGTTGATACAATGGTGGTGACTAACAATTGGAGAACTTGGTGTAAAAACTTTAATTTTTAAAGACTTGCCTATTTATTTCCATGTGAAGAAAAGTAGAAGCGGAAAGGGAAGAATCCCGATCTAATGTAAATAAAGACTGAAATAACTTCTATCACAGTATACACACGTATAGTATATGACATTAATTGTTGTTTACTTCCAGAAGTTATTTTACAGTTCACATATTATGTAATAAATATAAAAACACTTTCTGGGTGGTTAACATGTGACAAGCACTTACCCTGTGGCTGACGACTGGGATGGTATATCTGAAGGTCAAAAGGCTGTGCACTGGTTTTCTGAATCACACTGACATTCTGTCCTGTCCACTTATTGGCTTTGGACAATGTGTTGGTTCTCCAATCTGTCCAATAGACCTCACTCCCATATAGTGACACAGCAAAGGGATGTGAAAGGTATTCATGGCCTCGGATGATTTCTATCATGTTTGTTCCATCATAGAGGGCTGAGTAAATAGCATCTGACCTAGAGAAATGTAAATATATCAGTAGTTGATCAAAGCTCAAATAATCCAATGATATAATTCAAAATAAATGACAGTCATAATTCAAATAAATGACAGCAAATATTTTGTAAATATTTTTGAACCTGTATCTGATTTGTCTAAATTTTAAAAAATCACTAATTTTAATGTGTCTACATAATTATATACTAGAACACTTATCAATGTTGTTAATATTATATAAGGAGAGTAAAAGAAAATACAGGAAAAAGATTATTTTTAAACCTGGCATCTGTCCAAACTATCCTTTTCTCAAAGTGGTCCACAGTTAGTCCATTAGGCCAAGCCCCAGTTTTCATGTCTTTGTAGATTGTTTTTCTTCCAGCACCACTCATAGAGGCAGATTCGATGCGAGGAAAATTGGCATCCCAGTCTGTCCAGAAAAGAATTCTGAAGAAAAAGAAATAATGCTATTGTTTCAGTCAGTCATTCCCCAAATACTAAGTGAATGCCCATTATATACTCAGTACTTGGCAAGTAAAAAATCACAGGAGAAATGGTGTAATATCTCACTAGTAGCTTAGTATCCACAGCAAGAGACAGAATAAATCCATTCATGAATATAGAATTACAACTTGTAAAATATTTTGAAGGAAAAAACTGTTAGGAGAGAGAATGGAAGTCAAGTGCCAACTTTCAGGTGGTAATCAAGGAAAAGCACTTTCATGGGGCTCATGTTATGGTTTCTACTTTTCCTATGAGGAGGTGATATTTTGAAACCCACTATGGGTTAAGAACTTTAGAAAGAATTATGGATTTATGACTGGTTTTAGTCATGGAATATCTGAATAAATTAAACTGTTGGGAAAGGATAAAAATGAACAGTAACATCCCAAAAGATGAGGTTTCAATTAACAATATTGAAATTGGGTATGGATACAAGAGAGCTTACTATCCTTCTCATTTGTGTATTTGATAATTTCTATAATCAAAGTTTAAGCATAAATGCCTTGAAATAAAATAGATAAAGAATTTTAAGAATGTACATGAGAATATTTATAATTTTTTTTTCTGAAAAGACTAAAATCTAATAATAAGATCATTTTGGATGAAAAAATAGTAGTTATCTGGAAACATTGGTATTATTTAATTTACACATAAAATAACCCCTAAATAATATAATGTGGTGCCATTTAAATGCAAAGTGCAACAAAGATTAGTCAGCATAAGGCTGATAGGCTCTTTTATTAAGTAGTTAAGTGTCTTTCTTTAAATCACTGAAAGTGAAATTGACTATGGGTCTCACTATAAACGTAATTTTGGATACACATATCTTTCATTGTCACAGGTTGTTATTTGTCAGCTTTTCTTTAAAATAGCTTTGGAAAATATGATTTAAAATATTAAAAAAAAACACCAACATAGCATCAATCAAATTTATGGTGATAGCTTGATAAACAAAATTAAGTGGAGAGCCTTGCAAGTTTAAAAAAGGAAAAGTAATCCCTGAAAACAAATTTAGTGAATTTTGAGAGTAATAGGTAGCCTCAGAGTAGTTGTGGAGGTGCCACACCAGATTTGGATAAGGCCACTTCTCACACTCTACAATGATAACATGAGACTCCTGAAGTATCTCTTCCCTGTATAATAAAAGGGAAATTATTTTCTCTCTCTTTCTATTCAGTAAAGTCTCAGATGGTTGAAAGTTCAATTCATGTATCAGTAGCCCTGCAGTTCTGCATTTTCTATACTTAGCTTTCTCAAGAAATAGGCACACGGACTCTAAAACATGTTTTTTCTAGTGGGGAGAAAAATATGGCTTGTGACACTTTGTAGCATTCTACATATAAGCTAGCCCTTCATTGTTCACTAAACATTTTGGAGTTAGTAGGCTTATTCTGTAGTGGTCACTATGGTACTAATCTTTAATAATTTGGGTAGGAAACTTTCAACACTTTTTATAAAATAACATGTTCTAGAATTAGTTATGCTAAAATATTGTTAATTTTGTCACAAGTCAGTGCATACATCCAATCTTAAGGGTCGACTTAAAGGATCATTGTTCCCTAAAATTCTAGGCACTTTTTTGGCATACTGTACAATGAAGTATTTTAACAAAATCATTATTTGCTATTTCTTTATTATTATATGGTTAAAATGTATTAGCATTTCAATAATTGCATTATTTCCTTAAATATACAAAGATTGAATATGTCTTTGTACAGGACATATTGAAATGTTCAGCCACAATTACTTTTTAAAAAGAAACTATAGTCCCAGGATTCTGCAGTTTCTGCAATCATGGGCTACTCTGTGTTTGGATTAAATTGAATCAATGGACCATGAACAACTTGTACCATTATAGGCCTGAAAAGGACATTATCATCTAGCAGGTCAAGCTGCAGAAGGTTGAAAGAAATGATCTTTGCAAAAGCAAAGAAATATTTACCTATAATCTTTGGGTTTAAAAGTTTAACTAAAATCAACAATGGGTAGAAATTTGTTTTCTATAAAATATTCTCAGATAAAATTAAAATTATATTTAGATGTCTCACTAATCTTCAGTGACTAATTCTGCTTTAATCATAGCAACTGTAATAGTAGAATCCATAAATGAAAACTAAATACTTGTAATACAGCAGGAAGATGCTAGGCGTAAGTACCAGAGAATAAAGGCAATGAAAGTTCAAGAACTGACCTGAGTACCCTGATGGTGCTTGTTACTCCCTAATAATAGCTTCTTGTTTAAAAAGGATTCCTGTACTCTTTCAGGTCACCTTAGCAATAAGTGCAATACCTTAGAATGGAATGAAAGAAAACTGCTTCCTCCCTAAGAGTCCCAATTTACCATCTTGGAGCGGCTTGTCACTTGAGACACTGGGTCAAAATCCAAAACACTGAAGGAATGTGGCATGAAAGCAGATACACTTTATCACATAGAAGGAGGGCCAGTGAATTTGATACTACGATTGGAAATACTTCTTATTTACCATCTGTAAAATGTGTCACAGAGCTCTTGATTGCTGTAGAAACCTCACATGGTCTCACTCTTTTTAAAAAGTTTTCCTGCCTTGCTGAGGGAGCAAAGTGGCTAGCTGCAAACCTTTCTTTTACTTTGTCATGGTAAACAAAGTGTACAGAATTTCTCATTAGCTGTGTTTTACTGTATACTTTGTTATTTAAAGTCTATTTTTGAGTTCCTGTAAGTTATACATAAACAAAGTCCATGCATATGCATGCATTTATTTATTTAAGAAACATTTATTGAGCACCATTATATATGCCAAGAGCTACAGTGGATTTCATAGACTTGGAAACAATTTCTTTTGCAATGAAAGAAGCTTATAATTTAGTAGGAAAAATGATAGTATTTACACAAATTATACTTCTCAAAAATTATCCAGTACATTTCTCCTAAAATATAAACTTTCAAAATAAGTTTAAATGCCTTTTTGGAGCTCCTATCAATGCTGACTCATAGCTTCCTTATATATTTCATGAATAATTTGAGAAAAAAGGGAAAATCATGCTTTTTTTCTATTGTGCATAGCATGAAGGAAGTAACTGAATTTAAAATGATTTTTTCATTGTTCTTTTTCTTGTGCTTGGTTTGACTTTGCTGTTAGTGTGTATCTATGCATGTGTGTCTGTGTATGTATGTGTGCTTATTGCTCCTATGTTCTACCTTATGAAAGGCTCAATGTTTAAAATAATCTCAGAATGTTTTACTGAAATATAGAATCAACCTGAAACTATTGTAATATGTGCACTAATTTTGTACATGTAATTGCTACAATGATGCTTTAAGGTGTTCACATAAAGCTCATATCTTAATCTTGTCAATATTGTATGAAATAATTTTAATAATAAAAAGTCCTATCTAATCATGACAGCCAAATCTGTCAACCTTTCAATTAACTCTAGGACCAGAATGATTTAGTACTGTCACCTGAACTTGGGTTATGTATCTCAGAAACAATTTTGTGTTATTTCCTCACTCTGCTTTTTTAAGTTACTTTATTACTACTGTAATTATCTTAAATAATCTCACAATTTCATAGCAGCAGCTGGTGATGGAAAGCACCATCTCTACTGGGACCATCATCAGGTTTTCCCTCTTCACTGGCTAGCTCTCAGAGGAGAGTGCAAAAGAATCTGGAGATCCTTTTATATCATGGAAATAGTTTTTGGTAATTTCATTAAATGGTAATTTCCATTTTATTTTTAAACTATCAGGTTGGATATTCTCAAATAAACTGAGTCAAACAAGTTTATCCTAAGTATTATTAACACAATGCTGTAGAAAATGAAGTATTACCCAAATCTCCTGGTTTTGTTTTTTTCTTGGTTTGGTTTAGGCCATACCAGTTAAATAACTTTTGTAAACCTGTTTTGATTTTTTTTTTCTTTTTGCTTTTTTTTTCTGGCTGTACCATTTTAATTTAGAAGTATTCACATTTTACATTTTGTTTGGGCATATGTGATAGAACTACATCTTTCTCCAAATGTCACTTTTTCATTGTATAGAATATTTATCATGCATATAGTATGTGGTAAATGGAATGTGATGGCACATGCCACCTATAAGCCCTACTACTATGGAGGCTTAGACAGGAGGGTCACAGTAGTTTCAGGCCAGCCTCACTAACTTAGTGAGACTCTGTCCCCCCTGCAAAAATACATAAATAAAAAGGCTTGGGATGTAGCTCAGTGGTCAAGCACTTACTTAGCATGTGTGAGACCCTGTGTCCAATCATCAGTACCAACAATTAGAAAAAAAAAAAGAAAAAGAAAAAAGCTGAAAGTGCATATCAGTAGTGGTTACCCTGAGGACAAAACTATTAAACATGAGAGAACCTTTGTGGGTAGTATAGGATCAGCATCATCAGTCTCCTTTTATCTTGGGAATAGACTGTTGAAACATAATGGCACTTCTCCTTAAACTTAAAGGTCTTTTCAGGTGAATTGTTGGAACAGCAGGTAGTGAGCGAAATGGGTGAAGGTACATTGCATCAACTAGAGAAAACACCTTGAGCCTAAAAGAAACCTCCATTTCTCAGTTCAATGTTGCCAGATCTCCCTAGTCTCTAAAAAAAGCCAGAAAATCAGGGAGTTTTCTAAAATATTTTAAATGTTGGCAACTGACTCAAAGAAATTTCACACACTGTGGAAAGTGAACATTTCAGTGAGGATTATCAACTTGGAATACCCTTTCTAGAGAAGTTGCTTCACCCCTTTGGTTTATGTTTGAATTGAGGAAAAGGAAAATAAACTTCCCAATCTATTGGTTCCTGAATCTTGGGCAGAGACCAAAGCAAAAGCCAGAATATGGCCAGAATGTTCACTTTAACAGAGGGAAACATTTCTCTTTTCTGTATCTCATTAAACTCTCTTTTAGCTCACTCTGCTCTCTTCATTGATACTTCCTGGACTTCATATCACTTAAAGGTAGAGAGGAAAAAATTAATAATTCTTCCTAATACTCTTTGGACTTGACAATGGCCTAGGATTTGCAAACTAATTATTGGGGAAACAAATTAAAAAATTACAACATTCTCCCATATTAGCTAAAAATTATTTGCCATAATCTCTTCAAAAACAAACTAATGAAGATGATAATACTATCCTTAATTCACACAATAGAAAATTGAAATCTAAGGGAAGATCATACACTTGATTTTCCCAGAAAATCAGGTTCTGAGTAGGAACTGGAACTCACATCTTCTAACTCTAAATCTGCTCCTTCAAAAAAAACCAATCAAGGTAACTGTGGGCAAATATCCTGCATTACTCAACATTTAACCTTTGTTTTCCAGAACCATGTATTTTGTCTTTCAAACTAACCAAGAGTCAGCATTACACTGCTGGACTCCTTCAAGCTTAGTTTAATTTTCCTTTAAACTGACTCCAAGAACATACAAAATAAATAAAGGGTGAGGGGTTAACATCTGTGACAATTTAGAACAAAGACTGGCCCTGTGGTTTGCAACCATTAGAAACAATTATAGCATCTCTTTGGCAGGGGCAAAGAGAAATTCATTAAATTACTGCTTTGAAAAAGAGTTGCAATAGCTTCCAATAGGGCCTAATGCCCATATTTTGAAGAAAGACATTTTGGGCTTCTAAAAGTAACTATGTAAAGAAACCCGTACCAAACTGTAGTAATAAATTTATTGTTATACTGTACATACAACTATATACATAAACACAAAGTTATAAACACATACATATGCACAAAATAAGTATTTTAACTCATAAATTATGAAAAAGTAAATTCAAGATTAAAATGAAAGCATATATGTGTATGCATATGTAAATATAAATATTTATGTATGTGTATATATATAGTCCCAGTACCCCAAAATTATATAATTATAGATAATTATAACAATATAGAATTTTATATATGTGTGTGAGTGTGTGTTTTCTTTCTTTCTTTCTTTCTTTCTTTTTTCGGTACTGGGGATTGAACCAGGGGTATTTTACCACTGAGCTACATCCTCAATGCTTTTCCTTATTTATTTTGAGACAGGGTCTCCCTAAGTTTCTGAGGCTGGTCTTGATTTGTGATCCTCCTGACACTGTGTCCCAAATCACAGGGATTACAGGCAGCCAGCGATGCAAGATTATGTTTTTGCCCAAGTGAATCTCTAAAAGTCAAACTTCTTTACCCATATCTGGGGTCCAAAGCAATGGCCCTAGGGTGTTCCATGGCTCCTGCTATTAATGTCGTTCTGAGGGAACCATCCAGTTTGGCCACTTCGATTTGGTCCAGATTGCTGTCTATCCAGTATATGTTGCCTGCTATCCAGTCAACAGTCAGGCCTTCTGGGGTAGCCAGGCCATGCTCCACAACCACCTCTATTGCACTGACACCTGAAAAGGAAGGGAAAGCAACATGTAGATCCTTTCAAGGAATGTGTAAAGAACAAAGGAAAATGTCTACTTGCACTCAGCAGTACAAAGCACTTAAACATTACTTAATCTTTGAGAAAGACTGCAAAAGTGTTCCCTGGCACAGAGGAAACTAAGGGTCTCCAAATTTAGAATTACTGATCTTCCTCACCAGAGATACTTAATCTTGTAAATCCTGTCAATACCAGTGCAATGGAATTTTTAAACAACTGTGAGGCTAATAACAATAACAAGGTGAGGTTGTAAAAGCAGCTACTTTTTGTTTCTACCTTTGTAGGAAGAACAAGGGATTATGGAAACAATAAAATACGCTCTTTAGAAATAGTGCAATTTAATTCAAATGTTGATTTTTAAGGGTAGAGTAAAATAAAGAGAAAAAGTCTACCTGAGGCAACATACATCAAAGCTAATAAACATCCCTACTTTTTCTCTTTTTGGAATCATGATGGATAACAGAGCTATTACTGTACTTAATAAAGATAAGCCCAAATCACACACTCCTCCCCAGGGCACAAGATTTCAAGGATATAACAAGGAAGCAAATAAGACAAAAAGCAACATTTCCAGAAATAAAATAAAAATGAGCAGTTTTGCAATGTCCACAAATATTTGTATTTATCCAGTACTTATTTTTTATAGAATTCTTAAAGATTTCATTTTGCAATTTTTTTGTGGGTGTGATGCTTGGGATTGAACCCAGGGCCTTGTGCATGCCAGGCAAGAACTCTACCAACTGAGCTATATCCCCATCCCAATATTTCATTTTATAAACACTTTTCTAGTTGAATAATATCAGCATTTATGACACTACTAGAATTTTTTGTTAGATATTTTAACAGCGTGATTGTTTTTACTTTTAACCAACTAAACCCATGAATTTAAATTCAACATTTTAAGTCAAAATGTAGTAACATGACATAGAGCAAAAATTCACAAATCATAATTATATTGTTTAAATATTGCTATTTCTCAAAATTGCAAAGATAGTTTTGAAAAGAATTAATAATTTGATGGAAATACTGTGCCATTGGAATGCTACACAAATTTCCAGAGAAATATTGTATATGTTTATCTCAAAGCCTTGCTACTTAAGAAAGATCTAATTAAGACAAAAGAGCTAAATCAAGTTATAGCAAAAATATTTAGCTCATGTTAGTAATATTTGTAATAACTTTTTTGTTATTCTTTGAATTATGTTGAAAGATAGTAATAAAATAAGAAATTAGCTACAAAAAATTTGACTGCTACTATGTAGAAGTCACCCTACCCCCATGATAAATAAATATGTTCACCATAAATCTATGGGAAGTCCACACTGAGAATGAGGTGAGCAGCGGGGGCCAGTCCTGTTCCCTAAAATTTCTTCATGCATGTGTTTGACCTCCATGATTTAACATATGTAGTAGGGATATAAAAGTCCAAAGTCAAAGATGAACCAAAATTCTTTCTGACCACAACAAAGTGTTTTTTTTAAATTTTCATTTAAAAAGTAACTTAAGCATTAAATAACATGTTAGTATATTTACCTCCACTCTCTGAAAGCTTGCCCCTGTATATCCTGTCTTCTACAACATCTGTCCAATAAAGTAAACTCTGATTGAAGTGAAAATCAAGTGCTATGGTGTTTCTCAATCCAGGAACCAGTAGACTATAGTCTCTTTTATGAAGATCAATTCTTCGAATTTCATGGCGAATAGAAAAGATGATGAATGCTTCAAAAGGATCTGAAATTAAATTTATTTTTAATAGGCTTAAGCAAATATTTATATATTTCAAGTAAGTGAAATAAAATATATGATGTAAAAATCCATTTGTTTTAAAGTATAATTGATTTTATACTTCTCTGTCTCTTATGAAGCGATTTCTTTCATTCTAACATTAAAAAGAAAGTAGAAAACCTTGGGTGTATGCATATTCATTAAAATGAATGAATAAAATGAATGCATATTCATTAACATGCCTTTATTTCTTGAATTTGTATACATCCAATTCTGATGAAAGAATACAAGAATAATTCTAACAGAAGACAAAATGGAAGATATCTCTTAGATTTTCACCAAAGCTCAGACACATCACCATAAAGGTTGTGAAGAACTGACTAAAACTAACCCTGTCACTTGTAGCCAATCACATACTTACAGATCTACTAAGGGGAAAAGTCCAAAGATCCCAAAACATTAGATTTTTATGAAGAGAATTATTGGACTTATAATTAAGAGTGCTTCCCACAGGAAGGAAGACAGAAGCTTTCTACACAGTCCAGAAACTTCTACACATTCTAAAGTGCTTCCCACAGGAAGGGAGACTGAAGCTGACTGTATGCTTCACCACTAGGTTTCAGCCACAATCAGGTCTGAATTGGGAAAAAGGGAACAAAAACTTTGAAAATAGATTTGAGGTATTTTTTTTAATTATCTAAAAGAAGAAAAGAAAAAGGATCAATACCTAGAAGTTACTAAAATTATAATTTCAAAAATGTGTCAAGCCTTATACTAATCATTGTGAGACCTACTAATAATGAACTAGGCATGAATTCTGTAAGATGAACACACATTTTGAGGAAGGGATACCTGCTCTCAAATATTTCCTGTTTCCATGTCAGTGCCACGTTTTTTGAATTTTCCCTTAGGAAAATCAATATTCTTCCCAAGTCTAAACAAGTTTTTTGAATGCGGGCTGCTGTAATCATTGCTCCCCATAGAAATGTGATTAGCCCGAGGTGTGGAAACTTCCAGAGAACTTTTCAAGCTGAGAGTCTCTTTTCCTACAGATCTCTATGCTTCATGCTGCTAGTGCTTATGTCCTTGCAGCTGAAAAATTGTGGAAGAGAAAAGAACCATACAGAATGAACTAGAAAAGACCCGGAGAGAGACCATATCCTATGGAAATCCAAATATGTAGTTCTAATTGTCTTTAAGGCTAGTTCCTCTCTACAAAGCCCCTATATGTTTCCTATGCTTTGAGTATGTAACCCAATGTATTTAGTTATTTATTCACTTAATTTCAAATTGTTTTCTGTCAACTGTAACCAGGTTTATTTTCTTATTAATCTCATTTCCTTGGAGTAGTCTTTCCTGATTAGTTGCCTAATAAATGCTCACGGTGGTTAGTTTATATATCATCATAGCCTATTAATTCTCTTTGAAGTATATTTTAAAATCAGTATGTACTTGTTTATCATCTTTCTTCCTTAAAAGACAATAATCTAAGAAAATAGGCTCATACTTTGTCTGTCTTGTTCATTATTCTATCCAAAATGCCTAACCCAGGGGGAAGACATTCATACCAGTTCTTATATTCAGAAGAGTGCTAACCTAAGCTGTTAGCCCTTGGTGTGGAGGAATCACTTGACAATTTTTCGCTGGACTTGAACCTGCTTTCTGAAGCCCTGTCATGTTCAGCAGGGCCACCTCCTTGACCTCCAGCTGACTGCAGGTTATAAACAATTCCAGCCAAGAACAGAAAAACTGTTCAGAAGAATTGCAGACCTATTAGCAAAAACTATGTGTCTTATTTGACCACTGAGGTATGGAGGACATGTAATGCATAGTGTTGTGCCCTTCACTGCACAATGCTGCTATGATAATAGCCAACTGACACTGTGGAGATTGAGCATGCAAATGAGGGCAACCTGTACTACCCAAATAAAATACAGCCAAAAAGTTCACAGTAAAAATCATTCACATCCCAGATGAAGGTTTCACACACTGCCCAGCCAGGCCAGTAATAGCATGCTATGGGTTTTTAAAGGCTGACTGTACCCAGCAACTCATGATGAAACAACCTATATGAAATTAAGACTAGCCATGTTTAGTAGATGCTATCACCCATATAAATACTCAAAAATTTAAAAATCCAGATTTCATACTTTTTAAAACAGAGTAAATAGTTGTATTAGATGAGCAGTTTCATAAAAGAAAGAATACCTATGAGTAGGAGCCCTTGTTTGATATTTTACAATGGGTATAAACTGCTGTTTGTCTTTATAAAAGTCTTTATCTTTTCAGGAATTGAATGTCCTTTCCTGTAAAATGGAATTGTTAATAACTTCTTTTCAACCTAACTTGAACTGTAATCAGAATTCAGTTAAATAATTATGACAATTCATTTTATAAGCTGAAAATAATCATGGTAAATATAAATGTAAACTATGATGTAATAAAAAAGTAATAGAGTTGGAATAAAAAATATCTTAAGCCTTAGGTTTGCTCCCAACTATCACTTAAATTTGAAAAATTCACTTTAAACACTCTGATTATCAGTATTTTTTAAACTTTTATAAAACGTGCAACATATTTTACCATGAAAATTGCTAACAAAAGAATGTACACTTAATAAAATCTTAATAAATGCTTCATAATTATTATGAATATTTAATCACAGATATCACTCCAAGAGACAAACAAAAGAAATATTCCACAAAAGAAAAGGCTGAAATGATAAAACAAGAAGTCAGATATTTCTGAGCATGTATTGAAACTAGTGACATTTCAGTTCTGAAGAGATTCTTCATCCTTTGGTTTACAGTTTGCATTAGACAATAGTAAATTATAGATTCAGGAACCTCTTGTTAGAGAAATTTACATTTAATTCATGTTAAAGGACACATAGTTTTAAAATAGCTCATTAATGATATTGTACCTTGTCCTTAGGAAATCACAGTAGAAGAATACATAAATTTAAAAAAAAAAAAAAAGAAAGGACATGGGGAATGTTTCATCTTTCCTGACCTCTTTAAGACATTTGTAGCCAAAATGCTACAGTATTTAGAGGAAGACTGAAGAAGAGACTGAGATTGTGGAAGGTTCTGATATTCAAAAGTGGTTCTACATATTCAAAAGTGCCAGTGAAGCCAGGCGCAGTGGCACATGCCTGTAATCCCAGCACTTGGGAGGTTGAGACAGGAGGATAGTGAATTCAAAAACCAGCCTCAGCAATGGGCACTTAGCAACACGTGAGACCCTGTCTCTAATAAAATGCAAAAAAGGGCTGGGGATGTGGCCCAGTGGTCGAGTGCTCCTGAGTTCAATCCCTGGTACCAAATTGGGGGGGAAAAAAAAAAAGTGCCAGTGGAGCACAATTTTCAGAGAAGGTGGCTCATCCTTAGGGGTAAACTCTCAAATCTCTTGGTTAAATAATTGAACAGAAGTAACAGCCTGGTCTCAGGATCTTCTCTGAGTCCACTGACAATGAAGACCACGAAAGAAGGTCTGAATGAAGAAACAAATATGCATGCAACATTAGTGAAAAAAAAAAAAAAAAAAAAAAAAACTCAAAAGGCTACATACTATAGTATTCCCTTTCTTTAATATGCTGGCAAAGCAAAAGCAATAGAGATTAAAAAACAGACCAGTAGATGCCAGTAGCAAGAGGGGCAAGATAAAGAGCTTGATTACGAAGGAGTATGGAAAAATTTAGCATCTCTATTTTGATTGTGGTGGTGATTCTGTGAGTATGTGCATTTGTCATAAGTATAAGCTAAAAAGGGTGCATTTTACCTTCTACAAATTATTGGCAACTATCTCCTCACTAAAACTAATAGAAAAGAAAACCTAGACAAAAACCATGAGAGAGAGAGAGAGAGAGAGAGAGAGAGAGAGAGAGAGAACAGGAGAAGAAATCAATTACTGATGTACTGATACCACTTATGATTGTTAAATAAAATTTCTCTTCTACATATTATCAAACAAAATCTAACAGCAAAGGAAGGAAATAGTGATTATGGGCAAATGAGGCTATTTTGCAATTGCAAAAATATTTCAATAATAAGAAGTCTATTAATGATTGATCAGTCTAGGAGATCAAAAAGAAAATCATTTATCCTCCCAATTTTGAAATTAAATAAGATAAAGTTCAAAATCTATTCTGGATGATAACTTCAGAATTAAAATGAGTGAATTCTTCTTTAAAAGTATCTACTTGTATTATGCATGCATAAATACATGTGTATTATCCATTTCTAATCTAAACTTCAGCATTATGTTAAAAAAGGAGTCAATGGAAGCAAGAAGATGGATCAGAGACACTAACACTATCTTTTCACATTGTTTCGAAAGTTCTAGTTGATAGAGACAAGGGAGAACAAAAAGAATCACAAAATGGAAAGGAGGAGCTCAAATTCATTAGCCTACCTAAAGGGAAAAGTAATTGAGAATTGAGAATACAAAATGGGCAAAGAGATGAAATATAGAAAAAATCATTAAGAAATATATAAAATGCACATAAGAAATTTTAAGACACACGAGAGGAATAATAATTTAAATGTATGGAAAAGCACATAAGTATCATGAGAAAAAAAATTAACCTCTGAAAGATTTTGTTTCTGCCAGAATTAATGTATATATAGATTTACTATAGTACTAAGAAACTTACCAATACATACTTTAAAATAATACACAATCACTCTAAAGAAAATCACTAGGAAAACTCTAAGAGAAATATGTAATAGATATTGGCACCAAAATGTAATACAAAATATTATTATTTTTATAAATCCTTTAGTACTGATGTACAACTGATTAATTGGTTTAGGAGTATGTAGTTTTAAGGGACCTAGAGAAAAAAAATAACTCAATTTTTTTTCTAAATCAATTTTAAAAAATCCCAAATGGCTTAAAATACTGATGTAATAAATGAAACAAAATTTTTGAAATAAACATAGCTAAATTACTTTCAAAACTACAGGATGAGAAAGAACTTCCTGAATTGGACAAAACCCGAAGAATAAAATGTTTAGTATACATTAAAAAGTTGTAGCAGAAAAATAGTGGAAAATCAAAAGAAAAATGGCAAGGCAAAATATCTGAAGTATAATAAGTAATAAATTATTTAATATGTATATGTGCTTCTAATAATTAACAAGAAAATGTATCCCAATGAATAATGGGAAATATTTATTAAAAGAATAATTTATGAAAAATAAAATATAAACAACTCTTTTTTTTTTTTTTTTTTTCCTGGTGCTAGAGGTTAAACCTAGAGGATCGCACATGGTAGGCCAGGACTCTACCACTGGGCTACAGTCCCAGTTCTTAAACAACTATTAAATTTTAAGAAATTTTCAATTTCTCTAAGAAAATGAGAAATGGATTTTAAAACAATGGAAATGTTTGGAAAGATACTGTATTGATTAGAGTGTAGAGGAGACAAATTGATACATTGATAATGAAAGTGTACACTATTCTAATTCATATGGTGAGCTGTTGAACAATTTTCATCAAAAGCTTAAGTGCATGTACTTAACCTACTGAGTCAATTTGTAAAAAAAATATTCTAAAGCAATAGTTGGTAGATGTGAAGAATTGAAGAATAGCAAGAAAATGCTTTGCAATAGTAGTTGTAGTAGCAAACACTTAAAAACAAGGTAAATGTTCATCAACATATGGCTGGATAAATAGAATTTGGTTCAGGCACATAATATTATAGAGACACAAAAATGAATGTAGTAGATGCATGTGTATTAACATGGAATGATGTCTAATATTTTGTAATTTAAAGACAGCAAGATGCAGAATGTGTAACAACCATGTTACAACAGCAAAAAAAGAAATGAAATATAGGAAAAATCATTAATAAATATATAAAATGTGCATAGGAATTTTAAGACAATAATGAGAGGAATAACAATTTCAATAAATGGAAAAGCATAGAGGTATAATTAGAAAATAATTAACTTCCCAAAGATTTTGCTTCTGCCAGAATTAATTTATACATAAATTTATTGCAGTACTAAAAATGTTACCAATGCCATACTTCAAAATAATACACAATCATTCTAACGAAAATCACTAGGAAAATTCTAAGAGAGATATATAATAGATATTAATAAGTTTAAAAATAAAAAGATTTTCCAGACCTACTACGTGAAGCTAAATCATGGAATATTTCTTGAAGGATTAACGAAGGAATATTGTTATATCTGCCATGAAAACTAACAGCTGGGGTACAAGACTGGAAAGAAAACTAAATTTCACTTTATTCTAAAAAAGTTCACTTTTTAACATTAACATATGTTTTACTATCGATTTTGTTTCTTTTTCTTTCTTTCTTTCTTTTTTTTTTTTTTCTTGTTTCAGTGCTGGGCATTGAATTCATGATAGGAAACTGAAATTGCTCTACCACTAAGTTACACCCCCATTCCCAAATTAAACTTCAAGCATAAAAACTCAAACAAGTAATAGAAGGAATTACCTTTTCCGCCTACTTAGAAACATTCATAAATAAAACAAGAATTGTTTGGACATGACAGATATGCTGAGCAAGGTAATTCAGTTTGATAAACCATGTTTTTCCCTTCAAGAAAGCTCATATTTTTTATTGTAGTGATAGTTAAGAGCTCATTTAACTGCTGTTACTTTCATGATCTATTTGAGAAAGTGTTGAACCAAAAATTACCGACTTCTGTTCAAACTGATGTACATAGAAACATTAGTAGAAATTCTACAATAGAAGACATAGATTGCTGCAAATAAGGGAAGGAAATAAAACTATCTGTATCTTGCTATCATGATTTATAAAATAAGTGTGTGTGTGTGTGTGTGTGTGTGTGTGTGTGTGTGTGTGTGTGTGTAGCATTTGTTTTAAAATTTTATGCATGAAGAGCCTTGGTTTCCTCAGTAATCAAAATTAACATTAGCCAGTGTAGAATTCATAACACATAGCCTTTATGGAAAGAAAGTTTACTATCACATGATAAGAACATTAATTCAACAATAAGATAAAACTCCTAAAATGGCATGAGGGTGATAATATAAGCAGAAAATACATAAGGAAAAGTCTAATAGAACTAAATGGAGAAATTGTAAGCTTATTATCATATTGTGGAATTTTAACCACCATACACTCACAATCTTATAGAGCACATAAAAGAAAAATAATCATAATAAAGATTATTGGAATAACACAATAAACAAAAAACTCAGCCCACAAGAAAACATATTGAAATCTACATTATCAAAATGGGAGACATATTGTCTTTAAGCATAAACATTTTACAAAATGGGCATGTTCCAGTCCACAGTCTCAAGGGAAAGCAAATAATTAATTTAATAATGAATACATGCTCTGAGTGCAGTGTAATTTAATTAAAAGTTAATAACTGTCATCTCCCAATACGCTTTAAAACTAAAAATAATTACTAAGAAATTTCTTGAACAATATGACCTCACATAGAAATATGATACATTCAGTAGCAGGCAAACTGAAGACCTCAAAAACCTACAGGATTCAAAAATAAAGAGAAACAGATGGCACCAAATATATGTATCAGAAAGCGTGAACAATTAAAAATTAACAAGATAGGCAGTTACTGAATGGTTTAGTAAGAATTCCAAAAATTCTTTCTTTCCTCATAACAAGAAAGGAACAAAGGTTTCCAAAAATTCTTGAGAAGTTTTTTTCAAAACAAAGCATCGAATGTAAATATGAAGAGCAAAATTTGTGGTGTTTTAACAAGTATTTATCCCATCACTTTCTTCCCAGCTTAATAATACTCTTAAATGTCTCAGAAGCCATCAGAGGGGGTGCAGCAATTTGGAGTCACCCAAAAATACAATTCTCAGAAATTGTTCAATGGGAGGGGAAGTTTTCTTTTAAAAAATGGTTCTGGTATAACTGAATACTCACATGCAAACAAATGATAGAGCAACTAATCTCATACCTTATCCAAAAACAAACTCAAAATGTATCATAAAAATGTGAGAGCCACAACTATACAACTAGTAGAAGAATACATAGGAGTTTATTTTTGTGATCTTCATTTAGAAATGGTGCATTAGCTATAAAGCATAAGTAATAAAGGAGAAAGTAAACTGAATGTCATCAAAATTAAAAACTTTTGTATTTAAAAGGAACAATTTAGAAGGTAAAAGAACAATCAAGAGATGGGAAATATATATATATATGTATATATACGTATATATTATACATATATATACATATGTATATATATATATCCAAAACATATTTGACTAGGGAGTTGTATCCTGAATTAATAAAGAACAATTATGATTCAATAATGAAAGTACAAATTACCCAATTTAAATGATCTGAATGGGCATTTCTCCCTGAACAATATAGAACTGGTCAATAAGCAGTTGAAAAAAACATTAGTCATCAGGCAAATGTACATCAAAAGTACAATGAAATACCACTTCATACCTAAGGATGACTCTAATCAGAAAGAAGGATGATAACAACTGATGGCAAGGATGTGGAGAAATTGGAACCCTCAAAGTATGCTAGTAGAATTTGAAATAATGCAGATACTTTGCAAAGAATTTTGGCTGTTTTGCAGAATGTTAAATATTACCATATTTAGTTCCTATATGACCCAGCAATTCCAATTCTAGTTATAATCCAAGAGAATTGAAAGTGCATGTTGACACAAAGCCTTGTACATGAATATTCATAGCAGTATTATCATAATAACTCTCAAAGTGGAAACAATCCATAAACCCATCAACTGATGAATGGATAAACAAAATGTTTCATATCCATATAACAGATACACTATTTATCAATAAAATAAATGAAGTAGTGATATATCCAGAAAACAATGAAAGTAATACGTCAAATGAAGGAAATCAGTCATAAAAGAATATATCATACATATTGTATGGTTCTACTTCTGCAAAATTCCCAGAAATGGCAAATCAACAGAGGCAGAAAATAGATTAGTGGTTGCCAGGGCCTAAGGTAGGTAGTGATGGGAGTGATTGCTAATAGACATGAGGTGTTTTTTTTTTGGAGTTGATTAAAGTATTCTAAAATTAGATTGCAGTAGTGGATGCACTGGATTGTACATTTTGGAATGATGAATTATCTGGTATGTGAATTATATCTCAGTTCCACTGTTATTAAAGGAAAGAAATATGGTTGATGAATGTTGAAATTTGTAAAGGCTAAAATTAGTACAAATACTTCTTCTAGCCCATGGTTAACAGTACAGATTCACACTTGATTACATGATTTTACCTCATTCAGACTTACTGTATAACTGTGATCATCTCTGAAAATTTTGTCAACTATAAAAAGAAAGATTAGCTGGGCATGTTGGTGCATGTCTATAATCCCAGCAGCTCAGGAGACTGAGGCAGGAGGATTGCAAATTCAAAGCCAGCCTCAGCAACTTTGGCCCTAAGCAACCTAGCAAAATCCTATCTAAAAATAAAAAGTGCTGAGAATGTGGCTTAGTGGTTAAGTGACCCTGTGTTCCATTCCCAGTACAAAAAAAAAAAAAAAAAAAAAAAAAAAAAAAAAGAAGGAAGATTAACAGAGTATGCCCAGAATTTGGTGATGTTTCTTCTCTGTGTGTTTGTGCTATTTGAATAAAATAGTGAATCCAACCTTTTAAAAGTAGTATTTCAACTAAAGAATTTGAAAAATAAAGAATTAACTCAAAGTAGCAAAAAGAGCAGAAACTGATAAAATAGAACAAAAGAGATTATCAAGAAAACCCAAAGCCATTTTACAGAGGAAGAAACCTAGTCACAAAAATTTGTATAGCTAACAGGTCATGTTATTAATGTAACTAATAAGATGAAGAGAAGGAATTCAATCTTCTATGTTGCTTTGTGTTAGCAATGATTAAGAGAATCAGGAGATTTCATAAATTGTTGAGGAGAGTGTGTATTTCTATGGCCATTTGGATGTGTTTGATTATAATAGAACAAAACATGTGAAACTGAACATGCTTACACATTTGAATATGTGGCTCACCTTGTGTACCAGTAAATATCATAAACACATACACTATAAAATCATTTGATATTGCAAAACACTGCAAACAATATCCAAGGCCTTAAGATGAGAGAACTAACCAAACCTTAATCTCTTTACAGAGTAGAATGCTACATGCAGTTAGGTGGAATAAACAGAGCTATAGTAAATGCATGAAGAAATCTTAAAATCATACACATGAGTAAAAAGAAACTAGTTTCAGATGTGTATATTGTGTATGACTTGATGAAAGTATAAATAAATTTATTTTTGCAGGGGGATATGATGCTGGGATTGAACCCAAGACCTTGAACATTCTATAAAAGTGCTCCACCTCTGAGCTACATCCCCAGCCCTTTTTATTTTATTTTATTTTATTTTATTTTATCTCTTTGAACATTAAATCAATTTATTCCAAATTCTTTATTTTTTCTTTTGAACAGGGGATTAACCCCAGGGGTGCTTAACCACTGAGCCACATTCCTAGCCCCTTTTTATATTTTTATTTAGAGACAGGGTCTCACTGTGTTCCTTCTTTTAACTCATTATCCTCCTGCCTCAGACTCTGGAGCCACCAGGATTACAGGCATATGCTGCCATGCCCAGCTCCCTCTTTTTACTTTAATTTTCAGACAGAACTTTCCTATGTCAAGCAGATGGCCTTGAATTTGTGGTCTCCCTGCCTCAGACTCCCCAGCAGCTGGGAGTATGGGAATGCACTCCCTATAAGCAGTATTGCTTATTCTCTAAGAACAAGCAAACAGAACAATATACCAATTTCAAACTATAATAAATAGAACAATATACCAATTTCAAAAAAGAGACTAATATTGGGGAAACAAGAATGCATGAACAGAGAACTTGAAATTTACTTAATATCTTATTACAATTAGAAGATGATTTAAATCATGAATGACAAATTCTAAATATTTTAAAAATATTGACTGTGAATACATTTTTCTCCATTGTTTTCAAACATGTTTGAAAGATTTCATGATGAATTATAAAGCAATTAAAAACACATTTTGCACTTCTAAACAATGACTATTTTATTAAAATTGCTCTGTGATTTTTAAATTCTCATATTTATTGCGGTCAATTTTGGTTGAGACCATAAATATCTCTTTGATAAATATTTATTTGGTTGCACTTGACTAAAATAAAACAGTTTAATGGAGGCCATGAACAAATAAATTTTCAAATTATTTTGTTTTTGAACTCTGAATCTAGATAACATCCCAAAGTACCTCTACTTTTAAGATTTCTATTGACTGATTGAATTATTATTTCCCCTTCGAGAGAATAAGGTTGTAATGAATAATTCAATATGTCATTTCGTAAACTAGTGGGACATCATGAAGACTGGATTTTAAAATCTCAACTCTTATATGTTTTTTATTTTAATCAAAAGAAACCATGCATAAACTATTTGGAGATAAAATAAAATGAATAATTTTCAGGTTTGTCTCAATTTTGATGTAGCTATATATAATAACTTCTTTGGGGGAAAACTCAATTTGGAATGAATATCAGTAAGTTGTGAAGGAGCCATCCATTTTTACTGTCTTCTAAAAATGCTTTCAGTATGAGAGCTCCTTTCTCATAAATGACTGAAGTTAACAGCTCAAACCAACTATCATATTCTTAATATAGAAGTGGCTTGTAATTTTTCTGCTGTAGCACAAGAGTTGACATATGTACAAAACAAAGGTTACAATTTACATTTTTGTAGTGATGAATTTCATGTTTATAAATGTAGTATACAGCAAGTAGACATTCAGAGCCTGTACTCTTCTGTCTACAGTTCTCCTTTCTTTGATTTTCTTTAGGTCCCACTACGGGTTCACAGAATGAGTTTTATAAGACAGAGGAAAGCATAAGATGACTTGTATAAAAAAAAAAAAAAAAAACTTTGTTACAGGTCTTTTCAGGGCAAATTGTTATTATAACTATATAACTAGCAATTCTATATGAATATCCCTGATTCTTTATCATATATAGAAAATCAGACAAAAATGATATTACAGTTAAAATGTTTTCTTTCTCATTTCAGAGCTTTTACTGTCTTTTCTGTCCTTATATTTAAGAATTTATTGGAATTTCTCTGCCCCATAATCAGATAAATTTACTTTACAGAGCAAAATCTTATAAAGTGGTAAATGGTGTTATCGTTTCTCTGGCTCAATTTATGTTATTACTTCCTTTCCACATTCCTCAAGCTATAGCCATTTTGAGAGTGAATGATAGTCAAATATTACTGCAGTATGATAGACATAAAGGCATGAAGAATAGACTATATGAAATAAAGACCAAGATGGACTCTCAAGAATTATTCAAATTGTGTCCTTAAGATCAAGCCATCAGCTCCCCATCAATCTTTTTAGAGCAGTTTTTGTGGTTGCCCTCCCTTCATTTGTTTCTCAAAAATTTTTAGATATTTTTCCCAATAGATCTTCTTTTATGTCAGTTTTATTTTAAAAACACATATTCATTCCATTAACATGTGCTATGAATCTGCATCTGAGGGGTGTGGGGGGTGGAGGAGGGAGGAGAGAGAGAGAGAGAGAAAGAAAGAGAGATCAGAATAAAAGTGAAGCAAAGAATAAAAACCCTTTGTATTTCTAGGACAAGTATAATGTCTTTTACATGAATGATCACGTAGGTGAATGCATGATTATTATAAAAAAAACAATAAATTAATATTTAGCCAAGAAGATGTTAAATATGAGGGAGATAAAAATTATTTCTAGAAAAAGTAAGCAAAGAAACGAAACAGAGAAAGAAGTAAGTGAAGCAGAAACGCAAAGAGGAATTGTTCCAAAAAAGTGAATGAAATTAACAGGTTGTGACTGAAAAATAAATGTGAAATATCTATAGTTTAGGACATAGAGTTATTCCTTCAAATGAATAAGAAAGAGGAGTAATTTTAAAGGGAAAATGTTCAAAATAAATTAAAGCATGTACAAGGCTAATAAGCATACGGAAAGATGTTCAAACTCCAGTAATAAGAAAAATGCATACTACAGCAATGGTATAGTACCTTACTCTCATATATTAGAGAAAAATATAAAACTGGACATTTTGGGGAGCTGCTAAAGATGTTTAAGGTTGGAAAGACACTGTTGGTACAAATGTCGAACTGTGCAAGCATTCTGTAGAGCAACTAGTTCCACTTAGTCATAGAAAATATAAATCCATTCTGAGTTTCAGTAATATTGATCTTAAAGACAATGTCATGCAGATCTATAAGAAAACAGGTATTTGTGCAGCAAATGGTGCACAGATGGTGGGCAACTTGAATGTGTTTATATGGCACAATTGATAAGCAAAAGCGATAGATACAGACCACGTTATTCCACCTAGTTAGAAGTAATGTGTCAGTTGCACACTGAACACAGGCAATAAAAATGTAGCATTGATTGAAAAAGGCAGGTGACAAATGATAATATACAGGAGAGTATCATTTATATAAGTTAAAAACATGTGTATATCTATCTATCACCTAAATGGGTTCCTCTGAAGACAGTGGTGTGGAAGCAAAGTGACTTTAGAGACTATAAAGAAAGAGGTGTGGGGATCTAAAGTAGACCAATGATAATACTGTAATAAAGTAAGTCATGTGACTAGCTCAATCCCCCTGTGTGACCTCCAAAAGATAATGAGAGATACAGAGATAGTACAGTCAGCAGTTTAAGAAAATAGAAAGGGTCCAATTACTTAAAATACAGGAAGTTAATTACATTTAATAACAATGTGCTACAAAAGTTTTGTGTTTCATAAGGGGTATAAAGCAATTTAGTTCTCTTTCGTTTTTTGAGAAAGTCTGGGGATGAGTGCTGAAAGAAGTAAGCTCATGGAAGTTAGGCATCTTGGAGTGTGAAGACATACAGAACAGAGAGAGGCCCTGGATCTTTCCAGTAACATGGACTTTTTTCTGCTTTGGAGTCAGAAGGAAGAAAAATAAAACCCTTTGATTTAACATCCTTTAGCCAGAAGGCCCTGGACAAATAAAGTTACATTTCTGGGTCTCAGTGTCCACAAATACAAAAATCAAAGCCTTCATAATATCTAACTGGTTTCTTTGGAGTAAAAAAACAAAACCTATTGTGTTTTAGGTATTTCAAAAAGAATGGCTATTAATGAAGTTATAAAAATTAAATAGCAATTACTCATAAACAAAGGAGTTTTAAAGAATATTCAGAGTTTAAATTTCCAAAGTGAATGTGAAAGATGTTGTCACGCTAAAAGTCATAGATGATAATGAGCAGAGAACATGAAGGTGAAGATAAAATGAAGTGATACAAATGACAGTATTTTATACATTCTTGGCAATTGTACCTTTACTGTCATTACTAATGATAAAAACATAATGTTCCTCAAGTGGGAGCCCACAGTGGAGGGTGATGAGAAAAAAAATGAGAAAAACTGAAGGAGGTCCTCAATAACAGACTACTTTGGAGTTCAAATCATAGATAATAAGGGACAACTTTTAAATTGTGGAAGGTTTGGAAGGAAACTGATATGTTAAATTGTCATCTTATCAAAAGCATATTATAAGTACCTTACAGCTTCAATCTCCTGATTTCTTCATCTTTACCTCTCATTGCTCCCCAAAGAAGCCCATCCGCTTATCATCACTGCCTTCTTTATTATAGAATTAACCCCTTCCTATTCCATCTCATCTTCCTGATCTAAATTTCCTTCTCTCTCTCTCTCTCTCTCTCTCTTTTTTTTTTCCATAAAAGTACTCTAGTTTCAGTTTTCTCCTTACAAACTGGAGAAGTTAGAGACTGAGAAGAAACATGCCCGAGAGATGGCTGCCATCATCATTAGGACACCTGGATCCTCTGGCCTCTGCTCTGGGTAGATGCTTCTCAATTTCAGAAGGAAGGCTGAATCCTAGAGATGCTGTAGGGGGAAAATCAGAGGGGTGAAGAGAGAGGGCAGCAAAGAACAGGAAAAGTAAAAGAAGAAAACAGGAACCATACACAGAACAATGGACAATTGAGAGAGGATAAAAAGAATACATTTAACTAATCAAATTTGTGTTAAACTAATGCCACCTGGAGACATAACACTGGGTAGAAGGAAAGGTGGTGTAGTTGGAGAGGCAAGTGACACAGTAATCAGATTTTAGGTGAGAAAGGAAGTTCTCTGGAAGCAGGAGTTCTCCACGTAAATACACATAGTCACATGCAAAAATTAAGGTTTGGGTGATGGATACAGTATGCCAAATGGTGATTCTAAATTTTTTGTGCATATATCCATATCTATTTGCTAAAAAACTAAAGTAAATTGGAACACAGATGTAATTAAAATCTAAAAATAAAAAAAATTAGAAAACAAGAACAAAGAAATATAATAAAAATCTGAACTAATTCAGGGAAAGAGAAAATTTAAAAATGAATGCAATAATAATATTTTAACATATTCTTTAACTATGTTGCAAACTGGCCAGTAAGACTTTACAACCAGCAGAGAGAGAGAGAGAAAAATGCAATAAGCACTAATATTCTGGATGTTCCTAAGTTAAAACAACAACAACAACAATAGTTTTCAGGAGAAAAGTAATCAATAAGTTATAATAAAGAGGAAATGTGTAAGGGACTGATAAAATATGCTATTGAGATATCCAAGAAAGGTAAGATATATAAGAAATTAAAAAATAAAGGTCATAAAAGTAATATTTATGAAAGATAGTTATATTTAATTGGTAAAATATTAGGTATGAACTTAATGAAAATAAATTCAGTTCAGCAATGCATAAAAACATAGATAATAAATAGTGGAAAAAAATCAATAAAATATGAAAATTCAAGGGGAAAAAGAAGGGGGTTCGTGGGTGTAACTAATGTGCATCATAAAGCTACAAGTGTTTTTATTAATTTTTTAAAGATACCAAGATGTGTAAGCACAGGTATTGAATTCAACAGAAAAAAATAAATTAACAAAAGAGGGAATTAAGTGAAGAATGATGGAAGAAAAGAAAGAGGAAAAAGAATAAAGAATGTTTGTTTTTAAATCCTAGGATTTAATAGTCATTCATTTTTATTGAACTATGAATATGTTGTTTTACGAAAAGAGATGATGCAAATAAAATACAAAATAAAGTGATTTTTTTACACACAAAATTGGCTAAAATGAAAAATAATTTTTAATACCTAAAAATACCTACAGTCTGTAAATCATTTGTAGGTATTTGATGTAAATATTTTAAGTATTTGGTGCATTCTCTTTTAGAAACGGATTAATTATCAACAGTGAAACTAGTCATGAGGTTTCATTTGAATTTAAAAGATAAAACATATATTTGCTTTTCTCCTATGTTATTGGCAAAGCCAGGTGTGAAATATGGCTATGAGTAATGACATAGTAAGTTTAGAATTTTATTCTGACCTGAAATAGAAGAGGTCAATTCCATTAGGGCAGTTATCTTTGCACCTGCTCACTTATATTTGAATGTTGAATTATTCAAATATTAAGCTTGTTATTCATTTAATAAGCTACAAAACAACTCCAAATATGCTAATAATTTTATTATCTATATCCAAAATCCAGTTATGGAGATAATTCTCATGTGAAATATGATTATAATTATTTCTAAGTCAAAGTTTGATCTATCATTTCCCCATTTTGAACAGAAATGAATTAAATGACTATTATCATCACAACACTTTGCTATTTTTTTCAGCTTCTTATGACAATTACTCTCTATAAGAATATTAGAGAAAAAAGAGTAAAATAAATGTTTGCTAAGCATATGCTCTAGGACTTAAAATTTAATAGGAAAAAACAACCATAAAAATATCTGCAAAACAAAATAAAATTTAAAATAAAAGATTAAAATAACTTCAGAGCCTTTAAAAATATAATATTTCTCAATTGCATATTTTTCCCAGAACTGATCTGGACATTATATGAAACACAATAAAAATTTATAACTTGATTTCTGACTTCATGATTCTTTTTATTTCACTGAAGAAATGAAGAATAAGGAAGGAAGACAGATAGGAATATATAACAGACATCTACATATGTGAGCACATTTTTCATGAACAATATATTGTAGGTTTAGACAGGAGAAATAAATGGAGAAAAAGAATATTTGGAAAAAGGCTTAATTAACAAAGAAAAATTTGAGCTACCAGAGCTAAAATAATATACAGGATTTCTAGAGAAGAGGAGAAAGAAAAATATAAGTAGAAAAAAAACGAAATGAATAATGATTTATGATGAATGGGTTGTTAGAAGTCTAATGAAGCCTGTAGACTTCTTGTCAGAAAGTTTTAAAAAGTGATGGATATAGTGACTCATGCCAGTAATCCCAGCAGGTCTGGAGGTTGAGACAGGAGGATTTCTGGTTCCAAGCTAGCCTCAACAACATAGCAAGGCTGTAAGCAACCTACTGAGACCCTTTCTCAAAACAAATCAAAAGAAAAAGTCCTATGGATGTGGCTCAGTGGTTGATAGACCTGGTTGATAGACCTGGTTAAAAAAAAAGAAAAAGAATATGAAAGAAAGAAAAGAACAGAAGGTTTTAAAAAGTTAAAAAAGAGGTGAGAAATAATTTAAATATACATAGACAAGAAAATAAATATATTAAAATGTACTGATCAAAATTAAATGAAACACTTTTGTATGTAGCTAAAAGATCTTTCTTATTTATTTATTTTTATGTTATAAAATTTAAACTTTGGGGCTGGGCTCAGTGGTAGAGCGCTCGCCTAGCATGTGCACAGCCCGGGTTAGATCCTCAGTACCACATACAAATAAATGCATCGTGTACAACTAAAGCAAATAAATAAATATTTTAAAAAATTAAATTTCACTTGCTAAGATACTTTGGTCCCTATTGTCATTCTCTTCTATCTTGGAAAAAGCTGAGTGGGTAGTTCCAGAGACAGAATTTTATTAATACATTTGATAATGAGATTGAGCAATGGGTTTAAGTAAACCCATTATTGAATCAGTAGACATTTTTAAAGGCTGAATGAACATAAGTAATATTTTAAAATATATACAAAAATGTCAATTATTTCTATTAGACAGAAATTCATTGCTGCTTGTAATAACTTCTGTGGTCTTTGTCATGCATTCACAATTGGAAGAAATACTAAGTGTAATCTAGAAATTAAAGAAAATGAATGTATAATATTTTACCCAACAAAATTCATGGGCCTCTTCAATTTTGTCTATGGACTTATAAGTATTCATAGATTCTGGCTAAGAATTTGGAGAAGACAATGGCAGACCATCATTCTCTAAGCATCCAGGCATCTGATGGGTGTGAGACCCTCCCAAGTAACAAATGTTTTATGTTATTCTTGTAATAGAATATAAGGAAGAATTTGTTATAATGGACATTGTTTCTTGAAAAATGAGAAAAATGAGGTTCAAGAAGTTTCATGTACCCTGCTCAGTGTTACATACATAACAAATGCCAGCCGCAGGATTAGAATTCAAATATCAGGATCTAAAGCCTTTATTTGCTTTGCCCCCTCAGAAATAAAGTAGATGCTTTGGAGCACCCAAAAATACACATGTAGAAGGTGTGGTCAAAAAAGCAATCTTTAAGGAAAAAATGATCTGATGGTAATAATTCCATGGGCTACAACAGTAAGGATTATTGTAATATTATCTCTCCAGAGATTTTGTAGTAGATCTAAAATGACCCATTATAGTTAATTGTCACATCTAAAATGAGGTGAATCCTTTCATTAATTCTCCAAAGGTGTTTTGTTTTCCAAAATCTATTTTAATATACAACCAGACACAGAAAACACCCACTTACCAATACTTGTGCAACTTTCTCCATCCACATCTAGCTTCCACCCTTCATAACACGAACACTTGACTGTGTGTTTGTGCTGCTCACACACTTGGCTGCACTTCAGATGATTGCTACAATAATCCACAATTTCACATGTTTTATTGTCTTTGTTGAGTTGAAGTCCTTCAGGGCAAGAACAGACAATACCTCTTCCGGGAACCACGGAACAGTGGTTGCTACAGCCTCCATTGTTCAGTGAACATTCATCTATAAAAGGAGGGGAACAGATTACAGGTCATATGAATTGTTTTCCTCAGTTAAATACTGATCCTTGAACTCAATTCTGTAAGCCTGGAATTAAAGTTAATACACTATAAATGACTGCAAGAGAAACCTCTTGAAGGTTACAGTAGAAATAGTGATAGAATATATCCAGTGACAAAATTTCATTCTATATTATAGTGATTGGGAATGGGAGATTTTTATTATTTGAAAACTCTGGAGTATAAAAAAAGTATTGCTTTAATGCATAGACATAAAATATGTTGATATTTCTGTTATAACCAGAAGGATTCTATTTAGCTGGGAAATTCAGTAGTAGATGCTTTCCAAAAGATATGCAAAAACACCGATGATACAAATACTTGAATTACCTCAAGACTTTAAATAAACAAATGCACGCACATATATGCACACATGCATAATATCTATTTTTTTTATGTTTCGTCTGATTTATAGTGATAATGCAGAATGGATTTCTGTGTCCTTTAATATCTGCAGGTATTTATTTTAATTTTTTTTTCAATTTGTAGATAGATATAATATCTTTATTTATTTTTTTATGTGGTGCTGAGGATAGAACCAGGTATCTCTCACATGCAAGGCAGGTGCTCTACTACTGAGCTACAGCCCCACCCAGCCCAGCAGGTATTTATTTTTAAGCTAGGTAATTTATATATCATGTCTTACAATTGGTTATTATAATGAATTCAATCAGGCTATGAAAATAAAATAAATAATACACTAAATTTTTTTTCCTAGTATTTTTGCTGACATAATAATAAAAAGCACTCTCTGCATAATATGATTCATTTAAAGAGAACTTTACTTGCATAATGTATATATACATATATACACATATATATACATATATGTATAATTTGCTTTAATAAGTGTGCTATACACACATTATCATTTTAGATCTACTACATTTATGTATATATACATGCACACACATATACGTATATATGTGTGGGGATGTGTGTGTGTATATACATATATATTTGTTTATATATATATAAATATTTTAGATATGTTTATATGTCATTACACTTCACCAAATTTTAGGATCCATGAGGGTCCACAGAATATGTGTTCTGAAAAAAAAAATGTGTTTTGTTCACAAGTGTATTCTTAGCAGCTAACAATGTATAACATTGAGTAAACAAAGAAAAATATTTGATGGATATAAAAATATTGTCTAAAAGCATACAATTGCTCCCAAATTGAACCAGCATTGTCTACTTGGAGAATTTCAAAATGACATGCTTACACCTTTGCATAAAATAGCAGATTACTGTTTTTGTAACCACACTACTACCCCCACCACAGTGTTCAGTTAGTCTGCTTTTAAAATGTTTCCGAGTGGTTTTAAAAGCTGGTTTCATTGTGTGTATTTTGAAATATGCTAAAATACTTTGTCTAATAATTTGTAAATTGTGGTAATATTTATTTGTATGTGTGGAAGATTTTCTGGCCCCTACAGAAATGTATGTACTATAAAAAATGGGCAGAAATGTAAGGCTTTTATAAACACTTCTACATCTTTAATGTTTGTATATGGGTCAAAACTTATTATTATTTGTCATCATCAAAAATGTTATAGTAATAAGAAAAGGAAATGATTGTATTAACTGTATTTTTTTAAGAATTCAATTCAAGTTTTGCATTATTTTAAGAGGAAAAAAATAGATTCATTCTTGGTTCCTCAAAATATGTTTGCTCACCAGTAATCATAATCATTTCAAAACAGCAGTCATTTCAATGTATTTGCCCCATTTTATTTCAATTGACATTCTCTTTCAAAGAGAATTACTGTAAAGAAATGCCCATTGTGCCCAACAGGGAAAAAAGATTGTTAAAATGTTTCTAGCTTATATCAACTATCACTGCTTTCATAGTACTGAAATGTCTTCTTTCTGATGTTATCTGTGGAACTAAGTGATAGATTTTAGTATTAAAAAATTCATATTGAAACAAAAAACTAAATATATAAAGTTAAGTTCAACACTTGAACAGCCAATCCCTTGTCAGTTCTTTTTTAACCGAAAACATGTCATTAATCCTGATACTTTTTTACAAAATTTGTATTACCTGACAAGACTCTGTCCTTGACATTACTCTGTTCAGTTTCATCTCCTCTCCAATAGTTTCAACACTGGTTTATAAAAACTAGAGACCCTATAGTACAAATGATTTGATGCATTCTCCCTACCCACACGTAACATACAAAGAGAATTACAAATTAGAATATTGTCTCACAATTCCCTAAAAGGACCAACAAAACCTTACAGTGTCTACAAGAAAAGGCTCATTGATGGAATGAAAATTCACTATTTCTTCTGGCCCAAATCTGGTGATAGATTAAGTTCCTGAATTTCCTCTTATTTATGTTGAAAAACTTGCAATTATTAATCCATTCTCAACAAGTAACAATAAATGTTGGTAAGGATGTGAGGGAAAAAGGTACAAGCATACATTGCTAGTGTGACTGCAAATTGGTTCAACCATTATGGAAATGGAGATTCCTCAGAAAACTTAGAATGGAACCACGATTTGATCCAGATATCTCACTCCTCGGTATATATACCCAAATACTTGAAATCAGCATACCAGATGCAGTCACATCTATATTTATAACAGTTCAATCACAATAGCTAAGCTATGGAACCAACCTGGGTGCTCTTTAACAGATGAATGGATAAAGAAAATGTGATCCATATACACAATGGATACAGCTATAAGAAAAAATGACTTTCTAATTTTGCTGGTAAATGGATAGAGCTAGAGACTACTATGCTAAGTGAAATAAGCCAATCCCAAAGCACCAAAGGCTGTATATTCTGTCTGATATGAGGATGCTAACACACAATAAAGTAGGGAGGGAAGAATAGGAGTTTATTGGATTAGAAAGAGGGGAATGAAGGGAAGGAAGGAAGGATGGGAATAGGAAAGACAATAGAATGAATTGGACACAACTTTCCTATGTTCATATATGAATATATGACCAGTGAAACTCCATATCATGTAGAACTACAAGAATGGGCTCCTAATTAGAATAAGTTATACTCCATATGTGTGAAGTAAGCCAGGGTACATTCCATTTTTTGTAGATCAAAAGAACAAATTAAATAAATGAATAAGTAAATAGATAAATAAATCCATTCTCCACCTCCTTGGGATGTAACTCTTCTACCACCCAGAACTATCTTCTCAAGGAGAAGAGATTTTTTTTTTTTGAAATGCAAACATTCAAGGTGATAACTTACTCGTTTTGCTCTGTGGATACTTTGTTTAACTTGCTGCTACTACTGCCTGGATAAAGGTAGCATATGAAATAGTGTAAGGAGTTTGTTTGCCTCCAGATAAGCACTAGTTAATAACCTCAGATGGTCAAGTCACAATGTTAATATCACTTAGTGTTTTTACTTTATATACTCCAGCATTTCGAAAGTTCAAGTTTTTTTTTTCTTTTTTGGTTTCAATGAAGTTGAGTTCAATTCACAGGAAACTTTCTCTCCTATTGCAGTAGTTATTAATGAAGACAACCTATCCTTACTACTTTGTTATGCTTATATTTGACATATCCTTATAGTAAGCCTAAATAGTTCCATATTTGAATGATTCTACTCTCTTCTCACTTATATTTAAGTGCATATCTTTATTAAAATAATTAAAAATTCCCCTGACAAAATACAATTGTTCATTGGGATTAAGACATTTACATTCTTAATTTGTATATGTGTGTGTGTGTGTGTGTGTGTGTGTGTGTGTGTATCTTACAAACAGAGAAGGCAATTCAATGGTTCCACTAATATTTGCTTTTAGTTCCCCTGTTCTAGTTCTCTGGTGTGTTCACCATCTAACGGGTGAAGGAAGTGACCTCAGTATGCTTTTGTTCTGCAATCAGGACTAAACTGTCATTTTATCCTCTGTGGTACTTCTACTACTAGTTTCCTTTTACCTTTGACTCTCTGTAATCCTTTGAAATGTTTGAGCAAAGCTCATTAGCCAAATAATATAGTGACTAGAAAAGCAAGAAATGATTTTCAATTCTGAAGTAAACAAATGAATTCAGAAGCAACTTCCTTTCTCTTTAACAATTCAGAAAGTGGGGGATAGAAAAACCAAAATGCTTTCCTCTTATCACTCCCTTCATTTTTGGTAATCTGTATTTTCTCTCTTTTGCCTTTTACTTAATCCATTGAGGGATACAGAAAAGGTGCAAAAGCACTTATAGTCTTCAATACCTGTAGTGCTTCAGACATCATTACCATTGTTACCTGACAGGTATCATCACCTATATTGTAACTATTATGAAATTAATTGATGTAATTAAAGAATAGACTTTTAGTCTGGCAAAGTCTAAACTCTTTCCATAACCACAAATTTTTGCTTTTGTGATTATTGTTAGTTTCCTTCTGATAGAATTATACTTATATCCAGAATCAGCAAGCTTTCATCAACTTGCTAAGTTAAGAGAAAAAGCTTGAAGGGAAGGGAGTGAAGACTGACAAATAAATCTTGTCATCTTTTCTTATAAATATTTTATTGTTTAATCAATTTTAGTTGTAAGGGCTTTTCTTTTCCTTTATTTTTTAAAAATTTTTGTCTGAATCTTTGTTGTTTACATTTTAGCCTCACTGAAAGAGGATGATTACATTTACGTTTCAAGTTTAGTTTATAGTACTAGAAATCTTTTGAAGGAAAGGATATTTTATTGCATACATTTAGAAGATAGTAACAGTCCTTTCATCTTACTCATATGCTCTTAATATTCAATTAAGATGAAAATATGATAACTTAAGTTTTAAAGCAGCTGTCTTTCCTAATTTTGCTCAGCCTCATAATTTCTAAAGCCATTTTCTCACTGTTGTTCTTATCATACTATAAACTCATCTTCATTGCTCTATTGATGGAAACTTCAGTATTATGTCCAAAACATGTTTTAAAAAATCTCCTTGATAAACCTCTGATCTCCCCATGGAAGAGAAAATGCAATTTTCTTTTATATGCACTGTTTGGCATAAGGGAGATGGCTAGGCAAAGTGACTTCAAAACTCATTGAAATCATCCTTTAGATAAGCATAAAGAAAGCTATTGTATGAAAACTAAAAACTTGAGAGAAAATTATAACATATTGGAGAACTTTTATCATCTATCTTTAGCCAGTCTCTTTCTTTTCCTAAAAACAAATACTTGTATCATAATGATGATATCAAAATCCACAGACTTATAGTAAACAATGACCTATAGATCAGTAATAAAAAGGTTCCTCTGTTCTGAGCATCTTAGTGACAATAATAGTTTCAGTTTCAGGTAAAGCATGGAGCATATGGAGATATAAATGATATGTACAATCTTGCAACTGTTGAAGGAACTGGATACAGTCTAGTTTTTATTTCTGTTTTAAGAAATTTCTGATTATAAATATTTTAATTTAAAATGATTTAAATTTCTGATGTACTGTTTTATAGTGTCTAAAAATGAAGTAAAGTTCAAAGATAAAAGTTACACTTGAAGGGAATGAATGTTAAGGAATGAATGATACTCTAATAAGTAACACCAAATGGACTAACTGGTTCTAATTTCCAGATTTAGCAAATGCAATTAAATATTAAATACCGCACAGATCTCCTTCATCAGAACCATCAGGGCAGTCTTTTTTCCCATTGCAGAGTTTTTCTGGCTGCAGGCACACTGAAGTATCATTAGCACAAGGGTATTTGGGTGGTCCGCACATGAAACTGTCACAGTCTTCTTCATCTGATTGATCTTCACAATCAATATCTCCATCACATACCCATGCTTTGTTGATGCATCTCCCTTAAGAGAACAGAAACAATGTGCATTTAATTTTTGTAATTAGGTCACTGTAATAATGAGTGGCCATTATTGCTTTTATTCAAAGGCAGAATTACTTGCCATTAGCAAGAAATCTTTTTTGTCAAGAGTTTAATAGTTTGTTTTCATGATAGAATTTGAATACTTCTAGCCCTGACTGATAAAATGCTTTCAATATTTAAAACGTGATATTTTCTTTAGTTTTAACATATTTTCATATACTATTAAGAAAAGGTTTTGTGGCTAATTAAAAGTTCATTATAATACTTTCACAGGTAAAATGTAAAGATATGTAAAGATATATCTGTGTATCAGTGCCTTTGTCTTTTCAGGGAGGTACTGGAGATTAAAACCAGGGGCACTTAACCACAGAGCACCATCCCCAACCCCTTTTTTACTTTTGTTTTGAGACAGGGTCTTGCTAAGGTGCTCAGGGCCCCACTAAGTTGCTGAAGCTGGCTTTGAACTTGTGATCCTTCTGCCTCATCCTCCCTAGCTGCTATTATTACAGATATGTGCTACCATGCCCAGCCATCAGTGCATTTCATAACTCTAAATTTAGGTAAATATTTTATAGGTGCTTATCAGAAGCCTAGTGTAGGTAAATATTTTAGCAGAAGTTACTGTACTTACATTCATAACCTTAATCCTCAAATCCTCACACTAGACATATATGCATATGCCTTCATAAATATAGTATCATATATTATTAAACAAACTGGTAGATAATGTGTAATATCTAAACTTGTCTAAATGTATTTTACTTTATTGCATTAAAAGAAAAGAAATAAAATGGTCATTGTTTTCCAGCATATTTCAAAAATATCTGTGTAAAACATGAAAACAATACTGTTGTCTAAGTAAATATTGTTTTTTTCACTGCAAGTTATTCTTCATTTTCATATTATTTTATTTTTTTTTTTTCAAAATTATATTTTTTGTATTATATATTATTAAGTCATTTTTAAAAGTACCTGAAGATAAATGCTAGTTATTTTCTCACCATATACAGACATCTCATAAAATAAGGAGTGTAAATGAAAGAAAAATAAAAAGTATTATATATTTCCAAAAGTCATTATGTATTTAAGTGACTTCTTAACTTTAAGAATTATTAAATTATAACATAATTAAAATATTGGTGCAAAAGTGTTTTATTCATAGAAATATATTAATAATTTTCATATTATTATAAGTCAAATTCAATACACATGGTCAGTTTCGTAGTTGATAAAAATATATTTGATGATATTCAACATTAATTATAGGTAAAATACTCTTAAAATAAGACTGACAGATACTTCACTAATGGATTTGATATAAATGGATAAACATTATATACTTTTACCTTTTCATTAACAAAACAAATAATGCAATATAATTATTTTATTAGGTTATACTAAGTTTAAGAAAATATCACTGCAAAATTTATTAGAACTTTTCAAAAAATAAAGTGAAAAGAAAATTGATTAGAAGAAACTATATATACCAAATATTTAGAAGCAATTTAAAGTCATACAAATTAAAATATTTTCATAAAAATATCAATTAGTAGATCAAGAATCAAATAACAGAAACATCAGAAAAAGACACATTCATTTATATATTTTTAATACAGAAAGATAACTCAAATAGTTGAAAATTTTAACTGCAAAATTAATGGTTAATGATTTATGATCACTATCTAGAGGATAAAAGATAGCTGAGCATGGTGGCATACACTTGTAATTCCAGTGACTCAGAAGGCTGAGGCAGGAGGATTGCAAGTTCCAAGTCAGTCTCAGCAATTTAGTGAGGCTCTAAAAAACTTAGAGAGACCTTTTTTTTCAAAAATAAAGCATAAACAGGATTGGAAATGTAGCTCAGTGGTTAATTGCCAGGGTGTTCCAAACCCCTGTACCAAATGAAAACAATAAAACAACAATGATAGAAAACAAAAAACAAAAAACAAACAAACAAAAAAAAAAAAACCTAAAACTAAATCTCTGTTTGACTTCTTATTCTATAATAAATTCTAAATAGATCAAAAGGTAAACATTTTAAAATAATTAAAATAAAAATACAAACCTTCTTCGAAAATAAGGATATTAAAAAAGTGTGAAATGGTCATTATACAAACCTAGAAACTGTGGAAGTCATTGACTGGTACACTTAAATTCATACATTTTCATTCTACATTACAATAATAAAATCCATATACAAAGACAGCAAGCAGTGAATAAGTCAGAAAAAAATCACTATACATTTTAAAAGTAAGTTATTTCTTAGAAAAAAATCTAACTTTTATATGGAAGCACAAAAGATCCCAAATAACAAAACAATCTGGACAAAAAAGATAAAGCTGTAGGCATCACAACACTCGATTTCAAGACAAACTACAGAGCCATAGTAACAAAAAAGGATGGTTAATGCTTAGATTAGGTGTTCCCCAAAAGCTCAGGTGTATGACAATGCAAGAACATTTAGAGGTCAAATGATTGAGTTATGAAAGACTTAACCCAATTAGTACATTAATCCCAAAATGGGGATTAACTGGGTGATAACTGTAGGCACTTAGGGTGTGGCTGGAGGATATGGGTCCCTGGGGGGCATGCTTTTGGCCTTTAGTTTTCTCTCTGCTTCCTGGTACCATGTTGTCAGCTGTTTTACTTTGCTACACACTTCTGCCATGATGTTCTGCCTCACCTAGTTCCCCAAAGAGTGGAGCTGGCTGTCTATGGACTGAGACCTCAGAAACCATGAGCCCCCAAATAAACTTCTTCTCATTAAAATGGTTCCTATCTGGTGAAAAAGCTTACTAAAAAAAGGGTGGTACTGGCCTGAAAACAGAGACAAAGACCAGTAGAAGAGAGTAGGAAAAAGAGAGAGAGAGAGAGAGAGAGAGAGAGAGAGAGACAGAGAGAGAGAGTGTAGAGATCCACAAATTATGCCCACATAGCTACTAATTCTTTACACTGGTGAATGAACATCCTCTTCAATATAAACTGCTAGAATAATTGCAGATCCATGTGCAGAAGTTTGAAACTTGACCCCAGTCACTTTTTTTTCTTCTTCTTGTACTTTTTTTAGGGGGTGGTCCTAGGGACCGAACTTAGGGGTGTTTTACCACCGAGCTCATTCTTCAGCCCTTTTTACTTTTGAGACAGGGATTTGCAAAGTTGCTGAAGGTCTTACTAAATTGATGAGGTAGACCTAGAATTTGTGGTCCTCCTGTCTCAGTCTCCCAAATTGCTGGAGTTACAGGTATGTGCCACCATGCCCAGCTACACTTCTTTCTTTCTTTTTTTTTTTTAATATTTATTTATTTGATTTTAGTTGTACACAATGCAATGCATTTATGTTTCCGTGGTGCTGAAGATCGAACCCGGGCCGCGCATGTGCTAGGCGAAAGCTCTACTGCTGAGCCACTACCCCAGCCCTACACTTATTTCTTGCCCAGAATAAAATCAACTCAAAATGGATCGAATATAAGACCCAAATCTCTGAAACTACTAGAAGAAAACACATCAAGAAATTGGCATAGGAAATGATATTTTGGATATGAGCCCAAAATATATATAGAAAATAAAAGCAAAAATTCACAAATGAGATTACATCAAATGTGAATGCTTCTACACATCAACAGAGTGAAGAAATAATCTACAGAATGGCAGAAAATATTTCACAACTATTCATCTGACAAAGCATTAATATTCAGAATACATAAAGAATTTAATAAATTTGACAAAAGCAAGTAATTAATTTACAACATGGACAAAAACAATCTTAATGGAACATTCTCAAAAGAAGAAATAAATTTAAAAAATTTGTGGTTGAATGAGATTGATATCATTATCCTAAATGCATGTTTGAAGATCTGAATGCTACTTATATACTTTGTATACAAATAGTTGTATGTAAAAAGATGCTATATATGTGCATTATGAATTGTAATACATACTACTACTATAAATAAAAAAAGTAAAAAAGAAAACAAATGACTGAAATATACATAAAAAAATTATCAATACCATTAACTATCAGGGAAATGCATATTGAAACTACAGTGGAATTTCATCTCACCTCAGAATGGGTATTATCAAAAAGGAAAACAAATGCTTGTAAGGATATAAAGAAAAAAAATTCCAGACACAGGGGAATTTAAATTAGATAAACACTCCTTAAAAATAAAAAAATAGACCTGCTATATGATCCAGCTGTCCTACTTTTGAGTTTATATCCAAAGGAAACAAAACCAGTATACCAAAGAGATACGCATATCCAGGTTTATCATGGTACTGTTCACAATAGCTATGATATGGACTCAACCTAGGTTCCAACAATGGATGAATCTATAAAGAGTGATGCACATACACACACATTCATACAAATATTATTCAGCAATAAAGAAGAATTGAGTCCTGTCATTTGTAACAAAATGAATGGACTAGAAGATACCACATTAAGTGAAATAAGTCAGTTAGAAAGACAAGAAGTACCACATGATTTTTTCAATTGTGTAAGTTAAAAAGAAAGAGAGAGAAAGAGCACTGAATGTAGAATAGTGATTAGTAAAGGTTTTGAGGGTAGGGAGTATAAATAAAATGATGCCATATGCCTGTGTAGATGTATTGCACTGGACCCAATAACGTGAACAATTAATTCATGATAATCAAAAGTAAAGAAGATAATGGCTTATTTTCTTAAAATACAAAGAGTTTTTTTCACTTCATTAAGACAAAAATCACTAATTCAAGATTTATGATGAAATAATGATGGCTTACAAAGATAAGATGTTCAAAAGCTCTTTTAATTAAAAGAGTAAACTAAAATGACAAATTGACATTGTTTCTTCTCTAGTAAATAAATCAAAATCAAAATGTTGTATAATAAAACAGATAGCTTTGACAAGGGTATAAAAAAAGCAATCCAAATGTCAAGGGGCTACAAATTCATATAACCTCTCTGTAGGGCAGTGTTAAAGTATTCAGCAAATAAAAGGCACATCAATTCTCCACCCCATAAATTCTCATTTTAGAAAAGTTTTCTATTAACATATTTACACAAATGCACAAAGATGCACACACAATGCTATATATTGCTATTTTGCATATATTAAAGACTGGTAATGATTTAGGTCATCATTGAAAGACTGGTGACATGAATTGCAGTGCATCCACACACTGAAATTACATGCTTGAGTGGAACAGAAAGAGATAGTCTGCACAAGTTAATTTAAAAAATCTCTCCAAAATATATTAATATTAAAGACATAAAACTGAGTATACATAGGCTTTCTTATATGTTAGAAGGCATTTACCTATTTATCAATATGTATGACTTTATTCTCATAAATATATCAATAAAAGGGGTTAGCCATGTTATATCCACAAGGGATTGTTTCGAGGGAACCCCGATGGACTCTAAAATTTGCTGATGCTCAAGTAATCTATAATAAATAGCATAATGTAGTATTTGCATATAACCTATGTGCATTCTCCCATATGCATTAAATTACATCTAGAAGACTAATTCAAAATACATGGTATGTAAGTAATTATTATATGTATTGTTTAGGGTATAATGCTCAGTACAGATGCAAATTTTAAAAAAAAAAGATTTTAAATCATTAATTGGTTTAATCTACTGATTGTGAAACCCACACATACAGAGGGATGATTGTACACTAATCAGTTTATCTATACATGAAATTTTTTGCAAGGTTACACAAAAAATAGGTAAAAGTGATTGCCCTTGGAGAGGAAACCTAGAGTAAGAAGGAGGTGGACTTTCCATTGAATATTTGTAGTGCTACTTTATTTTCCCTTTGTCATGTATGTGCATAACTTTTCCAAAATATTGTGGCTTACTTTTAAAAATGAGAAGTATGAAATGTGCAAATGTATGTCATAAAATGATAGATTCAATACATATATTACAAAGTTGTACATTAAAGTTACTCTGTGCCTTATACTTTGCCTTAGGAAACTTCCTCAGATGGGTTTCTGTCACTAAAGAGATTATAATCTAGTTAGAAAAACAAGATCAACCACAGCATGTAATTGCAATTTAAAATATGATATTCTAATTTAGGTATTAAATTGTATGGAGTCATCTATAGGTATGAGAGAATGATCACAGAGTTCAAGAATCAATAAATGTGATAGATTCAAACTAAAAAGCTTCTCAGCAAAAGAAACAGTGAGGTCAATAGAGAGCTTACTAATTGGGAACAAATTTTTACCACATGCACATCAGATAAAGCATTAATCTCTAGAATATATAAAGAACTCAAAATTCTTAACACCAAAAAAAAAAAAAAAAAAAAAAAAGAACCAAAAACCCCCACAAATAACCCAATCAATAAATGGGCTAAGGAACTGAAAAGACACTTTTCAGAAGAAGATAGATAGTCAATCAACAAATACATGAAAAAATGCTCAACATCTCTGGCAATTAGAGAAATTCAAATCAAAACTACTCTAAAATTTTATTTCACTCCAGCCAGAATGGCAGCTATTAAGAACACAAAACACAATAAATGTTGGAGAGGATGTGGGGAAAAAGGCACACTCATACATTGCTGGTGGGACTGCAAAATGGTGCAGCCATTATGGAAAGCAGTATGGAGATTCCTTGGAAATCTGGGAATGGAACCACCTTATGACCCAGCCATTCCACTCCTGGGTCTATTTCCAAAGGACTTAAAAACAGCATACTACAGGGACACAGCCACATCAATGTTTATAGCAGCACAATTCACAATAGCTAGGTTGTGGAACCAACCTAGATGCCCCTCAGTAGATGAGTGGATAAAGAAACTGTGGTACATATACACAATGGAATATTACTCAGCAATAAAAGAGAAAAAATAATGGCATTCACAGGTAAATGGATGAAGTTGGAGAATATAATGCTAAGTGAAGTTAGCCAATCTCAAAAATCCAAATGCCAAATGTTTTCTCTGATATAAGGAGGCTGACTCACAGTGGGTTGGGTTGGGGAGCATAGGAGGATTAGAGGAACACTAGAAAGGTCAATGGGTAGGGAGGGGGTCAGTGTATGAAAGGGATAAAAAGAAGATGGTAGAATGAGATGATATCATTACCCTAAATGCATGTTTAAAGACATGAATAGAATATACTTTGTATACAAAGAGTGATATGTAAAAAGGTGCTCAATATGTATATTAGGAATTGTAATGCATGCTAGTTTTCTATATACAACAACTTCAAATAAAAAAAAAAGAATAATATAATTTCCATTTTTGGTTTGGTTAATCATGACACAACTATCTTTTATCTCCAGACATCACGAACACATAATGACATTATAAACCACTGACTCTAGAATGGCTTTATAGTTGTTTCAATTAATGCATAAAAATTCACTATCAATCTTTTAGAGTAAAAATAGTAGCAAAGTTACTTGCCATTCACGATTTAAATACTGTATGGAAAAGGCAAAAAGAGTCATACTCAGAAGACTCTAAAACTTTAACATGTATTATTTCACCAGAAATATGAATTAATATGGTATATAACTTATATAAAATTTCCAAGTTTAAATAGCTCCCTTCTCCCACTGATTTTTTTGCAGGGGAGATTTGAGCTCAATTATTTCTCCTTTTCTTGTTTGTATGGTTTTAATTTTTACCAAAATGCTGATAGGAGTAACTCAGGTAAGATAATTTAATTAAATTTCTAGGTCATGATCATTAATTAGATAAAACCCAAAAGCAAATGACCTGAGTAAACATATTTAAAGAATGTTGACTTTTTTTTTTTTTTTTTTTTTTTTTTTTTTGCTTGTTTCATATCAGGACAAATACTTAACTACTTAACTCATTAGACAGGAATTCTGAAATGATCAAATACTACAGATTTCTAGTTTAAGCACCCTAATTTATAAATAAGAAATTGAAGACATAGGGCAAATTTGTATTATTAAAATAAGTAGTGATTAATAATAAAAAACATGTTATAGAAATTATAAATATTCTACATAGAAAAAAACCCAAAATCTTTAGTTTCCAAAATGGACACAGGTAAAGTAAATAATGATGGAGATCACTTTGTGTTTACAAATTGTTCATTAGAATATGCTAAAAATCATATTAGATAATTATTATCAAGTGTAGTTCTGCATATATTATTTTATTTATAATGATGTTTTCTCAACTTAATAACTATATGAGCAACACTCTGTTATGGTAATTGTAGGTTTACCCCTTGAGCAAAGAAAATAAGAATGGCCAAGTAACAACAACAACAGAAACCAAGAAATAACAGCATGCTGATATAATGGCACCTAGCACAATCCCTCGCACACTCAAGACACTCTAAAGACTATTTTGATTTTGTGGCCTTTAATTATGTAATTTAGGTTAAACACCACACAAAGTCAATAGCCCTAGGAAAATCAAATATTTTTTTAATCCCAAAAAAGTAAAATAAATTATATGATCTCTAGTTCTAGAGTTTCAAAAGTTTTGCACATTTTATAAAAATAGATGTATCTCTTTATAAACTGATTCACTTACTTTTATTTAATTAAAGACAACACACGCTATTTTAGGATAGTTTCTGTTCTGGGATATGACTGGTAGTTAAAATTAAGAATATGAGCATGAAAAGAAATGAATCTTTGAAATAATATGAAGGATTTACTCAATAATACATTTATAATGTCTTTTTGAATATTCTTCATGCTACTCAACAGGAATATGTCAGGGTATAGATAGTGAATGTAAATCTCTTTCTTAATTTGGTCTCTTCAATTTTAGAGCAAATCTTTATAAAATTCCATTTGGATTATCTTTTAAATTTTATGCTAAAATAAAATTTTAGCAAATTTTCTTATTTTAATAATATGTGTATAAATTACCACCAGCACTATATTCACAGAAACATGTATACTGAATTTTATGAATGACTTTTAGGAATAATTTTGAGCATGTGCAGTTTTAGCCTTTTTGCTGAATCTATTCCACAAAAAGCGACAATAAAGCAGTGTGGGGCCATAGTTCATGAAATGCTGACTGCTAATTCAAGATGTGTCTTGTAATCATTATATAATAGAGACTGTCCATAGCATTCTTACAATCTTTATGTCTAAAAATAAAGTATGTGCTCTGGTTACAGAATAAGAAGAGGAAACTAAAATGTGTCTAGAATAGATTGAAGCTCATGACTGTTAGGGGAAATCATAGTGAACCACACAAAGATCAGAGTGACAGTGAATCAAGGTTCTTCTTCAGCCACCATGCTAAGAAGGAACACTGGAATGGGAAATGCTGAGGCACTGTAGAGGCAGCACCAGCAGGACTAAGACTTGGAAAATAATCACAAGTATGGAGTGTTGAAAGGTGCTTTCTGCTTTAAATCCGATTGTTCAAAGGATTAAAGATGCTTCTAACAGAAACACAGCAGTAAGGAAAAATTTGTGCCGTCAGAGAGAAAGTTCAGCAAAGCATTGGAACATATGGGTCTAGAGTATGGAGAGGATTTCAGTGATAGATATTGTAAGGCATTTACCTGAAGGCAATGATTGAAACTTTGTAAATGCTAGAGATTGCTATGGAGATCTTGCGAAAAATGAGAAGCAGCAAAACAAACAAGAGAAAAATGAAATAATGCTTGACCCATATTATGTATTCAGCAAATATTTTAATTAAAAACAGAGAATAGGCAGACATTAAAAAGGGCAAGGTAAAGTGAAATAAAAAGAGAAGTCTGAATGCTAAGTGGGTAAAGAGGCCAATCAAATGTGAGAACACATAAAAGAAGGCTCCAAGGAAAGGATTTGAGATCTGTCAAGAATGGCAGTATTAATACACAAAAGTATCATTTATTAAGCTTACTGCATTCTAGGCACTCTGTACATTTTATTAAATATTATTTTGATCGCTTCTATTTTGTAGATCAAGAAACTGACATGGGGATTTGGCAAATTATCTAAACTCATGTTGTTACTGAGTGGAGAAGGACCACTCAAGACATAAAGTATGAACAGAAAAGTCATTCCTGGTGATCTCTGAAACAGCAATTTTCATCCATGGTAGGCACTGATTGTTAGATTACAAGAAATGAAGGGATGAATGAGATGAAAAGTCATCTAGGTACACAACACAGGTGATTTAATGAGGGGAAGAAGAAAGAAGAGAGGTAATAAAATAAAAGTGGTGTTTTTCACATTATTGGACTAAATATGTTTATGGATAGGAAGAAAAACTAGTGTGAAGAAAGAAATAGAAGACCAAGATATAAAAGTGACTGAGGTCCTATAGGCACCAGGAAGTCACAACACCACTATCTATCCTATTAGGCAAAAGGAAAGACAGGACTGAAAAGAGAGATCAGTGAATATATGGCCAAAGGTTTAAAAGTGCTAGTGAAGCCAGGCAAGGTGGTGCACACGTGTAATCTCAGCAGCTAAGGAGGCTGAAATAGGAAGGTCACAAGTTTGAAGCCAGCCTCAGCAACTTAGCCAGACCTGTCTCAAAATAAATTAAAAAGGGTTGGAGATGTTGTAAAATGATAGAATGACCCTAGGTTTCTCAGAATACTGAAAGGGAAGGAAAGGAAAAGGGGGGTAAAAAGGGAAAGCGAAAGGGAAGGAAAGGAAACTGAGAATAATCCAAGGAAAATATACAAGGTTCATAGAAGAAATACACAAAGTATTTAATTGGTTTTATGACTCATAGACAATAGAAAGCTCACCACATCATTTCTCTCTGAAATAAATAGAGGTATTTAATAGGGTTACAAAAAGGAAAAATAAAATTCTGTTTAAAAAAAAAAAAAACACACAAACTTTCCTATAGTGCTGGACACAGTTGTTAGACCCTTCCTCAAAATGAAAAATACAAAGGACTGGGGATATACTTCAGTGGTAAAGTGCCCTGGAATTAAATTTCCAGTGCCAAAAATGAAATAAAAAAAAAGAAAGAAACATTTCATTTATATCATATAAATATGAATATGAATATTTTCCATTTTGTAAATCTTTTTGATGCCAATTTCTATTTGAGTTTTGTGTCTGTAGGATGCCTTCTGTAAGTTCCAACTACTGAAAAATTTTAAGACTTCTTTGGAACCTCACATGAAGTCAAATCTCAACGTTTTTGTGTTTGGGTTTTCTGTGCCAGTTAGAGTCTCTATATGCATTGACTTAAGCATATTAAACACATTACTTAAAGTACTGTAAATTAATTAAATATATTTGTATATCTTATTTTGCAAATGCATATCTACTTAATAAATTCTTGGAGGTGAATTACTAGTAAAATAGTAAGTACATTTTAAACATTGATATATATTTCTTATCTATTATTAGAGGTTACCAACATCCCCTAACCTAAAAGTGTTTGCTTCATCTATTCTCACTGACACATACATTTTTTCAACTTGTTAATGATCACCCAGCTAATGTTGAATAAAATATGATGGCACTAATGGCACTATAGTTTTGAGTTGTATTTTTCTCGTTATGGGTATTATGGACTGAATTTATATATATATATATATATATATATATATATATAGATAGATAGATAGATAGATATATATATGTATATATATTTAATTTTTTATTATTCTAATTTGTTATACATGTTTGCAGAGTACATTTCATTTCATATTACACATAAAGAGCACAATTTTTCAAGTTGCTGGTTTTATATAAATTATTTTTACAACAATTGTGTCTTCATACATGTATTTAGGGTAATCATGGATAACTCAGTCCTATCCCCTTGCCCCTTCCCCTCCCTCCCCCTTCTTTGTTCTATTTAAAGCTCTTTCATTCCTTTTATGCCCTCTCTCTTGCCTTTATAAGTTAGTATCTTCCTATCAAAGAATTCATTCGACCTTTGGTATTTGGGGATTGGCTAACTTCACTTAGCATTATTTTCTCCAGCTCCATCCATTTACCTGCAAATGCCATGATTTTATTCTCTTTTAGTGCTGAGTAGTGTTCCATTGTATATATATACCAAAGTTTCCCTATCCATTCATCTGCTGATGGGCATTGGGGTTGGTTCCACAATCTAGCTATTGTGAATTGTGCTGCTATAAACATTGATGTGCTGTGTCCCTGTAGTAAGCTTTTTTAAAGTCCTTTGGGAATAGGCCAAGGAGTGGGATAGCTGGGTCAAATGGTGGTCCCATTCCTAGTTTTCCTAGGAAAACCAAAAGGTGCAACTAGTTATGCTGTTGTGAACTACCAGGGAATCTTACACAGTGTTGCCTATCTCTTGCTTCTTCTACTAACAGCCAAATTCTAATGATTATACTCTCACTAGTCAAGTAATCTAATACCTCTATTTTCTCACATCTTACTTCATAAATGTTTAAGCCAACCACTAAGTCCCCCCTTCTACCATTAGATACTGTAAACCACCATGCAAACATAGAGACTACATGGTATAAGATAACCAATCTCATTATTTCTGTTTATAGCGACAAAACTGTAAATATAAAAAATAGAAACTAACTGATATATGGACACACATTGGGTACATTGAAAGCTCTAATATTGATATTTCCCTAAAAAGTGAGGTTTTCGGTAACCTGGTGGGACCTTAGAAGACAAAAGGGCAGAAGCTGTAATACCTCAGGCTTACCTTGCAAGAGAGGAAAATACATAGACATCATGAAGAAACAAGGGAGGAAAATGCCCCAAACAAACCAAGATACTACAACAATAGAAACCATAGAAAGCACAATAGGTGAAATGTCAGAGAAGGAGTTCCAGATATACATAATTAAAATGATAAGGGATTTAAAAACCGACCTAACTGAATAGACGTAGACAAAAATTGGACTGAATTTTTGTGTTCCAGAAAATTGGTATTGCAATCTTAACCCTTTTGTGATTGTATTAGAAAAAGGGGGATTGGTCAAAAATTACGACATGAGATTGTCAATCTTATGCAGTGAGAACGGTCTCTGCAAACCAGGAATAGCACCCTAACCATATAAGTGACCTGGTGGAGCCTCCACCTTGGAAATTCCCAGTCTCCTGCACTGTGAAATATAAATGTTTGCTGTTTAAGCCACCCAGTTTGTGTTAATTTGTTGTAGCAGCCTGAACTAAGATCACCTTATTGTCAACCTTTTGTAATTGCAATTTTCCTGCTTGTCATATTATATATTATAATGATAATGGCTATATTATAATATGTAAAATATGTAATATGACAGAATAATTACAATAATTTTCATATATATTATTAAATATATTTTATTTTCATATATATGTCATATGTATTTTTTTATTCTTCCATGATCTCAATGTAATTATTCTAAATTTTTAGACATATATTTCACTTTAATTTAATCATGAGTATTCATTTTATAATGAGTGTTTTGAGAACTGATTTCCTTAGAGATAGTTTCCCTTATACGTTTTAGAATTTTGGTCTCAAATCTCATTTTGTCTGAGAGCTTTCAATTTTCTCTTTATGCGTTTACTTGTTCTTATCTACAGGTTTCACTGCTTACACTTCAGCCTACCCCATTATTTCCAGCATTCTTGGTTCAGAAATATATCTTTTGTTTTTTTGTAGGATCCTATCCCAAAACAATATTGGATTTTTTATCACATTTGATCTCTACATCAGACAGAGTCCTGCTTGTCTAAATTCCCATGTCTGTGTCTTTTCATCTCTTTAGGTACATGATTTCAGTTAGGTGTTTTGTCAGCAGCAGCAGAGATACATGGACAAACAGACAGACAGATGGATATGACATCATTGCATGCACAGCTCAGCATTCTATATTCTGTTTTATTCATATTTCTTAGAGTAGTAAATCAGCATGTCTCATCATTTTCTCTTGTAACATGTGAGCATCACTTATATGTGTTTTCAGCAGTAGAGAGAAGTTTCAAAGTGTGAACATAAAGTCTTAACTTTAAATGAATTCCTTTCTTATTCCTTCTGAATGGCATTAGAGTAATTCATTGTGTGATTACACCATAATTCTTAAGTAGTTACATACTGAAAGGCAATGGATTGTTTAATTATTTTGTTATTAAAAACAAAAAAAAAACTTCACTGAGTATGTTTGTGCATCTATAATTTCATATATTTCTCATTTTCCCTACATAAATTTCTAGAACTGGGAAGGCAGGGTCATATTAACATTCCTTCAATCCCTGAAGGGCCAATTTTCCCTATACTCTTGACACCACTTTGTAATATCAAACATTTTCTTTTCTTTTTTAATTTGAAGAATGGCATCCTGAGTTTCTTTTCCATGAGGGGTAGACTTGAAACTTTCTCCCCTGACTCCTCATTTATGATATAACTGCTATTTATAGGTCTGGGGTATGAGAGACCAGATGTGGTAGAGTACACTTCTTGGTCAGATAGTTCCTTTGAGATTAGAAGCCCTTAAATGTTAATAGTTGTATTGTATTTTAATTTGACTCTCATGCTTTTTTTATACTAATACAAAACTTACTAATGTGCCTGTATTTGAACACTAATAAAGAGATGGCAACTTATGTATAAAAGAAAAGCCATTCTAACTACTAAATATAAATTTATTGCTTTAAAAACTTTTAAATGTCCAAGCTAGCATTTACAAAGTCTTCAAAAATAAACCTGAACTCTGGATTGAACATCTTGAGTAGTTTAAAGGTCTTTTAGCTTGCAAAAGTGATAATTAAAGTAAATGAAAAAAAATCAAAAGGACTATAGATAAATGCATATATATTTAATGCTTATGTTTGTGGTTAATTTAAATGCTTTCAATGTTCACAAAATTCTATCACAAATATGAATATGCAATTGTGCATTATGATTGTTTTAAAGTTTGGCAAAATTGAGATTTACTGTATGTAAACCAAAGATTAATTAGAAGCAAATGGATTGATAAAAGTAACACTTTTTACATTTCTCTTTTAAAATGAAACATCAGTTGTATCATAATTGTGCTTTATTTACATTAAATTTTGGTTTACTTGAAAATTACTTGATATAAAAATTTTGTTTTATTAATAACATTGTTAAAAAAGTACAATATAAATCACTAGTCAACACGTGAAAGTATCTCTAGGAATCTAGTTTGGCAAAGATAGCTAGTCATCCTTATCATACTTCAGTTTAATCTTTGAGTCATATTAAGAGGAATTCAATGTGATTTTATTTGAAAATATCAATAAATATTATACAATGCACTAGCTCTCAAATTGTCTATTAAATTTCCTTTAATATTCTTGTTTATTATGTTTTCTCTGAATATTTTCTATGTATAGAAAGTTCAAACAAGTTCTTCCTGACATCATAGTTGTATACATTGTTATGAAGCTCTTTCTCCATAGACTTTTTTTTAATTGACACAACATAATTGTACATTATTTATGGGATATGGTGTGATATTTCAATATATGTATGCAATGTATAATCATCAGATTAGAGTAACTGACATATCCATTATCTCTCGTATTTATCATTTTTTTGTTTTGTTTTGGGAATACTTAAACAGCTATTCTGAAACATACTGTTGGTTGCCATCTATAGTTAACTTACTGTGCCATAGAACATTAGAAGTTATTCCTCATGGCCAACTATACTTCTGTAACTACTACCTATCCTCTCTCAATCCCCACCCCTATCCCTGTCTTCTGGTAACCATTATTCCTGAAACTTTTTATACTTTATTTCTTCAGAGAAAAATTGCATCCTGATTTTGTGTTTACATCTAAATTTGCTGAACTTTTGTAGAAAATCCAATCAATTTATTAAAATTTTCCAGGCCAATTTACATTTGTTTCAAATAACTGTCTCTTGGGAAATAGAATTAGTCTATTGAATATAAAATTATTTAAGCAGTCAATACTTTATTAATCTAACAATAACTCATCTATTGATTTTAACTAATATATAGTAAAAAAAAAAATTCTATATTGAAAATCACATTTTAAAACTAGTACTCCCCAAATAAAGACTTTTTATGTAACAACTGAAGATAGTGACAATTTTGAAAAACTATTGTTGGAAGAATAACCAGTTTGGACACACAATTTCCTCACTAGGAATAGGCCACAGGAGTATTTCTTAAAGTATATCATGCTAGTTTACATATGTTTCTTTATTTTTTACTTAAATTCTTCAGTGTAACCAAGAAGTGTGTTTAGGTAAAGAAACACGATGCCTTTTTGTACCTTTATATTCATATCAGCCACTGGGCCCAATGGCACATGTCTATAATCCCAGTAGCTCTGGAGGCTGAGGCAAGAGGATCAGGAGTTCAAAGCTAGCCTCAGCAATGGTGAGGTGCTAAACAACTCAGTAAGACTCTGTAGCTAAATAAAATACAAAATAGGGCTGGAGATGTAGCTCAGTTGTCGAGTGCCTCTGAGTTGAATCCCTGGTACACCCACCCCCCCAAAAAAATATTTTTTTTCTATTGTGTCATGCCAGCTTTGTAAACTGGAACATATTTAAAACTCTTTGCCTCCTGAGTTCATCAAGAGAATGCTCATAGAACTCTGCAGACCAATAATACTTCTCAATAGAAGATGGCTATTACTGTTGTTACATATAGAATGTTAACAGACATACTAAAAATATAAGAATGCTTTTTATAAAGTTGAGACACAGATTGCGGACAGGAAGAAGGGTTTCTTCATTCAGGGAGTGCAACAGAAGCTGAAAGCAGCATTCTGCTTACCTGTACTCCGACAGGAGAACTTGGTTTTGTGATCACACATGCGTATCGTGCCATTGCAGCCTTTTTCATCACTACCGTCTTCACAATCTTTTTCTCCATCGCAGCGCCACATATCAGGAATGCAATTTCCATCAGGATGACATTGGAAGTGATGCCCACTACAACCAGCAGGAGCACGAATCTCTTGATTTGAAATGAAAGAGAGAGAAAAAGCAGCAAGATGGGAGAGAAATTATTTTAAGATTTTTTTTCACATTTTTCTTTCTTCAGGCATCATTATGGTAGAGAGAATCTATATTTTATTTAGTTTATAGTAATAATACTCTAACATTTTCAAAATCTTTTCAAATCATTAAAAATTAGAGAAAAGCATGTTTCTTATCTCCCACAGAATTCTACAAAATACTACATAAATTAAAAAAGGAGAAAATAAGATAATACATGAATATTTTGTTGTGGTTTTAATTAGTTTTATAAGAATGAGATTTATGAAGAACTTCTCTTTAAGGTACATAAAATCTCACATTAGTCTCCTAATGATAAGACTTTGGTTGACTTTTTTGACATTTCTTGGGTAATTGGTGTCAAATCCCTAAGAGGTAAAAGCCAAACAATAATAAGTACTTTCTAACAAAATCTGAAGACTATCATCTAGAAATTTGAAAAAGAAACAAACAAAAACCCCAAGCAATAAATACAACTCCCTTGGTATATAAGATTTCCACTCTAGAATCAGAATAGACACTAAAACACAAGAATGTCATGACACTATATATTCAAACTTGATTACCTATTATTATTTCTTCAAATACAATAGATAACACTATTGTCTAAAACCTGGTATCTAAAAGTATTAGATAAATTCTGCAGGTAAGAATAAAAGAGTAAAGAAATATAAATTGTTGGGCTAATATGTTTTACATAGAATAATTTAATAATATAATTGTAATCAGCAATATATTAAAGTTTGTAATATATATTTTTATGAGATATATTAAATATTTCCAAATACTGTAATAAAATAAAGATATCATATACATTTATATTCAATAAAAAGTTTCAATGTAATACACTAATTATACATTTTATTCAGCTATACCCAGCAATTCCCCCCACATCAACAATTAATCTATGTATCTATATGAAAAATTTGAAGTAGGTTCACATAAGTTATTCATTGCTTCATGTGCTGATTGGTAGAGACCAACAGTAATGATTTAAGAGTAGACTCACTTAAATTCAAAGCGAATTAGCACACTGATCTAACCAAAGCAGCTACATCATCTTTTAAGATCTTTGCTTATTCTGCTGGCAAATGGACAATCTTTCACTGTTTTTTAAAAAAATATTTATTTATTTATTTGCTTTAGTTGTACACAATGCAATGCATTTATATTTATGTGGTGCTGAGGATCGAACCCAGGCCGCGTGCATGCTAGGCGAGTGCTCTACCACTCAGCCAGAAGCCCAGCCCACTTTCACTGTTATGTGAGAATTAGATCCAATATTTGCAAATGATTGTTTTAACTACAGCGTTTTGCTGAGTGATGGTGCATGTGATCCCAGTGACAGGATGCTAAGGCAATTGCCAGTCTGAGCCCAGCATTGGCAATTTAGCAAAGTCCTGTCAAAATTATATTTTAGAAAATGTCTGGGGATGTAGCTCAGTGGTAGAGCACTTGCCTAGTAAGTGTGTGGCCTGGGCTTCCATCTCCAGCACTGTAAAACAAACAAAAACCTACCAAAAATTATGTTGGTGTTATTTTCTGTTAATATAAATAGCTCAGTTCTTGAAGAAAATTTTTCTTGAATTAAAGACTTTCAATTGTGATCTTTCAGGTTATAATAAAGATGAACAAGAAAGACTTGACTCGGTTTCCCAAGTATTCCTATAGCAGTGATACTTTAATAATAATAATAAAAAAATGCATCCTTACTGAAGGAAGGATGAAGATGCTTTGTTGGTTATAAAAAAGTAGGAGTTTCAATTCACACACACAAAAAATCCATATGATGAATTTTCAAAAAAAAAAAAAAAAAAAAAAGAAACCACTATTAAGAATTTGTACAATATCACACCTACTTTATATAAGAAGAACTGAGATTTGACTAGCTTTGTAGCACCTTCCCCAAACAAGGTCCTTCTTTTTCTTATTTCCTAGTCTTCTAAATAATTTTGGATATATCATTTGGATATATTTTTGTCATGATTAAACAAAATACTTGATGTGCACATGGGCAATGTGATACTGCAATTTCTTATCACATTTGGTTATTATTTGCAAAAATTGTGTTAACTACTACAGTGGTAAAAAAATTAGTTTGGGAATGTTTTCACAAACAAGATGTTTTAGTCTTTAAACTAAGGACATAACTTAAAAAATCTATTCATCTTCACCATTCAGGAAGAAAAGAGAAAATGTACCAAATAGTCTTCAAGGCCAATTGGCTTTTTAGGAAGTTCTATGATGAGGAGGCCAAGTTCCAGGAAGTAATGGAATGACCTGTGCTTTTCTCCTACTACTTAACTTGTCTTGAGAACAGAACGAAGCAAACCTTGGCTTTATTGAAATTTATATCCTATGGTAAGAGTTCAACCAATAACATATACAAGCTGTATTTCAGGTAATTGTCACTCAGTGATTCCAAATATTTAATAAAGAATGGAAGGTATAATCTATTGATTTTTATACATTCCCTAAAATAAGGGTTGGAGACTGGCAGCTCACATACTGAATCTGTCCTTCACTATGTTTAACTTGGCAAATAAACTATTGGCCTTTCAAAAATTTGATAATTTCTTAAAAGGTCTAGATTCTCCAGTACCTTGAAAAATAGGACAAGTTTTGTAATGGCACCCTTGCAGGATACTAACTACTACCAGCTTTATGTGGAAGAAAACTGAATTATATTAGCCATTTCCAATAATAAAAGAGACAATATATGCCTTTTTCCTCTTAACTTGAACATTATATCATTTTCTAATTTTTTAAACCTTTCTTTTCTTTTTCTTTCTTTTTCTTTCTTTCTTTTTTTTTTTTTTTTTAATGAGACCACTCATTTCTATTCTTTTTTCCTTGTGGACATTTTTCATTGGTATGCTGGGTTTGTGGAATGGTATCTTTGGTTTTTGAATTTTGCTTCTAGAAAGCCATTTAAACATTTTAATTTGCTCTTGCCTCAATATTAATAGTAATTTTACTATCTTGCACAAATTGATTTTTCTTCTTATGAATCCTTTTCATGGAGATTTGTGAATAATTCTGAAACAAATCATACTTGTTTGCAATTACTTATTAGATCTTAGAACCAAATTTATTTACTTTTTTATATTTATTTATTTACTTTAGTTGTACACAATGCAATACATTTATGTTTATGTGGTGCTGAGGATCGAACCCGGGCCGCGCACGTGCAAGGCGAGCGCTCTGCCGCTGAGCCACAACCCCAGCCCTATTTACTGTTTTTGATGATAATGAATTTGTTTGAACCAATCTCTAACTCAGATTTATTTATGAATCTTTAACCTGCCTTTGTAAAGTCCTCCTCTTATAACCTTCAGTCTTTCAAGGTAAATAAATAAATAAATAGAAGTGTGGTAAGTAAACAAATGAATAAAAAAAATAATAAGTAAGGAAGTTTTGAGAAGAAATAGCACATTTACTTTAAAATTTACCAATTTAGGAAATGATTTATTAACTTCAATAAAATTATATATATATATATATACATATATATGTGCATATATATATGTATCAATTTCTATAGCACATTTCCATTGCTGTCTGCATCTTTGTATTTCTTCAAGGCTCTGTTGCCTCAAAAAGGTCAATACAGATTGAAAATAATTCCATGTTTAATTCATTACTGTAAGAATAATGTTTTGACTCTTTCAAACATATTTTGGCTATGTTGCCAAAGTCTAGTTATTTTAGATCATATTACCATTAATTCAATGACCAAAAAATGTGAAATTCTCAAGAGAAAGATGACATAAAACTTGCAAATGTGGACGAATTAATCTGATACAGAAGGAGATTTGCAGAAGTTAAGTTGCTGCTTCTAGAGAAAGAGTGGCTTCGGGATGTGCTTTTCCAAAAAGTAAGAGAAAAGTAGAGCCTATTTGCTTTTTTCTCTTTTTCTTTTTCTTTTTTTTTTTTTTTTTTTTTTTTTTTTTTGCCTGTTTTCTTTGTAAGTCAAAATATTTTGATAAGTTTCCTAGAAAACAAAGAAGCTTATAGCTATTATCAATAAGGCACAATATGATATTTTTAATAGGATAAGCCCTACCTTCTCATTTTTAAAATTTTAAGATTAAAGACAAGAAGTTATAAATATTTGCTCAAGAAAATATAGTTATTTACAGCAGATTTGGCACTATGGCATGTTTATTATCTTGAACCCTTGTTTTTCAGTTCAATGTTATTGACAGTTGAGAGTTAGTTGTGATCAGAAAGATCAAACCAGACTCTCTGGAGGAAGAGAAAATGCTGCTATTATCAGTTCTTTTTCAAGTTCATTTGCATTTTTCTTGTTTTGTTTCCAATTATTTGGCTTATGTATTTATGTTTCATAAGTAAACCCATTCTTTCATTTTCTTATTCTAATTAAATATTTACTTTAAAAACTTGAATGCAAATGTGACATTTCTCTGGGTATTTCATTTTCTTCTTTCTGTTAGGGTACTCATGTCCAGATCCCTAGAGGCTGGTATAACATCTGTTAAGGGCCACCACAAACAATTGGGTGGCAACAGGTTAAGAACAAGAGTACATCCTGGAAGAGAAAATTTGGTATGTCATTATTAGCACCCAAATCTAAGCAAAGAAACTTTCCACACATATACTTGCACACATGCTACTAATGGATGAACTCTGTTCTTGGTTATCTGTTCTCTCCAAGTTCGATTTTCCTCCTGACTTCCTTTTCCTATTAATATTGATAATTTTGTTTAAGACCAACTTTCTCCAAAAAGAATAAAATTCTGTAGGGTTGTTTTCTAGAATTGAATCTCTTATTAGATTCAGAAATTTCATGAATCATATACAAGATTCATATAGAAATTATACGTGATACTTTGCATCGATATCTAATCTTTCTCCTGCAGAGTATATTCAAAGCTCTGCTTGATATTCAAGGTAAACTACAAAAAGAATGCCAAGACCTCACTTGTCCATGAGTGCTTATCTTCTATTCCATGTATCTCACATGGAAAAAAAGATCACTCATCTGCTCCTTTTGATTTTGATTAAAAATATATAAGAAAATCTTATTGAGACTATCTTATGTTATAGTAGCAGATACTATTAATCAATTTTCCAGTAGTCATACAGTTGATCAGTAGCAGACATGTGATTTGAAACTACACTATTAATCTTAGAGCCCATTCTCTTTATCATTATATCATCATTAACTTCTTGAAAGACTTTTGTCATGTAAAAGCTCATGAATAAAAATATAATGATCTCATTTAATAATCAAGATGACTACGAATTTAATTTTTACATATGAATTACTATCATTCAAGCATGGTATTGGCACCAAAATAGACTGGTAGACCAATGGTACAGAATAGAGGACACAGAGACAAACCCACATAATTACAATTATCTTATATTAGACAAAGGTGCCAAAAACATATATTGGAGAAAAGATAGCCTCTTCAACACATGGTGCTGGGAAACTGGAAATCCATATGAAACAAAATTAAATTAAACCCCTATCTCTCACCATGCACAAAACTCAACTCAAAGTGGATCAAAGACCTAGAAATTAAAATAGAGACCATGTGCCTAATAGAAGAAAATGTAGGCCCAAATCTCCATTGTGTTGGATTAGGCCCTGACATGCTTAATAAGACTCCTATAGCACAAGAATTAATATCAAGAATCAATAAATGGGATAGATTCAAACTAAAAAGTTTCTTCTCAGCAAAAGAAACAATTAGTGAGGTGAATAGAGAGACTACAGAATGGGAGCAAATTTTTACCACACACCTATCAGAAAGAGCACTCATCTCTAACATATATAAAGAACTCAAGAATCCTAATGACAAAAAAACAAATAAACCAATCAATAAATGGCTAAGAAACTGAACAGACCCTTCTTAGAACATGATATACAATCAATCAACAAATATATGAAAAATGTTCAACACTTTGGTAATTGCAATTTAAAAAATGCAAATCAAAACTACTCTAAGATTTCATCTCACTCCAGTGAGAATGGCAGCTATTAAGAACATAAACAATTAGTGGTGGCGAGGATGTGGGGGAAAAGGCATACTCATACATTGCTGGTGGGACTGCAAATTGGTGCAGCCAATATGGAAAGCAATATGAACATTCCTTGGAAAACTTGGAATGGAACCCCCTTTTGACCCAGTTATCCCTCTCCTCACTCTATACCCAAAGAATTTAAAAATGGCATACTACAAGGACACAGCCACATCAATGTTTATAGCAGCACAATTCACAATAGCTAAATTGTGGAAACAACCTTGATGCCCTTCAGTAGATGAATGGATAAAAAAATGTGGTATGAAATATTACTCAGCATTAAAAGAGAATAAAATAATGACATTTGTAGGTCAATGGATAGAGTTGAAGAATATAATGCTAGGTGAAGTAAGCCAATCCCCCCCCAAAAAATGCCGAATATTTTCTCTGATATAAGGATGCTGATTCATAATGGGGATAGGGGCGTGGAGCATGGGCAGAATAGATAAACTCTAGATAGGGCAAAGCAGAGCAAGGGGAAGGGAGGAGAGATAGGGGTAGGAAAGGCGTTGGAATGGGATGAAAATCTAAGTACATATATGAAGACTCGAATGGTGTGACTTTACATTGTGTAGAACCAGAGATATGAAAAATTGTGCTCTATATGTGTGATATGAATTGTAATGCATTCTGCTGTCATATATAACAAATTAGAATAAATTAAAGATAAAATAGAGAAATAAATAAATTACTCTTTTTCAACCTATTTTCTTCCTAATAAAATTTAATATTTACTTTATCTTATTGTAAGGTAATAGTAAAATTCATTTTTTTTATTAAAAGGTCAATATATTGCAAGTTCCATTAGGGCATCTAGTCTTCTCAGGTTTGTTCCTTCAACTGCTTGCCAATGAGGACATTTGGGTGATGATATTCATGATCTAGTCAGATGTTGAGTACCACAAAATTAATTTTATTATCTTTAAGATCAGAATGCTGGCCTGATTCATTTTACTTGTTCTTTCAATATATACTTATTGTAACCTACCAGGCATTTTTCTAGGCACTAGTATTAAGCAGAGGTCAAGGCACAAACCTTACATGACAGCAGAAGTATTAAGGCATTTAATAAATAACTACTTAAGAAATAAAGCTACAGGAGCACCACTGGTTATACTGTGGTAATAGTCAAGAGAAACATCTCCTTATCACAAATCAGAAATCATTTAATTGTGGCTGTTGTTATGTATACATTATGAATTAGGAGCTGGATCTCCTCATTACAGCCATTCAAGTTCCTAAGCTGACTGATAGATAATCCTCTTACATGATCATAGTTATCAGGAAAGAGTGAAAAGAGGGTTCTGAATGGTCTCATATCAAGCTTGAAAATAACACACATTATTTCTGATCAAATTTCATTGGAATCACACAGGGTACAGTCCTAAGACATTGCTCCTATCCAACCACAAAAGTCCCAGAAAGAACAATCTTAACACATGTCAGAAGAGAAAATATATCGTGAGAGTCATCGATCACTGCCATAAAGAGCAACTTGGATATAGGGACCATATTGAAAAGGGTGATTATAGAAGCTGACATTTAAGATAAGTACAAAGTGATGGGAAAAAAATAATCATGGAAGAAATTAAGGCAAAGAGCATACTAGACGTAAGAAAGAGTAACTGCAAAGACCCCAAAATAGGAAATAGCTTTAATTTTCACAGAAAAATAAAACAAGCGAATGCGATTGGGTGGGTAAAGTTAGATGTGAGAGGCAGGAAGGGCAGAATCTTGTAGGGATTTAATTAACGACTATGGGAAGATAAATGGCATCTCTTTGTTGGACATTTTGAAACAAGAGTGATGGAGATACAATTCAATATACATTATTTTCTTTGACTGCTGTGTGGAGAGAAATGGATTCATGAGTGGAAATAGAAAGACCAGATAAATGGCTTTTGCTTGAATCCAGGTACAAAATGGAAAGTGGAGTTCCTGCCTTTGAAAAGATCAGAGAATGGTAGGTACACAGGCAAATAGAAATGTTTGCAGTTGTAAAACTCTGTCAGAGTGGTATGGTATGAGAGAGCACCATGAGAACACAGAGAGGAAAACCAGTCTGGAGCTGGAGGTTTATATGAGACATTCTTAGAACAAAAGTAAAAAGAGAGTTCCTGGTTATGATTAAGAGTTAAGTCAGAAAGAATGTTAAATGGGAATGAAAGATTTTCTTATTAAATAGCTCTATTTATAAAATTGTGTGTAGTGTGTCAGCAGAGGAGGAGAGAAAGAGAAAGACAGGTGAGAAAAAACTAGACCTTTAAAATAATTGTGTCTTATGCTAAATGATTTATATTTAAAGCTGAAGGCAACCAGGAATCAAAGACTTTCAGTTAGATTCTGATTTATTAGATCACTAGGGAAAAAATTCTCTAAGATTCTTTAAATTTAAAAAGGCATATATAAATATAAATAAATTTGTATAACATATATATGCATACATATATATATTAAATATTTAATTTATTTGAACAATTGAAGTTCACTCTGATGTGAGACTAGGATACACATACACACACATACATTTTACACTTTTATATATCTTCCCTCCTGTCTTTGCATCTCATTCTCTCACAATAAATTAAATTACAGTGGAATGAATCTGACATAACTTTCCTACACACACATATATATATATGTACATACATATATATGTATATGTATATACCATAGTGAATCTCACTATCATGTGTACCCATAGAAATTAATTAAAAAAATAATAACTGTGGGTAAATGCAGAAAAATCAATAGAGCAGAGGGAAGGGAGGAGGTGGTTTGGTGAAGGGATGGGAGGGAGAGGTCCTGGGGACTGAATTAGAACAAGATATATTCCATGGTTTTATAACTATGTTAAAATGGATTCTACTGTCATGTATAACCAAAACAAATCAATTAAAAAAAAAGAAAAAAAAATAAAATACAAAATAAAAAGAAAAAAAAGAAAAAAAAAATAAAAATAAATAAAAATGAAATCTATTTCTCAATATATTTTTTAGTTTTGGGGGGAAGATAAGAAGCTTAGGGAATATTGTTCTTATCTGCCAGAAAACATTAAAATAAAGTCATAGAGTTTTATTTCTTCCTAACTTTCTTGCCAAATGAAATCAGCTTCTATTAACGGTTGTTGATTTTCCTCTAGAAGAAGAGTGAAATCCCTCTGAAGAGCCAGTGATGACCATTCCAACCTGAGTTCCCAGCCTGTGTAGTTCCCCAGTGGCCCAGGTTCTAAGCTTCAGGGCTTGGCATGCAATCAATCTTTGTGATATGGCTTTCCCAACAGAGTGTTAAAATGATGACTATGTTTATAGTATATGCTCATGCTGTTTTACCGTTAAGTTTTCATATTGCTAATGCTGGTTATATTTTTAACTAATGCAATTTTATTGTACTTTTCCCCTGAAGCTATTTAAACTAAGCATAGAATTTGGGAAATCTAATAAATAAATAAATAGAAAGCCCTGGAGGAAATGTGGCAACTGATGGTGGAATCTATCCCAATATTTAAATGAATTCACTGTGACTAAATATTTGCAGTTGGAAGACTAGCAACTGTACAGAAATAGAAAGAATATTTTCCTCCTGAAGTTAAAAAGAAAAAGAAAATCAGAATTGCAAAAAACAATATTTATTACTTAGTGTATATTTTTTAGTCAGAATACATTTTGGTTCAAAAGAAATGTTAAAATTCCCCTGATAAAAATAGCTAATAATGGTGCTAACAATATGATGGATTATTTAAATTGCAAGACAAATGGAGGGATCCTTTACTAGTTTTTAGCACACTTTATGCCTTAACCTGCCATTCTTGCACAGTACTCTTAAAAGTAAAAGGCACTACATAGTGCGTGTGCAAGAAGCTTTTTGCATTTCATATGATAATCATATGTCAGTCTTTGCCCTTCCTGGATTTTCAATGAATCATTATGTATTAATAATTCTTACACCTACGGCTGCTATATCTGTAGATTTCTTCTCTGGACATTATTTCCAGTCCTGGCAGTACTGAGAAACTGGCCTGGCAACATAACAACAGCCTCATTTCACTTACAAACAGAATGTGGACATAACCTTTCCTGTTCCTGCCTGAGGGGTATCTTAATTTCCTCCTAACAAGGTTAGGTACCCCCTGGTTTCTAGAAATCTTCAAGAGACTGGCTCATTTAAACACCTCAGATTGTGGGCTGACTGACTGGAGACTATACTGGAGTTGATAGGGGTACATGGTTGTGCTCTTCTCCATGTAAGGCACAACGAATTTCTCAGGGGATGCTGCCTCTGACTCTCAGAGGCCACTATGATCTCTGCTATAAACTAACAACAAAGACAAATGTGTGTTTTCCCTCTTAAATCATCTTGTTCTCATCCCATTGGACCTTGATGGCTGTCTATAAGCCATCTGGGCTTACCGTTCTTACCTTCCTTCATTTCACCCCACTTTCCAGGGAAAGTTTTATATTTTTCTTTCTATTCAAACAAACCCCTTTTAACCCTTTCATTTTCTTAATAAAATGTTGGATAGGACCATTGAAACCATTTATTAGTATATGTGATTTAATGATAAATTTAGTGGCAGAAAAAAAAAAAAAACAGATTTAAAAACTTCATGTTTACTGTTTGGGCCATTAAGAAAAGCTGAATAGAAGGAATGAAAAACAATGCATGGAAACCTATGCACAAATAAAATTATTTTTAGTGTTAAGACATGGACACACAAAAACTATATTGAAACTTAAGTTTCAATTCAGAGTAGCAAATATTCCCCAAGAAAGTTAATGTAAATTAAAATGTAATCTACATAAAATATTGGTTGTGTAAAGTGCTGTAGTACACACCTACAGTTTTAGCTACTGGGTAGGATAAGGCCAAAAGATCACTAGTTCAAGGCCTGTCTAGGCAACTTAGGGAGATCCTGTCTCAAAATGAAAATAAAAATGACTGGGAATATAGCTAAGTTGCAGAATACACCTGGACTCTATCCCAAGAGCCACAAAACAATAACAACAACAACAACAACAAAATACTGGTTCAGTTTATTCAAATGTTAGGTTTTTGTATCTGGGCTTTACCATGAACATTTTTTTTAGAATTTAATTATCATGAGAGTAATGAACTCTCACATTATCTAAACATAAATGAACAGAATAAATTAATCTGTTGAATTAGTTGTGTAAAGTAGTTGAGAGTTTAATTTCCCCCTTATTGTTTAAAGTAACCAATCATCTTAATGGGTATGTTAAATATCAATAATAAGTTTTTTAAAAAGTCAATACTTTACATCAGAATTTTTGGCTAACCAATATGCATGCCTCAGAGTAGGAAAATACTCACTAGAACAAACATCAACAACAACAATGAAAACTGAAGAAAAGATGATACTATCTAACTTGATTTTTATAAATAATGTATGACATTGTTAGCAGAAAGAATGTGCATCTTGTATATAGTTGGAGAATATCATGCTAAGTGAAATAAGTCAATCCCCAAAAACCAAAAGCCAAATGTTTTCTCTGATGCACTGTTGCTAATTCACAATAAGGCACAAGGACACTAGGAAAGAATAGATTTGCTTTAGATTAGGTAGAGGGGAATGAAGGGAGGGAAGGGGATGAGGGGATAGGAAGGATAGTAGAATGAAATAGACACTATTACCATATGTACATATATGACTGCATAACTGATATGATTTTACAACATGTACAATCAGAAAAATGAGAAATTACACCTCATTTATGTATGATATATCAAAGTGCATAAATGCATTGTACTGTCATGTGTAACTAATTAAAACAAATGAAAATTTAAAAAAAAAAGAATATGCAGGTGTGTGTGTGTGTGTGTTATAAAAAATACCATTTAAATTTATTAAAGATTTGTTTTTTTTTAATTTGTTCCTTTCCTTCTTCTGTATAAATTTGATATTCTGTGAATGATGGATGTAGGGTTATTCAACATTATTGTTACTTCAGAATGTATGTCTACTTATATTCTCAATGAAGTTAAGTTAGTTACAACCTGGAGACCAATTCAAGTACAACCTGGTCTTTATTTATAACTTTTTATTACATTTTATTTATGTTTTATTAGAACACAGGTACTCTTATTGACATATTGCCTCTGGCTGCTTTCATGCTAAAACAGCACTGTTGGTATTTGCAGTAGGCAAGGAGTAAAATATTTTCTATTGGATACTTTATAGAAAATGTTTGCCATACTCTGTTGTAAACTGTTCTAAATTTTACTTGTAATTCAGAGAATGTTCTATTCACATGTGGATATATAAAAAAATAACAAAAACATGCTGGCATGAAACATATGATACCAGTGAATATTCCATGCGAAGTAAGTTTTGATAGTTTAAATGGATCATTCTAAGCACTGAAGTTATTTCTGGAAAAGCTTTGGATGCAAATAATGAGAATTTTTTTCCTTGAGAATCCCATCTATTCAAAAATAGAAACCTGTATCTCAGATAAGTGCTCTAACCAAAAGTGAATAATCTGGCTGTTACAGTGGTAGAAGATAATATCTAAATGAAAATTCAGTTAACATTTCATGTAAAAAAGCAAACAAGTCCTGACAGTTTAAACAGGATGTGAAGGGATCTAAATACTATTTTTGGAAAAGGCAATATTACCATGGCTAACATCTTTAATTGCACAAAATCAGGCATATCACTCAATTATTGAAAAGTGAATTAATCATTTTGCAATTAATTCATGTCCATCCTGTCCACAGTGTGAGAATGAAAACTACAATTTAAAGATAATGAAATTAATTGACACTTTCCATTATTGTTTTTTAACTATATTAAAAGATTGGGACAACAGAATGAGATCCTTCATTACGATAAGGCCTTTTGTGACCTATTGATTTTAGTTGGTAATTATACTTTTTTAAAAGAGAGAAATTTCTCTGATGTCAAGGGTTATAACTGTTATATTTATACAGAAACTAAGTTTATGTAGGAACAAGTAAAGCCCCATTTGTTACCTATTTTCTACATAGCAAAGATGAAGATAATTAGCTTCTTCTTTTTATGAACCATTTTAATAGTTCCTTTTTGTAAATTATATTTATCTGATTCTTTTTAATTTTCCTGAAAAGCACATTACAAGAAACATTATAGATTCTCAAAACAGGCTTTTTGTTACTAATTGAATAAAAATCCTTGAATTTTCCTTGCTCTTGATTTAAAAGTTATTTGCAGCATTAAGGTTTAAATGACCTTTGAAGAGCTATTTTGTTCTGGAAAACAAAAAGAGATTTCCTATGGATAAAATCCATTAAATAATTAACAATGTTTTCATATCTCAGTATTAACATTTTCTAAAGAAAATAAATCAATATGTGAAAGAATAAAGTTAAGCCACACAATTTATATTTCATTGAAAACAGATATTATACTTCTCTACAATTATACAGCTTAAATTGACATTATTTAATTGTATTTTCTGAGAAAAGAGTTCATTGTTTTATTTAAAGTGAATAATCAAAAACATTACAACAAAAGAGTATATGCATTTTTCTGAATCCCTAACATAAGTCTTAATCCCCTAGAATTTAAATTCAATACTTAGTAATTAAAACAATTTAGTTCCTGGAAAATAATAGCAGTTTTTTCTTCATCTGTTTGAGCAAAAATAAAATTGAAAGAAAATTCTAGGAAAGTGGTGGAGCAGAAACCCCAGAAATACATGTTCTCACCTAGACAAACAACTGCCTAGCAAATTCTTTCTGGTGTGACTTTTTAAATTCTAGGGTGTGTTGAAAACTCAGAACTCTTCAGGTAAGACTTAAAAGGCAATTTGTGGTAAATTTTGGTCAATTTCAGCATAATAGCAGCTAAGAATTCTTTAAATCTTAGTCTTGTGGTAAATAATCATGTGTGTATTCCTGGAGCAGTTTTAATCTTGTACAATCAAGGTTGGTAAAAAAGGACCTTATTCTCCAAATCTTGGAGAATCTGTGTTGTGATCACTTTCACTGATCTCAGAGGCTCAAAGAGGTGGCAACCATTATTATCTTTGCTATTGTTTACAAGTATCTCTCCCTCCAGCTAATACAATTTTCAGAGGATTTAAATAGCTGACTCTCCTTTTTCCACATCTTCATTTCCTCTTTTCTCTTTTGTGGACCATATATTAAAGATTAATATATTTAAGCACAATCACTTATGTAGGGAAAATTAGAAAATTGTCATGGAAGCCCCACAGAAAAGTACAAGATAGAAAATTTCTGAGAAGAGCTTAAATTTGCCTCTCATTGTGATCTTTAATAGAAACAATATGGTCAAATAAACAAGCAAACAAACAAAAATTTTGGACTTATGTGCACCATCAAAAGGAACTACAAACATTTTTCTAGAAAGAGAAGATAATTGGTGGAAGAGAGATTATTTGAAGAAATAATGGATGGAAACTTTCCAAACTGATGAAAAACATGAACATACATATTCAAGAACCTCAACCAATTCCAACCAGAAGGAACACACAAAGACCTGCATCCAGATATATTATAATTACACTTCAAAAATCTAAAGCTAAAAAGCATCTTGAAAGCAACAAGAGAGAAGAGATTGATCATACACAAGAGATCTTCACCAATATTATCAGCAGATTTTTCATTAGTAACTTGGTAGTCAATAGATCATGTGGGCTGATCCATTAAAAGTACTAAAAAAAAAATAATAAAAACACTGTCAACAAAGATTGTGTATCTAAAAATGCTGTCCTGTCAAAATAAAGGAGAAATTAAAATCTTCCTAAATTAAAAAAAAAAAAAAAAAAAAAAAGCCAAAGGAATTCATTGTATTAGACCTAATTAGCAAGAAATACTTGAGGGAGTCCTGCAGGTTGAAATGAAAGGGCACTGGACAGTATCTCAAAGCTGCATAAAGAAAGAAAGCCATGCTTAAAGGTGAACATGTGAGTGATTATTAAGTCTAGCATTGCTTCAATTATGAGCTAAAACTGCATTTTTGTTTCTAGAAGATTTTAGAGACTAATAATTTTTAAAAATATAATTAATGATTGAAAGCTAATATTATTGTAACTGTTGTTTAGAAAATCACATTTTGTTTTCTATACAACTTAAAAGACAAATGCATTTAAAATTACTAGTTTATGTTTTAGATGCACACATCAAAAAGGTACAATTCTATGACATCAACAACTTAAAGCAGTGGGACAGAGATGTGAAGAATCAGTGTGTGTGTGTTATTCAGTTTAACCAATGTAAGTCCAAATTTGAATTTTCCAACTTTAGGCTGTTCAGTGTGATTCTCATTAAAATCAAAAAGATAATAGCTATAATATTTACACAAAAGAAAATGAGAACAGGGAATTGCAATACTCTCTCTCTTTCTCCCTCCTTCTCTCTCTCTTTCTCTCTCACACATACACACACAAATTAAATAGAAGAAGGCAGGAATTGTGGGACAAGGAAAGCTATAATGTGTATAGAAATAAAGAGCAGTGCTTATTTTTTCTATCAACTTTAAAAAGAAAGACATATTATCAAATGCTACAACATGGACAAATTTTTGGTCATTATAAGTAAAACATTTCAGTCATAAAAAGACAAAACTTATCATTCTGCTTACAATATGCAATTAGAATAGTCTAAAACACAGAAATGTAAAGCAGAATGGTGGTTTCTAGGTGGTGAAAGAAAGGAGGAATGTGGAGTGACCATTTAATGGATAAGGTTTCAGTTTTGCAAGATGAAAAGAGTTCTATAAAAGCTGGGCAGCTATGCTTGTGGGACATGAAATATACTTAGTAATACTGAAATGTACATTTAAAATGATTAAGATAATGATTCTGTGCTATGCATATCTTATCATGATAAAAAGAAAAAAAAATGAGAGTTTCTTTAGAATATTTCAAACAAACAGATGACCAAATGTGACAATATATAGTAATTTGGGTATTTTATTTTCTGTATGATAAGGATTAAATTCTCCTGCTAAAGACCTGATGGTTGAGCTGAGATAGGATATCAAAAAGGTTGATATCATATAGGTTGAATGCTAAAATATGTTGATTTCAATTTCTGTTCTTTCCACAAGTAAATACATAACATATGTTTTCAGTTATAAGTTAGGTTTTTTTTTTTTTTTTTTTTTTTTTTTTTTTCCTACTGGTAATTGAACTCAGGGGCACTTAACCACTGAGCCACATCCCCAGTGCTTTTTTGTATTTTATTTAGATACAGGGTCTCACCAAGTTGCTTAGCACCATCACTTTTGCTGAGGCTGCCTTTGAATTTGCTATCCTCTTGCTGCAGCCTCCCAAGCCTATGGGATTATAGGCATGAGACACCACACCCAGCTACAAGTTATGTTTTGATAGCTGTTCTGAGTGTAGACAGCCTCATTTGGTAGGATATGGGTGTCTTTTTAGTTGGCACTACTGACAAAATTTCCTTGGTCTTTCACAAATAACTTAGCATTATCAGTTAAATCCAAAACAACCCCTAAAAATGTCTATATGGTTTGAAGTCCACAGTCTCAATATCTCTCATAGGATATTGGATGCAGAAACATCAATGTTTATAGCAGCACAATTCACAATAGCTAAATTGTGGAACCAACCTAGATGCCTTTCAGTAGATGAATGGATAAAGAAATTGTGCTATATATACACAATGGAATATTACTCAGCATTAAAAGAGAATAAAATTATGGCATTTGCAGGTAAATGGATGGAGTTGGAGAATATAATGCTGAATGAAGCAAGCTGATCCCCAAAAAACCAAATGCCAAATGTTTTTTCTGATATAAGGATGCTGATTCAAAATTGTGATGGTGGTGTGGAGCATGGGAGGAATAGAGAAACTCTAGATAGGGGCAAAGGTGAGGGATAGGAAGGAAGGGAAATGGGGGAAGGAAAGGTGTTGGAATGAGATGGCCATCATTACCCCAAGTACATGTATGAAAACATGAATGGTGTGAGTCTACTTTGTGAACAACTAGAGACATGAAAAATTGTGCTCTATATGTGTACTATGAATTGAATCACATTCTGCTGCCATATATACCAAATTAAAATAAATAAAATTTAAAAAATCATGGTCCAAATATGAAGTCAACTAAAAGGAGGTAAAGCAATTTTGAGTAATTTATAGATTATATAACAGAAAGCCATTTGCCCTTAACACTAAAAACAGCTTCCTATGATTAGTGCAGGGATATGACAATAAAAGTGAGAAAGAATGTTAAAAAAAAAAAAAAAAAAAAGAAAGAAAGAAAAATGAAAAAAATAATATTATCAACTCCTTTTAAGAAGCAGTACAGTTTTGTTGTTGTTGTTATATACAGATAACATTTTATACAGATGAGCCCTTTCCTCATTTATGTAATAAAAGAACTGAACTAAATGATCTTCTTACTTTTTTTTCCAGCTTTCTAAATTTCCTGAGTCCATGAAGTTGACAAAAACATTCTTTGGGTTACGGAAGAAATTGGCTGCCTTAGTGTTCATAGCTACAAGGAAATTTTCCAGAAACCATTTTATTGAGGTGAATTGTGAGAGGTAAAGGAGAAAAGAATAAAAAAGAGTTACAGTCAGAATTATTGTGACCATTTAATATAAAGCCCAAAGTCTCTTATAGTGCCCATTGTGAAATTTCACTGGAATGACCTGTAGAAAGCAGAATGGTCTTTTCATTTTCTCAAATGTAAGTGAACTGAGTATGCAATTCAGAGCAAGTTATTAATTACTTGGGAATCATACAAATATTTATTTTAGAAAGAAGAGATTATATTTTATAGTTATAGAAACACAGTTGTAGTAATATGGAGCACATAATCCTTATGTGGAACCCAGCTGTGTAATCCTGAGTAAGAATCTTAACCTTTCCAAGTAGTAGTTATTGTGATGATTAAAAAATAATATATATGAAATACCTGACAATTAGTGGGTCAACAACATGTGTTAATTCCCTTTTGTTTCCCTAGTTTATCACTAAGATAATTTCTTCCCTGGGACTTACTGTTAAACAACAGTTACATAAAGATCTAAAATTTAGTACCAATTGGGCAGAAAGAACCTAAACAAAAAGAAATTAATAGTAACAAAAGATAAGGAAGATATCTTTCCAGTTTTATTTAGTGAGATTGCCAATATTTATTTGATAAATGAAAATCATTGCATTGTACTGACAAAATGTGCGTTACTAGATCAGTACACTTAGACTTACATTATTGTGAAAAAAAATCTAGGATCTTGGGGTAAGACAAGGAAACAGAAAACAAATTACCTACATAAGACAGAACATGTGAGGACTAGAATCTGATCATATAATCAAATTTTTAGTCAAGAAATAAACTCATGCATTGAACAATTATTCATTGTGTATTTAATACTGTGCTTGTCAATGGAAGTATGAAGATGAGATGAGATTATTCTAGTTTCTTAAGTCTGGGAACAAACAAGTAATGAGGCAAATGAAGGAAAGAGGACAGACACCAATAGAATGGGGGAAATTTTCAAACCAGGAGCAAACATAAGAATGTGAACACGTGAGCATGGGTATGAATAATATTATACACAACTGCCTAATGGATTTGGAAACACACAAAAAAATGTCAATACGTACTTAATTTTAAATTTTCTTTTAAACTGTATTGTCATGTAAATAAGAGATCATATATGTTTCAGCACCACTCATCTTCATCAATTACTGTAGCAGGCAACATATATTTCATTTTTTAGGCAGTCAAACAGGAAGTGTAACAATTACACAACAATGACAATAAACCAGGGTCAGATGTCTCTTCAAAATGCAAATTCCAAATATTTGAGAATTATTAAAGTCACTTTTTAGGAAAGAACTGCATATTTTAGGCAAAATGTAATTTAGGGAAAACCTGTTTCTTCTATATCAAGTCTATGCTGAATTATTTGGCATAAATTTTTATAACAATTTCTGAATGTAAATTTACTTAAGGGAATAGATGTCTAAAAATACTGAACAATTTGCATATACTTACATCAGAAATACTTTTTTCCAGGGATAAAATATAGTTTAAATTTACCCAAAAAAGCATAAGAATGGAAATTATCATAATTCAAATGAATTAAACTGTCAAAAATGAGATAAAATTAATTTCATGTATTTGGTATTTTATAGATGTGAAATATGCACAGAATATACTTATTTTACTATTTTAGCTAGAGAATTAGAGATTTGTACAAAAAAAAAAGACTGAAGTATCACTTTAACTTTATCCTTGATGTCCTTAGCAGTGAAACCACCTTTGGATAAAAAACTTTCAACATATAAACAAAATGTTCAGGGGAGATGTAGAAGCAGTTTACTTTTCTGGGGGGGGGGTCCAGATATGCTAAATTTCCCACTTACAAAACTATTCACCCAGTAACTTAAAACAAAGGAGAGAGGTCACTACAGAAACAGGTGGCAACCAGAGGATTCATCACCAGAAAGAAACAAGAACTAAATGAAAGTCAGGCATCAAAACAAAGGAAGGAACTGATTTGTTATGGATTGTCTTTCTATTCTACCTTTGCAGGTAGTCTCTCCGCACCCCCCCCCCACCACACCATCTCTCTCTCTCTCTTTCTGTGTGTGTGTGGGGGGGGGGGTAGATGTATAAGAGTGAGTTTTTGAAAACTTAATACTTTCTGAAAACATTGTTTTCTTTGCCTATAAAGAAGTTTAAGAATGAGAATAAAGATCAGCAAAAAACTTAAGAGGGAAAGAAGTAGGTGAACATCCATCAAGGCAGGGTCTCATCCACTTAGAGTTTCTCATGTATTCATCATACTAATGTTTAAACTCTGATTATCACTATAGAATTTCTTTCTTTTTGAAAGTAAGGTTGGAAATAATGTAAATTGCATAGTGATGTTCTATGAAGGAGATTATATGTTGACTGCTCTATTTACTGATTTCTCCTGCTTCTTTACTACTTTAATTCGATTCAAAAGTATTTTTGCCCTTTTGCAAACCATTTGAGTTTAGAGAGACTGCACCATATGCCCTGGCTGCCCAGGCAGTGTAGAGCAAAATGCTGAGCAATCAAGTTGTGGATCTGATCTGTTCTGACAGCCAGCCCTGAAACTCAAGCCAGGAACCCCTGATCTTTCTTCCTTCCATGCAGTTTGGGGACTGCATTATATGACTAATTATTTCAGAATTCTATTTCAGCTCGGCAATGGTTTCACAAATCCTGGATGTGCAAATGACTTTCCTTATCAGCTTTAACAATTCTATGTGTCAGCATTGTTTTATGACTTCTATACTAGAAATTGTAATCTAAATAATGATGGACAAAAATATTTAAATGATCTTTGAAATAATTTGAATTGCCTTGTATTAATATCAGAATGCTACCTTTTATTGATTTTGGTCCTTTTATTCACTTCATGTGGAATATTTGATTAGGGAATCCTAATGCAATTTAAATTTTGATAAACAGAAATTGGTTCAAGAATTTCCCTTCATTCTTTGCTTGAAACATGTCCAAGAATCACATAGAATATCTTCATCATTTCCTTAGTGTTCTACCACAACGACAAAAGAAAATGTCTGGCATTTCCATTCACAGTGTATTCTTAACAAAAATAAGTGAGTGAAATTAAGGTGCTCTGAATAAGAAGACCATTGACATTATAGTGCCACTGCATCTATAATACAAACTGAAAAACTACAGAGCCACAAGGGGGCATGCTATTAATTTGGGACAATCATGGGCTAAGACAATCTTTGTAAAATTTCATAATGTTCAATGAACATTTTTAACTTAGAGATAAATACATGTAGAAGAGAGGGATGAGATCTCACAAGATGTACATAAATTAATTTGGGGGCAATTTATCTTTCACAGCATATTATGGGGTATTGCCAGCAGGTCACAGATGCACACCCTATGAGGAGCCTAAAAAGACATCTGTGAGGAGGGGAAAATGAAGTTTAAATTGTAATGTAGTAATAAATAGCAACTCCCTTCAGATGACTGTTCCAAATATCTTTTAAAAGAAGGAAAACTATTTTATGTACATTTTCTTTTACCATGACAAATTAATGATAAGTAAAATATTCTATCTAACGTATACTCAAGGAACAACTAAATTAAGAGAGAAGGGACACTGGAATGAGGACAAAAGAAAGAAAAAGAGACAAAGTGAGAGGACATGAACTTATTACATTATGGAGATCAAGAGACATAATTTTAAATAGTAGCTTTATCTATAATTCATAACTCTCCTGATTTTGAATCAAAATTGAATTCAAATATGTTCATGCTAAATCTTATATTATCACAAAAAATTCTTAGTCATCTTTTGTTTTCATTATAATTTCTATCACATCCACTGCCTGGAGAAGACAGGAGCCAAGTCATGACCATTAACCATGAGCACACGTGTTTCCTTGACTCATGGCTCAGGGTCATTATTTAGCCACATTTGGATCATCATTATGATTCTTATAATGCAGATCATCTAAGTAAAATCAAAATTAAACAATATGTTTTAACATAAGTACTCAGGACATCCATGTAACATCAAAATTCAACAATGCCTTTAAATTAAATCAATTGGAAATTTCACAGAAAAGTCAGGCCTATCATTTAAAAATTTATTTTGTGTAGATAATAACTTTAATAGCCACTGATTCCAAAATTTACAGTTTAGAGGGGTGAAAAAAAAAAGAAGACAAAAAGAGGGCTGGAGTTGTGGCTCAGTTGTAGAGCACTCACCTCACATGTGTAAGGCACTGGGTTCGATCCTCAGTACCACATAAAAATAAATACATAAAATAAAGGTATTGTGTCCATCTACAACTAAAAAAAAAAATTAAAAGCAAATAAAAGAAGACAGAAAGAAACCATGAATAAGAAAATACTTCAGAAACTTTCCATTACATAGGTTGTTAAATACTTGCAGAAGACAGATATATTTCCTTGGGAAGCACTTTGAAAATTCAACCTCTTTTCCTATGATCACAGAATGTACAATTCCTCCATGACCATTTGAAATAATTAACTTTTATTCTCAATTATTTAGTTTAGGTTTTAAAACTAAATAAGGTTCATGTTTTGTAATCCTTTCCAATTATCTCTTAGTATGGGATAAATATTTGTGGAATAAATGAAAAAATAAATAAAAGTATTTAAATTTCTTGCAGAAGAAATTGTCTTTCAAATATAGAACTTGTTGCATGGTAGTATAACAAACAAATGGCTTTTTTTCCTGTGATTATTTCCAGTGATATTTTTAAAAAAATATTTATTTATTTGCTTTAGTTGACAATGCAATGCATTTATGTTTATGTGGTGCTGAGGATCGAACCCGGGCCGCGCACGTGCTAGGCGAACGCTCTACCACTGAGCCACAACCCCAGTCCTCCAGTGTTATTTCTAACTTATTAACATGCATTATGACTGATTAAACTTTGCACAGTATTATCTGCTAATGACACAATCAGACTCCTCATGGCTATGCTGAAAGTCATGGGCATGATTTTCTTCTTCTCTTAGCTTGCATTCTAGAAGGTCAGTACTTGGAAATACACTTCCATTTAATATAGAATCACTTAAAATCTTAAGGAATAAATTTGGTGTGAAAATGAAAATAAAATTGTCTCTTTTTTTCCCTTTGGGAATGGTTTTAGCATTCATTAAAAAAAAGTAAAGAGTTATAAGTAAAGCATCTAATAAATATATGAAGTAAAGATAAAAGATGTTATTGATGTTAGAAACCTGACAGGAAAAAAAAAAAAGAGTTAAAGAGATTAGCAAATTATTTTACAGTTCCCCATGTGTGTTTTAACCTGATGAGCAATTCATCTTTTACATGATGAATTACAGATGAATAATAATTTATTCTGAAGTGCTGTAAATATATATCAACTTAGAATGAGATTTTGTAAGTTCAAAAAATTACTAACCTTCTTTGGTACAATTGACTTGGGTTTCATCACTGAAGTCCCCACAATCATTGTCACCATCACAGGCCCAATGGCCTGGGATACATCTGCCATTGGCACATCTGAACTGGTGGTCAAAACAAGAGTGAACACAACCCTCCTCATCACTCCCATCACCACAGTCATCATCTGGAAAGAAGAAGCAACAGCAGGTAGTGAAAATAGATCCAGGAAGAAAAGATTTCTTATACCTAACTTTTACTTTCTAAATGGAATTTGCTTTTGATTTTGAAAAAGGAATGATGAATCAGTGATCAACATGTCCCATGAGCAGTGAGAGAATCATTTTCATCTTTATAACAGTATTGCTTCTCTTCTGGTATAACATCAACTGTTAAACTAAAAGAAAAAAAATGATGGAATTTTAAGCTTAATTTTATTTCATTCAGAAATAACTAACAATTAACTGAATATATCTATGAAGCACAAATCAAAGGGATATTGATGATTGTAAAAATTCATGAAATGATACAAATAGTTATGTAATTAATATATAATGTCATTACTTAAGCCTATAATCTTTATCCTGCAGGGTTCATAGCTGTGTTTCTACTCAGTCCCTTTCCATTCTCCAACATGAGTACTTATATATGCTTCTCCCCAACTACTTACTGTCACTGTGTTTATGCCTGGAAATCGCCATGTAGTATCATTAGAAATGATTTAACAACCATTGTAGGAGGGAGGGGAGAGGGATATGAAAATAATTAAATTGAACTGAATGGCTGAAAATGCATTGACTCATATGTAATTGACTTATGTGTATTTGGAATAATTCAGCATAATGTATACAAGTAACTATAAGAAAAAAAATCACTTGTGCATTAAAAGCAAGGTGACAGTGTTGAGACCATCTGTATAGTTCCATAATAATTTATAGAATACTCCACCCTGAGGTCACATAAATGATTTGGGAACCTGAATTGTCCAGGTTATGTTCTTAATTGTCTCCTTCACCTCATATTGATAGATTTAGAATATGTCCAATGTAATATCTGAATATAATCTATATCACAGTCTTCTTGGGATGAATTCTAGGCTCCATTATCCTTAATGCTAACCCCCCCAGTGATGCCCTCTAATTACTCATCTTAACCATTTTGCTTGATCTACAGGCTTCTCTTACAAACCATCTCTGAAGGAAGCCAGGCAACTCAGACCACCAGCTCCCAATGAAATCAGTGGTGTACAATGAACATTTGGTACTTGCCAGAATCGCAGTGCCATTTGCTGCTAATGCATCTTCCACTTTTGCATATAAATTGAGTTAGGGGCTCACAAGTTGGGAATTCTGTGAAAAAAACAAAAGAATCCAATAGAAAATAGGTCATTGACTTTTTTTTTTAAACTTAATTTGTGTCTTCTTAATGCCATCCGAGCTCCTTTCCTGTTCTCTACAAAGCACAGATGAGCAAGTGGATAAACAATTATAGTGACTGTAACTTCCTCAGGACATAGGATACACATCCTTTTAATATCCTTTAAATGAGTACTTTCCAGTACTGAAAGCCTAAGAGAATCATGTGATGAAGGATCATTTAGATTCATTATACTGCAGGATAAATGAATAGATGTCAACTCAGTGCATGAGAGTATTCAACCTTCTCTCAGTGTTAAACAGCAGATAAAAAGCACTGCATGTTGGTGCTGCAAAGTAATGTGTTTATGTGTCTTCAACTGACCAAGCTTTTTAATAGAGAAAATTCAAGTTGTACAGTCAGGTCTTACACTGACCTCTGAGAGATGAGACACCAATATTATAAGATGAAAGTAGGAAATAAAAAAAGCAACTTAGTAAAATCAGCTACAAAGACTTTGTAAATATGAATTCTGAGTCTAAATAAAAAAGAAAAAAAGATCACCCTGAAAAAAAAAGAATTAAATTTCAAAATAAAATTTTACACAATTATATCATAAGTCTGATTACATTAATTAACATTTAGATAATTATAACTGTAAAAGTCATGGAATTAACATAAAATATTTTAAAGACATAATTAGCCAATGTAAAGTATTCCTAAGTCCAAAGAAATCTTTTCCATAATAAGATCTAATAATCAAGATTATTTTTAAAGAAAAGTTAATGTCAATCAGAGAAAATTATAATTACTGAACAGTGAATCTAAAACATTTGGAGTAATACTACTTCCCAGGAGAGAACTTTATTCTATTTCATATATGGAGAAAATTTTACCTAAAGTTTTGTGAATTTCTCAATACCAGACCTTTTAGCTCCCAGGAAAATATGCATGAAATCATAATTCCTCACATAGCTGAGCTCATTTAACTGATATTAAAAGAAAAAAAAATGAAAAAAAATAAATTCCGTTATTTCATTGATATAAAGCCAGGAGAAAGAACTGACTTAGCACAATCATTCCCACTATTATGTGCATCAATAAAATTTCAATCCACAAAAAGAATCTAGTCTGTGTGTTAAAAACAAATTATTTTTAAATTTATAATGTTTCAAATGATATTAACTTATGCCAATTTATAGCCACTGATGTAAATATTATCAGGAGTCTAACTTTAAAAAATAATGATATAATTTAAAAAACATAATGAACTTAGAATCATAGAATATATTTGATAGAAGGGAATGGACCATAAATATCTTCAAATTATATTCTATAGACTGTTTCAGAGCTATCTAAGATAGCTTATGGCTGAGTAGGGTCCAAAATTCTTCAGACACATGTACTCACTCCCTATCTATTAATCTATATATCTATCATCTACTATTTATGTATGTATCTATCTATAGTTTCAATTTTTTAATTTGAAATATAATTTGGAGAAAAATATATAAAAAACAAAAATGTATTTCTCAGGTTTCAAAGATGACAAACACTGATTATGTCCAATCATTTTACTCCCAAGGCAACTGAAATTCAGAAAAGTTAGGCCTGAGTGTGATAGATATCTCCTTATCAAAAAACAGGCCTACGAATTTACATCTTCAAACGCTGCATCTGCTTCTCTTTCTAATGTATTTTATCGCAAATTTCATTTATCATCTATATGTGTGCCTAAACTATTTTACTCTATCCATATTTTGAGCATAAAATATAAACACAAAACATTTTTCATAGATTGTTTAACACTTCTTTACTATCAGAAATGTGTCTTTCTGGTTATTTTTGTATTTCATTTACAAGTTTTATACATCCCAGATACTTTCTCAAAATTTGACAATTCTGTACATTGCTATTATTTATAAGGTTTTTGATCTTTAAATTATAAAAGAGTAGCAATGTTTTTTTTGTGGGGGGGGGTACTATGAACCTAGTTACATTCCACCACTGAAGTACATCCTCGTCCTGTGTATTTATATTAAGTCAAGGACTCCCTAAGTTGCTCAGGTTGGCCATGAACCTGTGATCCCCCTACCTCAGCTTCCTGACTCCCTCGGATTAAAAGCATATGCCATTTTACCCAGCAATTTTATTTTTATAGAGGAGATTGTACCCAGATTAACCTAATCATTTTTGTCATACATTTTTGGGCCTATTCCTGACCATTTCTTTTGATGGGATAGAGACTTCACATAGTGCTTCAGGAAGTGGTTCTGTTCAAAATTAGGTTATGGAACATTTTCTTAATACTTTGAACAAAGAGACACATCAGTGATGATATCATCAGGAAACATGAATTTTAAATGACTTTGCTGCAAGCCTTCTAGAATGATTTGCATTTTCACCTTAAAAACCATGTTTTTTAGTTAAAAGCATATTTAAGTTATAGTTCTTCCAAGTCACAAAACAGTGAAATTAATATTTATTGGGATTAGTGAAAGAGGAACAAACCACTTTTGCATGATCATGTCAAGAAAATATCTTGTATATTATTCTTAAAGTAATATCTTAAATTAAAATCCGAGGTGTGAATATTTATACACATCCTTAAAGTAATGAAACAACAAGGCAGATTTGGAGCCTTCAAGCAGACAGGGAAAAGAAAATTCCCTAAGGTTATCAGCAGTGATAGGCAGTGAACAGTCTTGAGATATTAACTGTCTAACTTATGCAGTTGATAAGTTGCTATTGCTTCACAAATAACATGAAGGGAAAATGATTGCTCATTCCAGATTTAGTAGACATGATCATCCTGGATTACCTGCTTTTTTATATCTTCAAAAAGTAATTTCTTTGTGTAAGTTTGTATTAGAGTATATCCATCTGGAGTGCTGATTTATGAATGAAAATGTTTCTAAAACTAAACAAATATGTACTAAGTTTCATGATTACCAAAGTGATGTCTTGATATATAAATTTTAAAATAAACTGAAATTTTTGAAAACCAGACAATGTCATCAGGACCAAAATATGATTCAAATGAAAAGAATGCATACTTTGATGATGAAATAAAAGGGAGGCAAGGACTATATCAAAATATATCTACTTAGAAATCCAACAAATATTCTGTTAGAGAAGGAGATGTAGTAGAAAGACCAATAAAAGCCCCAAGGCACAATTTTATCAATACTTTCAAGAATGTTTCTTTTAAGATAATCAGACCTTACATTTATTTTTCAAAAGTCAACAGAAATATTGTAAAAAAATATTTTTTTCCTAGATTAAATTATATGTGTTTAGTGTTTAGAAGTTTTACTGTGTCATGAATCATGAAATTTGAACAAGGTATCAGTCAGGTTATGACTCAAATAAGTAAGCAACAAAATGTAGACTTACAATATGATGAGATAATATTTTTTTTTTTTAAAAGCAATGTTACATCTTTTAGGATTTATAATGCATTGATTCACATTTTTCTGTCTAAGCATATCAAGCAGCATCAAAGTTTTACTAGAAAAAATAAATCATCCTAAGCATCTGGAAACATTTGAAACTTGGTGAAACTTCACTGGCTGAGAAATTTTCCATGTGAACTTAAAGACTGTATATAACTGTTAGATTCTAACACTAAAAATCAGCCAAAAACATAAACTGAGATTAGCTCTCAATAGGTAAAAAAATTCTCAGAATGAAAAAAAAAAAAAAGAATTTGAATGCAAAATATCTTCAATATACCTCTTTGAAGAAATATACCCTCTGTTGCATATACATAATAAAATGTGTTATTAAACAACTACATATCATAATGTCATTTTTGCATGATACTTAAATTACATCATTTCTCTTGTCATCAACCTTATATTCTGATCTTGCTTTAAGGACCCAAATGCAAATTAATATGTAGAATAAAAAAATGGGACCTAGAGAAAAGGAGAGGGTAAATTATTAACAAGAATGAAGATATTATACGAAAGGAAACATGTAAAATAATAAAGTTATAAATGTTTTATTCTGATTTCATTCTCAAAGTAATATAACATTGGGTAAATCGCTCATGCTTTCTATTCACAGACTCTTGATTTAAAATATGACCTCTCAGGTCCTAAAGATCAAGAATTAAGAAGAAACACCATCTAAAGATACACAATACCCTGAAAACATTTAATGTAGAAAAGAATAAGGTTTACCACCTGAAATAACATCTGGGTTATCACAGCATTACAAGATAGCACAAGAAAGTACTTGAACTTTAGAAATGGGAGAATACAAAAACGTAAAAAAATGTCTTGGACTTTTCTCTACTTAATAATATAGTCAAGTGCACATTTTTGAAATAAATGTTACATTTTTAAGTGAAATATAGGCCACTCATTCTTTCACTAATGTAGAAAAATACCTTCCTCATAAGTCCTTATTATCCTACCTATAGTGTATTAATGATAGGGAAACGAGGTCTATCTATCATACTGTTTTCTTCTAAAATAAAACAAAATAAAAGCACCTTCAAAGAAATTTAATACTTTTCCCTGTCCTTTCATTTCAGTGTTAATATAAAAGTTGAAAATAGTATCTGAATATTCCATTTGGTTGCTAGTTACATGCCCTGTTAAAATACAATTGTGAAATTTTATATTTAACAAAGGTTTAAATATTACATGTAGTCTAGTCTTTCTTGATTTTGCACGAATATTCTTTTACTTTAAATCTTCTTTGAACACAAATTGCAGGAGACTTGGGAAGATTAACTGATTAACTGTGAAGAAAAAAAATTATGAACCAAGAAGGCTTACATTTTATCATGTTACAATTACAATGAGAAAAAGAAAACTATATTTTATTTTAATAGTTACTTCAACTTCATAAAATATATAATGTGAATTAATGGACTGTTAAAAATATTTTATTGTTGCAGGTAGTATTCTCAATTTATCTATTATATCTTTTGTTTTAAATTTATTGCCATGTTATATGTATGCCATTATGAAAATGGCTACAATTTTCTTTCTCTCTCAAGTGTAATCATTGTTGGTATGATATTTATATTTGTTCACTATCTAAAGCTTAGAAGAATGTTTCCCAGGTTATGAGATTTCAAACCTATTTACATTCTTTTTCTGTGGCTGACTTACAAATTTACCTGTTCCTCCTTTTGCCCCCAGAACAACATATCTAAGTAATCTGTTATTGAAGTCTCAGAACTCAGTTACCATGGGTATCTTTGAGATCCTGCAGTCACATCCTAAATAGATGGAGTTAAACTTCTCGATTAAGTATGCAAAAAAATGTACAGATAATTCCTATTAAAATGAATGCAAGATAAGAACATAGTGAAAATCAAGTACTAGGAAAGTGTTAAAGGAGATTGTAAGCATATTGCTTGTTATTATTTATTGAGTATGTGGTCTTTGGCTAGCTGTATATGTATATTAACTATCCTTTTCACAACAGCCTTGCAATGTTATTGCTAACAATAAATTGCAGAAGAAATCAGTGCATCTTCCCTAAGAGCATATCATATAACAAGCAATGGCAGAGTAAAATTTGAATATTTGTCTAATGTCAAAATGGCTTGCTTGTTCATTATACCATTCTGATCATTACAGATACATTAAAAAGGATATTATAATATAAAAAAAAAGAGTTGGGGAAGAATTAAAAGTATTCCTTATTCTGTGGGTTCTGTCTGCAATTTTGATGTTAATCTTCTCTAATGTATATAATTAAATATTATTATGGAATGGTACTTTAAAAACTATACATACTATAGAACTATATATATTGAGAGAATATGTAACATTTTTTTTAGATACTAATGCTAACTGTGACTCTTGAGAATTGGTGCTTAATACAGGACAGACATTGAAAATCCAATAGGGCAAACACCTTTCAGAGAAAATTATGTCAGCAGTATACTACAAATTATTTCCATTTTATTTCATTCATTGTTTTCATGTAAAAATCTCATTTTATTATTATGTATAATCCCATGTATAAACACAAGTTTTCAGGGAAATAGACCTGAGTTCAAAGCCTGGTCTTATCACTAATTAATGTGAGACTTTGGGCAGTTCCTTAATATCACCAATTTCGTGTTCCTAATCTGTAAAACAGAAGGAAAAATTTTATTCACTCAATATATTTTATTGATTACTTTATACAATATAGAGTTCTAGCACTAAAGACAGATCACCTGGAATGAATGAGTGAAAAAAGTAATGACAGGTACTGCTGGGAAAATATAATTCTCTTTTTCACAGTGCTTACAATCTATTGGGAAGACATTTGAGTATAATGAAATTAGTGATTTCAATAAATGTCTGATAAATGGCCAGGAGTGGTGGCATATCTATAATCCCAGCTACTCAGGAGGCTGAGGCAGCAGGAAAACAGACACTATCTCAAAAAAAAAAAAAAAAAATTAAAATTAAAAAGGGATAGGGATGTTGCTCCATGGTAGAGTCTCCCTGGGTTCAATCCTCAGTATGGGGGTGGGGGAATCTGATAAATACTGTGAGATAGGCAGTGCTGTTAGCTGTTCCAATTGATTGTTTTTCGGTTTTATGATGCGCAAAGGTGATATGAGTTCAGTAGAAATGGTACTTAAATTTTTGAATCTTGATGTTTCCTGGGTTTGTGATGTGTAGTTTGACATTCCCTCATAATACTGGGCAATGGCTGCCAATCTCAGCTTCCAGACAGTTACAGGATCATGAGGGAAAACAACTGATATTCTGCAGTGTACAGTGCTGCCCACATTTTGAACACAAGTATTTAAGAAATTGAGATATTCAGGGGTGGGGTTGTAGCTCAGTGGTAGAGAGCTTGCCTAGCATGTGTGGGGCACTGGGTTCGATTCTCAGCACTGAATATAAATAAATTAATAAGAAAAAGGTCCATCAACATCTAAAAAAAACATTAAAAAGAAAGAAATTGAGATATTAAACACTTCGTTTTAAAATAATATTTAGATGACTTTGGCCAATTCTAGCCTAAGTAAGTGTTCTGAGCACATTTAAGGTAGGCCATGTTAAACTATGGAGGTTAAGGGTATTACATATATTTTTGACATATTTTCAACTTAGGATGGATTTTTTGGCATGTAACTCTGTCATAAGTCAAGGAAGACTTATAATAATGTATAATTGAAAACCATAGTATCAAAACTAATTTTAGGTGGTTAGACATTGCTTACTAAAGGAAGTGATATAAAAGCTTATGTGGATGATGTGTTTGGGTTAAATCAGATCAACAGGAGAGAAGGCTTTTAGAATGTTCCAGAATGAGGGACTGGGATCTGTGGAGGCCCAGAAATGAGAATTTATAAAAATGTTGAGAAATTGAAAATGTATCATAATGGATGCAATAGGTTGTGACGGAAGTAGTACAATTGGCTTGGGTGATAGATTCGGAAACAATTGCTATTTAGATGACAAAGCTTTAGTAAAAAAAAAAAAAAAAATCCACCTGGTATAAATAGAATGAGATTAACAGAAATGCTAGCAAAAAATATAGAGTAGTTCTGGCAATATATTAGACAAATGAGAAATGTTAGATAAAATAGCAACCAAACAGTTTAATATGTATGTGAATATGTAAAAAAAAATATATAAATTTTCAGAGTCCAGAAAAGAAAAAGGGGCTGAAAGCTAAGACAGTGAATGAACTAGAATAACCACTTTGAGTATGTATATATGTGTCTGTAATTTTGCCTCTAAAGGCAGTAATGAAAGCTGGATATAATGTAGATGCTTGGGTTTCAATGTTAACATGGGACAAGAGACAATTCTTTAGTTCTCCATAAGACATGCATCTCAAAATAAACCCAGGATGCTCCATGTCTAAACCCAGAGTGTAAAGGTCGACTAGATAACATGTCCTCCTAGGACAATGTCTCACATACACAGCGAATAGAAAAACAGTGGCCTTGCCTGGATATTATAATCATGAATCTGTGTCACAAGCTCTACTCTCCATGATATAGGTAATCCCAAATTGAAAAATTAAGGCAAAATTTAATCCAGGGTTTGTAGTATTTCAGAGGAGTGGTTCATGGAAGACATAACTAGAAGAAGGCCTCAAGATTTCCAGAGGGGGCAAAAATTCAAAGTTTAAAATGATAGATGTACTAAAAATTCAAAATTGCAAAAAGAAAGAAATAAAAATGAAATTTAAAATGTGAAAAAAATCAGGTGTGTAATGTTCAACAGATACACAAATGAGAGGATTAGTCTCATGAAATCTTTTACATATTTAAAAATTTCACTCAGCACCACGCAAAAATAAACACTTTGTGTACAACTAAAGCAAATAAATAAATATTTTTTTTTTAAATTACATATAAAGACTGTCGATTGGAATCTGATCAGACAGTATAAAATGGGTAAGTCAAAATATATTTCAAAGGTAAAGATGGATATTAAAGTCATATAAACATAGAACTTGAGGGGAAAAATAGAAACAAAAATGAACAAAATAGGAAACAGAAAAATGAAAACTAGAGTCTCAGAATTCGGGACTGCATGGAAAAGTTAAATTAAAAATTGGTATATTTCAAAAGACAAACACCAAGCTGGAAGATCTGATGACATTTTCCTGGCCAGGGTTTAAAAAGTAATTATTGTAACATTTTTGAAACTGTAATTCAAAATATTCATAACTTTATCCATAACTCAGTACAGTGTCACATTCCTATAATACCAGCTACTAAGTAGCTGAGGCAGGAGGATCATAAGTTCCCAATAGCCCCGGCAACTTAGAGAGACCCTCCCAAGTAAAAAATAAAAAGGGCTGAAATGTATTGGACTGATCTGGGTGGTAGCAGCCCTGGGGTCAATCGCCAGTACCACCACCAAAAAAAAAAAAAAAAAACAAAAACAACAACAACAAAAAAAAACTCACAAAATTAATATAATACAAAATGGGGATAGTAATACTCACAGATAATATCTTGGAATTTCCCAGAATTTGTGAGTGACATGGCTTTAAATTCAGGAAGTACAGTCTATCTTCAGATAAGTAAAAATTAATTCACTAGTAAAAACATTGTAATGAAACATGGGGATGAAAGAAAATATTCATAAAACCTGAATTGACCTGAAAATATTTTACAATATTAACTCTGTAGTGAGAAATCTACCCACCTCACCCTATCCCCAAAATCATTAAAAGTGAGACTTATTTTGGAAAGTAATTTATCTGCGTTCTCAAAGAAAAATAGTGCAAGAATGTCTGAGGTTTAGGCAGAGACAGAAGAGTAAGACAAATTTCAGAGGGAAACCAGGAAATATCCTGCCACTGCAGGAAAGAGGAAAAAGTGTTTCTCGGTCAGCAATGTTGAGGGCTGATCAAACAGTGAGAAACCAAAGGTGCTCTGTCAGGTTAAAGAAAAGTCCTTGCTGAGGTTGGCAGTCAGTTTTGGTAGATTGTTTTGGGACAAAAAAAAAAAAAATGTTTAGTCTATAACACATGGAGTAATATATGGATATATGTTATTTTATGTAAAATTTCCAAGAAATTTAAATATGAGAAATATAATGTGATATTGATGAAAGTTATAGGATCAAAGGAGATTATGTTGGTTGTGATCTTTTTTAAGAAGGGAAAGGTTGAACTTAGAGAAATACTGATCAGAAGAAATGAATTAAACTAGAATTCAAAATATAGGAAAGACACAAGTTACATTTTCTGTTTTTCTGCAGACTTTAGGGCAGCAGAAAAATTTTCAGATCCAAAGAATGAATTCATATCTAATAGGGGTAATTCTCCCTGGCAATTAAAACAATTAGTATTAAAATAAACCTATGCTCTATTCAATCCTGAAGTTCATAATTAAACAATGCATTTAGGTCTTAGCATCCCAAGAAATGATTAAACTAAGAACCTTAGTAAATTAAAAATGTTCAATGAAATGTGGCAGATAAAATCAAGAATGATTAATTTAGTTTCCATAAAAGTACAAAATACATATGCGGAGCCGGGCGCGGTGGCGCACGCCTGTAATCCCAGCACTTTGGGAGGCTGAGACAGGAGGATCGCGAGTTCAAAGCCAGCCTCAGCAATGGCGAGGCACTTAGCAACTCAGTGAGACCCTGTCTCTAAATAAAATACAAAAAAGGGCTGGGGATGTGGCCCAGTGGTCAAGTGCCCCTGAGTTCAATCCCCAGTACCAAAAAAAAAAAAAAAAAAAAAAAAAAAAATACATATGCGGTATCTGAAGTAAATTGTCACATATTTTTAAATCTGTATTTTAGAAAATTTCAGTACTTTTATATTTTGCATAATACTACATCTTCTAAGAGAGAAGGAATAAAACAAGACTTTTTGGAAATTACAACTTTAAAAATTACAGAATATTAAAAATGATTTGTTATGTGGTATTTTATCATATTTTTCTCATTCTTATTCATACTCTGTGATTATTAATTGTAGCAGTGTATAGGCACACAGAACAGACATTTCTGTCCCCTGAAATAGTGGTCAGATTGAGATGCTTTTTTAAGTTTCTTTTTTGGTACTTTAAAAATTAGCACATTATCAACAAGAGTATTTTTTACCAAATTGCTTATACATACTGACTTATTAGCAAAAATAATATGGTTTGGTATTCTTTGTCCCTATCTCCATTTTTGGTTGGTTGGTGTCAAATTTTCAATTTTGATATTTTGACCATTTTTACACTATGCAGGCAATTGCCTTTTCTTTTATGTATAAGGAAAGCAAAGCAGTCAGGAGAAAAAGTAAATAACACTTCTAATGAATCATAGCTCTACTATCTCCAAAAATAAATTACTTTGGTTATTACATCAAAGTATAAAGGATAGAGATACAGTATAATTTCATATACATATACATACAATTTTATTTATTTTGGGGGTTCTATCATTGGACTACATCCCCACACCTAAAATGCTTTCTAAGCTTCACTCTTGCTCAGTCTAGTTATAGAACTTTCCCCTCACATATTAAAACAACATGTTCCCAAGCAATCACATTTTATTGAGCTTCACACTGCAAAACTTTGATTTCAAATGAGAGATCAGTGTCATTAAATGAGGGACCTCAGATATTACTGGAACTAGCCCATATTTTTCTATGTTCCCTGACACAGAAAACATACAAGCCACTACATAAACATAATGTATAAAAGCAAGCATACATTTAATGAAACGTACCCATGAGAATTACAGAGATAAAATCAGGAGTAAAGTGGTAGTTATGTCTGATGGCTTTCCCATGTTTACTACTGCATGTTTACAGCAAAAGAGTACAACTGATCCCTATATGTAAGCTCGCAATACTACAAGAGAGAAAGTGACAAATAGGGTTCCAAATACATTTTTGTACTCCAATATATGATTATTTATTTATGAAATTAAACATACCTATTACTATTGCCAATTCTCAAAGATCTATTTTAAAATTTGATCAAGGTTGATAAAAGCAAATTAATCAAAATCCTTTTTATAGAAATTTATATTTAGAAAGGATATTATTTAAAATAGGCTTAAAGATATTAACCTGTTAGTGTAATTAAGAAACAAAAGAGAGAGAGTATTACTACTAGTTAACCAAAGAGAATGTGAGAATGTAACACAATTTACCAAGCTTTTGGTTCAGTATGTTTGTGGTTACTATTCAATCTTTTTTTTTTTTTTTTTTTTTTTTTTTTGGTAGTGGGGATTGAACTCAGGGGCACTCAATCACTGAGCCACATTGTCAGCCCCCTTTTTCAAAGCATTTTGTTTAGAGACAGGGTCTCATTTAGTTTCTTAGATCTTTGCTAAGTTGCTGAGGCTGGCTTTGAACTTGCAATCCTCCTGCCTCAGCCTTCCTACCCACTGGGATTATGAGACACAGGTGTGCAACACAGCACCTGAATTTTATTATTATTTAGTCCCTTTCTTCTCACTTCTCACACTATCTCTCTGTTACATCCCTTCCATTCTCACTTGTTCTGCCCTTTCTATCAATCTTGATGATAAAACTATGAGTGGTTTTATTACTACTATTTTACAATAAAAATTGAGATACATTTTAAGGATTTTAGTTTTTATTTTTAAGTCACCCTTAAGCAAGCAAAATAAAAATAAGAATACATACAATACTTAAAACAGAATTCATAAACTTAATTAATATCGTCTATCCATCCATCTACTTTTTTTTTTTTTTTTTTTTTTTTTCGCTACTAAGGATTGAACCCAGGGGTGCTTCACTACTGAGCCACATCCCCAGTCCCCTCTTTTCATGTTTGCAAAATGCCACCTCAGCATGATAAAACTGATATGTTCCCTGTATCAATATAGGATTTCAATCTGATACCTTTCAAATAATAAGATTAATATTTAGAAAAGGAAGTATTTGAAAAAAAAATATTTTCTGAAATTTTTTCAGATGGGACAACTCTAATTCCATTTTCATCTAATAATGTATTTTTTCCCATTTGAGAATAAAAATTATTTGGAAGACAAAGACAAATGATAGCTAACTCTTTATTGAAGTGCAATTATGTGCCACCCACTATCTAGATTTTTGTGTCTATTTTTCTCATTTGACTGATTAATCTACATGGTCTTTTTTGCCAATGAAAAAATCAAGTAGCTGAAGTCTCTAAAGAATTTATTTTAGTCTTGATAGAAATTTAAAGGGCTTTACTTATGGAATTTAAAGGGCTTTACTTCTACAATTATTGTGACCCAGAGTCTGGTGAGGCATCAGCTTATTTCTCCTAGTGCAGAGCTTTAGATAAGATGGAAAGGGCAGAACAAGTGAGAATAGAAGGGATATAACAGAGATGTAGTGTGAGAAGTTAGAAGAAAGGGACTAAATAATAGCCAGTAGAAATGTATTTCACAAATCTGGATGCATATTCAATCATCTGGATACATTTTAAACACTACTTACACCAATACCCACTACAGCCTGAAAGAGCCAAGGAAAAATTCTCCCCTAGAACATTTGGAGGAAGCTCTACTGACAGTGGGACTTCCAGATTCCAGAACTATGAAAAAATGAATATTGTTTTAAGCCATCATGTTTGTGGCAATATTTTTTTTTTGTGATACTCTTAACAAATTCTAATTTGTAAGAAATGCTGAAATTCACATTTAAATTATCTGATATTGTTTTAAGTTAATCTTCACATGAAGTACTTTCTTCCAAAGTCCAGATTCCTGGACTCCATACAAGACCTTCTCAATGGGGATCTTTCAGGGACAGGAGGAAGGAATCTGGGAATTTCACCAGGAACAGCAGTGCAGATGATTCAGATCCTCAAGCAAGAAATTGGGGAAAATCTGAATTAGGCCAAAGAGCTAAAAGCCATTTTTAATAATTTCTGATTGTGGCTTTCAATATATATGCTTAATCTCCCATTTTTCTTCAGGCTAGGTCTTATTAGTCAAGTATATACAATGAAATAACTATAACAAAAGACGATACAAAATAATACCTTATGCGTATAAGGATAACAAGATAACAGGAGGTGCATATCATTTCTAACTAAAGTAATGCAAGTTTTCAAATAAAGACATATGGGTCAAGGGGGGGAAATACAACACACTAAAACAACAAAGAAAATAACATTTGGATCTCAGAATATTGACCATGATTTTGTAATAAAGGGAGATAGGAAAGATAAATTAAAAAAAAAAAAGGAAAAAAAAAAAAAAAAAAAAAAACCCCCAAAACAAAAAAAAACCAAAAACCCCCAAAAAAAACAACAAAAAGGCCAATAATATTGCCCCAGTGTTTGTACTGAGGAAAAATTTTGAGACACTAAAAAAACAAAGTTTATGTAAATCTCTGGGACAATAATTTTAAGATAAACTTGTTAAAAGAACACATTGTCAATAATTATAAAAAGGATATTCAATCATGAAGAAAATAAAAACACTACATTCTAAACAAACATTTTTTTTTTTGCTGATGCAAGTTTTTAGTAAGCACATATTATGAAAATGCCCTGTAGTGTTCCTCTATTTTTAGCAACAATTTGAGTAATGTTCTCATGATAAATGAAAATATTATATATACAAATTTTAGGTGGATGAGTAGTAGTTGGTTCAGAACTGCATTCACAGAATTCCAATTAGCACATCGGTTTTTCCATAGGCTATTTTTTAATTGGCAAGAGAATGTTTCACCCCTTACTATTATCAAGTCTTAAAATTTATGCTTAACAAATCTTTAAATTACACAAAGCTGGGAGATACCATTAGTATGGTGGGCAATGGATTGAAAACTGCAAATCTGCATGTAAGTGTTGTAACAAAACAGAGGACTATAAATTTCAGTGTTCAGTAGCAAATACCACTCAGTACATATTCTCAAATATATGGATAAGAGAAATCAAAAGAACATCAAAATAAAACTTTTTAAAACCTTGGAGATCTAAACATTGGAAGTCCGAAGGGTTAGTCTAGTTTATAAACAACAACAACAAAAAACTTAGATATTTTAATTGACTAAAATCTCAAAGTGTCAGTTACACAATAATGCACCTGACCAAGTCTACCTTAATAGAAGCCTAAAACTAAATTAGTGATGCTAACTATTCCACTATTACCTGTTATATGAAAACCACACACAGCATACAATTATTTTGTTTATTTCTAGGCCATGAATTTGTTAATTTTTCAAAATTCTGGCAAAAACATAACATTAACTATTTTAATCATCTTAAGTACACAATTCACAGGTGTTAGCTATATTCATGATGTAGTGCAAGAGATCTATACAACTTTTAAATTGTGCTAAGCCAAAATTATAAACAGTGAACATCAACTTCCCACGTTAGGTCATGAATTTTAATATCTCTGAAATTCCAAGTGAATCCATAGCAAGGCAATTTGTATGGAAAGACTCTGCCAATGTGGACATGTAAGGAAACATTGTTTATAAACATGTAATAAATGTTAGTTTATAAAAAAAACAAAGGTTTGGTAAACATAATGTTGTTTTTTGTTATCTTAAGAGCCAGACTGTGTACAAAGTTATTGATTCACAGTGTGAAGCTTCAGAGGACAGAACAAGTTTCACTGCATAGAAATTTTAGGAAGACAGGTATTGACTCCATAAAAATGTTCTAACTATTGACTACTGCCCAACAGTAAAATTAACTACCCTCTGATATGTCCAGTTCTTGGTTCCTGAAAATATTCAGTGTTGGAAGAAGAATCTGCAGAACCAGTTTTTATAAATCTCCTATACTAGAAAAGAGGTTGAATTAGATAGCATCTTTGTCAATTTTCTAAAGTTTCTGATTCTCTTAGATTAGACAACTAGAAATGAGTGGGAATAAGCTCCAAAGCTTGTCATTTCTACTGACTCCTCATTCATCAATTCTGGACGTACAACTTTCAGAACACTAGTCTCTTTTTTGGTAATATGAGGAGAAAAATGAACCGTTTTTTTATCATTCTTTGTAAATTTCCACTCATTTAGTACATGTGCACACTTGTGTATATTATTAGGTATATGACAAGCTGCTTTAATAGGATACTAGATCGGAAAAAGGAAAAGGGAAGAAAGACAGGAAGAGTGAGTGAGTGAAGAGAACAAACACATGCACTAGTGGGATTGCTCCTTTTGCTGTGGTGCTGAATCACTTAACCTAATAGGAACAAGGAGATGCCAAGTCTGCCCACATTCTGCCAGTATTTGGAACCATTCTATAAAAGAGTAAAGTATACACAAGTCAGCTTTTCAGAGACCAGTGGACCAACTTTGTGGGGAGATGTATTGACTCAAGGGAAGACAAGATCTACTGGAAATAATTCACAGAATTTTGTGAATGCCTGAACAAAGAGAAATAATCATAAATTTCTCAGGAAACAGACTTGTTTTTTTCACCCTGTATCTAGAAAAGAAGAAAGACCTGGAGAATGGTAGCAGTCCCAAGAGATGATTTGTTGAGAGAACTATCTGCTCATAACATTTAGGAGAGGAAAAAAAAAAAAAGACATAGAAAAAGACAAAAAAAAAAAAATTTTTTTTATTTCCTCATGTAGTAAGACAATCAAGAAGGGAGCCTAGCAGACAAGGGGATTATTTCAACTTAACTCTATGCTATATAAGACCAGTGGTAGGAAGGAAGAGGAATTGGGGGAAAACAGGTTGAGCAATGTTCAGGAAACTAGCAATATGCAGGGAAGAATGGAGAAGAATGAAGAGAAAGAAATGAAGGAGAAAAAAATAGGAGAAAGAAGAAAACAGAAAGGGAAAGGAAGAGAAGTGGAAGGGATAAGGAAGAGAAGGAAGAGAGAAGAGAACAGACAAGGAAATCTGTAGAGATGTGGGACCTAGACCTCCATATACAGGTCTCACAAAAGAACCTCTCTAGAGAGCTGCATATCTCATGGGTGAAAGGATAGTGATACTTAAGAGAAGCAAGTGCAGGTTTCTACTAGGCCTCCTTTGAAAGATGTCATACATTTCCTCCATCTCCCAAGTCTGCCTGAAGAGCTGACACTAGATGAGAAGAAAGGCAGAAAGTGAAACATAAGGACACACTGCCTTTTCTGTATCAAGTTCCTAGAACCTCAAGTGTAGCAGCAGTAGGGGAGAAAGTTTTGCTGATGTTTAAAAATGAATTGGACTAAGTTATAGAAACCCCAACTGACCAGTTATTGTGTTTGCCAAGAACAGACTGAGGATCAATGAGGTACTGAATAAAGAGTGCTTGACAATCATCATATTTCATGTCAATTACACTGGATTAATTCTCAACATTAAACATTTTATGACACACAGAATTCTTTTATTAAAATAAAAAAAAAACATACAGTTCATTAGGATTTTTGTTTTTCTGATTATGTGGGGAATATATCCTAGATATAATTTGCATTGATTTAACCTTATAACATTTCTAGTGTGTAAGCATCTCCTCTCCTATCTTCTTTTTTCCTTCTTCTTATCTTCATGTCTGTTACTTGCAAATTATTTTTTATATTCTTTGCTCCTCAATTGTGTAGATTAAGATTACAAGCACACTTAGAAGCAAGATGATAAATACAGAAAACAGAATTCTATTTTCAAGGACTAAAATGACCAACATCCATTGTGAGCTATGTAATGATAACTTTGCAAACCATAGCGTATTTTTATTCCTACTCCTTTGAATGATCCTTCATATCAGTTAATAAACTTTAGGTAATTACTGACATTTAAATCTTTGAACAAATTGGACATTACCAAGTATGTTAAAGCATATTTATGAAAACATAATAAACGTAAGCTATGTTGAGATACTTGAAATATGGAACAAGCCATGTTTTGTTATACTAAAGTTTAAAATAAATGACTACATTGTTTTTGTTTATAAATTTTTCAAAGGACAAAATGCACTTGAAACATTCTTATGTCTACTCATAAATTACCCTCATATTTAATTTTGTAATGGAAATGGGAAGAAAATTTGTGTAAATAATTGTTTCTTCCATCTTAAATTATTTTTGCATATATGAACAAAATTGCCATAAAGTGCATGTAAAATAAAACCAAATATGCATGTTGGTTTCTTATAACAGTGGTCCTTAAAGTACAATCTTTGGAATAGTAGTATAAAGATCAGTGTCAACTGGGTGTGTGTTAGAATTGCAAATTCTTTTTTTTTTAATATTTATTTATTTGCTTTTAGTTGTACACAATGCATATTTTTTTTTTCTTTTTTTTATGTGGTGCTGAGGATGGAACCTTGCTGCGAACCTGCTAAGCAAGGAGCACTCTACCACTGAGCCACAACCCTAGCCCCTAGAATTGCAAATTCTTAGGCTCCATCTGAGTATGCACTGGATTAGAATCACTGGGAAGGGGTGTAACAATCTATTCTATTAGCAAGGCTTCTAGAAACCCTCTCTAATGTATGCTCAAGTTTGAGAATAACTGTCTAATGTTTCTTGAACTTGAGTGCACATTCAGAACCACTGGAAAGCATTAAAAACACTCAATCTTAGGAACTGCTCCTAGAAAATTTTATTTAATTAGCCTGGAATGAGGTATGGACAGGCTATTTTCAATTTCTCCTGATAATCTTTTCATAGAGAACTAAAGTTGAAAACCAATACTAGTCTTATTGCTGAAATAAGATTGCCTATTCAAATACTTGACCCAAGGTCTTCTTTTACAGAGGCTTCACAATTTGAATATGTCCCCTCTTATTTGCAACATGTACTCACAATTTGTACTTACAATGTCTCCTTTACACATGAGACAACTATTAAAAAAGTTCAACGATTACTTAAATATTAAGACAGAATCCTCAGAAGGCCTTCATAATTATGTAAGTGTTTGTCCACATATAATCTAAGTCTAAAATGTTCAATTAACTTGTAAAGGTAAATGCAAGTAAAATGAGTAAGGGTTATAAATAGGTATTAGTGGATTCCACTGAAAATTTGACCCTGAGTTGTATCTTGATTTCTATGAGGAGCATTTCTAATCATAGGTTTTACATGTTTTTAAATCTAAATTTTAATATTATTTTCAGTGTAAAAGGCTAGCTATTAAATTTAACAAAGATTGTTCAGGGACGTGAGTTGTGGGAAAAAAAAGTGATTAGAAAATCTTCTGGTAGGAATAAATCTTAGGGAATGTGGCCTATTTCAACAGCAAAAATGAGATATGTCAGTTTAAATGTTACAATGATGCTTAATTAAATGGGGAACTAATAGAACCTGTATTCATTTATAAACTAGCATCAGAGATGGTAACATTTTTTTAAAAAACTTGCAGTCTTTATCATTTTTGTAGTGCAGTGATAATTTCTATTACAGAAATCTATTCTCTTCTACAACATTAAAAATGACATTATGCCTACTGTAGTTTCTCTGTCAGTTTCTGTCCCTATGTAAATTTTGATTTAAAATGACAATGTGGGGCTGGGGTTGTGGCTCAGTGGTAGAGTGCTCGCCTACTACATGCGCGGCCCGGGTTTGAACCTCAGCACCACGTAAAAACACATTGTGTACAACTACAACTAAAAGCAAATAAATAAATATAAAAAAAAAAAGAATGGCATTTAAAAAAAAAAATATGACAATGTGAAAGGTGAATGTATGTTATTAAAAAGGGGAATGCATTTTGACATTCCCTGCATTGTAAAAGAGAAATGGTACTGTGACTAACCCTTGCAGGTGGTTGACTGACACTCTGTAAAATGTGTCTATGATTCAAAACCAAAATGTTTAGCAGCTAAATTGTCACAATGTGTTATACTTGATTGTGTGCTGGAGACCTCTACCAGCATGTGAAAGCTGATTAATAAATTTTCAGGGATTATGTGAGTAAGCACATGATATTATTAAAAAACAAAATTAATTGTCATAAATTTAACATGATATAATGTTTAAAACAAAGAAAATAAATACTCGAGATTCATAATTTCTGAATAATTTTACTAGTGGCTTTTAAAGCTATTTTAATCTATTGCATCCATATAGTAAAGATTCATATATTTTCCCAGTTTCATCTTTAGAGGGTTTTGTTGGCAACTGGATATTGGCCATGATAGGTGAATTTACAGTCCCAAACAAGCAAACACCCTCAGAGTTCCTCCCAACATGGAATATTAATACGTTTACCAATACACTAATGAATAAGGTCCATGATAGGTGTTTGTGTACATTTAAATAAGATATTCATGGAGACATATTGGTATTGAATGTCCACATGTACTTGATCAGTGGATCTCAAAACAAAGTCAACATAAAATTGATTGGGTTTTAATTTCAAGCATACTTAGATTCATAGCCTAGTCTTGTTAATAATCAGTCTGATCTCAAGAGGTTTGCTAAAAGTCTCTAAGTTTCAATAATTTTATTTCTAAAACATAGTAATGTTTCTCATAGAGTTGCAAAGATTCAATACAAAAATATGACTCTGGTAGACTTTCCAATACTTCTTCCCTTCATTTAATGAAACATGTTCATTGGTATAATTGTTTAGAATATTCAAAGTTTAATGCATCCCCCCCCCCTTTTACTCAAATAAACTATCATTATACTAAAAAAATGATGCCTTTCCTTAGACTTACTTAAAACAAAATTTAAAAAATAAAATGAATCAGGTCAAATACATAATGGAAAAAAAAAAATATGACAATGTGAAAGGTGAATGTATGTTATTAAAAAGGGGAATGCATTTTGACATTCCCTGCATTGTAAAAGAGAAATGGTACTGTGACTAACCCTTGCAGGTGGTTGACTGACACTCTGTAAAATGTGTCTATGATTCAAAACCAAAATGTTTAGCAGCTAAATTGTCACAATGTGTTATACTTGATTGTGTGCTGGAGACCTCTACCAGCATGTGAAAGCTGATTAATAAATTTTCAGGGATTATGTGAGTAAGCACATGATATTATTAAAAAACAAAATTAATTGTCATAAATTTAACATGATATAATGTTTAAAACAAAGAAAATAAATACTCGAGATTCATAATTTCTGAATAATTTTACTAGTGGCTTTTAAAGCTATTTTAATCTATTGCATCCATATAGTAAAGATTCATATATTTTCCCAGTTTCATCTTTAGAGGGTTTTGTTGGCAACTGGATATTGGCCATGATAGGTGAATTTACAGTCCCAAACAAGCAAACACCCTCAGAGTTCCTCCCAACATGGAATATTAATACGTTTACCAATACACTAATGAATAAGGTCCATGATAGGTGTTTGTGTACATTTAAATAAGATATTCATGGAGATATATTGGTATTGAATGTCCACATGTACTTGATCAGTGGATCTCAAAACAAAGTCAACATAAAATTGATTGGGTTTTAATTTCAAGCATACTTAGATTCATAGCCTAGTCTTGTTAATAATCAGTCTGATCTCAAGAGGTTTGCTAAAAGTCTCTAAGTTTCAATAATTTTATTTCTAAAACATAGTAATGTTTCTCATAGAGTTGCAAAGATTCAATACAAAAATATGACTCTGGTAGACTTTCCAATACTTCTTCCCTTCATTTAATGAAACATGTTCATTGGTATAATTGTTTAGAATATTCAAAGTTTAATGCATCCCCCCCCTTTTACTCAAATAAACTATCATTATACTAAAAAAATGATGCCTTTCCTTAGACTTACTTAAAACAAAATTTAAAAAATAAAATGAATCAGGTCAAATACATAATGGAAGTTTTTAATGAGCTCATACTTTATTTTTCTACTTTATATTGTTTTCATGTCATTGTTTATCTGAACTGGGACTCTGATTCTAAGACTTCTCTGTATTTATTTAATGTTCACAGGGTTTAGAGATTGTTCATTATCTTTCTGGTATACCCTTGATACACATGCTCAAAGTAGGAAGGGAATCAAGTTTAAAAAAAAAAAAAATACAGCAGCTTAACTAAGCCAGCTAACTTTTGGACCACAAGATTCATGTGGACATTGGAAAGGAGATTATACTTCTCAATGCTTTATTGACCAGGCTTGGTATTTACATGTAAAATGTACGCTTAAGTGTTTATTGTGTGATTTTTCTATTGCCTTTTTTAACACCACTTTTTTTTCTTTACCATATCATTTTGCACTATTTTATCTTTGCATTATTTATATTCAGAGGTTATTAACTAAAAATGTTCACAGTGACTTAGTAGTTGAGTTTAAGAAAACAATTAACAAGAATATTTTAGGTAAAGAGTGAATATATCTTCTAAATAATGACATTTAAATAAAGGGGCTTAAAAGATCTTATTTCCTACTGTTTAATGGTATTATAACAGGATTAATTATTAAAATCTATACTCAATTGAATTATCATTATTATTATTCTTTATTTTTTCCTTGCTGGTGATCAAATCCAGGGATTTGATCTACCATGGAACCACATACCTATCCCTAATTGCATTATGTTTTAATAAGTATGCTCTATACCCCTCATTTATGGATAAAGTTTTCTAAGAGTAATTTAAAAAATCCACTGCCATGACTAAGTACATCTTACAAATCTTGTTTAATTTCCTTAATATATTTGAACATATGTTATTGAGAAAATGATAATAACACATAAGGAAACATAAGTACAAGAGGAGAATAATTAAATTTGCAACTTTATACAATAATTTTTTTTTTTTTTTTTTTTTTTTTTTTTTTTTTTTTTACTGTTTTCAGAAGTCAGAGAATTGGTGGAAATAACTGGGAATGTTACCATCAACAAACATGTTTTCTTAAACTGACAATGATCTTTGTCGGTCAGAATTACATGACTATGGAAATGCAAAAATTGATTTTCCAACTATGCATTCTCAGTCTAGATTGTTTATTGCTCTGAGAATATAACCCATACATGCCAACCAGAAACACGTTTACCTCATTTACTTCATTTGCGTTATTTTGACAAGTTTTATCATTATAGGCATAAGATTAATAGCAAACATTTAAGCATGTCTTGTTAGCCTTATATAACTACCTCTGAATAGAAGCTGTAATGTTTGGATCCATTTGTTTTAGCAGAGGATATTGTTAGTGCTTTATGAATGGGTTATATTGTAAAGCTGTTGTTAAAGTACATACTCATGTCCAAAGGGCTATAATGAAAGTAACATATCTATGGCTTGTTGACTTATATTTATAAACAAATCACCTTTTTTAGGGGATTACAGTGATAGAATGTTTTATCTGACAAGATCTTTACTAAGAGGATATTTCACTCACAACTTACCACAGGATGCCATTTCATCTGTCTGGTCACCACAGTCATCTTCTCTGTCACACAGCCATGCTCTGGGAATACATCGTCCATTTCCACAAGAAAACTGGTCTGCCTGGCATGTTCTGGCTGTTATGATCAATTAATACACAAAGACTCAATTTAGAGGAATTTTGAACCACTAAGTGTATAATGAGTATGCAGCATTTCTTTTACACATGAGATATGTTTCTCTATTAAGATAAAATTATTAAAAAAGTAAAATTTTACTTAATGTTTCACAGTACCAGTTTGCTTGTCTTCTCTAAAGTTCAAACTTTTGGCCCTTAATTAAAATGACTGCTAAGTAACAAGATACTCAATATTTTTCACATAATTCCATAAATGAAGCTATGAAATAATGATTTCATAGCTTTTAAAATTTTTGCCTGGCACATGCTTATGAATATATGATCAAATTAAATTCCATCCAATTTTTGATTAACAACAACAACAACAACAACAAAACTTCATTCAGTATTTGCCAAAAAACAAGATAACTTTTGCTGTAAGGTAAAAGGAATCCTTGTGAGACTCTCTCAGGATATCTAGTTCCTAATCAGGAAGTCAGAATTGTCCTTTTCCTCTAACATTTTGAATACATTCACTTCTTAATCTCAAAATGATCCACTGTGTGGTGTGAGAATACAGAAAGCATTTTCTAAAACATACATTTAGCCTTAAGACATTTTTCTAAAGTTCACTTTTTGCACAGTTGTATAAATAAATGTATGGCTTTTAATCAAAGTATACTAATGAACTTTGCTTTGGGCTCCCTTAAGGGGTTCAATGAACACAAACATGGAACCTTGCTTTCTATGTTAACCAAAGGCAGTGGTTTAAAATTATTCAGTAAAGGGGTTATGTTCTACAGGGAATTTGATTGCCCTTTTCTATTACAATCAGGTCAACTTTTGAAAGCATGAAAGCCTGGATAGGTTCTCTGCCTCTTTCCCCAGGCCTTTGGTTGTTACATACTTTGTTTTTTTAATGTTTCATTTTCTTTTTTCTTTCCTTTCATCCTCTGAATGACTAATCTGTCTTCATGGGTGTCTGTAACCAATCCACACTTTCCTCTCATTAGACTAGAGAAAAAAAAATGGAATATGTTTAAAAGACGATACTGAGATCTGTGAGTATTTTGACTAAATGAAGTATGAATTGATGAGGAGCACTGGATTCTGGGCTTCTGAAATCATAGAGAAGGTTCTGGCATAGAGTATATTATATACTTTCTCTTGTTTCTGAGCTTGTGAAATCATAATTATGTGTTTCTGTTACATCAAAACAACTTGTGAACTTGAGTACTGATGCTTGGTGAAGGGAAGTGTTGAAACAAACATCCAAACATCCAAAATTGGAGTTTCAGAGGTCAGTGGAAATGAGATATTAGAAGACATATACATGGAAAAGTATACAAGCAATATAAAGATGTTTATTCATTATTTGGTAAATATTTTAAAGACCATTCAAGAAAAACAAATTAAAAATTTATTGGTTGATTTGATATATTGGATTGAATATACTGTTTCTAGTTATAGTATCTACAATTAGATATATTAAGATAATTATGACATATTTTGCTTTACTTGAATAAGGGCATTGAATCTAAAATATTTTATGCAATGTCTGATTTTTTCCAGTTTTTACAAATTGATCATTTATTCTAAATCAACAATTTTTAACTTTTCTAAGAAACGTGTGTACTTCAGAGTTTGCAAAATGAAAATTTCAGATATAAGTAAAAATTTTCTATGTTGGATCATTTAGCGAATTCAACAGAACTTTTACCATATTAGTCTAACATTTGGAATAAAATAATAACATACATCCTCAGGTAATTTCTATGTGATTATGTCTACTTGGGAAAATATATGCATGTGTGCAAACTTAGTAAAGATGTAGAGGAACACACAAAGTATCGGCATGAATATAGGTGGGGTAGAAATAGAAATGGGGAGCCGGGCACAGTGGCGCACGCCTATAATCCCAGCACTTGGGAGGCTGAGGCAGGAGAATGGCGAATTCAAAGCCAGCCTCAGCAATGGCGAGACACTTAGCAACTCAGTGAGACCCTGTCTCTAATGAAATACAAAAAAGGGCTGGGGATGTGGCCCAGTGGTCGAGTGCCCCTGAGTTCAATCCCCGGTACAAACAAAAAAGAAATAGAAATGGGAGAAATTAATGCCTTTTTCCTTACATATCTCTGTATTGTTTCTCTGATTATAGTAAATACTTTTTACCTTTTGAGTTTTAAGAGAAGTTTAATAAGAAGATAGTTCAAGTAAAATTAAAATTATCCAATCCAATATTATTTTACTTGATATTTTTATATCAGTGTATTCTCTCCTAATAATTCCAGTTTGGTCCTAGCAAAGCTTTCTCACTGTTTCCTTTTGTTTGGAGAGCTATGATGATCAGAGACAAAAATGCAAAGAAATTCAAGAATCTACATCATATAGTGTATGACCAATCATTGTGATGGTGTGGGAATTTATGTACCACCTCATTAAAATGCTGAAACTGGAAGAACTGTTATGGTCCATAATTCCAGAGAGGTCACTGTATTATTACAGAGAAATATTGTGCTCAAAAAGTATACAGATTTACTATCTGTTCTAATTGTGGAGAAATTTGTTTGTTTGGTCTATCAGGGAAATTTAACTGACTTCAGATGAGAAGAGTGTTCATTCCACAAATCTCCAAGTACTTGTCTACATGATATAACCTGATTGATTGAATTATCACTTTTGAATCAGTGGATTTGTAGGAAGGATACACAACTTTCACTTATTCAGTTTTTATCTCCATCAGATCTAATTAGTTTGGATGTGAGATCAGAACAGTAGCCTTGGAAGACTACTAATTTTATAGCAAGTGCTGCTCTGAGGAAAAGAAAATTTATATCTCCTACAACAGAATTGTTTATCCAGCACTAGAATCAAAGATTCACTGTCACAATGTGAATATTTCTAACTGTAAGCTACCTGGTACCGAAAACCGGGAGGAAAAACTCTCGGAGGCAGAGTTAAGCTTTTACTACTTTTACTTCTACTTTCTTAGAGCTTAGAGAGGGAAAGAAAGATTTTTAGAGAGAAAGATTAAAGCGAGCTTTTCCTTCTTCTTTCTTCTGTAGAGAAAGATTAGAGCTTCTTTCTTCTCTCTTCTTTTGACTTTTTTTTTTTTTTTTTTTTTTTTTTTTTTACTAAAGCTCAAGGCTTTTTCTCTATTTTTCCTCTTCTTTATTTTTCTTTATGGCTTTCTTGCCAAAGCTCAATGGCTTTTTTTTCTGCATGGTTTTTACCATGCTATTTAATTCTCTATTTTCTTTTAAGCTCATGGCTTTTTTCTTTATACTAAAGCTCAAGGCTTTTTCTCTATATTTTTTATGGCTTTTGGCCGGCTCGCTTCGGCTTTTTTTCGCTGGCTACTCTGCTTCAGCTTAATTCTTAACTGGCCTCAACTGAGTCAGAGGCTATGCTCTCTTGTTTACTACTCTTTTTGCTGGTCTCAACTGAGTCTGAGGCTATGCTTTTTCGTTGCTCTCCTTATTTCTTAGCTTTTCTTCTCTGCCTGCCGAGCCCCGGACGGACCACCATTTGTAAGCTTCCTGGTACCGTGAACCGGGATAAAAACTCTCGGGGGGCAGAGTTAAGCTTTTACTACTTTTACTTCTACTTTCTTAGAGCTTAGAGAGAGGGAAAGAAAGATTTTTAAAGAGAAAGATTAAAGCGAGCTTTTTAGAAAGATAGAGCTTAGCTTAGAGAAAGATTAGAGCTTCTTTCTTCTCTCTTCTTTCTTCCTTCTTCTTTCTTCTGTCTTCTGTCTTCCTCAGGAGTCTCGGCCTAACTCTGACCAGTCATTACTTCTTCTATCTGGTTTCTCTTCTGTAACCGCTCTGCCTATGTTCTGGCCGCTCTGATTCTTCTGACCGACCGAGTGACTGCCCGACTGGCTGAATTCTCTGTTCTCCTAACTCGGACCGCTTTCACCCGGTTATATACCTTCAGCTTTTCGGGTGCCTACAGGTGCGTCACATACATATCAGGTGGAACTTATGGCTTCCAGCTAGCTACAACAGCCCTTCCTAATTAGGGCTCCTTCATATTCCTTCCCTTTAGTTTAAAAAGGTGCTTTAATTCTATTTTCTCTATTTTCTCTATTTTATTTTCTTGTCCCTACCTAGCTTTTCACCTTTTGTTTTTAAAAGGGTGGATATTTGAGCCCTTTTTGAGAAGGTGCTGCGGCTTTAAGGAAGCCTACTGTTGAGGAGCAGCTAACGCACCTAGTTAAGCACAATTGCATAAGCGGCTTTGACTTTTTTTTTTTTCTCTTCATTTTTATGGCTTTTTTCTTTATGGCTTTCTGCTAACTACAACAGCCCTTCCTAATTAGGGCTCCTTCATCTAACGATCACTAATCATGCTTCTCCTGTGGTCACGTAGCAGTGAGGGTTTCCACAGTGCAAAACAATGATACAGGGGGAGAGCATAGCAAAACACACTACTTATAAACTTTACCTTTGTTACATTTTAATCAAAACATCCAATTCAAGGAAAAGTACATTAAGTTATATCAAAATTCACTCTAAAGTTTGCCTTGAAGAAAAAAATCTGATTTTTAACACACTAGTTTATTCTAATATAATTACACCTGTCTAGTTTGAATTTAGTCAAATTAGTGGGAGGATGTAAGAATAAATATTATATAGTATAACCAGAACTCTGTGGTAGGAGACAACAACTACACAGACCCTGATTCTGTCTGTTCTCTCTGGTCCCTGCATTTGCACTGTTTCCTTTTCTGTGTACATTCTCCAAGCCTGTCTCTCATTATTCAATTCATTCTATCCTGAGTAATATATGCTGGTAAATTGGTCTATTTTTTTTACAGTGAAATACTTCTTTCACCTAGAGACTTATAGAAAATAACATTAACACTGCTTACTGTCATATATTTATTGCCAATATATTTTCTCCATTTGATACATAAATATTTTTTTCAGTTTCATTGAAGAAAAAATGTATTTTAACATTATATGAAATTGTCTCACAGGTTTATACTTCATATAAGTATTATTGTTTATATTCTTCAACTCTCTTTTCTTAACTTTTTGTTTGAAATCCATTCCCATTTCTATTTTATACTAGCTCATTCATTTTATTAGCAATCTATTATGCAAATATAATACATATATCTATCCATTCTTCTATTTATAGATATTTGAGTTGTTTCAATTTTATTAGTAGTACTTCTAGGACAATGCAGATTTTACATCAAGTTATATGTGCATATGGATTAACCACTTTCCCTAGTGTGAAGAGTTTTGTTAACTATCTATTTTGGTAAAATGAACTGGAAAATACATTGTAACATAACCACACACTTTGTAGTTTTCTATGATAAAAGGCATATTTATTTTTTCTCTGTTGTTTTTACTCAAGTTCATAAGGTATCCAGTGATCATAAGAGGTGTCATAAACATACTGAAAAGAAGATCTAGTAGAGTGCAGACTTCCAGTGGCGTCCCCAGAAGAGGCACTTAAGCAAGTTGTGTTCTGTTTCTTAGTGAACCATGGGACTTGAGAGTCTGAGATCCTAATTAGGATTGATGGTTCCACTTTTTGTTATACACGAGCATTTCTTCCTTTACCACTATAAATAGCTAACTAAACACAAATAGTCCTTTAAAAATCACGTAGAATAAAGCAAAATCTTTAAATCTATTACAAATATAGAAGACATGATATTGTAAATTGAGCCACCAGGGCCTTCAATTTTATGGTAAAAGCAGACCTGTCTGTTTAGGATGTAATGAAACGTAATGTTTGAATTGAACCTTAACCTTAAAAGAAGAGTAATTGTACTGGCTTAGAAAGATGTTTTATCGTATATTATATTCATATTACAAGAGCAACCTGAGCAAAGTCAAACTGACTATACCTAAAATTATAGCTAATCTGCAGGATAATGTGGTTTGGAATGCATAACAATGGTCTAAGAGACAGAACACAGATTGAATTTCCCCTGAACTCTTATCAAGGATAAGTATTTAGGCAAGTTCTCTCTCCTATATAGAACTATAAAATGAATTGTCTTGAAAGTAGGGACCTAGGACCTAATGATCCCTAGAGGTCCTTTTCTTTTAAGAAAGTCTTTTTGTAAAATAATCTTATATGACACACATGAAAAATTTTATTAAGAAATTCATTTACTCCAAAATGTCAAGTAGTTTTACATCAAGGAACAAGAAACAATCTGGCCCATAGATCCTCTGAAAATATGTCATTATGCAAAAAGCTGAATATACAATGTAGGTTAGAATTATGTAATGGTGATTATTTTGCTCTTGCCATTGTTGTTCTGTACATGATGAAAAGCTCTTTAGAAACGATTTCTAGTTAAGTCATACTCAAACAGAGCAGAGAGGAATGTATGAGGACAGCGAGGTACAAGTTTTTCCAAGAGAAAACCAGTGGCAATGCCAAGAGCAGGAATCGATCTTGTTGCCTGTCTTTTCTCTGTGTTCTGCTCTATTAATTTTTACCAGCATTTTATAATAATCTTTTTTCATTTACTAAGACTTGTTTTGACAAAATGTGAAAGAATTGATGGGTGGTCCGTGTTTGATATTGCTATGTGTGATTTTTTTCATTTAAATCGGTTTTTACTAATCATATCAACATGTGTCATCTAACACACTAGTTTTACTTCATCATTTGAATAACAGCATAAGGCTGCTGCTAGGCAGTATCATTTTTAAACTCTTATCTGACTAATAATGACCTTTCTGGTACTCTGTTGTAACCTGTACCACCAGCTGTATATTTCCATTCAACAAGAACCTGGCTAGGGATTTAAAGATTTATTACAATGGAATAGATTATATGGAAATATAAATAGGCTTAGTGGTCTTGGGACTTCATGAAGAAAAAAAATGCTACCTCACATAAATAATGTGCCATGAACAGAAAGTTATTCACAAAGGTATTCCATAGTAGACACAATAAAATTTGTAAGTTTTTTCCAAGGTAAAAAAAAAAAAAAAAAAATCTACCTTGTGAGATGACCTGTATCACAGCATGCTAACCAACATCACATTCTGCTGCCAAGAAAGATTTAGTAGGGACAAGTTTCATACAAGAAGTGTATTGACAGTCAACCCATATGGATAGATGAAGTGCCAAATTATTTTGGAAAGCAGAGTAATGCCCAAGTATTAAATAAAGATAATTTGTATTCTAGCCTTTGTGGCATCAAACTCTGAATTCACTTACTACTGCCATAATCAGATAGTCAGCACTAGAAATGTCCAGATTAGTTCAGAGCTCTGACCTGAATTTTTATGGTGACCAACATTGAAAGTGATTTATGTACATATTCAAGCAAACATTTACCTGCACAAGTTTGATTGGATTCATCCTCGTTGCTCCCACAATCATTAGCTCCATCACAAAGCCATCTCTTGGGGATACAGCGATTATTCTGGCATTTAAATTGATCATCAGGACAGCTATGATTGACTGGGAGAGAGGGAAAGCAAGTTTAATTATTTAAAATTGGATAAAGTTATGAATATCTGGAATTATAGTTACAAAAATGCTACAATAATTATAATATTATTAAACAATAAATGCATAGCTCCTGTCAATCCTTGTCTCAAATTAAATGTAAAATAACAATATTCTGTGCATTGTTAAAGTATAACACTTTTGTAAGACATCATGTAACTAATTCACAAATAAAAGGAAATGTATTCCTTTGTCCTGTCTCCACTGCAACCAACTATATCATTAAGCCTGTTGTCCCATCTCTCATCAGAACTGATGACTCAATTCCAAAATATTTACCAAAAACATTTAAAATAACCAGAAAGTTTTAATGTTAAACATAACAAATATGTCTCCAAATATTTTTGTTATACATAGTTAAAATATTGTTTCTTTTTTTCTTTTTTTTTTTCTTTTGTGGTGCTGGGGATGGAACCCAGGCCTTTGTGCATGTGTGGCAAGCACTCTACCAACTGAGCTATATCTCCAGCCCAAAATATTGTTTCTTTAATCCACACACCCACTCAAATATATCTTAGATTATTAAATAAGCCCAATTTTATTTTGCTTCATCTATTATTTCTTGGGATTGAAAAGAACATAAACAAATGAAAATGTACATCACTTGTGACCTAGAGTTGATGCTAAAAATGAGATTCTATATAACTTTAATTTAAAAAAAAGATCATCATGAGTTTTATCTCCTATAACAAATAAATATGTAACCACAGAAACCATTGAGGATGAGACCAATCCTCACATGGGAAACTGTGCACAGCTAAAGATTAAACCACCAATATCTGAACACAACAGGAGGGCCATCTTACTGTTAACCTTCTATCAGTATTTTTCCAGGATTCAAGAGGGATGATCTTCAATATTTGTTTTGCAATTTCAACTTTCTTTTTAAAGCAATTTTCTTTATGCCCATTAGTTGTACCTCTGTATGATAAAATAAATTTGTATAATAGTTTCATTTAGAATTCAAAAAATTATAATTTTTTCATGCTTTGCATAGCAAATGTGTGCATTTCTTGTCAGTTCCAGACAAGACTTTTTCTTTAAAGTAGTATGCATGAGAAAGTTATTTCAACACCTTTTGGAAAGTTTTTATTCATGTAATGTAAAAGAATAAACAAATTAAAAGGTAGAACATACTTAAATTTTCTGGCATTTGAATATAATTAACATTTTTCTTCCCACTACAAGGATGTTAGAGGAAATAGCTGCCCATGAAAACCAAAAATCATCCAATATTTCAAAGGCTCAACATCTTAAAATTCCAATTTTTATGGAATATATATATTATGCATATGCACCTCAGTGCAATTTTAAGCAATAAAGTACATAGGTTTGTAGTTTGGAGTTGAGACATTGAAAGAGAGTAGAATGATAACAGAATTCAACATTGGAGATTATAAGTGTTAAAAATCTAAACTAATCCTCTAAAATGACCTATCTAGTATGGGAATATCAACCATGAATCCCCAGAAATTGAGTACTGATCAGCATGACTATAATGGTTAGATAAGATGTCCTACTGTAAGGTGTCCAGAGACCGTTAGCCATTCCTTGCCTTATTCAGTTAGTCATTCATTCTTCCAGGTGCCAGGAACTGTGTTGTGAATCCTACTCTGCTAAAATATAATGTCTCTTCAGGAAGATATTAATTTATTATTAAATGCACCAAGTAAGCAAATATGGTTTTTTAACTACGATAATAAAGCTATGTACAGGAAATGAATGTTGAACTCCAACTTGGATGTACTGAGATTTTTTTTTTTTTTTTGGTGGTTAGAAAAGATTTTCCTAGGAAGGTAATGATATATGATGCTGGATTCCTTAGTTTGAGAAAAGTGACTACAGTGTCAGAAAGGGAAAAAAAAAAGATATTTTAGGAGATCTACTTATAGTTAAATTTGATAAGAATCAAAAGGGTAAGCAGAGCATGAGACTAAAGGATAAAAAAGGTAAATATAAAACAACAGGAAGTATTCAGGAGTCAATGGATTTCAGAATTTATCCTCTTGGCTATGCAGTTGTTGGAATAGCAATTATAAATTTCACTTCATAAATAATATCCTGGAAGCATTGTAGAAAGTGGGTTTTAGTTAAGGGAGGAAGAGTGGTAGGAATAAAACAACACTTGCTGTGTTAAACTAAAATTAGAACTTAATTTAGCCAATGATAATTGAGAAGATATGAACATAAAAAATAATTATTTAGGTGATAGAAGAGATAAGATTTATTGATAGAAGTTTGTACAGACTATAAGTGAAATGGAGGATGCCAGGAAAAGCACTTGTCTTCATAAAGAAACACAAAGTGATCACAATGATCAAAAATTATATGCTAACAAGAATTTTAACACTATAGTTAACAGTATCAACTCAAGTCCCTGTACATATAGAAGAGATGAGTTTTCCTGATACAAAAGAAATAATAGAACATTATGATGAAATATTTGTGATCTTCTCAGGCATTGGATTTGTGAGAATAGAGAGGAAGCAAATATGTAGTAAGTATTCATTAAAACCATGAATAAACATCATGAGACAGAATTGAAGCAATTAAGTTATTCATTAATAATATATCATTTGTGTAAAAGAATTAGGGAATAAATATTCTTTATTTTCAGATGAAATGCTTTCTCACTCCAAAACTTTTGACAACTGTTTCAGTTTAGTATATAAAACTTTATTTGTAGGCTACCACTTTATAAAACATATATTACCAGAGTTGAAAATAAGAATTATAGATGTTGAAATAATGGTCCATGCTTTGAATTCAAGAGAATTTAGTGCTGTATTTATACAATAAAATTGGAAAATATTTTTAGACAACCTTATTCTTGGGATTATGTCCTAAAGCACAAATGGTTGCATGATGCAGATGGCTAGAACAATTTTGTACATTCTTATAAAGGATCTTTAAAGCCTTTTTATATATTTATTTTTCAGTGCTGGATACTGACTCCAGGGCCTCAGACAATAAATGACATTTCCAGCACTATTTAAAATTTTATTTTGAGACAGGGTCTCACTAAGTTGCCCAGGCTATCCTCCAACTTGTTATTCTCTTGTTTAACATCTCAAGGAGCTGTAATAACATGTGTATGCCACTGCATACAGCTTAAAATTTTATTGTTTTATATTTTTAGTTAAAAAATAAGACAATGGAATACTGTCAATTAGCTCTTAGTTTAGTCATTTTAACCTGAAAAAAAATGTCTGCAATTGAAATAAAAATATTTTAAAACAATGTACACAGGTTAAATCAAAAGATCAAATACAGCATTTTGTCCAACATGTCTCTCTCTGTGTAAAATATTTTACTTATCTCAAAACCATTCAAACTAATCAAATATGTTTTCAAAATATTATTTACTTTTCAAAGTGTTCTCTTTCCACACCTATGAGAAATATACTTATCTGTATCAGAAACATGAAACTATTTCTATCAAATGGTAAATAGCTAAATAGAAGGGCGGGAAGATAAAATCTTTCATTTATATTTGAGTGCCCCATATGTGTTTTCTACCATGTCCTAAACCAGTGAAGCTAGGTGATAACATGTTCCAAATCCATGTGTATTTCTTTGGATCTTCTTCAAGTTTCTATTGCCAAGGAGCAATGGAGTAGATCATGACCTTCTGTACAACTTATTCAGTCTTAAGGGTGTTTAAATTGATTTTCCATATTTTAAAGTCAAAGATCCAAAGAGGTCTCCTTTAGCAAACCTAGACTGTAGTGTGGTAACACAAAAACCAGGGAGAAGGGGGAAGATTTTTGGAGCAACTAAAATGATAATATGAAAGCTGGGGAAAGATGAGAAAAACAGTGCTTTTAAAAGTATGCAAAAGAGGCAATCTGTAGTCTAACCTTTATGCAAAAGGATGACTAAGAAATAAAACAGAGTTCAATTTGCATCAAAAATATTTTCACCAACTGATTTGACAATCTACACACTCAAGACTCAGTTTTAATGTGTCTTTAAGATTATTTGATGCAGAACATACAGCAATTGACCGAGTCCTCATCACTTCCGTCTAAGCAGTCGTCATCGCCATCACATTTCCACCGAGCTTGGATACAGTGTCTGTTTTGGCAGCGAAATTCTCCAGCTTTGCATATGTGAGGTAATGCTTCTCCAGGATTAACTAGAGTTAGAAGAAAAAAATATATATACATATATGTTTAAGGCCTATGAATAATGTTAACTAGATTCAGTCCACTCAAATATGAATTTTGAGTAGGATTGTTTCTTTTTTACTATATATGTAAATGAAGTCATACAGTATTTGCTTTTCTTTCTCTGACTTCTTTCACTTTTTATAATGTCCTACTGATTCATCCAGGTTGTCATAAATGATAGTATCTCCTTTTTTAAGACTGAATAATATTTCATTACATACATGTGTTCATGTGCATACAAAGACACATTTTCTAAGTTAATTTGTAGCGTAGGTTGTAGAGGAAATGGGGAGTTATAGCTCAAAAGGCACAAAATTGCAGATATGTAGATGAATACATTTACAAGTATAACATACAACTTGAAGACTATAGTTTTAATATTGTAGCATGTACCAGAAATCTGTGGAGAGCATATTTTAGGTGCTCTTAACCACCAACAAAAAATAAATAAGAAACTATGGGTATGTTAATTTGTTTTGCTATAGCAACCAATTCACTATGCCTATCAAAGCATCATGTTGTACAAACATAGATATATAGAGAGTAAAAAACAATATCCCCAAATTTAAAATATATCACCAAATATAAGGTATCCCTATGAAATCATAGTTATCTTAATATTAAAGCTTAATGTGACCTAATACAGAAAAGTGATAAAAAGATGATTTTGTTATAACAACAAAATAGTCTCAGAAAATACAAAAACAATTGTACACCTAGCAGCCATGTTGGAAATGAGAAATTTTAAGCTTATCTGACAATGATTATTCTACTAAGAATCTTAAAGATTTATTATAAAATAGCTATCACTAAATAACCACCACCACAATCCAATACCACTTTGTGTCGGTGACATGGTTCCCAGGCCAGGTGCCCATCATGCATGCACCGGCCTGAGGTGCATTGAGCCAGGACACTCTGACCTGTCACCCTGTGGCAGCCCAACCCAGGCTGGAGACACCCACTGCAGAAGCCCACTCTGTATAGTGCTGCAGCTCAGAATCCCCCCAGCAGCCATGATCTCACAACCTCAACCAGCAGTGGGAAACTGGAAGTGGCGCAGACCTGAATGAGATTTCAGGGCTAACCAATGTTGTTAGTACTTTTTCAAACCCTGGTTAACATAAATTTGAAGCAATAGTGTTAATATTTTTCCAAACCCTGATTAACATAAATTTGGATCAATAGGTTGACCCAAGTGCTATATAAACCACTAAACAGCACACTCAAGTAGCAACCCCATCTTGGGTCCCATCTTGCCCTGTTGCAAGTTCTGTTTCTATTGACACTTGAATAAATCCTACTCTTAAACTCACTCATCCTCAACTTTGATTTCGCAAGACAACATCCAGGAAGAAGTTGGCAGTGAGTTGCTGGCATCTGCTTCAACACTAGAGGGCATAGCCTGCCATTAAAAGTTGCGACATGGTTCTTGGTGTAGAGACATACAGCTTGTGCAGATCCCACCTGCCAGCAGACTCCTGTTTCATTTGGTTTGTAGTTTTGCCTTTGAAAGGATTTTCATTCATCTTTCAATTCATCATTATGATAACCACAGGTAGGACCAAGAATTTTACAACCTCCATCATATAGATGAGTATGCTGAGAGTGGAAGTTAAAAAAAAAAAAAAAAAAAGCAAGCACAAAAATTTGGATATAACCTTTGATATATTTACTTAGCTGGGCTGCAAGTAATAGGAAAACAGGAGCTGTTAAAGTTTCAAAGAAGTATTAGGTTAATCAAGATTATCTCTTTAAATACATGCAGTGTTTCTCCTTCATATATTCCATGTTCTCTAATCAAATATTAAAAGTTTACTAAATTGAGATTCATTCACAAAATTGAAAGCGTTACAATTCTACTGTTCTCTTTGCATCGATTAGATTGCCTAGAAATAGAAGAGAATGAGTGGCAATGGTTAATGTAAATGATTTTATGTTTCATGGGTTGTAAAAGGTTTTGAATTATATCTAACTGGCTTATTGTTAGGAAAAGAAGAAGTCAATCTTTCCATTCCTGTTCTGAATGGCTTTAAATTTTATTTTTGATAACTGGTTTAGTCTGATGGAATGTCATAAATCTTACACACACCTGAATAAGAAGTAATGGCAAGGCAAACATACAGGCCATTTCCAGAACCCTTTGCATAACATTCCCCGAACTTCTGTGTCTTCCCTGCAGGCAGTATTGGAAGAAAGAATGTGACTTTTGAGCCATGTCTGCAGGAAGGTGCTACAGAGATAGCATAGCAGGACACAAGGCAAGTGGATTTGTAGGGATTGCAAGGGAAAGATACTGTAACCAAACTGTACTCTGATTAAAGGCAAAAACAAATCTTTTTTCATTAGTAAATGAAAGAACAGAAGTGACCCTATTTATTTTCTGTCCCTTCAGTTCAGCTGACACTGGATGCATGGAATGCCAATAATATTTTCTTCTTATTCATTCTCAGTAACAAAACACTGAAGTATCGATTTTTCTATGATGTAATTTCTCTAGTATAACTTGAAAGTAAGTAATTTGTATGTGTGTTTGAGAAAGGGGGTGGGGGCGAGGAGAGAGGGAGAGAGATTGCACATAATAAATGACAAAAATATAAGAGCAGAATTTTATTGAGAATTTTTGCATCAATGTTCATCAGGGATATTGGTGTGAAATTTTCTTTCCTTGATGTGTTTCTGCTTGGTTTTGCTATCAGGATGATACTAGCTTAGTAGAATGAGTTTGGAAAGAAAAGGCACACTCATACATTGCTGGTGGGACTGCAAATTAGTGCAACCAATCTGGAAAGCAGTATGGAGATTCTTTAGAAAACTTGGAATGGAACCACCATTTAACCCAGCTATCCCCCTCCTCGGTTTATACCCAAAGGAATTAAAATAAACATACTACAGTGACACAGCCACAACAATGTTCATAACACCTCAATTCACAATAGCTAAATTGTGGAAGCAACCTAGATGCCCTTCAACAGATGAATGGATAAATAAACTGTGGTATATATACACAATGGAATATTACTCAGCATTAAAAGAGAATAAAATTATAGCATTCAAAGGTAAATGAATGGAGTTAGAGAATGTCATGCTAAACGAAGTAAGCCAGTCCCCCAAAACCAAAGGCTGAATGTTCTGTCTGATAAGTGGATGCTGATCCATAGTGGCAGGGTGGTGGGAGGCATGAGAAAATGGAGGAATTTTGATTGAGCAAAGAGAAGGGAAGTAGGGGAGGGGGACAGAGGGGCAGGAAAGATGGTGGAATGAGATGGACTTCATTACCCTAGGTACATACATGACTGCACATATGGTGTGACACTACTTCGTTTACAACCGGAGAAATGAAAAGTGCTGCAATTGTGTACAATGAATGAAAATGAATTGTGCTGTCATATATACCTAATCAAAATAAACTAATTAATAAAAAAATATAAAAGCAAAAAGGGATGGTCATTTGGTCTCCTATTCAAATATAAAATGCCTTTTAATTGAAGCAACTGGGAGTGAGACTGGGAATCTCTACAGTAGAAGTGCACTCTGGAATAAGACTGACCATCTCAAGGATCAAACTTTTATCTCTAAATCTCTAGAATTGGTCACTGATAACATGCAAATGTTCTTTATTTTAAGTTCCATGTCTGCTTAAATAGACTCTCAAGATCTTAGAGAAATCTTATTTCTTTTTCTTCTTCTGATTTCATATATGCTCAGCTTAGAACTGGGTACATAATTAATAATACTAGGATGGATTTCTATTTTATAATTATAATCTTAAAAGTGAATAGTCTTTCAATTAAAAAAATTCTAGTTATAGAAGAAACCTAATTTCAGATGCTATCCAGTTTCTCTTCCACCTACATTCATTTTTCATATTTTCTACAGTCTCAAAAGGGAAGATAATGAGGAATGATGTTGGCCAAATTATATTGTTGTCTTGTGTACATGTACATATACGTAACAACAAATTCCAACATTATGTGCAACTCTACTTCACCAATAAAAATATGAAAAAAAAAAAAAGAATTTCCATAGTCTGGAGTTATATTTCAAAGTAATTTAAGAACAATGTGTTGTTTCATTGTGTGAGGATTGCAAAACCCAAATGGAAATGTTCTGATAACAATCTCACCAACTAAAAATGCTTGACCTTCCCATTTTATCAAATATCCCAACAAAGTTTTAAGGAATGATCAAGGATATCCATATGCAAGAGTGAAATTATAGTAACTTTTCAATAATTACATGTACATGAAAGAATAGCATGACTTCTCATGACTTCTAGTAGCAACATTTTTTTTAACTTAAAATAATTAATTTATTATAATTTAAGTCTACTTAGAGTTCAAATGTTTTTGAGGTGATACTTAGATCATTACAAACTAAACACATAAAGGCAGAATTTTCAAACCTGTTTTAAACATAATTTCAAACATATATTGCATAATTATTTTCAAAATTATATTTGGGTTAAAAAGATGAAAATGGTCAAAAAAATAATGCCTAAAATTTAATTTTGCTTTAAATAATAGGCTATGTGTAATTGCTTAAAAACTAGTAGAGCTAACCTCCTGAGATAATTTCATTTTTTTTTTACTGTTTCAGATAATTATCTATATCTATTATTATTATGGATCAATATCATTAGCAAAAACAGCTATTTCTTGTTAATGTAGTAATAGATGTGATGAAACACACACACACACACACATGACTTTCCCTTTTTAATTTTTTTTTTTAATTTTGTCTATTATTTTTTTTAAGGCCTCCATTATTTTGGGTAGAGACATTTCTTCACAACTTATATATGCTTTTGTTCAATATTTTATTTTTAAGGGTATTCGTATAGTATAAACCTTGGCTTAAACTTTTTATTTTTCTTTTTGTGGTACTGGGGATTGAACTCAGGGCCTCCCACATGCTAGGCAAGCACTCTATCACTGAGCCATATTCCTGCCCCATAACTAATACCATTGGAAGATAGAAGTAATGTAGAATGGGGCAGAGGGCATTTTTTTTTTAAATCAAGAGAGTATGGATAATGTCTTCTTCCACTGTAATTGTTGGGCAGATTTCCTGGCAGATGTCTTATAAAATCTGGATTTTCTAAGCTAGAGCTTCTTCGGTTGGCATGCAAACTCACTATATTTGCAGAATTTACTTAAGTTGCTTGTGCATTGCCCTCATATGCCTTGAGGATGGAGGTTCAGGGGAAGCATTATAAACATGAAAATGATATTTATTCCTGCATCGTGAGTGATAAAAACCCTCTGTGTCTAACCTAAGAATTTGCGACACCTGTCAGAGTCCATGGATCTCCTGTAGTCTGCAAGTTTCATCTTGTAGCCAAGATCAAATCTAAGATCCTTTACCATTCTTTGCATAATAATATGGTTTTGTTTGGGATCTTGAGTTTTGACTTCTATTGTCTCCTAGGGCATAAGGCATTTTTTGTTGATTCTAGCCATAATCTAACTGTCCCAGATGTAATTGGTATTTACGTCACAGAGAAACCATATTATCAATGCTGACTACCTGGTTTGTTCAGGATTCATGCTGATAGAAGACAGGGTATTTTTGAGCTAGCAATGTCCGTTACTACAGAAACAAGGTGGTATGTGATAACCTGGACAAAGTGATTGCTTAGAAGTTCAACATACATATTTTTCCTCCAGCATTGCCCTTACAGTATTTGGGTTAAAAAGATGAAAATTGTCAAAAATAGTGCCTAAAATTTAATTTTCACTTTAAATAATAGGATATGTAGATATAGGAATATTTATATTAGATATAGAATAGAAATATATATATAGATATAAATTGTTGGCAATATCATCTATGGTAGGACCCAAACACAGGGCCACACAATCCACCAACTTTTGAACGAATTGATGAGATGATGAAGCAAGTATATTTAGCATCATATAAAAGACCTTTAAAGATTATATTTGTATTCTTTGTATATATAATTTACAAAATCTCTATCACAAATCTGATGTCTCCACTTGAGATACTTTACTTTGGGAAGGACAATGTCACATACACAACAGAGCAATGCCCCAAATAGAATGGGACAGAGGGATACACTTAAAATTATCGTTGTCTGACTTACCAAAATTAACACAGATTGCCATGATTGTAGTGAGTGATGTTTTTCTCTGGGACTGTAAAATTGCTTTAAGAAAACAAGACCACTTCAGCTGACGTACGTAGCTGATTATCTCCTCTCATCACTCAAGAACAAAGATGAAGCAAGATTAGTTTTAGTTAAAAAAAAAAAAAAAAAAAAAAAAAGATAGGTACATAGATAGGGACAAAAGAGAGAAAGCTGACCTCAACATACTCATAGGTGCAGGGAGCCACGTTTAACATTTAGTTCCCATGCTTGATGTGACTGGATTTATACAGAACTTGTTGTTAATGCACAGCCATAGTCACTTTCAGGATTTTAACAAATGATGGAATTTCAAACTTCGCTTCAGTGTTGTGCATTGAACTATGAATTTGAAAAGTGATACAAAACCTGTAATTTTACTGCCAGGACCACTTCTGGCAAAAAATATTACAACATGATCTCACCAATAACAAACTGACAAAGTAATAAATAATCCTTTAATTTAACCAAGGTCAGAAATAAAATAACATGAATCATGACTTGCCTGGCATAAAACTGCCAGTTCTCATACATCCTGTGAAGCCTGCTGTGAGAACAATGAAATCAGAAGGCCTGTGTCTAATTCTCCAAGACAGTATGAAGGGAAAAAAAGCATTCTAGAATTGCTTATTCATCTTTGGTAAAAACTGACAGTGATTGCCGCAATTAATGTCCAGGTTATAATTAAGCAAAGAAAGAAACACTAATCATAAATTGCTTTACTTTAGTTTAGGGTTTAATCGTTTGAGATTGAGATCTCAATTCAGGAACTGAACTCAATACGTGTTCCCAACCCTGCTTTACTAAGCTATACAGTGACTGTGTTTTCAACTGCACTCCTCCTCTTTTCAATCCTGGTATGTTGAACTTTGCTAAACTAATTCCTGTCTCCTTTCTCACTTGATGATTTGCTGTCAGCTGTATAAAATTTATAACTCACTTATAACGGCATTTGTCTGAGTGCAAAAAATAGTTTTTCCTATTGATCCTAGATGTCTCATGTTAAAATATATTTATTTATTTGGCAAATTGTTCATTTCACTTTGTACATACACTTGCTGCCTCTGTATTTGAACACTGAAGGAGAAGTATAAAGAAAACTTGAGGTTGCAGTTTGTTGAAGGCTTTCATATAAGGAAGAGAGTGTGGAAAATGCTGCTATGGCTTTTGATTTTCTTCTTTAGATCATAGCAAGATGACCTTTCATTAGATAGAGTGGTCTTCTGAACAGCCAGCCTAAGTGGTACATAACCTTCTGTGAGTTCCTATGCACAGAAGGCCATAAATATTCATCTGCATAGGGCTTCTAAACTTTTTATTGCCTTAAACTTTTTACTACACATTATATTGCATATACCCTGGAACATAAGGCTTGTCACAGCTGAACAGATAAATGGCTCACCATTGTGGATCACTGTGTCTGACAGAGGAATATATCTTGTGTTCAAGAATGTGATAAAGGTCACCGGAGGACCAGTGACACATGATTGTGCAATGCTATTCCTTGGATAACCAATATTTTTGCAGTGTTCACATTGCTCTTCTGGGAGTTAGGCATAGTGGAAAGTACTGGCTTTCCTGTCAGGCAACTGAAAAAGCATTTATGAATCACTATTTCATTAATTTAGAAAAATGATCGTGCTCTCTGTTTAGTTGATAATTGGTCAACTAACTTTGTATATGATTCTCAGAGTTATTAAGTTCCAAGTACTATGCAATACCGGACATTGATGCTAGCTGTGAGAGGATTTCACCCTGACAGACAAGATTCTCAAGCACGAAATGTCTAATCTACTCTCAATCTTGGTTCCTTCCCAGAGTGGCATTAGAGTTCATCCTTAATCAATCATGTAGCATGCCAATATTTTCCTGTTGGGTGCATGCCTTTGCTGGCATAGGCTTGTGCTGCAAGTTCATTAAGAAGAAATTCTTGGTGTTTAGTCTGGCCAGACCATCTGCCAATGGATTTTTTATTCATTTGGTGTCAATTCAATAAATATGACTGAAACCTGGAAGACCATATCTCAGTGGCTTCAACATCTCTCTTGATTTGCTGCTTAGACTCAGATTACAGTTAATCCAGTTGACTCAGTCACATGACTATAATCTAGCCTGCACTAAATGAAAAGCTCAGAAGATAAGCATTAACAAAAGGTTGGTGGTACACTAGTATTGGTTTTGCCTTCTCTGAAACTCTGAACTCAATTTTATAGACTTCATGCATTTTAATTTCCTCATATGCAAACTAACACTAACATACCCTAAAACAATTTTACCACTAAATACACAGGAACTGAAATAATTTATGTTAAGACACTCTGTATTCTTTGCAAGAAATGAGTTACTATGATTTTTCCCAATGCATTTCAAAGGAACTGAAGAAAGTTTCATGCCATAGTAATATGGTAGAATTTTCAACAGTTAAAATCAACAATTAATTCTGAAATAAGAACCCACTTGTTTTTGTTGGTTTAACATTGTTTAACATGAAAAGTATCGATAAAATGTTCTTTATTTTCCCTTCTGTTTTACTGAGATTATTGCATCTATGAATTATAGATACTAGAAAATGACCAATAGACTCAGAAAAATTTCCTCTACTTTTTACCAAGCGTACAATCACGCATGTACAACAATAGTAAACAAATGTCCTAACATCAGTTTTATAACCAACATTGTGTACAATATTTTCTTATGAGCCAAAGTCACCTAATTTTTATTTACAGGAAGATGTCCAGTAATAGCCTGGGTTGTGTATAACTCATCTTTCTGTTGCTTCCCCCCCCCACAGGTAAGCCTGTCAGTATGGATCATTTCAAGTGCTCCTGGAGCGTGGGCTCAGCTAGAGTTCCTTTAAAGATATTTGTATCTCTGGCTTCCAAGAAACTGTTGAACATGTTTCGTTTTTATTTGGTTTGGCAGTTATGGCAAGAGACAAACCACATAAGGCAGAGTGTTGGATGAAAGGCCAGTAGGACAAAAGAAATACAGGGGCAGGAAAACAATAGTGAAAACTCATCCATGGATCTGGGAAAAGTGTCAGGGCCATTTCTAATAGAATACAGCACCCAAGCAAATATCTCCTATATCGTCTCCTACCATGATATTTAAACATGTGTGAAACTTGTTAAAACATGAATGAAGGACAAACTTGATCATATAAGCAACAGTTATGAGATGAAATAGCTAGGAAAGAACATAAGTGAACAATTAAGACACAGTTTCAATCTAATTACGTGGATGTGAAGAGAAACATTTGCTATTGTCTTGATGACACCCAAAATACAGCATAGAAGTGCTTTATATAGCCTACTAAAACTACAAGAGTGGACATCATATACTTCTCCACTTACTCTCTCATAGGCTGACAAAAATTACTACAGGTTGAGTTAGGGTTCAGTGTAATTCCCAATAAGCCTTTCTATATTCTACTTCCAGTTCAGGAAAGAAAGCAAGTTATGAACTTACAATGGACAAGTGACTGGCTCTTTTTCCATCAAAGTCTTGTGAATGTACAACAATGTTCAGATTCACTGTGGTGTATATAAAAGTTATTTACATAGAAAATTTATGTCAAATTCATTCCACTGTCTTTCCTATTCCTATACCCCATCCCTTCCCTTCATTCTCCTTTATCTAATCCACTGCACTTCTATTCTCCCTACCCCCACCTTATTGTGGGTTAACATCCAAATATCAAAAAGAACATTCTACTTTTGTTTTCTTGGGTTTCTCTTATTTCATTTAGCATGATAGTCTCCAGATCCATCCATTTACATGCAAATGCCATAGTTTCATTCTTCTTTAAGGCTGAGTAATATTCCATTTTGTACATATACCACATTTCTTTATCCATTCATCTGTTGATGGGCCTCTAGCTGGGTTCCATAGCATAGCTATTGTGAATTGAGGTACAATAAATTTGGATGTGGATGCGTCACTGAAATATGCTGATTTTAACTCCTTTTTACTGTTAACTAAACTTTCACTGTTTTTGAGCCACAAGAAGGTACATGGAAATAGGCAGTATAAATACTTAAATTTATTGAGATAAAAATTATCCCGGCAGAGTTTTACTTCCTGTATGTTCTATAATAGTAGTACTTTTAGTTTTGTTTTCTGCTTATCCTGATTTTGTGTGTGTGTGTGTGTGTGTGTGTGTGTGTGTGTGAGAGAGAGAGAGAGAGAGAGAGAGAGAGAGAGAGACTGGATGTTGAAAATGAACCCAGGGCCCTGTACATACTAGGAAGTTTTCTACCAGTGCACACTTCATTTTTTTTTTTCTGTTTATCTCAGTTGCTTATACCAACTCAGCTCATTTTACATTTGCAATGAATTTTCTCTTAGTTTATGCTTTTTCCTCCCTTCTTTGGTAATATCCGTCTATCAGTCTTTTCTATATCAATGTCTATCTATCTATTCTATCTATGTTTGCTCTAAAGTGATTCATAAATGTTTAATGTAGCATAAGAATAAAGGAAAGAAGAAAAATAATTAAAAGCCCTGTGAACCATATGACTGAAATTGAGGAGGTATACAGAAATTTTCAAGCTTAGCATATTATCTAGATGTTAATACCTGATGAACACAGTCTCCACTCAACTTCCTACAATGACAAAGAACAAAAATGAAAACACAAGATCTCTGAGCTCATTGTCTTGATCCTTCCACTGACATTATTATAAGGCAAATTTTACTTTTTGCAAGGTCAATAAGACTAGATTTAAAAATTCATTTAGAATCATCTTAAACATGTCATTGGATGTTGAGTAAGCCTCTCAAAATTCAGGAAGGATGATAGATTTTTATACTGCATAATGGAGGGCAATGCCTGAACTACCATAAATGGAGGTGCTTTCAGATATACTCCCATCCTGGGCAGGAAGTCTAGGGCTGGAGCAAAAGTAGGATAAAAGCAGGTGGAAGTTCATAACGACTATGGGGTGTTTCTGTGTGTGTGTGTGTGTGTGTGTGTGTGTGTGTGTGCGTGTTTTCTATCTGTTGGAATATCAAAGTCATCCACCGGGTTAGCAAAAAGTCCCGTGTTATTTCAGCAAAGCAATTTTAAATTAATCCTTATAGAAAATTAAAAAAAAAAACCTATCAAATGTATATTTTAACCATAACTTTCCTCCCAAGGATTAAAATAAAATTCAGCCTCTCAGGTACCTTGATAGACTTTAAATTATCTAAGGACATGCTTAAGTCATGTCTTTTGGTGAACAATTAGTCTTGACAAGTCTTTTCTTCTGATGATAAATAAACTACAGGAAAATAGAAATTACAAATCATACTACAGAACAAAGAGAAACAATCACCTGGGACTCAAGGAAAATATATCTCTGAGAATTATCTTCTACAGAAATCACATTCTAGGTAATTTTTAACATTCCTTTATGGAAGGAAATAAACTTACACCATGCATGGTTGCACAAACTGTAATCTTAGCTACTTGGGAGGCTGAGGCAGAAGGATCTCAAATTTGATGCTAGCATGGACAATTTATTGAGACTGTCTCAAAGTAAAACATCAAAAGGGTTGTGTAAGTAGGCCAGTGTAAGACATCTTGCACAAGGTCACACACACACACACACACACAGACACACACACACACACATAAAGAAAGGGAAAAAACCTGGTAAAAGAGCTAAAACTCATATTTGTGTTTAGAAATATGCAATTCTAGAAAAAAAAAATTGAAGAATATTTCTAGAATTTGAAGGGAGGATTTGTTTAGCCCAGGATTCATATTTAAAAAACTGCTATTCACACAGAAATGTAAAGATGTATTTACTATACATAAGAACTATACAATATATACTTTACACACACTTCCTGAAAAAGTTACTTCAAGATATATTCCATCTATCTTACAAATTAGTGAAAACTAATAAATAAACTACAGTGTACCAAAGGTCAGAGGATTTAAAAATATGCTTAAAGAAACTCTAATCTAGGTCTAAAAATATTGTAAAATATTATAAAATTAATTAATTGTTCAATGTCAAAATATACTTAAAAGAATCTGTTTGATTCAAAATAATACAATTGATCATAAATGCTAAGTTATAATCCTAAATTATAATTATAACATAAGAACTATATTATAATTATATAGTGAAATCAAGGAAGAGAAATAAAGGGGCAGAAAGAAGTCTTTATCTCAAATAGTTGGAATTCAAATAACAAAAATAGAATTTGAACTCATAGTAATATTACAAATAACTAAGGAAGATATTACACAAATGGACTATGGACCATAAGGTAAAATACAGAAGGAATTATAAACAATAAAGGAATAGACAAATATCTATAACAATGCATCATAAATAGTACAAAATATCAAATATGAAAAGAAAATTAATGGCTTAAATGTAGTCAATAAAAATCATGTTCACAAAGAATATTCAGCTACATGATGAGTAGACAACAAAATAAATTATACTGTAGTGTTACTCAAACTGAAACTGAAAAAAGTACAAGATAATTAAGAGTTCAGTATCCCTAATGAAATAATTTGGGTTCTAAATACCCCAGAGCCCTTAGATTCTTTTGTGCCTTTAGAACTGAACTAGAACACCAGCTCTTACTGTGTCTCAAGTCCATTAGCATCTGTACGGACCTGTACCACCACATCTGAATCTCCAGCTTGTCAACTGCACAACCTAAGACCTGACAGTCTTCATAATTACGTGAGCTGATTTCTCACAATAAAAACCTTCAAACTCTTATGTGTGTGTGTGTGTGTGTGTGTGTGTGTGTGTGTGTGTATACATATACACATCCATTCATCCATTCTGCTGGTTCTATTTCTCTGGAGAACTCTAACTAGCAGACAATTCGAGATTAAATCATTCAGAAACTTTTATATAGAGCTCAATGCATGCATAATATTGTTGTTGTGATTGTTCTTAAGGGAGACAATTTGTGGTAGAAATAAGAAATTTCAAGAGTCACTGTGGAATACTAAGATGCAATAAATTGGAGGATGTCAGTAAAAGTTAATAAAAGTACCATTAATCCAGGACATTCATTTCAGTTAATCATTCACTACTTTGATACAGTCTATAAATTCCTCATAAGTCTCATTCTTTGCCTTCTTCCTTGCACTACACCACCAAGTAGAAATAACTGAGCCCATTGAGTCATTTTGTCAATTTAAGCCTATGTTATACTATCTATCTCATCAAATATGTGATTTCAGTTGCAAGTGCTCATGGTGAGATTCTTTTACAATTTCATTAGATATTTGCTTCTTTGACATATACTTACTTAATTTTGTTTTTGCTAAACTACATGCAGCACTGACAGGATATTCTGACAACTTCATCATCATCTTTATTCATATGTTCATTAGAAATTGATTCAGTTAACAATTTGCAGTCTGGAAAGAACTATATCTAAGAAATCCTCTGAATTTCTTTTCCAATTTGATTGTAATTCCTTTGGCTTCACCTGTTTCTAATTTTGCAAATGAGCCATAAAAACAATGTATGTGACAAGAAAAGAAACTTACATATGCAAGTTGTCCCATTTTCATCCAAAAGCTGATTATCTGCACAAGCACAGACTCGGCCTGCTGGAATAGCCAAGCAAAGTGTACTACAGCCCCCGTTATTGACTCGGCACATATTGTCACCTGCAATAGGAGAAAAGCAAGTATATCAGAGAACCTTGATTCCAACCAGTAAGCCAGCTTAAACCCACATTCTTTCTAGTAGGGACACATAGGTATAGATATATGCATATTAACATGCTATGTGTACTCTGTATTCAATAATGTAGTCAAGACTCCTGCTGAATTGTAATAAAATTCAGAACATTTTAATTTTTTTTAGTAAAGAAGAATTCCAATGTTGATTGCAGAAGAAACAGGTCTGTGTACAGTTAAGTACAAGAAAAAAGAAAAAGAGGACAAAATACATCTGAGTTCTTTGGAAAGTAGACTACTGACTCTTGGAATTCAGCTTTTGGTCTTTCAAAAACAGAAAGCAAACAAGGAACAAGGCTGAGATATTACTTTTTGTGCAAAGAGAATGCTTGCATGCCAACGTGTTGAGGACTCAAAAGAGCACAGGGTATCTGCAGCTTGATGGCTATCAAAAAAATGTACAGTACAGAAGGGTGAATGTGTTGTCCCACTGAACCTAACATGAAGAGGTACGGATGAGGCATAAAATGAGCATCAATTAAATAGGCATGAGAGAAAATTATTCATGAATATATATATATATATATATATATATATATATATATATATATATATATGAAGCACCTTTGGAGACTTTCAGATAAAACCAAGCAAATTTTTGAAGGATTTTGGAAAATTACAAATTTTATGCATTTTATGTTTCATAAAGCTGTAGGAGAGAGGGGAAAAAAAATAAGGTAATCACCATTTTGATGCTATGTATTCCTACAGGTTGAAAAGGCAAGGAAGAAAGTGAACTGAGCCATACATTTGTCCAACTTTACAAAGAACTGTACAACACTAGCAATCTAATTGGCAGTGTCATCAACAAGATCACTTACACTATGTTGCATTTTCAAGATATCAATAAAAAGGTTTTGATTATACCCGAAGATCTTTTTTAAATATTAAGAACAAACGAGCTTTTAATTACATAAGGTCATATAATAAAATAATAAAATGACTAAGATAAAATTGAGAGTTAAAGTGCAAGTGACAAAAATGTGACTAAAATGACCGTCGGGGTTATGCTGAGGGCTTCAGGGGTTGGATCGCTATGTAAAGAATAGTAAGCAAGGAAAAAACATAGTCTCTAAAATGGTGCTGTCTGCAGTACATATTCAACACATTCTCATACATTATCATTTTATGCCCACCGATCTGAAGAAATGACTTAAAGTATATTGTTGCTTCTTTTAATCATTCTGAGAAGTAAAATATTTTGCAATTTATAAAAAAAAAAAAATTAAAAGCACTTCAAACCTCTGTTTGAAGCTAATAATTTGAGATATAGCTTCAGTTTTTAAACTCAGTAATTAAGCTTAGTTAAGTTTTTTTCAATATGGAATGCAGAAATGTCTTAAGTAGTCTCCAAATAAGGTCATGTTTATTGCATGACCATGGGATAAAAGTGCAGTACTCCACAGGTCACTCAGGTGTACTGTCTTTGTTGTGCATATTATGTATTTAATTAAATATTGTGTTGTGTCTCAATGAAGCAATTTTAATACACTAAGAAAACAGAAAAGCCCTGGAATGAGATAGTTGACTTCAAGATTGCTACTTTAGCTAAAATATCTTCAAAAACTTGTTGGTAGATAACTTCCTATTGACAACATATGCACCAGAGAATTGAGGATATAACTCATTCATTCTAAATTTATTGAAATGTATCCTCATTAAATTTTTACAAGGATATCGCCATAAAAAGGAATAGTGACTATTTAGAATCATAAAAAACTGCCACATAATTTACTAAGCTGTTTTCTTTGTGTAATATCTAAGCTATGAATCATGCTATTTGTGCTGGCATAACAAACATTAACAAGTCATGTAGATAAAACATTTAAAATTATCTGATTTTAATAAGAATATTATCATAGTTATATAATCAAATCATCTAAGATAATGACATGTTCTTTAAATATACATAGAAACTAATCAGAAAATATATTAAGTTACTTTTTTAAATAACATTTTTCTTGTATAATGCAATTTATTTTTTTCAATTTTTCAAGTCTTCTCAAAATGAGGAAATTTTTCTCAGTGCTCACAGTAATTACTCTTTAAAAACAGGTTTTCTTTTCATATATATATATATATATATATATATTTATATTTATACTTATATTTTAAGTAACCAAGAGCATTCTTCAGAGAAAATGACATGAAAAATAAATATTTAAGAAAACCTTGAATTTCACTCAAAATCCCCAAATTTACTTAGGCTATAAACAGAACAAGAAGAAATATGCTTTTATGGTAACAAAAGTGAAGATTTGATTGAGTTAGGAGTAAGCTGGGCACCTTTTATCATAAAACATTAACAAAACTTTCAAAATAAAACCTTTTTACAATACTGTGAAGCATTATTATATGTGAAACACAGAGGAGTTTGTTTAATCTTTTTTTTTTTTCAGTACCTTGTTGCTTTCGTGGATCATAAATCTGAAGCCCAAACAAAGGTGGTCTTTCATGCCTCAGTAATGTCACCTCACTTGTTATCAAATCTAGTTGAAAAATGGAACCATTCATATAATCAGTCCAGAACACATAATTCCCATGATGTGACAATCCAAAGGGATGATTCAACTCTTTCCCACTGTATACAATCTGTAAAATTTAAACACATTGTGAAAAATTAGAAATGACCATTAGAAACATAACTTAATATTTGGAGAAAATGATATTTAAATAAGAATAACAGTTAATGATGTAACCAATGACTTAACTCACGCTTTCTTCCAGTAGATTGGAATAATGAATTTCAGAACATGAGCATATTTTTCTATTTTTATACTATGCTATATGAAAAATACCATCTATGTTCTATCCATCTCAATTCTCTCACAAATAGTACTTCAGGTTCAGTAAAGAATAGAAACATAAAAATGATTTTTCCTAATATTCATTCCTATCTCTTTTCCTTAATATATTATAGTCTCATATCCTTGGGTAGAAATTGAACTGAATAATTAGTGTCATATATATTTCAATAGTGCCCATCTAATGGACAAAGGTGGGAAAAATGTAAAGGCAGTGGGAATGAAAGGGATCCTCCTGCATTAATTGGTCCCATGAAAATTGAAATAATCTAGGAGATGAAAGAAGATGAAGACTTTAATTTTGAAGATGGAAAGGTTTATTGTTAGTACATGGGTAAGGGTCACTGGCATAATTTCAATTCTGATTATCTTAATAAATTCATTTACATTCCAATTATGTTTTGTTGATGTTTAAATGGAAAAATCATGTGCTATATATTTAAGTCCTTTTACACATGCAGAATTCTAGAAGACAAATAAATAATACCTCCAACAATAATACTTTTATACCTTTTCATCATTTAAAAACAATATTGTTACAGTATAAGAAAACATTTCTATTAAATTAATTTGGTAGAGAATTTGGGAAATTACCTATATTATTTATGACTAGAAATTTAATTTTTCCTCTTTTTAACTGAATTCTTCATATCAAATTAACATACATTGCATAACTAAGACAGTTTCTTAATTTTTCCTTACCTTACTGTATGCTAAAAATTACCTATATATTGTATACATATTATCATATTCAAATGAATTGTAAATATTTAGTTATCACCTGCTAAATACATTACATTTGGTTGAATGCCAACCAGTTTTACCTAACTTGGGGAAAATATTTGGAACTCTGAGAGTAAGCCAATGACTGAAAATAGCTTAACCAATGATTATTATTTATTTCTCAAACAGAATCTACAATCAGTAGGATTAGCCAATTGTGAAGTTTTCTTTCCAAAAAGGAAATAAATGTAATGTTAAAAGAAGCATTTTGGTGATTTCTAACGTGTGATTTTTTTCCATTATTTAAGTAACAGTTGAAGTTAAATCATGCTGTTGTATATGGTTAAGTAATTATAAGATGAAATATAAAGGTGATGTTTGGTCAACTATATTGCTCTCTTAAAATCAACTGCATCATCCTCAATTTTACCCAAGAACATCAAAATCATCCTTGCATACATTAAATTCCAGCTGCAAATATTGAACATATTTGTATAGAGTTGAGTTCCTTGGTCATATAAAATTCATCAATAATGTAGGAAAACTGCATTTTAAAACAGTTCTGATATCCTGAGAGCTTCTTTTAAAAATCCCACAAATCCTGGCATACCACAGTGCGCTGGGTCTGGTCTCCTGGAGGCAAGTGCCAGCTGCAATGCTTAATGCTCAGCCTCCGTTAGCCACCCCACAGAGACTATTGGCAGCTACCTCAGAGGGGTAAAAATAAACTTGAAAGTATTTTTAACACAACACAACAAGGCTCTGTGAAAGAAGAAGCCTGTGGGTTAAAAACAGCAGCAGTTGTCTTTTACCTTCCTGTGAGTTCCATTCAAAAACACTTTTTCAATATGATCATAATAGGCATCACACCAGTATAATGTGTTGGTGTGAAAGTCCAGAGTTAAACCATTTGGCCACAGCATCTTTGAAGTTACAAAAATCTGCCGATTGAAGCCATCCATCCAAGCCTTTTCGATCCTTCCCACGCTGTCATCTATTTCATCTTCCTCCCAGTCTGTCCAATACATCCAACTAAGACATTAAAACAAGAGTGTGTACATGTTATTTCAACTAGCCACCATATAGAGAGACACTTCCTCAGATTTGGCAGTTCCAGAAAATCTATTACATTCTGATATGTTCTATATAAAATGCTTATCCTTCAAAGGGAGGGTGCAAATGTGAAGTTCTAAGGGAAGTAAAGATTTGTTTTATTGAACTAATCCATTCAGAATCATATGGAAAACCTACTTCCATCACTTCTATGCTTACTGGCCTTGTGCATTAATTAACCTGACAATAATCGTCAAATATCTGTTTTCTTTTCTGTTGAGATCAAGTGAAGGAAATGATTTTTTGAGGCATTACTATTTTTAAATATTGCCTACTTCACAAAAGATATAATCAATTATGTGATTAAAAAGCAGACAGGCTGACATGAGAACCCGTGGCACTCAGTTAATGATCTACTCCAGACTTTATTTAATCTCAAGTGAATTATTATTTTTAAGAAGGGAGTTGGATTGCCTTTGTTCTAAAGGACACAGTCACACTGTGTTTGTTTGGTCAAGTCCAATTTGTCATCCTGATGCAAATTATCTACGCTTTGTTGCTGCTTATTATTACCCCAAAACCCACAAAAGATGATTTAGATGCACATAAGTTTAATAACAGCAGGTTGACTGACCTTGAGATTTTGAGCTTTAATTTCTTCCTCAAACAAAAGCACCTGCCTTTAAAAACAAATCTTTTGTGTAAGTTGTAACAGTAGGAGAGTGGACCTTGAGCTAATGTTCCAATTCCCTCATGAATAAGGTTAAAACCTACCACATGTGTTGTTTTGGGGTCATGTGAAAGTTCCTGCATTATTAATTAAAATGTAGGTTTTGATTCACTCACTTCATATACAACTTTATAAAGCTCCAAAGCTTTTCTAATCTGCTGACCCTAGAAATACCCTTATTAGATCTCCTGCTTTCCACACTTTGTGGTCCCTAAAGAATTTCTGAGGTAATTTGGGTAAAATCTCTACCCATGACTAAGAATCCTACTGTGCTCTAAATTGGCAGATTTGGGAAAACTGGGGGTTGTAACAGACCATGCATTGTTTCATACCAATTAAGCTCTATTTAAATTCCTTTAACAGTTCACAGTGATGTTGATATGCCTTTTCAGACCAAATTATGTTGAGACTAGTGAATTGTATAAATCCTAGAAATAAATAGCAATATTTCTATCTTTTGTCCTGCATTTCTTTAGTATGGTTTCACTATTGGAGTGGCCACTAGGAACAAAGAAAAGAGACATTCTATTTTCTCTAATTCTACCTTTGGTAAAACTACTTGATTTAAATAATATAAATCAACTATATAAAATAATAGATACTATTTTAATCTCCATTCATATGTACCTGGGATTATTGTTAATAGATGCAGTTTTACTATTGTCCCTTATTTATAACTTATTAAAATTTAATAAACTTTCTCTATAGTTCTTCCTCTTAATCATAACAAAATTCATAACTCATTCCCACCTCCTCACCTGGCTCTCTAACTTGATCCACATATAAATGTGTGCACTTGTATAAATGTATACATGTGAAGGGTAAGTCTGAGTACTTGAAAAATATTGGATGTTGTTTTGCTGTTTGAAAAAAGAAAGTATTGTATTTGAACTTATTCATTCCCTAAGATTGTTTTTATCCAAAGAAATGTAAAGAGAATAATTTTCTAAGTAAGCACTGCCCATCTGATAAAGGTTAACCTATAAGTAGGAGATCATCTACTCATTTAATTATCTGCTTAAAAGTTACATAAGGAAAGCTTTATAATCAATATCAAAAGATGAAAATTCTTAACACAAAATATGCATATTATCTATAAAGTAAGCAGGAAATGACATTTTTGTATGTAGAACTCTGGGTATTCACCAAATAAAATTTGGGTTAATTTGACCTTCTGCTAGTATAGCTAGAAAAATCCTACCACTATTTCCAAGACCTACTCAAACACAATTCATTTTATGAAGTTTATCCCCATTCTTTATGCTGATAAGAATCAAAGTGAGTTCTTTCCTGTTTCTTAGTGATGCTTTTTAGATTGTTAGAGTATTTATTGAAATTGTGCCTATATAATATCAAATAATATTGCATGTCTGATGATTACAATTAAAATGAAAACAAATAAGGGATTATTCTTTATTCAAAAATGTAACCTGGAATGCCAAGCTTGGATTTGCTGAGATTAAACTTGGTTCAAATCTAATTGCATTACTGAGTGATCCTTAAAAGCTTCACTGCCATGGAAGTAAAATAAATGTTTCCCACTGAAAATTTTTATTTGGTTGGTCATATACTATATAGCAGCTAGCTAGGGAGGTATGATATTATTCATTGAGTTATGGATATAGAAAGATACTTTTGGAGGGAAAATATGTACTCTGCTTGGACATATTTCATATAGAGGCTATTTTGAGAAGTCAGAATTGAAGATGTTGGGGCTCTGTTATAAGTTATGGAATTATTATAAAGAATTGAGATCATTTGTAGTTATCAGCTTGAGGAACAATGATATAATAATCTATTTTTCCTGAAGTTGTTGTTAAGACCTACCAATTCTATTCGTTCAGTGTCTCCTGTTTCACTGTCCACTGTTCTGTTCCTATCACAAATGCTATGGTTAAAAAGGAACTCCTAATGGACATCCTTCTTCAAATCAATTGTGTTTCTGTCATATTGCCAAAAATGATTTTTCTTGAAACATTATTTTAAAACGTGGCTTTAATTTTTAAAATCTTCCAATTACATTGTCACTTAAACAAAACCAAACTTCTTATTAAAACATTGAAAACGTCTGCATATTTATACTTTCATCTGTTGTGATGCTTCTTCATATGCTCTCTGTTCTTTACTTATTTATTGTTACACCTTCCACTCTCCACCTTCCAGAAGACACCAGGTGGTTCCTGAGTGTTAATAAGCCTATGATTGTTTTGTAAACCACCATATACTTAGCAGAGAGCTCGGAACCCTGCATATTGTTAGGGAAGGGGGTACATAGGATCAGAGGAACACTAGAATGGTCAACGGAAAGGGAGGGGAGGGAGGGAGTAAGGGGGGGGGGGGTTGGAAAAAAATTGGTGGTTGAATGAGATGGATACCATTATCCTAAATGCATGATTGAAGATCTGAATGGTACTTATATACTTTGTAAACAAGCAGTTGTATGTAAAAAGATACTATACTTGTGCATGATGAATAAGTAAATAAATAATAAAAAAATTAAAAAAAAAAGAATTTGTGTGTGTGCTTAAATCAGAAAATATGTGCACAGGCACACTTTCACTTATGTACACATACATGTGGTTTTTGGTTTTCATGTCAGTGCATACCAGTACATTCTATCTGAAAAAAAATGTGTTTAATAAAAGAGGCATAAAAGTAATTTTTTTTTGTATCACCAGAGGCAAATATAGAATCAGTTGGTAAGCAGACTGATAGGGATGCAGATGTTATCTTAATCTAAAAAATAAATTTGTGTCTATCAAGATAATCAAGATTACCCCAAATAGAATGAGCAATGTGGATTATGTAGGTTTCAAACACAAGTTGGATGTCTGCCTACCAGAAATGTTTCTGAACATAATGTTTGAATTTATAAGAAAGATGGAACTAGTGGCTTGATTTTATGGCCTCAATATTTATGTCATCTCTTTGAGAACAATAAAGAATGTTTAATTCTTTATCAGAAAACAGTTTTTCTCTAGTAGAATACTAAGAAAGTTGCCATTTGAACACATATTTGAAATTTCTTATGTCAAGTAGCTTTGCACAATTTGGAATACATACTGCTTCTTGAAACTGAGGTTGCCTTGGTATAAGGTCAGACAAATGCTTTGGTTTAACAGTCCCAGAACAGAAAAAAATAATTATGGAATCCACACATAAAATCACTGAAATTGGTTTATTATAATTATGCTTTTATGAAAACATACAATGAGTTCATCCACAGCCTAGAAGAAGCATCATGATTGTGTTTGGACATATTATCAGCCCAAACAATTCTAGGAACTACACTTCAATGATCTCTACTTATGAGGAATTTCTATTCAGTTAAATAAGTATTTTCTCTATGTGGGCAGTAAGATATAAAGAATATTCATTTTGTGGTGCTATTTTGAAAAACATGATATATAGGTCATGGAAATAAAAACACACAAACATCACATAAAATATGCAGTACATTCATTTGATTCTGAAATTCTGCTAGGAATTTTCAGATTTCTTTGATATTTCTATGAGCATAGCTTTGCATTCAGGTAATAGCTCTGAATAAAAAAGAAAAGGAAATATATTACCAAGAATTGGATAAAATATTTTGTCCTACACATGTAGCATGTGTTTATATGGAAACTATGGTTGTACTTAAAATTATGTGATTTTTAACCTACATTCTCAAAAGCATGGAATACAGTGGCTAAGCATAAAGTTTTGAGAAAGGATGCCTGGGTTTATAGAACTAACCAGTATCTTATTGATCAAATGGCCTATCACAGATCAGTTAGCAGTTTCTCCTTTATGAAAGGGGGATAGTAAGATGATAATAGCAAATAATTCATAGAATTATTGTGAAGATTATAGCTAGGAGTACAAAATGTCTGTCCCACAGTAAGTGTACAAAAACAATTTCTATTATTTTCAATACACTAAATTTCAATAGCATTTTTCAATTAAATTGATTGATATCCTGATTAAATAAATTAATTATCTTGGTGTCGGACTGCCTATAATAGAGTATTATAGTGCTCATCTGAGTAGATCAAGTAATATAGCCTTTATACAAATAATTTATTTTAGTTCAATGTATTTTGATATTTTTATTTAGTATGTTTTCTAGGAGAAGAAATCATTAAATGAGTAATTTTTCCTAGTCAGACCATCCATGTGTGAATTCACTTATACATATGAAATTTAAATTAAATGTACCAGTACCATGAAAAATAAATTTATTTAGTATCATTCATCTGATGCAAAGCTGATTTTTAAAAATTGCATACCCATTAACTGGATCCACCACAATTCCTCTGGGATGTGACATTTCTCCTTCTAAAAGAGTCTTCCGACTCTGAGAAGCTTTTTCCAGCCTGGCCACATTAATTGTTTTCCTATGGCCATCATTTGTCCAGTAAAGGTTATTTCCAATCCAGTCCACAGCAATGCCCTCTACATTATCCAGATCTGTAAAAACAAAACAAAACAAAGCAAAGCAAAACAAAACAGAAAAGAAAAAGAAAAGAAAGAAAAGAAACTAATTTTTAAATAGCAGTAAAATTATGTTCTACAAACAGGAATGAGTTGTGATCATTAAGCCTTTATGGAAGTGATTTTTTAAAATATCAGTATTCCACAAATATTTTTCAATTTTATCTTTATGCCCTTCCATGTGAATGATGGATCCTCTCTCTTCAAATAGATTTCTCCATTTGTAACAAGTGTTGACAAATTGATCATAATGGTGTTTTAACTGAACTTCAATATGTTGTAATTGAGAGTGATTTGTAGTAAAACAGGAAAATAAAAATGTTATGAGCAAAAAGACATAAATACAAATAAGTGAAAAATACAGTATAGACTGTTGAAAAAAAATCTAGTACTATGATATCATGTCCAAATTTATAATGTATAATCTGAGTGACCAAAATAATCATAATGCGCTGTTGTCAAAAGACAAACAGGTCCATCCAGAGAACTTATTTAAAAGCCTTAAAGAGGCTTTCATCACAGAGGAGCATTAACAGTGAATCTTAAAGACTCACTGAAACCCTCCTGTATATTTCTGTATATTTCTATAAAATAGGGAAGTGTTAAATCAAAGGGTATGAACATAGAATATTATGATTTCATCTGATTCAAACTTTTTATTTTACAAAAGGGGAAAACCCAACACTTCAATGTGAAAACATTTTCTTATGTTCTATTATTGAAGAGGCAGAAGAATTGGGATAAAAATTTCAGTTTCATGACCCACTGTGTAGAGACATTCAAAACTGCTCTGCTCTTATGGTGAGTTTCTGCAGCATCCTGTCCTCACTTCATGCCATTTTGTCAATCACACCCTAAACTTCTCACAACATCTCTAAGATAGTTGTACTCTCATATTGCAAGAAAAAAATACTGTGAAATTTTTGTCATTTTTTTTTCAGTGCTAAAGATTGAATCCAGGGCCTCATACATGCCAGGCAGGTGCTCCACCACTGAGCCACATCCCCAGCCCCAATTTGTCTTTGTTCAAAACCAAGAAGATATAGAACTATAACTTTCTGGACAAAACAGTAGGTAATATTATATTAGAGACAGAGCTATGTACTCACACATACTGAGAAATCTATGTTGCATTTCCTCATAAGCAGATGTAATATTTATTATTATCATATTTTACTAGTAATGGCTCTTCTGGATCAGAAATTTTTTTTTTCTTTCTTTTAGAACACTTTCTACTAATCAATATGTGCCCTGACTCAGGATGACTAATACAAAGTGTGATTTGATCTAACTGAAAATCCCATTATAGTGAATCAGATAAGTTCTCAATTTCACTAAGCTATCTGCTTCATTACCATCCAATATGAGGAATTTTCACAGGTTAATTGTGCCTATGCTCAGGAAAAAGTTTAATTTTATCTTTATTGACATTTAATTTTACTGAGCACTTTCCTGTTCTGGCACAATGGAAAAGAGGGCTGCTATTTACTTTCTTTTCTATGTGTCATAGACCACAGTTTATTTTTATTTTGCTAGTTGGTTTTCAGAAATTATATTACATTTGAAACCTACTTAAGCATAGACAGTCTTCACGTTGGATAACCCTCTTAATTTTAAAGCTTTATTTTTTGATTTCTGACTTGAGAATTTTTTTAGTTTTCCATATAAAGCAAGTTGCAATATGGGCCGAATGGAAAATTCATATTTAGCACTTAGACAAATATCTGAGCCACTCTTATTCTTAATTTCTCCATGTGTAAGTTGAAGATAATAACAGAATCTACCCCTAGGATAATGGCAAAGGGTAAATTACCTACTGCATATAAAACATTTTAGCATACCACCTGGAGTACAGTAAATTCTTAATATATGTTAGCTTTTCATCAATGTTCAGGATTTTCTTTTTTAAATTATGTACATTCTGGATTTTCTTTATAGATGCTACTAGATAGAAATGCACCTTCACAATGCTTGTTCAATAATATTTCTTTGAATTTTTACCAACTGCAGACTTCAACTAGAAATATAGAGAGTCATCATGAATAAAGAGTGAAAGTGAAACAGAATTCTAAGAAATGGAATTTGGAAAGAAATTCTCCCCAATTGGTAAATTTTGTTTTTGAAAGCTGGAATGCTTGAACAGTGCAATTGAGTAGTGATTAGGATCACAAGTTTGGGAACCATACTACTTCTCATGATCTAACTCACTTGCTGAGAAACTCATTTACTTTTCTCTTCTTCAATTTCCTTATGTTTAAAATGGATGCAAGGACAACGTTTAATCCACAGGATTTTTGAGGAGTCAACAAATAAAGATATGTGAAATTCTTAAAATAACAGTTGGCATATAGTTAATATCATATAAATGTTACCATTATTATTATTAATAATATCATAACTATTATAGTCTTCCCTTTAGCTAGCTATCTAGTCCATTAAGATAGTAATGAAACAATTAGCCTGGAGTTTTTGTAATGTATTTTATTTGTATTTTATGTTTTTTTCTGTTAGAGGGCAAATGAGGCTGAATTTAATTTTAAAATTAGGAAACACATAAAATAATCTATATGCATATTTGAAATAATTTTAGCTATCTTTTTTTTTTTTTTTTTTTTTTTTTTTTTTTTGTGGTACCAGGGATTGAACTCAGGGGCACTTGTCCACTGGGTCACATCCCCAGCCCTTTTTTTTTTTTTGTATTTTATTTAGAGACAGGGTCTCACTGAGTTGCTAAGTGCCTCACCATTGCTGAGGCTGGCTTTGAACTCGCGATCCTCCTGCCTCAGCCTCCCAAAGTGCTGGGATTACAGGCGCGAGCCACCGCGCCCGGCTAATTTTAGCTATCTTTACTGGAGCAAGGAAGAGCTTTCTCTCTTATTGAACAAAAGTCTGAAAAATCAATTAATCCCTATCTCCTCAAATATACATTGATAAGTGAATCATTCTGCATTCATATTATTTGGTCTCTGCTTTCAACTAATTTATGACTTAGAAAGAACACTAAGATATATGTAGTACATTTTACTTTTTTTCAAAGTTTAGTTGGGGCTTCTCAGAGAGTAACTAATAAGAACTCTATAACAATTTTTTTGGTCAAGAACATATGAAGATTTATAGCATTTAAATGCCAAACAAACATAAGTAAATATAGGAATTCTATTTAATATCTCAGGGAAACATGACTATTCAATACAAGGAAGATATTAGATAAAGAAAATATTAGATTGATTGTTTTGCATAAATTTGGGTAGAGTTCAGTAGTTTAAATCCTGAAATCCTCACTCACTATAATTATTACTATTATTATTTCATAACCAAAGAACATGAATACTTTTTTAATATTTGGTCCAAATCTCCCTTAGCTTTCACAAAGTCCCATTCTCGTATCAATAGTCAAGGACTCTCAACATGTTTGTACAACTTCAAAATAATTCCAGAAAGTAATATTTTTTTTGTGTGTGTATGAAAAAAGAATTTAGATTATGTTTTGTAGCTGGGGATATAGCTCAGTGGTAGAGCCCTTGCCTAGCATGTTCAAGGTCCTAGATCAGAGCACTATTTTCCATGCTAAGTGAGGAAATTTAGAAATATATTTATCCCTATACTTCAGAGAAAAAGCAGACATTTTTATAAACTACATGAATATTTAAGATTAACCCCTAAATTTGGGGCTGGGGATGTGGTTAAGTGATAGACTGACATGCATCATACCCTAAATCTGATCTCCAGCACTGGGGGATAAAATAAACCCATTAAGTTTCATGTTTTCAATTCTATGACTATTTCAATGAAACAACACAAGTGTGTTAAAATAGGTTAGAAATTATAATCTGGAGTTCATATAGCCTTTCTGTATATATTTTCAAATGCTCTAGTCATTCACCTATTTCTCAAAAAATAGATTTCTAAAAACATAATAATCACAAGTGGTATATTTGTTGCATATTTTAAGTTTTTATAGGTGTTGCACATCTGGGACAATGGGAAAATGTATTAATTCATTATTTTTTTCCTCAAATTATTAAAATTTCTATAACATTTTCCTTTGTCAAACACTGTTATAGTAATTTCAGAATAACTTAAGTAAATACCATTGGGAAACACAGTGCCTATATTTTTCTACTTTATCTAAGTTTATCTATTCTTTGCATGCATGTTTTCTTCTGAGAAAAAAGTGTGTATATGAGTGAAGAGTATGGTAACTTAGCTTAAATAGCTAGATTTGTGGCCTGCATGTAACATGCCTACATGTCTGCAGGTGCCAGTGATGTCTTATCTAGTCTCAGTTCAGCACTTGGACAATTCTCCTGCCTCTTAGTCTTGTAGTTCAATTAATGCAAATTCTCTTTGTGCATTTTAGTATAGCCTGAGGCATCACAGCTCCTTTGTTTCTGACATGAGTGGATGATGTTGATTTAATTAACACTGTGGCTGGTAAAGTTTGCCTACAGAACTTGCTATCTCATGGGGTTCAGGAATTTTTGGCCACAGACTGAAGTGTTCATATGATCTGTTCCTAATAGCCATTTGAGGCTGGTGCTGTCCTCATTCCTATCTTAGGTCTCTCTTTAGCCATTAGGTCAGGAAGTGTGAATACACAAGTTACTCTGAATTAGAACAAAATATCTTGCTATTGGATTTAAAGAGAAACATAGAGTGCACAGAAGGGTCTTATTTTCCAGAGAGAACATATTAAAACAGCAGTTTCCTTTATTATTAGCTACATTTTCTCCGTTTTGGTGGGTATGGCGTAGAGTTATCTCATCTTTTACATGATCAGCATATGTAAGAATAAAAGTAATGCCATTGTATGCATTATGGTTACCAGTAAATTAATCAAGAATAATAATAAAAATGAGAAGTGTCAAGAATGCTAAAGAACTGAGATTTTACCATACTTTCAAATTTATAAATGTGCCTGATTTGTTTCATAGCTTCTGGTAGAAGACATGAAATCTGCAGGTAAGATATAAAGAACTTTATTACTCATGTTTCAACAAGCAGCATGATCTTAAGCAGACTGAAGTCAGTGCTCTTTAATTTGAAGTCTCCTGGGGGCAGCTGGGAAAGGACCATATGGATGTGTTCACACACAGTAGGTGGGAAACCCCTGAATTGAGGAAACCCAGATCTACCAAAATAGGTCATAAGCAGGCTTCCTATCAGCATGGTGGGGAATTTACCATCCAAGACTTTTTTCTATACAAGCATTCTTAAAAGGACACTTCTGAATAAAAGGGAATTGTGTCTTCTATGGTTTGGATACAGTTTCATTTTGTCCCCCCAGGCTTCATATATTGAAATTTATTCTCATTCTCAGGCATGAAGAAGGTTAAAACTGTGGAAACTGTGCAGTTTAGAGGTTTCAAGGTGAAGCCTTTGGGACATGATTAAGATTACATAATGTCATTAGGGTTGTTCCCCATGTTGAATAGTGGTAGTTTTATAAGAAGAAGGAGAGAGACTAAAAAAGACAGACATACTCATAAATGTTCCCTATCTCTGGCCATTTAGTTTCATGTCCCTGCTTTGGACCTGTCATGACAAAAAAAAAAAAAAAAAAAAAAAGAATTCCTAGATTTGAGCCCTCATACTTAGAACTCCAGAACTCTGAGTCAAGTAAAGTTCTTCTCATTGAAACATACACAGTATGTTGTTATCAAGAGAAAAAAAGACTAATATAGTACCCCACTTTAAGACATGAATTTTAGGGAGCCACGTAGAACTGTGTGGAAGGAAAAGTTTCTGGAAACTCATAATTTGGGATCCATAATAAATGTAGATAGACAGACCAAACAAGTTGATCTGAAAACATAAACAAAATTAGTAATTACCAGAGTTCATGTTATTTATTACATGCAAAATGTCTATTGATTTGTACTTCCTTACCTTGAAGCATATTGCTTATATAGTTATTATGTACGATGACCGATTTTGTGTGTTGGTTTGGCTAAGCCACAGTATGCAAATATATAGTCATATCTCAATCTCAATGTTGCCTTGAAGGGAGCTTTAATGATAGTAACATTTAAATCATCAGACTTTGAGTAAAGCAGGTTGCTCTCCATTATGGGGATTGTTCTCATTCAGTAAGTTCTAAGTCTTAAGAGAAAATAAACTGAGATCCCCAGAGAAAAAGGAAATTCCTCTCCAGACTGTCTTTGAGTTTCAGCTGCCATATCAACCCTTCCCTGGATGTCTAGTCTGCTGGCCTTCCTTGTATATGGACTTGCCAGCCTCTGCCATTTATATATATGTGTGTATACATATACACACATATATATATATATATATATATATATCATCACATATTATATATAATTATCTAATAATTATAATGTGATATGATACTTATTATATATTATAATATATTAATATGTATATTAATATATATATATATTAATTACACTGGAGAACCCTCCGTAATACACCATTACCATTCCTGTAACCTGGAAGTGATCCTTTTGAATTATCTAGAATGACAAATAACACTTTTCACACTCATTCTCTTCAAGTGAAATACTGAAAAGTATCTATTATGAAGGGCAGAGTAGCTTCCAATTTAAAAAATCCCCAAGAGATATGTAATAGGCATATCATTTTATATTATTCCACTAAAAACTTTGGGATAATATCAATGACCTCATTGTGAATTGGGAGAAAGCCATTTCCAAGAACACACTTTTATTACCCAATTCTGCCTACTTAACTAAGAGAGAAAAGAGATAAAATTCCTTTATCTTGATGAACACAAAATATCACAGCTATTTTTGGATATTTCTTTTGCTCTTGTGAAGTACATTATAATTTATTTTAAAAAAGACACTTTGGGTCCTATCACATAAATAGTAAATTATTTGATCTCTTTCATATTAGATAAAAAAAAGCAACTCTATTAGTAGCCATGTCAGCACTCTCATTTCTTAAGAGAGTGACATTTTTATTAGTTGTATTTTCTAATACGTTTCATGATTTTTCACTAGGTCGTGGAAAGCTTCAAATAGTTGAATCACTTCAACTTATAATTTTCACTGAATATTTTTTGTGTTACTGGAGATGTAAGCTCCACCCTCAGCCTTTTCAAATTTTATTTTGAGATGTGGTCCTGCTAAGTTGCCCAGGCTGGCCTTGAATTTGTGATCTTCCTGACTCTGCCTCCTAGGTAGCTGGTGTGCACCACTACACCCAGCTGCACAGAACTTTTAAAGAACATATATGGGAACATACACAATACAGGAGGCTATGGTATCCTGTATAGTGAGTGACACTGACCATTAATTTCAGTTGAGTTTATTTTTAATTTTATGTTTTTTTTAAGTTGGTGCTAGTGATTGAAATGAGGGCATTGTGCATGCTATCCAAGTGCTCCACCACTGAGCCACATCCCCACCCCTCAGTTGAGCTTAAAAGCCAGAGGCTATAATTCTTCATTGTATTTATAATCACCATGGCAAAGTACAGATATTATCATTTATTTTGATCATGTTCCTGGTATTTATCTACCAACATAAACAATATTTAGAATCACATAAATATTCAGAGAGAAATATCATGGATTAAAAATGAATGTGTAGTTTGCCTGGCCTCCAGGGCCCAGAGTAGCAGCTCCCTGCTGGTACACGCAGGGCCCGACCTGAGGAAAAACCCCCTCCACTCCTGGGGGAAGTGCGACCTGCCCAGCTGCGACCAGAACAAAAGGGCCAGACCTGAGGAAAAGCCCCCTCCACTCCAGGGAGAAGTGGGACCTGCCCAGCTGTGACCAGAACAAAAGGTAGGCACCCACCCAGAAGGAGAGACCCAGTCGCCAGTTCCCCTGGCCTCCAGGGCCCAGAGTAGCAGCTCCCTGCTGCTGCACGCAGGCCCCAACCTGAGGAAAAGCTCCCTCCACTCCCAGGGGAAGTGCAACCTGCCCAACTGCGACCTGAACAAGAGGTCTGAGGAACTACTGTTGAGCCCAAGGAGAACACCACCATATTTGAGGAAAGCAGTGGCTGTCCGGGACAAAGAAACAAAGAAGAAAGGAAAAGTAGCTGCAGACATCCAGGGATCCACCAGCACTATGAGAACAGCACACACCTGGGTAAGACTCTGGCAACCAGCAGGGAAGGGCGTGTCTGAGGCTAGTGCACAGGCCCCAAGAAGGTACAAATTGTGTGGGTGGGTTTGGGGAAAGGGTGCCTTCTGAAGGGTCCCTTTCCCGGTGCCATTCAGCTACTGACACACAATCTCCCTGAGCCACTCTTCCGCTGTGCCATTCTGCAACTGGCCAAAGGTGCAGCTTTGACTCCACTAATAGGATCACTGACTGGACTTGATCCAGGTCAATTGGTTTAAACTGGAAGGGAAAAAAGAAGGGCTTCCCAGGGTCCATTTTGTTTGAGACTTGTTCCTGGGTTCAACTTTTTTTGCGTGTGTGTTTTGGTTGTTTTGTTGTTTTGGGGTTTTTTGTTTGTTTGTTTTTGTTATGTTTTGCTTTGTTTTTGTTTTGATTGAGAGTGTGTTTGTTTATTTGCTTCTGCTCCTATTTCCTTTCTTTCTTTTCTTCCTTCTCACTTTTGTATCTTTTCTTCTTCCTTCATCTTCCCTATTTACACCCTGCCATTGCATACTCAACAGAGGCACAAACAAGTTATATGCAGAAATTGGGATTTCTAGAATGGGTGCAATTGAAATATGTAGCAAACTGGTATTATATATAGTTTATTCTCTATTTTCTTGACTCTCTCTCTCTCTCCTCTCTCATACACTAATTTCTACTCCTTTGTCATTTTTTTTTTCTTTTCCATCTTTCTTTATCTCTTCTCTCAACTGCTGCATAAGTTAGGTTTATATATAAATCGGTCTTTCCACCTAATCATTCACTCCATTCTCTTTCCTCTCTCATCTGCTGATACTAAACCACTTCCATAGAACTCTCTTTTCATACTTTCTAAGAAAGAACAATTCAATATACTCACTTCCTTCTTCCTAAACATATCACCTCTGTGTCCAATACTTGAAACTATAAAACCCCATCAGAAGCGTATAGAGTAAACTGGAAACAATATCTGGGTTAACTATATCTGTACATTGTGATAAAACTGGGATTTTCTGAGTAGAAAGTGTTCGATTTTAAAGTGTAAAGAAATTATAAGGGGATCTGATAGCATTGTACTACAGGAGCAACATAAGGCTGTAAGGTAAAATCGAAATAGTCAAGGTCCCACAGTGCAGGAAGAAAAGACACACAAGCACTATGAAGAAACAAGGGAAGAAAATGACACAAACAAATCAATATACCTCCTCAGTAGATTCCATGGCATGCACAGTTGGTGAAATGCCAGAGATGGAATTTAGAAATTACATATTCCAAATGTTTGCGGAACTTAAGAATGAACTCCAAAATGAGATGAGGGAGCAAATACAGGTGTCAAAAGATCATTTTGACAAAGAACTCCATAAACAAATACAGGAAGTAAAAGATTACTTCAATAGGGAGATAGAGGCTCTAAAGAGAAACCAAACAGAAATTCTGGGAATGAAAGAAGCAATAAACCAAAATAAGAGCTCAATCAAAATTATCACCAACAGAATAGATAACTTGGAAGAAAGAACCTCAGACAATTAAGACAAAATATATATCCTAGAGAAAAATCTAGATTACATAGCAAAAATGGTAAGAAACCAAGAACAGAACATTCAAGAATTATGGGACAACATAAAAAGTCCAAACTTAAGAGTGATTGGGGTAGAGGAGGGGGCAGAGTTTCAAGCCAAAGGAATGAGTAATTTATTTAATGAAATAATTACAGAAAATTTTCCAAACTTGAGGAATGAATGGGAAAACCAAGTTCAAGAGGCTTACGGAACACCAAACATACAAAATCACAACGGATCCACACCAAGGCACATTATAATGAAAATGCCTAATATACTGAGCATAGAGAGAATATTAAAAGCCACAAGAGAAAGGAAGCAGATTACATATAATGGGAAACCAATCTGACTATGTTCAGATTTTTCAACCCAGGCCTTAAAAGCAAGAAGATCCTGGAATAGCATATTTCAAGCTCTGAAAGAAAAGGGATGTCAACCAAGAATCTTATATCCAGCAAAATTGAGATTTAGATTTGAAGATGAAATAAATACCTTCCATGACAAGCAAAAGTTAAAAGATTTCACAACTCGAAAGCCACCACTTCTGAACGTCCTGGGAAAAATTTTTCATGAAGAAGAAGAGAAAAATAACAACAAAAATCAACAAAGGGAGATATTAAATAAGAGAAATACCAACCAGAAGAGAAACCAAATCAAGCTAAAGACCATAATACAAAAAAAAAAAAAAAAATGGATGGGTATAAAAATCAAATCTCAATAATAACCCTGAATGTTAATGGCTGAAACTCACCATTCAAAAGACACAGATTATCAGGATGGATTAAAAGAAATGACCCAACAATTTGCTGTCTACAAGAAACACGCCCCTTAGAAAAAGACATCAATAGACTGAAAGTGAAAGGCTGGGAAAAGTCTTATGACTCACATGGCCTGCGGAAGCAAGCAGGGGTTTTCATTCTCATTTCAAATAAGGTAGACTTCAAGCCAAAGGTAATCAAAAGGGACAAAGATGGATATTTCTTACTACTTAAGGGAACCATTCATCAACAGGATATAACAATCATAAATCTATATGCCCCAAGTAATGGAGCAACTACATTCTTCAAACAAACTTTTCTCAAGTTCAAGAGTAAAATAGACCGCAACACAGTTATTTTAGGGGACTTCAACACACCTATTTCACCAATGGATAGATCATCCAAACAAAAGCTAAACAAAGAAACTTTAGGTCTCCTTAAAACAATTAATAACTTAGACCTAACAGACATATATAGAATATTTCATCCCGCAGTAAAAGAATACACTTTTTTCTCAGCAGCACATGGCTCCTTCTCCAAAATAGACCATATATTATGTAACAAGGCAACTCTCAGCAAATATAAAAAAATAGAGATACTACCCTGCATTGTATCAGACCATAAAGGGATGAAATTGGAAATCAATGACAAAACAAGGAATAAGAAAAACTACTCCAACTACTGGAAGTTAAACAACATGCTACTGAATGAACAAGGGGTTGAAGAAGACATCAAAGAGGAGATTAAAAAATTCCTAGAGGTAAATGAGAACACAGATACATCGTATAGAAATCTCTGGGACACTGTGAAGGCAGTAGTAAGAGGAAAATTCATTGCACTGAGTTCATTCCTTAAAAGGAAAAACAACAACAACAACAACAACAAAAAAAATGACTTAACATCACACCTCAAAGCACTAGAAAAAGAAGAACAGATCAACACCAAGAGCAGTAGACAGGAAATAATTAAAATCAGAGCAGAAATTAATGAAATTGAGACTAAGGAAACAATTCAAAGAATTGACAAAACTAAAAGTTGGTTCTATGAAAAAATAAACAAAATTGACAGACCCTTAGTGATGCTGATGAAAAGAAGAAGAGAAAAAACTCAAATTACTAACATTCATGATGAAAAAGGGAATATCACAACAAACACCTCAGATATACAGATGATAATTAGAAATTACTTTGAAAACTGTACTTTAATAAAATAGAAAATACTAAAAGCATTGACAGATTTCTAGAGTCATATGATTTTCCTAAACTGGATCTGGAGGCTATACACAATTTAAACAAATCGATTACAAGCGAAGAAATAGAAGATGTCATCAAAAAGCAACCAACAAGGAAAAGTCCAGGACCTGATGGTTTACAGCCAAGTTCTACAAGACTTTCAAAGAAGAACTAATACCAATGCTTTTCAAACTATTTCAAGAAATAGAAAAAGAGGGAGCTCTTCCAGACTCTTTCTATGAGGCCAATATTACATTAATTCCAAAGCCAGGCAAAGACACATCCAAAAAAGAAAACTTCAGGCCCATATCTTTAATGAACATAGATACAAATATCCTCAACAAAATTCTGTCAAATCAGATACAAAAACATACCAAAAAGATAGTGCACCACGATCAAGTGGGGTTTATTCCAGGGATGCAAGGCTGGTTCAACATTCAGAAATCAATAAACATAATACATCACATCAATAGGCTTAAAGATAAAAATCATATGATTATCTCAATAGACACAGAAAAAGCATTTGACAAAATACAACACCTCTTTATGTTCAAAACACTGAAAAAACTAGGAATATCAGGAACGTATCTCAACATTATAAAAGCTATTTATTCAAGGCCCAGAGCTAACATTATCTTGAATGGAGAAAAATTGAAAGCATTCCCTCTAAAAACTGGAACAAGACAGGGATGCCCCCTTTCACCACTGCTATTTAATATAGTACTGGAAACTCTGGCCAGAGCAATTAGACAGATGAAAGACATTAAAGGGATCCAGATAGGAAAAGAAGAGCTCAAATTAGCACTATTTGCTGATGACATGATAATATACCTAGAAGACCCAAAAAACTCTACCTGAAAACTTTTACAACTAGCAAATGAAATCAGCAAAGTTGCTGGATACAAAATCAATACACATAAGTCAAAGGCATTTTTGTATATCAGTGACAAAGCCTCTGAAAGGGAAATGATGAAAACTAACCCATTTATAAGAGCATCAAAAAAAATAAAATACCTAAGAATCAACTTAACGAAAAGGTGAAAGACCTGTATAAGGATAATTATAGAGCACTAAAGAAAGAAATCATAGAAGAACTCAGAAGATGAAAAGACCTACCTTGCTCTTGGATAGGTAGAATCAATATTGTCAAAAACTAAAAGCATTATAAAGATTTAATGCAATTCCAATCAAAATCCCAAAGTCATTTTTCAAAGAAATAGAAAAAGCAGTCATGAAATTCATCTTGAAAAATAAGAGACTCAGAATAGCCAAAGCAATCCTGAGCAAGAAAAGTGAAGCAGGGGGCATCACCATACCAGACTTTAAATTATACTATAGAGCAATAGTAACAAGAACAGTATGATATTGACACCAAAACAGACTGGTGGACCAATAGTACAGAATTGAGGACACACAGACTAATACATATAATTTCAGCTATCTTATATTAGACAAAGGTGCCAAAAATGTACAGTGGAGAAAGATAGCCTCTTCAACAAATTGTGCTGGGTAAACTGGAAATCCGTATGCAACAAAATGAAATTAAACCCTTATCTCTCAATATGCACAAAACTCAATTCAAAGTGGATCAAGGACCTAGGAATTAGACCAGAGACAATACGCCTAATAGAAGAAAAAGTAAGCTCCAATTTCCAACATGTCGGATTAGGCCCCAAGTTCCTTAATAAGAATCCTGTAGTGCAAGAATTATTACCAAGAATTAATGAATGGGATAGATTTAAACTAAAAAGCTTCTTCTCAGCAAAAGAAAGAATCAGTGAGGTGAATAGAGAGCCAACTAATTGGGAACAAATATTTAATACTTGCACATCAGATAGAGCACTAATTTCTAGAATATATAAAGAACTCAAACAACTTAACACCAAAAAAACAAACAACTCAATCAATAAACGGGCTAAGGAATTGAAAAGACACTTCTCAGAAGAAGATGTACAATTAATCAACAAATACATGAAAAAATGCTCAACATCACTGGCAATTAGAGAAATGCAAATCAAAACTACTCTAAGATTTCATTTCACTCCAGTCAGAATAGCAGCTATCAAGAACACAAACAACAATAAATGTTGGAGAGGATGTGGGGAAAAAGGCACACTCATACATTGCTGGTGGGACTGCAAAATGGTGCAACCGCTATGGAAAGCACTATGGAGATTTCTTGGAAAACTGAGAATGGAACCACCCTATGACCCAGCTATTTCACTCCTGGGTCTATTCCCAAGGGACTTAAAAACACCATATTACAGTGACACAGCCACTTCAATGTTTATAGCAGCACAATTCACAATAGGTATGTTGTGAAACCAACCTAGATGTCCCTCAGTAGATGAGTGGATAAAGAAAATGTGGTATATATACAAAATGGAATTTTACTCAGCAATAAAAGAGAATAAAATAATGGCATTTGCAGGTAAATGGATGAAGTTGGAGAATATAATGCTAAGTGAAATTAGTCAATCTCAGAAATCCAAATACTGAATGTTTTCTCTGATATAAGGAGGCTAGTTCACAGTGTTGTTGGATGGGGGTACATAGGAGGATTAGAGGAACACTAGAATGGTCAAATGAAAGGGAGGGGAAGGGAGGGAGCAAGGGGGGAGAAAGGGGGAGATAGAAAAAAAAATTGGTGGTTGAATGAGATGGATATCATTAACCTAAATGCATGATTGAAGATCTGAATGGTACTTATATACTTTGTATACAAACAGTTATATGTAAAAAGATGCTATATATGTGCATTATGAATTGTAATACATACTACTATTATAAATAAAAAAAAAAATAAAAAAATGCATGTGTAAATTATAGCAAATGGGTCAAGAAGGTCAAGATTTTATTAGTAATTCATCTCACAAAACCTTTCCATAAATATCTAAGAAAATACACATTATCAAAGCCCTCCTTGTTCCACAGATAGCCTTATAAAACTGAAGCAAATATACGAGGCAAATGTAGTAATAACACTAAAAAGGAACCTTGTTATAAATTAAATGTTTTAGGGATAAAGGAAGCTAAAAAACCATTTAGTTCAATTTCTGCATTCAATAGGTGAAGGCCCAGAAAAGTAGTATGACTCATAAAATCCAAGTTTAGTTAGAAGCAATAATAATAAAGCTGGAAATTTGAGAAATGTTCCAATGTGTCAACCCTACTTCATATTCAAGGTTGAGGCAAAACGATAAAGAACAAAAATCAAAGAAAGCTAATATAAGCAATGTTTCACTGGAAGAAGGAAATAGTGGGTCACAGGAGAAGGAAGTGACTAAAGATGGGGCAAGGTTATTGCACTGAAGGATTCATTTCCAAATTTCTAATGAAAAGAACACAGATTTCAAAAGTTTACACACTTTCCATTTTCCTCCACTTAATAAGCTGTGGCAAATTGCTTATTAAATTTTGATGAGTCACTTAAATTTTAGCCTTGGTTTCTTCAAATAAAAATATAGACCATAATCAGTTTTACTCTAATGTTGAAAGGCAGAATAATAAACAGAACAACATATGGCACATAATCAAATTCACAATAAATGATAGCAATTATTTTCTTGCCAAAATGTATTTGATTACTAACATGTAGATACTCAACAGTGTTATGTTTGAAGAGAAGTGAAATGCTAGAATAAAACACATGGAAAAACTGAGGCCCTGTTCTAGGCTACATGAGACTGAGAACATAGGACACCTAAAATCATTGTGGAAAAACTTGTGAATTTAGAATGTATTTGCAAGAATACATTCAACATTAATTATCAACATTAATTACCATTATATAAGATGTTAATGAAAAATTTTAGGGGGCAATGGAGTAAATGTTGGTTTCCATTATGGTTTAAATATGAGGTGTCCCCCTAAAGCTCATGTGAGAAAATGCAAGAAGTTTCAGAGGTGAAATGATTAGATTATGAAAAGATCATCCTATGGATTAAGCTGGTGGTAGCTATAGGCAGGTAGGGTGTGGTTGGAGGACTTTGATCACTGGGGGGTTAGCCTTTGAGGTTTATATTTTGTCCCAGGTGAGCAAAGTCCTCTCTCTGCTTTCTGTTGCCATGTTCTGAAATGCTTTCCTCCTCCACCATAAGGTTATGCCTCACCTTGAGCCCAGAGCAATGAGTCAGCCCTCTATGAACCAAGATTTCTGAAACCATGATCCCCAAGTAAACTTTTCCTCCTCTAATTTTTCTTGTCTGTTCTTTGGATGAGAGCAATCAAAAAAACTAATTAAAACAGTACCTTCCCCAAATGTGTATTTTAACCACTGGTTCCTCTGTCATGGGGTTAGTATGTGGACCCTTTCAAAGATATTTAGGTTATGACAGTAAAACCGACACTAAATGGTTTTAGTGTCCTTATGAGTGGCCAGACAGCTCTCTATTTCCTTAAAACAAGTTCTTGTGATCTATAGTAAAACCATAAAGTAAAATAATGAAGAATATCTTATTTAAATAAAAATGTAGTATAGCTCCATTCAAGGTACTTCTGTAGTTCTGAAAGGAAAAGTATAATTTGAAGCCATGCCAAAAAAAAAAAAAAAAAAAAAAGAGAGAGAGAGAGAGAGAGAGAGAGATGTTGATTCAGGTACTGAAAAAGCATGTTAAAGAGGTGACTTGTTTGTATTAAATAAACTCATTATGCATTTTTTATAAAAATGTTACAGTATTTAAAATCCATTATGATAAATGTGTGCAATTTTAAGAGATGCCTAAAATGTCACCAGGGAAGATGATTATAAGAACAATTTCAGTGAACATACAAATACATTTTCAATAATCAAAAATATCAATTTTTATTGTTCCTTATTTTAGAATGAAAAGGAATAATTCTCCATTCTCAGTTCCCTTTCATCAGTTTAATTACTATTTGGTAAAGTAATGACAACCTAATTAGGTGCATGTTCATCTATTTAATAAATGTTTATTGTATAGCTAATATATGACAGGTACTGTTTCAGGACTATGGACTTATCACTGACCAAAACAAAACAAAAACCTCAGAACTCTGGAAACTCTTATTCTTGTAGCAAGAAAATAGATAAATACAGTATATCAAGGATTAGAACTTGAGTAATCAGGAAAAGGGTATAAAGAGTTAGGCTGGGTACATGTGTGGATGTGCAATTTTGTGTGGCTGGCCAGAAAAAGCTGAGTGGTTTGTAAGCAAAGCTTTCAGGAGGTAAAGAGTGGTATAAGAATATCTAATCAAGCCGGGCGCGGTGGCGCACGCCTGTAATCCCAGTACTTGGGAGGCTGAGGCAGGAGGATCGCGAGTTCAAAGCCAGCCTCAGCCATGGCGAGGCACTTAGCAACTCAGTGAGACCCTGTCTCTAATAAAATACAAAAATGGGCTGGGGATGTGGCCCAGTGGTCGAGTGCCCCTGAGTTCAATCCCCGGTACCAAAAAAAAAAAAAAAAAAAAAAAAAGAATATCTAATCATAAAATATTCCAGACACAGGGAACGATGTGCAAAGGCACTGAGCTGACCATGCCCAGGGCATTCAGGGGAAGAGAGAAAGAATATTGCAATAGGGCAGGTTTAAAAAGTTACATGCAGAAAGACAACTTCAGAAGCATTTCCCCACATGAATTTTAAAAAGTCATTGTGTGGGACACTTGAGAGGTGATCATATATGAAATTTCCATGAACAATAGCAATAAGTGAATCATTTTTTATGACTTGTATTTATTTTCAGGGACTTATGGATATTGGGAGAGGCAGTATGTACTGCACCTTGAGTGTTCCTGTACATTCTAGCTGAGTTTGCCAAATTTCAAGGCTTATCTGTCTAGGGATACTGAAGAATTTGTACCTATTAGTCACAGAAGCAACCAAGTCAGTCAAGGGGAGTATAGGATGATTGCTGAGTAACTGCTTGCTCAACAGAGGAAGGGACAAGAGAGCGTGATACTTGCTACAAAGCTGGCTGCTAGCTCAGAAAGTGCTTTCCTCAGGCCCTGGGGGAACTCAGCTGTGACATAAACCACTGTTTAGCATCCATCCAAGTACATCATGTCACTCCATGAGACTTTGAGACAGGATTTTGCGTGACTATGCTGATACTCCTGCTGTTTGCTGTGCTTTGAATAATGAACAGTCCTGTCTCATCTTATTTTCTACTTTTGGCACCTACGCAGTGGTGGCAGGTTGACTCCCTGAAATACTGTGTGTCAAGGTTTCTCAACTTTGGCACCATTGACATTTTGTATCTGAAAATTCTTCCTTGCTGGGGACTTTCTTATGCATTTCACAATGTATAGCAACACCAGTCTCTGTCTACTAGATGCCAGAGGTACTTCCCTCTCTAGTCTAGGTCATTCGGTATAATGGGCTTAATGCCCTTAGGAGAAGTGGCCATATAGCAATCTAACTTTCTTCCCTTAAAATAAATACTTTTCATTCTATAGTGAAACCATAGAGGCTTTTTGTCTGTTTGTTTGCTTTTAATGGTGATACTGGGATTGAACCCACAGACAGTTTGCATGCAAGGCAAACACTGTACCACTGAGCCATATCCCCAGTAATTGATTAAAGAAAATTAATGCATAATGATTCCAGATATTATCAAATATTCTAAGGCAGAAAAAAATCACTCTGCTTAATGAGGTTGGACTTGTACCTTTAAAGTGAGTCATATTTCTCATTTATTTTTAGTTTAATTTGATTTATCTAGATATGAATTTTGTTGCCTTCAAATGATGTCTCTTACCGTGTGTGTGTGTGTGTGTGTGTGTGTGTGTGTGTGTGTGTGTAGGAGTGCTGGGGATTGAACACAGAGCTAACACAGGCTAGCAAAGAACACCACCACTGAGCTACATCCACAGCCTACTCTACATTTTGACAAGTCATATAAGAATATTAAAATATTTTTTGTAGCTAATAAAGTAGAAATACAATTTTTAAACAAGAATACAGTAGCAGAGTGTGTCAAATTTTATTGATATTCTACATATATAAAACACTTTAAGAGAAGAAATGTTAAATATAACACCACTAATTGCATTGGCAAATAATTTAAACTATATGTCTCAGAATGTTATACTTTTATGTGTTGCCCTATGTTTCTTTTCCTTCAAACTTGAAAAAGAATAGTATTTTACCTGATATAATATCAAGTTAAATCTTAAAATGTGAAATTCTTTAAGACATATTAAAAATATCCTAATAGCTAAAATATTAATGCAAGTTTTGAGGAAAAGCATGCACATTATTCTGTGATTTAAAATGAAGATTTGTGAAAACTAATTTTAATAACAGAAATTAAACTGCCAATTCTGTAGATAGAAATGCACTGCTATCCTGTGAATACAAATTTACACTAAATAAAAAAGGGAACAGATGTGTATTAAAATATTTCGTATGGTTATCAAACCACTGTCACACATTAAATATGTTAATATAATTGCAATATATTCCTTTGAGTTATCTAAATATGGCATGCTACACTACACTATGTTAGATGACATCTATGTCATTGCTTTGTATCTGTAAGTTGCAAAGCTAAAATGTGTATTTTGACAAGTAGTTTCTTCCCAACAACATAAGAATAGTGAAACAAAAATAAAAGAATGTGGATAACGATAAAAGTGCTTTGATAAGATTATAACTTAAGGAACATCGGAGATAGTTGTCATTTATTTGATTTTGTTGCTGTTGTTTGAGGAAGGCAAAAATATAATAGAGTTTCCTAATCTTTCTCAGTCTAGAATAGACCTAGTCTTGGATAAAAAGATATCATGTGCTAGTTAGATATCATCAATCTGGGAAATAAATATAACTTTGGTTAAATAGCAAACCATTTTGAATACTATAGGATCATTTTTCACACACACCACTTTTTTTTTTTTTAAGTCACATATGAAGCCTGGATTTTCAAGATACTTCTCAATATATTATTCCCAAAATATTTTCTATCTTGTTTGTAGGTGTATCCCCTGAAATTAGTGCTTTGCCTGTACTTATATAACATGTTCTACAAAAAAAAAAAAAAAAAAAAAAAAAAAACGGTTGCATAATGGAAGATGTAAAGGAATGACTATTACCTCATGAATAATTCTTGAATTCTTTTAGTGATGGAAAAGTCATTCCACAATTATTTGCCACTCACCTTCTCTCATAAGCTGATGATTCAACCATCTATGCCATGTTATAGTAACTTGTAGCTAATTGATATGCTATGCTGGAAAAAAAAAACATGGACTTTGCTATCAGAGAGAAAATGGCTTCCTTACTTTCAAGCTAACATTCATTATAGTCTTTACAAGAACTTGTATAAATTCCCCTTTATTTTATTTATATAAATGCAAATGTAAATAATGTAGTATATAAGTTACGTATAAACAGGATATCAGGAATGTTAGCTCATTATACTGCTCCCATATGCATCCTTTACTTTGCTATCACTGTGCCATTTCTCTTTCCTATTCACTCTCTTTCCCTGCATATTTGCATATTCTAAGTCTTTCATTTCCTTTAAAGCCAAGAGAATATTCATATAAATTATTCTATATAAAATTGATCTACTTTCTAAACTCCCCTAGTACTTGTTTATATATAAGAGGTTTGAAATGATTGGGTTATGAAACCTTAACATAATCAGTGTGAAAATCCACTGATATGGATTAACTGGGTGGTAACTGCAGGCAGCAAGGGTATGTTTGGAAGAGATGGGTATTTAGGGGCACATCTTTGGGGTATGTATTTTGTCCCCGGTGAAGAATTTCCTCTCTCTTCCTCTTACTATGTCCTGAGCTGATTTCTTCCATCATGCCCTTTCGCCTTGATATGCTGCCTCATCTTGGGACCAGAAAAATGAAGCCACCCATCTATGGACTGAGACCTTTGAAACATGAGTCCCCAATAAATCTTTCCTCTTCTACATTGTTCTTGTCAGGGCTTTTGTTCAGAGCAATGAAAAAACTGACTAAAACAGTATTGTTTCTGCATCTCATTTCTGATATCAAATACTATCTTAAGTTTAGCGAGGAATGGATGTGTCAGCTTATCCATTTGTCCCCACTGTCTTTCTAGACAGCAAAAGAAACAATTTCTGTCTAGGACCCCATGTAAAAGCCAGCAATTAAAGGCTTGGTAAATATTTGCAAAGTGAAAAAAAAATTACAGAATAAATGTAAGCAGTATAAATATGTTTGAAGGAAAGAAGCAACAGACTTGGGAATGGTGTTCCCTATGGGGCTGGCTTGTTCAATGCAGAATATCAGAAAAAAGTACTACCCTGTTCTTTCAATATTATTATCATACAAGTATATTTGAATCATACATGCACTATAAATTATATATATATATATAATACATACTATAATAATGTAATGTGACTGTTTTGCAAACATGATATATATTAATATATATAATAACAACTGAGAATAAATATTATCTAATCAAATCAAAGCATGAAGAGAGTATATAACTTAGCTGCCAATACATTATGGAGAATCCCAACTTAAATGTTTTGACTTCCACACCTGTATACTTTTAATTTCTGAACTCTGATCCAGGATCTTTAAGGAAATTTCCATTTCTAAAATTTGATAATCAACTACTTTGCGGTCATCTCCAAACAATGTTATTTTATGAATACTATAACTAGGAAGGTATTATGGGGGCTAGAAAGAGTATGACACTCTGATCAGACAAACATGTTCAAAACCCAGCACAGTACACAATCAACTGAGTTATGAGGACACATGTTAAATCCTATGAGACCTAGGACTAATTTGATAAAAAATGTAGTATCTCCTACATTCTAGGACTGCCATAAAGACTCAAGAGTTATTTACATGAAACATCTGATATATAAGAGGACTTTAGTGAATGTTGTTATAATGAATATTTTGTTTATAAGATATGAATAAATTTGGTTTAAAATATAATTTTAAATGTTGAGATCACTAAATGTGTAAAATAATTCTTTTACTGAAGAAGCTTATATACATGAGTTTATATGTCTATATGTCACACATATGTATATCTGCTCAGGGAATACAATTTTTAAGAACATTATTAAATTATAGAATTGAATAGCATTATTTAGTTACTTCAGATTGGTAATTCTAAATTTTTAATAGTCTGCCTAATCTTTAATTTAATATTTTACCTTTAAAATTTAAAAACTGTGCTAATTAGTAGATAAAATGTGATGTTTTTTTCTTATTTCACCTGAACCTTATAATTCTCAAGTTAGTCTCAAGTTAAAATACTACATAGACCCAAATAATTATTTCTAGAAATAGAAATAAATTTGCTCCTAAAATATTTTTAAGTAACTACTTAAGTTGTCATTGAGAGTACATAGATGTTTGTGAAGATATGAAGCAGATTGTAGCAAAACTAGCTCACAAAACACCTTTATTTGGAAAAAAATATTCATTTAAATATAGAACTAAGAAATTCAACTATAAAAAAAACATTGGAAAATGAGTTCAGGAGGCAAAAAATGAATTAAACTAAAATAATTCCAATCTTAGGGGAAAAAAACAAATACTTCAGAATATTCTTTCTTAAAGGAAAATAGCTACCATTGTTGAAGAAACCTACTGTTATTAACGTGAAAAAAATGTTGATGGTCTCACTAGTTTCATAAAACTTCCACATTTGTGTTTCATTATTTTTAATATTTATATTCATCCTAATTCTGAATTAAAATATGAATTATGAGTGAAATAATGTTCATGATCCTTTCTAGAACTAGTCACTATTTACAGCTTATTAATCCTTCCAAAATTTTTAATATACTTATACACATTTTTGCAAAAAGTATTTTATTACTTTGCTTGCTTATGTTCATGTTGGAGTTTTGTTCATGTATGTATATGTAGTTATTCCTCATGAATTTTAACTGATACTTAAGTTTTATTATGTTCATAGAATAAATGCAACATGTTTTTCATTGACATTGACATTTCCAATTTCTTTATTATTACAAAAAAATTAAAATGCTGTTTTTTTTTGGGGGGGAGGAGGTACCAGGGATTGAAATCAGGGGCACTCAACCACTGATCCACATCCCCAGCCCTATTTTGTATTCTATTTAGAGACAGGGTCTCACTGAGTTGCTTAGTGCCTTGTTTTTGCTGAGGCTGGCTTTGAATTCAAGATTTTCTCCTGTCTCTGCCTACTTCTATAAAATAGATAATCAACAGTGTAATTGTTTGATTGAACATTATGTGCAATTTCACTTTGGACAGACATTAACAAAGGGTGTTTCAAAATCAAGGGGAAAATGGATATTCTCCCAAGTAGTTTATTTTCTTTTAATCTCAACAAAATTACATATTGTCAACAATATTACATACTGTCAATCTTTTAAAATATGATATGGGTTGTAAAACTTATATAATTGTGATTATATTTTGTTGACCATTTCTATGTGCCTACTTAAGACATTTGTCTTTCTTCTTCTGTGAATTAACAAATGCTTTTGACTTTTTTCCTTAACATATCTCATCTTTCTCTATTTTGTACTTTTTTTTGTTATATTTGTTATATATTTTTGTTCTATCTGTCATAAATACATTTTGCCTAGTTTATCCTCTATGTTTTAATTTGGTCATAATGCACTTTGTCATGCAATTTTGTTTTTAAAAAGTTTAGTGTTGGAACATATGTATAGACATACTTCTATGTTTTGTCTTGCTTAAGAAAATGTTCCACACCCTAATATCATAAACTATGTCTTATATTTTGTCTTTGTGCTCTTTAATCTTTGTATTTGTATGATTTTTTTTCTTCCAAACAAAATCATCTCTGTTCCATTATTTGAGTGCTTTTGGGTGGTGTAATTAACATCCAGAGGATGTATTGAACTGGATCCAATATTTTCATGTGTTTAATTATTAAATTTTTAAAATAATTGCCTGAAGGTCTTTTCTCCCCAATATCTTAGTTTTTATCACAACCATAGGGCTATTCTTTTTTAATTCTTATGTTTTATGTTTGTTCCCTTGGAGTTCAGGCTATTTGTTCTAATGCTGGTCAGTCTGGTCCAATCTGCATTTTATCTAGGAAATTATCTTTATTTCTGATGATTGATGGTATACTTTTCAGTTTGCCAGTTTTTTTTTTTTTTTTTTTTTACAAAATTTTCTATTGAAATATATTTTCAGTAATTTTTATGGATATAAAATGCAATGCAAAGTTGAATTATTTTCTTGCCTTATATTTAGTCCTTTGCCTCTTTTGTTTTTGACAGGTACAATCAAGTAGGAAGCAAGCCTCCAGAATAACAATATTATAATTTCAGAAGAACACCTTGTCTACTATATGGCTGATATTTGCCAATTAAACAATGTGTTGGTAAGCAAACAATGAAAATTTTAATAATAAATAAGAATCCAATTTTGGGATAACCCTTAATTACTACACAATTTCTAATTAAATAAAGTTTTTTTTTCTAATTATGTGATGCGTGAAGTGTTTTTTTTTTTTTTCCTTGTCAATGTGAAAACTCCCACTGTTAATAATATTTGTTTACTCATTGGTTTAAAATAATGCAAGATGAGCTGTTGGAATCAGACAATACAAATCATTGCATCATGTGAAATGTCTGTATGTGTAAACCATGAATATTTAAAATAATCACAAGATATTCCTATGTATTCACCAAAGTATCCAGATATTTTTAATTGATTCTAATGACAAGGTGAAGACGAAGAAAGCAACTTTAAAAAATATTTCAATATCGCTCTTCAAATTCCCATTTACATTAAAGAATCGTGAACATTCTGAGATAAACTATAGTCATGCTACAGAAAGCCACAAAGAATATTGAACACACAAGAATAAAAGAAGGCCAAATAACCTAAAAGACCAAACTTTACTTGTGTCTAAATATGCGATTCCAAGACAAAATGAAATGCAACAAGTGACAGGCCTCTTCCAGGAAAAAAAATAGACCCATGAATTGTTTGTTTTTTTCCATTGGCAAAGCACAAGAGAAGAGGCAATTATCATAAAAGCAGATTTTTTAATAAAAATTAAGATGGTAAAGAATTCTTAAAAGTGAATGTAGTTGAAAGTTTAATATCCCTTGAAATCTCTGGCACAAAGGACACCTTTCACTGAGTTCACAGAAAAAGGCTGAAGGCAGAACAGGAAATGTGAGAGAGACTCCTGAGTGGCTCATGGATATGAACCACACCCCAAGCTCAACTCACACAAAAGAAAAAACTTACATAACTGGGCAAGGCCAAGAAGACTTTCCCACTTCCAGCATCAAGGCAAAGAACAATCCCTGTGAGGGAGGTATGGAAAAGCAACTAACTACCACTAGGAAATCTCTTCCCAAGGGAGGTGAAAGAAAGTGGCAAAGGTAAGTTTTCATCAAAGGAGGGTAGAGGCCAAAGCTGTGTGTCCCTGAGGAATAGGTAGGAAACTCTCCTTATCCCACCACAAGCTCATTGCTCCCAGCAAGCAACATCAGTAGATTGTTTGGAGATGGATAAATACTACTGCCATCACTCACACGAAGGTCACTAACACTGAGGAAAGTGAAGCAAAATTTGTGCACATAGGGTAGGTAAACAAAAGCTGCTTGGACCCACAATTATAGATGGTATGGAAAGTGAATGTTTGCGTCTTCAAAGCCTTCAATTTCTTTCTTTAGTGCTCTGTAGTTTTCATTGTAGTGGTCTTTCTCTTCTTTTGTTACACTGATTCCCAAATATTTTATGTTATTTTATTGAGGCTATTGTGAATGAGATAGTTTTCCTGATTTCTTTTTCAGCTGATGTGTAATTGGTGTGCAAGTAGAGTAGATTACCTCCTGCCCAAGACCTCTCACAAGTATACAGCAGAATTAAGTTATCAAGGGAGAAGAATCATCCACTTTAAATACTTTCAAATGAAGACTGTAACAAATGAAGAAATTCCTCTCTTGTACCCACCATGAGTTTCCAGTAAGTAAGGAGGTCACAGTCTACCAATGAGGCAAGGGCAGGAGTATGGCAAGAGATCCTTCATTGGGGAGCTATGCAAGGACTATTGAAGGCTGAGGGATGAGCAGGAATATGCCAGACACAACACAGAGCACAGGTAGCATGCATTTGCTGCTGGAGGATGTTGGTTGGCCAATGCTAACTATACAAAAATAAAATTAAAAACCCACCAATAACTTCATTGACCAAAACCTCCATGCCTAATTGAAGAAATATGTTTTAATTCTCCAGGCACAAATTTCCTTATTGGAACCTCCAAAATTAGGAAAAGAGGTTAGAGACCTACTTTTCACCTTAATATTAGCAGTAGAGTTCTGACAGTACCTCCAAAAGAGCTTCAAATTGAGTTTTTCTATAGTTGGAGTTTCCAAATGCATCAAACTTACCTCAGATTGTCTCATGTCTAGCTCACAAGTAAGGAAGGTAAACCAAATTCTGGTGACAGGATAAGGTTGGGCGGATTTGCACTGTCTTTGCACTCATTAGGGAAAAGGAAAAGGGTTTGCAAATGCTTTTTTTTTTTTTTTTTTTTTTTTTTTTTTTGCACCAAATGTGGGCCACACAGGAGAGAACTTTTAGCATAAAGGCATCTTTGTTTTGTAAAACAAGTTTGATAGGTGGTTAAAGGAACTCAAAACAATGAAAGAATGGAAATTCAGAGATGGAAAGTCACAAGCAGAGAGTTTCATGTACTTTGGCCAAGGAAACTAAAACGCAAGAGATCCAGCAGAAACCTTCAGAAATCTTGTGTGATCATAGATATAACACACTCGGTCACACACACATGTATACAACCTTCAAGAGAGTGGGTTTTAAAAATCTCTCAGGCTCCTAAAGTAGAATGTTTACCATGGGCTTAGTTCACATAAAACTGTTCCTATTGCATTACTAATCCCTAGTAATTATATTTCTACCACAATGCTGAGAAGAGTGTGGGCATGAGAAACTACCCAGCTAGCTGGCAGGAGTAGTGAGGAAAATGAATACAGGGCAAAGAAATTCAAAGATGAGTCAAATAAGTTCTTTATTCCCTCTAGCAGGAATGCAATACAAGTAGAAGCACAGAAAATTTGTTAATGCACTGAAGTTGGAATTTGATACATATGTACACATAATGGACTGAACATTTTAATTAAGATTATGTTCCTGACTTGAAGTGATGGACAGCTCTGTCTGTAGCCTTTATAAATCAAGGAATGGGATCTGACCAAGTTTTGATTTGGGATGGATGAGATTATTAAATAAAATTTAAAGGTCAATGTGAGGCAAAAAAAAAAGTTATGCTTTAAATATGTCAGAGTGAAAATTTTCAGCATACTGAATAAACAATATCTATTACTTCTCTCTAAAAATCTTCCCCTAATGGCTGCTTTGTGGAAATGTCATCAGCCTGTATTTTGGATGTAATCATGTCTCACAATGAGTTAATGTCCTGCTTTGTAATCCTCTGAGTTAAGTCAGCCGAACTTTTTTAAATCAAAAATTAAAAATCATTAAATTTATTATAGTAGTCCTAGAATAATGAAGGATTCCCAAGTGAGTTTTGAAATACTAAATAGGAATCATATAATCCTAAAAATAATTACATAATTGGGTTGAATATATTTCTTCTCCTTTAATATAGGCTGAAAATTAGTATTTTTTTAAAAGTCTCAAAATTACTAATCAGAATATTAAGGAAAGTAAAAATTATAAGTAATAGTTCTACTACACTTTAGGATTAGCAAGCATTTTCCCATTCTCTCTTTTGACATAAGCAATTATTTATAAAATAATAGAATTTTTATAGATGCTTCTTTTCAGCCAATGCACATATATATGTGTGTTTGTCAAAAGATTATGCATGCTTTTATTGAATGGAAATGAACAAGGGGAAAGCTATCCCCTTTTCCATGTTTACTAAAGCACTGTAGCTCCACAGTTAATTCTATCTTTAGACCCACATTTCAAGTTTCTCAAAAAATATGTACTTTGCTGACCAAAAGACATATTGATTTAAATTGTTTACCAAATACCTCATCCTCTTCTTGAGAAAAGTGTTCTCACATTCTAAATATAACATTTATCATTATTTTCTGGCCTAAAATATCAAGTAAATACTAGGAAAACAACTCATTCACAGTAAATAAGAGTGTGTGCAAACAGGTTATACCCTTGCTACACAGTATAATGACAATATCCATTAGATTCTCAAGAGTTGTAAACTCTTGAAAATCGCTTTTTAACAGTTTTAATTAGGAGATGTCTATGACTGACAAATATATTCATTAATTCCTTTAGTGATTGATCAGTGTCTACATCTCTTGGGCTCTTTAAGCTTATATGTTAGAAAAATAAAGTTGTTTTTTTTTTTTGCCAAAATCTAGTAGCAAAGATTAAAGGTTTTCTTAATTTTGAAATATTTTGCAAAGCATTATCACTGTTTAATGTTCACAGGCATTTTCTGACATAATTCATTAGTGTTATCTCAGTTCATTTATTCTGTTACAGTGAAGCTCAATTTTTATGACATTCTTTTCCTAGAGAGTTATACAATGGTGAAGTTCATTGAAATCTAAGGATGAAAGGTAATTTCTAGGTGCAGAAAATTATAATTTTACTTTGAAGTCCATTTATTTTAGGTACAGATTACAGCATGTGGTGTGTGTCGACCCTAAGGCTGCTTACAGCAACCTGGGACAACTGCTTAAATTAGATCACAAAATGAAAGTTGTATGTGGTGGTGGTGGTGTGTGTGTGTGTGTGTGTGTGTGTGTGTGTGTGTGTGTGTGTGTGTTGGTACTAGAGATTCTGAGTAGTAGAATAATGAATCATCAAATACTAATTCATAAGATAAGTATAATACCACACATTTTAACACAAAATTGTAAGGACTACAAGATTCTGAACTCCATAGTTGAAGTGTAAAGATGTTGGGGATGGGACTGAGCTGAGGAATAGGGTTTGACCCTTCAGATACTAGGCAAGCATCGCATAAATATGGTGTTACCCTTTGATAATATGTCAACAGGTGATCTTTAAACATGCCATGTGGAGTATATGAATGGCAGGTCTGTTTCCTTCATAATATCAGGAAAGAGAATCTACCCTGAATCTTGCCTGAAGTTATTCATAACTCCTTAACAAATTAACTAGCTTTAAGGAAGACTGTGAGGTATGGAGAAATGTGCTCCTGCTCCATATCTCAATCAAGTAGAACATACTGTCAGAAACACACAGGTTGAGAACAGCAAAGTGCTCTTACTTCCTATGGTTGCTGTAACAATTTGCCACAAACGCGGTGCCTTATGACTACAGAAATTCATTATTGTACAGTTTTAAGTCTCAGGGGTATAGAATGAGTCTCACTGTGCTCAAATCAAGATGTTGGCAGAGCTGGTTCTTTCTGGAGGCCTGAGGGAATGGTACATTCCTTTGCCTTTTCTAGGTTTCAGAAAGTGCCTGTATTCCTTGACTTGTGACCATGTCCCTGTGTCTCTCCAAGCACTTGTATCTACAGCCATAACTGCTACTTCCCTTTTGCCCTCCCTATAAGTTTCTTTGTGATTTCATTAAAAGCCCACTCAGACAATCCAGGATAATACCCCCATCTCATTATCCTTATTTTAGTCATATCTGCAAGTCATATGGGTTAACAGCCTCAGGTTCTGAAAATTGGGATATGGATATCTTTTGGGCATAATTATTCAGGTTACCAAATCATATGGCTTTGTATCTCAGCATTGTTGAGAGAGAATTTTCCATGGTTTTCTTACATTTATCCCATTTGAGGAGCAGAGAACTTAAGTGGCACTGTAACAAATTCTTCTTTCAAAGATGTTAATAAGGCAAATATCCTTCAAAGATAGAAACTGTGTCTCTCTGAATTAAAGGGTAGGTTTGCTTTAGTCTTAGTCTCTGGAACAACTGTCATTATTAAAAAAAAAAAAAAAAAAAAGTAATACTGAGTGTTCTCTAACCTTCAGATTTCTCTCCTGAGACAATGGTCCATTGCATGTGAAGAAGTCACTTTTGTGATGCTCTGTGAAGACTGGGGTTCAGAACCCTGACAGAAAATTAATGATACTCAGGATATTACTTTGGATCTTACTAATGGTTGACTTTTGCTTCAAAAGGTTCATGTCTTCTGCCAGCATCCACAAAGTTGTAGGAGATTAACTTTTTAGATGGAAAGTACAATAAAATCTGAGCCTTCACAGTTCTTAACAAGCTGAATCACTGACTAGATATGTGACTCTGATAAACTCCTCTATCTCCCTGAGTTTCAATGTCCAATCTATAAAATGGAGCAACTACTACTACTGACCCCAAAGCCTTGTTGACAGGATTAAATGGAACATTGTGCATAAAGTTTGTAATCCTATTACCCAGTACTCATCAAAGGATAGCTCTATTCTTTCAGCATTGATTTTTCTAATATTTATTTTTAATTAACTTTAGGTAGGCATGCTTTATATGCAATGTACTATATACATTTTTTAAGGTTTTATTGATTCTTTTTAGTTATATATAAGGTTAGGATATATTTTGACACAATTAAAAAATCATGGAATATAATTTTCTCTAATTCAGTCCCCTAATACTCCCTTCCTGCCTCCTAATGTGCCTCCTTTTCCTCTTCCTCTACTCTACTGACTTTTCTGAAATTTATTTACAGTTTGTTTTGTTTTATTTACAGTTTTGTTTTTTTTTTAAACCAGGGACTGAACCCAGGAGTACTTGACCACTGAGCCACATCCCCAGATCTATTTTGTACTGTTTTTAGAAACCAGGTCTCACTGAGTTGCTTAGCACCTTGCTTTTGCTGAGGCTGTCTTTGAACTCACGATCCTCCTGCCTCAGCCTCCCAAACCTCTGGGATTATAGGTGTGCACCACTGCAACAGGCCCTATGGATATTCTTGATGTTGGGATTCACCATGCTATATTCAAGGATGTGCATATGAAAGTTCAGCCTCTTTTATTCCACTGTTCTTCCCTTTTCCTGCCCCTCCTGCATCCTCCTCAATGCCCTTCACAGAGACTAGCAGAAAGGCAGCTTTGGTCCTTCCAATGAATGTTATACCACAAAATAATTTGTATAAACTAATAAAATTAGGAAAACATCTGGGGGACACAATGTTTTGCCCAAGTTGCAATTAATTATAATAAAAGTAAATGTCTATATTCTTATGCACATATTTTATTTGAAATTATAAAAATGACAGTTGGGAAGCATTGTAGCTGTATAAGTCCTGTGTGTACATTGTAGCATAACTTGAAATAAAAGAATCAGATATTCATTCATCAACTCCAAAACAAAAAGAGTAGAAGATTTTTAAACACTTTTCCACCCATTTTACTCTTTATACCTATTCTAGAAAAAAAAAAAAATGCTAAAGAAAGCCTGTGTGTTATATAAAACCGTGACCTCAAGTTCCCAGTTTAATTGTAGAATTTATTGCAACTATAGTTATTCTGTTATGGCTGCAGGCATTAATAATTTTCCAACATAGGAAAATCCTTTGAAACTTTTAATACTTTAAAGATACATAACCATATGAAGGATCATTTTAACATGCCTTCAGTTTGAATATATATATATATATATATATATACATATATATATATATATATATATATATATATCTCCAAGTAGAATTAATTTCTACAGTTTAAAAACAAGTACTGCTCTATGGAATACATGAAATAATAAATTGAATAGTAAATTTTCATTTTTTTCTCTTTCTGCTGAAAAAATATAATTTATACTTCAATGAAAAATGAATCTTGGACAAAAATCCTGATAATATAAAAGTCAATTCAGTCTTACATAAAGGATTTCTCTTATTCTTTCAGAGAAAGCAATAATTATACCTCGCAAGAAGAGCTAACTTAAATTCTTCCCCTACTTACTGTAATTCTGCCTCCTGCTAATTCTCCTGTTTCTTTCCCACTGCAGCACCACTTGTCATTACCTTGTTCATTTATGTGTTTATTGTTTGTTTTCTGCTTCCTACTGAGATCCAAGCTGATATGAAACAGCATTGTCCTCTACCACACAAGAGCACATGGCCATAGACGACATTCACTTAATGTTTATTGACTGAACAAATAAATCAAGTAATGAATTAAAAGAAAAATGATAGGGATGTTCCGAAAATTTGATAAAAATTCTCAGAAGGAGAAACATACACATTGATAAATATTTTGTCATTATATAAGTCTATTTTATCAAATCGGCAACATGCTTTTCACTTTAGAGATATTTTCAATAATTATTGAAACATGAAATTCCTTCAAATTGACTGTTGCATTTTTAATGTATTTAACTACTGTTTTAGCCTGCAAAGCCAATAGGATATGTTACATTTAGAAGTTTTTCAATAGACCCCTAGGAGAAATGAATCAAAGAATAAATGGAGATGAAACATTTTTGGCAATATCGCATATTCTTTTTTATAGAAAGAATCTTGAGTATGCTTAGAATATGTTCAAGATATTTATGCTTAATTTACAAATAGCAAAATGTCTTTATACTCCAAACCATGCAAACTATTCAGAATTTCTAGCAAGCTTACAAAATCACTTGTCAAATTAAGCATTGACTTTCAGTCTTCAGATTGGATAGCACATGCTAGACAAATAAATGAAAACACTTAGAATTTAATTTTTCTTTCTTTAAGAATCACAAATTGTCATTTGCCAATATAAACTTCTGTTTGACAGGTCAGTCTTGTTTTGCAACATGTATTATTATTCTCTTTAATGGAAAGAAAGAATATAAACTTTTTAAAAAGGAATATTGACATGTTACATATATTTCAGTCGTGAAAAATCTGAAAAAAAAATGTTTTTATACCCTTCATAATGTCAAACCAGCACAGTGAAGATGTGCCAGGCAGTTGAGCAGCTATTAGAATTCATGTAGGTTGCTGTGGCAAAATTCAAAGAATCACCAGTGTCACTGATAAGATACTATTACCAAACTCAGGATCATTAGCTGTAACATTCAGGCACAGCACAGGAACAGACACTTTTTGAAATGAAACCAAGAAACTTCTCTATTATACTTCAGTCACTCCTGAAGATATCCAGGGTAAAACTACAATAATCCAAATGTATCTACTTATGGAGAATGTGCAAGTCTATTGTCCTTCTAAAATTGTAAAGTCCTTATCATCTGCTATCACATTACAGAGAAAAGAAGGCAGACTGCCTCTGCCACATCCAATTTAAAGCAAAAAATTTAACTTTAATTAGACACTCCTTGAGAATGTTAAATCATGGTGGATTTGTATTGCTTAATCAGTAAGTTATAAAAAAAGACAAAAACTGGGATATTTTTCATTTTTGTACTTTATTTGCCACTCATGGAGACTATACTTTTTCATCATTAAAGGATCGATTTGAATTGTGGCTGAGTTGAACAAATAGTTTTCTTATGCTCCCCTAATTCTCTCTCAAAGACAGGAGAGACTACCATTCATAGACATTATTGCTGTAAATATTTTTAGTCAATTTCTGCTTTTTTTTTCTCTTTCTTTGTGATTCATTCTGCACCCCACCATTGGATTGACCCTCCTGAAAAATATTAGTTCATTCACATTATTCTTCAGAACAAAAGCATTCCATGTTTCTTGCTCCAAGATTTTATCCAGACCCTTCACCTCATATTTGAGGCCTTTCATATTTCCAATTTTCACTTCCTAAATCTCCTTTTTCACTATTACCTGCACACCAAACCACTATTAATGACCTACTTCCAGGACACTTGTGTTTGTTTCCTTCCCAAAGAATTTTTGCTTACAGAAATGTCCTACAATTACAACTTAATATTTGTCCTTTAAAATCAATCCCAAAGCCTGCCTCCTGCACAGGAGCAGTCTGAGTACACTGTGTATAGACATCTCCCCCTTCCTGTGGATTCCTAAGACATGGAGAATCTCCAGTCATCATGTGTTTCTTGGAACAGCTTTGATCTTATTAAGGTAGATGAAGGACTTCTTGAAGGTGCTGGCCATTGCCTAAAATTACTTTTATATTATCTAATAGCTAGTAAAGCTTCCTTCATATAATAAGTATATAATTAATGTTCATTAAATCATACATTTCTAAAATATTCAAGAAGCCAGTGGGCTTATATATGAGGAAACCAAGGTCCTGACTTATTAGGTAACATACTTAAAGATGACAGCTAGCTAATCGAAGATCTGGTTTGTTTGATAATTAAAGACCTTTTCTACTTATGCCAAAGCTATATTTTTAAATATTTTATCTCTTGTTCTTGTGAAATGATTTATGAAATGCACTAATTTTAATAAATCATATGCATATATGTTTATATGTATGTAACTCCATATGTGCATCCATAAAAATAATCAATAGCTAAAGATTCCCTGGAGACACTGATATTTCAAGACTGAAAAAATTTCATTTCAATCATTTTTAAAGTATAAAACAATATGCCAGAATTATGATGAAAATGGGGACACCCACATTTTTAATACACTCTGAGTAACATGACCAATATCCTAATAAGAAACAAATTCTAAATATTATCAATGTTATCTTAAATTTTATTTTAATATATAGCATTATAAATACATCATAGTAAATCCACAGTTTCCCAGAAAAGATGGAAAATAGATCAATTTATTTCTGGATGTATTTAAAATGTAGTGAAAAAGTATAAGTTCAACTTTTAAAAAAATGAAAGCTTTAACACATTTGTAAGTGAAAAGCATGGAAAAATAATATTATTGAGCAAATAACATTATCAAATATTTTTAAATAAACCAGTTGAGCTCCGGATCTGGATAATGCTACTCTAAAATACTTTTAATACTTTTAAAGTCCTCTATCTCTGGACAGTTTGATGTTAATGTCACGCAGAGTTACTTACCATCTTTCAGAATGGTTTCTCGCTCTGTGCCATCTATCTTCTGCCGGCCAATTAAGAAACTGGTGGTGTCAGCAAAGTAGATGTAATTGGTTTCTGCATGAAAATCTACAGCACGAGGGTTTACCAGATTTTCTATGGGGATCATGTATTCATCAGCTATCTTGGTATTCAAGTCCATTCCTCTAACAATTCCTGGGCGTCCTTTCCCATAAAAGAGGAACAACTCATTCTTCGGTCCTGCAGAAGAAAGATTACAAATATAAACAACTGATGCTGCCTAATCTTCTTTGCACTGCATAATGCCACTGTTTAATTAACTTGCCCAATTAGCATTTTTTAAATTCAATACTAAAAATTAAACTCTAAAATATGCCAAATGTATCTTGATGCAAGAAGGCCAGCTAATTGCATTACTTTAATTAAAACAGAAATCACTTCAGTGAATGGTTATATTTAGTTAATTATTCTTTTGTCTGTAACTGTATAGCAAAAACATGACAGATCATTGAATAACTTGTAACTTGTGAAATGGACATTTATTAAAACATCTGGTACATTTAATTTTATAATTTATTACAATCTATCTTGCACTTTCTGTAGATACTAACTATAGCTCTCTTTATAGTTGACAATGCTAAAATGTTCAGAATATTTAAAAAAGCAATACTTCAGAATTTTCATCTACAGACTGTCAGAGGCAAACACAAAGAATTATACACTATCACTAACTTGCATGTGAATATATTATAGTCATTGAAACTTATTCTTTTAAGAAATGAAATCAAATGCCATTTATAGCATCACTTTTTCTTCACATCTCAATTAGAACTTTAAAGCTGAGTGCTCTGACAGTACTCTGATGTATAATACAAGCCTTATCAAAAGCAAAACTGAAACAAAGATTGTTTGCCGCCAAAAAAGTCTTTAAAATGTAGCTTTCTCTATAGAGGCAATTGATTCTTTCAGACTACAAGGCAATATAAGGCACTCCTTCCTATTAGCCGTGCACCCTAAGCTGGTTCATTCTATGTGAGTAAAAAGAAATTAATTTATATCAAGTTATATAACATATTAATAGATAAATGTACTAAACTTCATTAATAAAATTGAGTGTAAAAAATATTCAGCTATATTTGAATAACCACATAATAACTGAGATTTCAAGTGAAATAAATACCAGTATTGTAGAAATTTGGAAAATAATAAAAGAAAAAATAAGCAATAACTCATAAATCTAACATCCTCAATACAAGCAATATTGATATTTCTTATACTAATGTTATTGAGAACTAAATTTTTAAAAATTTAACCATGTCTTTATGTATAGCAAAATTGAGACAAAACCTAGATACCTAACATAGATGTTAAGAGTATTATCAGAACATTGAAAAATAGGAATGTGCTCCAGACTGACCCTCTTCCATCTCAAAAAATTTTAATATCTCAATTATATTGTGTTTATTATATGCGTTTAAGAAAAAATTTAGAACATTGTTATGGTATTTCCTAGCAGCAGAATGTTTGAATGGTATGAGTGAATTTTATACATTAATTTTATTATACTCTTGATATTAATTCATTGTGGTTCGAGTCATATCTCATTTTTATCACTATATAATATTCCTTCATATAGATAATTTAAAATTATTTTATCTAGCTATATTTTTTCAAATGAATATTTAATTTAATCAACAAAATTGTTCAAATTTATTTTCTTGCATTATTTAATCCTAGCATCAATTTTGTTTTCTTGATTCACTATATTAAAAGCCTTATATTTTTCCTTTTTGATATAAGATAATTTACCAAGTCAATTTCCAACTGACTTTATGCATTCATCACTATAATAATACTGAGAGAAGACTTTTTTTTTTAAATATAGAATTTCATACAATTTCTGCACTGGATTTGCAAGGTAAAATATACTAACATCCTTCTCTTCATTTCCTTCACAGATGTCTACCTGATTACAAAGATATTTCATTTTTAAATAATATGGATATGATTCAAAGAAGTATTTATGTATTTGTAAAATTCTTAACATTTCTTAATATTTCCTGCCAATATTTTATGAATATCTATTTTATTTTATTTCATAAATTGGGATCTTGTATACTTAAAACTTGGTAAATGACATTTGGTATACTTAAAACTTGGTAATGACATTTGGTAAAGTCATTAAAAAACTTCAAAAACAGAGAAATCAATGCAGAAGAGGAAAGGAATTGGGGGAGAAGGGGAGGGAAAGAGGAGGAATAAGTGACTGAAATTGACCATGTCATATTTATGTTTGAACATGTGGTGATGTATCCCACAATTATGTATAATTGTAATCCAACAATTAAAAATGATTAGAAACTGACATCAGTATCATATAAAAATACATTAGAAATATGAATTTTAAAAGTTTAAAAAATATTCTTTTCCATGATAGTATAATATTCTCTACTAGTTAGGCAATATAATACAATCAGCTGCTTACTTATCATTGACTATTTAGATTGTTTCTTATCTTTTGATATTAGAAATACATTTATAATTACAATTTTCAATTAATGGAAGGATAACTTGTCAAACAATAACATCAGTTTTGTGGTCATTGTATGTATTACCAAATGCCTTTCAATAGTAATAAAAATTTCTAACTTTATTAGTAATGCATAAGTTTGTTTTACCATAATCATGATTATTAACATTTGTTTTTGTTTTTATTTCTAATGGATGTTTTAATTGTTAATTGGTAAACATGGCACTTGATAAATTATGATGTGTTTCTGTGTGTGTGTGTGTGTGTGTGTGTGCATATGTGTGTTTTAAATAGCATCAGTAGCTATTTTCTTCTTAGTTTCCTCTATGCATTATTAACTTTAAAAAATTTTAAAGTTTCTTCCAGTGTCTCTGACTTCCTGTACTACACACAATTGAAAACTAAAAGCTGCATTTCATAGACACTTATATAGCTAGGGTTCTGGTTTTTAAATAGCTGACTCAGATGTACAAGCTCAAGTTTATAATATGCAAATGAGACCAAGGTCCTTTTTTTGCATTTTTTTTCTGGTTGGCACCTGCTTCAGAAATTGAACTTTTTTACTGTAGTCTTCTTCATTCCATTCACTGTGAGACTTTCAAGAGACATGGGATGGGATCCCACCACCACCATCACCTCCTCCCCCAGTAATAGGGACTATCAGATGTGACATAATTCTGGAGCTAATAGATGTAGTACAAACTTTCTAATCCTGGATCTCAGTTAAAATGACATATGTTTTGAAGTTAGTATTTCCATTTGTGGTTTCTTGATGCCCTAGCCACTGATTGTGGAACACCTGATTGTGGCAGGTGTTCCAGCTTTCAGGCAGATTAGTGGTTTGGGAAGACCCAGTCTAGATGCTCTTGCTCTAGGATTTTCAATGATTTTGTAATCACCTATATGCAATGAATTTGTTTCTGTTGAGCATAGCTAGCTAGAACAATTTGTTTATTATAAAATACTACAAATCACAAACTACATTAAGGAAGATCCAATCATACATAACTATGATTTTATGTCCTCCCCAAACATGTGTATCTACAGATATAGATGTGTATGAGTATATGCATACGATTGCTCTTTTGTATGACATGGCATCATTTTTCAAACAGCAAATAGATGCTTTTAAAAATCATATACTCAGGCACATATACACTCAGTTTCTCTTATCTTAAGTATTCAGATCAAGAGTCCTTATTTATCTAGCAGGCCTTGGGAACATGAGAGCAGATTTCTTTTTTTTGTGGGGGTGTGGGGGAGGGCAGGGCTTACTGGGGCTTCAACAAAAGCACATTATACCACTGAGCTACATTCCCAGATTTTTTGACTTTTATTTTGAGACAGGGACTTGCTAAGTTGCTTAAAGCCTCACTATATTGCTGATGCTATCCTTGAACTTGTAGTCCTCCTACCTCAGCCTCCTGAGCTAGTGGGATGATGGACATGCACCATTATATCCAGCTAATAGAATTTATATTTTCAGTATTTAATACAAAATCAGGAATCCAAATAAAAAATGTAAACAATGTATACTGTTGTCACAGTTGAGATTCTTGAGTTCTAGACTTAAAACAAATTAGAGAATTATTAATTTTGACTAGTTATATTAAATCCTAACAAATTAGTGGATTTATCAATGTCTTTAGCCAATATGTGACAAGAAAATGATGATGGGGGGGGTCCTGACCAAAGAAACCATGTTTTGGCAGGTGGTGGTGCATGCCTGTAATACCAGTGGCTTGGGAGGCTAAGGCAGGGGGATCTAGAGTTCAAAGCCAACCTCAGCAACACTGAGGTGCTAAGCAACTCAGTGAGACCCTGTCTCTAAATAAAATACAAAGTAGGGCTGGAGATGTGGCTCAGTGGTTAAGTGCCCCTCAGTTCAATCCCTGGTCCCCCCCCCAAAAAAAAAAAAAAGAATAAAATGTTTCTCTATGACAAAGGAGGAGTCAAACTGGATACTGTAAAAAGCAGTCAGCAAATCTTGGGGAAAAAAAAAAAAAAAAAAAAAAAAAAACACGGTCATTTGAGGGACATTTAAAAGCCAGCATTTTTTATGTGGACACAATTTCTATGACTGTCATTCTACAATATCTAATTATTGACTGCAAATAAAATCCTTGTGTGCAAATATTGTTTCAAAATCATTTAAAAAAACTTCACCATTTTATTTAAATACTTAAATTATTCTGTCATATTTCTAATATGAAAGAAAGATTCTTTTTCTCATACTGGAGATTGAAGCCAGGGGTGCTTTACCACTGAGCTGTATCCCTAGACCTTTTGTTTGTTTGTTTGTTTGTTTGTTTTTTTTTGGAGACAAGTGCTCACTAAGTTGTTAATGAGGCTGGACTCAAACATGTGATCTTCCTTCCTTAGTCTCTGGAGTCACTGGTAGTATAGATATACACCACAATAACCAGCTTAAGACAAATATAACTAGATACATATCTTGGGGAAATTTTTGACAATTTTTGTTTGTTTGTTTTCTTTTTCTTTGGACTGGAGATTGAATACAGGGGCAAAATACCACTAAGCTACACCTTCAGATATTTTTATTTTTAGTTTGAGCCAAGGTCCTGCTAATTTGCCCAGGTTGGCCTCCAACTTGAAATCCTGCCTCAGCCTCCTAAGTAGGTAGAATTACAGGTGTGCATCACTGTGCCCAACTGAATAAAAATTTTGAAGGTATTAACATTTAATGAGTACTGCTTCAGTTATTTGAAATTAAATTATGAAATAAATTCCACTCCCTTGTGATGCTGAATGAGATAAAGCATTGTTATATGTTGATTTCTATTGGACCAAACAACACATTTACTGCTAGAGCATTATCTTAGTTCTGATAAGAGAAATTATGGTCAATGAATGAGTATAGCCCAATGACCCAAAAATATTCATTAGGGAATTTAAAAAAAAAAATCTTCCTAAAACTCTTCCTTAAAGAACAATTACCTAAGATCAATAGGTTTAGTGATTCTACAGTCTAATTACATTTCCATGCATATAGTCACAAAACTACTGATGGTGAGGAAAAAATGGCTAGCATGTCTTTGCAGGAAAATTTCACTTCATTAAAACTCATGTTATTCCTGATATGGATGATTCTAATTAAAAGTGAAAAAAAAAAAATAAAAACAAAAACTCTGTTCTGAAGTGGTAGCTGCTGGCAAAATGTTTGATTTTTAAAACATACTTTTGCATGACCTGCCATCACTCCCCAAGTTGAAGCCAGTCCTGCAGCGACAGGTCCGTGTTTTGTAACTGCTGCTAAGCAGACAGATGTGTGAGCATCCCCCTGGCATTCCATATGGATCCACTTCACACGCATGGCTTCTGACTATAACAAATAAAAAACAACACACTTGAAATTCTCCAAAGACAAGGTAATTATGAACATCAGTATGTCACAACTTGAACAGTGTAAGAACAGGAAATCTTAACAAAATTTCATATACCCAACTCTTCAGTACCATAATCAAATCTCATAGAAGAAGAGAAAGGGAGTGTCCAAATTTCTCTTAAGGCTATGTTTTCTAAATTCTGGGGGAAAAAAATGTGTTTATATCAATTTAAGTTGTTCATATGTAAGCAAAATAAAGCTAACATTTTTTGTTACACACTTATTATACCCATTTAAAGGCCAATCACTAAATAAAATATAATAATAATAAGATAAAAATACTCCTAGCCTAGGTAATTAAATAAAGAAAGGATTTCCTTTGCAACAATCCATCACATGTACCTTTGACCTAGAAGAAATGTGATTCACTTCTCTGTTGAGAAGTGCTGAGGTCATCATTTTTTTTTTCTTTTTTAATTGTGAGTCCATTGGTATTTTGAAAAACATACTACAAAATGAAGTGTGTATGTGTGGGTGGGTGGGTGTGGGTATATGTGTGTGTGTGTGACTATAATTGTCAAGTAACGTACACTGAGTTTTCATGACGAAATTGGAGTAGAAAAATATCCCATGAGTGTTTATCATTATGGAAGAAAAAAGTGAAAAAGTAGCATATAGAGAGGATCAGAAAAAGAAACATGGGCCAAAGAGAAAAGGAGGAGTAGGAATAATTTCAGTAGGATGTTAAGTGTCATTGTAATTATATTTCTTTTAGATCAACAGAGTTGAGATTGTGATAAGCATCATGGTAATTTTCTTTGTTCCCCCCACATTTTTATCCATGCATTACAGCTGTACATAATGGAGGGATTGCTGTTATACTTTCATTCATGCACAGAATATAGCAATATAAGTTAGACAGTATCACTCCCCAGCACTTTCCCTTTCCCATCCTTCTGCCCTCCTCCGGTCCCATTTCTCTAGCAATTTTCTTTTAATAATAAAACCACTATGATTTTATAAATACTTCCTTTAAAAATATCTTTCATTCTCTAACTGAAAAGAAATGAGTGAAATGCAATTTGAAGTATTTTTCTCTGCTAAGAGTATTGCATTTACTTTTCCAGCCTCACTAGATCACATCTCCTCTCATATAATCAACAACTCTGTTCTCACTTTAATCATCACTTTTTTTCTTTCTCCATTGGATTGTGCCCATCAAAAGGAAAGTATGCCATTATTTAAAACAAACAAACAAACAAAAAATAAAACACCTTTCTTTAATTGAAATTACCATAGCAAATCTTCCAACCAATTCTGCATTTCCCTGCTTCGGCTTACATCCATACATCTCAAAGTTACATATGATCATTTCCTACAACTCCTTTCTTTCCTCTCTCTTTCTAACCCATTTTAATGAAATGTTCACTTCACCATCAAAACTGCACTGTTCAAATTCCCAGGAGATTTGTGTTGCCAATTCCAAAGGTCAACCAATTTGATAAGCTTCTTCTCAGTCTCCTCTTTTGGTTCTTCCTATTCTCCTTGTCTTATTATTGAAGCTCCCCAGTGTCCACTATTTGGAACTATTTTCTTCTTCATCTATATTTACTTCCTTGGTGATCACCCATTGCCGTGATTTTAAATGTCAACTATATGTCAATGGCTTGCAAATTGATGTACCCACCCTGTACTTCACCATTGAACTTGAGTATACCATCTTGTACATTCAAATACCTCTTTGATACCTCTTGGACTTGTAAAAGACACCTGAAATAGCCCATGAAATCTGAACTTAAAATCTTTGTCTCAAATTTGACCCATACTTAGTTCCCGCAGTCTTGAAAATAACTCAGTTCCACTTGTTCTGGCCAAGCCATTGTCATCATCTTTAAATGCTTTTTGATTAATACCCTGCATCCATTCCATCAGAAAGTTCTGTTGACTCTGCCTCCTGAATTTAACTACTCATTACTGTATGACTACCACTCTCTTCATACAATCCCCAGTACTCTCTAAATTTCCACCAAGCTCTTCCCACAGCCTTTTGTCAATACAGTGTCTACTGTGATTCTTCCAAAATGTCAGGTAGCAATGTTTTCTGTATAAGTCAAAGTTTTTACAGTGGTCAACAGGGTCTTGTTATGGTCTTCCATTTCTGTAACCTCATTTTCTACTTCTCTTTTCCTCATTCATTCTGCTTCAGCCACACAGGTCTTCCTGCTGTTCCTTCAACTATGGAGACCTACTCAGTCCTTCTGGAATTTGTGCTTGTACATCTCTCTCTCTAAAGTGCTCTGGCTACAGTTATCCTCATGTGTCTCTCTTTCCATTATTTCAAGTATTCATTCAATACCATGTTTTCAAAGAGATTTCCTCTGACTATTCAATATACAATGGCAAACTCCTCCATATCCGACCTCCATCCCATTCTTTACCTTCCTTATCTACTTTGTTATCTCTATGGCACTCACTCCCAATATAATACATAATTAGTTATTATATCAGCTACATTAGAATGCAAAAAAAAAACATGTTTCATTGTGACTTTTCAAAGGCCAGTGAGGTCCACACTTTCAAGCATTTTTAATAACAGGTTATGACACCGATATATCTATATATCTGTGTATATATATCTATATATCTGTTTATCTTATGAAGGCAAAATATTTTCTATATCTTTTTTACTGATGTATTCTCAGTATACACAGAATATTTTCTGGCACACATTAGATGATCCATGAATAACTAATGAATGAATAAACCCTAATATTGAATTCTAAAAATGTTACCACAAAATTCAAAATTGCATCTGCTGTAAACATACTTGTGACAACACACTGTCTCCATTGTATATATGTTGACATTTAGATAATTCTAGATTAGTTTTCATTTGAAGCCTAGAAAGAGCATGGTATGTTCTCTTATTCCATATGTGACTGAGCCTAAGTTGGACTATTAAAGAGCACAATTAACATGCCATAAAAAAAATAACAAGCTTGTGTTTTTGGGAAATACTCAGAATCATTGCAACTTTAACATGAAAAAATATTTTTAATGAACATATGTTAAAGAACTACTGGGATGTAAAATCAGGAGAGCCAATGAATACAATGAACACTGAAATAGGTTGCAAACATGTCACCTGATTTATTTTCCCATAAAAATAGGAAAAAATGAAAAAGAAAGCATCTGCATTGTCTCTACATATATCACAATTGAAAGCTCCTTCCTGAGTCTAAATCCAGCCATCATTTCAATTCTATGGTTGTAGAAGCGATTCACTAGAAACTGAACAATTTGTCATTTAGACTTGTGAAGGGAGCTCTATTCCATTTTATCAAGCAGACACGCACATTTCTGCTGTCAAACAGAGAATTTATGACTCACCACTTCAACACCACACAGGCACAAGGACTATGTCCCAATTCACGCCACCAACCTCCATTATGAAGGTTATGAAGAAGTCCTGAAACTTACCTGTTGGTTGAGTTCTTTTTTGATAGATTCGGATTCCTCGAGCACTTTCTGTTTTAATGAATGATTGAATATCGGTGCCATTAAATCTGTTTATCCTCAAGATGTTATCAGAATTGGTTGCATACAAATAGTCTTCAAACACAGTTATTCCATAAAGATGTCTGACCTATAAAGAGGGTGAAAAATAACTATGATTTTTAATTATGCTGCTTTCAACATGAAAGAAAAACTGATCGCGATTTATACTGTAGAAAATGTCCATAGTATCAGAGTCAAAAGAAAGTTAGTTGTCTTCTCTCAAAGAATTTAACATGCACTAATTTATTTTTTCCCTCTAGAGAAGAAAACATATGTACATAGATAAAGTAATTCCACATGTATGGGAGAGAACTTTATTCATGTTTCATTAAGAAAACATGTTTCATTGTGACTTTTCAAAGGCCAGTGAGGTCCACACTTTCAAGCATTTTTAATAACAGGTTATGACACTGATATATCTATATATCTGTATCTATATCTATATATCTGTTTATATATATATGGATGTGTACTTCCTGGAAAAGCATAGCGATGGCTGTGAAAGTACAAAGTACTCATGAGAAAATATCTTTGAAGTTTTGTTTTATAAGTTCAAAATCCTATTTTTTGTCATGTTTAGACTAATTCTTGCTCCAGCATAGAAAATAATATATTCAGAAATCACATATTTGCAATAATTTTAAATAAAACATCAACATTTTATTGAGAAATTCTGTTATTTCTAAAACCTATATACAATGGGAAATTAACTGTTTGCTTTGAGAATCATGCTGTTCGTTGTTACGCACACAAATAAATTAGTAATATTACTCTTGTAATACAGGCAGAGGTTTGAGGATTTGGGGGAAGCAAGAACATCTTAAAATCATGGAAAACTTCCATTGATGTAGAATGAAGGAAGTATGCACTTATTTTCTGATTAAAAAGGCACAAACGAGGCACATGGCCTACTAGTATTCTTATATTATACTTAATTTAAAATGGTTCTGGTCCAGTGCTTGATGGAGTTGTAAACTGATTTACTGTAGTAATTCAGATGAGAAGTTTTTATCACTATTTTTAGACATTATACTGAAACTTTTTTTTTAAATGCAAGCAGATTTGTAGTTAAGAGCATATGAGAAATTACATGTGGTTCATAGTAAGAATACGTACAGAACAACATTACAAAATTTTCAATCTTATCAGGAAACCTTGCCAATTCCATAGTGTAAGTAAAACATTTGATGTGTTATCTTTCTTGCATATGTGGCTCATTATTTCTGTTCCTGGTGTTTTCATATGAGATGTGACTAAAGAAAGACTGGCTTACATGTTGTTCTGGGGTCATATTTTATATCTTCATGTTTAGTTTAGAAATGAAATATAAGAATTAACATGGAGAATTATTCCATGTTAAAAGCAAATAATCCTTTTACATGCATATTTTACTCCACAGTATCTGTGTGTGTGTTTATGCAAAGGGGAATAGTATTTATTTTTTCTTTTTACTTTTTTTTTGTAAATGGGTGTTTCTAATGTGACTTTCCACATAGCTGATAGTATGTTCACAAACTACACCTATGGCCTGATTTGACTTGGGTAATACATTATTTGTGATCATTGAAAGCCAGCTGAACTCATGGCTTTGTCATTAATCTCATGAATGTTTAGCTCAAAGTGTGGGGTCATCATCCTAGAAGTCTGCTTGGAACATACTCCCATTGATCTCTGTAATACTGATAATTGATATCTTAGGCAAGCATAGCTACTCAGTAGACCCAAAGGTGAGGGTTGAAAATATGTCCACATGACCCAGTGGTAAGACCCAATGTAAGAAGACCCAATGGTAAGGGTCAAAAATATGTCCACATAATACAAACTAAATTTCACTCTTCATCTCCCCACCTTTCTTCAGAAGGATGTCTCCCACAAATAAGCATATGCTATCTACTCTACCAAATACCCCCTTAGTAGCGGTAGGAGCATGAGTTGGTAGATAAACCACTCCACCAAAAGATAGCTCAAATACTTCACAGGATATATCCTTACTGAATTACTTAGTGGCAGACTTAGCATATGTTTAGGGAACCAGAAAAACAAAGGCAATAGGAATGGAGGAAAAAGGATAATTAAAAACATCAGACATTAAAAAAATTTAAAGCAATCATGGGGAAAGTCATTCAAAATACTTATTTTTCATTTAAGATTTAATTTTTAATGGTAAATTCATTTTTAAATAGGTCTATCATAGTCAACTTAATGGTGAGGTCCTCTAAAGTACACAGTAAAGGTCACTCCCCCCAAATATAATTCAAGCTTTTTAAGATGGTTGATGGTGAAAGAGAAATAACTGGACTTGCTTTTAATATTTTATTAACATTTAACAATTTATTATTTGTAACCACTCAGACTAATGCATTTTTTTAACTTTTCAAGGAAATAAGGGATTTCATTCTAAAACCTGTTTAGAAAGTAAAGGGGTATTTAACAATAAAACTCTCTAGCACTGCAAAATAATAATAATAATAATAATAATGGAATTCATAAGTATCAGCCCCAAAATCTCACAAGAAATTCATGTACTCATTGTAATTAAACCAAATTTTTAAAAAGTTCCCTAGTGAATAAAGCCTACTTCTACTTATAGATCTCTTGTAGGTGTTCACTGAGTGTTATTTTCAAAATCTTATAATTCAGCAAAAGACACTAATAGATCTGGGAAAAATTTGATTTCAGAAACTTTTGCAGAATCCTTATTTTATGAGGTACTTGAATGAGTCGGAAGGCAAACCTATTAAATAATAAGGGCATTCTGGTGAGCAGGCATTTGCTTTTGTTAAAATATATCCAGCGTCACATGGGACAGATGATAGTTCAGTTCTTTAAACTACTTAAATTAGTTTTTAGTAAGTAGGTCATAACATCTGTCCTATTCCAATACTTTTCTTTCTTGCTAGCACAGCATTTGTATCTTTGTTGTCTGTTGTTTGTGTTTGTTTTTAGTACAGGACACAAGGAGTAAGGCAACTTCAATATCACGGAAATATCACAACAGCACTGTGAAAAGAACATTCTCCCGTTCAGGAAATAGACCATAATTTTATGACACCTTATGATTTGACTTCATAAGAAATTTTCAACATTGGACACTCCAGGTTTTTTCATAGTATTATGCCATTCATTTCATAACCTTTGCTGTGTTTTGTAAAAGAATTGTACTTACTTGTCTCCCTTGAACAATAGTATGTCTATTTTTTCCTTGATAGTCCACTACTCCCACACAGTCCAAGTATAGATCTACCCAGTAAACCAATTTGTTGACTAGGTCTAGTGCCAGTGCAGCTGGCTGCTCTGTCTTTGAATCAATTATCCTTGTTCTGTTCATCCCATCCATGTCACATCGCTCCACTTTGGCGACATTCCCGTAGTCAGTAAAGAAAAGTTTTCTGTTGAAAGAAAACTAAATGTTAAAGTAGAGGAGAGAAAAAGCATATTTGATGGAGCCATCTGTAAAAAACAGAACTTTTTTTTTCTAATTTATTTCAGTGGTTACATCTGTTAGCTTCCCATAACCATTTCCATATAATATCACTCATAAACAGAGAAATCTGCTAATGAATATTGCAGGGCATAAGGGAGCAGGTTAACCAACAACTGTAAAATTTCCTCAGAATGAATGACTGTGGTGGGTTTATTTTTGTATTAGGAGAAATGTTTCTTTAAGCCTCATAGAGCCGATGCACTTCCACCACATTCCGTGTGAGCTTTAGAAGTGAGCCAAGTCACCAGGCCAGGGCACGTGAGCAATCAGGCTTTATCTTCAACCTGCTTTTCAAATTGCCTGGTAATGTTTGTCTCCTATAAAAGCTATTATGTGGAACTCAATGATGCTATGAGTAGTAGAGAATAGCAAACCTGGAATGGAATTAAGCAGATGGAAAAGCAAATGTGCTGTTTGTAACACTGGAAATTAAACATAAATATCACCCTCCCCCAACCCTACCCTAAATTCTCCCAAATATTTCCAAATCACAAAATCTCATAAAGGAAATTAAGGTAATTTCTCTTCAATTTCTCATAATATATTTTTCAAGAAAATGCTAAAAAAGGAATGCTGACCTCTGAGACAATGAATTTTTCCATGCAGCACTAGCAGTTTCTGTCAAAGGCTTAAATGTACCCCAAATACTTCAGGGTCTAATATTAGATTAGTATTCACTATGTTTAGTAAACACAAATCAATTTCAATTAACCTGACAATATTTAACAAGATTACCACTCATGAGACTAAATTACATTTGTAAATCAAAGACCATCTTGCATTGACTTAAATTCAATCTCAAGAATAATCCCATATATAATGATGAAGCAATAGTAAGATTACCTAGAGTACAGAATACTAGATGTTACAAATTTGAAGAATTAGTTTTTAGTTACTTTACTCAACATTCTTCAACTAACAATATGGGTTGCCTTTCAAGCTAAAAATCATGTTTTACATTTTAATTTTGATTTAACTATTTCTGTTTTTGGTGACTTTGACTAATTTTTAAAGAATGCATACTGCTATGTGATACTGCAGGCCAGACTTTGTTATGAGTATACATTTCCCCCAAATGTGCTTGAGAGATACATTTATCACAATAGATTCAACATGATTTTTCAAGTGACAGTTCTTTCAGGTGAAGAGATTTCTATTGTAGCAAAGAGTAAATAAAAAGGAATATGATACCTGCCTGGTTTATTGTCAAAGTAAAAGTTGAAGACTGCTTGGTGTTGTCGCTGTCTCTGTCCACCACCCCCCGCATTCTCTCTCTCTCTCAACTCTCACTCTCTCTTTCTCCTTTCATTCTACATCTCCACTTTCTTTACCTATAAAGCAATTTGTTCATACCCTCCCCAGGTTTCTGTAAAGAGTACTTCTATCACATATTAGATAGTGCCCACTATTCCTGCTACACGAAGCTCACTTTCTCACCTCAGGCCACAATGCCTCCATTTCTGTATTTCTCTTTTCTTGTCAGTTCATTTCACAAAGGTGAAGAGAAGCTGGTGTGAATATAGTTTGACAGGCAAAGGAGTGAGAGGCTCTGGCACACTATGGATTGTATGAAATATTGACACTACGTATAGATGTTGATATGTGGTAGGCAATGGCAACTATCTATGTAGTGTTGAAGAGGAAAAATGAATCTGGAGATAAAGACATTTTTGAAGTCATTTTGGGATGACTTTACTGGATTTGATCCCAAAAGTAACAAAGGGAAGAGAGAGTGCCAAGACAAGAAACCTTGACACCTGCTATTAAAGAAATAGGATCAAAGGAGATCAGAGGTTAGAGGAGATCAGAGGTTAGAGAAAATAGACTTTCATAGAGGTCCAAAAGAGAAAAGTTTTAGGATGAAGGATTAGACAAGCTGGTTAGGTCAATCATTTCACAAAGTAAAAAGGAACATTTGTTAAGAAGATAACAGTGAATTTAATGTTTATTCAAGGACTAGTAACTTTTAATACTTTTGTTTGAGAAGTGCAGTTATGAAAGGAAAGTGAACTAGTTCATGATGAACAGTAAATTCTTCTTCCTACAAAATTTTCATTAATCATTCAGGAATGATGCAGGTGATTCTCGTATGTGTTCTAGGTCATAATAAAACGTGTTATAGTAACTCTGCATAAGTTTTAGCCAAGTATGAAAAAACTACATATGTATGTAATTGACCAAATTTTACCATTCTAGTGTAAGCATATGTGAGATGGCACTGAGCTAGAAGAATAAATAGTTTATATTTTACTCCCAGTACATAGGAAAATACCAGTGCCCAGAGGAGAGTTAAAAGTTGTTATTTGTACTAAAATGTGCTTTCCTTGGCTTCAGAATCCAGGATATGATGAGGCAATTTTAAATAAAATGCAAGAAAATGGGAGAATTTCAAGGATAACAACATCATGACCATAAAATTACCACAAGTAACTATGGATATATGGTATATGATATACGTGGACATATGATATACATGTTTCTTTGTTTGTTTTCATTTGTGTTTATTCTTGTGTTAAATTTTCCTGTTACAAAGAAAAGCTCCATTCTTAAGGCATTTTTAAGAAGCATAATTGTATTATAACTGGAAAATACAAGAGAAGGTGGAGTGTTATGAATTGAAAAATTATTCCTTTCTTACCTATAAAATACTTGTCCACATTTTAGAAAAAGCCAATAGTGTTTCATTAACCTTGTTATCTTATTGATTATTATAATTTCCTTGTAGCACAGACAGAGATTTATTCCTGATAATAACAGATACTATACTTGATCTTAGCCAAATGACTGAAAAGCAAATGTAGCTGATTATTTTTATTTTGCAGATGAAACATGTTCAAATTCCATATGATTAACCATTGCCAGAGCCATAACATGAATGCCACACTATTTTTGACTCATTATTTTTTAAGAATTTCAAACTTTCAGAAAAGTAAACGTCTATAGTTTTCATTTGTATTCACCAGTTCATATTTTGTCCCACTACCTATTCTATATACTCCCAAACCATGTAAGAGTCAACTGTAAACATTATGATTCTTATAGCTAAATATTTCAGCATGCCTCTCCTAAGGACAAGGGCATTCTCTTGGATAACTATAGTACTATACATCTATCATAATTAACATATGAATATATATATATATATAACATATACACATATACATGTGCATATATACTATAGTCCTCATTTAAGTTTTACCTATTGATCAATAATGTCTTTACAGTAATTTGTTGTTTACAATGCAATCCAGCATCAGACACTGCATTTAATAGTCTCTTCTCTCTAGACTCCTTTGATCTGGAGCATTGTATCAGGCTTTCTTTGTGGTACTTGATGTTAACATTTCTCAAGGGTAGATATGAGTTATTTTGAAGAACATTTCAATTTGGTATTTGCCAGATTTTTAAAAATAATTAAATAATGTTATGTTTTTTGAGCTGAAATGCAATCATTCTTACCTGTATTATTACTGCACCTAGGGCTAAGAAACAATGAGGAATCCCGTGATCCACTCCAGAGTTGTATATAAAGATAATATAGTGGTTTGGGAACCTGTTGCTTCCACGTTTTTCAGTATTTCCTGAATGCTGAACTCTCTCGGATTCCAAGGCCCTCAGTCTTTCTTACAGAATATCTGCCCATGGGAACTATGCACTGTGCAGCCACTGGTTAGAGCAAGGCCTCCTGTGTAGCACACTCCCTGGTTGGTGGAGACCCTTCTCAGCCTAGCCCTATGCACCATTCCCATAGAACTGCAATTACACATTTCTTCTCCTACTCTTTCTTACCTGTGGTATCAATTATTTTTCACTTATAGCAAAATGATAAATTGTGATTGCTATTCTCTTTTTCTACATTTATTTTTGGCAATTCTATTTTTTTTAGTAATATGAAAATCAAAAATCAATGTTTTAACTATTGTGTCTGTTTCTAAAATGTCTAATTATTAACTTATATATGATAGGAACACTTCTTTGAACATTTCAATTGCTCACCTTATAGATTCAGAAGTAAATTAAAATTTATCATTTTGAATTAATTATCTCATCACATATGGGAAACTGATTTTAATATGACATCTTCATCGATTGAATGAGCAGTTCTGTTTTACTATAGATACCATATATTTTATATAGTAGAGGACAGCAGGAAACTTTGAGTATTGTTGGTAAACTTGCCTAATATAAATCAAAAGTCAAAAAGGGAACACTCACTCTACAGACAGTGATAGAGCACTGTGCTTACAGAGATATGGTTCCAACCATCCTTATACTGTAAACCAAAGCAATTGTTACAAATATTGACGTCTTACAGCACATAGTTTTTAGCTCATGAAAATAAGAATTACTTTTCCTAGTGATGTTCATTTTAAATGACATTTCCCTGTGCGAATCAAAAGGACATAGAGAATTTAAATACATGGGAGTCGTGTCCATGTCTTTAAACTCTCAGCACAGTTGGCCCTGGTTTTGTGTCACCATCTTATCTCTTATAATTTATTGATGGAATTTGGAAAATTTCAAAAATTGTTCCAAAATGATATAACTTATAATTCATTTTAACTTTTTTAAAACTGAGAATATGTAAAAATATTTTCAAATGAGTTACATTGGAAAATATTTTAAATATATTGTAAATAGCGAGATTTGAAATGGAGACTAGCTGAGAAGGAAGTGAGGTAAAAAACAAGAGGGTCACATACTGCCAGGTAGTATATATATATATATATATATATATATATATATATATATATTTATAATATTTATATATATATATAATATATTTTATATATATATAAATATTTATATATATAATTTATATATATATATATTATATATATATATAAATTTCTGACTAAGGCTGAGGAAACCATCCATGGTTATTACTCATGTATTAATGTTGATAATTGCATTTCTTTCCATTCCAAGGAAATGATACATAATTTCCATAGAAAACTTCATTTTGCATTCCTGGTTTTAAAATTATTTAGTGTTATCCAAATAGCATCAATATTAATATAACTTTATATCTGTCTTCCATTATACATACAAATTTGAAAAAGAAAGCAATTTCCCACATTATATAGTCTAATTAAAGTATATTCAGATTTAAAGTAAAATATTAATATTTAGCATTGCAATTCTAAAATGCAATTGCAAATTTGAAAGGATAATAAATCTTTCACATAGAAGTTTAAATTCAAATTCTATTAGCTGCTGCTACTTAAGGCATGTGAATGATAAAGAATTAAACTATTTTCTCTGTCTAGTCAAGACCATTCAAGACAGCTATTTATTGAGCGTTACTTCTTTGAGGTTTTGTTGCTGTTGTTTGTAAAAATCTCTCTTATGCTTGGTTTTCAGTTTATACATTAAACACAGAAATTGGACTTGGCATGTAGATGCCCATTCTCAGCTACCTACTTTATATTCTGAGCACATTCCTTATAATGATTTCTCCAAAAGTGCTTGTGTATTAGATATGTGGCAGTGATGTGGCAGACCCATTCAACATCCTTGTTTACCTAAATGCATGCCATTAAGTTAGTCCTCCTGAAAGTGTCAGCCCTATAGGCAATAGTATTTATTATATTATTCCTCTCCTCCTTTATAGATAATTAGGCCAAGTAAATTCAAATCTAGGCTTGGCCAAGTTATTAGAAATTTTTCTCTTAATAATTTGGACCAAAGGGTGTGGAGTGAAAGGCATGGAGCTTACCTGGTGGGCAAGTGTGCTCAAATAATAAAGGTGCAGGCAGAGGGAGGATGAGGGAAGGAATATTGGAATCTATGTGTACAAGTGGGGGCTGTGAGGCGCTCAGGAAGAAGCTGCCATGTCATCCATGAACAAAAAGTTTCTTCAGGCACAGGAAGTTCCTTTTTACTTTCTTTCCTTGGGTCTGGGAACTCAGGAGCTTATCTACATCCTCTTGAGAAAGCACTATTCATGTAAGCTAGTTTCAACAGATTTCTGTACTTGGAACTAAAATGCATGACTAAACCACTACTTTATTTAATTGTTGTATTTTAAAATTCAGGAGAGTCTTATAAAGATCTGACCGATGAAACACAATAATACTTTAGGAAATAGTTTATACTGAAATGTTAACTCTAAATTAAGCTATCATAATCTTTACATGTAATTTTCATTTAACTCCAGTTTGGCACAAGGTCACTTACAAAGAAGTATAATTTAGCATGAACTGAAAACATTTGATTTTTTTTTTCCTCTGTCTGCCATAAAATCACAAGGAAGAGGGATATTAATAATGAGCAGCATTTTAAAAAATCATCTTTCTTTTTCCCCTTTAAATTTAATGTATTACTCAAACTTCAGATTCCCCTGAACACTTTTGGAGAAATCCTTACTAGGAAAGTGGATCATTTTTTTCCCTCCCCTCTTGTTAATAAGAAGGAAGCATCTCACCTTCTGTTTAGTTCAAAATAAAGCAAAATTATACAGTTTTCCAATCTCCTTCTGAAAGACCTGGCTTCATCAATTACTCCCTTTTTTCCATATCTTCAACTTCTCAGGTTCTTATAAATCTCACATTCAATGTATGAATTCTCTTTACTATTTATCATCCTAAAACAAACAAAAAAAAATATTCCTCTCAAACTCAAACTACCCTCCATTCACAGCTCTTTCTTTCCACATTGTATTTACACCTAAACTTTATAGTTCATACAAAGTGACTTCACTTGTTTGCTTTTTCACTATTTATGCTACATTGATATGTCCCCACCCTTGCCATTCCATTTTTAGTTCTTAAAGAAGCTGTCAATTATTTTCATGTGTTTAAAGCAATTGACTTTTCAGAGCTTCATTTTATTGACCTCTCTGTATCATCTAATATGGTTTATCACTTTTCTCATTTTAGCCTTTCCTTCTCTTAGCACACTTGGTGTTCCTCAGTTCCTTCTTTTGCTTTTTATTGGAAACTAATCTAATATGGTATTTCCCAAGTTCTCTCTCAGAATCTCTGAATTCTTACATACATACTCTTGAAAGCTTCTATGACTTTCATTAATATTACAGTAACTCTAATACTCTAGTTGTCTTCTGAACTTCTAACTTATAAATAAAGTTATTGGTATCTTGTGTTTTGATTTGTTTAGGTATCTCATATTTTACAAATTTAGTATTAAATTCTTGAAACTTACATTCAAATTTCTTCTTTTATTTTTGCTTCTCAGGGTAATTATTACCTCCTTATATAAAATATCTCATTGCAGAAATTAGATATTGATCCTTCATGCATTCTGCTTTATCTTTTGTGTCCAACTCATTACTTATCCTGTCATTTAAATCTTCAATATCTCAATGCTATATATTTATTTCCATCTCTGCTTCTCTTTTCTAATCCAAGTCTCCATCATATATTACATGGACACTTACACCATACTATGATTTTAAAGCTCTTTCATTCTTCTCATCCCCTCTCTGTTGCCTTTATAAGTTAGTATCTTCCTATCAAAGAGATCATTCGACCTTTGGTTTTTTGGGATTGGCTAACTTCACTTATCATTATTTTCTCCAGCTCCATCCATTTACCTGCAAATGCCATGATTTTATTCTCTTTTAGTGCTGAGTAGTGTTCCATTGTATATATATACCAAAGTTTCCCTATCCATTCATCTGCTGATGGGCATCGGGGTTGGTTCCACAATCTAGCTATTGTGAATTGTGCTGCTATAAACATTGATGTGGCTGTGTCCCTGTAGTACTAGCTGTTTGTAAGTCCTTTGGGAATAGGCCAAGGAGTGGAATTGCAGGGTCAAATGGTGGTTCCATTCCAAATTTTCCTAGGAATCTCCATACTACTTTCCAGATTGGCTTCACCAATTTGCAGTTCCACCAGCAATGTAAGAGTGTGCCTTTTTCCCCACATCTTCACCAGCATTTATTGTTGTTTTTTTGATAGCTGCCATTCTGACTAGAGTAAGATGAAATCTTAGAGTTGTTTTGATTTGCATTTCTCTAATTGCAAGAGATGTTGAACATTTTTTCATATATCTGTTGATTGTTTGTACATCATCTTCTGAGAAATGTCTATTTAGTTCCTTAGCCCATTTATTGATTGGGTTATTTGTTTTTTTTTTTTTTTTTTTTTTTTTTTTTTTTTTTTTGTGTGTGTGTGTGTGTGTGTGTGTGTGCGTGTGTGTGTTAAGGCTTTTAAGGGTTTTATAAATTCTTGAGGTTAGTGTTCTATCTGATGTGCTTGTGGTAAAGATTTGCTCCCATTATGTAGGTCCTCTATTCACCTCACTGATTCTTTCTTTTGCTGAGAAGAAGCTTTTTAGTTTGAATCCAATCCATTTATTGATTCTTAGTTTTAGTTCTTGTGCTATAGGGGTTTTATTGAGGGAGTTGGAGCCTAAACCAACATGATGGAGATTTGAGCCTACTTTTTCTTCTATTAGATGCAAAGTCTCTGGTTTGATTCCTAGGTCCTTGATCCACTTTGAGTTAAGTTTTGTGCATGGTGAGAGAAAGAGAGATTCAATTTCATTTTATTACATGAGGATTTCCAGTTTGCCCAACACCATTTGTTGAAGAGGCTATCTTTTCTCCAGTGCACATTTTTGGCACCTTTGTCTAATATAAGATAACTGCAGGTTTGTGGATTCATCTCTGTGTCTTCTATTCCGTACCATTGGTCAACTGGTCTATTTTGATGCCAATACCATGCTGTTTTTGTTACTATTGCTTTGTAGTACAATTTAAGGTCTGGAATAATAATGCCACCTGCTTCGTTCTTCTTGCTAAGAATGGCTTTGGCTATTCTTGGTCTCTTATTTTTCCAGATGAATTTCATGATTGCTTTTTCTATTTCTATGAGGAATGATATTGGGATTTTGATTGGTATTGCATTGATTCTGCATAGTGCTTTTGGGAGAATGGTCATTTTGACAATATTAGTTCTACCTATCCATGAACAAGGTAGATTTTTCCATCTTCTAAGATCTTTCTTAATTTCTTTCTTTAGTGTGCTGTAGTTTTACTTGTAGAGGTCTTTTACTTCTTTTGTTAGGTTGATTCCCAAATATTTTATTTTTTTTTTTGAGGCTATAGTAAGTGGGGTGGATTTCCTAGTATCTCTTTCTGAGGATTTGTCACTAATATACAGAAATGCCTTTGATTTATGGGTATTGATTTTATATCCAGCTACTTTGCTGAATTCATTTATTAGATCTAGAAGATTTATGGTGGAATTTTTTGGATCTTCTATGTATAGAATCATATCATCTGCAAATAGTGATAATTTGAGTTCTTCTTTTCCTATCCGTATCCCTTTAATTTCTTTTGTCTGTCTAATTGCTCTGGCTAGGGTTTCAAGAACTATGTAAAACAGGAGTGGTGAAAGAGGGCATCCCTGCCTTCTTCCAGTTTTTAGAGGGAATGCTTTCAATTTTTCTCCATTTAGGATTATGTTGGCCTGGGGCTTAGCATAGATGGCCTTTACGATGCTGAGATATGTTCCTGTTATCCCTATTTTTTCTAGCATTTTGAACATGAAGGGATGTTGTATTTGGTCAAATGCTTTCTCTGTATCTATTGAGATGATCATATGATTTTTATCTTTGAACCTGTTGATGTGATGAATTACATTTATAGATTTTCTTATATTGAACCAACCTTGCATCCTTGGAATGAAGGCCACTTGATTGTGGTGCACTATCCTTTTGATTTGTTTTTGTATTAGATTTGCCAGAATTTTACTGAGAATTTTTGCATCTATTATCATTAGAGATATTGGTCTGAAGTTTTCTTTCTTTGATTTGTCTCTGTCTGGTTTTGGAATCAGGATGATATTGGCCTCATAGAATGAGTCTGGGAGTGTTCCTCTTTTTCTATTTCATGAAATAGTTTGAGAAGTATTGGTGTAGTTATTCTTTAAAGGTTTTGTAGAACTCAGCTGTGTATCCATCCAGTACTGGGCTTTTATTGGGGGTAAGTTTTTTATGGCATCCTTTTATATTTGGTCTTTTGATGGTATCCCATAGTTCTTGGATATTCTGTTCCTGGTTTCTTACCATCTTCACTGTGAGGTCAACTTGATTTTCAAGATTATATATTTTGTCCTCATTGTCTGAGGTCCTATCTTCCAAGTGGTCCAATCTGTTGGTGATGCTTTCTATTGAATTTTTTAAGTGGCTTACTGTTTCTTTCATTTCAAGGATTTTTGTTTATTTTTCTCAAACACTCTATCTCTTTCTTAAAGTAATCTTTTCCTACCTGGATTTGTTCTCTTATCTCTTTGTTGGTGTGATCAATTGTTGCCTGTATTTGATCTCTTATCTCTTTGTTGGAGAGATCAATTTTTGCCTGTATCTGTTCACTTAGGTCATTTTTAAATCCCTTATCATTTTAATTATGTATATCCAGAACTCCTTCTGTGACATTTCACCTACTGTGCTTTCTATGGTTTCTATTGTTGTAGTATCTTGGTTTGTTTGGGGCATTTTCCTCCTTTGTTTCTTCATGATGTCTATGTATTTTCCTCTCTTGCAAGGTAAGCCTGAGGTATTACAGCTTCTGCCCTTTTGTCTTCTAAGGTCCCTCCAGATTACCAAAAACCTCACTTTTTAGGGAAATATTAATATTAGAGCTTTCAATGTACCCAATATGTGTCCATATATCAGTTAGTTTCTACTTTTATATTTACAGTTTTGTTGCTGTAAATAGAAATGATGAGATCAGTTATCTTATACCATGTAGTCTCTATGCTTGTGTGGTGGTTTACAGTATCTAATGGTAGGAGGGGGGACTTAGAGGTTGGCTTAAATGTTTATGAAGTAAGATGTGAGAAAATAGAGGTATTAAATTATTTGACTAGTGAGAGTATGATCATTAGAATTTGGCTGTTAGTAGAAAAAGCAAGAGATAGGCAACACCATGTAAGATTCCCTGCTAGTTCACAACAGCATAACTGGTTGCACCTTTTGGTGTATATGGTCCCCAGGGACCTTAGTGATGTCTTACCCGGACTTTTTTGTTGTTCCTTGGTAGTAGCATAGCTACCTCAGTTTTGCGGCAGTGGCAGCTTCAGGCCTATAATTATATTGGTGTTGTGTTGAGTAGCTATGGAATCCCACTGCGGTGTGTCTCTCTGGACACTTGCGGGTTGCCTCTTCGATTTGCAGGCGTGGAGCAGGCCTCTCTCTTCAGATCTCCTCCTGGCTGCAGTGTGCTGAAGCAGGCAGTCTGGCTTTCTTCTCCCCACTCACCTCCACCTGGGCCTCCTCCCAGTCTAGTTGTTTTGGTGGGGGTTGGGCAGGTGGGCAGCATGGCCCTTCCACAGGGTGGAGCCTGCAGTTCCTGGTCCAGGTGATGGCGTGGGCTGGTGGTCAGGCGGGCTGGTGGCTGGGCCACTCCTTCTGGTGAGTGTCTACCACTTGTCCAGGTCGCAGCTGGGCAAGCCCTCTGGTAGGGCCCTCTCTGCAGTGAGGACCTGTGGAGGTGTGAGCAGGCAGCCAGGCTGGTGGCTGGGCAGCTCCTTCCTGTGGGTGTCTACCCCATACTATGTTTTTGAGAAGGCTCATGTATTAAAAGTTTGGTCTCTGAAACATGGTATTATTTGGAGTTATAGAGTCAAATAAACCTTTCTTCTTTATAACATGATTACATGAGGTACTTTGTTTTAGTAACAGAAAACTAACACAAACTTCACCTATGTAGCTTACATAATTCTTCCCAAGTAGACATTTTATTCAAATAAAAAGTGGATTACATATTATGAAGCCTTTCTATAGATGCTGAAGGCAATTGGAATAAGTTCTCATATACTTAACACTGCCAACTCTGATGAAAATGATTTGTTCTCTGTCTCACCATATAATGACATCTGTTCCCATTTCTTCACCTTTGACTATCTAATGATTTCCTTCTGTATTTCTAATACCCTAGTCATTTTTCCATTCTTCAAATAATCCAAGCAGTTTCTTCCTTTGTGTAAATCATAGATCCTGTCTCACAGCTTGAAAAAATTTCTGCTATCCTATTTCAAATTTGGATTTGATTTTCAATTTACACATCAATTACTGTGAAAAACTTTCCTATTTTTCAAATATTAATTAAGTTTAGCTTACATAATTTCATGATATTGTAATTTTTAATAACACCACTCTATATTTTATTGCAAAAATATACAGATATCCACAAATAATAATATGTTTAAAAGTTGCCTAATAAATAGACTACAACCTCCAAAGGAAGAGAGGCTACATGTATCTATCTACCTACACTCACAGATATAGATGGTTAGATACTCAAATATTCATTAGTTTTTAGGTGAACTCGGGACAGATTTCTTCATGTTGACATAATAAGATCTGAGGCTGGGATTGAAATTAGATTAAAATGGAAAAGTGGATGAGGCTGTTCTAACATAGTAAAAATGTTTTCCACATTAACAAACATAGCTTACTGGGATTCTACTTCAGAACCAAGTAATTAGTTAATAATAAATTATTGGTTTGCTTATATTGTTAGCATTACCATTTTTGCACATATGCTTCCCTTTAAATAATTTGCAGAAGTAGTGAAGTAGGTTATAAATAGAGTTTGGTATTCTTGTGTCAGGTAAACTTTCACTTTTAATGATATTTCTTCAATATTTACTTCAAATTACCTACAGATTCCAGTTTATGAAATGCACTTGTGTGTATTCCCAAGAGATTTAAACTAACTAATTTTAGAGCATAGCAAAAACTTAATTCTTTGTTCATTTCAAAATAGGATATTTATATAATTGACCTAAATTTTAAACTATAATACTGTCCCCTGTGAGGTAGCTGGACTGGAAATGTTGAGCAAGTAGATAAGCAGATTGCAACTTGGTAGTATATAGGAAGGAGAGATGAAGATATTTGGAGATCTATGTTAACAGGATTTGTTAATTAATTAAATATAGATGAGAATGAATAGAAAGCAGCATTTTAATACAATATTAATGTTCATTAATTATATTTATTTTGTTTTATTTTGTAGTGCTGAGGATGGAACCTAGGATCTTACACAAGTAAGGCCAGTGCTCTACCATGTGGTATTCTTGTGTCAAATACACACCCAGCCCCTAAAATGTATTTCCTTAATTTATTCTGCCTTCCTGTTTTTCTTTAAAAAAAATCTTCCTATCTTATATGATCTCAGGGTGTCATTCCATTTCCTAAAAGAATGAAGTGTAGACTTTGGGCATATTACTTTCCATGACCAAAGGCAGCACTAACTTAGGACTCCTTCAGAGGTCTATCTGCAGGATGCCAGTACTCAAAAACTCATGCTAAATATACTTGGATCATGTGGAACAGTAAAATATTTGATGTAATATATTAGAAGTCAGAAGTTGTTCTTTGAGTTATGCAGAGGTGCATAACCTCATTTCCACACTTAAAGGAGTCCTGTTGGCTTATATAGGTATGTTTCTGAACTGAAATAACACAGATGGCTGTCTCAGAAGCAACAGAGGTAAGTATACATAAAGTTGTGGACTGCAGTAACAACCTGGCTCACTGCTATGCTAATTACCAGTTAGCAGAACTGTCTAAGTCTATTTTAAATTCTTTCTAAATGGAAGCAAACAGTGTAAGGAAAGATGAAACTGTAACTACAGCACAGCTGATTTTAATATTATTTATTGTTTATACTTGTGTGTATATCTCATTCTGCTCTTGAATATAATGTGCAATAATATTTCAGTGATAATAAAATCATGTGATTAAATAGATGAAAATAACACTGTAAAAAGATCAGGATTGTTTGTTGTTGTTGTTGTTGTTCAATGTTCACTGTCCCAGCTGTGAAGTACAGATATACTTTCAAAACATATAAAGTCAAATATTCTATACAGCAACAACTTTTTCATATTTTATTGATTTAGTTATGAGCCCAAAGACAGTGTCAAGCTCAAATTAAATGTAGATAAAACTAAAGTGTCCAAATGAAGCTTGTGAAGGGAAAAAAGAAAAAAAAAGAATAATAATAATAAAAAAAAAAAAAAACCTTACTTACTTGGCAAAACATGTATTCTGATAGCTGTCATATACTTCCAGGATAGGGGTTTCTTGACCAGTATGAACTTCAGGGATTCCATCAACAATCAATTTTGTAGGATTATTTTGACAGGTATGCCAGCAACCATGCACTTTACAGGTGTATTTTTCTGGCAAGGGATTAATACTCAAAAAGGTAGATAGATATCCATGCTCTAAAATAGTGATTCTTAAACCTAACTGTGAAAAATAGTCACCCAGTGAGCTTACCAAAATCTCTAAGTCTTATAATGAATGTGGTGGGATTTTGAGAGTATATGACAAGACTGAATATTCTTTTGCCTTTTAAACCAGTAATCCTTGTTTCAGAAATTTATCTTGATCCATCCTTACAAATAAGAAATAACACATGCACTAAATTATTCATTGTGACATTATCAATAATGGCAAACTATTGAAAACCAGCTCTTCTTTCCCTCCACATTTATTAATTTCTTCCTGGAAAACTGGGCTATAATTTCTGGGAATACAACAGGGAATTCTAAAGTGTCTGGCCTACAACCCTAGAAAGAACAAAAAGTAAGACCATTGAAAACAAAAGAACTTTAGAATTTATGAATACTTAGAGGTAGTTGGGAAGGGTAGTTCTGCAGATTGTTAATTGGTAGCTTTCTCTTCCAACAAGCTTTGTTAGTGTCATAGAGAATTGAAAACAATAGACTACTGAATAATTGTAATATTGTCCTAATTTTTGTAATTCACAACATGTAGGTCAATTTAATTTTCATTATATGAAAACAGATTGTTTGAATCATACTTGTATTAGAATCCTTCGTAGAGAGTCACAGGTTATTGTTTGCTGTTCCATCTTCATGACTGCCCTCCCCACCAATATTAAAGCCTATGACATTCAACTTTACATGTGAATTTAGCAAGATGAACTCTCCAGTTATTCAAACCTAATCTGGGTATTACTGTGAAAATATTTTATATATGAAATTAACATCTATAGTCAGCAACTTTTAGGAAAAGAGTATTTTCAATACCTATGTGACCCTGATTTAATCAGTTGAAAGAATTGGACTATGGTTTCCCTGAGTTTAGATAAATTCTATTTATGGACTAAAGCATCAACATCTCCTCCAGAATTCCAACCTGCCCTTCCTGACTGCCTACAATACAGAATTCAATGTAAGTAGCCAGACCACATCACTGCATATATAAGAACCCGATACATATTTTATATGATACTAGCTATTTCTGTGGTGGAACTCTGATACAGGGCCCCAAAACCTGTTTAGGTTAACACCCTACTCCCAGTCAGTCTACTTCATTTGGTTAAAACTCTAACCTGAATGAGGTTTCAGATTTGAGTGAAAACTTTAAGGAGGGAATTTTTTAAAACCATTGGACCTGAATTGGAATGATTCGAGGCTGAAACTAATGAAGATTTCATTAATTATTACCTATAAAAGCCAAAATCAAATGACAAAGACAGAAGTTGGGGGCTTATTTCGAATCACTGAATCCAGTCGTGCCAAAGTCAGCACTTCTTGGTTTTGTTTTGTTTTGTTAGTAATTTGTGCCAATAACATTCCCATTTTGCTTAAGCTTATTTGATTGGAGTTTTATAACCTTTGCAATTGAAAATTGCAATCGTAGTGGCATAAACATGCATGTTTAAAGCAAATGGTAACTGGATACTTACTATCACTACAAGAAAAACAGAAGTCAAATGTTCTACTGACAATAAGTATATTAAGTAATTGTTGCCTATAAAAACTAATTTAAAAGAGAAGCCTGAACTACTATAAGATAACTTTAAGTAAAATTTATTTGGATAATTGATGATTTTGATCAATACACTCAGAAAATTCAGAAGTCTAAAAATATATCATCTGTAATGTTCTCAACAAATATTTCCAACTTATACTTTTTCCTCACAATAAAGACATCACTGATAAAAGAACAAATCTATATTTCATTACAAATAAAAAGAAAGACACAATTAGAAATATATTCAATTTTCATTTGCCACCTAAACTGTCATATAAAGAAAGAGAATAAAAGAAAAATTCCATGAGATAAATTATAAAATCACGCTTTTTTGAGAGTATACATAACAGGATTTGGTCACATTTTCAAGTTAAATTTTGTGGTTAAATGTGCATCCAAATATTTATAAAACAAAGATGAAAATTGTACAGTCGAATCAATATCAGCTAATGATCTACTAAGCTATGTTAAAATTTCGTGGGCTAAAGTCCAGTTGGCTGGCGACCAGGATATTCTAACGAAAATGTAATATCCATCCTGAACCTAGTAAGCAGTCTCCAACATTGGCATTCATTGTGCAATATAGAATGCTGTGATTAGAAAATTCAGTCCGGAATATCTGCCTGGTTCATTGATTGTTTTTCTCATGACAACAGAAAAGGGCTTTCCTTCCAGCATGTATTTAGCTCTTACAGTCCAGTTTTCATTCCATGGAAGTCCCTCTAACCCCTGCTTCCTCTCCCTTGCTTACTAGAGCAATGGTTGACCTAGCCCTGTAACATCCAATCTATTGGATGGACTAAGTCAACCAGAATCGGGTTTTTTAAATTGTGACACAGAAAGCCAGTAGTGGCTATTAGATTTAATGGATTTATATAGTCAGGGCATGGATTAGTTTTTTTTTTTGTTTGTTTGTTTTTGTTTTTCTGGTTTTGGTGGGGGTGTGGGGGAGGGCAGGTACTGGGATTGAATCCAGAGGCACTTAACCACTGAGCCATATCCCCAGTCTTTTTTATATTTTATTTAGAGACAGGATCTCACTGAGTTGCTTAGGGCTTTGCTAAGTTGCTAAAGCTGGCTTTGAACTCCTGATCCTCCTGTCTCAGCCTCTCAAATTGCTGGGGTTACAAGCATACACCACCAAGCAGTTTACCTACACTTTCCATTGCTTGTGTAAGTGCAACAGAGAATGCCCGTGAGGAGGAAGGAGATGGACTGGGATGGTGAGAGTGCAGCTGAAACAGTTACCCACATCCCTCTGAATTAAGAACTTTTTCATGTTTAGTATGGAAGTTGAAGGGCTGCAACCTATTTTCCTATCAACTCGATACTGAATATTTCTGGAGTAATGAGCCAGAATTTAGGAGTGACTCAAGTGTTCTTTTTTTTTTTTTTTTTTTTTTTTACTTCAAGTGATAATAACAATTAAGAAAAATCCAATTAAAAACGTAATGCTTAGTTGTACCACATGAAAATAAACTGGGCTAATGTTGACCTGCATACTACCATGATAAACTCCTTTTCTCCTCCATAGATAGTAAAATTACTAAATTATAATAGAGACCTCATACAGGTAAGTAATTACAGGGTTTGATTTAGAACTCCAGGTCTCTTAATTTATGGAAATGTACTGTGCTCCATTTCCTCTCAATATTTCCCTGTTCTCCTGTATAGTGTTATGGACTTATAAAGCCACACATTCTTATAGTTCTAATTATACTGAATTTAACTCTCATTTATAAATATTAAGAACAGTATTTAGGTTTCTTGCCTTTCTTCTCCAATTAGAGAGTAAGATCTCTGGGAGAATGAGTCAGTTGTCACTACAGTATATAGAACATTTTCTGTGTCTGATAAACAAATGAGAGCACTAACAACAGTGCACACTTGAGTTTCCACTAGAGTGTTTGGACTGCTGAAATCACTAGAGGTAGAGTTCTAATGTGCTAAGTGACTGTGAAAGGTTAATTGATGCATTTGAATTATTCATTATTTTTCCTACATATGTAAATAGAGATGATAGCACTTACATGTAAAGAGCTTGGAGATTGCTAACTGAAAATGAGCATAACTCATTCATAGGCTTTTTCATATTTGAACACACTGTGGTAACTCTGAAAATAAAGATGCTCTAAAAATCCTTAACTTTGGTTTCCTTTTTCCTACCCTTCCTCCATTCCTTTCTTCCTTCTTTACTCTTGCTTTCCTTTCTTCCTCTTTATTCATCAATAGATATGAATAACTTTGCAAAGTCAGTTCTATTCAGTTACAATTTGTGTGTGTGTGTGTGTGTGTGTGTGTGTGTGTGTGCATGCACGTGCTCATTTGAGTATAATCAGTAATAAATACTGGTTAGAGTATTGGCTTCAGATTAATTATTTATGAAGACTATGTAAGACTCTTTGTGACAGATGATCTTATTTACCATGAGGTAAACTACTTAAATTGTTTTAAATAGGACATTAAATTGGAAGCATTTTGAGAATAGGGACAAAAACAAAACAAAACAAAACAAAAAACCTTATAGGAATAATTCTAAAATCTGTTAGATATAATTCACTTATTTTTTTAAGAACCTGACCCATATCACTGTCTGAATTTTCACCCAGTAATGTCAACCAGTATTTACATAGTACTAGAAAAGCAAATAGCTTGACAAAAGTAACTTACTTCAATATAAGCTATATGCTAAACAGAGATCAAAGGTTTATATTCATAATCTGCTTACATTTGGAATGTAAAACTCTATAGGAAAGCAAACAGAAGGGTATACAGAAATGAAGCAGAAGCCAACAATGAGTAGGAGAGCCATATGAGACCTGGAATTTGGTGATTTCAGGCATATTGCTCCCTGTCAGGCATTTGCTGCCTAAGTGGGAAGGTTGACCAGTTGGGTTGTGTTTTCAGGTTTTCTTTGAAATTCCAAATTCTGCTTTCCGATATTCCTAAGCATTGAGTAGTAAGTGAAATCTTCCTGATTTTGTTTCTTAGTGGTTGCTTCTTTTCTCTCTAGATCCTTAATTGCATAAGTTTGATTCCAGTCTTGTTACCTGTCTCTAGTTTCTTATTATTACTGTTTTTATAATTTGATTTTTCCTGTCTTAAAAATACATGGTATGCTGATTCTGATTAATTTGATATTGCAATGCAGAATAACTCTTTGAACAAAGGTGGTAGCATATGTATCAGTAGCACAAGACAAACATTCATTTATAATCTCATTCAATTGGACAACCAATTTGTCAGATACCTTGTATGTCAGACTTGTATTATTTTAAGACTTGGTATAAGAGGACACATATAAAAGACATAGCCTGACCTGGATTTAAATTTTCACTCTGTCTTTAATGAACAGATTTAGTCTGAAAAATTTTACTAATTTCAGAATCCCAGCTTCTTCATCAACAAAATTAGAGAACCAATGCCCAGAAAGAAAATGTTCAGCTAAATTAAATGAAATATAGTGTTTAGCATGCAGAAGTCACCAACATGAACATGTTTCCTTCTTTTCTCTATTCAATAGTTCTTGTTTCATATAATGCTGTTTTTTATGGTACTTTTTAGTTGAAATTTTGGGTAAAATGGTAGGAAATTTTAAAAAAATTATATTCAGGAGTATCAAGGTATAAATGTCACTTTGCTGGAAAAGTAAGAGCTTTCCAAAAGGACTCTGATTTCTGTATTTGGTGAGCCTCACTTCCATACTAAGTAAGCTAATGAAATTCATCTTAATATAAAATTAACATTACAATTATAGGCCATGGAAGAAAAAATGAGACACTGCTAAGAGGCACAATACAACTTAAATGGGATTGACCTCCAAGTAACATTCAAGCACAGTCCTGGGTACTGCTGATAAGTAGTGCCATCAAGATTCTCAAAAACTCTCACAACTTTTGTAGACACTTACTATAAATTAGACCTGTTGAGACCTCTTGGCAAAACTACAAATGTATTTTCCAAATATGAGTGCCAATAGATAAAATATAAAGATTTTCATAAAGGCTTTTATGTAATTCCACATTAAAACTACTTATTTTCCTATCTGAATGAAAAATGTGAGCTAGTAATGGCAATGGGAAAAAGAAAAATGAGCACTTCTCTGTGAAATGAAAAAGAAAAAGATCTTTACAACTCCATTCCAGGACAAGTCTTATTTTACATTTGTACATATAATTGGAAAGAAAGAGCACATTGAAAGTGTCCAAGTTAGCAAATCATACTAAGCTTTTACTAAAAGAGTGGGGGAATGCCAAGTCAATGAGCAGAGACTGTAGAAAAGTCTCAAGAGGCTGTAACTTGGCAGAAAAATGACATATGAAGTTCAAATGAACAACTTCAAGGTAATGCATTTAGGGAAAGGAATTAAAATTATTTGGATAGGAAGCTGGCTCTACTCCTACTGCTTACTCAATTGGTCCACACAGGTGATCTCATATTAATACCTTAATATGGTTTTTTGAGACTATAATCAAAATAAGGGATTCTCTCAGGACATCAACCTAATGTGTGGCAGTGGCCAAAGTAGGATATAATCAGAGATGTATTAGAAACAAAATGGAAAACATTATCTTATCCATGTAAGTCCTATCACAGAGAACTTTAAGGGATATACCAGGTTTAGTTCTACTTTCAGATCTTCTAGAAAGGTATAGTAAGCATTAGGAAAGCACTGAATATAGCCTGTGATCAGGTGGTCGAGTAAAGATATTGTTGGGGTTGGCAGGTGAGCTTTCCTTATAAAAATAGAATATAAAATGATGTTGTTTTTAAATATGTAATGAAAAAGGTTGACAATGAATCTGAGGAAGTCTATATAATCTGAATTTTATGGGCACTCTCAAGCACAATTAATTGTAAACATCTTCCCATAAGTCTTGCTTTATGAATGGACTAAAGTGGCTATACTTGATGGTATGTGAATTCCACACTAATTCTACTCAACCACACTCTTGAACACAAGTGACCAATCAAGGTTAGAACCTGGAACCAAGAGTAACAAACATGTTTTATGCATAAGATTAGAACTCAAATAAAGAAATTATTTATTTTCAGATGCTTAATTAGGGAATCTATAATTGTTAATAGTGGCAAAAAGGTAGAAGAATATTCTGATAAAAACTTTCTCACAACAACTGGACATAGAGCAGGCCTGTAATTCCAGCACCTCAGGAGGCTGAAAGAAGAATCCCAAGTTTAAGGTCAGCCTCAGCAATTTAGTGAGGCCCTATGCGACTTAGTGAGACACTGACTCAAATAAAATAAAATAAATAAATAAATAAAGGGGCTGGGCATGAAGCTCAGTGGTATCAATCTCCAGTACAATATTTTTTTTTTCTTCATAGCAAAAACTATTTCAGCTTCAGTCTTCGTGAGTGCTTTACATGCTTCAACACTTGGTTCTGGACTAAATATATCTAATAATGTAATGACATGTTTTACTATAATTTTTGAAAAGGTGTGTGTTCTAGCAATTGAACAAACTTAACTAAAACACAGAATAGGCATGAATATATTAACTAAAATTTAACATGCTTAGTATCCAAATCATGGTAAAGTGAAAGGAGGCACAGTGAACAGGAATGGAAAATAATGATAAATAATGATAAAATAATAGAAAATAATGATAAAAATAATAGAATTTTGCTTGTGAATGATATAGTACTAAATAAAATGGATAAGCTTACTATTTACCCTAAAGTTACAGTATAACATGGTGTTTAAAATTATGGGCTTAAAATAAAAAATAATCAAATTTAGTAATAATATTTATTCATTTGGAAAAAATTACTTCACATTTCTGTGGCTCCATTACCTTACCTTTGTAATAGAGAAAATAAATATATGTAATTGTTGTGAGAATTAGACAAGTAAATAGATATGAAGTGCTTACTAGAGTACCTTGCATTAAATCCTCAAATTGAAGAAATATCATTTGTTATAGAAGCTGAAAATTAAAGTGCATGTGTTCATGAATGCATGACCTTGTGTCACAATGTAAAAACTAGAATGTAACTTTATAAAATGTTTTTTTTTTTTTTTTTTTTTTTTTTTTTGTGGTACCGGGGATTGAACTCAGGGGCACTCGACCACTGGGTCACATCCCCAGCCCTTTTTTGTATTTTATTTAGAGACAGGGTTTTACTGAGTTGCTAAGTGCCTCGCCATTGCTGAGGCTGGCTTTGAACTCGCGATCCTCCTGCCTCAGCCTCCCAAAGTGCTGGGATTACAGGCGTGCGCCACCGCGCCCGGCAAATGTTTTTTTTTTTTTTATGGTAAATGACTATACATTTTGATACAGTCGGGTCTGGTGAGGTGTCCTGAATCTTCATGCTATGTGGGCCTCCCATTAAGTTGTTAGGAGTGTGGACAAGCCAAATGAACTTCAGAACAAGCAAAATATTAAGGAACTTTACATGAAAATATTTTTCATGCACTGATAATGCGTATTAAATGCAAAGTATATGCAATAAACCACAGAAAAATGTAAAGCTTCTAACACATTATCATATTTTGGTGCTGTAGATGTTGTTCAATTTATATGTATTATGCTGTGGACTCGGATGCAGGAGAGTAAAATGGTTCCTTTTCTCTTGTGCGACTGTGTCTATCTTTATTTCATTACTTACTTTCTCTGTAGCATTTGTAAATAGATATCTTCTACTTCTATGTTGTTGATCACAAACTTCTTGCAGAGTAAATCCATGTCCTATGTTATGTGCTTCACCCCCAGCTTATATTGAAAATCTTGAAATTTTAAATTGAAAGAATATCTTTTATCTAGATTCACCAATTTAAAATGTTGCCCTTTGAGAGAAGGTAGGTAAAGGTAGAGCAGAGAGAAAGGTTGGAGGTACAGAGTGAAAGTGTGTGTGTTTTATATACGTATCTATATACATAGCATGGTACTTGTCTTTTTTCTCCTGTTCAACAGTTTTGAATAAATATATCTACAAATAATAAGACATTCTCTAGTACAAAATATAGGCCAAATTTTGTCCCTCACAAAATTCATGTTAAAGTCCTAACCTCTAGCACCTGAGATGACAGGCCTCAGGAAACCATTCCTGCCAACATTTCTATCTTAAACTTCTAACCCTCAGAGTTGTGACAAATGAACCTTTTGTTGTTTAGGCAGTCTGTTGCATTTTGTTATGGGAACACTAGCAAACTAATACACAATTTTCTTACATTATGACAACCAATAAATTTAGGATGGTAACATAGTATTATCTACCACACAGTTTACATTCAAATTGGTCTCACTGCTATTTTTAATTCCATTTTCAATCAAGTTTTTCATTTACCTCATCTCCTTTAATCTAGAACAGCTTCTCTCTCATTTCTTTTCATTTCTGACATTGATTTTGAACGAATACCAGTAGAGAACAGATATATGACAAAATGTTTACAATATAGATTGTCTGAAATACAGATTTCTCCTCCTATTTCCTCGTGATTCAATTTAGGTTATGAATTTTGGCAACAGTAGATAGGCACTGTTGGTAATTTCCATGGCATCATACCAGGGGGAGCATCAGGTTTAACTGTTCCCTAATTGGTGATGCTAAGTTTGATCACACGTTTAACTTGGTATTTTCTAAATATCTCCCTGGAAAGGTGTATGTTTCCCCTATTAGTTAATAAGAATTTGTGGCATGCTGCTTTGAGACCATATGATTGCCTAATTCCTCAGCAAAGTTTCACTCAATAATTTTAGCACTTATTCATGATTGTTGACTGAATCAAGTGTAATAATAACAGTTGACAATGATCATTTTTTACTTCTAAATTCCTTATAAATTATTGAGACCATTATTCCCTAAAGAAGATCTTTCCCTAAAAGTTTGCACATTTCTCTATTTACATTAAGTTACTTCTACTCAATAATTCCTTTTCTGATTAATGTGTTATTATTCTTTACCATCATTCTTCTTTTTTTTTGATGTTTAAATTGTTTCAAACATTTGATCATTTGAAGTTCCTGGAATTTTTATTTTCTTTCTTCTTTAATTTTTATGTTTTTCTTTTTAGCTTTAGGCACATAACACAGATCCTAACACAAAGTATATATTCAAAAGTTAACAAAAAAGAAAAACAGTTTAATTGAACTGAACTAAGAAGGTTGATAATATATACCTAAGAGGGTAATAAGTTAGTATGATGTGTTAGTATTCATATATACAATAAATTTTAGAACTAAGGAAAAACCATACCAAGAAAACGTCTGCACAAATAGTCATATTAGAATAACTACACTACTTGGTGATCTTAAAAGGGATCCAGCAATGAGCCAGCACTTTGATTCCATCCATCTCTTCATGAATAGACACCCTCAGCAGCTAGTCAATGCATGTTCTTTCAGTAAACAGCAGGGTGGTATCACACACATCAATCTCAGGAAGATTGCTTATTGCTCTGTACTCCAAAGTTTCCCTTGTTGCCAATGACACATAATACCTGTGGAAATGGGAAAGAACTCAACGGCAGCTATTGAAGTGGTCTACAGAAATTAGTATTTGCAGAAAATAGGCATCCCGCTTATGTACCACTGATGGTAAATATAGGCCTTTGGTGGCAGAAATGCAGATTCATCAAACTGAGTTTCAGAGACATAGAATGTGGAATACAGTTAAAAAGCCACACTATTCTCTCCAAACTTGCAATCAGTAAATAAAGTAGACTGAAGTCTATTCACTCAAAAATATTACTGTATACTTATCTGCTATTGCACATTATGCTGGCACTCAGGGTATATAGTAAATAATATGACATTTTTAAATTCTGATTTGTGTTCAGTGTGGTTCTTCCTTTCTTTCTATTCCTCAGTCAGGTTATCAGACCCCAGAAAAATAAAAACAAAGAAGGGACAACTTGGCCATCCTACCAAGACTTTCTATCTATTTAGATTAGAACCCCTTAAAATGTATGCACCCCACCTATATAATGGTGAAATTTTACATTTTGCTGTTAAATTTATAAGCATTTTTCACCCAGATTGAAGCACAGTAACCGGTTCAATCTTAATTCAGTCACCAAATATTTACATAGTACCTACTAGGGGACAGCAATGTACAAGGAACAAGAACTAGATAGGTGAAAAGACACATTTCCTGCCAGCAGGGAGCTCAGAGAGTATTAGAAAATCATTCATGCAAACAAACAATTAGCACTCAAGATGAGCAGGGCTTTAAAGGGGAGGAGAACGTCTGCCAGGGGGAATCAGGGAAAACTGTAGAGTGTGAAGCTTGAGTACAGACCTGAAGGGAGAACAGAGTCTGGCAGGTTGATTCAGGAAAAGCTAGGGTTGTGTGAACAGCCCAGAAATGACTGAGCATGCAGAACTTCAGACACCAGCTTAGTTCACAGAGTTAGTTATCATGGGTCAGATACTGAAGATTTTATCACAAATGAAGTTCAAAAAATTAAGTAGTATATCCAATATTACATAATGTGCAATAAAACTGGGCTTTAAGCCATGGTTTTCAGGTTTACAGATTGTACATCTAGTTATCGTTCTAGTCCAGTGAATTATCTTCCTGGTGGGGGACTAAAGGAGGAGTGAAAAACGGCATAGGTTTTCCCTCATGTCTAACACAGGTAGGTCTGACATTAGGTAGGGCTATTAGAATTGTACTAGTTACATGAAAATAGACACCCATATATAATACAGTAAAAAGCATGAAAAGAAGCTCTTCTTATTCTTCAATCAAAGAAGAAACATTGTTGATCCCTGACAAAACAAAAAGGGGAAAATAAAATTTTAAGTAAAATTTATATATATATATATATATATATATATATATATATATATTTTTTTTTTTTTTTTTTTTTTTTTTTCAAGCCACCAATTATAAAGTTCTGCCTATAAATTAGGGCCAGGGACCATTGCTTTCTAAAGAAACACACTTGAAATGTGGCTACTAAGTACCTTTTCATGCAGTGGCCACAGTGAGAGGGACTTGCAGTCCCTTCCAGAGGTTATAAGCCATAGGATGACTAATATCATTTTGCCTCTTTGTCAATTGCCAACATTGATTGAATGCCTACTGGTTGGACAGCGCTGTAATAGACGCTGCTGGGAACTGCAAGGTAAATAGAAGACATGGTCTCTGACCTTGTTTCACATACTGTCTGAAAGGGAAAACCATACCATGGTGCTCCAAATGGGAAAATAAACGTATTGGTCCTCTTAAATTGATGTCAAAATGGCTTGGGATCTCGTGCTTTGCCTTTGCAACTTAAGCTGGAAGACAACACCCAAGGGCCATAACAAGCGTGATGCATAGCCCTCTGAGACCACATAAAAAGGATTTGTCTGGATCTTAAAAAAATAAAGACAAACAAAAAGTCATACATGGTATATCTTTATCAGTCTTATAAAGCTTTTTCGTGACTTTTATAGACAGTCTCAGAGAAAATGGAGTAACATAAAAGACTTCTAACACTTTAAGTGACTACCTGGCAATATTCTTTCAACATCTGTGTATCCTTGAATATTTGGCAGCCATGTGTAGCCTAAAATCCATTATAGTCTGAATGAAAGGCTAATAGCAGCAACAATATCTGCAGCCACCTTACAGGCACAGTAGGCTCCTATTTCTGGAAGCTGAAAAATTAGTATTGTTTTCTATGATTTGAATCCCTCTGAACGTCTTTCTCAGTGTGTTATTTTCCCTCATTTTAATACTAAGTTTCATTCCTTTCTACCTGGCTAAAATTAGTGTAATTGTTAGTACCAATTCTGAACATCTCAATCCCAATATTTAGCAAACGTATTCTTTTGTGATCTGGTTCAGTGTCTGAGAATAATTAAATACTTAACAATGAAAACCAAAATGTCATTTTAAGTAGTATTTGAGGAAATGTAACCTAGAGCTGTTTCTGTAATTCATTTCAAATGCAGAAAAATGGAAGTAGGTAATTATATTTAATGGGCAATAGGTAGGATTCTCACCCATTAAGTATGATAGTAGTCTCATATTCTGAGTTGTATATAGGGTTGCCATCTTTTCAAAGTATTCCAATATATGTGTTTTTGTTTAGGTGTCCCAAGAAGCAGATCTTGAAAATAGGCAAGTATAAATTTGGAGTTAAAGGAAAACATCAGTAAGAGAGTGAAGAAGAAGCAGAGGAAGGTAGCATGGAAGCCTCTAGCTCCCACTCCAGGTGACTACAATTGAATCCCGCTGGAGAATCCTCAGGAAATGGGGTAAAAATCACTCTTCAGAATTTTACAGTCAAAGGGCAGGGGCTTAGGATAGTTATATACTTCCTCTTGCCCATGATGATATAGGAGTGCTCTTAGGGTTAATGGTGTCTGTTAGAATATGATAACAAAAAAGAGTAAATTCTTATAATCAGGATGTCCTAAGGAATATTTAGGAACAATGATACAAATTATATGCTAAGTTTAATCAATTGCCCATCCCCCATCCTTACTAGAGTTTTGTGCCGAAAGGCTCTTGCACCCTTATCCAGGGCCAATAGGACATATTTCACAAACAGTTTTGGCAACAAGTCCAACATAGAGGTAGTGTCAGTTTGCTCACTGCATATATCTCAGGCTTTTTTAGAAAATCTCCTAAATCCTTAGTTGTTTTGTTTATCAAGAACAATAAACCATCAACTTAGTGTTGATAGAAAATTAGTGAAAAACAAGAAGATTGCTACTTCTAGCTAAAGTAGATTGCTACTTCTAGCTAAAGAGCTATAAATACTGGCTAAGAGCTAAAATAATGAACAAGTGTGGAAATTCCTATTCTTTCTTGTGTTGAGAGGCAATCTATAAACACACTAAAAGTTTTATGAAAGTATTAATTCAAACTTACTATACAACCAATAGGCAATCAAGTTTTCTTTGGTGTAAACTGCATTATTATCACCAACAGGGTAGAATTGTGACAAATGTTAGATTTTGTTTTATGTTCATTACAGTAATGTAAAAAAAAAGTCTTTGTCAAATGGTTTCCATAGTCTACATTTCTATTCAGCATATTTTGTGAATTTGACAATTCTGGACACAATATATGTTCAAATCCATTTTCTGTTTTAAGTCCCATTAGGACTTTTAAGTTTCATTAAAGCAAACTGATATATACCTCCATGAAAGAAATTTCAATTCAATTTATGAAGTTCATACTTTAATAAAGAATTAAATGAAATGTTTTGTAGTTGCCTAACAGTTACTTTTTAAAAGTTAATTCTGTATGAATTTATTAACTTGGTGTTGCAAGGGAAGACTTAAACTGATTTATTCATGCATTTTGTATGCATATTTGACATACGAATCACTTGATTTTGTTGAACAACAAAAATAATTGATATAAATATTAAAAATGAAAAGAATAAATGATAGTTTCCTTTCTTAAGTTGTACTTCTATTGTCCAACCATGTTAACTTTTTTAGAGGAGGAAAAATAAAAAAACTAAGGTAAGACAATTACAAAATGACAGTTTGGTCAATGATAATTTTGTTCTCAAGTAAAAAATCTCAATTAGGTTGTATTTTATATACAGTTGAGGAGGAGCTGCAGAACTTGAAATAAGATGAGAGAAAGAACTGATGAGAACAAGCAAAACCAGAGAAGGCTGAGCACTGGAAGGACTCTGTTTTTTTTTGTGAAATGGAAAGCTACTAGAAGGTTTTAAGCAGAGAAGCAACGCTATGTGACTTATTTATGTTTTAGAGAAATCCCTCTGGTTGTTGTGATGGGAATCACAAAATATGGATGGGGTTTGGGAGACTAGTTAAGAGGATATCATAATACTGTAGGCACAAAGATAATGTCTCAACCAAAGAGTTACAGGATGTGATTGTAAGCACTTGAATTTTTAATATTTGAAGTTATAGCTGGAATGATTTGCTTGCTTTATTTGATGTAGGATATAAGTAAAAGAGGAATCTGGGACTTTGGTTCAAATATTATGACAATTTGGATTAGTATTATTGAGCAGGGAAGTTCAAATTTTGAGTTAAAATGTATGGCTGATGTCGCCGCCTGCAGCAATTGCCGCTTGCAGCAAAGATACCGCGGGAGAAAATTCGGAGGCAGACTGGAAATGAAAAAGTTCTTTTATTCTTCTTTCTTCTAACTTCTCTCTCCGTCTCCAACAACCTCTCCAACTCCAACCACCACCAACCCTCTAACTAACCTCACCCAGTTAAATACATTTTGCCGTAACAAGGACAAGTGCTAACAGCTCGAGCTTACAGGTGCATCACACAGTGTTCACGAGCATAAAAAGATTCTTAGATAAATGCATGAATATCAGGTGAAAATATTTGAACACCTTTATGGCTCTCAGCTAACCACCATCTTAGCTATTCTCAATTAGGGCTCTTACAGGCTGATAGATATCTTAGTAGGAATGTTATAATATATGTTTGGCATAAAGTCTTGAAGTTTAGAGTACAGGTCCAGGCAGAAGATGCTGATTTCTTAGGAAACAATCAGAATAATGTTATTTAGAGTCACAAGATTAGAAGGGTTCACCTAAACATGAATATAGGTAAGCAAGAGTAAATGAAGAATGAACTGAGAATGCTGCAAAGTTTTCAGGTCAGGAACATAAAATAAACAGCACATGAGTTGGTGAAGGTTAATAAGGTAGAAGAAGCACCTGGAACAAATGGAGTGTTTTAAGTCAAGTAAAGGAATGGATTCAAGGAGGAGAGTGATAATCTGTGATAAATGTTGACAAGAGATCATATCATATGTAAAAAATATGATTATTGAATTTAGACGTAAGTTCACTGTTGATGTGGTGATAAGAGCATATTTACTCGAAAAGCATAAAAGAAATCATGATTGAAGTGATTTAGGAGAGAACTGGATGAGATTGGCCTTGAGTATAGGTAACAGTACAAGAAGTTTTATTGCAAAGACAATAAAATTAGTCAACAATGGATATGGAGTCAAGATATACTTTTGGTAACATTATAGAAAATTATGGCATGCTTTGCTAAATGAAGTGAGCCAATACCAAAAAAAAAAAATCAAAGGCCAAATGTTCTCTCTCTGATAAGTAGATGCTGATCCATAATGGGTGGGGGTGGTAAAATTGGAGGAACTGTGATTGGGCAAAGGGGAGAGAGGGTAGGGGGCATGGGGGTAGGAAAGATGGTAGAATAAGATGGACATTATTACCCTAGGTACATGTATGACTGCACATATGATTCAATGCTACATCCTGTACAACCAGAGAAATGAAAAGTTGTGTTGCAATTGTGTACAATGAATCAAAATGCATTCTGCTGTTGTATATAGCTAATTGGAATAAATAAATATTTTTTTTTAAAAAGAAAATTCTGACATGCTAGCAACCTATGAGAATGATAGAGGAAACAATATTAGGAGGAAATGATGCTTTTAAGTAGCCAAAGTCAAAGAAAACTCATGAAGAACAAAAGAAACTGACTTTGGATAGGCATTCAGAGTGTGACCTCAAGGTAACAAGAAAACAGAATATTTTAGGTACAATAGAAATTCTTGCCTGAGAGAGTTCTGTATAGCATTTCTTCTCTTGTATCTTTTTTTGGGGGTAGGAGGACACCAGGGATTGAACTCAAGGTGCTTACCCACTGAGCCACATCCCCATCCATTTTTTTTTTTTTTTTTTTTTTTTTATTTTAAGACAGGGTCACCCTAAGAACCTTACTGCATTGCTGAATTCTTGAATCTGGCTTTGAACTTGTGATCCTCCTCCCTCAGCCTCCTGAACCTCTGAGATTACAGGCATATACGACCATGCCTGTCTTCTACATGCATTTTATCACTGAAAAAAATAGGGAAAGTTGTAAAAGGAGAATAAAATGTTTCAAGGAGCTAGAGGGTTAAGAGGAGAAGGGATGATTTGAATTCATGTAATATAGGAGGAATAACAGATAGGAAAAGCATACACAATAGAATTTATGCTATAATATGGTCCATTTGGAGTAAATGTTTAGGAATTTTAAATGAGAACAATGCCTATGGTTTGTATTAAGTTGGCTATTTTTTTTATGTTTGTGTGTTACTTGCTGCTGTGTCTACAATTAACTTCCTGGGGTGCAAGTGTAGAGGTATGTAGAGTTGGATTTGACTGAGTTTGTTTTCTTACAAACAGAACAAATTAAAGGACAAGATGAGTATGAGTGTTGAGAATATATGTAAAAAATAGATAAATTTATGACTGAAAAAATCAACTTAATAATAAAATTCTAAAAGCTTCATCATAATATCTTTTTCAAAGCAAGTCACAAAGATGCTAAGAATTAAACTTTATAATAATATCCAACAAGGAAAAAAAAGGAGGGAAATAATAAGATTATTTAATAGAGTTAAGATCATTTATATAAATTCTGATATTTGCATGGTAGATTGGGAGCCCAAGTACTAAATATTATTACTTAAATTCTAAATTGATATTAGGTTTACTATAAAAATATAAAATATCAAGGGACATTAAATGTGAAAATAATTTAAATATATTTAAATATTTTTAAGTTTAAAATTAATTTTAAAACAGAATTAACTTATCCAAATCTTATGTATTTATAGAGCAAAATGTTTTAAATCACCTCATTTCAGTGTTTAAAGGAATCACAGAAGAACACTGTGTTTCCATTTGGCTTCCAGGTTTTTGAAATGAAGTATGGCACAAAAGAAGTTAAGTGACATACCTAAATACAGACCAGGGGCTAGATCTTCGGTATGTGTTGTGACCTGTGGTCATAACCATAAGAAAACAATTAAAGCCATTGAACTTTTCCAACTGACCTTCTCAAGGTTAAGGAATATTATCCTCTGAGTGGATTAGGAGTCACACCTATCTCTCCATTGTTCTTGTCTAGGCTAAAATAGGCATTCATCATACTAGGGCATGACTTTCACGCCATATAGTTGTTATCTATGAGCATAAGCAAGAATTTTAAGCAGAAGAACATAAAGAAAAATTCAGATTCAATCAATTCAATGAAGTTGTAATCAACTGGACAATAGCAATGTGAAGAGTCATTGACAATCATTGCCATGGTTTGAAAGTGTGTCCCATAAAGCATGTATTGCAATCCTAAGCCCCAATGCGATAGTGTTTGGAGATGGGCCATGAGGGTGGAGTGAATAAATTAATATAGGAGAGGGTTCATTACAAAGGTAGGAGTGTGACCCCATTGTTTTATTGTCTCTCTCACACTCTCTTGACCTTTCCACAATAGGGTTACATAACCAGAAGGCCCTCATCAGATGCCAAAACTTTGATCTTGGACTTCTCAGCCTTTGAGCCATGACAAACACATTTTGGTTCATTATAAATTATTTGGTCTCAGGTATTCTATTATAGCAGCACAAAACAATAAGGACAGCCACCATAAGCAAAAGAGGCAGTCTTTCAGAGGAAAAGTTTTTAGCAGATTTTAAGGAGAGTCTATGAAAGATATCTTAGGACATCAGTACTAAAATTCAGTGCATATGATAGGTGCTCACTAGGGAAACAGCACTGTATACCCCAAAAAAAATAAGCTTTTTACACACATATTACACATTGAAATGAAGTTTACAACTAAGCTAATGTCATATGTGAAAACGATAGATAAAATATACATACTTACTAAGTTCTCCAAGGATTAAAAAAAAAAAAACCATTTTTCTAACAGGACCTAAAGGAATTTTGCCTGTGGCATGCTTTCACTAGGGTTTTCCATTTCTAGTCATTCTATTCTATCTGGATTAGATTTAGTTTTATTTCAATTATCAGTCTGAACCATAGTGTTTTCTTTATATTCTAGTTGTATTATTATAAAGTGACTGGTCTTGAAAAACTTCAAGCAACAAAAAGAGCATCTGTTCTCAACCAGGGTGTGATTTGCTGGGGTCTTCCTGCAGCCCTTGCTGTTTCAGCAGGTGCTGCTGGCAAGGCAGGGTCTCATTGCCCCACATCATGGTCGTGGGACTGTTCTAGACTGGAAAATGCTTGAGTTCAGCCTTCCCAGATTGAGGCTGACTATTTGACTTGACAGATTTGGAACAATTCTTCCCTGCTACATTCCTCATATTACTCTATTATATTACTTTACAATAGTACCTAATTTATTTTGAGGTATCAGTGACTCAGTGACTATCAGACATTTATTTAAGTGTTGTATTCTGTGCTGTTTAAAGTTGAAGGTTGAACTTGGACTCTGATCTTGAGAATTATACATCTCTTTCCTATTTTAATTGCCTATACCAAATATGCTCCAACAAATTAATTTAGGATGATAGTTATTAAATTTCATATAAGAACAAAGTTATTCCGACTATCAAATGATGTCTAATCAAAGGAATGATCCATAACAAAACAGTATGCTCAATGTTTTCAAAAGGTCTCTTTTATTCAATGTAAATCTTTATGAGAAAAATTAGTTATATAATCAAGTAACATTTTAAATACACAAAATTTAGACTTTATTTTTGGTGACATGCTAACACACACTGAGGTCAATAAATCAATTTTTATGTCCATTATAATCTAAATGCTTCTGGCATATGTTTTGTCCTGTGAAAGAAATTCTAAGACTTTTAGAAAGTGCATAGTTAATGAGTTAATGATAGGTCACATGAAGTAAACTCATAAAGAATTGATTAAAGTTGGTTCTTCATCAATAATAGCCCAACTATTTGAGATAAATAGTCTCAAATCCTTAAGCATATGTTCTTGACAGAAGCAAGACATACACCACTAATCTCTTGTTGATGACTGTGATATTTTGGTACAATAGTAAAATCCTGTACTTCCTAACACTACATCTAACAAACAGTGGGCCTCTAATCATACATAATGGGAGTTAAACATTGAACTTTGTCCAAAGATAATCTTTTATCAGTGAATGGAGAATCTGTAGTGATTTTCTCTCATTCACAAGACTGTTTTAACAAAAATTTTAAAACCAACAATAACTCTGATTAAATAATTTTCAAATCTTGAAGTTTTCTTCAACACTTGCCATTTCCTCTACTAATTATCAAAAGCATCTATTAATTTGAGGCCTAATGCTTTCAACATGGAGAAGGAAAAAAGAAAGGAGGAGAAGTGGAAACAGAAAAAAAAAAAAAACAGAAAGAAAAAGAAAAGTGAGGAAAAGAAAATGGGGACAAAAGTTTGAATAAATTTAATTTATTCACATGTTGACTATAGTTAATTTTATAAATGTTATATAGCAATATTTCATTTTGTTCTAACAGATTAAATTTAATGCTCTATCTGAGATGCATTTTCTACCATTCGGTAGGCTCTCTTCATGTTACTGATTATTTCCTTTTCTGAGAACAAGCTTTTTAATTTGAATCCATCCCATTTATTGATTCTTGATTTCAATTTTTGCACATTAGGAATATTATTAAGAAAGTCAGATCCTAAGCCAACATGGTGAAAATTTGGGCCTATTTTTTCTTCTATTAAATGCAGGGTCTCTGTTCTAGTGCCTAAGTCTTTGATCCACATTGAATTGAGTTTTGTGCATTGTGAAAGATAGGGATGTAATCTACAGGATATATAAAGAACTCAAAAAACTTAACACCAAAAAACCAAATAATCCAATTATAAATGGACTAAGGAACGAAACAGGCACTTCACAGAAGAAGAAATACAATCGATGATCAACAAATATATGAAAAAATGTTCAACATTTATAGCTATTAGAGAAATGACAATCAAAACTAAGATTTCATCTCACTCCAATCAGAGTGGCAATTATCAAGAATACAAGCAATAATAAGTGTCGACATGGATTTGGGGAAATAGGTAAACTTATACATTGCTGGTGGGACTGCAAATTGGTATTACCATTATGGAAAGCAGTATGGAGATTCCTCAGAAAATTTGGAATGGAACCACAATTTGACCTAGCCATCCTACCCCTTGGTTTATACCCAAAGGATTTAATATCATCTTACTACAGAGATGCAGACACCTCAATCTTTATAGCAGCTCAATTCACAATAGCTAAACTATGGAAGCAATCTAGGTGCCTCTCAACAGATGAATGGATAAAGAAAATGTGGTATAGATACACAATGGAATATTACTCAGCCTTAAAGAAGAATCAAATGATGTCATTTGCTGGTAATTGGATGGATCTGAAGAATATCATGCTAAGAGAAATAAGGCAATCCCCAAAGAACAAAGACTAAATGTTTTCTCTGATGTGGATGATAATTCACAATTGGGGGGGGGGTGTAGATAGGGAAGAATACAGTTACTTTGAATTAGGCAGAGAAAAGTGGAGGGAGGGTAAGGGTATGAGGTAGGGAAAATAATAGAATGAATTGGACATTATTACTCTATGTTCATATATGACTATACAACTAGTGTGATTCTGCATCTTTTACAACCATAAGAACAAGAAGTTATACTCCATTTATGCATGATGTGTCAAAGTATCACTAATTTGAACAAATAAAAAAATAAATTTAAAATAGTGGGGAATTTTGCATCTTTATTTTTAAAATAAATTTCTAATGTTATTAAAAAGTATTAAAGTACATTATTAAAATGATTTTTTCTATATAAAAAATGCATCTTTTTGATCTTTACTCATTATGAAGCAGATTGGGTCACTTAAAAATAAATTATTATAGCTGTTGAACTCTTTTTTCCCCCTTGGCAGTTCTAGAGATTGAATATGCTAGGCAAGTGCTCTACCATGAGCTACATATCCATCCCTCTCACTTTATTTTTTAATATTGTTTTAGTTGTCAATGGATCTTTATTTTATTTATTTATACAGGGTGCTGAGGATTGAACCCAGTGCCTCACACATGCTAGGCAAACACTCTACCACTGAGTCACCACCAGCCCCCTCTTAAACACTTTTTGATTTATAAACTGAAAAAGAAAAATCTACTTATAAATAATATTATAAAGAATATTGCAATTTTTAAACTAAGTTAACAAATTCAATGAACCCCAAACTATGTTTGTGGAATAATAACCTATCAACAAATGATATTTGCCCTAAAGTCTAAAGTGAAAATATGTGGGGACTAATAGTGATAATTAATTTGTAACCTTGAACAAACATAACTTCTGTTAGTCTTTCTCTCTCTTTTCTTTTGTCTTTGAAATGGACATAATCAAAAAGCAGTTAACACTTCATATGATTATTTTGGAGGTCAAGTTGAGATAAACATAAAGACTTTTTGCAAATCATAAACACACATGAAAATGTATCAGAATATCAGAAACCAAAATGTGCCTGCTTTCTTCACTTCTAATTCATACTATTTAATATCTTTTAAATTGATTGTAAAGATATTTTAGTATGACAGGAACATAAAATATACATATATTCAAATAAGAAAAATGACTATTACTTAAATGCATGTGGAATACTGACTTATGCCCTGTATTCATCTTACACTAAATATTAAGACACTTCTTTGAAATAAGCTAATATAAACTTCCCTCCCTTTTTTTTTTCATTCTTTCTTTCTTTCCTTCCTTTCTTTCCTTGCAGTTGCAAGGCAAATGCTCTACCACTGAGCTATGTCTTCAACCCCCTTACTCATTTTTAATATCAATTACAAGTTGAACTTCGAACATTTCTAGCAAGTCCACTTAGGAAAAATGTTGTTAAAATCAATAACAATGCCTCTATTCACTATTTTAGCATAACCTTTGTTAAGTTTATGCTGGGCAGCTGGCTGCTCTGAGAATGGGGAATGCTCCCTAATCTATCTCACAGAAGCTTCCCTGCTCTCTTTAGTGGTTGAGCTTAATACAATAATTTCCTTGGCAAAGAGGTCCAGCAAAGAAATTCTCTCCACTTTCAGGAACACATTGCACCATATTTATCCTTGCAATACTTCAACAGTTCAAATGCAAATAAATTAAATTATGACCCAAGGAAATCAGGTTTATGATAGTGTTCACTAGCTGAAAATACACCTAAATGAGGAGAAATATTCCCCCATCTAAGGGCAAGTTTATAGTAAAAGTTGTTTCTAAAGATGTTTTAAAAATGACAATTTTATAAACAAACATCTCTATACACTACTGACACCCCATTCAAGTTTGTTGTGGGAAAAATCTTGGTTAGTTTGGGCTCTAGTTGTCTGCTACCTGTATGTTTCCTAATGAACACTCACATAGTACATAATTATAACCATATTTTTAAGACTGTTAACAACAGTGCATGAAGTGTGTTGTCAAGGTAAACAGGAAGAGCACCAGTCTTTCTGGAGTAGCTAAAACAGAAAGAGACAACTTTACCACTTGGACCTCCAGTCATATTTGAGCATATAGTGCCAGAACCCCTATTCTCTAGTGAGCTATGAGTGTGATGGTATGGTACACATCAGGTAAATGATTTTCACCAATTTTTACAATAGCTGTACATTACCACAGATATTAGAGTTCTGTAAAGGCTCAAAATGATCAGATTTAAGAGCCCACGGAGGCATTTTATTTATATGTATATATTACATCCCTAGAAATGCATGCTGGGATTTTTCCTCCTGTATGATTTCATGATGGGTCTTCAGGGTCCATGAGGTCAGCTGAGATTGTTGGTTAAACACACATTGAGAGGATCCAAACAGATTATTCTGCCATTTTTCAAGATCTTTGAGCGATACATCACATGGCCTCATACTTGTTTATCCTGCCTGCGAGGTTCACAATAAATTTCATAGCTATGTGATCATCAATGATTTTAAATTCAACAATTTAACTGTTCATCATCATCACAGGTAGAAACCAGACAATGACTTTGGAAGGCAGCCTAATAAAACAGCATTTGCAGCTGTTTTTGGAATTGTTGATGCTCTTAAGTGTGTTGGCCAGGACATTCATGTGCACCATTATGGCATCACACAGAGATGGTGAGGAACAATGTGATTTGTACTGGGATTATTATTGTACAGTCTCAAGTGACACTATTTTATTTCAGGCATTATTAAAAAAATATGTAATAGATACATTGAATATATCCTGGAGTGCTTTTAGAGCTACTGTTCACCTATAATTAATCTTCTGAACTGTTTTTATTCAGGCTATTAACTTGAAGTCTGTAATGCAATGCATCTTATCTCATGTGAGGACCTCAGACCTCAGTGTTCCATGGTGATTAACGGGGAAAAAAAGCACCTCTGGTGTTTTATATGATATTCTTCTCTCACCTGTGAATTAATAGTGCTATAAACAATATTTTAATTGCCATTAGAGTGTCTCATTAAGGTTTATTTGACTTCTCAGTTCCTAAATGTTCAAAGGTCACTGATAAAATTAAGGATCATTTGACTGCAGGTTAAAATATAAGTCTATCAGTCTTAGAGAAATTGAAAACCATAATTTCCAAACACATGCTGATTGTGAAAATATTAATATTCAAAACACATTTTAAAAAGATTAATACCAAAGGACTTGCCTATTTACAGCACTTAACACAGTGTCTAAGCCATAATTGACTTTCCATAAACATTTGTAGACTTTGACTAAAAAGGCTTTTAATATATTCTTGTTGTCCTTATAGAAGTAACTCTTTAAATGTGAGTAAAGGCTATGAATAAATCAAAAAATTTATACCCACATATTAATTTCTTTCTTGTGAAGTCTTCTTTAATCTTTTGTTTAAAAGTGGTAAACAGTATGTTAATTTTAGAGGAAAAACTCGGTCTTAGGCAGATACAGAACTTCTTCTAATACTTCAACTCCTAAAATGTGTAGAGACTATCATCTTTCAGCTCTCATAGGGAAACTGGGATAGGTTTTGTAGTTTTCCAAAAGAAGCATGCACATGAGTATGTACACACATATGACACAAATGCATTTGAATGTGCATCTCTACACGTTTGCAAATGAATACTTGTTCATGCAGATGCATGTTCAAATGCATATTCAAACTGATCATCTGGCTAAGAACAGCTTATCTAAATGGCTGCTAGTAAAAAAAAAATCTAACTACAAATGAAAACTGAGATCATTACACTCAGATAGAAACCTGGAAACTATTCCACACATGTATTTGATTATTTTGAGTTCTGCCTATATTTTCCCATTCTTAGGTAAGTCCTGCCTATATTCAATCATTTGTAAGATTGAAGGTACCTAATCAAGGGGTATCTTGGTCTTTGATTCCTTGGTTGAATGCTTTTTGCACTGGAAATGTGTAGGACTGATGTGAGACTGCTATAGAAGTAGAGCATAGAAAGAGTTAACAGAGGTTAAAGTAGAGTGCCCTGGTGTTTGGGAGTTTATATGAACACAGAGATTTGTTCCTGTTTCTCTACCGAGGCAGCTAAAACAGGAAGATTGCTAAGGCTTACAGAGTACGGAGTGCCTGGGAAAAACAACGTAGAGGATCCCCTCACTGAATTCCCCAAGTAAAATTCTTCATTAAAAAAATCTGATGAAAGCATAGAAGGGGCTTCATGAATCCCTGAGACTCTTTGTGAAGATCTTTAGAAGTAAGAGTGGTAGACAGAAGCCCTGGAGGGACCTTACACAAGGCAGAGTCATTCCTCTCTGGAGGAGAGACCAAGCAATGCCATTATTCTCTAGAGGAGTCCTCACTGGCTTGGAGGACCACAGTGAAATTCAAAATTACCCCAATAAAATAAAATACATCAACTTTTCAGAGATCATCATAAGGCCAGAGACAACTAATGGAAGATAAAATAAGACAGAGCAGGGTCAGGGAAGACTCCATGTTAACAACAGATAAGCAGTTACATAATAGCTGTGCTTTCCTTATCTTCCTACACATTCCATTCCTTACCTCACAACTAGAAAAGAGAAGGCAGGGAAGAAAAATGCTAGAACAAAACCCCAACCTTTTTTTTTTTTTTTTTTTTTTTTTTTTAATAAGGTTTTAGTATAGGAAAAGAAACACATTCACAGACTATACCATTCTTCATCTCAACTTGCTAAAGCCACATGCACAAGTTATGCCAAGATAAGGACAAAAAGAATACATTTAAATCTGCTATGAAATTGTAGTTTGAGTAGGCTTAGACTTTAATAATGTGAAGTAATTGAAAAACAAAAAAAATTGAAATCTTCCTAAGACATTAATAAAGAATGAAAAGGCATGTTAGACATCAAAGTTGAATTAATGGGTCAGAAAATAATAAAATTAATTTATATTTATATCCCACTGAGGTGAGACTGCTTATTAAATTGATAATGTATTTGAATGAATGAATGAAATAGGAGTGCCCAAATTTGTGAATAACTAATGACAACATAGCAGATGAATTTTTTTCTTATATCGACCTTTTCCAAGATCTCCATTTTAGAAGTTACTAGGAAGCAGTAATATGTTAGTTATTATCATCCTGTAAATCCCACAACATTAATAAATGATCTTCTGTACTCTAAGCCAGACTGAGTTTGCTTAACATATTCTAGATCTTCCAAAAGGACTGTGATCGCCCAAATAGAATCCTGTCATCAATGATGTATCAGGATAGTTCTTTGCCTTTGTATTCCTTCAATAATGAAATTGATGTTTTCACATGGTAAAAGTGATAGAACACATCAATTTCACAGGCTACAAGATTCTGGTCATAACTTTAAATTTTACAAAATTGTGTGAGATGACATACAACAGATATAAACCTAGAATTAGTTAAAAATCACAAAATTGTGCAACATCTTTAGTGCTCTTGTGATCAAGTATCATGGAGTTTATGAGGACAGATTGTATGTAGAAATATGTTCCACTTTATAAAGGTGGGATTGAATGCCAAAGTTCATAATTGCTTATGTTGGCCTGGGTCAGGAATCTAAGCCTCTTCAAACCCCAGCATACCTTCTCTCTTAGCTACTTAGCCATAGTAGCACATGAACTAGAATCAGTCAATGTAGGATATCTGGTATTAGTTAGCCAGAAAATTTCACATAATTACAAGCTTGATCACAGAGCAATAAAGGAGATGCATTTTAAAATTTAGACTCTTCTGTATATATTGCACATGTCACATTTTAAGCCTGATTCTGAAAGGTTTATTGTAAATCATCAATAGAAACATTACCACTATCATTGGAGAACAGAGGACACTAAGAATGAAAGAGTTTATCTCAGCTAAAACAGAGTTCAATTTGTGTTTCTTTTCATATGTTGGGTTTCTTACTACCATAGCAGTGGTAAGGTCAGCTCTGAAATGTTAGCACTCTTCTTCCTTATTGCACACAACCATTGCAAATATGGATAGATGGAGACGTTATGTTGCTGGTACTTGTTTGTTGGAAAAACACGGAAAAAGGAATGACAATTCTGGTCTGAATAGTCCAGAAAACAGAAAGAAGTGTATGACCTTAATACAAAACATCAGTTAATCCAAAAATGCTTTTATGAATGCCACTAAATTGATGTAAACCAATTTTGTATACTTGAACCATTATAATGGTTCTGACTACCCAGTTTAGCTTTTCTAAACATTACTTGAAAAACATGGTGCTATTAAAGGTTTTTAAATATGAACTAGTAGCAAAATACAAAGGTGGAGTGTTTTACTTCTGAAATATCAGCACAAGTTTTGAAAGCCAACTGTATTCTAATCCATTTATGTTAATATTATGATAATTGTATCATGCTTATCATATGACATAGAAAACTATAGACAATGCTGATTTTACCATTTTAAATTTTTTTCCCAATTTTAATTATTTCAATGTTATTAAAACCAAATTTTAAAAGTATTTTTTACTTTGATGCTTCATGATCTATGCTGATGTAAATGTCAGTAATGTCTGGCATTTGAGAGGTCAAATCCCATCTAGTGTGAAAAATGTAACTCTAAATATCTTTTGAAAGGATTATAGTATGTTCTTTACAAATCTGTAAATTATATGACTTGAAACTTTCAAAGAAATTTGTTAACTTTGAAAATCACCCTAAGAGTGGAGTTGCAATTTTTTAAAAAGGCCTGTTTTTCTTTTGAAGGAACATTAAAATAAAGGTAATAAACATAATGTTTTTCTGTCAATAAAAGAAAAATTATTTAAAAGACTTGTTTTATACAATGTACTTCTTGGCTGCTACCTCAGTATGGTTCATCAGATTGGCTTTTCTCAATCATGGCAGCAACACAATTCAATCTTGGCTTCATTTAGACTGACTAATTAAATTGGAGAGTAAGTGTGCATACAAAATCTGTGCAGTAGCACACACACACATTCTCTCTTTTTGTCTGTCTGCTTCTCTCTCTCTTTCTCTCTCTTTGAAGTTTCCGCTGTTAACTTAAAATAAGATGTAAAACTTTCCTATAGAAATGTGCGTTTCAAGCTGGGTGCGGTGGCACACGCCTGTAATCCCAGCACTTGGGAGGCTGAGGCAGGAGGATCACGAGTTCAAAGACAGCCTCATCAATGGCGAGGCACTTAGCAACTCAGTGAGACCCTGTCTCTAATAAAATACAAAAAAGGGCTGGGGATGTGGCCCAGTGGTTGAGTGCCACTGAGTTCAATCCCTGGTACCAAAAAAAGAAAAAAGAAAGAAAGAAATGTGCGTTTCTTCACCAGTAGCTATTTTCTGTTTGCTAATAGACAAATAATATTTTTAAGTCATGAAGTTGTTTAATGCTGCACAATACAACTGTGAAAGAAAGAAAACAGAATCTGAAGTTTTTCTTCAGAAGGAAACCCTTTCATTTTTGGAAATAAAAATATTTGCCAATACAAATGGCCTAACTAGGCAGTATCTAATAAAATTGTGTTTAAACAGTATTTTCAAATTGCACAAAAATGCTGTGGGCTTCTTTCAAGGAGAATCTCAGTAAGCAAACCACTGTGTACCAACTGCATTGAGCATTAGCCTAAAGGCTGACAATTCTATTGAGAAACATTCCTTCAGGTTTTTCATATTTAGCATAATTTTTGTTTACTCTTTAGCTTCTTAGAGTAGTTTAAGCATTATAATATTTAACATATTGTTGAATTTGAATGACAAACATTCCTTTGCCAAGAAATGTTAGAAATTTTAACTTTTTTAAACTTTTCCACCAAGCCTCTTAGTCATGACTAAAAGAAAAGCAAAATGTCCAGTAATCTAAGCAGTAAGGCAATAAGTTCTTGATGTCTTCAGAGTACCTAGTAGTTTCCCTTCCACTTCCCTTCATCCTCCCTCTGTTCCCTTTCCTCTATTCTATTGATCTTCCTTCTATTTATTTAGTTTTTTTTTTTTTTTTTTTTTAATTAGGCCTTAAAGATACATTTAAGGTAAATTAAATAAACAAAGGTAAATTTCAATTTGGTGTATTTATATATGTGCAGAGGTTAGTTTGTTCAATTTCAATCCACAGTTCTACCCATTTTCTGCCCTCCTCCCTCCCCATCATTTCCTTTTCTACTCTACTGATCTCTTTTCTATATTTCATGGACCCCAACCCTCTTTCCTTTTCCTTCTTTTGGTCTAGCTTCTGCATATCAAATGAAATATTTGGCCCTTAACTTTCTGAGTCTGGACTTTTTCATTTAGCATGATATTCTCCAATTCCATCAATTTATCAGCAAATGCCATAATTTCATTCTTGGTATTTATCCTAATGAAACTAAAATCAGTATACTATGTTGATACAGGCACATCAATGCTTATAGCAGAACAATTGACAATAGCCAAGTTGTAGATCCAGCCCAGATGCCCATCGACCAGACACTATTACAACTGGTGACTTATGGAATTTTCAATATAATAAAGAGGGTGGCCTACCTCTGTCAGTTATACTTCTAAAATAGCAATAGTTTTAAAATGACGATTCCAGTTGACTCATTTCAACGTGACATGAATGGTTTAATCTCATTTACAAATGCCTCTTATCTGTGGATTCAGTTTACACTTAAGAGTTTATGTAGGCTGCAGTTATTTTTAATAGATGATTAAAATTTAAAAATTTAATGGCAATGCAAAAGTCCAGATTTATATTTTGTCTTTAAAATTTCTTGAAACTGAGCCTGAATCATTTATAAAGCAAGGAATCAAGAAAACAATAACTGTAATTAAGTTGTTTTTTCTCTTATTTGGATGGAAATAATAATCTCCAACTTTGACACCTTCCTGTCTTTATTAGGTATCTGACAAACTATTTTACTTCACTCATTAACAACATATGCTTGCTTTTAGTAAGATTTTGAGTTTATGAATTTTTTTATTAGCAGCAAAATGTACTCATAAGAGATACATTCTTGGAGTACATCTATGGGCTTGAAGCTCTTCAAATATTAGTTTAGTTATCTGGAAAGTAGAATACTTTAATAGCCCTTTTCTTAGCAGTACTTAAGATAAACAAATAGGAATGAATAAAATATCTCAGCATAGTGCCTACATTACAGCCATATTCAGTAATTATAATTAACTATCTGTATCAGTTTAGATTTATCCACATAGCTAGAATGAGGACAATCATAGGTATCTCATATTTTTGTGGCTCCACTTTAAAATGTGGGGAAAAATATTCAGATTATATGAATTTCAACTAACCAGCTAATGTCTGGTTTCAATCAATTTATATATATATATATATATATATATATATATATATATATATATATGAATTTGGGGTGCTTTGGAGAAAATATGTATCATTTCAATGTAATTGCCTTAGTTTCTATGTTTTGTTTTGTTTTTTTTCCTCAAAATTCAAGCACTTTTCAAAATTGGATCTGTTTATGGTTGTATTGACTCTTGGTCGGCTTTTTAATAAATGATTTTCTAGACTATGTCTCAAAACGATACTTTCAGATTTAGTTCATAGATCTAGTTGTATATTTGTTATAAAACAAAAAATAAAATGCAAAGTATTTTGCTCTGGTTTCAGTAATGGTAAATACAATTTTATTGAACACTTACCAAATAAGTACTTTGGAAAAGTCATTGAACACTTATTTTCTAAAATGATTGCTTTAGGGAATGTTTTTTAGATAAATTACGTGATTGGTATTGCTTATATATAACATGCAATTTTGACACTTAAAAATACTATAAAACTTGCATTGTCATAAAAGCAGTTTTCAAAATGTATTTTTGGTCATATGATAGCTGATATTTTACTGATATTGGTGTTTTACTGATTATTTGTGATATTCAGAAATATGAGATAGCAAAGAAATCTTAAGAGTGACCATACTTAATCCCCTTATCCTTGTAAAGTTAAGCTGAAGAACTTGAGGTCAAGGAAAGTAAAAATTTGAGAATTACTAAGACTCCATGGAGAGCCAAACACTGATAGATTTTCCTGTTAAAAACACAAAGTTGACTATAAACCAAGTGAGTATCTAAGTTCCATCATATTCTTGAAACACGCCAGTAAATAGAGCAAAAGAAAAACAGAAAATACTTAAGCTTTTTGACTTCTAAGGTGCCCACAAGAAATACTAATCTAAGAAAAATATCTAGCTAATTAAGACCAGCTATTTTAAAAGTTTTATTTTTACCATATAAATATCAATATACTATTTTTAAAATTACATAAAGAATACAATATATTTACTAAAAAAGGAAGAATATTTGTAAAACCGAGTTTCTCATTTCAAGAACGAAAATTATTTTGTAAATTTTGATATACACAAGACAAAGCCATTGTTTGTTTCTCCGTTACTTTAATATTATCCTATCTTCTGTTGAACTAATAGATGTTTTCATTGATTCTACTACTTTTTAACTGTATTTAGTATCATTTCCTTTATCTGTAAAATATGTAAGAGGAACTGTTTGATTTGTGAAATGACTTACTATTCAAAGTATCTAAAATGAGCAGAAAGGAGGTAGGATACAGAGGGATTATTTATATTGATGATCTGTTTAGGAGTTTTGTATTTTATTGTTTAAAAAATTTGCACATATTTATGCTGGAATATTTTTTCTCTAGATCAAAAGTGAAGAAAGGAAGTATCATAGAATTTAGTTCGGTCTTGCACCCAACACTTGAATTTCTTCTAAAATATATATTTTTTTACATTAATGGAGTATAGTTTCTCATGTCTCTGGTTGTACATGATGTAGAGTCACACCAGTTGTGTAGTCATATACACATATAGGGTAATAATATCTGATTCATTCTAACCCTTCTAACCCCCATACCCGCTCCACTCCCTTCATTCCCCTTTACCTAAAGTAACTCTATTCTTCCCAAACAACCCTCCCCCTGCCTTATTGTGATCTAGTATCCACATACCAGAGAAAAGATTAGGCATTTGGTGTTTGGGGATTGTCTTATTTTGCTTAGCATGGTATTCTCCCACTCCATCCATTTACCGGCAAATGCCACGATTCCATTCTTCAATGCTGAATAATACTCCATTGTGTATGTATTCCACAATTTCTTTATCCATTCTTCTTCTGAAGGGAACCTAGGTTGGTTCCATAGTTTAGCTATTGCGAGTTGAGGTACTTAACAATGATGTGACAGCATCACTGTAGTATGCTGATTTGAAGTCCTTTGGGTATAAACTGAGGAGTAGAACAGCTGGGTCAAATGATTTCCATTCCAAGTTTTCTGAGGAATTTCCATACCACTTTCCTTAATGGTTGCACCAATTTGCAAGGTATGGGTGTACGTTTTTCCCCACATCCTTGTCAACATTTATTGTTACTTGTATTCTTGATAATTGCCATTCTGGCTGAAGTGATATGAATTCTACTATATATATTTTTTTTAATTGTGTTCAATCACTTCTCAGGTTTTTTGGGAAAAAAAAATATTATCTCAGTCGTCCTTTCACAATAAGGAACTTCAAGACTTTTTACATTTTATAACAACATTCATTTTGTGCTATTTTATTTAAATAATTTATTCATTGAATGAACACATTTCTAGAAATTATGTAATGTTTACTTTTACACACATACAAATAAAGAATAAGCAAGAGGGCTGGGGTTGTGGCTCAGCCGTTGAGCGCTTGCCTAGCATGTGTGCAGCCCGGGTTCGATCCTCAGCACCATGTAAAAATAAATGCATTGTGTACAACTAATGCAAACAAATAAATATTAAAAAAAAAAAGAATAAGCAAGAAAGCAAAAAGATTCCATATATACCTTGGAAGATTTAGTAAATTATATATCATTGAAAGTTCTTTGTGTGTTATTTCAAAACACAAAAGTAAAAATAAATTATAGTAATATTTATAAAGTGATTTATGATTTATTTAATTTTCATTATAGAAAATTTCATTGGCCATTTTTGAATGGTAAATTAAAGTTTGAATATTATATTTCAATTGTATCTGCAAATTGGTGAAGCCAATCTGGAAAGTAGTATGGAGATTCCTAGGAAAACTTGGAATGGAACCACCATTTGACCCAGCTAACTCACTCCTTGGTCTATTCCCAAAGGACTTAAAAAAAGCTTACTACAGGGACACAGCCACATCAATGTTTATAGCAGCATAATTCACAATAGCTAGGTTGTGGATCTAACCCCCATGCCCATCAGCAGATGAATAGATAGTGAAACTTTGGTATATATACACAATGGAACACTACTCAGCACTAAAAGAGAATAAAATCATGGCATTTGCAGGTAAATGGATGGAGAAAATAATGCTAAGTGAAGTTAGCCAATCCCCCAAAAATAAAGGTCAAATGATCTCTTTGTTATGAAGATACTAGCATATAAAAGGAAAGGGAGTGGGGATGAGAGGAATGAAAGAAATTTAAATAGAACAAAGAGGGGGGAGAGTAGAGAGGGGGCAAGGGATAGGAATAATGGTAGAATGAGTTAGCCATCATTACCCTAAGTACATGTATGAAGACACAATTGTTGTAAAAATACTTTATATAAAACCAGCAACTTGAAAAATATTGTTCTTTATATGTAATATGAAATGAATTGCACTCTGAAAACATGTATAACAAATTAGAATAAAAATTTAAAATATTGCATCTGATTGTAGAGGATTAGAACTTCAAGACTTTTTACATTTTATAATAGCATTCATTTTGTTATTTTATTTAAATAATTTATTCATTGAAAGGACACATTTGTAGAAATCATGTAATGTTTACTTTAACATACATCCAAATCTGATGTGATCATATTTCTATTTAAAAACTCTTATCATTAGAATAGAAAAACAGTATTATTTTGTCAACCTATGTATGGATAAGTGAAGTTTACTGTGTAGGATTGGTAAGTCACACATTTCCAATACGCAGTCAGAAGAAAAGTATAGTGCTACTGAGTACTCATTATATCAGCTTGAAAAGAGACAAATATTCATTTTATTTTATTTAAAAAGAAAAAAATCATTAATTAAAATATCAGGGGGCACTGGAATTTACCGACTATGCCTCAACAAGCTAGCATTTATATTTTAGTCAACACTGAAATGGGAATTGTAATTTGCTTTCCTCCAATGGAATTCATGTCATTAAATGTGCTTCCTTTAGAAAATTGTATAACAAACTATAGAAACTGGAAACAAACAACAACAACAAGAAAAGAATCTCCAATAACTAGGAAAATTAATTAAATAAATTTTGAACTGAAATGTATGGCAGAAGTTTGGTAACAATGCTACTTTAATCATCCATTCTGATTATAAAATAAAATTGCAGACCTAAGTCAGTCTCAGACTTGTGTCTCACTAAATGTTAGAATACTATTGAGTCTTCAGAGTTTGAAGACAAATGTTTTGTGATTCAAAAATTACATCTTGTCAGGATATCTTTCATGTACAAAGATATCAGAAATAATCAGACACAAAAGGATTAACTAAAAAGCATGCCACCACATATATATCTATTAAAAAGAATCCTTGACTAAATGAATCACTGCTTTGAGAGAAAAATTGAAACTAAGAACTATAGAATGGAAAAGTTGTTAAATTCTCTCAGAATTATGAAAAAATTAAAGAAAGAGTTAAATCTAAATAATATGCATGTAGCTGGTATATCAACAATGTATGTATTGAACATATTTCTTGAAATAATATAGATAATGCCAATCTCAAAAATATCCATAAAAACTTGGGAGTAAAGTAAAAATAAAAGGAGAATTTAAAATCATAATAAATTTTTCATTTCATATTTTTAATTTTTATAATAGAAATCCAAATTTAAAATTTAAAAATATGAAGTGTCAAATATAAAATGAAAAGCATGTTTTTGTAAACACAGTAAATAAAATGGGTTCCTGTAATAAAGTATAAAAGCAAGCAAACTAGTCATCTGAAAGAATAGGAAATGACATGAGACAAAGTATATACCATCTAACAGAAGCAAAAGAAGCAGTTTTAAAAGAAAGCAAAATTCCAGACACTCTCATATTTTAGTAGATGAATGAAACAAAGACACATAGATGTTAAATATAAAAATAAAAGCAAAACTTAAAAAAATAAAGAAAATAGTTATGGTTAAGGTACTCTGTGCAAAAGAGAATTAAATATGAAAAAAATTTAAAATGATGCAATGGATATTTAAAAAAAAAACTTTGGGGCTGGGATTGTGGCTCAGCGGTAGAGCGCTTGCCTAGCATGTGTGCAGCCTGAGTTCAATCCTCAGCACCATGTACAAATAAACGCATTGTGTACAACTAAAAGCAAATAAATAAATATTTTAAAAAAAACTTTTGCATGTAGAAAGACAGAAACATGAAATTGAATTTTTACAGTTTTTTTCTTGCTTCTACATTTCTAGATTCTTTCCCAGGCTCTTAAAAATCTCCCATGGAATTGGGCAGATTTCATATTGTTATTGCAGCAATACAGAAAAGTAAGAAAATAGTCATTGTCAACACTTTCATTTCCCTATGGGAATTAAAAATTCCAATAAGGGACTCCAAAGGAAGAGTTATACATGCCATAACAATGTACCCAAAGACTAGGGGGGAAAGGAGGCCTTGCAATGCTATCACTAGAAGAAGAGGTAAAGTGTTATCTGGAGAAGAAGACTAGAATGGTGCAAAAAAAGGCTGTGGGAGATGAGATCAAAAGATTAGAAAGGGGACAAAGAAAATTCTCCACAGAAAGCCTAACTGCCAAAAAAATAGAGGTAGAGAGAGGGCTTACCAAAGCATATGAGTCACACAAAAAATACAGAAAATTTTGTCAGCTTTCACAGTGGCTGAGGGCATTGCATCAACAATTGCCTACATATTGCTCAAAATTTATCCAGTAGGTGTTGGATGGAGATATGGAGGGACAAGCTCCACAGAAAAGTTGAAGAGTTGGGGAAATGACTGAAATGAAGAATTAACATTAGCGACATTTTTTGCACAACATTTCATAAAACAGCAAAGTTTAAAAACAACAAAATAGCAGCTGGACAAATGATAGTACAAAAATCTTTCTCAGTATTTAACAGAATGAATATAATTAAAAAAGAACACAGAGACACAGGATTTAGTGGGTATACATCTATGTATAAAAAATAGGATATAAATTAAAAATATCTTTCTAATTAATCTTAATGTCCGTGGAATAGTCACAAATAATAATCTTTTATTAAGATAAACATAATGCATAATAAAATCCCACAAACTAATATTTAGGAGGAAAAAAATCTTCCTTTCTCAGAGATTTAGTACCTGGGGACTCTGTATTAAATGGACAAAGATAAATCAATAGGACAAAAATAGTTTTATATATATATATATATATATATATATATACACACACACATATATATATATGTATACACACACATACATGTATGCTAAAGTTAGAAGTTTATATATCTAATGCAATAGGAAAAGGGAGGAGGAGAAAAGACTTCAAGGGGAAGAACAAAAGGGTTTCTTTAGTAAAGGATAAATGAGAGGCAAGAAAGTTTGTGGTGATGTTTGCTTATGCAGGTGCAAGTGGTCTTTTCCATTTTCTTCATGGTCATAAAAGTCCCCTGGAGAGGAAATTTATGATAGCTTCACTTTCAGTGTCTTTTCTGGGAGTGCAGCCACCCTGAAGAGGGGATTTATGGTAGCCCCATTTCCCAGAATTTTCTGCTTTTAGTCAAATAAGTGAAGTTCTGAGAATGTTCCGTGTTTGTTGAATTTGAAATGTTTTCAGCTTCAAATAATCTTCATGCCAATTTTGGGTTCCAAATGGGTCTCCACATAAATATATAGCAATATTTAAAAGTTTTACATATCAAAAGAAAAAGTCATCTAGCAAAATAGGACTCTTCAACTCAACATTCTACTTGGGGAAGAAATGAATGGAAAAGGGAAAATCATCCAGTGAAACTAGACCTATCAATTCTAGTATCTCCAGTCGTAACAGATATCTGGGCTGTGGGTGGTGTGGGGATCCTTCATATTTAAGAATCTGCTTTATCTGACCCAATTACAATAAAAATAAAGTTAAAATGATATATTTAGCATGTGAAAATACACCCCCAAATCAACACACCAATAAAATAGAATAAAAATATGTAACAGAGATAGAAGAATAGATAAGTAAGTAACAGAGATGAAACCATACATATATGTAACATATACTGAGCTTGTACAAACTAATAAGCTTAATTTTAAAACCCCACTAGAAACGCCAAGGTAAGGAAAAGCTAAGAAACAAATACAATTAGCAAATGGGAACAGTCAATCTTCATTATTCTCAGCTTTCATATTTGTGAACTTGCTCATCCACTAAAATTTATTCTGGAATGTATTTATAATCCCCAAACTAACAGTCAAGTGCATTGTTTTCCATGTTCTTTCATGGACATATCCTGAGCATCAAATAATTTGAGTTGCCTTGAGGTACTCCTTCCCAATTTAGGGTCAAACAAGGACATGGTCTGTTTCCTTTGTTTAGCTTTCATATTGTATATGTTTCCTTTTCACATTTTTAGTACCACAGTTCTTGAATTTTTGTGCTTTTTTTTTTTTTTTTTTTTGGTAATTTTCCTGTTTTAGATGGCCCCCAAGTATAATGCTGAGGCACTATTATTTCTAACCTCTACAATGTTCCTAATTGGGGGGGGGGTGTAAGTGTATTAAATTAAGCTTTGTTCAGCGTAAGTTATAGTGCTGACCTTTGGGAATGTACTGTTAATGAATCAACAACTCATTTTAAATAAGCTGTAACTCAATGGAACAAACATAAAACAAAGCTATGTTATCGTTAAGTTGTGGAAAATGTAACCAGAAAATCTCAAGAAGCCAACCTTGTATTTCCCCTATGGACAATGGTTTACTATTCACTAATTCAAAGTTCAAGATTTTTTACAGAACACAAGTATTGAGGATGAAGAAAATCAACTGTATTTGAAAAATGCAAACTGGTTGATAATCATAAAAATCCAAATAAAAAATATGAAGGTGAATGTTTTTTATACTATCAGATTTGGAGATACTCTTTAAGAAATGTCTCAGTGTTGAGAAGAGTACTGTTAAATCAAAACTGACAGACATATGGACCAGTACAGCCCTTTGAAAAACAGCTAGACTATTTACATAATCCTTACACTTGTTCAAATTTCATCTAATGATTAAGTAATTGGTACTGATATGGTGAAAATCAATAGATCTATGGAAAAAAAAATCTTCCCTTTGAAGTAGTTAATTCTAGTATTATTTCTATAACAAACAGGTATAACTAAACTAGTTTTCTTCATCCCACATCTAAGTGGAAGCACACAGTTGACTTTTTAGAAACAGGAAAGAAGAAATTACTGTCAAGCCACCAGTGAACCCAAGACATTTAGCACTTTGTCAGCAACTAAAAGCTAAGATTAAAAATAATAATAATAATTATAATAATAATAATAATAATAATAAATAAAAATAAATAAAAGCCAGGATGTTTTGTTTCTCAAATAAAGATCCACTGAAATGCCTTTTTGAATAAACACTGGCCAAAAAGGGTGACTTGTCTGAAAACAAACATTCTTATTATATGTTTGGCTACCACAGGCTAAATAAATGATCTTTTATTTATTTGTTTCTGGTGCTGGGGATTGAACCCATGGACTTGTGTGTGCAAGGCAAGCACTCTACCAACTGAGCTAAATCCCCATCTAAATAAAGGATCCTTTAGATAACAAATATCAGTTAGGTTTGGTATCTTTAAGAACACTTTGAGTTCTGTTTCTTAACGTTCTAATGACTACAAATCTTAATTATGCAGCATTTAATTCTATGTGGGCTTTACTGTTGAAAGCTTTGTCCCCATTCCATGTCTTTGAAAACTTCCTTCATTACTGATGTCTCCTGATGATAGATAGTAAAATGTTAGAAAAAATGGTGTTGAAAATGCAAATGCATTTTCTCAAATTCTTGGCAGATGAAATTATATTTTAATGTTAATTTCTATTAATTTTAAATGCAAAAAGCTATTAATACTTTCCCATCAGAAAGAGTCTATGATAATTATATTGTCACCTCTCTTTCCTCACATACGAGTTGGTGGTAGCCATCATATTATATTATTCAGATGAAGAGATAAAGTAATATCAAAATTTAGCTAGAAAACATATGTTATTTTAAAGTACTGCAATCCCCTGAACTTCTCAAGAGGGCCTACTTAACAGGTAAGTCTGTCTGTGGGGCTATAATGAAATATTAAAGGAAAATTAAATAAGGGAAAATGGCACTAAAATTATCATCAGAGGAAAACTCAAACTTAAGTAAATGTGTGTGTGTGTGCGCGCACATGCACGTGAGCATGTGCACACACACTCACATACACACCCACTTCAAAGAAACAGAATACTAATGCCAAGGAAATGTTCTACTTCTAACTGAGGGGCATCCCACAGCTATGCTTCATTGTATTCAAATGGCACCCCTGAAGGTAGTTATCTCTAATACATTTGTAGCAAGGTACGCTCCTTCCTAAAGTTATATTACAAACATAATGGAGAGTAAAATCAATGAAGCAAAGCTACAATGCAGGATTATCTCTTCTCAAGAACTTTCACATTTCAAACAAAATGATGGTATATTCACAGTAGATAGCAATAGTCTTTGTTCTTCATATTATTTTTCACAAAACTATGTGGACTTTCAAGGATTACATTTATTTGAAACTGTATATTAAATATCTCCTTGTGACTTGACCCCATTCTTTCATTATCCCTGACTGTTCTTCCTGTAGGGGCTAAGAGTAAGTTAAAGATCAACACACTCATAACATGTAATAAGAATAGATTAGGATTTAAGAAACTCAGATCATACTCCAGGCTCCACTGCTACTAATTTTCTGAGGCTGTGAGTTGGTCAGTTATTCTCTCTTGTCAAGACAATTGCTTCTCTGGTAATAGCAAAAATTCTGATTCCCTGGCCCAAATGATATGATTCCAGATTGGCAATCTGATGAAGGCAATGAATCACTCATTAGCATGAGAAATACTGTCTTAAATAATTATATCACCAGAGAACATTGAGGCTTTTAGTTTTGTAGTTACCATTGGTCATTTTCTTATGTAATTTTTCAAAGATTTCTATGTAGAAAACCTCTTTTTGTTATTGTTGTTTTTGTTGGTGTTTGGTGTAATTTATAAGATATGACCCAAGATCAACAGAGTTGGGGTTTAGGTAATTTAGGACAAAAGAGAAAAATTTAAATAAACCATACAACAATCTGCCTAATAAGGCATATGTATTCAAATTATTATTCCTGTTGCAATTTCAGTGACTTTATGATCTGATCAGACTTTTTGCCCCACACCCTGACTCACATCAAAGACGGTGGCCAGGGCAATGACTTCAGTTTCCTAAGTTTTTCTGTTTTTTTTGAAGAGTTCATTTTCTCTTTTCCTAAAATATCTGTTCCTTTGTCTTCTGTTCCAACTCCTACTTGGGTCAAAACTCAGCTCAGATTGTTGTTTTAGGAAGCTTGTTGTTTTAGGAATCTTGATTGACTTCTAACATAGTCAGCTATATTTGACCTAAAACTCTTACTCAGCTGTTATTTATTTATTTATTTTTTAGTCTGTTACTCTCACTAGACAATGGTCTGAATGGCAGGCCACAGGAATTGAATGCTACCTATCCATCTTTCTATTCTTATTTCTAAATACTGATTATGGGAACAGATTAAATTTTCCTTCAATCAATAAAGAATAAATAGTTGGTAGCATAGTTAACACTGATATTTTTTTTTCAAATATTTTCTTGTTTTAAAAATTGTTGACAGGGTATTATTTTGTACATGTCAGAGACCATTTCTGACAAGGAACGTCTGTATTTATACCGTATGATTAAGATTATAAACATGAGTAGCCTCTTCAGGAAAGTTAGGTATTTGCAGTAAAATAGTTCTCAAATTATATAAAGTATTCAAATCATGCAAATTATTCTATAAACTTATGTTATTATATTACAAATTATTATATAAATCACATTGAAATTAGAAATATTTGATGTCAATTTTTCAATAATTTCTTATCAGACACCTGTTACATGTCAGGAACTGTTCTAATAGCTGTATATACAACTGTGAACAACAATAATAAACTCTGCCCTCTCAGGCCTTCAATTCTAGTAGGGAAATATAATTAGAAAATAAACAAAATAAGGGGCTGGGGATATAGCTCAGTTGGTAGGTAGATTGCTTGCTTTGCATGCACAAGGCCCTTGGTTCAATTCCCAGCAATGCCAAAAAATATAGAAAATAAACAAAATTATTTTGAATCATATATGCTGATAATGCTCTGGATAAAATATAGCATCAAAATGGGTTGGGGACCTTTGGGATGGGGCTGAAATTTGAATCTGGTAGACAGAGAAGACTTATCTAACAAGCAAATATGAAAGGCAGGCAGTTTTCCATGTGAACACTGGGAAGAAATATTCCTGGTAAAGAGAAGGGTAACAGAAAATGCCCTAAGGTAAGTCTGTAGACCACATATCCAAGATGGCCATAGGATCTGTGAAGTGAAATGAGAGAGGGAGATCCAGGAATCATGAGATTAGAGAGATAAAGAAGGGGGGATTTTATGACAAATTTGGTGACTGTAAAGAATTTGTATTTTGTTTTAAGGGATATGTAAAGGGAGCTTGAGGTTCAGAGCAGAGAAGTCCTATCAACGAACCTGCTTTCTAATAGAATGCTATGTACAAAACAAAAGGACAAAACCAAGAAACCAGAGAAGTTCCCCAAAAAGGCTGCATGTGCCACAGACAGACATGATCCTGAAGGGAACAAATCCAGGTTCATCCCTGTCAGCTGCTACTGATAGATGTAATAGATAAATGATGAGCTGAATGGCTAGGGGCGTAGAATATTATATTAGTAATATTGATATTTATACTACAAACAGCCATGTTTGATGTCTGAGAAGAAAGAAATACAAATACAAGTATGATAAAGCAAATTAGGGAAATGATAAGGTTAAGGATTAAGGTGACCTTTAAGAATCACAGTGTGGACAACAGTTTCAATTATTTAGTATCTTTTGACTATGGTTCCAAGGCACTGGAGAGGTGTACTTAACTATGAAAAATACTTAATAGAAGCATATCCTACTCCAAGAAAACAAAGAAGAGAAACTTCAAAGAAAAATTGGATAGAGTTAAGTTGGACTTTGCACCATTACTTGAAGTTTGAAAGGCAGAGATGGAGAGGTATGAAAGGCTGATGGTGGGCATTCCAAATGTTACTACATGGAAGGTTCAGTCTACAGGAATGTTTCTCGTATGATAAAACAATGAGTTTTGTCAGATGAGTGACAGGAGAAAATCTAGAAAACAAAGGCTAGATAAAGTATGTGAAAGGCTAAGAATATCCTTATTAATCATTATCATTTAATCTAATGGATACTAACCGAAAATGCTAGTATCAAGAGAAGCCTGGTTGGAAAAGCTATAGGATAACCTTAGTAGAAATACAGAGGATGGAATGGAGATATGTTCAGGAAAGTGACTGGAGGTCTAGAGGTAAGTTTGGAGAATACTCCTTATTCAGGTCTTTTGATATGAGAAAATATTCAAAAAGACATTTTGTTTTAAGAAAACCTAAGTAAATGGGTTGAATAACAATCCTCCTACATTCTGGGAAAGAATGATTAAAAGAATCTTTATATATTCCCAATGTTTGCCTACATTAGGATGCTAATACTAATAATTCTTTGACACCATAATTCAATTTTATTCTAAATAAAAATATGAAGAGTTTTCTTTTTTTTTGAAATGTACTTTTAAGGACTAGTTGTATAAATATTAATATGTTTATTTTGACAATCTGAAGTTAAATGTGGCAATCATTTGTGATTTCAGAAACAAAAGAACAGTACAGTATATTCATGTACTTCTGGAATAGTCCAGTGATGTGTTGTCAAGCATGCTTGTTAAAAACTAAAATAATTATGAAAGAAATAAATTGTTTTCATTTCAAAATAAAAATATAAATGCCTCAGTTATCAAATTATAGAAATTGAATTACAATTTAGAGTTTTATATTTACAAATAATCAAAGCTAATATTGTGTTGTTTTCTGTTCTCTTAAAAACTCATTTCCATTCATATTCCTAAGCAATTTAGTTAAATACAATCTAGAAGTCAAATAATCCAGATAATTTCTTTTATTCCACTTTTCTAATGGCCATCTAATCTTCATCATTTGATTTTTAATAATGTTTCTCCAGGTATATGTTTCATGTTTAGGACCCCCAATTTTAATTGGTAACTCTGTGGGTCTACCATCTCTAGGATAGCTCCTGAAGAATTTGTACCAAATTCCTAGAGCTCTTTGGGAAGTAGCATGTAAATCAGTATAATCTTCATTTTTTCAGTAGCATAAATAAGAGGCCTAAGATGTTTATGTTATTTCTTCAAGGTAACACAGGGAGGAACAAAACTGGGATCAGTATAATGATTTTTGTTTATTCCTATAACCTCAGTGACTTTTCTAATAGCCAAACTTAACAGAAACTACATTGTCCAGTGAATGCTGGTAATTCCAAGTTACATCTACATTCTGTTATTTCTGTAAGCCGATATTTCCATATTCTTACCTATTGATTGCATGTTCTGATTTTTCTTGAATCAGATATTTCTTGTGGAAGCTGGTTTTCAACATTTAAGTTCATTTTACTACTTCCTGACCATTTTTACAAACTTGCTAGTTCTTTCATGTTCATAACATGAAGCTATCCACTCATATTTCTGTATCTCAGTTTCATATTTCTAAGGACTTCTTTAAAATTTTACTTAATCAATTTTTAGATTATTAATAAATATGATAATGAATGTAAAAATAACACAGGTACCTTTATATTTATCAATGACCTTTTTCAGCTATTGCTTTTCTATGTCCAAATTAATGTAACTATAGAAATCTCACCTATTTATGAATAGAAAGAAAATGTGGCCTACATAGGATCATAAGTACGTGATTATTAACTTCTGCTTTTAGTATTCAAAATAAGTAGATTTTAGATGCAATTAAACTCAAATACAACTCTTCAAGATAATCTTTGATGTTTTGTGTCACTTTTAGTGGGATTTGTTTAAAAACGCTAGTGCTATTGCTGTCAAGAAATGCTTTTGAATAAAGTTATATTGGATACTAAAGAACAGATGGATAAGTAATTTTAGCTCAAAGCAATTTAATAAAAAGTAGAGAAAATAGAGAATAAGGAAGAAGTAACACAAAAATTAGGTTTAAAAACATCACAGATTTAACTGATTGTCTAGTACTACTAGCCTACTAAACTACCTCACCATTTTTTTTTTTTTCTCCCAAATATACAGTGACTTATAAATTTGCAGTCAAGGGGTACTATACTTAAAATTGGGGGAAATAATACAAGTTTTAAATATCTGATTCTGGAGAAAGTAATTTCAAAAATGGAAAAATAAAGAGCAGTATTATAAAATCTTCAAATAAATGTGAAATAGGCATTTCCAAACAATAGGAAGTGATTCTCCACCCCCACCCCTAACCCCTTGGTAGTGGGGATTAAACAGAGGGGTGTTCTACCACTGAGCTACATCCACAGACTCTTTTTACTTTTCAGGATACAGAATCTCACTAAGTTGCCAAGGCTAGCCTCAAAAGTGCAATCATCTTGCCTCAGCCTATCCATTTACTGGGATTACAAGAGTGTGCCAATACACCCAGCTTAAGCAATGCATTGTTTTTTTTTTTTTTTTTAGTTTGTTTGTTTTGTTTTGTTTTTTGATACCTGGGATTGAACTCAGGGGCACTGGACCACTGGGCCACATCCCCAGCCCTTGTTTGTATTTTTATTTAGAGACAGGGTCTCACTGAGTTGCTAAGTGCCTCGCCATTGCTGAGACTGGCTTTGAACTTGCAATCCTTCTGCCTCAGTCTCCCAAATGCTGGGATTACAGGCAAGCACCACCGCGCCTGGCTAAGCAATCCCTCTGTTAAGACAAGTCTCTTAGAATATCAATCTGTTGCCTTTAAGATGACTTAAACTGAAATAATCAGTTGGCAATATAAGCTTCCAGATAAATAGATAAAAACTTGAGTATCTAGCCGGGCGCGGTGGCGCATGCCTGTAATCCCAGCACTTTGGGAGGCTGAGGCAGGAGGATCGTGAGTTCAAAGCCAGCCTCAGCATGGCGAGGCACTTAGCAACTCAGTGAGACCCTGTCTCTAATAAAATACAAAAAAAGGGCTGAGGATGTGGCCCAGTGGTCGAGTGCCGCTGAGTTCAATCCCCAGTACCCAAAAAAAAAAAAAAAAAAAAAAAAAAAAAAAACTTGAGTATCTGAATAAACAAGTCATTAGTTTCTGAAACCTTCCAGTGTGTCTCAAAAATGACTACTTTAAAAAGAAGTGCCTAGATTCTTGTTCACCATATAAATTCTCATGCCATCTCTGGAGATAATAATTCAATAAACCCGGATAGTACCAAAGGGTGGCGTTTTTATTCAAGTTTCCTAAATCAAGCAAATTTTAAAATCACCGAGCTGACTCAATCTTTAGCAAGGGATGTGCTCTTTAGCGATTTTTTCTCTGTCTACATTTGACTGTCATTTTGTTTTAAAGCAAAAATAAACACTGCGTTAGAATTAGAAAAATAAGTTTAGGCTTCTCTTGAATGTTTCACTCATAAAATTCATCATAGTATGTGTCTTCTGTACTGCAGAAAGTTACTTCAGTGTAGGAATTAGACTGTTCTTTTATATATCACAAATCCTAAAATGAGGCCGCAAACTAGTGCCTCATTATTGATCAAAACTTTGTAATAGATATACAATAGTGATAATAGTAAGATGGCTGACTACAGGTGTCTGTCTGTTGCACTTTCCTCTAAAACAAAGGACCAAAACAAAGGAAAAACAATATCTATTTCCCTGGTGTGGAAGGCAGCATGTCAGAGTGTATAGGGGATGTGGCAGACACATTGTGGAGCACAGAGACACATGACGAACTTATAAAAAGGGGACAAAGTGCACAGGATCTACCATGCCATCTATTGAGTTGAACTCTGAAATGAGAGGGACTTTGTTCAATGAGGAAAGGGTAAGAAGGAGGCCTTAAGAGGTCCCCACTAATGCCAAGGTCACTTAAAGCCTTGGTGCTAAAGAACTATGCAGCTCCAGGAGTCCTTGAGCCTAGTTTGGGGAACTTATATGTTATCATAACTTTCCATTACCCTAGAGAAAGAGCCAGTCCACATTGTGCTTTCCTCTATCCTCTATTTTAAGTGAGTTTTTTTTTGTGTGTGTGTGTGTTTTTTTTTTTAGAAGACAGCCATCAGACAGCGTTTATTTCTCTCTGCCTGTCCCTTCTCTGGCACCTTCTCCTCGGGCAGGTGGCCTGCTGTCTACCTGACCACGGGCGGGGGTGGCGGGTCGCGGGGGACGGGATGAAGAAAGGCAGTGAGAGCTCGTCAACAGTCGGAAAGTGCACCTCGGCCCAGACGCCCACCCGAGCCTCTGACACCCCACTCCAGCATCCTGTGGGGGCTCGTGCCCCGCCCCGGGGTAGGAGAGGAGGAGCGAGCGCAGGGAGGGTCTGCAGGAGTGAGTACTCACAGCCTCCGACCCCAGCCTGGCCCAGGGGGTCGGGCAGAAGGACGGAGGGCCCAGCTCGGGCCTCGCTGGGCTTCAGCGGGAGGTGGACATCGGGGGCGGGCTGGTGGGGGCGCCGGGCGGCATTGCAAGCTCAGAATCACAAGCTCGGCCCTTTGCGAGGGACGGAGTGTGGCCGCCCCCAGGCTTGGAGGGACGCCGTCGGAGACCATGGACCGGCGGCACTGTGCCAGGCACGGCCGCTCACAGACGGTCCATCCGGAAGGTGTCCTCAGTGGCTGGGTCAGCCAGGACCATGTCAGGGTCATTGAGCATGTGCAGTCCGTCGAGGGTCTGTAAAAAATGATCTGGAGAACCTCCCCACATAGGGTCCTGTGAAGCAGTTGGGCAGCTTCCCTCAAGAGCTTAGCTTAACCAATCAAATGAACTAGCTTGGTGGTCCCATCCAACCTATCATACCCTTGGGAAGTACCTTGACAGCCCACTGTGAGGGGGTTGGCCTTTAAAGTTTCCTGAAAAACAGGCAGTAAGATCTGTCTCCCTTCCCACTGCGCTGAAGTTAATGCCAAATGAAGTGAAGTGATGTGCATAATCCTTTGGCACTACTGTGTCCTGTTTGGGTGTGCTGGTTTGCCCAGGCTCCTGTGGAGACTCAGACACTTATGGATATTCTGCCCACATTGCACCACACCCACCTGGACCCAAAAAGTAGCCCTACCCCCATCAGATCTATAGAAACTGAGAGGTGTACCCCACACCCATACACTGTGCCCAGAACTGCCATGTATTTTACCTGCCTAAGAGAACTGCAACCTAGCTGGCAGACCTAGCCTACAGACCCTGCAATCCAGACCACTGAAGTACTCACAGAGATTGGTAACACTGACCACAGCTGAAGAAGGTACATGAACACTACACTAAAGTATCCACCTGGAACCAAAACCAACAAGCATATCCAACCAACTTCCAAGGATATATCACAAGGAAACAGTGTGTTAGTATGACAGCCACTCTACAAAATTGGTACAAGAAAATAATCTGACGGTGTACCATGTCAATGTAGAGACATAAGAAGTATGATCAAACAAGGAACACAATACCTCCAAACACATACAATAAATCTCTAGCAATAGAACACAAAGAAAATAAAATCAAGAAATTGCCTGGAAAAAAATAGAAAATAATGATTGTAAAGGATTTTAATGAGATGCAAGAGAATACAGAGACAATATTGAACAAAATTAGGAAGGCAATTTTTGACAAGAATGGAAAATTTAGTAAAAATAATAAAGATCATAATAGCTCAATTAATAAAATAAAATACATCAATATACTAAGTGCATGTATAAAAACTCAAATGGTATGAAAATATTTTGGGTAAAACCAATAACTTGGAAAACTGTGCTCTTTATATGTAATATGAAAGGAATTGTACTCTAAAAGCATGTATAACAAATTAAATTAATTAGATAAAAAATCTAAGCATAATCAAAAAATACAATTGAAAGTATTGACAATAGAATAGATCATGCATAAGAAATAGTTTCCCTATTGTCTAAAAAATAGAAATTATAAATATATATGTATTCAATATTGGAGTACCCAATTACATAAAATAAATATTATTAGATGTAAAAGAAGAGATGTACTCTAGTACAATAATTATATTTTATTACAATGATGGAAAGTAATCTAGAAAAATAATCAGATACACACAAAATGCAGATAAAATACAGTATGGAAAATATGGACCAAAAGACGTTTAGAGAATGTTTTATCCAACAGTGTAGAATACCCATTCTTCTCTTCAGCATGTGGAACTTTATTCAGGATAAACCATAAGTTAGGCCACAAAATTAGTGATAACAAATTCAATAACTCAAATCATAGCATGTATTTTCTCTGACTGCAATTCAATAAAACTAGAAATCAACAAAAAGAACTATTGAAATTATACAAGTTCAAGAAAATTAAACTATATTCTCTTGAACAACAAATGGGGCAATGAATAGATTGAAAAAGAACTAAAAAGTTTTGCTGTAATCAAATGGATATGAAACACAACACACCAAATCCCCTGGGACACAGAACAAAAGGCAGACTGAGAGGGAAATTTCAAGGAATAGATACCTATGAAAAATAGAAAGCATTCAAATAAATGATATAATAATATAACTAGAGAAAATTGAAAATCAAGAATAAACCAATCCCTATATTAGTAGAGGAAAAAATAATAAAGATCAGAGAAGGAACAAAGGAAATTGGAACTGAAAAAAATCAACTGAAATGATGAGTTGACTTGTTGAAATGATAAAATTGACAAACCTTTAGTCAGACTAATAAAGAAAATAATAAAATGCAAATAAAATTAGAGAAGAAAAAGAAGACACTACAAATGACACTATAGAAATGTAGTGCCAATTTGCTAGCAACTGTACAACACCAAATTAGGAAACAAAAAAGAAAAATAAAATTATCTGGAACACATATAACCTACAAAAATTGAACCATGAAGACACAGGAAAACCGAACAAACAAATAACAAGTAACAAGGTTCAATTTGCAATGAAAAGTCTACTAATAACAACAGAAAAGCCAAGCACCAAATGTCTTTACTGCTGAAGTTTGCATAACATTTATAAGAGAGCTAATATAATTTGTTTTTGAATTATTCCAAAGTATTGAAACGAAGTGAATGCTTAAAATTACATTCTGAGGTCAGTATTACCCTTATAACAAAATCAGACAGGGAAATAGATACAGAAAAATTATTCAATAAAATTCAATATCCCTTAAATGATAATAACCCTCAAAAAATTGGGAATAGAAGGAATTTACCTCAACAAGGGTATGTAATAAGCATTATAAACTCATAGCAAATATACTGAATGGGAAAAAATTGAAAGCTCTCTATGTAAGGTCTAGAACAAAATGAGGATGTTCATTTTCACTCTTATTATTCAATATAGTATTGGAAGTCTTAGAGCAATAAGACAAGAAAAGGAAATAAAACCACCAAGAGAGGAAAGGAGGAGGTCAAATTATCTTTGTTCACAGATAACATGAATTAATATATAGAAAAATATAAAGATTTTTTCTCCAAAACCGTTAGAACTGAAAACAAATTCAGTAAGTTTGCAAGATACAAAAGTAATAAATAAAACTAGTGGCATTTTTATATATCAGTAACAATATTGCTGAGAAATAAATCAAGAAAGCAATCACAATGTTACAAAAAGTAGGCATAAATTTAATGTAAAATTGAGTGTGCCTAAAATTAAAATTATGAAACATTGGTACAAAAAAATGAAGAGGACAAAAAACAATAATAATTGGAAAAATAGCTCCTGTTCATGAATTGGAGGAAGTAATATTGTTGAAATGTTCATCCTATCTAAAGTGAGCTTCAGATTCAATCAGATTCCTATTAAAATTCCAATGACATTTTTCAGAAATAGTAAAACCTCTTCTATAATTTGTATGGTTCTGTTGGCAAAACATCCTGAAGGATCAAAGCATCTCTGAACAAAAAGAACAAAGCTGAAGTCATAACAAGACTTGACTTCAGAACATACTGCAAAGCTGTAGCAACCAATGCAGCAAGATGGGATAAAAAGACGAACCAGTGGAACAGAATAGAACACCCAAGGTAAATCCTTGGCTAAACCCAAGGTAAAACCATATATTTATAACCAGGTGCTTTTTGACAAACATAATATACACTAGAGAGTCTCTTCAATAAGTGGTGTTAACAAAACTAGATATGTATAGAGAAACTTGATTTCTATCACTGACTATATACAAAAATCAAAAATGGATCGCAGACCTAAGTGTAATACTTGAAACTATGGAAATACTAAAACAAACAAATATGATTTATATATATATATATATATATATACACATATATATACATACATACATATATATAAATATAAAGATATACCTATGTATTATATATATGTATGTACATATATAATGATTCAGGACATTGGTTTAGGCAAAAATTTTTTGTATATGACCCCAAAAGTATGGGAACAAAAGGAATTATCAACAAATGCAGTGGCATAAAACTGGCAAAGATGTAGAGAAAGGAGAACACTCATACACTGTTGGTGGAAATGTAACTAGTATAGCCATGATGGAAAACAGTGTGGTAAATCCTCAAAAAAATACAAAACCAACTACCATAAACTCTGTTAATCCCACTACTGAGTACATATCCAAAGGAATAAAAAATCAGTAATTAAATAGACTTTGTTCTTGCATGTTTATTGCAAAACTATTTAAAATAGCCAAGATAAAAAAAATCAAGCTAGATGTCCATTGATGAATGAATGGGTATAATGGAATAGAATACTAGTCATTCGTAAAGTTGAATGGAATTCTTTGATTTATAGCAACATGAATAAAACTAGGGGAGCTTATGTTAGTTAAAACAAGACAAAGAAATATAATTGCTGCATCATTTATTTATCAAATTTTAAAACTTGTTATCAAAAAGTAGAGAGCACAATAATGGTTACCAGAACCTAAGAAGGGTGTGGGTGAAGGGCAGATGGAAAGAGGATGTTTTCTCTGTATACAGGGGAACATTTGGATAGGAGAAACAATGTCTAATTCTTTGTAGCATAGAGGAAACCTATTATTAACAATAATTAATTTTATATTTCAAAATAGCTAGTAGAAAGCCTTTTGAATGTTCCCAACACAAATAAATGATAAATATCCGAGGTGATAGATGCACCAGTTACCCTGATATGATCATTACACATTTTACACAGGTGTTGAAAAGTCACACTGTATATATGTAAATATACATATTTATACAAATACATACAGTTACTGTGTCAATTAAACATCAAAATATATTTTAAATACTTTATAGTAAAAGGATGCATTAATTCCTATATCTATAAAATCAATGCAGGAGGGAATATTTTAATGCTTTCAGAAATAAAGTTTAAAGATTTGATGCTTCTAAAGTACTCAATGGACAGTTTGTATTAAATAGTACTTTGAAAAATTTCTTTTTAGTTGTTGAAGGACCTTTATTTTATTCATTTATTTATATGTGGTGCTGAAAATTGAAACCCAGTGCCTCACACGTATGAGGCAAGTGCTCTACCACTGAGCCACAACCTCAACCCTTAAGTCATATTTATACCCAGAAGCAGCTGCTAAACATTTCATATATAAGGGGGAAAATAAAAAGCAAAAATAAAAACTAATAAAATATTTCCTAATTTTTTTATTATATGTAGTACCTGTTATCACATTCCATTGCCAAGTGACTATTATTCTCTGTATATGCTTTTAAAATTCAGAGTTAACTTCTAATCAGGTGGACAGTACAATTTGTTTCCCTTCCATAATTGATTGATCTTTCAACCTCCTTTTCAACAAAAGACATTGTTCTCTTTCAGATGGCTGCTCAAGGATTCATGATTTCATAAAGCATTTCCCATGTCTGTCAATCTTTCTATAGGCCCTTTTGCAATGTAATGGAGAGAAATTGCCTAACTATTTTCTTTTCTAAGAGGGAAGAGTTTGCAATAATTCATTTCACAGAATTTAATCTATGTCTAATAAAGGTAATAAAAATAATATATTAAATTTATATTCTGGAGCACTCTATTATAAACATTTTTAAAAACGTTTATTGAATTTTTTAATCTCATAACAGTTCAGTGAGACATTTGTTTTCTCCAATGAACACAAGAAATACAAAACACCCTTTTTTATTTGAATTACTGCACAGGAATTTAGGAAGACTCTGATTCTAAGAATATTAAGGTTTAAGGTTAGTAAATTCTTGAAGCTTAAAATAAACATACAAACATGTCCTTAAATTTCAAAACAATATTAGGGATTGTAGTGTAATGTGTACAGAGAATTATGAAATTTTACCTAGATGTATTTTTTACAAAAAAAAAAAAAAAATAGAGTAAAAAACCCTGCTTCTCAGCAGATATTAAGATCTCCATATTGTGAGCTAACTACTCAGGTGGTTAATTTGCACTAATCAGCTGGAGACAATGGGAGAGAAAATTACAGTAAGTTGATGAGTTAATCCTGTGTTTTATAGTTATTGTCTTCCTGTATTTTCAAATGTTCCACCTTTAACATACTTTTGAGATATTATAGACAACAGTGTTAAAACCAGGGGACACATTTGTGACCTGTTAAAATCCTCTGAAAATACTTTCACTCCTTGTTCTAAGAAACCAGAGTCCTTCAAGTTGAATAGATAAAATAAAACAAAGTCCTGAGGAATTTTCCAAATCCCACCACCAACGCAGTATTAAATAACATTTCCTGTCTGCATATACTGTCTCTAAATTGTAGAGCTCTCTATGCATGGCATTTCAAATTATTTGTATATATATTCTAGGAATTTTCAAATAAAAATTAAATGAGAAGCATGTTATCTTTATCAACTGAGAGAGAGAAGAGAGCAATTTCACACTGAGGCTTGGGAGATGGTTACATACTCTTCCTAAGGGAATCAACTTTGCCACTATCATGAGTACCCAATAACACAGTGTGAAGATTACTGTGCCAAAGTACTTTGATTACAAAGAAAAAAACCACATTGTCTTAGAAAAATGTAAAACAATATATTGAAAAAGTAATGAGTACATATCATGTTAAGATTTTGAAGACCAAAACACCCTTCAATGTTAAACCCAATATACTTTTATCTCTCTCCCTTTCTTCCTTCAATTCCTCCCTTCCTCCCCGCCTTCCATTCTACACCTCCCCCCCTTCTTCCTTCCCTGATTTTCAATTAGAATCAATTCTGGACAAACATTAGTTGTCCAATATGTCTAAAACCTCTACTCACACAGCAGGGAAAACAGTGATGAATAAGACATAACCTGGGCCTAAAAAGGACCTTTCATGTTTTTCAACAAGCAAATGAGTTACTCTGTCAGATTGAAGGTCTGTACAAACCTTAAAGTTGATCACCAAACTTGCATTTCATGCTTCAGTTAAGGAAAAGGAAGTTGTTTAAAACAAGGAAAAAAAAATAAAAAAAGAAAAAAAGAAACTGGCTGAAAATACTTGTTTAGAAGTATGCTGCAGTATTAAAAACTCCCATCTATTACTGTTGTCCATGGAACAATAGAGGTTTCAGAAGAATTTGCATTTAAAATCCCCAAAACTAGGGAATGCTGTAATCAAAACTATCATTTGCTTGAAAAAAAAAAAAAAAAAAAAAAACATTGCATGTATTAAAACACATTATATATTAAATACTTGTTTGTTGTTTGTTGTAATGTAGTCAAAACATCAGTTAAAAAAATTTCTTTTGGTATGTTTGTTTCTCTGTTGAGATTGAAACAGAAATTTCCTTGGAGTTGTGGCATTTGAACTATTTATTTTAGAAGAAAATAAATTTGATGGTCATGTACTAACCATACATATATGTATATATATACTTTTTATGTCAGCATTCACTCATCTCTAAAATGGGTTTCATATTTAGGTTGAAGCATAAGAAATTGACAATATTTGACCATTTTAAACCTATACAAAGGGAAATTTCAATCCAATATTTTGTATCTCAGATACTATATATTATGATTGTATTAAATGGAATGCCTTTTATGAAAATGTTTTGTAAACTCTAAATGTCTGTCTGACATAATTAAGGTAATAAAACATTGGCACAGTCACAATTAATCTGAAAAAGTTTCTGTTGCTTTCATTTTTAACCCTAAAGTTTTGTGATTTTATGATGCCATTTTATGATGTGTTATTTTGTTCTTGGCTCTGAAATGAAAGAATATGTGACCTGGAGACAATCCGTTCTTTAGATAGAGTTTTTGTTTTGCTTTACTCATACTTTGTCAGCCTAAAAAAAAACAACTCTGAGAATACTGACAAAACTTCAGAACCAGTAGCTGCAATCAGAAAACATCAGGAATTAGCTAATTTTGAGTGCACATTTTGAGTCCACTATGAATTATACATTGGAACTCTGACATAATAGCTTTTTTAATTTTTTTAAATTTTTTCTAATTACTTATTCATGCCAGTAGAGTTCTTTTTAACACATTGTACACAAATGGAGCACAATTTCCCATTCCTCTAGCTGTATGTGGTGCAGAACCACACCGGTAGTGTAATCACACATGTATATAATAAAAATTTTTAACAATAGGAAAAACACAATATTAATTGTTTTATTAGGGATCTTGTAGGGGTTAGCTTATAGGTTAAATAATTTATATATATATATATTTTTTCTGATTTTATCCCGCCTCTTTTTTTATTATTTATTTATTTAGTTTTTTACAATTCATATTTACTTGTAGAGCACATTTTTACATATCTATGGTTGTATACAAAGTATATTCATTATATATACAGTTTCTTGAATGAGAGATAGTTTTGGAATTAAAAGTTTTGGATAGTTTATTGATTTGGATTTAAATCCAAGCAATACTATTTACCAGCTATGAGACATTGAAAAGCTATTAACCTACCAAAACATTCACTTCCTCATCTAAGTAAAATCTTAGTAAAATCTAAGTAAAATTCACTTCCTCAAGTAAAATCTCACAGAATAATTGTGAAACCTATGTTTTGTTTAGATGTGTCTGTAAATCCTTATAAATCTGATTTTTCAGAGAGTATAGTAGAACATATCTCAGGGTTTTATAACATTATCCCATTAAAACCTTTGCCTTAGAAAGGATTATATCACTTGATGTGTTGTGATTAGGGTGTAGTTATAGAAAGGAACAATTTATTCACTTTACTACCAGATGGTGATTGTGTCTCCTTTAGTAACTTTCAAAGTAAAATGTTAAATATACATGTATTGATTTCTTTTCTAAACTATGCCAAGTGCCTTTTTAGCTTTGTAATTATTTCTATTTAGATTCTTAATAAATATTTAAATGCTGTTGTATTTTAAAATACTATATTCTACAAAAGTTTTAAACTATTACTTTCTCCAAATAAGCTCTCTGATAGTATGAGGAATTAAAACATATAATGATCAAATTTTAAGAGTCATATTTTGTTTGTGAAGCATTGAATTTGTGTACATCTGCCTAAATACTGTAATTTACCATTTAAACTACTTTTTCACAATATTAATAGCTGAGCATTAATCAATTAAAACATATTCCAAAACAATAGTTCATTTTCTCAATAATAATACTTGTATTTTTGAGATGGGTAATGATTTCTCTTTTCTACCATTTTCTAGTTTCAGTTCACTAAACAATTTATTGGTCTTCCCCTGTTCCCCCTTAAACACTTTTCTATTTGAAATAATGGAGAATAAATATATTAAAAGAATAGACACATTTCAAAGGATTTAGCAAACTTGCCTGGGATTAGTTTTTAAAAATATATATATAAATTCTTAGCTCTTCTCAGAAAGAAAAATAAAATACATCTGTAGAATGGCCAAGTTAAAGGAAGAGCAGAAATGAAAGGAAAAGGGCAGGAGATAAGATAAAGCAAATAAAATAAGATAAAAGTAATTTATTTTTTATTTAAAATCTGACTTTTTAGAAAACAAAATAAACAAAACTTTCATAACCCAATTTGAATGCATAAATAAAAATTGATGGTCAAGAAAAGTCCAAGATTGGTAATGAAATAAAATATTTAGATGATTTCACTAAATTTAGGAAGTTTTATACATTCTTTATATTTGACTTACAAGATAATACAGGAGTTTAAAAATACATCTTTTGTTTAGTTTGTCTCTCCTCCCTTACTTTTGTTCCTTCTTTCTTACTCTATACTAGACAATAGTAAATTAGCTGGAAATATCTCTTCCTCCTCTCCCTTCAGTATTAGAAATCAGTCTAACTGCTGACTAGAAAGCACCATTTTATTTCACTCTGCTTCTTTTTGTATTTTGTGATATTTAGATGCCAATACATTTTATTGCTCAGAAAAACAATGATACATAGTATCTTTTAAGAAGCTGGAAAGAAAGCATAGTAAATATTTAATCATGGTAGGCATGTATCCATATTCTTTTTGAGGAGTATTTTTGTGACATTCTGCTTTCTTTTCATTTTTCTACTCAGTTTTTCAATGCGTTAAGACCTTACCCTGTTTTAATTGACTTCATTCTACACCCTCTAGGCTTACCTAACCTTTCCTGTTTACCTAGCATTTATATTGTTTAGACTGGGAGGAAGAACCCTATGTATATTGAAGAGATAGAGTGACCCCAAAAAAGACAGGAAGAACACCTAGAAGAATCAATTGCAAGGTACAAAACAATCCCATTTAACCTCAAATTGAGCAAAAGTTTTTCATACATGAAAGACATCTCAAAGCAGTTGTAACCTTAATACATACAGGAAATAGCCAGGTTTTTCAATTCTTTTTGCTATGCATCTCTTGAGAAGGCAGGGAGAGATGGATTGTATACATGTATGCAGTAAGATTACAAAGTCAGCAGTATCTGTTTTCTGGACCACTAATCTTCCACTTTCCCCTTTCTGGGTTGTCAATCTTATGGATCAGAAAATCAAGCAATATTTATCACAAATACTACCTAGATGATTTAGAAAAATGATTTTAAAAAAAACAGATATTAAAAGAACAAAATTTTTCTTAAAAAAATGAAGTAACAGTAAAGAAAAAACAGTTTAAACCCAAGTATCTAAAAAATAAGGAACTATGTGAAATATTTGAATGTCTAGGAAAACAATCCTCTTTGTAGAAAATCAAGAAAATAATTTTAAAATAAGAATAGGGATTTAAAAGAAAAACTTCTATAATTTATGCTATATAAAAAACACACTATGTTGACCTTTTGAAGGCAATAGGATGCTCATTGCGCCTGTGTTGAATTTAAAACAGCCACAGGCCATTTCTACTTTTTCTTCCCTGAAAATGTTGAAGATAGAGTATATGATGGGGGACAAGTATAGCAGTAGAGAGAGAGTTATCAAGTAGACACGATCAAATTTATGTGCAAGTTTTCCTCAGATGTTGGAAAAATCTTGAAAAAACAGAGGGAGAAGAACAGAAGTGCACCTTAGAACTGATAATGTTGCTAGCATTCTCCTATTTTGTTGCCTCTTTTATTTGGAATCCAAGAGGATCCTTTACAATACCCCTTTAATTCTTCCACTGACAGGTCCTTATGCATTCAAGGCACACATTTCTTTTGCTGGCATGTTCCAGTTTTTTACACTGCCTTCAGTGTAACCACCTTGTGACACTGTGCTCCACACTGGGAAAAACTATGATCCTAGCATTTAGAATACTCCTAATAGGCAAAAGTATCTCATTCATAACTCTGGAGGTAAACAAAAGAGGGAGCCTCATACAACTTTGATACACATATAGAAATTTATGCTTCTTATGTAATTTATTCCTGCTTAGATGAGATATCCTCAAGAAATTCAAGTATCACAGCCCCAGGCTCTAAGCTCATGAAATTCAGCCCATCCCATAACCTGAACCTGCCTACAACTGCTCGCAAACTTAGGCAATTCCTTTAACTAGGTTTTAAAATTTAGTTTCTGTCATCAGCAAAATTCAATGTATTCTTAACCTCTTTTTAAAATTCCTTTCAACTATTCCACCAGATACCTAGTTCTCCCTTGAGAACGTGGCTTACCTGAGCCTTCTCAACTGATAACTATTTTCTACCCAGACCACAACTCTTTCTCTTACCAACCAAGTCTGGAGGCAGATGCTCATTTGAAGCTCACTGAATCTTGGGGATTATTCTCCATCCTTCATTGCAGAAAAGCCTCCTTTTTCTGTCTCAGGTGCTATGATTACAACATTATTATCCATCCTAGTTGCAATCCTTTCTTGGCTTTCAGTCCTAGAAATGCCTTGATGTGTTTATCCCTTCCTTACCAGTTCTCCAAAACTTCTCCTGATTTTTAAAACATAATAGAATATTTTTCCAATACTAGCCTCTTGGTCCTTAACCTTTTCTCCTCACGTGATCCTAGTCCCCTCCATACCTCAAGTAACTATTCTCATGGTTGTAATCTAAATTTGGTCATCATCAAAACATGTGCTCTTAATATATCCTATTCTGGAGGAGGATACACTCCCTTTCTACAGATCAGCTTCCCTAGTACCTCACCTAATACCCCTTCAACACCTTAGATCATTAGTCTATTTTCAGCTATTCTGCAGTCTCTCCTGGTCCCTTATTTCTCCTCATATCCAGTTTAAATTTTATGTCAAATCATTTATTTACTACATTAAATACATTCTCAATTTTTATATTTATCTTTGTAGTTCAGAAGTTTATTATGAGCCTACATACACAAAGGTACAGGTGGTTAGAAAAAAAAATAGAGAAGCATGCTAAATAGTCTCATTTTATAGTTATGATCACTCCTAAAGTAATCACAGAAAAATATTTTATCTCTCTGGCTTACCTTATCCCACTTTTAGACAAATGATATTGAAGACACTGTCCCTGGCCAATAAATGTTTGATACCTGCCAACTGTAAGACATGACTTAAAATTAAGGAAAATCATTAGAAAAATTTACAGCAATTGACAGAGCAAATTTACATATGATGAATAGAATATTTTTAGAAAGTGGATTTATAATATACAAGTGTTTGTGTGTGTTTATATTTTTATATTTTGAATAATTTTACTGTAATTTATAAAAGTGTCTGTCCACCACTAATTAATAATCAAAAAAGAAGAAAACATACCAAAAATGTTTCTGTTTTCTCACTACATAAGTTGTAATATACTGCTTTTCACTTTTATATCACATCTTTTCTTCCTCAAACTTTTAAATATTTATTTCCTGTTTCATTTTATTGTGTGTGTGTGTTCTGGAGATTTTTTAAGTGCTCTACCACTGAACTCTACTTTCAGACCTTCTTTCTTATTCTTATTTTTAGCTTCCAAATTTTCAGGAAAAAAACCACCACCACCACCACCAAGACAACAACAACAAAAAAACAGAAGCAGTTTGAAGAGAATTTATACCATCACGAGATATACCCACTAACCCGCATCTATACTTGCAGTTTGCTTTCTCTCCTGTTTTGGGGCTTGAGCTCCCTAATGACTAGTAGGGGGCAACTCCATTGTGTATTAGGATTCTTATGTTCTACTCTGCTCCTGGACCTTACTCCATCAGGACTCACCTTCTAGCCTATATCATCAATTTTTAATTCTCTACAAGATTTTCTTCATATTAGTTTGTTCATGTACCACTATTTCTTCACCTTAAATATTTTTTAAACTTCTCTTGACTCCATTGCTATTTTCCAGCTACTACTTTGTTTCTTCCCTTCCTTCCCATCCCCTATTATGGCAAAAATTCATAAAACATGTATTTCAATTTATGGTCAACAATTTATACTCCTGGTTTATCCTCTTCCCATGTCATTCCAGTCAGGTGCTATAAGATCTTTCTCCTAGATTCATTTTTCTGATTTCATTCTACTCTCTTCCTCACTTATTCTTGTTGCTATACTATGCTCCCTTGCTTTCCTTAACATATGTGTTTGACTGAAACATGTATTTTTAGAACATTGTCATTTCATCCTCTGTCTGGGCCAACCTTCCCCTTTATATCTGTGTGGCTAATTCCCTAGAGGTATTAAGTCAAAGATCACCTTCTCAGTGATTTAAAACCTTGTTTTAAACCTCTCTAAATTTAAAACCATTTTTAAAAATCTAAAAGTGCATAAAGCAATTCATCCTCTAAGCCAAATTACTTTTGTTCATAGAAATGGTCACCTTTTATATTACAATTTTTTTTACATTTATTGCTGTTGTTATTATTATTAATTGTTATCTGTTTCTTTTCTCATTGGAATGTAAAGTCCAAAAAAGGAAGAAATTCTTTGTTTTATTAATAGCACATATATGGAGGAAGTATTCAAGTCCCAAAAACATGAAGCAGGAATAAAAATGAAGTACCTAAATATGATAAAGATACCTTAGCAAACCACAGAATAACATTGTCAATAAAGGACTACTAGATCTATTCTTCATAAAATCAGGAATTAAATGGGATGCCTATAACCACCATGAAAGAAATTTTCCTTTTTACTTCTAATTATTTTATTAATTACCAAAAATTTATTAAATGTTGAGAAAGTACAGAGGACACACGTTTATGTGAAACTATGAAAAGTCTTTGGAATAAATAAATGATTTGATGAGTGCCTTTTACAAAGTTGGTGAAGTTGGTGTTTTTTCTATATAACCAGAAACAGAAATGAAAAAAGTCTCACATGCAATGTTACCTCAACTACAAGAAAGACTACATTTAACAACAACAACATATATATATATATATATATATATATATATATATATATATGTATATATATTTGAATGAAAAACAAAATAACAGCTACATATATGCATAAAAATTCTACAATTTTATTAAGTTATGCAATCTAATCTGCATAAAAGGAGAAATGATCACAGATTGTAAGACTTAAGGTCTTAACATCATAATGTATAAATATTCTACAAATTAATATACATATTTAATGAAATTCCAATCAAAATCTCAAAATAAATTTGATTTAAAACTGATTAATCATTTTAAGTTCATAAAAATAAAGAGATAAATAAAAGAGTTACAAAATCTTTTGAAAAGTTCACTGAGGAAGAACCTGTCCAGGGCAAATATTAACACACCAGGGAAAGGACACTCAGAACTATAGAATGGAAGCACTCCACCACAGGGGGTGCATTCACAGTAAACCAAGATAAAGTATGGCCATCCCCACTATTGCAGTTCAATATTGTCCTGAGGTGAACACCCAAATCAATTCAAGAAGAGAACAAGTAAAAGGCATAATTTTGAGTGAGAATAAAATACTATCATTATTTTCAAATGGTTTTATTTTACATCTAAAAAACCCCAGGGATTAAACTAAAAAAAAAAAAATAAATAACCTTTTAGAAACAAGAAGATATTGAAATAAAATAGAAATTATTATGCTAAAGCAATATCATTTTCATATAGAAATAAAAAAGAATTAGACAATTTACTATAAATAAAATTAGAGAAATTATATGATTAGGTGTTCTTGAAGAGAGAAAAGGCTGATTCTAAATTTTGTATGGAAAGGAATAAAGAAATTCTATAAACAGTTTTGGGAAAGAATCACTATAGACACTAATTTTAATGCTTAGTTTACAGATACAGTAATTAAAGAAAATGGATAAAGAATTAGATGAAAAATGATATTAAAGTACCAGGAAAAATCATGGAATAAAAAAGAATACGAATATTGGCATGGGAGTACTTTCACTTTTTATTTTAACAAAGTAGAGTGGCCATTAAAAACTGCTAAATTCACTGGGCGTAGTGGTACACACCTATAATCACAGAGGCTCAGAGGCTGAGGCAGGAGGATGGAGAGTTCAAAGCCAGCCTCAGCAAAAGTGAGGCATTAAACAACTCAGTGAGACCCTGTCTGTCTCTAAATAAAATATAAAATAGGACAAATAGGGCTAGGGACGTGGTTTAGTGGTCAAGTGCCCCTGAGTTCAATCCCCAGTACAAAAAAAAAAACAACAGAAAAAAACCCTGCTAAATTGAATAACATTAAAAAAATTTACAAGAAAAAGAAAAAGTGCAACATACATAGCAAAAAGCCAAACTGGGAAATGTTCACAACACATAAGAAACAGCTAATTCCTTTAATACACATAAATAGGATAAGCTTAAAAATAGTAAAATTTATAAATGGGCGAATGCAAGTGGTTGTTAAATTTATGAAAGTAGGCTTTCCCTTGTTCATAATAGGATAAATTACACATTATATTTTAATACTACTTATATTTAGTAAATTGCTAAAGATTAAAATGTTAACAAAAAGATTGATGAGGATATAAGTTTAAAAAAAACATGAAATGTTTGCAAAGTCTTAATTGCTAAAACCTCTATGGAAGAATATCAGGAAATATACATTAAAATATGAAATGTTTGTGAATTTTACACAGCCCTTTCTCCTTCTAGTAATTTATCTAGCATATACTGGCTATAACAGAAAAAGACTAGAAACAATCTAAAAATCTGTCAGAATTTCATTAAATAAATTATAGTCTAGTCATTTAATAAACTATTAGGCAACTCTTAAACACATAAAAGCTTTATGTGTACTGAAACAGAATGATCTTTATGATGGAATATTAACAACAGTCCACTTTATTGTTACCATTTACAAAACCTATATAAAGAATATTATGCTATCAAATATATTTTTTAAATTATATTTGCATAAATTTTCCTGTATAGGTATGGTATGTTCTATTTAGGATTTCCTCTGTATATATTTGTTTCTTGATAATATTGGCATTTAATTTTGACTTAAATTTGGAATATGTTTAATAAAAGGGCATTGTTAAAAGTCCAATTAGAAGGAAAGAAATTCAAATACTTATGTCATATTATAGAGAAAATATTCCAAATGGATTAAAGAATTAATAAAAATGTTTTGAAGTTATGAAAAAATATTCAGGTCTCCCTGAAATGGGTTATCATTTCTGGAATCAACTAAATAATATTAAAGAGATTTGCCTACATGTTGTCATCATTGCCAAAGGGAAATGTAAAATTAAAGGGTAATGAGTTAACCATAAGATTAATGAAAAATTTTGATGGCACAGTATAATGATCTGGGGACAACATGAATTCAGCAAGTTTTTTTTTTTTTTTTTTTTTTTTTTTTTTTTTTTTTTTGCCAGTACTGTAGATTAAAAGTAGGTCCTTTCACCTGTTAGGCAACCACCATACTACTGAACTATATATCCCAATGGTTCACTAAATTGCCCAGACTATCCTTGATCTTGCAGTCTTCCTGGGATAATAGCTGGGATTTGGAATGTGTTGCTGTGCCATCTCCAGCATGCTTTTATACTGCTGTTTCCAAACACAACATTTTCAAAATTTTTTTAAAAAGTAATAATGTAGCACTATTATAATTTTATGTAATAAATATGTAGAAAATATAATACAGATTTGAGGCTCACTTGTAATGTGTTTGCCTAGAATGTGGGAAGCTCTGGATTTATTCCCCAATAATTAAAGTGATAGCTAGTATAATCTTACTCCAAGGAATACAAACTACACAATGCAATCACCAGTACATAATGATATTTCCACAAGTATCAAATACAACCTGGTATTTTTATTTTGTGATACACAAAGGCAGAATATTATCGAACAATTGTAGATAGAAAAATTTTAAATCCATATATATTGACCAGAAAAGTTGAGCACAGACATTTGTGTATGTGTGTGTGTGTGTGTGTGTGTGTGTGTGTGTGTGTTATAGCACTTAGACATTTGTTAACTCCTACAACTGAGATTGAAGGAAAGAGGGAGAAACAATTTTTTAAAAATCCATCTTTGCATTGTATTGTGGGCTTGTTATAATGATAGTGAGCACTAATATTTTGCAATGAAAAATATAAACAATAAAAATATAGAATACTGGATTAGTAAGAAAATTGATGTTCAGTGTTTGAAAAGTCTATTTTCTTGTGATAATGGGAAACTTATTTAAATATACCAATATTCAAAAGATATAGCTTTTTATATTTCTTAACTTCCTGCAAAAATAAAAGATACCTTAGATAACTTTGAAAATGTAAGTGTACTATAGAAATAGGAGGCATTATTTTACTTGCACAATCAAAATCCATGTTGGATAACAAAAGACACTCCACATGTTTCATGAGATGAAAAATAAACCCTGATGTGATTTTATGCCACTAACATTTTTCAACAATATGCATTATAACTTAAGTTACTTGTTTCTGATATTGTTGCTTTTTGGAACACCAGCTTTGAACTTGACTAAGAATATGTAGCCAAAATGAAGTGATGATCAAAGGTCAGTTGGCACCACAGGAAAAATGCAAAAAGCTCTTGAGATAGAAAAATCCATATTATTCTCTCAAGTCTCTTGCATGTTATTTCCAAATTAAATGCTTTAATCATAGCAATAGTCATTATAGATACCTGTAATGTCTTTTTTTCTCACAATACTGCATGACATTTGACATATTAGCATTGTTCGTTTTAATTTTCCCTCCTATACAAACCTCTCTTAAGGAAATATTCTAAAAAGAAGATTCCACCAACCCAGAAAAAAACATATTAGGTTTAGGAGGCTAATATTAAGTGGGTGATATCAAGTAATTTTCTCAACCACTCTTTTCTTTAGTTTCCTTTTCTGTCAGAGGAAGATAGTCCCTTCCTCATGAGATTATTTTGAAGATTAAAGGAACAATAGCTGTAGACCAGGTACTGCTGTGCCTGTAATGTAATAAGCACATTGCAAATGCTCATTTTTTTCTCCCACAGGAAAGAATATCTTTTGTTCCTCTGTCAATGTTCCCACCAAAGCCATTATTAATATACACTTCCCTTGGTACCATGACAAACAAGTATTATGTCTTTTATACATGTGTTTTGCTTTAGTGATAAATGAATGAATTGATGGATAATTTCACCAGTTCTTACAACTTCAATTACTGATTCTTCCTGCTTTGAAAATCTAGCTCTCGGCTGTCTCTTCTGAGATCCAGACCATATTCTTAATTGCCTACTAGAAAAGTTCATTTAGATGTTTCAGGCATCTCAAGCTCTATAATTTGTAAAAGAATGTTTAGTATCGTCTCATAGGTACATCCTATCTGTCATGGACACTACTGAATCACTCAAATACCCTGCGATCAACATTTGCTACCTTCCCCTATTCATCCAATAAAATCTAGTCACCCTGCTTGTCTAGTTTTACTTCCTTAAACATTAAAACCATCCTTTGCCCTGTTTCTTCTCATACAATGACCTCTGCCATCTATCTCAGTTGGAATATGGCCACATATTCCAGCCAGGTCTCCCTACTTCAGGTCTTTGATGTTACAGACCATTTTCCAAATTCTATTATAATATCTTTTAAATAAAATCTGGTTATACAACTTCCCATATAAACTTCTTTGATAACATCTTCTACAAGATAAAATATACTCTCCTTACCTTTCATTAAAAAAAAAAAAAAAATCCTTCACTAATTAGCTCCTGATTTCTTGCCTACTATGTTTTACTTGCCAACTTCTCTCTGCAGGGCTATGCTCTGACCATATCAAACTACTGGAAGTTTTTTTTTTTTTTTTTTCAAATCTGTTTCTCTTTCCTTACTTCCCTCTCCCCACATCCTTCTCTTTATGTGTGCCTTCACCTCCCACTTTCTTTCTTTTCTGTGCATTTGTATTTAACAGCCCCTACTTGTACATCTGTCTTCCAACTTTGGTATATCTAATTATTATGGTTCTTTATACCTCAGATTAAATATAACCTATTTATTTGAACCTTATCTGTGCCTTTAGGCATTCACTGGGTCCATTTAAGATTAGATAAATTCAACTGAATATAAAAAGAATTCCTAAACAATACATAGTACATTGCAACAAAAACTGGAACATAAATAATTAATTTATCTTTGGGAAATACGACACATCATAATGGTAATCTGACCAATAAACAATCAGACTGAGAGAAACATTTATTGTGAATCTGCCATGGCCAGTTTTGGTGGCACTTCTACATTCATATTCTATTTATTATTTATATATTGTTCTATATGCTATTCATCCACCATCAAGGTTTGGCTATATGTATTAATAATGTTCATATTAACTAAAGTTAATTAAACTATACTTCATAAAGACAAGGTACACATGTTTATCTTTACAGTGTCATTAAGATTAGTAATTTAAACAGTAAAACACAAAACTATAATCACATGTAATCAAATATGCATTTGATGCTCCAAATTGAAATTACTGAAGATTGGATCAAATGCTACCCTGATGTGGAAGAGCTGTTTTGTGTGTATGGGTGAGGGGGGTCGGGATGAGATTTCTAAAAGTAGATATTGGTAGTGAATGAATAACATGCAAACAATTATACATTTTAGTGGAATAGTCTTAGACATTAATATAATCCAAACTAAATCCTTTAAAATATTTAATGGAAATATATACTTACTAGCATACAGAATGGAAATATTTGAAGTAGAACACAATTGTATTTTATCTGCATAGTACAGTTGTACTTAGAATTTATTTTCTCCTAGTATATAAAATAAAAAGAACAATGAAGAGTCAAGAGTGTGGTGAATATCATTTTATGTATAATGCCTTGGAAAGTGTAAGTTTTCAGCTAAACTCAAAATAACAAAGAAACAACACATAATGACGGAGATAAATGAATTAAAATAATGTTTTATGTATGTACACACACAAACATACATGTGCATAACACGCTTGGTAAGACTAACAATAAACAGAACTTCCATTTATTTTTAAGTTTCCTCGTTAAGCTATTTAGTTTAATAATCTCCTTTATAAAACTGGCATTGTGGGAATAAACAACTTAGTTAAATTAGAGTCCTATGCAGTTATTTTTGAGAGACTTGATTTGATCACCAACTCTGAATATTACTAGGCAGTACTAGACTCTAGGCAGTACTAGACTCCTGTGAATCTTCCCAGGTTATATACAAGTACTGTGTACATACATGTGATGCAGCTGCAATGTTTTAAATCATTTTCCCACGATACTTTAGGGCTGTATTTCCCTCACTGTCAATTGATGTATGCTCAGGGAATGCAGACTAATTACCCTAAGCAAAACATAATTAAGGTGGGAAATTTACTCTAGAAACACCACATAATACTTCTCACATACTAATAGAAATGATTTTTGAATTATGGTTTGCATGACTCAGTATTACTACACACAACTTTTACAGATAATGCAGAGTAAAACATATCAATTATTCCAGAGAAAAAGAAAATTAAGATCCCAAGAAATTAGAGAGGCTCCCAAAAAAGTAAGGTCAAATCAATTAAGATATCTTTTTTTTTTTTTAATAAAAAGGGCATATATACTCAAGTTTGCACAAAGTTCCATGCATATGGTCATTTTATCAAGTTGTAAAGTGTGTCCATGTGCAAAGGGTGTTGCTGAGAGAGGTTTAGCTGGAGTGTGGTATAAAATATACACAGGTAAAAATTCATACCCTGAAGGAACTTAACACTGCTTGATGATACTGATTCTAAATCTTCACTGTTCACTTTCATTCATGTGACTGTTTCAAAGCTTTCATATACAGGTCTCAGATTCCTCAGTTCCACAGTGATAATGAATTTCAGCAAAGCCGGAAATAAACTTCACAAAAGAAAATCTTTCCTATCCTCAATTCCTAATCTTTTAAAGAGAGATTTATTTATTTAAAGGCAAGTCATTTTAAATTTCATTTCCATTCCCAATTTAATATGTATTTAATATAATTCATATGTTCAAAATAATTTAATATTTCTACTATGTGCCAAGAAATAAACAGAGTGGAATACAGGATATAAATGATGAACAAAAGCAAATCTGATTTGATGGTAAATTAATTAGGAAAAAATGTACCTATTTGCAAGCACCTAGCAAATAATCAATTATATAAATTGCTGTTAATGCTCTGAAACTGCCAATTAGAGAAGCAAAAGATATATAGGTTATACCATGAATCTGATTTAGATTTTCAGTATATCAGAACTTCTAGAGGTAAATTAAAGGCAAGACACATGGCATGAATATGGAAAGTTTTGTATAAATACATGAATTAAAATAAAATACAAAATGCATTTACATTTTCTGTTCAATTCTGGAGATACTCTTCCCTTCAGCTGAAAGCAGAGAATATTAAATTATAAAAACTATACAAACTGTCAAAATAAAGATGCTAATAAAATTTACACCCTTTTATCATTTGAAAAACTATACATATTCGTCTACTATGAATATCAAATAAGGCCAGATTTAAAATCATATGAAATGAGAAGTGAAAGGACTTTGGGGATAAAAAGTCACTTTCCATTTCAAAGACTATTGTCTCTATTGTTATAATTTTAAAGCTTTATTCAATTCACTTTTAAAGACCCAAGCAAAAGGTCTAAGTAACATCAGCCTAATATACTTAGCATTAGGAAATTAGGTTATGGGTTAGACATAGAGTAAAGTGCCCACATCTCTGTAGGTTCTCAGAACTGCTGCACATATGTCATCATTCCTGGAATACTGGCAGAGACTGTGGCACTTCCTGGACTTAAGAGAGCCAACCGGTTACCAGAATTTCTAATCCCTTGATAAGATTCGAAGCTGTACTTGTTGCAGGCAAGATGTAAAGGCTTCCAGGAACTGCCTGCCTCAATATTGAAAGTGAATAAGACAGCAGGCTACACAATGTGTACACATTGTGGACTGCCTGAATTAAACTAATACAGGCATTAAATCACATTAATTGTTTTTCATAAATACATTCATGTTTTTCTCCATTCAAGATGTTTTAAATTACACAACATTTTATATCTTAAATACATTTTAATTTGCTCATTATATCTAAGTAAATGTGGGGACAATGCTAAATACATTGGTTTGCCAACCTTAAAAAAATATATGGTATACATATGATAATATTTAATATCACAACAGCTAAATAGGGGAAGTGTTGCTATTTGAACCCAAGTTTTAAGTTTAGAGCCAAGACTTTTAACTAAAAGATTTGGAAAAATTCAAAGGGATATTTTATCAGGCAAGTATTGTTATGACACTGTTTTGCTTAGTTTTTTTTTTTTTTTTTTAATCTGAAATATACCGTATATGAGGAATTTCTTCCAACTGGTTCTCTAAGGTCAGCATTACTTAGACTCCAAAACCAAAGATGATACAAAAATAGGCAGCTTCAGAACAATATTAGACATAAACAAAGATATGAAATTTTACTGAAAACTTAACAAATAGAATAAATGGAGAAATGCCTTGTTTGTGGTTGGAAGACAATGTTGTCAAGATGTTAATTTCCCTAAATTGGTTAATTCAATACAATACCACTAAAAGGCCCCAAACACTTCCAATACCAATTAAAGTCCCAAAAGTTTACTGAGAAGTTGACTATAATATTCACGTTGAAAAACCTATAATAGCCAATAAGAGCTTTGAAAGTAAAATAAAATTGGAAGACAAATAGTACCTGATAATGTGTATAATGTGATCAAAACACTAGGACATTGGTGTAAAAATAAATAAATCAATAAACATATATGTATATGAACAACTAATTTGTCTCAGAGGTACATAGACAATGCAGTGGATAAAAGACAGATTTTTCAAAATGAAATGGAGTTGGAAAAATTGGTAATTTATATGCAAATATTCATGTTACATCCATACCTTTACCATATGCAAGAATCAGCTCAAGATAAATCATAAGGTAGACTGTAAGGCCTATAATTATAACTCTCAAATTAAAACTCTTTAAAGAAAATGTTAGAAAAAATCTTCATGGCCTTGGGTTTTAGATTTCTTGGATTTGACACCAAATTCTCAGTCCATAAAAAACTATAAATTAGGCTTCATCCAGTCCCGCCGACCTCCGCTCAAGAGCAGGAGACAGCAAGGACAGATCCGCCAACTCTGCTTAGTGTGCAGGCAGGCCCGGGGCAGTCCCGGGGTCCTACATCAGAGTGCTGCCAGTCCCAAGCTCCATCCAGTCCCAGGCCTCCACCCCAGAGCAGGAGACAGCAAGGACAGACCTGCCAACTCGGCCTGAGCCCATGCGGGCCCAGGGCAGTCCCACTGACCTTCACCCAATTGCAGTTAGCCCAACCACCACAGGAGCTCAGACTCAACCAGTTCGGCCCGCGCCAACCAGTGTGAACCCAGCTTCAGGTAGCATACTTTGAGGGTCAGTGGCAGGTTCTGATAGTCCAGTGCTAAGGGGAGGCACAGACAACCTGCAAGGGTATTAAAAAATATACGAAAGAATCTGTAATAACTCAGATCTACACTGCAAAAAGTAAAGCAAATAGACATCATGAAAAAAAACAGGGGAGGAAAATACCCCAAACAAACCAGGATTCTACAATAACAGAACCCATGCTCAGCAAAGTTGACAAAATGTCAGAGAAGGAGTTCAGAAGGTTCATAATTAAAATGATCTGTGAATCAAAGAATGACCTAAATGAGCAAATACAGGCAAAAATTGACCACTACAACAAAGATATAAGAGAGCAAATACAGGTAGCAAAAGATTACTTCAAAAAAGAGATCGCAACTCTAAAAAAAAAAAAAAAAAAAAAAAAAAAAGTCAGAAATCCTTGAAATGAAGAAAACAATTAACCAAATAAAAAACACAATTGAAGGCATCACCAACAGACTAGATCAACTGGAAGAATCTCAGACAATGAAGACAAAGTATATAATCTTGAAAAAGTTGACCACACAATGAAGATAGTAAGAAACCATGAACAGAACATCCAAGAAGTATGGGACAGCATTAAAAGACCAAATCTAAGAATAATTGGGATAGAGGAAGGCACAGAGTTTCAAACCAAAGGAATGCACAACCTCTTTAATGAGATAATATCAGAAAATTTCCCAAGCATGAAGAATGAATTGGAAAACCAAATACAAAAGGCTTATAGGACACCAAATGTACAAAATTACAACAGATCTACACCAAAACACATTATAATGAAAATGCCTAGCATACAGAACAAGGATAGAATTTTAAAGGCCTGAAAGAGAGGAATCAGATCACATATAGGGGGAGACCAATTCGTATCACAGCAGATTTTTCAATTCAGACACTCAAAGCTAGAAGATCATGGAACAACATATTCCAAGCTCTGAAGGAAAAGGGATGCCAACCAAGAATCTTATACCCAGCAAAATTAAGCTTTAGATTTGAGGACAAAATAAAAACCTTCCATGATAAACAAAAGTTAAGAGAATTTACAAGTAGAAAGCCAGCACTACAGAACATCCTCGGCAAAATATTCCATAAAGAGGAAAAGAAAAACAATGATGAAAATCAACAGAGGGAGGTATTACACTAAAGGAAAAAAACAATCAGAAGAGAAACCATGTCAAGGTATATACCAGAAATAAAAATGGCTGGGAATACAAAAAACATCTCAATAATAACTCTGAATGTTAATGGCCTAAACTCACCAATCAAAAGACATAGATTAGCAGTTGGAGCAAAAAAAACAGACCCAATAATATGCTGCCTCCAAGAGACTCATCTCATAGGAAAAGACATCCATAGGCTGAGGGTAAAAGGTTGGGGAAAATCTTACCACTCATATGGACAGAGGAAACAAGCAGGGGTTTCCATCCTCATATCAAATAAAGTAGACTTCAAGCTAAAGTCAATCAAAGGGGATAAAGAAGGACACTATATACTGCTCAAGGGAACCATACACTAACAAGACTTGACAATTATAAATATATTTGCCCCAAACAATGGAGCATCCATGTTCATCAAACAAACTCTCGTGAAGTTTAAGAGTCAAATTGACCACAACACAATAATTTTGGGTGACTTTAACACACCCCTTTCACCACTGGATAGATCTTCCAAACAAAAGCTGAACAAAGAAACTATAGAACTCAAAAATACAATAAACAACTTAGACTTAACTGACTTATATAGAATATTTAATCCTTCAACAAGTGAATACACATTCTTCTCAGCAGCACATGGAACCTTCTCTAAAATAGACCATATACTAGGCCACAAAACAACTCTGAGCAAATACAAAAAAGTTGAGATTCTACCGTGCATTCTATCCGACCATAATGGAATGAAATTAGAAATCAATGATAAAATAAGAAATAAAAGCTACTCCAACTCCTGGAGACTAAATAATATGCTACTGAATGAACAATGGGTTGCAGATGACATCAAAGAGGAGATTAAAAAAATTCTTAGAGGTGAATGAGAACACAGACACAACATATCAAAATCTCTGGGACACTATGAAGGCAGTTCTAAGAGGAAAGTTCATTGCATTGAGTTCATTCCTCAAAAGAAGAAAAAGTCAACAAATAAATGACTTAAAATTACATCTCAAAGCTCTAGAAAAAGAAGAACAATCCAACACCAAAAGTGGTAGAAGAGAAGAAATAATTAAAATCAGAGCTGAAATTAATGAAATTGAAACCAAAGAAACACTTGAAAAAATTGACAAAATAAAAAGTTGGTTCTTTGTAAAAATAAATAAAATTGACAGACCCTTGTCCAGGCTAACAAAGAGAAGGAGAGCGATAACTCAAATTACTAATATATGTGATGAAAAAGGAAATATCACAACAAACACTATGGAAATACAGGAAATAATTCAAAATTATTTTGAAAACCTGTACTCCAACAAAATACAAAACACCGAAGGCATTGACAAATTTCTAGAGTTGTATGATGTGCCCAAACTTAAGCAGGAGGATATATATAATTTGAACAGACCAATTTCAAGCAATGAAATAGAAGATGCCATCAGAAGCCTACCAACCAAGAAAAGCCCAGGACCAGACGGATACACAGCCGAGTTCTACAAGACCTTCAAAGAAGAACTGATACCAATACTCTTCAATTTATTTCAGGAAATAGAAAAAGAGCGAGTACTTCCAAACTCATTCTATGAGGCCAACATCACCCTGATCCCCAAACCAGGCAAAGACACATCCAAAAAAGAAAACTTCAGACCCATATCTTTAATGAACATAGATGCAAATATTCTCAATAAAATTCTAGCAAAACAGATACAGAAACATATCAAAAATATAATACACCACGATCAAGTGGGGTTCATTCCAGGGATGCAAGGATGGTTCAACATATGGAAAACAATAAATGTAATTCACCACATCAATAGACTCAAAGATAAGAACCATATGATTATCTCAATAGATGCACAAAAAGCATTTGACAAAATACAGCACCCCTTCATGCTCAAAACACTAGAAAAACTAGGGATAACTGGAACATATCTCAACATCATAAAAGCTATATATGCTAATCCCCAGGCCAACATTATTCCAAATGGAGAAAAATTGAAAGCATCCCTTTAAAAACTGGAACAAGACAGGGACGCCCTCTTTCTCCACTTCTCTTCAACATAGTAATCGAAATGCTGGCCAGAGCAGTAAGACAGACAAAAGAAATTAAAGGGATACAGATAGGTAAAGTAGAACTCAAATTATCATTATTTGCTGATGATATGATTTTATACCTAGAAGACCCAAAAAATTCCACCAGAAAACTTCTAGAACTCATAAATGAATTCAGCAAAGTAGCAGGATACAAAATTAATACCCATAAATCTAAGGCATTTCTATATATCAGTGACAAATCCAATGAAAGGGAAATGAGGAAAACTACCCCGTTTACAATAGCATCAAAAAAAAAAAAAAAAAAAAAAAAAAAAAAAAAAAAAAACTTGGTAATCAACTTAACCAAAGATGTGAAAGACCTCTACAATGAAAACTACAGAACACTAAAGAAAGAAATTATGGAAGACCTTAGAAGATGGAAAGATCTACCCTGTTCTTGGATAGGCAGAACTAATATTGTCAAAATGACCATACTACCAAAAGCACTATACAGATTTAATGCAATGCCAATCAAAATCCCAATGACATTCCTCATAGAAATAGAAAAATCAGTCATGAAATTCATCTGGAAAAATAAGAGACCCAGAATAGCTAAAGCAATCCTTAGTAAGAGGAGTGAAGCAGGTGGCATCACTATACCAGACCTTAAATTATACTACAGAGCAATAGTAACAAAAACAGCATGGTATTGGCACCAAAATAGGCCAGTAGACCAATGGTACAAAATAGAGGATGCAGAGACTAACACATATAATTTCAGTTATCTTATATTAGACAAAGGCACCAAAAATGTACATTGGAGAAAAGATAGCCTCTTCAACAAATGGTGCTGGGAAAACTGGAAATCCATATGCAAGAAAATGAAATTAAACCTCTCTAACCATGCACAAAATTTAACTCAAAGTGGATCAAGGATCTAGGAATTAGACCAGAGACACTACACCTAATAGAAGAAAAAGTAAGCTCTAATCTCCAACATGTTGGATTAGGTCCCAAGTTCCTTAATAAGAATCCTGTATCACAAGAATTAATACAAAGAATCAATAAATGGGATAGACTCAAATTACAAAGCTTCTTCTCAGCACAAGAAACAATCAGTGAGGTGAATAGAGAGCCTACTAATTGGGAACAAATTTTTACCACATGCACGTCAGATAGAGCACTAATCTCTAGAATATATAAAGAACTCAAAAATCATAACACCAAAAAAATCAAATAACCCAATCAATAAATGGGCCAAGGAACTGAACAGACACTTCTCAGAAGAAGATATACAATTAATCAACAAATACAAGAAAAAATGCTCAACCTCTCTGGCAATTAGAGAAATGCAAATCAAAACCACTCTAAGATTTCATCTCACACCAGTCAGAATGGCAGCTATTAAGAACACAAACAACAATAAATGTTGGAGAGGATGTGGAGAAAAAGCACACTCATACATTGTTGGTGGGACTGCAAAATGGTGCAGCCAATATGGAAAACAGTATGGAGATACCTTGGAAAACTTGGAATGGAACCACCTATGACCCAGCTATCCCACTCCTTGGTTTTTACCCAGAAGACATGAAAACAGCATACTAAAGGGACACAGCCACATCAATGCTTATAGCACCACAATTCACAATAGCTAAACTGTGGAACCAACCTAAATGCCCTTCAGTAGATTATGGATAAAGAAAATGTGGTATATACACACAATGGAATATTACTCAGCAATAAGAGAGAGTAAAATCATGGCATTTGCAGGAAAATGGATGGAGTTAGAGAATATAATGCTAAGTGAAGTTAGCCAATCCCAAAAAGCCAAATGCCAAATGTTTTCTCTGATATAAGGAGGCCAATTCACAGTCGGGTTGGGATGGGGAGCATAGGAGGATTAGAGGAATACTAGAATGGCCAATGGGGAGGGAGGGGAAGGGAGGGGACAAAAGGGTGAAGGAAAAAAAAGAAAAGATGGTAGAATGAGATGGATATCATGACCCTAAGTGCATGTATGAAGTCATGAATGGTGTGAATATACTTTGCATACAGCCAGAGATTTGTAAAAAAGTGCTCTATATGTGTAATATGAAATATAATGCATTCTGCTGTCATATATAACATCTTAGAATAAAAAAAAAATTAAAAAAAAAAAAAAGTCAAACAGGGAAAATATATAAATGCATCTATTAATTAATAAAGTTGATCTAACTAAAAAAATGTATAAATAAATTAGGCTTCATTAGTCATTAACCTGCTCATCAAAAGACATTGTTAGGAGAATAAGCATAAATCACAGAATGGGAACACATCTCTACAAAGCTTTTATGTAGATAAAAGATTTATATACAGAATATGTAAAAATCTTCAAAATTCAGCAATATAAAAACAAAACACTACTTGAAATGGGCAAAAGATTTGAAGAAGGACTTCACCGAGGAAGATACAGTACTGGTAGAAATGCAAAAATGTAGAAGACATTCTGGAAAATACACATCTGCCACATAATCCAACTTTTCCATTCAGATGTTTACCCCAGAGGAAGTTCATGTGAATATGAAGATTTGCAAAGCAATGTTCACAGAATCTTCATCTGTGATAGCCAAAATTATGAATCTAAGTGTCCATCAAGAGATGAATACATGAACAAATTGTGGCATATATGTGTAATGGAATACTACTCTGTGATAAAAAAGGATTAAATACTGATAAAGCCAACAACATGATTAAATCTCAAAATAAGTATTCTGAATGAAAGAAGCCAGGCAAAAAGAGTATGTACTGTTTGATTCCATTTATATAAAATTATGGAAACATTTATTCTTTTAGAGAAGAAATAAGATAAACAGGGCCAAGGTATCTTATGGAGTGACTGATATGTTCACTACCTTGAGTGGCATGATTATTCTGCTGATGTATGTGTCCATTATATCATTATAAAGTTCTTTTAAAAACCTTGGTACAATGAAAGAACCCTACTAATAGCATCCTTACAAAGATTAAATAATGTGCTTGGGTGCTATTATAGATTGAATTGTGTTTCCCAAAATTCATGTTGAAGCGCTAATCCTCAATGTAACTGATTTTATTTCAACATAGGGCCTTCCCCCACCCACACAGATAACCAGTTTTCCCACTACCATTTGTTAAAAAGGCTGTCATTTCTCCAATGAAGGTTTTGGGCACCTTTGTCAAGAATCAGATGACTTAGATGTGTGAGTTTTTCTCTGTGTCTGCTATTCTGTGGTCTTTGTGTCTATTTGTATGCTAGTAACATCAGTTTGTGTTACTATAGCTCTGTAGTATAATTTGAAGTAAGATATTGTGATGCCTCCAGCATTAATCACTTTTTTGGCTTGAAATTGCTTTGGCTATCCTGAGTCTTTTATTCTTCCAAATAAATTTTAGGACTTTTTTTTTTTTTTTCTGAAGAATATCACTGACATTTTGATAAGTATTGCATTGAATCTGTATATTGCTTTTGGTAGTATGGCCATTTTACATTATTAATCCTGCCTCCATGAACATATGAGGTCTTTCCAACCTGTAAGATACTCAATTTCTTTCTTCAATGTTCTATAGTTTGCATTGGAGAGGTCTTTCACCTCCTGCATTAGATTTAGATAGGAAATCCTGCTGCATTAGGATTAGATAGGAAAGTCATTGACTTTTTATGCTGATTTTGTAACCTGCTACTTTGCCAAATTTGTTTATTAGCTTCTGGCACTCTTTGGTGGACTTGCTTGGATCTTCCAGGTATAAGATCATATCATCTGCAGCAACAATTTGACTTGTTACTTTCCCTTTTTTTTTTTTTTTTTTTTTGGTACCGGGGATTGAACTCAGGGGCACTCGACCACTGGGCCACATCCCCAGCCCTTTCTTGTATTTTTTTTTTTTTTTTTAATTATTAGAGACAGGGTCTCACTGATTTGCTAAGTGCCTCACCATTGCTGAGGCTGGCTTTGAACTCGCGATCCTCCTGCCTCAGCCTCCCAAAGTGCTGGGATTACAGGCGTGCGCCACCGCGCCCGTCATACTTTCCCTTTTTTTATCTGTTTTATTTCCTTCTCTTACCTAACTGCTCTGGAACACAGGCCTTTAATTAAAGAGGCAGTTAAAGTTAAAGGATACCATAAGAATAGGGCTCTAATTCAATAAGATCAGTGTCCTTTCAAGAAAAAGAAGAGACACCTGGGATGCACACACAGAGAAAGGCAATGGGAGGACTCAGAGAAAAGGTAGCAATCTGCAAGCCAAGGAAAGAAGTCTAAGAAAAAACAAAACCTGCAGGTACCTTAATCTCAGACTCCTGCTTTCAGAATAGAGAGAAAATTAATCTGTGTTACTTAAACCACCAGGCTTTGATATTTTGTTATGGCATGCTAACAAACTAATGCAGGTGCTTTAAAACAAAGGAAGCAGCCCTAATCGGTAGACTTATTGAAATAGCCACTTATGTTATAACAAATTTATTATTATATGTAATAATTATCAATAGGCACTTGTGTAAATGTAACATTCCATTCACACATTCCCCCGAATAAAGAGCTTCTATTTTCAGTGCTCATTTTTTTTTGCTCTTCAAGTTCTTATTTATTTATGTTGGCAATATCTAATTGCTGAATAAGAAATAAAAAATTGAAAATGAGCTTTACGTAAGTAAGTAATGATTGTAAAAATGCATTAATTAAATCATCTGCAACATTGTTGTTAGGCTAATGAAAACAGGAAGTTTATGGAGTGCATTTGGTTAAGGTTAATTGTTGGGTGAACTAGACTTATTTTCTTTTTCTTTTTTAACCATATTATGCATTTTTCTATATCTTGTAGCAAACTGAAATATTACTTAAACCTAATACTTTATCTATATATGAATATTTCACTTTATATGAAGCATTTATTATTTTGACTTCCCTAAATTGGTTTTACATGCCAAATGAATTAACATCATTTATCCATCAAGTTTAAGATAACAAGAATGAAAACAAAAGTTTAGTTAAATTAAATTTTAATAACTTACATGTCTTAAAAGGACTTACTCATCAAAACTTATACAATACTACAAACCTTTGTACTCATTACACTATACTACATAGGTCAGTTTCTAAACCTCACATCTCTATCTCTACAGCATTTTATTATCAGCAGTGATCGTGTTACTTTGAAATGTCAAATTTAATTTCTAGATTCTCAATTAATTTTAAGACCTTATGTGAATGTTAAATTGATCTAATTAGGAAGTAATCTTTTATTACAATTTTGAAGGATATTAAATATGTAAAGAGAAAATAAAATGAAGAGAGTCACTAGGAATAGTTTTTATTTATAGATCTTTGTCAATGAAGAACTTGCTTGTTTCCTTTGTAAACCTCCAAGTGGACTGGCCACATACACATTCAGTCATGGCTGGTAGTGTACAGAGATGTCAATGCCCTTAGAGCCCAGAATGTTCTTTCCCATTTCTAAAGTCATTAACCAAATGTTTGTGAAATGGTTACATATTTTATTTCAATGGGGATTCACTATCCTCAATTCTAATTGTTCACTATATTAATTTTGGCAGAACCATAGTGGTTCTTCTTTTCACTCTAATTTCTAAAGACCTACACTATAAGTTGTAGATTAAAATTGGAGTTTTTCTCAATATACAACAGGTGTGTGTAAGGTACTTTTGATGGCTGATAGTGGAGAGAACACACACTCTGATGAATATACAGTTCTTTAGGATGATTTTACTTTCATGAGTGAACGGCTGTCAGTGTGCATAGGAGATTAAGCAAAGGCAATTTAGTCCAAAAGCAGATAACTTTATAAAGAAAGCCACTGATATAAGATCTGGCAGAACAAGAACTACTTCTCTAAGATTAAATTCATTGATAATTTTCATTGACAAAATTATATTCTTAATAAATAATAGCAAGTAATGTTTTCTTCACAATCTTTCCCTTCCTCCCCTACATTCCTCTGTGTGTGTGTGTGTATACACGTGTGTGTGTGTGTGTAGCAGAATATACTTGTGAAATCTAGAATAAAATAAGCTTTTAATGGTTATATTTACTTGTTGCCTGAAACTCAGAGGAAAATATTCCATAAGAAATTTTAATGTAATTTATGAAAAAGTGATCATTAAAATAATTAAATATCCTGATTCTATAAAAATATGACATATTTTGACATTGGCCAATAAAAAAATAAAAGAAAGTGATAAAATATAAAATGCCTTAGGTGTGTCAATTTTTATGTTAATATAGTAAGATTTTTTTTATAAGTTGGTAACATAGCCATTCTGAAATGTTACATATAAAGTTTATGCTAACTACATATGACAGGCCAATTATTATGGAAAAATGGACTGTCCCTCATTTCTGGAAATACAAATTCTTTATAGGAACTGATCTGTTACCTGGCTCATGGTTTAAAGAGTCAGGTGTTAAGAAATGTTACCACCTCTTGGTTGGCCAGAAACACTGGAATATTTGGGAACTTCAGAAAAAACAAATAAGCTTAGAACTTCAGGAAGAACCTGGTAAAGGAAAATTGGTTGATGTTCTTGGATTTTGATTTTCAAATTCAGAAACTGTGAATGGCATTAAAAGTATTTCCCATTTTAAAAGGATGAAAAAGTAGGTAATACTTAAGACTTCCCAAAGCATCCAGAGAGACTTAACTCTGTCTTATGGGTCTAGTTTTGCTAAACCTAAAACAGTGTTTTTGTTTTGTTTTTTGTATTAATCATCTTTTGTTGCATTACTATAAATGATAGAGGATAAATGGTACAAAACATTGATTTTACAACACTGGATTAAACATCTGAAATAAATTTATGTTGACAAATCAACTAAGCCTAAAAAGAACTGAGAGAGTAAGACCCATTTTCTTTCTGACATAGAAATATACTGACCTGGAAATTACTTTTTTTTTTAATCTAGTTTTAATTTTTAAAACTTTTCATTCCAAGAAATAAACAATATATTATCAGGCCATCTTAAGGATTTTACATCCTGAGAAAAACCATGATCCATTTTTACAGCCTGAGAAAAACCGTGATCCATTTTTTTTTTTTTTTTTATTATCAAACACAAAAACTTAAAACTTCTCAAAACCAAGTTAAAAGTTGTCCAGTCAGAATTGTCAAGACTTATATAATAAATGATTTTTATTCTGGGAGCCCATAGCTCTGAAAGTGAGTCTCTTTGCATTATGTTTCTTTGAAAGAAAAAGAAAAAAAAAACTTGACTCAGCAATCATAAATTATCTATGCATTTTGTCTTCCACAAACTCAAGGAAATTTTTATGACATGTACGCTCAAGGCAAGTTTTACAAGGTGAGTATTTCCAGAAGTACCAGATATTGGATTAAAGCTGAATTCCTTCATCAAGTAAGACTACAGAGTGTATACAGCCTTCCTAACCTGCAGATACCACAGAATTTAACATCAGAAAAAGATAAAATGGAGCCAGACATCTCGTCACAGGAGTTCTTGAAGCTGGGCTTTAGTTTACAATCTTCTGAGCTATAATTTCCTTAATGGTAAAGTGAAAAAAAAAAAATAAATACTTCAGAATCTTATTGTGAGAATTACAAAAACTGATTAAAAGTAATTCATTTACTTAACAATAACATCAGAACAATGTTAACTGAACCTCACCTGCTACCTCTTTCTTTGATGCACATCCCCAAAGTTTAAAGTATCCCTACTAGTTAAATGGCACTTGATGCATATGTATTACTACAAATCCTTTGACCCACCTTTAATATATTTTGGAACTAGACAGCAGGTTCTATAAATTTAACTTCATACCAGGACATAAATTGTGCCTGGAAACTTGTAAGTGAAGGGCAAAATGTACTGCATCATCACATGGCTTCTCAGAGTAAATATTAGTAAAGGAGAAAACTAGACTTCGTGACACCTCAAAGATTCCTGAGGATTCCATATGCATTAAGACAGTAAGCCTTTCCTTAGGAAGAGAGAAAAAAGTAAGTGGACTCAGTAGTAGTCATTTTACTACAATCATACCTAACATGTACAGATTAATTTTCTTTATGTAATATTAGCATGCCAAATTAAATTAATAGGTTTTTATAATAAAGTTTAAATTTTGATCTCTGCTTTAAAACCTCTTGATAATTTGATGGCTTGATAATGCTGGTTCTCAAGATCCAAGAAATTTTAGCTACAAAGGTTTGGTGAGGATGTGAGTTAGCGTGATAGAATTTTATTTTTTATTCTCTTTGAAGAGATTGCTTCTATGATTTTCCTATTTTATTTCTCAGTACTGTTTCCTAGATTTTGGAAAATTTCTATTTGTTCCTTTTAGTTATATATGCATGTAGAAACAATTTTGATATATTTATGCAAGTTTCATATTTAACTTATTCTAATTAGGATTCCAGTCTTGTGGATGTACACGATGGTGAGATTCATTGTTGTTTGAAGTTACTTTACCTATATACACATGCTTTATTATTTTATTCTTCCAGAGTCTTCAATTCTTACATGTATATATGTTGATATAAATATATTTATCTTTGTATTCACACATTATATGTGTGTGTGTGTGTGTATACGTGTATATGTGAATATACCAACACATGTGTGTGTGTGTGTTTATGCATGCTCCTGTGTGATCTAACTAATTCAAGAGAATAGAGAACTGAACTTGGAAAATATTTCTCCTTCAGATACATACAGGACATGAGTATTTTTTACTACCAAGAAATGCAATAACTGTGGAAATGTAAATCTTGTCAAATACAGAGTTTGCCAGATTTCCAATAAAAGGTATAACTTTCTGATTTCTAAGCATATCTACAAAATTTCCCAAATTTTCTATTTAGAAAAACATTTTCCTGTTTCTTTCCAGAACAATGACCACATATTTGTTACATGGAAAAGTAAATGCCTTAAGAAAATAAAAATATTTGTATAATTTTTTGGAATCAAAAATGCTGTGAAAACAATTTACAGGGATATTTTATTTTTTAAAACTTGACATTTGGATTATTCTTTTATACAAAAGTAGAAAAATTATACTATGAAAGATGAGTTTTCAAGTGAATGTGTTTCCTCAGCCTACAACAGAAAAATCTGACCTTTAATTTTAGTTAAAAAGTTAGAAAAAATCATTTAACCTTTTTATAACGAATGGAAGATAATGGCAATCTGCATATAGAAAAATTCTTGAGATCATTTAAATGATTGTATCTTTCAGGAGTGAAATAAATCATTATTTTGCACATTGGTTACATGCTTGATTTGGTTTGTATAGGAATATACCAACAAAAAGGCTTATAAATATTATAATGTTGACTACAGTACAAAATAATAGTGTTTTTCAAAAATGCAGTAGAAACAGCTATTATTGATTCTCCTAAGGCATTGTTTTCTAAGGCACCAACAATCTGACATGTTATAAGAAAAATCTATTTTTTAAAATACTCTAATTGGTTTCCAAACTTCTTTAACTGTCTGTCCCTGACTTCCACACTCTGGGATGTGAAAGAACTTTGACATTGTCTCTCTAGATACTGCCTCATTACAGGCTTCCGAACGTTGAGGAGAGGCTGCCATATTGTCAGCTGTTCAGGATGTTTAGGTAAAACATCAACTATTAGATTGATTTGAGCAGTTCAATTCCTAACATGTTTACAAACATTGGCTTCAGTTTTAGTTCTGGAGCCCCTATATTCACTTACAGACAAAAGCTTCATGTTTGGCAACCAACGTGAGTGATTCTTTCTCTTCTAAGCTTCCACATAAAGTAAACCGCGAATGGCTATTAACTCTTTAAAAATTGCACCTCCTTACACTTTATATTACTAATGGTCTAATTTTTTTTACAATTATAATAAAAATGTTGACTGGAGAATATCACATTGTTATAGAACTGTAGCTCAGGCCCAAAGTAGAAAACAAAGCAGGTTTAACTAAACTGTGTGATTTGAATATGTAACTATACTGGATTGTTTTAATACTGAAAAAGAGTAAATAATTATCATATTTCCTTTCAATGTCAGTAAGAGAAAGTAGATATCAGTAGAGCAAGACTGAAAGCAGTCAATAGAAAAAAGAAAATTGATCTATATTAATAACCCACTGATTTGAGTATTTAGTGAACTGGTTGCCTATTCATTATCCCACTTTATCTTCAATTGTAACCTGTGAAATAGGTAAGATGGACATTTTTCTAAGTAGCTTAGAGATTAAAAGTGAAAATAATAATTTATTTTTATAACATTGTTGTTCTCTCCTATATTTTACCGACAAAGAAATTGACCAATAGAGATCATTCAGGAACTGACAAAGATAAGAGGTAAACTAACAATTTTGTCACTGTTGCAACTTCAGTCTCCCTGAATTTGGATGATGCGCTTCACTGGATCTCTTGCCTACATCTGCACGGCTGAATCTTTGCAGGTCACAGGGATAGCCTCAAGTGTCAAGATTTTTTAGAAGCCTTTCTTGTCACTGCTTGCCCTATCATGATCTGACTTTCCCCTCACTTTGTGGTTTTCTCTCTAGTATATCATCCTCTGAAATTTTCTTGCTTGTTTATTTATTAGTTTTTTGTTTTGTTTTTGGTTTTGTTTTTGTTTTTGTTTTGTTTTTTTACTACTCCATGAAGACAGGGAACTTATTGGACTTGTATACTGATAAATTCTTGGTATCTTGATCACAGACTTAGACATAATCTTTTGTCAAACAGTTTCTGAGCAAGTACCTGGATGTTTAGTTCATCTTATCGACTCTTCTCACGTGATAAACAGGGACAAATAAACCACTGCAGCAGAAAGTTCTACTCTCAACCTCCTGTGCTCACTCTCTCCCAAACTTCCCACCTCGTATCTTTTCCTCATGGCGAAGTGACACAAAATGTATCCCTCCATGCCAGCTTCCCTAGCCATTTCTTTCCTAGTTGACCAAAAAATACAACTCAGAAAAGTTAAATGAGTTAGTCTAGGGTTATATATTTAGTAATTGCAGAGTTGTATTTTAGAGCCATGTCTTTTGTTTCTCTAACTCCCTTCACTGCTATGAAGTAAAATATTCCTGGCCAGTATCTGGGTAGAAATAAACCTCTAAAGAAGAGGTTGGGGGTTTTATGCATTCTCCCATTCACACAGGTCTCCATTACACATTTAAAAAGTTGACATTTTCAACTGTCTCATCTCTTTTTTTAATAAAAGAGAAAGGAAGGAAGTAAATTAAACTGTATCTTATAGTTAACAGTATTTCAGAATTCTCCCTGGATATTAAGATAAAAGACCTCATCTTCATTTCACACAGGATGTCCTGGGTTTAATACCCAACATGGAAAAAGAAAATGAAGCATTATGTAACTAACTAATCCGATGTCACATATGCAGTTATAGTCAGGATTTGAACCAAACTTGTGTTGGAATATAAATACAAATATATAGACTCATAGATGTGAAAGGAGATTTACATGTATCCATAAAATAAGAACAAACTTAATCATGTTCCATTATGGAGAAAAAGGAAAAGATTTTAGAATCTGTGTCCATTCCTCTCATTAAGCTCATACTATATCATCAGAAGATTCTACTTCATATCTAAGCTATCTAAGCTAAGTCTTTCCTACAGTTAAAATCTACTACTTCTTGTTTGAATGAGCAACAGCTGGTCACTTCATAACCATATACTTCATGACCCTTCATATGCTTGAAGATCATTATTAAGTTACCCTTCAGCCTTCTCTGATGAGACAGGCCCTATAAAAGCACCATCAGGCACAAAAATCATTAGAAGCACCACAAGGCACCATCATTAAAGTCACCATCTGGCATCACTGGAAATGTCAGCAAATAGAGAGTGCATATTGATGGGCATACTACTGTTTATGCCTTTTAACTGGTCAGCAATGTTAATTATAATTATATCTCCATCGTAGGATTTTATAGTTTATGTGGACAAATGAACATACACTCAATTAACTAACTACAGACTAAATGCAAAATGGTTCTCAGGCTAATGTTTCCAAAAGCTATTAGTACTCTTTTTGTTGACTACTATCTCCAAAACCATTGACTGCTTAGCAAACAGACAAATTGTCTCTGTCTCCAAAGAGAACTCAAGCTCTTTTCTAACTTATACTATATAAGTTGTTGACTTACCTGCCCCCCAAATTAAGAAAATACCTTTTACTTTTGCTTTCAAAATTTCATTGCATTTATATTAATGTAGATGATATTAGACTTTTATAATCTAATTATATATTAATAATTCCTTTCAAACTTTTTGTGTTAAAACTATAGGTGGTAAACTATCCATTATAAAATAATATCAAGAAAAATAACAAGAACTTTGAAAAACTTTTTTGTAAAAATATAACATGCATTGAACCTGCATTTTCACATGTGCTAACAAATTGCAATCATCTGTGTTCATGAGTTTCCCATCTACGACTTCAACGAACAGAGGATCAAAAAAATTGGATAAAAAAAGTTTCTGTATTTAACTTCTATAGACATTTTCTTCTCTTTCCTCCCTAAACATGCATTTTAACAACTATTTACAGAGCACTTACATTGCATTAGGTATTATATTCATATTTAGTTTTACAAATAAACTTTAGTGAAAAATAAATATTAATGAACTGATAGTTTATTTTGCTATAATTTCAAAATCTCAGAAACTTCACATCAGCCATTCCAGCTAATTTCTGCATGACAGGGGATGAAACACTACTCTAGTATTTTCCATTTACTTTTTTAAAAAATCAATAGTTGTGTCTATCCAAGTACATTTTATTGAGATTTTGATTTGAAGCACACTTTTATAGCCTGCTATTAGGAGGGGTATTTGCCTTGCTATGTCAAATAACATCAAAGGATACTTTGGAGATATTTTTTCTAAAATTGTTGCTCACCTGGCAATCTCTATTCAGGGATAATGTCAGTTCAGGTAAGAGTTATGAATTTGACCTTGTGGGGTCACAGACATACTCAAGGCTAATAACTGCATATGTACTAAGACTATAATCTGATGCTCACTGATGATTCAGAGAACATGATGATCTTTATGTCCAAGATTCCTAAGCTAGTCCCTTTCAGTACTGACATATGATTTAAGAAAACCCAAGGTAGTTGTGTGGATACAAACGTTGAGGCAATACTTGATTTATGCAAATGTATCTCCCAAGAGTCCCTGGGAACTAACAAGAATCCCTGGAAGCAAAGACATCTCATTTGTGGAACAAAGCCCTACCCTTAGGAGGAGCCACCCAGAGACAGTAGTATCTGTGTGGGCTTTGTAAAAGAAAGAGTCTACAAATCAGAAATTTTTTCATTCTACTAAAACATTTCTGAAGTCAAATTAAAGTAAACTGGCAGGGTGGTTAGTGGCTTTATGAATCTATTCAAAGAGGTTCACTGAATAGCTTGCAAAATACAGTACAGGCATGAGAAGTTAGAGTTGAGGCTTGATGGGTGGGGGCATCAGGAGTGAGAGGGAGCACTGCTGGTGGTGATGAGGTGGGTGGGGGCTAAGCAGCCCCACTGCACCACAGAGGCATCAGGCATAAGCTAGAGGATCTACTCAAGCCATTTTCCTAGGGGAATTAGTAAGATATGGAGTACAGGAAATGACAACAATGTTCGGATTTTTTTGTCTTCAGTCACAAAGTCATTTACTTTTTGTTATTTATGCTAGACCTTAGTTTAATAGTGGTGAGAGAGTAGTAAATAAGTTAGAACACACACTACCAAGGAATTCATAATAATACATTTATCAGACAGAATAAGCAAAGTTATGCTCCAGTAACAAACAACCTCAAATATGATTGCCTAGATAGTGATTTATTTCTAGTTGATGTTACTTGAAGATTCTGGAGGATGTGCTCATTGTAGAATTCTATGGTTTGAATACGGTTTGTGTTCCCTGAGGTTGTAAAGGCTTGGTCCCAGGGTGGCACTATTGGATTGGACAGTGACAGAATTTTCAGAAGTGAGGCCTAGTATAAAGTCCAAAGGTCATTAGGGATCATATTCTCAGCAGGGATTGCGGGAAGCCAGTCTCAACTCCCTCTCTTTCTGCTTTTGTTTGAGGAGTGACTGACTGCTGCTACACATGCCCTCACTTATGGGCAGTCATCTGCTTCCCTTACCAGAAGCCAAACAAATGGGACCGCCTACTCTGGATTTGAACTCCAAGTTCAATAAAACCTTTCTCTTTATAAATTAGTGGCCCAAGTATTTCATTGCACTAATGCATAGCTGACTACCATGTATCTTTTAGGATCTTAAAGAAATGAATGCTCCATTTCGATGTATATTTTCTCAATCACTGAGATAGGGAAAGGAAAAGTAGGTTATCATATACTGGCTCTAAAAATCTATGCCTATAAGCAAAACAGGTTACTTCTATTCACACTTCATTGGCCAAAGGAACTCACACATGCATATCTAACCCCTGAGGAAGCAGAACTTCCTAATGAGCACAGTGACACAAGGTCATACTCATCTATATGATATTGACTACTTATGTCATATTATGAAACCATCAAGAGTATTCCATAATGTCTTGTTAATAATTTATTTAATGACTATTGCCAAGAAACAATTGTTTTTTTTCCCCCCTTTACCTTGTTTCAGAGCTATAAATCACCAAGATCACACAGTAATTTTGGCCTCATTTTCAGTCATATGATTTAATCACTCAAAACCAAAAAAATGATAGTGCTACCATATGTGTTGTAGCTTCCCAAGTCTTGGGCTAGCAACAGTTCAGTACCTTTTTTATATCGTTTTCCTGGGTTATTCTTACATCTGTCCCTGCTTCATATCTATGCTCAGAATTACTATGTACAGTTTGTTTTGTTTGTTTCCATTTCTAACTTCTGTCATCAGAACATAATCCACTTTGTTTTGTTCAAGCAAGCATAAATAAAAACCAAACATGAAGAACAATCTATTTTTTCACTAATTTTACTGAGGCTTAGACCTATGGAAGATGTCCTTTCCATGTTGGAGCAAATATAAAAAAAAATAATAATTCAATAAGATATTTATTTTTAGATGTTTTGGGGGTATAAGTCTGCTTTGGAGAAAGACAAGAATAAATTTTGGCATGTAAAATGTGTGACACAGCAAGAAAGGTTCTAATTAGGTCATGATGTATCTGTTTTACTCACTTTTTCAAATTATTTTTCTTCATTATTTTAAGAAGCAATATAGGTTAAGAGAGAAACATTGTTTACTTCAAATAGATGTAACATTTACTAACTGTGCAAAGTATTTGAGACTTAGGTTTCCTTATGGTGATAGTTTAAATAAGGAGAGGTACCTCATGAAACTGCAGTGAGGATATTTGTAAAACAACTAGCAGAGTATTTAGCCTAAAATTATGAGGCTTTAAAAATTATTACTCCTTCTAAATGGAAGTAATGATCGCTAAACTGTGTTTTGAGAATAGTTACTATGTAAATTTTTTAGGAAAATAAAAAATAATTTTACTCTCGAATAAATTATTCCATATGAAATGCTCCACCTCCATCCTGGACTAATGACAAATGTTCTGAGTTAGGAACGTAAGCATGACCAGTGAATAGAAAATAGGGACAAAGTGAATGACAAATTGCTAGACTTTTACAATAACTGTCCATGCAAATGCATACACTCTAGCTCAGAGAGCAAGATGTAAACAGCACAGACACTGAACATGTGCCCAGTGAGGTTTTAGCAGCTTAATTGCTAAGGTATCCATTTATGCTTCATTGTGCCAGTCAGATTTCACACTGAACTGCAACTATTCCAAAAGTCTCGTTTTCAAGTCTTTTTCTATCACATTCCATTTCATGAATGAATCACTGGAATTATTTGTTATACATGGGCAAAGTAAATTTTCTTGTGTCTTTTTTTTTTTCAAACAGCAACATACACTTCACTGTTTATTAATAATTATGTTTAGTACATTCCTTAACATATTAGACTTTAATGCTTTCTAGAACTAAGCCTCAAGAAGCCAAGGTACATTTCACTATTATCACATAGATCTTTTCTAGTGTTTACTCAAAAACTTAAAAGTTTTTGATCTACAAGGGGAGATGATGATAAGGAATCCTGCCCTTTCCTCAAGAACCAGCTGAAACACTATCACAAACCTGTGATTTAAATGGTAGTAAAAATCCACCCATATTTGAATTTGCATTTTCTTCTATTTATCTTATATTTCCAAATATTTCAGTCATTTGCATATTTCATGCTTCCTAATAGTATGGAAAATTTCCAAAGTATATAACTAATTTTATGCATCTTTCTGTTCCTCATTGAGTAAGCAGGTCCAGTTTTGTTAAATGGGAAAAATTGGACACATTTTGAGCACATAGGAGATACCTTTAAGATTAGGTTTGAGTAATCTTGGTTTTAGGATCTGAGACTAATTTGTGAATAGAAAAAAAATAAGGCTTTTTCATAAAATACACAGGGGAAAAAAGAGGATGAGAGGCAACAAGAAAGCAAAAAGAATGGAGTACTTCTTTGGAGTAGAAGAGTGTAAGCAGGAACAGCACATATCTGCCATTCATTTTCATGGTTAACTACTATAACTTGCTGACCTTGCCAATCTTCCTCTATGAACACAGCAAAAAATACAATTATGGGGCATAGACAAGCTAGAATGGAAATGAAGAGACAAGTCTTCCATGTTAGCCATGAGGTGCCCTGGGCATACAAATTCCTGGTGTGTTGTTTACTTTATGTTCTCTTGTTCAGTTCAATTGATTACAAGCTGGTAGGGTTGAACAATATATATATATATATATATATATATATATATATATATATATATATATATATATAAAAGAAATAACAAAACTGAGTGTATTCTCTAGGACTCTATTTACACATCATAGAATTTCTCATGCAACTCAACATTAAACATAGACCCACATCCTACATTTTGAACCAAAATTCATCTCTTGAAAGTATTTAAATGCTTAAGCAAGACCAAAGCTGGAGTATATTTTTCATTATCATTTTCTATTAAATACCTTGATTCTTTATTTATTCAATGGTTATATTTCACTTTTTAATTATTTTTCTTGTTTATAGGAAAGAAATACATTGCCACAATGCTTTTTCCTTAAATTTTCGATACCTTTCTAAAACTGAAAATGTAGTCTATCTTTCCATATAGAGAAATCAAGTTTTTACAGCACTTAAAAAGATTCAAGCCGGGCGCAGTGGCGCATGCCTGTAATCCCAGCACTTTGGGAGGCTGAGGCAGGAGGATCGCAAGTTCAAAGCCAGCCTCAGCAATGGTGAGGCACTTAGCAACTCAGTGAGACCCTGTCTCTAATAAAAATACAAAAAAGGGCTGAGGATGTGACCCAGTGGTCGAGTGCCCAGAGTTCACTCCCCAGTACCCCAGCAAAAAAAAAATATTCAACATGCTACAGACTCACTTTTGTTTAGTTTTCACTTTGTTTAAACAATAACAAACAAAAAATAGGGGGCTACCTTTAGGCAGAGCAATGCTTAGTCTATTTATTAATTATTTTCAAAAGCTCGTTTTTCCAGCTCTCCAATTATTGGAATCACCACTTACTTTTTACTCTGATTCTAGAACATGACATAGTCTTCAGAATTTTGCTAGATGCTTTTTTGATTTTGTACTTTGATATTCAGCATTAAAGTTTAATAATCCACAACTGAAATTAAGATATCCCTTTGTTTTAATCTCCAACATATATAATGAACTCAAGACAAACAAACAAACAAATAACCCGATTAATAAATGGGCAATGAACAGAACAGACATGTCATAGAAGAAGAAATACAATTGACCTAAAAATTTATGAAAAAGTGTTCAATATCTCTAGCAATTAGAGAAATGCAAATTAAAACCACACTGAGACTCCATGTCACTCCAGTCAGAATGGCAATTATAAAGAATACAAGCAACAATAAATATTAGCGAGGCTGTGGGGAAAAGGTTCACTCAGACATTGCTGGTGGGACGGCAAATTGGTGCAACCATTATGGAAAGCAGTGTGGAGAGTCCTCTGAAAATTTGGAATGGAATGGCCATTTGACCCAACTATCCCACTTCTCCCTATATACCCAAAAGGAATTAAAATCAGCATACCACAGTGATGCATCCACATCAATGTTTATAACAGTTCAATTCATAACAGCTAAGGCATGGTACCAATGTAGGTGCCCTCCAACAGAGGAATGGATAAAGAAAATGCCACATTTTCTTTACACACAGATACACACACACACACACACACACACACACACACACACACACACACAATGGAATATTACTCAGTCATAAAGAAAAATGAAATTATTGCATTTGTTGGTAAATGGATGGAACTGTTGACTGTCATTCTATGTGAAATAAGCTAATCCCAAAAAATCAGAGGCCAGTGTTCTTTCTGATATGTGGATGCCAATACTCAAATAAGAGGAGAGAAGAATAGAAGTTCATTGGATTGGACAAAGGAGAATGAAAGGAAAGGAGAGGATGGTAATAGATGAGACAGTAGAATTAATCAAACATAACTTTCCTATGCTCATATATGAATATACAACCAGTGTAATTCCATATCATTTTCAACCACAAGATTTGGATCCTAATTAGAATAAGTTTCACTCGATATATGTATAATATGTCAAAACACACTCTACTGACATGTATATCTAAAAAAATAAAAAAAAAAAGAAAAGATCCCACTGCTGTAAATTTGCTCCTCCTTTTTATTTTTTTATTTCAGAATGGCAGAGTTGTCTGATAATTCAGGTCATATTCACCCCCTCATTTGAAAATTTCACTAATTCTTATTTATAACAGTCACTAAAAGTCTCTCAAAGTACACTTACTTTATCTCCACTGTTACTGCTTTAATTCAGGTTTATACAAAATCATTCTTGTGTTATTTCACTCACCTCCTACCTGTTCTTTATATATCTATATTTCTACCCACAATAATCAATAAATTTTACTGAATTAAGATGATCTGTGCAATACAGCTACTAAAATTACATTTACTAATATTTCCCAAGCAGTAAATGATTTCATTTATTTAGCAATGCAAGGTAAATATTCAGACTATAAGCAGCTGGAGATATTTAAAAAAAAAAATCAATTTGTGATACGTGATTCCAGTGGATGTTAGAGACAAGTTTCAAAAGGTGTGAAGGTAGTGGCCCTTCATTCAGCCTCTCCTTACTTCCTTCCATAATTCCTACAGAAACATAATAGGACTCCAGCTTATATCAGACACTCAAACAAAGACTCCAGGATCTTCTAGATTTCAGGGAGAGTTTAAACTTTCCATGTAGCTAATAAAGCAGGATGGAGAAACACATTTGCCCATTGTAACCATACGAAAAACATAATCATTAACCAGAAGAAAGATGGCAGCAAACTTTGTCTCTCACTACCTACCTGGGCCTGGCTCGAGACATCCAGATCATGTCAACAGAAAACCAAGCCAGTGGCCCTTGAAGGTATGGGAGCTGAAGTGCCCGTAGAGTGCTGACCTTCCCTCTCCCACACATACATCCTCCCAAATCAGTCCATAAACTACACTCAGAAAATGAAGTATGAGGGGTGTAAATGTGCTACATTATGTGCTGAGAGGAAGAGTCCTTATAGATAGATCTAAAAGCAGGAGAGAGCCTAGGAAACCCACTGGTAGATATGCAATTTAGGAATTTTAAGTGTAGTATTTTTTGAGTCTAGAAAGCGGTTAGTTGAAGTAATTGTAGAATATTAAAGCAGAGTCAACACACAAAAAAATGTTGAATAGAAAAATTCCAATAACAGTTATCATTTTGGTGAGTTTAAAAATACATAGTACTTGGCAAGACTCCATTCCTTCTGTTCAATAGACACATGTTCTCATTCCCAAATTCTTCCATCCTTCGTATATGTCTGACAGAAAGAAAGAATTTTACTGTTGTACTTAACTGGATAGAGTGCTATATAGTTATTAGAAGATAAGATGTTTTATGTAAAAAAAATATTGGTTTAAATTTATAGAAAACACATGGATATAAAAAGCACATGCTGGGGCTGGGGCTGGGGCTCAGTGGCAGAGAACGTGCCTAGCATGCATGAAGCACTGGGTTCAATCCTCAGCAACACATGAAAGTAAACACATGAAATAAAGGCATTCTGTTCATCTACAACTACAAAAAATAAAAATAATAAAAAAAGCATAAGCTGTTTTTGTTACTCAAGCTCTGCACTGTGATTTGAGACCAGGTATTGTCATGCATCCAGCTTCATTTTTCTCACTAAGGATGGCTTTGGCTCCTGAGCCTCTTATTTTTCAAGATAAATTTTGCGACTGCTTTTCATATTTCTATGAAGAATATCATTGGAATTTTGATGGTAATTGCCATTTGTAGAGGTCCTTCACCTCTTTTGTTAAATTGATTCCCAAGTTGTTTTTTTTTTTTTTTTTTTTGTCTTGTTTTGAAGTTATTGTGAATGGAATGATTTACTAATTTCTCTTTCAGCTGTTTAGTCATTGGAGTATAGGAACACAATTGATTTATGAGTACTAACTTTGTATCCTGCTACTTTGCTGAATTCATTTATGAGATTTTTTGGTCTTCTAAATATAGAATCATATCATCAGCAAACAGAAAGTTTGAGCTCTTTGCATCCCTTCAAATTCTTTCTTTTCCCTAATTATTCTGGCTATATTTTCAAGAACTACGTCGAATAGAAGTGGTTAAAGTGGGCATCCTTGTCTTGTTCCTAGTCTTAGAGGAAATGCTTTCAATTTTTCTCCATTTAGAATGATGTTGGCCTTGGGTTTGTCATATATAGCTTTTACAATGTTTAGGTATATCCCTTTTATCCCCATTTTTTCAAGTGTTTTAAACATGAATGGATGCTGTATTTTGTCAAATGTGTTTTTCTTCATCTACTGAGATAATCATATGATTCTTGTCTGTAAGTCTATTTATGCGATGAATTACACTTACTGGTTTCTGTACGATGAACCAAATTTCTGTCCCTGCCAAAAAAAAAAAAAACATGGTATTGACACCCAAACAGGCAAGACCAATGGAACAGAATGGAAGACACAGAGACAAACCCACAAAAATACAGTTACCTCATGCTAGCTAAAGGTGCCAAAAACATACATTGGAGAAAACATAGCCTCTTCAACAAATGATGCTAGGAAAACTGGAAATCCATATGTAGCAGAATAAAATTTAACTCCTTTCTCTCACCCTGCACAAGACTCAACTCAAAATGGATCAAAGACCTAGGAATAAACCAGAACATGCATATACTAGGAGAAAATGTAGGCCCAACACTCTAACATATTGGCTCTGGAATTGACTTCTTTAACAAGACTCTTAAAGTATAAGAAGTAAAATAAAAAGACAATAAATGGGATTCCCTCAAAGTAAAAAGCTTCTTCATAGCAAAGGAAACACTCAAGAACATGAGGAGAGAGCCTACAGAATGGGAGAAAACTTTTGCCACCTGTACCTCAAATATAGCATTAATTTCCAGGATACATAAAGAACTCAAAAAACTTAACACCAAAAAAAAAAAAAAAAAAAAGAAAGAAAGAAAGAAGGAAGGAAAGAAAAGAAAAAGAAAAAAAAAACAATCAATAAATGGGCTAGGGAACTGAATAGATACTTCACAGAAGAAGAAATACAACAAGTTTATAAAAAAATGTTCAACATCTCTAGCAATTAGAGAAATGCAAATTAAAACTACACTGAGATCCCATCTCACTCCAGTCAGAAAGGCAATTATCAAGAATACAAGCAATGATAAATGTTGGTGAAAATTGGGAGAAAAGGCACACTCATACATTGCTGATGGGACTGCAAATTGGTGCAATCACTACAGAAAGCAGAATGGAGATCCCTTAAAAAAACTGGGAATGGAACCACCATTTGACCCAACTATCCCACTCTTCAGTTTTTATCCAAAAGATTTAAAATCAGCATACTACAGAGACACAGCCATGACAATGTTTATAGAAGCTCAATTCACAATATTTAAGTTGTGGAACCAACTTAGTTGTCCTTCAACAGATGAATGGATAAAGAAATTGTGCTATATATACACAATGGAGTATTACTCAGCCATAAAATAGAATGCCTTTATGCCTTTTGCTGGTAAATGGATGAACCTGGAGAATTTCAGGCTAAGAGAAGTAAGCCAATCCCCATAAAAACCAAAGGTCAAATATTTTCATTGATATGTGGAAGCTAAACCACAATGAGAATGGAGAGGGAAAGAATGGATATTCAGTAGATTAGACAAAGGGGAATGAAGGGAAAGGAGGGTGATAGGAAAGGAAGGACAGTGGAATGTATCTGACAAAATCTTCCTATGTAATTATATGAATACACCATCATGTACATTTATTAGCTTATTTCATGCTTGTACAAATATATCAAAATGAATTTCTTCCATCGTGTAAAAAATAGAAAGAACCAATAAAAATTTATATGCAACATCCCAATTTTCATATTCTCTTATATATATGAAACACAAATATAAATATTTGTGTAATGTTATAAATGAATGCATATGCATGCATGTGATATTAAATATAATAACATATTAACAATGTAGTCTGGGTTATGAAACAATGTCTAATTTTTACTTTCTGTATATGTATATACCTGTGATTTCCAAATTCTCTATATTTATATAGTATGTAAAGAGAAATAAAATATTGAAGCTAAACATAGTTTGGAGAAAAATGGCCTTCCTTCTTTGGATTTGAGGAAACTGGGTGGTCAAGGGGAGAACCAAGGTCACATGTAGAATCATAAATAGAACCTTGGCCTATCTGTCATCTATTTTTTTGGGCACATTACTTTAAAATGTAAAAACATAATCAATGGGTAAGAACACATTTTTCTCCATTTTGTTCGTTTAAACATGAAAATAAGCTATCTTCAATGGGATCATTGTCAACAAGGAGGTGATAAATCTTATGTATGCATCTTACTTTCATTAATTTTCCCAAAAATTGTGCTGAAAAAAGTTTACTAATCAATAGATAGACCAATTTTATTTGTTTAATTTTGTCATAAAATGAAAACTTGGTAAAATCTATGTGACTTTATCCATGAAAATAAGAATGAGTTAACAAAAATAATCTATTTTATCTTTAAAATTTGCATCAATGTAATTTGTGATTAGTTAACTTGTGATTGTGACTTTAGATAGTGATAAATGTAATAGTTATCAAAATCTACACAAGATAATTTTAATAGTTGTATGTATTTCCTTTATTTGGATTACAAATCTATTCCAGGACTCATGACAAAACCAATCACTTTATCTAAGTACTAAATAAGTATTTTAATGTGCATTTATGATTAGTTCTGTAAAGTAGGTGAAATGTTCAATATCCATACTTTCTCACTCTTTGTAGAAAGAACAGTAGTTTAAATATAATCTTTAAATGATGAATATAACATGGATCCCATGTTTTTCTGTTAATGTAAGCTTTTTTTTTATTGTACATATTTCAGCTCATTCTATTAAACAAGGGAATGTTTTTTTTCTCTTAAATATTTCTAGGAATTTGAGTATAGCTTTGCATAATATGATCTAAAGATATTTGAAATCAAATCATAGAACAGGAAGCAAAATATGTGAATTATACTGTTTAGTGGTTGTCCAATATACTTATAATCTTATTGTCACATCTCAGTTTCAAAAGTACATGGAAAAGGTGAATTCTGTTCTTTTATAGAGAAATTAGTGAAACAGAAATCCTGTGATGGAAAGCATCTCTCCTGACACCAAGGAGGACTCTCTTAAGTCTCTGCTCACCTCACTCCAGGAAACTTGTCTTTTCAATTTTGTGCTCTCTGTGGTCCATCCTGAGATGAGAAGGTATCACTTATTCTGTGCTTCTTTTAAGTATATACAAAGGTAATCCAATGTTATGGTTTAACTTACATCTCTTGTCTTTTCTCTTAGATGTTGTACTGAGCAGTTACAATATACATTCGCTTTTATGCTTTTTTGCACATTCAAAATCTTTCTGACTGCTATGAGAATATCCCTCTGATTCAGCCTCGGAGAATGTTATTTAGAAGATATTTTTAAAACAACTGAAAGCCAAACATGGTGAAATATAAGTCAACTAGCACCACAAACTTGGAGTTTTTACAATGCAAAGTGATAGTTGTTGCTTTGTAATGATTGTTTTTAGTCACTTTCGCTCCATGTACCTTGGAGCAGAGGGATACAACTGTTTTATCCATTGCTATTCTTCCTAGTTTTTTGAAATAAAATTAGTGCTTAATAAATATTTGCTGAGTAAGTAAATGTAAAAAAAAAAAAAAAAAAACGAAAGAAGAAATCCATGTGTAAAATTATTTCTCTTCCCTGGAAAGTATATAAGTATGTAAGTCTTTCAGACTGATCATTTAAAACAATGTATTTCTCAAAAATCACCTTTACATAGTCTCACTTTAGTAAATAAACATGGGTCTTCTTTATCTGCCTCATTGAAAATTTCTAACATCATTTTACACTAAATAAGAGGAAAAGAAGGAAAATAATTTGATTAGGCTTTGTATTCTGATACACTACTGTTAAAGCAATCTAAACCAGCATAGTATTTAATGGGAGACAGAGAAGATCTGAGATAATTTTTTTTTTAAGTGAAAGTGATTAAACCCCAAGGCAATGGGGACAATTCAATATTGTCTTCAAAAGTTATCACTTTTGGGGGACAGACAAAGTGCTTGAAAAAGCACCAGATTCTTCTGCAATGACAAAATTACAATCCTCTGAAAATGAGAAGAAATCAGTCAATAAGTGAGGCAAGAGAATATATTGTTTAAAGTCATATTTTAGCATTTTTCTTAAACAAAACATTCTAAAATTTAAAACATGGTAACATAAGCACATGAATGACATTCAACATCATTAGACATAAAGAAATGCAAATTAAGGCCATTCTTGTGCATGCCTATCAGCATGGCTAAAATAAAATTATTGACAATCCCAAGTGTTGGAGAGGATTTTGTGCAAGTAGATCTCTCAACCATTACTAGAGAAATTGTATAGCCTCTCTGGAAAACAGGTTGGCATTTTTAAAACATGAATTTACTATAGATTTAGTAATGTCCTCCTGGACATTTATCCCAGAAGATGAAAATTTATGCTCATGGAAAACACTGTACACATATATTATAGCAGCTTTATTTGTCATAGCCTCAAGCTAGAAATAGTCCAAATGTTCTTCTGTGGGTGAACTGAAAAATAGCCTGTGGTATATTCCCATGGTGGAATACTGCTCAGCAATATAAAGGAATGTAAAATTGACATACAAGGGCATGGATCGCAGAGGCATTATGTTGAGTGATAAAAGCTAATACCAAAGGGTATTATTCTATATTTAAAATTACTTAATATTCTGGAAGTAACAAAATAAAGTGATGGAGAACAGATGAGTGGTTGCCAGAGTCAGGAAAGGTTCAGGAAAGGTAGAAACATTAGACTTTCTTCTGGTATTGGACATGTCCAATATTCAGATTTTGGTGGGGGGATGCACACATACACACACAAACACACATACACACACACACACGGTTAAATTTCAAATAGATATATACAAAAAATGTGCATGTAAAATCTAAATATTATCTATGAGTTAAAAGTATTGTAGCAATTCAAATTCTCCAAAACAGTTTTAATAACTGATTATAGTTATGCAAAGTGTTATCATTAGGAGAAGGATAAATGGTACATGGATCTCTGTTTATTGATTTCACAACTTTCATGGAGTTAAAGTATTTAAAAATAAAAATATTAAATGCAATAAAATAAAGGAGTCTCCTTCGTCTAGTTTGTTTCCTTGCTTGCTTTTAAAGAGCCAAGGTCTCACTCGGTTGTATAGGCTGGCCTCAAACTCTGGGAGTAAGCCTCCAGGATTGCTGGAGGAGAGCCATGTGTTACCACACCAGGCTTCTCCATTTTACCCAAATTATAGGAAAATTACTGTAAAATTTGAATTTGTTTTGTCTACTACTATTTGTTTATTTTACAACTTGTTACTATTTGAACCTGTACATCAATAAACAAATATGAAATGATTTTAACACTGATCATAATATATAGGTAGAAGTCTCATTTTTCTAGTTACTGTAACACTGAGTAGTCTTTCTGGCAGATATAACATGAAAATATAGAATGGTGAAAAAATAAATTTGTCAAATAATCGTCTTAATTTTCACAATTAATGTTTTCAGTATAAATTCTTCACAGGCAATATTACTTTAAAATAACTAACAGGTGGGTATAAATATTGTCAGAAATTATAAAGTCATTTTACTTGAAAAGGCTAGAATTCCACCAACAAAATAAATAAAATATTGGGAGAAAATTCTCCACTGGGTTTTGTCTTAGATTTCTCCACATTTCTTTTTTAAGCAGAGGCATTAACAGCTTTTGTTTTGTACTGTCTTTTCAAGGATGTTTGTATAACAAACAGCTCAAGAGGATAGAGATACTGTCTCTCTTTGGAGCTGAGAGCAGATTTATTGTCTGAACAGAATAATAAAGACATTGCGTCCCTCCAAGTCATTGTCTGGTTGTTAATTGTGACGTTAGAAAATTAGTGATTTCCTAAACTCAGAGCAGCTTAGCTATGACAGCAATTTACTGTGTGCATAACATCTACCAGTGTCCACTTCTACATTGTGCCTTGAGTCACCAGGAGGAGGAAGGGAAAGCAATATGAATATGAAATTCCTGCCATGTGCTGTGCTGTGACAAAAAAAAAAAAAAAATGTCCTTTATGTCTGATTTAGGAGACTATGAAACTTGGAAAGTTTAACTTGTTGACTTGAAAGTAGATTAAAAAACATCAAAGGAAAGATGTTTGAAGATTATATGTGAAGGAGCCCTAATTAGGAAGGGCTGTTGCAGCTAGCTGGAAGCCATAAGTTCCACCTGATATGTATGTGACGCACCTGTAGGCACCCGCAAACCTGAAGGTATATAACCGGGTGAAAGCGGTCCGAGTTAGGAGAACGGAGAATTCAGACAGTCGGGCAGTCACTCGGTCGGTCAGAAGAATCAGAGCGGCCAGAACGTAGGCAGAGCGGTTACAGAAGAGAAACCAGATAGAAGAAGTAATGACTGGCCAGAGTTAGGCCGAGGCTCCAGAGGACTGGTCAGAGTTAGGCCGAGGCTCCCGAGGAAGACAGAAGACAGAAGACAGAAGAAAGAAGAAGGAAGAAAGAAGAGAGAAGAAAGAAGCTCTAGTCTTTCTCTAAGCTAAGCTCTATCTTTCTTTCTCTCTAAGACTCTAAGCTAAGAAGACAAGAAGAAAAGCTCGCTCTAATCTTTCTCTCTAAAAATCTTTCTTTCCCTCTCTAAGCTCTCTCTAAGAAAGTAGAAGTAAAAGTAGTAAAAGCTTAACTCTGCCTCCGAGAGTTTTTCCTCCCGGTTTTCGGTACCAGGTAGCTTACATATATGGAATTAGACAGATTTCTTTTGAAATTTTGAGATTTACTTCAAACTGTCCCGAGTTACATTATTTTTTCTTCCGTATAACAGCAATCTAACAACGGCCTAATAAGTACAGAATCTGGATGGCAACTTGTCCAGAATGAGAATTTGGAGTTTAAAAACTTAATTGTGCTTACATCTATTAAACGTGGGTTTTGTTTGTTTGTGTTTTGTCCATTTTGTATTTGACTCTGTCAGGAAAAAGATATGATTGGAGATCAGGAACAAGAGTGAAGTGTCGCCATTATATCCTTTGTAGAAATAGAAGGAGAACTAAAATCTGGTACTTAGAGGAATGGATAAATAGGCACATGAAGAAGGGAGGGACATTAGTGATCTTTTGATTCTTAAAACTGCTACCAGCTTCTTCTTCTAAAGTGTGAACATTCTGGTGTTGCTCTTAATCTTTCCAATGATATCTGGAAATGAGAGAAGAGGAGAATAGGAGACCACAGCTTATCCTGCCTGTGATATTTTGAGCAATAACATAATTTATCTTTGACCCAGAGTATCTTACCTTCTGCCAAAATGTAGGAAACTATGGCAGTCAAATTTGGCTTACAACTGGGTTAAAATCTCAGATTATTCACAGTGTTTGACATATGCACAGAATAACTAAAGAGGATCCAGTTTAATTCTATTAAAATATAGAAAAAGAAACAGTAATGCTATTCTTCCTGTGTGTGTATGTGTGTGTGTGTGTGTGGTATTGGGGACTGAACCCAGAGCACCATATGCAGGCAAGTATTTTACCACTGAGCCACATCTCTCCAACTCAATACTGCTTTTGTTTTATTCTTGTGCTGGGGATTGAACACCGGGTCTTCTTGCATAAACTAGATAAGTACTCTGCCACTGATCTACATGACCAGTCCAGCCATACTGGTTCTTGATGTTTTATTGACAGTGCCTTTATTGATGGTTTATACCTGGTTTCACAAAAGCATATATAAGGATGTATCTGATATCTGATATCCCACCATGCATCCTCTTTAATTCCTATGGATCTGTGGTGCAGTTAAACATGGAAAGTCTTTGACTTTCCATATACTGACAGAATCTTGCCTTGAGCAAACTAAGTCTTATTAAGTAGGCAAGTAAATGAAGTCAAGAAATGTACGTACCAAGGGTAACCCTCAACCAATAGAGGACAGGAGCTTGTCATGATCAGTCCTCACATATCCAAGGTAAATTGTTCTAACAAGCATTCCATGTGTTTCTCAAAAACTTCCAAAGAGAACCACATCCCATTGCAATGACCTGCATTGCTTTTGCCTCCCTCATTTACTCTTCTTCATCCCTCACTCCTGCTTCCTGAGATAATCACACAAATAGCCTACCTTTGCACAAGTAACTATCTCAATTTCCTCCTTTGGAAAACATCCACTAAAGTCAAAGGAGAAAACTCATTTATCAACAAATAGGTTTACATCATATATTCATAAACTATTTTTCTGCTGAAGCAATTTCACATATGTCCATGTACTGTCATTAAACATTTATACTAAAGATGTAATTTGAATTGAAATTTTTAAAATTACTTAAAAAAAACTGGCAATAATGCTATTTGACATTGCTAGATTATTCTATTTAATGATGGCCACTTAGATATATAGTAATTTATGAACTTACATTGAAATGCATTAAGAAGATACATGGCAGAATCAGAATTACAATCTTTGGTTTAGTATCAATCAGAAATAACTATAGTCTGTAGAGGAATTCTATTTCTTGAACATATCTGACATTAAGTATTTGGATACATTCTAAAAAGGATTATAATTCTGATGCTGTCTTCTTGTTTTTGTGTAAAGTCTACCTTGGACCTACTGAAGACAATAACACCTATAAAAGCATTAACTTACATTGTATTCATAAGATGCTGGATTCAGTTCTAGTTGTTAATGTGAGTTGAATGATATTTAGACAATTTTAGTGTTGAGTAAAGGAATCAAGGATTGAACTACAAAGAAGCAAAATGTAGAGATGAAAGTTTGGGGAATAAATCAAAATCATACAAAGAAGTTGTTCCTCTAAGAGTGTATTGATAAAATGTAAGAACAGAGTTTTGTGTTGCTTTTTCTTAATTAGTGTCAGGTGTGGAATACAACTTAATCATTACTAAACTCACCCTATAGAGATATGAGGTTGGCTAATAATAGAGAGGGAAATTCCCCAATATTAATCTATATCCATCAGTGGTCATAAAAAAAATAGCCTAAACTCATGAATAAACAAAATAACTAACACATACATAGCTTTCTCTATAGAGTAAGACATTCTTATTGGGTAGTTCATTTAATTTTCATAACTTTATAATGAGCATTAATGAATAGATACATTTTTTTCACATTTCACAATTGCCACTTTTGAATGTCAGATAAGGAATCCCCCCCCCAGAGTTTCATAAAATAATCAATAGGATACCAAACTATCTCTTAACCCAATGCATGCATTCATTTTGTTCACTGTGACTGTTATAATTATGTCCATGTGGGGTTACTTTGTAGTAATTTTTCTTTTTCTTTTTATCCAGCTGTCTGTCTTTATTGATAATAACAAAAGATTCTGCTGGAATCCAGATATGGGGAAATAGTTTTTAATTACCCACATTCTCCATAGATAGAAAATACTTGCAAATTTAGAGAATACAGAGTTACTCTAAAAAGGGTAAAGTAATTTGAAATATAGTAGCAGCTGGTCCAGAATTTTTCTTACAGAAAAATTACATTATAATATCATTATAATATTTCCTACTCAAATGCTAAAGCTGGTTATTCTTAATTCTTTTTTTTTTTTTTTTTTTTTTTTTTTGTACTGGAGTTTAAACTCAGGGAGCCACATCCCCAGCCCTGTTTTGTATTTTATTTAGATACAGGGTCTCACTGACTTGTTTAGTGCCTCGGTTTTGCTGAGGTGGCTTTGACCTTGAGATCCTTCTGTCTCAGCCTCCCAAGCCCCTGGGATTGCAGGCATGCACCACCACGACTGGTTTATATTCTTATATCTATTTAACCAACTATCTCAATGACTTAGTTTTAAAACATCTTCTAATTCTAGCATACCAAACTCCCTTTTATCTTTTCTTTCCTTTCAAGAACCCACCTGCTTAAAGATAAAGCCAAATAATAATGATAGACAATGAAACAGATTCACTGATATATACATCATAAGTAAAACAAAAGTCATTGTTTGAAGGGAACATGTATGAACTTGAATGTTTGGGTGAAATTGCCCAAGAGATGCAACTCCAGTATGCTTCAAGGAAAAAAAAAATATGGAATTTGGAAATTGAAAGAAATCTTAGAAATCAACTGCAAAAAATTTACCAAAATTACTCAAATCCAAAACTGGAAGTCAGATTTTTCATTTAGGCTCTTCCAAATATGAAAAAGGGAAGGAAATAAGTTAAAATCTATATGGCCACATGTGTCTTGGTCATCTGCATATAACCTGTAAGACATATCTCACCTATATGATTACATCTTGGTCATTTTGGGGTAGTATCTGTTCAGGTTTTTAAACTCTGTTTTAATCAGGAGTTTTATGATTTATTTCATGCCTCCTACTAGAGGATAAAATTTAATAATGCCTATGATAAAATTATAATAATTCTGGAAGAATTGATTTGATTCTTATAATAACCTTCATAGATGTATGATGAAGTAAGAAAACTGAGGGTTTCAGGGGTTAAATTCATTTTACATTCAGCCAGTAAGTGTCTGTTATGGATTCAAACCTAATTCTGATGGATTCTAGAACACAGAATTAAAACTATGATACAACTATTTATAACTGCAGTGTACTAGAGGATTCTCAAAAAAATAGAAGCAAAAAATGAGATATAAATATTAAAATGGAAAGGATGGTAGTTTGGTGACAATAACCAAGTTACTAAGAAAGAAGTGATGAGAAATAATAGATTATAATAAGGACACTAAAGCAGAAATCTAAAATGAAAAATAACAAAGAATACTTCAGCATATTTATCTGTAGAGTTAAGTGACACAGAATTTTCTCATCTGGGTAGGCTAGTCTATGCTTCTTCAGTTGTCACTAAAAATAAATGTCTGATTCAGCATCCTGTTTTACCAGAAGTTATCTGACAGCTTGTATCTATTGTAAATGATATGCATTAAGAAAAGATTGTTCTCCGTCTGCTAAAATGTGAAGTCCTGGCCTCTATTATAACTACAGAGAAAATGAGTCAGTTACTTATTCTAGTGAAGTCCATTGTGCAAAATAGTGAACTATTAAACAGTCTTTCACTCACCATTGTTGTTTAAAATCTAGATATGAAATTATAGTCAAAGCTTGATAATTCAAATTGTCAAAGGAGAAAAGGCCATAAGAGAAAATAGTTGCAATACTAGTAGTGATGGTAATAACAATGATAAGGCTATGCTTCAAAATAGTAGCTTGTTTTGCATATTCTCATTTTAATTAGATTGAGCCTATCTGAAAGTTTAAAACTAATCAAGAACTCTACAGAGAGGGTTTCTGGATTGAAGTACTGATCTTCATATACTTGGTAACTGTGTGACACATATAAAGTGCTTTGTCTCTCTCTACCTCAGTTTCTTGATTTGTATAATAAGCATAATAATGCATACTTTATGGGCTTCAGTGAAGATTAGATCTATTACAAAAGCAAAGAGTAGATGCAAAATCTGCTAGCAGTCAAAAGGAAAAACATGCTCCATGTCATTTTGTCCTTAATACCCTTACTTAGGCAAAGCTGGATATAAAAAATGGGAATATATATGCAAATAATAGGAAACTTTTTCCAATTGCTAATCAGTCTTGAAATTTTGTTGTTGCTCCCACTCAAAATCACTGGTAGTTTCCCCAAACTCCTTATTGAGTAGTTTTCATGACAGCCACAAATAACTACAGTCAAGTGCTTGAGGAGAACTGCACTATCATTGACCCTGCATTGCAGAGTACAGTACCAGGAAGGTGCAGCACTATAGGGCAACAACAACAGAATTACAGTTATATGGTAGGAAAGCAACCTTGTTCTTTCTAAAGCAAAGTTTAAGATTTAATCAATAAAATTTTATAGGAGGAAGCAAAGTCAATAAGATTCAGAGGTGAAAATGGAGAGAGGATTTGGGAACAGGTTGGCACTAAAGAAGTACACCCCTTTCACTGTGTGGGAAAAGAGGAATAAAATATGATTCCAGAAAAACTGTTACATTCTGGCTAAAGAAGTTAACAATATCATATTCATGAAGGATTTTTGTTACCTCTTATACCAACTCTTAATTATAGAGTACCAAAGTGACATTTGTGAATAAATTCACATCCTGCTATGGCTATGGAACTGAATATATCAATACGATTCCATGGTGTGGATTTGCATCTTCTCTTCCAAAGTTGGGCTTTCCTAAATCTTGTTTTTCTTATGAAGAATTATGAGGACTTAGTAAACCCAATGATCCTGAAACATTAGCTCTGATAATAAGCATTTCTGAGGCAACCAAACTACCAACCCTAGAAAATGACAGTGGAAGAACCATTTTCTTCTGCACAAGTGAATCGATTAGTTTGTACTTTTGACTATAACATGACTATCGTTACTCTGCTTTCTCTTTCTCTATTAACTGTTATTTGATTTCTCTCATTCTGCTCTTGTTGCTAGCCAGGTCTCATGTTGAGGTTTAGCTGTGTGGAGAAAGCAGTTATGGGTCATTTGACCTCTCAGTTTTCAAAGCTATTTCCTTCTCTTCAAACTGTGTTTTCAATGGTGAGCAAAGTGCAGAAAATAAATCTACATTCCACTCCATAAGAAATGGCAATATTTACCCACTTCCTTTTTCATAGTCATTATAAGCTGTTTTGTGTTTAAAATTGAGAGTAAATATTCCCTTCAAATGCCAGCTTACTAACAAGGGCTAACTAGGCATGGGAAAATAGAGCCCATTACTACCACCACAGTAAGAGATGGAGGGAGACATTTCTTTCCTGTGTCCTTGAAACCACTTACACACCTGTGGCCATAAAAATGCTAATGGTGCTTTCTAAAGGTGTTTTGTTTTCTATTTAGGACATAGTTGAGCCCAGAAAGAGACTTAGGCTCATCCAGAAGTCACAGCTTAGTGGATGTACAGATTATAGGGGAAAAAATTATGGAGTTTGTGATTGAGTGAGATCACAGAAATACTGGATGTTAGCAGGAAAGCAGAAAAGACAATTATTCTGAAATAAGTCATCTGTTTCCTGATTGATCCACAATTACAGTCATGTGATCACTCATGATGTTGCTATCCTCTTCCTTTTTAAACAATCAATAGCAGGTTTATAACATTTTTGGCTATTTTTATTGTAGTTTTAGTTTTATAAAAAATCAGACAGATAATACAGGAGCCTCATATACTTCCTCTCTTCCTCACAGTTTCCTCCTTCATTGACACCTTGCATTAGTGTGTTACCCAGGCTACATTTAATGAACCCATATTGATGCATTATAATTAAAGCCCATAGTTTACTGCAGGGTTCTCTCTTCATGTTTTGATGTTTTCTATGGGTTTTGACAAATACATAGTGACATGTGGTCTTCATTGCAGAACCACACCAGAAAAATTTCAGCACTTTAAATGTTCTCTGTACTCCACTGCTCATTTTTTTCTCCTTCCCTGTTCCACCCTCCATTAACAACTTAGTTTTCTTTTACTTCTTGTATAGTTTTTTTTTTCAAAATATCATATAACTTCTTCTTTTAAATTTTCTGCAACAAATTATGTTATTTCTATGCATATTCATGCAGCTTATATAAACTTGGAGCTGGCCCACATTAGGTATAAAATCCTCATATTGCATAATCACAAATACCATGTTCCCCAGGGTTGATATGCAGGCTTCTAGATGAATGGCTCACTGTGGAAATCATGCAATGGGTAAGGATGTAGGCTGTGATATGACACTGCTTAAGTTCAAATCCCCACTGCAACACTTAGTAGCTCTTTTAACCTTAGGCAGGTAATATCTCCTCAAGTCTTATCAATAAAATGGGATAATAGTACTATATTCCTCACAAGATACAATGAAGATTAAATGGATTAAAGAAAAAGAACTGCTTAAAATAATGATTGGTTCAAAGTAAACAGTAACATTCTTCTTCATAGTATTCCTTTTCTTTTTCTCTCTGGTTCTTTTTGAAAGAAAATGGTTCATGCGTGTAGCAATGAACCCAACTACTATGCATAACTATAAAGCTCTACTAAAAGAGAAAGAAAGAAAATGGGTCCTATCAGGAAAGTAAGTTCACATTCTGAAGTAGTACAAAGTATAGGAAATGAAGCTGCAAAACTCAAAACCAGTTCACTGACTCCTTTTACATACGAATGGATGAAACAGGCTAGAGTTTGGATAAAGGATGATAGGATGACTAGAGGCACTGGGATACTTGAGATCATAAATGAGAAGTTGGTCAATAGCATCACCTCCATCATGAAGTGGTTCACATAGCACAGCCAATCACACTCTGAACCTCAGGTGAAGAATTCACTCTCACTATATCCAGGGAAGGAGGCAGGAGAGGATGCTCCTTGAAGAAATGCATTATTATACTCTTTCCCTACTTTGCATATACTTCTACAGTGAATTACAGCAATAGTCTCATGACAAAGACATAAAGGAATATCTGTCCTAATTCAAATCTTTAATAAGACTACTTCCCAGAAAATGCCACAGCTCAGATATCATAAAAATACTATTAAGGCAAGGGTTTTTAGGTCTTTAGTCTTTAGTCCTTTTTTTTTTTTTTTTTTTTTTTTTTTTTTTTTTGTACCAGGGATTGAACTCAGGGGCACTTGACCACTGGGCCACATCCCCAGCCCTTTTTTTGTATTTTATTAGAGATAGTGTCTCACTGAGTTGCTAAGTGCTTCACCATTGCTGAGGCTGGCTTTGAACTCCCAATCCTCTTGCCTCAGCCTCCCAAGTGCTGGGATTACAGGAATGCACCACCATACCTGACCTTTAGTCCTTTAAATTTACTCATAATACTACTGGTTAAAATGAATATCAGTGTTTTATTTTGGGGGGAAAATGCTTTCAGATTTAGTCACATAGTATTTAACACCTCTTAGATTATAAAATACGTTTTATGAAGTATTGATATTGACTATTATTAATCTTAATTTTAACCAAAACACAAAATTGTTTTTTTAAATCATGAAGCATTAGATCAGCAGATAAATGAGATATTATACATGTAACAATGTTACAAATATAGACCTTAACAAATCAGGCATGGCTTAAGATTTTTCTCTCTGAAGAACCTTTGAATTTATGCATCATAGGTCTGCTTGCCCTATTTGGGTATTACCCGACTTTGAATAATAGGAACATGTACAGATTTTATAAGTGAAATGATGTAAAGGAGGCAGAATTTCCATCAGGTAGTTTTATTTTGTAACTAATCTTTCCCTTATATTCAATCATCTGAGCTTCCACCTTATATATTGTGAAGTCACCAATGATCTCTGAAGTATTGTTTCCTATGGAATAAACTAGGGATTTGTCTACAAATTTAGCATGCTTCAAATTCAGAGGCACATTCAATACCCATAGAGCTTCAGTGATTGCTTTGTTGAGGTGAGCATCACCTTCACTATTGTTATTGATGAAGTTGTCACTGCTCTCTTTGTCATCATCATCATTGTTGCCAGTATTACCAAACTTATCTATCATTTATCTATCATTTACAGAGCTTTGATAAAGAACGCCAAAATATCCATCAGAAAGAATGCAATTTTGTGCTGAAGGAGTTCATATTCCTCAGCAAATATTCCAATGACATTGATCCCACCCATTTTTCTTCTGTTTTCACTGAAATTTCTTAGCTTTGCTTTTCCAATTCTTTTTCCTACAAGAAACGTTATTATGCCCAGATATCTATTATTCCCTATTCCTTACCACCACCAAAGCCTGCATGACTCAGGAGAAACTGAACCTACCTCCAGATCATGGGGTGGGCTCTGACTAATCTAACACCACCATCATAAAAGACATAAGCCTAACTTACAAAATCCTTTGTCTTTTCAAGCCTTAAAAGTTGAAAGGACAAGAAATAGTCCATGAAATATGTAGAGCCCCAGGAAAAAGATATTCTCCCTGTCAACTTCAGATGTGCTATAGAACACAACAGACTACAAAGACACTCCAGGAAGAAGCAGGGATAAAGCAGAACAATGGCAAAGAAATACTTTGAAGAGAAAAGAATGAGTCCATCAAGTGAGTTTACAACCTCCAAAGTAGGGGGTCATCATTCTATATTCTGGCTCTAGACCAATAAATTAAATCTAGACCTTCCCTGGACCTAGACATGCATCTGGTTCTGTGCTTGTCTCTAGACGAATTACCACTGTGCATCTACAAATCTTTCATTTTTAACAAGAGGTGTTTTCTTTATTCACTTTTTCTTTTCTTTTCTTTCATTTTTTTAAATTATTTTTGCACTAACCCATGGGGTCAGTGGGTGCAGATACTTTGCCTTTTGGTTCTACATTGCCATTCAAAAGGACATGGTGGAGATAAAAGATCATCACCTGGAGACGGTATTTGGAAATAAATGGAATGAAATGGGGGGAGGCAGAGATGTACTTAAATATTTGATAGGCAATTCTGGGTCTCTTATTTTTCCAGATGAATTCATGACTGCTTTTTCTATTTCTTTGAAGAATGACATTGGGATTTTGATTGGAATTGCATTAAATCTGCATAATGCTTTTGGTAGTATGGACATTTTGACAATATTAGTTCTACATATCCAAGAGCAAGGTAGGTCTTTCCATCTTCTGAGTTCTTCTATGATATCTTTCTTCAGTGTTCTATAATTTTTGTTATAGAGGTCTTTCACCTCTTTCGTTAAATTGATTCTCAGGTATTTTATATATTTTTTGATGCTATTGAAAATGGGGTAGTTTTCATCTTTTCCCTTTCAGAGGCTTTGTCGCTGATGCAAAAAAATGCCTTTGACTTATGGGTATTGATTTTGTATCCTGCACCTTTGCCGAATTCATTTACTAGTTGTAAAAGTTTTCTTGTAGAGTTTTTTGGGTCTTCTAGGTATATTATCATGAAAAGTGAAGCAGGTGGCATCACCATACCAGACTTTAAATTATACCATAGAGCAATAGTAACAAAAACAGCATGGTTTTGGCACCAAAACAGACTGGTGGACCAGTGGTACAGATTTGAGGACACAGAGATTAATACATATAATTTCAGCTATCCTATATTAGAAAAAGGCACCAAAAATGTACAGTGGAGAAAGGATAGCCTCTTCAACAAATGGTGGTGGGAAAACTGGAAATACATATGCAACAAAATGAAATTAAACCCTTATCTCTCACCATGCACAAAACTCAATTCAAAGTGCATTAAGGACCTAGGAATTAGACCAGAGACAATACGCCTAACAGAAGAAAAAGTATGCTCCAATTTCCAACATGTCGGATTAGGCCCCAAGTTGCTTAATAAGAATACTGTAGTGCAAGAATTAATACCAAGAATTAATGAATGGGATAGATTTAAACTAAAAAACTTCTTCTCAGCAAAAGAAACAATCAGTGAGGTGAATAGAGATCCAACTAATTGGGAACAAATATTTAATACGTGCACATCAGATAGGGCACTAATTTCCAGAATATATAAAGGACTCAAAAATCTTAACACCAAAAAAACAAATAACCCAAATAACCCAATCAATAAATGGGCTAAGGAATTGAAAAGACACTTCTCATAAGAAGTTACACAATTAATCAACAAATAAATGAAAAAATGCTCAACATCGCTGGCAATTAGAGAAATGCAAATCAAAACTACTCTAAGATTTCATTTCACTCCAGTCAGAATGGCAGCTATCAAGAACACAAACAACAATAAATGTTGGAGAGGATGTGGGGAAAAAGGCACACTCATACATTGCTGGTGGGACTGCAAAATGGTGCAACCACCATGGAAAGTATGGAGATTTCTTGGAAAACTGGGAATAGAACCACCTTATGACCCAGCTATCCCACTCCTGGGTCTATTCCCAAAGGACTTAAAAACAGCATATTACAGTGACACAGCCACTTCAATGTTTATAGCAGCACAATTCACAATAGCTAGGTTGTCCCTCAGTAGATGAGTGGATAAAGAAAATGTGGTATATATACAAAATGGAATTTTACTCAGCAATAAAAGAGAATAAAATAATGGCATTTGCAGGTAAATGTATGAAGTTGGAGAATATAATGCTAAGTGAAATTAGTCAATCTCAAAAATCCAAATACCGAATGTTTTATCTGATATATGGAGGCTAGTTCACAGTGTTGTTAGATGGAGGTACATAGAAGGATTAGAGGAACACTAGAATGGTCAAAGGGAAGGGAGAGGAAAGGAAGGAGCAAGGGGGAAAGAGGGAAGGAAAAAAAATAAAAAAAAAAAGAAAAGGTGGTTTGAATGAGATGGATATCATTATCCTAAATGCATGATTGAAGACCTGAATGGTAGGAATATACTTTGTATACAAACAGTTGTATGTAAAAAGATGTTATATATGTGCACTATTAATTTTAATACATACTATTATTATAAATAAAAAAATTGATAGGCAGAGGAGAAGATTCTGGAAGAAATGGCCAACTATTCTTTGAAAATTCAAGTTTCCATTTACACAATATGATGACGTAGTGCACATCAACTGTCTATCCAAGTACTAAACTTGCCCGCCCGGTCCCATTTTATTTAGCTGTATCTATATATCTTCACTACTTTCCCCCTTCTGTTAGTTGATAACAGACTATATGAACCAAAACATTCTACAGCTACAAAATGGAGAGAACTTTGGGTGTGGTTGTGCATGCCTGCAATCCCAACAACTTAGTATGCTGAGGCAGGAGGATCACAAGTTCAAAGCCAGCCTCAGTAACTTAGCAAAGCCGTAGGTAACTTAGCAAGACCCAGCATCAAAAATAAAACATAAAACAGGCTAGGGATGTGGCTCAGTGCTTATGCACCCCTGGGTTCAATACCTAAGAACATTCCATTTTGGGAAGTACACTGGAAGCTACCAGAAGGGAGGAATATCTTATTTTTATGTTGCTTTTTAATTTCATTTTTCATTATACTGTCAAATTTAGAAAATAAATGTTGGAATTTACTAAATAGATCAGTTGTTGATAAGGTTCTTATTATCTCCAATTATTATGAAGAAGATCAGATGCAAAAATTATTAGTTTTATTTTCCCCCAAAAGATAAAATTATTTTAAGACATTATTAGGCCATATTTTACCATAGTTAGTAGTTTGAGCACAATTTTTACTCTAGTTGCTTACAAAGACAGTTATCACTACCTGCCCACCCACCAAAAAAGCCAATACCATCAACATTTACCTTTCTTTAAATATGGGTAAAAGAAAATCTTGAGTGAAAACACTGTTTGTTAGAAAATTCACATCCTGACCCTAAAGGCAGGGCAATTTCTCCCTAGTTAAACCTCTAAAAGTCTGACCAAGGGAAAATATCAAATTGGGTTCAATATCCTGCAAGTGTCAGCAGTCAGGACAGAAGAACTCAGCAAAGAAGTTAATGCTGGTTTCATTTTTTCTCCTCCTTCCCTGGATGAACATGGCTGTATGTCCTACAACAAATCTCAATTTTATTTTGTACATTAAAGAGTGGTAACATACAGGCAGAATGTGCCAAGTACTTATTTTAATGTTTTAATATCTGTCCTTTCCCTGTGGGGTTTATAAACAAAGATTCAGCATTTGAAAATAAAATTTTGTGCCTCATACATTATTTACCTCAGAATTTTTAAATAAATCATTGTTTGGTATTTTGTTTGTTGTGTGATTTAGTGTACTATAATAACAAGGTCCTCTCATTATAATATTTGATATTTCATGCATAATTTTTTATATTCTTAGAACTACTGGAGAATAGATCATAACATTTCATCTTTGATGTCCTGATCATACCTGATTGATACAGGAAATTTTTCCAATACTTTCAAAAGCAGTACCAGTACCACTGCCACATACTTATTTCTTGTTTTCATAGAACTCCATGTAGGAAACAGCTAGAAATAATTTTAAACTACTTGAAAAAATAAAAATGTTCTTTTCTCATATTGGCACCAATTCTTTTAGTAGATCAACTATTCTCTGGCAGAGAGTAGGGAAGTTTTTTTCAGGCACTTGAGAATTATTTCATAAGTGAAACAATAATTTACTTAATACTACCCCAGTGGTTTAGAAATGTTCCTATAGCTTCCAAAATTATTGGAGAATCTGACAGAATAAAAACAACCATCCATTCCATAAACTATGTCTTTAAAGATAAAAATAGGGATGCTAAGGTTGCTATCCAGAATGCTCTTACCTCAGCCTCTTCTCAGTGTTTCATAACATATTACAGAAAAAAAAAAAAAGTATCACTTGCCTTGAAAAGAGATAAGAAAAATATTCTCCCCAAAGACTTAAATGACCTTGGCTAAAAAGAAAAGGAAGAGATCTCCCAGAAGGGGAAAACAGAATCTGAAACAACAACAACAAAAAAATCTGTCCACATTCAAACAGGTTGAACTAAGTGAAATGAGACCACTCAGTGCCTGAGAGGAAGAGCTGCACCTGAGAAATGATATAAGACAGTGGTTGTAATTGATGATGTCAGTCCCTGAATTCATTTTCCTTTCTTCATGCAAGCACCCAGGCCCAATTTCATTTGCATGTATGTCTGTACTTATCAAATAATGGTAAAAACAGTCTGGTCTGACTCATTTGTGTGGACATGCTCCCCAGTTTTTACTAAGAAACATGAGGAGATAGATGTCTACTCTGTTGAAGAAGGGAAAATGACTAATTTTTAGTGGTGCTACATAGGATCCCCAGAAAGTCAGTAGACATCTTAGCTCCATAAGGAATCAGTCTGGAAAAAAATTATACTGAAGATCACATCACAGAGTAAAAGGATAGGAAAAGCCCAAGTATTTAATAATAATATTAAGTCAGTGAAATAATCAACCCTGGGATTGTCTTACATCTAGAGTTTCTAAATAAGATAATAATTTCCTTCTTTAAGCTATATTCAGTTCTTTTTCTGTAACTTTACCTATTTGTGTCAATGACATTAATCAGAGTAAGAATTCAGAGAAGAATATTTATTTTTTTATAGTAGTGATTAAAAAGAGGGCTAGGAAGACATTGAGTATAGTTACTAGGAACAGAACTGTAAACTCAGTAATTTATATAGTAACAAGAAACACAAAGATAATAACAAAGGGAACAAGTAGAAATATTTTCAATTATGTTATAAAAAAGATATTTGTATTCTTGGGTTTGCTTGGCACTATTTGTAATATTCAAGATGTAGGAGCATCTAAGTTTTAATCAATGGATGAATGAATAAAATTATACATGCATATGTAAATACATATGTGTGTGTAATACATGTATGCATACACACACAAACTATGGGATATTATTCAAGCATAAAAAGATGAAATCTTGTTGTCTGTGACAACATGAATAAGCCTATGAGACTAGAGGACATCATGTTAAGTGAAATAAGCCAGTTACAGAAAGACAAATACTTTGTCATTCCACTTATATATAGTACCTATAAAAGTAGATCTTATAAAGGTAGAGAGGAGAATAATGGTTACCAGCGGGTGAGAAGTATGGGGTTAGGTAGTTATGGAATGTTTGGTTAGTGGATATTGAGTTATAATTAGGAGAAATAAGTTCTAGTGTTCTACAGTATGAGAGGGTCACTATGCTTAATAACACTGTATATTTCAAAATAGTTAGAAAACAGGATTTTTGAATGTTCTCAACACAAGGAAATCATAAATGCTTGAAGTGATGGGTATGACAATACCCCGAGGTGAACAATACACCCTGTATATATGTAGGAAAATATAATACTACCACACAAACATGTACAATTATTAAGTGTCAATTTAAGAAAAGGAAAGTACCTATCCTTGAACAATGACAAAGTGCCCCTACTTCTGGGAACCCAGGCCACACAGCTGTGTGTATGTGATGAAGGAGGCTAAGAAATCAACATTATTTTTTAAAGCTTGCTGATGGATGGATGTTTTTTTTCCTAAAAAGTGAGAATTCACAATTTGCATCCTGTCAAAACGTTAAGAATTTGAAAAGATTAGATAAGTTATTAACTGCAGATGAGCCCATTGTGCTCAAAAATAATAACCTCCTTGAGGAGAAAAACAGTCTTTAGGGTCATGTCTTTAGATGCTTCTCAATAGTTAAACGCATGGAAATTCTGGAACCATCTCAGTCCTCAAATAAGGTAATTGTTGGCAGTTGGAGGTGCTATTGGGGACCTAATTTTCCCACAATACAAGCTGAGAAGTTTAAAATCAAAATGACTCTAAGAATTCTATTTTTTCTTACTGCAAATGATTTTGTGAGCAAAGTTTTGAACTTGGAAACTGGGTTTGTAACAGTGGTTCCTTCACCTTCTGAATATAGCCCTCATTACTCTAAGGCTTATTAAAAAAAAAAAAAAAAAAAAAAAAAAGATTTTTTCTCTCTTCCCCTCTCTCTCTCTCCCTAACAATATTAGGAAGACAGTGTTATCTTTTCTTCCCCTAGTTAATTGCCCTTGAACACATCCACTACAGGAAAGAGATGCCTGCTGAGGATCTGGGGAGTGAATATCTCCCAAAGTAATAAGTGAATCCTAACACACCATCAGGGCACCCTGGGACCCCTTCCAGAGCACACCTGGAATGTAACTCTTGAAAAGAGTTTCTTTAAAATCCCCTGTCCCTCCTGATGGGCAGAGTCATAGCCTTTGGGAGAGGAGTGTCCCTTTGTTTCTCAATAAAACTTCTTTTAAATTTTTTCTCAAAAACCTTGTCCTCATTATTAAATTGGCATTAATTGGCATTGGGGACAAGAAGGGAACTTTCAGTTATAGGTTACTCACATATAGAAGTAAGAAACCTGCTATCTTTCCTGAACATCTCCCTGTTACAAACCCTTTTCATGTACCATAGACAAATCTGCTTCATTTTCCAGCTTCCTACATTCACACAGCATCTCAGATGACAATTTCATCAGTCAGGCCTGCTCCTTGTTGGCTGTTCACTTTGATTTTATCTTTAATTCCATAGCCATGATTAGTTTTACCAACACAGGAGATGCAGGAGGGTGATAGGAAAAAGGTCTTTTAACTATTAAATATTGCCAGTTACTCTCCTATGAATTTAGCTTCAGAGGCTTGGGCTTCACTCTCCTGGAAAATGGCCTACTCTTTTAGAGAAGAAAAACAATACACTTTCCTCCTGTTAACAGCGGGTTCTCAGATTCACAAATAAATCCTGCAAATCACTCTTTCTTCCACTTTATGCAAGTCAAAAGTCCATCCTACATAGAAAAAAAGGTATGTGTGATACTTTGAAAACATTAACTTTCTATTGGTTTACTTAATGAGGGGAAATTTCCTCCCTCCCTCAATTTAGACTTCTCACATAATTTAATTGAACCTGAGATCTACAGATTATATAACAACTCCCCCAAATATGTTTCTCCCAAAGTTTTAACTCCACCTTCAATATCTTCATCAAAATATCTATTTAATTTTACTCTGTTGTCCTGATAATTATTTGGCTTATGATTAATTGGTCCCCTTTCTTTCAGTATTATTAGAACAATTTTATATTCATAGTGAAAGGCACTCTTGTCTCAAGTCAAGTGTGAGGATTTTAATTTAATAGGAAACTGAGGGCCACATCTTAAAACCAAATTCATATATGAGCATCACTCTTGACTATAGTCACAAACTTCATTAGATCCAGATACTACATGGTTTACTATTGAAGCAAATTCATGTTCAAAAATGCAGTTCAACAAAGGTAACTATGAAGAAATTTTATTCTTTACCTGTATTTTCTGAAAAATATTAAAGTTCATCCAAATGTGTATTTTACAACTTCAATTGTGAAAATAGCACTTGTTTTGTTAACTTTCTCTTTGGTGGGGTTCAGCTCATGCTACTCTGAAAAATGGCATCTTAGTGGTTGAGAAAACAGTAAAAGCAGGTAGGTAACTCACTCATCTTCTTTAACCATTTTCCCTTAAAGCAGGCCACAAAATAATTCTCTGATTTTGCTGTGACAAAGGTCCTAAGGCTTGTTTTCTTTCTTTCTTCCTTTCTTCCTTCCTTCCTTCTTTCTTTCTTTCTTTCTTTCTTTCTTCTTTCTTTCTTTCTTTCTTTCTTTCTTCTTTGTTTCTTTCTATTTCTATTGGTTCTATTTAGTTACATATGTCAGTAGAATCCATTTTGACATTATCATAAAAACATGGAATATATCTTGTTCTAATTCAGATCCTAAGGCTTTCATATCAGAGGTACCCACACTGCTCTTGAAGGAAAGGAACACCCTTACCTCTGAAGATACAGGGACACCAAGAATCTGAACAAACTGGCTTTCTAAATCACCCCTACTTGTTTATGACCACCAGATCTCACCCCTTTTGTCCAAACATACAACTACCCACTTCTTCATCAAACTTGGCATAAAAATACACATATCCTTGTTTCCTTGGGGTTTCATTTCTGAAGCCTTTTGTGTCATGTAAAACTTACAATAAATATATTTGTTTGTTCTTCTCCTATTAATGTCTTTTTCTATTGATGCCTCTGGCATGAACCTAGCCATGGATGAGAAAGGTCCTTGCTCTCCTGTATGCTCATATCCACAATGGCTGTGCACTTCTTTCTTTCAACACCCTATACAAATTTCATCTTCATTTCTAGGCTATACCCCATTTTTTCTTATTTCCTTTCCTCTTCTTCAATACTTTATTATATGCTACATTTAGACTATATAAAATAAACCTTTAGAAAGCTTGTAGGAGGAAGAGAAAAGAGATGAAATGCAGTTTTCACTGATGGGGTAAGACATTAGTCTCATCACTCTATTCATAATGGTGTCATAACTGTCAAAAGTGTTAGTACTTACTTGAAGCAACATGAAAGAAAAAAATTTCATAGTGTACAACTGAGGAAATATTAAAATGTTTCAAGGGTTTGACCTTTTTGATCCTCCCAACAACCCTGTAGGCTGTGAATCATCATTCACATTTTTGGGTGAGAAAACAAAGGTACAAAGAAGCATCCAGAGTCACACAATTTGTATCTGGTGAAGTCAAAATTTGATTTCAGGGAGAGTGATACTAGTACCAAGCTCTTAACCATTAAAACTAGTTTGAGCCAGGCACGGTGGCGCACGCCTGTAATCCCAGTACTTGGGAGGCTGAGGCAAGAGGATCACGAGTTCAAAGCCAGCCTCAGCAATGGTGAGACGCTTAGCAACTCAGTGAGACCCTGTCTCTAATAAAATACAAAAAAGGGCTGGGGATGTGGCCCAGTGGTCGATTACCCCTGGGTTCAATCCCCGGTACCAAAAAAAAAAAAAAAAAAAAAACTAGTTTGGATCCTGGTTGGACTATGATCTTTATGTCACCCTCCAAAACCACTGACTCCACAGAAATCATTTTTAAAAATTTTCCAAGAAGCTATTGTAAGAAAATATTGCAAACAATTTGAAAGGAGGAAGAAAATTTCAACAACTATCTCCAGAAAAATAGCCTGAATTAATGAGTCAACATTAACATCTAAAAATTTAAGAGAATATACAAACAAGTTTGACTAAACAAACAAACAAAACCCTTCTTGAAAGATTTTGATTAGAGCCTAGTTCAAATCATAATGAGTCCAGAGAAAATTAGTAATCTATATCCAAACTGGAATGAACTAAAAACAAAGAAAAAAAATTAGAAAGTAATAATCATTTCATAACATAACAAAGGAAATACAAGGTTAAGAAAAGTCAAGTTAAAAATATGGACAAATAAATGTTACTATTTCAATGCAGTCTTTTGGGAAGTAAGGCAAATCTTTCAATGGCAAACCTATTAAGGTCAAGCTGAGAGTTATGTCAGATGATTAGTGCATTCTGATATTTCTGAACTGAAGTTAGGCAGATAAGTGATAAACATGCAGGGTGTGTGTGTGTCACCTTGCACAATTAGAAAAAGGTAGGAGAAACTTTAGTGCTATAACATTTCCCCTTTGGTAGGTTATGTGGGATTATTCTATCCAAAATATCTGCATTACTCTGAAGCAAGCTCAAGTTAAAGGAAAGCTAAAGAAAAAAACAAAACAAAACAAAAACTACTGTTACTTTCCTAGATAGCATCACATTAATCTTAGCCAAATTTCCATCAAGAAAATAGTAGAATATAGCTGAAAGTGTTCTATTTCACACAGACCTATATTTTAAAAGAGCAGAGCTTATGCTTCTGTGATATCTACACTTCGTGATTGAAAAACTATGCTGAGAGATATAGCAAGCAAAAATTCCAAAGAACCTATTGTGATAAATGATACATGACAAAATTACATTTAAACAGTTACCAGGCCCAGAGGAATCCAGCAGAGAATAAGTGCAAACAATGTGGGGGTTTTCTACTCCTAATTTCATTGACAAAAATGACAAAATATGGTTATTTCACATAAAGACAGGGAGAAATAGGAAGCCTGAAAACATAAAATATGTTGTTCAGAAAGAGAGATGACATTCACATATATTTCAAGATTGGCAGTTTTATCAGGAAGGGAATCTCTAGATCTTTGCTTTCAAGAACCAGAACTGTTAAGAGTAATACAAAGAAAGATGAAGCACAATAGCTTTACCTCTTAACATTTTGGACAGGCAAAACAGTCTAAAGACTAATTTGAAATTCAGTTAGTACATCCTGGGAAAAACACGCAAGCAAATATATTTCTAAGTGGGATGCCAAAGGAATGTTGTTAACACATTTGTAAATTTCCAATTCTTTCTTACTACCCTTATCCAACCACCCAAACAAATCAGTTTAAATACAACTTCTTTTACTAATGTCTTTTGAAGCATCGCTGCAGTCAAGTAACCATCTGCCACAAATACAAATAGAGCTACATTCAAGAATTATATTACACAGCCTTCCTAGCAAAGTTCTTAACGTGCAAGCTGTTCTTGTCAAAATCAGAACCATTGTGATGATGCATCTTAATATTCAATCAGACTTTAAGTAAAGAGTGACAAAAGTCCACATATGGATGACAGCTGTTTCTTCAGTAAATATTTTCCCATTTATTGAATGGAGGCTTATGGCAGTTTACGATATGTTCCATCAGACATTTCAGCCTGAACTGCCTGAGGACTATTCAAACAATAACAAGAATAAAAAATTCAGTTTTTTAATCTTTGGTATAATTTACATCTTCAAAAATAACCATGCTTACAATTAAAGTGGTAGACAATGTCATTTGCTGGACAGGATATCTGCCTAATAACTGGCGAATGAAAAAACTGCAGTGATTGGACTCCATACCTTTTTGTTCCTCACCTCTAAAGATAACACTATGCTTGTAAAATAAAGGCAAAATTTCACTATTGACATGATGTTCTACATGTATGAACAAAGTTGATGGGAAACCAAACACTTTAGGACTGTATTTTGATGAATAGTGAAATATTAAAAAAGATTAATGAATCTATTATCTTCAAGAAGGTCATAGAATGTAAGGCCTTTTATAACCAATAAACTAGCTTGAATATTAAAAAAAATTAAGAAAAATGAAGATGGATTCTGATGAGGTATTCATTAACTCCGTAATAATATTGGGTTTACATATCAATAGTTGTAGAAAAAAATTATACTATGAAATAAAAAAATATATACCTAGTGCTTTAGTAATACAGTTGAAAGTATATCTTGCTCCTTTTATAAATGCTAAATGTCACGCTGAACCTAAGTGTGTTAACAGTACACCTTTCGAGTAGCATTTGTGCAATTTGCTAACTACAAGGTCCTTTGCTAAGTCTCAACATGGCTCATCTCTTTAACCTAAAACTATCCTGAGGTTCTTGTCTGGTGATAAAGCAATTCATGGGAGGCTAGAAGGTTGTGTGTGTCTTAGGTTAGGCCTGTAATATCGATCTGCTATGAAACTGGTATTCCCAGCTTCTGAATCATGAGTAATAGCTTTTTTTTTTCTTCCTACAATACAGATGTTAAAATCAACAATTTTCTTTTAAAATTTTGAGCCTGTATTCTTATCATTCTCCACAACTCTTATCAGACTTTGATGATTTTTTCTCAGGGGAAACTTCCACAGACCAAACATGATAAAGAAGAATTTCTTACCCTGCTATTGGATCTACTGCTATTGCCTTAGGATTATGAAGCTCCAGATCAATCAGGGTGACACACACAGACCCATTATAATTACAAACAAAGATCCGGTCACTGACATGGTCCACAAAATAGAGATTTCTGGTGAGCCAATCAATCGCCATTTGTTCCACATCTGAAAAACATATACATAAAGACATTGAATCATAGGTGCATATCTAACATCATAAGCCAAAAAGTACATATGTCTGCCATCACTGAGGACATTTGAAAAGTACAAGAACTTTTATGATAAGAAATTACCAAGAAAAATTTTTGCTATGACAAAATGCGTGACTTGATTATATAAAAAAAGATTGCTTCATCATACCTTCTTGTTATCTAAAGATTAGAGATAGGCCACTCAAATGGTCAAAGGAATTTCTAAATGTAGGTTTTTAAAATATAATTTTTTTCCTTACTTTTTTGCATTTGTCCAGCTAGTTCATTTAATCCAATGAACACAACAGGTTAAATGGCACAACTAAAATCTATAGTGATAAGAGAAGTAAATAACTTTTGTTAACTAAAGGCAAATCCTGGTTTTCATATCCATATTTATTAAAAACAAACAAAAAAACAGATGGAGAAGGTGAAAAGAAAGTGCTATAAAACATTTATTTACAAAAATTATGCAAAACTTGGAAATAAAGAAAAAGGAGGGGTGACAGTTCCTTCCAATGGTGTACTTACTTATGCATTGTGAAAAAGACCTGCTCAAGGATGAATTCTCTGGAAGAGATGATGCGACTATCGCATACCTATTCTGTTTAATAAAGTACCTGCTAACAAACATGTCTACTGAACATTTAACAAGTGGTTACTATGACTGAGAAATGGGATCTTTAATGTATTATATTTTAACTAATTTAAATTTAAATTCAAATAGCATGGGTAGCTGGTGACTTTTGTGACTAGCACAGCTCTCAATAATGTAGCTGTTTGACTTGAGCATTTTTTATTTGATCAAACCCATACACTGTGAAATTGCATGCTAATTTGTAGATAGTTATCTGGCAAAAAGAATAACCCCTAGCAGTATGGTTTTACTACCTTGTAGGCATTAAACATTTTTTACCTCACAAATCTCATATAAACATCATTCTTTAAAATGATTATCAATATCCAATTTCACTAATGCTATTAGAATAGCAATACTGGTCTGGTTCCTTCAGTAATGCCGTATGTATATTTATGGCCCATGTTCATTATATTTTTCATGAATGTCATGCTTTTGATTTTTAAAAATTATAGTAGTCCCTTCCTAATCCTAAGATATATATTCAGAAACACCTACTGAATGCCTGAAACTATAAGAAGTACCAAAAATCTATGTATACTGTATTTTTGCTATATATGCATAGGTATAATAAAGTTTATTTATAAATTAAGCATAGTAATGCAATGGACTTCATTACCTTAAGTACATGTATGAAGACACAAATGGTGTGACTCTTCTTTGTGTATAATCAGAGACATGAAAATTGTGCTCTATATGTGTAATACGAATTGAAATGCATTCTGTTGTCATATATAACAAATTAGAATAAATAAAAATAAGTTAAGCATAGTAAGAAAAGCAACAATAAAATATAGCAATTATAATAAAATATTGCATGAACTTTTATATTGCAATTATATAAATGTGTTATAATGGTCTCTCTCTGTAACTATCTTATTCTACTCTGTTGACTTCAATTGACCAAAAGCAATGGAAACCACAGAAAGCAAAACGGATAAGGAGGAGCTTCTATATACTTTTGATAGGTAATAGACATGAGTGGAAGGAACATGAAGCCCTGGGGGATAATTCTATAGACTGAACCTATGCTAACTCTTTCTACATGTTTTTTGTCTTTATTTTTTTATTTTTTTTAAGCAATTTACCCAAGACCATTCTGGCTTTTCTCAGGCTTAAGTAAACAGAAAATATTACAACTTACGATAAGCAACTTGGGTTATCAGGGTTAAAGAATACATGTGAAAAGTCTCTATAATACAGAATGAAACACAAATTACCCTGACTGAGGACCAACAAGGATGAAAAGGGACATCTGTGACCTGTATATAGACCAAAGATTTTAAGACGCGGAAATCAAAACAATTAAAAGCAAAACCCACAGACTATAAAATCTGTAAAAACAAGTTCCAATTAGAACTAGTACACATGGATCTTTAGATCTTTAACAGATTATGTTAATCTTCCTGTAATTGTAAAGTTTCTTCACACCCTGCCCCCACCATGGGTTTTTCTTGGGCACTTATGGGTAGAAACCTTAGCAGTAGAGATTCAAGTATCTGATATTACCCAGCTTTAATTCAAGAGGTGGTGCTTGGACAGGATTCTCCAAAGAATTCTCATTAAATCCTCAGTAAAAGCTGAGACACAAAGAAGAAGGTTGTCAATCACCTCTTTGAAACAACCCACTTTTCTTTTTGAAAATGTTTTATCTTTCCTTCCTAATACACTTTGCTATATTTCTACTATGTCTTACGTCTTGCTTGAAATCTCATGTGAGAACACAAAAGTAGAGAAACAAGTGCAATCCCCTGGTAACACTTTGATATTTCCTTGCTTGGACTCTGTATAAACTCTAATTGACTGAAGAGAATGACAGGATTCATAACAGACTTTTCTGACATTGCCAAACTGAATATTTTAAGCTGAAATAAACAGAGAAAGAGCAAGTGTAAGAAGGGCTTTCTGACCTCCCTCTGTTCCTTGAAGCAGGCCATAGGAACCTCATGTGAGAGATAGCTTCCCTATTCCCAACATGTCCCACCATGTTTTTCTATGACTTTTTATGTTCCATCAAACCCAGTATAAATATACTCACATTTAACCATTTTAACAGGCTCTCATTTCTTATGAAGACCCCCCTAAAATATATAGCTTACACTAAATAAGCATGTTTCTCTGTCCTTTGTAGTCAAATTTGCATGATACCAGCTGGAGAAACAAAGATGGGTACAGGAAATTTTTTTTCTAGAAGTGAACTTCTTCAATCTGAATCTAAACATTTTTCTTACTCTAAGCCTCAAAATACTTCTTCAGTAAAATGCTGCTTCAGTGAATGATGATCTCTCAACAGAGAGACAAACACAATCATATATGCCAGCATTACCATTCATAATTGTTGTTAAGACAAGGCAGAGAAAGCAGCAACTTTGTGGGAATTTCTGTCATGTCCTATAAGGATAAGCAGAAAGAAAATATTACAATTCATTGGATACTGATTTTTTTAGGTCATCTATTATATTTCCATTCCTGAATTATGTAGCTTTTATGAAAACATAAATATTTAAATGTTACCCAAATTGCAAGGAGATTTTATCAGCCAACTCAGCAATCATGATTTTTAAAAGTCTGAATTATTTCTTTGTCTCCCAAAAACCTGGAAAGGGATGTTTTGTTTTGATTTTGAATCTCTTTGCATTATTATATCAGCAAGGAGTCAGAACTCACTGCTTCAAATGCCATTTCAAATACCTTAGGTTTAGGTAAAGTATGTGCCGGAGTCCATTCAAGGCCCCATCCCTCATGCTGAGCATGCAGTTGCTTTAGTCTGAGCAATTGTAATTTCAGACAAAGGAGCTGTTTGACAGCATTCCTACCTTCTTTCAATTCTTCATCATTTCAGAAAGATTCTCTGCTACTAAAACAATAGGTATTCTTAATAGCAGTCCATGTTTGAAGCAGGGAGAGCAGTGAGGTCTCACTGAAGAGCTTAATTAGTCAAACACTTAGTAATTGTGGGGAATTGGTTTTCTTTCTTTTTCTTACAGTTGAAGTTTCTGTCTTTAATAATGTAATTTGTATTTTAAGATTTGAAAGATTAGGCAATTAGACATAGAGTTCAAGCAAGCAAGCCAATAAATAAATAGATACAGATAATGTTGATGCTAAAAAAATGATACTTCAAAATATGGTGTATTTTGAACCAAGGAGATTAGAAGGCATCAGAAGCAAAATCTCTTCACATTTCTCCTGCCCTCTTGATTATTTTTCCCTCTTGCTCTTCCAAAAATGAGCCATTGGAAATACAATCTCTCTTCTCCAAATAGGATCAGAGAAACCAGAAATTCTTTTCCCCAAAGCAAGCCATATTACCTAGATTTATCATTCTAAACTTCCCCCAGCTTTCCCTGGAGGATCTGGTCATAAAGAAAGGAATGCTACACATGGAGGCAAGAAGACTCTGAACAAAGAAGCCTTGCTGGATTCTCTCCTCAAACTATTACATTGTATCATGCCTTTTTTGTCCAATCATTTTCCTACACCCGTGGTCCACTCCTGATGAATAAATGAAACATACAAATTTTCTATGGGTCTTTGTCCCTTCATTTCTGAAGTTTCCCAAGTCATGGAAATTTTTGATTAAATAAAACCACTTTGCTTTCCTCTTATTAACTTGTCTTTTGCTATAAAATCCACTATGACTCTTGTGATGGGTGATGATACATATTACCCCTTCTGGCCCCTACTATAAGGTCCTTGCTTAGCATCTGGATGACCATCTTAAGTGACAGCCACCTTTTTAAGGAAGCAGTATCACTTCCCGCCCTAGGGCATTTCTGAGAAAGGCTCACCACTCCCTCTTATCAACTCAACCCCTAACCTCCAGCATTAGGACCCACCCAGCTCTGATTCCTGCACCATCAAAGTCCTGGAACCCAAGCCTGTTTTGCCTCTCTCTGTTACAGAGAGATGGAATTTATTTTTCAGTTCTGACAAATAAACTCTCATGTGTATCTCTGCCTGGTCTCCATCTTTTATTTCTTGCTTACTTGTCTCTCGTTCCTTGCTTTCTCTTCACCTACTAAAGATATGCATGTAAGTAGGTAGGTAGATATAAGTGGATAGATAGATAGATTTGGACAAACTTAACAATAATTGAAACACTGAATTTGCCCCATCCCCTCCTGAATTAAGAGGAACTTCTGCTGAGAGAAGAAAGCTAAAGTCTGCATATGTCCATTTCCCATCTTTTGTCTCACTAACCTGCAGCTGCCTCTTCTTCCTATAAAATTTTGCTCAATTTAAAGAATTTCAGAGATGGAATTTTTGAAACAAATTTTTTTCCATCTTCCTTTAAAGCTGTCTTTCAATAAAACCCATTTTTTCTACCAATTTGACTAACTATTTCCAGAACAGGGAGCATATGATCTAGCTTCTTCCCTCCAAAGTGGTTTTAGAGCTGTCTCTGGGAGCACCACTGAATAAAAGCATAAGCTTTTATTCTCATCAGCCTGGCATCAAAGATTTCTGTATATCTAAATTATTATTCTATGTCAAGAACTCTGGAAGTGATTTGAGCATCGTAGGAAACAGATGACTTTTCTAGAAAACATACTGAGTATTTCATCTTTATGTGTTAAAATATGACAAAATCATTAGGAGACTATTGAAGATAACCATAATCATTTCGTGATGTTGCTAAAATAAAAATCTTATTACTTTGCTATTACTTTACTATTACTAGGACAGAGTTTTAAATATCTTACTGTTATTGCATCTTTCTAGTTGCTTTTTATTCTTTCTTCAACCTAAGGTCCCTTGGATTTTGCTGCTTGTTTCTTTGAAATGACTGTCATTTTGCTCACTCAGAATTTCTTAATTACCAAAAGTTATAGAGATCTTTTCATTTTTAAAACATTTGAAAATACTGACCACATACCTTCTAAAATAAAATTAAGCCTAATATGTATATTGGCAAAAAGTAAGATAAAAAAAAAAGGAATACTGAAAGTATTTCAAAATCTGGAAATAATTATATAAATATAAGAAATAATTAATAATATTTTAAAACCCATTGTTCATTAGGCTTAACAATTTAAAGTTGTATTCAGTGGAAATTAATTGAAACAAAAATTCAAGGGAAACAATAGCAAGATAAAGTAATGAATTCTTATATTTCAAAATTGACTAAATGATACATCATATTTTTTATTATGCTATAAAGCAAGTAACTAATTGCCAGAGTTGGTGAATGTAGATCTTAAATATTTTAAGTTCAATAAAAAGCAATGTATGTAGTTATGGACTAAACTGTATACTCCCCAAATTTCTATATTGCAGCCTTAACCCCCAGCACCTCAAAATATGATTTTACTGAAGATTAGGTCTTTAAAGAGGTGATGAAGTTAAAAAGTGGTCATTATTATCCAGCCTGATCAAATCTGACTTGTGTTCTCATGTGAAGAGAGAAGAGCATTCAGAGAGACACCAAAGATGCATGTGCAAGAAAAAGGCTGTATAGGACATGTAAGAAGGTGGCAAGGTGACCCTGAGGAAAGTGGCCTCAAAGGAATTCAACCTTGTGGGCACTTTTGTCTTGGACTTCCTGACCTCTAGAAATGTATAAAACAATGTTTTTTTTTTTTTTTTTTTTTTTTTTTTTTCATTATTCTAGCCATAATCGGTGTTTTGTTAAGACAGCTCTAACAAACTAAGAAATGTACTTAAGAATTATTTAAAAGAGTGTTCAATGCCTCAAAGTTATTGAGAACTAAACTCAAATTTTTTAAGAAGAAACATAAATGGGATATCTGTCATTTCAATATCATTCTAGACCATTGTCTAATAGCTCACCAAGGATTAGCTAATTATTCTGGGAAATAAATCTTTGATTGACTTGCAACTTAATATTGATTACTAAGTCCATTCTCTAAGAATTTAGATATTTTTTTATAGATTGACAAATAAATTATAAATATTTCCCATCACGTAGGAAAGATTAAATTAAGGCTTACATTTGTGTTATCATTGATACATGTTGGTAATAAATTTTCATAAGTTGTGTTTTTAACTTTTTGGAAATTATGCATTAACAAATATAAGTATTTAAATTCTTCTTTAACTATTTGATATTTGATTTTCAACTAGCCACAAATGACAACTTAAATGTCTATAAGTATCAGAAAGATAACATAAATAACCAAAAGTTGTTAATAGGGATTATATCAAATCTAGACAAATGCTAGAAATTATACACCTAACAAGTCAGAGTCATCTTCACCTACTTGTTTTGATAGAGAAATGATTCATTATTTCAGAGAAGCTATGAATTTTGGATTTCAGTTGAAATAATCCAAATTTTTATATGTTCCACAAACTTTTAAAGCTATAAAAGAATGTATAGCAAACAAAAACTATCTAAAATCACATTGGATCAGAGTTCCCTTGTATGATTAAAGTAAAATTGATTACACTATAATTAAAGTGTAATCAATAATATATTATTAATTCAACTTAGCCTTCTTATTAAAAATATTTTTGAAAAGAATACTAACATTTAAAAGCCACTGTCTTGATTTAAACAGCCAAAATATCCATCTTAAGAAGGGCTAAGTGGATTAAATCAGAAAACAAGCAAGAAGAACCCAGCCAGATGACCTCCAGTATGTGTTGCACAGGTATCAGTTGCCTCCCAATGAGAAATAAGAGACTGCCCTTTAGTTTACAACTTTGTGAAAGCTTGAGATCCATGTGTCCTAGAAAATACTGCAGAACTAAATAAAGAAATTCAAAGTTAATTAATGATAAGATAAGCACTCAATAGTTTGATGTTTTAAAAATATATCCATAGGTTATTTGAAACACCTCCTTTCAAGAGGTAGTGATTGATCCTTTTTCTGAGCGTGGGCTAATCTTTGTGACTCTCTTCTATCAAAACACAATATGATAGAAACAATAAAGTGGAAGTATTAGTCACAAATGGCATGGCAACTTCCATTTTTTCTCTCAGGGACCAGCCGCCATGCTATTGGACACTGTGCAGAGGTCCTTGTTGCAAGGAACTGAGCATCCTACGAATAGGTATACTAGAAGCCAGGAAGGCAAACACACAGTCCAGTTAAGGCCCCAGATGCCCAATGTTCCTGGACTGCATTGTGATTGTAGCCCCATAACAGACCCTATAAGCAGAATCACATAACTGAGCCACTCCTGAATTTCTGACCCATAGAAATTTCAAGATAATAGAAGTTTATTTGTTTTAAACCATTAAATTCGTCATACTTTGTTGAGCAGTACTACAGAGATCATTAAGTTGTTGAGTCTCTGTAGTTTTAAAAGGCAAATTTTGTTGACTTCTCAGCTATTGGATCTCATTTTTAGGCCTATATTTATACTAGGCTACATATATCAATAACTGTATAAGTTGACCTAGTCATAGTATAGCACTAATACTGAAAACAGAGGATATTCTAGAAATGCTTATAAATGAACGTGGAAAATGTATAGACGATCTTTCTTGAAAATTTCTGTTTTCCTTTTAAAAAATTATGGTCCTATACCAAAACTACTGCATTTGTGCACCTCAATACATACATCCTTTATCCTACGTTATTTTTAAGAATACAGAGTCAGATGGTATTAATGTTAGAAAAAAAAAAAAAAAAAAAGGATAGCTGAGAGAGTGACTGGTCAGAGAAAGCTTCTGGAGAGGGGTGGTATTTGAACTGAGAATGACAAGAAAATGCTAGCCATGTGGTGGTTTGAGACTAGAGCCTACCAAGCAGAAATGAGAGTGTCATATTCTAAAATAGAAGAGCCTGGTGGAAGGAGCTATAAAATAGAAGAGCCTGGCGGAAGGAGCTATGTCATAGCTAAAATGTGAGTGAGTAAGGGATGAGATAGCAGACATAGGAAGGAAGGGGTATAATCCATGGTAAGATGATGGGTTTTTATTCTAATTACATCATAAAACCAGGGAATTACTTTGCTTCAAACATAATTTTTAATTGTATCATGCAGTAAATATGCATGACATACAAAGTAAAACAACCCAATGAGACTTAAGGTAATATATAGGAGTTTTCATCCCATCCCTCTCTATTTACCTCCAATTGTTTTAGCTATTTTAATTGTACATATTTATTTCCACAATTCTACACGACAGGTTTCTACTACTATTTGTAAGTTTAAAAATTTGTATAATTTATATAAGATCAGTATTTTATTCCTTATACCTCAAGTATGCATATCTACATTCATCCTTTTTCTCCCCCTTATCCTCTAATCTCAATTTTTAATTAAATTAATATTCAGTGTTCATATAATTAGGACTATATAAGTTTTTGTTAATGGATGAGAAAGCTTAATTTTTTTAATATTTTGCTTTAGTTGGACACGATACTTATATTTTATTTTTATGTGGTGCTGAGGATTAAACCCAGTGCCCCGCATGTGCTAGGCGAGTGATCTACCACTGAGTCACAACCCCAGGCCCAGAGAAAGCTTAATATTACATCTCCCTATTTAAAAAGCTTTAGCTTTTACTAGAGTTAATTGTCTTATGTTCCAACTTTTTTGGATATAATTTATTATTGCATAATTCTACAAAAGAATTCTTTGAACTCACCTCATATAGAAAAAAAAAATATATATATATATATATCAGTATTGCATTCAGATTTTTTGTTGCTGATTTTACTTTGGCATCCTTCCTTTTGCCTGCCAACTTCTTGTTCCAGTGTCCACTGGCTGTCTCCCTAGACATGGTCTTGGGTCTACTTATTTTACTAGTTCAGACATTACTGCTTCTGAAATTGAACATCCAGTCTTCTATACCAAAGAAGTTGTCTATGTGGCGTGAGATAAGGAACCTAGAAGCCACATTACTTTTTTTTTTTTTTTTTTTTTGTACCAGAAATTGAACTCAGGGGCACTCGACCATTGGGCCACATCCCCCAGCCCTTTTTTTTTTTTTTTTTTTTTTGTATTTTATTAGAGACAAGGTCTCACTGAGTTGCTGAGTGCCTCAGCCTCACCATTACTGAGGCTGGCTTTGAACCTGTGATCCTCCTGCCTCAGCCTCCCAAGTGTTGGGATTACAGGCATGCGCCACCAGGCCCAGCCTTCACATTACTTTTAAAACAGGTGATTCTCTTATTACTAGCCCCATTTTGTGCTCCCACCTTCAGAGGTACACAAGTCTCCTTTTTTTTTTTTTTTTGAAGGCCAAGAGTGGTATTTCTCCACATTGCCCAGGCTGACCTGGAACTCTCGACCTTTCTGCCTTAGCTTACCTCGTAGCTGGGATTACAGGTATGTAGCAACAAGGTTCCAGGCCTCTAATTTTTTAGTTATTCTTTGGTTCTTTATCTTGGCACCCCAGCTGCATTCACTTCACAAAACAGAGAACTATTAAACCTTATTAATTTATAGTTCAATCATCTGTATGTTATTATCTAAAATTGTCTCCCATACTTTGTCTCTCTCTCTCTCTCTTTTTTCTTTCAGTTAATATATTTGAAGACATCTATTTACTGTGTTCATAGTGGAGTTTCAAGAAAGAACAGATATAATGTTAACACTTGTATTCTAGCCATAGTGTTTAAGACAAAGTCTTTGAGGACAGTTCAATCAGGGAAGTGACAAGTTGGTTTACCATTAAAACAAAATATCATTCTGATTGCTGTGTGGACAATGGCAGACTCTCTGAGAAATAATCAATGGTTTACTGAGCTCCTGTGATCTCTAGAACAAAGATATGGTAGCTCTGAAGAAAGTCAGAACAGTGCTGAAGTTGTATAGCAGGTACCACACCCCATTGCTGTCATCAATAATAAATATATGATCATATTTAAAGAGACATATTTAAGTTGTGTTTTAATGCTGGTAAGGAGCAAAGCATAGAAGCAGAAATTTTGAAGATCTCTCTTTCACACACACACGCACACTCAAAAAAGTTTCAAATACTAATAGTTCCTATACTTTTCTTTCTTTTGTATGCCATGAATACTTTAACTTAAAGTGCTAATTTCACTCAAATATTGCCCCCTCAGTCTGTGAGGTTAAAAAAAAAAATTATAAGATTGTAGGGCAACCTATTGAGTTTTCCTTGATTTATGTCTCTTTGATGGTTTAATTGGAAAATTAATGATTAGGTTTTATGCCACATTTCTTTGCTAGCACAATTGAAAATACTGATAAAACGATATAATTGCATTCATTTTTATTTTCATATGTCATCATAAATTTTATCAGGAAGCATGTATTCACTTTATCCCTAAATGGTATTAAATAAACTTAGTTGAGCAAACAAAGTCTCTGTCTGGTTGATTCAATAATTAAAATGATATTATAGAAATTCAATTAGGGTGGACTGTGACAGGCCGGAATATACTCTGTGTCTCATTGTAGAGCCCTTTCTACTTCCTTTACCTAATAAAAGAGTGTCCCCTTTTAAGCTCTGATTATGGTTTTTAAATGGATAAAATGTCATCAAAATGTACATTAAGAATATATCTGATTATGAGTAGATCCAAGGTCTACAGAAAATATATACATGATTTTATGGAAAAGACAAGGTGGGTGCTTCTGGCATGAAATGATGGGTCTGTGTTAGACAATTTTATTGAGTCTGGGATGTTCTTGCTCTTTATTAGGAGAAGAGGCACCAGAAGAGTGAACTTTTGCCCCTGCTCCTTTCACTTCACTGTTTCACTCTTTCTCAGTTCCTCTTTCTAGCATATGCAACAAGCCAATCTTATCTCCTATGGTGGAGGTACTTGAAAGGATCTCAGGATTATTCTATTTCCCCAGCAAAAACAGTTTACACAGAGGAATCCTTTCCCAATTTGACCAATGAATCAAATGAACTCATCTTTCATTCTACTGTTATCTCTCCCCACCTTACCCACATGCTATTAGCAAATCTTAAGGCTTCCACAGGAAACCCTTCCCTTCCTTTGTATCTGGTACTTGTTGGTTGGACACTATCTTCTTTCCCTCTGGGCGGTCAAATAGCTTATTTTTAAAAAAAATCTTCTTTATTTTAAAATTTAAAAAATATTGATTTTTTTTTAGTTATATGTGATAGTAGAATCAATTTTGATATATTTATACAAGCATGGAATATATTTTATTATAATTAGGATCCCAGTTTTGCAGATAACTTTTTAATTGCTCTAATTCCCTTCTGGGCACACTACAACGCACCCATAATGATTATTGTTAAACTCAAATATATGATGTTGCCAAAGAAGAATTCAATACTTTCACATTAAGTATTTGTTAAGATGATGGCCGGTGAAGGAAAGTCTTCACAGAGAATGTGAGGATTTACTTTTCTTTTCATCAGCATCTTTAAAAATATGCAATTTTGCTGAACTGTAGCTCAACTTGAAGTCAAAACCCTACAAAAAATTCTCTCATGAAAATTTGCCACAAAGACCACTTAAGAACTAAAATACAGTGGGATCCATTTGAATTTTTGTTTTGCCCACAGTTTTAGTGAACAATAGTTTTACTCTCAATATTTGTTCTGTATTTTCTAAAATAACACTCCTTTCCTTCAAGTCTCCAATGGCATTCTGCCATGCTTACTATAAAATCCTGTCTTTATTTTATTTTTTATTTGTTCTTTTTAGTTATACGTGACAGTATATTTTGACAAATTTATACAAACACAGAGCATATCTTATTCTAATTAGGATCCTAGTCTTGTGGTTGTACATGATGTGGAATTTCAATTTGGTGTATTCATATATGTACATAGGAAAATTACATCAGAATTATAGTGTACAAGGCTTCTAATGTCCCTAGTTTTATCATATTTCCCTTGCTCACTCTGTTGCAGTTGCACTTGTTTGTTCACTTTTCCTTGAACCTACAAAGAATGCTTCCTCCCTAAGACATCTTTAGAGAAAACAACATCTGATATGAACATGGCTTGTGCTCTCTTTTTATTTAGATATCTGCTCAAATGTCATTTGATATTAAGAAGACCACACACCTCTCCATGCATGCACACACAGGTACACACACACACACACACACACACACACACACACACACATACAGAAATTCATCCTCATCAGTTATACTGTTGCTGCAATTTTATTTCCTTTGCAGCATTTATGAATGATAATTTAATTATTTAGCAGCTTGCTACTTTGTTCCCTTGATACATAAGATCTATAGAGCTGGAATCCTGTATATCAGATTCAATGTTGTATTCTCAAAGCCCAGAACAGTGTTGACCTCATGGTAAGATCCCAGTAAATATTTGTGAATGTATATTGTTTCCACATTCACAGTAGTGTTTGCTAAAAAGTCTTGGCTAAATATCCTTGCTTGCCCCTCTTCATCAGGAAGTGTAGGAGTTATCTGAATTCACAGATTCTTATCAGCTGGAATATTTTCCTTGATTTTACTCCTGAACTCAAATTTGACAAGTTACTATTCTTTGCCCAAGAAAAAAATTTAGAAGAAGGATCTTAGTTAATGTGGATGAGTAATTCTATGAAAGGACAATGAGGCAGATAGTAACTTTCAGGAATGAGTACTCAGAGTCGTGACAATAATGCAAGGAATTATAGTACCATATATAACAGTGTGGAAGAATAATGACAAACTCGTGAGACTGAGTGAATGAAAAGAAAATGATCAGAACAATGTCCTGATAAAATATGCTGAGGAATTAATGGCACCATACCCACAATGCATTAAAAGACTGCCACATCTTGACTTCCACAGCCTTACTGTCCATGATTGGTGAGATTCCTTACTTCCTATCTATCCACTACCTAGAACCATTTTCTGATTTTTAGAGTCACAAAAAAATTGTGCCATTATTCCTATTTGCTAAAGGAAGAATTTATTGACAAATCATGTCTTTGTCTTTGAAACTACTGATGACCTTGAACAGTTCTGTTTGCATATATTAGGTTATTTTACTTTTTGACTCTGAAAACAGTTTTATGTTACTATTATTCTTCTCTTTAATATTATATATGTAATTCTTTATTGTATGTCATTATATTGTTATTGATTATTATTCATATTTGCCATATCTCTCTACTTACCCAGGCTATAGACTCTGAACCAGAATCAAAACAAATTGAAGGTCATATATATGTCCCCTAGGCAATAGTTCTAATGTACAATAAGTGAAGAAGAAACTGGACTGATACATTTTCTGTGAAATAACTCTTTAATAAAGAGATTCAGTTAGATTGATATATATCAGATATATTCAGTCTGCGAAAAGAAATGTCAACCATGAAACCCAATGACCAAATATTTGTAGAATGCTTCCTCAGTCATGTTACTATTAAAAAACACTTTAGATATTAGTCTTATTTTATTGTCAAGATTAATTACATAAAGGTCATGACATGGCACTAGTTTTGGAGAAATATGCATTGCTAAAAAATCAATAAAAGTCTTTGCATTGCTTCTTTTTTTAAAGAGCCAATGCCAACAATCAAAATCAATCACCAAGTAATTTTTTTTTTAATTTGACATGTGTGGGATTATTTATAAAAGACATATTGAAGCATACTGAAAAGTATAAGGATACCTGAATCATGGAATGATATTGGAAACGTTTAAATTTAGAATAATCTTGTAATGACAAGCTTACAATCCTCTTTCTTAGATATCCCTTTCCCAAAGTGAGCCCAAGGGTAGTCCAAATGGAAACTGGGGTGCTACTTTTCTAAGCATTTTCTACAAGGAACTCCATATGGGTAAATTGGGAAATAAATGTAGTTGTATATTTAAGACAAAGAAAGGAGAAGTACAGAATACTCAACTCACATTGAAATCCAGACACAATAATAAAATAGTTGCTAAAAATAGTTCTGTGGGAACTCAGATTTTTAAGACTCCACATGGGTACATTGGGAAATAAAAGCAAAACTAGAGAATAGTCAACTGACATTTATGATAATAAAATAATTGCTGATAGTAAATTCTGAAATAACTCAGAAGAATGCATTCTATCTATCTGCCTATCTATCTATGTGTGTACACATTACATAATAGGTCAATATCCACCTAATAGCAGTTGTTCTCTGTCCAAGCCAAAATAGATATATTATCAGTCTTAAAATAATGTCTCTTATAAAAGCACCAACAAAAAACTCTAAGAAAATGTGTTTGTTTTATAGCTGGCTGGAATAATCTGCTAATATTTATCAATTTTGTATAATGATGATTATATATAAATCATGTGTTTATGCAGTGACCCATACCTATAATTCCAGCTACTTCAAAGGCTAAGGCAGGAGAATTGCAAATTTGAGGCCAAACTTCAGCAAATAAGCAAGACCCTGTCTCAAAAAAATAAAATAAGGCCGGGGATGTAGTTCAGCATAGAATGCTTGCTTAGCATGAGTAAGCTCTGGGTTCATTCCCCAGGGCTGCTGTGTCCATCAGTGAATGAAGCAGGTGATATATTGAATGTAAACTGTGAAAAATTGATTATCTGTAAAATTCAAGGAGAAAAGTTAGAAAATAAAGTTGATTAAGTTTTTTAAAATAATTACATTGACTCTCCAGGTAATTTTGTGTGAACATCATTTCATGGATATAGAATGGACTTTACTTTAGAGCTGCAGATAAAAGCTCAGACTAAACATGTAGAATAGGATGGAATACTGAGATAACTATTTGCATAATTCGCACATTAAAAGCACTTTGTCTCTATTATCTTTATTTTGCCAACAAATATTTTTACACAAATTATATAAGCACCTGGTGTAATTCCCCACGGCACTTTCCATGAGTAAGCAGAGTCATAGTGCATTCCCTCAAGCCCAAAATTGTTGTAGAGATAAACATGATAGCTCTAATTTATTCAGCTATTTATTTTTTTTTATCAAGAAATTTTTAAAGCTGTAAGTTGAAGTGTTAACATCATTTCAGAGAAAAACCTAAAGGAGAGCCTGTGTATATTTTTAAAGGAGTTTTTAAAAAATTGACTAGAAGTGGTTTCTGCTCATAACTTGAGAGACATAACTAAATATTTCACTCTCAGGGAAGAAAAAACAAACAATATGGAAAACAAAAAAAAACACTTATACACAAATTCTGCATTTGTGTGTCCGTAGAATTGAGTGATGTCATCTTTCTTCTTACCAGACATGCCTTTGACATGGATAGCCATGAAGAAAGATGAAATACTATTAAGTTCTTGAAATACCTTGAGAGGAACAATCAATTCACTGGGCCTAATGGAGTATGTTGGTGAAAATATGGGAATCTTTTTTTTTTTATTAATTTAAGGATTCCAAGATAAGATATAAAATTATGAAAATCAAAAGGTGACATACACACATCCAGAAGCCATATCTTTAAGAAAATGACATTTCAAATTCTCAAAGGACAACAAAGCACAGTAACAAATCAGTTACAGGACACCAAAATCAATTTCATTGCATACTCTGGATTGGCTCTCTCAACATCATTCCATCCTCTGTCCATTTGAGGAGTTTGGAAAATTTAAAACTATATTCTCCTCATAAACTTTGAGGAATAAAGTTATACTTGTTAATTCATGCACATTCAGAAGTTTGCTTATCTTAAATTTTTCAACTGGAAAACATAAGTGTAAGAAAAAGGATTTTTGCTTAAAGTAGTGTTTGAGCATACATCATTCTGTTTTCTGTGTGACTTTAAAAAGGGATGTGGGTTGCGGTGATAATGGCAGTGGCCTCATTATAAGCTCTCCTAATTCTTGGAATTAGTGTGTTCAGACTCATTTTCAGAGTAGTCAGAGGCAGCAGCAGAAGCAGCAGCAACAACAATAGTAATGGGTTCTTGATTCAAGCATAGTTCCATGTGAGTCCTACGGAATAGTGACTCCTAAAGTGCTGCATTGTTTTGTGTCATTTTCTAAAACACATTCTTTAATTTCCTTTAATCTCTTCCAAAAATTTTGAGAACATTCTGTATTAAAGTAATTCATGATTTAGGGAGCAAGTTTTTTTTCCCCTGCACAAAAACTAAGCTGATAAGCCAATATCAGAAAAAAAAAATATATATATATATATATATATTACTTAAGACACAATGAACCTTCTTAAAAGAAAAGTTAGAGACTCTATAATAATTTTGAGTTCATATATTGCTTATGGTTCCAAAGTTTCTATGTATTTTTAAATTACACAAAAATAAAACTAAATCTTAAGGCTACGTGAGTTATTTCATAGGTATAATAAATTATTCTGACCAGTATATAAAAGCTAAACTATTGTATCAAGCCACAAGACATTCTATGGAGGTTTTGCTACTATTACCATTATTATTTTCAAAATGCAAACAATGTTCCCCAAGACAAAATATCTAAAACAAAAGCTCCGTTGAATATATAAAGAATATTTGTATGTGTTTGTAAAGCTGTAAGACTAACAGTCATTAGTCTATCATATTTTAAAGGCATGTTTTAAAACATGGATTTATTTATAGTTTAGAGAGTAAAGACTCATTGTTAATCAGTAGTATAAAAGTTTTTCTCCACCATTTGGTTTTGAAATATTTAACTATTTAAGTTTTGAGTAAAAGTATACAGAATATTTTACTTAATACACACAGATAAATTACTGTTGAATAATATCTTAAAACAAGAAGATTTAAAATATTTTTGATTAATCTTAACAGTAAAATGACTACTGTTGCAAGGAGAACATATATATAATTTATCAAATAAGTGTTTTTTATTAAGTTGATAAATATTGAAAAAATATTGTAAAGACAGACTAAAAGCATTTCTGAATCAAAATGTAACCACAGATTCAAGATCTAATAATTATATTTGTAATATTAGAAACTCTTTTTGAATTGTTCATCAAAGAATCATCAGGCTTTTGGGAATTGTTTCTTGCTTATTATACTCTGAAGAGAATAATATTATTAGTCAGAATGTTCATTCATTAATTCATCACCACTGCTTGGATATCCTAGTGACACAATTACCAACAAAAATTATACTCAAAAATTCATTCCTAAACCAGGCGTGGTGGTGCATTCCTATAATCCCAGCACTTGGGAGGTTGACACAGGAGGATCATGAGTTCAAAGCCAGTCTCAGCAATGGCAAGGCACCTAGCAACTCAGTGAGACCCTGTTTCTAAATAAAATACAAGAAAGCAAGAAAGGGCTAGAGATGTGGCCCAGTGGTCGAGTGCCCCTGAGTTCAATCCCCGGTACTAAAAAAAAAAAAAAAAAATTATTCCTAATATCATGGTATCCAAATAATCAAACCTGAAAGGTTTTTTGGAGAGAACAGCAACAAAGCAGAGAATTGCATAACCTTAGCCTTGTAAGTTTTCTGAGGTGTTCAGAAATTAACAGTGTTGCACTATAAAATATTCTACCTTTCTTGACAAGTGGGGTACTCGTAAATGAGTTTCAAACATTACATATATATATATATATATATATATACACACACATATATTCATATATGTATATATACATGCACATGCATAAATACATACACATATATTTATATATATGTATATATACATGCACATGCATATATACATATACATATATATTTTATATATTTAATCTAATCTTGTATTTCAAAATATTTATATTTATAAAATCCTTCATTTTCTTTATAACCATTTTATTATTTGATATTGCTGTTTTACTGTCAAGAGGTTCTGCATCTGTAACCTTATTTAAGACATGAAAATGTTTTACAATTAACCTCACATTATTTCATACCAACTACATTTCTAAATTAGTTATGGAATACATTCCATGTTCCTCAACCATTAATCACCTTTTAGGCTAGGCCCCTTCTTGGAATGAATTTCACATGTCTAAATCTTTATTATGTATTTATTCCTTTAAATTCATGGTTGAGGAGTCTGGTTTCTCTCCAATATCTCAGTGCATATGCGATTTGGTCCTATAACCCTCTGTGTACAGAATGAATGTAGTTGAATCCCAGGGAAGAAAAGGCTAAAAAACTGTTGTTATAATAAAGTTCTATATCTTCTTGCATGTATGGCTTTCATAGGTTTAGAAAACTACAGTAAATATATTAAAAAATGATAGGCGTTTCAAATTCTAAAGGGCCTTCTCCCTGAGGCCTTTAAAAACATTGTCAGAACAGAGAACATAAAAAATAGATATTTGAATTATTAATACATATTAGATGCTTAATATACATTCATATTTTATTTTTAGAAACAAGCATCCATACAGAAACATGTTCACAAATCCATTACTGACATACCAAAAAAGTGTTCAGATACATTTAATGCAAACACATTAAAGAAACCCTAAGCTGAACAAAGTTAACACTTATTTTACTGAAGGAATTCTCATAACTATTTTATTTGCTCTTTTTAGTTATACATGTCAGTAGAATACATTTTGACATATAATGCATACATGGAGTATAACTTCCTATTTTTGTGGTTGTACATGATATGGAGTTAATTGGTCATGTATTCATGTGTGAACATAGGAAAGTTATGTTCAACTCATCCTACTGTCTTTCCTATACAGGCTACTGATAGTCTAAGTCTTCAATAAAGTTATATAACACATAAAATTTCCTAAACTCACCTGACCACAAAAATCATTTTTGCACAATAGATTTTTTGGAACTGGTGTTCTAAAAATATGTACTTACAGTACATATTTTAGGTAATGGTACTATATGGTACTAATGGTACTATAAAAGGATGAATGTATATGTATTGTGAGTGATTAGCAGGGTGGAAAAAAGGAGAACATAAGAGGAAAATACAAATACATGTCTGTCTGTCTCTCCACTCGCCCACCATAAATTACAAGAAAAGAAAGCAAAAGGGAGTGGAAGTGGGGAGTATATTTAGATCTGAAATTGTAGCAGTTATGTGAACATGTTCTTTTGTTTTCCAGTGATTTGTGTAGGGCCACATAGCTAGTTAATCACATAGATAGGACCACATCAACTCACCCCAAATACTGAGGTGAGACAAATAAAAGACCATTGTTAAGATAAAGCTGCAAATCACAAGATGTTACAGCCTGGGGGAAAAAAAAAAAATAGGAAAACAAGAATCTTAATCAAAAACTGAAATTCTACATGCCAGTTTTATTACCTTGCTTAATTAGCTTCCTATTGCACACTGTCTTTATTTTTTATGATGAGTTTCCAATATCTTGTAAATGTCTCTACAAGATTAAAAACCTATGAAGGTCAGGGAATATGAGGTAGAAACATACTCATTTTACCTGATGAAAATCTCTTAGAAAAACACAAAATAAAGTAAAAAATAATAATAATAAAGGAAAATAAGCAATTATGTTTAAGGTTAAAAATTACAAATAAATATTAAGTCAAGTTATTTCACCAATCTATTGCCACAAGAAAAATGATCTCGTATCCCTTTCTCTTTTTTCCAACTTTCTTTTTTCTTTCATTGAAATGAAGTCTGTCTGGTCAAAAACACCAGTTTCAATAATTAAATATTGTGGATTTCATATATACTAACTCATGACAAAAAAGAGTATGCCCTCCAAGCTTCTGACTGGTAACATCAACCTGCTAAATATCATGTGTGATGATAGGAACATTCAGAGATTTGTACTTAGGCTATTAAAATTGATTAATAAATTAATTAGACATGTGAATCTACCCAAGAACATACTAACTTTGAAAATAATGATTCAAAAGTTTTATACAATGCCAAACACAACCTGTACAGGAATAAATTTGTGTCTAATGTGTGCACAAACATATTTTTTAAAAGCTTAGAAAAAATGAATACAAATACTGGAGTCTAGCATATTCTTAATTTCTGCTTTGGCAAGTTTCAATCTTGTTGACAAACAGCAATAAGATAGTAATAGTCTTTACAGCCTGAAAAGAATACAGTTGTAATAAAAACAAAGAAAATTTGTAGAGAAACAGTACTAAGAGGCTTTCTTGTTCTGTTTTTCTTTTTTGTTCTTGAGCTAGACATTTAGAAAGGTCTTGATAGCTATGTATCGATTGTAAATCAGAACAAGTTATTTACTTCAGACTATAAATTTATCAAATACTGTAAAATTTAACAATTTAATGTAATTCTTACAACTTTAAGTATATGGTATCAATAATACACTTAAATATCTGACATGTGTTCTCAGACATATATCTTTGACAATTTTAACTTTCATTTATTTTACTCTCAATGGATTGACTAATCTCCTCACTAAAATTCCAGACCCCAAGAGGAATGCCCTGTATTAAATAGCTCCACAGCACCCCTACAAACTCCTCCCCCACACAAAAAAAACATGAAGCCATGTCTCAGGAAAAAAAAAAAAAAAAACCACTTTTAATGTTTCCACATAAGTGTACTGAAAAGATGAGAAGCTTTTAAAAAGCACTAAAAATATAATAAAACATGTATTTGCTTAGAGAACAGCAGTTTAAAAAGATATCTTTGGATATAGTGCTGTAATATTCTCATGGGTTAGAGGCACTTTGGCAGGGAATGATATAAAGCCAGTTACTGCAGCCAAGACTCTTGTGCAAAATTTACCTCTCCACAGATATGCTGATAAAAAGAAATTGGATTCTAAATATCTAAAAAATCCAAGAAAAACTATCCCCATTTTTTTTTTTGTGTGTGTGTGTGTGTGTGTGGTAGAAGAGTGGACCATCAAAAGTAAATGTTCTTTATGAAAAATCTCATTAATTTAGAAAACTAAGAATGGTTGTTGTTATTATTTCTTTAATTATTCTTAGGCATAAGCTGACCAAGTTCTGAATACTTTCTAAAACAATGCTTTAACCAGAGCCAATCAATTATTGAACATGCTTCATCTCTGGTACAGAATTAAAAGCATAAATTCCCATGTTCAAGGTAGGGTGCTAACCTCAATGGGAAAACTTTTGGAAAGAACATGATATCCTAAAGAATTATGAGCAAACAAAACACATTAGTGGAAGTGCAGGTGGTACTTTTTAGGTGGAACACGGGGCTAGAGGCAAGGTAGGTCAGCTGCCTGCAGAGAAGCTAGACAATTTGTTTGCATGGTGTCCTGAGAAATGGGCAGCTAGAAAATTATTTTCATTTTAATCAGTAGAGCATTACAACCATTTCATCAGAACCATAAAGATTGAAACAGACACATCAGCTCATGTTGGAGTGAGCAACTTCAATAGCAACTGTATAAAGACCAACTAGAACAAGGAAATATGACTTTCACCAATCCAATGGAGAAAGATAACTATAGAAGAACTCTCCTAACACTTCAATATTTAATGTATGATTTAGGAATGTAGTAGGCCAAGTTTCTCTTGTGATCTCTATATAATTAGGTCACTGCGTAATCTAAGAATGTTGCTGCAGAGTACCACAATTATCCTCTCAAGTGCACACTCAATACACTATCATTGGGGACTAGCATTTTCATTGCTCCAGGTGGAATTTTTGTTGTTTCAAGACTATATTTATGTTGGACGTGGTGGCGCATGCCTGTTATCCCAGCAGTTGGGAGGCTGAGGCAGGAGGATAGTGAATTCAAAGTCAGCCTCAGCAGTGGCAAGGCGCTTAGCAGCTCAGTGAGACCCTGTTTCTAATAAAATACACAAAAGGGTTGGGGATGTGGCCCGGTGGTCGAGTGCCCCTGAGTTCAATCTCCAGTCCCCTCCCGCCCCCCCCCCCCCCCCCCAAAAAAAAGACTATATTTACAATAGGGACACAGCCTGGTCATATTTGTCTACCATATCTTGGGAAGTAGCCATGAAAAAGTGAAGGCTCTGAAATTTCTATGCAGGAATTAGGCAAACAGGCCATTGAGGAAATACAAGAAAGGCTGTTACTAAGTATCTATTGAGAGATCAAGAGGAAAATGTTATTATCTTAGAAAAAAACTTCATTGCCTTAAATTCATTTTTTCATATATAACTGACAATTATAAAATAATCCATATAATGTAGTTTTTTGTGATGGTAATGAGGCAATATGTAAAATTCCTAATGCACAAAAAAGACATTCAGTGATTGTTCTCCCATAGTATTACATGATTATGAGAGTTACTATCTCAAAAAAAGAAGTAAGACTGATACAAAACAGAAGGAAACTGTCAGATGTATTAAATTACCCAATCAGTAATTTAATTAAATAGATTTAGGCAAAGAAGAAATGGAAAATGAGTTTAGGAACAGAGAAAGAAAAGGAGATAAAAGCCAGTGAATGGATTTAATTCAGATACTAATAAGTCCATGAGAATAAGAATCCTTCTATTTTGTGCCAGGCATACTCTATTGGAGTGGAGTTGAACCCATGAATGGATCAAGGCAAGCTGGTCAAGACCATACTCAAATCTTCAACGTTATCCTCAGCTTATACAATGTATTTAAGAATCACATATGGAAACAGAATGAACGACATTTATGTGGTCCAGTTGGAAGATGACAATATGGTTCTGAATCGTTTTCCTTAATAAGAGATTAACTCATAAAATATTCTTATTTATCTCAGTCATCTCTGTGCATTTTGTCCTGAAGAAACAAGGGAGATATCCATTCTTTTAAATCCCAGCACTTGGGTTTATTTGGGGCATCTGTGTCTCTACCACAATGTTCTCCAAGAAGAACTTTGGGAAACATTTAGCTGCTACAATGTATTTTGTGTGACTACTTCATTGGAAAATCAATTTTGTTTAAAAAAAAACATAATTCCAAAATTATCATCAAAGTCTGCAACTTTAAGAATAAAATGATAAATAATGAATAGAACTCATATTTATTGTTTATCTATTTTTAATATTTTAAAAATCTAATTAATTTATTTTAATTGTGTAGATATGACAGCAGAATGCATTTTGATTCATTGTACACAACTGCAGAACAACTGTACATTTCAATGGTTGTACATGGTATAGCTTCACACCATATGTGCAATCATACATGTACCTAGGGTAATGATGTCCATCTTATTCCACCATCTTTCCTGCCCCCATGTACCCTCTCTACCCTCCCTCCCATTTGTCCAATCAAAATTCCTCCATTTTTCCCATTCCTTTCTCTTCCCTGTTATAGATCAGCATCCACTTATCAGAGAGAACATTCGGCCTTTGGTTTTTGGGATTGTCTTACTTCGCTTAGCATGATATTCTCCAACTCCATCAATTTTCCTGCTAATGCCATAATTTTATTCTCTTTTAATGCTGAGTAATATTCCATTGTGTATATATACCACAGTCTCTTTATCCATTCATCTATTGAATCACATCTACCAAGGAGTGGGATAGCTGTGTCAAATTGTGGTTCCATAAGAAGAACAAAATTTAATAAGAAATATATATAATCTCTTTCATTTTCCTTAATAATTCTTGGTTAATAGAGTCTCTTGAACATGTTATTGATCACTCATCTTCATTCTACCACACAACTGCTTGGGAGTGATTCTCAATATTAAAGGCAGAACTCCCAAAGGGGCCAGATTAGAATCCTTCTTGGGCCTTTCCAAATATAACAGCTCTCCATCAAAATTCATTTTTTCTAAGTATCCTTCAAGATTTTTATACCTCTTTCCTATTGACTTTATTAGTCTTTGTACTAATATTAGTAGACCTAATAACTTTGGTTTGAAAAATGAAAAAAAAAAGTTTAATCTAAATGTGGTATTTAGAAAAAGCTATGAAGACTGAGTCAAATCCAAACCTACAGCCAACACTTATTGTGTGCTATTACATAGTTTTACAGAGTCTTAGTTGTCTCATCAGTAAAAGAGGAATAATAACTGCTTTAATGTGCTAAATGCTACAGATACTCATTTATCTACTCAACAAAATATTATTTAGGTACATTTATCTTTCTACTGTAAAGGAACAAAACATAGAGTTTAGATTCCCCACATATAGCTTCATTTTAGTCACTCAGAATTGCCTAATATATCTGAGGTTTGAGTCAAAATTTTGTTTATTAAGAAACACGAAAGACATTCTCTCTCCTGTATACTCCACAGAAACTTAGTGAACATACAAGATACACAATAACATTTTTTTCACATTGTAATCAAATGTTCATTTCTATATTATTAGATAAGTTTTAAATGCATGCCAGTTTGATCTGTATCGATTATCTCATAGTAATCCATTGAAAAATATTTCTAAAATATATATATATATATTTTTTTCAAAACTGAATGTACTTTTCAGGTAAATTCAGAGAAAAGTGCCTAAAAATGATGGGGACAAAAACTGCAGAGATAATCTCTGCAATGTGGACAGTGACTGGTATTCAAACAAACTTCATCAGTTCATTATTTCTGCTTATATGGTATGATAGAGATATCAAGTAATTATATATGCAAGGAATATTTGAACTTCATTATCAACTCACAGCTGTCATGGTAAATGCAAAGCCCATCATATCTAATGGCAGCTGTTTTGTGACATGTTGATAACATATATGGTTTATAAGCATGACAGAGGAGCTCAGCTCTGCTCACACTCCCTCCCCACATCTATCATTAAATTACTTCCACATATTTAATCACTTGTTTTTTTCTAAAACGACTTTCAAATTGTATGGCATAAATCTGACTTCATCAAAAATTATTTACTCTGATTAAAATATTTCCAGTGCATTCTTTTTGTTTTTTGGTTCAAAAATGAATATTCTATTTAGCCTTTCAGTAAATTCCCTTATTATTTTCTAGATTTGCTAAAAAATGTTTTATAAATTAAATGCATTCTAAGTTGCAGACAATTTTCTACAAATATTCTGATATGTAATTATTTTATTTTTTCCCAGATTTACTAAATAATATTAACTACATATCAAAGTAGAGATTGCTACCATCATTCTGGCTTGTTAAGTGAAGGGATAAGTTGCTTAGTTAAGTTTGGAAAATAATTAGCCAACTAGAGAATACTCTAGCTCTTTGACTATTCAGTATTTAATTTTCCTTTGACAAATATGTCTGGATTAGTTGAGGTAACCACTAATGTGATAAAGGACTTATGCCTTGTGTTCAAACAATTTCCAGCTGCTGATCATGGCAGCATTCCTTTTGCTGCTACAACTTGTTATTTACCTTTTATTATGAATGATGATTCTCCATAGAATCCTTGAAATAGGCATCATCCATTGCTCTCATTAGGACTTTTGGTCCATGCTTATGAAAAAAAGCTTTACCTTTTTTTGTTGTTGTTAATGGACTTTTCAAAATGTTGGACTCAATTTTTAAAACATTTCTTTTCTATTCATTTAATTATATAAAATTCATATCTTCACATTCCAATTTTATAATCATTGCCATTAATTTATTTACTCTAATCACATCAACAATTACATAGCATTATTTTCTTGTGTTGATTAATGTTCACTAACCTGTTCTATAGAACTTTTATCAAATAATTTAATAAAATACAATTATTAAATCAAAATCACCATTCTACATATGAAAATCATATTCTATTACAGAATTCTATTTCCTTTTCAATTTGATTATATATATTTTATATATATTTTCTTTATTTCTATAAAGATTTTTATGTTGGCACCATTTGTAGGTTAATGTTTTTCACTGTAAATCATAAAATAACTAGACATTGTTAAAATTTTCATGCATAGTTCTCCAGGAATGTGCAAATAAATGTTTTTACTCTCATGTGGAAAGATGATAGGGGAGAGAGAGAGAGAGAGAGAGAGAGAGAGAAAAATAACAGGATTTCAATTTATGTTAATATGCAGGAAGGAAAGGACAGTTATTAGTCTGTCAAATTTATGACATGAGGAGTCAAAATTAATCACAAATCATAATTTACTTTTTGAAAAATGATGTATAAAACTCTGATTTGCTCTGCTCTGGAAAAAAGTCCACAAACACAAGTAGCTACTACCAATTAACATAAACCTAATAGTTTTTAAAGTATTTTTAACAAATACTATGATGAACTTATAATTAACAAGTCAATATCTTGCTTTTTTTTTTTTTTAATCACACCTCCTCTATCACATTGTGAAATACCATTCAGTGAAAAAAATCACAATTCACAGCTAGGTGATACTGTAATAAGCATTAAAGAAAGAATTACAATTAACTCCACAATTTACTACTTACATAAGTAGAATTACTGAATGTGTGTGTATATCTAAAATAGGTAGTTGATATAGTCATTTAGTGTGTTCATATATGTACACATAGCTTTCCAATATTCTTAAGCTGTGCTAGAAATTTAAGAATGCTACTTACTGATCTATAAATTAAATCCTTAAAGGGTAATACAAAATATTAAATTGAAATACTCACTATGGAAGGACTGAAGAATATTGATTGTCCATTCATCTGTTAATCTTCCTGTTTTTGTTATCTGAATGCATTTCAGTTGATTTGAAGAGTCTCTTGATTCAATCCAACAAATCATTTCTTCATTGTAAATAAAATCCAGAGTGTGAATTTCATTCCTGTTGACTGAGCTTATAGTTGCCATTTTACTTCCATTAAAATAGAATGCCTCAATTGTTTCAGAATTTGCAATTAGTAACATAGGCGGCATATCTGTAGGTTCTGGAATAAAAGAGAAAAATGCAATAAATAAGGGAATTGCTTTTTCTTTTGTTAAAGTTTCATTGTTCGTTAAAAGTCATTCCTATACTTTTCAGACATGTTTAAAACTCTAAAAAGTGCTTGCAAAACAACCTATTTAATAAAGCATCTATATGCTTCACTGACTATTTTAGCTCACCGGGAAAATACATTGCATTGAGTACTTGTATTCCTTATTGCCTTAGTCATAAAGTATTGTCTGAATGTGAAGACAGTGCTATTTACTTTTTCACTGGTGGTAAACAAAGGAAATGCTATGAGTTGTTTCTCCAGCAATGATGATGGATCTGGACTGACCTCTCCGCATAGTGTTCCACGTTTCCCATGTGAGCAAGGGCATGCTATTTTGAGGTGAATGTATGAGGTCAAAAATAGATTCTCTGGAGCGGAACATACACAGCTCAGGCTCATAAAAAAAGAGTGCACCTGTGACCTTGGCCTCATTCCTCCTTGGCCAACAATCACATATTCTCTTAGTTACTAGATTATGATGACTGAGCCACTTCCTTCCACATCCCTTTCCTATGGCCAGAGAAATGAGATCCTAGGTATAACAAGGACCTGCTCAATACTGCATTTCTGAACAATGCAACTTTGCTGGTGTTAGGATATCGAGTTTTTGATAAAAATTGAAAAAAAATAACCCAGCCTTTTAATAGCATATTTCAAGGTAATAATAAATCCCATGTAAAAAGTAATATTGAAAGTTGGAAGATGGCAGAGCAGCCTCTTAACTGGTTTCCAGCCTGCCATCTATGCCTTCAGTGTTTCTCAACGCAATGGGCAGAACTGTATCATATAAACATAGGACAGATCAGAGGAGTCCTCTACTCAATCCTGCAAAGGTTCCCATTTCAGCTAGAACAAAAGTCAAAGCCTTTATATTGATCTGTAAAGCTCTGCCTGATTTGCATTCTCATTCCATCTTTAACTTAATTTCCTTCATCTCCTCACTACTATCCTTGTTCTTCTCACTCCAGAAACACTGCACTCCCTACTGATCCTAAAAGGTTCCAGTCAAGTTGCTAGCTCAGAGGCCCTACTTCTTCTTGGAATACTCATCCTCCAAATATTGATGGGCTGACCTTCTCACTCCAGCCAGATCATCATTCAGATGTCATTGTTCTGGGGTGGAATTCTCTTACTCTTTTGTCTTCTAAAAATTGCAAGCCTCTATACTACTTCACCATTTTATTCCTTTATTATTACCAGAAGACATTTTGCCTGTTTATTGATGATAAATTATATATCTCTGTGGCTGTATTTCTTGCATCTAGAAAAAAGCCTAGGACCCTGTGCCCAGTAGTACATTGATACAAATTTTCTGAATAAATGAGGAAGACACCCAGAACTCTTACATAACAAAGTTATTTAGAAACCTTCTATGGAATACAACAATTTTTTTTTAACTATGAAGGGAATCCAGAGAGAGATGGTATTCAGAAAATTTCATAAACATCATTTGATTATTCTGCAAGATAGCAATGCCGAGCGCTATAGGGCAGGACAAAAGCAAATTAGCATACTGTGAGCAATGTAATTAAATAAGGCTAATGTTTCAAAGCAGCATTACTTGGTAGTCTTTATCTTTCTGGTGGGGTAAGGCTATCAGGTTCTTTGTGTTTCCCTCAGATTAAAGAGCCCTCTTATGAAGATGGTTTGGAATCTGCCCTGGTGAGTTTAATGCCACTAACCCTAATATGTATTTGAATTCTTACATCTAAGGAATGATCTGAATCAAGCCACAAGACTCTGCTTGATCTTCAGAAAAGCACCATACATTTGCACTGAATTTAAAGGACAAAAATATTAAAACAAAAAGCAATACAAAGACATAGAAACAAAGCTCAGCAGGATTATAAAACTAAGTTAGCCCAACAGGATTTTACCAATGGATACAACAGATTTATCCTGGGCTGCCTGAACATAGGCCAACAAAAAGAAGTCTCAACAATGCTAAGGTCACTTCCCCAATGAAGAGCTCCCTCAGGAACAGTAAAATTGTGAAGTATCTTGGCTTAGAGTAACTTTGTCAACTGAGCCACTTCTGAACCTGGTAAGAAAGTTGCCTTCTTTTCTAATCTCTTAAATCTATCTTGAGACTGTATTATGCTTGCCCTTGCCCTTCCTTTATTCAAAGGTCCAGATGTGGTCTCTTTTCTACACAACTATTCAACTATTCCTTTTTTTTTTTTTTTCCATTTTCCAGGTGACCTTGTCATTCCCAAAGCCTATAAGTACATAGATTTCTCAGAAAAGAATCTTTAATGGCTGTATTATAAGGTTAACCAAGATATGCTGGCACTAATGTCAAGGATTATTGACAACTCAAATGAACTTTAGTGAAACTGCCTCTCACTTAAAATGAGCCACAATTAAAAACTGCTTTACTGAAAAGCTTTATGCAAAGTCTAGATCCAGATAATCATTTTTTAGCCAACCACAATTCAGTAAATTCAAGTATGTCATAAACATTATTTGAAGAGAGTCTGGAATATAAAGGATTGTTGATCTTACCCTGAGAAAATGGGATAAAAATCAGTTAATGGTCAGCACAGGCAATGCTTAATTAACAAAATTAATCAATTATTTTATTTGTAGCTGACTTTAAATGAATCATGTGATTCTTTTAATGAAAAACATATAGAGCCCACAATAAACAGAATACCAGTAAAGAGATTATTATCATATGATTCAGAATATGACATAGTTTGATTTAATAATGGTGACTTTAAAAGTACAAATGACACAGTGGAGTAAAGAGACTTAAAATGTTAGTTTCAAAGTGCTTTATTGAAGTAATATTTCTGAAATAATATTTCTCCGCTAATTATTAACTGTGGTTTCTATCTTTAGAATAATAAGCAAAATTTAAGCTTGGGAGAAGAAAGTCATGGAAACCTAAGAACCCACAGAAAATCATCAAGATCTGTAGCTACAAGTCTTTTCATCTACTTCATTATGCAAGTCAACATAGCCCTAGCAAAGACTATTTCTACCTGCAGTGCACTGGATCTCTACCCATGCTTCATTACCTCAAGTTTCTGTATGCCAGCTGAAGAGCACCATTGGCTTGGGTAATGAGGATACAGACTGACCAGAATAAATGTGATGCCCTTGTGCGATGTCATTCTAAGAGTCAATGAACAGTTTTTCCAAAGGAACAGTTGGAAAACACATTACATGACTTTAGTCAAAGGAATACCTAAATCAACATTTAGCAAAAGGAAATAAACATTAACCTTCCACATAGAAGAGACTGGAATTCAAGAGAACACTCTGACCATGAAGATCCAAGATTTTCATTGACTAAACCTCCACAACAGCCTGTCAACAAATTCACCATAGAGAGCAAAGCTGCCCTCATCCTCATGACCACACCCCACATATTGGCATTAGTTAAAGTAGTATTTTCTCATTTTAGTCATAGAAAATTGTGTTTGGGCTCTGTATGATCAACAAAAGATTTTATTTTTCCCAATCATGAATGATAAACTAATCATCGGCACATTCCTTGAAGACTGATTTTAAAATTGTGAACTGAAAAGAGAAACTTGGAAATATGGAAGGCTGCATATTACCAGATCCAAAAAAGTACTTATCAAAAAAAATTTACTTAAATACCAAGTTAATACAACCAAATCCTTGCAAACATCCTCATCTTCTCACAGTTGAGAAAAGAACAAATGTGTATCTATGGACTTATAATAACACGATTTTTATATACATTCGATGCTAAAAATATTTTCAATATGAACAAAAACTGTCACTTTTAAGGTTTCATTTTAAAACTTAATTTTTTTCATTCAATTATAAGAATACTAATTTCAAGCTACACAAAAATCTGGATTCAGATGCTCATAAATAAATATAAACCTAATAATATATATTATATATATGTAATTCATTTATAAGTAAATGTACACCCTCTAGTTGTACCATGTTCTGATATCCCTTAACTAATCCTGTAGTTGTGAGCAATTATCTCCAATGAGTGAAGTTCAGCAGGTTCACCTCAATATTTGCAGAGTCCTGGATAAAAGGTTAAATAAAGTCTTGCATGTAAAGTATATAAAATGAAGTGTCAACGTGAGACTAAAATAGTGAGAAAAGGCAAAATTGTGATTCATCAGCTCAAAGAATTTATTTCAAACCAATATCCACTTGCAGGTATTCAAAGAGAAAATTTAAATATTTTAATTTATTTTATTATATGCTAATTAATTAAAGGCTGTAAAAATAAGAAACATTGTATGGAATTAGAAATAATAAGGATGCTTAACAATGTGTAATCAAAAAAAAAAAAAAAAAAAAAAAAAAAAAAAAAAAAAAAAAAAACACAGGGGCCGGGCATGGTGGCGCTCGCCTGTAATCCCAGTGCTTGGGAGGCTGAGGCAGGCGGATCATGAGTTCAAAGCCAGCCTCAGCAATGGCGAGGCACTTAGCAACTCAGTGAGACCCTGTCTCTAATTAAAATACAAAAAAGGGCTGGGGATGTGGCCCAGTGCTGAGTTCAATCCCCGGTACCAAAAAAAAAAAAAAAAAAAAAAAAAAACCCATACAAACTCACATAGGAAGTGAATTAGTGCTATATGAAACAAAATATAAAGCAATCTATATAAAAGACTATAAAGTTTTGTAAAGAAAAAACCTTTTAGACTATGTAAAGAACCGAAAAAGCTGAATACTATTAGAAGAAACATATCTAGTTTTTTTTTAAGAGAAGGTATATTCCATATTATATAATAAACTATAAATCAAAGTCTACCAAACCAAACTCAAATACCAAGTTAATATCATATAAGGGAAAAAACAGATGGAAGTTTTCTTTCTATATTTTAAAAGTTATTTTCCTCAACTCTTTTTATCAGAAAATTTCTTTAAAAGTGAATAATGTTAAGAATAAGGATTTATTACAAACATAAAATGAAATTATAATATTTTATAAAGAAAACAAGATATGGTTTAAACATGGAAATTAAAATGCATTAAAATTATATTGGGCTTAGCAAGAAAGTATGTATTACTACATCTATACTATAATTTATATCACATCATCTTTTATTGTCCCAATGTATTTATGTTGACCTGTTTTTTTGGACAAAATAGTTCATTTTATTAATTTACTTAGTATTTATAAATCTTAGGTATTCAACTGGAATTTGTAAGCAGTCAGTAAGATAGTCTACTTTAAGAAAAGTTATAATGTAGTAGAAACATTAAGTTATATTTGGAAAGATCTATATTTTTATGATCAAGTTGGTACCTATGTTGAAAGATTCATAGTGTCATTGAGTTTCAAATAATCTTTACATACAGCTGCTTAATAGAGTCAAAAGTTCCCCAATGGTGATGGCATTTGATCTCAGTCTTCCTTTAATGGAAGAACGTGGATTTGACATTCAAAGAGAGAAATTTTAAAAATCAAGTAGAAAAAATTACTTTAAAAACACAAGAATATATTGGGAAGATACTGACCTTAGTTAAAGTTTTCTGGAGAGGAGGGCAAATATGACAGATAGAAATTTATAATAATCCTTCTCATGATAGTTCACCCTTTTTATATTTTAGCAGTCAGATGCTATAAAAAACCATGCTGCCTATTTATTTTTTATTGTATATTCACAAGAGCACCATGAATCAGATGTTAATGTTATCCACATCATACAAATTAGAAAACTAAGGTATATAAACATTGAGTAAGTGTTTAAGATCATACAGCTACTGAGTGAAAAGAATTGGATTCAAAACCATAGCATTTTGTAGTAGCTGAAAGTAAGCTGAAGACAAGCTATACAGGTTAACCAATGTCAACAGCATAGATATTTTTAATTTGGGTTGCAATGGGAAGCCAGAGTTCATTTAGAAAGATGATAGCATCATCAAAACTATGTTTTAAGAAGGTCAAGTCAGAAATAATAGATGGAATACTAATTTCAGTAGGATGCAGCGGAAAAGACAAATAAAATATAATGGGAAAGATACATTTTCATTCAACTTTCTAAATCACCTGTTTTTACTTTTACTTCTTAATTGGTGCACTGTAATTCATGTCAAATGGGAAGGTGAAATGTAAAATTTCTCTTACACCCTGTCTTGGTGGTGGTATTTTGCAGTTAGTTCGAAAGGAGTTAGGTAAAAGAAAGAAAAAGATACCTTTGTTCCTGTTTAGACTGATGAAGAGCAGAAAGTAACAATGGCTATCTGTGGCCACATTCCTACTGGAAGCAGAGCTCATCTCAGAAATGAAATCCCCAGAGAATGTTAAAAAAAAAAAAAAAAAAAAAAAAAAAAAAAAACCCTTGAAAAGGCTTAGCATACTAGATTACATGCATTATATAAAGAATACTGCCAATATCATTTTTAATTATAAAAAGTTACCCCTAAATTAAGAAAACAGTTTGTAACAAGTACATCACATACAGATACGATGACTGAAATGACATTTTAATTTCTCAGAGAATAGATTATGAGCACCTAAGTACTAGGTATGGAGATCTCAAGGAGACATGAGTTGATGCAGTGAGGTAAATGTTCTGAATTATAATGATTGTTGTATTGTAAATGATAAAGCAGATGGAGAGAGTAAAGTATATGTGGCTATTTTTGATTTGGGTAATGGGGACAATGGTGGCATCATTAAAATGAGAAAGAAAGAAAGTAGAGGCAGTTTTAAAAGAACATGAAGTATTCAGTGTTGGCCCTTTAGTCTAGTGGCTAAAACTGTTGGTAATCTTGTCACTGGCATTACAAAAGCTCACTCAAACTACTCACCAACCTGAGTTAACTATTGATCTTAAAACAATTTAATCATGTTTCCACTTACACCTTATTAGTGAAATACTTGTACCTTCTTTTAGAAGTTTCAATTTATAATGTGCTAATTGTAAAGCAATAAAATTCTTTTTAAAAAACACTGAAGATTCGTTTTATAAGAAAAAAAGAAATCAATGATATCATGCCATAATAAAAACAAGTACAGCCTTCAAATTTTGCAAATTAGTAAGAATAATTTCCCTATTTCATAGAGACCTGGTGCACCAGACTAAAGAGAGGTTTGCTCTGTTACATAAAAATCTTTCTTGGCCCATGGTTGTGTATTCAATAAATGAATGGAACTTGGGGAATATGAATATGGACTCTCTAGTGTTTTCAAAAATATTTTAGGCCAGGTGTGGTGGCACACATCTGTAATCCCAGTGGCTTGGGAGTCTGAGGCAGGAGGATCATGAGTTCAAAGCCAGCCTCAGCAAAAGTGAGGCACTAAGCAACTCAGTGAGACTCTGTCTCTTAATAAAATGCAAAAAATAGGCTGGGGATGTGGTTCAGTGGTCCTGTGCCCCTGAGTTCCATCCCCAGGACCAGAAAAAAAAAGATATCTTACTGAATTCATAAATATAAAAATGTGCATGTATTTAATAAATACAGTGAAATAAATAATATACTGTAATTACTATCAGGGAAAGGATGAATGAAATTTAGTCGATAATAATTAACAGTGCATCTCAAAATCTCAGAGTATCATTAATTCAGTTTTTAGGTTATTAAGTGAATATTACAACTAGTTGATAGTCCACAAATACTTAATTCATTTTAGTTCCTGAGAGGTGGTCAATGGCTATTTTAGGGACTTCTGGTCACCTAGTTTCTAATTATAACCTGTAGGAACTAATTTGGCTGTAAGAACACAAATTTTCAACCCAGACATATTCCTCTATGTTATAAATTGGCAATATTTGAATTATAACAGTTATTAGCTTATTGGAAAGTTGATTCAAAGTAACTCCTATTCATAAAATATTTCATGTTTCAAAATATTTGTCCTTTGAAACGCCACATATAATTTGGTTTCTAAAAGTAAAATATTGAGTCAGCATTAGCATATTTATTTATTTGTTCAACAGATATTTATTAAGAATGGTTAGCTTCTGCAAGACTCTGCTCTAGATGCTAGAGATAACAGCAGTGAACAAAATTAACTAATCCCTATTTTCATTTAACTGGGTGAGACAGAATTTACACAAATAAACTAATGCTATTGAATATTGTTTGGCTGTTACAAATTCAATGAAGATAAGTAAAACATAAGTATGAGGATGAGAGCTGCCCCTTACAGAGATAAGTCCAAATCAGAATATATCTAAAAGGTAAAAGCAAAGTGTCTAAGAGAAGGAGGGGTTCCAAGAAGACTCCAAAGCTTTGGCCTGAAAACACTGAGAGAATGGAGACTTGACATTTACTAAGTTGGTAAACACTGAAGAAGAGCATTCCTAGGTGAGGGAATCAAGAGGTCAGATCAAGATATGTAGAGCTTGGTATTTCTGCTAAATAACCAAATGGAGATACTAAATGTACAGTTGAATCTGTGGGCCTGGAGGTTAACACAGAGGTCAGAACTGATAAATATTTTAAAGACTTAGTCTTTATATATTTTTGAAACCAGGGAAGAAAGTTGTGTATTTTTAAGCAATGATACAGGATGAAGACCTCGGAAATCAACAACAACAACAACAACAAAAAGATGTGGGAAGGCCTGAGATTTGGGTCATGCCAAAATATTGAACAAATTAAAGATAGTGCAGAAAAAAAAAATTGAGGAAAAATGCCCAATTAAGTAAGGATGAAATTTAAAGAAAGTAGTGTTTTAAAAGAGCAAATATTCTGGACTGGGGTTGTGCTCAGTGGTAGACCCCTTGCCTACCATGTGTGAAGCACTGGGTTTGATTCTCAGCACCACATATAAATGAATAAAGTAAAGGTCCATTGGCAATTTAAAAACATATTAAAAAAAGAGCAAATATTCTGGTGAATGCTTTTAATTCCAGGGACCAGGGAGGTTGAAGTAGGAGGATAGCATGTTCAAGGTCAGCCTCAGCAACTTAGTAAGTGGCTGAGCAACTTAATGAGACCCTGCATCAAAATAAAAAAAAAAAAAAAAAAAAAAAAAAAAAAACAGAAAGAGCTGGGGATGTGGTTCCCTGGTTAAGCACCCCTGGGTTCAATTCATTGGTGGGGGTCACTGGTGACCTTGCCAATATGTATAAATGCATATTAAGAATAAGTTAAGAATCAGAGGTGAGTTCAAGAGAAGGAGGATAACAAGGGAAAGACAACTCATCTCAGGAATATTTCTGTTATGGGAAAAGGAAAGTGGAGTCATATGTAGTTGGAGATATCATTACCCTAAGTGCATGTATGAAGTTACAAATGGTGTGAATATACTTTGTATACAACCAGAGATATGTAAAAATGTACTCTATAAGTATAATATGAAATGTAATATATTCTGCTGTCATTTCTAAAAACTTAGAATAAAAAATAAATTTGAAAAAAAAAAGAAGAATATAATTGTGTGAGACTAATCTTGGAACAGGTGAGAGAAGATGGGATTGGTACACAATTGCAGCACTGATCTTTAAAAGGACAAAAATCAGTTTGTTCTTGAATTCGGAGTGGAAAGATTGGTTCTAGATTCACACAGACTGGAAGATTGATGAAGTTACAATGAGAAAGTTCTCTATTAATTGCTGTCTTTTTTCAGGGAAATATTAAATAAGATCATCATCTTAAGAATAATGAGGAGGGAGATAAACATGAAAACTCATTATCTAGAGGAGGGAGAAAGAAAAGGTCATTTAATCTATTTCACTTTTTTTCTGATAGGACTGCCAAACAATGTAAAAGAATAACATATACTTAAGATCACAATTTTCTACATTGCTATTATAGAGATAGATTAAGTACTTAAATTTTTCAATGCTGATGATATACCAAACTTCTGGCTATGTTACAAGATATGTTCTTTGTAATTTAATGGTGTGTTGTTCTAAAGATTGAGAGTATTAAAATATAATTTATTTAGTAATGAGGTCAGTATCATATTTCATGAAGGCACAGGCAGAATCAGTGCTATGTTGAGTCTTGGTGCTAAGAAATGCTCACACATTTAAAAGCAAAATCAATACAACAGATTTCCTCTTCTCATGACTAAAAGACTCTTGGCAGCTTGACTAGAGGGAATATGCAGAATATTAGTCATTCCAGTCAAGGGAAAGTATGGTCTCCAAGGAATGGAGTGTCCACTGGACATTCTAACTCCTATCATTACTCCAGTTTGTTTCATTCCCTGTAAAATTGATACAAGCCATGGCTTGAAGAGTCTCTGAAAAAAAAAAAAAAAAAAAAAAACAGAAAAACAAACTAAATAACCCCACAAAGAACACCATATTTTTTTCTTTAAAGAAAAGACAAAATTATTCTGTCAGCTTCTTGGTTATTAATTACTTCTTTATTGGGGATTTCAGTAGCTATGTACATCTACATTTTTCCCAAATAAAGGAATATGCATTTATACATCCTTGCCTCATCTATGTAAACACTTGTAATATGAATCTGAATGTGATATATTTCCTTTTATTTTTCATGAGATTTATCCAATTTTATTATAAGTAAGACTGAATTGTAAGCAAGATATGCTTTATTGAACACTCTAAATTGAGGAGTTAATTAATAGTTTGACTATTCTATAAAACATCAAGTAACATGTTAGAAATGTGTGCCTATATGCCTTGTCATTTGTAAAAACAGTTTATTTAATGTCAAATATAATAAAGCCTATAAATATGGTCATATAATTCTTCATGCCCAAAGTAGTCCTCAGCTACATTTCTATAAAGATGCAAATTATAAAGACAGTGGATGATAGGCATTCTTTTCATGTCTAATATTTTCATAGACTATGAGTAAATGGAAGGTGTGATGACACATCAGACCCCATGATTGTGTTCTCTATTCCCAATCTTGCAACTCTGTTGCTAGAGAAAAAGATTAGAAATGTCAAGAAAGGTGCTAGACTGTGAAGACAATGTCCTCTAGCAAAACACAAACAAACAAAAAAATTGAAGCCAGCATAGAATATTCATGAAGAGTTTTTACACTCCAGCAGTGTCATATTCATTAACAGTGTTTGGGTAGGGAAAAAAATGTGTAATTTGGGTGATGGCAATGCCAGCAGAAACCCTGCCTTTTCTTTCCATGGAATTTAATTTCCTACTCAGTGATGAGCCAGAGAAGGAATGCGGTAAGAATAACTCCATAAAACAGAGAAATATTTTCAATGAACAAGTTCCCTGGCCAAGATTTCAAAGGCATCCTGGGAAGTTCTAGAATTTCTACAGGCAGAGGCTTAGACAGTACATTCTGATTATAGATAGTTTTGTCCTGCAGCCATATTTGCCCAGGTAGCACACCTTCCTTTTGGATATTGGCTTGTCAAAGAGACACATTAGTGGAGAAGACGTAATTAAAGAGATTTTGGTTCCAAACCACTTCTTGAGGCCATTACAGTACCAAAATTAGAGTCAGTCCTGAATATTAGGGAAAAACTGGCAAAATGTGTTTCTCCTTTGAATCTCTGCCAGTTTTTTGAGTCTTCTATTCTTGATTCTCAATATCCCAGTACCCTCAATCTGCTTCTCAAACGATCAAGATATTTCTAAAGCGTTTAACAAGCAGTTGTCAAGTGCCTACTCTATTCCAGGCATGAAGTTATTTTTTCTGCAATTTACTGTTTATCATAGTGTTCATAATTTCACCAATGTATGTGTATCATGGTAAAGAAAAACTAAGCTGTATTACTTTAATAGTGAAGGTCTACTAGGCTTACTCGTAGCTAATAGCCTTACATATACCATCATATCATCAATGCCATTCACAGTTGTGGCCAAATAAAGACAAACTGTGCCAGAACTAAACCTTTGCTCTATAAAACAAAAACAGAAATAAAAATGAAGCCCAAATGGAATATATTTTCATACCTTTCTTTTTTCAAGAAGTCATTATTATTTAGATGGTGTTTTAAAACAGACTTGATACATTAGTCTCATAAGTTACAAAAGTTAGTATGATTTAATTTGTTACCCTTACAACCCTATCTACTCTATAATTTGATATAGGCTCTTTCTGCAAATAGCAAGAGAAGAACATTTTCTTTTATGGGGATACGGTAGATGGAACCCAGGGGTGCTCACCACTGAGTTATACCCCAGCTCTTTAAAAAAAAAAAATTTGAGATAAGGTCTCACTAAGTTGCTTAGGGCTTTAATAAATTGCAGAGGCTGTCCTCGGATATACAATCCTCCTGCCTTGTTCTCCCAAGTCACTGGAATTATAGGAGTGCATGATCATGTACAGCAGAAAGAACATTTTAATAACTGAATACTAAACAGTACTGTATGACTGATGAGAGGAAGACAATTTGAGGCAGAGGATTGTTCTTTTGCTATACAGAAACCTCTAACTTCTCTACAATCCAATCTAGCCCCGACAGCAAATGCAGGTGATTCCTCCACCCCCCCCCCCCCCAAAAAAATTTACACTATATATTAGTAGATATTAAACTACCCCTATGGTTTTGAAGTAGGAGGAATGTCTTTTTAAGAATTGTAGCAAAAAAAAACCCAGCATGTAATGTAAAAACATTCCCTCCCTGACATTTTCTAGAGGGTGATTTCTTAGATTATATGGAGATTATGATTCCTATTATTACAGTGAAGTATTCTATTGCCTAAACAGTCTTTTTTTCTTTCATTTTGCTTTTTTCTCCTCCTAAATCAATGAGCAGTAACATATAAGCTGTAATAGAACCCCGAAGTTATCTAATGGTCTCATCTTTCAGTGCTTTAGCAGCTCCACATCATGGAGATATACTCTTTCTTAGGGTGCCATTTGATACTGCCTCTACACTGATGAGTATAAAATTTAGAGTTCTTTATAATGCTACTACTTCAGTATAATCAGTAGAGGCCTAGTGGTTTGGAAGAATTTGTATGATGGGGTAAATGCCTGCAGGTTAGCAAGTGGTTGGATATTGGAAAGTACAGCCCAATGAGTCTGAATTTATCAGGAGTAAAGCTGCCAACAGTTTTTAAGTTAAATATCATCGTTATTACTTTTTCTTCTACTGTTTATACATAAGCCTGCTTAGAGCCCCAGGTGCCCACACTCAACATATATTTCTTGGTCAAAATGAGTCTCAGTTAAAAAGAAGAAAGTTGTATTGAGGCTGGGGATGCAGCCCATTTGTAGGGCACTTACATGTGAGAGGCCCTGAGTTCAAGACCCAGTACTTCCAAAACAAAATAAAAGTTATGCTGAAAAATAATTTTTTTTTTTATTTTCAAATATGTTGTCATTATTAGAACTATATTCTCAAAAAAAAGTAAAAATACACAGAAAAATTTACTGTGTACCTGTAAATGGTTGTCTTAACTTATTTTTCCAAATGAAAAGTCTATTAATTAGAAAATCACTACCTTCTTTTAGTTTATTCCATTCCAAAGTAATGAACACTGCCTCATAAGATGTAATTTTTAAATTTTTATTATGTTTCCATCTACACAATAGAATTATTAAAGTGCATACATTTAAATTGAAGTTAATTTTTAAATGTATGATTTAGACTTACTTTCCTTGGGGAGTTATTTATTTTGTGCCAATACATACACAATCTCAAGTGTACATTTGTACTAGACTACCTTTGAAGTTCTTCCAACTCTGAAATGATCTACTCTATTTCACTAGTCAGAGTCAACCTTAGTTAAGTGTAGAAAGAAAAAAAAATGTGTCACATGAATTAATAGGAATGAAAGTCTTCTTACCTGCCATTAATTTTTTTGCTCCTACATCTGCCACAGTGCCTAAAATTCCCTTTCTTTAACCAGAATCATTTCTTAAAGATACTCATAAGGCTTATAAATTTTACTTGGGTTCAGGCACTATATTGCAAAGGTTATATAAGCAATTAATTTAGATTACAGTACCTAATTACTATCAATTGTCACATTGAAAATAAGACCCTACAGGCATGCTTTGAGGTGAATAGTTAAAAGAAAACATGATTTTTGAGTGCTTCATATATCTTAGAGATTAGTGTTCTATCTGATGTGCATGCTGTCAAATTTGCTTCAATTCTGTAGGCTCTCTATTCACTTCCCTGATTTTTTTCTTTTGCTAAGAAGAAGCTTTTTAGTTTGAATCCATCCCATTTATTGATTCTTTTTTTTTTTTTTTTTTTTTTTTTTTTTTGGTACCAGGGATTGAACTCAGGGGCACTTGACCACTGGGCCACATCCCCAGCCCTTTTTTGTATTTTTTTATTTGGAGACAGGGTCTCACTGAGTTGCTAAGTGCCTCGCCATTGCTGAGGCTGGCTTTGAACTCGCGATCCTCCTGCCTCAGCCTCCCAAAGTGCTGGGATTACAGGCGTGCGCCACCGCGCCCGGCTTATTGATTCTTTATTTTTAATAATTGTGCTATAGGAGTCTTATTAAGGAAGTCGGGGCCTAATCTGACACGATGGAGATTTGGGCTTACTTTTTCTTCTATTAAGCGCAGTGTCTCTGGTTTAATTCCTAGGTCCTTGATTCACTTTGAGTTGAGTTTTGTGCATGGTGAGAGATAGAGGTTTAATTTCATTTTGTTACATATGGATTTCCATTTTTCCCAGCACCATTTGTTGAAGAGGCTATCTCTTTTCCAACATATATTTTTGGTGACTTTGTCTAATATAAGACAACTGTAATTATGTGGGTCAGTCCTCTATTCAGTATTTACAGGTAAATGGATGGAGTTGGAGAATATAATGCTAAGTGAAGTTATCCAATCCCAAAAATCCAAATGTCGAATATTTTCTCTGATATAAGATGCTGATTCACAATGGGTTTGGGGGGGTGGAGCATGGGAGGATTAGATGAACTCTAGACAGGGCAAAGGGGTGGGAGGGGATGGGAGGAAGCATGGGGGTAGAAAAGACACTGGAAGGAGATAAACATCCTTACCCTAAGTACATGTATAAAGACACAAATGGTCTGACTATACTTTGTATACAACCAGAGATATAAAAAATGATGTTCTATATGTGTAATATGAATTATAATGCATTCTGCTCTTGTATATAACAAATTAGAATAATAAATAAATAAATAAATAGAAAATATGATATTAATTTATGATGAGTGACTTCAGTACCTTCATATGCAGGTTACCCCCAATTGATTTACCTATTCACATAAAGACCCACTTCTTGGAACTTTCATCCCATCTATCATTTTGTATAGTCCTTGTAGATCCCACTTCCTGGATCTAGTTCTAACTTCCCATGGCATCATCTGGGCTTGGTATTTTATATTATTGTGAAGCTTGAAGATCTTTTACGTAAATCCAATATATTATTCATATTATTCTGGCCACCTTTCTTTTCCCACAACCCTCAGCAGCTAAAAAACCCAGGAACTCTGGCTTGATTCACATAATGTCAAGTTCTAGAGTCCAATATGATGGCAGTATAGGAAAAAGAAGTAAAAAGAAGGGCCAATCTCAGTCAGTTAACCAAAAGGAAGAATGGTAGAGGTTTCAGAGAACAGTTTAATTTATAACATTTTCCTAGTGCTAATAACACAATGACATAACAAAATCACCACAACATTTTACAACCTGATTCACTAACTGGAAGTTTATATATAACCAAAGCTAAAAATTTCCTCTGGTGCATTTGCTATGTTTACAACTAAAACAAAACTCATAGTTTTCCCCTTCATTATACAATGCATTTGATATACATGCCACCCTCAGAACTAGTTAGTGTCTTTTATAAACTTATGCTCATATTACTAGCAATTCATTTTCTCTCAACCGTAAACTACAACTTTCCCATAATAACTGTGTATTTATCAAACTTTGTAGATCAACAATGTAACCAAGTTCAGGACCTAGAGGTGAAGTGATTTGCATATTTCATCATCAATTCTAGAGTCATCAAATACCCTTGATGTAGCAAGGTGATATCATGTACCATTTTTCTCTGGTGACATATTACTGTCAGAAAATCTCCTTGTGTAGAAGAAGAGGAAGTGCTTCCTGGTGTTGGATTTATCACACTGCATTCTCCCAGAGTGTCCATAGCAATATTGTTTGGATCAATAGGCAAAACAAGAACAAGCCTTTTACTTTCTCAGTGCATTAGTGTATCAAATCAAAATGCTCAATATTGAGAAAAAGGGGAGCACATAATATGACCTGATTTTTCTCCAGGTTTCACTATAAAGTAAGTAAGACTTTATAAGCAATAATTCAGTAATTCAAAGAAGTAAAATATGGCTTCTTTCTCTGTGATTTTGTACATAACTGTGTTTTCTCAATCATCAAGTGCACTATCCCAGGGAAATTGTTGAACATAAGATGAGTTTATATATAAAGGGAGCCAGCAGCAGCAGCCTGCTGAGCAAAATCAATGTTTCACTCAATTTGGCTTCAGAAATGAGAATTCTACCCCATGCCAAATTTACCAAGTGCTACTTAGGGGTTCGAGTAGGGAAGACATTCATTAATTTATCAATACATCATAATTTGAAGATGACCAACACAAAATCAGAACTAAGGGAATTTAGAAGAAGGCAGATGGAATACCATTTACAATACCTTCCTGTAGTCTTCCCAAGCTACTTCAACCCATCAAAATAATTGGTATCTTCCTATATTTCTAATAAATCTCAAAGATATTTCATTAGCCGATCAACAATATGTACTAAGTGTTTAATGCAGATGAAAACTATGTAGAAACTACAAAGCTTTGTTTGCAGGTAAGCAGCAAACGGCAGTTTTGAAAAACAAAATTCAAACATTTAAGAGTGGAGCATTCAGCCAGGTGCAGTGGCGCATGCCTGTAATCCCAGCGGCACAAGGGGATCAGGAGTTCAAAGCCAGCCTCAGCAAAAGCAAGGTGCTAAGCAACTCAGTGAAACCCTATCTCTAAATAAACTACAAAAATAAGGTTGGGGCTGTGGCTCAGTGATTGAGTGCCCCTGTGTTCAATTTCCTTTACCCCTCCCCCCACCCCCCCCAAAAGAGTGAAGCACTCATTTTGGTACTTTTAATTAGAAAGAAAGTTCATTCCTTTTTCCTTCCTTTCCTTCCTTTGTTGCTTCCTTTATGTTATTCTGCAGAAATCATACAGTAGACAGATACCTAAATGAGTATTTTAAAATGGTAATAAGGAAAACAGAACTTGGAAACATTGTGATAAAGTAGGTGTTTGTAAATAAATAAAACTGGCAAATATAATATTAGGGTGTTCATGTTTAAATAGAATAGATAGGAAAAGATCATTCTGAAATTGAACATTTTAGCTGGGACTTGACTGAGAAGAAGGAGATATTAATGTGTATATGATAGGTAAAAGCACTGCAAACGGACAAAATGGCAAGTGGAATGACCTCCAGGCAAGACTAAGCTGGTTGAAGAAGGAGAAGGAAACCAATATGGTTGGTACTGAAGAAGAAAGGAAAGAGCAGAAAGAGGTGAAATTAGAAAGATGAATGGTGCCAGGTAATTAGGCCCTTATAGTTCACATTTTATTCTCAGGATGGTTAAAAGCTATTGAGAGATTTTAAACAACAGAAAAATATTATCTTGTTTGTTGTTAGCAGATAACTTTATCATGTGAAGGATTAATTTTGTAGGCAAAGTGGGAGCTCATGGAAACCTGTTAAGAATCTATCATAGGAGTCTAGGAAAGAGATGGGTAATTCAAACCAATTAATCCATCATTTGGAACAGGTTTTGCTAATTAGAAACTTCCTGTAATGAAAGGAGTTTTATAATAATTAGTGACAGCTGAAAGGATCGCTCTGAATTTCTAACTATGGATCAATGTGTAAAAATGAAAGAACAGCTATCCTTCCAAATCCACATTGCTGTACTACATTTCTAATGAAAAGGAGCTTTGAAAAGGAAACAAGAAATTCAGGAAAAAACAATCACTTACCATTTTTGGGGCCTTGCAAGACCGGTTGTCTGGCTGCATTAGATAGCCCTCCACACAACTGCAAGCATAGGATCCATGTGTATTTATGCAGGTCTGGCTGCATGTACCATAAATGGCACATTCATCTTGATCTAAAAGAAAAATTGGCATCAATTCTAAGCAGCTTTATTCCCAGACATATTTTATTTCCCCTTGAAGAACACATATATGTTCAAACTTTGAAAACAGACTCTTGCTTATGAAAAGAAGCAGTAGCACCAATATGACTTTTGAAGACCACACTAAAATTCAAGTTCATTATTTCTGTAATATTTACAAAGAAAAAAAAGATCAAATTTAATATCAAATCGCTTGTTAAATACAAGTTTTATTTGCATTTGTGATGGGTAGGCAAGAAGTCCTTGGATATTTTTGTCAAAGTATGAAATATATTGCAATTGATATTTATTGAATAGTTCCAGTGTTCATAACACTGTCCTTTCACTATATATATATATATATATATATATATATTTTTTTTTTTTTTTTTTCTTGTGGTACCAGGGATTGAACTCAGGGGCACTTGACCACTGGGCCACATCCCCAGCCCTTTTTTGTATTTTATTAGAGACAATGTCTCACTGAGTTGCTAAGTGCCTTGCCATTGCTGAGGCTGGCTTTGAACTCACAATCCTCCTGCCTCAGCCTCCCAAGTGCTGGGATTACAGGCGTGCGCCACCAAGCCCGGCTGTCCTTTCACTATTTTAACAAAGAATTAGTCTTGTGACAGGGTTTTCAATCCACAGATTAAATAAGCATTCTGAGCCAATCTAAGTAAATCACCCTCACTAATTTAGAAAGGGGAAACTATCAAGCACTTATTGAAACCAGACATTTTAATTAAATTTTATTTTAATATCTGTCTTCCTTTTTTCCTCTACCATATAGTTTAAATCTCCATAAACATAGGTATTCAATGATTCTTAACTGACCAAACAAACAAAAAGACATCATGTTGTACTTAATTGTTTAGACAAATGTATAGTCAGTCTGTCCTGTGTACCATCCTCTGTACTAATCCCAGAAGAAAACAAAATTGAAAAAAAAAAAAAAAAAAAAAAAAAAAAACTTGTGTTGTATTCTTAACTGATAAAAGTCCAGTGAGATATTATTTTGATACTATGCATTTCCTTATTGTAAAGGCATACCCTAGTAATAAGAGAATCCTAGAGAAGGAAGTGCATCTGCTTTGGCCCGGAGGGAGAATATTAAGTGAAAAAATCATATCGAATTGAGTTCAATGAATGATCTAGATTTTCTCAGACCAAAACCCCAAAACAAACAAACAAAAAGGATTGATGGAAAGGAATGTTTCAGTTAAATACAGTAAAATGTAAGACATTGGTATGATGTAGTGGGGATTTCATAGAAGCACAAGGAATCAAGTACAGCAAAGGTGTATTAGGGCAAATAGTAGGAGATGAGAATGGGAAAGTACTTTGTAGGACAGATAAAGAAGAAAGAAAAAAAGCTCAAATTTAATATCAAATAATTTTTTAAATATGTTTTATTTGCGTTTGTGATGGGTAGGCAAAAAGTCTACCCTTTGTATACTGAGCCAAAGGGTGTATATTAAACAAAGGGATTGGGAAAGTTTAAGAACTCTGCGTTCTTAAACTAAACAAGCTTAGATGAAAGGATGGATTGGTGCATGTAAAGAAAAGATCCTGGAAAGTTAATTAAGTCATTAGAAATGAAGAAAAGGGAATGGACTCGAAGTTTTACATAATTAGAATAGATAAGTTTTAAAAACTGTTTTGGAAGTGATGGATATGAATGGTGGTTCAATTTTGCAATAAAGAATATAGGAGTATGGACTTGAGTAGAGATATGATGAGAGAAGAGAATGACTTTGATTTGATTATGTTAAGCTTGAGGTGTCTACAGAGCATCTCTCAATAAATGTGTAATAAGCAATTGAAAATACTGGACTGGTAATATAGACTGAGATCGGTTCTATAGCATTCGTGACTCAATAGCATATAGATAATAAATTTAAACAAACAGAAGATGGTTATTTCTTACGGAGAAATGGAAATTGAGAAAAAAAATAACTTTGATTGGAGTAAATTGTTATCAGGTGCTTATGTGGAATGGGCAGGCCAGAAAAAGGAGTCCATGAGCCTCTTATGTAGGAGATTTTATAACTAATTCATGAAGAGTTAAAAAAAAATAGCTTTTCAAAAATTTCAAAATGTTTAAAAGAATTATATGCAATGAAAAAATCCAACAAAATAAAGATTAAATTCCCATTTGGATTCTCCAATTAGGACAATGATGTGGTGATCCTGGTAGTGTAGAATTCTCTTGTTGTTATACAAAATCTTTACCTACCAAGTTTTCAAATAATTGTGCTATGCATGCAAATACATTGTTTGAGTGGATTTTACTTGACAGTTTTGAAGGTCACTTCTGGGTTGATGAGTATGGAATGAAGAAAGTTGCCATATGATCCCAAATTTACATTTTATGTGTATAAATGGGATGGTGGGGTTTATAGTAAAGATAATCAAGAACACTGGTGCTCTGGGGAACTCCAGATAAACCGAGAAGGCTCTAAAAGTACTTAGGAAATAAAATTGATGATTTTTGCCAGTCTCAACTAGATCTGAAGAAAAAGGAAAGTTTAAAGCTACTTTACTTTTGTTACAGGATTAGGAGCCACATAGTAGGAATGAAGGATTGAGACATGAAATTGAAATAACAAAATTGAGAATTTAAGTACAGTCAAATGTCAAACCTTTCAAATAATAAAGAAGGGATGGGGACAGGAAGGAGGCTATAAGAAGAGGCAATGTCTAAAGTAGATGTTTGAGTGTTTCTTGTTTTATTTATCATGCATTTTTTATTGGAGAATCATGAACTTGTATATTGACTACAATGTGAGACAGTGAAGGGGCATTATTTAAACATACAGAAGAGGTGTAAATTAATGGACTAAGATGAGACACAAATTCAGTTGAGTAGCAATAAAAATGGGCAATAAGTACATTAAAAAGTAAACCTATTCTGAAATGAGAACAAAAAAAGCATGTTGGGGTACAAATGCAAATCCTGAGGAGAAAGGCAAGGAGTTTGAATTAATGACTATGGTATCTAAAGAAATGTTTAGAAAGTAAAAAGTCATTGATAATATGAAAGATAATAGATTAAGGAAACATATTTTAAGAGAATAAAGAAAGACTGAAGTACCTTTTACAAGTGAAGGTCAAGGAGACTGTCACAGATACTGTCTGCTCATATCCCTCAAATCTTTACATGTACTTCTACACCTGTGGGGATCTTTCATTGTGTCTGAGGGCTGTGCAATCCCTCCAAATCCTTCTCATGAGATGCTCTGCTAGGATTCAAGGGAGGTCCAAGTTGCAGCAGAGATAAAACACCTTCCAGCACACAACCACTTTCTTCTTGACTATTTGGAATTGTATATAAAAACCTAAGTCCCCTCATCCCTCATCCTAGAGGGATGGACACACATTTAAGCTTCAGTCAAACCTTGTTGTAGACAGCTTAATTTTTCAAGCTGTTCTCTTTCTAGATCAACTCTCACTGCCATCATCATCATCATCAGAAAGAAAGAAAGGAGAAAGGGAAGAAGGAAGGAAGGAAGGAAGGAAGGAAGGAAGGAAGGAAGGAAGGAAGGAAGGAAGGAAGGAAGGAAGGGCCATGAGACACAAATAAACCTTGAATCTTGACTCATTGTTTCAGGACAGGCTTCTGGGAAAATCCAAGTTAATAAAGGAACTTACTAAGGGAAAGCAAAAAGATTGCTGAATAGCATAAAAGATAATTTAAATTGGGAAACTATGCAATTGTATGGAATTAATTGGCACTATTCTCTGATTTCTTTAGTGTCCTGTAATAACCTGCAGCCATGGATGGCTCATTTGCAATAAGTGCTTTTGGAACTGAAAGAACAGTGTTTGGAATTAAGTCTACAGTAATACTAAGAGAAATCTAGTCTTGCATTTGGTAAAATCCAGTTTCTGGTTGCAATAATAATTCTTGTGTATTTCCACAGATTTTTCTACTTTAATATTATTGGTTGCTATTTCAGCATTTCTGATATAATTATATTATACAGGAGAGAAATATGATTAATGATTTCTTTTGTTCTTTCTACTTAGCCAGAATATACTGCTGTGACATTGATACAGTTCCACAAAATTGGCCACAAAGGAATAGACAAGTCATTACTTGTGATGCTGCCTTCTTTTTCCTTTAAGGACAGAGAATTGACTGGAAATACAGTTTCAGGGAAGTATAAGTGATTCTCAGACCTGGCCATCCATATGTTTTGAGAAAATAAAATGAGTTTGTTTTCCATCAGTGATTTGTCAAATAATTGCTATGCAATTGTTACTAATGTTCAACAGGAGGGATCAACTATGGTTGTACTTCTGCATTAATTCAAAGACTAGGGAATTGAAGATTTCAACTCATCTTTGCAAAAGGAGCTGCAAATCTTGATTTCTACTGGAGTAAGGTGTAGTAAATAAGAGATAAATATGCATTATAGATACCTAAATCTAACACATTTAAATAATAAGGGCTATACTGAACCACAAATTCCACACGTGCCCAAAAGCACCATTTATATTGGAAGCCATGTACATCAAGCTGACTTTTGTGATTATGAGGGATCTGGCATTGCCCAGATTTTTTTCAGAATGTCTTGACTTTTGCGTGTAATTACTGATTTTTAAATGTTGATTGAGAAAATATGACACAAATAAACATCAGTCTGATTCTCTTAGACTCTAATAAGTATTTAATAATAAATGCTTCCATAACATTTGTATTATACACAAAATAAACAAACAACAAACTAAAGTTCAAATCACAGGTATACCTGAAAAGCAATGAGCCACTTCATAATAAAAATTAGAAGTATCTGAAGATTAGAAATTAGTCTCAGCTCTATCACTAAGAAGATGTGTGAACTTAAGCAAGTCAATTAACTTCTCAGGATCTGTCTTTAGTTGCTTTTGTATTCAGCATTTTAAATGATATTTTTCTCAGGATTCTATCAACTTTAAGATTATGAATTAAGGTAAACTGATAATATTGAAATTAAGGTTATTAAAATAATCATCAAAGCACAATTTATTTGGAAAATGTTCCAATTTATAGTAGTTGGGCAATGTAGCTATTCCCTGATTTTGCGCGCACACACAACTTAATAGATTTGAAATAAATATAAATTCTAAGTACCATATCAAATAATGTACATACTATATATACACATATATAGTATGTACATATGTATATATACACACATATATTATTTATAAATAACCATATATATGTGTGTATATATGTGTGTGTATATATATATATACACATATATATGCATATATATATACATATATAAAATTAGAGTCCATATATTTAAAAAAAATTTTCAGTATGGCAGAGGGATTCATTTTGGAGGGTAACCATTTACTGTAGAATTTTTACAAATTTATAATCAAGAAATTAAAAGTATCAATATTTCTACCTATTATTATTGCTATTGGTAAATATCTGCTACCATAATTACCAGTGCAAAAATTGTAAATAACTTTACATAAGTAGCAATTATTAACTTATTTAATAAATCTCTACTAAACTGTAGCCATATGACTGCCATAAAACATTTAGAAATCTATAATAATTAAATCTATAATAATTAAATCTATTTAGTTAATGGTTAACTAAAATATTTGCTCTTTTTGACATTTTTACATTCTGATATTATTGCAAAATACATTGAAAGTGTATTGCTATAAATTCATAAGTGTAATGTTCATGTTTTGGGGGGACATATTAACTTCTAAATCTAACAAAAAAAGTTAACAAACTTTAAGTGTAACACATGATAGGTGCTCAAAGATATATTATTTTCTATTAACTAAGCCTCTATTAAAAAAAAAAAGTGTTGCCCCACAGTTCATGCACTGGAGGCTTTATTCTTACCTCAAGGTGTTTATTGAGGTGCTGGAGCTTTAAAGAGGTGAACCATAGTGGGAGATCTTAGGTCATTGGGCCTTTAAGGGGGATTGGGAGATTTGTCTATTCCTCTCTTTCTTTCATATCTGGCCATTAGATGAATGGGCTTCATCCACTGTGTGGTTTCCACCATGACATATTGCATTGGTACAGGTCCAAAAGCAATGGAACCAATCAGGGGTTGAAACCTTCAAAACGGCGAGCTATAATTAACGTTTCCTCAATTTGAGTAGGTCAGAGCAGGCATTTATTACAAAAATGTAAAACTGAGCACAAGTAGAGTTAATAAAAATAGAGTTAAATTTTATGCTTACCTCTACAGCTTCTCCCATCTTCTTTTACTTCAAATCCATCTTCACAGTAACATCTTGTACTATTTCTCACCATTGCACATTTGTACTGACAATTCAGCTGCTGGCAATTGGTTAACAATTCTGTAGTTGAAAAACAAATATATTATCTATGTTAAACTGTGAATATATGTATATTTCTAAAATTTAAATATTGGTTATATTTATTTAGTATTTAATGCTAATAATATATTTCTGATAATTCTCTCAGTAAGATTCCATGATTAATCTAGAGAAGAAACAATATCTATTCCTTTAAAATATGTTGGATTGCATTTGTTTGAAGTCATGTTAATACAATTTAAGATCAATTTGTTTGGGCTTTCACTTTTTTAGCTTATCATTAAGTTCAAAATCACAAATCCTTTCCATTTCAATGTCAAGTAAATTAAATTATTTCAAGAGGAAAAAATGTCAACTCATTGGTTGATTTTACCATCCATGCCTTTTTTTATCTGACACACCAATTGATTTTCTATCTTTCAAGACCTTGTGTTGATTTACCAATCCATGTGTAACCTTCATAGCAATCAATGTAAATATGTTCCATTTTAATAATTTATTTTCCATCGGTACCAAAATATTATATAAATACAGGACATTATATATTTCATTATATCTGAACACTTTAAGAATTTATACATTATTGAATCAAAACTTAGTAAGCCATAAGAGAAACTTAGGATTCAATATGATAAACGCATGAAACACAGATGAAGTGACAGGAGCATATACATTAAAATAAACTAGAAACATATTAGTGTAGAAATATATTTATATGAATGCATGACTGATTTTACTGTTCAAATTAGGGGTATTAATATAGAGGCATTAATGAATTCCATAGTTTTTTTTTTTTCTTTTTATTCACAGTAGGAAAAAGAAAAAGTTCTTTGAAAATTAAATGACGCAGACTATGTGGTAATTTGTCCTAAGCTTAGCTGGCACTTCTGAAAAAGGATAAATTGCAATGAAAATAAATAAAAATTCCAATGTGGAGAAAAGAACACATTTGAACTTGCTAAATGGAACACTCGGTTATTACTATAGTATTCTTTAGCTTAGTTTTTTTCAACTATCTCGTACAACTATAAACCCTCTCTTAAAACATCAAAGCTCCTTCCTAATATTCACTTATATATGTAAACTTTGCTTGCTACTTCTTTGAGAAAACTAAAGCAACCAGAAGAGATTTTCCGGGTTCACACTGCCCATCTACCTATTGGTTCATATTCTTGCCTTTCAAACTTAATGGAATTTGTTGTCAAAGCTCCCACACCACCTGGTAGGCACAAATCCTATCTTCACTCATCTACTCACAGATTTCACTTGAACTGTGCTTCTTTTCCTTTTTAATCATGTAATCATTTTTTTTTTTTTTTTTTTTCTTAGTTGATATTAGGTCAGGGTTGACAAACTAAGGTCCCAGTATGGTTTTTATAAGATAATTTTCATTGGAGCAAAGTCACACCCATTATTTAAATGTTGTTTATGGTTGTTTTCACTCTACCCCAGATATGGTAGGGCCTACAAAGTCTAAAAAAAATTACTATAATCCCTTAACAGAGAAAGATTTCTGTACTATTTTATTTTCAGTGCTTTTATTTTTTTCCCAACTTATAAATAAAAACCCTGGCTCTCACTTACCCAATAGTCAATACTGCTCAATTCTGTTTCTCTTAAAACTTATTAAAGAAAACACTCTCTCTCTCTCTCTCTCTCTCTCCCCCTCCCTCTCTATCTCTCTCTCTCTCTTTCTACTTTAAACCCCGCCATTCAGCTTTAACCCCCAGTGCTTCATGTAAACGTCTCCAATGACCTACATGTCGATACGTGCGATGATCTTTTCTCAGTTTTCCTTTTACTTGAACTATCAGCTGCATTTGACACAGTTGGTAACTATTTCTTTTTGGTTTGTTCTCACAACTGACTCTGTTTCAAGGCCACTGTGATCTTTGCTGTCCTACATTACAGCCTTCTTTGCTGGCTTCCATTTCTTCTCATCAACCTGAGGTTGCAGTGTTAGGGTAGAAACCATGGTACAGTCTATTTTAATGTCTATTTGCCACTTGCAAACTTACTTAATTTCAAGAATTCCTTTCTGTCTGCAATGTAACTACTGTACAATAATAACTAACATTTTATATCAAATTCCTTTTCTCTTGAAATATCTAGAACATTTTGGTTGTCTTGATGCAATTTCAGCTACTATACAAATGAACTACACCTAATTTGTAATCTTGCATATTCGGTTAATACTAGTGAAAAATTAATATAATTGTGAACAATTATTTAACATAAAAATACCAATAATTTTGTCTGTAAAAATGATACCAGGGCTGGGGTTGTGGCTCAGCGGCAGAGCGCTTGCCTCGCACGTGCGCGGCCCGGGTTCGATCCTCAGCACCATGTAAACATAAACGCATTGCATTGTGTACAACTAAAGTAAATAAATAAATATTTTTAAAAAATTATACCAATACAATATACAATAAATGATGCTTTGTGAATTTCTGTTCTCCCCACTAGTAAGAAATTTAGAAATATTTCAGGTTCTGTAAATATAAAAATTATTTGAAGTCTCACATTTTAAAGAAGAGGAGACTGGTAGCTGTAACTTACTCAATATTATACAATAAACATATGACAGAACAAATATATGACAGAACATGCCTGCAAAACAGGGTGGTGTTACTTCATGGCCTATGTTGGTAATAACTCTTCTGATTCCCACTGTACCATCTGGGGATGGTTTGAACCATGGTATGCCATTTAATTAATTAATTTTATTTGTTTATTTACATTTATAATTCTAGACTTAATAGTTTACTAAAGATATAAGAAGTGATTCATAGATTTTGTATTGAATCAGTTATGATTCATAGGTTTTGTATTGAATTAGTTAATCAATGAAATAGCTTAACTTTAAAATGAGAATTAACACTAGGTATTATTTCTAGATACATCTATTATTTCTAGATACATCCCAAAGATAGTTCATTTACCTCTTAAAGTTAGGCAATTGAGTTGTCCAATCTTGTTTCATTATGGTGGAATTTGTCCAAAATTGGCTTGAATTTATATGCTATTTTAGTTCAATATTTATTGAGCACCTAATCAATGCTGAGCACTCTGCTAGGGCTCCACAAATGCAAAATTGTTTTAGACACACTGAGGATTTACAATGTGACATGGAACGGAGTGATGGAAAGAACATTAGTATAAACTATGGTTATAATTTATGACTAAAAAATCACAGACAGTAAGAATACATATTACAATTGTCTTTGAATACCTTTAGGTTTAAATGTTCACAATATAATGACCTGAGAGGAACTCAGAATTTGGGTTTACCTCTAAAAATGAAGTTTGAAATGTAGATATAAATGTGGAAGTCATAAGCATGAAGTTAGTATATGGAACCTAACAAGTAAAGGACTGCCCCTTTAAACACTATTTTAGATACAAATAAAACCCAAAGGAAAACTGCTATGTGTGAAAATCAAACAGAAGAGACATCAACAATGACAAAAAAAAAAAAAAAAAAAAAAAAAAAAAAAAAAAAAAAAAAAAAAAACCTGAAATAATCAACTACATAGGTAGATAACCCAGAAAGTTTCAGAAAACCTACAAAATTCAGTTCATACAAGTAATCAGGAAAATCAATGTTAAATTCGGTAAGAAATACACATGGATAAAGACTAGAAAATGAAGCAGATTTCCTACCAGATCAAGGAGTGCCTTAGGGAAGTGATTCAGTGTGGCAGTGAGGACAGAAGTGAATGCATTAAAGGGTTGAAAAGGAGAAGGAAATAGGGAAGTTTTCTTGTAGAAAAGACTTCAATGAAGTTACATCATAAAAAGAATGAAGGTGGGGTGTGATCTAATTTATTTGGTCTTAATATTAAGGCAGACATATTAATTAAGTGATTTAAATGCATTGTTTTTCTCTTAAATTCATATAACCTGGCTTCTCCTTTTACAATCTCAATGCAAACTAGAAAATCCAAATACTTCTGTTCTCTTTCTACTTTTTTCACTCTTGAAATGTCTGTATATAAAAATATGGTGCAGTCTTGAAGAGATACCAATGTGGAATGGTGATGGGGATGATTGAAAAGAAAGCAGTAAAATGAGTCTGAAAGACCAGGCCTTAATCTGCTGCTGGGAACTAGTTCGTGGTCTGGTAGTTGAAAGAGCAAATAAAGACAAGGGGAACCTTGCTTTTGGTTTGTATCCTGCACAGGGACTAGTTTATGCACATAATAATGGTAGGGAGATGATTAAACAATATATGATATTATGTAAACATAGTAAATATTGATTCTGTTCACAGATCATGAAGAATTATGAAGAGCTAATAACTTGAAAAGTAAAATTTAAAATTTGACTTGACTGTGCAAGCAATACTAATTATTGTAAAGTTATTTGTTTGAACTGCTTAGCATCTATGCTTAATTACTTGTAACACTGTAATGACTATGTGCATAATTAACAGAGCATCCAATTAATTTTGTTAGAAAGTTTATTTGAGTACAACAGAAAATTTTGAACTTGAATCATAGTTTTCACAGAGAGATTTTCATGAAGCAGAATTATTGGATCATGCAATATTATCATATATTTGGATCTTGGACTGAAGTAGGAAGACTATATTAGTACCTAAGGGAATATAATATGAAAGGGAAACATATAAACATGATATCTGATCTCCATTCCTTAGCCTTATTACAAAATATAACTTTCTCACTAATGAAAAGGAGGAGTTACTGTAGGGATTAAATGTAATTCATTTGATTAAGATTCTCCTAACACAGGCCCACTTTGTCCTATTTTCAAGTAATACTTTCATATCCTTATCAAAATTTTAAAGGAGAACAACCAGAAAAGAAGAAGAATAAATGTGTGTATTCTTTCTTCATCAAATGCAAGTTAACAGTTTACAAGTAGCGGGTAGCTTTGAGGCAGCTAAGCTTCTAAACTATCCTTTTACTAAGAAATAGGTTCAAGAGATGTATTTCTGAATTTCTATCACTAACAAATATTAAGAGCAGACTAGAGGATTATAAAATTAATTTAATGCATGCCATAATTCTAAGCTTGGTTTTAGTAATTCTGGGCTATGTGAATGTGAGAGAAAATTCCTAAATGTTCATCTACCACTTTCCTCTTCCTGGGCAAGTAAAAAGATTACATTTTCCAGTTGACTGCAGTTAAGTTGCAGCTATACATCTGGATTCTAGTGAAGGTATTGCAGGCAGAATTGCTGTGTGCCATTCCTTAACTTGACCTTTAAAATACTCTAACAATTTTCAATTCCCTCTTCATTTGTGAGCCACCTGGAGGCAGGAGATCTAGCAGGAGATTCCTAAGACCTTGGGTTGGCAAAAGTTCAAAATGAAAGAAATCTGAGACAGCCCTTAGAAATTACTGTGGTACTGGATAATTTTACTGTGCCTGTCAAGGCTACATCTGTTGACATTTATTCCCCAATGTGAAATGAAGAGGGAAAAAACTTAATTGACCATGATGTTAAGAGGAGGGGCTTTTGGAAGGTGATTAGGATTAGATAAAGTCTCAAGGGTGAAGCCCCCATGAATGAATTTTAATGGATTTATAAGAAAAGGGAGAGAAGCCATTAAAAATAGCATGCACATGCACATACATACTCTCTGTTTCTTGTTCCATGATGCACTGTGTTGCTTTAAGACTGCCAGCAAAAAGACCATCACCAGGTAGTGCCCTCAACCCTTGATATCCACAACCATGAACCAAAATGTGTTTTTTAAAATAATTTAGCTAGCATGTGATTTTGTTTTATTGACAATAGAAATGACTACTACAGAAACAGATGAACCATTTGACTGTGACATCTGTAAAATGGTGAATTAAGTTTTTGGAATTAAGCCCTTGAGATGTCAGGGTTCTTTGTTATATAATACCATGATGATGGTCTACTTACTATAGAGATACATGTTTTGCCTCATCCCTAAATTGAAAATATAACATAAATTGACTCAGAGTTGTTGTGACTCTTAAATGAGTTAATGAGGATTTCTTAAAACCCTGTCTGACACACAGTTACTCTTTCTTTAAAATAATTTTTTAGTTGTTAATGGACCTTTATTTTATTTATTTATATGCTGTGCTGAGAATCAAACCCAGTGCCTCACACATTCTCTGCAAGTGCTCTACCACTGAGCTACAACTCCAGCCCAGTAACTCTTTTTCATTATAATTTTCATTGTCATTTTACCATTTAATGTTACCCATTGGCCATAACAAAATATCTATTCTTAATATTTTTATCATAATTTGTGCATTGTTTGAGAAATTTGTTTATGCCTTTGCATAGAAGGATTTTTTCTTCTTTTTCTTTTACTTTATAGTTACATGTTTACAGTTATATGACACAGTTCTATCTTTATTATCTTTTGTTTGGTACCTTATAAAGAAGGTTTTTTTTTTTTGTTCTGTTTTGTCTTTGATAAATTTCCTGAACGCTCTACATGAATGCAGAATCACCAACAGATAAGAAAACACTAACCCTAGAAAATAAAGATTTTCTGTATTGACCTCCTTGTTTCTGTAAAATATGAATATTGCTCTCTGAAGTAATGTATATCTACATATAATTTGTCATATATAATCACAATCCAATTAACAATTCAGACAAGGATTTTTTACCAAGTATTTATGTTAACTTAATAGTCTTTAGGGATGGTAACGCTTTGTAGTATCACTGGGGTTTAGGGCACATTTCCACAAATGTATGGAATTATATTATTTAGAAAACACAAATAAATTATGATGAACTGCCTCAGAATAAAAGAGAATGATAGCAATAGATGATTAGAAGTTGGAAACCATATTCCAACAATTTCAAGTTATTATTTTTAGATTTATTTCCTCATTAGTTTTGTTTATTTCAATAGGTCTGAATTGGCAACCACCATTGGCCATTTTTTATGTGCAGCAATAAGATCCAACCTGTTGTTGGCAGTAGTGTTATGCTGCCAACTCTAAGACAATATTGAACAAATCCCATTGCCCATCATCGACTTAGTAGAGGAAGAGTTGTAAGACAGTATGAATGCAGCTGCACTGTTTTATTTGTATGCTTCATATTATATGTTTCTCCCTGCAAAAAAGTTAGAATAGTTAGAAACTCTTTGGAAATACATAAAAGTATGGTCATCTTTTCAGATATAAATTATGTGAGACATTATTTTACAAAATGGAATGGTGTTTCATTCTTAATTTTAGGAAGAAAACTACTTCTTGAATTCAGCATGTACAAAAATGCCTTTTAACCAACAACTGTAATCATAGTTATGCAGAAAAAAATTATTCATTCCTTATGTAGCATGTCAAAGAAATAAATATGTCTCTCACTTTTTGTACTTGGAGATTGAAAAACTGATGCAGCTGCTAACCATGCCAGACAGCCCCTCTTGTCAGCAGGACGAATGCTTGACATATTTAGAGTGGTGATAATGTGTGTCACATCATTCATCCTCTTGCCCCTGTTTCCTTGGCCTAGTAAAATTCAGTGTGAGCTGCCTAGCAGAGATTAGAAGGCTGCTTATGACTATTAACATGGATTTCTTCAGAGTTTTTTTGTCTTGGTCTCACATTCTCTGTGTGCTCTCATATAGCACAATATAGCATTTGGGAAGTCACTTATGATTTGGGGGTAGTACTAGGGATTGAACCTAGGACCTCACACCACTACTGAGTTACATCTCCAGCCTAGAAAATTTTTAAGACCTTTTTTATTCATGCTGGAATTATGATATAATTCATATATATAGTAAATGCATTCTTCAAGTTTTTGTTTTCAGTACTGGAGATTGTACTCAGGAGTATTTTACCTTTGAGTCACATCCTCAGTCCTTTTTTTATTTTTAATTTTTGATACAGGATCTTACTAAAATGCTTAGGGCTTCACTAAGTTGCTGAATCTGACCTTGAACTTGTAGTCCTACCTCAGCTTCCCAAATTGCTGGGATTACAGGCCTGAATCAATGCATTTGGCATTTTACAAGCTTTAACAAATGTATAATACATGATTGTCAAAAGTATATACATCAACGTTATTATCAAGATATAGAACAGAACTATTATCCCCAAACATTGCCCTGTGGGCCTCTTCAACCAATCCATTTCCCTGCTGCCAATTAATTGCTATTTGTTTTCTGTTGGAATAGTTTTGCTTTTTCCAGCATATCATATAAAGGATGTTATCCAGCATTTAGTATTTTGGGTTTGACTTCTTTTAGTTAGAATAACATATTTGAGATTAATCTACATTATTGTCAGCATCAGTATTTCTCCCTCTTTTTATAGCAGAATATTATCCCATCATGTGATGTCCCTTGGGTTTGTTTATTCATTCATTGATGGATATTTAGGCTGTTTCCAGGTTGGGGTTATTATCAATAAACTTGCTATAAACATTTACATCTGAGTTTTCTTGCCAATATAGATTATTATTTTATTTGAATAAATTTGAACATGCTGTTATATGGCCAATGGATGCTTCCCTTTAAAAGAAAACTAACAAACTCTTTCTAAACTTGCTGTATCTCTTTGTATTTTAACCACAAATAGATCTCTCTTCCATCTATTCTGCCTTATCCTCAACACCTGGTATATTAGCTTTTAATTTTATCTTTACTTTATTTTGTAGCCATTTTAATAGGTATGCAACCATGCTTACTACACCATTCTCATTTTAATTTGCATTTATTAATATCTAATGATATTGAATATCTTTTCATATGCTTACTTGCCAATCATGTCTGATGTTTATGTAGAAGTTCTCTTCAATCTTTGTTCATTTTAAATTACATTATTTGTTTATTTAATGAGATTTGAGAATATGGACACACACATATATACATACAATATGTGTATTCTGGGTACAAGTGCATCATGACATATGTGATTTGTAAATAATTTATTTCAGTTTCTAGTTTCTCTTTGAATTCTTTTACAAGTGTTTCTCAGATAACAGAAATTCTAAAGAAATTTTTTACCTTTGATAAATTATAATCTTAACTTTTTTTTATGAACACTGCTTTTGGGGTTTATGCCTAAGAAATCTTTGTCTTGCCAGAGAGGTTGAGCATTTTTTCATGTGTTTGTCGATTGATTGTATATCTTCTTCTGAGAAGTGTCTGTTCAGTTCCTTGGCCCATTTATTGATTGGGGTATTTGTTTTTTTGGTGTTATGATTTTTGAGTTCTTTATATATTCTATAGATTAGTGCTCTATCTGACGTGCACGTGGTAAAAATTTGTTCCCAATTAGTAGGCTCTCTGTTCACCTCACTGATTGTTTCTTTTGCTGAGAAGAATCTTTGTAATTTGAGTCTATCCCATTTATTGATTCTTGGTATCAATTCTTGTGCTACAGGATTCTTATTAAGGAATTTGGGACCTAATCCAACATGTTGGAGATTAGAGAAATGCAAATCAAAACCACTCTAAGATTTCATCTCACACCAGTCAAAATGGCAGCTATTAAGAACACAAACAACAATAAATGTTGGAAAGGATGTGGAGAAAAAGGCACACTCATACATTGTTGGTGGGACTGCAAAATGGTGCAGCCAATATGGAAAACAGTATGGAGATACCTTGGAAAACTTGGAATGGAACCACCTTATGACCCAGCTATCCCACTCCTTGGTCTTTACCCAAAAGACCTGAAAACAGCATACTACAGGGCACAGCCACATCAATGTTTATAGCAGCACAATTCACAATAGCTAAACTGTAGAACCAACCTAGATGCCCTTCAGTAGATGAATGGATAAAGAAAATGTGGTATATACACACAATGAAATATTACTCAGCGATAAGAGAGAATAAAATCATGGCATTTGCAGGAAAATGGATGGAGTTAGAGAATATAATGCTAAGTGAAGTTGGCCCATCCCAAAAAGCCAAATGACAAATGTTATCTCTGATATAAGGAGGCCAATTCACAGTCGGGTTGGGATGGGGAGCATAGGAGGATTAGAGGAATACTAGAATGGCCAATGGGGAGGGAGGGGGCAAAAGGGTGAAGGAAATAAAAAAAGATGGTAGAATGAGCTGGATATCATTACCCTAAGTGCATGTATTAAGTCACACAAATGGTGTAAATATACCTTGCATACAACCAGAGATTTGTAAAAGAGTGCTCTATATGTGTAATATGAAATATAATGCATTCTGCTGTCATTTATAACATCTTAGAATAAAAAATAATTAAAAAAAGAAATCTTTGTCTTACATGATTTAACCTATGCTTCTTACAGAAATTTTAGAAATTTACATTTGTGTTCCATCTTGAGTTAATTTCCATATATGGAGAAATACATGAATCAAGGCTAATTTTCATTTTGTATGTAAGTTTTAAATTTTTTGAGTTCCATTTGTTAAGAATATTAACTTAGTTCCATTTAATTACTTTTGTACCTATGACCAATACATTCACTAAATTGTAGTTTAAAGGAAATGAAAGCAGTATTGTCCTGGTTTTAAACCTATGTTGACATTCTAATGTCATTATTTTAATGGAATCAATCTAAATATGTTCTAGAAAATATGTATCTTACATATTGTTCCAATTTCCTTATGTTAATTCTTCACTGTTTTAACACTAAGATGACAATGACATAATCATCCACAGAAGGGAACACAGGTTACTGTGTGGTTTGTAATGTGGGTCTTGGTGGGTTTTGTCCTTTGAGTTTTGTTCCCACGAGTTTTGTGGGGATGGGGATTCTGGTTTTATTAGCTTTGTGTATGTGCTCCCTGCCACCCCTGCCCCCACCCCCGACCCCTGCCACTGCCTCCTTTATGGTGAGCAAATCATCCCATTGCCAGTTGCAGCCACTTGACCTCGGGTAACAACATGAGATCCCATCTCATTCTTACTTTTGAACATTGGCATTACAATCAAATGTAAATTATATATATTATATATATATATATATATATATATATATATATTTGTACTGATGAGAATTTATAATCTGCTTTAACAAAATAAATGTTCATGGTAGAAAAAAATAAATTAATTAAACAATACCTGTGGATATACTTTTATAGTCTTATGTGTCATTCATCTTCACATCTATCCTTTCAATAATATCACACTATTTTGAAAGACAATAAAGTGTGAGCCCTAGAATATGAATCTTCATGCTTTGTTGTATGTTTTTTCTCAAGATTGCTTTTATATTTTTGGTTCATTATATTTCCATATGAATTTTAGAACCAGTTTGTACAAAATCCTGTTGATTTCAATTGGAATTATACTAAATCTATATTTAGCATTACATGACCCTGTCTCAAAATAAAAAGTAAAAAGAGAAGGTGGTATGGTCTGGAACTATAGCTCGGGGTTAAAAAGCCCTGTACAATAAGTAAACAAACACAAAATTTTAGAACTCTATTCTTATAAATTTGACAAATCACATTTTAACTCTATTAAGCCTCCTAATTTACAAATATGTATACATACTTATTTATTATAGTTTTTTGATTTGTATGTGTATTCATAAAACATAAAAATCTCAAATTATATTAAGAATTTCATAGTTTCAATCTTATTATAATAGGTATTGTTTATTTCAATTTCTAATTGTTCATTGCTAACATTTAGATATATGATTAATTTTATATATTGAACTTACATCCTATCACCTCAAAAAACTACACAAAAAAAGAAAACTAAAAAGAAATCATAAGTATCAAATTACAAATCAAACAGATCATAAACATCAGGAAGATAAAAGTATATCACTATATACCCCACAAAATTTAAAATATGTTGGGCATGGTCCCTCATACATGTAATCCTAAAGACTCATGAGGCTGAGGTAGGAGCATTGCTAATTTGAGGACTGCCTGGTCAACATAACATGACCCTGTCTCAAAATGAAAAGTAAAAAGAGAGGGTGGTATGGTCTGGAACTATATCTCAGTGTTAAAGAGCCCTGTAGAATAAGTAAACACAAAATTTTACAACTCTATTCTTATAAATTTAACAAATCACATGAAAATTTTAAGTTCCTTGTTAGATACAACTAACAATGCTAAATTAACAAGTAGATAATATGAAGAACTATATTTGTAATTACAAATATCTTTTCACAAAAGCTACACTATCTTCACAGCATTACTGAAGATTCTACCAAATATTTAGTGAAAAAACAACAGCAATTCTACACAAACTAGAAAGCAAAAAGAATAGGAAGATTTTCCAGTTTATGAGATGACAATTATAATAGTCACCACCAAAGGATCACGGAAACTTTTACTTCTATCTTTTCTTAATGTAGAAGAATAAACCAGGGCACTAGTGGTATCATTAAATATGCTCTAGATCTGAAGTAAAACATGTTTTGTTTTGATGCTGTGGATGTAGCTCAGTGGAAGAGCAATATCCTAGCATGCATGAAGCCCTCAATTTAATTCTCCCCACAGATATTGATTGGTCTCTCTTACAACATGAGTAACTAAGGACTATTTTTTTAACCTCACTGTATGTTACATTTTGACATAAAAGTCTTGATATTTTAGATATATAAAAGACACAATGAGTGCAGGCATGCTCTATAATTTGTCAAAGATCATATGAATTATGAGAAATAAATAAGTATAGAGAGGGATAGGTGAGAAAAAGCTGACAGTATTAACTGAATTTAACTGGCAAGACCGGGGTTATAATTTGGGGCTTTTAATTCGGGTTGCTTTAGTGCTTCACTTTTGATTAAGGATGTGTACTAATCCATTTTGTTACTATAATGAAAGAGTTGAGGCAGGTTAACTTTATAAATAAAGAAGGTTTATTAAGCATAGAGTTTGGGAAGTTTAAGGCCATGGTGCCAGCATTTGCATAACTCTTGTGAAGAAGTTTTTGCAGATGATGTCACTACAGCAGGAGTTTATGAAGGAGAAAGCCTTCCTGTCTTGAAATAGGAAATCCAGGAGAGGTTTAGGGATAACACTCAAACATTCATAAAAACTTTCTCTCATAAGATTTCACTCCAGAAAACTTGTATTCCTTTCTGAGGGAGGAAAGATATCTGATGACCCTAATGATATCCCACTAGCACCTACCATCTGCTCCCATAATACCATAATGGTGACCAAAATTTCCAACGTGTGAATCTTTGCAGGATACACTTATGTTTTATCCAATCCAAACAGGATGTAATGCTAGATTTATTAATAAAAATAACTGAATTCATGTATTTTCCTGTTCAATGCATTTAATTGTGGATAATGAGAAACTATGTGTGAGAAAAAACACCAAATTACCATAGGGGCCTGAGGAAATACCACTACGAAGTAGAAATTGCATATATCCTGTAAGGGAGTTTTTCGTCTCTAAAGGCAGAAGAAAAAGTAAATGAATATATAATTGAAGAGAAATAAAAATATGTAAATTATATGTTTGTTATGTAGTTATATGAGAGAAACATTTTAGGATGAAAGTAGTAGCAGTGATTAGATTAGGATAGATTAGACAGCAGAAGAAAGCAACCTCTTTGTATAAAGGGAGCTTAATGTTTCTAGCAAAATTTCTAGTTCTTCAAGTTTAGTAACTTGTTGGTACTTGTAACTAAGCCTATTCATAATGCAAAGATCAAAGCAATGTATTCCTACACAGGGTAAAACATCATTTTATTGAATCCCCATATTAGAATTCAAGTACACAATACAATGGCAACTTTGACCTGTTGTCTTTATGTTCAACACAATGAAAATGGACAAGTACAAAAACATAGATCAACTGAATGCCTGTCACATATTAGGTCAAAAGGTTCTGAGTAACTATATTAAACATAGCAAATGAACACACCTTCTTATCTATGCAATAAGCTAAAATATCAATAAAATGGGAATTTAAATAAGAAAAGTTGGACTCACAATGATAAGAATATTAGGAAAGAAAACTAGAGAAGATAAATGACATCAAACAAAATTTTGAAGAAAAAAGCAATAAGTGAATACTGACTGAATCTCACACATATCTTTGTAGCACTGAGGAGTAAAATCTAGGGTAGAAGTAAAAAATGATGAGAGCAATGATAATTACAACCACATGAATTATGTACTGCCCAACTCCAGGAGACACTCTTATGTGAATGGCTCTTGGAAAGTTGTGTAACATGGAAACTCTTGAAGGAGAACCAAAAATTTAATCAATACAAAGAGAAAATCCTGGAAAGACTTAGAAATTGGACATAACTTATTTCATTTATTTATTTTTATATGTGGTGCTGTGGATGGAACCCAGAGCCCCTCACATGTGCTAGGCCAGCATTCTGCCACTGAGCCACAACCCAGGCACAGGAGGTACCTTACACCCTTGATAATAGCTGGAGTGAGAGCAGGCTTGGCTGGTGATATGAAATGGAGAAGTGGTTCAAAAGAAAATAATAATCTCCATATGTGGAGGGGTATGAAGAAACTTAGAAGCTCTCAACAGAGGATAGACAAAGAATGTTGATATCCAGCTGACCTCACCCCAAACACATTGGGTGGAAATTTCATGACAAGGGAGACAAGCCAAGAACACCACAGGAATTTACTTGAAGCCAGGAGAGAAGAGGTGTCACTTGGAGAAAACACATCTCCTTCCTAACTCCAGTGAAATGATGCAGCTAATTTGGCACAGTGTTAAGTAATAGACAGTGGGGTTATTCTCCTCAGGAGAAATGACTTTATGTGTCATTGATCATAGGACAGTTCAAGTTGAAGTATACTATAAAAATGGTATATTCATAGTAATCAATTAAGACACAGGTATCACCTCCATGGGAATAAGCTAAAACTTAAGTTGAATAGGATTGGGTAAAAAATAACTAAAAGAACCATTAGGGGTTAGAGAAAATTTGAAGTTTACTATGGAGAAGTAGTCAATATTTTGTTGAATAACAATTGGGAACAATTTACTCCAAGGATATTTTTTAAAAAGAAACTGAGGAATCAGTTGAAAGTTAGCATAAGTCAACAAAATGGGGTAATTACAAAGACAGCTTAATAAAGTGGTCAAGGAAAGAGATGATCAAAGATAACCCCACTGATTCAACTGTCACCCCAGGGTGACTGTGCACATGCCCAAGGCTACAGCCTCTGAGGCAAGCATTGGAGAACACAGATTCTATGGGAAACAGATGTCACTTAAATAGTTCAGTTTAGGTTAAAAATATTTAAACATGCAATTAATAAAAAGCCTCACCATGGGGGGCAGAGAAAAAGAATCTAAAGTTACTAAAATATATTATCTAAAATGTTCAGTTTTTAGAATAGAAGGTGTAGTTCAGTGCTAGAGTGCTTGCCTACCTCAAGAAAGGCCCTGGGTTTGACCCACATAAGGTTTTTGTTTTTGTTTTTGTTTTTCCAAAAAAAAAAAAATTATGAGACATACTAAGGAACATACACATTTGATACACACATGAGAGAAATTTTAAAAGTATATGAGAGAAATTTTAAAAGTATATAACAGAAACTGCCTTTCAGAGGGTCTAGATATGGGAATTGAGAGATAAAACTTAAAATCTGGTATAACAAATACATTAAAGACTTAAATAAGCATGCTTAAATAAAGGATGAATATGACAATAGTACAGGCATCAACAACAACAAAAATAAGTAACCTTAACCTTGTCAAAATTAAAACTCATACATCTGATAGGATAAAAATGAAAGGCTACACATGGAATGGGAGAAAAATATTTGCAAATCATAAATAAATCTTATGAGACTAATATCCAGAATATATATGAAAGGTCAACTATAATGAAATCATTAAAATGGGCAGAAAACTTCAATACACATTTCCTCAAAGATATGCAAATTGTCAGTAATAGCATAAAAAGATGGTCAATATTAACAATCACAGCTACTCTGAGATACAGCATAGTCAAAATGTTGAATGAAAAAGACAAAGAGAAAATCCAAGGGGTTACAAGTGAAAAACTATTCAGCTGATTTCTTGTCAGACATTACAGAGGTCAGAAAGTAGTGGGATAATATATTTGGAATCCCAAAAGAAAAAAAATGTCAACCAAAACTTTAATATCTAACAAAGTACTCTTTCAGAAGTGAGAGAAATAAATACATTCTCAGATTAAGTGAAAAAATGTGCTGCTGGCAAAGTTGCTTTTGAAGAAATGCTAACAGAACTTCTTCAGGCACAAAAGAAAGTGTCCCAAGAGAGTCCGAAGATAGTAAGCAGTGTCTATCTATCTGTCTAAATATATAGAGAGAGAAAGAAAAAAACACTAACAATTGTATGAGTACAAAAGATGTTACAACTGCATATTTTCTTTATTTCTCTTGGCAGACTCATGAATGCAATTATCAAAATAATATGTATATAATTGTATTTCTAGACTAATATCGAAATGTATTGTAGTCGACAATGATAGCACACACACACACACACACACAAAGAGGTGAAGCTGCACTGCAGTAAAAAAATGATACAAGATTGTATTTCAAACACAAGAACAAATGAGTAAACAAAAGAATTTTTAAAAGGGGGTGAGTCTAACAAATACTCCCTATCTTGTTTTTGTTAAAAAAAATTATACAAATTATTATATCAATATATATTTGGATTTATAATACAGTAATGTAATGAGAATAACAATAAAACAAAAACCAAAGAGGGAATAGAGATATATACTAGTAATATTTGTATATCTAAGTATAGTCTACAATTGAAGGAGAATGATAAGCTGGGGGTACATATTTTATGCTGGAGAGAAAACACTAAAAAACAAACAGTGTAAGAAACTATTAATGGAATTAAAATATTACAATAGAAAATACTCACATAAGAAAAACAAAACAGTAATGAAAAAAAATAGAAGTACAAAAAGATAGGAGATACAGAAAAAATGTAAAATGCAAAAGATATCCAACTCAGTAGATGACAATAATAAGTGTAAGAGGATTAAACAAACATTATGAAGTCAAAACTATCAAAATGGCTAGAAAGGTAAGGTTCAATTATTTGTCATATCTAAGAGACAAATTTTTTGTTAAATACAAGAGGTAGAAAATAAAAGCATAGGAAAGATATCATGCAAACAAATCATAAAATAATAGAAATGATAATAAATAAATAATAAAATAATAATAATAAATAATAAAATTTGATAATATAGATGTTAAATTATGAGATAGAGGGACATTTAATAATGATTAAAAAGTCATTAAATAAAAAATAATAGTTATAAATATATATGCACCTAAACATAGTACCTCAAATTATATTGAAAGAAAACTGGAAGAAACACAAGAAAATGTATAAAGTCAGCAATAAGAGTTGTAGAGTTCAATAAATCACTTTAAATAATATCTAGAACAACCAAGTAGTAGAAAAAAGAGGAATAGAAGACTAAAAACAGCTGGACCCAAGAGACAACTATAACAAGTTGTTTGTTTCTAAAAAGTTTGTCACACAAGTTCTAATATAAGTTCTTCTCACGTATCCACTAAGCATTCTCCAAACCAGAGATCAAGTTTTCATCAATGTACAAGTTTTGAAATCATATAGTTTATCTTCTTCAAAAAATTAAATAAATAAAATGATGTTAATAATAGAGAGAAATGTGCTAAATTCAAAGTTTATGGACATCAGCACACTTGTAGATGATCAAGGGGTTACACTTAAGGATGAGAAGAAACTACATACACACACACACACACACACACAAAAAAAAAAACTACATATCATGTCAGATAAGGGTGGAAACAATCTTAAACATACCAAAACTAATGAAATTCAGTGAAAAAAATATTTAGAAAGAAATTTATACCTGTAAATTCTATTATTAAAGAACATCTTAAATCAATAACTAAATCTTTCAATTAAGACAACATAAAAACAAGTGCAAGTCAAAGAGACACAAGAATTGAATACAGACAAGAGAAAGAAGATAGTAACTAATACTAGAATTGAAGTTCATAAAATGCAGGCAAAATTGAAGAATTTCTTTGAAAAGTTCAGCAACATTGAATTAGCAAACCTATACCTAGAATGAACGAGAAAAGAGAGGGGGGATCATATTACTACAATTAAAAATGAACATTAGTGGTTAATCCACTAAAAGAGAAATTAGGAAAACTACCCCATTCACAAGAGCCTCAAAAAAAAAAAAATGGGGAATCAATATAACAAAAGAAGTAAAAGACCTCCAAAATGAAAACTACAGAATACTAAAGAAAGAAATTGTAGAAAACCTTAGAAGATTGGAAAGATCTCCCATGCTCTTGGATAGGCAGAATTAATATTGTCAATATGGCCATACTACCAAAAGTATTATACAGATTTAAAGTAATTCCAATTAAAATCCCAACTACAATTCTCACAGAAATAGAAAAGAAAATCATGAAATTCATTTGGAATAATAAGAGATCCAGAATAGCTAAAGCAGTCCTTATCAAGAAGAGTGAAGCAGAAGGCATCACAATACCAAAACTTAAACTACCCTACAGAGTCATAGTAACAAAAATGGCATAGTATTGTGACCAAAATAGACACATAGAGCAATGGTATAGAATAGAAGACAGAAGACACAGAGACAAACCCACATAAATACAGTTATCTCATACTAGACCAAAGCACTGAAAACATTCATTGGAGAAAAGATAGCCTCTTCAACAAATTGTGCTGGGTAAACTGGAAATCCATATGTAGCAAAATGAAATTAAACCCCTATCTCTCACCCTGCAACTCAAAGATTTAGGCACTAGAACAGAAACCTTGCCCCTAATAGAAGAAAAGTAAGACCATATCTCCACCATGTTGGCTTAGGAAATGACTTCCTTAAAAAGACTACTAAAATTCAAGAAGTAAAATCGAGAATCAATAAATGGAATGTATACAAACTAAAAAGCTTCTCCTCAGCAAAAGAAAAAAATCAGTAATATGAAGAGAGTCAAATGTTTTCTCTGATATTTGAATGCAGATTTGCAATAAGGGTGGTGGGGGTGGTGCTGGGGAAGAAGAGAGGCACTTTTGATTAGGCAGAAGGGAGTGAAGGGAGGGAGGATTGTGGGATTATGAAGGATACTAGAATGAACTGGACATTATTACCCTATGTGCATATATAACTACATGACTGGTGTGATTTCACATCATGTACAACCAGAAGAATGAGTAGTTATATTCTATTCAGGTATGATGTGTCAAAATGCATTATACTGTCATGAATAACTAATTTCAGAACAAATTTAAATAAAGAAAAAATTAGAAACTATGAAAAAAGGAATCACTACACACCAAATAAATATAGCCAACCACACACCAGTAATTTACATAACATGGATGAAATGGTCAAATTACTAGAAAAAAAAATCTACTAAAACTGAATCACAGAGAATCAGAAAGTCTGCATAGGCCTATAAGTAAGCGGCCAAATTAAAAAAATAAAAAAAGGGCATTTCTGACAAATAAAAATTAAGACCTAAATAGCTTCACTGGAGAATTCCACAAAATATTTAAAGAAGAATTTGTACCATTTCTTCACCATTTTTTTCCAGAAAATAAAGTAGGAATGCATAAATTAGAAATGCTTCCAACTCATTCTCTGACCAAATATTATTTTGATATCAAAGCCAAGTAAAGATTTAAGAAGAAAATAATAAGCCAATATCAATTATTAAAAGATACAAATTTCTTAGGAAAATGCTAGCAAGCCAAATTCTGAAATATAGAGAAAGATTACACATCATTAACCAACTATTATCTATCTGAAAGTTAACAATTGAAAATAATTAATGTAATACATTTGGTCAGCATAATAAAATATTTAAAAAGCATTATTGTTTCAGGAGACACAAAAAGGCTTGTTGTACAATTTAGTAACTTTTTTTAGAAACATTCAACAAATATGAATGAAATGAACTTTCTTTTTCAACACCTATGAAAAATCCACAGCTATCATCATATATAAGCAAAAGACAATGTTTTGATATAAACAAACATATAAGAGAATTATGCAGGACAAAGAAATAAAACCCTAGTGAAAAGGCATAAGTTGTTATTTCTATTTCCAGAACATATGATCTTGTGTATAGATAATCATAAAAAAGTCTGCTAGAAAAAGTATTAAAACTAGTAAATGAATTCAAGAAGTCTGAAGGATAAACTAACATATTACATTTTAAGATATATAAAAAATGCTTTATATTGATTTGCACTAGCAATGAATTATCTGAGAATGAAATTAAGAACAATTTTATTTAATATAATCTCAAAAGAATAAAATGATTAAGAATAAATTTAATAAAGAAGTACAAGGCTTGTTCACTGGAAACTAGAAAATATCATTGAAAAAATATCTAACATAATAGAAAGGAATTTGGTGTTCATGAATTAGAAGATTTAATATTGTTGATGACAACACTCTCCAAATTGATCTATAGATTCAATAAATGTACTAAAAAAAAAAAATCCCAGATCACTTTTTCTACAGAAATTAAGAAGCAATTCTAAAATTCATATGGAAATGCAAAGTACACAAAATAGCAAAAACAAACAATACAAAAATCTTATAAAGAACAAATTTGAAGGATTCTCATTTCTCCATTTCAAAGCTTCTCAAAACAGTGTGGTACTGGGATAAGGCATTAAGAACAGACATAGAAATCAACCCACCAGAACCCAGTGCAGATGTAACAATTAAAATCTCTTGTTTATGGTCAAATAATTAATTTAAGTGTGCCAATAAAACTCTACAGCTAAAGGAATTTTCTTTTCTTTTTTATTAATAGAGCATTAGGCTAATTGGAAGTCCACACTAAAAAACAGTGAAGTTGGAATCTTCCTTATACCACAGGAAAAAGTATTTCAAACTCAATCATAGGCCTAAGAATAAGAGTTAAAATAATAAAATCTTAAATAAATATTGGAGTAAACCTTCGTGTCTTTAAGTTCAGGAGAGCTTTGCTGGATTTAATATCAAAAGGAACAATTGGGGAAAGATATGAACTGGACTAGACCAAACAGAAATGTTTCCATTTTGAATAACACAATTATGAATGTGAAAATACAATCTATCCAATAAGAGAAAACATTTGTAAATCAAATATGATTAGACACTTGTGTTTCAAAATACATAAATAACTCCAATTCAAAGATAAAAGGACAAATAATATGCTATACAAACAAGGAAATTATCTGAATAGATATTTCTACAAATAATATACAAATGGACAATAATTATGTGAATGGATAGTCAACATCTGTATTCATTAGGCAAGTGTAAATCAAAATCACAATGCAATTCTCCTTCGTAATTACTATGATGGTTATGATCATGACAGACATAATGACATGTGTTGGTGAGGATGAGCTAAATTTTGAACTTTGGTGAAAATGCAAATGATCTAGGTACAAAAGTCATGTATAAAATCACCACATGTCCCAGTAAGGCTACTTTTAGACATCCACCCAAGAGAAAAGCCAACACACATAAACTTTCTAAATGTTCATACATATCAGCTTTCTGAGTAACATCCCCAAACTAGAAACAATCTGAGCATCTTTCAATAATGAATGGGTAAACCAAATGAAGGATATCTATGCAATAGAATATTATTTGGCAATCAAAAGGAATGAAGTGCTAATATAAGCTACTACTTGGTCAATGCCTGAAAGCATTGTGTTCATCAAAGAAGCCAGTCATGGAAGACTATAAATTCCATGATTCCATTTATAAGAATTGTCCAGAATAGTAAAATCAATAGGTATGCAGTGTAAAATGGCAGTTGCCTATGCTGGGGGAATTGGGGAGACATAGGGAGTCACTTAGGAATGGATGAAGAAGTATTTTTTTTTTTGTATATTAAAAAATTGTAATTTGGATGTGGTAATAGTTGCACCACTCTATGAGTATAGTAAAAATCACTAGATTTTATACTTTAGGTGAGTGAATGGTATAGAATATGAATTATATTTCAATGAAAATATTATCAGAAAAATATCCTGCAAAAGATTAGAGTTAACAATAGCACAACTTCAGTAGTAGAAGTGTAACTCAGAATATATAAAGTAATACCTTCAATTCTAATAGATAATTACTTCCATCCTTTATATCTATGCATAGATTATACTTGCCAATTGATAGAACAGAATAAAGATATTTTCAGAAACATAAGTCCAGCAAAATTTATCACCCAAGCAAATTTTCTGAAGAAGCTCACATACAAACACCAATACAGAAACAATAATGTAAACTTAGAAACTAAGACCAGAGATCCAGAAGACAAAACAACCAAGTCATTAAAAGAAAAATTACTAGGAGGCTGGTGAAGGGTCATCATCAGACACCACTTTTGTAGCCCGTCTGAATTGGAGAAGATGGCTAGAAGGTTTAGAAATGAAATTTTTTCACAGTATATCACATCATTTATCTCAGAAGTATATGTATAGTATAATGATGAAAAGTTAATGTAAACAAAAACTGTGATATGACAATTTTGGAAGGATGTATACAGTGGGTTAAGAGAAAATTTCTATGTAAACAGAAGGAATCTTTCAGTGGGAAGCTAGATAGTAATACCTAAATCTGAAAAATCAAGAAACACAGGCAGGGCATTGTGAAGCACACCTGTAATCCCAGCAGTTTGGGAGGCTGAGGAAGGAGGATTGCAAGATCAAAGCCAGACTCAGCAACTTTGTGAGGCTGTAAGCAACCTAGTGAGACCCTGTCTCAAAATAAAAAAAAAAAATAAATAAAAGGGCTTGGGATGTGACTCAGTGATAACCCCCTTCCCCTACTGGGTTCAATCCCTGGTACCAAAAAAAAAAAAAAAAAAAAAAAAAAAAAAAAATCAAGATATACAATTGTAAGAATCTTATTTCTTAAATATGCAGATGAGAAAACAGAAGAAAGCTAAAAGTGGCTTGTTCTTGGGGAGTAGGAATCATGGATGAGGTAGAATGAGGCAGGTGGCTATTAAAAAAAAAAAAAAAAAAAAAAAAAAAAACTATTTGACTTTTAAGCCATATTATTTCAATTCCAGAATGATTAAAAGCATGAAGCAGATGGCATCTCTAGAATGTCTTTACAGATAATCAATGAGAGCATGTTTATACTTGTTAGTTTTTTTCCTGAGAAATTTCACAAATCAAAAGTATTTATTTTGATAAGTTTTATATTTTTTTGACAAAAAACCCTCTTAGTAACTTCTACTCAACTGTCTTCTGTAGGTATTTTAATTGCTTCATCTTTTCCTTATCTTCAGTGTGATTGCAAATACTGTTGAGACAACACTTAGTAATTTAGCTCCAGGCTGTGATTAATTAGACAGTAAAGCCACAGTCAAATCTTTAACTTTTGGGAATGAAACATAATCAATTATATAATCAGAAAATATATTAAGTGGTCCTATTGTAATGGTTGTTTTGCATTGTTTATTTTGTTTTTTTGTGTTTTGTTTTTTAATCAGCATACAGAGGTCTGATTGGGAAAGCCTATGACAACCAGGGAGGAAAATATAAGGAAAAAGTTTCTACCCAAAGAGAAGATCACACAATCCAATTACTACTGAGGAGTGGTGCTGACAGAAAGACAATTAAGGAAGAGATTAGTATATTAACCACAATTGCTACCCACTAGGGCAGATTACGTTAATTTGCATATTGAAAAGCAAACTATATAAACACTCAAAACATCCAGAAGGAAAAAGGGTAGCCTTATGGGATATTTTAATGACATGTAAGTCTAATGCAATCCATACTTCTTAATAATAATGAAAAAACATTATTTTAAAAATGAAAGTACTACAGTAAGACATTTCATGTTGATTTCTGAGCATGAGTCAAACGTATAAAAATCTGAACTATCCATTATTTTTCATTTCTTAGCTTCACTATATATACTCTACAAAATTAGAATTGTAGTGAAGTCTTCCTAAAGGACTGACTATGGCTCAGAGCTCTGAAGAGGCAAGAGGAGCCTCTAGAAGTGGAAGGAATAGATGTGCTTAGTCATGAAAAGTGATCTTGAAATGCAAATGGCCAATAAATAAATGAAAAAAATTTCCAATATCATTAGCCATTAGGGAAATGCAAATTAGTTTTACAATGAGATGCCATAAAGAAGGCTTGCATATAAGTTAATAAAGGCACTATAGAAAACAGTATGCAGGTTCTTAAAAAACTAAAACTAGAACTACCACGTGGTACAATTATTACTCTCCTGGCTATATATCCAAAGGAAATGAAGTCAGCAAACAAAGAAATAGCTGTGTGCTCACGTTCACTGAGATACTATTCACAATAGCTAAGATTTGGAATCAGACTAGATGCCTGTCGACAGATTAATGGATAAAGAAAATATATTATACGTAAGCAATGAGGTATTATTCAGTCACAAAGAAGAATGAAATTCTGTCCTTTGCAGCAAAAAAAGATGGATTTGAGGACATCATAGTAAATGAAATAATACAGATATAGAAAGAAGAAGAGGGATTACCAGGAACCGGGAAAGGTACTAGGGTTTACAGAGGGGTTAGAAGAAGGATAGAAGGACAGGAGCAATATGTGATACATACAGGTATGGAAATATCACAGTAAATCACATAAATTTGTATAGTTTGTGTATATCTACATAAAAAATTTAAAAAGGAGATTGTTTTCTACATCTCTCAATATCTCTCAATTCATGGTACAACTTTTTTTTTTTTTCTTTTTTTGGTACCAGGGATTAAACTCAAGGGCCTTATCCTCCCAAACCTCTGTGATTACTGGTGTGCACCACCATGCAGGCTTATGCCACAATTTTAGATACACCGATTTTACCTTATTTTGAGCATTGTTGTAATAATGAGTTTTGGGATCATGCTGATATTCTGCAAATTATATTCATGATCATTACATGAATTTCACCAACTAGTAAAAACCACCATTTTTATTTCTATTAAAAAAAAAAGAAGAAGAAAAAGAAAGTTTCTGAAGGCTTTGTTGTGTTTTAGGTAGAGCCCAGTGGTGTTCTGGCTTCCTTGCCTCAGGCCCAGTAAAGACAGGCTTTTTCATATAGAAGAGTCAGCTATACAATAAGTCTTTGGATTCCATTTGTATGGTGTTATTTTAAAGGAGTGGTCACTTTGGCCTTTAATTTTTAAATTAATTAACCAATAATCAATTAAATATTTTGCCATTTTTCTGGGTAAGCAAACAGGATTTGGGTTACCTAAGTTTACAATCTTAACCCCAGAAAGGAAGGTTAGTGTAACATTATGCCTAAAAATTGAGAGTGATCTTCTTCTCCATTATTTTACTGTTATGTCACCTAGGGATTCAACATTTAGAATCGGCAAAGGAACTCTGAAGATTAGTTCTTCAGATAGGAGTTTGACAACATCTGTATCCTAAGAAGAAGGAGACTTCACAGCTCTATACTTTCAATTCTTCAGGAAATCAAATCAACACTTGCCTGAGTTGGTCTTCATTACAACTTCTTAGAGCAAAAAGAAGTCAATATAGTATCTTAATTTCACTTCTTTCCTACCATGTATCTCTGGCCAATACTTTGATTTATACTGAATTCTGTTAATTGCTCTTAATTTCTCAGCCACATGGGACCTCTTATAGGCTGAGAGTGGAACTGGAAGAAAACACTTGGTTGGTTTACTTACAGGGGAGGAACATACTTATATATCTACACAAAAATTCTTTAAATTAGTTCACAGATGAATGACTTTTTAAGGGTTCTGATTAATTTGGTCAGGCATAATTCTTTTAAATATTTCATAATTTCTGTCATTCTGTAAATAAACAGGCCATTTAAAATTAACACCTTTTTGGAAGACAGGTATCTTGTAAAAATAAGGTAATAAGAACAAAGTTTTAAAAAAGATGGGGAAAATTAAATGAATTTTTCATGCACATAATTTTATAATGAAATATCTCATGTATTAAGAAATACCAAGGCATATCAGGGGTATGCATATTAGAAATTCAAATGTAGTTCCTAAAATTACTCTAACACTGTGTCTTAAAGTAAATCCTCTTTCAATGCATGTTTGGTTCCTTAGAAATGACCCAAAGATTGGTCATAAGGAAGTGATTATTCAAAGAGTAAATTTCCTTCTATAGCAATTCGATTTGTCATTGGCATAATAAAAAGTGATTTGTTTGGTGTGTCACCAATTAGAAAACAATTGAATGAAAGCATTCCAAGAACAAGTGCTAGACCTATCCAGTGCCTTTAGTGTCTTAACTGTCTAACACATGAAATATTTCATAAGCAGCACTGAATGAAAAGTGCATTTTTATCTTATCTCATTTCTTACTTTGAAGTATGGACAAAAGCTGCCCTCTTAAAGAAGATGTCGTTCACTCCTTTACCTTTTCTAGTATATGTGAGCTCTGAGTTAGCATTTGTCTTCTTATGTGAAAATACTGACATCTCTACCATATTGTGAGTCTCTGAATCATCTAGACAATAGCATATTTACACTTTCAGTGCAATGTTTTTCTTATATTAGTAACTCGATAAATGTTTGGTGTGTATAGTAATGAAAATGATAGCAATTAAACCTGAAAGTTATTCTTGTTTTAAATTTAGAACCAACCTTATGTGGTGGTAAAAGCACATTTTTGTTAACTGTCAAGGAAGCTTCATTCAGTCATGCATTTATTAAATACCTATTAATACTGATTGTTTATATAGTATTATTCAATACACTGCAAGATTTACTAAGATGAGCAAAAGTTTCATCCTTTTTATTTATCTACTGAGGAGACCATCTAATGATAACAATAAATTAAAACTTCAATTTTAATAGCCATAAATAAGAGGAACTTAGTGTAAGAAGTTAGTAAGGGCATCTGGTCAGAGCCAGATGTGTCCTTCAGAAAGCAACACAAATTGAGATCTTATCTATTGGGACTTAATGTGGTATAGAGCAAGTCACCCAGGGAATTTGTTAAAATGTAGGTATTGATTCAGAAAGTCTGGGATGCTTCCTGAGATTCTGCATTCCTAACAATTTTCCAGCTGATGCTGATGCTGATGATTAAGTACCTCACTTTGATTAGCAGGGATTTTTCAGCAGTATTGGCAATAGAATAGATTCTTAGGAAAAAAAAAAAAAAAATTCCTGAAGATTAAGTCTCATGGTAAACTGGACACTAAACCAATAGAAAACTGCCTTTTTTATAAATAATTTACTTCTCTGCTATGGCTGTAAGCTTTCATACCTAAGTCTCTTTTCTCTGCCACTTCTGTTGATGTGTACTTTTACACAATTTGTCAGTAAAAACCCCAGTAAGCAAGTGTGAATCCTTTTAAGTGAAGAAAAAGCATGATTGCAGGTAGTTTCAGACTTCTAAAAAGAGACTTTGGGAATCTGGGCCACTTCTTAATGCCTCGTGTGACCTTTTCAAATTGTAAGTGGGTTCCAAGAAAGACATGTGCACGCACCCTAAAGTACATTGCCTTTCCCCAACGTGACCGCATAGCCCCATGAGGTAGGATGGTGATGGAATGAGTGCAAACATTACATCCTCCATATGGTCAGTTATTTGATTTCACATAAACACATAAGACATCTTACATGGGATGAAAATTAGTAGGCTCTCATATTTCATAGTTTTGAATTTGCCTTTTTATGTAATTTTTTTTTTTTTCTGAATAGTGATCGAACACCTATAACAGGCTATGTTAAGAATTTAAAAATCAAACAAAAAGTATATAAAACAATCAACATAAAGAGTTTTTGATTATAGTTTTATTGAGGATAGAATGACTAATATTGACTTGTTTAAAGTCACAGAAATAAAAATTTTAACAATAATTTAAAACAAGTACAACTTCTAGCTAGTCAATTTTTGTTATTTTTGAATACTTCAATATTTTCTAAACTTTGATAGTATACAAGTTATATTTTATAAGAATAAAACATAGATTTTTATTAAGAAGTAGTTTCTAAAATCTACAATAAACCTAGACTGAGAAGAAAAGTAATTTTTGTAGTAGACATGATAAAGTGATCTGTTGATTAAAGTTTGCCAAATACAAGTCCTGCCCGTATTTGCATTCAATCCTTAAAATGACAGTGCCACAAAATTTTTGTTCTCTCTTATTGATTTATATTTTCATGAATTTACCTGATCTTATCATAATGTTATTCATTTCATTTTTATTATTCAATATTCATGCTCAAGATACCAATGTCTAGACAGGTCTTATCAAATACTGTTTGCTTTTCCTAGTTCATATTCCCCAATTTTAGAAGTATAATCATTTATAGATTAAGCTTTTTACTTTAATTTACCATAAGCCTTATTTTCATTCATACAGAACTTTCTTATTTTCTTTTCTGACAGCAAAGGGTACGTTGATTGATAGAATTCAATCCCTTGGTTGAAATAAAGCAGGTGGTTTTTATCTTATATTAGTATGTGTTTTTATTAGCTTTACCTATTACATGAGGCAGAATATGACAAAAATGTAATGATCTTAGGTATCTCACCTGGGCCCATAATTCTGTTTCAATTACAGAATACAGATTTTGCATAAAAGAATCTGAAAATTCTGAGTAAAAGTTGTAATGGTATCATAGGTAAAATTATTATGTGAGCCTAATGTAAATATGTCAGTCCCTAATTCTAAAATAATACTCATGTAACAGAAAGTCATATATTTGAACACTCACATTTAATGAATCAAGTGTTAATAATATTTTAGTTATAAAAATCTCTATATTTTGATTAAACTGTAGTTTCTGAAGGTTTTTAAATAGTAGAAAGAAACAAGAAATCTGTACATTATTAAATGAGTTATCTGCAATCCAGTAAATATGCATAATAATATCCCGAACATGTCCATACTCTACACAATCACATAATGATAAAGATATATTTAAAAAAAAACTGAAATTTACAAAATAATGAGAACAAACGGCAGTGTAGTGCAGTAGTTAAAATCTACTTGATAACAGACTGATTCACATTCAAAGTCTGCTACTTACTACCCATGGGAGATGACTCTGAAGAGGTTGTCTGGTATTTTTAAGTTTCAGGTTTCTTATCTGTAATGTGGTCACAAGAATATTCACCTTACAAATCATTTAGGAAAAGAAAAGTAATATAATGTCTGACCTTGATAAATAGCAGCTATTCTTCTGAAAAGTATATTTTTGTTACATTTGGAAGATTCAATTTTTAAAAATATATCTGCACAATTTTTGAGTCTATGTTGTTTTAAAATGACATTTGATTGTCATGGTGATGTCCAAGGATATGAGAGCTCTGTGTATTATTCATAATTATAATATAGTGGTGGTTATTGTGTTAGAGTTGAGGAGACTGACAGACTTCTACTTATTAGTTTGATGACCTTGAAAAAGTCAACTGAAGCTATTTTGGGCCATGTGTAATTTTTTAAGGGCAATGGAGTTACCAGTTATGCCCACTTCATGGTATTATTGGAAATATTAAAGAACACATGTGTATAAGCACTTAATGCACTTATTGGGATATATATAAGCTAATCAAGAATGTAAATAAAATACTGGTCTGCAACTCTTCAGGATAAACTGGATGTATATTTTGTAGAGCAAACAGAACAACAGAAAATGAATCTAAGGGATTCAATACAATGGGCACAGGCAGGACTGAAAGCATGGCTCATAAAGGTTTTTAAAAGTTAATTAAGGGCTGGGGATATAGCTCAGTTGGTAGAGTGCTTGCCTCACATGCACAAGTCCTTGGGTTCAATCCCAGCACCATACACACACACACACACACAAAATTATAATGAAACTTTCATGAGCAAGATACTTTCTACTGCATAATGGGCCTTTGGAAGGTCACCCCCCCACACACACACACATACAAACACACACATGCACAGAATTATATAATGTCTCATCTTCTAGGAGCTCTCAATTTGAAAAGTGATACAGTTATATAACAAACAATTAGCCAATCCTTTATACATGATTATCAGTGGATGGTTTCTAATCAATAGATGGTCTAATATTATTGCCCAGAGTAGGTTGAGCAAATTTGGTTAATGTTAACTTCTTAATGTTACTTAAGACTGTTGAACTGTTCATCATTTCTGGAAAGATTCAGAAGCATGATCAAAATGTAGAAATAAAAAGCATAAGATATGTTCAATCAGTAACCCATAGAAATACCCAATGGGTGTAGAAGTTTAAAGAGTGTATGTGGTGAAGAACAAAGTTGAAAGGTAAAGGGGGCCAAGTACCAAGGTATAGTACAGGTGTTCCTTAGTTTATGATGGGGACATCCCAGTAAATTCATCATTGAAAATATTATACATTGAAAGAAATTTAATACTACTAGCCTACAGAAAATGAGAAAATGACAAATTGGCTACAAAAAACACCCTGGAGTATTTCCTTTACCCTTGTGATCATGTGACCAACTGGAAGCTACTCATAAAAGAGCATCTTACCACTTTTTTACCAGTCTGAGTAAAGATAAAAATCAAAACATCTAATCATGGTTTCTGCTAAATGTGTACTGCTTTTGCACCATTGTAAGATGGAAAAATTTTTGAGTTAAACCAGTGTAAGTTGAAGATTGCCTATATTTCTATATTAATATTTTTATTATTCATTTATTTTTTCTTTGTCCTCTGCTAAATTGAAAAATCATTAAGAGAAGAGAGTATGTCTTCCATCTCATTCAGATGCCTAGTATGATATCTGGATTCTTTAGCAAGTGTTCAATGAATCCAGTTTATCCATAAGTAACTATATGAATACCATTTGCATGCCTAAAGATAAGGACAAGCAAGTAACAATACCAGAAAAAAAAAAAAAAAAAACCTGTGAGGGGTGTTTTAGAATATTCCCAGAAGAAAATATCTTGAAATCGAGACTTACCTAGTATGCAGAAATGTACCAGGTCAAGTAGGATAAAGAAAGATCTAAAAAGAGGAATAGCATGTGAAAATGTTCATAACTGAGAAAGGGCAAGGCATAATTACACAACTAAGAATCTTGGCTGATAAAAATATAGATTAGAAGGGATCATCAGAAAGGTAGCCTCTAAATTTCTTTTTTAAGAGTTTAGAAATAATACAAAGATTAATAATTAAGTTCCAAGAATTAGAAAAGTGACGAGGATTAACCAACTAGGAAAAGTGAGACTAAAACAGAGCAAATTCCCTGAGGATGTCAGAACAAAGACAAATAGAGACACTTTTTAGTGCCTCATCTCATGAAGAAAAGAAGGAAATAATGTATGGATAGCATGGCTTTAGGTACCCTTATTGTTTTATATGATACTAAATGATGGGGGCTTTCATTGTTCTGTTTCTATACTGTCTTAGAAAGAAACTGTATGTTAGAAAAAAGAAGGAGGTGGCACAACCAGGAGGTTACAAAGAATGGAAATGATAGAAATAGTCCTTGTGGAAGGCACAAATGCACCTGTGTCAGGAAACATTGAAGTATTTCTGGGCAGCTATGAAGTTTGAAAATAAAAATACAAAGTGATCTCAATTTCCACATTTATATGACCTTCGTTTTTCCTCAACAGTACAATAGAAAAGCAGAGAGTAGTTCACAGGCTGATTAATCAAGGGTTGGAAACTTGATAACAGTATGAATAAAGAAATAAATGAATGAATGAAGCAGTAATATGTAATAGGCATGAGCGTTTACTGGAAAATAATAAAGAAATTTAATCTCTAGTAAATGTGACACCACTGAAAATGTTTATAGTATCTTGAATAAAGCGATTATTTAGAACGATTTGTATGGTGTCAATGTGAAGGAAAGACTGGAAGCACCCAAAAATGGGAGAGCTAGTTACATAGTTACTGAATAGTAAAATGAAAAATTTCTGTGAGTGCCAGAAATAATGAGAAGAGAAAAATGGCTCTATTTTTGCTCCCAAATCTTGTTAACATTCCCAAGCACAAGGCATAATTGAAAATCTTCTGTATAAACTTCATGATTTTAGCTTTTATGAATCAGATGATAGTCTAAATCCAATCATTTTTGTATACCATGAAAAGTGAAAGTAGAGCTTCACTTATGACTTTCCATATAGCTATATAGTTACTCAAGCAATGTTTGTGAAAAAGTCTTTATTCTCACATTGGATTTTTTTGATAATTTTGTCAAAAATCAAATGATGGAGTTCACTTTGACATAATCGCACCAACATGGAATTTAATTTGCTCCAATTTAGTCCCTAGTATTCCATATACATGCCTCCCTCCCCCTGTTCTCTATTCTCTATTTTACTGGTCTTCCTTGCATTTATTTATACTTCTCACTTTTTTTTTTTTTTTTTGTACCAGGGATTGAACACAGGGTCACTCAACCACTGGGCCACATCCCCAGCCCTTTTTTGTATTTTATTAGAGACAGGGTCTCACTGAGTTGCTAAGTGCCTCGCCATTGCTGAGGTTGGCTTTGAACTCACTATCCTCCTGCCTCAGCCTTCCAAAATGCTGGGATTACAGGCATGTGCCACAGTGGCCAGCTCACTTTTTCTTTTTCTTTTTTTAATAGCCAATGTTGCCCAATACAAATTTGTATCAAAATGCAAATGTTCCAAATCTGCTCTGTCCAATGTGGCTATATGATGTTGTCGAAGACTTAATATAAGGCTGGTGCAACTTAGAAAATGAATATTTTATTTTACTTTAAATAGCAAGAGTCAGAGCAACCTATGTTTGATAATAAAGATTCATGTCTCTATTGGTATCTTCCCTTTCATTCCTGATGCTGAAAATCTGTGTCCCTCTATTCTTTTCTTCACTAGCTTAGTTAGGAGTTTGTCAATTTTATTGATATTTATTGATCTTTTTAAAGGACCAAATATTGGATTTATTATATTTTCAGTTAACTCTTTTTGTTGATTTTTGCTTTTATGTTGATTATTAAATTCCTTCACTTCTGGTCTTCCTTTGCCATTGTTTTCCCTACTATCTAAAGGAAGAATTTAGATTCTTAATGCTAGATGTATATTTTTTTTTCTTTTGTGAAAAAAAAAAAAAAGTTTGCAAGGTTCTAAATTTCTCCATAAGTATAACTTTACCAATATTCACCAAATTATTTTTTCTCATTAAAATATATACTAATTTTCCTTTTGATTTCTTCTTGATCATGGACCATTTAGAATCATTATTTAATGGTAAAATATTGGAGTAATCATAGAAAGGAATATTGTTATTGATTTAAATTACTTTCCATTGTGATCAGAGAATATATTCTGTAAAGTATTTTTAAAATTTTAGGACTTTTTAATGAACCAGCATATGGTTTAGTTTTGTGAGGTAAGTTATACAACTATTAGATCATTTTGTCTAGATTTTTATTCATTGGTGAGAAGAGGGTATTAATTATTTTTTGCCTATGATTGTGTAGTTGTGTATTTATGACTCTAATTCTACCAGTTTTACGCCCTGTGTTTTGCATTTCTGTTAGTATGCAAAAACATAGTTGTGACTACATCCTCCTCGTTAACTGACTTTTTTATGGTTTTGTAATGTTTCGTTTTATATGTGGCAGGACTTTTTGTACAGATGTCTATTTATGTAATACCTAGACATTCCAGTATTTGACTATTTTTAATATGTGGTATATATTTTCCTATTAATTTAATTATAACCTATTTGAATTTTAATATTTATTTCACTTGTAGGTAGCATATTAATGGGTTTTGCTTTTTTGTCCAGTTTATTAATTGTACTTAGAGTATTTAATATGTTAATATTTAATATAACTATGTGTATGGTTGCATTCAGGTGGACACAAAACCCTGTAAACAAAGAGTTTATAGCCTACCAGTTCCCTAGTTTACCTGAAACTAACTGTATTCAATGATTTGAACTTGTGCCTAAGACACATTTCAAACTCTGCCTTCTTTTGGATTATATAACCTTTTTAAAAGTTAATCCTATCTATTCATTTAGTTATATCTTTTTTAATGTGTTTGTATTTTTGTGTCATGGTTAAGGATTACAACGTACATGTGTAGGTTTTCAGGCAATTTAATATTGCACTATATACACACAAAGTGCAGAAAGCTTGTTTTTAAGAATTTTTATTTATTTACTTATTTTAAAATTTATTTATTTTTATTCTAAGTTGTTAGAAATGACAGCGGAATGCATTACATTTCTTATTATACTTATAGAGCACATTTTTACATACCTCTGGTTGTATACAAAGTATATTCACAGCATTTGTGACTTCCTGCATGCACTTAGGGTAATGATATCCATCTCATTCTACCATCTTTTTTTTTTTTCTTCTTCACTCTTTGCCCCCTATCTTCCCCTCCCTCCTCATTGGCCATTCTGTATAATTTCATGTAAGGTCTCTACCCCTGCCTCTCTGATGTAATACTTTCCTATAGTTGCCAGGTAAACAACATCTATAAAATTATAAACCAGACAAAAAAAAGTTATAATTTTTGCTTGCAACTATCCAATGTAATTTATATAAATTAACAGAAAAAAAATGTTTATTTAATTAGCAAGATCAGAAAAGGAAGGCAGCATAAATAATAATTTAAAGTCATAAAATAAATCATTTTTCCTTCCACAAAAAAAAAAATGCAGTGGAAATATACATTTCCATGAATCAAAACTTCCATTGAGTAAAGTGAGAAAAAAACATAAGAGAAAAATAGCAAAAGTAACTATCTTTTTTATGGGAGATTGAACCCAGAGGCACTTAACCATAAGCTACATCCCCAGGACTTTTTATATTTAGAGACAGGATCTCACTAAGTTGCTTAGGTCCTCACTAAGTTGCTGAGGCTGGCTTTGAACTTGCAATCCTCCTGCCTTAGCCTCCCAACACTACTGGGATTACAGGCAAAGTAACTTTTGCATGCACTCTTGTTTGTATTTACTGTATTAACAGAATACAGATTGTACAGGGGGCATGAAGATGGAGACAAAACCCTGTAAACAAAGAGTTTATAGCCTACCAGTTCCCTAGTTTGCCTGAAACTAACTATATTCTATGATTTGAACTTGTGCCTAAGACACATTTCATTTTTTCTAACTTTATCTACTTTTGATATTACTTTTCAGCTTATTTGATGACCAAAATTCAAAAATTTGCATATATTTACAATTTTTTATTTCCTAGAAAAATTTACTTCATTCGGATAAAACAATATCTATCTATCTATCTATCTATCTATCTATCTATCTATCTATCTCTTTATGCTTTAAAGATTCTAGAAGATTTAAGCTGGGTAAAAATAGGATAGAAAGTGCAAAACAGTAACATGTGTTTATGGTTGTTTGTATACAGAAGGATGTATGATTCTGTTTGGGACTTGTAGAATATCTGAATACATGAACTTGTTTGCTTATTTCTCCTTATTCCCACCTTATGTGGGCCAGTTACAAGTGATAAGTATGTGCCAAACACTGTTCAATGTATATTTACATTTAAACTTCATTGTAAATCTATGAGTTGAGTTAGTATTTTTTTTTTCTGATTTTATGGATGAAGAAATCAAGGCTCAGTAAGGTTAAATAATGTGTATTAGTTCTCAATGGTTCATAAGTGATGGAATGAGAACTCACTCCAAGGTCTGGAAGATTTCACAGTGTTTGCTCATGCACATTCAATATACTTTTCCCTTCTGCTTCACGAGCAAAACAGAAAAGAAAGGTTATGTACAGAACCCTGGCTGGAAATTTTTCTTTGTATTTAGAAAGCATTAGCTATTTCATGAAGGAAATTATCAGCAGATATGGGGGATTTAACAAACTAAGCAATTATGAGAGAATGAATGTTAAAAAAGTCATCACTATGTAGTCTAAATACCAGGAAATGTTAGTTTTTATTATTTATGTTTAATGAAATCTGTGTTTTAGATAGCAGACAATGGTTCATTGAACAGCAAGTTGTTGATTTCACACATAACCTTGGTAACACTCAGTTTTATTTCTTGCCTTCATTTAGTGTGGTATTTACTGTAACATAAAGCTATTGAGTAACAATAAATTCCACAGTCTTGACAAGCAGCATGAAAAGTAATGTAAAATTCTGAAGAAGCATGTGACTAATTGTTGTAATTCATTTAATTTCTGTCGTGCCAAAATTCCTAATCTTTGACTTAAAATATTTAGACCTGCAAATATTACATAGATATGGGCAGCTCAGTAGGAAAATAAACACAAGAGCTAACTTTCTGAAATTTATGAAAAATGAAGATTTTTTTTTCCATTTGGGGAATAAATAAAGATTTCACATTAAAGAGGATTTTTACTATGTGACATGAGAATAATTTCTAAGTCCAAAAAATAATAAACTCAAATATTATCAGCAGTATATGCTTACATCAAAACAAATGCAAAATGTCATGTTTTAAGTCAAGTGAAACAGAAGAACCTCTGAGGAAATTTATCTTCATTCATGAGTATAAGGTATGTCATTTCTCTCTTCAAGACTACTTATCTCAAAAGCAATGTTACTACTCTCATTTCTGAGGCAGAATAAAGGGGCTATTCTTCAAAGTTTAATTCTCAAATCAAAATCAGAAATTCAAAGAACAAGAAACATTCCTGATAGATCTATAAACCACTTTTAGATTAGATATCCCTTGTCTCAGATAATTTTAACTTAAGTTTTTACCCTATTGATAGACGCATATTTCAGAGTCTTATTTATGCAACTAAGATGCCTGACATTTTGTGAAGAAATTATGATGAACAGTATCAGCATGAAGGTATTTTGCCTTTATAAATAGTTTCATAATAGAGTTCCTAGTACCTATGTCCTTATGAAAATATTTTCTTTCAATTTGACAAAAACTGCTCAGATTTTGACATATATGTATATGTGTCCACAGAGTTTGTGTAAAATTTTAAACAAATCAATCCATTATTTAAGATTGTTGGAATTTTTTTCTATCAAATTTCCTTACTTGTTGAACATATGTGGAAAATAAAGTCATATATTTAAGGAAGTATCCAAATATCATGGCAAAACACATTTCAAGATACTGTTCAATATGCTATATTGACTCATTAAAATTTGGTTTAAAATGCAAAATTCTGACTTATTATATCCTTTTATATATACTTATATATCCATATATATATACATATATATATATATATATATATATATATATATATATATATATATATCCCTTAGTTCAACAAATATGAAACTGAATTTCATTTAAATAGAAAACACATTCTGTGATAGGTTCCTGAGATACAGAGATAACCACTGCTCTCCCTGTCTTCGACAGTAGATAGTAGTTCAACATGATGTGAAGAAGAAAGAAAATCAGTATCCACTCCTGGATAAACAATAGTAAAGGTCCATGGTAGATAGAAGTGTTATCTAACTCTAAAGAGAACTGAAGAGAAAAAAAAAAAAAAAAAGAACTTTTCTCAGGGGAAACATGCAAGATGATCAAGGTGAACACCAACATTACAAATCATGTACCTTTGATATGCCTTGGGGAAAGTGGCACTTTCCCTTTAAGATCTCCTTCCAGATAACCTATAACCCCAGTGTTATCAGGAGGAAATCATCAGAAAAATTCCAATATCAGCATCAACCTACAGAACCTCTGATCAGTACTTCTTGAAACTGTCAAAATCATCAAAGGTTGTGAAACTGCCACAGCCAAAATGAATCTGAGCAAACATGACAAGTGAATGTAACATAAAGTCTGGGATGCAAGCCTGGAACAGATAAAGGGAAATAGGTAAAAAGTAAGGAAATCTTAATAAAATATGGACTTTAAATTACGGGTAGTTTATCTTTATTAGCTAATTTTTTAAAGGTACCATATTAATGGAAGAAGATAATAATATGGCAAACTGTGTATGGACTATATCAATAATGACTAATATAATCTCAGTTTTACTGTTCTTCATTGTAAAAATTCTAAAACTGTTCTTTTAAATAAAGTCTGTTTTTTAAAAAGGGCATCTCTAATTTATATTGCTCATTTTTAATGATGAGATGTCAGATGAAAATGGGAGATACAAGTCTTTCTGCTATGAAGAAAGATGTTCAGAAAGAAGAAACAGGTGAAATTTTCAGGAAAAAGTGAGAATGTTTAGAGAAATAACAAGTAGGTTGATATGACTCATTTCATAGATAGAAATGGATATCTGTAATTTTACTGTTTTCTCACTTTAAGAAAATTAAAGAAAAAAATTAAAAATAAATAATCAAAAATTCTTATTCTTCCACTCAGTAATTACATGTTTTGGCAAGTCCTTTGCTCTCTCCAACATTCTGATCTCTCTGATTACCTGTAAAAGAGGTATAAAAATGCCTGTCTTATGAGAATTAAATATCTTCTATACAACACAGCATAACTTATGGATGGTAATGCATAGTTACCATGCTTACATTGAAATTGTGCTGCTCAAAAGAATAAAATGTATCTTGGCAATTATGTTTGTAAATTTAATTAATTAATTAATTAATACCAGGAATTGAACCCAGAACACTTATCCACTGACCCACATCCCCACCTCCATTTTTAAAAAATATTTTTATTAGAGAAAGGGCATCACTAAGTTGCTAACATTGAATATGCGATCCTCCTGCCTCAGCCTCCTAAACTGCTAGGATTACAGGCTATTTTGATTTTGTTAACATAGACTTTACTTTTCTATTTTACACTGATATATTCTTCAAATATAACCTAGTATCCAAATCCTAGAATATATTTTAGGGAGAAATATGTCTGAAATGTGAGCTGCTTGCCTTGTTAATAAATAATCATTGAAACACAAAATGTATATAACTATAAATGTGTTTTATGTAGGTGTATGTGGCTCTATATGTGGCTATTTGAAAAGTATCTTTAAGAAAAATTTAAAGCATGACATCAAGTTATAAGTACTCTAAAATTATGTTATATTTAAAAGTGCTTAAAGAAAAGAGAATCAGAAGTAAAAAGCCAGATGATAGTAGGAAGTAAAAGACTAAAAATAAGTAAAGCCACTTTTATTTTTGTGTATGTTTCTAGTGTGTTTATATACATTGTATGATTCTAAATTCAAGTTTTTAATAGAATATATGTTAAATGATCACAGAATTCTGATTCCATTTAAGAGTTAGGAAAACTTTACTTTGAATTAGAATTAATATAGACATATTCCCACAATAAAAATAAAAATTAAAAAATTAAAACTTATAGTAAAATGTTGCAATTTGGTAACAGCATTTTTCTTAAAATAAATAACTAGCCAGGTATGAAATCTAAAACAATATTTGAAATCCCCAAATGAAGGAATATTATGAAGTTTTTCAGAAATACAACTAATGAAGAATAAAATTCATCTCAAATTTTCATCTGCTTTTGCTTATCTGACTATATTTAAATTAAATTATTTTGTTAAATACATTTTGCTAATAAAGTTTTTACTTGTTATTTGTGTAAAATGAGCAAAATTTGGTCAAATAAATTGCATTTAAGTGATTTTATTTTGGTTTTATATAACTATTTAATTGGTTTTATATAACAGATAAGGTTGACTTTGGTTTTAATTCATCTCATAGTTTAGGAAAGCAAAAAATTGTCAGTGATCCAAACTAATTAAATTGGAATCAGTATCAGTCAATAAAGCAATTGCTTACTATCTCCATGACATGTGTTTAGTATTTCACTCCTCTGATCACTAACTCTACCTTGATCTATTGAAGTGAAGCATGAGATTCAGTAGGGCAGTGGTAAATTAGCTTTTACTTTTATCTCTATGAGAAAGCAATTTCTAGATGTCTTTTTCCTGAGTCATCTCTTGTTAAGAGGGAAATGTCAAACAAATATCCCCAACTTTACTGTGAGGGGAAAGAAAAACCAACAAACATATAAAAACTGTGGGGTGCCTGGCCTCTAATTCCTGCCAAGCTCAATTTTCTGTTGCTGACTTCAGAAGCCTTCCTTCAAAGCCCAGCTTTCTAACAGTGCCTTAATGAATTTTGTCCACCACAAGAACTCATTAGCCCAGGTTGTGGTCTTGGTTGATTTCTCCTTAGACACAAAGGTTAACTCCATTATAGTAGATATGAAAAGTTTAGCTAAGGAATAACTTTAGGTTTTCAATTAACACAATAAAAAACACATATAAAGTAGTCATTATCTTGCACTTGGTTCTCCTCAAACTTACTTACAAAGAAACAAGCAAGGCTGTGCTATTAGGAACCACCAAAGATCATGAAAAATCATGGAATATTTTTATGATTTAAAATTGTAGAAAGATTTTAAATTGCAAATATATTCATATACATTTTATATAAATATATATAATGTATATAAATTATATAAAGATTTTATAAAGATTGTATAAAGATTTTCCTCATTTTAAAATGAGGAAACTGAGGCTGAGAAATAAAATTATACTGTATGTGTCCTGTTAGGAATAAATAAGGCCTATTCAAAATGCACTCAATACTTAAAAGAGTGTTAGATGAATTATTCAATTAGCTGCATGAGGAAAGAGGCTTTATTGCTTTGTTCACTGCAGTGTGTCTACACAATGCCTAGAAGAAGTTTGTAATAGATGCTTAATACATGGTTATTTATTGCATTGATTTATGTGTATACAATATTGATGGTTTTATAATTCTGGTTTGTGGGAGTACTGAGAACAATTTATTTTTGAAGAAAAAATTGTAAAGTTCAATTATCTATTCAGTAGAATCTAAAAACTGTCTATGGACAACATTAATGAATCTGATTTTGATTAACTCAATTGCAGGCTCTTAAATATATATTCATGTGACTTCCTCACAAGGCCTTCCTTAAATCTGTGTTTATATTAGATTCTGGTCTTTTTCATTCATAAAATCCTATGAATCCACCTATCTTATTAATTATTTTAATTGTATGGGAATTTGTGTAATTTTATTTTAATATTTTCTCCCTCACAAATTTCATCAAGGCAAGGACCATGTCTCTTTTGTTCATTGATTTTCAGTATCTGGTAAAGAGTTTGTTAGAGTAGATACTAAATGGAGAGCTCTTAAATAAATAATTGATCATAATTGAATAATTGTACAAAGCATTTGGAAGTGTGCAGTAAAAAGGTACTCTTTTTGTCTAAAGGAAGTCCTTACACTTGTCCATAGCATTTTGGAAGGTGATCTGTGCAATATCTGATAAAGTGTAGATTTAATGCAGAAGCTGACCACTCTAGAATGACTAATTTTATGACTTAGAGTCAGGGTCTTGGGTATTACTGTGTCAATGGACCTGGAGATTGAAATAAATCAAATAGGATAATTAATCAATCATGACTATGTATTAAAGTCACAATGATAATTCTAGGCAGATGAGCTTCCCTGGTTTGCGATATTCTTTTTCACACATAAATTCTGGGAGTGTGATTTCATGGGGGAGGACAACAGAAACTTTGCATTTGAATCCTACTAAACTTTTCCTTGTATATCTCTTCCTATGCCTGGGTTTAATTATGTAGTTTCTTTCTATAATAAACTGGAATGGTGGGTATAAATGATCTCACTGTGATCTGTGCAGCTTTATCAAAATGGAACATGAGTTTTGGGAAGCGTAGCAAACTTTTAGTTAGTGTCAGAATTAAATATGTTCTTCAACCTTTGCTATATGGCTTGATAGGATAGGAAGACTAAATGATTCTTGCTTTACAATGATCAGAGCACATAATATCATATTCATGTGGTATATATGACTTTATGACACATATGTGTTTTAACTCTGGGAAGGTAATTTAATAACATGGATTAAATTTGTAATTCTAAGTAACACTGGAGAACCTCAAATGGCTAATTGGAAGAATACATATTGTCCAATTATGGAATATCTAGGAAATATGATAGGAAATATAACTATTTATTCAAGAGGTACATTCCTTTCTAAGAATGGTACTTGAGATTTAATGATCTTAGTCATTTTTCCACTGCTTTTTAATTTAGATAGCTTTTTGGTGGTCATAGTAAAATTCCCATTTAGTCATGAATTTAGTCAACTTTAAACTGTTGCAGAATCATAGGTCATTCGAATGTTATTTTTCTCCCTTTTAGTAATGTTTGTATGCAGAATATCTCAGAACTGAATAAATTCTACTTCTAAATATAGCTAAAGAAATAAAATTCTAAAATTTTTCCTCAAAAAATCCATTAAAAATTAATCAAACATCTCTTATATGTTACTTATAATAATTAATATGAGAAAAATACTTACATTAAGAGATTTAATCAGAATGTTTCATTGAGTAGACCTGAGATATCAATATTTTAAAAAGGATTATGGGTAATTCTAGTTAACAGCAGTAATGTTGTGGATAAAATGTGTGTTTGGACCAAATTTCATGTTAAAATTTTAACTTGGAATATGATAGTATTAGTAATAAGGCATTTGAGAAGCCATTTGAGTGGACATAAGGGTTGAGCTTTCATGAATGGAAACAGTATTCTTATAGTACAGACCCCAGAGAGCTCTGTAGTCCCCTTCCTGATAAGTAATGATACAATAAAAGAAGTCATCTGTCTACAACAGAAGAAGGCCCTAACCTGACCATGCTAGCAGTCTGACCTTGGACTTAGCTTTAAGAATTATAAGAAATAAATTTCTGTTGTTTGTAAGCCACCCAGTCAATGTTACTTTGTTTCAGCAAGACAAGTACTTTGGAGGTACCCAAAATACTGAGGAAATCCCTGGGTTACCTACCATCATACAAATTTTAACACTCTTACTTTAATTTTCAGTCAGTTGAGGTTATATTTTGGACAAAGTATTGGTTCTAATACAAAACAATATAAAAGTACCTCTTTGAGTTAACTCAGGAGAATGTAGGTTTAATAAATTGGATCTGGGAAAGGGATTATAATTAAGTAATCCAAAACTAATCAGTATTCTATTATATAATACCTAAAAAAAAAGTTTATTTCAGACAAAAAAAAAAAAAAAGAGCCGGGCGTGGTGGTGCACGCCTGTAATCCCAGCACTTTGGGAGGCTGAGACAGGAGGATCGCGAGTTCAAAGCCAGTCTTAGCAATGGCGAGGCACTTAGCAACTCAGTGAGACCCTGTCTCTAAATAAAATACAAAAAAAAAAAGGGCTGGGGATGTGGCCCAGTGGTCGAGTGCCCCTGAGTTCAATCCCCGGTACCAAAAAAAAAAAAAAAAAAAAAAAAGAGACCCTTTTGATTAAATTCATGCAGTCCTTAAAACAAGATCTATTGATTGTATATCTTCACAAATCCTGGTTAAAAGTTTTATTTTAAAAGGATCTTTCACACAATAGTTTTAAAAAGAATAAACATAAACTAACAGAAATAAAAAAAAAAACTTTGCTTATAAAAAGATTATTTTTTCCACAATATAATCTTTATAAGGAAAAATAAAGGAATAAGAATTTTTCAGTGCTTTTTTATTCTTTAAGTGTGATAAAGAGTCTGGACAACAATATCAACAGGAAATATATTGTGTTCTGGATTATGTAGTTTTACTTGAATTAGAAGAATTACCCTTAAAAATTTCCAAATACTTTACTATTATTCTACATTGACTAATTTTATCCTTATTTGACTTCCCAGAAACTAACATTATTCAAGGCACTTCAGAGATTCATGCTTGGTGTGTTGGAAATAAATATTTTATATAAATCATGAACTCTTTTCCAGTTTTACAGGTTGATCTCTTATAAGTCATGGTTATAATAAATAACATTACATTTATGCTCATATAAGTCTGAAGACTGTGCTCAGAGGAAAGGTGACAGCGGGTATGACAGCATCCTGTGAAGCTGGTGAAGGAAACTAGCCATAACTTTCAAACATCTCTGAATCACATTCAACAAAGGCAAACTGGATGAAATCTAATTCCATCATCCAATAAATAGAGTGTATCAATGTGTTTTCAAGTGTATATTACATCTCTATGAGACACACCTTATTATTCTCATTTTCCAAATAGAGAAGGTGAGACCTATGGATATCAAATAATTTGCCACCACTAGAAAATAAGTTGCCAGCTGGCAGAGGAGGCTAAGGCAGGAGGATTGTGAGTTCAAAGCCAGCCTCAGCAAAAAAAAAAAAAAAAAAAAAAAAAAAAAACAAGCTGCTAATCAACTCAGTGAGACCCTGTCCCTAAATAAAATACAAAATAGGACTAGGGATGTGGCTCAGTGGTGGAGTGCCCATGAGTTCAATCCCATGTATGCCCCCCAAAATAAAGAAAAAGAAAAGAAAAGAAGTTGACAAACTGGGTCTGTAACAGCTCACTTCCTGAATAGTGCTATGATCCCAGGAGTATGCACTGTTTATTGATTACATATACCTATTGGCAGGATGATACATTGCTTCAACATACTTCATAGTTTTTAGACATGTGAGTAGCCTGCAGCATTTCCATTGAACATCCTGCACTGGAAAGATTAATCTTTACCCCTCTGGTGAAATCATAAATCAGTGGCCTAAAAATACAGAACATTTGTGGGGAAAATTATTAAAATTCGTATTTCCTTGAAGTCTGATACATTGGGGAATGTCCTTCAGTTTGAGTTACTTCACATGGTTGAATATAAAAGGAGGAAAACAACTATGATAACAAAAAAAATTTTAAAAAATTATATACACAATAAAAACAAAAGTAAATGATCGGACATATATGGGAGGAGAGAAATGATAGGACATTCATGGGAGGAGATAAATGAAAGACCCTGAAAATAATAAAGTCCCTCACAGTTCTAGAAAAAAATTATGTCTGATATTCTCCTAGAAGTAGGAGAGAAAAGGATGTATAATAATTGTAGTTTTTTTTTTTTTTTTTGTATTTTTTTATTTTTATTTTTATAATTTTTAATATGTACAACTCATAGTGCATATATTTAGTATCTTTTTACATACAACTGTTTGTATACAAAGTATATTCGTGCAATTTAGGTCTTCAATCATGCATTAAGGAAAATGATATCCGTCTCATTCAACCACCTTTTTTTTTCCCCCCCTCCCTCCCCTCTTGCTCCCTCCCTTACCCTCCCTTCCCTTGACCATTCTAGTGTTCCTCTAATCCTCCTATGTACCCCATCCAACAATACTTTGAAATAGCCTCCTTATATAAGAGAGAACATTTGGTACTTGGATTTTTGAGACTGACTAACTTCACTTAGCATTATGTCTTCCAACTTCATCCATTTACCTGCAAATGCCATTAATTTATTTTCTTTTATTGCTGAGTAAAATTCCATTGTGCGTATATACCACATTTTCTTAATCCACTCATTTACTGAGGGACATCTAGGTTGATTCCACAACCTAGCTATTGTGAATTGTGCAGCTACAAACATTGAGATAGCTGTGTCACTGTAATATGCTGTTTTTAAGTCCTTTGGGAATAGACCCAAGAGTGGGATGGCTGGGTCATAGGATGGTTCCATTCCCAGTTTTCCAAGAAATCTCCATACTGCTTTCCATAACGGTTGCACCATTTTGCAGTCCCACCAGCAATGTATGAGTGTGCCTTTTTCTCCACATCCTCTCCAACATTTATTGTTGCTTGTGTTCTTGATGGCTGCCATTCTGACTGGAGTGAAGTGAAATCTTAGAGTAGTTTTGATTTGCATTTCTCTAATTGCCAGCGATGTTGAACATTTTTTCATGTATTTGTTGATTAATCGTGTATCTTCTTCTGAGAGGTGTCTTCTCAATTCCTTAGCCCATTTATTGATTGGGTTATTTGTTTTTTTAGTGTAAAGTTTTTTGAGTTCTTTATATATTCTAGAGATTAGTGCTCTATCTGATGTGCATGTATTAAATATTTGTTCCCAATTAGTTGGCTCTCTATTCACCTCACTGATTGTTTCTTTTGCTGAAAAGAAGCTTTTTAGTTTAAATCTATCCCATTCATTAATTCTTGGTAGTAATTCTTGCGCTACAGGATTCTTATTAAGGAACTTGGGGCCTAATCCAACATGTTGGAAATTGGAGCTTACTTTTTCTTCTATTAGGTGTATTGTCTCTGATCTAATTCCTAGGTCTTTGATCCACTTTGAATTGAGTTTTGTGCATGGTGAGAGATAAAGGTTTAATTTCATTTTGTTGCATATGGATTTCCAGTTTTCCCAGCACCATTTGTTGAAGAGGCTATCCTTTCTCCACTGTACATTTTTGGCACCTTTGTCTAATATAAGATAGCTGTAATTAAATGTATTAGTCTCTGTATCCTCAATTCTGTACCATTGGTCCACCAGTCTGTTTTGGTGCCAATACCATGCTGTTTTTGTTACTATTGCTCTATAGTATAATTTAAAGTCTGGTATGGTGATGCCCCCTGCTTCACTTTTCTTGCTCAGGATTGCTTTGGCTATTCTGGGTCTCTTATTTTTTCAGATGAATTTCATGACTGCTATTTCTATTTCTTTGAAGAATGACATTGGGATTTTGATAGGAATTGCATTAAATCTGTATAATGCTTTTGGTAGTATGGACATTTTGACAATATTAATTCTACCTATCCAAGAGCAAGGTAGGTCTTTCCATCTTCTGAGTTCATCTATAATTTCTTTCTTTAGTGTTCTATAATTTTCGTTATACAGGTCTTTCACCTCTTTCGTTAGGTTGATTCCCAGGTATTTTATTTTTTTTGATGCTATTGCAAATGGGGTATTTTTCATCATTTCCCTTTCAGAGTCTTTGTCGCTGATGTACACAAATGCCTTTGACTTATGTGTATTGATTTTGTATCCTGCAACTTTGCCAAATTCGTTTACTAGTTGTAAAAGTTTTCTGGTAGAGTTTTTTGGGTCTTCTAGGTAGATTATCATGTCATCAGCAAATAGTGCTAATTTGAGCTCTTCTTTTCCTATCTTAATCCCTTTAATTTCTTTCGTCTGTCTAATTGCTCTGGCCAGAGTTTCCAGTACTATGTTAAATAGCAGTGGTGAAAGGGGACATCCCTGTCTTTTCCAGTTTTTAGAGGGAATGCTTTCAATTTTTCTCCATTTAAGATAATGTTAGCTCGGGGCCTTGCATAAATAGCTTTTATTATGTTAAGATATGTTCCTGATATTCCTAGTTTTTCTAGTGTTTTCAACATAAAGGGGTGTTGTATTTTGTCAAATGCTTTTTCTGCGTCAATTGAGATGATCATATGATTTTTGTCTTTAAGTCTATTGATGTGATGTATTATGTTTATTGATTTCCGAATATTGAACCAGCCTTGCATCCCCGGGATAAACCCCACTTGATCGTGGTGCACTATCTTTTTGATATGTTTTTGTATCCGATTTGCCAGGATTTTGTTGAGGATTTTTGCATCTATGTTCATTAAAGATATGGGCCTGAAGTTTTCTTTTTTGGATGTGTCTTTGCCAGGCTTTGGAATTAATGTAATATTGGCCTCATAGAAAGAGTCTGGAAGAGCTCCCTCTTTTTCTATTTCTTGAAATAATTTGAAGAGCATTGGTATTAGTTCTTCTTTGAAAGTCTTATAGAACTCGGCTGTAAACCCATCAGGTCCTGGACTTTTCCTTGTTGGTAGCTTTTTGATGACATCTTCTATTTCTTCGCTTGTAATTGATCTATTTAAATTATGTATAGCCTCCACATCCAGTTTAGGCAAATCATATGACTCTAGAAATCTGTCAATGCATTCAGTATTTTCTATTTTATTAGAGTACAAGTTTTCAAAGTAATTTCTAATTATATTCTGTATATCTGAGGTGTTTGTTGTGATATTCCCTTTTTCATCACGAATGTTAGTAATTTGAGTTTTTTCTCTTCTTCTTTTCGTTAGCATTGCTAAGGGTCTGTCAATTTTGTTTATTTTTTCAAAGAACCAACTTTTAGTTTTGTCAATTCTTTGAATGGTTTCCTTAGTCTCAATTTCATTAATTTCTGCTCTGATTTTAATTATTTCCTGTCTTCTACTGCTCTTGGTGTTGGTCTGTTCTTCTTTTTCTAATGCTTTGAGGTGTGATGTTAAGTCATTTATTTGTTGTTTTTTTTTCCTCTTAAGGAATGAACTCAGTGCAATGAATTTTCCTCTTACTACTGCCTTCATAGTGTCCCAGAGATTTCTATATGATGTATCTGTGTTCTCATTTACCTCTAGGAATTTTTTGATCTCCTCTTTGATGTCTTCTTCAACCCCTTGTTCATTCAGTAGCATGTTGTTTAGCTTCCAGTTGATGGAGTAGTTTTTCTTATTCCTTGTTTTGTCGTTGATTTCCAATTTTATCCCTTTATGGTCCGATAGCATGCAGGGTAGTATCTCTATTTTTTTATATTTGCTGAGAGTTGCCTTGTGACATAATATATGGTCTATTTTGGAGAAGGAGCCATGTGCTGCTGAGAAAAATGTGTATTCGTTTACTGAGGGATGAAATATTCTATATATGTCTGTTAGGTCTAAATTGTTAATTGTTTTGAGGAGGCTTAAAGTTTCTTTGTTTAGCTTTTGTTTGGATGATCTATCCATTGGTGAGAGAGGTGTGTTGAAGTCCCCTAGAATAACTGTGTTGTGGTCTATTTTACTCTTGAACTTAAGAAGCGTTTGTTTGATGAATGTAGGTGCTCCATTATTTGGGGCATACAGATTTATGATTGTTATATCCTGTTGATGGATGGTTCCCTTAAGTAATAAGAAATATCCATCTTTGTCCCTCTTGATTAATTTTGGTTTGAAGTCTACCTTATTTGATATGAGAATGGAAACCCCTGCTTGCTTCCGCCGGCCATGTGAGTGATAAGACTTTTCCCAGCCTTTCACTTTCAGTCTGTTGATGTCTTTTTCTATGAGGTGTGTTTCTTGGAGACAGCAAATTGTTGGGTCATTTCTTTTAATCCATTCTGATAATCTGTGTCTTTTGATTGGCGAGTTTAGGCCATTAACATTCAGGGTTATTATTGAGATGTGATTTTTATTCCCATCCATTTTTATTTGACTTATGGTCTTTAGCTTGATTTGGTTTCTCTTCTGGTTGGTATTTCCTTTAGTTTAATATCTCCCTTTGTTGATTTTCGTTATCATCTTTCTCTTCTTCTTCATGAAATATGTTGCCCAGGATGTTCAGAAGTGCTGGCTTTCGAGTTGTGAAATCTTTTAACTTTTGCTTGTCGTGGAAGGTTTTTATTTCATCTTCGAATCTAAAGCTCAGTTTTGCTGGATATAAGATTCTTGGTTGACATCCCTTTTCTTTCAGAGCTTGAAATATGCTATTCCAGGATCTTCTTGCTTTTAAGGTCTGGGTTGAAAAATCTGAACATAATCTGATTGGTTTCCCCCTATATGTAATTTGCTTCCTTTCTCTTGTGGCTTTTAGTATTCTCTCCTTGCTCAGTGTATTAGGCATTTTCATTATAATGTGTCTAGGTGTGGCTCTGTTGAGATTTTGTTTGTTTGGTGTTCGGTATGCCTCTTGAACTTGGTTTTCCATTTCATTCCTCAAGCTTGGAAAATTTTCTGTAATTATTTCATTAAATAGATTACTCATTCCTTTGGCTTGAAACTCTGCCCCTTCCTCTACGCCAATCACTCTTAAGTTTGGTCTTTTTATGCTGTCCCATAATTCCTGGATGTTATGTTCATGATTATTAACAAGTTTTGCTGTATGGTTTAAATTCTTCTCTAAGACATATATTTTGTCTTCATTGTCTGAGGTTCTATCTTCCAGATGGTCTATTCTGTTGGAGATGTTTTCAATTGAGCTTTTATTTTGGTTTATTGCTTCTTTCATTTCTGGAATTTCTGTTTGGATTCTCTTTAGAGCCTCTATTTCCCTATTGAAGTAATCTTTTACTTCCTGTATTTGTTTTTGGAGTTCTTTGTCAAAATGATCTTTTGCCTCCTGTACCTGCTCCCTCATCTCATTTTTGAGTTCATTCTTAAGTTCCATAAACATTTGGCATATGTAATTTCTAAATTCCATCTCTGGCATTTGACCAACTGTGCTTGCCATGACATCTGCCGATGAGGTATCTTGATTTGTTTGTGTCATTTTCTTTCCTTGTTTTTTCATGTTGCTTGTGTGTCTATTCTTCCTGCACTGTGGGACCTTGACTGTTTCGATTTTACCTTAAAGCCTTATGTTGTTCCTGTAGTACAATGCTATCAGATCACCTTATAATTCCTTTATACTTTTAAAACCTAACACTTTCTATTCAGAAAATCCAAGTTTGGTCACAATGTACAGATTTTGTTATCCCAGATATTATTTCCAATTTACTCTGTACGTTTCTGATAGGGTTTTATAGCTTCAAGTATTGGATACAGAGGTGTTATGTTTGGGAAGAAGGAAGTGTCTTGAATTGTTCTTTCTTGGAAAGTATGAAAAGAGATATCTATTGAAATGGTTTAGTGGAAGTGGTTTAGTAGTATCAGTAGACGATGGAAGAAAGAGAATGGGGTTGACAATTAGGTAAAAAGATCAATTTATATATATAGTAAGTTGGAAAAGAAAAAAAAATGATAAAGAGTAGGAATTGGTGTAAGAGAGAGGAGAGAGAGAATCAAGGAAATAGAGAGTAAACTGTATATAACACCACTTTGCTACCCAATTCAATTGCGCCGGTTCTAGAAATCCCAAGTTTTGCGTATAACTTGTTTTTGGCTCTGTTTAGTATGCACTGGCAGCATGTAAACATGAAAGATGAAGGAGGAAGAAAAGATACAAGGGTGAGAAGGAGTAAAAGAATGAAAGAAAAAAGGGAGCGGAAGCAGATAAACACACTAACAATCAATGCGGAAGGAAAAAAAAAAAAAAAAAAAAAGCAGAACAAAACAAAGCCAAAAAAAGAAAAAGAAAAATAAACAAACAAACATACAAACAACAACAACAACAAAAAAAAAAAAAACCCCTCCCTGCAATCCAGAAAATCAAGCAGACCAATAAAAAGAAAGGGAAACAAAACAAAACAAAAAAAAAAGTCAAACCCCAAGTCTCAGACAAATGGGCCCTGGGAAGCCCCCCTCTTTTTTTCCTTTCCAGTTCAAACCAATTGCTATTGGATCACAGTCTGTGATCCTGTCAGTGAAATCAAGGCTGCATCCTAGGCCAGCGGCTGCACGGTTCAGTGAAGGAGTGGCCCAGGGGGACCGTGTGTGTCAGCAGATGAATGGCGCCGGGAAGGGGGATCTTCCAGAAGGCACCACCTCCCCAAGCCCACCCACAGTTGCAGTCCCCTGTGGCTGCTGTGCCAGCCTCAGAAACGCCTTCCCCCTGCTGACCAACCAAGTCTCACCCAATTGTGTGTTGTCTTCAGAGAGCTGTAGAGTCCCTGGGTGGATGCAGCCGTAGCTCTCCGTCTCCTCCCCTTTGTCAGGACCAGCCCCTGTAGCTTTCAAAGATGGCGGCGCTCTCCTTCCAGTCAACAGTAGCTCCGCAGACTCCCAGACTCCCGTATCCTTGCCGATCGCACCGGGAAGCCACACCGAGGGTCACGTCAGGCGGAGTGTGGATTCGAACTGGTGTGTGGACCCGCGGTCTCCCGTGGCTCCCCAGCACCAATCCCGCCGGCTGTTATCGCTGGTTTTTATCGCCGGTTTCACGCTGGTGTGCAGTGAGTTTGGCTGGGGTTGCAGCAGTAGCGCGGTCTCCTCACCCTGACCTTGTTTCGCACGGCCTGTGCACCGCCCAGGCGGTTTTGCAGGAGCCTCGCGGCTCCAGCCGCTGCAGACAGCTTGTCTCTTTCTCTCTCTGGTAGTGGTAATCAAACCATCCAGGATATCGGTATTTTCAGTCCATATATATATAATGAAAGGCAATTTATCTGCTTTGTTGGATTCTTTCTACGGAACTGTCCTGAAGTGCGGGTTCCTCTAATCCGCCATCTTGGATCCAGCTAATAATTGTAGTTTTTATCTTCCTTATAAATATTTGCTTTTTTCAAATATAATAAATATACAAAATAATAGTATTTCATAATACCAAGCTAGTTATTAATGTAATTAGAAATTTTGTTCAAGTATGCAAAGCCAGTAGGTTATACAAAGGATTTTATTTTTTCAAATCCATACAAACAATTTTGCTTCTCCTGAGGATTATATATGTAATCTCTTCCAGAGTTATAAATCTCTTGCTCCTAACTGCTCACTTTGGTCACATAATGTGCATAGTTCTTAGTTTCTCTTGTTGACCTATACAATTTGTTTCATTTTCCACTGTTTTTTTTTTTAATCAAAGCCAGTATAATAGAAACAAAATCTATAAAATTAACTAACTATGCCATACATCATTGTCAAGTCTACTTGAATAGATCATATTACTTTGATGATCCTTATTAAATATGATTTAAGTACTTTAGACAAAATAGTTCTAGTACCACCTAGAAAACTACTATTTTATTAATTAATAATGAAATAATTGTGCCTTGCCAATAACTCAATTTTGAACACACACTATGAACTGAAGGGGAGGAGGAAACTGATATATAATGAATGCTAAGAATTAAAAGGATGTTCTTTAGTTCTCACATAATTCCAAATGCCACCATCAGATGTTTGTTAAGGGAAATAAGCTTAAAATTGTTCCATATGGAGCTGGTTTATAGCTCAGTTGATAGAGTGCTTGCCTCAAATGCACAAGGCCCTGGATTCAATCCCCAGCACCACACACACACACACACACACACACACACACAAAGTTCCATCTGTACATCAAACCTATAAAATAATTACTGATCATTTTTTAAAAATGACTCCAAAGAAGAATTGCATAATTTTTACATTAGTGATAACTCCTGTAACAAATAATATAGTGAACCAACATTTTTGGCTCTCTACGATATATTTCTGATTATTTTGATAACCTTTTATCTGGTGATGACTTCTTCTGGAACAAGTGTTTATCGTAGACTTCTCAAATAATTAAGAATGAAAGAATTGTCACATTCCCTTTTTCTAAATTTTAGATTGATCAGTTCAGGAATGGGTATATAACCCTATCACAATCAATTAGATGCAAAAGTAATCTATTACCATATGGAACTTTAACCTGAGAAGATTTAAACATTGATCTACTGAGAACTGAGAATAGAGTCAACACAGTGGAAACATATGGAGATAAAGTGGGTCTCAGGAACATTTTCTGAGTCCAAGCTCATGCCTGGATGTCCCATAAATATGTCAAAATTTTTTTCTCTTATAAGCCAGAAGCTTATAAGAATTTGAATAGAGTTTTTTAGCAAGCCAATTATTTCAAATGAGAACATGAGTTATCAGTAAAATCATGTTTCCTGATTCTTCAGCTCTCAAATTATCCTAGATCTTTAACTTTGCCAATATCTTCTATACATTTTTATTTTCAGTGAGAAAAATCATAATGGAGTCAAGGGATTTTTTTACTTAATATATTCATATTACTTAGCACTATTCATTGTCAACATCAAAATACTGGATTTGGAAACCAATTAATTATAGCTTGACATGCACTGTTGATATTGCATTAATAAAAATGAGTTTGGTCAAAAAGTAGTCACATTTTAAACTTATAACAGATTCATCTACCATACTACATAACTTCAAAACTTTCAACATGTTGGGCATGAAAATAACTGTGATTATAAGAAAACTATCATCATTTCATATCTTCCTTTATATAGATCAATACAAAAACCTGCTATGAAATAGTCTTATACTCTAACATAAAACTAAAATAAACTTATTGATTACATAATATGTGCTGAGAATTTTCACATATTATATGACTCAACCATCCTCAAAGTTAATATTAGATTTTATCATTTCTGTTATAACTTTAGGATAATAAACAATGAGAATTAAAGCTAAGCAGTTGTTGGCAACCGAAATTCAAATCCAGGTAATTTAATGTCGAATTGAGAATTCATTTTCTAGCATGTAAAATTATTTTTGTCAAGTCTTGGAATCTTTCTTGGAACCGCAGGTAATATACCACAAGGATTGTGGTCTACTTTTATATTTTTCCAGCTTGATTGTTTACTATACATCAAGTTCTTTTAAACATCAGGCAACCTAGATATTAACAACATCTTTTGTTTTACTTTTCAAAATTCCTGATAAGAATTCTGATTGCTTTGGCTTTAATCATCTTTTGCCTTCTCTTATTACAAATAAAGAACAAGTAGACTTGGTATAGCTAATATTATTGCCCCAACCCAATTTATGTATTGAAACCTATTACCTGTGTGTTAAGTTTTAAGAGGTGGGGTCTCAAGGAAGAGATGATGTCATGAAGACCTCTTCCTCATGAATGGTAATAGTGTCTTTATTAAGAAGGCTCAAGTGACCTGTTTGACCCCTCTGCCAGTGAGGAATCAACAGAAGATGCCATTAGTGAGGAATGGGCATTCACTAGATGTCATAATCATTAATCTTAGACTTCCCAGCCTCCAAATTATAAGCAACAAAATTCCATTGTTCATAAATAACCTGGCATAAGGTGTTTTGTTATAACAACTTAATGAATTAAGGAAGTTAGTGGAGGGATTAATGATCCAAAAGAAAGGGGATAATAAAAATTTTCTATGAAGAAAATTGGGTATACTTGGTGATCAAAAAAAAAAAAAAAGTCACTATAATCTCAATTTACTACAACATAAATGATTTTGCAGAAGCAATGAGACTTAATAAATGAAGCTCAAATATTTGACAACATTATCATATTTTATTTTAATAAATATGGTTGTTAAACTGAGTTCTGTGATGAAAGATGCTCCTTGATTTGAGCACAGACTTGAGCACAGTATAATTTAAGGACAAAACATACCTTAAGGTACATCTCTCTTTCCTTCAATACTGTTTTATGAAACAATTGCAGAGAACAAAGTTTGACAAGTGACACCTAGAGATCACAACATAAATAAAAATGCACATGAAAACTGGTGGACAAACACCCACCCCCCACAAGATTGAAGAAAAAACAGGAAGAATAAAGAATAGGCTTTCGAGTTTCATGACAAGTTAGCTAGTATATTTGTTAATATGGCTTGATAGACTAAGCAATGTAGATGGTCTCTTTTTAAGAGATTTGTACAATTCATGGATGCCCATGATTGCATGAAAGACATTGGTATGTTTTAATTCAGAATAAAAAAAAAAGGAAAAGAACATTAAATTTTGAAGTATGGTTTCTACTGAATATGTATCATTTTCACACCATTGTAAAGTCAAAAAATCTTAAATAGATCCATCATGAGTCTGGGACCAGCTGTATTTATGCAAGTTATTTCCTTTCTTCTTCCTACCTTTACATTTCTCTATCATTAAGTAGTTTGTCTTCTTTGTTTTCTGGGTTTCACTTTTGTTGTTTTTATTGCAACATATATATTAGTTTTTCATCACTGTCTTTTTGTTCCCTCTCATTTTCTAACTCTTCATGCACCAATTCCAAATAATACTTGTAAAAATGATTTTCCAGTGCATTACACATAAAAGTAGGGCTCATTTTGACATATTCATATGTGTGTGATATATATTTTGTGACTTTATACTTTTAAGTACCTATTAAGACACTTTGTTCATTAGATTTTTCATTAAAATTTTACTTTTTGATTTTGGGGTTGGCATTAAAAAAAAAAAAAAAAAAAGATTACTGATCTTAATGTTTTTACCTCTGCTGCAGTTGAAACCAAGGCTGCTGGATAGTAAACTTTCTAAATAAGAAAGTACACCTAAGATTCTTCAGTGAATGAGGGTTTGAAGATATTTCAGCCTCTACCTGAATGAAGTATCTCTGTCTTCAGATGACTTTTCCTCATCTATTTGAACATGGTAACATGTTTTTTAAATCTCTTCAAAACAATAAATTTTCTCTTACTTCTAAAGGCAAATACACAATTTTGTGGTTTTTAATTCTTCCAAATAATAGCAAGTCAATTGTATTTTGCACAAGATATGCAATATAAATATAGTCCTCTGGTGGATGAATGGCTAAAAGAAAATTAGAATGTTTTCCTTTTTCTTTTTTGTAAAGTAATTTGTCTGTGATTAAACAGTACTGAAAAAAGTGACAAATAAGAAATCTTAAAAAAAACTTGGCATCTTCCCTAGAACATGTGATTTAAGGATTATATAAGCTAGAATAAAAAAGAAGGGGAGAAAATAGTTGGGCGCTATCTACTTATGATATCTAATATGTACACACTGCTAAGGCACGCCACAAAGAAATCTGGACTTAAATTCAAAGTAACACATATTTAGCCTTAAATCTCAACTGTAGTTTATAAAGAATACAACTTTTTTGAACTTGAACATAAACATAAAAAATGAACATAATAAAGTTTATTACATAGTATTATTGCAAGAGATAAATAACTATCTATAATCACTTTTTTGATTATAGATGTCATGTCTCCCACAATACAAGTTGTAAGTTTGTCTTTTTAAATTAAAAATGATGTTTGAAGGTTTGATGCCCTTGTCATTTAACAATATCATTACCATAAGAAAAAAATTTGCCTATTAAGGAGTTTTCTGCTAGCTGAAACAAGGAAGCAATAAGCCTTTTAGGTTCATGGTATTCTATTCATTTCCATGGTATCATTTTTAAAAAAGAGCAGTGTCTTTGAAGAACTCTGTGTAAGTAAAAACATTAAAAATATAGCACCCAAGATTGGAAAGATTTCTGGATAAAAGTAACTTGCATTCATCTGCCCCTCCACAAAGAAGAACCAAAGCAACAGGTGTACAGCTGCATATTGAGGTGAGTGACCCTGGAAGAACACTGAAATTCAACAATAGAAAAACAGAAACCTTGTAAAATCCAGCAACCTGGGACAACAGCACAGCAAGAGAAATAAAATATCCCATTATTTGGGGGCAGGGAGAATCTACCTTCCTCAGGGGTAAAGGTGAAAGATTTGCAGACAAATTTAATACAGATACTAGCAATAGTAGCAAATGGTAAATTTTGCAGTCCTTTAAGACTTATAGCCTAAATAGATAAAATAATTAAAATGCATAGCAGTTTAACTTTGGAAAAGGAATTTATCTCATCTCCCAGCAAACATCCAGGATATTATAGCCAGATATCATCTTGAGAAGTGAACTATTGTCTGAATTTGGACTGTCCTAGGGTCAGGACAGTTCTGACCCTGCAAATACCCATTTCTGGGACCCCTCAAATATTCCACTGCCCTGGCTCTGTGGGCAACAGCTTCACCAACCAGACTTTACTGGATGGAATGACTCAGACACAAACACACTGAGGGTGCTACTCTGTGGAGAATGTGTGTTACCACACTAAGGAAAGCAGAGGTGACTTCCCTCAAGAACCAGGCTTAAAGGAGCCTAAATTCTGAGACTTAGGGTGTGGCCATCACATGTGATTTTGTACAAGTGCCAGGAATAAGCATGGTTGCTCACACAGTTTCCCCAGTCTTCTCCAAGGGCCCTATATGGACAGTTTGTTGCTAACAAGATGAAGAAAGAGCTCTGAGTTTCCACTGCTACCCCACTCACAGAGGTATGCTGGGGCTAATTTGAGCAATACTGCTGTAGTTTCTGCTGCTGCTCTGGCCCCAGAGTGAACAGACTATGTAGATTCAGAGACAATTTTGCCTATTACCAACAACATTTCACTCTCCTTGGGTCCTGTGAGAACCTCAGTTGAGAAGATTTTACCAGGCTCCTACTGTGAACAACTCCAATAGAAACCCTGTTGGACAGTACAACTGAAAGAATGAGGGGGTCACAACGCCATCCCTGGATTTGCACAGTTGGGGATGTCTGCGGTTCTGCTCCTGGATAGTCTTGCCCATAACAGCAATAGGGAAGAAGAACACAACTTTTGCTGCTACCCCTCCTATATAGTTCTCTTGCATCAGTGGTCCCACACTGTGTTCAATTATGCACTGCTGACAAGACTGGATGTGAGTGACACAGAGGGGGTATTGTGATTCCAGCCCAACATCTCCTCCATTAAATACCTGGACCCAAACCAATACCTATTCAAATGTCAAGTACTTCAGGTCCCTCACCACAATTGGAGTATCCAGCACCAGACAATCTTTCAAGTGAAAGAGCCAATATCAACAATGCCTGAGGAAACCCCCCATTCCCAGATGGGGCACAACTCTCATTGTAGGAGTAATCACACAAAGTGGGCTCCATACACTAGTTATCTATAGGAAGGCTGAACTGCTACAGTAACCCCACTCTTGAATGACTTCCAGAGATAGTGTGTCTCTCTGACACTGATACAGTATGCATTGTACCCAAACACAGCAAAAGAAGCTACAGAGAAATTACACTACTTTGTAAAAAATAAATGCAACACTGAATATCAAAACTGAGACCTCAAAATACATTTTCAGGAGAAAGACACTTACTAAGAAGGCCGTCATATAAAAGTAGTAGAAATACCCATTCCCCCAGTTGCACACATTTTAATATAGGCACACAGGAAATAATTTAAAAATAGTATAATATCTTCTAGATATCATAAATCTATAGCAATAGGCTATGACAAAAAAAAGCAAAGTGGATGAAATTCCTTATAAAGAATTAAAAGATATATATTATTTTAATTAATTAATTAGTTAATTAATTAATTTTTGTATTGGGGATTGAATCTAGGGGCACTCTACCACACAGCTACTTCTCCAGTTTTTTATTTATTTACTTATTTTAATTTTGAGGCAGGGTCTTGCTATGTTGCAGAGAGTCTTGCTAAACTGTTGAGGTTGACCTCCAACTTACAAGCCACCTCAGCCTTTTGAGTCAGAGGGTTTATAAGCATGTGCCACTGTGCACAGAAAAAGAGCAACTTGTTTTATTTGTTTTAATTAGTTATACATGACAGTAAAATGCATTTATGCACTGTGATATATCATACTTAGATGGGATATAATTTTTCATTTTTCTAAGTATACATGTTGCAGAATCATATTGGTCATGTAGTCATATATATACATACAATAATAATGTCTGTTTCATTCCACTATCTTTTCCATCCCCACATCCCTTCCCTCCTCTCCCTTCACTTCCCTCTACCTAATTTAAGGTAACATTATTTATCCCTAGTGCCCCCCACCTTATTGTGAATTAGCAAGAGCAACTTTTTAAAAAAAGTTCAAGAATTGAAGGAGCATACAAATTAACAAATGAAATTTGGAAGATAAAGCAGGATATGAATGAAGAATTATTCACCAAAGAGAGACAGAAAAAAGAACTAATTTGAAATCTTGGAAATGAAGAAATTGATATGTCAGATAAAAATAAATCAGTTAAAAGCTTCACAGAGAAATAGTCTCAGAAATTGAAGAGAGGTATTTTGAAATAATACAGTTACACAGAATCAAAGAGAAAAAATAATAAAGGTGGAAGAGAGCATTCAATATCTTTAGAACACCACTAAAAGATCAAATGTCTGTATTATTGATATACTGGAAGTGGAAGAAATAAATATTAAGAGCATAGAAAATCTTTTAAATAACACAATAGTAGAAAATTTCCCCAATATGAGGAAAGGAAATATAGACCTCAAGGCACAGGAGGCCTACAGAACCCAAATGGACATGACCATCAAAGATACTCAACAAAACATATCATTGACAACAAATTATACTCAAACTTTCAAAAGTACAGGACAATTAAATAATCTTAAAATCTATAAGAGAAAAGTGTCCAATAACACTTCAGGCAAACCCCATTAGACTAACACCAGATTGCACAACAGAAATTCTATAGGCATTATGGGCACGGGATGATGATTTTTGAGACTAAAAAGAAAATAATTGCCAAGCAAGGTTACTATACCCAGCAAGGTTATCCTTTCAAACCAAAGAAATAAAAACACTTTCCAAGACAAGCAAAAACTAAGGAAATTCATGAACACTAGACCAGCCTTACAAAGTCCTCCACTCAGAAAGGGAAGAAAGATAAACTCCACTAGAAGATTAGATATAGATTATATGTACAGTGATAAATAGAAAAAGTCAAATATTTGTTAGTATAGTAAAGCATCAAACCACAAACATGAATTAGAGAGAAACAAATGAACCAAGAGTATTCAAAACAAATATATGAAGATCAACAAAATGACAGGTAATATTTCACACATTTCATTATTAACTCTGAATGTAAATAATTAATTCTCCAGTTAACAAATACAGAGACTGACTGGATGAATTAGAAAACAAGACCCAATAGTATATTATTTATGAGATTCATCTATCCACTAAAGACACATGAAGAATGAAAGTGAAAAGATGGAAAATGATATTCCAAGTTATTGGAATCTCAAAAGAGGCAGGAATAGCTACATGTATATTTGACAATATATTTTAAGTCAAAACAAGTATGAAGAGAAAAAGAAGGTGAGTATGAAATGATAAAATGATCCATTAATCAAGAAGACATATATTTAGTTCATAAGTTTATTTGCTCTTAATGTCAGAGCATTTAATTTTATAAAGCAAACATTATTAGATCTAAAGGGAGAGATGAACTCTAATAAGATAATACTGGGGGATTTTAATACTCCACTCTCACCAGTGGAGAGCTGATAAAAAGAAAAAAATTCAAAGAAATATAAGACTTAAAATACTCCATATATGTATAATATGTCAAAATACTCTCTACTGTCATGAATATCAAAAAAGAACAAATTTTTAAAAACTACACTCTATAAATCAATAAACTTAAAAGATAATTACAGAACATTCCATTCAACAGCTAGAAAATACACATTCTTTTTGTCAGCATATGGAACTTTCCTGAGTACAGACTATATATTAGGCCACAAAACAAGTCTCAACAAATGGAAGACAAAATTGGAATCAGATCCTATTTTTCTGATCATATGGAATTAAATTAGAAATCAATATTAAGATAAAGTATAGAATGTACACATGCATGGAGACTGCACAACACACTTTTGAATGAAAAGTGGGTCTTTGAGAAAGTCATCAGTGAAATTTAAAATTCCTTGAAACAAAATGAAAATGAAAACATAGCATACCAAAACCTGAAGATACAGAAAAACATTTAACATCAGGGAAGGTTATAGTAAGTATTCCCATTAAAATAATAGATTTCAAATAAACAATCTCAAGTTGTATCTTAAGTTGTTTGAAAAATAAAAGCAAATCAAACCCCAAATTAATGGATGGCAAACAGGAATAAAATCAGAGCCAAAATAAATGAAGTTGAATCAAAAAGAACAATACATAAGGTAAATGAAACAAAGAGTTGATACTTGGAAGATATAAAGAAAATTGGCAAACCTTCAGCTACAAAGAAAAGGAGGGAGAGAGAGAGAGGAGGGAAGAAGAGAGGGGAGAGAGATAGGGAAGAGGAAGAAGAGAGAGAGAGAGAGAGAGAGAGAGAGAGAGAGAGAGAGAGAAGGAGGGAGAGCCCAAGTAAATAAATTAGATGGAAAAGGAGACATTATGACTGATGCCACAGTAATTCAAAGGATTCTTTGGTATTATATTGAAAAAAAAATTGTTAACAAAATTCAAAATGTAGAAAAAATGAACAAATTTCTGGATGTATACACACTACCAAGATTGCACCGGAGGATATTAAAAAAAAAAAAAAAAAAAAAAACTGAATAATAACAAATAATGAGATTGAATCAGTGGCATAATTTTTTAACAAAACCAGTTCCAGACCGATCACTTCATAGCAAATTTTACCGAACTCTTAAAGAAGGACTAACAACAATGCTTCTTAAACTATTTTGTAGAATTATCAGGGGATGATCCTTCAAAACTCATTCTATAAGGCCAACATTGTTCTGTTACCAAAACCTGATGAGGTTAAAACAAAAGAAAAGAACTATAGAACAATATTTCTGATAAACATAAATGCAAAAACTCTCAACAAAATAGTAGAAAATTAAATTTAATAGCTCATCAAAAAGATTATTAACAATGATCACATTCATTTCATTCCAGGAATATAAGGAATGCTCAACATAGGCAAGTCAACAAATATAACACACCACATAAATACAGTGAAGAAAAAAAATCATATAATTATCTCAATAGATACAGAATATAACATTTGATAAAATTAAAATTCCCTTCATGATAAAAGCCCCGAACAATTAGGTGTAGAAGAATCATACTTGAATATAACTTAGCCAATATTATATTGAATGGGAAAAAAAAAAACTGAAGGAATTTTCTCTAAAATCAGGAACTATGTAAGGTATCTACTTGAAGGAGCCCTAATAGGAGATAGCTAATTGCGGTTAGCTGAGGGCCATAAAAGATGTTCTAGTTTTCACCTGATATTAATAAAGAATCTTTGTATGCCCATGAACTGTGTGACGCACCTGTCCTTGTTAATGCCAAAGTTATATAACCTGGTGAGGAGTCAGAGCAAAAGAAGTAGTAGTTGCTGATTGGAGTCAGGCCGAGGCTGCTGAAGAAGAAAGAAGAATCTCTCTCTCTCTCTCTCTCTCTCTCTAAGCTCTCTCTAAGAAAGTAAAAGTGAAAGTAAAGAAGTAAAAGTAAAGTAAAGAGTCAGTAGTCAGAAGAAGTAAAGAGTCAGTATTAGAGTTCGAGAGGTTGCTGAAAGAGTCAGGTTAGAGTTTGAGAGGTTGCTGAAGTCGAAGAATAAAAAACCTTCTTTCATCTTCATTCTGCCTCTGAGTTTTTCTCCCGTGGTGTTGTTGGTCCAAGTCAAGAAACAACATCTACTCTCACCATTCTTAATGAATATATGAGTAGAAACTTTAGCTAGAGCAATTATAAAAAGAAAGAATTAAATACACAAATAGGAAAGGAAGAGTTCAAATTACTCCTGCTTTAAGATGTGATTGAATTCGTAAAAAATTTAAAGATTCCACCAAAAGATTATTAGAATTGATTAATGAATTCAATAAAATAGCAACATACTATGTCAATATACAAAAATCAGTAGCTTTCTATACACCAATAATAAATTTGTCAAAAAAATCACGAAAACAATCTTATTCAAAGCGCACATGCTCACATACACACACACACACACACACACACACACACACACAAACTAGGAATAAGCTACAATAATAAATTAAAATACCTTAACAATGGAAATTATAAAACAGTAAAGAAGGAAATTGAAGAAACGAAAAGGTAGAAAGATCTCCTGTGTTCATGGATTATAAGAATGAATTAAGTTAAAATGTTCAAACTACCCAAAGTGATCTACACTTCAAATGAGATGAGATCTCATTCAAAACATCAGTGATATTCTGCCTAGAACTGGGAAAACAAACAAAAACCAAAACCTAAATTCATATGAAAATACTCAAAACACCAAATAATTAAAGTAATATTGAGCAAACAAAGCAAACTGGCAGCATCACAATATTTGATTTCAAGATATACTATAAAGTCATAGTAACAAAACTGTCTGGTATTGGTGTAAAAATACCAATGGAATGGAACCGAGCGCCTCGAAATAAATGCAACTAACTACTACCAACTGATTGTCAACAATGATGCCAAAAACAAATATTGGAGAAGGGCAGGCTTTCTAACCAATGCTGCTGGGAAAACTTGCAGAAGCTTGACATTTGATCCCTCTTGCTCTAAACAAAAATCAATTCCATGTAAATAAAAGACATTAATATAAGACCTGTTAGTACAGTTTCCTCTAATAGTTTAGAAGAAAACAGGGAAAATGCATCAAGATAGTGGGACAAGAAATGTTTTCTGGATAGAATTACAAAAGCACAAGAAATGAAAGCAAAATCTTACCTATCAGGTTATATCAAACTTAAAAGGTTCTGCATTAAAAAGGAAGCAATCAACAGAATTTAGAGACAATCTATAGAATGGGAGAAAATATTTGCAGCTATCTTGATCTCACAGAGGGTTCATATTGAAAATATACAAAGAAATCTAAAAGCTTAATCAAAATACAACTAATTTGATTAAAAATGGGCCAATTATTTGAATAAATATACCTGAAAAGAAGCATAAATTGTCATTACTATATGAAAACAATGCTCCAATTGTTAGCCATTAGGAAAATGCAAATCAAAACTATAATAAGATACCATTTACCTCACTACAAAATGGCAATTAAAAAAAAGGAAAATTTGGAAAAAAATTGATAGTAAGGATATAAAGAAACCCTTATACACTTTTGACAGGATGTAAATTTGTACTACCATATTATCAAGCTCTCCTACTCTTAGCTATATATATACTAGAAAAATAAAATTATCATATAAAAAGATATATGCATTCCTACAGCACTGTTATTGCAGCATTGTTGTTTACAGTAGCTAAAGTATAGAATCAGAGTAGATAACCCATCAACAGATGAATGGTTAAAGAAAATACAATATATATATATATATATATATACACAGTGGAGTATTATTCATTCACAGAAATAAATGAAATCATACAATTTTCACCAAATTAATGGAAGTATTAAGCAATGTATTAAGCAAAATGAAACATACACAGAAAAATCAAGTATCACATGTTATATTTCATATGGGGCAAATAAGAGAAAGGTCATCCTGAAAGAAGAAGAGGGATTACTAGGGAATTAGGAGGAGGTGAAGAAAGTGAAGGTAGAAGAAGGTTAGATGGACATGATCTATGCATGTATGAAAATATCAGAGAATCCCATTAATTTGTACAATTAATATGTCTTAAAATAAATTAATGGTAAAATTTAAAAATATGTAACATCCCCAAAACAAAATAAAAAGAAAATGTCAAGTGCAAACAAAGAAGTAGGGCAACTACCTATTTAAAATAATGATTAACTGGATTTACCATTGTGTATGTACCTTACTTGGCTCCAAGCTGAGGAGAAAGTGCCACACCTACTACAAAACATTATGATATAGAAAAATATACAGAAGAAAATAGAAGAAATGATCCTCAGAGTAAAAGAAATACATCCTTCCAAGCAGAGTTGTCTTACTGACTCTCATTAGATTGGTCATCTTTTGATATAGGTTTTCTATTCATGGGGCTGTGGATGAGGTGGAAAAACACAGCCCATAGTGTTTTAGATTTATCATACAGCATTCATTTGCAATTCATAACATACCTAAGAAAACAGAGTTTATAGTAAATACTGCCTAGTTTGGCTTTACAAACTGACAGTGTTTATATTTGGCAAAAGGCAAGAATGTCAAATATAATCTATAAAGGTGATTCGACAAAATGGAATCATAGAGATTATAAAAAAGATGCCAAATCTGGAGCCTGGAAAGCCTTGTGTCCTGCACTGGGAAGTGACTTGGCAGACATAGTAAATATTCAATAAATACTTCTTGATTTGAAATGATTGAATGAGGCTGCCACACAAACCACAGAGAAATTGTATTTCTAAATCATTTCCTGGCCTCTAGATCTAAGAAAAAATTTCCCCTGTAGGTATATAATTTGATTTTTAGTAGTATCCCTTTATTAGTTGGCTAATGATATCAGAACAATATACCATAGACTGGGCAACTTAAATGAAATTTATTTCTCAATTATCCAGGTGTTGGAAGTCCTAGATCATTATTATATGGGCTGGAATGACTTCTTATGAGGGCTTTGTTTCCTTAACTTGCAAATGGCCACCAACTTGCTATGTCTTCTTTGCACAGAGCTAGTATCTCTTTCTCTTTTTTTTATAAGGTACAAGTCAAATTGGATTAGTGTCTCACCCTTCAGATCTCACTTAATCTTAGTTACCACTTTAAAAGCCCTATATCCAAGTACAGTCACAGAAAGAGTTAGAACTTCAATATATTAATCATGGCTGATGGTAAGGGATATTATTTAGTTCACAATAGCCTCCTTTGAACATGATCTGTTCCAAGCAGAATGGTATACTAAAATGAGGAAATATTTGGGTGTCAGCTAAAACTAGGTATGAACTAGTATTGAAAAGTTATTATTCTAGCTTTTATCTTGAATAACTTAAAAAAATCTCTGAAAAAGAAAAATAAATGTTATTAATAATCACATGGCAAGGGTGTTATGAAAATAGCCTAACACAAAACTTATCAACTGACAGTGGCAAAAAGTTCCCTTTGAACTTTATCTGATGTGATAGATTCTCTGCATTACCTCAAAGCCTGAGTGCCCTTCTTGATGGTAGGAGACTTGAAGTAATGATTACAAATTGAGACATTTTTGCACAATGGGCCCTTTAGGCTATCAAATCCACTAATAGTTAACTTATGATGTATTCTAAACAGATCTGGGAAAACCTGGGAACTAAATCAGATTTATGTTGAACAACTGGATTCATCTACTCTGTTATTGAATCATTCATTTGAAAAATAATTAGATCAACTAAGTGTGAGACACTTTACTAGGAATTACATTAACAGAAAAATTCATAAATTATGCTGGTTGCCTCTCAATCAGGTTAGAAAAATATGCAATGAATACAAATACACACAAAGCAAAATGAAAGAAATTATAAGAGTTCAATATAAGAATTAGCATACAAGAATGGAGTAAGAAAGAATCACTTTTACCTAGAGGAAATTGCAGTGATTTTCATAAATAATTTGAATGTATGATAATTCTTTAATTATGGAATTAAAGAGAGAGAGAGAGAGAGAGAGAGAGAGAGTGGAGAGAGGGGAGAATCCAATAAGAAATCATTCTTGAAAACTTTTTTTCCACTTTAAATGTATAACAGGTGTCTTTACTTCTCTCACATGTCTCTCTTTTAGAAGGTACAGACATTGGCTCTTTCACCCTGCTCTCAGGAATTGGAAATGATAATAAAGGCTTAGAAGAGGAAAAGCTAGAACTGCTTGAGGAGAAGTTTGCAGATGGAAATTTGAATGTTACCTTAAAGGCTCATTTAAGTAGATGAGAGATCCTTTGAGGGATGAACCCTGGACTTGCCAAAGTATCTTCAATCAACTGTTAAATCTCATCCATCTTTATCAGCTCTACAGATGCTTTACTTAAAAATCTGCTGATATAAGCCTACACTTTCAAACCTTATAAACTGTAACCAGAAAAGATGCCCATGTATTCTTATTTATTTAAAAACCGAATCACTGAGATAAACTTATATTCATTAGAAACCCAAGGGCAGAAGAGCTTTTCGATATTCTGTAGCTCTCTTCATGATGCAAAACAGTTCAGCAAAATTAAACTACTTCACTTTCCTTCTGCTTACTGTGACAAAGTAGAAGATCAAAAGTTATTTTATGCCTTTCACTAGATCAAATATAATCAACAAATATTTCATCACTAGTCCTCTTATTTCTAACAACTAAGAGCCATATTGTGTACTCAAGTAGAGCAAACACATAATTTTTAATATAATAAATGAATATGGTTATTCCTAAGACTAAAAGCCTACTTTCCATTCTTTTTCATAAACTTTTCTTAAAATTTCCTTACTCTTTGATCATCAACATTGTCAAAACAGGGATAAAATGTGAGCTTGTAAAGGTAATTTTGTTTTCTACTGTAATATATAGTAGAAAATATGTTCAAGTAATATTGTAATTGTAAATTATTTCAGGTCATGTGAGAGAAACCAAAATAAGCCAAAATTTCAAAATATTTTTTTAAATCTATTCATTTAATATCTCAGATGATCTAAAGTGGAAGTGAAATTTATACATTTGGGCAAGAAAAAACAGCTATAATGTCAGACTTGGATTTCTCATGGAAATTACTTAGTAAGCAAAAAAAAAAAAAAAATTTTTTTTTCTTATGGATTAATTTGACCTTGAATAAGGGAGCATATTTTTATCAGTCAAGTGTAATCAACAGGAACTTTGAAGATTAGCTAACTTTTAGCATGAATATTCAGATAGATTAAACAGTTGTCAAAAGTATTCTTTTTGACCCATAGTCTGTGGAGGAGTATCAAATTGGGTTTCTTCTTTCACTTTTATATAGCAACATGTAATATGTGAGTCAAATGTGTCTTGCTGCTTTATAAGAAAAAGAGAATTGGAATTCAAATTATAATGTACATTGGAAAAACCTAAATTCCAAGCAACTAGATTTTAAATTTTAATCAGAAATAAGATGTCCCAATCCAATGATATTCTGATATAGAGCAATGATTCTTAAAACTAAATGAGATGAAAATTAGCTGATGATGTTATGAAAAGACTTGTTCCAATTCAGGAGATCTAGTATAGGGTATGAAAATCTACATTATTAATAAATTATCAGATGATGCCATTGTTGCTAGAATTTGGATCACATCTTACGTAGCAAAGTCCTAGTATAGTTTTAAATTATATCATAAGATTTCACAATGATCTTTATATCCATAGAAATGTGACACCCCAAAAGAGCCATGATAGTGCATACTAATTTTAGGTTTTTGGAATAACTATGTAAACTCTTTTTACTTCATTCTAACAGTTCAGGGTAACTAAATAAAAGCGAAATTCACTGGTTCATAAAACTCAAAAGTTAAGAAATTAGGCATAAGGTTAAAGATGTAGCATAGTGGTAGATTGCTTGCCTACCACATGTGAGCTCTTGAGTTTAGACCCCAGTACCACCAAACAAAGGAAAAACCAAACCAACAAAACAAGCTACCAACCAACAAACAAAAGAAATCTGACACAGCTTTATTAAAGGGCTGAAAAATGTCATCAGAGCTCAGCTTTTTTTTTTTCATTTCACAGCTTTGATTTTGGCTAAGCTGACTTAATGTTCACATACCATAAGGATTTTCCCAAAAGCTCTAAATTTAGATTGTCTCACAGAGAATATAGGCTTCTTTATCAATAGTATCAAAAGCAGTTCATTGTTTCTCATTGACTGTGTGTCACTGCTATGCCCACCACTGAGCCACTAGTTGACTAACCAGACCTAATCCATATGTCCCCTCCAAAGTCAGAAGTGAAGTAAAATAAACCTAAGTAGGTAGATTGAAAGTTGTTGCAGTCACAGAAGCATACCCTTCAGATCTCTGATGAAACCCAGATGCTGCCCCTGCTGTGGCTGTTTTGCATATGCCAACCCAGACAGCTAATGAAAACAATGAAGAAGAGGGTATTGTAGTCCCTTCATGGGAGACAGTGGACTTCTCCAGCAGATGATTTGGCACAAGGATTCTTCATTTGCTTAGGTGCACCTTTTCTGGAATGGTGCTGTTTACCATCTTTCTATTACTGTGACCAAAATACCTCATAAGAATAACTTAGAGGAGGAAGTTATTTCAGGTTCACAGTTTTTCAGAGGTTCAGTCCATGACTAGCCTATTCCATTGTTCTGGGCTTGAGATGAGGCATAACATCATGGTGGAAGGGTGTGACAGAGGAAGCTGCTCAGCTTAGGGGTAGCCAGGAAACACAGAGAAAGAGTGGGGAGAGGGAATGAGTGAGCACACAAACACCCAGGGATAAAATATATTTGCCCAAGGGTAAATGACCTTACTCTAACCATGCTCTATTTGCCTATAGTTACCAAGAGTAATCCATTGAAATGGATTAATCCATTGATTAAGTTACAGGTCTCATAGTCTAATCCTTTAACCTCTGAACATTCTTTAAGACATGAACTATTTAGTACACTTCTTATCCAAACAATGACAAGTACTACAATCTGAGGTTCTTCCGGCTCCAGTCCTATTTCTGTCACTCTCTCCTACCAGGAATGTCATATTTGATTGAAGCCCAAAGTTTCTTTTTAGTTTCTCTTTTACACTCTCTCAATACATTTTTTTAAAATTTAATCTTTTTTGAGTATCAGGTTCTTGGAGGATAAAACCATGAAAGAGTGATTAAGACATATATTTTCTTGTAAATCTTTTTACAACAAAATCATGAATAAGGTACAATGTACATGCTTATGGAAATGGCTTTTATATATCTAGAAGATACTTTTGATTAATAAGTCATTAGGTAAACCTCATTTCATCAAAATATCTATGAAGAAACATTCTTTCCAGGTTGAATGTTTGTCTACGTAAGTATTTTATTAAATCTCTCTCACTGTTCATACCTGAGGTTATTCTGTGGTTTTGAATTGTTATACAAAGTGATAAAGGTTACTGGAATAAAAGGTAAAAAAGTCCCATATCATTTTATAGTTATAAAGTATATAGGTGAATGTATAGTAATTTTCTCTTATCAATTATTTTTTTTTTACATTTTGCATTTGTTCTAATTAGTTATACATGACAGCAGAAAGTATTTTGACCCATCATACATAAAAGGAGTATAACTTCTCACGCTTCTGGTTGTGCATGATGTAGAATCACACAAGTCCTGTAGTCATATATGTACATAGGGTAATAATGTTCAATCTTTTGTTTAAGAAAATACAAAAGTGAATTCTAACAACTTATTTTATTAAAATATATGGTTTACAAAATAATGTCACCTCCATCATCTTCCAGTAATATATATGTTATATATTTTAATATATATTATAAGAAAGGAAATTAGATGAAGAGAAGTTAAGTGACTTGTTCAAAGATATATATATATATATATATATATATATATATATATATATATATATATATAGCTCTAGTATATGTTCTTTAGCTGTTAGTCTTGTATGTGAAATGACGTCACCTCTTTTCAAAGTGGTCCCATTTGGCAAACCCACAGAACATAATACCCTCTTATTTGGGGTTCTCTCTGTCATTAGTGACTTTGATTACCTTTCCTCTGAAATTTTTGAAATTACTACTAATGTTTAAAAATAATAAACCAATGTATTTTTTTCACTCTAAAATGTTGTTTCCTAGAAGTTTTCTACTTTGGAAAACTGATCTCTGAGTTGTATTACTCCAGGGGAAGGGAGGACAGATATGTCTCTCTTTAAGCAAGATAATAGAATTTAGAAATGAATAAGAGAAAAGATTCTTCTAATACAAGACAGTGCAGCAAATACTAAGCCAGAGTTATGCTTCCCTATAACAAAATAAGCACTGAAGATAAAAGAATCAAGGAAATTTTCTAACTATATGTATAGGGGTTATCTTGAGGTAGAAGAAAAGAGATAAATATATATTAGTTTGAGACTCAGATTTCTCCAAGCCCTGGTCAGGCATGCAAATTGTTTAAAGAAAAACTGAAAGAAGAGCATGCATTAACCCATTCTTCTTTTGAAATTAGCAATGATGAATCTCTGTAGGGTGGTTCTTGACTCAGCAGGGACCATTCCTTGTGTAATTAAGTGTGTCTCTCTTTGGAATGAGACTGTGGAGAAATGGCATATTTCTCAATAACCTACATTTCATCTTGTAAAGTAACATTGGGGAAAGGATAAATATCTAAGGATTTAAGCTTTGTAACCTGAGCTGTAAGTAAATTTATAAACCCTTCTCCACACCCTTCTTATGTCATGATTTCTCTGTTAATAAATACAGAATTGAAGGCATTTCAATGTTTAATTCAAGAAATTAAAAAGCTGTGACACCCTGTTCTAAGTTATTGGTATTTCAAAATAACATGCTGATTAACACATGGGTTTTGAGGTTGGATGCCCAGTCCAGCTCTGTAACTTATTTGCTATTTGAACTTAAATTTTTTCTGTATGTCTGTGTACTCATTATAAAATGAATACAATAGTAATACCTTCCTCAGCAGGTTCTGAAGAAGATTAAATAATACATACAAACTGCTGAGCTCACTAAGCAATATTCCAGAAATCACTACTAGAACTAATGGCTTCAGTGTTTTTTCATGAGAGAGGCAAACTGGCTAGGACAAATTATGAACCCTTGATACAGGTGAAACCTCTAAAGTGTTCTGCCTATTTATTTTTTCACCTTAAAATTTAACAACAACTTTATATAGTTCCATGATACCTTTAATCTCAATCCTCAAAACAAAAATATTAACAGAAAACTCCAGGACACATCTATACTGTAGGATATTTCACATTTCTCAAAATCTAGGTTTAAAATAAAGCTTAGAGTGTTTTTAATAGTTCAATGGTATACTTTCAACTGAATAAAGCAAATCCTTTAAGAGAAAAGCACAGAATCTCAAATATTTGCCTTAAATTTGAATCCTAACTCTTGTGATATAATGATCTTCCCACCATCTTTTATATTTTTGCTCCCTAGATCCCTGACTTAAGACATGTCTTAAATTTTTCCATTTTCTCGTGCAAGATATCTTGAAAACCTTATCACAATTCATCTTGTCCAAAAATTCACAGATTATTTATGTAGACTCAACATATTTGCCAGTTCCAATAAACATCTAGACTTCTAGATGTTAACCCCAACTTGGCTGGACCTCTAAACCTCTTAGAGTTTCACTCCTCATTAATTTTCTGGTCCAGTGGAGCATTACATAACTTCTTCCTAACCTTTCCACAAACCTAAGGCCCAGTTTAAATGGGAAAAATAGATGCCGTGGAAGTACAAAAGTTTATATATATAAACTTTTGCATATATATATATATATATATATATGTATATGTATATATGTGTGTGTGTGTGTATGTATACACACACACACACACATACACACATAAACACAACCTCCCCCAAACAATAGCAAAAATTAGAAAAATGAAGTAACCCTAACAATAATGGAAACATAGAAAATGAATGTTCATTCCTTCAGATAATGAATTACCAAAAAAAAAAAAAAAAAATGTGGGGACTTTCCCTGTTAAAATATACTCAATATATCTACAAAAAAGCCCAGTGCTTTCCTCACAGTTTTATTATAATTGTGGTAAATAATTTTTGTTCCTCATGTTATTTCATATTATGGCTCCAAAAAACTAATCATTTATCTGCTTTGTCTTTTTCTCTTGATACCTCAGTTTTAAAAATTTTATCAAGAAATCTAAAAATGATATTATTTTTACATCAGATTAAGAGGACTAGGAAAGAAAATGGGTTTCCTTTAGGTGTTATTTGTGTATCATGTTTGCACTTCAAAAGGCAAGACACATTTGATATTGTCCAATCTTTCTAACAAGTGGCACTAAATTGCTGACTGAAGACAAAGGATGAATCATGATTTTGAGGATATTCTTCCTTTCCTTCATTGAAAAATCTAAATTAAAAAAAGCAATGACATTAACACTTAAGAGCACTGGCATTGGCTTCTTCACATAGAAAGAAACTGGTGAGTGCTTACTGATATTCCCAAAGCCACAGTAAGTACAAAATAGTCTAGTAAACCCCTGCTCACTTTTGTGTTTCATAAATACAAACATTTCCAAACAGAATAGGAAACTGAATTTTTCTTGAGAGTAGAATATTTGTAACAATGTGGTTCCATAAAATATAGGTTTAAAAAATTATCACTCCCCAATCTTTCTATTAAATTCACAGATAGAATACTAAAGCCTACTTTTTTTTTTTTTTTTTTTTGCAAATGAGATTATAATGATAAAGCCATTGTTGCAGTTCAGGGCTAATATCACAATCTGATGAGACAGATTTTCAAATTCTCTACAAGAAGGATAAATACACATTGGTTTTCATGCAGATACCATTTTAAAAAATGAACCATCATCCATGGGAATCTATTTCTTGCATCCAAAGATAATAGAGAGCTACAGAATAGAAATATTTTCCCCAGTTCCTAAATGCCATATAAGGATTAAATTTTGTATTTTAAGCATTTTTTTTTCTTTTTGCTGGAAATCTTTTACAATATATATTTCCATGACTACCCAAATAAGATGGTATACAACATCTCTTGAGAATAAGAAGTTCATTGCAAACAGTCATTGTCTCAATAGCATATTTCTATTTGCTGTTTAAACATTTTATCTCTATTTTCTGGTTGGTTGTCTTTAATCGATAGATCTTTATATTCCTAAAAGTATTTTCTTCCTACTTGAGATAAAAGGGGAACTAAAATAATTCGTGTAGAAATCTTGTAAGGAGTGGAGGGACATAGGTGTAGGTTTCTTATGATGGGGGGAGAAATGAAAATAACATGAATTAGACACCAAGGAAGAATTGGGATTGAATTGGCCTTTAGGGATCAGAAGAATTTACACAGGTGCAGGGGTCAGAGACCTACAGAGCAGAAAAATGGAAAGGACCAAACCTGGAAGGCAATAAAGCTTGAGCAAACAACATTTCAAGCAGATTCATAAAATAGTGGGGGGACATGGAAGAACAGAATATACTTAGGAAGGTTGAAGCAGTCAGATGGCTGAAATGGAAAGTTTCTGCAGAGAAAAGTTATAAAATATCATGAGCATTTTTTTTGTGGGGAAGTAAAAATGAAGCAGCCAGGTCCGGTAGAATAGTGGTTTAAACCTGTGAATATTTGTCCCCAGGAAGTATTTGTAAATATTAAGGCACATATTTGTTTGTTACATGGTCAGACAGTACTACTGGCATCTAGAAAATGAAAGCCAGACATACTGCCATATGTCCTACAGTGTATAACCCCACTCCACACAAAAACACATGCATACATGAACACACACAGACATAAAGCACACACACACACACACACACACACACACACACACACACACACACACACACACGCACACACACACATGCATCCAAGGATTATCTGGCCCAAAACATCAATAGTGCCAAGTCTGAGAAACCTCAGATTGCTAACCCAAAGAATTAGAGCTGTATCAGGAAAGTTCTGATAAATCATTGAAAGGTTTTAGGCCATGCAGTAACACATGATTTTCATTTACAAACATCTTTCTGGCAACTGTGTCAGGGCTGGATCACAGAAGTCAGGGTAAATATCAGGGTAGGAGGCTCTAATTTTAACCTATTGCATCAATCTAGTAGAGTAATGATGGTGACAGCAAAGAGAGGAAAAGAAAGAACCAACAAAGAGAGATAAATGAGGGAGTTTACAGGGCTTAGTGACTGCATGTGGCCATGAAAGGAAATAATCCAGAATGACTCATAGGTTTCTGCCTTGAGTAATTGAAATAAAAGTAACATTATTCAAACAGGCAACACAGGGCAGAGGGCGGTTTTGGAGAGCAAAGATGATGAGTTTGGTTTCAGGCCTCTTAAATTGCAGTAAGTGATGATGGATATAAGTGTTTGCCAACAAGTATTTGGATACCTCAATCTGAGCAAAGTAAAATGCAAGGAACTGCTAAATGCAGTCAGGAAACTGCAAGAACATTTTCAGGTTAGTGGTGCCAAAATGATGGCTCTAGTCGTGGATGGGTGGAACTTGGAATCAATAAGGAGTAAAGAGGGGAAAAGTAGAATTCAAGGACACTTTGTGTAGGAAAACAAATTAAAGCTTAGCAAACCTCAATAAATTTCTCAAGACCACTTGACTAGTTAGATTCAAGTTCGTATCTGCACTCCTCAGAAAATATTATTTTTTTTTCAAGTATACAATATTATCTCTACCAGTTCATTTCTCTATCCACTCTTTGCTGACTTCTTTTAAAGAAAAGGGAATATGAGATGATTTGTTAGAATTCAACAAATTATTTGGATCATGTTTACTATTATACATAGTCAATGGATATTAAAAATATAATCTTTCTTTTCCTTTTCCCTACGTAGCTAGATCTATAAATTTCTTAGGATGAATGCCAGTAATATGCTAATTATCTAACTTTTTTCTTTTCATGCCTTTCTCATACTGTATATACATAGATATTTCATATATAAATATGTACATGCATGTATATATTTTAGTATGTGTATGTGTGTGTGTATCAATACACACACAAATACATTCATGTATATATACAGACAAAAAATAAGGTGGTTAAGAACAATAGCTTTATGAGCTTCACTTTCTAGCTTGTTTGACTTCTGACAAAATACTTAATGTTTTTGTACCTCATGTTTATCATCTGTAAAACAAAAAATAGTACAGCTGTTTTAATTATTAAATGATATTATGCCTACAAAGCATATTGAAACCATGACTATCATCTAGCAAAAGGCATAAGAAAAATTAGCCACCTTCATTATCTTCTCCTTCTCCTTCTCCCTCTTCACAGGCTCATGTACATATGTGTTCAGATTCTTGTAACCTTCAGCATATCCAAGATTTATTTTCCGAGAGCACTAACAGGTTTCCCTCAGGACTGAGCACTTATGCCTTTAATCTGATAGATAAGAGAGTCCTGCATTGGCACATCCTGATCTTGTAACAGTATTAATGATGTGGTCTTCATATCTCCTTTGGTTACTGTTCTGGGAGTATTTATCTTCACAGACTTTTCAGCATACAAAGAGTGAATAGAAGGATGAGATATGCCAATCTTTATTGGAGGCCATGGTATCAAGCACTCTGTACTCAGACAAAGCCTTCCAATCCAAGAAAAAACTGAAGGAGACACAATCTGACTTGAAGCATCTGAGGAGTTAGGAGATGATTATGAGCATGCTCCTACAGAAGCACTGAGTTTACCTTTTGGAGGCCTGGATTTTGCTGCTACCTTCATTTTCAATGAATTGGTGATCTCCAAGTAACTACCATTTTAAGTTCTTGCTTTGTTATCAGCAATACAAAAAGATCATGTTAATAATCTATGAAATCTCCACCCTTAATGAATATACCATAGAATGTAAGACATTTGTGTTTTAGACTTTGTGATAGCTATAATTTTGTTGTTGTTGTTGTTCAGTTTGTGGCTTAGGATGAGGATACCAGAAGCCTGAATTCTAGGTAAGTGAGTATCAGGAATTTGGATCAAGAAAGGAAAAACATCATCCAGATATAAGTTATTTGGAGAGTTCTTGCACATTTAGGGTATAGAGTATTTTATTAGAAAGGAAGAGATCATGCTGAATCATCTCATGTACTAAAAAAAATGTTCCATGGAGAAACACAGGATATTCTGTGTGAATGCGTGTAGATCTACTCTATGTTAAAGGCTTTTGATGGCTGGCATAATATTATACATGGATTACATCAAGTATTTTCCCCCAAATTAACTAATATAGTAAGAAATCTTACCTAAGTGAAGTTATCCTATAATTTGTGTGGTGAAAAAAAAAAAAAAAAAAATTAGGTAACAGTGAACTAAATTTAGAAGTTTTGTTTTTATTATGGTGTCCAAACATTCATAGAATACTTGAATATTAGAGTATGATTGCAACATAATTGCACAAAGTTTACTATTATAAATCAACAAAATGCCTTCATACACATGTGATAAAAATCAAACATGTCAATAAAGCTATGCATTCCAATTATATTCTTAAAATATAAAATTGGACATGTATGGTTTATAGAATTTCTACTTTGGCATGAAAATCATTCACCTTGGAACAAATCAACACAAAACAAAAGTCTGACAGTCATAACCTCACATTTCAAAAACTCTTACTCATAAAAAATGAAGCTGTCAATGTATTTTATATGTGTTTCACATGAAAAATTGATATTCTTTCTTGAACATAAAGGAATTCAAGAAACTCAACATAAGCTATCAGAATAGGCATATTATGTGGTAAAATTTTAAGACTGTGGAATTGATTTATTAGTACATAATAAAACTAGAGCAATACTTGTTCTTTTCCTAACTCCAGGGAATATGTTTTTAAAAGCTCCCAAATTCCCAACTTGATTTGTTTGTAAAGCAGTTTAATTGTAAAATACAAGATTATTTAAAGGAATCTGACAATATGAGCCTTTTTCCAGGTAAATCCAAGTAGATTGACAGGTTACTATAACATAAATGCCATAGGAAAATATACTCTGGAGATCTACTTTTTGCTAATAAGCTGAATGATGCACTATATCTAATTTCAGGATTCTACCCAATTGTATTCAGGTGTAGATAAAAGCTTTGGTGTATAAGTGCATGGTGCTTGGCATCCATATATCCTCCTTTTTCATCTAGCTTCTCTTGCCTGTCTCTTGCTTGTCCTTGATCCTCACTTACTATCAAGGGTGCAAGCAGTTTCTAAGCACAGTATGATGGCAACCACTAATCTCACCAAACACACTTCCTTAGATAAGCTGGTAAGGAAAAAATGGGCACAAGTGAATTTAGATGGTCAATTAGTTATGACCCAGGAGGGAGCATGGGCTTTATTCAATATGTTTATTTTCTCCCCAAGTTCTTTTGGGGGTAATGCAGAAGTGGGACTTGGTAGAAGTTAGACATATGGTATGTCTGTACCACCAGTGAGAAACTCTGAGCTCAGAAAACTCCTAATTTGAAGAGGCTGCAAACAAAATTTGTCCATTCCTCTCTATGGAAAAAAAAAATATGGACTTTATGTCCATGTGAGCAAAGATTCTCGAAAGAGGATAGGGAGAATTCTTTGTTTTCATTCTGCTTTGATATTTCTAGGAAGGGAGATTTGTTCTATCTTTAACAATAGTCTAGAATGTTAGTAAATCAAAGCAAATGGTCTGTTCATACCTAATCACAGGAAAATGTGCAAGGCAAATAGAGATTTGGCTTTAATCCCCTACCCCAAACTAATTGCCTTTGTTCTTGTCAGGTCTCCTCTTTGTAGTCACCTACCCTATTTCCTATCTTCATGCTACAAATGATTTAACTTCTTTGTCTAGGAAACTCTTACTTATATTTCAAAAATAATCTCAGAAGTCATCATTTTCTGGAAACCTTTCCTAGATAAGCTACTCACATTTACTTCTCTCAATTCTTTTTAGCATTATGACCATATGCCAGTCTTGGTATCTGTGGATATTTTTAGATTTCACTGTAGACTCCTTGAGAACAAATCTCATTTCACTGATTCTAACTCTCTCTCTCTCTCTCTCTCTCTCTCTCTCTCTCTCTCTATATATATATATATATATATATGTCAACGTGTGTGTGTGTGTGTGTGTGTGTGTGTGTTATGTATTTCTCTCTATATATGTATTTCCTAGGTCTGGTGTTTTTTTAAATTAATTAAGTTTTCTGAATCTGAATTTGTCCTCTGTGAAATAAGCCTATTATTACCATCAAACTCATCATTAATATTTTTTAAAATCTGGATACGATGTCATTGTAGAATTCTAATTCTCTTAGTGTGATCTAGTAATGCTTACTCAATGACCTAAGTTTTTTCAATAGTGTGCCTCATTCATACACATCATTTCTTTTATATCTAAGAGGAAGGAAAAAGCACAGATTCATGTGTTCTATATAAGGTCTGCATGAATGCCTGCCAGCCTGCCTGTCTATCTATCTATCCCATCCAACATCTAACAGAACTTTATCGCCTTCCAGTTTTCAGCTAAAATCTGTGTTCTGAAAACAGTAGCAGAATGTTCTCATGGTTCTTTCTTCTTTCTATGCAGAACATCTCTTTTCTACTGAAGACAGATGGCTCAAAGACATTACCTCTGACCAGCATTTCTCAATCAGGTCACTGTGGCTTCTATTCCTGTTGTTGTTGTTGTTTGTTTTGTTTGTTTGTTTGTTTTTGTTTTTCATACAAAAGATAATTTTGTAGTTATTGCCTGTTCTCCTTGAAATCCATTTTGTATTCCATGCCTATCTTTTATAAATAAAACACACACACACACACACACACACACACACACACACACAAATTTTGCCTCGGGGAAGGGGAAATAGCAATCACCACAGCATGGCAAAATCACAGATTTCTTCAGATTTTCTTTATATCATTTCTTTTCACTTATTAGTAGGCAATTCAACTTAGTTTCCATATTACTTGGTAGCATGAATATTTTGTACCTCTTGGTATTTGTGTCTTCCCTTTATTTTCACTTTTTAGAAATCATTCACTTTTTAAATATCTTGAAGGTAAACAAAAGTCCATGAATGTAACATTTTATTTATGTTTCAGGTTTATACGGTATATCTAGGAAGACTACTTTTTAGTACCATAGGATTTATCCTTGAAGACAGGAATATTTCCACATACACACACAGTTTTAAGTCTGACATTTCTTTCCAACTGGAATCCAGCCTGGAAAAGTAGCAGCTACTCAACTGGGTGCACAAGTTATGGCACCAAGGTGGAAATATCCCATTCTCCTAACTTTGTGGATTAGGAAATTAATTACTAAATTATCCATTTCCTAATCCAATGGTAGAATCAGTTGCCTCATTGTAGGAAATGAAGATTATGATACCTTCATTTATATCAGCTTCTTCTCCTCTTCTTGAGTTAAAAGAATATGGACAATATTATTGTTAGCCAAGGGACACAGCTTCCATAAAGAAACTGAAGAAGGCATAAGATGGTATATAATGGCTATAGAGTTGTCAGTTTGAATTCTAGTTCAACCTCTTTTACAAGTAACTGGACAAAATAGACTTAATTTTTTCCTATATTAAAAAGGGGAGGGCTTAAGGCAAGTGCAATGGTTTGACTATTCCTTCACAAATTCATGTTGAAATTTCATTGCCATTGTAACAACATTATTAGTTGGAGCTGTTAGGAGATGACTAGGCCATGAAAGCTTTACCCTCAAGAATGGATTGATCTCATTATCTTTGGAATGCATCCATCATTGCAGAAGCAGGCTTATTTTAAAGATGAGTTTATGCCTTGTGTGATCTCTGTGGACATGAGTGCCTTCTCCCTCTCTCTCTCTTTCCCTTTCTCTCACGCTTCTTTAGTCATTCTGCCTCTGTCATGGGATGATACAGAAAGAAGATCTGAGCTAAATGCTGATAACTTTATCTTTATCCCCACTCCTCAGAATCATGAGCCAATCAATTTATGTTCTTTATAAATTATCCAGTATGTGGATAAAATGGACTGAAGCACAAAATGGAGTAAGACAGAAAATGTAAATACATAAAAAGAAATTGTTAATAAAATACATTATCAACACTTTTATAGAATAAATTACATAAACAAGAGGTTACTACATGACTTCAGGGGAAAAGGCAGTCAACATGAGCAAAAATAAGAGTGAAATATCCATTGTAATTTTTAGGCAGGGAGAGAAAGTGTGTATATGTATATATGGATATTTTCCTGTACATCAAATAAAATTTATTCTTTCACATATAGACAGATAAAACAGTGAATGATAAGTTCCAAAAAATGTGTAAGGTCGTTAGTGAAATTACTAGTGACTGATTTTGTTAAAACAACATGGATTATAGTAAACATGTATGTTTTAACTTGTCCATTGTGAATCTTCAGTCTTAGATTTTGGTCTAGGTCTGGCTACAAATCCTTTTCCTGGTAGGGGATTCACAGATATTTTGTCCCAGTCTGTAGCTTATCTTTCATACACTGAATAATCTCAATGGTGTCTTTTGCAGAATGACCTTAAATTTTTTTTCAATGCCAATTATTTTTTTTTCCTTTTATGGATAACGCTATATGTGTCAGATCTAAGAATACCCATTTCCAAGTTATGATAATTTTCTGTGCAAAACTTCTTTTATGATTAAGCTCAAACAATAAACCCAGGTATTTAAATTCATCAGGTAAGTGATGAGAAACCTCATAAGGTCTTGAAGTATATGGAAGTACATAATTGGATACACCAGAACTGCCAAAGCACCTGAAGAACTAGTCTGAATGTGTGAGAGAATGCAAATGTAAAAATGATCCTAAAGTCACATCTTTGGCTCCTTGCTTCTTCCTACCTCTTAAATGATATTGTTCCCTAGAATTCTAAATTCACTACTCCACTTAGATTCCAACTTGTTTTGATATCCTTATGCAATTTTTAATTTTCTCTTGGATATCTGGTTGATACCCCAAACCCCATCATCAATTTTCCATAAAACCTACTTCTCTTTTGTGTGTTATGAGTCCTTTCTTCTCCATCACTTACATCAGAAACATGGAACTCATTGTAAATATGACTTCATCCATATCTTCATCTTACCTTCATGAATCTATGAACCATTTTTGCTAATATTTCTTAAAAACTTCTCATTGTCTAACTTAATTATTCTAGTTTAATTTTTTTTTTATTTTCATATTTTAAATTATACCAATACATTTTGTTTTCTACATAGTTGTACAGTTTTAGTACATGTATACATTCATGTGCAGGTCACCAATAGGATGTAGAGTAGTTATGTCACTCTACAAATTCCTTCATGTCATACCTTTATAGTTATAACCTTCCTAACCTAAATCACTGTCAACCACTAAGTTTTCCTTCATAATTTTTTTTTTTTTTTTTTTGGAAATGCCAGATAGAAGGAAATTATGCAGCACTTATCGTTTGGAGACTGACCTTTATGAATCAGAATAATGCCTTTCAGATTCATCCATGTTGAATATATCAATAGTTTATTATTTTAATTCCTTAGTAGAATTCCGTTATATGGATATACCAAAATTGGTCTACTCTTGAAGAGCAATTGGCTTATACTTAGTGTATAGTAGTAAAATATCACTTTCAGCCTTTTGTATAAGGAAATTTTTTCATTTTTAGTACAAATGCCCAGGATTGGTATTGCTAAGTCATATGATAAGAGTATATTTAAATTTATAAGAAATTGACAGACTATTTTAAGAGTACCTGTACCATTTTCTATTCCTACTAGTAAAACATAAACATTTTAGTTGCTCTGCATCCTTGCCATTGTTTTTCATTGTGAGAATTTTTTACTTTAGCCAGTCTAACAGGTTTATACTGACATGTCATATTGTTTACATTTGTTTACATTTCCCTAATGTTTAATAATACAAAATATCTTTTCATGTACTATTTACCATTTTAATATCTTCTTTGATAAAATGTCTGTTCAAGCCATATTGCCTACTACTTCCTACAGTTTAATTATCTTACTGTTTATTTTTGAGAGTGTTTATATATTCTAGATACAAATCCTTTGCCAGATAAGTAACTTGCAAATACTTGTCCCAGTATAGCAGATCTTTTCATACTTTGAACAATTTTTACCATGTCTTATACAAAACAATGGTTTTAAATATTTTCAAAGTCTAGTTTTTTCTTTGATAGATCATAATATTTGTGTCAGATCAAGGAATATTTTGTCTTGAGTTATGATTCTTTCCTCTGTATACTTCATTCTAATAGTAAAACCAAAATGTAAGCAATTAACTTGGTTTTTGTATTATCAAGTTTAAAATTTTCCATTTTTGTTTTCTTTATATTTTCTGTTTCTTTAGTGAGAATGTCTAGAATTTCATTCAAGAATGTTCATGACTTATGACTTATTGCTAGGTTTGTTTAAAAAATCTTCTCTAGCCTGTAATCCCAGTGGCTCTGGAGGCTGACACAGGAGGATCACAAGTTCAAAGCCATCCTCAGCAAAAGCAAGGAGCTAAGCACCTCAATGAGACTCTGTCTTTAAATAAAATACAAAATAGGGCTGGAGATATGGCTCAGTAGTCGAGTACCCCTGAGTTCAATCCCTGCTAACCCCCACACCAATTTTTTTTTTCTCTAAAGTCTTTGATAATGAAAATATTGGTGTCAAACAAATTGAAATTTCTAGTTTTCATAGGCAATTAATTTTGAAATTATGTCACATATACTTTAATTATCTTGTCATGGAATTCTGGGTTTTATTTTAAAACCTATGGAGGATGTTGAGATTTCAGAGTCATCAGGAAGACTGCAAGTTGCAATTTTTCTTCTGCTGCCTGTGGCTGCAATGTCATTTCATAAACTTTGCAGTGCTGCTCAGATCTGATTGCATGTATACTGCCATGGCTGGTCTGAGAACCGTTTGATGTGCTAACTCAGTTCTCAAAATACACCCAAGCCCTTGGCACCTGGGCTTCACGCAGGTTCTCTTCACTAGATTTTCGGTTTCTGTTTGATCTATTACCTCTGTTGCCATCATCACCATGAGATCAATTGGGACCTGGAACACAAGAGAATGGAGAAAAGAAGAAATAGGAGGTGGGAAAAGGAGGTAATTTCTGCCCTTTGAGCAAGAGGAGTTTGTTTTCCTGCTGCTCTAGCAAGAACTAGAGGTTTCTTCTGGAGTTCTTTCTATCAGTATCATATGGTTTCATGATGTGTTATGTCAGATAAGGGAATACTAGGAGACAGTATAAACTACAAACTGATTCGGCAGCATCTTAAACTCTGGTCTCCTGCTTCAATTTACTTGGCGCTATTTTACTGAAGTTCCACGTAGCTGTTTCATACATTCTGTCTAGGTTTACAGCTGCATTTAGTGAGAGAAAAGGTGATTCTATCTTACCCTGAATTAGTAAGTCATTTTATTTCCATCTTCCCTACTTCCTATCTGGGCTTTTGAGAAAGCCTCCTAAATTATTAGAGGCTGGTGTTGACCTTATCATATCTGTGCTCGAATCTTGCTACAGTGAGCTATGTAAAACGAATATTGTACTAGATTACATGTCCATTTAAAGCATTCCCAGCTCCTCCCTGATCTAAAAGGAGACAAAATCTTTGTGTGATGTAAAATTCCTTTTATGACTCCTGGCTTGCTCTTCTAAATTTAGGGTCTTTTCTCATGTCATTACCCTAATAATCTTGACTACTCTGCTATTCACAGGATGAGGCAGATACTCATGACTCTGTGTGGAAATGTATTCTCCTACCATCTTCATTTGGCTGAGATCTAGAAACCAAGTGCTGAAATTCATAACCCTAACAAGGAAAGTCCTGTACTAGAATAGGTCAGTCAGACACTCCAACTTGTGATATTCCCTATTTTGCCTTACTGCTTACATAAAAATTTTAACACCCATGTGTATTTCCTGTTAATTTTTCATTCTTAGTGTTACACTAAAACTGGGCACAGAATGTCAGCAGTAAGATGAAAAGTTTTTTTTTTTTTTTTAAGTAGATTAGATCTAATGAATAGATTAAGTAAAGATTAAATAAAAGGAGACAGTCATGTGTCATGAGTATTTTAGGCAAACAGAGACATGGATTCCAGTAAATCATGTGGCAGCAATCACAAATCTGAGCTAAGAGACTAGAGTAAGTCAGAGACCAAGAAAACATACATACAGAGTCAAAGAACAGAAGCAGGAGTGTTCCCTGGGAATTTCTCATCAATGCACAATTTCAGGCCCTACCCCAGACCCCATAGAATCAGAATATGCATTTTAACAAGATCCACATATATTTCGCAGATATTAAATTCTAGGAAGCACCAGTGTATACAGCTCTGGGCAATAAAATTTTAGAGACAAAACATCTTAATAATAAATAGACATACCTGCAGAAATAATAAGCAGGGAGCAACACAAAGGAGCTGTGACACAGAGCACACTCCTCATATGTGCGCTTAAGTACTGGCAGAACCAATCTCCAATTGAATCTGGAATGCTTTCAGAATAAAATCATTCAAATTAAAAGATTTGCTCTCAAATGGTTTTTCTCCTGAGGGAAGCCATAGTTTAATAGCAAGAAATAACTATAATATAAAGCCTCTCAGACCTCATTCTCTTCTTTGATCTCCCATCCCCTTTATAGCTTTGTAACTAACTTGTATGGCTTCTGTGTAGGCTTAACCTAACAAAAATTCTGTTCAACTTTACAATAGTTTATACCTGCTAAACTAGAAAGAACAAGCAAGTCTATTTCTTCTGATTACTTGCAATTTGGTATCCAATTTTATTACAAGCCCAAAGTCAGAAGTATCAGACAGTACTGTTTGCTGAGTATATAAATTCTTTTTCAAATTGTTCTATACAATTCAAAGTCTCAGCATACAAATCCCCTTTTTTTTTGTTTGTTTGTTTTTTTGTTTGTTTGTTTGTTTTTTTTTTCTCTTCTTCATATGAGGATAAGAAAAGGGTACATAAATCTTTAGGAAATGAGGCTCCTAAAACAGCCATAATAATGCTATTATCAATATGTTAAAAGCTGCTTTAACACTTTTTAAAATTCTTATATAAGCAAAAATACCTTTAATAAATGCAGTGACCCTGATATAAATGTAAGATTACTATATGCATACCATTGCAAATGTTCTAAAAGGTTTTATGCAGTTCTTCACTAATTTGAGTCATCTCTGTAATGAGGGTCTCCAGTTACTTCATTATCATAATTTTATTGCTAATCCACCAAAGAAGGAGGGCAATGCAATGTAAGAATTATCTTAGCTCTCTAGCATCTTTAAGGAAGGGAATTCAAAACAATCAATACCACCTGGAGGGTACTGATCATTCAGTAGTACCTATTTCCACTTGACAAGACTTAAATAGTTTCACCTTTGGTCCAGATGCCATTTCAAACAGGAAAAAAGAGGAAAACAACAACAAAACCCATTCAGGAACTTACAAAAGTACTAAAGAAACTCAATTGAAGAGTTTATCCATAGATATATAAATGCATACTCATTATAACTGGGTTTTGATCAGCACAGATAAAACCAAGACCAAATGCTTGAAATCAACCAATGACTAAAATTATTTAGATTTTAAGATAACCAATCATGTCAACCATAAGAAAAAAGATAAGTGTTTATACAGGAATTGCCTAATTAATCTGTGACCCTCATCTTGAGCTAGGTACTATTTGTATTTGCATTGTACAATTGAGAAAAATGCAGCACACAATCATTAGCTGAAAAGTTGAGCACATACCAAGATAGAAATGAACAATTCTAAATGATGCCTGGTTTGGATCATTTTGAGCATCTAAATGTTGGACTGAATAATCAGGTAAGGAAGTCTAACTCTAATGATCTCTAATGATTGCTACAGGGATTTTTTTTTTTTTTTTTTTTAATTCTCAACTGGATTAAAAGCAAAGTTTTGAAAAGTTATATGTGTATGTGCCCCGCCAACCCAAATTTTGTTCTCAGATCAGATTCTAATTACTTCTCAATAAAGAAACAGCAGAGATGAGCCTATAACTGTATTTGATATTGAATCTTTAGTTTCTCTTCTCTACTTCTCACTCCCTCTCCATGCTATGTGACTCACTATTTTGCATCTTTCACAAATGCCTTGCTTTCTTTTCAATTTTATATATTTCCCTTCATATTTCAGGTAATTGGTTAGAGACTGTCTAGATGTTAATTGATACAATTTTCTTTTCCTGGGTACATAACAGCACTTCATATTTTAGCTTTCTTTGTACTTAGTGGGGACCATATGACTCATCCCCATTGAATGTGGATGGAGATAGTGTGAGCTCACTCACACACAAAAAAAATTATCTGTGGTATTAGCCACAGTTTCTCCCTCTTTCAATTCTATTTTAAAGAGATTCAGCATCATAAAATGGGAGCATCCAAGCCCCTGAGTCACTGTTTAAAGGAGAAGTACCTGAACTGTATAGATGCAGACTTTGTGCAAAGTTAATGATGTTTGGACGGTGTTCATGAGAGCAGGGAACATCTTTATCCTGAATAATACAATGTTTTAAGACAATTGAAAAGTATCCTCACCCAGTATCATTCTGTCACTGGCCTGCTAAAGATATCTCAGTTCCTCATAACTACTCAGAAGTTTGGTTACAATCTCCCGAGTAATGGAAATGCATTATAGTGAAAAGGTAACTTGAAAAATGATAAACACCTTTGTTGGGACTCCATGTCTGCCAAGGGGACGGGTTTTGGCTGCTTACCACGCCCTAGTAGGTCTGGGGCTGAGCCAAGGGGTGTGGCTATGAAGTAGCGTGAGAGACTGAACTGCTCTGCTGGCTGATTGGCTAGTTCTAGGCCTATTTAAGTTCAGTGCCTGGTCAATAAATCTGAGTTTCTGGATTCTCGCTTGCTATACAAAACTCCCTGGGTGTGGCGTGGTTTTTCTGTTCACCAGACAGAGGTTCACCAAGCTATTTTTGCCCTTAGGTCCACCCTCGCCGGGTAAGTTACATTTTCCTTCTGTGGGCAGAGGGAAACTCCCTTTTAGGGCCCAAAAGGGTGGTAGATTAGAACTCGGCCCCATTCATAACTCAGCAGCCCCAGCACACCTTCCTAATATTTGACAGGAAAAAAAAAAAAAAAAAAAAAAAAAAAAACACTAATGTAAGCCCAATAAGGTCTGAGCTGTGATACTAGTTCTGTGGCTTACTTGCTCTTTAACATTGGAAATCGAACACATTTTCTGAACTTCAGAAACATCTTAAGTCATCTAGTCATTTGGTATACTTTTGAGAAGAACAAATGAGTAATTGTAATAAAAATACAAATTTAAAATTCTATTCACATCAAATGTGTTTTTACTATCATCAAATTATTCTGCATAAAGGAAAGAAAATTAACCTTAAGAGATTAGTTTCCAAGGTGGTTAAAAAAAAAAAATAGAAGAGGAATATCAGAAAATTCTCCCAGGGATGGTAGAATTTGGTAGGTCTTACTATTAGAGTGAAGATGGTGACAAATGTCAGTTTGCAATTTTGCATGGGCCCAATTCTAACTGCAATAAAAAGACTTTGGTTTTCCCTTTACTGCTAATATTGTGAAACTTTATTGATACAAGTTTTTCAATACTTGCTGATCTTTGCTCATACAGATATGGTTTTATACTGCCTCTGGCTTGCCATTCATAAGCTGTAACAGAATTAAATATATGCACTTAAGTAAACATGTTCCAGCTAAATATCAGTTTTATGCCCAGGGGTTCTAGAGCTATTTAGCTTGCTTACTAAGAGCAGCATACTAAGAATATCGGTGTTGTATTCCCATGAATGCACTTTAGCTTCTTTATTTCCAATGCCATTCTGTCTTCAGAGCTCTATACAAAAAATCTCATTTTTAAAAGCAAGAAACTTCATTAACCCACTTCCCTATTTTACACTATTCCAAGAGATAGAAATGATATATGTATGTTTCATCAACAACCAAAGCTTCAGAGGCGTATGTGCTTATTAATTGCATGTGAGATTGCTAGAGGTTAGTGGGGGTTAGCTATGTGGCTCTGCTTATCTTACTGTGGGCTCACTCATGTACCTGGGAATCATTTGATCTACCTTGGGCTCAGCTGTTTCAACCTAGTTTGAGCCACATGATCATATTTAACTTAAAAATTGATCTTTAGTGAGAGTATACATTTCATCCATTTATTTCAGGATTAATCAAAAATTCAAATTGTTCACAACACTAAAAGTAGAAATATGGTTTGCATAATTAATTTAGAGTCATGGATTACTTCTTTACTATTTTAGAAGCCTAGATTATTCAAATGAACTATTTCAAAATTCTCTGACTTTATTTTTTTGTCTTAAAAAATTGGTTTTAAATTAAATCATTAAAACAATATTTGGTCTCAACCATATTAGAACATTGAATGAAATTACAGTATATGAAACTGTACCTCAACTATTTGGGTTGCTTTATCAGTTTCTCCATATCATCACTGTAATGTGTTTAAAATTACATATACAGAGTTGAATGCTTTTAGAAAGCAAGTATTATTGTAGAGTTGGCAGATGAAAGTTGGAATCAGATGTCTTAGCTATCAGGTTTCCCCTGGTTCTTCCCATCTAGCACAGTGCCATACCACACTGCTTCCATTTGGGGGATAAGTTCATTTTGCAAAAGGGAGGATATAGCTCAGTGGAAAGGTAGAGTGTGCAAGGAACTGATTTCAATTTCCAGTACTGAAAAAAAAAAAAAAAAAAAGAAAAGAAAAGAAAAGAAAAAAGAAAGAAAAGAAAGCAGCAGCAGAGAGAGAGAGAGGGGGTTAGAAGTGGGGGAGGGGGAACCCCTGCAAACCAAACAATACAAAACAAACAAACAAACAAACAAATCTAGAAGTCAGATTAAGACAACATGATGCACAACCTCATGGGAAAGAGTGGTATGGAGAGCATAACAGATGCCATAGATTTAGACTGAGTGTCTTGCAGTGGAATGCTGAATGAAAAGTCTGTCCACTGCTTGAGCTATGACCCTTCTTTAATGATGTAGAAACAGAGGATCCCAGGGCCTGTTTGAAGCACAAAAGCACTTAGGGTAAATGCTTGTCTTCACATAGCAGTGGGAGATGGAGGAGGATCTCTAGGGTCTCAGTATTCATACATAACAATCAACTATGAGATGCCCCAGGTTGAGGGTTTTGGTCACCTCACTGGCTTCTCTCCCAAGGTGCTTGTCATTAATTACCTTATTGCTAAACCAGGAAACAGGTTCCAACAGTTTCTTGGAGAAGTGGGTATCTACAAGGGGCCAGGGCTTTGGATTTACATTAGCTTCAGTCATGACTTCATCCCAGGGGCTCAGAAAGCCACAGAAAGTGCAACCATAGTCTAGAGACAGGGCTAAGGGATAAAACATTTTCCTACACATGTGAAGCCCTGGCTCCAATTCCCAGTACTACAAAAACAAAACAAAACACACAAAAGCTTGAAACTCCTTAGAATTGACCAGTGAAGCCATCTAAGCCTGTAGTTAACTTTCAGAGAAGATTTTTTTTTTTTTTTTTTTTTTTTTTTAGCTGCATACTGAATTCTTTTAATAGATGTAGGATTGAGGATATCTATTTCTTGGTGACTGTTTTGATAGTCTTCTGGCCACTGTCCCCTGTACCTCTTTTCCCTCCCTAAAAAATCCCTTCTATATGTCTGAGTTCTGTAAGATGGAAATCTGAGACAAAGATAAACCTGATTGTGTTCCCCCAAACTTTCATCTCCTGTGTGCTGACTTTTGAGTAGCAACCAGACAGACAACCAGACAGATATTGGAGGCTGACTGGGAGAACCCTGGGGTGACAACATATGGAAACATTCTCCCTGCAACAGCTGTGGTATTCAAAAGCCCACCTCCTCTGTTTGCTGTCACTTAGGGACAGTGCATTTTGTTAATTGGTGTCTAATGTCTTAAAATTCTTGTTTTGTTAATTTTGTCAGTTTTTGCTGATTTAGGTATAAAAGCAAATCTCATCTTGGTCACTTTGTCTTGGCTGGAAAGTATGTCATTCCTGTGCTTAAAAAAATCTTCATTTCCCAACTCAGTAACAACCCAAATCCTAACACTTGTCCAGATTAGCTGGGCCTTATTATCATTCTGAATTTCCCGCTACAAGTATCCATTCAATTATCTGACTGAGCCTTAAAGGCCTTCTTGCTTTTTGTTAAGTAAATTAGGCATGCTGGCCTCTCAGGGCCTTGAGTCTTACTGTTTCATCCTCTTGGAATATTCTTTCCCTAAATAATTACATAACTGTCTCTTCAAATATTAAATTATCAGTGAGGAACTTTAAGGTCACCTTATCTAAACTCCCAACCCAAATATGCTATGCCTTATTCAATTTTCTTTATTTTTCCTTTTAGCATTGATTACCATATATACTATATATTTAATTTTTTTTAATCTCCCCTCCATTGAGATGCAGATTTCATAAGGACAGAGATTTTTATGATTTTCCCCAAGGTATCCACAGTGTATTTAAACAATATAAAACTTATAATAGGTACCCAATTAATAGAATATAATAATAAGTCCAATAAATAAAATATTTATAAAATAAATTAGAAGTAAATGAAAGAGGAACAATCATTTCTGTGAGATTAATTTTTTTTTCTTTTTTTAAATTTTTTAATTTATTTTTTCTAATCAGTATACATGACAGCAGAAAGCTCTTCAATTCATTGCACATAAATGCAGTACAACTTTTCAATTCTCTGGTTGTACACCAAATAGGGTCACACCATTGGTGCAATCATACATGTGCCTAGGATAATGATTTCCATCTCATTCTATCATCTTTCCTAACCCCATGCCCACTCCCCTCTCCTCCTTCCCCTTTGGTCAATCCAAAGTTCCTCCACTCATCCCATGCTCTCCTCACCCCCACCCTCCACCCCTGCCATTATGGATCATCATCCACATAGCAGAGAAGACATTTGGCCTTTGATTTTCAGACTGGTTTGCTTTGTTTAGTATTATATTCTCTAACTCCATCCATTTACCTGCAAATGACATAATGCCATAATTTTATTCTCCTTTATTGCTGAGAAGTATTTTATTGTGTGTGTGTGTATATATATATATATATATATATATATATATATACGTGTGTGTGTGTGTGATCACAGTTTCTTTATCCATTCATCTACTGAAGGGCATATAGGTTGGTGCCACTCTTTGGTGATGGTGAATTGTGCTGCTATAAACATTGATGTGGCTTCATCAATCTTAAAGGATATTGTAGTAGGTGATTAATGCTCTTCCCCCTCAAAATGTTTACATCCTATTCTCAGAACCTGGAAATATGTTATATTGCATGGTAAGAAGGAAAAAAGGTTGTAGATTGAAATTAAGTTTCCAAAGAGTTGACCTTCAGATGAGTACATAATACATATTATCCAAACAGACTTAATGTAATCACTTGGGTCCTTACATATGAAAGAGCAAGATAGGCAAGTCAATGTCAGAATGACACAATGTAAGAAAGACTTGCTGGGCCAAAGCTAGCTGTAACTAGGGAAGAGGGCCTTGAGCCAGGAAGTGCAGATAGGTTTTAGAAAACAGCAAGCTTAGGAGGCTGAGGCAAGAAGATGACAAGTTCAAGCCGGCCTCAGCAATGCAGGAAGGCCCTAGCAACTCAGCAAGACCCTGTCTCTTAATAAAATACAAAATGGGGCTTGGGATGTGGCCCAGTGGTAGAGGAGGTTCAATCCCCAGTCCAAAAAACAAACAAATAAAAAAAGGGAAGAAAATGGATTTCCCCTTAGAAACTTCAGAAAGAAACAGCAATGCTGGCAACTTGATTTTAGCCCAGTGAGACATATTTTGGACCACTGACCTCTAAATTAAGACAATATATTTGTGTTGTTTCAACCCACTAATTGTGGTGAAGTTATTAGAATAGTAATAGTAAATTAATAACAGATATTATCTTTATCTACAAAGCTATTGAACTTAAAATGAGATCTGACACAATTTTTTTTTTTCATTCATTATCCTAAGCATCAGACAACCTCTTAATTTAGAAATAGACTCCTATATTTCTAGGGCATTCTTTTATATTTATTATTATTTTTAAAAATTTCCCACACTATTTTCTGTCATTTCTGGAACATTTATAAATTTAGATAGTCCCAGATTAATCCTGGATTAATCTCTAATTTTTTTATATTTTCTCCCCTTTTGAATGAATTTCTATACTGTCTGGGAGAAACTCATATTTTGCAGTTATATCATAGGTTTTATTTTATTTTCTAAATATTTATTTTTAAGAAATAGTAGACTTTTTGTTTGTTTGTTTGCTAGTTTTAGGTGCCAACAAATCTTCCTAAAGTTATTATAGCTTTTGTTTTTAATCCACTCTGTTTCTTCCAAGTGTTTGCCCCCCTGTTTTGTTTCATCCTTAAGTTTTCTCCAATGACAAGCTTCTTTCAAACAGATGATCCTACAGGTTTCAAACATAAAGGTTTAAAACTCTTAAATAAGAGTAGGGAAGCACGTTATTTTCTTTCTTTTTTCTTTTTCTTTTCTTTCGAATAGCAAGCTGATGTTATTTGCCACATCTGGGATTCCTTATCATTTGATCTTTACTATAGTGTGGTCAAATTGTTCAATTAATTGTGAGGCATCCAGTATCAGTAAATTTTGTTTCTTTCCTGGGCAGGCAGACTTTCCAGAGATTACTTTTCTAATAACTGTCCTAAAAAGTGCAGTCCTTCTAGGACCTTAGAACTTTACTAATGTTATTTTGGAACTGAATAAAGGAAGAGACTTAGGGGAGCGGGATCTGAGCATTAAGGATTAAGTTCATTTATTTTCCATATTTCAATATAATGAACTGTCAGTATCCCTGAACTAGGTGTCAGTTTCATCTTTGTCATAGAATATGTATCTTGTTTCTTGGTGCAACTGAGAAACAATTCAAACATCTCATAGGAAAGCTTTCTTATTTTAAAAGTATCTGTTTTCATTTCTGCATTGAGAAACACCTTATGGCACCAAATCTTAAGATGTTTGATGACACGAGGTAGACAATTTCCATCTTTTCTCAATTACCAGTTTAGAATTCAGCTTTAATTACAAAATATCCATCCAAATTTTGTTTTTGCTTTTAGTCTATCATCTACTTCCCTATATTCTTGTGGTTTTAGGCCTGGAAAACTTAATGTTTTAAAGGAAGGGAAATTGTATTCAAGTATAATTCACAATTATGACACAGAATTAAAACGTTTACATCAAAACATTAAAGAACCAGAAGAAATTTAACAGAACTATTAACAAAAAAGTTAGAAATGAACATGAACTTTAAAAAAATAAGTTAGAAAAAAAATATGAACATGTTACTTTATTTAAAACATAAGTTTTCTCTAAGTTAGGTTGTCTTTTATCTCTAATACAAATCCTTTTCTAAACATTTTATTATATCAGAAGAAACTGTGCCTTGCCTTTACACAGGCTACATTCTAAGTATAATTTTTTTCCATTTTATTTGTACTCTGATAATGTAGTAGGAATTTAAGTGGTAATTACAATGATTATAAACTCAATAAAAATCAAACTTTAACACAATGCAATCTCAATTCTTTCAATAAATAGAGCAGGTATCTCAGTCAGTTAAAGAGTTTTGATTATTTTATCCATTGGGAGTTGTAGGTATGTGTTAAATTAACTATATGGTAACCTATTACCATTTTCTGAGTAAAATAACAATAGGGAATTGCAGAAAAAATAATTTAAAACTCAACATAAAAGCTATTGTGCATTATGAAACCTATTCCCTTGTTAATATAAAAGCACACTTGCTTTCATATGTCCATGTAAATCAGGTGTAATTTAATGTATTTTTTAAATTTTAATAAGATCAACTCCTTTCCAGAAACTATTGTGACATTTCATTTTCTTTTCAGATAAATCAAGAAAAGTAGCACTGCCTTGGAGTATCATAGCTATGGTTTATTTCTAATGAAGAATAATCATTCAGCTACCGATATATTCATCAAATCTATTTGCATTTTTGGCTAGAGTAATGATCTAGCAATATTTTTTTTACATAAAAAACTATAAGGATGGAGTATTAAACACTAAGACTGTGCGATGAAAAATGTCAAATTGTTACTTTGAAACTTTAATCTTCTAAAACTTGAATAGATATAAGTACTTAAAATAGCAAGTCTAAAATATTTCTTGAGATAATGAGACAACATTTCAGAAAACAGAATAGCCCTATCAATTCAGACCAGTTACTGAACAATGATCTAGTTAAATGAAGTCTTCAATATCCACAACAAACTAGATTATAGAAACCTACCACATTCTAAGTCAGCATAGTTTGTTAATGTGAAGTATTTCAGGTTAAAATTTCCGCACTAATTTCCAACTCTGCATCAGCTTTTCCCAGCATCAAGGTAAAAGGGGAATTTGGTGGTAAATATATGCCCATAGATTAACAAAATAAACAACAATGACTAAATTTTCAGTAAAAGAGTGAAGGAATGGAGATAGAGGAATTTAAAAGAATGTACAGATATATTTTAAAATGCATATTGGAAGTAAGGATTGATTAATTAAAGTATTATTTGATTAAAGTATTCTATTTTCTAGGAACAGAATTATGTTATATTTCATTTAATAAATTAGATTTCAAATCAAAAGGGTGTCAGATAATATAATCATCAAATATTATTAATCTAAAATAAATAACTAAACCTTAATTATATATATAATAAAAATATATATTAATGTACCCTAAATAAATAGGAAGAAATGTTTTTAATATGTTGTTTTATAATAATAATATAGATAATTCATCAGAGTGTTTTGTAAACAATAATTTCAGAGCACAAATATGTGCAAAACCTCTGTCTTAGAGGATATCTATGAGGAAATTGCCATTGAAGGTGTCAAGTAACTCATTATAAGGAAATAAAATTATAGAATACTCCCAAAGGTTTTGATCTTGTCATAACAAAAATCCTAAGTTTCAAGCATATCCTCACTTTGTTAGTCTGTTTTGTGTTGAAATAATAAAATACCTGAAACTGGGACTCAGTAAAGAAAAGAGGTATATTTATCTCATAGTTCTGGAGGTTCAAGAGGATGGTGTCAGCATCTGCTTGGGTCTGGTGAGAGTTTTACCATGATGGCCTTACAGTGATAGAAAGAGATTATATGGTGAGACAGAATGCAAGAACTGAGGCAGAGAAGAACCAGATGTGCTCTTCTTATAGCAATTGGTCTCAAGCAAATTAAACTACTCTTATAAGACGTGACCCACTTCCATAAAACAACTGCATTAATAGATTTATGAGGGTGAAGCCCCCATGAATTAATTACCCTTTACTAAGCCACATACTGTAAAGATTCCACTACTTAAATACTACCCTATTGGGGACGAAGCTGTGATTCTGTCTGGAATTAACCATAGCCAAACCAAAGCTACAACATTGTGGCCCTGGACCCCAAATATCAGGTCCTTCTCACAATTCAAGATATAATCCTTCTATCTTCAGTAGCCCTGAAGTCTCAACTTGTTCTAGCATTAATAAAAAATCCAAATTCAAAGTCTCATTGTAGATTCATGGTAATCTCCTTCAAACTATGACCAAAAAAAAAAAAAAAAAGTAACATGCTTCTAATATGCAATGGTAAGGAAGACGAAGGCACAGAATGAATATTTCTAGATATATATCAAAAGAAAGAGGTCATAGGCAGTAAGTAAGACCAACACACATGTCCAGTATCATGTGCACACTTGGATAAGGATAAGCTTCCAAGGCCTCTGAAAGACCTGCTCCCACAGAGCTGCTTTCATAGTTAGGAACTGAGCACCTGTATCTTGGCAAAGTGACCATTGAATGCTCCCAGTGGCTCTACATTTCTATGGTCTGGCTCTCATGATCCACTCTCATGGCTACACTAGGCATTGTCCCATTGAGGGATTTATGCAGTAGCTCTGCTCCTTCAGCAGACCTGGCTGGACCCCCTAAGTTTTCTTTCAAATTTTGATGGAAGCCACAGTCTTTATATCTTGATTACCTAAAGAATCAGCACCCCATGGACACCACAAATGTCTGCTTTTGCTTCCTTTGGAGTCTGATATGAGACATGCCTTGGGATTGCTTGAACCAGGGAGAGCACACTGGACATAATTTCGGATACCATTCCATACCAAAATGTAGCAGATAATCTAAAAGATAATTCGATGCATAGAGAAGAGGCCAAGCACATGGTGTGTCTTTGCTTAATAACAACCCACTTTAAGAAAAATGAATCCAATCACATGGGACCTGACATTACATGTGACACAATCACATGTGACACAATACTAATCTACTCTTGAGGGTGGAATCCCCATGACCTAACTAGCTTCCACTAAGCTCCACCTCATACAGGTTTCAGTACTTTAGCATCATTGCAGTATATGAGCTTATGAAGGACAAACCCTATCTAACCCAAAGCACTCATGAACACTGAGAATTAGTGACCAATCAGAACAAAAGATCTCTCTGATCTGTTATAGTTTGGATGTGAAGTGTCTCCCAAAGACTCATGTGTCACAGGATTGGTCCCCAGTTTAGCAATGTTCAGAGGCAGGAGTTTTGGAACAAGATTGGATCAGGAAGGCTCTACCTTATCAATGCATTAATTCATTAAAGCATTCATAGATGAATGGCCTATTGAAAGTTGGTGAAAACTATAAGAGGGTGGAACGTAGTTGGAGGGATTGAGACCTTGAAGGTGTACTCCAAGCACTACCTCTTGTCCCTGGCCCCTTTCTCTCTTTTTCTGCTTTCTGACTGCCATGAAGTTAGCAGCTTTGTTCTGCTATGTCTTTCTGCCATGATGTTTTGCCTCACTAAAGGCCTAAAACGAATGATGTCAGTAGACCATGAGCTGAAACCTCTGAAACTGTGAGCCAAAATAAAACTATCCTCCTTTAAGTTGTTTTTATCAGGTATTTTGTCACAGAAACAAAATCTGCCCATTACACTGTTTTAGTCAGCTTTTTCACTGTGATGACTGAAAGACCTGACAAGAACAATGTTATTAGAGGAAAAGTTTATTTTGGGGCTCCATTTCTCAGGGCCTACGGTGAGGCTCAACATCATAGCAAGAGAGTGGTGGAGGGAAATGGCTGAAGACACTACATCAAGAAACAGAAAGTCCATTGTCCAGGCACAAAATATATACCCCCCAAAGGCATGTCCCCAATGACACCTCCTCCAGCTACACTTAACTGCCTTCAGTTACCACTCATTTAATCCTCATCAGGGGATTAATTCACTGATTGGGTTAAGGCTCTCATAACCCAATCATTCCAACTCTAAACCTTTTTGCCTCATTTTATACATGAGCTTTTGGGAGACACATATCAAAAGTATAACATATGTCATCCTTCCTTTAATATAATATCTCTGTGCACGCATGAGCACACATATACACACATGCCAGAGCTTATTTTGCTATCTCAAAATTCAACTTTTAAATTAGAATATCTGTGGTTCTGAAAGTGATGGAGCAAAATAAATAAATAAAACAAAAAAACAGTATAAGGGACCAGTTGGAGAAGATTTTTTTTAACAAGTGGCAGAGTGTGGGGATCTTTTAATTTGGCGACACAGAGAAAGGACAGTCTTAGATATCTTTAGTTTACTAGAACCACATTAGCGATTTTGATAGAAACCCTTATCCCTTCCCCTGGGCCAAAACAGCTGCCTTTAGAGAAATGACCTTATAAACAAATTTTCATGCAAGTTGTATGATGTATGTGTATCCTACATGCAAGATATGGCTCTATGTATATGCTTGAACTGGTTCTAGAATGTCTTCTTTAACATTGCACACCACCTCCTGAAAATCATATACTTATATATTTCTCAAAGTACAAATTGTATGCATACTCTATTTAAAATGTGACTTAATAGAGCAAGAGACGGCTATGTAGGATAAGGTGAAAATACGTGAGTCATTAAAATATGCTTTTAGTTTTTTCCTCAATTTCTTCTACGTTTGTCAAAGAATGTCATAGTGAAGATATGGGAAATATGATACTTTTATAAAGAAAGTAAAGTGCTTTGGATTATGAAAATCCTTTCAAAGGGGCAAATCAAGGGGTACAGAAAGCTAATGTAGGATTACCAAAGTGATGTGGTATGAATTTTTGCTTGTTATAAGGGCAGTAAAAAGGTGGCATAGGGAGACTGAGAAAAGTCACTCAAAACTGGAAAAGTTGCTCAAAGGGAACATCTCAAAGGAAATGTGGGCTATTTCAATAGCTTGCCAATGTTCACATTTGTCCAGACTTGGCTGACTACCTTTTTTTATATTCTGGATGGCTACACACAGATTAGAGTCCTTAGGCATGTTGACTTTTTCAACTGTCTTAGAATAAAAAATCATAGACAACTTCTCTTTTGATAAAATTTACACCAAATCTCCAGTTGAGACATTAAATTTGAAATAATTTGAACTGTTATTTCACTCATACTTCACATGGAAATTGGGACTTTTAATACTTCTCCAAACTTTTGTCCGGTTGAAACCTTTTTTATAATGCAAAGCAGGCAATCTTGGGAAAACTAATTCTCAGCTTGCCATATTTTGCATTTGTTTAAGTCCCTTTAACGGGTTTTCCTTCCTCAAAAATACTCTTCAGCCACAGATTCTTCCACATCAAGTTACATAGAACCAATGCAGACCAGCCTTAATGATGTTCTTACCTACTTTATGTGAAATCTAGAACAGCTTACCGTGTTCTTCTGAACCATTCAAATCAGGTGACAATTTCATTAAACTTTTCTTCAAGACCTTATAGTACACCTTAAATACATATTTTATCCCTTTATTCCTTTCTAATTTAACTTTTCAAATACTGAACACTTGCTTCAAATCTTCTGATCAAGCCATCCTATATACATGAATTCATATTTTAAATAGAGTATGAATATAACTTGTACTTACAGGAATATCTAACTATATGATTTTCTGTGGGTGATAAACAGTGTTAGAGAAGACATTTTGATACCAGTTCAAGCATATACATAGACATCCTGAGTGAGAATTTATTTGTAGGGAATCTCTCTATAGATAATTGTTCCGATTCAGGGGAATGAATAATGTTTGTATTAAAATCATTATTCTACTTCTAGTAAACTTGAAAGAGTTTTGCAATTCACAGCAGCTATCATATCATTTCTAAATCTTAGAAGTCAAGCCTACAAGCCTATTTCTTTTAGGAATTTTCCCTGGAAGACCCAACTCCATTGTACTATCTCTAATTTTTCATTCATTTATTAAGTTATCAAATGCACAGCAAGACCTACTATATATCAAGCACTGCATGGCACTCTGGGAATACAATAACACAGGTCTATTTTTTTTTTTTTCATAGAGCTGTAAGTATAGTGGAGAAGTCAAATATACAATCAACACTTTAATAACATATTACATGCCTGAATTAAATTAAAGGAGAAGAATTGAATAATCTAATCTAATAATCTAATAATCTCATCTTGGAATTGTTAAAATTAGTTTAGTTTTATTTAAAAGATGTAGAAACTCAGGCTTAGATGACTGATAGAAACCTGCCAGAAGAAAAATAAAGGTGGGTATGAGGCAATAAAAAGGCTACTTAGTAAGACCAGGAAGAGAAGTGCTATACATACAAGGGATAAAGGTCCAGTATTAGTCCATAAAAACCCAAGCGTTCAGTTTTGCAGTTATTTCAATGAAATTCACATAGGTGCATTAAAATAGGTTTAAAATCATAACATTAAGCTTTTGTATCCTTGACATATACTTTGTATGGATATGAAAATACAGACACATTTTTTTAAAATGCTCTAATATTCACCTATTACTTTTCTTGAAAGAATAGACCTCTAAAACAGCAATTATTTCAGTGTTATCATAAGTAACAAGTAAATTCCTTGCTTAATTTGTTTATTGTAGGTATTCTACATCTGGGATGGTAGAACAAAATGGGTTAAAAATTAAAATGAAAACACCCTAGAGACCTGAGGGAGATCAGAACATTTGAGAAACTGAGAATATCATTCTTAAGAGAAATGAGTTTGGGAATAAACGCATAAAGAGATAACAAGAGAGGTAAGCTGGAAGAATATCATGAATAATCTACTAATTTTACACTTCAGAAAGATTAATTTGCTCTTTGAAAGGTTGATCAGAATTAGAAAAATCAAGTTAGGATGATCAGTTAGTAGACTCTTAGTCCATTTTTGTATTAATTAGATCCCTATTTCAGTTTACAATGTATGGTACTGGAATACTAAAATTAATCTGCAGATGTTTTTAACTACTGATATACCATTGCACTCTGAAACTAGTCAAAAAATACTTGTGAATAGAAATGTTTCATACATTAATTTTATAAAGTAATGGTATTATGCTATCTGCAACAGTTTTCCCATACTGAACTTTTTTTTTTTTTCAATTTTGGAATAATTTTAGACATAACAGAAGAGTCACACTGATAGTATTAAGAGTTTACAAATATTTGTCACTTTCTCTTGTTAACATCATTTATAATCATGGCTCAGGCACCATTTTAATTCCCAAAAAAGATAGTATTCTATTAAATTCATTGCATTTATATCCTTGTCTTAAGTTGGAACAGACTTTTGGTTCATTGATTTAAAACTAATAAAATATCTAAACATATGCTTACAAAAATGTTATATGAATTTATATAACCCATATTGAGTAAGAAGATATTCTGTAAAATGATGATTGTTACATTTTACATTAGGGTGATATAAACAGATGTTTATTAAAATAGAGGTATTACATTCTAAGTCAAAATATGAAACACCATGTAATAAATCATGGCCTTTAATTTGTATTAGAATATGTGTTTTCCCAATAACCAAAATATGTGATGCAATGTCTCAGTGGTAGTAGGAGGAGGAGATGCAGAATTGCAACAGATTTAGGAATTAATGGGAGCAGCTTATTATATTTATATTACATGTGATTAAAAGTATGATGCTTTTTTAGTTACCTTTAAACATCAGAAGTAGTATCATTTTTCTACATCAAACTATATTCTGTGTACTATGTAGAATTGGTTATAGATGATACAGAGATAATTTTTATTTTTAAAATCACACTGATATTTTTATGTTGTAGACTAAAACACTACTTCATTTTCTTTTCTTTAGGCACATAGAAAGAACATATTTCCCCAAAATCCCCTATCATCGGGTTGGGGCTATATCACTGGATTCTAACCAACAAAATGTAGGCCAAAGTTATTTACACTACTTCCAGGGATAGTTCTTAACCTCACTGCATCATTATCTTAATTTTTGCCATTCATCATGATATAAAAGAGCAAGCAGTTATGATAGGAGATGCCCACATCATCTCTAAGTAAGAACTTGGCAGGGAGCCACCAGCCATCCAACCTATAAAGGACCATGAAATGAGAAGGAATTAAAATGTTCTATCAAACCCTGAATTTCTGAGAGTATAACCTATTTTCATATCCTAAAACTCCATTTTTATTCAGTGAAAGATCTTATTTTCTAGGTTTCTTTTTAAATTTTCTTTTTAATATAACACCAGATTCTCAATTAAGGACACCTGGACATAAAAGATTTTTAGTTTAATTATCAGAAATGACAATTACAAATGTTAACTTTGGATATATCATATCTTTCTTATACATCATAAATGCTCAGTAAATGCCCTTTTCCTTCAACTTATTTTCTGCATTCCCTTATATTATCATTTTATGACTTCATCCATTGATTCACTATTTTTAACATTAAATATTCTAAGTCTAAATATTAGAAAAATTTCAGAATTGCCGTTTTCATATCATTGACTTCCAATAGAAGTGGTTTATATCTCACAGATTTGCAAAGAGATCATAAGTAAAAAAGGAAAAGCAACAAAATTTAAGAAGCACTGGCATTTGGCAAGTGAAACCATTAATTAAAACATTATTTTCATTTCTTTCCTAACCTGGTCACATCTAAGTGGTTTGGGAGAGTATGTCCAGGAGACCTTCAGAAGTGGTATTACTTCAGGAAAAAAAAAATGCAGTTATCTGAGAAAATTTATGCAGAACCCATTACTCAGGGGTCATTGAGACAATATACAGACAGATATATTACCAAAACCTACATACTTTACATAGAACATAAAAGGCTTACTAAGTATTCAGTTAAATGACAAAGCATGAGAGTAAAAGAATCTTTTTAAAGGATTCCAAAGATAACCACAAAATAAAGTAAAGCAAAACAACAACAAAAGTTAATGCTTCAGTGTACTAGAATATAAATATTCTCACAGAACTAGGGGATGTATTTGCATAAGGGCTGCTTTATTAGCATTATAACTCTTAAAACAAGTAAGAGAGGGAAATGGATAATGTTGGAACATGCAGAATTGGAAATATGTACTTCAAGTCATGGGAAATATTAATCAACATAATGGCAATAGTCACAATAGTCACTCTCTTGGCAGAAACAGCTTCCACTCAAGTAATGTGCAATCAACCCTGCCACTATGAATAAAAAATATTGAAAAAAAATTCAGTGGAAAGTTGGAAATCTATAACAATAATTATAAAACAATCTGAGTTATTTATAATACTATTCTATAGCAGAAATATTTAGTAAAAATCACTAGAAACTGAATTAAGAGAGTCTAGCCAAGTTCTTTATTTAGTTTATCACTGGTAGCAACATTTTTTAAAAATAGAACTTTTTTTATGTAATTCATTTCATTCTTAATTATTGGAATGTCTTCTGGGGATATTGCACAGCTTTCCAAGTCTCAGTGGAAACTTGTTCACTGAAAAAGATGGTTAATGATATGTGATAAGAATTTTTTATTTCATATTTATGTCTAATTAAAATGTTGATATATTTAGACAAAGTACAATCATGCACTAAATAGATTGAATAGATAAATAAAATGATACTTGTGACCATCTGTCTACCAATCTGCTATACGTAAGAATTTGATTTTTAATTTTATATCAGCATATTATTTTCAAATGTAGCATTCTTAAGAACTGTCAAGCTTTTAAGCATTCTTAATGAATGGATAGCAGGATAATAACAGTAATTCAAATGATTTAAGTTTAGTTTATAATCTTATTTTATACATAAAAGATAAATTAGAAATTAAAATGGAGAATATCAGACTAGAATCTAAATTAATGAACAAGGGAAAATGTAACTCTTAGAATTGACATAATAACATGTAGACTATTTCCTAGAATTTTATCTGAATCAGTAATTAATATAGATTTTAGAAAAGAGAGTCATATTTTGATCTTGAATATGCTACCTTTTCTTAGACTCTCTTTATATCTTTCATTCAGATACTTCCCCAGCCACACTGTAGCAGGCATTTCTCATACTTTTTTTGACTGTTTATATTTTGAACCTTTAAACTGTGTTCAGGTTTCACCTGAATTGCTCTGTATTCACAAAGAACTCACCTCATAATATGTGCCCTTCAAAATACGAAATATACATTTGTTTAAGTTCTTGTTGTAGAACATGAGCACATATCCTGGTCGTGACTATTTAGGTGCCTCTACCTCAGAGTGTGGATCAGAAGTTAGATTTGTGAAAGAATAAGCAAGAGCAAAGACTTCATTCAAATGGGTTTGCTACTATGAGACAGAGAAACATCCTAGCTGCCAAAGACAATAATGATAGGTAGCACATACAAAACAAACTCATAATATTACTCATGACTCAAGGAACATAGATGAGCTATTTCAAGAAAAACTGTAGCAAAATATATATTCACTTAGGTCATGATAATATTTATTGCTTCCACAGGTTAGAATAAGACCTTTTATACTTAGTGATACAGTTACATTTAAAAAATTGAGAATATATATCTAGGCTACTGCATCCTCTGTCTGATATTGCTTTCACTAAATATGGAACATAATACTGTATGATACAAAAGGAAATGTGGCATGTTCAGTATTTTTTTCAAACAAAAGCAATAAATCAATTTGTTTTAAAAGTATGATTATTAGCAAAATTTTATTATATTTTATTTATTTCATTTTTTAATAAACTTAGTACTTTTTGCTTAGCATTTTAATGCATTTATGAATGCCATTGTAATTTGGGGAGTTATTTAAATGACTATAAGATGTTTCTTTAAATTTTTTTCTTAAGCTTTCTAATTTATATATAAAAATTATACATACTCATGGGGTATCATTTGATGTTTTAATACATGTGTACATTGTAATCAGGTTAAACATTTGTATTTCCTAAAACATTTACCACTTTTTATGGTGAAGTCATGCAAAATCTTTTCTAGATTTTTAAGTATATAGTGTGTGGCTGCTATCTATAGTCACCCTATCAGGCAACATCACAACAGAACTTCTTACTCCCATCAAAATACAACTTAGTGCCCATTGATTAACTTCTCACATCCCTCCCCAACCCTTCATTATCCTTCTCCTGTGTTCACCATTCTACTTTCAGTGTGTATGAGATCAACTTTTAATATTGTAGGAATAAAATTACCGGGTACTAGTTTTCTGAACCTGGCTTATTTCACTTAACATAATCTCCAATTGCAAGGGAGATTTTGTATTAGAAAATAAAGAAGAAAGGGGAAATTAAAACACTTTAGATTGCTACAATAAAAATGCTTTTTCATTTCTTCCCTATCTGGAAAAAAACTGTGTTTAAGCCTAGAACTATGTTATTAACATGATACTTAATTATTGAAATAAAACACTTTTGGCAGGAGATGAAAATTATGCTAAGGAAAATATTTATATATACAGATTATATATGTATATATTTGTTTTTTTCAACTAGATTTTTTTATTATATCAAAATATTTGTTTCCTATGAGCCCTGTAGAATTGTCACAAAATGCCAATATCATTCTGTCCTTTCACATTTTATGTCCTGAAATTTCCCATTTGATATTTTCAGACCATGTTTGGTGACAGGTAAATGAAATTCTAGAAAGCAATACTTTAGGTAAATAGGGATTACTATATAGAGGGAAATACATGCTAAAGCCTGGAATTGTCTAGAGAACATATTAAATATCAACAGAACTGATTTTCTAATCATTCATACTGGCCTATGTTACAAATGATATATTAATAAAGTACTTTAGAAAAAAATGACCATCTCTCATTTTCTAGGAAATGAAGCCTCTCATTGTATCTATACATAATAATTTATTGCAATGAAGCATACTGTGAAATGATAGTACCTTTTTTTTCACTAGAATATAATGGAGACAGAAACAAAGGGAAGGAACTTGGAGACATGAAAAATAGCAAAAGAGTTGGACTAAGTAGGAAAATACATATTTAAGTGCAACTTCATTTTACAAAATATTGAAAATAATTTGCAAACTATGAAACAATGCAATCATTTTGAAGTTAAAATCATTTATTGAGAATCACATACACTTTAATCTATAGATATAGTTATATAAAATGATTAATGTATTATTTTTATGACATTGACATGCCAGTTATCTTTCTATAACTCTTAATATTTGTCTAAATTAATTCCAAATTAAGCAATATTAAACTATTTGAAAACTCAGATTTTGGTTCTTTTTCAACACTATTAAGACCTGAATTGAATATATACTCTTGATATTGCATTTTGGCAGCATATAAGTGAGAATCTAGTTAAGAAAGACTCTTCAGAGAGATTAAAGTGACAAGAATTTCTGCCATTCATCTTTGATGATGAGGTAAGACTGCTGATTATGTAGACGGAGAACTGTCCCTTATTCTGATTTACTTTGGTGATAACAATTTAGAGTTTTTAATCATCTTAATACTTAGCTCAGGATTAGAGGTCTTAGTATAATTTGGAGGATTAATGAATACACACAAACAGAAGAAACTGACATACAAAATGGAGATATAGGGACTGGGATTGTGGCTTAGCGGTAGAGCGCTCGCCTAGCACGTGCGCGGCCCGGGTTCGATCCTCAGAACCATGTACAAATAAACCCATTGTGTACAACTAAAGCAAATAAATAAATATTTAAAAAAAAAAAATGGAGATATACCAGTAATGAAGGAAATTATTACATAACATTACTCTTAATATTTTTTATTCTTATCATTGTTTTATTTTTGCATATTACTATTAATGCTAACTTTTGAAATTCTTCCAAATATTTTGCTTATTTTATTATGTATAATAAATATATATATATATATATATATATATGTTTATAAATAATAAGAATTTCTCCCTGCCTTTCTAGGGAAACCGAAAGTTTAGAAATATGACAAATTAAGAAAATTAGTATATGTAACAATAAATCAGATTGGTTATTTCAGCATACATTCTTTGTCTGATTTTTAAAATGTTTTTAGACTATCATTTTCATGCGTTTCGTTGTGATATTATTAATTATTTATTTTTACTATATTTCAGTCACATATTAAGAATAGCTAGACAAATATTCTTCCTATTCTTTCACTCACTGAGTATAGGCACAAGTGGTAAAATTTGCTAATTTTAACATGATTTCCTTTTTCTTTGTTTTCTTTCTTTTCTTCAGTTCTTTTTTTCCCAGTACTAGGGATTGAACCAAGATCTTACATATGTTCTGTATGTTCTTCTTCTAAGCAGGATCCCCAGACCAGGACTTGATATTTTTAAAAAAAATGTCCTTTAAATACTATGGTACTATCTTTATTCTCTTAATTAACTAAATGAGATATGCTATCCCATTCTTTTATTATCAGCATTAGACACATTCCATTTCCACATAGCCCATCTTAGTGACACTTAAAATTGAAACCCCATGCTACAGAAAGGATTTTATAACTCTTAAAATTTTGGTTTATTTACTCAAGGAATAAAGTAAATATAAGATATAATTATAATATTAGTTAATAGGCATGAAACAGTGATAGATATTTCTTAGTGCTATACCTGATTTAATTTACTGAACACAGTTAAAAAGTTATCATTTGTCCCAAGTATAAATAAGACATATGCTTCTTGATTTTGTTACCAGATCAGGAATGACTGATTGGTAACTAATTTGAGGAAAGCACTCATAAAACCCTTGCATATTTAAATAGCAGCCAAAGTGCCACACAGGAATGCCAAGAAGGTCTTCGAAAGTGGAATATAGAAAGTCACTAGAGATGTAAAGACTACAAATAATAGAGGAGAGTCTTCCAAGTAACCTGGAGCCTAAAATGTAATTAATTTCATGAATAAGCCAGAGTGGTTTAAAAACATGTTTTCGACAATAAATGCAAAAGATGTTTATAATATCAGAGAAGTTCTTTTATGAAAGGAAATTTTATGACACAAAAAATTTTACAATCAAATCTAAACAAAACACATTCAGTTATGAGTGGAAACAAACTTAATTTTTTTTTTTGCTATGGCAGAATATTTGTGCATATAATAGAGAAAGTAAAAGGAAATAGGTAGAAAAGTCTAGAATGATTTAATGAAATAATATTTCAGGCAGACCTGAGTACAAAAGCATATAAAGATACAGCATATCTTTCTTTGTTTACAAGTGAAAAGACATAAAAACATTAAATTAATTTTTTAAATCTTTTTATATCTTGAATTTTTAAAAGTAATGTTCTAAGTACCTCCACAAATGGACAGTTTGATTGCATAAAACATGGAATTTATTTCATATGACCACAATGATTTGGAAACTAGTTCCATTAGATAATGGATACTACCAGTAGGCAGCTAAACTTTATCTCACTTTCATTTTGAATTATAAAATATTAAAATAAATTAATATTTTATTAGTAGCATTTATTAGAAGTATAGTACACAAGTTAAGTGTCAAATTTAGTTAAAATAGAAATATTTTGGAGATCTTAATCTACATGAGGAAGCATACACTTGATATCATTCCCACATATACAAAATATGTCTTTTGTTCACATTCAAAACCAATCTTTAGTTGTTTTCTTATTCCCTTTAAAATTGTTATCTTTGGGCTGGGGGTGTGGCTCAGTGGTAGAGTACTATGTCTTACATGCATGAGGTCCCTATTACCTCTTCCTCAACAACAACAACAAAAAAGCAAATAATACAAATTATCATTTTTCAGGAATGATTTCCTTAAGGAAAAATATTATGTGGCATGAATTATTTTGAAATAGTTTAGAAATATTAATGATTACAAATATTGAAAAGTAAAACATACCTAAATTTGTGTCAGTATTGGATGTCATTTGTTTTCTTTTAATATTATTTGCCATTTTTTTAACTAATTAGTTTATGGTTTGAGGTACTTGCTAGCTATAGATAGAAAGTTTTCCCCTCTTTCAAGCCTCCAAGACACCTTTTAATACCTTGAAAAGAAAATCGTTCAATTAGCTGGAAAGAATGTTGTGGGCCTTTTAGACAAGTCTATTTAAGTAGACTTTTTAAGTGGTATTTTTAAAATGTCTATCATTCATTCCACCACATCATTCAATTGTCACTTTTAGTTTTTGGCAGAACTCAAGCTCATTATTCTTTCAGTCATTCTTGTGCCTCCACATCTCCAACACAAGTACCTGACCTGGTGATGGGTTGTTTTAAGACAAATTTAACCATCCTGCCAAACTAGATATATTAAGAGATGAAGATTTAATTGCTTCAAGAAGGCAAATCAATTCACAATTAATCATCTAAAATGTTTAGTTTGTTATTTAGCATTAAAGAACAAAGATGACCTTTTTAACTTAATATGCATTTTTTTTTCTTTTTCTGAGTTCTTTCCTGAGCATTTTCCAGTCATACTTTTACAGACACTCTTCTTTTTTTTTTTTTTTTTTTTTTTTTCAAGTTTGACCGTTTTATTTTATTTTTGATTTTTGGTACTAGGGATTGAACCCAGGGTGGCTTACCCATTGAGTCACATTTCCAGACCCTTTTTAAATATTTTATTTAAAGACAGGATCTTGCCAAATTTCTTAGGGCCTTGCTAAGTGGCTGAGGTGGCCTCCTGAGGTGCTGGGATTTACAGGTGTGTGCCATTATGCCTGATTAAGTTTGACCATTTTAGAGCCTTTCTTGTTTAATCCAAAAATCAAATTCCATCCAGTAAATACTGTTATGCTAATAATGTCATAAAGTTTTCTAGTTGTCAGCTGGTGATCCTGATAGAAAAGTACATTCATAACAGCCAAAAATAAAATAATATTTCATTAAGGTCAAAATAGTAACTTTAAAAAGCCATTGATAGTTAAGAATTTCTTAAGTTAATATTTTTTTTTGAAGTTTATTTACTAAAATTTTGGTTTTGTAGACTCTGTAATCCTAAATTGCCTGTTGGGTTTAGTAGTTTCTCCCATTAGCTCTTGTGCCCAATTTGCTCATCATAAAAGTCATTAAATTTTTCATCTGGGAGGGAAGTGCCAAACCATGATTTTCCAGTTGACTATTTTGTTAGATTATTGCCATAATACTGCTGCATACACAGTTTCAGAGGTTCAGTCCATAGATGGCTAACTCCACAGTTCTGGACCCACAGTGAGGCAGAATAACATGATAAAAAAAAAAAAAAAAAAAAAAAAAAAAAAACATGGCAGAGGAAAACAGCTCAGAACACGCAACCAAAAAGCAGAGAGAAAGTCCACACCCATTTTTATAGAGAATTATTTATATGACCTCTTTAAACAACATTTAAACTTGTTTTGTCCCTATTAACAGAAAACAACTTTTCTATCATTTTCCAAACACATAGATAGATAGATAGATAGATAGATAGATAGATAGATAGATTGACTGATAGAAAATAGAGATTTGTCACATATATATGAAATTTGTAATTTGATTAGTATTGATGTGGTGCATTGCATTTTGGGAAGAGTGGTTATAACAGGTGCTTGGGGCAACAGGAGGGCATCTCAAGTAACCAGCAGATGGGCATGGCAGTGGGAGAGGCCCACCAGGTAATCAGCAGATGGACCAAGCAAAAGAAAGACAATTCTATGTGAGCAGTATGTGGCTAGACCAGCAGTAAAACTTTGCCACTTGGCATATGGTAGGAAGCTCATTGCATCAGCTGGAATTTGTACTACTTCATTTTGGGCCAAGACAGGAAGAGAGATTTCTAAAATCTGCATATGACATTTGGTTCAAAATTCAATGATATTTTCACAAATAATATTGCATATTCTGCATTAACAATTAGTGTTTCTCTTTTTGGGAGGTCACAAAAGACTTTGACATTTCATATCCAGAAAACAATTTTGAAACTGGAGTCAAGAGCCACACAGGTTACCAAAAGACAAATAGCTGAAGTGATTTTTTTTAAAGCATCCCATGATGTTAATATATAAAGAACTTTAAAATAATGTGTTTAATTCTAGAACACATCTAATGAAAAGTTGCTTCCATTTGTTATATAAGGTTTGCGAAAATGTTAGCACTTTATTGATAGAACACAGCAACTTAATCTCTCTGTAATACAACTGTAATCAATCAGTTTTCAGCTTAAAAAGCTTTTGTAACTGCCAATCATAAAGGATTGAATTATCAATGCAAATTTAGAAACTTCTAGTTTGTAGTTTGTTCTCAAACTATCTTAAGAGTCATATCTTTTATCCTGAGCTTTGTATGTCTTTTATTTTTTTTTCATAAATATTACATACTTTTTGGTCTTTTCCACCACTAGGACTAATTAACCATTAATTAATCTTAACTATTACTGAGAATTCACTGCAAATATTTTAAATAAGTGTATTTTTATTCTCTCTATTCTCATTGAACCAAATTCAAATTTTCATATTTAATAATACTTGTAACATTCTATTAACATATTTTTTAAAACATCACTTTTTTTCTGTTACTAAATTGAATTTCTTTAGGAATTATTAAACTTGGCCTTCCACGGTGTTTTAAACATAGTAATGAATACTTTACAAACAAAAATTTTCAGAGTAACAGAGAAGTTCTTATAAAAAGAAATACATTTTTTAATTTAACAAATCACTCAAATTAATATACCTCACTAATAGAAGTGTTTTAGATATTTTCTTAAGACTTTATTGTTCTTTAACATACATATACATATATATTTAGGTGATGCTTATAATATGTTTGAGAGTGCATAAAATGCTTTTAAATTTTGAGGGAAATTCCTCAATTAATTGGTTAAAATGTATGTTTTTTTTTCCATAAATGATTTTTTTAACAAATATAAATTCAGCACAAATCATTTTCAAATCATGATAGATTCCAAGTGAGTAGAATAAAATTGCTAGGTCTTTTCAGACTCAATTTGCCTTTCTCCTACATATATACTTTTACCTCATCCAGCATTCAGTCCTTATCTTGACTCAAGCTTAATAAGTGAACACTGTTTGGTATGTAACAATCAGCATTTCTATTAGATTTCATTCTTCAATAAATCACATTTTAAAACAGCCTAGAAAAAACAGCAGTCATAGCAAGAGCTTCTTCTTTTATAAAGAACTGGGGCAAGGTAAAATGAAGGAAACAATGAACAAAGTGATGAAAGCCTACAGAACAAAAGAAAGCAGGGGCTAAGATCCAACATATCAAAAGAACACAACCAAATTAAAAGAAAGAACACTAATAACTCAATTAGTAAGTGGCAAGGGACCTGAATAGACATTTTTCTAAAGTAGACATATAAATGGCCAACTGGTGTTAGAAAAACGCTTAATATTCCTAATTATCAAGGAAATGCAAACCCAAATGACAATGAGATATCACCACAATACAAACAGAAATGATAATATCAAAAAGTCAAAGAATAACAAGTATTATTTAGGAAGAGAAAGAAAGAGAACTTCTGTGTAACTACAGATGACAATGTGAATTAATGCAATTATTTTGGAAAACAGCATGGAGGTTCCTAAAAAAAATTGAATTAAAAGTACTATAGGATCTAGCAATTCCCCTTCTGATTATACATCTACTTCAATTTTACTACGTCATTGTTCACAATAACAAAAGTATAAAATCAACCTAAATGACTGTCAATGGATAACTGCATAAAGAAAATGTGGTTGATAGACACAATGAATATTATTCAGTATTTATCAGGAAAACATCTTGTAACTCGTAAAATCGTCAATGGAACATGAACACATTAGGCTAGGTGCACTATGCCATGCACAGAAAAACAAATACTACAGGGTCTCAATTATATGTAGAATCTACAAAAGTTGCAGACATATGAGTAGACAGTAAGATAGTTGTTATAAGGGAATGAGGAGATACTAGTTAAAGGATGTAGTTTCAGTTAGAAAGAAGGAATAGGTACTGGTGATGTACTGTACAGCATGATGTTTCTAGTTAATAATAATGTGTATTCAAAAACTACTAAAGGAATGCATATTAAACATTTTTCACAAAATTCACAAAATGTTCCAAATTATTTAGTTATGGTTCATGGCTCCATATTTTCCAATACATTTAAAAATAAGAAAGCAATTTTCCTAAATTAAAAGTGCAAGCTGTTATTGAATTAAAATATGAATATTCCCTTTTGGACAACCAGATGCCTTGTCTACTGTAACCAACCCATGTAAAATTACCACAGGATTCTGACTCTGGACTTCATTATGCAGAAGAGAACTCAAGACATCCATGGAATAACTTAGTGTCTACTGCCTGTTTCTTTCTTAACTCCAACAGACAATTACTCCTTCCATGTTGTGTTACCTGGTGTCAGGGTAACAATGAATTCAGGAGTCCTGTGTCCATCGATGCTGCAAATGGGCCACACACAGAGCCCATAGCCCACTGACACCAGTACAGCCCTGGGGCAACAGCATGGCCAATGATACTATTGGCTATCCACCACTGAGTGGAGTTACAGTCCCAGGCTATTGGAATCAGCCATAGGTGATATTGTATGGAATAGAAGTCCACTTGACTGGAGCTCCAGTGTCTACCTGGTAATGGGGCAGGTCCAGAGGCTCTGTCTTTGAGCCCTAGTCTATAGACAGAGACAATTAGTATCAGCCCAGTGTTGTTAGAGTCTGAATTAATCAATATAGTTTATAAAAGATAAGTCATAGGTAATAGATAAGCCATAAATCATAGATTAATATTAATAATATAATATAATATTAAGTAATAGAGATAAAAGTTAATGCTAAGATACTTAAGTAAGTTCTAGTTTTAAGATAAAAATTACTGTACAGTAGTACAAACATGTAATCTTATATAGTACACAGAATTAAGGATAGTGATAAGATATAGACAATAAAAGTTATTAGTGTGTTTGTATGGGGGCCCCATAGGCTAACTATAGTCATAGGTTAATGTTAAGATGATATAGTTTAAGCTACAAGATAGATATACTTAAGAAGTAGTCATATTCAAGTAAAAACTGTTATAGGCCAACATAAGTAGGCTTAGCTAAAGTGACTCTGTTGCTATTCTTGTAAGCAAGAGCCATTTCTGGGAAATCAGCGTCTAAGCAGTCTTCCCCAAATGAGTTGTGTTTTGTGTACCTTGCACCCTGCAAATGTACTAAAACACAAACTGTACACCCACCTTAGGGGGTCTTTAGTTTTGCTTAGGGGCTCTGGAGTTCCACTAACTGCTGTGTTAGCTTCTGTGGTTGGCTGGCTGGCATGCTAAGGACTTTCCAAGGCTTGTAGTTTTTCTCCTTAAATGATGAAGGTGTGGACTAGGAAATTGCTGCTCTCCCTAGGGACAGCATACTCTGCCTCTCTGTGGGAAGCAGTCCCTGGCCAGGTAATAAAGCGCTTTGATTTGGACTTTGATTTGGATTCTGCCTGTTTCCTGAGCAATCTCCCTACAACAGTGTTGGGTTTCACCAGCCTGACTATGTGTTCTAAGACACTGACCTGTTCTCAGTTTTCTGTCATATCTCCCAAACCCCCACTGTGGAAGGAGCCTTGCCCTTCACTCTGCTGCTTGAGGTTAGAGGAGGAGGGGTAGAGGTATTCCCTTGGACCTCTAGCTAGGAGAATCCAAAGGTTCAGTCTGTGGGTACTGGCCTGTGGGTAAGGGCTTTGCCACTGTGTTAAGCACAGTAACACAATTTATGCCTGCAATCTGTAATCTCATATTTATATAATTTATATACTTGAAATAAACACCATAATTAGGCTTTCATATATAAGTTGATTCCTTCTAGAATACCCATCAATTTAAGGGAATTAAGTCTATTTTCATTTCATATACCTCAATATTCTTAGAATTTCAATGAATACCAAAATTATACTACTACTACTAGAAACAAGTCATTAATTTCTGATAGTTTCCAGTTTGCATTTTTATGAAATATTTATTAAAAAAAATAACTAAAACTCTATCATTTAATGTATCCTGTGTTCTGAACCTTCTTTTATCTCAAAATATGCCATATCAGAGTTTCCTTCAGGAAACTGACAGATTTGACCATTCTTCAATAAAGCAGATTCAAATGAAGAACAAAAGCTATAATTGTTTTTCTCAAATTGTTTTTCTATTGATAGTAAATTTAGAAAAAAAAAAAGTGACTCCTCACTATAACTGAAGGGGACACAGTATACTAGGTGAAAATATAAGGTTAGTTCTCACAAACAATGCCCAAAATTTAGTGGAACATTTAGTGTTTGGTGTCCCACTACGATACACATTCAGTTTATTCTGCTTTTCACCCAATTGAAAGAACATTATTTCCCCACTTGTCTGCAGTTTTGTTTACTGTGGTTTCAGTTACTAACAGTCAATAGCAGTCCAAAAATATTAAATGGAATATTACAGAAATAGGAGCTGGGGCTGTAGTTCAATGGTAAAGCACTTGCCTCACATGTGTGAGGCACTGGGTTCAATCCTTAGCACCACATAAAAATAAACAAAGATACTGTGTGGTCATCTACAACTAAATACATATTTTAAGAAGTCTAGAGACTAGTGTCAACATTATTTAAAAAGAACGTATTGTAGAAATATACAATGAATAAATTTTAAATTGCATGCAGTTCTGGATCACATGATGAAATCTTGAGCCTTTCCTCTTCATCTAACCAAGGATGTTATTCACCTTTCTCTCCAGTGTGTCCAAACTGTATTAAATACCCAGCCATTTGTCACTTACAAACCTTGGTTATCTGATCAGTTTTCTTGATATCACAGTGTTTGTGTTCAAGTAATTCTTATTTTATTTAATAATGGCCTCTAAACTCAAGAGTTGTAATGCTTGCTACAATGCATTATGCCAACATTAAGATGTAAGGTGTTCAAGTGAAAAGATGAAAGTACTCAAATGATAAAAATAGGAAAAATACATGCAAGTTTGCTAGGAACAACTATACAAACCAATCTTTGATCTATGAAATTCTAAAGGAAAAAGAATTCTTGTTAGTTTTGCTGTAGTTTCTCAGTCTGTAAATGTTCCACATACAGTGCATGGTAGGCCACCTTCCTTCATCTTATCACATAGCCACTGCATCATTTCACATTATCATAAGAAGCAGCGTGAGTACCATATTAGAGAATTCTTGAGATAGAGACCAAATTCACATAAATTTTATTATACTTTACTGTTATTGCTCAATTTATTATGAGTAATTGTTGTTATTATTTTATTGGATCTCTATTATAACTAAACTTTATCTTAGGAATATAAGTATAGGAAAGATTATACATAGGACTTAATGCTATCCCTAATTTGAGTCCATCTATTTTGAGTCCAAGAATATATATGCCCCATAGATAAAGGGGATCATGATGTACTGCATCATTATGATGACACCTGAGAGAAAGAACTAATGAGTTCTAAAGATTACAGAAGGGATTGTTGGTTTTCTTATTGACGAGTCATTATGGACTTGTCTAAGCTTTCATATAATGTCCAGCTTCAAAAAACCATCTGCAAAAGAGCTGTAGCTCCTGATGCTTCTCTTAGCCAATGATAAAACATATGAGAGATTTCTAGAATTGGAGAAAATATTAAACTTCATATAGTGCAACTTGCTTATTTATAGTTACTAGATGAACTTTACAAATAATAGCTTATTTATAGTGACAAAAATAAAAATCATGAGATTTATCAAATTATGTTATATGCATGCATGAATATGGCATAAGGAATCCCACTATTATGTATAATTACAATACACTAATAAAAACAAAAACCTATATCCCATAGTTCAGCATTCTTTACATTATATTTGTTTTTTTATCATATACTTTAAGTCCTATTATTTATGTATGCATTACCATTTAGAACTTAAAACAGACACAAAAATATCCCCGTACAAGAAGCCACACTGAAAGGGTTAAATTTCCTGGGTTTAATATAAAAATTTTTTCTTATTTTTTAAAAATCCTTTTTTTTGGGGGGGGGGTTTAGTTAAAATACTTTTTTTTTTTGGTTTTAATTAGACATTTGAAATTAAGTTTTCAACCATCAATGCCAATTTATAAACTTCATCCAACATAAGTACAAAATGGTTAGAAAAAGCAAGACCATATTTAGTAAAGAAAAACTATGCTTGTCAAAATAGAGCATCATACAATTAAAATAATAATGTAATTTTAATAACAAGTCTAGAAATGTTTCATGTTAACACTGGTATAAAAAGCTTCACTACAATACAGCTAATCTAAATGTTTAGACTTTACCATACCATTAAATATGGATTTTTGTCTCTTTATAGATTCTTTACTTTGCTACTTAATCATTAGCACTTCAAATTTAAAAAAAAAAAAATCAGGTTTTTGCAGCTTAGGAAAATGTTAGATTAAAGTGATTACTTCAGGATATTTAATGTAATCTAAAATTAAGTGGGAAAGTCAGTTAATCAAAGCAAAAATTATAGAACATCTCAAGCTACTCATCAAGGTCTCTTGTTTATAGTGTGCATATCTGTGATTAATTTGTGAATGTCTGAGATGCAGGAATTAACACATGGTTTTGGTATGAGGCCTTCCAGGAATTGTACTATGATATTTGTAGGGGTAAAGAAAACAAAAAAGAATAGAAAACACTGAAAAATAAATTAGAGAAGAATATGTGTAAAAAGAGTAAGCATTTTTCAAACTTATTATCCTAGAGAGCAGAGAAGTTCCTTGTTGATAGAGAATCTCCTTGGCTTTCATACTACACATACATCACAACAGGAAAGAAAATATCACATATAAATATTACATCGTATACTATAGTATTCTGAATATAAATGAGATAGAGAGAGATTCTAAATGTCAATGCATAATGGATATCTCACATATGGCTTTTATTCTCATTACTTTTGCTGATTTTACACTTGAGAATCATTCCCAGGCTGCTGGTTACTATAATGATGTTGCCCTTCCACAGGTATGATTTCTTATTAAAATTTTCATTCTAATCTTCCAGTTCTAAATTATAAAATCATTCATATCAATTTAGAAAGCTATTATTAAGAATATGTGAATATTACTGACAATGAGTATGATTTTAGTATAATTAAATATTATATTAATAGACAGGTACCATGATCTTACATCTCCAAAGATTGACAAGGCTACATATTTCAGGTACAGTTAATTTCATCTTAAATTTTTGAAAATAAAATTATTTTTCTTCAAGTAATATAGATAAATATGTTGATATTAAAGAAGATTATATACAAAGTACTTGGTAATTTAATTAACATTTTGTAGTCAATTTACCTGGCAGACTGAATAATATCAAGTCATATCATTTAGGTACCACAAATGAAAAAAAGCATCAAGATTAAGTTTGTTTATAAAAACAAACAAGTAATAAGATCTTCATTAAAATATATTTAATTTCAAATTAAATTTATTTTCTTTCAATGAATATTGTCTCTAACCAAGGAAATACTAACTTTTCTTTGAGGCCTAATAATTTCTATCATTATTAAACACACCAAAATATATTTCATATTTATAAATTTCCCTCCAGAAAATATGATATTCCCTATGTATCTCTGCAATGAATTGAATTTTAATATTATCAATCAGGTTGTAATAGGGACATTTTAAGAAATACATTTGGAGGAGTTTTGAGGCTATTTCTACCATATCAATAAAGGCCTCTACATTAAAGCAAACCAATAGAGATAAATATTCAAGAAAGTAGGAAAGTCGAGACCTTCCTTAAATGGTTGCATTTTTTGTTTCTGTTTTTCCTAATAATTAAAATTTTGCAATAGACCATGCTTCCTTTTGGATTTTACACTCATCAACTTCCTACCCAAATTTGAAGCTGCGGTATAACAAGCAGTCACCTACAACCTACACCAAGCAACAAAAGCAAAAGTTCAAGGATGGGAAGAATCTGATATCCAGAATTATCACACTATGGGCTTTAAAATGTCCTTTATTCAACAACAACAACCTCAAAATATGAAGCATACAAAGAACACAAGATGGTATAACCCATGTGGAGAAGGAAATAACAGAAGCTGTCTTTGAGGAGGCATAGACATTGAATTTTTAAAACCAAGGGCTGAAGTTGTGGCTCAGAGGTTGAGCGCTCACCTAGTATGTGAGAGGCACTGGGTTCAATCCTCAGCACCATATAAAATAAAATAAAGATATTGTGTCCACCTATAACTAAAAAATAAATACTGAAAAAACAAAATTTTAAGACAAAAAAAAAAAAAAAACTTAAATATGTTCAAAGAGATGAAAGCAACTATGGGCCAACATCTACAGGAGAACACATCATGGTGTCTGAAGAAGTAGGAAATATTAATAGAGGTAGAGATTATAAAAGCAAACCTAAGAGAAATTCTGGTAGTAAAACGTATAATAACTAAAAATGAAAATGCACTAGAGGAATTGAACAGCAAGCTCGAGCATGCAAAAAAAGAAAAAAGGCAAACTTTAAACTATGTTAATTGAAATTATGTGGTCCAAAGAACAGGAAAAAAAATAACAAAGAAAAATGGGCAGGCCCTAAGAGACCTATGGAGTACCATCAAGTGGAGTACCATACATGTAATGGAATCCCAGAAAAGAGGAGACAGAAAAGGGTAGAGGAAGTATTTGGAAAATATGGGGATATTTCCTAGTTTGATGAAATATGTTCAGTCATGCATCTCAAGAAACCCAAAAATGACAAACACAAAGAGATCTATCACTGCAAATGTTATGATCGAATTTCTGGAGCCAAGGACAAAGAATTTTGAAAGCAGCAAGGAAGAAACATCATATACAAGGGATCTCAATAAAATTAATAGTAGATTTTTCACCAGAAACTATGTAGGCTATAAGAGTGGAATGACTATTTTAAAATGCTAAAATTAAGAGCGAGAGAAAGAAATTAGCATCCAAGAATTACATATCTGACCAAACTATCCTATAAAAATGAAGAAATCGAGACATTCTCATTCAAGCTGAGAATATTCATTGATAATAAATTGGCCCTGAAAAAGAAATGTTAAAGGGATATAGTGATCTAAGCAAAATGGTATAACACGAGATTCAAACTCTCCCTTCACCATTGATTGAACCAAAATAAAGAGCTAAATAATCAGGTAATAAGTAGGTAATAAAGCTCAACTTCCAGTGTCTTCTTGGAAGGGATTAGATGTGAATCTACTGCCTCAAGTTTCCCAGTTTCTGCCCAAAGGTCTGACATCTATCTACTCATTCATTTATAAGATCTGACTGTGTTATGTGGGAGCTGAAGTGGGTGTTCCTTCCCTACATGCTTGGGAAAGAAAGAAAGAAAGAGAGCGGGGCGGGGGGGGGGGGGGGAAGAAAGGAAGGAAGGAAGGAAGGAAGGAAGGAAGGAAGGAAGGAAAAAAGAAAGACCTCTAGCTTCTCCTCAGAAAGAGTTGGATTGTATATTAGCATTGACAATTCCTGTTGGTATCTGAGTATCTTACCTTATAATTTGCCTTTCTCTTGGAACAGTTGTAATCCAGAATTTTCTAGTCCCTCGATGTCTACAGAGAACAAAACAACAGTATTGAACACCCCTGTGAGTTATTCCTGGGACTCTGGGTTCTCTGTAGCAGAAATCCTAGCTACAAGATTTTCCCTCTGAGGGATTAAAACTGTACATCTCATATTATACATTTCCCAGCTGCTGCTTCAGGCTCTGGCTTTCAATTTACCTTCTCTGGGAGTTAATAGAGGACTGATCGGAGAATTTGAATGGCATTTTCCTCCAGTGATAAAACCAGGTCTTCAGCTTTTCCCTATCAGCAGGTAGAAAGGCATCTGTCATCCAGCTTTTCTGGCACTTACCTAAGGAACTGGCCACTCTACCAAATGTCTCTGACAGCTCACAGGGCTTGGAGGTGAAAAAGAGCAAGGGAAAAGTTTGAAAGGACATTATAAATATGCATGCATACATTTGCCACGGCTTTTCTCCCAGCCTGAATGCAGTGAGTGGGTGATAATCTCTAAGTCCCAGATTTTCTCTGAGATATGAAAGAACTGAACAGCAAAGGTAGGAAAAAACCAAAAGGATGTTATTCAATAGTTCAATAGTTGGGCTTCTATCCCAACTATCTCAGGGTAATGACTGGACCAAGCATACTCTAGTCTCCTAAGGGAAACTAAAATTTAAAATGGCAGATTGGATGAGCATAAAGGTTTGGAGACATGTGAAATCTGCTGAGCTGGTGATGATGTTAATCCCCTAAAAAAGGTCAGTATGTGAAGATTGAGAGAAGTTTTAGTTATATGTATTGTGCAGAAACCAACACAGAAAATCAAGGGAGGTGAGGAAATAGGGAAATATGTTCTTAGTAAGAGGAAAAGAAAAATCTATAGGAACCAACCTAATGAAGCTGAAATAAGTGAATTGCTCTGGACAGAATACAAAATAATGGTTGTGAAGATGCACCTTTAGTTTAGGAAATTAATGCTGGAACAAAGTAAAAAATTTCAAAACTAAGAACAATTTTAAATAAAATTTATAAAACTGAAAAGCATAATACAAAAAAGTCAATAGTTTCAGAAATTACTTGACCAAGCAAGAGAAAGGATTAGTTAATACAAAGACAGTACATAGGAAATCTGTCAGAGGAACAAAACTAAGAAAAAGTGAAACTAGATTAAAGGACTTTTTGGATACTCCAAGGGGACCAATAATATGTATTAGGGAATTCCCAGAAAAAGAACAATGACAGAAAGGGAAAGATAAGCTACATTTATGGATTATATAAATTATTATTAAAATGTTTGCATTACAGAAATCAACAGATTCAATGCAATCCCTATCAAAGTTGAAATGAGATTTTGTACAGAAATAGAAAAGACAATTTTAAAAATTCACATTAAATCACAAATAATCTGAATAGCAAAAGCAATTCTGAGAAGGAAGACCTAAATTTGTGACATCACACTTCCTGGTTTCAAATCATATTGCAAACTAACCTAGCCGGGCGCGGTGGCGCACGCCTGTAATCCCAGCACTTGGGAGGCTGAGGCAGGAGGATCGCGAGTTCAAAGCCAGCCTCAGCTGTGGCAAGGCACTTAGCAACTCAGTGAGACCCTGTCTCTACTAAAATACAAAAAAGGGCTGGGGATGTGGCCCAGTGGCCCAGTGCCCCTGAGTTCAATCCCCGGTACCAAAAAAAAAAAAAAAAAAAAAAAACTAACCTACATACTAGAATACTGGCATAAAAACAGAAACACAGGCCAGTGAATCAAAATAGCACAGAAATAATCCCCAGATATGGACAATTTACATTAAACCAGGTGGCTAAAACATATAAAGGGAAAAGGAGAGTCTTTAAAGTGAGATTTACATAAGTAAATGAATAAAATTGGACACTTAGATTCTACTGCACACAAAACTTATCTTAGCATAGGGTAGACTTAAATGTAAATACTGAAACTATAAAAGTCCTACTAGAAAACAGGTCTAAAGCTTCTTTCTATTCCTATTGGTAATGATTGTTTTGGACATGACAGAAAGCATAGGAAACTACATCAAACTGAAAGAATTCTGCACAGGAAAGTAAAACCTTAACAAAATGAAAAATCCACTTAAGGAATGAGAGAAAATACTTGAAAACAATACTTCCTATATGGGATTCATATCTAAAATATGTAATGACCTCATATAATTCAATAGCAAGAAACAAATAGCCCAATTAAAAATGGACAAAGAACCCAAATAGGTATTTTCCAAAGAAGATACACAAATAGCCACTAGGTATATGAAAAGGTGCTCAATATCATTATTCATTGGATAAATGCAAATCAAATCCATAATGAAACATCATCTCACACCTACCACAAAGGCTATTATCCAGAATTGAAAAGATAGCCAGTCTTGGGGAGGAGGTTAAGGAAAGGGAACCCTCACACATTGTTGGTAGGATTGCGAAAGGACTCAGCAATCATGGGAAATAGTAACTACTTAAAATGATCTCATCATATGATCCCACTTCTGGGTGTGTATCCAAAGGAATTAAATAAATATATCAATGTGATATTTGCACTTCCATGTTTATTATAGCATTATTCTCAAAGGCCACAATATAAGAACCAACAAAGTGTCCATCAATAAATGAATGGATAAAGAAAACATGATGTGTATATATATAAATGGAATACTATTCATAGTTTAAAAATCAGGAACCCCTACCCTTTGTGAAAATATGGATGAAGTTCAAGGACACTATGCTCAATGAAATGAGCCACACATAAGCGATAATAAAAGTACTTAGTAATTTCACAATGTCATAGAAGCAGATGGAGAATGCTGGTTAGCAAGGAATGGGAGGTGGAGCATGAAATGAGGAGATACTGGTCAAATAACACAAAGTCTCATTTGTGTGTGGGATGACTAATTTATAGAGATGTAATTAACAGCATGGAGACTATAATTAATAATGTGGTATTGTAATACTGTACTGAAGTTTGTCAAGAGACTATATATTAAGTATTCTCTCTACACTCACACACACAAAAAAGGTAACTGTGCTAGGAGATGGATGTGGTATTTATCTTGATTGCAGTAATCCTTTCATAATGTCATCACATTGTGTAACTTAAATATATGCAATTTTTATTTTTAAAAAAGATCGAATGTCAAATTGTGCTCTAATTACATGCCAGTGCTAAGGGACTATTTGTACAATACCTTGTAATTGCAGGGACATTAAAATGTGGAAACATGGAAAAATAATCTTAAAGGCAGTGAGTGCTTTAGGTTGGAATGAAAGGACAGTAGAAAGTAAACTGAAGTAACATAAAGAAATAAAGAACTTTGATAATGGCAACTACATCATTTTAATTTTAAAATCTAGTAATTTTGCTTTTGGGAATTCAAAATGATTCACCTTATGTGGAAAATAATTTGGTTGTTCCTTAAAAAGTTAAATAGAAAATAATCTCATGAATGAGAAATTCCTCTCCTAGGTATATTCCTCAATTAAAAACAGGTATGCAAACAAATAAAAACAGGTATGCAAACAAATACAATTATATATATATATATATATATATATATATATATATATATATACACACACACACATATATTCATAGCAACATCAGTCACATTAACTGAATGGAAGAAACAGCCTAAATGCACATCAATGGATGAATTATAAACAAGTCATAGTATATGTATATACTGGAATATTATCCAACAGAGATTGTAACACATTTGAAAAATTGGAAAATCTTTAGTTACCTTGGAAAAAAATGTATGACAGGAAGGGATGAGTGACAAGATTTATATGTCATGTTAAGTGATTTGGACTTAATCTTTAAATTCATGATAAGCTACAGAAAGTTTTATGGAAAAGAATTAGATGATGAAGTTTGTATCCTGGAAGATGACAGTGCCTACAGTATTATATTGAAGAAAAGGATAGATAGAAACAAGGAGAAATGCTAGGAGGCTGTTGCAGCCATTGAGAAGGCAAAGTAGGCTTAAACATGGAAACAGAGGTGAAAAAAAAGCAGAGAGAGAGAGAGAGAGAGAGAGAGAGAGAGAGAGAGAGATTTTTAGGAATAGAATCAACAAAATCAAACACCAAAATAACAATTTTATAAATTGTTTAGGAATAGAATCAACAGGATCAAACACCAAAACAAAAACTTCATAAATTCTCTAATTATTCTAGAGGTTACAATTAGTAGGTTTCTTTCATCACCTTAAAAGAACTACTGGGGGGCTGGGGTTGTGGCTCAGCGGCAGAGCGCTCACCTTGCACGTGCGCGGCCTGGGTTCGATCCTCAGCACCACAAAAACATAAATGCATTGCATTGTGTACAACTAAAGTAAATAAATAAATATTTTTTTTTAAAAAAAGAACTACTGGGTTAATTTTACCCCAACTATGTATCCTCTTGTACCTATGTATAACTAACTAAAAATATTTATCTCAGCTTTACACCTGAGGTAAAATGCACCTCAATCCAATATATGAGGAGGAGACAGGGTGTAAAGATGATTGCTTGGTTGATTGTGGTGCCTGGATACCTGAAGATCACCTGAAAGTCATGGCCTCTGATCAGACTGGTTAAATTGGTGATGCAAGAAAACTTGGAGTCTTGAGTTACTAGTAATAGACCTGATTGTTCAATATATCATAAATAGTTTCTGTAACTTAGTTCTTTAGACTTAATATTTTCAGTGCTATCTTACAAACAGTATAGTTTACCATACTGTTCTACATACAATTTTAGATATATTATATATACCTTAAGGAGGAGAGCTGTCCTTAGGCGCAACACACTATTTTGAAAGGGCCTGTGGAAACCTAAGGAGCTAGTGAACAAATGCAAGTGGTAAAACACAAGTTAACTTGCTTGATTTGTGAGTCCGGTAGGTTCACATCAACAACATTGTTTTCTCTTGTAATTAATCAGTAAGCCTGGAGCAGGGAACTGGTACCCGCATAATGAGACCTCAGGTGGGGATTTATTTTGAAGCTGTCTTTAATCTCAGTGTTATGGTTTAGATTTGTGGTGTCCCCCAGAAGCTCACCTGTGAGACAATGCAGAAAGGTTCAGAGGAGGAATGATTGGGTTGTGAGAGTCTTAACCTAATCAGTGAATTAATTCCTGCTGGGATTAACTGAGCAGTAACTGGAGGCAGGTGGGTGTGGCTGGAGGAAGTGGTTCATTGGGGATGTGGCTATGGGGTATATCTTTTGTATCTGGAGAGCGAAGATACATATACATATATATGAAGATATACATATGTGTGTGTATATATATACAAATACACAAATGATACAGCTTATATTTAAGTGTAAACATTTGGAAATCTAAAGTCTGTTCTCTACTCTCCCTCTCTTTCTCCCTCTCCCTCTCTCTCCCTCTCCTTCTCTCTCTCTCTCTCTCTCTCTCTCTCTCTCTCTCCCCCCCCCACCCCTCCTTCCATGATGTGAGCTGCTTCCCTCTGCTATGCTTTCCCACCATGATGTTCAGCCTCACCTTGAATCCCCGAGGAATGGAGCTGGCCTTCTATGAACTAAGACCTCTGAACCCCTGAAATGGTGAGCCCTAAAATAAACTTTTCCTCCTCTACAGTTTTTCTGGTCAGGTCTTTTAGTCACAGCAGTGAAAAAGCTGACTGAAACACTCAGTGTTTTATTTTTTGTTTGTTTGTATTTTGTTTTGTTTTGTTTTGTTTCAGTGTGAACCTGAGAAGACTGATAAATCCTGCCTATAAGAAGGACTCAGTGAGATTAGTTTACAATTCTGGGAAGATGAAGGTCTTCCAAATTTACAGGTTGTGTGTTCTTTATGAATGTTCAGCAATTAGGAAGTTGGAATGCACTGCCTATTCCAGAGAGATCCCAAAAGTTTTCCAAGGACAAATGAGTACCAGGCAAACAATTTCTTACTTTCACAAAAGGAAGTGTGGTCCACATGAAGTATATCAAGGTTAAAGTCTTTGTGGACATCCTGAAACTCAGCCTCCTATAAATGAAAATCTCTCTGGTTATCACTCAAACACTCCTGGCATGGTAACTTATAAGGATTCTGTACAGCAGCTATTTTGAAAGAAAGGTCAACACTAGGCAAGATTTTATTGGGCAGAAGCTTTAAGAACAAAAAGATCCTTAAAATAAAGCATAGATTAAGTTTCTCTATTAATTAGCCAAAATCTGAACCTCTCTGGAAAAAAGATGCTTCGATACATGGTTAATTAAGAGTCAGTAAAACTTTGAAAGTATTGAAATGCAAGTTAATTATAACACCACAAGCCACACAGGAGTTTGTCAGCCCTACCTAGTTCACCATTATAAGATAAATACAGCACTTTTAGTTTGCTATTTAAAGCCTACTTATTCTAGGTCAGTCCCAGATTCAATTAGCAATTAATGCCCAATGAAATGTTCCCATGCACTGTGCTTGCTGATTGAATTAAATGAAATAAACATGTATCTCCATTTCTTTTTTAAAATAATTTACTCATCACACATTCATCTCTATACCTTCCCTTAGGTGAGTATACATATTCACTCAATTGAGAGAAAATGACAATTACAACACAAATTCATTGAGCTCAGGCTTGGATGGACTAAGAAATAAAAACTAATTTAACAATAACATGTGTACTCTGGTTTGAAAGACAAGATATATGGAATAAATGCAACAAAAGAACCAAAGGTACAATATAGTAGTTTAAATGTCTGCTACATGTAGAGCTAATAATACAAACTAAATGCTATAAATTTATATGTATATTTACATATATCACATATGTATGTAATATATGCATATGAAAAATATTCAGTTTTTTTTTCCAAAAATCCAGGAATGTTGATATTGTATTTATTTTTAAAAAATTTGTATTGATTTTTAGAGATATGGAGTATTAGTTTTTTACCACAGTTAGTGTACCTAATTTAAATCTACAGTTTTTAACATTTATCTTATGTGTTAGTTTTAGAAAAATAATAGACTGCATTAGACTGGGTATACTTTGTTCTTAAGTTCTAAACTATAATCACCAACTTTAAAAATTGAATAATAGATAAAGTTTAAATCTTAACTAAGTAAATTCTATACATTGTTCAGAAAATTCTATATTTTTAAATTATGTAATGATAATTATGGCAAAATTTAATCTTTCTTTCAAATGGCATCCAGTGATGCTTTAGTTTTAATTTATTTTTATTCTAATTTGTTATACATGCTTGGAGAGTGCAATTCATTTCATATTACATGTAAAGAGCACAATTTTTCAAGTCGCTGGTACTACATAAAGTATTTTCACAACAATTGATGCTGTTTTAAAAATCTATGTTTATGTAGTTAAATAAACTTTTAGAACTTTTCAAATATAATAAGAATTTTTTAGTCTTAAGAGATCATGAAAAGTAGATTAACTTTTCTTTTAAGTAAATTTTCTTTGCCAGTGACAAGCAATTGTAATTTAAACTTGCTTTGAGGGTAAACCCTATAAATCAGGCTAATAATAGAAATTCTGATAGTCTTTTTACCATAGCTATTGATAATAAATATTTTTAAAAAACTTTTGAAATTCTGAAATTTCTCTGTGGTAGATATACCAAGGCTTCTGTTTACCTTAGCATAGCTATCAGGGTGGAATCAGCCAGCCTTCCTAGTGTCTAAACTGCAATGGTTTCAGTCATTATAATGCCTATGATTTGAATACTGAATGATGTATCAATGACAGCACATGTTACAGGGAATTTGGGATCTGGATAATTGGTCCTAGAGGTACAAATCTGCATTCTTTTTCAATTGTGTGAGGTTTAAAGTTTGAGCTTTAAGCTATAAATAAATAAATAAATAAATAAATAAATGTATATCTGAGCTTTAAACTTAGACAACTGAAAAAGAAAAGATTGTTCCTGGTGTTTTACCATAACAGCATTTATATTTTTAGGTGTCAATCTTTAGTACTAGTTATTGGAGTCCAAATCTCTCTTTAATGAGAAAGTGAATTAATTCAACACAAAATACAGTGTCTGTAGTAAGAAGACTTATTGTCTGTCTAGGGATATAGACATATAAACTATTGGTTACAATGTACATAAATAAATACTCATAAATTTTTCTGAAACACCATGAGGACCCCAAAAGAAAGTCATTAATTGTATAGGCTGAGACACATTCTTGCTTCCATGTGAGAGTTTGGAGTAGTTTCTTAAATGGCAGCTACAAACTGTCTAGGTAGATAAGGTAATCAGAAGAAAGAAAACTGGAGTTTTAAGACAGTGTGATACACAAAGGCAAAGAAACAAAAATGACACATATTGTACTCAGGAAGAAAACAATTTCAGAATGCTGATACATGAAGGAAGTGATGATAGGTAACGAGAAATAATTCAAGTCCTGATGTGATAGCATGTTACAGAAGAAAGAACCATGGAGTGCAGTTGCAAGGTAAAGGTGTGTCCTTGGGCAAGCCTTTTAACTGTTGTGCATCTGTTTCTTCATCTTTTAACTGGAGAAATGATCAAGATGACCCCAAGGATATGCATGAGTAATATAATTAGTTTGAAGACTAAGGCTATTATTTTTAATCAGTATGTGGTCAAATTTCTAGAGTCACAAATAAATATCTGCACCTGAAAGTAGTTTTATATTCCCAAATTTCTCCATAATAAATTCAAGGAAGCTGACAAGAGAACATTATGAAATCACAACAAAATATAACACATTCAGTGTATAAAGTTAGGGATAAGGAAAAAGAGAACACACAAGCCGGGCCCAGTGGCACACGCCTGTAATCCCAGCACTTGGGAGGCTGAGGCAGTAGGATCATGAGTTCAAAGCCAGCCCAAGCAATGGGAGGCACTTAGCAACTCAGTGAGACCCTGTCTCTAGTAAAATACAAAAAAAGGGCTGGTGATGTGGCCCAGTGGTAGAGGGCCCCTGAGTTCAATCTCCAGTACCGACAAAGAAAAAGAAAGAGAGAGAGAATATACAAAAGGAATGTAAAATAGTTATCAGAGTTGATCTTCAAATTTCCTGTTGAGTTTTCTATTAGAAATGTGAAAAATTATATACTTTCAATCATTTCTCATTACCAAAAGATATAAAGAATACCAGGGCCTAAACAAGACTTTCCTTAGAATTATATTGTAAACTTGTTTTTTCCTATTGTTAATTGAATTGTCAAAGGATGAAGCCTGCATTATTTTGAGGAAATTGCTATTATTAATGAAACATTACTTTTTATGCCCACATATAAAGCCAACCCAATGTTAAAATTTTCATCACAAAAATATGATGGAATTCCACTTAGGGACAAAGCTAAAATAAATTACTTTTGTTACTCTCTGATATTCTCACTTCATTCATAAATAGAATTTGAAGATCTTTGTGGATATACATTTGTTCCTTCACAAATATTGTTCTCAGCTGGCATATGATAAATGTTATATAGGAAAAATCTAGGTATACTATATTCAAATTAACACACACATTATATATAATCTTAATGGCACATTCATATTAGATAAAAAACATCCTTAGAAAAAGATACAGAAGATATGAAGGCCAGACAAGCAAATAAAAGATGTGCTTTCTATACTCTAGAAAATTGTGTAGAAAATGAGAACTTGGAACTATGATTATCTTTTTACTGTTAACATAAGTATGATTTAAATAATATTTCAGAATAGGTATAATAATGAGAAAATTTAATAAAATTAATTTCTTCCTTCTTTCCTTATTCATTTCCCTCAGTTAAAATTAGTGACGTGTACTACTGTTTATATCATTACTCATGTATCCATTCCATTTGGCTCCAATTTCCTAACATACCTATCTATTCTCCTAAAATGTTACAAAACACAACATTCAACTCATTTTTTAGAAGGAAATAAGGTAAAATTAGAATTTCAGCAAAAAATAGCATTTAATATTGTCAAAATGCATGAAGGAAACTAACTGAATGGGAAAATAAAAAGCAAAAGGCAAATGCTGAATTAGGCCAAGGGGCATTTTGGATTTTTCATTATAATATTAAAAATGATGGTAATATGTACATTTCCATATATAAGCTTACTCAAGTAACCTGGTTCCTTCTCACATCCCATTGACAAAAGCACAGTTCAAACATTCATGTGCACAAAGCCCTATATACTATAGGCTGGTGATAAATATACACTTTGTGTTTGTGGGTGTGTGTGCCTGCACGTGCATGAGCAGGCTAATGACTAGTTGGGAAAGTATACAAATAGATCTACCTTTTCATCTCAAAATAAAACCATATAACCATATACCTATTGAGGAATGGAAAGATGTTTGCTTCATTTTACATTAAATCTCATTTTCTTATGTAGTAATTTAATCATAGAAGCTTATCAATAAGTATGTACAACAAATGAAGATGTGTACTCAGAAAGAACTGAGATGAAGCACTGGATTTAAAGTACAGATTCTAGAATGAAAAATAATGGGAGTACAGGTCAATCCAGTGAATAATATCTATCCATAGAACATTTAAATATTCTAATGTCAAAAGTTTTTAAAAACTGGCAATAGTGACAGTCACCATGAGCTAAAAAACAAAGAATATTTTTTTTAAAATTGTCAAAAGATGACCAAAAGAACAAATGTGACTATGCCTCTTGCAATAGAAATACTACCTATTTCAAGAAAGCAAGTGTGTTTACCAGGAACTATTTAAAATAATGTTAGTAACAGAAACACAGAATAATAAAGACATTTTCTAATTTCATCCCCAGCTCAATTCTCTAAAGTAAGCATTGTTATTGTACACATTTTATAGGTGAATAAATGGGTTCTTAGAGCAGTAAGTGACTTATTTTAAAAAGACACACCTAGTAGGCAACAGAACTATAAATAGAACTCAGGTCTCTGGGCCTCCAGAATCCAGCACAAGAACTGCTACCTCATTTGTAGTTATAATCCAGGAATAAGAAAGCTATGATTTATCAAGTGCAATGTATGTAGGAGAGACTACTAGGCATTTTCCTATATTATCTTTTATAATTCCTCAGATTAGTCTTATGGTTTAAGCATTATTTCACAAATAAACAATCAAGAAAATTGAGACTCATGTAAGCTGTAGAAGTTGCTTAATGTTAGAAAGTAAACAAATGACAAAGCTTATATTTAAGTATAAACATTTTGAAATCTAAAGTCTGTTCTCTACTTAGACTGCAGAGATACCTAAGGAACTAAATTAGTAGCTATTTAAATTGAAAAAAAAATTCTTCATAATTAATGAATTTTAAAGCAAAAGATATTACCCTAGAAACACATAATATATATGCTAAATATTAGTTCTAAATATTGCAATAGATCACCCCAGCAGTGTCAAAGAGACATAGATACTTTGCTTTCTCTACATTATGCTAAATTCACTAATGTGTTCTATTTATTTTCAAAATCTTTATAATATTTGTCTCATATAATGCTTTCAATATCTCCATGATTTAAGTGAAACCTCTCACTGTCATATCAAAATATTTAATTGCTCATAAATATTACAACAGCTCACTTTGACTCCATGTTATCAAGGCCAGATTCTGTAGTCTGAATCTATCCTTTCCATATGTGGTTCATGTTTAGCTATCAATCAAGAATTATATCCCATTATTATAAAATAAATGTTTCACTCTATTTTCAATACCTTAATTTTATATAATCAACTTCTTTGTTTCTCTTTGATTCTGCATATCTAATTTCAACTTGGAGAAGGTACTTTGCTGTAGTTACATTTTAGAAAATTTGGTAATTAGAGTTAAAAATTCATAGTGTTTTGCAGTATCTTCTGACTTATCTGCAAGCCCATAAATGGTGACAAAATATTCCCTTCCCAGCATTAAACACTTATTTATAATATCACTTTTAAATATCTACTGAGCTGCTTTTGTATAACACTTCTGAGAGTAGTTTCAATTATCTACTTAAAAATATAAGGGAAAGGAAAAACTATCACATGAATGGTAGTCATCAATATTGTTATTACTTTTCTATATATGACTATAGAGTGAATCATATGTATAGAATACTAGGGTAGGTTGGGAGTGCTATTTAAAAAGCATTAATAACTGCCTTGCTTTACTGAGTTTGTCAGAATACTGAAAATGCTACATCTATCCATCACAAGACATGATGATATTTTGGAGGTCTATATTGAGCAGATGGTCAAAGTCTGTAGCCAGTGTGCCTGCCAGTGCTGTACTGCATTTGCTTCTGCTACAATGCATGCATCATCAGCTCACACTCCACATCTCAGAGACTAGAAATCATTCTCACATTGTCATCATTATTTTCTTCTGTTTTCTGACATGAAAGACTACCATGGTTTCTAAAATATGTATTTGTTCAGTTAAGAATCAACTTGGCAACACCCTTGGCTTTGGATATATATTTTTTGGAAGTCAAAATGAATTTCTTTGTCACATTTTCATACAGTGGGGGAAAATACCTGGCACTAACATATGTTATAAGGATTGTAGACTTATTGTTTTATGTTATCTCTGCTTTGCTGGAGGATTTCCTAGCTGCATTTTTCCAGTTGACTATCTTCTCCTATTCTAGACCCTGTAATGAGCTGTCCAAAGATCTTCAATAAATTTTTCAGATTCAATCAATCTTTCAAACTTTGAAACAAAATTATATAATTATATGTATATAAATATGTAATATCATATGATATATATTGTATCATATATGTATTTTGGTGCATTCTTATTTTCTACTTTAATTTTTAGAGAAACCATAAGAAAGCATTACTTGTCACTAAATAGTGAACAACTTTGGACAATAATTTATCAACATGAGATATTTTACCCTTGTCTTACATAGTTCTTTGAACTCAGGCTATCTCTATTTCAGACTGAATCAGAATCAATTGTTGTGTTCTAGCTTTTGACTAGTTAAGGTCACCCTTATACATTTTAGCTTAGATCATATTTTTTTTTTTTGGTTCTGTTACTAATCAGAAGTGTGTTTTCTCCCTCCAGTTTTGAAACTAGTCTCAGTTTTGGCTACTATTAGAATGGTTCTTCGTGCATATGGTAGGCTAACCAAATCAAATCCATACAATGAAGATGAACTTCAAATTATGAACAGTAATGTATTTGGCCCAAAATATTTCTTAAGTTAAATTAATTAAATATTAGAAAGAGTAGTACCAGCCAATCAAAAAGTATTCATTTCCAAGCCTTTGAATACACTTTTACTGAATTGTTTTTAATAAATGTTTGAGAAAAGACTATAGAAATAGCACTATAACACTACAGTGTTAACTATAGAAATAAATATTTGGGATGATACTATAGAAATAAATATTTTGCAATGAAACTAAAACCAAGGTGAACAAAAGGTGCATCTTTTTGTATATTGTCATTATTTTTTTCTATTATAATTTGTGTTCCTAATAAATATATAAAATCAAGACAACTGCAAACTACATAACTTGTAAAGGTGTTTAATATTTTGTTATTATTGATGAAAGATTATTCACAGACCTTTCTGATTGGATTATTAGTTTGAATTTGGAGGAGTTATTGAAACATTTCACAAGGATCTGTTCTGTTTTAGAAAATCAGTATCTTTGTAATAGTGTCTTTGCACACAAAACACAACAAACCCAGCTTTCCAGGAGGTTCTGATAACTCCTCCTGTCTCTTCACACACATCTAATCATCTTTTCCCTACTGCACTATCATAGTCATCTAAATTTTGGGTTTGAAATGGGGAGGAAATTGGCAATTATTAGCTTTTGGGAGTGAAGCCATTGAGATTTAGTTAAATGTCTTCATTTCATGAAATTTAAGATAACAATAGTATGAACTAATTAATTATGAGCTCTGCAGAATTGAATACAAAAGCAGAAGTTTTAAGGCACAGTATTAAAACCCTGAGTTAAAATTAACAAAACCCAAACCAAACAACAACCTATTGTGGTCTATCTACTTGGAAAACAGATTAACCCATTAAACATTTCTGATCCTGATAGTATTTATTTCTTATGTTTCATAGCAGACTTAGTTGCTTAAATACATTGTGAAATTATCAGTCTTTGTTTTACATTATTTTTTTCTTTTTTTTATTTATAATAGTAGTATCTATTACAATTTATAATGCACACATATATAGCATCTTTTTACATACAACTGTTTGTATACAAAGTATGTAAGTACCATTCAGATTTTCAATCATGCATTTAGGATAATGATATCCATCTCATTCAACCACCAATTATTTTTTTCTGCTCCCCCCCCCCACTCCTTCCCTTCCCCTCCCTTTCCTTTGACCATTCTAGTGTTCCTCTAATCCTCCTATGTACCCCTGTCCAACAACACTGTGAACTAGCCTCCTTATATCAAAGAAAACATTCGGAATTTGGATTTTTAAGATTGACTAATTTTACTTAGCATTACAAATAACCCAATCAATAAATGGGCTAAGGAATTGAAAAGACATGTCTCAGAAGAAGATACATAATTAGTCAACAGATACATGAAAAAAATGCTCAACAACGCTGGCAATTAGAGAAATGCAAATCAAAACTACTCTAAGATTTCATTTCACTCCAGTCAGAATGGCAGCTATCAAGAACACAAACAACAATAAATGTTGGAGAGGATGTGGGGAAAAAGGCACACTCATACATTGCTGGTGGGACTGCAAAATGATGCAAACTCTATGGAAAGCAGTATGGAGATTTCTTGGAAAACTGGGAATGGAACCATCCTATGACCCAGCCATCCCACTCCTGGGTCTATTCCCAAAGGACTTAAAAACAGCATATTTCAGTGACACAGCCACTTCAATGTTTATAGCAGCATAATTCACAGTCGTAGGTTGTGGAACCAACCTAGATGTCCCTCAGTAGATAAGTGGATAAAGAAAATGTGGTATATATACAAAATGGAATTTTACACAGCAATAAAAGAGAATAAAATAATGTTTTACATTATTTAATATGAATATCTAAAAATTGCAAAAATATTCATTTTTATCTGTTTAATTCAATTCCAAATTTTACAAAAGAGTCAATAAGTACATGTAATATTAGTTATTTTAGAAGTATGAAATTTCTAGCTATTTCACATATGTGAGGCTTAATTTTATACAGGACCTACAATCAACTTCCATTTTTCTCAGCAACTTAATACATAAGTGGAGTTTGAAATTTTAGCTAAGGTTGCATGCAGTACTTTAGTGGATTATGAAACACTGGTGTTAACTGAAACATATTTCAATGAGATAGCAGTTGTTATTTTGACCTTAAGACTTTTTACTAGTTGCTAATATAATGTGATATTGACTTAGGATTATTTCAAAAATCCATAATTCCATTATTTGCAATTAAAATTAGTTTTAAATTTGTAACACTCAAGAGTTTTAATGACATGGCTGATTCAGGTTTCTCAAAGATCATTTCTGAGTATGGTTTTGTTTTATCCCACATTTTTGCATGCTGTATATACACTTTATGTATCTGCAAATTTCTCTCCTGAGGTAAGTATAGTTATTCTGTCCTACTTATTCCATCTTAAAGGTCACTCCCATCATCTGGGAATAGAGTTACTCTCATAGTCCTCCCAAAGAATAAGTCATCCTTTCTCTTTTGCATTCTTATTTTTCTGAAGGAGACTGGATATAACAAAGAGAACAAAAATTTGCACGTTTATTTTATAGGTATGGGCATTGAAGGGATTCAGTGTGAAAAACTTCTTGAGGTAAACAGGATGAAGTTGAGAAAAATAACATGGTTCGGGTTTAGCAGGTTATGCCCATTTCTTCTACTTCTGGGCAGCTAGATCATCTCACCACCACCCCTTTCACTTATCTCTGTGTGTTTGTCTTTATTTCTTAAATTTCTCACACTTTTAATATTTCTAATCTGACTCACCGCCGCAGTTCAGGTAAACTGTGTAAATGTCACGCAGGTTGTGGTAATTTAATGTTAAACCTCTAGCACAAAAAATGGTGTTCAATAAGGGTCTGTTCCTGTCCTTCCTCTTTCTAGAGTATAAAACCCTGGCCATGGATCAGTCCTGTAAATTTTCCATTTATTCAAGAATATTATAACACAATTGCTATGTACAAAAATACACACATACATATCGAATATCTATCAATACAAGAAAAGACTATATTTCTATTCTATGGAACTTACATTATACAAGTCAGAACAACAATGTAAACAAATGAATAAAGTAATTTCAGACAGTAATAAAGGCTATAAAGAAAATCTTGGTGAGGTGGTAAAATGTAATTATGTGAAAGGGAGATAAAATTACAAGGTTGGGTGGTAGTGGATGATGTCTCTGAGGAGATGAAATTTTGACACAATAAAGAAAGAATTCAGCTATAAAACAGCTTGAGAAGAGAGTTTTGGGTAGGAGTAAGCAAAACTAACAAGTTTGGGTTTAGGGATTCGAGAGCAGATTTGTTATAGACACATTTGAGTTATATGGAAAAGTAAAAGGTAGCAAGTCCAGAGAAATGATGTAACGCCACAAAGTGAAATGTAAATTCTAGGAGAGAGAGAACATTTATAAGTAATTTATAGATGAAATAAAACTAATCTATAATACTAAAGGTATTTCATTTCAGATTTCAAAATAAGGCTACATGGATTCCAATCAATATTCAAGAAACTCCTTTAGATAGCTTATCCCCAACTGCAATATGTTAAGCTAAATATACTCTTGTATGTCTTTGGAATAACATTCCTATCCTAAGACATGATCCTATTGAAACCATTGAATGAGAGGGTAATAATGTATTTCAAAGGATTTTAATTATAACTTTAATAAGACAAAAAATTAAAATCACCTAGTATTCAGAAATTGGTAATATGTTGAATAAACTATTGCCTCACACAAGAGAATATTATATCATTTCTTAAAGATGATTTAGGTCTATTGTAGCATGACAATGTCATCGAAGAACTGAATAAAATTCTTGGTTTTATAACAATGTGATATAGTTTAATAAAACATTTGTAAAATCTACACATATCTACTTAGAGGTGCATACATGTGTCTGTATAAAACTACATACATCTATTTCTACATTTGGTATTATTCTCAACCACATGCTCAAATGAGTAACTTCAAGTAATAATATTTTTCAGTGAATCTATACTTGAAAAAGTATTGGATTTATGTTGTAAATTCTATTTGCAATAAGATTATATGTTGCAAAACAGAATAGTTCCCCAGAATTTTAGTTTAAAATACCTTAATAATAAGTATGTTGACCACTGTATCTCAAATATCCATGCATCATCATTTTTTTCCTGTTTTGGGGTTCTATGAAAGCTTTTTATTACTTTAAGATCTACTATATAATAGTGTATTTCAACTACAGCACATTGTGGAAGTACTAAAAAGTACCCTCTAACTATTGTTTTTAAAAATGCTTTTAAGGAGGTACATTTGCCTCTTAAAGAATATTTAAGTGTGCTGATATTTTTACATTATTTGAATTTTAGCTTTGATTTCTAAGACAGACATCATCAAATACTCTAATCCCTGAACCTGAAAAAGGAGAATAGAAGATAAAATATAGTGTGAACTTATAAAAAGTAATATTAAATCCTCATAGTTTAAATGATATATTAGCCATCTTGACTAAGGGTTAGCTCTTGCCATTTCTAACAGAGAAGTTAGCCTATGATACAGTCAAGAAACAATTAAGTCACACACAACTTAAAGGTAAATTAAGAATTCAAAGAAGGGAATATAATAGCTGTTTAGATAGACTTGGGGAACAGGCAGACATCAGATATAAATGCATACAATGTCTTTTCTTTACATTTCATATTAACCTGGAAAGGATGAGGAACTACTCCAAGATTCAAGAGAAACTAAAAATTTTAACTCTACATATTCTTCCCCTAGAAACAAGTACAATATTGCATCACAATTCAAATCGATATGCTTGTCAGTGTCAGACTTGGCTTAAGTAGATGAAATACAAAACCTTGGCTTCTTTTGAACATTTACAGCTGTTCTAATACAGCGTGTGTATGAGAATGTTTGTGTGTATACGTACTCATGCTGGTAATGCAGTTGATCCAACCAATTCAGTTGGCTTTCGTCTAACTTCCTCTGACTTCCAGTGTCAAAAATTGATTATTATCAGAGACAAGAAAAGTAACGGAATATAAAGCATGGCTGATCAAAACATTACTCTAAATATGTCAAGAGAAAAAGAATAAGCCAAGCAAAGACTGCTAGAATATATTGATTTGTTAAAAGCATAAACAGAATATTGTGATCAGAATTTTTAAAATACTTCTTTTTTTCAATTTGGAGAACTTGACTGCACCAGAATATATTAAAAAAAAAAAAAAAAAAAAAAAAAGTCTTCACTGTGATTTCTGAGAATGACTATACTTCATATCAACCATCTTGAAATATGAAAAGAACCATTACATTATTTTGAATTAACCTTCTGTTATGCAAAATTTTAGCAATCCCAAATCACTCACTGCTAATCAAGGAACATCAGGCAGTTTTACCACAAATGGCAACTATTTAGAAACTGTAAAACTATCAACTTTAGTTAATGAAGTTAAACAGCGTTTTCATCCAGCCTAAGATTATGATTCTTAATTCCAGGGCAGACTGACCTCTTCATCTAAAAGAACCTTTATAGCTTAAAGCCCTGTTGAAGTCATTTTCTTAGTTAATCAGATTTCCACACTGGGGTTCCACAGCAGGAAAGCAAATTCATACAAATAGCTCTTTCCCCACCTGCAGTTTCTCTTTGGTTCAGAAAAGCCTTATGCAATAACTTATTTTACATAAAGAATTATTTTTGCAAGTGAAATGGTAACTTTCCTAAGCTGAAGCACATACTCATCCAGGTCTTTAGCTCCAAATATCCCATAGAGAGGAGTTGAGTATTTTCTCTTAACTGTCTGTTTTCATAATCAAGTGTTATGTTTTATCAAGTTCTTGTGTAAAAGCTGTACTCAACAGTTAGAGAACAGAAGAAAGTTATTTCTTGTGAGTTAATGTAATTTTTAAAAGTATACTTGTGTCATGTGCAATATATTTTCAAAAGTATTTTATATATTTTTATTCATTCTACTATTAGAGTTTTCCCCCAAAACTTTTGGGGAATATAAAAAGTAACTAAATCAGAGTAATCAAAGAGAAAAACACATGCATGTAGATTTGTTAAGTCCCAATCCCCTAAAGTTACACCTTTCCAATCATAAGATGAGGAAAGGCTGGATAATGGCTCCCAAAGGTGTCCATGTCCTAATTCTGGATCTGTGAATGAGTCATGTTAGATGGCAACTGTGAATAGGTGATTAATTAAGGACCTTGAGGTAGGGAGATTGTCCTGAATATCCTAATCAAATCTATCTAATCACATAAATCCTTCAAAGTGGAGAACCATACCCAGCTGTGGTCAGAGCAGATTTTGGAATTATGAATGTTCAGAGAGATTCACCGTGGACTGATTTAAAGATGGCAGTCTGAGGCCATGAGCCAAGTAATGTGGGTGGCCTGGAAAAGCTGAGGAAGGGGAGAAATGGATTCTGCCCTAGAGCCCTTCAACAGGGACCTTAGGGATGCTGACACTTTCATCTTAGCCCTGGGCGATTGTGTTTTACTTCTGACTAATAGAACTATAAAATCATACATCTGTATTGTTCTAAACCAGTATGCTTGTGGTAATTTGTAACAGAGCAATTGAAAACAAAACTAAAACTATAAAACTTCTCCCCTCATACTATTTCACTTATGGAGGTCTTACAAAAAGTTTAAGAGTAAGCTTACCCTCTGAAGACTTTGCTTCAATACTGTGACAGTATGAAATGGACATTTAAGCTCTGGTCTCCCCAGCATCTTTCCAATGCCCTTGCCATGTTTCTGGAATATTATCCAAGCCACATAAATGAAGCACTAATCTTTGAGCAGTAATCAAAGAAGGAAGAGAGAGGTGAAAGTATTTTCTGCCATTTGGAAGCCAGAACTTGTTTGGTTTCTACAATTTTTCTGTTAAAAGCCTTATTATCCAACTTTTCTGAACAGAAATCATCACTCTTACATTCCTCCAAATAGTGGTTTTGTTGTTGATGTTTATTATAACCAGAATAGGTCTACTGTGGTTCGTAAACAAAGAATCCTCAATTATAACAAAAAAATTTAATCAATTTTATCTGATTCTTTCAGGTGTTGATTCTGACAAAACTGACACAATTGAAGTACATTTCCCTATCCTGTTCCTTCTTACAATCCCTCCTTATCTGATCAATGCCCCCAACTACCACCATCTAGATTAATTCCTAATACACTGGTTTTTTTTTTTTTTCCATTTGTTTTTTCTCATATTGAATCTTGCTTGTCATAAAAAGCAGATATTTTTCTCCATATTTCTTTAAAAGAATAGCTAATATAAGCAGCTCCAATAAACCATGGTAATGATCATTCCAAATATATATACTATTGTGTCCAGACAGCCCTAAATGAAACATATTTCTCACAAGTATGTCATGATGGTATTCCATAACAATTGATTATCTGGCAGAGCATATTGGCACCCCTGCAATCCCAGAGGCTCAGGAAGCTGAGGGAGGAGGATCACAAGTTTAAGGCCAGCCTCAGCAATTTAGGAAGGCTCTAAGCAACTTAGTGAGACCCTGTCTTAAAAAAAATAAAAAAGGTCTGGGGATGTGGCTTAGTGGCAAAGCACCCCTGGTATCAATCCATAGCAACCCCCACAAAAACAAAAGGAAACAATTATCTGTACTCAGAGTATTATGAATAGTTTATTTTATTTCTTATAATATTTACTCCACTTACTCTTATACAGTGGTAATTCATGAGGAAGCAGCAGAGGAGACCAAATAGTTACAGATTAAACTTTCCATGTATTCATTTCAGCTTTTTTGTTTTTTATTTTAAAGTTTACTAGGTTACTTATAAAGAATTATCTCCTTTCAATTACTTCTATTTTGTTTTCTTTTAATGTTTTATATTAGTGCATTTTATTCATGTATGATATTGGGGTTCATTTTGACATAATCATACATGCATGAGATATAATTTGTTCCACTTCAGTTCCAAGTTCTTCCTCTTTTCCCCTCCTCCATTTCCCTGTTCCATTTCCTCTATTTCAGAAAGTGGAATATGATTGCAAAGAAGGAGATTTTATAGAGAAAGTCTTCAGGGTCCTAAATGTGGTAAGATCTTCAATTCTGAGCTGGTTGGTTTTACAAATAGAACAGAGGCAAGTGAATTTGAAAATACATACAAATTTCAGTTTAGATTTATTTCAAGACAACTATCTGTCTTTTTAATATGCCCTCTTTAATACTTGCATGATGATAATGACCTAAAATTGCACATATTGACTTCAATGATCTCAAAGGAGAATGAAATTTTATCAAGTGTTCAATACTTCTGATCAATTTATGCAATGAAAACACCATGCAGTTAAAAAAAAAAAAAAATCCCTAGTGGAGCTTTATTTACTAGGTAGGGATTTCTGTGGCAATATAGCTGAGTGGCTTATGATAAGAATTCTAGATTATGTAAGACTACCCAATGCTAAATTTTGGTCCTGTTACTCATAATGTAAATAATCTTTGACTAATAAGTTAATAATTATCTTTTTCAAATATAAAATTAAATTAATAGTCTCTCCCTCATAAGACTGTTGGGAGTCCTAATTTAGGCAAGACATATAAACTGTTTATTAAAAGTCTCAGCCCACAGTAAATTTTCAATATTTGGCAGCTTTTTTTTTTTTTTTTTTTTTTTTCATTTGTATGTTTTCATCTTCACGAGCAGCTATGAAGTTCTGGGACCTGGGAAAGAAGACAAAGAGTTCAGCATATACTTGACCCTCTCCCCAGCCATGCCCCTGAAGAGGAAAAACACTACTTACATTTGTCTTTCCAATTAGGATTTTCAAAATTTTGCAGAGGCAGAATTTGAAAAGGTTCCACAAGTTGAAAAACCACTGTGCAACAATTACCAGGATTACATATAACATAATTTCTTTTATAAAGAACAACATTGAATATAATGCTCAAATATACATGTATGTGTTTTCATTCTCCAATAAATTATGCTTAATATATTTTTTCCTATATTTACCTTGAAATCTTATTAGATTTAAGCAAAAATTCGTGTTTAACTCTGCAATATGACACAACTTGTATATCAAAAGTCCTTTATATATGCATATTTACCAACATTAGAAACAAGAGTTTTGTTTTTTTTTTTAAATGAGGTAAAAAAAATCAAAAAAATGTTATCATCTTAACAGTTTTAAGTGTTTTGTACAAAACTGTGAATTATAAGCACAATGTTTTACAGCAGACCTCTAGAACTTGTTTGTCTTGTATGAATGAATCTTTATAAAACACTGAACAGAAATGTCCTATTTCTCCATCCTCCCAGTCCCTAGCAGCCAACTTTCTACTGTGTTTCTTTGAGTTAACTGTATTGGACCAAGTAAGTAGACTCATATAACATTCGTTTGACTGTGATTGGCTTATTTCACTTAGCATAGTATCTTCAAGGGTCATATATGATGTAGCATATGAAAAGGTTTCTTTATTTTCAGTAGCTGAGTCATATTTTATCATATACATAGATCATATTTTCTCTATTCCTAGTTGATAAATATTTAGTTTGTTTCCATCTCTTGATTATTGTGAATGATGTTGTAATGAACATGGGAGTGCAAACATCTATCTCGTCAGGATCCTGGTTTTAATTCCTTTGTATAAATACTCAGAAGTGGGATTATGATATACCATACGAACCTTTCAATTGCTCCAGTAAGAGAACTGAAGAATGTCAATAGTCTTTCCATAGAAGTTGAACCATTTTACAATCTTATCAATAGTGCCTGAGGGTTTCCCTTCCTGTCTCTCTCTTTCTCTGTATGTATTTTCAATGACCATCCTAAGGTATAAGGATACCTCATTCCTTATTATTGTTTTGACCTATTTATTAATGAGTATAATTATCTTTTCATGTCTTTGCCCACTTTTATAACTGAGATTATTATTTGCCATGTTGAGTTGTATAAATTACTTATATATTTTATATAAATCCCTTCTTATCTATATATAGCTTGAAATTATATACAGTTTGAAATGTTTATATTTGGTATATATAGTTTGAAGAAATATATACATATAAATATGAAAAAATTATATATGGCATATGTATTTTGAAAACATTTCTTCCAATTCTTAGGTTACCTTTATACTTTGTTGATCTTTATTTTGCAAAGTGTTTTATTTTTATGAAATCCTATTGTCTATTTTTGCTTGTCTTGCCAATTCTGTTGGTGTCATATGCAAGAAATCATCAACAAGACCAATGTTATGAGGCTTTTCCCCTATTTTTCCTTCTAGGAATTTCATAGTTTTGATTTTACATTTCAGTCTTGATCAATTTTGAGTTGATTTTACATGGTGAAGTGTGGTATACAATTATATTTTTTAACCTATGGATATCCTGTTACAAATAGCATTTGTTGAAGAGGCTATCCTTTCTCCAAATAGGGTTGTATGTTTGGTACCTTTGTTGAAGATCATTTTACTAATGCAAATATATGTGTGACTTTATTTCTGGACTTTCTTATCTATCAACTGGAATATATTTGCCTTTATAACAATTCCATATTCTGTTGGGAGTGGAGAATGAATTTGGGTTTATTCTGAGACATCTCTAAGAGGAGCTGAGACCACTCTGTTGCCTTGGCAATGTCATGCTCAAAGAGAATTCTGTGATACCATGGAATTTATTGGTTCAGACAGCCGTAAGTTCAAATGCAACTCCCCAACTCCCCGGGGGGTGGAAAGAGATACCAGCTGTCCAATTTGCCTTGAGGCACCCCCTGCCTGGAGGAGGAAGAATTGCTGTGCAAGTGATGAGTCTCCAATCAGGTCAATTTCCTACAGCCTCTTACTTCTTGTTTATCTTGAAAAAGTTTTTTCCCACAATAAATCTCCCTTTGATGTGTTTTACTAATAAATAAAGTACTCCCAGGGTTTTCCCCTTTGTTAGGATCAGACACATCCAGTCTTTTCTGTCCATCAAGCTCCCACTTTAACTATATTTATTGTGTCTTTTGTCTTTATTTATTTTTAAATTAAATTATTTATTCTAATTGTTATATATGACAGCAGAGTGCAATTCAATTCATATTACACATATAGAACACAATTTTTTCATATTTCTGGTTGTACCCAAAATAGTTTCACACCATTCCTGACTTCATACATGTACTTGGTAATGATATTCCTCTCATTCCACCATCTTTCCTACATGCCTCCTCCATTCCCCTTCCTCCCCTTTGCCCTATCTAAACTTTCTCTATTCCTCCCATGCTCCCCTCCATCCCCATTATAACTCAGTATTCTCATATCAAAGAAAACATTGCCTTTGTTTTTTTGGGATTGACTTACTTCACTTAGCATAATATTCTCCAACTCCATTCATTTACCTGCAAATGCCACAATTTTATTCTCTTTTAATGGTAAGTTATATTCCATTTTGTATACATACCACAGTTTCCCTATCCATTCATCTGGTGATGGGCATCGGGTTTGGTTCCACAATCTAGCTATTGTGAATTATGTTGCTATAAACATCGATGTGGCTGTGTCCCTGTAATATGCTGTTTATAAGTCCTTCGGGTACGAACCGAGGAGTGGAATAGCTGGGCCAAATGGTGGTTACATTCAAGTTTTCCAAGGAATCTCCATACTGCTTTCCAGATTGGCTGCACCAATTTGCAGTCCCACCAGCAATGTAAGAGCATGCCCTTTTCCCCACTTCCTTGTCAACACTTATGGTTGTTTGTATTCTTTATAGCTGCCATTCTGACAGGAGTCAGATGAAATCTTAGAGTAGTTTTGATTTGCATTTCTCTAATTGCTAGAGATGTTGAACATTTTTTTCCATATATTTGTTGATTGATTGTATATCTTCTTCTGAGAATTGTCTGTTTATTTCCTTGGCCCATTTATTGATTGGGTTATTTTTTTTTTTTTTTTTTTTTCATTTGGTGTGAAGATTTTTAAGTTCTTTTTATATCCTAGAGATCAGTGCTCTGTCTGATGTACTTGTGGAAAAGATTTTCTCCCATTCTGTAGGCTCTCTCTTCACCCCACTATTTCTTTTGCTGAGAAGAAGCTTTTTAGTTTGAATTCATTCTATTTGTTGATTACTGGTTTTAATTCTTATGCTATAGGAGTCTTATTAAGAAAATTGGGGCCTAATCCGATGTGATGGAGATTTGGTCCTACTTTTACTTCCATTAGGTTCAGTGTCTCTGGTTTAATTCCTGCGTCCTTGATCCACTTTGAGTTGAGTTATGTGCATGGTGAAAGATAGAGGTTTAATTTTATTTTGTTACATATGGATTTCTAGTTTTCACAGCACCATTTGTTGAAAAGGCTATCTTTTCTCCAATATATGTTTTTGGCACCTTTGTCAAATATGAGATAACTGTACTTATGTGGGTCTGTCTCTGTGTCCTCTATTCTGTACCTTTGGTCCACAAGTCTGTTTTGGTGCCAATACCATGCTGTTTTTGTAACTATTGCTCTGTAGTATAGTTTAAGCTTGGGTATAGTAATGCCACCATCTTCACTCTTCTTGCTAAGGATTGCTTTGGCTATTCTGGGTCTCTTATTTTTCCAGATGAATTTCATGATTGCTTTTTCTATTTCTATGAGGAATATCATTAAGATTTTGATTGGAATTCCATTGAATCTGTATAGTGCTTTTGGTAGTATGGTCATTTTGACAATATTAATTCTGCCTATCAAAGAACAAGAAAGATCTTTCCATATTCTAAGGTCTTCTTTTCTTCTTTAATTTCTTTCTTTAGTGTTCTGTAGTTTTCATTGTAGAAGCCTTTCACCTCTTTCATTAAGTTGATTTCCAAGGTTTTTTAAATTTTTATTTATTATTTATTTATTTTTGGTACCGGGGATTGAACTCAGGGGCACTTGACCACTGGGCCACATCTCCAGTCCATTTTGTATTTTATTAGAGACAGGGTCTCACTGAGTTGCTAAGTGCCTCACCATTGCTGAGGCTGGCTTTGAACTCTCGATCCTCCTGCCTCAGCCTCCTAAGTGCTGGGATTACAGGCGTGCGCCACTGCACCTGGCTCAAGTATTTTTTTTTTTTTTTTTAAAGCTATTGTAAATGGGGTGATTTTCCTAGTTTCTCTTTCTGAAGATTTGTAACTGATGTGCAGAAATGCCTTTGATTTATGGTGTTCATTTTATATCCTGCTACTTTGCTAAATTCATTTATTAGTTCTAGAAGATTTATTGTGGAATTTTTTGGATCTTCTAGGTATAGAATCATATCTTCAGCAAATAGTGATAATTTGAGTTTTTCTTTTCCTATCCATATCCCTTTAATTTCTTTCAGCTGGCTAATTGCTCTGGCTAGAGTTTCAAGAACTATGTTAAATAGAAGTGGTGAAAGAGGGCATCCTATCTTATTCATGTTTTTAGAGGAAATGCTTTCAATTTTCCTCCATTTAGAATGATGTTGGCCTGATAGATGGCCTTTAGGATGTTGAGGTATGTTCCTGTTATCCCTAGTTTTTCTAGTGTTTTGAACATAAAGGGTACTCTATTTTGCCGAATACTTTTTCTGTGTCTATTGAGATGATCATATGATTTTTAACTTTGAGTCTATTCATGTGATGAATTACATTTATTGATTGCCATATGTTGAACCAACCTTGCATCCTTGAGATGAACCCCACTTTATCGTGGTGCACTTTTTGTTTTGATATGTTTTCATATTCGATTTGCCAGAATTTTATTGAGATTTTTTGTATCTATATTCAGGAGAGACATTGGTCTGATGTTTTCTTTCTTTGATGTGTCTTTGCCTGGTTTTGGAATCAGGGTGATATTGGCTTTATAGAATATGTTTTTAAGTGTTCCCTATTTTTCTATTTCATGGAATAGTTTGAGGAGTATTGGTATTAGGTCTTTTTAAAGGTCTTGTTGAACTCAGATGTGTATCTATCCAGTCCTCGGCTTTTCTTGGTTGGTAGACTTCTGATGGCACCCTCTATTTCATTGCTTAAAATTGGTCTGTTTAAATTGTATATATCATCCTGATTCCATTTGGGAAAATCATATGCCTCCAGAAATTTGTCAATGACTTCAACATTTTCAATTTTATTGGAGTACAAATTTTCAAAATAATTTCCAATTATCTTCTGTATTTCTGTAGTGTCTGTTGTGATATTTCCTCTTTCATCAGGGACGTTAGTAATTTGAGTTTTCTGTCTTCTTCTCTTCATTAGCATGGCTAATGGTTTATCAATTTTATTTATTTTTTTCAAAGAACCAACTTTTTGTTTTGTCAATATTTTCAATTGTTTCTTTTGTTTCAATTTCATTGATTTTATTCTGTCTTCTACTGCTTTTGGAGTTCATTTATTCTTCTCTTTCTAGGGCTTTGAGATGTAATGTTAGGTCATTTATTTGTTGACTTCTTTTAAGGAATGAACTCCATGCAATTAATTTTTCTCTTAGAACTGCATTCATCATATCCCAGATATTTTGGTATGTTATATTAGTGTTATCATTTACCTCTAAGAATTTTTAAACCTCTTCCTTGATGTCTTTTGCAACCCATTGTTCATTCAGTAGCATACTACTTAGTCTCCAGGTGTTGGAGTAGCTTTTACTTTTTATTTTTTCATTGATTTGTAAATTCATTCCATTGTGCTCCGATAGAATGCAGGGTAGTATCTCTATTTTTTTTTTTTTTTTTTATTTGCTAAGGGTTGCTTTGTGGCATAATATATGGTCTATTTTAGAGAAGGATCCATGTGCTGCTGAGAAGAAAGTGTATTTGTTCATTGATGGGTGAAATATTCTGTATATGTCAGTTAAGTCTAAGTTATTGATTGTATTATTGAATTCTATAGTTTCTTTATTCAGCTTTTGTTTGGAAGATCTATCCAGTGGTGAAAGAGTTGTGTTAAAGTCACTCAGAATTATTGTGTTGTGGTCTGTTTGACTCATGAACTTGAGAAGAGTTCGATTGACGTACGTAGATGCTCCATTGTTTGGGATACAAATATTTATAACTGTTATGTCTTATTGATGTATGTTTCCCTTAAGCAGTATGAAATGTCCTTCTTTATCCCTTTTGATTAACTTTGGCTTGAAGTATACTCTATTTGATATGAGGATGGAAAACCCTGCTTGTTTCTGCAGACCATGTGAGTGGTATGTTTTTTTTTCCCAACCTTTCACCTTCAGTTTGTGGATGTCTTTTACTATGAGATGAGTCTCTTGAAGGCAGCCTATTGTTGGGTCTTTTTTAAAAATCCAATCTACCAGGCTATGTCTTTTGATTGGTTAGTTTAGGCCATTAACATTCAGGGATATTATTGAGGCATGATTTGTATTCCTGGTCATTTTAGTTTATTTTTTGGTATTTAACTTGACTTGATTTCTCCTTTGGTTGGATTTTCCTTTATTGCACTTTTTTTCCTTTGCAAATTTTCATTGTTGTTTTCCATTTCCTCCTCATGGAATATTTTGCCACGAATGTTCTATAGCACAGGTTTTCTTGCTGTAAACTTTTTTAGATTATGTTTCTCATGGAATGTTTATATTACTCACCAAATCTGAACCTTAATTTTGCTGGATATAAGATTTTGATTGGCATCCATTTTCTTTCAGAGCTTGGTATATGTTGTTCCAAGATCTTTGAGGGTCTTGTTTGAAAAATCTGCTGAGATCCGAATTGGTCTTCCCTCATATGTAACCTGATTTCTCTCTCTTGCGTCCTTTAAAATTCTTACTTATTCTATATGCTAGGCTTTTTTACTATAATGTGTCTTGGTATAAATCTATTGTAATTTTGCACATTTGCTGTCCAATAGTCGTCTTGTATTTGATTTTCCAATTCATTCTTCATGCTTGGGAAATTTTCTGATATTATTTCATTGAAGAGATTGTTTGTTCCTTTGGTTTGAATCTCTGAGCCTTCCTCTATCCCAATGAATCTTAGATTTGATCTTTTGATGTTGTCCCATAATTCTTGGATGTTCTGCTCATGGTTTCTTACTATTTTCACTGTGAAGTCAACTTTATTTTCAAGATTGTATATTTTGTCTTCATTGTCTGAGGTCCTGTCTTCCAAGTGATGTAGGCTGTTGTTGATGGTATCTATGGAGTTTTTCATTTGGCTTATTGTTTCTTTCATTTCAATGATTTCTGTCTGTTTGTTTGTTTTTTTTGTTTGTTTGTTTTCATAATCTCTGTCTCTTTCTTGAAGTAATCTCTTGCTACCTGTATTTGCTCTCTTATATCTTTGTTGGTGTGATCCATGATTGCCTGTATTTGTTCTCTTATCTCTTTGTTGAAGGGATCGATTTTTGCCTGCATTTGCTCACTTAGGTAATTCTTTAATTCCAAGATCATTTTAATTATGTATATTCTGAACTCCTTCTCTGACATTTCATCTACTGTGCTATCTATGGATTCTATCATTCTATCTTGGTTTGTTTGGGACACTTTCTTCCCTTGTTTTTTCATGATGCCTATGTGTCTTCCTCTCTTACAGTGTAGAACTGAGGTTTTACAGCTTCTGCCCCATTGTCTTATAGTGTCCCTGCAGGTTTTCAATACCTCACCTTTAAGGAAGATATCAATATTACAACACCCAATGTACCCAACCTGGGGCCATAAATCAATTAGCTTCTATTTTGACATTTACAGTTTTGCCACTATAATCAGAAATGATGAGTCCATCTATCTTCTACCATATAATCAATAGGTTTGCATAATGATTTACATTTTCTAATGGTAGAAGGGGAGTTGGGGGTTGTTTATGAGGTAGGATGTGAGAATATAGAGGTATTATATTATATGACTAGTGAAAGTGTAATCATAAGAAGTTGGATGTTAGTAGGAGAAACAAGAAAGACACAACCCTATGCAAGACTCCCTGTTACCTCAGCAAAAGGATGACTATTAGAACCCCTGGTGCACCTCTGGTGCATCCAGTCTTACAGGGACTTTGGTGATGTTTTACCAGGTCCTTATTGTATTCCCTTATTTGAAATAGTGCTGTTCTAGTTTGGTGGCAGCAGCAGCATCAAGCATATATGTACCCTGATATTGGGCTGTTGCTGGGCTGTGGATCCACAGTTTGATGAATAAGGAACCCCAGAGTGGGGTGCCCTCTCTGGGTTGCTGGGCCATGGTGTGCCCCTCTCTGGGTCGCCAGGCTGTGGGGTGCCCCTCTCTGTGTCACTGGGCCACTGGGTGCTGGGGTGGGACTATTTTGTCTTTTTTTCTTAATACTATTTTTTCAGCCCTTTATTTTTAGCCAGCCCACACCTCCATATGTTTACTGATTCCCTTACTGCCCAGGTCAGGGTGAGAATACACTTTTGATTACTGTATCTTTGTAATATGCTTCAAAATCAGGAAGTGTAAAACATTCAGCTTTGTTTGCCTTCCTCACAATTCTTTTGGCCATTCATTATCCATTTTAGTTCCATATGAATTTTGGGATTACTATTAAATTTATTTATAAGATATTTGTGGAGTTTGCACTAAATTTTTACATCACTTTAGGTTGTTTGGATATTTTAATACTATCGAGGTCCCCAATCCATGATCATGGTGGTATTTCTGTTGGTTTATGTCTTTACTTTTTTTTTTGGGGGGGGGGGGCTCACATGAAGCAAGAGACGGCAGGGTTTTGTCATCTTTAAGTTTTTAAGCAAAGTTGTAAAGTTTTATTCTTTTATCTCTTCAGTTAAAATTATTACTAAGCAGCATATTTCTCTTGATGTTATTATAAATGGAATTATGAAGTTTCTTGATGAATTTATTAGTTCCAATTACTTTGAGTATTAGAATTTTCTACATATAGGATCATGCTCTTTATGAACAGAGACAATTTTACTTCTAATTTGAAAGCCTTTTTTATTCTATGCGTATTGATTTGGCCAGGGATTCCAATACTATTTTGAATAGAGAAATGAAAATGGGCAGCCTTTATACTGATCTTAGGAAATAACTTTTAGTTATTCACCAGTCTGTGTAATGCTGGCTTTGGGTTTGTTATATATGGCCATTATTATACTGAAATAATTTCCTTCTGCTTCATCTACATTTATAATAAAAAAATCTGTTAATATCTATGAAATTATCATACTATTTTTAATTGTTTTTTGAAGGTTTTGGTAGAATTTACCATGAAGCCATCTACGCCTGATCTTATCCTAAAAAGAATGAGTATTTTGGTGCTATTGGATGGATTGTTCTGTATATATCTGTTATGTCTATTTGGTATATATTGTTAAGTCTTCTGCTTCCGTCTTGATCATCTGTATGGATGTACTTCTCAATTTTAAAAATAAGACCAGAAATTCTTTAATGTTATTACTATTTCTCCCTTCAATACTCTCATTATTTGCTTCATATATTTAGATAGATGTTCCAATGTTGGGTGTACATGTACATGAAATTGTTATATCTTATTAGTGAATTAGACATTATACAAGCATATAATGTCCTTGTCTCTTTTGTTAACTCATATTCTATTTTAACAAATTTAATTATGTCCAAACATCCCTTTTTACTTTTTTTCTGGAGTATTATGTTCTCTTTCAATGTTCAGTATATGTGTCCTTCAATTATAAATGAGTATCTTCTAAATAGCATATTATTTGGACCTTGGTTTTATTATTTTGTATTTTAAATCCATTGTGCCATTCCATGACTTTAGACTGGGGAATTTAATCCATTTATATTTATAGTTATTACTGATAGGAAAGGATTTTTGTGACATTTTTTGTTTTCAGTATTGTAGCTTTTTTTCTACCCTTCCTCTTCTCTTTTCCTTTGTGTTGTATTGGTTTTCTGTTCTGACATGCTTTGATTTCTTTGCCATTTTATTTGGCTTACATACTATAGGAATGTTGTTTGTGATTACCATGGGGTTTACATAATACATATTACACTTATAATAATGCATTTAAGCTTATAATAAATTCAATCACATACTATAGTTTTAATTAACATCAGTCATTCTATACCTTTATTTCCCACACAAACACACTTTACTATTGATGCTAAAAATTACAACTTTTATATTGTGTATCCATTAAGATTTTATGCACATATTTTTGTACTCCTATCTACTTTTAAATCAGAAAAAAAATTGCTAATGTACTACATTATAGTACAAAATAATTTTTTGTTAATGTTTGGCCTTTACAGTGAGCTTTGTACTTTCATATGCTTTCATCTTGCTGTTTTAGTGACCTTTTCTTTCAATTTGAAAGACTCCCTGTAACATTTCTTATAAGACAGTTCTATTAGTTATGAGCTCCTTCATCTCGTGTTTATCTGGACAAGTCTTTATTTCTTCATTTTTGTAGAAAAATAATGCTGGATAATGTATCTTTGGCTGAAAGTTTTTATTTTTAACAATAGATATGCACTATTTTATTGGTGCATAATAATTATACATAATAGGTTTACTCATGCACTTGTTACAATCTGACAAATTTCAACTCCAATTTTTAATTTTATTTAATAAAATGTTATAAGAATGATAATATAAAATGCAATTTCATAGAAAATACACAAACACACATAAATATTCACTCTGCATTTATTGTCATATTTTATCCATGACTTTTAAGTCATATTTACCTTTGTATAGAGATACTTTCTTATCAGGTCAAACATAAAATTTATGCTTACCCTAATTGATGACAGTATCATCTATGTTTCCTCACTCTCCTTTTTTTTTTTTCCTTGTTGTGTTTTATGATTAAAAACTCACTGATTTTCAATAGACTGAAACATTTTCTATCACTCAAAGGTCTTGACAGCACAGAATGTCTGTGAAGAGATTATAGTGGACGTATTCTACTAATATTTCAACTAAAAGTCTTGATGGTAAAGATACAAAGAAAAAGGTAACAAATCATGCTGCTTGGTAATTGAATTAAGTCTGCTATTGAATGTCAGCAGGTGAAAATCACATTGTCCATTGCATTGGTAGTGTACTATTCAGATGTACTAGCACTGGCTAATGTACAAGACTATACTGTACCTATCTGGAATGCAGCTGTTTATAATTGCCCTCTCACCAGGCAACAGCCAGAGATTTTTTGTATAGGATAGATATCTCCCATAGTTAATACACAGATGGAGAGAGCAATTACTAGCAGCAATAATGCCCCTCTGCCTCAGCTGGCTTAAGATGGAACACAAAGACACTGGGAAAATATATAGGACTATTTGCCTGTTCAATCAAGATGTAAACATCTAATTTCATAAGATACAAAATAGCTATTTCTGACTCCTCCTGAAAAAATATTTCATCTTATCTTTTCTAGTAAAGGAAGCATACTAACCTTATTCATTTTCCAAGTTAAAAGTTTCTTAGATATCTAAATGACTATTTAAATGAAAGGACAGGGTTCCAACTTGGTATAGAAAAACAAGAAACAACAAAAAACTAACAAAAGCTTCAAGTGCATGAATCCCAGAACTCATTGTGTTTAGTCAATTAAAATTTTTAAAGTTTGTGGATTGTTATTTGAGGATCAATCTATGCTCTGAAACTATCACTAATTTTCTCTAAATTACACCTAATATGATAAGGTTCTCATAACTTTGGCTATGATTTTCCTATTTTTAAAATAATGCCTACATTTACATACATAGTTTAGTTATGTAGCTGCTTTGAGTTTTTGAGAAATAATATTAAATATAATAAAAAATATTTACATTAAACTGACACAGTAGCAATGACTTACACATATAACTTCTATTTTTAAAGAAACAATATGAATCAGTCAAAAATATAACATAAACAGGAAGTTGTTAGGACAACTATGTTCCATGGGGCTAAAGACACATTCAATTTTTAGAAACAGCATCCTTAGATTTCTATGGAGTTATCCATTACGAGCTTTCATCTCCTTAAATCACTGTTTCAATGACACCAAACTTTTGAGGGAGTTTTAATCTATAGGACATTGTGACCTGTGACTACAGGGAACTGGAATTTCTGAATCTTTATTATTCCACTTATTCAAATTTGACATGCACTTTGAATAAATTAAATTAAAAGTAATTTTAATATACATTTTATGTTACATTACCTACTGATTTTAAGTCAAATGATGTGTTTGAAGCCTTCCATATTTGTCATTCCTTTGATTCTAGCACATTGACTTCATTAACTATGTGTTTGACTACAAATCTTACTTCAATAGGGTTCTTATGGACCAGAGTTCAATACAAAGCCAGATCTATCATGAATATATTGAAATATTATACAAATCTCAGTAATTTACTCAGTAGACAATGCTATGGCATTAGCCCTTGAGATAACCTTCAAGAAACCCAATTTACTTAGAAAATCATAGAAATAAGATATTACACTGAAGATGTTTCAACTAAAGCAAGCATGAAAATTACTTAGAGTTGAAATACAGGTTTTAGAAAAATGTCATTCAATTGGAGTATTCTAAAGCATATGAAATAATCAAGTCTCTGGGGACAAAAATAGACTAGCAAAACTTCTTTGAATGACAAAGAAATAAGAGACCTGTGTGAGTAAATGATAAATACTATTCACAGGTTAGAAACAATAGCCTGAGGCTAAAATAGAGAAGTTGGAAAGTTATTTTTCTCTTGTTTGCCTTTCTTCTAGATTACCTGCACATTTCATTTAGTGTGAGGTACTTTCAGTTCAGGCTTTTTTCTATTAATATATTTAGTGAAATATTTTTTTAGTTAGGATTTCTATATTGAATCAAAAAAGTAAGAATCAAAACAAAGAAAAGTAATGTGATTTATATAGAAAATTTCCAATATTTTATTTTCATATAGATTTCATGAAAGCAAGTTTTTTATTGTTTATATTTTTATTCCATTATTCTTTACTCTGAATGAAACAAAATAAGCATTAAGCACTAGAATTTTATAAAATACACTATAATTTGATGTTTAATTTGGGGATTGTAAATATTATATATTCATTGGTGAACTTGATGAAATATGTAACATATCCATATTACCATAATTTTAAGCATAATAGTATTACAGAATAATGACTTAAAAAGCAAGCCAAAAAACTCATGTTAGTCAACAAATCAATCAGTATCTACACTAGAAAAGCAAGGCAAAATGACCAATATATATTTGACAATAATAGAAAAATATGGTGCTTATACTTATGGATTTGATTATAATGTGAACAGATTTCCAAAATTATGGCAAAATTACTGCTTTAATCAAGTCACAAATATAAATGTGAAAACGCACTCTCTATCACCTGTCAACAAATGTTTATGGTATATGTTTTATATGTGTGTGTATGTTAATAAAATGTTTATTTAATACATAAGATTTTTTAAGTTCTAAGGTATTTTGTGAGATTTGTCTGTTTATATATTTATTCAGTTGTTTTAGAAATTAGTCATGACTGGAAATCCTTACCATTTTCAGAAATTTCACTTTAAAATAAATGGATTAAATAAAGAAACAATTATTGCAATCTTTGTTTTTTTCATCTCTATATAAATGCAAAATATTTTATTATCCTTGTAATGACAGTACACAGAAGTAAGTGAAATAGGAATTGATAGTGTTGATAGAAAACTGAAATACTCATTTTTTATAAATTTAAGTGACTGTTTTTAACAAATAAAAATGGTGTATCTCAGAGAAGTTATAGAACAATAAACCACCCCTTTCACCAAAATGCCCTCTAATGACACTTTGAGCATCTTTGTGTGTTTGTTTAATATGGTGCTTTTCACATGTTAGAATCTGAATGCCACTACCATTGTTAAATATTATCTATCATTTGATAAAATTTAAAGTCACTTCTTGTATTGGTATGTTAAATAATTAGGTAGGTTACAGGTTGAACCCATTCCCCCTCTAGCTTTCTGACTGATCTGTGACGAGTGATCCCTTCACTCAACTCTGCAACACAATGGTAGTTTCACAAAGTCAATGTTACCAGAATCAGTCATTCTGTTGACAAGTTCAAAGATTTTAAGGGTGATAGAACATTTTTAAGACCTAGTACTGAGCTAAAAATTCATTAATGGGGTTCACAAATTGCTAGGACTTTGTTGTATGAGAGAAATAAATGATCAATTTTTCACCCCACCATATGTGATTTTTAACTCACTTGCCTCTATCTGTCCTAATACTTAAGTTGTCTTTAACATTTTATGTTCCTCATAATGTCAGTATAGGTGCTGAGATGCTTTGGCTTCCCCAGAGTGGGTTAACACCCCTTGTTAGTGTATACATATAAGCACAATTGGTAACATGACCTTTTGCCAGCAGTCTGTGATCTGGCCATTTCACTAACAGGCACCTTATGTAACATTTCTCACATGTGTATTGGGGGATCTCCAGTGCTTAAAACTACCTCCATTAAAAAATAAAATATGTATACTATTCTACCTATTTCCAGATTAACTCATATATTAATATGTCTAAATTGGATTGGAGTTTGCTTCATCCTTTTTTGACTAGTAATTTCCTATTACTGATCTATTTCCTTTATTAAGACCTGTGAGCTGACCAGAGGTCTCTCAGCAGGGTTCACTGATATATTGGCAGCGTTCATCACACACTTAATTAGCATTTCTATTTAGATTTAGGTGGTTGGTACTTTTATCACACAGAAGAAAAATTATGAGACAGGCATGTGAAGATAGTTCTTGGGTACTCCAAGTAAGTGGGTATAATGATAAACATCCACATTGTTGCATTGCTCGTAATCCTAGTTGTTTCTGCCCATTGATTTTTATTTCCTGAAATAATTTAAAACTCAAAATCTTTAAAAATTAATTTACATTGAAAAGTACTAACCTATTATTTTTACTTATAATTCACAAATATCTACCCTTTTTAATACTTGGAACCCCCAAGTAATCAAGTCAATAATTTTTTTTTAAGTTAGAATGAAATATTGAATTACTTTTCATGACACATGTATGGCTTGCATTTGACCATAAGTAATACTTAATCTTAGCCAAAAGATGGAGAAGTGATTGGCTAAAAGTTAACAAATTCTAAATTGATCACTCTCTGGTGAAATTTTTGCCTTGGTGAATGAAGGTTTTCTTAGGTGAAAGAAGCAAAGTATATTAATAATAGATCGAATAAAATTGTAGAAGTTATTTTAAAATTGTAGCAAGTTGAGATGGGAGCAGTGGGAATGTCCATAAACCTAGATAAGTGGGAGGCTGAGGCAGGAGTATTAGCTTGGGCAACTTAGTGAGACTTGGTTTCAAAATAAATAAAAAGGGCTGGGGATATAGCTCAGTGGTAGAGCACCTAAATACTCTGCCCCCCCAAATATATATATATATATGTATATATATATATATATATATATATAGAGAGAGAGAGAGAGAGAGAGAGAGAGAGAGAGAGAGAGAGAGAGAAAGAGAGAGAGAACATGTACATGCACACAAGGAAAGTGGCTATGAATGTGGATTAGTCTATTGAGGACCTTTGGTCTTTTACAACTACTTTTCTCTTCTTTCATCTCTGTTAACAGATTATGCTCTTCTGTGGAAAAACCGAGTTCCTACCACAGTGCCTAAAATGTGCATATCCAAATTCAAGAAAGAAAATGTGCAAAATACATAAAGAAGGAAGGGAAAAGAAAAATACACTGTTTGGGCAGTGTCCATTGCTGGTTTCTCCAAAACAATGTTATTTGAATTGTGACATCTTGCAGAATATTGCCTTCACACTTGTGTACTTTTAAATAATACTTTAGTTTTGTGTCTCTCACACCAGTGTAGAAAATCAATTTTTAACTAATGTTTAAGATCCCTTGTGAAATCAAGAAATATTTTCAAGAATTAAACGAAGGAAAAAATAAGAATTCTACAAAACAAAATAAAATAGATTTAATTTAGGCGGATCCAAGATGGCGGATTAGAGGAAGCCGCACTTCAGGGCAGCTCCGTGGAAAGAATCCAACAAAGCAGATAAATTGCCTTTCATCATATATATATAGGCTGAAAATACCGATCTCCTGGATGGTTTGATTACCACTACTAGAGAGAGAAAGAGACAAGCTGTCTGCAGCGGCTGGAGCCGCGAGGCTCCTGCAAAACCGCCTGGGTGGTGCACAGGCCGTGCGAAACAAAGTCAGTGTGGGGAGACCGAGCTGCGACTGCAACCCCAGCCAAACTCACGGCACACCAGCATGAAACCGGCGATAAAAACCAGCGATAACAGCCGGCAGAATTGGTGCTGGGGGACCACGGGAGACCGCGGGTCTACAACACCAGTTCAAATCCACACTCCACCGGACGCGACCCTCAGTAGTAGGGCCCGGGACAGAGCGGCGCAGAGATCAGCGAACAGCAAGCAGGGGCAGAGTGGAGCGGGCCACAGTCCGAAGCAGCGCTGTCTGCACCACAGTCACAGTTGTGGCTTTCCGGTGCCACTTAGGCAGGGAGACATCCACCCAATGGCTTTGAAATCGATCGGCGAGGATACGGGAGTCTGCGGAGCTGCTGTTGACTGGAAGGAGAGCACCGCCATCTTTGAAAGCTGCAGTGGCTGACCCAGACAAAGGGGAGGAGTGTACACTGCCTGTCGTGGCCAACCACAAACGCCACGGGAGGAAAACTCTCGGAGGCAGAGTAAAGCTATTACTACTTTTACTTCTACCTTCTTAGAGAGAGCTTAGAGAGAGAAAGAAAGATTTTTCTTCTTCTTAGAAAGAGCTTAGAGAGAAAGATTAGAGATAGCTTTTTCTTCTTCTTCTTAGAGCTTAGAGAGAAAGAGAGTTTGAAAGAGAGAGATTTCTTCTTTAGAGAGAGAGAGAGAGCTTAGCTTTTAGAGCTTCTTTCTTCTTTCTTCTTTCTTCCTCGGGAGCCTCTGCCTGACTCTGACCAGGAATTACTTCTTCTATCTAGTTTCTCTTCTGTAACCGCTCGGCCTATGTTCTGGCCGCTCTGATTCTTTTCTTCTTCTCCGACCCGAACTCTTCTTCCGACCGAGCGACTGCATGACTGACTGAATGAATTCATTCTTCTCCTCCTTCCGACCGCTTTCACCCGGTTATATACCTTTAGCTTTGCGGGTGCCTCACGTGCACTTACAGGTGCGTCACATATATACTTATTATCAGGTGGAACTTATGGCTTCCCGCTGACCGCAATAGCCATCTCCCTAATTGGGGCTCCTTCAGAGGAGACGGAGAGTGATGGCTGCAGCCATACAGGGACCCTCCAGCTCTCTGAAGACAATGCACAATTGGGTGAGGCTCGGGTGGTCAGCAGGGGAAGACATTTCTGAGGCCAGCGCAGCGGCCAAAAGAAGCTGCAACTGTGGGTGGGCTTGGGGAGGGGGTGCCTTCTGGAGGGTCCCCTTCCCGGTGCCATTCATCTGCTGACACACACAAACCCCCTGGGATACTCCTTCACTGAACCGTACAGCCACTGGCCTAAGATGCAGCCTTGATTTCACTAACAGGATCACAGACTGTCTAGACGTGATCCAATAACAATTGGTTTGAACTGGAAAGGAAAAAAAAGAGGGGGGCTTCCCAGGGACCGTTTTGTCTGAGACTTGGAGTTCGACTTTTTTTTTTTCCTTTTCTTTTTGTTGGTTTGCTTGTTTTGTTGGATTGCAGGGAGGTTTTTTTTTTGTTTTTTTTGTTTGTTTGTTTTTTGTTTTTCTTTTTTTTTTTTTGGCTTTGTTTTGTTCTGCTTTTTTTTTCCTTCCACATTGATTCTTAGTGTGTTTGTTTGCTTCCGCTCCTTTTTTCTTTCCTTCTTTTCTTCCTTCTCACTCTTGTATCTTTTCTTCCTCCTTCATCTTTCATGTTTACATCCTGCCAGTGCATACTAAACAGAGGCAAAAACAAGTTATACACAGAACTTGGGATTTCTAGAACCGGCGCAATTGAACTGGGTAGCAAAGTGGTGTTATATATAGTTTACTCTCTATTTCCTTGATTCTCTCTCTCCTCTCTCTTACACCAATTCCTACTCTTTTATCATTTTTTTTTCTTTTCCAACTTACTTTATATATAAAATTGGTCTTTCCACCTAATTGTCAACTCCATTCTCTTTCTTCCATCGTATACTGATACTAAACCACTTCCACTAAACCACTTCAATAGATATCTCTTTTCATACATTCCAAGAAAGAACAATTAAAGACACTTCCTTCTTCCTAAACATAACACCTCTGTATCTAATACTTGAAGCTATAAAACCCTATCAGAAGCGTACAGAGTAAATTGGAAATAATATCTGGGTTAACAAAATCTGTACATTGTGATCAACCTTGGATTTTCTGAATAGAAAGTGTTAGGTTTTAAAAGTGTAAAGGAATTATAAGGTGATCTGATAGCATTGTACTACAGGAACAACATAAGGCTTTAAGGTAAAATCGAAATAGTCAAGGTCCCACAGTGCAGGAAGAATAAACACACAAGCAACATGAAAAAACAAGGAAAGAAAATGACACAAACAAATCAAGATACCTCATCAGTAGATGTCATGGCAAGCACAGTTGGTCAAATGCCAGAGATGGAATTTAGAAATTGCATATGCCAAATGTTTTTGGAACTTAAAAATGAACTCAAAAATGAGATGAGGGAGCAGGTACAGGAGGCAAAAGATCATTTTGACAAAGAACTCCAAAAACAAATACAAGAAGTAAAAGATTACTTCAATAGGGAAATAGAGGCTCTAAAGAGAATCCAAACAGAAATTCCAGAAATGAAAGAAGCAATAAACCAAAATAAAAGCTCAATTGAAAACATCTCCAACAGAATAGACCACTTGGAAGAAAGAACCTCAGACAATGAAGACAAAATATATGTCCTAGAGAAGAATTTAGACCATACAGCAAAACTTGTTAGAAATCAAGAACATAACATCCAAGAATTATGGGACAGCATAAAAAGACCAAACTTAAGAGTGATCGGCGTAGAGGAAGGGTTTTCAAGCCAAAGGAATGAGAAATCTATTTAATGAAATAATTACAGAAAATTTTCCAAAACTTGAGGAATGAATGGGAAAACCAAGTTCAAGAGGCATACCGAACACCAAACAAACAAAATCTCAACAGATCCACACCAAGACACATTATAATGAAAATGACTAATACACTGAGCAAGGAGAGAAATACTAAAAGCCACAAGAGAAAGGAAGCAAATTACATATAGGGGGAAACCAATCAGACTATGTTCAGATTTTTCAACCCAGACCTTAAAAGCAAGAAGATCCTGGATTAGCATATTTCAAGCTCTGAAAGAAAAGGGATGTCAACCAAGAATCTTATATCCAGCAAAATTAAGCTTTAGATTCGAAGATGAAATAAAAACCTTCCACGACAAGCAAAAGTTAAAAGATTTCACAACTCGAAAGCCAGCACTTCAGAGCATCCTGGGCAACATTTTTCATGAAGAAGAAGAGAAAGAGGATAATGAAAATCAACAAAGGGAGATATTAAACTAAAGGAAATACCAACCAGAAGAGAAATCAAATCAAGCTAAAGACCATAAGTCAAATAAAAATGGATGGGAATAAAAATCACATCTCAATAATAACCCTGAATGTTAATGGCCTAAACTCGCCAATCAAAAGACACAGATTATCAGAATGGATTAAAAGAAATGACCCAACAATTTGCTGTCTCCAAGAAGCATACCTCATAGAAAAAGACATCAACAGACTGAAAGTGAAAGGCTGGGAAAAGTCTTATCACTCACATGGCCGGCGGAAGCAAGCAGGGGTTTCCATTCTCATATCAAATAAGGTAGACTTCAAACCAAAACAAATCAAGAGGGACAAAGATGGATATTTCTTATTACTTAAGGGAACCATCCATCAACAGGATATAACAATCATAAATCTGTATGCCCCAAATAATGGAGCACCTACATTCATCAAACAAACACTTCTTAAGTTCAAGAGTAAAATAGACCAAAACACAGTTATTCTAAGGGACTTAAACACACCTCTCTCACCAATGGATAGATCATCCAAACAAAAGCTAAACAAAGAAACTTTAAGCCTCCTCAAAACAATTAACAATTTAGACCTAACAGACATATATAGAATATTTCATCCTTCAGTAAACGAATACACATTTTTCTCAGCAGCACATGGCTCCTTCTCCAAAATAGACCATATATTATGTCACAAGGCAACTCTCAGCAAATATAAAAATATAGAGATACTACCCTGCATGCTATCGGACCATAAAGGGATGAAATTGGAAATCAATGACAAAACAAGGAATAAGAAAAACTACTCCATCAACTGGAAGCTAAACAACATGCTACTGAATGAACAAGGGGTTGAAGAAGACATCAAAGAGGAGATCAAAAAATTCCTAGAGGTAAATGAGAACACAGATACATCATATAGAAATCTCTGGGACACTATGAAGGCAGTAGTAAGAGGAAAATTAATTGCACTGAGTTCATTCCTTAAGAGGAAAAAAAAATCAACAAATAAATGACTTAACCATCACACCTCAAAGCATTAGAAAAAGAAGAACAGACCAACACCAAGAGCAGAAGAAGACAGGAAATAATTAAAATCAGAGCAAAATTAATGAAATTGAGACTAAGGAAACCATTCAAAGAATTGACAAGACTAAAAGTTGGTTCTTTGAAAAAATAAACAAAATTGACAGACCCTTAGCGATGCTAACGAAAAGAAGAAGAGAAAAAACTCAAATTACTAACATTCGTGATGAAAAAGGGAATATCACACAAACACCTCAGATATACAGAATATAATTAGAAATTACTTTGAAAACTTATACTCTAATAAAATAGAAAATACTGAATGCATTGACAGATTTCTAGAGTCATATGATTTGCTTAAACTGGATGTGGAGGCTATACACAATTTAAACAGATCAATTACAAGTGAAGAAATAGAAGATGTCATCAAAAAGCTACCAACAAGGAAAAGTCCAGGACCTGATGGGTTTACAGCCAAGTTCTATAAGACTTTCAAAGAAGAACTAATACCAATGCTCTTCAAACTATTTCAAGAAATAGAAAAAGAGGGAGCTCTTCCAGACTCTTTCTATGAGGCCAATATTACATTAATTCCAAAGCCAGGCAAAGACACATCCAAAAAAGAAAACTTCAGGCCCATATCTTTAATGAACATAGATGCAAAAATCCTCAACAAAATCCTGGCAAATCGGATACAAAAACATATCAAAAAGATAGTGCACCACGATCAAGTGGGGTTTATCCCAGGGATGCAAGGCTGGTTCAACATTCGGAAATTAATAAACATAATACATCACATCAATAGACTTAAAGACAAAAATCATATGATCATCTCAATTGATGCAGAAAAATCATTTGACAAAATACAACATCCCTTTATGTTCAAAACACTGGAAAAACTAGGAATATCAGGAACATATCTTAACCTTATAAAAGCTATTTATGCAAGGCCCCGAGCTAACATTATCTTAAATGGAGAAAAATTGAAAGCATTCCCTCTAAAAACTGGAACAAGACAAGGATGCCCCCTTTCACCACTGCTATTTAACATAGTACTGGAAACTCTGGCCAGAGCAATTAGACAGACAAAAGAAATTAAAGGGATCAAGATAGGAAAAGAAGAGCTCAAATTAGCACTATTTGCTGATGACATGATAATCTACCTAGAAGACCCAAAAAACTCTACCAGAAAACTTTTACAACTAGTAAACGAATTTGGCAAAGTTGCAGGATACAAAATCAATACACATAAGTCAAAGGCATTTGTGTACATAAGCGACAAAGACTCTGAAAGGGAAATGATGAAAAATACCCCATTTACAATAGCATCAAAAAAAATAAAATACCTGGGAATCAACCTAACGAAAGAGGTGAAAGACCTCTATAACGAAAATTATAGAACACTAAAGAAAGAAATTATAGATGAACTCAGAAGTTGGAAAGACCTACCTTGCTCTTGGATAGGTAGAATTAATATTGTCAAAATGCCCATACTACCAAAAGCATTATACAGATTTAATGCAATTCCAATCAAAATCCCAATGTCATTCTTCAAAGAAATAGAAATAGCAGTCATGAAATTCATCTGGAAAAATAAGAGACCCAGAATAGCCAAAGCAATCCTGAGCAAGAAAAGTGAAGCAGGGGGCAACACCATACCGGACTTTAAATTATACTATAGAGCAATAGTAACAAAAACAGCATGGTATTGGCACCAAAACAGACTGGTGGACCAATGGTACAGAATTGAGGATACAGAGACTAATACATATAATTACAGCTATCTTATATTAGACAAAGGTGCCCAAAATGTACAGTGGAGAAAGGATAGCCTCTTCAACAAATGGTGCTGGGAAAACTGGAAATCCATATGCAACAAAATGAAATTAAACCTTTATCTCTCACCATGCACAAAACTCAATTCAAAGTGGATCAAGGACCTAGGAATTAGACAGCGACAATACACCTAATAGAAGAAAAAGTAAGCTCCAATTTCCAACATGTTGGATTAGGCCCCAAGTTCCTTAATAAGAATCCTGTATCACAAGAATTACTACCAAGAATTAATGAATGGGATAGATTTAAACTAAAAAGCTTCTTTTCAGCAAAAGAAACAATCAGTGAGGTGAATAGAGAGCCAACTAATTGGGAACAAATATTTAATACATGCACATCAGATAGAGCACTAATCTCTAGAATATATAAAGAACTCAAAAAACTTTACACTAAAAAAACAAATAACCCAATCAATAAATGGGCTAAGGAATTGAGAAGACACCTCTCAGAAGAAGATATACGATTAATCAACAAATACATGAAAAAATGTTCAACATCGCTGGCAATTAGAGAAATGCAAATCAAAACTACTCTAAGATTTCACTTCACTCCAGTCAGAATGGCAGCCATCAAAAACACAAGCAACAATAAATTGTTGGAGAGGATGTGGGGAAAAAAAGGCACACTCATACATTGCTGGTGGGACTGCAAAATGGTGCAACCGTTATGGAAAGCAGTATGGAGATTTCTTGGAAAACTGGGAATGGAACCATCATATGACCCAGCCATCCCACTCCTGGGTCTATTCCCAAAGGACTTAAAAACAGCATATTACAGTGACACAGCTATCTCAATGTTTGTAGCTGCGTAATTCACAATAGTTGGTTGTGGAACCAACCTAGATGTCCCTCAGTAAATGAGTGGATTAAGAAAATGTGGTATATACGCACAATGGAATTTTACTCAGCAATAAAAGAAAACAAATTAATGGCATTTGCAGGTAAATGGATGAAGTTGGAAGACATAATGCTAAGTGAAGTTAGTCAGTCTCAAAAATCCAAGTACCAAATGTTCTCTCTTATATAAGGAGGCTATTTCAAAGTATTTTGGATGGGGGTACATAGGATGATTAGAGGAACACTAGAATGGTCAAGGGAAGGGAGGGTAAGGGAGGGTGCAAGAGGGGAGGGAGGGGGAGAAAAGAAAAAAAAAAAAGATGGTTGAATGAGACGGATATCATTTTCCTTAATGCATGATTGAAGACCTGAATTGTACGAATATACTTTGTATACAAACAGTTGTATGTAAAAAGATACTAAATATATGCACTATGAGTTGTACATATTAAAAATTATAAAAATAAATAAAAAAATTTAAAAAATAGATCTGATTTAAAAATAATTAATGGACTATCTAAAAATCTAAGGTATTTTCAAATTCTTGTCAGAAAAATCAAGGATATTACTCTGCATTCAGCAGAATCTTCTAAGATAATTTAATCATCCAGTAGAGATTAAGGCAGTGGGCAGAATATTAAAGATATTCCCCACAACTCCTATTCCTTGGTAAATGATTAAATACTAATGTAAGTTTTGCTCTGAAGAGATTTTACAGAGGAAATCAGTTTGTTAATATGACTTCAAACAGGAAAGCTATTCTATATCTTTTCTGGTGGACTAATAGAATCGCAAGAACCCTAAAAAGTGGAAGAAGAAAACAGAAAAGTTGGTCAGAGAGGTGGAGAAGTAGAATAGATGTAGTATGAGAAAGATGCTACATACCATTGCTGATTCTGGGCTAAATGCAAGTATCAAAGTGAGGCTTTTAGATGTGCAGTGTGGCCCTCAGCTGACAACCACTGTGAAAATGGGATCTTATGATCACACAAAAACCAATTCTACCAACAAACTAAATGTTGCTGGGAGCAGATTCTGAGAGCCTTAGAACATCCAAAGGAAGTTTTAGAATCTCTTGTCAGTTTCCGTAAATTCAACTGAGATTTTAATCAAGATTGAGTTGCACATATGTGTGAATTTGGGAATATTGCCATTTAAACAATATTAACGGCTCCAATGCATGAACCTAGAATTTCATGTTTAAGTCTTCTTTAATTTCTTTCAATGATATTTTATAGTTTCTACTGTACAACTTTTCATGTCTTTCTTTAAGTTTATTCAACACAATATTTATTGTAATGATATTCTGAATTTGAATGTTTTCTTCATTTCCCTTTTAGAATGTTAATTCCTGGCATATAGAGATACATTGAATTTTTGTATTGATCTTTTGTCTTGCAAGCTTTCTTAACTCATGTATAAGTTCTAATAGTTTTTCTGTATTCCTTAGAATTTTCCATATGTAAGATCACCCCATTTAGATGCCTTTTTAAAATTTTTTTATTAATTTATTTTAATTAGGTATATGTGACAGCTGAATGTATTTTGATTCTCTGTACACAGTTGCAGCCCAACTTTTCATATATCTGATTGTACACGATAAAGCATCGCACCATATATGCAGTCAAACATGTACCTAAGGGAATGATGTCCATCTCATTCCACCATCTTTCCTGTCCCCACGCCCCTTCCCCCCACCTCCCTCTCCTTTGTCGTATTAAATTATTTACTTTTTTTTTCTTGCTTAGTTGACCTGACTAGAACCTCACGTACAATGATAAGTATAAATGGAAAAGCTAAAAATGTAACAAACAGATATTCTTCTCTTTTTCCTGATCTTAGAAGACAAGTATTCAGGTTTTCATTTTTGAGATTTGGTATGGTTCCTCTTTATCAAGTATTAAGGTTTCACTCTCTTGATTGATTGAGCTTTTTAATGATGAAAAGGTATTGGATTTTGTCACTTTGCCAATGTTTTTTTTCTGCATCTATTTAGATAATCATTTCCTTTTATTATATTATTAACATTAGTGAATTATCAAATGCTAAGCCAACTTTGCCCACTTTTGTCATGATGCATTAACTTTATTTATGTACTGACAGATTGATTTACTAATATTTTGTTGAATTTTTTTGCATACACTTCCATAGGTATATCGATCTATAATATTGTCTTTTTTGATGTTTTATCTGGTTTGGGAATTAACTCGGTAATTTATACTTTTCTGGAAATGTGTGCATTTCACTAAGTTATTAAATGCATTGGTAGTGGTCCCTGAATCTCTCAGTTTCTCCCTTCTTTACATTTCTATAACGTTGGTATTGATATCCCCTCTTTCACTCTTGATTCTAATATTTTTTAAAATATATTTTTTTCCTGGTCAAATTAGATTTGTTAATTTCAATTTGTTTCAAACAACCAACTTTTGATTTCATTAATTTGCTCTTCTAACTTTATACTTTCTATTTCACTAACTTACCCTCTAGTTTCTATGATTTCCTTTCTTGTACTTTCTTTAGGTTTAGTTTGCTACCACTTCCCAGTGTCTTAAAGTGGAATTAGGTTCTCTGAGGTCTTTCTTCCTTTTTTTCTGCTTAATACATATGGGCACAACTTTCTTCTGAGCACTTTATTAGCTGCATAAATGTTTTTATTTATGTTTTCATTTCAATTGAAAGTATTTTTCTAACTTTGCTTTTAGTAATCTTTATGATGTATTAATTATTTAGAAATGTGTTTATTTTCTATACATATCTTCCAATTTTTTTAATTTCTAATTTATTGTCATTGTTTTTAGAGAATATATTTTGTATGATCTTATTTATTTTAAATTTATTGTGGCTTGGTTGACAGCTATCCTAGGGCACAGTCCATGTGTACTTTAGAAGAATGTGTGTTCAGCTGTGATTGGGTGGGTTGCTGTATAGATATCTGTTAGGTCTAGTTGGTATATCATATTAGTCAGGTTTGCTATGTCTTTATTGATCTTCTGCCTAGAAGTCCTATCACCATCATTGAATTACCTATCTCTCCCTTCTATTCTGTCAGTTTTTGCTGAGTATAAAATTGTTGGTCGATAGATTTTTAATTCCACTATTTGACCATGTCATCCCACTATCTTCTGACCTCTATCAGTTTTGATAGGTCAGCTGTTATTTTTATTAAAGTTCTGTTACTTGATGAGTTGTTCTCCTGCTACTACTTTTAAGGATCACTCATCATCTTTGGCTTTCAACATTTTGACCATGAGCATCTAGCTGTGGATCTCTTTGCATTTAATATTATTTAGAGTATGTTGTCTGTCTTCAATGTATACATTAAATATTCCATTAAATTTTGGAAGATTTTAGGTATTATTTCTTTCAATATTTTTCTTTCCCTTTACCCTTTATCCCCTTCTGTTATTCCTATTGAGAGGAACTTAGTAGGGTCAATAATGTCTCATATTTCTCTAGATTCCAGTTCAATTTTCTGTTTATTTTTTTCTTCTTTATCCTTCAGGTTACATTATCACTCTCAATGTAACCTCAAGCTTTTTATTTTTGCCAGTTCAAATCTACTGTTGTACCCATACAATGATTATTTATTTATTTACTTTCTTATTTATTTATTACTTTTTTATTCCAGATTTTCCATTTTTTTTATCAGTGTATCCTGTTATGGTTTAGGTATTAGGTGTCCTCCAAAACTCATGTGTGAGACAGTGCTAGAATGTTGAAAGCTGAAATGATTGGATTATGAGAGCCTACACCTAATTAGTTCATTTTTCCACTGACAGGGATTAATCGGCTGCTAATTGTGGGAAGATAGGTTGTGGCTGGATGAAGTAACTGGGGATGTGACTTTGGGGTATATATTTTGGCCTGGCTAAGCAGAATGCTCTGTGCTCTTTGTTTGCCACATCCTCATCTACATTTTTCCACATACTCTTCATTGTGATATTCTGTTGTTTATAGACTGGGACCTTTGAAACCGTGAGCCCCAAATAAATTTTCTTCCAATGTGTGGCTTTTGTCAGGTCTTTTTTTGTCACAGTGATGCAAAAGCTGACTAAAACAGAAATTGGTACCAAGGAGTAGGGTTGTTGCTGTGACTAACCTGACCAAAGAAGCCTTTGCTGCTCGTTTGTAGGTGGAGAAATTTTGAAAAGTCTAGAGATGAAAGCTGGATAAGCTCTAGAATGTTTAAAGTGGAGCTTAATGTGCATTTTTGGTAGGAGCTCAGAAGACAAGGATGCCTATAAAACTGTGGACAGTAAAGACCAGACTCATGAGGTTTCAGAGGAAAAGAAGGACTCTATTGGAAGTTGAACTAGCAGTCATTCATGTTATTTCTGGCTAAAAGTTGTTTACATTTTGCCTAAATGCTGACACTTTTGTATGAACCTGAATTTAAAGATGATGGAGTAATTAATCTGGTGAAGGAAAATTTCAGGGTATCACAGAATTCCAGCGGTGGCATGATATTGCTGGATGCTTTTAGCCAAAGTTACTATGATAACCAGGAGAAGAAAACAGAGCATAAAGATCTGGAAAATATAGAGTATGGCCAGAAAAGTGTGAGTTAACCTGGAGTCAAGGAAGTTATGGTTGTTAAAGAGATTATAGCCATTAAAGAAACACTAAGCACTTTATCCAGAAATAGAAAAGATGACCTGAGGTCATCTAGGGAATTGGCAGGATAGCACCCATCTCAGTCTCAAGGTTGTAAAAGTTAAAAATCCTTTAAGGAAAAAAGAAAAACAAAACAAAACACAGAGGCAGACTTCTTGAATACAGAGGGTGCCTAGAAAGTTGTTTCACCATGATCATCCACCCAGGCACTCAGAAGCTACTACAGCCTTGATCCCTGGATGTTTGGCTATTTCTCAAGTTGGAAGCAGATCTTCTCATCAATTACGTCATTCCACTGGTTCTGCAGGAATTCAGGATGCTTCAATTAGAGGGTCATGGTGACTCCCACTGAGATTTCAAAGAAAGGGCTAGGAGTCCCTACAGACTTCCCATGAGAAGGCAATGCATGAAGATGTGAGAAGGAAATCAAAGCTACAGTGGAAAACTCCAGGATTAAGTGATCCAACACGTGGGATGTCAGCTGAGGAAAGCTACAGGAATTTAGCAGAAACAAGTCAAGTGAGAGGCCTGGTGGGCTGAAACCAGCAATGCCATCCCTATGGATGAGCTGCACAAGTTCTTTAGAGAGAAGATCATGATGTCATGTGCCTAAGATGCTGGATGTGGAGCTACAGGACTTGGTGCCCAACAGGATTTTGGTTTTGCTTTTATACCATGTTTTGTTTCTATTCCCCTATTCCTTGTGGAATGGAAATCTTTACTCTGTACCATTTTATATTGGATATATGTAACTTGCTTTTGATCTTGACTCATAGTCAAGAGTTTGTCTCAAATCTCAGAGGAGATATAGGTCATATTAGTTTATTATTCAGTCATTGATCAGGCAGAGGTTGTGATTAAGTCCTTTGCTGTAGGGCACTGTCCACCCTGTGTTGATCTATGTGACTAAGGAATATCTTCAAGCCTTGTTTTAATTGTTCCTAAGTGCATGTGCAGTTCAATGCACATGCATGACCTGACCATCTCCAGACCAGAGTGTCTCTCCCTGAAGAACCTAAGAAGGCTCTTTGTGGCTTCTTTGCTACGTTACTTGCATCTTGGATCTTCCATGTTCCTTATAATTGCTCTCCATCCAGATTTCCACTGTTCTTGACAAAATCATTAGACATGGAGTTTTCCTCATGCTGTCCCAAACAAGATCATTGTCCTCAGGTAGAGTCATAGACTTTCTCTTCCTACAATCTGCCTTTCTCCTTTAGCAGAACTCACAGCACTGGTGCTGGCTAGGAAATTGCTTTCACTGAATGTGACCTCTACTTTATGAGTAGACAATGAAGATAGGTGACAGCATCCCTAGTTTTCTTGGCTTGGCCCTCTTGGTGTGCAAATTCTATTCTATGAGCAAGAAGCTGGGACACAAATATCAAACCCCAATACTCTCAGCTTGCTGTGCCAGCAGTAGGGCTTCTGTGCTATGAGTGGAGACTGGGTGGAATAAAGAAAAACCAGCCTTCTTAATGATGGGTCTCTGGGTGAGCTTTGGGAACACAGGGTTGAGCAGATTGGAAAATACTGGCAGCTTGCCTCTACTGGGCAGGGTTGCTACCCCAGAATGAAAACTGGAAGCTTCCATCTTCTGGACTGTATATAACAATATGAGAGTTTTTGTAACAGAGCTGAAATGTTGGAAAGATCATGGTAAAATTTTGCTATAAATGACATAGACTCTTACTATTCTTTCAGGTATTTTGTAAGTTATTCATTTATTCTTCATTTATTTGTCCAACATTATTCAGGGAAAATAAACAAACTCTAGTATAAATATTGAAGGTGTACAAAGTGAGGATTTGATGTACACACATGTGTACACATTATGAAATGATGACACATGATTACCACGACTTTCACTATAAATTTAGCATTTTTTTTTTTTGTGTAGTGAAGACAATTAAATTTTAATCTTTTAGCCAGAGTGATATGTGGAATCCAGGAACAAACAACAACAAAAAAATGGAGTCTAAGGAAAAAAGTAATATCGTGGTTGCCAGGGACAAGATGGTCAGGAAGTGAAGAGATCTTTGAAAATATACAAGCTTTCAGTGGGTAGATTTTCTTGAATGAATATCTATCTGCTCAATGCCCTTGGGTCAATTTCTGGAGATTTTCCATTATTGGAGTTGATAAAAAAATCTTTTTTACCAGTTAGATTATCATTTTCCCTGAAAAGATTGTTTGCCAAGCTCCTCCCAGAGGTTCTGCCTTTTAATGGATTTTCTTAATCCAGTGTACTTTTAAATGATTTTTATTATTTTACTTGAATTCTGAACTTACTTTGAAATTCAGCAGTACATATATTATACCTCCTGGGATAAATTTCCAATTATATTCTTACAGATAAATATTTTAGCTTCTTTGAAAAACAGTTTAGGTTCACCATAGTGGGGGGGGGGAGTAAAACACCTCTACAGGCAGCATTTCATATGGAGTTACATTAGTAACTAAAGCTACACTCATAGTACTTACTAGAACATGGCATCTGTCTCTTCAGACAATGAAAAGCACCTTTTGGATAAGGATAATATATTGTGCTACATCATTGGTTTCTCATCTTGGCACCTCTGTAAATCTAATTATGAGATATATGCAGCAGTTGCTAACTCCCATTAATGAAAATGGATGCATCAATGAGCCCCATTTTACTGAGTCTAAATAAACTAATATTCTATCTCTAAAGCACACCCAAGCTATTTAAACATTTCTCCCCTGGCTAAGCATAAGAAGAGTAAATTATCATAAATCAAAGATCACTGATGTATATATGACAACAGAAGCACATTATTAATACATGAATATTGCCATTCATTCCCCTCCCATTTCTGCTAAGGTGGACTTGTAAAAAGGTTTCTGTTAGGAGATTGTATAATTCAGAGTAGGAGAAAAAGTTGGACTGATGAGCAAAGGAAGGTAGCCAAGTAAAGGCAAAAATTTTGAAGGGAATTCTGAAGAAATTAGTGATGTATTGAGCAACATGGAAGAGAGAAATAAAATGGAAAGAAACAGAGAAGTTTAAATATTCCTATTGCTTAAAATTCTTCTTTAAAATGTCTAGGAACAATATATAATGAACTTGCATTATTTTGAAATTTTGTGTTACTCATCAGACTGTATTTGACCATAAATTTATTTTTATTTTAAACTACTGTGATAACTGCCTTTAATAGACTTCCAAAAACATTGAGATATAAATTATTATCAATAACATGAGCTTAGTATTTTTTAAGTTTTTACTCTAAGAGAAAAACTTAGAGCTACAATATTTTACAGACTGCATTAGTGTTAAAAATCCCCATATCAGACTAACACAGTATTGTATTCTCAGCATCCTGGCTCAATGTATGCTGTTTTTATAACACACAGTATTCAAGCAAAAGTGGGGAAACAAATAGGTTCCATGCTAAGCATATTCAAAATCCTAAACAAGTCCCTTATGAACTTTTACATGAAAACTACTGCAGCTTAGACCCTCCACAAGGGTGAATAATAAACTTTACATCAAGTGTACTTAGTGATTTACCTTTTAAGTGCAAGTAATCATTTCCATTTTACAGAATATTCTCTGACATAATACATCATGCATAACATTCTTCTCTCCAGGGTAATCTGGGTAGCAGGGTACATTGATTGTACACCATTCTGAAGTGAAAGCATCTAAATTAAACTATTTCCCACAGCACGTAGATAAGATATTTCTAAAATAACATCTAAATGTAGATTTCTAATAATGAGCTAAGGCTCCTTCTGTTTCTGTACCTGGTGAACACTATGGAGGCCAGGGAATTGATGTTTAAGTCAATACGGTAGTCTCTTCATCTGCAAGTCCATAGACTCTTTTGTATGTCTGTTTTACTACAATGCACTTTTCTTAGCATGAGAGTGAGTATGTGTGTGTATGTGTGTGTGTGTGTGTGTGTGTGTGTGAGAGAGAGAGAGAGAGAGAGAGAGAGAGAGGTGTACACATATGTATTGAAATGTAACAATAACTCAGAATACATAAGTTAATACATAAATGAATAAATGAATGAATGATTGGATTACTGAATACCTGCTTAAATCCAGCTGGGATTTTTCTCTTACTTACCTACAGGACAAGAGTCAGTATATATGCATTCATTCATTTCTAATTATACCAATGCTCAAATGACCTCTATGACTTTTATTTCTTTCTGTCTCTCTGTAGGAGTATTCCTAGACAATGACATGAGTTAGGGAAGAAGAACTGAAAGATGTAGATGACATGTCATATGTAGGGGACAGCTTTAAATACTTAGTATAGAATAAGGCTTTAGTTATTCAGGAATATAAAAATACCAGAGATTAGATACAAGATCTATTCTGGAAAGGGGACCAGAAGAAAAAGCCAGATCACCATGTAAAGTCAACAAACACACAAATAAAATCTAAGGAGTTAAATTCAACTAAGAAAAAGAAAAGTCAAATTGAGAGACAGAAGCTATATTTGGTTTTAGTGAACAATTATAATCAGGAGCTAAGGATTTAGCTAGACAAATAAGTAAAGGTCCCAGATAAGAACATTGCATATATATTTCATAACTTAGACCATACTTTAGTAGTTTGCTTTTTTTTTTTTTTTTTTTTTTTTTTGTGTGTGTGTGTGTGTGTGTGTGTGATACTGAGGATTGAACCAGGGCCTGATCATATGCAAGGCAAACAATCTACCACTGAACTATATCCCTATCCCAAGACCACATTTTAGCATAAAAGACAATATTTAACAAAGCCTTCCTGAATTTGTACTAGCAGTATTTAAATGTTCCATGTTGAGTCATATAAATAACAATATAGTATTTTAGAATATTTTAAAGAATAAAATGTAAAATTTCAACCATTTATTATGATATGCATAAAATTCTACTTAAAAAACAACTCATACAGCAGAACAATTTAATGCTTTAAAATGTTAAGATTTCTAATTGTTTTGCCTTAAGGAAAGTAGATTTCTTCTTACATTAGCTTTATCATGGAAGACTATGAAATAATTTATTATGTACCACATAAAAATAATCTAAATTTAAGAATGTACTTTAGTTGAAACTTTCCATATTGTTATTTTTCATTAACAATCATTTTTCTTGCAGGATTTACCAAAGGTAAGAAGAAGGAAGTTTTAAATCCACTTGTTTCTGAGGTAGAATTATTTTTTTCTCTTACAAATCTTATAAAACTCTGATGATTCCACTCAACTAAAAGCAGCAAGTATAATGTAATCAAAACAAAATAATAATTGAAAAAAACTATTTATAAAAATTAATTGGATAATATGTAATGGCACTTAGAACTACCATTGTGATTGTTCTGGATAATTATATATTTTACTTTAATTATAGAGCTAACTACATGGCTCAATGTTAAATTGATTTTAAGTTATAATAGTTCAACAGAAAGGAAAATATTTTATTGGTCAAACTAAGATCACAATGCAGATATACATCATATAAGGATATTCCTGTTAAGCCCTTTTTCTGTGTTAAGTCTTTTGTAAAAATAGTCAGTGAATGTGTTATTCCAAAAGAAACACACACACACACACACACACACACACACACACACACACACAATGAAAATGGATGTGTAGTACTGAGTACTGAAAATAAAATATGTCCGTATAGTAACAAAAGCCTTTTTTTCCTTTCCTTTCTTTTTCATTTTTTAGACAGGGGTCTCACTATACTTTCCTCTACACTTCCCAGGCTGGTCCCCAACTCTATACACAAGTGATCCTCTTGCCTCAGCCTCTCACATAGGTGGGATTAACAGGCATGTTCTGTCATAGCCAGCTAAGACCTATTTATTTATTCATTTATTTATTTATTTTTAGTACTGGGGGATTAAACCCAGGGGCACTCAGCCACTGAGCCACATCCCCAGTCCTTTTTGGTTACATATATTTTCTTTTAAGACAGGATCTCATTAAATTCTTTATGGCCTTGCTAAGTTCCTGAGGCTAGCTTTGAACTTGAGATTCTCCTGCCTCAGCTACCCAAGTCTCTGGAATTATAGGAATGTGCTACCATGCCTGGCCCAGCTAAGATTTTTTTTTTTTTTTTTTTGTACCAGGGAATTGAACTCAGGGCACTAGACCACTGGGCCACATCCCCAGCCTTTTCTTTTTTTTTTTTTTTTCTTTTTTCTTTTTTTGTATTTTATTAGAGACAGGGTCTCACTGAGTTGCTAAGTGTCTCACCGTTCCTGTTCCTGATGTTGGCTTTGAACTTGCAATCCTCCTGCCTCAGCCTCCCAATTGCTGGATTGCTGGGAGTACAGGCATGTGCCACCACGCCCGGCTGGGAATTTTTGTTTTTATTAAACAAATGAGTGCACAGCTAAGCTTCAATTTTATAATGACCTAAATGAAATTCACTGAGAAAAGCATCAACATATGATTCTAGATCACAGATTAATCAGCTTCTTTAATGTTAAACTGCCCAGTGATTTGATATGAATGCTTCTATATCTCCTTAATTAAAAAAATACTATCTGTAATAAATTTCAACCTAATTTATGATAACAGAGGCAACTGTTTCAGGCCTCATATTCTTTTCATCAGACCCCAAGAATGTATCTCTTATTGTACAAGAGGTAGAAGGCATAGGTAAATGGAAAATATTTGCAGTCATGTAGTTTGGGATTTAAGAAATCTAGCCTTACCAAAGATAACCATCTATCTAAATAGTGGGAAAAGAATCACACTAAAGAGAGACACTAAACATGCTCACCTGCTATTCTCCACATCAAACTTAAGCTAGCCATGCACTCTTTCTAGTTGACAACATCAAACAGAAATATAACCAGTTTTAATAATCCTTTTATTTTTTTCAGGGCACATAGAAAATTATAGGTCCCATCACCTCTAATATTTGTTCTCCAAACCCTTGCCTGATGCACAGAATTCTAAAAAGATAGACCTAGATTGAGTGATTTGGGTAAGTCTTGGTGTGACAAAGGCAATATGTGCAACAAATTTGGCCCTCCTGCTTTAAAGAATTGTTAAAGAAATGTTTTCTTCTTACTGTGAGAATTGGCTATTTCAAAGACTGTCATTCTACAGTATATCCCTTCTTGCAACTCTGGAAGCCCAGGCCCACCAATGGACAAGTGCAATCCCCACGGGGCATGGAGTTGAATATGGTCATACCCCTGCCCCTGTCCCAGGACCTTAGATAACCACTTCCTCCTGTGTCCCGGAGGGTTCTGGTCAACCCTGCTGGAAAGGCAGCAATTCTGATGATAATAGGCAATAGGTAGTAAACACAGAATCACATGGGAGGGTACAGTGTAACCTGTCTAAAATATACCATAGAAGGCTTGGTATTAACCTCCCATCTGCTCTGCCAACCCAACGCTCCTCTCGCATTTACCCCTCACTGGGCAATATCCTTCACTGCCTTCATTATGAGCATCTCACTTATATACTTTATACATTTGAATTAAAATCTCCAAGTTAACTGGAGGGTTGTGTTTTCCCATTTTCTCTTATCATAAATCTGTAACAGTGAAAAGGTAGTCATTTAAAGGATGTGTTGGGTCTATAAATATCATGATTTTGTGCAAAGCTATGGTTAATTTTAACAGCTTGCAGCAGTGATTCTTAGAGGGAGTAGTGCCCCCTCTGCTGTTTAGCTATGTTGGAAGACGTTTTTTTCATTGTCATAAACTGGGAGAAGGGGAGAAGGTTGCTACAGGGATGCTATTAAACATTGAAGAACACACAGGGTAGCTCTCTACAACAACAACAAAAATCATTTGGCCCCAAATATCAATAGTGCATTATTTGAGATGTCCTGGGTTATAGAAACACCTGGTTGTCATTACTGGCTTGCCATTGTTCTCCTCAGACTCTCAGGTAACTAAGAAACACATCTAGAACTCAAAAACCTATACACTAACTAATGAGAGTTCTAATTTCATTAAAGACATTCATTTGCTTTATAATTTTAAAGAAAAATAAAAAATAAACATGTTTTTTAAAGGCTCACATCAGAAATTTTAATTAAAAAAACTAGTTCACTGCCTAATATTCCTAGAATATACATACATACTATACATCTGCAAAAATCTCTAATGGAAGTTAATGTATAGAATAATTAACCTGAGACACTTCAGTTAACAAAAAAAAAAAAAAAGAATCACTCTTAGCTGTATAGTTTCTTTATGAAAACAAGGACATTAGACATTACAGTCTAGAAAGACTCTCAATAATGTAAGTGGAAACAACAGAGTTTTTCAAGTAACAGTGTGTTAACCAACAAACATAATTTGTCAGGAAATCCAAATCTGGTTAATAAAAGTTTTTAATTTCTATGACATTTAATCCATAAATTTTATCTCAGCATAAATAAAAATGATAATGTTGAAAGAGCTTTTAAAACATAATCCAGGAGAAATTACCCTACCTTTGCAGACACAAAGAAGTCTACTTGAATTCTGTCTCTTTGGAAAAACACACATTGTGAAAATTTTCCATCACTCTGACAATTTATAATAAGTTTCAATTAACTACTGCAAAGGCTTTTTCTTTCCTATTTCTAAAATCTACATTTTACAAAAAAAAAAAAAAAAAAAAAAAAAATAAAAAATAAAAAAAAGGGGGGAATGAATAGTTGATTGCACTTCTTTCTGTAACAGAATGTTTTTAAATACAAACATATATAGAAAAGTCCATATTTGATAAGTATTCCAAACAGCAAAATATATTTATGAGAAATAAAAGTTAAGGTTTTTTTGTATATCTTTTGTTCAAAATATGTACTTTTATCACATAATAATTTAAATAATGTGAAGAACAGTGGAAAATATGCTACTATTTCCTGAAAGTTCTCTATGTTTTATTCCTCATATAATTTTCAAAATTTCTAGAATTTTTAGGCCATTTTCATTTCTTTGAATTTTGAAGCTAACCAATTTACCAAACAAGGTTGCTGAACTTTCCTTAGAGTAATATACTTATTGAAGATCCTTTGTTAATGAAGATTTGTGGATTTAAATGACATATCTCAGGTAAGATTTACATGGTAATTAACAAAATATGTGAAATTTTCCTTAATTCCAACAGCCATTACCTTTTTGTTGTTGTTATATCAAGTAATATGTTACTTGACTAGATGTTTTTCTGCTTTTTTACAGATGGAAAGATAAATAGAAACGTATCATAACTAATCTGTTAAACAAATTTGACATTTTTGCTTGATTATCCTATGAAGCCCACCATTGCATGGAACATTTATGACATTTTCTGGCATGTAATTTCAATTACAATATTATGACTATTGAATTGGCATTTGGGAAGCTGCATTCAAATGTGAATAATTTTTGGAGTACACAAATTTATTGAACTTCTGTACTATGAAAAACAAACAAACAAACATTTCTTTGGAATTGATGTTTGATGAATCCCAAGTGACTACTCCAAACCTTACATCTTTTTCTATCTCTGATTCCATTGGCATTTTAATTTTCCGTCTCGCTAATCCTTCCCTAGTCTACTTTGCTTTCCCTGTATATTCCCCTTATATTCCCCGTAGGGATTAGAAAGACTAGTGATCCATTCGATCAAGACACGTGAGCAAGAGAAGACAACTGGAACATTGTTGATTTAAATTAATAAATCTGCATTGATTCTGATATATTACACTTACAGCATCGCCTTTGTTAAAACATTATTTTATTTAAAATTAAGCAGAATAATAGTATTTGCTGTGAGCCTATGGACAGGTTTGCTCTTTTCCTTGAAATGATAGAACAGTTTTCTTGGTTTAAACAAATATTTCTCAAATGCACTATTGATATTCGGTACTAGATTATTCTTCGTCATTAGTGTTGTTCTGTATATTGTGGGATAGTATAGTATAGTATAGTATCCCTGACATCTGCCCATTAGATTCCAGTTGCATCTCTCAGATATGGTAACTAAAAATACCTTCAGACATTTTCATATATTCTGTGTGTGGCAAAATAGACACCACTGGTTTAAGTAGTTCTGTGTGCAAATGCATTCATTATTAAAGAGATGGGAGAAATGAAAGAGAGATGACTTAAGGATAGGAGGGAAAGAGAGGTGATGAAAGAAGAAGTAAGAGGGAGGAAAACAGGGTGGAAAAGAGACATAGGAAGACAAACATCTTCCCACAGGTGCTTTTCACACTTTCGGCTGGCTTTCATTTTCATCAATTCTTGCCTGATAAATATTTAATTAGTTTGGATTTTCAACAAGTATTAAGTGAAAGCACAATTTCTACATTCTGGTCAAGGATCAAATTTCAGTTCCAGTATATGCCAGCTTTGTAAATTTTTGCTATTGGGAAAAATACTTAACCTCTTTAATCCTCAATTTCCTCATTGGTAAACAAGAGAGTATGAAGGTATTGGTCCATGTATTTGTGGTTATAAAGGAGTTAATGCATCTGAAGTACATACCAATATGTAAACTCAAAATTATTAAATGTATGTCATCATCAACTTCATCATCACTGATGAGGCATAATTGTTTCTTTAATAAAGATGCTATATATTAGCCGGGCGCGGTGGCGCACGCCTGTAATCCCAGCACTTTGGGAGGCTGAGGCAGGAGGATCACGAGTTCAAAGCCAGCCTCAGCAATGGCGAGGCACTTAGCAACTCAGTGAGACCCTGTCTCTAATAAAAACACAAAAAAGGGCTGGGGATGTGGCCCAGTGGTCAAGTGCCCCTGAGTTCAATCCCCGGTACCACACGCACAAAAAAAGATGCTATATTATAAAGTAAGTATACAAAATTAATGAGAACATAAGAATTATTAACTATAAATTTCCAAGTATCACTAAGAATTTTTTTATGTTTTACAGACTAAAATGTTACACCTTTAAAAGTATACATCCACATAAGTAAATCTTCATTTATTTTGAATGGATTTGGTAGGCGGCAGTATGAAATCCTAGCCAGGCATTCTTTTTTACAGATCATTTTCAGGGCTAAAGTAGATGTTTTTCTTATCATATTTAATATGTTTACTAAATCTAAAGACTCAGCATTCAAAATAGAATCCGTTAAGTACTGACAGTAATGCTCTAGGTTAAAAATGATTACAGTGTTTACATATAATTTCATATTTCAAGAAAACATGTTCCTCCTAATAGGGATCAGTTTAAAATTTGTATAACACAATTATTTACTGGACTTTCACAATTGCTACAAATGCATTTTTAAACTAAAATTATCTAACTGTCCTCAAGCAAATAGTTCATGATTGCAGAAAGTGCCTTGAGCATGTGTATGTAAGAAACACTAACCTGTGTATTCCTTAGACAGAAAACAATTTATAAAATAGCAATTTAAATCATTTGGATCAACATAGTTTTAAGGGATTTTGGAAAGTCTTAGCGAACCAGCATCCTCTTAGAAACTCAATATTGGAAAAAAATTATTTCACTTGGAACAGACAACTCATTGAACTTACAAAATAATAATAGTGATACTTGTAGACAGAAAGCTACCTAGGCTAGTTATATAGATAACAACAGATGAATTAACTAATTCAGAACATAGATGTGAAATGCCGACCTGTGTCAGTACTCCAGGCACCTGATAAAATCACTGAATGACTGTAGCAACAAAACATTCCTTGTGGAATTTTCCTACATAGTTATACCCAATGGATATTTGCCTATTTCCTTTTCCTCATTAAAGATGTTAGAAGATATGAAAAAGACAGAGAAAATAACTCTTATACCAAACATATGTGTTACAACTTCAATTTTCTCCTACTTTTTATAAATAGCTTTATTTTTAAAAATGCCCAATTTTTTTTAATTGGTGCATTATAGTTGTACATAATAGTGGACTTGTTTGTTACATATTCATATATGCACACAATATAACAATGTAATTCAGCATTTATCATTCTCTAGTATTTTTTTATTGTTTTAAAATAAAAATTTCAACCTAGAATATTTTTCCAATATTAGCATTAAAAAACTACAACCCAATAAATCCCCAGATTCAAACAAACACGAAAGTTTTTTTCTGAATGGCAAGAACAGAAAGAAAGGCAATAAGCTTAGTTTTTTTTTTTTTTTTTTTTTAACATTTTATTTTTTTAGTTATAGGTGGACACAATGTCTTCATTTTGTTTTTATGTGATGCTGAGGATCAAATCCAGTGCCTCACCCATGGTAGGGGAATGCTCTACCTCTGAGCCACAACCCCAGCCCAAGCTCAGTTTTCTTTATTGACCTTCTTGGGTGAATTGACCAAATCACACTGAAGAATTTAAATGTCATTTGTCTCTTCAATAAATAAATCATTATTTTTTGACACCAGGGATTAAACTCAGGGGCACTCGACCACTGAGCCATATTCCCAGCCCTTCTTTGTATTTTATTTAGAGACAGGATCTCACTGAGTTGCTTAGCGCCTTGCCATTGCTGAGGCTGGCTTTGAACTCATGATCCTCCTGCCTCAGCTTCCTGAGCTGCTGAGATTATAGACATGTGCCACTGAGCTCAGCTTCTTCAATAAATATTTGTTAAGTGCTTATTCTGTGATTATTTTAAATAACAGCCATGGGAAACAGGAGAATAAAATGTTCCATAATACTCTCACTAATTACATGATATAAGACTGCACAAATTTTAGGGGGGGATTCACTTCAATAATGAAAGATAGCCACAAAAATTGTTCACACAATTTGAACCAAGGAAGCTCAACAAATGGGATGAGTTATAGAGCACTATAAGATATTTCCCTAAATCAGTAAACTGTATCATGAAAAAATATCCTATAATTATAATATGAGCTCAGAAACGAGCATACTTTCAGTCTTTTTATCTATTGGGATGATGGCTGATGGGAAGAATTTTTTTTTTCTTGATGATGCAAATGTTAATATCTTTCAGAGAGACAATAGTGTGTGGCTGTTATTAACTGGTCCTTAATTGCATACATGCAATAAAATCAATACCAATCAACATAAACAAGTTCCTCAATTTGTAATTCTACACCATTTTCTCTATCCTATACTGCAAGTACTGGATGCATCTGCATTAGCAGAAATTTTCCAAGAAAGCTAGCATCTACCTCAGATAGCAAGCATGAGGCTTTAGAATGATGCTGAAATATCTACTCTCTCCCAATTGTTTCCCAGGCCTCTGCATTATTGTCTGTTATATTTGTCATGTTAGAACCCACTTGCTCACCTGTAGCTATTCATCAATCATCTTTGGATGATAAACTAAATGTAATCCTGAAACCTAGCTAGTTGTCTTATCTTACATTCTTGTGCCTCTTACCACTTTTGTACTTCTGGGAGGTTAATGTGGACTGACTATCTTATCACATCAAAGCCCTGCTTTATAGAAGTCTTCCTTCAAATTACTACACTTTCCTAATCTGGGGTTGAGTAAAAGGAATATGGGTTTGAATTCACATTTCAATTTTCCCAATTTGTTAACTCTATTCCATCCCTGTTTTGCAAACTTGTTAACTCTATTCCACCCATGTTTTTTCTTTCATTTCTTCCCTTTGTTCAAAACTGACATTTTAATCTCATTTATCAATTGAAGTCCCTGTTTCATCAGTTTTCCATAGCTATCCAATGTTGGTAGTGACCTTCACCTGAATTCTAATAATACCTCATATGCATATCATGCAACAAATGCTTATTGAGGTAATATTAATAGCTTCTGTGGAAGGAGTTATATCTAACATTTGATAAACAATGTTACCTCTCCTCATGAAATTGTTCCAATAATTATTTTGAAATATATATATATTGAACATTCTCTTGTAGTTTATTATTTCTTTCTTATCCACTATCTAAAATTAAGTATAAGAACTATGTTCTATATTTCATTGCATTTCCTCATACTATCATACTATCTTATCATTGTTCTCAAGTATGGTTTTAAAATGTTGAAAATTACTTTTAAAAACAAAATGAAAACTTGGCAATTAATTTTTGTCTCATATAGGAAGAAAGAAAAGTCTAGGACTGAAATTATACAGGCTATCTCTAAATCAAAATATAATTTTATAAACCAGTCAATTAAAACTGTTTAAAATATACCAGACTCTCAGACACTACTGCCAAGAATGTCCTATCTTTCAGCCACGTGATTTCTGACTTGATATTGAAAAGCAGGAATTACAAAGTTTCTCTCACAATGAGTGAAAGACATAAGGGCAATGCACGGATGTGCTGAAAGAAACTTCCAACCTTTTATTAAGACCTGGCACCTGCCTGTACCCACTGTCCCACTCAGGTGTTATAAAACTACTTACTTATGGTTTGCACAAAGAACACTTTTTTCTCCAGCACCCCTCCACTGTGACTTACGTTAGCATTTAACACTTTAGATATCCTTTTTAAAAAGTACCACAATAAATCATCATTAATATTTAGCATAATATTGCTTTAGGGTTTGGGAATGTAGCTCAGTGATAAATCATTGTGTGAGGCCCTGGGTTCCATTCCAATATACAGTACAGGAAAAATAAAAAGGAAAAATATGGTAGTATGCTTTAGATTTGCCTATGTATTCACTAATCTTTGCTTACCATTCCTCCTACGTCATAGGACACCTTGTTGAGAAAGCTCTTCTACTATCTAAAGAATAGCCTTTATGCTTTTCTAAGTGAAGGTCAGTAGGTAACAATTTTTCCCAGTCTGTTTTGAATGAAAATGTATTAACCCTGCATATATGTCAAAGAGGACAAGAATACTACTCTAGGGAAATATATGAAGATTGACCAATTTTACTTGACAGGAGGTCCTTCTTATATTTACAATGGCCTATTGTCCAAGACTCAGAAGGCCAAGGAAATCCTCTTGTATCATCTCTTTTATTTTGCAATAACCAATAATGTTGGCCAAAGCTTCTAAATGCATCTGTCTTTTAAGCTGCCATCACCAGAATGCATTCAGTATGCAATAGAAAATAACTAGTCACAGGTGACCATTCAACCTTACACTGCAAAATTACAATTGCCAAGATATTTTGTGAATGTGAATTTAAACTGTATTTCATTTTAGGGGAGAAAATTCCCATTGCTACTTCAATGTATGTCTGGTCATAAACCTTTTAAAAGACTAATTCATTTAATCAATTATGGTGTGTATCTGGTGCCTACCTATTTGATTAAGTATCTTAAAGGGACCATTAAATTAAAAAATAAAGGAACAATGAAAAAAATTACCTATCCTATTCAATTTACATATTTCCATAAAAGCTATTTTCATTTTTTTTCTCTTCAATGGGTGAAGAAGTATAATGCTCAGTGGAAATACAGCTCTTGTAACCAGTTTTTTAGCAGTCCATATCATCTTAGAGTTCAATAAGTATTCTAGTCAGGAAAAGTTGGGCCTGTACAGGAATAGCATGTACTACAGAAGATCTTAATCCATAGTTCCATTCATTTTCTTTTGTTTTGTTTTTGTATGTGCAGCCAGTAAGAAACTATGAGAAAGTTGGAAAGAAGACAGAGATAGAAAGCAAGGGTTCTTTCATCAAGAAATCTAAATAGTCGACTGGATTACAGGACAAGATATGTTTGGTATCCATAACACTTAGTATACACAGAGGTAAATTGTGCTAAATAAATTAATAATTGTTAATAATGAGTATCTTTAAGATACTCTGCTTCACGAGAAGTACAAGAGTAATGAGGCAGACCAGTAAATACTAGGGTTTGAAACTCTACTGCCATTGAATTTGAATGTGAAATATGATAATGATATTATCTATTATTCTAAGAACACTGAGTTTGCCCAGTGCTATACCAGCTACTTTATCTACATTATCACTAATTATCACACTAGTTCATCAAGGTAACATTACTGCTTCATAATAAATGAGAAGATCAAGACTTGAAGCTGCACTTCCAAGGCTCCAGTCTTATGACTGTGATCTGCAAGTGAGAAGCAGACAATAAAGGGGAGAAGACAAGTTTTTTCCTTTTCCATTGAGATTTTGCCCAGCATCAGCTGCTTCTCCTTGGCCCTAGCTGTCACAGGACAAACCAACACCAGTACTGTCTTCTTCCCATTTTCTCTTCAACCTGTAAATGATAATGGTTTTATTTTTCCTGCTGGCAATTTATGTTATTTTATCATCTGTTGTTAACTTTAATTTTATTTCACAACCTCTGTAAAAATTCACTGCCCTAAATTCCTATTTCAACAGAGTGGTTGCTATTATTCTGTGTGGATCTTGACAGATACACCTATATGAACTTCACATGAAGTTACAAAATTTCAAATAAAATGTTGCAAAAAACATTAATATAATTTTGTAACTTGATGCTTACAGACCCATTTTATCCTCAACTATGGTCCTCTGGATATTAGACAACATCATTTTTTTTTTTTTTTTTTCTAAATTCCCCACACCTAGCATGTGGCCAGATACCTTAGAGAGACTAAATAAATACATTTTGAATAAATGAAGTAATGAACAAGTGAGTAAATGTAATGTTACAATAAAGCTGGAAAAAGCAGGTATGTAAAGGGCAACTTAGTCCAAGAAAACCTTCCAAGAGATAAGATGCCTACACTGAGATTCAAAAGATGAGCAACCATTTTCTGTGTAGAGAGGAAGAAGAATCTCATACTAAAGGTGTTTCAAGTAGTGACAGTAAGAGACACAAATCCAAAACACTTTGAATAATTGACCCTGGTCTAGGAAATATGGATTTAGCTGAAAATCCACAGTGCATAAGAAGAACAATCTAGAATAGGAAACTGAAGAAAGAGGTAAATTATGGCTGCCTTGCTAAGGAGAACATGATTCACTCAGTAATTAAATGAGGGACTGAATATTCAATTTGCACTTAAAAAAGACAATTTTGTCTACTAGATAATGGATTGCACAGGTTAGAACAGTTGATTAGAAACAAAATGTGAGGTTATTATTTTTACATACTGAAATTTTATTATGAATAAAACTAAATCAAAAGTAGTTGAGATGGGTAAAAGTAGGTAAAACTTGAGATTGGTTAAGAGTGAAAATAATTTGAACTTGGTGACTTTTTTGGGTCAAGTGAGGAAAAAAAATATGTTATAGTATAGTACCAGGAGCCTGGTTTGGGTCACTGAATGGATGTGATACAATTATTCAAGATAGAAGGGATAGCAGGTTAGGGTAAAACATGATGAGTTCAGATTTGGACATGAGATTGATATGCCCGTGGGGCATCCATGTGAAGTGTGTAGGAGATATTAAAAAATAGATATCTGGATCTCAGGAGAGAAAGAACAGGGAAGGTAGGAGTCATGGTCAAGTAGGTGGTAACTAAAATGGATAGGATGATTCAGAAAGATGGTAAAGTAAGAAGAGTAAAGCAGAAGATGAAATCTAGGGAAGAACAAGAGCTTGGGAATTGCTGGTATGAAAACAGAGAAAAGTTTGGGAAGTAGAATTTTAGGTGGTCAGTGGGTTCAAGGCAACTCAGGATAGAGTATAGTATGGTAGAGGGTGAGATTAGCAGTTAAAATCTCTAGATAGAACAAAGAAGAGCAAAGAGCATTCATTGTGAATCAGAATTCAAGGTACTATGTGTGAGCTGATTTATTTTCCTCCTGCAGTGAACTAGGCTGTGAAAGGAATGAGAAAAGGGCCTGCACCTGGAGGATAAAGGTCATCCTATGTTAAAGGCATGGCTTAATACTGGGTCCCAGGTTTAGCACAGGCTTCCACAAAATAAATGAGAATGGAAGGCACTGGAGAATGAAATTGACCAAATTATGTTCTCTGCATATTATATAACAATGAATCTGAATGATTTTTAATTATAAGGAAATGACAAAAATGAGAACAATGAATAAATAAATGTGGGAAAATTTCCAAGACAGTGTTTATTTTGGAGGATTTCTACTTTTCTTTTTAAGCTTGCATCAGAATTCTCAATATAGACCACAGCAAGAGTTTAGGGAGACCTGGCTCATCATAACTTGGGCAGTGACAGAGCATTGAAAATCAAAGAGAATAAGCTCCAAAAGCTGCTGTTCTTGTCAATTCATCATCCATATAGTTTGCCAGGCATTTAGCCCATTGTCATTCTCTCTAGAGCAGGAGGAGGGGCTCATCTTTGTTGGTAGAAAAATAAGACATAACAATAGGCCACTACAGCTAGTGTATGTACTACCTGTCTTATGTAAATATGACATTGTTTTTTTTTAGGTTGACTCAGTATTGTTTCCAGCACACAAAAGAGGGGAAGAAAGTCCACGAACTGGTTCCCCAATGCATTTGTTTAAAATAATAAAAACCTAAAGAAACAAATATTTAGCCAAGAATTATTGTATCACATACAGACCAGTTGCCTTAATGTTTGGACATGTTAACTATTTATTAAAAAGAACAACATTTTCTTGAATATAAAAAAGAGTTCTTTTAAAGAAATGGTCCCATTATTCAAGATGTACTTCCTAATACACTTTAGTGTGTTGTACACAGTTCATGTACAAGTAGACCCAAATGATTAAATGTCTCAGACTGAAAGATGTATTCTTCCCACATTTGTTTTATTTTTTTTTGCAGAGTAAGAGGTAGAGAAGAAATTTACCTCAGTTGCCAGTGAACAACTGCTCTTAAGAATCCTGGAACCAACAAAATAACAATTCAGAAACACCCTTATTCAGATGTCAATTCCTAATCACTAAAGTTGAGGTATTTTTTTTTTTTCTCCCAGAGCTGACAGAATCTTAGGTTCAACACCTATGAGCTGACAAAGCTCCCAAGAAACTCCCTCTTATCAATTTCTACAAGTGGCACTATATGTTGAATGGATTACACAAGTGTCTTTAATTTAGACTACAGAGACACAAGTTTAAATATATATACTTGAATGGCCTTAGAAAGGGATATCTTGATCCCTCTCCTAAATAAATTGGAAGCTTTTCATACAGGGCTTCTGTAACCTGGTGTAACTGTAACCATCTCATGGATCCGGCTATTATTCTGTTCATAATAGAAAACAATATTCTGGAAGGTATTTTATTTCATATTGATCTCAGAATTCCAAACCAGACTAAAGCACTAAAATAAATATACACAAATACTCAGAAACCTACACTTAAACTGGTTTCTAAAACTTTGAACAGTGTTTTCTCGGGTTTTTCTTGCAAGAAATTGACATTAAATTTCATTCCCTTCAGGGGACTGTTTTCTTCTTTAAAAAATGCCAATCTAATTATTATCCAAGGTAATCAATTTTCCACTATTGCAATTGCACATTAAAGTTTTTAGCTTTGTCTGATTATAATTATTCTCAATGAATCCAATGTTATTAACAAGATGGTTTTCTTCCCCTCCTATACAGATGATTTCACATAAAGGATGTAAGGCAGAAGCATCCCTGATATATTTAAAAAAACAGAAAGAAGGCCAACATACTTGAAAGAATAAGCAGTTCAGGAGTTGGGCCACAGTAAGTTGAAATTTGGTCAAATAAGGAGTGCCTGGATTATATAAGGCTTCTTATGTCCTTAGAGGCTTTAGACTTTATTTTGATGTAATGTGGAGCCTAGGGACTATGTATTAAGCAAGGTAGTAATATGTCTTGATATAATCAAGTTCTTAAAGGACAATCCACATATTTTGTTGAGAATAGATTTTGCTGTGACAACGTATGAACAAGGGAGACCTCTTATATGGTTACTGCAGTCCTCCAAGTACAAAGTAATTTTGGTTTAAAATTAGATAATAACAAACACTTGAAAAGTGATGGGTTATATGTATATTTAAAAGATGTAGATAATATTTCCTGATGAACTCAATATAGTAAATTAAAAAACATTCAGGGTTCTTTCTAACATTTTTAGCATGAGAAACTGAAGGAGTTACCAACAACTGAGAAAGAAAAAGCCTTTAATAGGGCAGTTCTGAGAGGTGGGAAAAGTCTTGGGTGTGTTCAGTTGGGGATTTTTCTCATACATTCAATTGGAAATGTTAAGAAGGAAGCTAGATATACATATTTGGAATTAGACATTGGTATGCAAATAAAGGTAATGTTGAGTCATTGGAACATAGATGGTATTTAAAGCTATGAAGATATGAGACCACTAAGAGACTGAATTAAAAAAAAGGCAAATGAAGAAATAAGAAATTTAAAGAGAAACACTAGAATAGCAAATAAGACTAACAAAGACAAGCCAGTTAAAAAAATAATCAAGAAAATTTGGAAGTGTCCTCAAAGGCAAGTGAAGAAAGTGAAACAAGGATAATTTCAGATACTACTGTTAGAGAAATTTATTGTGATTTTTAAAAACCGTGTTTCTTTTAGTACATTCCAGTTACTCATGCTAGTGGTGTTCATTGTGACACATTCATACATGCATGTAGCACAATTTGGTTAATTTCAATCCCCAGGGCTTCCCAGTTCTCGCCCCACCATCCTTTTCCTTCAGTTCATTGGTCTCACTCCTATTTATTTTTCCATTGGTGCATTATTATTATACATAAAAGTGGGATTCATTATGATACATTCATATGTGTATATAGCATAATTTAGTACACTTCACTCCCTATGTTTCCCTTTTCCCCCTTGCCTCTTTCTACTTCAAGCTCTTTTCACCACTCTTCTGTTCTCCCTTCTAATCAAGAGGAAAACCTTTACTTGAATTGGTTGACTAAATAAGGATCACCCTCCCCAAGTGTGTAGGCATTATACAATCCATTGAGGGCCTGAATAGATCAAAATGGCAGAGAATTTACTCTTTGCCTTGTTACCGCCTGCAGCAACGAGACCGTGGGAAAGAAATCAGAGCCAGACTGGGAATGAGTGGTTCCTTTATTGTTCCTTCTTCTTCTCTCTTCCCTTCTCTATCTTCTCTCTGATTCCGCTCCCTGTTCCTCTCTACCATCTGGTTAAATACTTTTTACCCATCACAGATGCATTAGTTCTCTTAATAAGCATACACGTGTCTCACAAGCTCAACTTACAGGTGCAGCACGCAGTGCCCACAAGCACAAAAAAATTCAGGTCTAAGTTGTAGTAAACAAAGCCTTGCTTCTAACAAACAAGTAAGCGCCACCTCTTGGCTCTCATCCGGCCACCATCTTAGAGCTACTTCCTCATCAAAGGCTTTTACATTGCCTGACTTTTGAAGCTGGGACATTGGTCTTTTCCTGCCCTGACAATGAGACTCATAGCACGACCCTTCTTGTTCTCATGCTTTGGGACAGGAACTATGACTAAATGCTATCAGCTCTCTGGTTCTCAGGTCTTCAAACACGGATTATATCTTATGCTATGGATTCTCCAGATTCTCGGGCATTTTTATTTAGATTGGAAATGCCTCACCAGCTTTTCTTTGTTGTTATCATGAAGATCAGATCACCGGGACCTCTCAGCCTTCATAATCACATGAGCCAGTGCCTTGTAATCAATCTCTCTCTCCTTCTCCCTCCCTCTCCCCAACTCCACATATACTTATACACATCTGTGTGTATGTATGTATGTATGTATTCTATTGGTTGTGATTCTCTATAGTGTCCTGACTAATGAAATAATATGACCATAGCTTATGAGAATTATGCAGTAACAAAAAATGGATCATGTAGAAGAGAAGAACCAGAGCAATATTTACTTAGACCAAAGGGATTAAATGTACTATTGGTCTCAGAATAGACTATGCATGGTTAATTTATAATAAAGGGAAGAAAGTAGAGTGGTAGGTGTAGGTGTCAACAAGCAGATTATGGTAAGGGAGTCTGTATACATTTTCTTCTCATTGTTCCAATTTTATCATCTATGTGAGAAAATCATGAATTGAAAATGAATTTAGACAAGAAGTCTTAGCTTAAGAAATGATGAGAGGATGTGAAATATATTTTAAGGAAAGTAAACTAACTAGGAATTCATATCTTAGTTGAAATTGTTAAGGACAAAATTGAGGTATGTGGTAAAGAGTGAAAGTGAAATGAACCTGCATGTCATTTGTTTTCCTCTTTGGGTTCAGCTATGCCAGCAGAAAAACAGAATAGGTGGAGAGGTGGTTTTAATTAGGATTTTGTCTTTGCCAAGTGAGTATGTGGGAGTCAGAGAGTGGCTAGGGAGTTCAGGGACAAGGCAAGTATAGTGGTTACATGATAGACCATGAAATTTAAGAAAATATCGAGACAAGCCCAGTTCATAAAGAGCCTGTGGAAAGCTTGGAGCATAAATCAATAAAATGCTTTTGTGTATTGTTGGCGTAGAAATGCACAAGGACTAACTTAGAAAATTAGGTTGTAACAGCTAGAGAGAAGGTTGTATAAAATTGACATGACAGCATTTGGGAAAGTCTGGACTTTAGAGAATAATAATTAATATAGGTAGCTGAGGTTTGGTCCAGAAGATGAATGGCAGAGGTATTAAAACTTTATTTAAAATTATATTAAATTTGATAAGAATTAATACAGAAGTGATGTTGAAGAAAAAAAGTTATAATAATTAAAAAATAAAAGGACTAGCCTAGGTGTCAATAGATGATGATAGCAAAGAATAGCTGTGTATAAAGTAACATGATATTAGGGAAGGAGAATGGTTTACATGCACTCATGAAGGAAAAGGAGAAGAAGTATTCCAACTCCAGGCCCAGAAGCTGGATAATTGCTGGAAAAAAAAAAAAAAAAAATCATATGCAAGTTCTTCAGAGGAAGCAGGACAGGTCAAGTGTTCCTTATTAAGATTTGGTGGGACTTTTGAGAGATTGGTAGGGTAAATAGAGTTCTATAAATAATAGACTTACCCTCCAAATAATGGAGCTTCAAAGGGCATAGTGGGAGACTGAGGACTGAGGACAAAACAAGGGTATGTAGTGCCTTTTTGATTATTAGGTAAGTGGTGATAGGCATTCAAGCGGAGAGAGCATAATGATTCAAGTGTCAGAGGTGAGGTGTAGAGAACAGTGGTTTTCTGATGTTTCCACTTAATTGCTAATGAGCAATATGAAAGGCACAGGGAAGGCGGTAACAGAAATGCAGGCTCAATTCTTTGATTGAAGAGGTGTTTTAGTCAGCATTTTTGCTGCTGTGATAAAAAAGATCTGACGAGAACAATTAGAGAAGGAAAAGTTTATTTTGGTCTCGCAGTTTTAGAAGTCTTAGTCTAAAGACAGCCAACTCCGTGACTCAGGGCCCAATCTAAGGCCAGGCATCATGACAGAAGGCTGTGGCAGCGGAAAGCAGCTCAGGACATGATGATTAGAAAGTTGAGAGAGAGATTCTCTTCAGCATGGACAAAATATAAACCCTAAAGACATTTTTCCAATGACCCACTTCCTCCAGCCATACCCTACCTGCCTAGAGTTACCACTTAATTAAACCCTGTCAGCCAATTAATGCACTGATTTAGGTTAAGGCTCTTATAACCCAATCATTTTACTTTTGAACTTTTGTGCATTGTCTCACACATGAGCTTTTGGGGGACACCTAATCTAAACCATAAAAAGGAGTTAGCAGAAACAGCTTCATTTTTCCTGGACTGGGCCCAACATGAGCCAATAAAAACCTTTTCTTCATGAAGGTTTTACAAAACTTACGGTCAATTGCAAACAAAAGCAACTAAAAAATACAACTTGGAAAAATTTACAATGGGTTTCTAGATTATTTAACAGTAAAAGGGAGAATAAAGACACATAATAATAATGTGATTCTAAGAAAATTCTGTTTATCGTGACTGTAGTATTTTTTCTAAGTGATGGACAGATTTATAATTAATCCATGATAGCATTCCTTTGAGTTAGTCAAGTTTCTAGTATGATCATGGCTTCTATAAGTGCAGTAAGGTATTTGTACAAGTACTGTGACTTCATTAGTTTACAACTACCTGCTGAATAACTATAACTACCCACAACCCCCCAAGGACAGGAACCATCTGGATGTCCTCAGAGCCCAGCACAATGACTGGCTTATATTGATTTTGTTTTCTACAAATATATGTTCAACAGGTAAATAAAAGAATGAGCAAGGCAACCACATTTTTGAATAATATGAAACTGGCATAAATATGAAACTCTGAGAAAAAGAAAGCCTCTGAAATATCAAAATACCCTCCTTTTCTGGAAAAAAATAAGTCTGTTTTCCAAACATGATTTAGTTCCCATTAAGACACAGTTTGCATCATCTAACCACAAAGATGACATAAAGGTATTGGAGTGAATAATTTTTCATCATACAAAATAGTTTACATTAGTTGAATCAGCTTTGGAAATTTTTTTTTATCGCAAATTATTTGTTTGTATCCTAGGTCAGATTAATTCCCTACATTCAAAGCACAAAAACATAATCTTTAATTTATAACAGTTTTAGACCCATTGACTATTAACTGTATGGCAACTTTAGTCCCCAGGACCAATTTGTCAGGTATCAATTCTATTTTAACAAAATTTGTATAAATCAATTTCCACCATCAAAGATTTCTCTCTGAGACATACAATGTCTTATCTTTTATTTGCTAGAATATTCATCCATACATATTTCATTTGTAGTTTCAGATCTATTTTGTCTATTGGAATTAAATTAATGGCACCTAGTCTGGTCTATATCACTAAATTGGGCCTCACCAGAAGTACATTTAAAATAATTCTAATTGAATTCCAACAGTACCTAAAACTGAATATTTGATTTTTAAACACATCAGTTCAACTACAGCTTCAAATCTGATCTTTATTTAGAATATATAGTTCTCCTATAATATGGTAAGAATAGATTAAAATACCCATCCATTTCTTATATTTCTGAAAAAATAATGAGCCTTAACACACAGAAAAAGGAACTTTAGGTATCTGTGTTGCACCTTGTGTGTTACCATATTAGCAGCAGTTTCCTAAAGCCAAAAATATAATCATTTGCCCAATTGGAAAGTAGACAACATATAATTTAAAATGTTGAATTTGGATGGATATTGCTGAGTAAAACATGATCCTACACATCACAGCAATTTGTATCTATGATACAAATATATTTTGTAATTTTTGAAAGATATGAGAAACCTTCTGAAACATTTTTCCAGTTTAGACTTTATTAAGATTGGAATAGAGTTGCATATCCAGCTATATTGAGTCAATAGTAAGGAAACAACTTTTCTGTGACCTAATAAAGAGTCTGATAGTATTTTATTTAATATTCTACATCACTAAACCAAAAAATCCTCAGGCAGTTCTTGTTTAGATTAGCATTAGTGCACAGTAGATATGTTGTTTCTTGGTTGTATGCAGAGAAATAAAAGAAAACTTCAAAGAGTTTCAACATCCTAAGTCACTCACTAAGTGTTAATTGCCTTTTCAAAAGAATGATTACATATTCCATCTGTATCTGAATACCAAAGAATTGTCATAATTTTGTACATTGGAAATATTTATGCTTGTTTTGGGAATTATTTCTCACAAAAACAATTATATGCTCCAAATCATAGATGACAAATGAAAATAGAAAAAAGCTTCAGAAGAAGTAGGGAAAATGTTTCTTTAGTACAAAAACAACAACAACAACAACAACAACAAAAAACTTAGCAATCAAATAGCAAATGCTTATATTTCAAAAAGAATAGTTTAACCAGGAAATAAACAAGTGAAAAGAGTCTTAGATAGTAAGAACAGATATCTGTGTATTTAGACATTTTTAAATTGGAGTAGTTTCTTAATAACAAAGTAATTATTTTAATTTGCATGAGGAGAAAATGATATATCTAGAGATTAAAAATACAATTTGTATTTTCTATATATGCTTCCAGTTTTGCTTTGTTTAGTTTTGTTTTCTGAGTTGAAGGGCTGTGAAATCCTGTGTAATGTGCAAACTAAATAGAGTGATTCTAGGTTGATGCATATTGCTCTCAGCCGTTTGGTATCACCTGTCTTCATCTTCAGGCTCCTGAAAGACATGAGTTGTTAATACCATACAAGCCATTCTGTCCTGGCTAGTTCATGCTCACATGTTTTCTAAACCTCAGTAGCCTGTTGATAGAAACTGTTAAGTCTCATTTTTAGAGGTTTCCTACTACTCACTTGCCCCCTCAAAAGGGAAGCACAACTCTATATTGATATGGGATTACCCTCATTAGCAATGAGAAATACACACACACACACACACACACACACACACACACACACATATGGATAAGTTACAGGCATACGGAATTCGGTACAATCACTAATAGTATTATTTCTACCTTTAATTCATCTAAGCACTTAAAATTTTTCACCTTCATCTTCTCTCCTTAGACATCAAGGTCTTTAACACCTTTAATACCTGCAATAGCATCAAGTGATACTATAAATGCTATCTGCTGAAATGTTTTTGCTATATATTTTATTAACAAGATCTGGTCCAGTGCCTATAATGTGCCTACTTACTCTTTAGAACTATGTAGTAAAATTGCCTTTATTAGTTGGGATCTCACATGAAGAGATTTATGGGTGAATGTAATGTGTTAGAAGTAATCTCTGGATGGGATTTGGAATTCAAAGGAAACTAAAAAATGTTTCAAAACAGAACAAAACTAGGCTTGGAAGTATAGCTCAGTGAAGCGTGCTTGTTTACCATGTGCATTTCTCTTGGTTCCACCCCCAGCACTGCCAAAAAAGCAAAATAAAACAAAAATAAATAGTTATTAGAAAGTTGAGTGTATGTTTGGTCAAATATGAATTGACTTAAGAAAGCAAAATAAAACAAATTAAAATAGAAAATTTACCATCAGAAAGAGAGTAAGAACCATTTAACATGGCTTCGCATATTTAATAAGATTTGGCAGATTCAAGATATTAAAAATGCATATATAATAATAAGCCACACAGTTAAAACAAATGATAAAAAGTGAAGGCTTATCAGAGACATGAAATAATCACAAAATTTTGAAGCTCATACTAGTTGTTTTGTAGTATCTCAAGTAAAAATCTGAATTTAAGGCATAAAAATGAGAGTGTAAGGCTGAAATGCATGAGATATGAAGCAGGGAAGAGGGGGGGGAAAGGAAACAATGGAAAGGACAAAAAGAGAGAGAGAGAGAGAGAGAGAGAGAGAGAGAGAGAAGGGGAAAATAGGAGAAACCGAAGGGGAGAGATGGCTATGTGTGTGAATCTTTCTTCCATAAATCACTTTAATTGGGGTTTCCTGAGGGATTAGGCAGCCCTCAAAAGCTCTTCAGCAAATGTTCTCTGCATATTCATGTAGGTATTTGGGAACTCTTTGCTACAACATAGCATGGACTTTCCCTTATACATCTCAAGTATTCTGAATATTTCAACTTCTTTATATAATTTTATACTGAAGGAAATCTTAATAATATTGTCCAAAGATGCCATTTTACTGGTGATCAAAGCAACAGTGCTAATTCATGACCATTCTCTATTTTTCTCTGATTCTACCATGAATTTTACTAAGCACACTAGGACTCAACACCCATATGGTGAGTGACCAATGTTCTGATTGCTTTATTAAAATGTAGCACAAAGCAGTAGTTACTACCAAGTTTATATCATCTCCCTTTTTCAAATCCAATTATATTCAAGTACTCTTTATTCATTTAAAAAGTTGTATATCTCAGCCCTTCAAACAAACAACTTTGGGTTTGTTGCCGCCTGAAGTGCTTGGAGCAACGGAGCCGCGGGAAGAAGTTCAGAGGCAAACTGGAGACGAACAGCTTTTTATTCTGATAACTTTTCTCTCTGGTTCTAACAATGACTAACACACGCCACACACACACACCAAAAAATGGCGCTGACCCGATCAGCAATTTCGGCCAAGTCACTCGAGATCCCGGGACAAGTCCTGTGAGACTACGGAAGGCGACAATGCCCAAATCTCCACGGCTCATAGTCAACTGCAATTCAAGCCATCTCCCCAAACAGGGCTCCTTCATGGGTTAAAATGAGAAACATGCTGATACTGTTCCATTAGGTTTCTGGAAAACTCCTTACAAAAGGGGATGACTTTCTTGGTAGGAATATTTTATTCTTCTCCCTTCCTCCTGGAATGTAGATGGGATATAAACATTTCATTGTTGTGACCAAAATATCTGACAAGAACAATTCCCAGGAGGAAAAGTTTATTTTGGCTTATTGTGTCATAGGTGTCAGTCCATGGTCAGCTGACTCCATTGCTCTAAGCCTGAGGTGAGGCGGAACATAAATGGTGGAAGAGTGTGGGAGTGAAAAGCTGCTCAGGTAGCCAGGAGGCAGAGAAAGAGAGAGTGAGAAGCCAGGAACAAAATATAATCCCAAGGGCATGTCCCAGTGACCCTACCTTCTCCAGACAACCTCTACTTGCCTATAGTTACCACCCAGGAATCCATTCTAATTATTAATTTATCAAACAGATAATCCACCAGTTAGGTTACAGCCCTCATAATCTAATCAGTTCACTTTCCAATATTGCTGGATTGGATATCATGTATTCAATATATACGGCTTTTGGAGTACACTTTGTATAGCAACCATTACACTAGGCTACCTTGTGCATAGAAGATAAGAGACAATTTTGGCAAAACTGAAGTAAAGAAAGAGTATGGGACATGGAACATGTCATGGAATCATCTTGCCTCCATGTAATGTCTACTTCTGGACTATACAGCTTTTGCAAGCCAGGGAAAAAAACCTCTGTCTATGTTTCCGCTCTTTTTAAGACCTCTGTGTTTCCCAGCCAAACACAATTCCTCCAAATGCTCACTGGTGTGACATACAATGCAAGGCAATGCTCAAGATTAAAAAAGAAAATGAAAAGAAAAAGTATAGCACTCAGAAGCTAAGATGGTCAATTACAGTGAGCACTAGTCAGATACTTAATAAACTGTATCTGGGTTAGTTGGAGGGTATGATACAGAGGTTTGCGAAACAAAGCTACGTGGAAAAATGCAAGAAAAACATGATTAAGCTACAGAAATACAGAATCTGTTGGAGGGGAAAAGGCTAAAAACAGCTAGCTTAGTGAATTTTATAATACAAAATGCTAGTATTTGCACAAGGTACAAATTGTTAGGCATTGACTGCATTTCAGAAAGAAGTGGTTACTAGAATTTCTCTCCCTGGAGGCCTTCCAAATAGGGTAGAGATAGCAATCTGTGTAGGGAAAGTTGGGTTTAATCCAGCCTGAAGGCAGATGGATGAACTGGATGACCTCTGAGAGTCCCTTCTGGTCCTATTATCTTACAGTCCTATTTCACATGGAGAGAAAGTTATTGCTGCTTCTTTATTTGTAGTTATAGTCATCAAGAAGACCTTTGCTTCCCTTCTGCATACTGCAGATATTTCTGGTAAACAAGAAGTCATAAAACAGAAAGGAGCAAATCACTTTTGGCCAAATACAGAAGTGAGTCTTTAAACAAAGTGCACATTGTTTGTTTGAGGCCAATAATTCCAGCCTTCAGTCTAGGATATGCCACCCCCCTAGGTAACTCCACAACACAGTCCTGTTCCCTTTTACACTTCCTCACTCCCACAGGACTACCTTTGTGCTTGTCATCCCTGCAAGTTGATTGTGTCCTTGTGGTCAGATCAAGTGACCCAGGTAGGAGTTAAATATAAAAGTGTCTCCCCCCAACCTCTACATGCACTTACACACACACACACACACACACACACACACACACACACACACACACGGGGGTGGGGGTAGGAGAGAGAAGATGAAGTAAGTTAAGGCACATTTGCATTAAAAAGCTTATCTCAAAGGTAAGTTATATGGGTTTATGAAGGATTAATAGGATTTAGCTCCAAACATATTTCCCTAAGTTCTGCACATTTTGTTTTGTATAATGGATTTATATGAATAGGATACAAACCTGATGTACTGAAAAGGAACTAATGTCATTTGGCTGGGAGTAGGACATAATAGTCAAAGAAAGATCATGACTAGTGGAAGTCCCACACTGGTTTTGGAAACAGGAACAAATGAAATGATAACAAGCAAAAGGCATAAAAAGACAAATATACATTTTAATTCCATGAGTAATCCTTTCAGCTGGGTATCTCACACAGAAGCTAGAAAAATTCTAAGAATGCACATTCATACACATATACATTTTATATACATTTCTAAACAATAAATTTAATAGTTCTATACTAATAATAGTTAATAGTTCTATATTAATAATAGTTCTATATTTAGAGGAAATCATATAAACCATATAGAATAAACAACATTTTATACTTATTCCTATTTCTTCCCTGACTTTCCAGAGATGGATAAACTAATATTTAATAACTAACTAAAAATTGGGCAGTGAAGGTTCTTAGTGCTTTTGCTCTGAGATCATTGGAGAGTTCCCTGAGCTACTTCTTGAATGCTATAGATTTTTTCTTGGCACTCTCTAGTTTCATAACTACCCTGGATGAGAACACGCCACATGTTTCAACTAATGGAACTGAAAAGTGCTCTTTAGGGCTTGTCACTCCCTGTGTCTAACACTCAGACCTTGGCTCATAGGAATACTGACCTAATCCTGAGAAGCTCAGTGAACAGAATGATCTCATTTTAGTTGGCAACGTTTGGTTTCCACGACCACAGGAGTTGTCTGGACTGGTCTTACAATTCCCGTGGCAGGGAGAGATCAGTCATTTCATTCCATGCTTTTTCTTAAGCACAAACATAATGGGGAGATAGAATACAAATTTTCAGTTCATACTGAAATAATAAGAGGTTTATTTTTTCTCAAAAGATTAATCTTTAAAGTAGAGTGTGAGTGTCTCAACTCAAATATGCAATTACATTTAGAAAGTCTGGGGAAATTTAAAATACATACACATATGTCTCTGCATCTACACAGGAGTGAAAAAGAAATAGCAGTTTGATTTGACTCTGAAGGGACTGACTATGATGAGCACAGTAGTTACTAGTACCACAGTCATTACATTTTTCTGAGCATCACTTAATATATTGAGATATTCCATTATGATGGCATCCTAACTTGTTCAAGCTGCTAGGAAAAAAGGAAATAACAGAGGCTCAGTAGCTTAAACAACATAATTTATTTCTCACAATTCTATGGGCTGGGAAGACCAAAATCTAGTAGTGGCAGATTTAATATTTAGTGACTGTTCACTTCTTGGTTCATAGAACTAGGACATAAGCTTTATTCTCACACAATAGAAAGGGCAAAAGAATCCCCTTGGTCCATTTTATAAGGCACTAATTCTATGAGTGAGGGTTCTGCCTTCTTGACAATAATCACCTCCCAAATGCCTTGCCTCCTCATACTATCTTCTTGGTATTACTTTCAAAACAAATTTTGGGGTGACACACATTCAGACTACAACAGATGGCATATATAGATATATATATGTATATATATATGTATATATGTATATATATATATATGTATATATATATATATAATGCAGTGGAATAAGGTTTATTATATAGATGATAGCAATGAATTAGAGAAAAGAAAGCTTAAGTAGTTTTTTCCTCCAGTTTTGGTAAGATTAGAATCCAGCATTGAAAACACTTGCTGAACGGTTGAAAATACATAGCAACAGATCCCTGTATCATGTTTAATAGTAATGCATGGATAAAAAAGAATTTAAAAAATATGTAAAGAAAAAGAGAAAGAGCTCTTGAGAATGTCCTCTATGGAATCTTTAAGATTTTTCTAGAATTCCAGATTTGTCCCAATAAATCTGTATTCCTTCAAATACCTATGAGTTAGTTCTCATCAGAACAGTATTATGTTGCTATTTAGGCAAAATTTGAACTTTCTTCATTGAATAGGATCCTTCCAGATCCCATTATGAAAGCTGAGTTCCTAAAGGTACATTTTTAAACTTCCTATTGTTACAAGGGGAGCTTGAGTTCAAAGAGTTAAAATAAATTTCCTTCCCCTTCCATATCCCCCACCAAATGAAAGCACTAATTTTTCTCAAGGGGACAGAGCTAACAGTCAGATTGAGACATTGAATTATGCAAGCTGGTTATACAGTCGCTCAGCTTGTTGTTCACTCAGCACATTTTCTACTGTTCAATCAATTAATAAAACTGACAGGGAATATATAGTTAGTTCAAAAATGTCTTTCAGTTGATTTTCTATGAGCTCTCTTTCTGCTTTGAGAACAGGTCAGGAGGGATGCTGAAGCATAACAATTTTATGCACTTCTCTGAGCTGATATGTTAAGGCCCACTAGTCAAAACTAGTGGATGAAAACTCAAGGTCACAGTGTTTAAACTTTGCTCTCAAACTGATTTTCTCTGTGACTCCTGGGGATACCATTCAACATCAGCAACCTACTTTATTTCCTTGATTTTTTAAAATATCAAACTTCTTGTGTCAAAAAAACAAATAATAAATCAGGGGATTTAGCTTCACATTTGAGGTTGAGTACAGAGATGAGAGACAGATTGTTATAATTCATACTTTTGAATAATATTGAAAGAGTCATTTATTTTCCAAAGTTAAGGGACAAAAGAACAAAAATTTGGCATTATCCAACCAGGTAGCATTTCACTCGCTTGCTAAATAGGGAATTTTGGTTGCTTAAAATAGTAAATAAACCTTCCAAATTACTAGCTTTGGTATGAAAAGGAATTCACTTAACATGACCCACCATGTTGTCCACTTTGACTTTCAGTGAAGGGTACTACATCCAAGAGATCTATTCAAGAACAATACACATCGATTTGGGACTTGATCAAAAAGAAGAGACATGTGACTGTTCGGCCCAATGCTCTTTGGTTATAATAATGTACATACTTATTTTCTAAGAATAAACTACCTAGCCTGCTACAAATGTGCAATAATTCTAGCTTTCCTATGCTTAATATTTAAACACTATCATACAACACCCCTATAATACTATTGAGAATATATTGTAGTATCATTTTTCACTTTCTTGTTCTTTACACTTTTGTGCAATGCATTTTAAGTAGGTTATATTGCATACATCCTTTTTCTAATATAATTCCTCTATGTCTGTTACAACATTTCTTTTTAGCTTCAAACTCATCTATCTCCACTCAGGATCCTATGCTTCATTCTTATCAAAGAACTCACAATTCTCTTGAGCATATACTGCTTTCTCATGCATTTGTGCCTTTGTATGTAGTTCTCTATATTTTAATGTTCTTCCTTTATTCATTTGCCTACTCAACTCTTAGAGTAAGATGCAAATCAACAATCAGCTCTCTTGGGAAATCTTCCTGTATTCCAGCAAGCAAAATTAGATCTTCCTCATTTTATTCTTCCTCAGCAATTTTTACCTGCCTCCCTTATAACATGTGAATTCCATGAAGGCAGAAAATAGTACTTTCTATATCCCCAATACTCAGAATATTGTCTGGAATATTGACAATGCTCAATAAAAACTTACTGAAACTAATGAATTAAATGAATATAGGGAAAATTTCATTGTGCTTCTACTGGCACATTTTTAAAATTCATTTTGGCCACATACCCTTTATTATTTCCTACATTATTTGTCTTCCATCATATCAGGAAGAGAAGAGTGAGGAAAAGATATAGATAAATAATGACTTCCAAGGTTCATGAATATTCATATAAACTAACAATTTCAAAAGTGGTAGAACAGTTAGCATTTCTCTTCTGTTAGGGACAGATTACTATGGAAAGGAAACCAGAGTTTTTTGGTTTTTATAATTTCACACAAGCCTTCCTGTGGTGCTGAGGATCAAACCTGGTGCCTCAGGCCTTCCAGGCAAGTGTTCTACCACTGAGCTGGACCCCAGCCTTACACAAACTTTCTAGGAGTAGATCGCATTAAGAAAATAGTCGTCACAAGAGATTTGCACACCAAAAAATAAGCTCCATATTAAAGCAATTACTAGTTCTGCTACTACAGATATTAGGTGAACCAACAGAATTAACATTCTATTGGGATAGGAGTGACCTGTTTTTCTCTTGCACCTATTTTAAAATCAAAACTAACTGAAAATAGAGTGCAATTCAGCAACAATTAAACGTCCATGATGCACCAGGATTCTAACCACAGAAAAGACTGAATCAAAAATATAAACATATGAAAACAGTTGAGTTTGAAAATACTGTTTAAAGAGAGAGAATCTGAAATGAAGTTTTAATGAAGAAAATCTCCTCTCTTTTTAAAAGGCTTCTGGTTTAGATTATTTTAAGCTATCTATATGTTTATACATGATTTTTTGAATATTTACTATTTTTTTTGGTTTTCATAGCTTTTCTTATAAAACAAATTTGGGGCCTAAGAAAAGGAATTTATTAATGTATAATATTAACATTAATCAAAGGTATAAATCTTCCACAGAAGGGTTCCCTTCCAATCAACAAAAAAATATTTTAGATTATTCTCTGAAAGTTCATCCCCAATATCTGGTCAAATTATCATTTTTCCCAGAGAGGTACACTTAGCTAATTATCTGTTTCCATAAGTCAGTACATACAAATAGTTAAAATCTGAATTCTAAAATTCTTTAGCAGTATTAGTTTAACAATTATTACACCTGATGTATCAGTGTTAAGAAGTCATATATCTGTGCAAAAGAGTGTTTTTCATTTTATAGAATTAGAACTAAAACTCAGTAAAATGAATGTGCACACACACACACATACATATATGCAGACACAAACATCCATATGTATTTATAAGAGTCTTTAATAAGGACAAAATCATAATTTCATGTAGGCTATAGGTATAATCTGTCATTGTAAAAATATCACCCTTATTTTATAATTACATAATACTCATATGTATCAAATTATAAGACACAAAAATACAAATATTATGTTAACTAACATTTTTTTAAAAAAGAATGAAACACTCCTAGGCAATCCCGACCCACCCCTGCTAGGAATTGTTGTTTTGCTTCTGAGAAGCATTAAACTTGACCTTGAAATCAATCAGTGTTAAGGATCTAGCTTTTACCTAACACAATTATTTAAATTAATCTTTTTGAGAGGAAATGCTTATACCTGGGATAGAGTTGAGCCTGAATGATCATCTTAGACCAAATCAACACAAATAAAGTAAAAGAGGAATAAAATGAGACACGTAGACCAGTGAAATAGAGGAGCCAGAAATAAACTCATGCATCTAGAGCAAACCGATTTGCAATTTGGGTGCCAAAACACACTTTTGAGGAAAACAGAGCAAATTCAAAGAATAGTGTTATGAGGACTGGACATTTGCATGTAAAAGATTGAAACTAGATCTCTATCTCCTACAATGAACAAAAATTAATACAAAATAAATCAAACACCTTAATGCAAAACATGAATGTTTGAAACTACAGAAATATCTAAGATATTGGCACAGGCACTAATTTCCTGTAAAGGTCTCTAAAAACTCAAGGATAAAAGGAAAAATTAATACATGGTACTATATCACATTAAAAAGCTTCTGCACAGCATAGGAAACAATCACTGGAGGAAAGAAACAGCACATGGAATGGACAAAAATCTTTGCCAGCAGTTCATCTGACAGAGAATAAATAGCCAGAATTACAAAGAACTCAAGAAATTTAACAACAAAAGAATGACAAACCTAATCAAAAAATGGGCACATGATGTGAACAGAAAATTCCCAAAAATTAATGTACAAAATGGCAAACAAACATGAAAAAAACACTCAACATCTTTAGCCATCAGGGAAATGCAAATCAAAACTACCTTAAGGTTCCATCTCACCCCAGTCAGAATAGCTATTAACATAAAGAAAACAAATGAAAACAAATGATGGTGAGGATGTGGGGGGAAAGGAAACTTTATACACTGCTGGTGGGAATGTAAATTAGTATAGCCACTATGGAAAACAGTACGGAGGTCCTCAAAAACTGACACACTACCATCTGATCCAGCAATCCAACTCCCGGTTATATACCCTAGGGAAATGAGGTCACATACAAGAGAGGACACCTGCATAACCAGGTTTATTGCAGCACTACTCAAAATAGGCAAGCTATGGAATTATCTTATGTGCTTATCAACAGATAAATGGATAAAGAAAATATGGCATATGCACACACAGGCACACATACACACACAATGGAGTATTATCATCCGTAAAGAAGAATTAAATCATGTCCTTTGCTGGAAAAAAAAAAAAAAAAAATGATTCCCTGAATATCATAGTGACGCAGCTATGGATATGGAAGGGGACCAAAATGAGGAAGAGAACCTAGGATAAGAGGGCAGAAAGGAGAGAAGATACAATTGAAGCACTATATCTACATGTATAGAAATATCACAGTGAAAACCAGTCATCTGTATACCTAATATACATTAACAGTTATAGTAAAAATAAAATACAGCAGGATCCACTCATAAGCTGCAGGAGCTTTACTAATCAAAAGTGGCCTGAGCATACAAACCCAGGTCTTCCTGGCTAACTCCCCTTCTTTTGTTTCTGTCTCTAAGATTATTAATATTTCAAGTAACTTGATAATGCCCTGGTAAAGCTGTTCTCCAGTGCTTAAGCTTCACAGAGCTTCAGATACACTTCTACGGGATTGGTCTCCATGGTTTTGTTTTGGGATTCTGCATGCTGAGTTTCCCCTCTTTAACATGATTTGAATTTAGAAAGGGATCAACAGTATTTTTCAATGGAACTCTTAAAATGGGACTAGGACAAGATCCACTGATACAATAAAGTAAAAATAAAACAATCAATTGCTACAGTCTTAACCATTTTCTACAACTTCCTTTCCTCCCACTCTCCCCTCATGCATTTGTCTCTTGTTTCTTACTTCCATTCATTCTAGTGACTGCAAGCTAATCTGGTATCACTTTGAAATTAGTGTAAAATGAGTAATAAAACAATAGTACAAGATAAAATTTTTACTTCTGGAGACAAAATATAGAGTCCTGAATATTTGAGCTCCAAGTTAGCTTTTAGGTTAATTCCTTTTTAGAAAAATTGAAATACATATAAGATTTAAGCAAGAAATTTAAAAGGTTACTGATTTTTCCATGTAGACTAGTCATATGCAGCAAGCAGATGTTGGAAGATCACCATATATACTAGAAAGTTGTTAGCAATTTATGTGCAGAGATTATGCTTTAGTCTCTATTACACTTGAACTTAAAGCAATTTCTTTACAAAATTCCATGTTATTCAGGGTGAAATTGCTTGCCTTTCTTGCATTTTATATATATATATTGTTAGATTCCAGGCAGGGAGGCCACACTTCCCAGGTAGCTTAGAGAGGCCACACCTCCCAGGTGCCTGCCTCAGACTGATCAACTCTGCTGGCCAGCCCTCAGGTGCCCTTCTGGACCAATTGTGACACATGGGCTCCACTTTCAACCCCTGGCAGCCTATGGAACTGGGGTCCCCCCTGGGGGGTCTTTCTGACCACCAGTTGGCTACTTAAGCCTGCTCAGACTGAAACTTCCCCTTTCATTTTGCCTTTCCCCTTGTTCTTCCCTTCCTTTCCCTTCCCTGCCCCTCCACACCATTCTTTCCCTACCCCCTTGCCTTCCACATTGTCCCTAATAAACCCTTTTATTCCACTAACACGGTGTTCCCGGCATAAGTTAACTTTGTTCTACATATATGTATACACACACACATATATAAATAAATTAACAAATGGTATGGGTGCCATTCCTAGAATGTTTTTTCGATGATCTTAATGATCACAATTTTCTCTCCTCATCTCATTAGCAAAATGGACTTTGGTTGTGTATCCTAAACCTTGATGCATTGAAAAGGAAGAAATGTTTGAGCCAAGGATCAATAAAATTTTCTGTAAAGGAATAAAGGAAAGAAAAAGAAAATAAAGGCTGCCATTTAAACTTTGTCCATTTTGAGAAAATCTCTAATTTATAAATTACTCCCAAAGGGTTTTTAGTAGTTTACCATAAGACTTTAGTATTATAGATAAAAATAAAAAAGAAAGAAACAATTATAAAATGTTAAATATTATAAGCTTAGCATCTAAAGTAAATATATTAGGATTACTGTCAAGATTGTGGATGAATGGAGAAAAGTATAGTTGTACATATTTGAAAAATTAATACAAATAGCAAGCAAAGTAAAATAATTGAATATAATTTTGAAAATTCATATGCATAATTTCAAGGAGTTAGATATTACATAAAAGAGCTTTATTCTTCTTCAGGTTATTAATCAAAAATACCAATTATGTATATCAGAGACGCTAAGTTATGTAGGAACAGGTTCAAAACAGAAACAAAAAGAATCAAAAAAGATGAGTGTGTTTATGTGCACATTTGTGTGTTTGACTCTTCATAGTTTCATTCCCAAATCAGTTATAGTAAACTCTGCAAGTCCTTTGTGTCCTTAGATTTAAAAGGACATTGGGACTTTTTATTTAAAAATGATCACATAGATTTCATAAATACTTTTTCTAGTGACACAGAAGTTAGAATTGTTTTATATAGTGATATAAGGAGTTAACATATTCTTTCAATGGAGTAATAGCAGGAATTTCCCCAAAGACTGTGATCACCAAGAACATTTACATACATCACCACTTTGCATTGCAAATGAAATCTAACTAAGGTTCTAAGTAAAAATTCCTTTATGTCCTCCTGAATATTAAATTAATGAATTATCTTACGAATGTCAAATTTAAGGTAACATTTTGATACATCATAGTGGATGTGGTCTCTATTATTGATTTTGATCAATTCTTCTAGCACTCTTTGAATTACTGAGAGGATTTCTGTGGAAATATCCTGTATTGAGAGACCTTGTATTTTATTCTCATGTGATTTAGATAGGGTGATAATATTAGTACTTTGAAATATTGTGTAGGAAGAGATGAAATTTTTGAAAATACAATGTAGTGATTTTTCAAGTTCTTATTGTAAAAGTTTTACAAGCACATATTTATATATTGCTATACTCGTATACAAAATTCCATTTTTCTTTCTTCAAATGGAATCAAATTATGGAGATTAAGATACTGATGTTATAGAAAATCATTAATAATAGATATATTTTCATTATTTTCACTAGAAAGAAATTGATTTTTCTAGGAAACATTCAGAAAATAATTCAGTTGATACAAAAATCACTCCCAAGACCAGAATATAACCTCTAAAATGTTAATCTTTTCTCCTTGTTAATTTTCATAAGGACTACAAATATACCACCAAATGTACTTTGGATCTTTTATTGGAAAAAAAAAAAAAAAGAAAGATATCTATTTTAGAAGCATAAGCTGCATGAATGATTATTTAAATTAGAATTGTGCTTAGAAAGCAACAAAAGGGTAATAATGTAAACAGAAATGATTTAAACAGAATTTTTCTGCAAAGTAACACAATTTTGAAATTAATCTGATTTCTTTCCCTATCATGTGTCTATAATAGATGAGAAAATTCCTTAAAAACTTGACAGGGCTAATACCAAATTAACTGTTCAGAAAGCATGTTTTCATCAAGTGTGACCAAAAATTACAAGGCAGGTTTAAGGAAAGAAAGTAGACTTCAACTTCATAGTGTAATTTTCCTCACAATGAGTCATTTCTTATTTAAATACAAACTATATACATATGGCAAGTCTAACGTTGTTGAAAAGATTCGATTCTTGTCGATGTGTTTGAGGTGCCCAACCAGGCCAAGCAGGTAAACATTGTTCTGAATTTCTTTTCTGCATGAAGAAATATTTTATTAAACTTCTGACTCTGAAAAGACTATATATTTTCAGTTACCTTATTCCTATCATTCTAAGTAATGTACAAAGGGCAGAAAATTAAGAGAAAAATGCTTTAGTTATGTAAATAGCAAGTAAAGATCCAAAGATATTCATTATTTCAAAGATCGCCATAGGTGAAAATGTATAGTTACTTAGGACTTTGAAAACTCTTTGGTGAAATGTAGAAATACATAAAATACCAAAGTAGTACAATTAATTCACTGGCAAATTAATATAGAAAAAGGTTGCCATATGATAAAAATAAAACTTTGAACAGCTAGAAAAATAATTAGAACAGGAACACAGAATGGAGTATAAAAAACTATATATTCTAAATCTGTCTCAATATGAAGTATATGCTGATCTTTTCAAGAATCAAGATAAACAAGACAGTGTTTTATTTTTGTTCAAATACTTTGTTTTTTATTTGAACCTCCTGTTTTACTATAAGCATATACCCTCATCTATGAGATCCCAAACTAAATTTTATCAGAAAACTCAGATATATTTTCATATGATTCATAGCACTGAAATATGCTTAAGATATGCAGATTTGTATAATAATCTCTGAGAAAGTAGTATTTGGCAGTGTGAAGATTTGTTTTAAAAGCTTAGTCACACATATCTATCTGACAAACTTTCAATGAATGTAATAAGCAACTTGAATTATATCTAAAGGGATAGAATTAGGTTCTAGGAAATATAATTAATTTCTGAAAAGAAAATTAAACTCTTAAAATCCTATTAATTTGTAATTTTGTACTTTATTTTGTTAAATTCTTTTTAATATGCAATTTTTAAAAATAATGCATATTACAAAGTCATTAAATAAAAACAAAATCTTGTTCTTATTACACATTTACTTATAACTAAAACTAGTAACCTGTTGACTCTTTACATGATCTTTTCAGAGTTCAAGGGTAAGAAGGGGATGGGCAAAGAAGTAACCTGATGAAGACTGTGAGCTTCCCATTGGGAATCTGTCCACAGAACCAACATCTGACATCACTTTGGAAAGGAGGGAAAGACCCAGCAACTCCATTGATTACTATGGTATTTCAATATTCCCATCTCTTCAAATAACCTGAGATTTGCTGCTCTTTTCCCAATATAGCAGTCTGTCTCTGTTCTCAAATCCAGTTTCCTTTATCCCTAAGCTGAGAAACTGCTTGCATGCTCTGAAGGCCATGTATGTTTTGTTCGTCCTGCACATCCTTCACTATACATAGTTTTAAAAAATAGCTGCTGATTTTGAACACTTTAAACACATAGAAATAAAGATCCTCCTGAAAAACTACAACTTTGGTGCCTAGGACATTTCCCACAGAGCAGCAATTAGCTTGTGAATCTGTCCAGAGATCAGACATGGATCCCTAGTTTCCTACAACTTCCTTTATTCCTGATCCTCAAAGGAGGGACAGATTCCTACTGACACCTTGCCTTTTGATAACCTTTGTATTCCATTCAGTCTTAGAAACTTCAATAGAGACTTCTGGTTTAGTTTTGTTGCTGGTCCCATCTTGCAGCCTGATTCACTTGACTGAACCCTTAATTCTGTTTTATTTCTGCATCCTTACCTTCATCCTTGATGTTCTCCCATGCTCATATTTCTGGGTCTCATGTTCTATCCCCCCTGGTCCATCCCAACTTTTGTTAAATTGTACCAGTTACAAGTATTTTTCAAACTTTTAGATTTTAATTATTTCTCACTCATCAATACACAGGTAAACCTTGCCATCGCAGAATTTAAATGCTGATTTTTAAAAAAACAGAAAATTGCCAGAAAGTTAATAGTAAATTATCATGGAACTGGTATTAGGCACATGTTTTCTATGGATTCATCTGCTAAATATTTTGTAGCAGAATTGTGCCTTACAATACTTTGTTTAAGCAAAGGTTCAGAGAAACAAATTTGTAACACTCTTCTATCAGTGGACTGTGACAAAGACTTCTTTATATGAAGTAAATAATTTGTTTAAGGACCCAACTTCAAAGTCCAAATGTGTGTTTTTTGCTATGTTCTTTAATAGCACACAATAATTACATCTTTGAAATGCATATTGAGTGACTGGCAATGAAATTTATGCTTTCTCAATAACAGATGTGGTTATGGTTGAAAGAAAAGACAGGTTACAGGTTCCCTTTGAACTTTCATTACTATGCCAAATCTAATATTTCAGTTGCATTGTTCCAACAAGCAGACTTACCCCGGCAGTGTATTCCTTCATCATAACCATCTGAGCAATCCAGGACACCGTTGCATAGTTGGGATAAATGAACACATTCACTGGCACCATGGCAAGCAATGTGATTCAAGGGGCACTTGATTTCTGCTTCCTCAGGACCTAAAAGAAATGTAAAAATGAATTATTAGTACTAGTTTACAAAACTACAGAAATTGCTACCAAAGTGCTGCTCTGATTCTCAGAAACATCTAAATTAGCCTGTGTGAATAAAAATCTAATTTCCAAAAGTTGCATAGGAAATGAGATACTATACATTTTTTCATAATACATTAAAATATAAGTATGCTTTTAAGGCATGGAAAAGCATGGATTTAAAATCTGAGTGTTGGTTTGCTCCCTTATCCCTAATTTAAGCAAAGTACCTAAACTCCTTGAATCTGCATTTCCTTAACTACAAAATATGGGTAATGGAAATTTCTTAGCAGGATTCTCATTAAAATTCAGGTGACATGAATAGAAAAGATTTTATAGGTCAAACATCCCTAAAACAAAAATCCAATATGTAAACATTCCAAAATCTGAAATATTGGCATTCAATTAGTAAAGTCTATGCAAATATTCCAAAATCCAAAATGCTCATAAATCTGAAACACTTTGGTTTCCAAGTATTCCAAGAGGTATATTCAATACATTATAGAAATTAACTAAAGTTGTATCAAAATGAAATTTACTTTATATGTAATCTAACCTTTAGAAAATGAAGAATATCTACTTATAAACGTTTTGATATATAATTCTTTGTTTAAAAAAACTTTTTTGCATCACTATAATGCAGTATAATTTGCTGGAGAGCTGATGATGAACAGGGCATTATTTATTAAATCTACCTGCTGGTAATAATTTTTGTACACTGACTTTTTTAATTACAGATATGCTTTTTAAAAAGAGCATCTGTTCTTAAAGTTCATGAAATATAGGTCTTTACCAAACATCTAAATTGCATGTTGTCTACTTGAATTTCCAGTTTCTAATTTTCAACGTCTAGCCATATGCTCAGTAGGAACTCTCCCAGTTCCCAAAGTGATTCTCAATCTTTTCAGCTCTTCCAAATCCAGAGTGTAGTAATACCAACATCATCAAAATCATATATCAATATTAAACTGATTATTGCAAATACCTAATTCTATGGTAAAACACACTTAGGTTTTAATCATGTTCTATAATGCAAAAGAACATTAATTTATCTGATTGGTAATAAACAGTATATTCATCTCTAAAATGGGACTATCAGCTGAGCCAGTTTTGAAGGTACTTTATTGCAAATGGCTGGAGCTATTGAATATAAAGCATTGAGCACTGTGAGATTCAGACTCAGTGTAGAATTCCATATGTTACTCATGTTAAATAAATGCAGTATACTAGAATGGCTCATAGACCCTGGAGTCAGATCCCTGGGTCCAAATCCTGGCAACCCTATTTAGAAGTGCTGTAGCCAAGATTTCTACCATGTTTTTACTTTGTGGGGTTTTGGTTAAAGTTATATTAAAAGCTCTTAGTATATTGCCTGACAAGCATTAAGTAAGTGTTTGCTGTTTTCACAGTTTTAAATAACATTCTAGGAAGGAAAGTTGCCTTTTGGTAAGTACTTATACTTTTCTATTCAGCAGCAAGACCCTAAAGGACAAAACAGCTCAAAAACTGTACATTTTACTTTCACGATTTAGTTCAGGCAAAATAATAATAATAATTAAAATGTTAATCTAACACATTATAGCATATGCAAAATTATGAGAATTGTCAAAGATAGTGTTGTAAAATAATATAAAACAAACAAAAATAGTACATAAGCAAAAATAGTACATAAACAAAAAAGTACATAAGCAAAACAAAAACAAAAGCCTGTAGTGACCAAAAGTAAAATATATTTTTGTAACTTCATATTAAATATGAATTATAGGTCTAAGTGACATTGTTTAATGATAAAACAGACTTATCCAATCCTTTTATTTGGGGGGATATAAAAAAAATATGATGACACTTCATTAGTTAAAGTATTGCCACTAACAGATTTCTCTGTAATTGTTCATGTATATTTACATAATTACTGATATATAAGGCTATTAATTTTGTCAAAAACCTGTCACCACAAATTTTAATATAATAAGTTGTGGTATGTTGAGTATCAATATTTCTAAAAATTACATTTTTTCATGTATATATATATGTACATACATTTCTATATAATTAAAGTATAAATACCCACACTTGAATCCAAATTACAGTAATAAAGCAAGTGAAACATTTTTTTTACTGAGTTTCCAATGACTTAGACTTATATTTGTAAGATCAACATCATTTAGAAATAAAATTAAAAAGCTGTAAACTTCTAGTGTCAATGGTTATAAACTAACTTCTGTTAAAGTTAAATAGCTGATTCTTTTTTTAAAAAAATGAAACATGCATCCTTGCATAATTGTCAAAGTGGTAATGTTTAGGTCAGTTATATTTAGATCTCTATAAATTTCCAGCAATAATCTACAGAAAGAATACTTCAAAAACTTGGGAATTTTAGAAATTTTAGCAAGAAAACAAAAAACATGATTTATCAGTTCTTATAAACAGAAAGGTTTTTTTTTTTCTAAAGTGACATGTGTTAGCGCAAATGAAAATATTCTTTTCCATTTTTAAATCTGATAAAAATGACAATAGCAATAGAAGTGAAATACACACCTGGGGGCCAGAAGACTCAGTTACCTATAAATGTTGACAAAACAGTAAAATACTTGGATTGTTCACATGAAATATACAGAACTATTAGATTATTCCCCACAGAAATATATAGGATGAAGAGAGAACTGATATTGGGAGAACTAAAGAAACACATGGTTTCAGTATAGACTAACTAGTATAGTTTTCCCCATCTCTGATTTACTTTTGTCTTGGTTTGTATTATTTCTAAGTAACCCACACAACAGCTACCTCATGGCTTCATAGACTGCACCTTAACTAGTCCTTCCCAATTTTTTATATGAAAGTACAGTAAGAGAATGATAAAATTTGCAAGGCACACTGCAATAAATGGAGATTATTTGTACAGGTTGCCACCAACCTTGGAAGTTAACCTCACAATTGAAGAAATCAATATCTCACACCCTTTGACCAGTGCTAGTGTACTTCAATTGAAAAATTGCCAACACCAGTATCATTGTTGTTATTTCTGTAAAGTGGGGATAGAGATAGAGCAATCTGATAACTATCAATGCTTTCCTCAACCAAAATCCTCCTAGAACCAGCAACATGGGTAGTTAGTATGCTGTTGTTTTGAGGGATAACCCATCCTTGATTGCCAATGATTGTAGGTACAATGAAGGAGTATCAAAACCCATGTGGCTCCTTTAGCCCATCCTCTCAATGGACAGGAAAGCCAGTCTAATCAATTCTTCTACTTGTCTATCTGTATGTCAAGCATGTGATAATAGAGGCTAAACAAATTTCTGAAATCATGCCAGTGCTACAGAATATTATTCTTCTATGAAGACTGCTATGGACTCAGAACATTTTACAAGTGGAGATCATTTACTGGACTACACAAGGCACAAAGCTTGAGACTCCCTGACAAAGCTGGCATTTCTGTTTAATTGTTGAATCATGAGGATTTGGGGGGACCTCTGGTAGGGGTTAGGATTGACAAGGTAGTAAATAAAGGATTTCAAAATCACAGAAAAATACTTCACAAATTTAAAAGGTAAAGTAGTCTTAGTTGGAACGCAGCTTCCAGTAATACACATTCAGTGAACACTGCCAGTGTCTAAATCTAATTTCACATGACCTAAGCAATATGGCAATTTAAAATATAATAATTAAAAAAAGAAAAACTTCATCATTAGTTGGACTTAAATTATATCAACACATGAGAATAGTGTTTATACTTTAAATTATTTATATGCAGAACCCAATTAGTTGAAATAGCTACATTTCTTAAATTAAAATTGTTCTACAAACAAGCCTTTTAGGATAAGTCAAGGGTAATGGGATTCATCTGTATTCTTTTGAATGTTTAAATTATATTTTAAGTATAATAATATTTTTCTGTTTAGTAATAAGAGGCAAAAAAAGACATAGCCTGACCAAATATATTTTCTGAATAATAGTAATTGACATAGAACATTTCTTGGAAAATGGTGATTTCCCCCCCACACACACACTTAGTGGCAAGTACAGCCAAATATATACACTTGTCATATCATCACATCTTAGCAGAAATAGTATCACTCCTTTTGTGCCAAAGTAAACCCCCACCTTACACTGTCATCATATCCTGCAGTCTGGGTCTGGTCTTGTCAAGTATAATAATCTCTTGGTTGTATTTTCCATTTATACTTTTCGAATGGTTTTAAGTCCTCTGCCTGCAGTGACATTCAATTTTCATAACCTATATGTAAGAATAAAGTCATTTTTGTTGATTGAACTTTCCTTTAAGTAGCACTCCTTTTTTATTGCTCTAAAAATCCGCTGCTTAGCTTCTTCAAAATATAGCTGAATCTGCTGCATCCCAGAGTCCTTCTCACTCTGGTCCTGCCTCCAACATTCTGCTGAGCTTGTTCCCTCCAAGTTCTCTGTAGTTGTGCAGACAATGAATTCAGAGGGACACAAAACCCTTCAAAAACTGACCATACTTCCTTTATATTTGCCACATATACATTTCTTCTTTCTCATGCTCCTCACAGTCTAGTCATATACACATTGTTACCATTGATGTTATTGTTTACAGAATTCCATGGACACACCTGGGTGCATTTCATACACACTCCTTCATAAACCTCTCTGTCATCTGCCTGGGAAACATAATCATCTTCAACATTGTACTGTTATTACTGTTCCTACTAATTTTTAATTAGTTCCCCAAATTGTACAGCCTATTAATAAATTTGCCCATGATTATTATTTGTATTTTTCTTTGATGTTGCACTATGAATAGGACATCAGTGATTATTTATCATCCATCTCCATATCACATGCGCCTAGCACACTGCCAGACATGCAGTACGTGCTTGATATACAGTTATTGAATTAATGGATAGTACGTTTTCACTGTTGCTAATTTCTACTTCTCTCTTACATACCAGAACATACCTTTTTCTATCAACAATGCATTCTCAGACCAGGTTCTATTTACCACTTTCCCCCTATGATTGCTGTCAAAATTTATGATGGTTATTCATTTCTGGCCACAACAAAATGAAATTCCATTGCCTGATTTCATCACCTAATTTAAATTTAATTATCATTATTTACAACTAATTTTCAGTATTTATATCCTACTTCATTCAGTGTCATCTTTTACTTTCCTAAAATATACCCATTTATTCCCACTTCTGGATTTTTCTTTATGCAATATAACATCTGGAAGGCAAAATCGTCTCTTTTCTTCATTCAAAACACTCCTGCAAGGTCAAATTCAAACCCTGGCTTTTCTTGAAGTTTTCATTATGAAACACAATGTAACATAGTGCAAAGCATGAGAAATCTGGAGACCAAAGGCTTGGTCTGAGTTTTTATCTGCTGCTTAGTAGTTTTATAAACTTAAATAAAGTACTTAACCTCACTGAGACTCTTCTTTCACATTTGAAATGAAAATCCTAATATTGTCTATTCATAAGATTTTCATAAGCAGGAAATGAAATCATAGTTGGGATACACTATGTAAATTGGAGTTTACTGTCCTGACTTTGCTCTATTAATTTGCATGTATATTGTCATATTTTAACTATTTTATGGCATGTATAATCTCTGTATAATTTATGAACTGTATCAAATATGCAGGTTTGCATATACTTTCCAAGGCTCAGGGCCTTTTGTTTATTTTTTTCTCTTCTATTTTTCAATATTGAGTCCTCTAGTGTGGAAAAGAGAGAACATATTGGTTACTAGTTCACACAAAATCAAGTGGAAAATTGTTAAGTGAAGCTGTCATAAAAAATATAAAATATTTGCAAGATTCAGAAATTTAAAGTACAGTTTTAGTCTTCATCTGATTATATCTACCCATTCACTTAGAAAATTATATTTTGATTATACTTTAAAGAATTATTTGAAACTATTGTTAGTAAGATCTAGTACTGACTGAAATATACTAAGAAGTATCAGGGCTGTTTCTATTGACAAGCCTACCTTACAATGTTTAGCTTTTGAAAATTTAATCCTGTGGAATTTTTTTCTTATTAAAGATTCTATGTTTCTAAGAATTTATGACAAGAGTCTTAAAAATTAACTTTGTAGAATTGTTTCAATACAAGTGTTCAGTGTTATTATAACTAAGCAATATGTTAAGATTTCTGGAGAACCATTAACCTGATTGTAAGTGCTTAATCTTTTCTAGTTAAATGATTTTTCTTTTCTTTTAGGAATGCTTTTCACAACAATATAGACAATATTTTGGACATATAACAGAAAAAGATCTTTAGTATTTAAAGGAGAAAAACTAATTCCTATTCAGCTAAGTCTATGGAAGTGCAGCATTATAACAGCTATCTTAATTATCATGACTGTGATATCAAAATAATTACTGCAATCTAGGCCACTTACAAAATTCATAAAGTGTGTGAGTGGAATTATTTATTCCAAATAGCTTGAGAAAGACAGGGTCTCACTGAGTTACTTAGGACCTCACTAAATTGCTAAGGCTGGCTTTGAACTTGCAATCCTCCTGTCTCAGCCTCCCCAGCCACTGGGATTATGAGCGTGTACCATCACGCCTGGCTATTTCATGAGATCTTGGTCTTTGTTTTTAAAACTATTTATTTGTTTGTTTATTTAAGTGCTGGGGATCAAACCTAGAGCCTCAAACTTGCTAGGTAAGTGCTATAACACTGAGTACATTCTTCAAACCCTCCACAATTTAGTTTTGCATGTAAGCTACTTTACTCAACAAACTGATATTTTCATTCAAATGGAAAAAGTAAAAGAAATTTACAGTTTCAAATAAAATTAAAATTGGATTTATGTGCTTCATCTTCTAAGTAAAAAAATATTAATTCATATCATTTGTTAGATTAATCTATGTTATTATACTTGAGGGTACAGGAATATGAATGAGCTAAAGATTCATGTGTACTCAATGTAATAGTAACTCACTCAAGTAAAACAACTTCCTTGTAAAACAGGTTTTGATAATAGATTTTGTGTTTACATATTTCAAATGGATGTCGTGAAGATTCAAGAACTGGAAGAGATGTAAAGGTGATTGATTTTGTCCAGCTGCACTACCCTTAAGCCATCTGTGTCATCTGTCCTATTTTTCAGAGCCTTGGGGAAGAAGATTTTGCAGTCATGATAACTTGTTGCAGGATTTAAAAATCCTTTCTCTTTAGTTCTTATTCTTTAGAAATGTTAGTGTAGGAATAGTACTTGCATCTAACATACAGGGCTTTATTTATGTATTTAATATATAGAAAGCATGACTGTTCACCTAAGGAAGATTGTGCCATATTAGAGCAATTTTGCTATGACCAGAGTAACAATTGTATGTACTATTATGAAAACAAATAAAATGGATAGCTAAATAAGATTCTTTAACTGAAGACTTCTAGAACACATCAGAAAACACTGTTATATTGAGAGCCTTATATTTGTGTGTATTTGTCTAAGTGTGTGTCTGCTAACTTGACAATGTATCAAGTGATTCTATCAGTTTAACTGACTGTTGGCATCTGAATCTAACAAATATAGGATAAGCCGTAACATTCTCCCTCACTGAAACTATAAACACTTAGAATACAGACAAAATTGGCAAATAAAAAATAGTGTACAGACACAGCCAAATATTTTCATTAATTTTACCCTTAAAAATAAGAAATGTCTCAAGTCTATGGTCTGTCTTGCTTTCTGACCTTCCAAAAATAAGGGCACATAGTTTAAAAATAAAGTAAATGAGTTCACTGTTCTATGAATGATTGCCATTGCAACATTGCTTTTACTAAATTCAGTGCTAATAGAGGGGACTCAGTCTGGATGATTAAAAATCAGTACCTATTTAGTGTTTCTAGTACTCCTCTCTTCCCCTTCATGCATTCCTTACATGATCCTGGATTTCCGGATTATCACCTGCCACCTTCACACACACACTTTGTTAAAAGCTTAAGAAGTTCCTTTCCACCTCCTCTCATCTTTGTCAACCTTGGTTAAAAGGCACATGCATTTTTTTTTTTTTTAATTTAATCACTTCAAGTCCTTCTCTCTGCTAGCCAACTTAAAAAAACTAGGTTCTATCTCTCACAGGTACTGTGTTTGCACTACATAGGATTCTTATAGAAACAATGGATCTATTCTGAAGATCCATGTTATAGGCCCTCTCTGAAAACAAGTGAAATATTTTGTTTGAGAGAAAGAAGTTCACTGATTGATACTCATATCACATTTATTGGCTAGCAGTTTTGCCAATTTGTAAAGTTGAGCCTCAAGTCTCTGGCTTTTTAAATAATCCACACATATTTAATCAATGAATAATTTTTAAAAAGATGCTCTTTTTTCTTCAGTTTTTAAAAATCTTACCAAGACCTCAAGAGGCAAAACACATGTTCCAGTCATAACCTAAAACTCTGTGTGAGCAAAGATTTGCCCAATTTGCAGAGGAAATCATTAAATAAGCAGAAGATGATATATTTCATTTGGGAGTATCTTTCTTCTGAAATACTGACTAGAAGTTAAGTATTTCATCTTAAATGCCAATGTTTTTTCCTCTTCTTCGGGGTTACTGTAGTTTAATCAGAAGACAGCTCCTGATTGCAGTTTTGAAGTTCAGGCCCATGTGCAAACCCTGCCCAATTAGAAGTAGAGATGCTCCCTGTTAGGAAACATATTGATGGGCTGGTGCCAAAAGGAAAAGACAGCCCAAATCAGATAATATTGTACAATTCTTAAGGAAAAGATTCTTGGTGCTAAAAACTGGCTGGTCTGCATTTCAGATAGCTGAGAGTTGTTCTTTGATTCTTGTAAATATATTAGAGATTGCTTCTGAGTCAAATGCTGTCACACAGAACATTGCTAGGGGCTACTCTTAAGAGTGATTTAAAAGAAAAACTCTGGAAAGGAAGAGGATTATTTTCCCAGCCTCCTCATCTGTAAGATAATAAAAGGACACACACAGGTCCCTAGTAAAGGGACCTAAAAATCTAATGGTTGGATAATATCAGGTGATCAGGAAAGGAAGGGTCTCGGTGGTATGTTGGCCAAGTGATAATAGTCAAAATAATTTTCAATATATAAATCATTATCAAAGTCTCAGAAAAGCATGATTCAGTTTAAAAAATAAATAAATAAAAAAGCCAAGAGTTGAAGGCTAAGAAACCAAACTAGTAAACATAACATTAGTACTTTCTTATTCTCAGAGAAGAAAAAAATGAGGACTAACTTAAGGAACCACAAGAAGCATCATTTTTTTATTTATCAAATTAGTTCTTCAGTGTAATTTACACAGGAGGAAATAAACTCCTAAAACACTGGAGAACAAGTTTTTGATTTTACAGTTTTCACTCAAGACAGCATTTAACTATATATACTGACCTAAGAAAAAAACTATCTTAATGACTTACAGAGAAGTTGGATCTATGGCCCATGTTCAAATGGCCTGGGTTCACTCTGATATATGTAAAGAACAGGTAAAAAGATCTTTGATTCCATTGGCATATTTATCACAAATAAAAGTTATTTAATAGGACCTGCTCATTCATTATTCTATTTGGGCAAAAATAAACCTGATTTTGCTTGAATTAGTGAATAAGAAAAAAAAAATGAGAGGAAAGAAGAAGAAATAAATACATGCCTTGTATCACTCCATCATATTTTAAAAAGGAATTCTATGCTGTTTGTGAAAACAAATAAACAAATGTTTGAGAGATCTGATTAGCATATAAATAGTATTACATTAAGAGGGATGGCTTAGAGTTTGTGTCCTTCTCAGAAATAACATTGATGTGAGCACAGTGATTTTTATATATGTCAATTTATACTTCATAGAAAGATAGAATGTTTAAAAGCCCAATTTAAAAGCCATAGAATGATGCAAACATTTTTAAATATAACAATAATGAATCAGTGGTACAATATGCGTATTGTATATTTCAGACCAAATGTGAAATGTTGATGAAAGACAGTCTTCACAACTTAATTTTTATGTCATTCAAAATAACATTATCTCTGAAAATGATTTTATGATGCACTTTTAAAGAAAACGAACTGTTCCTTATTGCATTATGTAAAAGTAGCATTATATTAATTGTATAATTGCTGTGTATTAAGTACTTCCCTATGTTCCAGATTCTGTGGTAAGCACATAATGTCCATTATCTTATTAAATCCTCACAAGAACATTTTGAGTTAGGTATTTAATTGCTACTGTATAGAAGAGAAAATTGAAGATTATAGAGGTTAAATACCTTCTCCAAGGTTGCAAAGTAATACTATTATTTGAATTCAGATTTCATGTCTTCAAAGCCTGCTTTCTTTATTACTATTTTATAGTGTGCTACAACAGGAGAGAGAGAGAAAGAGAAAGAGAGAGCGCCTACACTTAATTATGTATTCCTGACTGTGTTTTCTATCTTCTTTGAGAAGAAGACAACTGAATATTATTGAGGAAAATGGATGGCATCCAAATGCTTAATAAGAGATGAGATACACTGTGCAGGCTACAGATACTATCTCCAGCCATAGGAAGAAGGCAACTTGAGTGGAATCTTGGCTAGCAACCAATGATCCAATAAACTCTTGCTGTGGGAACATCACCAGTTCCAGGTGCCCAACACTATTCTGAGGAGGGAGAGGGAGAGGGAGATGGGGACAGGAGATGGCAAATTAGCGTCATGACAGGTTGGCTGACAGGCAAGTAGGTTGAGGGGTGCCAGGGTAGTCTTTTGCTCGCCCACTTGTGTCTGATGGATCATGAGATTATTTGAGGGGTCCCATCAGGGTACTGGGTAGCAGCTGTTTAGAATCATGATAGAAGTGTTTCATATTGTATGGATCCATTTGGTCATACCACATATACCAGCTAAATATCAGTTGTACTTACAGGAATTATGTTGTCTATTTTCAGCAAATGCTAACTAGCAATTGTATTGTCTATTTTCAGCAAATTCTAACTAAATCCCACATGCTTTGCCTTGATGACAGAACACTTACTCACTGTGACCCTATGTTGTCCTACAAAGGCATAAATACAAACATTTTCAATACTGTGCACTGCTAACATAAAGCTCACTCTTCTAATGATCAGTTAAATACCAATAGCTGAGAAATCCTTCCTTTAACCTGTTATTAAGTCTATCACCACCTGCTTGTTTCCCTTTGGTGGGCTATCCTGTGGGATCAAGCGGACTGGCCACATGACAGCTGCTACCTCTCCTTGTAAAGTCCTGCTAGTTATGCCACTTGGCACAGCCTCACTATCTGGGTAGTTTGGCGGGTTGGAGCACAGCAGGAAGGATGCCAACATCACAGGTCCAAATAGCATATGGTACAATGATCTGCCTTTCTGTTTTGCAGTGCTGATTTTACCTTGTAACATCTGCCACCATGCATCCTCTTCATGCTAGAACTGACACATGGCAAGTCAATATCTTTGAAGCAATACAAAACCCTAAGAGGAAGACCTGATAACACTTAGTAATCAATTACATATCAAAAAAGATGATGCCTTAACTAGCTTGAGTTTGAGTTCAATGTGCTAACACTAAACATTCATCCAGATTCTCCCTGGGAGACCCTGCAAGAAATCACTACAGGGCCTTTGAGTGTGATCGTATAACTGCTTCAGTTCATTAAACAGCACATTGGCTCCCTTGTTTTAAACAGAGCTGAATGTCTCCAATTTATGTGAACAATTAAACAACTGCTAAATAAACAGTATCCAGTGAATAGTGAATCAGCAAAACAGGTTTTTCTTTCCTCATAAAAATCATCTACTAGCAATAGTCACTTTTCTCCGAATTTTATATGGCAATTACTCCTTTCATACCATACTAGATATGGAGGTTTACATAGAATTAAATAATATGGAAAATTTAAAGAATCAAACTGAAACACATACACACAGATTTATAAGATTTCTAATAGCAATACTGATATTGACCCAATAAATGGTACCTGAATGGTGTGAAGAAAAAATTATCAACTAGAAATATCTATTATTTGGACACTTGAGAAGAATTCTTTCTATACATGGATAATTCTAATAATATGAATATGTGCAAGAAGACCCCTACAAAATGTCCTGGGGTCAGAAAGAAAAACAAGATATCAATAACAAAAAAAAAAGGAAATGTCTGGTTATCGATATTAAAGATTATGAAAAAAGATGGAAAAATAAATAAAACAGATTTATCAACCCTTTACAGATAAGCTTCCTTAATTCATCACTACTATTTTTTAGAGATTGCAAAGCTGGTCCACTTTATACTTAATTCTGTTCTACAGTAAACACTGTTGTAGCAAGACACTACTGAGTCTCACCTTTTCCATCAAATCTTTTTTGTCAGATAAATTTGCAAAGAATACTACTGACTCAGTTTTGTTTCATCTGCCCTTTGTGACCCTTTCAAGTTCATGGTAATGAGTAGAAAAATAGTCAATGGGATCTGAAATAGGAGGGATAAGGAAAAGCAAATTTCAGCAGAAATGTGCAGAACAGAAAAGAAGATTTGGGGTAACAGAATTAGCAGAGTTTACATGTGGTCCTAAATTCCTGACATGGCTTTTGAAAAGGATTTATTCTGTACAAGTTTTAACAGGTACATGCAAGTGAAAATTTTCCAGAAAATACAATGTTTTTCTTTACTCTTAATTTGCATGCTACCAGGTGCAGTGACACATGCCTGTAATCCCAGAGACTTGGGAGATGGAGGCAGGAGGATCACAAGTTCAAGGCCTATCTTACAGTCTTAGCAATTTAGGGAGACACTTAACAAGTTAGTAAGACCCTATCTTTAAAAAAAAAAAAAAAAAAAAAAAAAAAAAAAAAAAAAAAAAAACATTAAAAGGGGGCTAGGGCTAGGTATAATAGCTTGGCTCAGTGGGGAACGCCTGTAATCCCAGTGGCTTGGGAGGCTGAGGAAAGAGGATCACATGTTCAAAGCCAGCCTCAGCAAAAGAGAGGCACTAAGCAACTTAGTGAGACCCTGTTGCTGAATAAAATACAAAATAGTACTGGGGATGTGGCTCAGTGGTCGTGTGCCCCTGAGTTCAATCCCTGGTACCAAAGTAATAAAAAATACAAAATAAAAGGGCTAGGAATGTAGATCAGTGATAGGATGTCCTTGGATAACACTGAACAAAAAGAAAAAAAAAATGTTTGTTTTATTTAAACTGTAAATGAATTTAACAATTCATTTGTCAGTTTAATACCATTACTAGATGAGACTGATTGAAATCTCATTCTTGAGCATATACATACACACACTAATTTGGTAAAATACAAAATAATATTCTGCTATAAGCAAATACACAACACACAAATAAAACATACAAGTTCTTTTCTGCAGCACTTTTCTTGTGGCTCCAGTTTTGTTTTCATTATGGTATTATCTGATGAAGTTGATAAATGATAGCAATTAAGGTAAAATAGCACAGTATTTAAGATAGAAAGAGGACTCCATAGAATTTCTTTAAAGACGCCTTACTTAAATGTAACATTCTCTTAGGAATGTTTTATTAGAGTGTTTTATTAAAAGTAAGTCATTTCAAATCTTCATCAAATATGAAATCTTAAAATTATCCTAGGATTATATCAATCTTATATTTAATGCTAGGATGCTTGAGATTATTCAGCTTTTCACCATTTTGCTACTGTGATCTGATTTTCATGGATTACCTCTCACCTGAACATTTCCCCACATTTTTTACTAAATTGTTGGTCAATGCCACATTCATGAGTCATGCTGTGTACTCTTATACAATGCTTCCCAAATGTTAATGTACATATGAATCACCTAGTGATCTTTGTAAAAACACAAATTTTGATTCAGGAGATCTTAGTTGGAACTGAATTTCTGCATTTCTATACACTCCCAGCTGATGCCATTGCTGCTACTGGACAGACCACACTGAACAGAAAGGCTCAAAAGCCTCCTCAAAATGGATTTAAAATCAAATGACCATTTTCTAGAACTATGCTCTTTGAAATAGATTTCCTAAACAAATGGAGCATATAGGTTCATTTGATCATACATTAAATACAAGATCACCTTTATAAAAACAAAAGCACATAATTTTAATCTTTTTATGAACATTGTTACTTTGGCACATTCCAGAAAAGCTAATGTGCAGCAATTTCTTATAAATGATTTTTATATTTGGTATATGCATTTATACATAGGGATAAGTCTTGTTAAGTATTACACAGGAATTTTACCCAAAGAATAAATTTAAAAAACGATGCCATGAGTTATAAAATGGAGAAACAGATATACAATATGAAGAATTAATTTTAAAATGCCACGTGTTCAGTTTTGAACTCAGGAACTGATAGCATAAAAGTAGAAATGAAGAACTTATTGTATGAAATCTGATCTGACAGCTTCCTTATAACAGTATAAGTCCCGTCTCAATTTGCTATATATTATACATCAGGGATGAACAGATTTCGTAGCCATGAGTCAGAACTTGTGACCTAAAAAACACAGAGGTGGAAGACCAGCTTTCATCCTACCTGAAACTCCTTTCATATTATATAAAAACAAAAATTAAAAGGTATTCATGCATAGAATTTCCCCCATTTTAAAATTATTATTATTATTATTTGGCATACTACCTGCATTTTCTCCCTCATTCTCTCAAAATTTGCCTCTGGGAAAGAGTTCATGTCTCTGGGAAACTGGTACCAAGGGTACTTCAAAGTACTTTCATTAGATCACCTGTCCTCTCTCCTCTGTTAAATGCAATCACACTTCTGACACTGTATGTAGCTTTGATTTGTTAAGTGAGATCTAATCTAAATCCACCCCAAAATACAAAAAGTAGCAGTCTGCTGTCTCAGTTTACTGCTATGAGGTAACCTGGATGACCAACCAGGGAGAAAGGAACTTTCTCTCCTTACACATGTTGGTATAAAGCAAGGCAGTATGGAGATTTCTTGGAAAACTGGGAATGAAACCACCTATGACCCAGCCATCCCACTCCTGGGTCTATTCCCAAAGGACTTAAAAACAGCATATTACAGTGACACAGCCACTTCAATGTTTATAGCAGCACAATCCACAATAGCTAGATTGTGGAACCAACCTAGATGTCCCTCAGTTGATGAATGGATAAAGAAAATGTGGTACATATACACAATGGAATTTTACTCAGCAATAAAAGAAAAGAAAATAATGCCATTTGCAGGTAAGTGGATGAAGTTGGAGAATATAATGCTAAGTGAAGTTAGTCAATCTCAAAAATCCAAATACCGAATGTTTTCTCTGATATAAGTAGGCTGATCCACAGTGGTGTTGGGTCGGGATACATAGGAGGATTAGAGAAATGCTAGAAAGGTCAAAGGGGAGGGAGGGGAAGGAAGGGAGGTAGGGGGGATAGAGGGGAAAAAAGAAAAGGTGGTTGAATAAGATGGATGTCATTATCCTAAATGCATGATTGAAGATTTGAATGGTGCGAATATACATTGTATATAAACAGTGTTTTGTAAAAAAATGCTGTATATGTTTATTATGAATTATAATGCACACTACTATTATAAATACAACAACTTTGAATAAAAAATAAAATTAAAAAAATAATAAAAATAAAACAAGAGCAGAAGGAAAGGTCCAAGAAAGAGGTAGGTAATGAGAAGAATAAGTACCACAGGGTAATTCCTGTTTATCCAAGTCTCTCTTTTTCATTTTTCCTATTGAAGAGCTATGGAAATGATTAAAGAATTGAATGGGGGCTGGGGTTGTGGCTCAGCGGTAGAATGCTCACATAGCATGTGCCTGGGTTTGATCCTCAGCACCACGTAAAAATAAAGGCATTTTGTACAACTAAAACAAATAAAAAAAAATATTTTAAAAGAATTGAATGGGTTCCCACTAGGCCTGAACTGTAATTTAAATCTCCCAAACTCTGATAAATCTCAAAATGCTGAAGAAAGAAAAGCTTGCTATATGTCAAGTATTTTAAATTGTCAATGAGTAGTTAATCTACTCTATGGTGTTTAAACTAAATTTTAAATTCAAGAATATATCAAAATTTAGAAATAGAAAATTTAGGAGGTAAAGTCTTTGTGAATCTTTTAGGAAATATTTTTAAAAATGAAAGTAGGCTATGTAAGTAGAAATACTGAAAGACTATGTTAATATCTAAGTAATGTGACTTTTCAAAATTATGTCTGTAGTTACATGTATTTTGCCCTCATGAAATAAAAAAAAAAGTTAAATATTAGTAACCAAACATACCTATATAACATTAATATCTGAGGGTAAGATATTCTAAATTACCAAAAACTAGGGGTACAATTTATGCACCTAATAAAACACAAACATTAAATGGCTTAACTTGCTAACAAGAAATAGTTTTTGGTAAAGGTGTTGTTAGTCTGAAATGATCACCTTCATCTATATTACTCAGCAACTTGTTCTGTGTGCAAAGCTCTACTGAGGAATAAAAGTTCCAGACATTTAAAATCCATCATTCTCTTGGCCAAGATTCTAAGCAATATCCTTCCATAGGCTACAATTCAGGACCTGTTTTCTTCAAGACATTTTTGATGTGAGTTTTAGGACACTGTCATTTTGAAATATAAATCCTCTTGCAAGTTTCCTACCCAGTAAAATAACTTTTCACAATGGTGTCCCTTTATATCCTTCACTATCTATTATGGCATCAGTGAAACTGCTGGGAAAATAAACTTTTATCAGAGATTCAAGTCCTTCAAAAACAGTCCAAATCATGTCCCAACCCCCAACATCATTGAACAAAAGAGCTGTTCCTGGCTGGCATTTACAGCAACTGCATAATGGCTCATATCATTTTAGTCATTCCAGGGAGATCATGATGGAAAGAAGCTACCTTTCTACACCTAAGTAGGACCATTTTCACAGTATGTGGCTCATCTCTGCCATAGATTCCCTGTGTGATATATGCTTTTGAGTAGGAACTACTTTATGTGTTTTTGTTGTAACTATCCCTAAGATTCAGTTAATAGCTTCTGAAGTTGTCCTTGGCTTCAGTAGGCAAATACCAACATTCAGTCTGGTTCTTCCAGACTCACATTTCTTCAGACCCTGAGCAAAACAGTCATCACATAAACAGGTTCTATTTCCAGAAATGTCTTCCCTCATGGATTCATATCTCTACTCGGGTTTGAAAACCTAGAGAAGAGAATGTATTGGTCAGCACATAAAAAAAGGCTCTCCCTTGATAATGATCTAGCTAATATTTATTGAATGGTGCCAATGTACAAGGCTGTGTCCTAAACTACTCAGAATTATTTACTAACTCAGTCTTTTTAAAAATAGTATGGGACACACATTCCTCTTTGATAGGTAGAGAAAAAGATCTAGATTTTAAATATCCAAAGTCACACCTATTATTTTTGAGTAATGACTCAAACCCAGATATTTTTGCTTCAGAATCCATAAAATTACCCATTATGATCGTCTGCCTGTGAAATTAACTATATGGAAGAACAAAAATTTTTCCTTCCTCTATTATTTATCACTTTTCATGGTTTATGTTACTCTTAGTGGGTTCTTTCTAATTTGTGTCCTCCTTGGAATTTTTGTTTTTGTTGCATTTGTTTCGTTTGTATTGTTTTGTTTTTACTATCTTCTCATCAGAAGGTTCTTAATATCACTGTGGAGAAAAGTCAGAGTTGACTCTGTAAAACATGTCATGATCATTGATAATTTAAATAATAACTCAGCTGTCACATTTTTAAAATGAATAATAAAGATTGGGAATTTAGTTTATGTATGGGATATTAAAAATATTTTAAGTTTTAATAATTGACAGAAAAGAAAGAAAATTAACAAAGAACAATATTAAACTTCAATTTGAAATAAAATACATAGAATTTGTTTTGGCATTTACATGAAAATTTTAGATATACTTTTGATTTTTTTATTACTAAGCAAGGTAAAGTTACTTCTGTTTTTCAGACTTCTTTTAGAATTAGAGTGGTTAAAAATATACAACACCCAAAAAACGCACTTTGATGAAAGGATGATTTTGAGGTGAAGGTTATTAAGAAACAGCAGGTGCAGGAGGAACTTTCTGTTTTCCCCCTTTCAGACTAAAAGTAAGGCATTTTGTGAAGATGTTCATGAATTTCTCTCCTATTTTTGTATTTTGTGCCATGAAGAGGAGTATGACTCTTAATCACCAGAGATAACTCATTCCTGAAGAGGGCACCTCCTTGAGTCTGAACAACAAAACTTATTAAAATAACCCTTATCTTCTGTAAGTTCTCCATGGCAGGTTGACTATATATATACCTTCTGCTCTGTCACCTCTAGAAAAGCACATCCCCTCTGCTTTGTCTTGTTGTTTCTACACAACTTAGCACCTTTGTTAAGATGACAAAGAACCTTCAAGTCTAACCACCTCATTGGATTTTCACTTTTCTGGGATGCTCCTGTGTGCACATGAAATAAAACTTTGTCCTGTTAACCTGTTTCATACTTAGTTGTTATTTTTATTAATAGGCCCCAGTCACTCAAGCTAAAAGAGTAGAATTAAAGTTTTTTCCTTCTCTACCAAGTTTTAAACACCATATCATAAAAAAATTATTTCTCATAGAAAGGAAATAAAGTAGCTGGTATCTGGGATTTGTACTGTAAATCGATGGTAGAAAAATCAAGAAAGATTTGCCTAGGGAAATGAACTGTGGAAGGAAGATTATAGTCAGATGAAAGTATATGAAAGATTCACAATGGACAAGGAATTAGGCAGAAGTTCCTCTAGAATTTCTAAATAAAGCCTTTTTTGATTAAAATGAGAAAAGATTGGATGACAACTAAATAAATATAACAAGGGCATAGATGGGCTCAAGAGGAAATGAATTTATTATTTCTAGACAAACTCAGACAGAGGGTGTCTTCTCCTTTGGGACAGTCTGAAGGCAAATCCTCTATTGCTTTTGCAATGGATAATTGCTACAGTTCCTTCCGAAAACAGGGTTCAGAGGGCTTTGGATGTTTTTGGTTTGTTTTGTTTTTCTGCATTCCTTGGTTTTTACATTGTTTGGTTTTTGCATAGCCATTTTTTTTTTCATTTCCTGTAGGTGATATATAAAATATTTCTTTTCTTTTTCCAAAAACATAGAGGTTTATTTGGGGAAGTAAATACAGATTCAAGAGAGAATGGGGCAATCTCAAGAGAGAGAGAGGCCTTGTGAGTAAAGCAAAGAGTCCACATTCAAGGGAGAATATGGGCCATCTCCAGAGAGAGATCAACATAAAATATTCAGTTACTGATTAAAAAGCAGTCCTTCATTTTCAAACAAAATGAAAACAGGTTTGTTTCTTGATAAATTCCTTCAACATAGGACTTATTGAAAAACTGGCCAATATTGATGATAATCAACTTAATGCTTTTATTTGTCTATAGGGATATATTCCTTTCTCACTCAAAAAAAAAAAAAAAAAAAACACAATTCTCTTTGAGTTGAACAAATTATGCAAACTTCATAAATTTTGTTACATCCATTTTAACTATAGTGCATTGATAAGTTCAAGGTAGAAAATAAATGTGTTTGCTATAACTCAGTAATATAAATGTCTTAAAATCTCAAAGTCCCATATAAAAGAAGTAGAGGACTAAAGTTTAAAAATACATTCCCTTTGTGTATTCTGAGTGCTTAAGAAAAGAAATTATAATCTGCCACACGAAATAAAAGTGCAGTGCTCTGTCAACAGCTTCCAGTGTCCAGGCAAGTCATGGCCCATAATTCTGGCTTATACTAAAGGGCTGTAGTATAATTAAGTCATTTTAGCCTTGAAATTAATGACCTATGCAAATTAATTGGAGTAGGGAACTCACAATTTTTAAAAAATTGTTGTAGATGTCATAGTCCTGGTAACATGGTTTTCTGTAAAATTAGCCTTGAAATTAGAGGCATACTACTCTACAGGAATGAAATGATGCACTGTAATTAACAACCATATGGGATATATTCTTGATGAAGTTCCAGCAAATACCTAAAATATATATATATATTTTGTGCAGAGTGACAAACTTAACAAGCTACAACTTTAAAAAAAAAAAAAAAAAAAAAAAAAAAAAAAACTCTGATGTACCTGAAACATATTCTCAGACTTATGGTTTATTAAAAATAGCAGCAGACCTGGAGTCAGATGCTCAGACTTGACTCTGGCATTCTCCAACTGCATGACTCTGAGAAAATCATTTAAGCAACCTATGTCTCGTTCTACCATCTGTCAATTGTTGGGGGCGGATTGGTGTTGCAGACAAAGGTACCAGCCTAATCTCACAGTCTAACCTCACAGTCTACCCTAGCTGTGATGATAAAATGCAACAACAGATGTATAATACTTTTCAATATCTTAACGCCCCCAAACAAATGTAAGGATTTATTATTTTAAATAGTACAGCTGCCTAGCTGGAGAATTCACTTCAGAATATTCTCTATCTTTGTAGAATAAAACACCTATTTTAGGATTTTTTCCCTATATAATTTAGGAGTCAATAACTTTCAAAAGCAATTGAACGTTGAACGGGAGGCCAGAAAATATTTCCATTATTCTCTCCAAGGGGAAGAGAAGTAGTTTAGTTGTATTTGATATAATAAGACTAATATTCCAATATCCTAACCACATTGAACTTAAAGGGGGTCTCTCCAAATTTTAGGAATTTTTTTTTTCATAAATATTTGTGTCTTAATCTCTAATATTTTTTCCATTAAAAATTCTAGCATGATTGAAACCTAACAAAATTACTTGATTTAAAAGAAAATATCTCTTAGGGATTGATATATTCCTTGATAAATAATTCCTTAAAAAATTGCTCACTAAAGTAATGTTAAGAAAAAATTAGCCTATAAGAAAAAAACTTAGTAGCATTGTTTAAAAAAGTAGAATTATCCTAAATGCATGATTGAAGACTTAAATAGTATGAATATACTTTGTATACAGTGTTATGTAAAAAGATGCTCTCTATGTGTATTATGAATTGTAATATATGGCTACTGTTATAAATACGACAACTTTAGATAAAAATTTTAAAAAATAAATAGGTAGAACATAGGAGTTTCAAAGTCATGAATCTTATAATTATTCTCAACTTACTGTGAAAATCAATTTTTAAATCTTTAGAATTATTCTGTACTTATTGGTGGTGTGTAAAACTAATCTCACCAATAATTTGCTTTGACTTGAATCATTGGATGTTATTTTAGTCAGCTTTTTCATTGCTGCAACTAAAAGACCCAACCAAAACAATTATAGAAGAGGAAAAGATTGTTTGGGGGCTCATGCTTTCAGAGGTCTCAATCAGCAGTCTCCATTCCTCAAGGCTCGAGATGAGGCAGAACATCATGGCAGAAGAGTGTGGCAGAGGGAAGCAGCTCACATGGTGATCAGGAAGCAGAGAGAGACTCCACTCACCAGGTACAAAATATATACCCAATAACCACACCCCCTAATAAACCACTTCCTGCAGACACAACCCACATGCCTCCAGTTACCACTCAGTTAATCCTGGCAGAGATTAATTCACTGATTAGGTTAAAGCTATCACCCAATCATTTCTCCTCTAAATCTTCTTGCATTGTCTCACATGTGAGCTTTTATGGGATGCCTCACATCCAAACCATAACAGATGCATAAAGAAGAATTATAATTGTGGCTTTTATCTCAAAGAACAAAATTCATTATGGCTTTTATCTCAAAGAGAACAAGATTAGTTTACCTTTATAATAGAGAAAATCTCTGTGTGTGTGTGTGTGTGTGTGTGTGTGTGTGTGTGTGTATTTTCTCTAGTCAGTAACAGTAAACCTGGACAAAATTGAAAAAAAAAAAAAATTCCTAACTACTTTAGCTATTCAGTTTCAAATCATTGGGAACACAATAAATCTGAGATTCATCTTTTCCTTGCCAGGTTCAGCTTCAATTCTGATATGTTATTGGTAGCTAAAACAAAAGTAATTCACCTATGCATGAAAACTATATACTACTATAGCTGTCAATTCACTGGAGGCAAACAGTAGAGTACATGCTTTATCCATAATTAATTTTTTTCCTATGGGTGTGACTTACAGCATGCAGTCCTCTCCAGACCCCACCCATAATTACAAGGTATAATCCCTATTCCCTGCCTTTTTTAAAATATAACATCCTGAAACTTCCTAATAACATAATAACAATGAATTATTTCATTTGATTTTTTCCCTCCAAGGACCATTAAGAACTGGAGAACTAGACATGTCAAAGGGCATAAGAAGCAAAATTTTGGAAAGAGAAATATTAACAAAACAGTACTCCAAATATTTAGGTATGCAGGCAGGTATTAACACTAAATACTTTATTCTATGTGTACACAGGATAAATAAGAATTTTAATTTTTTTATAAGGCCATTAGCTCCAAAAGCCACCTTGGAGACAGTTTAACATATTGGATTTCTTCCAACTTAAAATAGCATCTAATAAATGAATAATAGTTGTGGTGACTGCTATGACCAAAGGAATTCTATTGTGTGATAAATACTTCTGGATGCTGGCAAATTCATATTTATTGTAGATGGATTTCCCAGGAGCCTCATATTAATTAAGACTGTTTCAAATAATGAATTGGCTTATTTATAGTACTGCAGTACTTAAAGACTGTAAGTTCCTCAAGGGCAGGGATGACATCTTAATCATTTTGGATCAGTAGTGGTTAGTTCAGGATAGAAAATATTAAGTGATCTTTAAATATTAACAAATGAATTCAGCAAGTCATTACTCAGTATATAATTGATTTATAACTGGCTTATAATCCTACTAAAAGTAAGGGACAAGAGAAATGACTACATAAAATCAGACCCACACATTAATTGGTAAAATCACTTATGTGTAGAAAAAACTCACACTGATAGTTTGAAAGTGGGAATTTCAATCAAGGGACAAACCTATTAAAATTTTAAGTCCATAACTAAGCCAATTGTTTGCAACTTGTTTGCAAAACACATTGTCACTAGATGGAAGGTGGTTAGCAAGGAATCTACAAAAGGGATAGCTAAGAAGCAAGAATCTGCTGATGCAATCAGCAGCAGCTGGAGAACACTGTGGATCACGTGGCGCTGGATTCCAACAGTTCAAAAGGATGCCATTATGCAGCTACTAGCCACACGTGGCTAAATGAAAACTAACAAGATTTAATTTTAAGTAACATTAATTAAAGATTTAGTTTTTCAGTCTCATTAGCCACCTTTCAAATGATGATTAGCCAAATATCTCTGATGTCCAATAAATTGAACCAACAGTGCAGGATCAGGACACTGGATTCATTGCAGAAATTATCATTACATAATGCTGTATCAGATTGAAGGTTTAAGCTTGCCTGTATTACTAACACAATTTTGAATGATAGAATTATTATTACCATGTTTGAGTCTCCCCAAAAATTCAAATCAACTAATCACAATTATACTAACGCAGTAGAGCCACACCTCTTAGTTTTGTCAAGACTCCAGTAGCTATCATGTGTCCTTTTGTCTCACTTAAGTACTCATATTTCTTCCTAGAACCATTCTATATATAATCTATGCGTGTATCAGAGGTAAATATTTTTATGTTCCAGATAAGTCTTTTTTTTGTTTTTTTTATTCCGATGCCATGCTAGGTCTCTAGGCCTATTAGTTCTTTCTCAGATGGACTAAAGTATTTTAAGATCTGTTCAACTCAAATATACCTCTGACATACATTGCTGTATTAGTGAGTATACTTGCCTACTATAGTAGGTATGAAAAACATAAAGGAATGGTGATATCATATCTGTGAAACAATTATATAACACTATGAACTGAAATTTACTAATTGAAAAATATTGCAGTAGGCCTCCTATCTTTATAACGTAAGCCACTGATGCTACTCATTATATGCCCATACTATAATTCTTCCCTCACCAACCAAAACAAATTATCTTCCAGTTATGAAAATGGAAAAAAACATTTCTAGATGGAGAAAATGTCCTAATCAGAAGATACAAATATTATAGTTTGAATTTCTTTTTTAAAATTAGTAACATTATGTTTTGTAGAACCATCGTTTTCAAGATTGTTCAGTGGGTTAATTCATGTAGAACTCATGGATTCTCAGAATGTTCTAGCCATACCAAAGTGGAATATTCTTGGGAACCTTGGATTGGCAGCCCATCAGCCTCAGTGTACAATATAGTATTGACAGCACTTATTGAGCACTCTATGTACCAACCACTGTCCTTAGTAGAGAACGCTGATTTACAGATTTCTGGAAAACTGCTTTGCCTGGGAAAGACTGCATCAACAACTGACTGCATGAGAGGATGGCATTCCTATGCTAAAGGCAGAAATCCCTGTTTGGCATTAGATAAATGAGAGATTAAAATTTCCTTAGTTGGCAGAAAAGCCACAAAATGTTAAAATTCTTTCCATTTGGAAAGCCAGACATAAGAGTTTTGTTAATGGATTTCTTTGTGATTTAATATAATGTATTAAAATCAGGACTTGCAACTCTTGAATAAAGAAGCAAATGTTTCATGAAGATGGTCATTCATCATTAGTTATAAAAAGTCTATTTGTAATTTGAAGTTTCAACTTAATTAGTGTCACATACTTGAAGGCTGCCTGTGTCAACTGTTGTAATGACATGCTATCTGTTCCTTCTACAGAGCAGGTTGCTAACAAGTACTTCAAGTGGAACAAAATGATAATGAGAAGAACAACGGAAGTGTTAATTACCTACGCAATTAAAGTGCCTTCAATGTGCGCCATGTAACACTCCACCGTATTTACATCTCTAATGGCTATTAATCTTCAGATGAAGATGACTACTGGCATTATTCATAGCTCCACAGTCAAATTATGGCAAGATAATGGCGAGGCATATATAGGCTGTGTTTACAGATTTTGTAGTCTAGGCAGCCAATTTTTATAAGGTCATATATTCATTCAACCTCTGTACATCAATAGGTGATAATTAAATATTCTCCTTACTATACCCTAATTTTGTTAGGCTATATTCAGCTGAGAAAAAAAAAAAATCTTCTCACAATATCTTTTGAGAACTTTACTTATTGTGTTTACTTATAATATTAAAAAGGGAACTTATGGGGCTGGGGCTGGGGCTCAGAGGCAGTGTGCTTGCCTAGCAAGTGCGAGGCACTGGGTTCGGTCCCTAGCACCACATAAAAATAAATAAATTAACTAAAGGTATTGTGTCCAATTACAACTAAAAAAAATATATTTTTTTTCAAAAAGGGAACATATGAGAAAAATAGAGCCAGCTTTTAAATTTAGCATAATTTTTATGTTGTATATAGTTGTAATTGTCTTTGGAACATATGAAATCTAAATGAGAATTCCAACTCCCTTGAAATACAATGCTCCCTCCTTTTTCTTCCTTTGAACTTTCTAGTGACATAGGCTGCCTATATGTTGCTGAAGAAATGCTAGCTTACTAAAGTTACAGAAGATGCTTGACTCATAATGTAGTGGTTGAATATACGCCAGATAGATGACAGCTAGTGAAATTATGTTATTACTCTTGAAGAATATACAGTCCATTATTCATACAGAAATTTCATAGTGGGTGCCTGAAAAGTTTAACAGATTTTAAAAATATGATAGAACTTTAAAAGATCTTTAAACTTTAAAACATGTATTTATAGAAATAATTTAGTATGATACAGGCAGACAACAATGACTAACCCAGACTTGTGCTACTGGTGTTCTCTATTTTGCATAAAGATTTTGTTATTAAAGTCAGAGATCAATTTATGTTAAACAATTAGAACAAATTCTATGTAATGACTTTATAGTCAACAGTTTTAAAAAATGATATATATATATTTTCCAATAACAAAATTATCCAAACGAGAATATCTAATATAACTTCTTTTCCATTAAAATAAAATATGAGATTTGTATTTTTCCTATCCATTCATGCAGTAAAGCTTTCAGTGAATTCTCTTTGGGAGAGTACAAATTAAGCATTCCAAATTATAGGTCCAATTTCTTCTGGCATATATTAAATTGAATTAAAACTATGGAACTTGGATGAATATTTTTGGATTGCGTTATTTTGAAATGCTTGCTGTAGCTTTTTTTTTTTTTTTTTTTTTTTTTTTTTTTTTTAAGATTATCCACTTTTCCCAATACCTACTACATAAGATTCAAAGTGCTTGGCATTATTCCAGAACTTGCTTAATTTATTCAAGGCAAGTTAGTTTTCATCCTTTCTAGTATAAAAAAAGAAAAATTAATGCTTAGAATAGTTTCAAAAATTTCTTCAAATTGACGCAGCTAAGAGGGGACACACTCAGGCCTTTATAGCCAAGATTTATTTTGGGCTCCTCATAGTCCACAATAGTTGCCTTTTCGTTTAGTAAATACAAAAAGACAATCATCCTGTCATGTATCTTTTATTAAGTAAAAGATAGTTAAGTGCTTTTTAAAAAACATCAGTAATTACTAGGAGTTTTTTTTTTTTTTTCTTTTCAAAGATTAAGAGATAATTGAGCACCATATTCATTATTTTTTAGATATTATGAAGGGGAAATATATCTTAGTTGCTATTACACTGATTGGTCATTTCCTCCTTAAATTGTGTTTATCATAATGAATGAAGCTTGTGAAAAGATAATTTTTTCTAATATAAAGTACCATCTCTGACAATTAGAAAAACATAAAATGTAACAAACTTTTCCCAGATATTCTAATTTACCCAAGTCATTGGCATACAAAATCTATTTCATGACAAGTTATGGGGTTGCTACTTGCTAAGGCTATAAAGGGCATTCACATTTTCACACAAGAAAGGGGAAGTTGTTTGAACTATCTTGGTTAGTTTGTGTGTGTGCATTTTAAATTTAGGGGACTTTTAGATAAAAATGGAAAGAGTAGAAAAAAAATTAAAAAGTCTCAAGAAAGAAATACAGCTTTTTTGCATTTGATGGACACTTGAGATAGAACAATTTGAAATTGGTTAAGATAGATATTATAAAGTTTCACTTAAAGCAAAAAAAAAAAAAAAAAAATGAACAGAAGTTCAGCAAGACCACCAAGACCACTGATTCGTTTGAACTAAAGGTTGGAGGGACAGATATTGTGGTTATGCTATTTTCATGTGGTTGAGCTAACAAGCCTGCTCGGTAAACAAGACTTGCTAACATTTTTCTAGCAATGCTAAAAAAATAGGGTAATTGCTTACATGAGAGCTTCTGTGAGTGATAATTATAAATAATGTTATTTTAGTATTTATTGTTATAACAATTTAAAATCTTCTTTTAAAAAAGGCTGAATTAGTCAATGTCTATTAATAGTAAAGATATTCTTCCAAATTGATCTTTGGAAGAGGAATTTAAAATGACAAAACACCATTAGAGTATTGAAACAAGTGGTCAGTAATTCAAGAGAAAATCCACTGAGAAATAGAGGTAATAGGACTGAGAGGTAAACAGAATAAATAAAATTTGTATTATACAAAACAAAAATGTACATTGTTACAGAATCAACTCCTTCAAGAATATATGCTCATTCTTTATCTTGATTCCTATAGGCAAATTAACCACAACTATGCAAAATTTGATGTATACTAGATATTAGGGAACAGGTCCCAGAATTTGCACTGTATTAGAATCATATTTTTTAGGACTGCAGAAGGACTTCATGGAATGATAACTGTTGTAAGTTAGGATTGCCTTCATGAAATGATTTGACCTATTTTCTTCTACAATTCAAAAACATTGGTAAAAAGGAAAGATAAGTCCAAGAACTATTAGGGAATAATAAATGACAATTCAGGAAAAAAAAAATGTGTTGTTTCTATTAACTTCTAAGTATGAAATATCAACCAAAAAAAAAAAAAAAAGAGAATAAACTTCTGTGAGAAAATCACTTGATGAGAAACAGAATACTAGGATATCAATTCAGTCACACACACACACACACACACACACACACACACACTTGCTCACTTGATATTTGAAGATCTATACATACATATATATACACACACACATATCTTTATATATTTATTTATGTATTCATATACATATAAATGATTTAATAACTCCATGTATCCTTATTGCTAAAGCATTTTTTTTTATCTAAAATGTGGTCTCTCAAAGAATTTGTTTTTGAACATCCAAAATTTCCAATTGAAACCTAACCAAAACAGAAAAAAAAATCTTTCAAATCTATAGCTCCTTAACTTCTACAGCATTTTCTGTTTATGAATATTGCTACATACCTTCTCCTTTTACCAGCATGTGTGTTGGACAGATCAGACATACTTACCATTTTATGAACGAGGAAAATAAGCCTCAAATAAAATATAAAATCCTTTCCGTATTCATGAGATCCCTCTGCCAGGACTCTTTCTTTTAGGCAATCACTCTACCATTGAGCTGCATTCGCAGCCCCATATTCCTGCACTCTTATCCCTAATGCACAAATGATTCAGCTCACTGAATACAGGGCTCTCTCTGCTCAAAAGTAACATTCTCAGAGAGGCCTTGTAGAACCATCATATCTAAAATAACATTTCCATCATGTTGCCTTCTCAGTTGCTAGTTTTCTGATCACCCTGACTTATTTTTTCTTACTGCTCTCACCATTTCATATTACTGTATACATTTACTTGTGCTTATATTACCCTATCTTTCTTGCAATGTATCTTCTCTGTACACACACACACACACACACACACACACACACACATACACACATGCTTCAGGACAGTAAGATCTTATCTTTTTTGTTTGATACAGAGAATCAAAAAAAAGAGTGATCTACTCTCAATTAATGAGTCAAATGATCTTTCTTAAAGTGGCAAGGTCAGAGGAGCTAGAACGTCACTCCTGTTTTCTTAATCCAAGTTCAAGATTTTCTCTTACACTGCACAGAGCTCTCTTTCCCTCACGGGAAAGAGAAACTAAAAACTAAGAAAAAAATTAAAATATATGGTGCAGTTACAAAAATATATAACATCTTTTCTCACTGATTTAATTATAATTTATATTTCTCTAATATGTACTTTGTGGCTGACTAATTAAGGATACAATATTTTGTCTTCAACCAAAACAGAAATTTCCCAATTTTATGACCACAAACACCTGGCTTCTCTATTGTAATCAATCTTCCTCACAGAAAACATCCAAACTGGAGAAGGTTTTCAGTTAATCACAATGCAAGTATATTTTCTTAGATTTATGTTTGAAATTAGTAGCAGCTGCCCACATCAATTTTTAAGGAGAATTTCATTTAAATGTTGCTATATTTTAAAATTAAAAATTCAGGTATCTATCAGGATAGTTGAGAATGCAGAAGAAATGTTTCTAAGCAGTATTTTATTATCAAATATGTTGTGTTTGTGGAATATATTAAATTTAAATGTTGAATTGGCTTTGCCAGTGTTGTGTTATGGCTTTTATTTATTTTAACTTACTATTCCTAAACTCCATGTGTTTGCTTAGGGAATAAACTTCTTGCAGAACCTCCATTGTGGCCTAAGAATATTTGTGGTGAGTCCTATATGAATAGTCCCACAAATAAAAGAAGACTTTTTAGAAAAGAGAACAACTTCAACTCTATTCATGTTTTAATTTGTGGTCCTATAATAGAGAAGTAATTTAATACTTTCTAGTTGAGTTTCAACTAAAGGGTCATTTTCCTGTGAACACTACAAATACATTTTCTTATGAGGCAATTTTTCCTTGTAATCAAAAGCCAATGAAACAGACATTTAAAGGAATTTTCATCCAACTGGGCACACTTAAGCATTTGGCTAACAGAATGCTTAGGTGAAGCAATAATCACAAACAGAAAGCGGAAAAAACCAAGGATACCTTATTCCTAAGTTTTATCACCCTTTCTTTATTCTGAAGGAATATATTTATTACATATGAAATGAAGTCTTTGGTCTATACCCTAGACCCTCTGTATAATTTAATAATGATGATGATAACAAATATTAAGCCCTTACCACATGTTATGAGCTGCATGAAGTGCTTTGGATGTAGCATCTTAATTCCTACCAAAGTTGAAGTAAGTACCAATATGCTAATATGGAAGACTGCTGATTATCTTCACATGTATGTCCTCACCTTCACCCAGGCACATGGCCATCTATATTTTCAACCCTGCTTTGAGCCCAATGTGATCATGCTTCTTTGTTCCCACACTGTGAATAGACATGTTATATACATCTATTACTTCCCTGGCATCTTAGGACAGAACTTCCCCTAGATGTGCTTTCCCTTTCCTTCTCAGTGCTAGAGAAAGGTGATGACCATAATGTCCTAGGATAATGTATTGGGGATGGAATGGACAACTTCATGCCTGGGATCCTAAATGACTGCATAGAGCTGAGTGGTTCTGTTTGTCTGCTAGAAAATATTATGTGAAAAGGAAACATATTTCATTTGAACCCTTATATTCTTGGATTTATTACAGTGACTTAGATGTTACCCTAGAAAAAATGCTTGATAATAATTGGAGAAATGAATTAATAAAAGCATAATTACTTGCTCAAGATCACAAAGCATGTCCTATGCATAGTATATCCTCAGTTAAAAATGTCTTTGAATAATTGACCAATGAGAGTCCAATGCTAGACATGATTGGATTTGATATGTATTTTTCACATTCAGGCCTTCTTCAATCAACCTGGTGTTGCATCTCTATATATATTCTGGGACAAGAAAAAAAAAAAAACAATAAAATTAGATCATTGTGATCAATAAATTTCTGCATTAAAGAGGAGGATTTTCCCAAAACTATCTAAATAATCCACTTCAGTTAAGACAGAAATGTTATTTCCTGTATCTCTCCTACAACGTATCTGCTTTCATCATTAGTTTCAGCACGTAGCACAGGATCTGGTATTCATGGTGGTCTTGATAAATGTGTTTTCTTTAGAAAGAACGATAATTTAATAATATCACTGGATATCTATGATTCATCATATAAATTTTTAAAAAATCATCTAAGCCTAACTCAGAAAATGTAGACTTGTAAGAGCTTTAATTTTATTATAATTATGTAATGTTTTTCATATTTTTTTCAAGTTGTGACTTAATAACCATCAGTTTGGCTTTTCTAGGAATTAATTCCTTAATTTTAAGTTATTTTACTTTAATTTAGTTTCTAAATGGATGGCTGTTGGAGATAAAAGTTGAAATCAAGCTTATAAATAGACAAAATGATGAATATTGACTTGCATAATTTCTTATATATTTTATTTCATTTTAAAATTAGAATCCAAAATGTACTGACTTTTAAATAATTTATCTAATCGGGGTAATATTCTGCTGGTTTTAAGTAATTGCTTTTCTCTTTGTTGTTTAAAATCATCTTTGAGTCTTTTTATTATCTGTGAATCATGACACATGACAAGCTAGGCAAAGAGACAATTAAAGAGAGTAGGCATCATGCCCTCATAATTAAATTAAGACCATAATTTGATTTTTTTGAAAAATAGAAAAAGAGAAACATAGAATCTCTTTTGTGGTTTAGATATTAGGTGTACCCCAAAAACGCATGTGTGGGACAATGCAAGAAGGTTTAGAGGTGAAATGATTGAGCTATGAAAGCCTTAACCCAATCAGTGAATTAATCTCATATGGAATTAACTGAATGGTAACTGAAGGCAGGTAGGGTGTGGCTGGAGGAGATGGGTTATTGGGGCATGACTTTGGGGTGCATATGTTGTGAGCTGAGCTTAGTCTCTCTCTGCTTCCTGGTGTGATGTCTTGAGCTTCTGTCTTCTACCACACTCCTATACAATGTCCTGCATCATCTCAAGCCCCGAGGAATGGAGCCAACTGTATATGGACTAAGACCTCTGAAACCATGAGCCCCAAAATAAACTTTTCCTCCTCTAATTGTTCTCATCAAGTGTTTAGGTTGCAGCAATGTAAAAGCTGACTAAAATAGTCTCCTTATGGTTAAAGAAGACAATAAAATCACATTCTAGACAGAGCCTTTCAGGGAAGGACACCAGTTTACAAAGAATAAGGCTTTCTAGTTCAGACTGATTAGATGTTGGCTGAAACCTGCTAGAGAACTCATGGAGGAAGTTCATTATGGACTGACCTAAAATACTGCCAGTAGGTACTGGTATGGTTTGGATGTCTTTATACTCCCACGTTTCATGTGTTGGAGGCTTGGTATTCAGGCAGTGGTGGGACCTTTAAGAGGTGGAGCCCAGTGGAAAATCCTTAGGTCATTTTGGAACTACCAATTAATTAGGGAAGAAACTGATGTAGCTCTTGTGGTACCCCAGGTAGTCCCCAATGCATCTTTGGATTCCTATCATGCAAGATGATCTCTCCCTCTCAAACACATTCCTGCCATTGTGATGCTGTCTTCCAAGATAACTTCATTAAAACTGAAAAACATGCCCTTGAACTCTAGAGTTGTGAGCTGAATAAAACTCTTTTCTTTATTGATGAACCCATCCTCATGTATTTCATTTCATTATGGTAATAGAAAACAGACTAAATCAGTCATCAAAGTTTAGGAGGCATATAATAAATTGTTATAATATAGTTGTTATGTTAGCATCTATTTAAAGATAAGTTTATTATACTAGAAACAAAGTTTAGTCACCCTTCACATAGTTTCTAGCTGTATGCCTCATCTAGTTCCTAAATGAGGTTCATATGCAACTGCCTCCTGGTAATCACTTTACCTCTGAGGCAGTTAGATACAACCTACTTGACTCACCACATTTTTCCCCACATCCCTCATGAACTTCCATTAAATTAACTCCTGCTTGCCATAAATCTAACACTTAGAATTTTCCAAGAGAAAGCTGCTTTGGTAAATCCTGGACCCCATTAAAGGCTCTTGAGCACTCTCTTACTCTCAGTCACAGACTCTGGCTGAGTATATGTATTCCTGATGACTGCCTACTTCCCCTGTAATATGTGCTTCTCTCTCTCTCTCTCTCAGTATAAGTAACACACTGTATGGGTTATATCATGTGTCGTACCATTGCCACCTCAGCATCTTTTCTGACAGACAACCCCAACCTAACTTCTTCCTAGGTCATTTTGGAACTACCAATAAAATTGTGAAAGAAATTGATGTAGTTCTTGTGTCTGTCCTTTCTTAAGGGCGGTCATCTTGGTGGGACTGGACACAGGGGAGACAAGGGTCAATAGGGCATCTGCCAGTGTAAATAATTTCCCCAAAGAGCAACTCCTGGTTAGGAGTCAGACACATAGGTGTTGTGCTATCTATGAGGACAGGTAGTATGCTATGAAGGGCACCGGTATACTCCATGACCCAAGCTCCTGAAACTCCACCAGGGCAGGGTGAAGGTTTAAGGACCCTTGCTAGAGAGAGACTTTCAGACAAATTAGAAAGAAAAATATAAGTTGCTTTTTTTTTTTTTTTAATCCTGAAAACATATGACAACAGGATATTAGCATTTGTATGTTAAAGTAAGTACTAAATATTGAGCATGTACTTATTGGCCAATAAGAAAGCTCTACACCATTTGTGATCTGACCATTTACTTCAGGAAGCACTTTGACTTTAAAAAATTCTGACAGTGAATTTTTATTCTGACTTTAAGTGCTAAATATTAAGACTATTCTTAAAGATATGTAGTTATTTCTCAAGCTTACAAAGACCAGTGTAAAGGGGGAAATGAAGTGATACATAATTAGCATTACGCCTATTAAAAGAATTTAAGGAGTTTATCATGAGTAACTTAACAAGGTGTTAATGAGCGAGAAGTCACATTAACATGAACACACAAGTGAACTGTACTTAAGATTTTTCTCATGCATAGAACTATGGGTTGATAATACCTATCAGAAAGTGAAAATAAAGAAAAATTTACATTCAGCTTCAGTAATATCCTTTTTTGGAGAAGTAGAACACGGGAAAAAAAAAAAAAAAAAACTTCTAAATCATTTATGATGATTAAATTATTTGTTAATATACAGCAGAAAATATCAGGGTAATGGGCCTCTGGGTTAATATTTTGATATTATCATTATATTTTAATATTATCATTAGAAAGATTTCATCCAAAATCCAAACAAACCCACATCAGTGTCTTAGCAACCTGTTTCTGGCCAGGTCAAATATTTGTGGTTTGGTTGCCGGAATTTCCCAAAGCAGAGATGGCCTTCACTGACATTTTCCCTGTTCACTTATTTTCTTGTAACAGTCAGAAAATTTTAAATGTGTTGATTTCCTTCTAAATTTCTATAGTAAACTAAAATTTAGACAATGTTTCATCCTCCTACCTCCAATTTACATACCTAGTGATGTTCCTTTTTTAAACCAAGCCATTACTGATGCTTAAGTTCTAATTATAGTGTTTAGGTGATGCAAGTCCTTTTGTCTTGGATATAAATTCCATGTATCTAAGCTATGATTTTTCTACAAGCACTTTTTGTTGGTTAAATACATTAATTAAAATCAAAATGGAAGCCTGGCAAGGTGGTGCATACCTGTAATCCCAGCAGCTCAGGAGGCTGAGACAGAAGGATCATGAGTTCAAAGGCAGCCTCAGCAAAAGCGAGGCGCTAAGCAACTTAGTGAGACCCTATCTCTAAATGAAATCCAAAATAGGGCTGGGGATGTGGCTCAATGGCCAAGTGTCCCAGAGTCCTGAGTTTATTCCTCAGTAACCCCCCAAAAAATCATAATGAAAAATAATGAGCTCAATCAAATAGCATTGATTTTCATTAAATCTTATTTTTAAGAAAGGCCATAGTAGTCACAGTAATATAAAATTAGTGACTTAATTTAATTATTTTTCTTAAGTGTAGGTCATACTTTCAACTTCCTCCAACTTTGTCTGACTAGCATGAACATGTCTACTTTTTCATGTTTTATTTATATGATGGACCATTCTTATTTTAATTTCTAAAGTAGCAAGTATACCACAGAGTGAATGATTTAAATATTTAATTATTTTAATAATGTTTCTATTGACCATATTTTAGAAGGAAGAAAACTTCTCTCCCTCCCTCTCTCCCTCACCCCCCCCACACACACACACACAAAACACACACACACACACACTCACAACACACACACACAGAGAGAATGGTGTGGAGAAAAGTCTTTTGGTCTCAGACCTCTGTGTCCCAATCCCATATTTTTTCCTCCTCTAGGCAAAATCCTAGTTGAACCACTTACTTTCTTATCTTGTAAATGTTCACAAATCAGGTATTGCCATCATTTTGTATACAGTACATCAAAAATACAAAATAATGTGTGTGTGTGTGTGTGTGTGTGTGTGTGTAAAATAGGATATGATTATAGAAAGTTTTGATCAACTATAAAAAAGTCCATCTTCTGAATGCCTCAGTTAAATTTAATTATGAGTTTCTCTTTAACATGTCAAAATGCATGAAAATAACATTATACTAGGTATTTGTTTAAAAGCAATCTTTAAGCCGTCTTCTTCAGTGTTTGCCCCTCAAGAGATGAGTCAATGTATGGAATGATTTCAAGGAATTATCAGACTTTAACTAAATATGCCATATGCATCCAGAGGAGCTTACTTCTGAAGATGTGAAATGGATTACTTCAATAAAGAAAATGTTATTTAAAAGAATGTGGGAAAGTTCATACAAATTTAAAAATAATGATACACACTCTTCTTTTGGAACAAACTGTGATATGTGTGAAAATTCTTTTTGATGACACTCATGCGTTCATTCAACAAACATTAAGTGCTTTCTATGTGGTATTGCTAGAAAAGAGGAGGTAAGCCAAAAAAAAAAAAAAAAAAAAAAAAAAAAAAAAGAAAAGAAAAAACGTGGCACATTTCCTGAGAGATTTTACAAAATTGTGGGGAAGATAGATAAATGAGCGAAATGAGTGTATGGTTATGAACTGAGTAAAATAATCTTTAAAAATAGTGCTCTCTGAATTGCAGGCATTGGAGCTGAAAAATGTATAGGAATGATTTAGGCCAAAGGAAATGCAAAGAGCTCCACAGACACAGAAAGAAAATTCTTCTCATGTACAAAACAGAGTAGCGGCAATCTTGTGTTGATGTTTCATAATTGGGATTTGGGATACTTGATGGTCCAAAGTGGTTAGTAAGTTGGAAACATAATCTTTCCTAATGATTTCTTAGTGCTTAGAATTTAAAAAGAAAATTTCACCTAAAAAAAATCACATTTTGTGTGTTTCTTTCAAATATTAATGTGTTGCTATGTACGTATAATATGAAACTTAAGCAAAGAACAAATGTTTTATTGTTTTTAAAGTATTTGAAGGTTTTTTCTGTTTTGTTTTGTTTTGTTTAAATATTATTTTAATGTCTTCAAGAGTTATCACTATTAACATGGGAAGTAATATTGAGTGAGAGAGAGAGAGAGAGAGAGAGAGAGAGAGAGAGAGAGAGAGAGAGAGATTGATTGATTAAATATTGAGCCTTGGTACCAACTGCCAATATTTCTTTGCTCCAGTCAGTTAAGTGAGACAGACATTTCCATTGCAAACAAGACTATGAGAATGTGAAAGAACTCAGTGCCTTTAACTCTTCCTGTCACGGAGCAAGGGACTTTTCATAAATTTCCTATTTAAAGGAGTCTTTGTCTGTGGTGAAAGAAAACTAGAGAAAACAGTGCTGTCAAGACTTATTTCTTTTACATTAGCTAAAAGGATTTATTCAAAATATTAAAGTCAAAAACAAACTTAAGTAATAGTTACTGGTTTTAAATGGATATCTATCAATCAGGATGTGCTCAGATACACAGCTCCTGAATGTCATATATAAGGGCCACGGTGGGAAATAAGGATTTGCGCAACCATTTGTGGAACTCAAGTCTTGAAATAACACTACAATTATTAAAGTTCATTTCTAAATAATACTTGCTTATGTCTAACTAAAACATTTTCAAAATGAATAAATGATATCCATTGATTACTAAATTCTCAATGAAGGATGCTGAGTGTCATGATAGCATCATAGTTATGCCATAAAACTCTTACATAGAAAAGATTAAATCATATTTCATTTCTATTTACTTGAGATGTTAAAATGAAGAGAAATCTACTAAAACCTAATGTATACACACACACGCACACACACACACACACACACACACACATATATACATGTATATACACACACATATTATAGATATTTCCAAATTTCAGAAAATCTTGAAAAGATTTGAAAGCCAATGGCAAAATTAGGTAAAGTCAGTGGAAATTTCTGTGATGTGTGTGCACATACATGAACTTGTACTCAGTGTATTTGGTGCAGGAATTATAGAAACTCTTAGTAGAAAAGAAGTAATTCTTTAGTTTGACAGTTTTCTTTCTTGCCAACAGCCTCTTCTACTAGGGTATCCTAACCAAAGAACCAGGATGAGCAGTGGGATGACCCAGATGCTGAATGTTTGGTATTTTCATATCTGATGATCTTGTTCACTAAGGAGCAACCCTTCCAGGAACAAGAGACCAGCCTTCCTTCCTCTGGTATGAAAATCAGATAAAAGAGGAGGAAGAAGTAAAATATATGTATATATTTATCTCATCCTGAAAAAAGAAGGTAGTTTCAGAGAAAGGCTGTCACATTTTCTCTTGCTCGCCTGCACCATACAGCTGCCATTTTGGACAGCAACAATGAGGCCAGTGTAGAACTAGAAGAAAGAAACTGGTGCACTTGGATTTGTACAATAAGTTCATTCATGACTGCTTGGGTTTGGAAGATTCTGAGACTTTAGCAACATAGTAATTGCAAAATAAGAATAAGGCGAATGGATTCTGATAAAGGCCAATCTCAGTGATTTTAAAGAGAGAAAAATACTTCAAGGCACTTCATAGTAGAAAGCTGTTTGGTGGAGAATAGGAGAGGCCTGTTGGAGTGTCCCTACCAGAAACAAGCAGAATTACCATTCACTGTACAACTGTAGGTCCTGAACTACAGCCATCTAAGATAGATGGATTTCAACAAAAGAGGGAGATTTTTTTTTTTTTTTTTAATTATCGCTGTTTTTGTTGTTGTTTGTTTGGAATTCTATTTGTTCTCTATTACAATTTTCAGTTCTTATATTTTAAAAAATCAAATCCTGGGTTTGGTTCCAGACTTGATCACAAAATAATTTCTCTTCTGATCTCTGACTAACTACCTCAATTACAACAGTAATGGTAAACTATAAGGGAGATGATCTGAAAGGGTAAATTTACTTCTCTTTTGTATTTTCAAAAGCTCTTTGCTCCTCTTGATAATAGAGATCATAAACTGCCACCAAAGAGCAAACTGGAAGTAACTGTAACTCCTTACAATAACACTTACCTTGAAGAGTGCTGTTTAGAGGCTACCTTTTTAGTTTTATTTTGTTATTGTGGTTGTTGATGTTATTGTTGTCTGGATCCTTTTAGAGGAAAAAAGCTGGTAAGTGTGCTGTTGGCAGCCTTTCCTCCCTGCCCCATTTTCTGTTTCCTTTGGTGAAGCCAACTTTTCTACACTTATATATTTTTCTCAGTGATAGGAGGAGGGAACCTAACCAATACTTTAGTGTGCCTTTCACGCTGAGCATCTCTCTCTCCTTACCTATCACCAGTCTTGCTCTAAGCACACAATTGTCCTTAATAGAGAAATAAATAAATAAAAATAAATAAATACAATCTAGACACCATCTCTGAGCCCTGTGCAAGGCAGGGTGGAAATGTCATCAGAATGCTATCTCCAGGATGGCAGTTTTGCATTCTTGGGCATGACATTTTATAAAGCCCTTCAGTGCTGTACCTTTTGCTCCATTAGCCCAGTGCATTGGAAATTCAGCAACCGGTCAGAAATCTCAGACTAACAGCATCAACAAGCAAGGATCCTTCACATATGGAGTGTGTTTGCAAAAGCATATATATTAAAGGTATAAAGTACAGTGTTGGGTTTTTATTTATTTCTTTTCCTTTCCTTCCTCCCTCTAAATTTCCAGATTAGAACTAGCAGTGTGAATGGCTAAAAAAATCTGGAATCAAGTGAATCCTTACTTAGGGGTTTATGCTTTTTCTTTGCCATGGTTAAACACATAGCACAGATTATACCAACTGAATGATTTTACATTTTTTTTCAGATTGAGACTTTTATTAATTTATTTTTATTTTTTTAATAAAATTAATACTTACTGCTTTATTAAGGGCATTATTAAGGGAAACTGGTGTTGTTTATAGTGGATATGTAACATAAAAGAATACAGTGACTACTACAACATTTTGCTTGCCACTCCCTTGATTTATGTTACGGATCCAGTGGTTTTATCCACTTTTTTAAAAAAATTTTATTTATAGTAGTATGTATTACAGTTCATACTATACACACATAGCATCTTTTTACACAAACAGTTTGTATACAAAGTATATTCGCAGCATTCAAGTCTTCAATCATGCATTTAGAATAATGATACCCATCTTATTCAACAACTTTTTCCCCCTTCCCCCCTTGCTCCCTCCCTTCCCCTCCTTCCCTTTGACCATTATAGTGTTCCTCTAATCCTCCTATGTACCCCGACCCAACAATACTGTGAAACGGCTTCCTTATATCAGAGGAAACATTCGTTATTTGGATTTTTGAGATTGACTGATTTCACTTAGCATTATATTCTCCAACTTCATCCATTTACCTGCAAATGTCATTATTTTATTCTCTTTCATTGCTGAGTAAAATTCCATTGTGTATATATACCACATTTTATTTATCCATTCATCTACCAAGGGACATCTAAGTTGGTTCCACAACCTAGCTATTGTAAATTGTGCTGCTATAAACATTGAGGTAGCTGTGTCACTGTAATATGCTGTTTTTAAGTCCTTTGGGAATAGACCCAGGAGTGAGATGTCTGGGTCATAGGGTGGTTCCATTCCCATTTTCCCAAGAAATTTCCATGCTGCTTTCCATAATGGTTGTACCATATTGCAGTCCCACCAGCAATGTATGAGTGTGCCTTTTTTCCCCATATCCTCTCCAACATTTATTGTCATTTGTGTTCTTGATAGCTGCCATTCTGACTGGAGTGAAATGAAATCTTAGAGTAGTTTTGATTTGCATTTCTCTAATTGCCAGCAATGTTGAACATTTTTTCATGTCGGATTAGGCTCCAAGTTCCTTAACAAGAATCCGGTAGCGCAATAATTAATACCAAGAATTAATGAATGGGATAGATTTAAGCTAAAATGCTTCTTCTCAGCAAAAGAAACAATCAGTGAGGTGAATAGAGAGCCAACTAACTGGGAACAAATATTTAATACATGCACATCGGACAGAGCACTAATTTCTAGAATATATAAAGAACTCAAAAAACTTGACACCAAAAAAAAACAAATAATCCAATCGATAAATGGTCTAAGGAATTGAAAAGACACTTCTCAGAAGAAGATACACGATTAATCAATAATACATGAGACTTTTATTAATTTAATTAAGACTTTTTATTATATATTCACACATAAATGTATACATACAGACATAATATATATGACTATATTTCTTTGTGTGTGTATATATATATATGAGACACACACATATAAGAAAATTACCATTTAGAGCTATAAATTAAAGAAGAAAATAGTAATATTTTCATTTGTTTGATATTTAAATTTAACCCACATTTTCCAAGTCTGATTTACATCAAGGACAAGCTAAACAAGGTCCAGAAACAGTAATTTTTAATTCTAGTTAAATGTTCCTCAGTTTATTTCATTTACCCTATTAGCAACTATATGCTAAGTAGTTAAATGTGCTCAGGGTCATGCTGGGTTTTATAGGCAGCCTATTCTCTCCTTTTCTTCAAAGAATTACATCCTTAGTTTTCTTTTTCCCCAGTCCAAAACATCACTTCCTTCTTCTGATCACAGCCTCTGGTTTTCTCTTTGGCCCCAAGATCATGATAAAAAAAAAATCTGGGTAACCATTTCATCCTGTAAGCTTCAGGGTTTGATTTAAGGATGAATATACAACCTGAGTTTGCAGATCAAAATTTTGCTTCAGGATTTGGAGAGAATACTAAGAAAGAGATGTTCTCTATGTAAAAAAAAAATAAAGTATATATATATGAAACGAGTAGAATAAGTAGAATATAAGCCCAGAGCTGCTTGAACATTTTTTTCCCTCTGAATAAGCCTCAGAAAGAAACTGATCCAGAAGAACCAGAGATGAAAACTACTGAAACATATTCTGTGGTTCTAGATCCAGAAATGCCTTCTTCAGGAATGCTAAAATTTCATATACATGATCCATAGCATTGTGACTATTATTGTTTTCCTTTTCCTTTTTTTTTTTTTTTTTTAAGCCAGTTTGGATTGAATTTCTGTATTCTGATTAGTAAGTAGGAAAATGAGACCACCACATACATTACTATAAATCAGAGTTTCTCAAAAGTGCGACCCACAGATTAACAGCTTCTAAGAACCTGTTAAAAATACAAATTTCCATGCCAGATATTATGAACCAAAAACTTAAGTAGGTGGGCCTATTGCATGTTCACATCTGAGAACCACTGTGCTAACTCATTTTGATCTAGAGAAATGAACATGAGCCTTGACTAGATTCTTCTTTCCATAGCTGCTTCAGCTGCATTAGTAAACATCTTCAGAGGAGACCCTGGATAAGATCCAGAATAAGAATCAGTTTGAGTAGCTGACAAAAGAAAAACCAGAACATGGCAGGAAGAAGGAGAATGTTGCCAACACATTAGTTTCTCCTGGACCTTTGAAAAAGTAAAATGGAATAATTCATTCATGAAGGAGCATCTTGAAGTTCAGACCTTATCTATATCTTGCGCTGGAAATATTTCACTTGCCTCATAAGTTAGAGAAACTGCTGACATTCAGAAAAGCAATTGTGAGCTCAGAAAGAGTCAGACCCAAGCTGATCTTTGAAAGGTGAATAGGATCAATAGGAGAAACCAAGGGTTCAAATATTGGAAACGTAAAACATGTCAGTATGAGTCCATGTGTGGGAGGTTAGGAGGAGGGAATGCCAAGAACCAGGACTGAACCAATGAATAATTGCTTTTAAAAAGTCCGTGTTTGGCAGGTCGTTTTACCCTCGGCAAGCTGCATTTTGCAGTCTGAAATGCTTTCACCTTATCTGTGAACAACACCACTTGGGCGACTGACATCTGTTTTCATCAAGCCAGAGAACCTCTTGTCACCAATGAACTAATGACATAGACAGAGATCCAAATGACTGTCAGATCTGCCAGGAATCAGTATTTTTTCAGGCTTCAGTGATCTCCTCTGTCCGGGAGAACAATCCATGTATATTATGAGGGCTCTGACATCTTCCCCAACCATTGTTTATTTTCTTCTCTTAACATAGGGTCAATTTCTTACCCAAAAGGGTCATGGAATAAATCAAAGCTAAAATAGTTAATAAAAATATGGTCATGCAAGTACTATAAATCTTAGAATTTAAAATTGTCCAGGGCATGAAAGAGAAAACATTATGACATTAAGTACCAATTCCAAATGAGATTAGTACACTTTAATATGGTCTAGGGACCTAGAACATATAAATATTTTAAATTGAGTAGTGAGTTTTCTCAATGGCAATGCAGAGTAATTAAAACCTGTTTTCTATTGGAGTTAGGTAGCTTGAGACCAAATCTCAAATTGTTGCTTTCTATTCAACCTTTCTAAATCTAACCCTCAGTTTCTTATTTATACAGTCCTAATAGTGGAAGTAATTGCTAGGAGTTGCAATGATTTAATAAGTTAACACAAGCAACCTTTTTTCACTGGGCTCACTACTCTCCAAGAAATCAATAAATTATTAACAACAGTGAAAACCTGTATAGTTGCATATGCCATTTCACCCTTTAGACAAACTGTACCAAATGAGAAGCAAGAATTACATGTTATACATAATAATAAAAAAGTCCTCTTTTTAAACATAAGTTACTGCATAGTTAAAAATACAGAAGAACAGGTTGAGAGAACACTAAATAATCTTGTGGAGCAGTTTTACACATTTTAGTGACTGTTCAGGAAAGCAAAAGGATACTTTGTTAGTGTCAGGCAAAAAATGAATTATATGTTCTCCCTGCTATGATAATAGCCAAGTGAGGTCCATTACTGTCTCATGATTCATGAATTCTTTTAGAAATTTAGCACATGTTAATTGAACACCCACTGTGTGCTGTCACTGCACAGGCTCTATAACTAAACCAATGACTGTCAGTTATTGTCTCCAGTGAAACTTACAATAAGATCATTTGTCTGGTAAAAGAGATTAAGTATCAATTATTTTTCAGTATAAATTTTTCATTGTATGGGAACTATTTTAAATGTGATCTCTGTCTCCCCAAAGCACAATTTAAGGGCAGTTGGATTGTCTCATATTATAGTTTTTGGTGAACTTATCTTTCCTCCAGTATCTTGAACAGTGACCAAGGGTCTGTGGTTTTCATGTGCTCCAGTCCTAGCTCAAAGTTCTGTGAATAGTAGGCACTCAATAAATAGTAATCATATTGTGCTAAAACCTACTCATGGGTGCTATGAGATACATCTACTATTTTCAGTTCTGTGGACATGACATGTAAACTTTTTTCCTTTAGCAACTGATTTTCCTACTTATTTCTTCTGCTGTTGCATGGGCAAGTATCAATAGTCCAATTAGGTCATGAACTGAGCTCCCTGGAACTCAGTGTAAGGCTTGCGACTATTTGTGTAATAAATATTATGACACTTAAACATGTATAAACTTGAAATAATACTATCATCTCTTGTTAAAGAAAAAGATAAAAAGGCAGAGATTATAGCTATAAAAACAAAATCTAAATGAACTATTATTTAAAGGTATTTTAAAAAGAAAAAAAACATTTTAGGAGTTTTTTTTTTTTTTTTTTTTTTTAATTTGTTTTTAAGAAAGTGTTTAGTGGCAGCCTAGATTTTTACATCATTCCTTATGTCGGGTGATGTAAAAATTATACAAGCAGGTCATTTGGTCTACTTTCTTTTCAATAATACCAACTTTTATTTTCGTCCCTGGAATGCTTTCCATATATAAAGATCCCTTATGAAATTATAAATCATGAACAAATAACACTTTCATTTTGAATCAGTTAACACTGAAGCTTTTGATATCTGGCACATAGTAGGTTTAGGATGACTGGACTGAAAAACAAACATCAGAGTCTCAAAATAAAGGGAAAAACAGAAGAAAAGAAAGATGAGTAGGAAAAGAGAAGGGGATTTCAGTTGTCATTTTTTTCTAATAAAGAGTTAACCTTGGACTAGAAAGTATCCAGGAATAATATCTGGGTGGAAAACTGAGTACGTGCTACCCCTTAGGTTTTTTTCCCCATCTTAAATAAATTTTCTTCTTTATTGCTTCAATAGTACAACTGTTCAGAAGAGTTTTAATAGTACTAGAGTGCTCATTATCATCATCATCAAGTCCAACAGTGAGCAATTATGTCGGGTCTTTTACAGCCAAATCTTTTCATAAAATTGTTTTTCCAAGAAACTCAGGGAATCTGGAAATAGTTTTTTTAAATGCTTATACTTCCAACTGGGTCACTCACAGACCTTGTTAAAGCAAATACCTGTAAGAATAATTATATTGGACTGATCCAGGGTTGGGTAACTGAATTCACCACTATATTGTATGAAGGTATTTCAAGGTTGTGAGAAAATATTAAGTAAAGAAATGCTTTTGCAAGGATTTTCATCTTTTGAATAGGGTTGCTAGTTAAAATACAGGAAGTCAAATTTTAAATTTGAATTTCTGATTAAAAGAAAATAGATCTTTTTAGTTTGTCTCATGCTAAATATAAAAATTACCTATACAAAAATTGTTGTTTATATGAAATTCAAATTTCGCTAGGTATTTTTTGTTTTGTTTTGTTTTGTTTTAAATTGTGTTGCTAGATTTGAAAGTCCTACTACCAATTCCTTAAATCTTCATATATGGTGATGAAATGAATATCACCTTCCACAACTTTATTGATTAAATGAGACACTACTCTAATGTCACATAGTTAGCATTGAATGTGGCAAAACTAGGCAGGTTAGTTCCAACTTCCTATTTTTAACAGCCATGCATGCTGTCTATGAAGGTTAAAAAAAATGCTGTTCAACAGAAGAGTTAAATGTTTGTACACATGCAAATGAGCTTGATTTGAGCAAAACATATTCAATCCATGCTTCCCTTTAGTAGCATATGAAATGTTTTCTCTTTAGAAAATGGTGATGTATGGTCACAGTCGAAAGAAAAAATAGAAATATGCAATGACTTTCCTAATTTTCCAGGTCTCACAGAGCAAAGACAAAAATTCAGAAGCCCATGTAATCTACATGGCAGGATTGGGGCAGTTTTCTTGATCCAAAAAATTCAGATTGTCAGTTAATCAACATTTAGTATTAATTACTCTATTATGATAATAACACTAAAAACATGGTTAATTTCAGCTCTGATTCTCCACAATTTCTTTGTTTTCACTTTTCATCCAGCAGTGTCCGGCATTATCTTTATTACAGCCTATTATCACACTGACAGGTTCTACTTATGCTTGTTTTGATTATGTTTCATCTTGACATCCCAAGATTTTCTTCCCACAGCCTGGTGGGGCTCACTTTTCTCTTTTCTAAATTGCTGTCCTTAGTCTTTACTTTTATCATATTTTTCCTGTTGTCTTCTTGAGATTTCTGAAAATTTTCACATTAAATCTGCCTGCTACCAGTTCATTTCTTTTCTTAATTTCCTTTCTAATATGCATGCATTTATTGGCTTTCTTTTAACTCCTATATTTGTTTTCTAAGTTGCTCCATATTTACACCTTGAAAAAAGAACAATTAAACTATTCTCCTTCCCTCAGTTTTTTGTTCTCTGTTCTGAAGTAAAGAAATCAAACACCTATTATAATCTTTCTTGAACTGCCTTCCACTTGTTCTTGGTTAGACGTTTTTCAGTAAGGTAGACCTCAACAGCATAAACCCAGAGTTAGGGGCTGGTGAACCGGCATTTTAAGAAGGAAAAATCTCTACCTTTATTTAATTCTTTGTCCAAGCTGCCCAAAGCAGTGTCACTTTTCCCCATTCACCAGTCACCATATTACCTTTCTTTTAATACATTGAAAAGAAATGGAAATCAAGGGTATATGAACTATTTCAAGAAATTAAAATTATGTTGACATGTATGTGTACAGTTTCTGAGTTTGTTTGGTATTTGGGTATTGGAGATAAAACCCAGGGGAATTTTACCATTGAGCTACATCCCCAGTCTTGTTTTTTTTCTGTTTTGTTTGGTTTTGCTTTGTTTTTGCTTTGAATCATTGTCTTGCTAAGTTACTAAGGGTTCTGCTAAATTGTTAAGGCTGACATTGAACTCAGGATCCTTCTGCTTCAGCCTTCTGGAATTACAGGCATGTGCCACCATGCCAAGTTCTAGAAGGTTTTAGGAGCCACAATCAAGGGAAAACTTGCAACTCTAGCTTTTTTTAAGATATGCAGTAACAAGACCTATAGGTAAGTTACAAACTGGACCATATGAATACATTTCAGTTGAAACTTGAATAACTGATTGTATCTGGTCAAGAAGTAGACACTATGGGAGGGATTTTTCCCCCTATTGTTGTTAATATTTGTTTTTGTTTATTTATTCATTCATTTTGTGGGAGAACCCCATTGCTTCTTTCCAGGCAAAAACTAATGATTCCTTTAGTACATATTAAGATAAATGTTTTCCATGTGCAGAAAAAGATTGTTTCTGACCTTCAATTAGCAAGCTAATAAAGACATTTTTCTAGGAAAAAAAACCCCAGCAATTATAGTCCTAATTAGGGGAAAAATTTAGTAGGTCCTTATTTATTTGCCATTATTTTTGATTAATTATATTGAACCACATCAATCTGCTAATATACAGCTGTCTTTTACTTACAAAAATGGAATTTCTTATGATTACACTTAGTAATTATGTCAAAAAACATTATTGGAAACCTAAAGATGCTTTATTAATTACTGCTCATATCAAAATGAAATAATAATGTATTTCCACTTAAATATAAATTTCTACTTAATAAAATACATGTTGTCAGGTATGAAACTGCATGACTATAATCCCAGTTACTCAGGAGCCTAAGGCAGGAGCACTGACACTCAAGTTCAACCTGGGAAATGTAAGTCTCAAAATAAAAATCAAAAAATTACAAAAATAAAAATAAAAATGCTGGGGATGTAGCTCCAAGTTAGAGTGCTTCTGGGTTTGATTCCCAGTACTAAAAATAAATAATAATAATAATAATAATAATAATAATAAATAAGCTAATAATAGAAAATAAATAATATGAAAAATATTCTACTTCATACAGTAAAAGTTCTAAAATACTAAATTTTCTAGCTAACTGGAAAATTGAAATAGAACCCTTTAAGGATCAAACCCTAAAATATGTGCAGGTAATATTGCTGTAAATATTTCTAAATTGTACTACAACCTTTCCAACCTTTCTAAATAGAGTGTGCTGCATAGCAGAATCCACTCCTGATGACTCAGGAGTGTGTTCCCCAGTGGTAACTATGATTAACTCAGAGACTCAGATGAGGTCTACAGAACCAGTTATCTGTCTCTATCTTAAAACAGATATATACTATGGAAAGTTGAGGAACTGGCCCCTAGCATTTGACTCTCCCTTCTCCTAGCCAACACTTCTCACCATTTACTCCTCTAAATGTCTCCACTGCCCCTGCTCAGGCCAAGTGTGACAGCTCTGAGTATGAACTGACATCCTGTGAGTTTCTCTCATGATGGGTTAAGTAGAGCTTATAATATTTTGTGGATGCCCAAGGAAATTTGAAATAAATCCTTGGCTGGGTAACTAATTAAGAGACTTCTGGATAAACTATGTGTTAACTAAAAACTATAGCATTATTCATTGAATATCAAAGGAGTGTAGATATAATAGATATCAGAAGGTATATTTTTAAATGTATAATTAAAATAGATTAAAGAAACTCTAAGTTTCTCTAGAGAGCTTCCCTTCACCAATAGACCAGTCAGTCATTGATCATTTGAATGTTTTACACAAATGCATGCAAATATATGTATACACACATATATATTCACATATATATATATGAATAGATAGTATACTCAAATATTTCAATATATGATAGATATTTGACTGGGTTTATGTAATTTGGAAACTTCCCAGTGTATAAATTTGTTATTTGTATTAAATTAGAAACAGTAAAATCTAATGTGACTCTATCCTAAAATGGTGTCATTTGAGATCAAATCGTTGTACATCTAGGACTGGTTGAACTACTGGAAGCTAGAATGAGACTTAGGACTGTAGTTATTATGAGAAAAAATAATGATCCCTAAGGCAAGGTTTATAATAAATTTCTGAATTCAAGTGCTATGTAGCTTTTTTTCACATATATTCATAATAAATAATAATTCTAAATGCATTTCACTTTTCAGTGTGCACAATCCTTAGTGCTAAGTGTTTTCCTAAGACACAAAATGTCTTACATATTGACATAGTAGAATCTTTGAAATTCTCTGAAAGGCCACCAGTATATCTGTAGAGTTGTATTAGGCATTTCATTATTTACTTGAAATATAATAATGTACATTTACATGCACACACAGAGACACACAAACACACACACAGAGACAGTACTTGTGATTTTAAACTGAGGAATGTTTTACCACTGAGCTACAAACTGAACCCTATTTATTTATTTACTCATTTATTTATTTTTAAATTTTGAAACTGGGTCTCACTAAATTGTTAAGGGTAGACCCTAAGTTGTTGAGGCTGGCCTAAAACTTGCAATCCTCCTGCCTCACTCTCCCCAGTCACTGAGATTACAGGCATGAATCACCATGCCTGGCACCTGAAACATATTTGATGACATGGCCTTGAGGCCCATAGTACGGCCTTGCATTGTGTTCCATTGGCTATGTATGTCTTAACTAAGAACTATGATGGGAGCCATTCAGATACAAAGACTCAAAGAAACTTTCCAAATCTGGTTTTGTGATTTGCTTAAACAAAAATGTGCTTTCCAAGCCTTGAAAGTAGTGTCAAGAAAAGTACTCCATTTTTAGTTAAGTGACTGACACATATATTTTCAGAAACTATTAGATGTATTTGATATGAAAGATATATAGTCTTCACCCTTGAGGCATTTGTTTTGTTTTGAAACAAGGAAAAAATTTCAGAAGAAAGAACAGTAGAAGAGAAAGATAGCAAAGAGAGAGATCAATAAACATTTTGGGATATTAAAATTTATTTTAGATTCTCATATCTAGCACATACACATAAATCCTTAGGATTCACCTTGAACAACTTTAGAAATAAGATAATTCTTATTCCATCTCAGATATTCCTAGGTAATGAAACTGACTTGGATTGAGGTATGGAATGTGACTTTTTCCATATTTGAATATTTTCTTTAATTTTTATATTTACATTCTATTTAGCATTGCCAATGAATACTGAAAGATATACCGCTATTTATCATATCAACCTTTATCATTATTCAGCAACACATACTGTCTAGAAAAAAAAACTTTTAAAAATAAAGGATCTTGGTAGTGAGAGATAAAATACTATTGTCATTTTTTAACAGCTGGTGTTAGTGTGTAGCACTGAGAGCTTGCTGAATATAAACAAGAAAAATGATCTACTGTATAAACCACATACTGTTTATGTGGTTGTATATAGTGGTGACGACAAGCAGTAATTTCAAAGCTACTGCGTAAGGTCTCATGCAATTTGCTCTGAAAATAATGATATATTGCAAGAACATCATTTAAACTACCACTGAATAAAAGAGAGTTATTGTGAACTTTTAAGGTGAAATCTTATAAAGCACTGTCATTCTAATAATAGCAATCTGATTACTTGGAATTGTAATTACATAAGAGGAAACCAGAGTTTTTGTAGTAATTGTCCACTATTATTGATTTTCTAGCAGAAAGAACTATTATATAAGTGATGCTGTGGTAATTGTTAGTATAGGTAATGTCTATGACTGTTTCCTAAATAAGGTTGATTCATTAACAAAGCCATAGGAGCAATTATTTCTCCTCTCTTGAGGACAAGAACATGTGGAACAGAGTAGAGAATAAGGTTTCCATAAAAAGGTCAATATCACCACAGTATTTCTGTTGAAGAGAGGTGACAAAACAGGAGAGAACTGTTCTTTTACCTGCCAGCTCTCTCTCCCATGGATGAACCCCAGGGGATGGTATCTTCAAATGCATACCTGAATAAATATTATTTCTTCACTTATTTATTCTATTAATGAACAGTTTTTTTTAAAAAAAAATATTTTTCATGGATACTGTTCTATGTGCTAAGGATACAATAATGAATATGCCAGGGGCACTCTTCAGATAATAATCAAGTAGAACTACCAATAATTTCAGATAACATTGAGTGATATGAATAAAATTTAAAAAAATAATAAGGTAGAGAAATTTAAGAGATAGGTAAGGGGAACGTATTAGAGAAGAGGACCAGAATATGATCTGTCTTAGGAGGTGTTATCCGAGTTGACACCCAAGCGGTGGATGAAAGTCAGCTCTAGGAAACTGCAGAGGGAGTGGTCCAGGCCTAGGGAATAGTGAGTCAGGAGTTAGCACAGTATATTTGAGGAAGAGAAGAGGCCAGTTATCCATAGGAAAGAAAGGGATAATGACAAGAGGAAAGTTAGGAGGGGTAGGCAAGGGACAAATGGGTCATGTAAAGTCTTGTACTACTTAGAACAGGTAGATTTTAAGCAAAGATTTACATTAGGACAATTTATTTCAGCATTTCTACCAAGACATGTCAGAAAAATAAATAAATAAAAAGAAACACAGGGGAGAATGTAAGCTGCCTGGTACCGTAAACCGGGATAAAAACTCTCGGGGGCAGAGTTAAGCTTTTACTACTTTTACTTCTACTTTCTTAGAGCTTAGAGAGGGAAAGAAAGATTTTTAGAGAGAAAGATTAAAGCGAGCTTTTCTTCTTGTCTTCTTAGAGAGAAAGAAAGATAGAGCTTAGCTTCTTAGCTTAGAGTAAAGAAAGATAGAGCTTAGAGAAAGATTATTTTTTAGAGCTTCTTTCTTCTCTCTTCTTTCTTCCTTCTTCTTTCTTCTGTCTTCTGTCTTCCTTGGGAGCCTCGGCCTAACTCTGACCAGTCATTACTTCTTCTATCTGGTTTCTCTTCTGTAACCGCTCTGCCTACGTTCTGGCCGCTCTGATTCTTCTGACCGACCGAGTGACTACCCGACTGACCGAATGAATTTGTTCTCCTAACTCGGACCGCTTTCACCCGGTTATATACCTTCAGCTTTTCGGGTGCCTACAGGTGTGTCACATACATATCAGGTGGAACTTATGGCTTCCAGCTAGCTGCAACAGCCCTTCCTAATTAGGGCTCCTTCAGGAGAAGGCAGGGAGTGTATTTTTATTGGACACATGAAGTTATAGAATATTGTTGTGTATTTGGAGAATTACTCTAAGATTCATTAGCACATGTTGGCAAAAAAGCAGCAAGCCTACCTCTTGAACAAAGTCATTTCCTAATGCAAAGACTTGGTTTGGCTATTACTTTAGTATTTCCGTTCAGTGTTCTGACTCTTTAATTTAACCTATAAACCTGAAAACTATATGTCTGTTTTTCAGGGAGCTCCTGACATATTGAGTTTTTTCAGATAACATATTAACATAACTTGGGCAATATCTCCTTTTCAAATTATATTACTACAGACTAAATAGCACTGATATGACTGTTTACAGCTTCATAAAATCGACTGTGTCATGTACAATGGAAGCTATGGTTGCCTGCGTATTGTAATATTATTGCATTACAGGAAGGTAATTGATTTGCTTAAAATGTTGCAACAATAAACCATTTCTCAGAAAAGATTGCTGCTTAACCAGGAGCACACCAAAGTCAATATAGAAAGACAATTCAAAGAAATTAAATTTTGATCTGTTTTGCAAAACAAGCTAGCTATATTACACGAGGATGGATTAGACAATGTAAATGATTCAGCATGGTCAGACCATTATGAACCATTCCTATTCTGACAGATTCAGGTTTATAATTAAAATCAAATCCAAAGAGAATAAAATCTGTTGAGTATAGAGTTGTCAAAATCTTTTGTGAAGGGCATAGCACAAGTGTGTGAGGTAGAGGCATTATGGATCTTACACTGACATTCCACTATACTTAATTATATTCTTCCTGTTGAAAAATGGAATTACAGGTGCTCACCCCTCATTGGAATGTAATTGACTAGAAAAGTAATCATTTGTACAGCTGATTTTATTCTTTATACTCATTAATGCAGTATATTAGCTAATAGATAAACTAGCTTAGAAAGAACAAATTCAGAGAAGTTGAAACATCAGTATTATTTTTCTTCTGAGTACATAAATAACTTTAGAAAGCTTAACCAGCTGTATTTTTCAAATCTGAATATTCATTAGTCTAAAGAGATCATAATATCAGTAATACTGGTTTCACATTCAAATAAGAATTGTCAGAAATCAAACAGACTTTAAAAAGTGCAACATGTAGCTATGATGACAACTGATTTTCCCAGGTGCTTTTGGGCTCCTTCCTGGTTTGGTAAGATTATATGGCATGAACTTAATAAATAATCTACATTACTTGGGATCACAGTCAATCAAGCTCTGTTCTTCAATGATATAACTCATGGAACACTTCTTTAGGAAATAAGAATTGTGTACATGATTTGAAAGATACATTTTCATTACTGTGTCTAGGTCAGAAATCTGAAGATGACTTATAACAATTCAGTTTAATTCATTTTGCTCTGCTTCCTAACATGGGCAGAATTGCCTTTTAGGCAATATCAGAACACAGATAAACCACATTATCTTCTGAGATGAAAGATAGGTTGTTCATATGCAAAGATGAATATACCTCTTTACTGTTAATGGGGTACTGAATCATTGTTTGATGTTAATGAATTCCTTCAAGAACAACATACTGCCTTTTCTGGGACCCCTTATAAGAAATGCCATTTTCAGATATAGAAAACTTGGAAAAGGAACTCACAGACTATAATGAAAAAGCATTGTAAAGGGATGAAATACACAGAGATCAGAAGCTTAAGTTTCACTTCACTACTGTGGGGCCTGATGCAATTGGACTTCCTATTATCAAATAAACACAGATCCAGACTTGACTTCATGATGGTCATTTGTATGATGATTAACAGAGGTTAACAAGAAATCTATTGAGATTTCAAAGGTTGATCACAACTGACTAACATTTTCATCATAAACAAAACCTAGAAAAAAATTTCAAGTGTAGAGTTATTTTCTTGGAAAGTATTGATAATTTGATAATTCATTAATGTATTAATTGCATTTATTAATTCAATAATTTATTAGTTTGAGACAGAGCTTATTTTTTAAAGAAAAAGAAAGCAAGCAACAGCTTTTTTTCATGTTCTTTTCTCTTATAATTATATGTAGTAATATTCCAACCGTTCACATCTTTTCATACAAACTAAATGCTAAAAGGAAGAAATCTCTGTTTTGGCACACAGGTGCATTTTTGTAAATATATGCTTATATATTTACTTTGTAAGCCAATTTGGATAAATGCTACTTACAAGTTTCCTAAGCTGAATAAACTCAGCCCCATAAATAAAATTTCTTCTTACCTGAAATTTTGTATTTTAAATAACCAAATATGAGAATCCCCTATTCAGTTGAGGACACCTTTAACTGATATTCTTGCAAATGGCTACTGCTATGCAGTGGTCTTAACCACTCGAAATCTCTCCTGCTCTTTATGGGGTCCACGTGGACTGTCATCCTGTTTCTCTTTGTTGTCCTGCTCAATTCTAAGAGTTTCAATGCCTAAGTCCTGGCAGGCCTCCACCATCAACTTGCTCTATGATTGTGAGTCGCGTACTGATTTTCAGTTAACATTTGCCAGGAGAACAGATACAATGCTTGTTCTCTACTCTTATTTAAGCTGTAAAATCTTTAAGTGTGTGCAAATATTTTTCATTTTATTTAAACTTTCTCATTTGACACTTATAGCTGAATGTGATAGAAACAAGCCATGTTTCATCCAAAGTAGTTAATCATTCTCTGTCTCACACACACAAGCATGCATACAATGTGCACACACACACACACACACACACACACACACCCCCTGATGAGAGAAAGAGAGAGGGGTGATACTAAGGGGAGGAAAGAGGGATTGCAACTTCCCTAGGATCCAAAACAAAATGTCAGGGTAGTTTTTTTTTTTTTTTTTTTAAGAGGTGTTCTGAATGCATGAAGCATAGTGGTTCCATACCTATTAACCTATCAGTGTGTATGACATCTGGTCAGTGATAGTTCAGATGAGGATGAACAACAACAGAGACTAAGAAGTGAAAAATGAAAGTGCTCCTTTAGGAGGGGCATATTAGCTACTTCCAAAATTATATTAAAGCACATGTAAGTTCTTTGTAGCTTCCATTTCCTGGGTAGAGTGCATATCATTTCCTTGTGTATTCAAATACTGAAACATTACAAAGGCTTCCATAGTCAATTTTTACTTTTTTAAACCCAAATTCAGAAACTAACCTAGTGCAAGGAGACTTTGATGGTTTCTCAGTTGTATCTAAATCATTTTTGTTATAAGCATTTTAATTCCAAACTTTTTCTTAGACAACCCAAATGATCATTCCTGAGGTCTAAATAAGTCCCTGTCTTTCCTACTTAACACACACAGAACAGGGAAACAGATTTCTGTAAATATAAAAGTTCTAGTCAAGGTCTCATTTGTACTTGCTGTGTATTTCATACCAGAATTATATACCCTGAGATAAGGAGCTTTTTACTGATAGTTGGCAGTTGCCCAGAGGCTGCAAACTAAAAACAGAAGAGGGAGTGCTGTACTGCATTTTAATTCCCTTTAGATTTCAAATAGGGCATTTTTCCTTTGGTCCTAAACCCAGTACTCATCCGGGCATGGAGCTGAGAAAGAAAAGAAAATCTATGACCTCCTCATGGAGAGAATATACTTTCAAATGTGTTTTTTCCCCACTCCCTTTTGGTCCCCTGGTGGCTCAATACATCTTTTTTGAACACCAACACTTTTCCTTTAGTTTCTAAAATTGGTTTCTTGCATTATGACTTCTCTTTTTAAGGTCTGGGTTGTTTTTAACTTTTATTCACCCCATCAATTCCTGGGCAGGCTCTCTAACTTAGCTGTGTGCTTCCAATCATTTTTGCTAGTCCATCATCTAATAATTATCTGACTGCTCTATTTTCTCATGCATCTCTCTTTTTCGTGTCTGCTGGTAACACTTAAAATACACAGGCCTTACTGAGCAGACCTCCCAGTGACCTGCATGCCTTACTCAACTGGGCCCATGTTTTCTAATAGGCCTCTTCTGGAAGCAATCTATTTTCACAGTAGTTGTTGAATATTTTCCTTTCAACTCTTTATGCACATATAATCTAGCAACACTTACTATCTATAAACTCTGCTGCATGATGTTAGTTCATAGCTAAAATAAAAGCTGCCAAAGAGGAAAATAACAGGGGAATGCCAAGACCATTACTATTTTGTAAATATGTTAGAGTTCAGGGAGTTAAGAGTCTAGATTTCTCTGGAGAGCTCTGTCTACCCAAGGGAACTGCCGTTTCCAGTATTTCTGAAATTAAAACGGAAGTAAAGAAGACTTAAGTAAATTGGACTAAGATCTAAGATTAAGGCTTTTTCAATGCTTTAGTGAAAAAGTAGGGCAAATTAATTGAAATCAAAATGAAAGGAAGGATCTTGCCTGGTGAATAAACTATTCCCCAGGCAAAAATTTGTTACTTTTTCACAATAAAAGCAAGTCTGTAGGCTTCATGGGGCAATTTTATAAATTACTGTCTTGAAGCACTTAAACATACACCTGAGGTCCAAAATGGTTAATGAACCTCCAACAGTATAAATTTAATCACTTCTTCAAAACACACTTGGATTTATTTGTTTATTTGTTTGTTTGTTTTGGTACTAGGGATGGAATCCAGAGGTGCTCTATCAATGAGCTTCACTTCAGCCTTTTGTATCTTTACTTCTATTTTTTTAAATTTTGACACAGGGCTTTACTTAATTGATGAGGCTGACACTGAAATTGAAATCATCCTGCTTCAGCCTCAAGAGTCACTGGGATTGCATGTGTACACCACCACACCTATCTCACACGTGGATAATTTTTAAGAAACCCCTTTATGTACAAAACCATTTGAGCAGTTGGAAAGTATGCTCCTCCATCTATAATCATTAGCTAGTTTATTAACATTGACAGTTACATAGTCTAACTATCTACCTGTTACTTATAGAAAACCTACTCATGAGTCATGATTTCACAAAAAATCAACACATATAAATATAGAACTCTCAATATGAACACAAGATTGTTTAGAATTCAGTGTAATGATACCTCATTATAAAAAGTTAACATTAAAGATAGAACATACGGTATTGTTCTACATTTGATCCAAGGGACAACACTTTGAAGGTTTGATTAAATTATATTCTCCAGAAATGAAGGAAGAATGTTTCGTGAACAACTAGCTTAATTGCATTAAGTCATTTAAGCATTTGATCATTCACATCATTCACTGTACAACCTAAATATTGACCTACACTTTCCTACATTTTAATCTACTGGTTAGAGTTCTAAGACATTTGAAATATCACTAAATTGAGCTAATGTTATAAAAAGCCTAAATATAATCTCAATAAATAAATATAAACAAATAGTTTTTAAAACTTTGTGTCCTTTGGGTTTATTTGGTAGAAGCATCCCCCCCCTTTTTTTTTCCTTAAACTAATCCAGTTGCTTCTCCATTGATGGTAATTTCAGCTTGAGTTACTAAATGGGTCCTCTCTCCTTTCTAGAAAAATTTATAAACTTGCATGCTGCATTCTAAAAGGTGTTATGTGAATGCTATACCAAAACCAATATTGGATCAATAGTTGGGGAAGCAGAAGTAATAAGAAACAGATGCAGCAGCCATGTGGCAAAAGTAAAAGATAATGAAAGCTATCAATAAAATAAAACACTTGCTAGAACTAGAGGGTCATGTTTCACATTCATGTAGGCTCTAGCACAACATTTCAAGTTAAATTATTTAGAAAGGTCCTTGGAAGCTACACTAGAAAGCAAGACACTTATTTTGGGAATCCATACTAAACACACGGGGACTTACTTAACCAACAGTATAACAAAATTGGTTGCCAGTTTAAGGGATATATTGAAAAAGCATGGCATTAAAAATATTTTTCTTGGGGACTGGGGTTGTGGCTCAGCAGTAGAGCACTCGCCTAGCACGTGTGAGGCACTGGGTTGAATCCTCAGCACCACATAAAAATATTTTAAAAAATATTTTTCTTATGCCATACAATAGGGAAGAATTTGAGTAAATTATATCCATGACATTTAATTAGGATCAATGAAAATACATGATTAAAATATCTGTGCCAGCCAGAGACCAGGAAATTGAACTGTCAAGGGAATACACATTTTTGAAATAGAAAACCTTGTCATCTGTTCTCTTCTCACCCATCCTCTGGCTGTAATCTATAATTGAGAAAATGGGAAAGGGGGAAAAAATGGGAAAAATGTATAAAAATCCTATTTTTTAAAGGAAACCAGTTAAACGTTGGTTTTAAATGTAAGAATCACAAACTAGAATAAGAGGACATCTCTTTTTGTTCTATTAAAGAAGTAAAGAAGACAAACTTCTTTGAGTATACTATGGATTCATTCGGATGTGATGTAACTCATCAAATGCTGGAAGTATATGTGGGTACAATTGAACTAATGAAAGTATATAATGTAAGAAAACCTACATATCAAAATTCTGGATAGTTTCTTCAATGATTCATAAGAATTTTAGACAAAATGGTGGTTGGTGTATGGCATAATTATTTATTTGGATCTATGCAAGTAATTGATAATTTAATGGCCAATAACATAAGAAGAGAAAATAAAATAAATGTCCAGAATTTATTGATTTCTGATTATTTCCTTGTATAAAGATATCAGTCAAGATATTAAAATAAGAAAATAATACTGTGTAATAATTGTTTTATAATGAAAAGAATTGATAAAAGAAAATCAATTTGAATTTCAATTTTACATAAAACAATAATTTTGGGTACATCACTTGATATATTTGAAGCTGTCAGTTCAACTGCAAATTATAAATACATATTACCATTCCTTGTATTATGACTTACAGTGACTTTGGAATCAAAGGTTGTATAGTCACAAGTATTTTGAGAGTTATGATAGGTGAATGTGTAATTGTTACAGTAAAAAATTAAGGTGGAAGAGACAGAGGTTTTCTGAGATGTGAACATGTTATATGACTTCATTTTTCTAGAGTGAGACCATCACTATGTAGATTGATTTAGATGTTAGGTGTCTCCCAAAAGATTATGCATGAAACAATGCAAGAAAGTTTAGAGGCAAAGTGATTGGGTTATGAGAGCCTTAACATACTCAGTGCACTAATCTGCTAACAGGGATTAACTTAGGCAGGTAGGGTGTAGCTGGAGGAGGTGGGTCATTGCAGATACACCTTTGGGGGTATATATTCTCTTCTTGGACAGCAGAGCTCTCTCTACTTTCTGGTTTGATGTCCTGAGCCGCTTTCCTCTGTCATACCCTTCCACCATGTTTACCCTCATCTGGGCCTAGGGCATTGGAGCTGGCCATTTATGGACTGAGACCTCTGCAACTATGAGTCCCAGATAAACTTTTCCTTCTCTAAAATTGTTCTTGTCAAGTGTTTTGGTCATAGCAGCAAAGAGGCTGACTAAAACATCCAGGTTTCATTCTATACATAAACACCTTTTCAAACTCCTTAACAATCTCTGTAATCTCTAATACCATCAACACCAGCAGGCACTTATTCCCCACCACAAAGGCCTCCATGGTAAGAGTTTTCTTAGAAAATTGTTCCTTCTGCCCTAATATCTGCTTGTAGAGTTTCATTTTTCTGCCTTGATTTTTATTACATTTTAATGACTCATGCTGCTATCACTTTAGATTTGTTTCTGCATTCACTGGAAACACATCCTTGTGTCTACGTTGACATCCATAGGACACTGGTGTGTTTGTGTAAGGAGTTCATGCAACCACCACTTACTCGCCATCTTGTGCATGATTTCGTCAGGCTCTTATATCTCTGAGCATCCCAAAAATATTCAGTATCAAATAGCATAAGAAAGGAACAATATATGTAATATACTAATGTTTCCACTTATTTTCAATTATTATCACTATGTGAGCTTCAGTTCAAAAAAATTCCTTCCATACCTTCTATAATAAATGACAAGAACATGATTGGTAAAGTGTAAAACTTTAACAGCTCTTTCCTGGAATTGCCAGTAAAAAACCTTTTTAGCTTTTTTTGCATTTTACCAAATCATCACTCATTACTCTAGCAATGTTTTACAACTGAGTTTTAAACCTGAGATCATCCAAACATTGAAAATATGGCTCATTTTGAACACTGAATTCAGATGTGCTGTTGATGCACATCTAATCACAAATGGTCTGATTTGTTAGTCTCATCGATTAGAGAAAAAAAAACCTAGAAGGGACTTTTTCTGAGGCAATTGTACTGTAAATAAAATTTTAATGTGCATATAATGTTTGTGGCACTTAAATTATAAAACAAAACACATTTTGAGTAGTTATCAGCCTGCAAGAATCAAAACAACTGACAAATTATCAATGGTTTATCCCAATATTCCTCAGTTGAAATACAAACTGTATAAATATCAGGAATTTGGTGTACTTTGACAGTAGTGCCCCAGGAAATTGTTAGATTTAGGATAGAATATAGTTATATAGTTCTGCAATGGAAGTGGATGCTTTCCTAATGTTTAGAGAAAAACAGTTAAACAAGAGATTGTGACCATGCTCGCTCTCGCTCTCTCTCTCTCTCTCTCTCTCTCTCTCTCTCTCTCTCTCTCTCTCTCTCTCTCTCTCTCTCTCTCTCTCTCTCTCTCTCTCTCTCTCTCTCTCTCTCTCTCTCTTTCAGTGAGTTGCTTAGTGCCTTGCTTTTGCTGAAGCTGGCTTCGAACACAAGATCCTCCTGCCTCAATCTCCCAAGCCACTGGGATTATAGGCATGCACCACCTCACCCAGCTCATGTTTTTCTTTTCATCACTTGAACCTGCTCTTTATAATGGGCATATTTATAAGGCAATTGATAGCATGATTTACATCATGAATATGATTACATCATTACTTGTTTTTTTTTTTAATTAATTACTATAATTTTCTTTTCCCCAGTTTTTAATTATTTAGGTATTTCTGACTTTTCAAAAATAATAAAGAAAAATTTTCTACTTCTGTTTTCTTATTCAAAGAAATACAACAATTGATGGTTTCTGAATTACAACAGGAGTTTACAAAACGTTCCGCTAAAGAGCAGATAGTAAATATTTTAGACTCTGTAGACCAAAAAGTCTTTTTTGGGACTATTCAAAGTTACTGTTATAGTAGCAATCAATGATACAAAGTAGCAGTAAATGATGCAGAAATTAATCAGGATTAACCCATTCTAATGAAACTTTATAGTAATAGTAATATTTGAATTTATAGTAATAGTAATATTTGAATTTCACATAATTTTATATGTCTTGACAGTTTCAAAGCATTTAAATTTTTTTTTTAAATGTGGGTCTTAGAAAATAATAATAAAAGGCTGGATTTGGGCAATGGTTCATAGTTTGCCAAGCCTTGGTTAAGCAAATACAACACTACATAAATGTAATGAGTATTCCATGCAGGCAATAGATATTACTATAGCAAGAGCATCTTATAAAAATATATTACCAATAGTCCCTCACTTGAGCTAAAATGTACAAATAATAGCAATAATGTTTGATCTTCTTCTGTGCTTAATAGATCATCAACAATTAACCACATGTATCATTCCATTTAATTCTTTTTTTAATAGGTGGAGAAGTAGAAACTCAAATCATTAAGTACTGTGCCCAAAGCCAAACAATTAAAACTACTGCATATCTAGGAGACAAAAGGAATCAAAATCCTGTGAAAATTTAACAAATGTTGGGGAATATGCAAATCATTTTGTACAAGAAATAAAAATCACACACCCTCATGTTGACTGATAAATACAAAATCAGTAACTTTTAAATATTGACATTATTAACAGACAAGTGTTTCTGCATTAGAGAATACACTCTATCTTAGGTTTTAAAGGAAAAAAAAATAAAAGTTTGATATTTGGTCATATTTTTTTTTTAATATTCAAGAAAGTAATTTTAATGACAGTTGAGTTAGTCAAGAAAAATATATTATTATCCACAGTACTAATGGAGACCTATATAAAGACAAAGATAACATTCTTTTTATTGTACTTCTAACATATTTTTAAAAGGCAACTTGGTTTTGAAATAGTGCTTGACTTCTAATTTATTTCAATGGTAATTTGAAATTTCCAGCCTAAAGATGATATATTAAGGTCTGTAAATTTTGAGACAAATTGCTATTATAATAATCACCACATTGGTATAAACTTGTGATATTATGGGATCACTGAAATTCCTCATCCAATTACCTATGTTAAAAAAAAAAAAAATCTCTGGTGCTCATAGATTAAATCTGATGCTACTCTTAGGAAAGCAATATGAAAGCATGTCAGAAATGGTGAATTATTATGTATATTTTTAGTTGCCACAAAGAAATATCAAAGAAAGCTATGATAGTTAGGATAAAATAAAAATCTAGGCAGAACATGCTCTTTTCATTGCTCAAAAACATAATATCAAAAGTATACATCCAATATAGCACTTTTATATTCCAAAAGAAAATCAATCACCTCAAGCTCTTCCCCCATTAAAAGGAGCTATTGGTTACAAAACACAAATAGTAAATCTAGTTCATCTTTAAATACTAAAAGGGAGAGTAAAGGCTCTAGAAGAATCATTATAATCCAGATAATGTCCATTTCTTCAATAGACATTTAGTAGGTTTCAGGAATTTTGTTGTTTAATTAGAAGCATAATCAAGAAAATGGACCCTGCCATTCAAGTATAGATGGCTTCTTAAAATGGACATGTAAACAGATTTATGTTTCCATTTTAACTGTGCTTGGGAATGAGAAGACATGAATGATTTTGTTTGTGGCTGTCAGGTAAGATGACATTTGAGCCTCAGAAACAGTCTCAGAAAGAGTTATTTGGAAAGACCTATTTAACTTAAACTTTTCACATTCGTAGCTTCTACCACTACATCCTGTGTCCAGCAGGTTCATAAAATGATTGTTGTTAGTGAAAATAGCCATGTCAAATTTCATTTCCTTTGTCCCCTTTGGTTATAAACATTCACACATTCAGATTGAGTACAGTCCTGATAGTTCAATTTTAATTCTCAGTCTTGACTATTCAATAATACACATGTTGAGGGTGTGAGAATTCAAACAAGATCAACTTATTTTTCCTTGCAATCTGTACTGTGGAGTTACTTTGGAGTACTTCTGTGGCTAAAAGAAATGAATATATGGTACTATTTTAACAAATGTGATCTAATAGAATACATACATAGATACTTAGAAATGGTCAAAGGTTAAATTCGTTGCACTTTCCATAATTATTTTTTAAAAAATATGTTTTAAAGCATTTCACAGAAGTTCCAACCCAAGGAAGGAAAACATAAAGCATATACATTGCTTTCTCTCTCTCTATATATATATGGTAAGAGAAAAAGTATCCCTGGAAATTATCTGGCAGGTAAAGTAGAAGACATATCAGGTTTTACATAACCTTGTCTTACTGGAATTGAGTCAACTATAAAGGTTTAAACACATAATATTTTAGATTTTCCCATTTTCTTTTCTACTCTTGTTTGGTAAGAAACAAATAAGAAATGGTACTGAATAAATGCAGACATGAATCATGGGATTTATAGGTGAACTTTTTATTATACCTCTGCAAATATGAACAGGTTACCTGTGCCTTTACATGTAAAATAAATAGAATAGCATCACGGTTTTAACATTGTTTTCAAAGTGAAAGTCAATAATAAAACTTAAAGAATTAAAGTAGATTCCAGCACATTATAGGCATTCTATGATTTTAGTATCAATTTTCCTATTCTATTATAATATTATATTTAGAAAGAATATTAAATTTAATACAATTTTTATCACTACTGTTTAACAGAATATTTTGTGGCCAAAAACACATGGATTTCTTTCTTTTTTTACAACCTTTAAGCCAGTGAATACCAGGACTTTCTGAACTATTCTATTTATCCTTATGGTAATGGATTTCTATCTACCGATACAGGATATTGTATGCTTTAATTTTTTTTAACTGGACTCTTTTGAAAATAAAAAGACATTACAAGAAAAGTAGACCTTCTAAGTATTACAGTATAATTTGGAATATAACATTATTAATCACACAAAGGTCTAGTATCAGAATAGAATTAGCAGTGAATTTCGAGGAGGCAGAACATTTTCAAACACTGTCCTCTTTCTGTACTTTTAAGACAGGAGTGTGGAATGACCTTTCTTTTTTTTTCTTCCTACGAATCCAGTTAAAATAGGTATTTTAAACTAGCCTCACTCCCACTCAGTGCCCATTTTCAGGTCTGTTGAAAACAAGTGCTTACATGGGAAAGGTTAACAGTAGTAGATGAATATCCATGTGTTGAAAAAAATTGAGGCTTTCATGTGTGCTGATAGGGAAAGATTTCCAAGCTCCCTTATTAAGTAAAAAAAAAAAAAAAAAAAAAAAAAAAAAAAAGCAAATTTAGGACAATGTACCAGTTTGCTACCATGTGAGGAAAAACTATATTTATTACATATATATTCATATATATATACCATGTATCTCTGTAAGGAAACACACAAAATTGGTAAAATTGGTTGTCTCTTGGCAAGGAACCTACATATTCAGGGGAGAATTTGTGGAAAATGTTAGTTAAATAATATACCATATAAATATCTTTCTAAGAAGAAAGAAAGAAGGGAGGGAGGAAGGAAGAGAGGAAGGAAGGAAGGAAAAAATGGAAAGGAGGAAGAAACGAACAAACGAAGGTAGGTTGGTTCTTGAACAAAAAGCATAGTAGTTTAGCTGGTCTACACTGTGGCATTGAGAAGATATGGCCTTCTAGGTATTCTGGGTAAGGGAAATCTGCTGGGAAAGCTCTATGGGACAGGAGGCAATCCCTTCCTTCATTCTCCGGATTTTATCTCCCTGGAGACAAAGGGGATGAATTAAAAGGAGACAATCGGATTTGCTAAAGTTTTAGAGTTCATAAAGTTTTGTGAAAACCTCTATTGGACTCATGTTTGAACCAGAATATTGTCTATATCTTATACTTTTTGTTTGTTCTTTTTTGACATTGTTATGGTTTGGTTGTGAAGTATCTCCCAAAAGCTCGCATATGAGACAATACGAGAAGGTTCAGAGGGGGAAATGATTCAGTTGTGAGAACCTTAACCCAATCTGTGAATTAATCATGTGATAGGATTAACTGAGTGGTAATTAAACACAGGTAGGGTGTGGATGGAGGAGGTGGGACATTGAGGGAATGGCTGTGGAGTATATATTTGTATCTGGCAAATGGAGATCTCTCTCTTTGCTTTCTAATCATCATGTGAGCTACTTTCCTCTGCCACACTCCTCTGTCACAACATTTTGCCACACCTAGAGCCTCAAGGAATGGAGCTGGCCTACTATGGACTAAGATCTCTGAAACTGTGAACCCTCAAATAAACTTCATCTTCTACAGCTGTTCTGGTCAGATCCTTTTGGTCACAGAAGCGAAAAACCTGACTAAAACAGATATGCATGACAGTAGAGTGTGTCTTGACAGATTATTCATACATGGAGTATAACTTATTCTAATTAGGATCCCTTTCTTGTGATTGTACATGATGTGGAGTTTCAATGGTTGTGTATTCATATATGAATATAGAAAAGTAATGTCCAATTCATTCTACTGTCTCTCTTATTCCTATCCTCCCTTCATTCAAGCTTTCATTAATTCTTCTGAGTATCTGGTATAATGGATATAATTTAGACTATTCAAAATCATGGCAGATCTAGTAGATCTCATTTGGGGAGTGAAATAGATCTGGGCACCATCAATTCTTTTTTTTTTTTTTTTTTTTTTTTTTTTTTTTTTGGTACTGGGGGGATTAAACTCAGGGGTACTTAACCACTGAGACTTTTTCATATTTTATTTAGAGACAGGGTCTTGGTGAATTGCTTAGGGCCTTGCAAAGTTCCTTAGGCTGGCTTTGAACTTACAATCCTCCTGCCTCAGCTTCCTGAGCCACAGGGATTACAGGCATGCTGCACCTAGCCCGGCTGGGCACCATGATTTCTATGAAGAATGCTGGAATCAAATTTTTCACTGTCAAGAAACTCTCCTCTTTGGATATTTACCATTCATACAAACATCTCTAAATAATTTCATTGTCCTCAGCAACTGAGTAGAAAACTGTAGTTTCCTACTGCTTCTTTTCCTATATTCAATTTTCAACTATTTTCAAATCCAAGACCTGGTACATGCTAAGCATGTGTTTTATCAATGATTGACATCCTTAGGCTCTTAAGAGTTTAAAAGCTAACCATGAATAATGGCTGATTTTTATTGCCTGGAACTATGATAAGTGTTTAAATTTACTCCCTCTCTTAATATTTACAAAAATCATACAAGGTAGATAATAACATTCTGTTTTTACAAGTATCTCTAATTTACGAAGTATTAGAGATCCAATAACTTGACAAAATTTACATAGCTACTAATAAGCAGATTTTCATTTAAATCAAATGCAGGGACCTAACCATGAAAGTATGTTGCCTTTGTCAACCACAATGACTAGAAGTTCTTAAAGGAAACCCTCTTATTTTCCATGTCTCATATTTCCTGTGGGGTCAAAAAAAAAAAAAATAAATAAGTTCTCCCTCTCCAGATTAGGTTCCTTGTTCCTGGGTACTTCTATTACCTTTTCTATGTTTTACTGCTGTATCATTTTCCTTATACAGGTTGGCCTTATGGCTAGTGTGGTAGACAAAATAATGACTTTCCAAAGATGTCTAAACCTTAATACCAAGTACCTAGGCTTAGATTACCTTACACAGCAGGAAAGATCTTACAGATGTTAGTAAGGCTAAAGAGCTTGACAAGAGGAGATTATTTTGGGTTATCTACATGGGTCTACTCTAAGCTCATGGGTCCTTGAAGGTAAAGAACTTCTTACAGAAGTGGTCATAACATGACCATGGAGGAAAACTACAGACATACCATGCTACACTGATGAATTGGAAGATGGGGAAAAAGGACCAGGAATGAAAGAATTCAGGCAGAAACAAAAGCAGTCAAAGGCAAGGAAACAGATTCTATAGTGAGTACACAGCTCTGCTGGCATCTTCCCTTCTGTCTAGTGAGAAGACCTGTGTTGAACTTCTGACTTAGCAAATACCAAACATCACACATGTGATATTTTAATCCACTAAATTTGTGGTCTTTTGTTATGTCAGCAATTGAAAAGTTAATATAATTCATTTCTATTCACCTTCGTGATGCCTCCCTTCACCTCCTCACAGAGCCACAGTCCCAGCCTCTAAACATAGACAAGTTCGCTCTGTACTAACACTTGCACAACTGAGCCCTCATCTGCCAAGCTTCATGTTCCTTATTAGTATGACTATGCCACTATCATCAAGCCTTTGGTCACTTGTGACTAAACCCTGTTTTTTTTTTTCTTTTTCTATTTTTCCTGAGCCCGTTCTTTATACACACACTTGATTAACCTAAACTCAACAATCCTCTTCTACAGAAGTCAAATAATCACCATTTTTGCAAATCAGAAAACTCATGTTCAGAGAGTGGTAATAATTTGTTCATGGTCACAAAGCTAGTAACCAAGAAGCATTTCACTCCAGATCCTTAGCACAGCACCTCCTTTCAGAAGAAATGCTTTGTCCATTTTCTACTCTCACCTGCTCCAGCCTCATCATGTTTCCCATCCTCCTTTGTCTCCTCTACTACGTGATCATTTCCATTGATTTCTTTCTCTCGTTTACTACTCTGACCCAGTTCCATCAAATCAAGTTTATTCAGTTAACTTAAGCATGCAGTGAGCACCTACTGTGTGTGAGGGACGACTTATCATTTGCTAGTCATAAAAATGAGGAAGGAAAACATCCCTCAATAGAATATTTGTCTTTTGGCAATCAGCTCTGAGGTGTAAGGCACCAAATTTAATAGCTTCTTCTCAGTTTTTATCCTCCTTAACCCGTATGTAACATCTGACACTCTTGACATCCACACCAGTTGAAAATTGGCTGTTCCATCAGCTTAACCAGCAACATTCTCTTCTGATTTGCCTCTTTATCCAGCTATTCTCCGTCTTTTTTACTAGTTTTTATTTCTTTACAAATACTATTTAAATGAGTCATTTGTTTAGTTCTTAGGTTCCCTTTTCTTCTTTGCTCAATATTGCTCATTTTTGTGCAAAGTGCTAACCTTATTTTCCATTGACTCAACAAATGGAAATCGTCAAGTCTTTCTTCTTTTGTGGTTTAAGCTAAATTTCCAATATTCTCCTAGGTGAACTCTTGTGACTGTCCTTAAGATAGCAAAAATTAAACTTTTCTCAAACTGTACTCTTTATCTCTCTAACAGGGTCTTTATCCAGTGTTTATGATTAGTTAGTATCATTTTCCAGCATGTGCCAAGTTGTCTTATAGAAAATTTAAACACATTCCTTTGCCTATACATGTCATTGATTTGACCTCTTTAATGTCTCTGAGATCAATATCATCCTCATACTTTATACCTTGTCTCTAAGTCTCAATTTCTATTTTTAAAAACTTCTGCAGCAGCCTGGTAATTGGCCTCCCAATTTGCTTAAATTCATTTTTTTCCACATTGCAGGCAAAGGTAGCCTTTTAAAACAATTATCTGGCTGTATCTCTTCCCAATACAAAACTGACAATTTCCATTGCCAACAAAATAATGTCCTATTCTCTAGTCTATTGCACAAAATCTTTTATAAAAATGGTATATTCTCAGTCACATCTCTTAAGATTCCAACTGTCATCAATCTTCTTCTTACTCCAACTGTCAATAGTAACCAGCATTTTTCAAGCACAAATTAATTTTTATGATTCTGTGCTTTGGTTCATGTATTCTATCCTGCTGTATCTTCCCTTCCATCTCCTACCTCACTGTCCATCTGTTCTATTAAACCTTCATCAATTATTTCTTATAGTAACTACAGATGCAAATAAAAAAAACAGTTCCTACCTTCAAAGGGCTCACTGTCTAATTGAAAGATAGAAAAGCAACAAAATATCATGTCCTGATATATTATGCTTTCTTAACTCTGTATGTATGAGGAACTGGGAGTACAAAGTGAGGAAGAGGGATTCTCCAGCTCTGTTAGGAACAAGAGTGGCAGGGACATGGAGAGAAGAAAAAAGAAGATTATACAGAAAAAAAATGAGATTTTTTTTTAGTGTTGTGAATATATATATAAAAGATCAAAGATTTCTAAGTCACCAGAGAAATGCTATATTAGAGTCACTGCTGAAGCACTCATTAGCTAAGAGCCTTAGAAAAGTTATTTTACTTCTACTAAACTCAATGTATGTATTTATAAACAGAGATAATATGTATCTTTAAAGGAGATGAAATAGTTGGGTTAATTGAATAAATGATTGCATTAAGAGTGTGTTCAGCCACATATAATCCAAAGCTTGATGATAGTGGCATAAGTATAAAGTTTGACAGATCTGGCTTGGTTGTGTCAGGCTCAACATGTGTAGAACTTGCTTAGGGACATGGGACAGTGGGGCTAAGGTAAGGTGAAGAAAGACATTACCAAGACAAATACAGAAGAATTATATTAATTTTCTGTTGGTATTCTAATATGCATCATAGAGTTTAATGAGATGTGTCTTTGAATGCATATGGATTAGTACTCAAATATTTTGTTATCACTACTGTTGTAGTTTTTATCATCCTTATCATTTTGTTGCCATGACCTAAGGTGACTGGAGTTCAACAGGTGGATAAAACAGATGAGGATGTGTCAAGCAGCATGTGCAAAGGCACGTAGGCATAATGGTGAATTACAAGTGGATTAGATAGGGTCGTGCTTTGGAGCCATTTATCTTGATTCAGAAAGGCTTACTTGCCTGCTAGCTACCCAGAAGACATGCTGACCTTTGAGGTTTTTTGTCTTTTGTTCATTGTTAGCTGTTCTGCTGAGATAACAAAATTCAGTGAAAACTTTCAGCACAGTATTTCCAATAAGGATCTTTGACCTTGGGTAGGATTTCTTTGGTACATGATTCTAGACTTGTTCTGTCTGATTGTTAATCCATATCACTGTGCTGATTTAGCAAATCATTTTGTTTAGGCAGTAGCATAATGCCTTTGTTGGATAGATATATGTATAAATACTGCTTGATGATAGTGCACAAGCAATGGCTGAGTAATAAGGCATTCTTTATTGATGCGGTTGCTTGTGGCAACTAAGAACTAACGTTTTCTGATTGCATGCTTGAGGTCTTAGACATGTCTACCAGACATCAAAAATAATGAAATATAATCTGAAAGATGAAATATTTGGTCTCCTTTTAAGCAGTGCTGAGTTAAAAAAGAAAATGACAGCATGCAGTTGAAAAGATGTATAGTCAACAACTACTGCAGTAGGCCATGGTTTATTGCAATGATGCATTTTCAAATCATGTACTTGAGAAAGATGTAAGAACACAGATTCAACTGAAAACTGTGTTATATAAAATCAGTTGCTTCATTTAGAAGAAAAAATATTGTAGAATTGTTAAGAGAATGCATTTTGGAGCTAGACAAGAGATTCAAATCTTGATTCTATTAGTAAGTATGAAAACTTTGTACCAACTCTTAGTATCCACATATGCAAAACCAAGACAATAATGATCGCAATCTCATGAAGTTATTGTGAGGATAAAATGAGATAGTTTACACAAAACCTAAAAATGGTGTCTGAAAAAATTAAGCCCTCAGTACTGTAAGAGTAATGAAGTGCTGTCAAAGTACCTGTTTACATTTCAGAGAAGGCAATGATTACTATCAATGAAAATTTACAATATGTAGAATTATTGTCATTGTAAACATATTCTACCTTTTCTATGAGAAAGAGTCAGATGAAAATTCACTTTGGAATTTCTCATAATATAGAGAATTGTTTTTAAAATTATCATATGAAGTGGAGAAATGTGAATGTTGAGTTTAAATAAATGGCTCTGTATTATCCAATACCTTCAAATTACCCTTCAATATCTTTGGAGATTCCTTCAAACTATCTCCTTAATTTTCTACCTTTTTAACTGGACACTCGTCTGGCTCCAATTTTTTCTGGATTGCCTTTCAATCATTTCCTTAAGCCTTATGATACTTAAATACAGTCAACCTAATTAATGATTCTTACTATTAAAGGTGCACAATTTAACTCCTCTGATATATTTGCTCCCTTATATCCCATCCATTTCCTCAAATTCCAGAACAAGTTCCAACCTACTTTTCACACTTAAATACTTTGAAAATATGACCTGTCATATGCCATACTCTATTGACTTACTTATCTTGATAGACTGCACTTATATGAGAAGAAAGCATTATTAATCAATCTACAACCTGAGTAGATACAACAGAAATATACTTCTTATTGATATGATATACTTGTGCATTATGAATAAATAAATAAATAATCTAAAAAAAAAAGAATAATAATATGACCAAAAAGCATACTGCAAGATGTTTTTCAAACTCTTTTAAAGTTTCTATGCAGGAGATAAGCAGGAAGTTATTACAGTTGGAAATCTTTGTAATTATGTGCAAAGTTGCTATATGTTACATAGATCTGTATTTTTCCTTGATAAAGGTATACTTAAATATAGTAGCTAATAATTGGGAGAGGTGAAATAAAAATAAGTGTATAGACAACATATATTGACAGTTTTTAGTTTTGTTAAGCATATTTTAAAATGAGGTTTTCAGTAGTTCAATGTTACTGCCATGGTTAGAAGACATAAAAAGAACTTTAAGTTCTCTATGTCTATAAATTGTCAGGAAATTATATTGTTTTGCACAATATTAAGCTCTTGACTACTCACTGAGGAAACAAATGCATCATTCAAAATTATAACAAAATATTATTCAGCTAAATGGTTTTAATAACTTTTCATTAAGATCTTTTGTAACAAAATTCCCCCAAAATCAACAAAATAAACACTTAATAGTGAAATAATTTTGGGAAAATGAAAAAAAAAAAAAGGTCTAAATTACTTTTCTCAGAATATAGTCAATGGTAATCTCTACCTTATTCTCAATTGCCTTCAATATATGTAGATATGTGGAAAAGAGGCTGTAAGTTTAAAGTTACCCTTGCACTCCACATTAATACCCAATATTTATGTTTATTAAAAATACCTAAATGAAAATGGCAAATTTTCACTTAAGATAGCAGTTATTTCATCTGTGGCTTGATGGATCTTAATATTGTCATTTAATAAAAATAACAAATATTGCATTGTCTTCAACTGCCAATTTAGTATCCAGAAATATTGAGATTTTTATTATAGAATTTAAATTGTGTACTTATAAATGTTAATAAGCACTTAAAATCATTTGAGAAGTAGTTGCCTCTACCTTCTAAATAGTTCATTATTTGACGATTAGCACCAACTGGGCTTCCAATGTATTTTGTAATAATTGTGAGTCTAATCTCAGTGTGAATATTTAATATAAAATTCTAATTCTTTCTTTTTTAATATGAATATCAGTAATTTATCAGAAACCTATTATGTCAGGATAACCATGGTCTTATCATTTGTTTCTTTATGAGAAATGCAATATCATTGCTATCAAGAAAACTAATTAGACTAAAGGATAAGATCATTTTTTATTCTTCCAAATTATAGTTAAATCCTATATTGGTGTTGTGAACTATCTCTAGTGGAAAATGACAATTACTTCTTTCCCAAGCAGTTAAATTTTCAGAGCCCAGATGTCTTGCACATCAGTATCTCTGAATGACACAATAATTTACTCTCACACAGTGAATATTAAGAAAGAATAATCTGCTGGTCTTTGGAACATGTTTAAAACACATCATTAGACTGGAAATTTAATTATGCAACAGTATGTTCATTATAGAAAAGACCATAAGGACATTTGAAGGTTATCTTCTTGGTCTAACTACCAGCTACACAGGTTTCTTCTATGTGTTATCTAGTATCTGGTCCTATGATCCTTTTTCAGCACTGCTAGTGACAGGAGATTGACAACCTCTGTGTATAACAAATGCAAACATATTGACATAATTATGATTTGTAGAAGTTTACAAATTCCTTTTGTATTAAACAAGTGCTTTTCTCAAGAAAACCCAGATAATTAACTAGCTTGGAAAAAAATGAATGTGTGGGCTTATAAGGAAAATATGGTCTAGGATTCCCAGTGTATTTTTAACCAATAGAAAAATAAGTTTATTGGTAACACTGAGGAGGGGGCAGTATTTCAAAAGATGAGAAAAACATCTGTTTCTGTGGTATCTTGAGAAGAACAATGACATATCAGAACACATGAGAATTCTTAGGTGATATTACTCTGCTGTATTCATTTTGGAGCAGAATATTATGTTTACCTGAAAAGGGCTATCTTCAAAAACAATTTATTTTCAAAAACTGGATAAGATTTCAAAAGCCAACTTTCTGAAAGGAAAGCAGTCATATTCCTGATTAGTAAATCTCCAGATGTGTAACAGGGTGACAGGAGAATGAATGGGCCTAAAAAGAACTATAGATTCACAGCAAAATTCAGTGGACCCCAATCCTTTATATTGAACCACGTATCTCAGGCTAAATTAAGAAATAATAATAATGAATGCCAGCCACACTGAACCATGTCAGTGAGAAATCGTACCAAAGGCTTAGATATAATACTTGTTTATAACATAGATGAAGCAATCCAAAATAGATGAAAACCTGTGAAGCTGAGAAGCTTGCAAGTAAGGAAGGAACATTCCAGTGTGAAGACTTCTCTATCATAGATGCTCCACAGCTACCAAGGCAAAACCAAATTCAGTCTCTTCTCATTCAATCGCACATCTACTATCAAACCATACACCTTGTTTCTCAAAATTCAATCAGGAACTCTCAGTTATTTTAATCAGCTAATATTTCCTGAGCACCTAATAAGTGACACATCAAGTGTCTGGACTTCCCCTTCTCAAAATAAACCATTGAATCACAGGAATCTTTCTCTACTGTAATATAACTTTTTCATTTTTTGTTTTTCTGTTTGTAGTTCATTCACTGCCTTCTTAATTCATTTAAATTCTACTCATCCTTAGCAATCAGCTCAGATGTTACAATGTCTTTAATTCTTTCACCAACACCCCAAAGGGAGTTTTTTATTGCCTTCCCTGGATTGAACAAAAGGGGTCTCCACATTTCATCTCCAAACTCAATCTAAGTAACTTTTCTTTTGGAAAAATTTTCTTTAACTCTGAAGCTGAGATGACCATTCCAAGATACTATGTACCTAGTTATATACATTTGTCACACTGAGTTATAATTTACATTTTCTATCTGCACTGCAGTTTATGAAGATACCTAAAGATAGTGTCCATGGCTCATTCACATTGTACTCACAGTGCATAATACAGTGTCTGGCATAGAGTAGGCACTCAATAAGTTTATGTTGAAAAAAAAGAAAAGGCAGCAAAGAGGAAGAAACCTGTGTTTCTTATCAGAATTCAAACTATATTTTATTCATCTCTCTATATGCCATTCCCAAGTACCCAAAGTTATGTCTACATGTATCAGGATGCTTCATATTTGTTATATGAAAGGACTCATGGACAACATGGTTTTAAATTTAATTTATTCATAAGGGTTACAAACACTGATATGGAAAAATGTCTAAGCTATGTTAGGTGTAGTAAGAAAATTGTTGATCCTGTTTACATAAAGAAATGCATCAATAATATATATGTATTTGCATAGAACATTTCTGGAAAGAATAAGAAACTGTTAACAGTTGTTTCCTTGAAAAGGGATTGGGAGTGAGACTTGACTATTAATTTATACCATTTATATATGAATAGAAAGGAATACATATGTTACATAATGTGGGTTACAGCAAGAACACTGAAAGTTATAGGGCTTTCCAGTGCTTTAATTACATATTTTAAAATTTCTCTAAAAGTATATTTTCTAAACTGTGATCTTTCTGAGAAGCAAACATGTATAAATATTCTCATAAATGCCTAATTAGACTTTATTTAGCTTTAAAAAATGACTGTATTGAATAAATATCCTTTTGTTTTTCAAATATCAGTTGTCATTAGTAGTGCAAAGGATTGTGTACCACAGACACCAGTGCCTGCACCCCCTGTATGCTCATGAAAAGTAAATTCTTGGGTCTCACAAAAAATTGCTGAATCAGAATCTTAGAGGACAGGACCCAGGGATCTTTGTTGTATTAACTTCTTCTGCTGATTTTAATGCATACTTAAGTCTGAGTAGCACTGTTCTTGAGAACTTTGAGAACTTTGTAACCTAATAGCACCATCTATTGGTAGTGAGTATCCCAGAATCAAGTCAAAGTCCCAAAGGGGACTAAGCCCAGATAATGCAACCTTTATAAATTGCCATGTACTCTAGAAAAGATTGGAAATGCACAGGATGCCTGATACAAAGACACATATACACATAGACAAATATCATCTACTACCAAAATTACAGTTTATCAGAGGAGATGTATATAATGAAACAAATATAATTGTTTTTTTTTTTTTTTTTTTTTTTTTTTTGAAGTACATGGAAAAAGCTGCTGGGCATAGAATCTGTAACAACTAGACTTATCAGAGGAAGGCATCAATGCTCAAAAATAGTGGTGACAGTTAAACTACATATTTTCAAATAATTTATACACAATTATGCATATAAATAATAACAATTTTTAAAGTCCAACCAATATTTACTGAGCACCTATTGTGTTCCAAACACTGTTTCTGAGGACCTCTGTCTAGTACAGGCCAAAGAACAGTGGGAAGCACATAGCAGGCATTCAATAAAGTTCTGCTTAATAAATTAATATACATGAAAGTGCTATATATTTGGCTAAATTCCTCACAAAAGGGAAGGATTTTTAAAAGGTCATAATGGCAAGAATTTCTGCAATCAGAAAAAATGCCATTATCTGAATTATTTGTGTGTTTTTAAAAATTGCCCTTCATGGTTTTTAAAACTTGGAGTAATTGTTAAAAAACACTCATTAAAACTTCCTACACACCTTTATAATAAGTGACATTATGAAGTTCCTGCTGAGTGTACAAGATGGTATTTTATAGATCATCCATATATTTTTATAGGCTATAAGAGTCTTGTAAAAGACATTAAATAATTCAACTCATAGGCACTAGCAAACACACTTTCTATACCAGGATATAAAGGGTAAGTACACTAGTTTTAGTTTTCTTATTTTTGCAGGGTTTGTTTTGTTAAGTGAAGCCATTCGACTTCCTGTTGGTTTGCAGCCATGCACACATTCTGGAGTTTTATGGTCTAATCCACATCTTTATCTAGTGTTTATCTTAATAATCATTATTGGTGCTGACCAGTGGGCCTGCATAATTTCAATGTTTTCATGCTATCCATTAATATTAATTCTTGTGGTTCACTTGGGACTACCACAAATAGGCTTATATGCTTACTGCCAAGATTATATTAAGTAGAAATGAAGACAATTAGCTGTGCTTCCTTGTGAGGATATGCAGGCATTTAAAGTACTCATATTGAAATTCTTGCCAGACACTACCTAGGATGAAGCACAGAACAAATTCATAGTAATGCCAGTTTGGCAAGTATCTTTTGGTAAATCACTCATTTTCCAGGCAGAATTTAGAAACAGGGCATCCACTGTTAGTGCAATTTAGTCACTGTCAATGTTCTGATTGTCAGGATTTGTAAAGTAGGGAATTCCTCCAAAAGTGGTATATTCTCCATCTGCAAGATACTGAATAATTCTTCCTAGAGACTTGGTTACTTCTTCACCAATTCTGGACATTATCTAAATGATTTAATTGGGGGTATTTATTTACAGCTGTGTGCAAAAGTCTACTAGAAACTCATTAATTAAATATTTAGTAAACAAAACTCAAATTTACAGAAAATCTTCAGTGGCTGGTATAGGTTAAAAACATGAGACAGAAAATCAAATGTGGATTCAATTTTCAGTTCTGTAGTTACTTGACTGTATATGAGAGGTTCATTACTACCCAAGGGCGTTGTAAATTATTAAATAAGTACAAGTAAATGCTCAATAGCATGTCTGTATTATAGATGAGGAACCTGAGGCTGAGAAAATTTCAGTAATTTTTCTAGGTACAAAACAAGTAGGCCAGAAGTTCTAGGTACTGAGGGAATTGAACCCATGGGTACTTAACCACTGAGTCACATCCCCAGCCCTTTTTATTTTGAGGCAGGGACTGGCAAGTTGCATAAGTCCTCACTATGTTACTGAGATTGGCTTTGAAATTATGATCCTCCTGCCTCAGCCTCCCTATCCTCTGAGATTCCAGGTTTTCACTACCTGGCTTGGCTTCAGCTGACTTCTTAAATTCATGTTGACTCTTTCACCTACCTTTACCACACTGTGCTGACAGCTTATATGCAAAAAGAAGAACATAACCTACTAAAAATTAAAATAAGTGACAAATATTAATAAGGAACAAAAAAGAAATGAAGCCACTAAGTTTGGGTGGGAGGACAGTGTGGGAAACTATTTTAAATCTACATCATCTTTATCCAATATTTCAGAAATCAGGGTACTTGTCTTCCATTTTTATTTTTTAAATTATTAATATCCAAAAAACTGACAAAAATGTCATGTGCTCATTAAAATATGCACAGAACTTAGAAATCTGTAAAGGAAAATGGATAAAAAAAAAAAAAAAACCCTGCAGAAATAAGAAAATTAAAACTAGTTGTACTTACCCTTTATATCCTGGTGTATAAAGTGTGTTTGTTGGTGCTTATGAGTTGTACTATTTAATGTCTTATACAAGACTTCACAGTCTATAAAAATATATGGTTGATCTATAAAATACCATCTTATACACTCAGCAGGAACTTCATAACGTTGCTTATTGTAAAGGTGTATAGGAAGTTTTAATGAGTGATTTTTAACAATTACTCAAAAAATAATAAAATAAATAGAAAATAGTAAAAAAAAAAAAAAAAGGTGTCTGTTAAAGGGACACCTTGAGACCCTTGAATGTGTACAAGTGTATCATTTAAATGGAACACTATTGTGTGTTCATCATTTTCTTCTGATATCATTTCTTTATTTTCTTCTATTCCTTTTCCCAGAGAATTGGATACAAACAATATCTTTATTTCTCATCCATCTGGTAATGTTGTTCAACAACAACATCAAAAAAAAAAAATAGTTTAAGTAGCAAGTACCCATGGTCATAGAAAGATAAAGTTTTGTAGCCTCATTAATTTCATTAATTTCTGTGCAGTAGAAATTGTTAACAAAATGTCTGAATTGCCTTAATGAAAAAAAAAATTGAAACAAAATAAAAAGATGAAACAAAAAAACAGAGAACAAAGAGTGTACCAAGATAGAAAAGTAATCAAGTAATTAATTCCTTGGCTAACAGTCAACAGTTTACAGAGTTAATGTAAGGAAGAAAATACATCAATTTTCAGTATTCCATGGATCACTATAGTAACACACTAGGGAAACCTTGGTTGGCAAAGTGCAAGAATTTATTTTAAAGTATGTGGGAATAATTGCAGAAAGGTATGAGACTTCCTAGTCCTTTTGGCCACTTGATATGGCAATATATCTGCATTCTTAGGAAGGCAATGTGAGTAAATATGAGTGTAAAATTTACACATCAGTTCCTAAAAAGAATATCCATATCCTGTACTTCTCCCTCATTCGTGCTTGGGTTGAAATGTAGAGGTCAGGACTAACCCAGAAATAGCAAGCAACAAGAGAGAAGGAATGTTGAGTAACTTTGTGGAACAAATCTATCTACTGCAGTCTGCCTACCTCTGGACAGTTATATAAGAGAGAAAAAAAAAAAGATCTATTTTATTTGATATTTATTTTATTTGAGACATTGAGTGTTTGGACCATTTCCTCACTGAAGCTTTGCCTGTACCATAACCAATATATAAGTGAGACCCTACAAATGGGTGCCATAACCAAAACATAACAGTTGTGCTGAGGTCAGTGAAGAAATAGATGGTCCTTATTCAGCCACAGCCACATACAGACAACAGTGTTGCTTTGAACTAGAATACATTTACTCTAAAGGATGCTCTCTGCCCATGGCCTGCAACCTAAATAAACCAGTTATCTGGAAATTTGAGACTTTGCTCAAATACAATTCCAATATCAGGAGCAATTTATGATTTGTTGCTCGTTGAAAACATCTCACTTCCCTGAGTTCATTATGTTCTTTGGAACTGAAATGATTGTTTTCTAATTAGCCTTCTACTATGCAATGAATCTCTGGAGTATCTTTAAAGGGAAGAAACAAATGTGAATTAGTAGGTCCCCAAGGAAAGACCTAACCTTAGGGTGGTAATTTATTTCTTCAGAAACCTATGTTTGGTGAATCTATTTTATGAAAGATGGTGTAAGTATATCTCCTCAACACCATCCATCAGGCCTTATCAGGAAAATGAGGCAGATGATTCTTTTCTTCAGCAAGCTCAAAGACGTCAGCTACACTAGGCTAAATGGTTTGTAACTGACCCCAAAATATCAAATCATAGCCAGTGTCTTCTCCTTCTTTCATGTGAAATTGGATGCTATCTCCTCAACACCAAACTGCATCATGAAATTTTGGGCTACATCTTGTGTAATCCTACATAAGTGCTTTCATTTGCATTTTAAATTAACCTTGAACTTTTAAATTCAAGACTATTTGTTCTATTATATCAAGGCCAAAATGTCCAAAATTAAAACATAGATATAATAAATCAGTAACTCAACTAAGGTCAATTTTGATTTTAGACTCGGTTTATGCACTAATGGATTTTGGCAATCTCTATGAAATATCTTCAAAACCTAAGTAGGTCAACTGTCTGAAAAATAGGAAATCAACTTCAGCATAAGATTGAAATATAAAAAATCAATAATCTGATCAATTATATATTTGTAACAAAACTATATTAATTAATTCAAGGTCTCAGGGAATAAATTATCAAGAACTGATAACTACAGGCCTAAAAAAGTGAATTTTTTGGTCAATATTCTTGATACTAATTTTAGCCCCAAATTCTTAATATTAACCATTACTGATCTCAAAAAGCTTGAGAAAAATGCAATTACTTTTTTGTTTTTATTGGTGCTTGGGATGGAACCCAGCACCCTGTGCATGCTAGGTAAATGTTCTACCCTGGAGCTATAGCCACAACAGTTCCTTAGCCCCAACAGTGACTAATATTTTAACTTTAAAATTTTAATATATTGATACACTATTTTGATAAATATTTTATGTATTAATATTTGAGGTTTGACCAATACTATAAAATGTTGACTTAATATTTTTTCTTATCACCATAATTTCCCTTTCATTTCTCAAATTTAAAATTTTTTACTTGATTAAAAATATGGTGAATATTTTCCTACGAAGTTGTTAAATAACTACTCCCAGAGACAAATATTTGTTCTATCAACAGTCTGTGATTGATTTCTATCAAGAGTGGATCTGACAACATCCTTGTTATTTAGCTTGCCAGTGAATAAGAATACTGACCACATGCCAATTATCAGAACTGAGAGAACACATCTGAAGCCAAAGGAAAGCAATACTGATGAAATGAGGTGTCACTTATGTCAGATTAGATTGTGTCCCTTCTTGTTTTCAGAAGTGACATCACTTTGTCCAATTAGATGTATCGTTATTTTTTTGAAAAAAAAACTTTTCATAGGGTGAGGAGTCAGTATTAATTTGGGCAGTAGATACCTATCAGAGTTTTAAGAAATGCATAGCCTTGTTTTTGTAAAATAAATTTCTTCCAAATAGGAAACAGTAGTATCATTGCCAGTACAATGCATTGAACACTGTAGGTACATAGTAAATGATAACTTTTAATATGTATGAGAAATAAAGTAATTAGAAATTGTGACACAATTATTATAAACTGCCTTCTAATAAACTTGTAATAAATTCTTTTGTAGAAACATGTTTCTTATTTATCTATCTAGTATTATATAATATTAATAATTGACTTACTATTGTTGAAATGAGGACATTCTAAATACACTGAGAGTTCAAAGAAAATAAAAATAGATAAATTATCCAAGTTCCTTATTCTACATTTAAGAATAAGAAAACTCGGAGAATTTAAATGATGTTCCCATGGTCAAAATCTTGAACCATAACCATAATTTTACCCAGGTTATATTCTCCCTACTATACCACTTAACTGTCTTCTTAACTGCTTTGGGCCTTAGAATTTACTCCTTTGACACCTGAGAAATATAAAAAAGACAAAACAATGATTAAGAAAAACACCAGAAGCTGCACTATCTAAAACCATTCATGATATACTAAATTAGCTACCTAACTATTCTATCCACTTTAAGATATTTAATGTATCCGACATTATAGCACACTTATGTCAAAGGAACATTAACTTCATTCTCCTTTCCCCAAGGCAACCTGAATAGGAAATAAACAAAAGTGCACTGGGAAGAGGGTGTGATACTTTTTAAAAGCAATCTTATCTCTGCATTAGTACTTAAATAGCTAAGCCGCTGGATTGCTTTTCCAATTTACTAGGCTTGTGGGTTTTCTACAACATTCATGCAGAGTATACATCCTGTAGACATTGAATTTTATTCAACTTTTCCAAAGGGAATTTATGTAATAATTCAACTGATCCTTTCTCTGCCTCACTTAGATGGCTTGGATCAGTGGATTACAGGGAACTTAGGCCTAAATCTAGATGAAAGTCTGTTTATGTTTTTTAGCACACTGATAATGGATTATTCTTTAGGGGAGGGAGTACAGGAGGGAGGCTTTTGCAGCTGAAGAACCAACAAAATTTTGATAAATTGTGGACATTAAAGAAACTATACATTTTTTTAAAAAAATAAAGTACACTTTGGTTAGGAGTTCTTATAGAACTCTCCTCAAACAGCTAAAGGTCAAGAGATTAAGCAATAATCAGTACAATCAAATACACTCAGTACATTTGAATAAGAGTCAGGGAATAGTGTCAAAAAATATAGCTATACTTTCCCCATAATCTTTCACTTCTGAATTACAGAGAGTTATTTAGGGAATTTCTGGAAAAAAAAAAGTATTTCTATTTCTTTTTATTCCTGCTTATTGATGTTTGCTAGAACTAAGATTAACTGGAAAAGGCTTACACTTATTAATAAAACTATGAATTAAATTATCTATTTTGTGGGTTATAAGCAAGTTAGAACTTAGCTAATGACTGTGAAGGTTTTGAAATGAAGAAAATTGTATTTTATTTTGAAATATTCCTATAGTCATAAACCATAGCAGATAATAAATGCTACCTATAGTTCTTATTAGATAATAACAGAATTATTTACTGTTATAGAGTATATGCTATACACAATTGTGTTCCTGAAATGAAACCCCACATAACACAAACTCTACTAACATGGAAATTACATGTACAAGAACTAGAACCAACTTCCGAATACCAAACATTTTCTTTAATAGCTTAGCATTTATAGAGAAAGACCTGGGCCTATTTTATCTCCATGTGTTGGGTTATCTATATTCAAAATTATTTTAAAAGTTTATAGAACAACTTATACCTCGAGACAGAAAGGCATAAAAGATGTATACCTTGGCAATTTAAACAGCTTGTTTCTTTGAATAGTCCCATTTACTACCCTCTGCATTAGCAATTTTACCTCTTCATAATGGGCATGTTTACTCTCCAGAAAATACTGACTAAATTCTTTTGGAAAATATAATATCCTTGTTTAAATATTACATAGTTTTGTCTAAAGATTGAAATCAATGATTAACTTTCTTCACATTTCATAAATCTTCCTCTGTCCTTCCAAACTGCAAAGTGATAATGGCGACATTTGGCAGTACAATGAGAACTCTCTTCTAATATACATACCCTGAATGCATTCATCTTATTTAGAATTTTAGGCAAAAGGCATGAGTGAATTTTTGGCAGTCTACTCACTACAAGTTTTAACTTTTCAATGATGAGTTTTCTTTTTTTTTTTTTTACTATTTTATAATTATTTTTAGATCCCAATAGAAAAGAATTATCTTCTATCCTTTGCTCATAAATTCACTTAACAAATGTTTACTAGGGCCTATCTATTTTGCAACAATGATACAAATGATACAGATGATACAGAACAGATATAGGGATATAAATATAAATAAAACAAAGTTTCCAAACTCTAGGAGCTTAACATTTAACCAAGAATATGTGTTATATGCAGAAATACTTTTAACTCTGAGTCAAACTTGAGAAGTTATATAAAAGAGAAAAAAAGTGATGTAAAATGGAGGTTAGGAATTCCCTTTAATCTAAACTGACTGAGAGGATTCTGGGAGAGATTTGTAAACATTGTGCCATCTCAACCATTTCAGAGGCTAAGAGAGCTCTTGAGAAACCTAAGAGGATATATGAGTCATTTGGAGAAAGTGTTTTTGGAACTGATCCAAATAGGGATTTCTTTTCCATCTCCAGTAGTTGTCTGTTTTCCCAAGTAACAAACTCAGTTTAGCTACTGAACTCTAAGTTTCATATTTCCTCAGTATGATTCTCATTAACTGTTAGTCTCCACTACCAACCTTCTGCAAAAGTTCATATTTTTATTTTGCAGACTACACATTAAGCCTGATGCCTGTTTTTGTGGACTTCATATTATATCTGGTAATCTTCACATAGCCCTATGTTTTGGGGAAGGCAATTCAGATCTTAAAGTATAGATGGGATCTTTATGGGCAACTGCAAAGTCATTATAGATCCCCCCCCCAAAAAAAAAAAAGTGCAACCACTGGTATCAAGTCAATAACATAAGGAGTGCTTAAAGAAAATTTGCCTGATTAAAAGGCTAGAAATGGCTGGGGTTGTGGCTCAGCAGTAGAGCGCTTGCCTAGCACGTGCAGGGCCCGGGTTCAATCCTCAGCACCACATAAACATAAATGCATTTCATTGTGTACAACTAAAGCAAATAAATAAATATTTTTTTTTAAAAAAGGCTAGAGATATGAGAGTGTGAAGAGCTTAGTTCAGAATAAAATTACCTTAGAACATTCTATCCTTAAATTTAAGGAAAGTAGATTGGAAATAATTATGTAGATAACTGAGAATTACTAGTATTTTTGTGTCAGGAAATTTCATCACTAGGATATGGAGTAAGAGAGTTATTTTATTTGAAAGCATCCAGAAATATTAGAGAAGTAATTTAAACAAAAATAAAAAAAGAAAGAAATGATGATAATACCATAATATGAAGTGATTAGGGTAGTAGTTGGAGGAATAGAAATGAGGAAGTGATGGAATAAAATTGAGGGAAAAATGTGAAAGACTGATGTCTTGAGTAAACAGAATTAGATATATGAGGTCTTAAGTCAGCCTGGACATTAGGTGATCATTAGAACCTTGATGCATCATACTAATCTCAGAAGACAGAGAAAAGTAAATGAAATACCACAGACATCAATGAGGAGAGAAGACAAGACAGGAATTCTGGACATTTCAAAATGTGAGAAATTCCTTAGTATTATAAGAAATTAGAAAACCTATGTATTTTCTACAGAATTGGATGAAAAAAATCTAGATTTAAAGAGTTTAATGTAGTAAATAAGTGAATGAAATCAAGTAGAAAACCTATGGTATAAAGAATTCAGATAATAAAAGTGAAACTATATATGAAGATAGACAAGTAAGTGACAATTTCCTTTAACACAAGAAATAATTGTGTGCACTGACAGTTTCTGAACAAAGTTCTAGTAAATAATCATAAAATGCTTAATATGAAAGGAATAATAAGGGACATGTTTCAGAAAGCAATAATGGGGAAAATTAGAAACAAAGAGTAAGCATTAAGAGATTAAATTTGAAAAAGGAAATCGATATCTCTTTCTTTGAAAGAAAAACAAAAGGGAGAATCAAGAACAAATAAGTATTGGATAGGCAAGTTGAAGGGTTTCATTTGGTGTAGACTTGATCTCAATGAAGCGACAAGTGAGGCTCCTAGCTCACCATGAGTAAGGGCAGCTTAAGAGTTGGATCAGAATGTAAATAGAGTAAAAATTATTTGGGTTTGAATCAAGTTGATGTGACTTTTGTAGTGGACACTTAATATTTTTCATGTTAATTCTCTCTTGATCCCTGTAGTTTTGGTATGTGTCAAAGGGATGCTTGGAATATATTTGCAAGAAAAATGGAACATCAGCACTGGAAGCTGCTAATGGCATGAATCAGGCAAAAGAATATTCAAGATGATAGAAATTGAAGGGACAGATGGAGAGTTTCATCAAGCAGAGAGAAATGTGAAAGTGGAATACTCTAATAATTTATACTGTGGCAGGAGGCTAAAAAAGGATCCTGAGATTCATTTCTGCAAATAACCAAGAACGGTGTAGCCAAAAACAGTGCCTTTTACCTGGTGATAAAGTGTGCTTTTAAAATTAAAATCTTACAATAAAGATGTAGTAATAGTAAACATAATCATATTAATGACTGATATGAGAACTTCAAAGAATAAAGTGAAAAAAAAAAAAAGCTTTACAATGAACAATTCACTTACATTCAACAATATAATGGCTTGGGCACTGGGAAAAAGAGTTTGTGCTGAGCAGTTTGTCATCTTGATGCTGTTCCAATTAGCTCTATTGTCTAGGTCCACTACCAGAGTAGCTGAATAAGTGTTATTTACACCTGTAAATTAAGAATCCATTGAATTCTAGAGTTTCAGTCTGAATAAACCAAAGGCTGGACAATATGAATTCAAGAATTCACTGCTGGAAGATGAATTGGGGTATGTTTTCTGTTTTCTGGTTCATGTCTCTGGGTTGTTTATACCCACAACATATTCTACAGGGCTTAGTTTATTTACCCCACCCCAGGAGACACGATTCAAATAAAATCAGAATACATTTTCCATTACATTTTTATTTTCTGTCCTTTCATCTGGAGCCTAAGGAACTTGACATTATAAGTGGAAAGGAGCAAAAAGATGATCAATCAGGCTTTTAAGAGCTGTGGAGAAAGAGACTGCAATACCTTTTTTCTTTATATCCAACATAAGCAAAATACAGCAGGTAATGATGTGGGATGCAATAAAGATTTTATTATCATTTTATTGGGATGAACATTCTATCTTACTCATATTTCTACCTATATAGTTCATTTATCCCAAACTTTTAGTAATAAAGTTAATGGCATTCCACACTTCCGAAGAGTCCTGCAATATTTTATGCTTTATGCATACATGTACATGAAATGGCAGAATATATCAGTCCAAGGATAAACAGAACTAAGATTATACTGTTATATCATGATAAATTAATAGGTATACTGTTTATTATACTTAATCAGTAAATGATTTTAATTCACTCATAACTTTTATCTCATCTCATTTGCTCTACTTCTAGAAATATGGGTTTTAAAAGATGAACCATAATTGAAACTACTACTAATTTTATTGAATCCCAGCTATTTTCCAAGAATTCTCCCTGACACATTATACTTCTTTATTTTATCTAATTCACACAACACTATTCCAAACCAGGAGTTGTTTTTCTGATCTTATAACTTGCCTAAGGTCCAAGGAATGACCTTATCTGGATTCAAATTTAGGTTTCTCTGGCTGTAAATGTCCTTGTACTAAAAACATGCCTACAGAAAAGGGTACTGAAATACCCCTTTCTGTTAACACTTGGTGTTCTTTGTCAACCCACTGACAACATTTTAGTAGAACAGGAACCAGCAATGTGAATCTAATAAAATCTTCCTAGGGTCTGGAGAAATAAGAAACAATGGGCTGATAAGGAAAATAGAATTCTGTTCAAATTCATAACTATGTTATCAATAAGGAGAAATAATTAAAGGAACAACATAATTACCATGTATTAAAATAAATTATATAAAATCAGACATGTTAAGAACATAAAGTAGTAATTGTGACTTTTTGTTCTAAAATGTTTATGAACATTTCCAACATTTAAAAGTTAATATTAAAAGTTAATAAGAATTATATAATTTTACATCTGAATAATAATAAATTGTAGATCTGTTATCAGTTTAATTGCATGCAAATATAATCACCACTCTTTGTCCTCATTTATTTGTTGTGTTCCAGTCTGAAGATCTTTTAAAAAACAAACAAACAAACAAAAACTAAACAAAACAAAACAAAAAAACAAAAAAACCCCGTCTTATAAATATAATATCCCCAATCTCTCTTTGCTTTAGTTTTCTTATCTAGGGAATTAAATCAGTAATATTACTGATTAAAATTAAATTTCTAGATATAAAAGCATTTTGAATGAAATTTATTTAATATTAAGGATAGAGTACCATTACTAATAATTATAGTTTGGTAAAGGTTTTCTTTTTTTGTGTGTGTGTTACCGAGGATTGACCTCAGGGGTACTCGACCACTGGGCCACATCCTCAGCCCTATTTTGTATTTTATTTAGAGACAGGGTCTCACTGAGTTGCTAATTGCCTCGCCATTGCTGAGGCTGGCTTTGAACTCATGATCCTTCTGCCTCAGCTTCCCAGGGGCTGGGATTACAGGCGTGCGCTACCGCCCAGCGCTAACGGTTGTTTTAATTTGCTTCAATCAGCCTGACCAGTAATATATTCATTAGGTAAAAATGATCATGAAATATTTCATGAATCAGAAAGAGAAAATTATTTTAGTAAAATTTAGTGTTAAAACCATTGCTTGTTTATAAAAGAAAAATTTTAAAAGACATATTTGAATGAGTAAAACTCTCTAATCCCATGACTATTCACTGTCATCAGAGGGAGAAAGAAAGGGCATTTATAGAAAGATCATCTTTCCATTACTTTAGAGATTCACACAAATTAACATAATATTTTTCCCATAAAAGATTGTGAAAAGTGAAGATAATAATATCATACAATGAGAGTTTCAATATTTGTGGGCAAAATTGTTTAGGGAAGAAAACATTTGCCTAGAAATAATTTCATTTTTTGTTCCTGAGCTAATGATTTTTGTTTTCAAATAATGAAAATATTTGTTATTGAATAGTTTAAAACATCCAGTTACTATATTTCTGATTTTATGTTTTCAATTTTTTTTTAGGTTCCAGAATGAGTTTTTGCTTTAAGAAATATCTGCTCTGAGAATATACTAGGTATGTGTGGAACCTACATTTATACTTTTCCATATGCTTTCTTTTTCTTTTTCTTTTAACCTGGGAAAGTAAACAGTTTAAACCCAAACTATTAAAAGTGTGGTGTGGTTAAAGGCTCCTTAATGTAAATTGAGAAGGATCACTGGGAAATCAATTTCTCATCTCAGGTTTGGCTTGGATTTACAATGGAAGCATTGAAGAACGTGAACTTTCCCACTTCTGTTGCAGATTTTGCAGAAGTAAACAATGGGAACCAATGTGGTCATTCAAATTTTTGCCTGATATTGTTGATCCAGGTACATATGACTGAGTATCTCCCACATTTTTATTCATTGTTTATATATTTAACACACATTTACTGAAAAACATACCCACTGTCAAGAATCATGCAAGTCATTAGAGATACAAAAGCAAATATTTAAGACATGTTTCCTGTTTAAGTTCCCTCCATTCTATCATCCGGGGAAAGAAAAATGTAAAGAAGGTAAGAAACTGACTGTGAGTCCAATATAAAATTAGAAATTAAGAAAAGACTACTATTAAAAATAATAAGATATTATTGTTACATTTTAAGAGTTTCAAACTAATTTTGCATATGCTTTCTCATGTAAGTTAAACATAATTTTCAAACTAGACAAACATCATTACACATACAACTATTTAATAAGGAGGGCTATAGTCTACTGTAAGAGATTTAAGATTCTATTCTACCTGAATGCCTCAACAAGTAAAGGCAAGATTAGTATAGGTTGACTGTATGAAAGAGGCTGTTTATAATGAAGATCATTAACCACCTGAAAAATAGACCCCTAATGTATCTATCAGAGGACAACACTAGATCATGACTTAAGGAGCCAAGGATAAGAGTTTGCTAAGAAAATAAACTTTTGAATTTGAATAACTCATTTACACACCCTTGCAGGTCTCCAAGGCTATGGAACAGAATGAGAAATATATAAAAGCCTGGACAAATAAACTATATACAACCATTAAGGAAAAATAGATTATAATTAAAGTATTTCCTTTACATGTTACTTTGTTTATTTAGTCAGTTACCATTTATTTGACATTTATTTTGCACCAAACATATATATATATATATATATATATGATATACACACACATATATATATATATATATATATACATATACATATATATATATATATATGATTATGTGCTCTCTAAATGGAAAAACAAATATAAATCAGGTAGAGATTCTGATGTGTCTCAATTCAATAGGATATCATTTGAAATAATGGGAAAAGGTAAATATATGAGAGGTAGAGATAAATCTGTGCCATTTTTCAAAAGGGGGATCTTATTTCTGTGTTGGGAAAGGGAGGATAGGGAAGACTTCAAAGAGGAGATGGTATTAAGCAGACACTACAAGAGTAAAAAAGTACTTGAAAAGAAATAGAAGACATCTCAGTCTAGAAAAAAGAAGGCAGATTCTGATAATCAACCCCATAAATAAAAGTTAACTTATGGAAGCTCACAACAGTCCTGCAATATCAGAAAACAACTATGAGTCCAGAGAGAAAGGGATAGATTATAGAGAAATTATAGACAAAATTAAAATTTCAGCTTCCACAATATCCTTGTTCTGTTATTTAATGTAACCACGTCCTTTACTGTAATGAAAATCTGTTTTAAGCAATATTAAAATACTACCAAATAACAGGTGGGACTCAGACTCCCTTTTTAATGTTGAAGATCTTTAGGCTGATTAATAATTATAGCACTTTTAAATTGACTCAGTGAAAAAAATGCCAAAGTAACAAGAGTTATCTAGTTTGACTTGAATTTTACTTCTTCTCACTTGATATTATCATTTTTTTTTTCTAATTTTCCAACCAAGGCTACTTTGAAGGGCATGTGAGATCAAGACACATCTGAGAATGTAAGTGAGAGAAATTGAAAATGCAATTTTTCTAATTTAACTTTTCACATATGTTCTCACAGATGGTATTTAAAAATATTTTAATGATAAAAAAAATAAGCTTCAGTTTGACAGTTTGACCCTGAAATAGACATTACCCCTCAGACATGCAAAGGTAGTTGTTGTAAATGCAAATTGAGGTTCTTTTGTTCTGGAACCACTCATAGTATAACTCACCATCCATACCCTCCTCCGTGCACATACATACATATACTTTTTCTCAACTGTCTGAGATGAAGTAACTATATGTTTAAGAATGATTAGGGTAAAATAAGACAAAAGTTCAGTGTTTTCAATGATACATTTAATTACAATTATATAATAAATACTTTTTTTTTTCATTTTAGTATCCTCATAATTATATGAAACTTCTTAACATGCAACTCACTAAATCATATAGTATCTGTATGGAAAGAGACAGATAATGAAAAACAATGAGTCATTGAATTTGAGAAGGAATAAACTAGAAAAACTCTATCCGAATATTTTATAAAATGTGATTTGTGAAATGAATATGAAAAATTTAAATTATTTAATAATTACATATTTTAAAGGTATATTGAAAATGTAATTAGTACCTTAAATCTTCAATGTAATGTATGTCATCATTTAAAAATGAATTGAATTTTTAAAAGTTTAGAAATGTATTGTGCCCATAGTATACAAATGTAGCAAAAATAATAATGTGATATATGAATGACTAAAGTTTGGGAAACATTTATTGTTCATATATAGATGCTAAATTACAAATAAATATGACATTCTTTTGTATTCAAAAATAAACCATTCATTCCAATCAATTGTCAGAAAAAACATTTTCTATTTTACAGATGTTCCTTGACTTGCAGTGGGGTTGTATTCTGCTAACTCCATCATAAATTGAACATATCGGAAATAAAAAATGCATTTAGTACAAGGAAACTACCCAAGATGCTGAATCAGCAACACAGTCCACTGAAGAGCATCCATTGTCTACTTTGGTGATTCTCTGGATGACTGGGAGCTGCAGTATGCTCGCACTGCCCAGCATTGAGAGTTGCTGTAGCATAGCCCAGGAAAAGATCAAAATTCAAAGTGCGGTTTCCACTGACTATGTATTGTTTGACATTATTCTAAAGTTAAAAAATCCAAAGTCAGATCATCCTTAAGGCAGACACTATCCAAAGTAGAGAATCTAAACTGCCCATCTATTATGTTTATCCAAATGAAGAAGTAAGATTTGGATAGTAAATTTAAATTATAAGTATCTCTCTGTATATTTAATCATACTTGCAAATAGAATATTAATCACTTTTCTCTATTAAAAAGTTTAACTTAATTTTGAATATACTGTTCTCAATTTTAAAAGTTACATACACCGAATTTCAAAGGATGAACAAAAAAGATTTTAGAGCCGGGCGCGGTGCCCTGTAATCCCAGGGGAGGCTTGTTTTGCGCGAGGCACTTAGCAACTCAGCGAGACCCTGTCTCTAAATAAAATACAAAAAAAAAGGGCAAGTGGTCGAGGCCCCTGATTCATTAAAGGTCTTTGAGAGTAGAAACAATCAAGAAAGAAGAAAAGGATGTAGGATTTTGGAAATTATCAGCATGATAAGAGTAACCTGCTCTACTAGAGTAAAGATCCCACAGAGCCAAGAGTTAAATTTGTATTGTTCCTCACTCTTTTTCATTTAGCTGTGATCCAATAATATGGTCAGATTTTAACAAAAACCTCACATTAGTAGGTTGCAAGTTGAATATGTAAAGAGTTATTCAAACAATCAGAACCATCTAAGAGTGGGTGGCCCCAGGGAGTAATGATGTCTGTGACATCATAGAAGTGACTGCGTATGTCTGGATGCAATGGAGGGGATCCAAGCACCTGGTAGATGTTTGTTCAGGTTCTCTCCAAAGTTCCTTTGAGCTGAGTGATTCTATCATTCTTATCCTTTGAAAACATGGGAGATAATATTATGTGATCCCTTGCAAATCATGAACTCACCATTTAATATCTTACTACAGTTATGCTTTAGTTTTATGACTTCAAAGAATTAAGTGCTTCTAACATATGCTTACTATATTCATCTGGCTTTGTAAATGTTCACAAATCACCATCACTGTTATACTCACTTGAGGCAGGGAGAAACCACAAAATCTCTTACTTCTAGCCTTAGACAAATGATTTCCAGGATTTCGGAGACTATCAATCACTCAGAGCCCAGATACTTTAAATGAAGTTTCTGTCCAATTTAATTTCTATGCTAATTCCTATCACAACTTTCTTAGTGATAATAGATAATATACAAAAAAGGGGGATAATGTTTGTTTGAATGGAAAGGGCTCTGAAGAAATTAGTGCTCATCAACTTTTTAAAAATTTTTTTTATTTATAATAGTAGTATGTATTACAATTCATAATGCACATAGATAGCATCTTTATATATACAACTGTTTGCTTTCAAAGTGCTCATCAACTTTGCTAGAAAAAAATCCCCCAAAGCACAAAGAATGGCTGGGTCAGAGGCAACTGTGTATTTCATTATACCTTATATATGTATATTCTCAAAAACCTGGCCATTGGTACTTATTACTGACTTCACAAGTAAAATACCAGAAATACTCCCAATTTTTACATACTCAAAAGCTCTGGTAGAAAAAGGAAAAACTCCAAAGCTAAAATACTTCATTTCAGCACTCAAATTCATTTACTTCAATACCCTATTGACTGATGCAATTTTAGACTACAACAGGAAGAACCAAATACACCCTGCCTAAAGAAGTAATAAGTAAGGAACATTTTGAAATGGAAGCCCTGGAGACAGGAAAGAACTTAGGTGAAGGTTTCTGTGTATGTGCAAAATTACCTATAAGTAAAATGTACCAGTGTGTCAAAATGTAATTCTATAATTCCCAGGGCAACATCTTAGAAAACTAAGTTTGCAAGCAATGTATTTGGGGTACAGGATGGCTGGAGTTTTTCAGGAAGCCCAGAAGAGGCCCAGAACATTCTCTTTTTTGTGTAGTCATAAAATAATACAAGTTATTAATTATGAAAGTATACTTTTTTTCTTTTATCAGTGGCATCTAAATATTAATCAAATAGAAACATAAAATTATAGATAGGTCAATTTTTTTTCCTTTCTATGGACGTCACTTTATTTACTCTACTGATTTCCACGTATAACTTTCAACAATCTCGGCACCAACTATCCCAGTACAAGCAGAACAAATTCCGAGAATAATAACTCACTGAAATTGAGGCAGTTACAGTCACATTTGCACTCCCTGAAGCTGGTAGTTTCATTCTCTAGAGACAGGTGCATTTATCACATTCACAACCACAGTAAAATGAAATCATCAACTAAAGGGACTCTGACTCACTCATTTTCCTCTAGAAGAGCCACCAACCATTTTGAATATTTAAAAAGAAGGATCTCCATCCTCTGTCTGTCTGAAATAAAACTGTAGTCGGTGGTGAATATCAAGATATTTCATGACGTATTCAGAGCCAGGACCATGACGAGTCCTTAAAGAGTACATTAATATGGGACACAGGAACCAGTAATACATTAGAACCTGGGAGACAGGGGAGGAGAATATTCCAGCATAAAATAAACTAATGAAAAGGCTTTAGAATTTCAATTTTGGTCTTTCTTACTATGAACCTCTTGCCAAGATTTGGCCTCTATCCATGCTCTTTTCCTGTGCAAACAAAAATAAATAAATAAATAAATAATAAAAACATTACTTTCTTTTAACATTATTCTCAACATAAGATTTTTTTCACTATGTATTTTGTTTTTGTTGCCACATATAATATGCACATTATCTAACAATCTTCTCTGTACAAATCTTAAATGGACTTTCTTGACAAATAATGAGCTGTGTTGAACTGAGTCATTTTCTTTCTCTACAACATGTTATTAATGTTTTTTGCTTAGGTATATTCTTAATCTCAAGGGAAAAACAAATTGAGTTTTACAGTCATTTCAGGAACAGTGAAGTTTGGACTTCTCAACAATTTCCTTTGACTTTAAGCTGTAGTGTTCAAGATTTTTTTCTAGGAAACCTCAATAAATTTCCACAAACTCAGTAATTAGAAAAGTTAGTTTAAACACTGATAACTTCTAGACACTAATTTAGTTCCCTAAAATAAATTTTACATGTACATACATCATTTGTTTAAAGTAAGAGAAATTATATCATATCAATGCACTAAGAAAATAACTGACCACTTGCCCTGCATTACCTGAAGAACAATACAAACTATCATAATGAGTGGCAGAAGCATGTTCTGGGATGAGACCAAACTTCAACCTTGCAGAGCACAAACAACCTGCTTATTAGACACATAAGAATACATACTAAGCAATATGATGGAGACTGAGAATTATCAGTGCTTTAAAAATAATCTAATGATATATGGTTGATGCTTCAAATACAGCAGGAAAAATCTGGGCTTACCCAAAATAAGAGACTTTCTACTTCCTAGCATTCCTCAGATGATAGTAACAACATATCTTTAGACCCTTTGAAAGACTATATAGAAATAAATGAGAACATGAAAAGCTATAGGCACACTACTTGAGCAGATAAAATCCATTTCTCCTCCTACAGAATACCCAAACATAAAAGTCAACCTTAAACAACAGACTACACAAAGCACAAGGCTTCACTGTCAAACATATACCTTTGAGTTGTGAAAATAAGACATTTGTTGTTTATACTAAAGTCACTGAAGTTTCACAGATAAAGAGAAGAAATTGCTCTCAAGATCTCAATGATGCTTATCAAAATGGGAGAAGGCAATGATTACACATGGAAATGTAAAAAGATTAGCCTTTAGGATCCCAGTGCAGAGATAAACTTATCAGGAATTACTGTTTATATTGGAATGCTTCAGCTCAAATGCTTAACTCCTCTCCTTTAAAATGTACCAGGTATACTAATAAATGTATACATGCTGCATGAAACTGTTTGAAAACTGCTAATGGTCATGCATTTATGCAGTTCAGCGTCTCAAACAGCATCCTATGCAAATAAAGCTTTTCCATTTTCCAGGTTGAAGCCCTCTCTATGAACTTTCACAAACCTGCATTTTCTTCTTTCCACTGAAAGTTCTGTTATCTCCTTAATACTGCTTCTGATAATGGAAAAGATTTCCACTGATTAGGATAAATCTCTGATTTCTAACTCATCAACTTCCATGTGAAAATTGTTTGAAAACAATTTTACCCTACCTAATACTCTTTAAGCTCCCCCCGTAACTTTTCCCATCTCACTTCTTGGCTAATAGTATTATTTTTCTGGTACATGCAGATTTTGATTATGTGATATTTTTCACATGAAAACACTCATCGGGATGGGTGGGAGGGTTAACCTTTCAAATAATGCTCAGATAAAATATCTTCGAGGGAGAGAAAAAAGTAAATAACTGTATTTTCAAGTTCAATCACCAAATCACAATCTAAATAACTTTCCCTTGAACATGAACTGTTTCTTTAAAAAATAACCTATTCACAAAAGATTGGGTCTAAAATATAGACCTCTTCTTTAATACTGTGTTATAGATAATTACAATGCTTCAAACCTCCAAGGAGTATCAAGCTCTTAATTCACATGCTTGGCATATCATGTCTTTATAATGACATTCAGAGACACTGGGTTCAGCAGTTTTTCCCTTTCCTTTGTCATTCATTACATTCCAAACATTTGTGTCCTACAATATATGTAGGGCAACTGTCTTTAAAACTATTCTTAGCTCTGTAAAGCCAAATAAGACTATTCTATAGCTATTTCAGTTTTACTTTTTGAATATTTCATCACTTTATTTGCTAGCTAAAATTTTACCACAAGGATGGCTTAAGATAAAGAAATCGTATGTGAAATATGTATTAAATTCACTGCTGTACATTTCTAATTCAAAAGAGCAATGTCAAATAGATGAACTACTTTTATTCTTCAACCTTTCTTTCCAAAAGGAGAACCTAAAAATTAAAACACATTTATGGGCATGAAAATTCAGATTTCCTCATAGACTTATTTCAGGAAGCATCACAGTTTTGTTCCCCCTCCCCAAGGCCTTTATCTAAGAGGAAAGGTTGCATACCTGTGTTGGAATGAATCACATCCTCTGCTCATATACTGACAAAATGGTTGAGGCAAGGAAAATTCACTGATTAATGAGTTAACTTAAAGCAACTTGAAGGAAAAAAAGAATGCCCAATGTTGTTCCTGCTGCTCTTTGTGTCTTCATGGTGGGTGGTGCTGTGCAGTGGCCACAGTGGTGGTGAATGTGTTACTGATGTGGTATTGCTGCTTCATCCTCCTAGTGTCTGTAGAGAGTATAGAAAGGTTGATAGTTGACACAGAAAAGATATTCTCCAGTGTCACCTGAGGAAAATTAGAAACATCTAATTTCCAACAGGGATAACAGATGTGTTGGGTTCCAAAATCTCATTATATACATAATATTTGAAGGTTTTTTTTCTGTTAACATTGTCCTGGGAAGATTCACTGGTCATATGACTTTATTGCATGCAGAATTGTAAAGATCCTGAAAGTACAATCTAATTCCTCAGCAAATAATAACAAAATTAGTGAAATATTTCAGAAAAATATTTAGCATATTCTTAACAAAAGTAATGTCTAAAATCTTGGTTACTTGTTAATAATAATTATTTTTATAAGCTCAAATGAGCTTTGAATGTCTAACAGTTTAGAGAAAGGAAGAACTTGTTTTTTAACTTAAAAATGGTATATAAATCTGGAACAAGAAATAAGCTGAATATAAATGAATGCAACAAATGATAAAAGACTGCCAAGTGTTGAAAACACCTGTAAGAAGAGAGACGAGTCATAATGATAGGCCCAAGGGTTATAAACTGAGGTACTGAACAACAGAATGAGATGGTACTTGGAAAAATGTAAGAGGTTTTGCTCATGGCAAAATAAATGAAATGCAAATATTCAAAAGGTGGAAGAAACAGAAAAGAAATAATAGGAGACCTAAGAGGACCAGCACAGGAAAAAATCTGTTGGGAGTTTAAAAGTAAGACAGAAATAAAAATATAGTTATCCAAGCAGGTTACTCTGACCAAACCTTACCTAAAAATACTGGGTTTTAATATCAGATAAATATAGAGAAATAAACATGTTTCAAGTTAATTCCAGGAATATTGGGAGGTTAGGCTGTCACAATAGAAAATTTTTGTGCCTACAGATTAATAAAGAGCTGGGATGAAATATTCAAGTGAGTCAATAAAAGAAAAGTAAGTTGAGAGTATCTTTCCTTAGTGTTTCTTACAGAATAGGAAGGGACTAGATTTGATAAGAATAGATCCAATTTTGGCAAAGGTCCAATGATGCTAGAGTAGACAGTACAAACTTAGAGAGTACACACTATGTTCTGGCTTTAACCACAAGGAATATTTAAGAATTTAGAGGCTTAAAGTCCATTAAATATTCATAACTTTTATTTGTATAGCATAAGTATATATTTATTAATGGAAAATTTTATAATCTAAATTACCAAGAGCTAAATTGGTTACAACATGCAGAGAGGCATACTTGCAGGCACAAAGGCACACCCAACTGCTATGGAATATTTAATAAGATTCAAGCCAAGTTAGATAATTTAAATACAGGTAATACTGAAATTCAACAAAATTTAAGAATAGGATGACCCTTGAGGACATTATGCTAAATGAAATAAGCTAATCACAAATAGATAGATACTCTATGGTTTCACTTATATGAGGTGTCTAAAGTAGTCAAATTCATAGAAACACAAAATAGAATGGTGATTACCAGTGTTGGGGATGTGGAGGGAAATTGTTGCTTAATGTGTGTAGAGTTTCTGATTCACAACAAAAACATTACAGAGAGTTGCCTCACAACGATATAAATATACTTAACACTATTGAACTCTACACTTGAAAATATTTGAGATGGTAAAATTTCTGTTGATTTTTAACCACAATTTTAAAAATTAGGCAGTTTTGAAATTAACAATGCATCTTAGATATATTTTCTCTCTTTCCCACCCACAACTTCAGCTATCCCCTGCAGTAAGCACACTGGATTCCTAATATTCTCATTTAGGAATGACCTAACCTAGCTCCACCTAGGTATCCTCTTCCTTTCTGGGAGTCCTCTGGAATAAATCTCTCTGCAAAACTGTTACTGGCAGCCTAGCACAGGGATCCTGCCTGGACCCTGGCTGTATGGATTCAGCCACCTGCCAGCATAAGAAACAGACAAAAGACAAAAAAAAAAATAGGACAAACTTGATACAGTTTGATCAAAGGAGAGAATCAGCTGGATGCCCCCCCACCCCAATCTGCAGAAGCAGTTACAATTTTCAGAAACAAAAAAACATATATATACATATGTGGATTTAGTTAAGCAACCTGATAGGCCTGATGGGGCAATATCCACTCCCATCTTTGGCACCTGTATGGATGGGGGGTGTAGCCTCTTGGGCTTACTTTCTCAGCAAGAGGAAGCCATTCCCAACTTCAGATGAGGGCACCCCAATTCAGTCTGCTTCCAAACCTCTTCAACTATAGTATAATTCTCTTGTAAACTGATAATCACTTATATACTCTTTTTCCTAAGGTATTTGTCCTAAGATATTTGAAAACGTGTTGCTCTTTAATTGAATAAGGCTGTTAAAGGGACCTAAGTAGAAGAAAACCCTTTCCTAATGCAAAATAACTCATGTTGACAGACAATAAGCATAGAAGAAATGCTTATACCCCCAAAATAATGAGTATGTGCAGGCAACAGGGTGGGGCAGGGGTGCTCAGTTTATTTGGAGATAGTTTTTTAATTAGGCATGTTACTTCTATAGGGGTTAGGCATTGAAGGGATGCTTGTCATATATGAGTTCACCTTCTACAGGTGCATGTATGTGCAAGTGTGTGTAAGGTCCAGGAAGTCTATGGAGGAGCTACTCTGTTATCTGACATAAAGAAAAAACAGTTTAATGTCAAGAACTCCATTCGAATTAAGCAGATACTTTTGAACATATTTTAAGAGACACAGCATCTATCCCCTTACTTATAACAAATAACTTTGAAACAGGCTTTGATATAACATAGAGAGCATCTGAGAAGGTAATCATTTCTTGGATATAGAACAGTTTGGTTAAATCAATAAATCTTTTCAAACCATAATGTCCCAATCTTGTATTTTTCTTTCACTTTTTAATGAGTTGTTGGGTATGAGTACATAAATATGACATAGGTCTTTTCAATTTTCAAAATTCTTCTATTTTATATTGCAAATAGATCTAAATTATGCAGAATAAAAGCTTTCAAAACCAATACTTGTTATCCACTTTTGGATACATTCTTAACATTAAATGTGTTCTTACTAAGATCCATCTTTTTTTTACTTTTAGTGTTACTTAGCATTTTTAATTTTGTAGAAATATGGAAGGATTATGAAAATAAAATAATGCTGGACTCCATTAGACTAGAGATAGCTTTGGTCCAGCACAAGCTGTGCCTTGAAATAAATCAAAAACATTTTATGGTTAAAACAGCAAGAAAGCAGTTTAATTTCCCATTAAATAAGTTTAATGTATTATAGAACAAATGAAGTGATTGAAAATTCTAGATGTGTAATGATATTTATATTCACACTCCACAAACATGCAGGCTTAACTGCCATTGACACATTCCATGTACTCTTAAAGAGGAAGACAGAGAAAATGGTCATACTTAACACACAAAAAGTAAAAAATTAGCCATTTGCAAAAACAGCATGTAAATAAACCTATTTTGTAACACACATCTTCAACTTTTTTACATGTTGGAAAAAATGAGGAGAAATGTATAATTAGGACCAAATATGCAAGAAATTGAGATTGCAAATAATATATCCGTTCATTTTTGTCTTATCAGCAAAAAGTATATATGTGTCACCTAACCCCTTTCTCTGCATCTAGCCAACTTAGAGATACTGAATAATTTAGATGATTCTAGTCAATAGCCTGCCACATAGGACAATTAACAATTAATGCCAAGAGACAGCATCATACAGTGAAAAAGCATCTGTTTTGGAGCAGACGTAGCCTTACCTCCTAGGTGCGCTACTTTCTATAAATAGGGCTTCGGAGTCTTTTTTTTTTTTTTTTTTTTTTTTTTTTTGAGGGAGATAATGTCTCTCTCAAAGTATCTTTCTTTCTGATGAAAATATTAAACAGCATCTATAAGCCAACTAGAGAGTTTTTATTATACGCTAGTTTTCTCACTAAATATAAATATCATTTCCTTCTCCAATTAGGTTGCTCTATGAAAAATATGCAAAACTCTTCTCTTTTTAACATATTAAACCACAATATATTCCCCTAGGGGGAATAATTGGAATTTAAAAATAGCTAACATTTAGATTAATGGTAAATAATTGCTTCACTATTGAACAAAATAAAGCATACATGATATACTTAGGACTCAGGCAATTGAAATATGTAACAAAACAAAAAAAGTAGGAAAAAAATAAGAAATCAGGACTTAAGGATGTAGCTCAGTGGTAGAGTACTTACCTACCAAAAGGAGAAAAACAAAACAAAACAAAACAAAACAAGAAATCAGTAAAAATAATGCAACTCATACAGGAAATTATTATTACAAACAGACTAAACAATAGTATGTGATAAGAAAATTGAAGTCATAATACACACTTATTCTCCAAAGTTTCTTACTTTTTTCTATGCTCAGTTGTGCCTAAGATGTGGGGAATCTATATTGTGTCCCTAAATGCTAGTATCTTGTTAAACCAAAGGAGATGTAGCAAATTAAAGTTGTTGAGTTGGACTTATCTCGAAATTTTACTACCTAATATGTGCTAAATCTTCCTTTTATTCTGTAGTATTCTCTGTTTAGGAAGAAATACAAAAAACATTTCTCTTGAGATGTACATTCTCAGCCAATGTCTATGCAATATCCACAGGAATAAAATTGCCAAAATGTTTCTTGATTAACACCTACCATAAGATCAGTCACTTTATCACCCCTCTGTTAATGGAAAAAGACAACAATTCAGTTATAAGGATGAATAGAATATTATGTGCAAAAGAAAGTTATTTACAAAAGAAAGTTATTTACCTGATTTTAACTCCATTTAGTGTTTCTTTGCCTACTAACACAATCAGATAGTTACTGATGATCATTATCCTCCCAATTTTTAACTAAACAACTAGCCTACTGCTTATAATAAGATCAGTGTTGGCTTCTAGATGTAGGTCTTCATTTTTTATGATGTAGGATACCACAGCCTAGAAAACATAATACCTCCCCAAGATTACAAAACTAGTTAGAGATAATACTATAACTATGACTCTATCTGTTCATCCAGTTGATTGGGGAATAGAGTACCCTACCAAAATCCATTAATTCAAACTAATTTTTATCATAATGCCAACAATTAATCTTTATAGGGATTGTGTCAACCTCCCCCCCCGAAAAGCAGATTAAAAGGCATGAGAATATACTGTACTTGACAGAGGATCCCTCTCTACATTTCATTTTTTTATTTGAAACTGCTTTTTAGGTTTGTTTAAAGATGATTTGACACTAGTATTATGCTTACACCAAAATGTAGGTTCTTTTCCTTTTCTCTCTGCAATGGGAATTTGAAAAAACAAAGAAAATGAATGGGGTTTTCTTACTTAATATGCTATTTTAAAATATTTGGTGATGTTACTCCAGTAATTTTACAGTAATTTTTCTGGAAGTAGAAATGTATTTATTTTTTGTATATAAATTTTGGGAACAAATGGAGGCTAAGACACAAGATTAAATAATGCGTGTGGAAAATTAAAACTTCAACCTTAGAAAAAGGTTGCAATATATTTAGCTACTAGGCCTCAGTAACCATGTTAAAATATCCACTTGCTTTATTTTAAATGATGATTTTGAAACCGGCTATATACTAAATAAGCTTGAATAATCTCATTTCCCAATCAATACATTTTTATATACTTCCTTAATTTTATGTGACTCATTTGCAATATTGGATTATGACTTAGTCAAGATTGACAAAAATAACAAGACAGCTAGAAGTTTAGCCTTTCAACCTTCTTTTTAAAAAGGGATTATTCTAGATGAATTTTTTTCTAAAGTGAAGTACGTAATTTTTTATTTTCTTAAAACTGATCAAACTACTGAACTTAATGGGACATATCCGTAATGACCTATGGCCTTCACTAGGATTTCCAATTATTGCACAGTGATGCCCTTAGAGATTATAGAAGTTTGTAGGTCTGTTTACCTCCACTAAATAGCTCAGCTCTTATGCTTTTGGAGTTTCTGTGTGGACTTTTATAGATTTTCTGTCAACATTCTTGCTGCCACTTTTCACTGCTATCATCATGCTACTCTTCACAGCCCTGCTCCTTTTTAAAAGTTGCTGCTTCCTAATAGGCTGTGGGTTTGGCAACCACCTAACTAAGCTAGTTAAAATTGTCAATAAAATGAGATTCTATAGGCAATAAGGGAATACTCCTAAGAGGAAAATGTGTCCTTTCTGTTGCATGTATTTTGTAGATGTAATTTTTATTGTGTTTTATTGAATTTATATATATACATATATATTTATATATATATATACATATATATATATATATATATATATATATATATGGTCTCACATGTGCAAGGCAAGCACTCTGCCACTGAGCTACAACCCCACCCTTATATTTTTTATTTAATTTTCCTTTTCCTTTTGGAGTGTGTGTGTGTGTGTGTGTGTGTGTGGTTCTGGGGACTGAACCCAGGGTGCTTTACCACTGAGATATATGCCCAGATTTCAGTCATTTATAGTTTTATTTTTATTTCTTATTTTGTGACAGGGTCCCACTAAATTGCTAAGATACCTAAGTTGCTAGGATTAAGAATTTCATTGTTTAATTCTTCCCTCTGAAAAAGGTGACATTACCATGTGGCTAAATCCTGAAAGATGGTGGGTTGCTGTTTATTACATTGAGTAGACAGATGACATTTATTTTAGGTTGAGCCGTCAAATGAGGTCATGTCTGGAAAAGTTGGGGTACACATCTGGGTGAAAGTAATAGTGTTATTCAGAGTTAAACAATCTTATTACAATAAATAGTATTCTTTAAATTTGATTTAAAAGTCACTACGTTGCACACAGTTGTACTTAAAAGGTGTTTCCATTTTTAATGTTATTCTTACTTCATAGAAATGTCTATTTTGGAATGGAACAGCTTATACTGGCAGCTTATTCACTGCAACCTATCCTGTTTGAAAATGTACCAAAAACATAGTTATTTTTAGTTGATTCCATCTATGCAGGAAAGTGCCTCACCAATGCACAGACTAAAACAAAAAATTATTGGTGATATTCTCATTATAAATTGCTTTCCAATGTTATAATGAGTTTTCTTTTTTGTAAAAGAACCTTAGATACACGAGACATATGAACTAAATTGTGTTAGCTTGACATAAGCTGAAATTAAAGCTCTTGCTAAGATTACCACCCTTTTAATACCTTTGCCTATTCCTTTGTGTCACAAAGGCTGAATTTAAAAAAAAAAAAAAAAAAAAAAACTTTTGTACAGCAAAAGCAATTTATACATATAAAAATACTTGGAGTGCCCTAGGGGTTGCTTGAGTTGTGAAGAGACGGAAGAGTTTGATTTTAAGTTTAAGCTTCAAACATTTATGGCCTAAATGGGATGTCATTCTGAGTTAAGCCTCAAACAGCTTTTTTATAGGCAAGAAAGGGTATCATTGCTAAGATGAGCTATAAAAGAGTGAAGCAAAGCCCTGGTTATTTCCACTCATCAGATTTTTTTCTCACTAAAGTGCAGGAATTTCACCTGAGGATCATCTCTCCTTCCAATTTTGGCATTTGTGTTCCTCTTCGATGAGTACTCTAACCATTTCCATCAGAGGAGATTTTTTTTTTTTTTTTGCCTCCTGCTGCTACCAGATATGTCTGACTACTGATGTAAAATCATTGCCACATGACAGTGACTGCCCAGATCTGCCCTGCCCCAGTCCATCAGTCAAGGACTGCAACTAAATGTTACACATGTCCTTCTCATTGTACCTATGCCCTGTTTCCTCCCTTCATACCCTGTCTTTTCTTTGCTTGCTTGGCTTAGTAAATAGCCTATGGCTTCATTCATCTCTCCTTACCTCCAGCCACAGAATTGTAATTATGTTACCATGTGGAAGTAAGGCTCTAAAGCCAAGATGATTAGAGAATTAACCTGAGGAAGCTCCTAGATGGAGGTCTTTAGTATCTCCTGATGCCTTTTCCTCATTTTGACCCCTCTCTTGTGCTTCCTAATTACTCTAAAACTTCATGTAGCTTCTTACAGTTCTCCAGGTTCCTAAAAATAGTATTTCACCCTGACCTTTCATAGGAAAGACTCAAATGCTTTAAAAATACTACCTCTATCAAAGATATGGTTGTAGTTCTCCTGCCTTTAGACCTTTGATGTAAGTAAAGAGTTGACAAGGATATAGAAAAATATCAGTTAATAATAATATGTTAAAGTTATATTCAGAGAAAATATTTTAAGGTCACCGGAGGCAACTGCAGAGTGGTATGTTTGTCCTCATGTGTGCTTGTGTGTAGGGTGGTTGATATGAGGCCATTTGGTTAGAAAGACCTGTATTTTGTTCTCAATTCATACCACTTTTAAGTGCCTCTATAGACATTTTAAGTATGGACCATAGTTTCATGCAAATGATGAAGCCCATAGAACATAAATTGCTCTTTTTAATGTATTTTTGTAGCATCATGTGGGATATAATAACTAGCTATTGTTTAGCTATATTTACATTGGCCCTAGTATTGGAGGAAAATGATAATTGAAAATAAATCCAAAATCTTCTAGTGACTCTACTTTTCAGAACTTATACAGACTTATAAAAAACTCTCACTTTCAAATTACATGACTTGGAATTACATCTCTCAATTGCACCTCAGTCAAAAATTTCTCCTGAAAAACTTCTCTGATAGCCTGCCCTTCCCTTAGATCCTACATTTTCATTCTTCCCCACCAACATTGAATGTGGTACTATTTCTCTGTTAACCCAACCACTCTTTCACTCCATTGTTTCCTGAGGAGTTCCCTGAGGGTAGTTGCTGGTCTTAGTTCATTCATGCTGCTTTAATAAATACCATATTATTCATGGTATGGTGGGGAGGTCATAAATAACAGAAAATTATTTCTCATAGTTATGGAGGCTGAGAAGTCCAAAATCTATTTGCCAAAAGATTTGGTGTCTGATGGGGGACTGATTTGGGGTCATGGATGGTACTACTCATTGTGTTCTCTCCTGACACATGGAACTACCTAGCTCTCCAGGTTTCTTTAATAAGCACACTAACTCCCATTCATGAGGATTCCATGCTTATAAACTAGTAACCTCCTAACATCATCACATCTGAATGCTGTCATGCTGGGAATTAGGTTCCATCATATGCATTTGGGTGGACACAAATATTCAGAGAGTAGCAGGAGCTTGATAAATTTATCTTAAAGCATTGCTAGACACAGTACATATTCATAAAATCTTGTAACTTCCACAGGATGAACTGGGGAGAGAGAAGACTCATTTAAAACAACATAAGAGATACTACATTTTTAGGGCTGTCTTGTGAAATTCCTTTATTCTTCTTATACCAGCCTGCTTTTGAGATTCTAGGTTTTAGTCACATAATTAGAAACTATTTCTATACTAGGTTGTCCTCACATAATTAGAAACTGTTGTATATAAATAGAATCCTTGGTGCTTTGAAGTACATTATAGTGTCTAAGAAAAATCTTTTTAAATCAAGCTACTTGTCTGATGAGCCAGGTCATTTTATTTTCAAAATGTATAATAAGAAAATTCTTTAATCCTCATAAAACAGTCTCTCTTATTGCTAGACTTGGAGTGTTAGTAGTATAGAGAAATGTAGAAATGGTACAAAGTCAACTCAGGACATATTTTCTGGAGTCGACTTCTGCCAAAATTTCTGAAACAAAATTTGGCTGTTGTACAAACAAAACTCTAGCGAATAGACAACATTACAGGACTAGATAACAATATTTCTGCAAATGGATATTATTAAGGATTTCAGATGGGAAGGTAATTTTCCATTGTAGGGAATTCATGAAACTCTTAGGAGCCTTTAACAAAGAAAGAGAAGCACAGAAAAAAATCTCCACTGATGGAAGAGAAACAGTGCTCAGTGTATTGCTATCTGGGGAACATTCCATTTCATTTAATAGTTCAGACACGTGCAAGCGCACACGCACACACACACACACATCACTGTTTTTATTTCCCTGTTAAGAAATGTGCAAATGTATTTATTCTTCGTTTTTTTTTTTTTTTTTTTTAAAATCTCTGTCCCAAATGAAATATTCTGAATACTTTTTCTTATAAAACATTTCTAGTTTTCTTAACATGGAAACACAAGAAAATGGTCACTTGGGGAAGGAGATGGTAACTGAGATGAAAGCAAGCCCTAGCAATTCTACAGAGAGTAACCTGATAAATCAAAAGAAATGAGCAAAACATTTAAAATATGTACATATTTGTAGACACACAATTGAAGCTCCCAGCACGTCCCAGTCCCAAAGCTTCCTCATTCTAGCACTAATGTAATATGTAACAGATACTATAGAAATGTGCTTATTGGGGTATGATATAAAATATATTTATTACTGAGAGTCACAACGTTTAAGAGTCACTTTAGTTAGGTTAAAACTTAACAATAAACTTTCAAAATGCTGGCTTCTAAATTAGTTTTACACAGAAGGAAAAATAACCATGTCAGCCTCATATATTAGACATTTGAAAACAACAAGACAACACATTATCAAATTTTTGAATGCTAACAGCCATTGGCAAAAGAAGAGATATTATGCTGAGGAGAAAAATATCACAGATTTTCAAAATCCAGCACTTATTTTGTTATTCATAAACTATCGCTCTTTTATATAATGTTTTGACAAACTAGAAAAAAAATTAGAAAATTTCTGCAGATAATATGACTCACACCTTTCATCAATTTCTCAAAGCATCTGCCACTTAAAGGCCATATGGATAAACAGAAGTGGCAGGTTCCTATTGCAATCACAAGCATTGGAGAAGCTTCAAATTCATAAAAATGTTATTTAAGTGCCCACCACGTATTAGAAATTTAGCTTACTTCAGAAGAACATTCAGTGTTGCATGGTGTGCAGTACAAGTACTTGAGGATTTAACTAGTCACCAAATGTTAATTAAATATATATTAGCATTTATTTTGAAGATACTGTTAATCACATTAACAAATTATAATTGAGACATTGTTTGAATCCAATTATGGAGGAGGGCCTGTATTGATTGGACTAGTGATCAGGAAACACACACATAAACTCAAAATCTACATATGCTATTAAAATATTTATAAAGCTGTGTTAATGATTTTATGGGAACTTTGATATTTCAATATTTCTAAAGGGAAATATATAGAATGGGTATATTTCTAAGCAGACAAATACAGAAGGGGATACTTTATTTTCATATATAAAAATGGCTGCATTTTTCTGGCTTTCTAAATATAGAATAAGAATGTATATATTGAGCTTTTGTAAAACTTTTATATTTATCTAAATTTAGAAACTGCTGTTCTGTTATCTACTCCAATCCATCTCCAGGATATTCGTCTTTCACTCGGTTTTATCAAAGAGAAAATAATGCAAAAGTTGATTTTATTCAACAAATAAGTATGTCTTAAAGTTATTACAAGTTATTGTTGTTATTATTAAAGATTTTTAAAAGTTTGTAATTGAATTGAGACTCAAACAAGAGAGACCCTGAATTTTTAAAAGAAATTAATTGAGAAATTTGAGCTATTGTTTGGATGTGAGGTGTCCCCCAAAAGCTCATGTGTGAGACAATGCGAGAAGGTTTAGAGATGAAATGATTGGGTTATGAGAGCCTTCATCTAATCAGTGACCTAATCCCCTGATAGGGATTAACTGAATAGTAACTGAAGTTAGGTAGCATGTGGTTGGTGGAGTTAGGTCATTCGCGATGTGCCTTTTGGGTATATATTTTGTATCTGAAGAGTGAAGTCTCTCTGTTTCCTGTGCTGAGCTGTTTTCCTCCACTATACCCTTCCTCCATGGTGTTCTTTCTGCCTCACTTCAGGCCCAGAGCAATGGAGCCAGCCTTCTATGGATTGAGTCCTCTGAAACCCTGAGCACCAAAATGAATTTTTCCTCCTCTAATTGTTCTTCTCAAGTCTTTTGGTCACAGCAGTGAAAATGATGACTAAAACAATATGTCAGAACTTATGAACAATACAGGAAAAGACTACTCCTTTTAAATTAATATAACCCTCTAAACAACACAACGGTTTGATCAAAATCAAAAGTAATGAGATACATTTGGACAGATGGATGGATACAAGCATGTGTTCATAATGATCTTTCTCTATCAGGTAATATACATAATTAAAAATAATAATAGCACAATACATTCCTAAAACACATTCAACATAATCATAAATGCATTATTGATCTACAGTAATTATGAATTTAATTACACTCCAGATTAAAAAAAAAAAAAAAAAAAAAAAAAAAAAAACTAACAAATTTCATTACTTCAAAAGTTTTCTAAGTCTCTTTGTAGGATTTTAACTACCTTTCACTTAAAAGATTGTAGTGCAAAGCACAGGAAAATTAAATTCTCACACAAAATAAAGTACAAAAACATAAGAAAGGCAGAAATAAGAAATATTACCAAATAAGATACTCAATATGGCAACAGAAATGTGTCATATGCTAGGAGTAAATATTTTGAACATTACTTAATTCAGGTTTTAAGTGAATTCTAGGTAAAGGGGGAAATCTTATTTTATGAATATCATCATGGATTGGTAGTGATTATCATGCCAGATCCTCCCATCCAAATTCCTGTATTATTAGTCTAGAAATTTTAGTTGACCCAATGTGATTCAAATACAGAAGTGTTTCTCTTTATTTGTGTCAATCATATCAGTACAAGGTAAAATCCACAGAAAAATCATATTTCTTGGGCTTTCCCCCTACCTTGTTGTTCCAATACTGATCTCCCAAGTTCTGAAGTTCCATATCACCTTCCTAAACTAATATACTTCTGTCTTCAGTCTTTCTCTTCCCTAGTCTCTCCCATAACTCAGATGATCAACACCTATTCCTAAGCCATGGCTAAGGAAGTCTCTTCAAGGAACATTCATTGGTCTTTCCAGCTCAGGGTGACCTCTTTAATAACAAGTTCAACTTGTTCCTCTAGACATCATAGTCTCCTTGCTCTCAAACCAAAATCTAAACTGCTGTCAAAGGGACTACTTATAAAACATATGAATATATTTTATGTATTTTTTGGAGGTTTTGTGTTTTTGTCTAAATTGCATGCTCTTACACTAAAATATCCTTAGTTTGTCAAAGTCAAATCTCCTCTCAAAATCTCAAATTCAGTTTCCTTTATGAAGCTTCTTTCTGAAACCTTTATTAGCATATGAATTTTCCCCTTCTGTATTTCTCTTAATGTACTTACTTTTCAAAACATTGGAGAAAAATTACATATTGTTTACATCCCGAAAATATACCTAGATATATCAGATATGACAGGAACAAGGATTTTGTGGTTTTAAAGTTTTGTTGTTTTTGTTTTGCTTTTGTGTTTGTTGTTTATTTTTAGCATTAAAATACTTTATAAACAAGTTAACAGCCTCATCTAGGACTCATCAAAGCAACCAGAATTCTGCCCAAAAGAAAACACTATCTTGAACTTGCTAAAAGGTAAATGCAGCATACACAAAACCATGCATACAGAAATTCAGGAGAATTTTTTGTAAAGTTAAAAGATGACTTTGATGATGCATTATTTTCACATTAGTCACTGACTTTGGAACTCACTCCTAGGTAAGATTCTACTCATCTACATTTATGTATATTTTTTGTCTCATTACTATAAGAGGGTGGTATAATTACAACGGCGGTCTATGAGTATTATTTGTCTTTGTGTCTTTAGGAGTTACTTTACACATCTTAGCCCTTAACACATATCTTTGTCACTCTGTATAAAAGCAGTGAGACTTTCTAAACCACTATAAAACCAAACCTCAAAATGGAAAACAACAGTGGAGATCAAATAATGTACCAACTATATTTTTTTCTTAAAGTACATATGGCTGGACTATTTTTAGATTGATTATAGAACTTACATGTCTTTAAAAAGCCTATGTAATCTGAAGAGGACTTTACATCTTCCCCTATTTTATTTTCTGAATAGAAAAGTCTTTACAGAACAAAATAACATTGTTTAATTTCGGTACTTGGTCAATTATAGTTGTCTTCTATATGATGTTTCAAAGGAACTTAGTGCTACGAAATACTTCCATACAAAAATCTCAACAATAGAAACAAGATGAATATGACATTTATAGATAGATAGGTCAATAAATGCTAGATTACTTAATTTAAATGCCTTGGGAAATTAAGCTTTATACAGTAGTCTGGTACATATGCAAATAATGAGTTCAATTTAAATATGGTTGATTGAATAAAGAAAATGATGCAATGGGATAATGTGCCAAAAAGGGATATACAGAAAACAGAGGAAACTCTACAACACAATTTATTTTAAGTAGCAGTGGTATCCTGCCACCCTGAAGGTGAAGAGCAGTGGCAAATCTAGATGCAGCATTCAACTAAAAAATAGCTGATCAGACAACATAAAACACAATAGCCACACTGGAAATAGCTCTTCCAGCTGTGGCACTCTCAAGTACAAAGGGAAACCTAGTCCATAAAAAAATTGACTTGCTTTTATTTTGCTCAATTTTTCCCCCTTTCTCTCTAACTCTCCGTCAAGTGCTCTAATTTTGGAAAGTCACTATTTCCAAAGATCAGCTCCACAGAGGGCTATGTTTTGTCACTTTGCAATCAGCAACTCAAGCAGTCATATCACTTTTGTTCATAGCTACTGTGTTTCTGCCAAATTGGTCTGGGATATTGAAAAACAGCATTGGAGATAGTGCTCATGAAAAAAAAATCCTATTTCTCCATTTGGCGCTCTCTCTCTCTCTCTCTCTCTCTCTCTCTCTCTCTCTTTTTATTTCCTTCAAAATTTTGATTATCTCTTTCATTTCACATCTATACCTTGTTTTTCTTCAGGAAGGGATTTCCCTTTTGGGCTATTTCAATAAGACATATTTCAGGAGGTCCATATCCAAAAGCTTCCTTCTGAGAAATAAAATCTAGCCCTTTGTCACAGAAGGAAGTTTTGAACTTGAACATTAAATTTTATTTAATTCTTAATTAAACCTTGAGTTTAGGTAAGTATAATCAGAGTTTATGACTATAATAATCAGAATGTTTGGACAGATTGATATTTACAAACACTCAATTTGAGCCTTCTGTTTTATGCTATGTACAATCTGATCCAGAAATAAATATTACAAAGATATAAGCTATTTAAATCTGAACTACATTATAGCTCCCTGTCAGGTCTGTGTTACATTTAAAGAAATGCTAGACTTTCAGAAATACTCAAATGGAACTTTAATTGTTTTCTTGGTTTCTCAATGAACATCAAAAGAAACATTTCTTTCATAAAGCAAAGTAAACCCTGCTGAAATCTGACTTCCTGATCTCCCTCTAACTCATATACCTAGAGATATTCCCCAATTATCTCTCCTCTTTCCATCTAAATTTCCTCTAAATTTCTAGCCTGAGATGCTGGAGTAACTCCTCCTCCTCCTTTTTCAGTACCGGGATGGAACCCAAGAGTATTCTATCTCTGAGCTACATGCCAACCCTTTCTATTTTATTTTGAGATAGCGTCTTACAAGTTGCCTAGAACAACCTTGAACTTGCTATCCTCCTGCCTCAGCTTCCTAAGTAGCTATCATTATAGCCATGTGCTGCTGTCTGATGTGGTGATGATATTTTCTAATTCCCCTACTCCCCTTTACCCTTTAATCTATTAATTATTGCTTCTCTAGAAGTTTTCTCATGTCAGTATAAATCAATCTCCCTTTACTAACATCCATAGATTTTTGTGCCATTCATTACTCAGATTAACATAACAAAAACAAAAACATAGGTAGAATGCGGGGTTGATAGAAAAATATAAATGCTCAAGGATCAATTTCTCCCAGTCCCAATACTGGTTCTCTACCTGCCTGGCTTCCATTTAAGCAGTCTAGGATTTGCTGCAGAACTTTGGATTAGCTGCAGAAGTCTTTTGATTAAAGGTAAGGTGTCCATCTATGCACAATGATCAGTATTGTGGTTTATATCAAATATAAAAAGATGAAAAATAGTCCTATCTATATACAGGTACTTTGAGCCGTCTACTTTAATATGAGCTCAGTGCTTTAGTCTTATTTTTAAAATACCTAAATGTGTTTTTTTTTTTTTTTTTTCGTTTTATGACTCAACATTGATTACCTGTATGATAGTGAGGATTCAGAGTGGTTCAAAATAGATACTAAAATTACTTTATCTGTTAATCATTTATGAATCTATCTTTTTCAATGACCCTGCATGAATGGTTCCAGCTATGCCAATGTTTCTACAAACTGCTTACAACTTCCCCAGGATGATTGCCACTGTTGAAAGTACTCCATTTGACTTATAAGAATAGTATCTTGTTGGCATGTGATTATGGATCCATACTGTGAATATAGTTGAATCACTTTGCTATGTATAGTTTTCTAGGGTAATAAAGCAGGTTGTAATACACACAAAAGTCAGTTGACTTTCAAATATGAAATAATACCTCTTGCTGAAATGCAGGCCTTCCCCTAGTTGCAAATTTTTCCTTTGATACTTAACTCTTCTAGATTGTTTTAGTCACATGCTCTAGCCAGTACAGTGAACACTAATTTTATAGGCCTCCATAAGAAACTCCACCCAAATTTCAAAGGTTTCTAAAAGTAAGAAGCCAGTGCCAACAATTCTAATGCAAGATTTAGAGTAACAGCCAGATTTCCAGTCAATCTGTCACTGGAATAGACTGCATGCCAGGAACAAGCCTAAACATAGCTACAGTGACCTTCATCATCAGAAAGCCTATGTCCATGGAAGTTGAATTAAAAACAAATTTGTAGTTTTCAAATTCAAAGGAAGGCTGGCATGTTTCTGAATTGTCTTCAGTGCTTCTCTCTATAATGATAACCTAAACACACACACAAATTTGTAGGATAAATCTTTACATTTTGCACCATAAGTGCAGTGAGATTGTGTTATGGTTTTGATATGAGGTGTCTCCCAAAATCTTATATGTAAGACGATGCAAGAAAGTTTAGAGTTAATGTAGCTGTGTTATGAGAGCTTTAACCTAATTAGTGAGTGAATCCACTAATATGGATTAACTAGGTGATAACTGTAGGCAGGTTGGTATAGGAGGTGAGTCACTGGGAGTTTGCCTTTGAGGTTTATATTTTGTTGCTGGCAAATGGAGCTCTCCAATTCTTGATTGCTATATCCTGAGCTGCTTTCCTCTGCATGATATTCTGCCTCACCTCGGGCCCAGAACAATGGAGTTGACCATCTATGGACTGAAACCTCTGAAGCTGTGAGCACCAAATAAACTTTCCTCCTATAAACTTGTTCATTCCATGTCTTTTGTTCACAGCAGCAAAAAAACTAACTAAAACACATTGTAACCACCATGAAAATATGAGGGTCAATTTTTGTCTGAAGTACTGTTGAGTTCTGCAACTCAAAAGGCAACTCCCATAATATAATTCACATGTTAATTCAAAGGTCCTCATTGTGCCGTGTTGGTGCAAGATGTACAAGTAGAGATGTTTAAAAAAAAAAAAAACAACTTAAATATTTCATGATATTCTCAAAATATTATAAGGGAGAACCATATTCATTAATGTCTTGCTAAATTTTGTAAATCTCTCTCTTATGTGTTCGTCATTCCTAAAATGTTTTCTATCACTCTGAATTCCTTAAAGCTCTCTCTTTAAACTATCCATTTGGACTCTATTTGTCCAGTGTTCCTTCACTTCCTGGCTTCATTGTTTACTTCTAGTACATCCAAGTTCAATGGAATAAAAGGGCCAAAACCTATAAATACTCTCCTGTTAATGGCTTTCACTTTTAAAATATTATCTTTTCTTTCAGTCTAGAGGTATCATACAATTAAGTACAGATTAAAGTTTGACAGTCCTCCTGAACAATTGGCTGATATTAATATCATATATTTTAGTATATGTAAGATATTGATAAATGATTGCTGAGAAATTTCTATATGTACTGAATATAAATTATCTCACTGATTTTAAGATATTTTGTAAAGCTTGAGATTTACAAAAATGTGTAAAGTTGAGATTTACCTAATTATGCTATATAAATTCCAGAAATATAATGTTTCTTTTCCTGATAAAGGGCATAAAACAATCTAGACTAGCTACTATGGCTTATGATTGGTCTGCGTTAAAGGTAAGTACATCCATAAATATGCACTCTTCAATACCTGGAAAGAAATCCAGAATCTGACTGAATTGAATAAAGTTAAGTGAAAGCACCCAAGGATATTATGTAAGTATTTCACATTAGAAGGCAAAAGGAGAAGTGACCTACTGTAGGTACTGACCATTTCATAGAAAAGCTGAGTCACTGAATATTTCAAAGAACTATAATTATCTCAATAGGCCCAAATGAGTGTATGTGTGTGTGTGTGTGTGTGCGCGTGCATGCGCGCACATACATGTATGCATACACACATGAAGACTGGAGTGGTCACTAATCCTCATCAATCCTAGGTTCTACACTATAAATCTTCTTTTTTTTGAAGATTTAAGCTGCATGAAACAGTTCATAATGCTGCCATTCCTTAACTACCCTCTCTTCTGAATTAGGAGATGTACCTAACAGTAAATTTTCCTGCCTCAAAAAATTATAATGGAATCTTTCACAACTAAAGCACTTTACTGGATTGGTACATTTAACAGCTAATGTGTCCACGTTATAAAAATAAATGATAAGCAAGCAGTGCATATTACTTTAAAAGTTCATCATATTTGAGATTTTTAAAGTAAAATACTATGTTAGCAGTTTACTAGACATGGTACATTATTTTATATCTATAATTGTGTAAACTATATTCATTTAGAAAGATCTTTCTACCAATTCCATTTTAAGCAAGTTTCTTCGCAAAAAATCTAAAAGACTTATCATAAAGTATATTTTGATTACAACTCTCCAATTAAAATATTTTCCTTAGTATAAGGCCTAAAATTGAATTTCTGACCAACAATTGTCACTATGGATTCTGCAATCCAATTTTATAAGGAGACTGCCTTTAGAATCAGGCAGTATTCCTGAGAGGCTGCATTATATCTTTCCAATTTTTTACACAAGTTTTAAATAAATAAAGTATATTGCTTTTATTCTAAGTAGAAAATACAACAACAACAACAAAGAAACATAAAACACACACAGTTACACACAAGTTATATATACGTAAGTATGATAAAAAGATAATTGGAAATTGCTGGAAAGACAGTTAGCACTATCTGGACAAAGAAGAGGATGTATTCCAGCAAGGAATATAAAGTAGAAAAACACTGTTTCTGTGCCTCCATCTCTTGATCAATGTAGGTCTTATTTTTCATTTCCCTCACCTTTTCTGTAGCCAGTGCCCTCAAGAGGATGAAGATGTTCAACTTTTAGATGTAAACAATACTATCATTCCATTGAAGTGTTATCTTTTTAAAACAGGAATTAAGATATTCCATAAAGAGACAAAAAGTTATATAACACAATTATATTATCATATTTTACATAAATTATATAAAATGCTTAGTCAGATAAAACAAGCAACAATAATCTGAAAACTTCTACAACATTATGCCATGTTATGACTGAGAACTCTCTTAGTTGATGTCCTTGTGAAGCGAGCTCCATATTCAGAGGACATGGTCTACTAGAAATAAAATAAAATAAGGAATTTAAAAATTATCACCATGAGCTGGGCAGAGTGATACTTGCCTATAAACTCAACAGCTTGGCAAGAGGATTGCAAGTTCCAAGCTAGCCTCAGCAACTTAGCAAAATCCTGTCTCAAAATAAAAAGATCAAGGGAGGTACCTCATAAGTCAAGTGCCCCTGGGTTTGATCCTTAATATCTAACAAAAAATTACTTCTATGGAACATATTTAGATATGTCATACTTATTTGCTCAACTTGGAGGACAAAAGAAAACTATGACCCAAAGGTTAAATCCAGCCCATGGCCTGGTTTATATAATCCTCAAGATAACAATGGATTTATATTTTTAAGGATTGAAAAAAAAAAAAAAAAAGGAAAAAAAAAAAAAAAAAAAAAAAAAAAAACATTGACTGGAGACAGATGTCCCCCACAGATCTTAAAATTTTTACTATCAAGTTCTTTATAGAAAAATGTTTGATATCTAAGTTTCAAAAACAAAAGATCATTTATCATGGTTAACAATGGGCAGAATCACATTAGTCTTCTTGAGTTTCATCTCTGTTCTCAGGTTTAGGGGATCCTGACACCTCTAAGTCAGGCAAGAGCATCTGGAAATCTTGGCCTCTGTCCAAGTGCCTCCTAGCAGAACCGCCTGGAGAGACTGAGCTCTGAGCTGAATCTGGCAGCCTAACAGTGATCCATTGCATGATCTAGCAGGTTCTGCCATCACAAATGCCTAGATAAAAATCAAGCACATCTCCTGCAGTTGTTACTGCTAAATAGGAAAATACACTTTCCACGTACCAAGCAAGTCTTTGAAAAGGTCACCTGCACTACAAACTTAGAAGTGGTGTAATTTTTTAAGCATCAAACCAGGAATTGTATACATATATATATATCTTGTCCTTGTCCCCATACACAATGCAAGAAGATAGGTGGCTACATGTATTTTTCTTTTTCCTTTTCATTTTTTTAAGTTGTCATATAATTTAGTTACTTTCATTTTTAAAATAATGAAATTCAATTTATGGTGGGAAAATGTTAAAGGGAAAAAATCATTGATCTCAAATAAATAACCTTCAGGCCCAATATTACTTAATGAAAAGCTTATATTGAATGCCTCTTTGTAGAAGTTTGGAGCAATTTATTTCTTACATACACATCCATGTTAGGAAAGGAATGCTTTTCTCATTTTAGCTCTATTAAGCACATCATGGTGCTTTCCCATGAAAAATAAAATCGACCATCTAATTTCTAACTCCAAGGACCTTTCAACAGCACAAAAAAACCCTCAAAAATATTAAATATGAAGTTTCATAAAACATTGATATGTAGAATGTTATTATTTATAAAAGTCAACATTGAAAGCAACTTATAAGACCAAATTGGAGAACTGGTAAATATATGGAAGAAATATTTATTTAAGTTGTTATTTAGTGTTTTCCAAGCTTTATTTGACAGTAAAATATTTCAAATAAAAAATGAAGCTAAAAATAGGGTTTGAAAATTGCACATGCACTATATAATGAACAAATCACAAAAATCTGTCTAGAAGAAATATTATGGGCTAAATTGCATTCCCCAAAATTCTTATGTTGAAGCCCTGAAACCCAGTACCTCAGAATTTTACTGTATTTAAAGAAAAAGTCTTAAAGGAGTGATTAATTTTAAGTGAGGCTCGTAGTGTAAACCCTAATCCAATATGGCTAGTGTCATTAAAAGGAAAGGATATTCAGACACACAGAGGAAAGAACATGTGAGAACACAGAAGGAAGAGAGCCATACTCAGGTGGAGGGGAAACCAAGCCTGTGCACACCCTTGATCTTGAACCTCTGTCCTTCAGAAACATAGGAAAATACCATTTCTATTGTTTAAGACACCTAGTATGTGGTTTTTCATTATGATAGCCCTAGCCAACTATATAAGGAATATATTGTAATATTGTCATTAGTAGATCTTGTTAGAGAGACTATGCCTGAGTTTTGTGCCTTTATACTTACTCTATATTCCTCATTCATTTCCTCTGCTCCATTCATGCTGCCCATACTTCATTCCTTTTTTGTCTTTCCTCCAGCAAATATTTCTTAATCACCTACATGTATCCTACTTTGAAAATACCTATGCACAAGGTATTCAGTAGAAAGCATTATTTGGTTCCTATCTTTACAAAATCCAATCTGGTGGGATTTAGCTATTGAGAACTTTGATAAAAATAATAATAGAAAAATTGTCTTTGACACTTCACAATACACAGACACGTTGACGACACACAAAACCGTGTGACAGACACGTTGACGACACACAAACCGTGTGTTAGAACTTATATAGAAATATATTGCTAATTTTTTCCCTTAAGAAAAACATAGCCTTCACCTTGCATTTTGATAGAAGCTATTATTTCAATAATCAGGAACCACAACCAATCATCTCAGGTTGCTTTGGTGAGATGAGTCTTTAAGCTTCCAGTAAATTTGAATGCTAATTAAAAAACAGCTACTGATCCCTGTACATACTTGCCATATATTATTTCTGGGGATGGATTCCTATTTCCTTCTGTGAGATTGTTCCCCACCTCACCCCATCTATATTCAGTTTTCATTCTGTTGGACTTCATACCTAAAACACTCCTCCTCTCTTAAATATATAGGCTCATAATTTTGGTGAGGAGGAAAGAAAGTAATCAGAAATAATTTGTTTAATAAAATACATTGCCAGAGCCTGAATTATGTTGGGTATATTTTCCTCAAAAGAAGCATTTCATGAACTAGGCAAGTAGCACAGATTGAAAGGGTAGTAGTAATGGTAGCAATAGTATACAACTCCACATTAAATGAAAAATCATTTGCCTAAGCACATGTCCCACTTCACTTCCAGGTCTTAGACATTTGTAATGATGGAAAGAATAGTCTTAGGCAATTCAGATCACTATTTCCAGGAGCAATAAGTTAAAACACTACACTTTATATCATAGTTTGTTCATAAAATTATTTGTATAGTATTCTTCAGACAAAGGTCAGACTTGGGCAAAGTTGTGAAGAGACAATTCCTTAGACTGTTCCCAGCAGTATGATGGTTTTTTAATGTGGAAAAAAAAAAACATAATGATTCTAATAAATTAAGTACTTATTGACAAAGGATTATAGCAAATAATAATATACAAATGTTCATATTATAGATTCCCTATGGTCAATTGATGCTTACAAAATGCTTCAGTTGATTTTACCCAGCTCTTATATTTGTAAACAACTTAAGTATGGGGTGACAAAAGAACATAGGCCCTGTAGAAATGTTGTCAGATCATTTTGCTCACAGTATAAAGGTGTAGCAATGAAGATTCATTTAACATTTCACTTGTTTGCCAGTGATTTTCTGAATCAGATAACAGGATTTTAGTGCTGGAGGAATATTTCCTAAATTTTTTTTCAAGCTCTTTACAATGGAGCAGATATGAACATGAACACTTTTATATTTGATCTTCATTTTAACATTAATTTCTTAAGTCAACAATAGACAATCAATGAAACAATAAACCAAACCCTGATTTACTGCTTACCAATTTTCAAGATTCAAACAGTCTCATCAGGGCCAACATCAAGTTACCAACATGATGTCCCTGGTCAATGTGTTGGGACAAGATCACAGTAGAACACCGTTTTGTAGTATTTCTATAAATGTGAGAGAGTAATATGGGGAGTGATCTATAAAGAAAAAAGGAATTCATCCATAGAAATACTGAGTACTACCTTCTATGATTCAGTATTTTCTCTTTGATTGTTACTAGCATAGTATTTGTATATCAGTAATTCACACTAAGCATTACAATAGTCTTAATACTAGAATAAATATAACAATTAAATGTAATAATTAGGAAGTAATGATTTTTAGTATTATTTTTGTTTTAATATAATTGTAAATTCATATTATTTATATTTAACCATGACTATGTTTAAGAGCTGACTATCAAAATTAAGGAAAATTTCACAAGTAACTCTCATGGAAGGTATAAGTAAGTCAGTTCCAGTCCTGCACTGCCTGTACCAGGTTAAGTCTTTCTTTTTGAAACCCTGTTCTGGTCTCTCATAATGATTTTCTTCTAGGTGCCCACATAATTGAGCAATTCCTCTGAAATTTCTTCCACTTAAATATTCCTCTCTGCTGCCTAGTCATTCAACAATCTGATCTTAAATATTATACCAAAGGAATATAACAAAATAATTCACACTAACATGGTATTTGTCAAAAATAACTAATTTTAGTCCTGTGCAGTAACAGCACAGTAAACTTCAGATTACTAAATGTCTAATTGTGGAATTTTCATTTTTAATGTGTATACAAGGGAACAAAGAATTGGAGCAGATCATTCAAATTATAAAATATAAAAATAAGAATATTTTCATAATTAGTATATTCTAGGCTACTTAGTATAACTACTAGCAGCTGTCTCATAACTTTGGAAGTGACAATCCAAAGAAGTAACTAGACTTCTCTTTATTGATACACTCTAAAGCTCCCATCTCCACCATTACTCTTCTTTGTTCTCTGTGGTCTAGCCATTGTGACTGTTTCCCTAAGAATGCCTTGCTCTCTTTAGCCTTCAAATGTTTGCACAATTTATTCTCTCTACAAAGATCACCCTTCCTACTCTCTAACCTCTTTCCTTGAACTTAGCTTCAGATATTGCTATACCAGATCAGCCAGCACTTTGCCTGTGAAACCTCCTTGCCCTTTCTGAATAAGCACCATCAAGGGGTAAGTTACTTCCTGGCACCCTGCTTACTCATGTGGGAACCTCTCTCACTTGACTGACAATGCCTAGTCCCTTCTCTTCATAAAGTAGCTGAATTCCATGAAGGCAATGAACAAGTATGCAGTGCTCATCAATGAGTGGTTCCGAATGCTCCTGAGGATACTCAGTACTGTGTTGGCACTCAGCAACCACGGGGTAAATGTAGTGCTGATGATTTGGAGGAGGAAAACCCAGAATACTGAGATGATAAGCATGCCTCCTACTTGCTTCTCTTTTGGGTTATTACCATATTGTTTTGAAGTACCTTTAAAAAAGACAGACAGTACTTGACAGAATTTGATTGAAAGAGCAACTGGTTAGCAATAAACTACAGCAGCATCACTAGCTTACTGGTACACCACTTCCTATATTCCTGAAAACCTCCAGGGGATGGAGAAAGTTATTAAAAAGACATGCCTAATTATACAATCAAGCAAGGGAAGATCTCTAGTCACTAGAATCCAATTGCACATTTGCCTGCCTTATTCCATCAACTTGAGAAATTCACACACTCCACATACAATGATGACAGAAATCTTTTAACCATGGTTTCCAGGAATAGAGCAGCTACAACTCCTCTGTAGTGAGTATGAGCCAAATGTGAAAATAAATGAAATCTTGACAAAAACTTCCTGACTTTCCAATCTGATCCACTTATTTTGTAGATAAGGAAAAGTTATGACATGTTACATCATCTGTCAGACACATTGCTTAATTTGAGTCTCAATTCCTGTAATCATCACCAGAAAAAAGAAAAATGATGCTTTGAATCAGAGCAAGTAAAAGAAGGTTGTGTCTTCCTCCTTACAGGTTTTTTTTTTTTTTTTTTTTTTTTTTTGAGACTAATCCTATTCAAATTTAAAATTGAAGCCACTTTCCCTCCCCCTACAGTATTAAAACCTAAGGAAAGAAGAGCACTGCTATTAAATACTATTACTCTGTAGCTAATACAAAAGGAGAGGGATTTGCATTAGAACAAGTGCTAAGAGTTGAGCTTCAGGCAAGGAAAGATCATTATTTATAACAAGCTGATCTGCTTCTATATGATTAAGGGAAGAACAGTGAATTAATGTTGTTATCTTAATATTGTTTAAATGGCCTCTAGATGTGGTGCAGAGCCATACCGGGCAGAGTGGTTAACACAAAATAAATGTCAATCCAGGGGAGATTTCTGGGAAACATTTTCACCCGGAGTAGAATTTGCTTAATTAATGGCCTCAAAATGATAAGCTCTGATAAGCCTCTGGTGTATAGTCTCATTTTATTTGGGGAAACAGGACACAGCTCGATTTAATGGGATTTTCTTCAGAGACTGGTAAAACTGGGAAGCTTCTGGATAATTATCAGCCATTTTAATGATTTCTTCTCTTCAAAATGTAGATCATGCCCTAGGTTACCTAAGGAAATCGATGAGGAAAGTATGAAACAAGATAGGAGTATTCTATTACCTATATTTTGTTTGAACAGGAAGTTGGATTTTCAAGGAGCAAACAAGTTTATTATTATCCCCCAAATAAGATTTCATTACATGACTGCTTCAGAATTGGTCACCCATAATAGGAAAACCCGGTGTTGAAGCAGGTTTACATGGGACCTTGCTTCTAATTGTTCTGTGACTTACAGAGCCTTTATAAAATGGCTAACTGGGAAACTGCCCCCTAAGAAGTCTGTAGGTTATTGGGGAGTATCCTGCTTCCTGTGTAAGCTTCAGGTATGAAAAACTCATACCTGTGATCTAGCTGTATAGTGTTCTTTCTATCTTTTAAAAGGAGTTGTAAGGCTAGGACAAGCTGAAGGCAGAGATGTATTCAGACTAAATACTTATAATACTTGAGGTTAAAAAACTCAAAAAATGTATTTCAAACCAATTATCAACAACTGGGATAACTTTAAATGACCCTGGGCATGCCAGGAATGACTTATAGAAATTCAACTAAAGATACCAAAGTCTTCACGGTATGCATACAAAAATATGAGTGATCCCTTTGTTGCCCATCATAAAATGTCATAGCTGACACTCCTGTAACAAGCCAGGTAGGTGAAGAAGAGAAAAGCATAACAAGTATATTTGATCACAGTTTTATGTGACAGAAGTGCCCTCAGATTGAAGACCAAAGAGGGCAAAGTATCTTTTTTATGCTTCTGTTCAATAAATCATGGACAAGTGAATGAAAATACAATTAGACAAAAAGGTATGAAGTAATAGAACTAGACTGAGTGGGAAAACCTAGTGGGGTCTGTCTGTTCAGACTCTTCTTGGCCCTTCCGTTGTAGCATTTCTTCTTCCCTGTCAATAGGAGGATCCCTTTGGCATTAGGGTCTTAATCTGTTTGTGGCCAGCTGTTACACAGAAAGGTAATGGGTGTGAGGGGGAATAAAGTAATAAGTTTATGACTGGCTCTGAAGAGAAGGGTTCTGGTTTCTGACTTACCTTGGAGAAGAAGAATTCTAGTTTCTATGTCTTGGCTTGCAGGAAAATAAACTAAGAGACACAACAGAGAAAGATCCAAAGGAGACTCTTCATCTGAGTCCTTCATTCAGAAGTATAATTTTCTGAATCCAACAATAGTAATATGGGTATATGGAAATTTTTCCTTTTTCTGAAAGACTCTTCAGATCAAATGCTATAACATGAATTTTCAATGTCCCCTAAAGGCTCATATGTTAAAGGGTTGATCCCCAGAGTGGCACCTATAAAGGCTCCTTAAAAGTGGAGTCTATAAGAGGTGGGCCTAAACCGGGTGCAGTGGTGCACTCCTATATCTCAGCAGCTCAGGAGGCTCACACAGGAGGATTGCAAATTCAAAGCCAACCTCAGCAACACAGCAAGGCCCTAAGCAACTTAGTGAGACCATGTCTCAAAATAAGATATAAAAAATAAAGGGCTGGGGAGGTGGCTTTGTGGTTATATGCTCCTGGGTTTCAATAATCCCCAGTAACAGCAATAACAAAAAAATGTGGGCCTAGTAGGAGGCTTGTAGGTTATTGAGAATTGTCCTTGAAGGAAATTGGGGGACTGCTTTAGTCAGTCTTGTGTTACTTTGATCAAAATACCTGACAAAAACAACTCAGAGAAGGAAATATTTATTTGGGACTTATAGTTTCAGAGATCTCAGCCTATACATGGATGACTCAATTGCTATGTGTCCAAGGTGAGGCATAACTTTATAGCTGAAGAGCATGGTGGAGGAAACCAGCTCATGCCATGGTGGTCAGGGAGCAGAGAAAGAGAAGGGAAAGGGCTGTAGAAAAGATGAAACCTTTCAGAGCACACCTTCAATGACCCACATTCTCTAACCATACCCCACCTGCCCACAGTTACCAGTCAATCTATTAAGCTAGAATGAACTGATTAGATTACTGCTCTTGGAGTCAAATCAATTAAACTCTGAATATCCTGGCATTAACATAGGAGTTCTGTAATGGTTGTACCATTAGGAAAGCAGTATGGAGATTTCTTGGGAAAAAGGGAATGGAACCACCCTATGACCCAGCCATCCCACTCCTGGGTCTATTCCCAAAGGACTTAAAAACTTAAAAACAGCATATTACAGTGACACAGCCACTTCAATGTTCATAGCAGCACAATTCACAATAGCTAGGTTGTGGAACCAACATAGATGTCCTTCAGTAGATGAGTGGATAAAGAAAATGTTGTATATATACACAATGGAATTTTACTCAGCAATAAAAGAGAATAAAATAATGACATTCGCTGGTAAATGGATGAAGTTGGAGAATACAATGCTAAGTGAAATCAGTCAATTTCAAAAATCCAAATGCCGAATGTTTCCTCTGATATAAGGAGGCCGGTTCACAGTATTGTTGGGTCAGGGTACATAGGAGGATTAGAGGAACACTATAATGGTCAAAGGGAAGGGAGGGGAAGGGAGGAAGCGGGGGGGGGGGGGAAGGGGGGAAAAAAGAAAAAGTTGTTGAATAAGATGGATATCATTATTCTAAATGCATGATTGAAGACTTGAATTCTATAAATATACTTTGTATAAAACTGTTTTGTGTAAAAAGATGCTTTATATGCGTAGTATGAACTGTAATACATACTACTACTATAAATAAAAAAATTTAGCCGGGCGTGGTGGCGCACGCCTGTAATCCCAGTACTTGGGAGGCTGAGGCAGGAGGATCGCGAGTTCAAAGCCAACCTCAGCAATGGCGAGGCACTTTAAGAGCAACTCAATGAGACCCTGTCTCTAATAAAATACAAAAAAGGGCTGGGGATGTGGCCCAGTGGTCGAGTGCCCCTGAGTTCCCTGAGTTCAATCCCCCGTACCAAAAAAAAAAAAAAAAAAAAAAATTTTACAAAAAGAAGTATTCAGAAAAGAAAACATCATTGTACTGGGAAAAAAAAAAAAAAAAAAAAAAAAAAAAAAACAAAAACAAATAGGAGTTCTGTAGGACATCTCATGTCCAAATCAGAACAGGGGCCCTATCCCCTTTCTCTTTCTCTGTCTTTGCTTTCTGGCTGACTGATAGGTGAGTGTTCCTGTTTAACTAAACACTGTTTTCATGAGGTGCTGCCTCACCACAAGCCCAAAAGCAATAGGGCCAATCAATCATGAACTGGGACCTCCAAAACTGTTAGCCAAGATAAACATTTTCCTTTATAAATTGATTATATTACATGCTTGTTTTATAGAAAGGAATAACAGATGAATGACACATCGAAAGCACTGAGAACCAATGGGAAGCACATCAGCAAGTACCATAGGTTCAAACCAGGAAAGTGCCCTTCACCAGGCAACTTTGCAAAAACTGCAAAGTGTCCATACTTGGGTTTCTATTTGTTTAAGGAATCTTGGGAACCTTCTGCCTTCCTGTCCTTGTCCTCCCCTTTTGTGACAACTGCTTGTTTTATTATTTTGTTTTTGTATTTTTCTCCTGCATACTTATCTTTCTGATCTTTCTAGCAGGATTATTTCACATGTGGGAGTACATTGTAGCTCATTTATGTCTTGCATTCATTCTAAGTAATCAGTGCTGTTGGGACCTCTGGAAAGTGACCATGAAATGACCAGAAACTTGTATTTTTGTTAGAGAAAAAAATTTCCTATAATAATCCTGTATTGCCTCTTAATGACCCTGTATTTTCACATCACCATATGCACGTCCATGTTTTTATTGCTTGCTTATTAAATTTTAATTATTAATCTAGATGGATTTGAGATATAGATTTTGGTTATTCTGCATTCCAACTCTGGTAGTTCTTTAGCAAAGTATATCCACACTCTTATTGACCATCTATCAATAATAAGAAATCAATTTGGAAACTCTACAATAGATCAATTCTGCCTTCTACTTTGGTTAACCTTCATAAATATGTCCCAGAATCAGTGAAGAGGAAAAGATCTATGCTTTTGTTACAATATTTCACCCAAGCAACAGACTAGTTTCAAGGAAAGTTTAAAGATTAGAAGTCCATGGTCAAATTCATTTGCATCTACATTTTTTTTTCTTTTTTGCTGAAAGAATTCTCAGAGAATCTTCCATGTGTCAACAGTCACTGTAAAACATACAGACAGAATACAGATGCCATATAAGACAAGCCTACTTGATTATAGTTTTTTTCCCCCCTTACACAATATCTTCACACATGGTTTAGGAATTCTTCATTGTACAATATTTGGTAAAAATAAACATAATATGGCTATATTGGACAGAAGGAAAGACAGGCTATTCACCACTTTTAATATGCCATACGATGCATTTAATTGCCAGTGTGGCAAGTTAAATTTCATTCCCCAAAAAGGATGCTGATGACTTAACCGTGATGCCTACGAATGTGACCCCTTATTTGGAAACATGGTCTCCACAGATGCAATCAAGTTACAAATTCGTCCTTGAGATGGGTGCTCATCCAACATTATTGTGTCTTTTTTAAAGGGAGTTTTGGACAGAGACAGAGACGAAGGGAATGCAAGGTGGAGACACCACAGAATGCCATGTGCAGACAAAGGCAGAAATTGGAGTGAAGCCCCAACAGGCCAAGGGATGCTTGCCTTCACCAAAAAGCTGGGAGATGGCAGGGAACAGATTCTCCCAACGAGCCATCAGGAGGAATCAATTTGGCTTTCAACCTCATTTCAGACTTCAAACATCTGTTGGTTAAAACCTCCCAGTTCAACATACTTTGTTTTGGCAGCCCTACTAAACTGACTTTGGTACCAGGAAGTACAGTGCTGCAACAAATATCTAAAAAAATATACAAGTGGCTGTGAAATTGAATAATGGGTAGAGCCTAGAAGAGTTTTGAGGTAGTGGCTAGAAAGAACTTAGATTGCCTTGAAGAGACAGTTGGTAGAAATAAGCACACTGAAAGGTACTTCTGTGGAAGTCTCAGATGGAAAGGAGAAACATGTTATTGGAAAGTGGAGGAAAGACAATCCTTGTTATCAGACCATGGCAGAATTAGAATTTGGCTGGTAACTAAAAGTAAGAACTTGTTAGTGATGAACCTAAATATTAACCTGGGGCTATTGCCAAGCAACATGTGGAAGGCACAGCCAAGTTTTTGTTTTTGTTGTTGTTGTTGTTGTTTTGTTTTTTTTTTTTTTTTTCATTCCTTTTGTAGTAAATGCGAAAGAATAGAAATAAGGCAACTTTACCTTGAGACTGTAATATGGTTTAATACACCATGATTATCACTTATTGTCTTTTCTCATCACTAGACAAACAAGGGCATGAATTCTAGTCTTTACTGATTGCTGATATTTCCCAAATGTTCAATAAGTGCTGAAAGAATGAATGAAACTAGTGCAGGGAGCTGAAATTCTTAAACTGGGCCTATCAAGTGGTATGCCTGTTTTCTAAGTGAAAAGTTCATATTTATTGTAATCTTTAAATTAGAAAATGAATTTTTTTATCTCTAAATGAAAACAATTTAAGCAAATATAAGCACATTGTATTTGTAATAGATACTCAGTTTCAGAGTAGAAACTGAAATTAACCTAATGATGGGACTTGAAATATGGACTCTCACTTAACTTTTCTGAGGAACAACTAGGGAGTTCTAGAAACAGAAAAGAATAGTGAGATGCAAATTTGAGGCCACATATGCAATTGGTTCTCAAGTAAGGTCCTGAAATTTTATTTCTAGAATGAGTTTGGTAACGGCTGCGTTGACTTTAATAGTATAAACCCTATAAACACAAATAGCAAACAAAGATCCATGCTTCCATAGAATATATTAAGATCATAAAAAATGATGGCTGTCTTTATTCTTAAGTTAATCAAAATGTCACCTAAATCCTTACTGTTTTAAAAATGCTATATAAAATGACACAGACTTCATATGAGAAATTCAATATGTTAGGAAATGAAAATAATAAAAAAATTGACTTCTCCATCCCCATTCGCTCTCCAGTAACTTTCATAGACAGACACATAAACTCTTTCAAGAATAACTGACACGCTGCTAGCAATTAGTTGAAAATTTTGATTTCTTCACTGTTTTATTTCTTTACTTTTCTTTCCTGCAAGAGCAATATTTGACTTAAGTGAGTCATTCAATGAAAAGGTAATTTTATAGATTTAAATCATTAAAAATAGTTATAAATTTAATTCACATAAAACATATAATGTTTAGGAAATATTTTCATTCCTTAAATTTTATCAGCATAGTACATTTTAAAACATTTTTTGCAAATATCAAGTAAGGAGTTAATGCTAACTGTACACATAAGCTTTCAATTATCCATCTGTTGCTTCCAATTTCACATGCCACAAGGACTTCAAATTCATCAGTTCACATCTTTTACATAAATCCACTCTTTGTGGTCCTGTTTTTGCTGCCTCTACATGTACTGCTTTATTAAAGCTCTTAAGTTGTCACTTTCTAACCTGTCTACCTTCTTTTCACTACTTTTCTTCACTTCCAAATAGTATTCCCAAAAGCAGTCCTCTACCGAGGACTCTTGATTGGGCAATCAGACTCATCCTTCAAGATCCTGAGCAAACACTGATATATCAGCTATGCCTCCCCAATTCCACAGGGTAGAGTTATCAAATCCCTTTCTTTATTTTATTTTTCCTTTTGGAGTATATCTCTTTTAAATAGCTTACTGTAGGATAAACTATATTTTGGAATCTGACTTCCTGATCGGATTGTGTACTCTCCAAGGCAAGGACTGTGCCTTTTTATACAACTATATCCAGGGCTTTGAATCATACTTGACAAATCTTATATTTTCAATAAGTATGTATTGAACAGACAGATAAACAAAAGAAGTTTAGGGAGAAGAAAAAAAAATCAAGCCAATTACTCTCTGTGCTATTACTATACAAGATCAAAGCATTATGGAAAAAAATAGACTAAATTATATGGCCATCTTTATTTCTCCAGGTGCAATTTCAAGGGTCTAATTTAATATGGTGAGGTATCATTAGGCTGGACCACAAGTCGGAATTGTGCTTGTTAGCTTTTAAAGTAATTTTCAGAGATCAATGTGGCTATATTTATTCCTATAAAATTTTCTCAGGATTTCTTACTGATATCAATGCTTTCCTTCTTTATCCAGCATTTTTTAAGTCTTCTCTCAGAAGACTATGATAAGAGAATATGAGTTTTCCCCTTCAGATGATTCAAAATGAGTTATCTCAGAATGATTCAAGGGAAATCCTCCTAATAAGACTGACGGATGGATTAGTGCAATAGAGGAAGTAGAAGGAATTCTAGGCTTTTAAAAACATGTAGTTAATTATCAACTTTATCCTATGTGAAATTGTAAATATAAAAAAGCAGAGAGTTGTATACAAACTTCTGTGTATTCAGCAGTCAGCTTTAACAATTTTGTTAAATACTGTTTTGTCCCATCTTATTTTTTTTAATGTAAGCCTTAAACAAACACAAAACAAGATGCAGAACTGAAAGGTAATTATTGTAGTTTTACATCTAAGCTATTTGTCAAGAAAAGGGGTGAAGTAATGTTGTAGACCAATTGCAGTGAGAATCAGAAAAGCCAACTTTGTAAAATGTCCAAGAAGTCCTTTGTGTTTGCCCTGTGAGTCGGCTTGTGTGTGCCCTCTGGCCTGCATTTGTTTTGAGGTCTGCAGAGGGAAGAGAAGGAACTTGCCCTTAAATGGGAAACTGTTATGCTCTCTCTACTGTTTTTCCTCTCTAGTGATTCATTGTCGTTGCATCACATCCTTTTACAAATTAGTGGTGATAATAATTATAACAAGAGGCAACTGAGAGTCTTAATGCCCTCCCAAGATTCCTCTTAAAGTGAGATATTCTCTCTGCCTTGGATTCATTAATTAATAAAAGTTCTATTAATTTCAACTTTAAAATGTTTAAGCCTTTATGTGAAAGGCAAAGTACGGACATTTTCACTATTCAGTTATGCACTCATTCCTTCATTTGTTAAACAATTACTGAATTCCTCTTGTTTCCCTAATCATAGACAGATTTTTTTAAGGGAGCAATACTATAAGAGAAATAAAAACTGTCATAAGACCATCAAGAGAAAAAAATGCTTTTTTCATGTGTTTGATGTCTGTCTCTCTAACCAGAGTTTAACCAGTCAGTTAGGAAGCTTCTTCAACAGTCTAACAACAATAGTTAACCACCAGAAGTGGATAGGTATTACACTAGATATGGTATGGTATGCTGATCTTGCCTGATCCTCCTGTCCAGAGTCTCTGCTGAATATACAGAGCCAGGTGGCAAATGTCACTTGTCTGCACCCCATCTGATAGAATTAAAGTAGGCAATTGAATTAAATAAGTTCACTCAAAGAGTGAACTATGCCAAACATTTTATTTTTTTTTCACTTTAGAATTTTAACTAAGATATAAAGAGGAAGTCATAGCAAGTTGATAGCAAGACAGAAACACTCTTATGGGTTCAAGTCAATTAGTAACCTTAAAGTAAAACCTTATGGGGAAGATTCGATGATTTCATCTGTTCTGGTCCCCATGGGCTGTCTCAATACAGAACTGTTCTCCCATCAGAGTCCTACTGATTTCTAATTAGTAAGTGGTCCTTAACCTGTTTGATTTCTGTGTCCTTAAAACTTTTATCCCAATCCTACGTTGAGTTGCTTTTCTTGAGCTTTTTAGGGAATTGCTCTTTCTTATAAATAAAGAAATCCATTTTAAATAGACAATGTTTGCTCAACCCATTCCTTGCCCCTGCTACCATACTCAGCTCTCCTTCATTTTTATATTCAAGTTACACATGGTAACCTGTGAACTCTTTAAGACCCAGAGGGGCTAATATTCAGTATTTTAAACTCATATCCAGATTAGAGCTTGGGTCATTGTCAGGCTTAATAAATGTTTTTAAATCAATAGATAAATAATGCATATGAGTGACAGTGGGCAGGTAAGTAGCTAGGGTAAATATTTGAATAAGGAGAAGAAAAGCTAAAAATGATTCTTCAATTCAATTAATTTGCATTATAATCTAATTAGTTTCACTTAAATATGCATTAGGAAAATTCCTGTTTTTTAAAAAGCATGATAATCAACTACATATTAAAAATGAGTTATTAAAAACCAAAGAATGTTTGCAAATTAATGAGTTCAAATTATCTGGAGTTTAGTTCAACAATAGTAGGAAAACAGCAATTTTTGTCCACAAATAAAATGAAAGAGGATGGATGCTTAAATTCCTTTGGGACATGATATTAAATTGGAAAAACACAGGAGTACAGCTTTTACTTATCTCCTAGGAAAGCATAGGTTCTCATAGTACCCTATGATGAGAACAAGTGTCCACCCACCCTAAAACTATCCTAGTAGAAGAACAAAGGGATGAATGTTTATGATTGCTTAACATAATTGCTTCATTCTACTTATAAATTGCTAATTTTTAAAGTCAATAAACTGCATATTTATGCAAGGAATCAAGTAAAAATTAGTAAATGGGCACTTGGTGACATATAGGTTCCCTCCCCACAAACAGCCTTTTACCCAACTGTTACATAACATTGATTATTGTAACAACCTAATTGGATAAAGACAGGACAGGCTGCATCTCTCAAAAGATGATACTTTCAATTCCTCTACATCACAAAACAAATAGAAGTGACATGTGGCAGAAGAAATAAAGATTTTTGTTTTTTCCTCTCTCTAGAACTTCATTCCCAGCACATTATATACTAAAAGAAAATTATGAAGTCTACATGTACATTATTTGGCTATGAGGTTATTTCAGTAAGTTAAAATAATTCTCTGACTTTTCATAAATAATTACATTGAATATATTAGTATATATTTTATAGAACCATTTTCTACTGAAATTATTCATGCTAAAATTATACTGTCACAAAATTCATATATAATTAACTATTAAAATGATCAAAATTTGAAATCTTTATTGTTCTCATAATTATCATTTCTCCTTTTTTTCCTACTTCATTTTTATCACTCATTTCTTTTGACACATTTAAATGAAGACACCTTTGGAGAACACTTGCGGGTAAAGTCTTGGTTTTACTATTGATTTTTAAAGTGGCTTGTGTCATTCAGGTTAGTTGGATATACTGGGAAAGTTTCCAGACATTGGCAAAAACCCAAACTGAACTTTCCTCCAAAAAGTCAGAAAGAATTTCATTAACCTTTTAATAAAAAGGTATATTTCTCATTTGTTCAACTCTAAGGCCATGCATTCCCCAGAGAACAAAACAGCCAGACCATAGCAAGATGATCTTTATTTACATCAAGACTTGAATTTGAAAAAGTACAATGGTAGGATTGTCTTTCAGTCAGTAAATGGTGAGCTCCCTCCCTCATGCTCGGTACATACCTTGGTACATGTGAAATTATATACGTTGACAATACACTAAATGATTATCAATGCTCATATCAATGCCACTGAACCAATGTTTCAAAGATTTTTCTCAATTGATAAATAAAAATTAAATGAAAGGGAGAAAAGTAATATTTATGAGTTTAAAATCATTTTACTTATTTTCAAATACAAAGTTAATATAAATAATGGTCAGTTCTCACCATGTCCTATTGTATTTATGAAAATGTGGAAATACAGAAAATAACAAAAGAGCTAAGATAAAACTAAATGTACAGATGAATGTGGGCAAGCTTTTATTATAGGTGTTATGTAAGTTTGTACTATTAATTTTAAAAGTGTCAATTATCTCATAACATATATTGTCAAACTAGGAGTAGAACTAAACTAATCATATAAATGTGTCAGGAGTTTTTGAACAATTAGTAAATCTCAGTACTTTACTATCATACAAATTTTACTAAATTGAAATATTTAGATTTACTCAAAATTCTTTCCTTGGGGAGGACAGAAATTGTGGACTAGTTCTCATAATTTTGTCAGAGGTGTTCCTCTAACAATTTTGAGTTTCTAAACTTGATGTAAAAATAAGGGAACAGGGAAAATATTTAAAGAAGTGAAAAAGAAAATGGGGGAGAAGAACTAGATTTAACAAAATAACTGAAATATTATTCATTGTTCTCATTTGATGGAAGAAAATTCAGCTAATTAATTTGTTTCAAATGTGAGAGAAAAATCATGAATTCAAAAATTCTACATTATGTCTTTAAATTACTCATCTATGGACAACAGCATGCATCCAATTTTTGACTCTTTTTATAGACTTTATAATGGTACATTTTTTAAAAAAGTAGAATAAAGATAAAATGGATTCTGTTTGATTTATGTGACTTTCATGTCAATTACTGTACTTAACTTCCTTGTTAGAACTGGCACATCAGCAGGTAGTATGGGGCTCTGGTACATATCTTTCAATATATCTACTTAGAAACTGCCCTCTGAACCTCAACTTCTTGCTATCGCATCAGTAATGTGATTCACATTACAAATGACTGCATTAACTATTCCAGGACTATGTAAGAATCCATTTTTATTGATGCTTTATGTATCTATACAGTGTCTTTGGAAAGTAAAGAGGAAGAGTTCATTGTCTCTACTAAAAATACCAACCAAATAATGAAAAGGATTGTTAGTAGCTATCCTATTTTGTGCTGCTGTGGGTGACATTGGGAACTTCTAACGTTCTCTAGGTTGCTGTCCCGCTGCTCATTCCAAATTTGTCAGGTTATTTGGCACTTGATCTGACCTCAGTGTCTACAATGAACTGCTGAGCTATGAAGTGCTTGATTTTTAGATGCTTTGCCAAATTCCTTCCCCCACCCCTACCACCTTTAAAATAACAAGGTCAATCACACAAAAGAAAGATGGCAGCGTTTCAGGTCCAATGATGCTGATTATCAGCATAACACATATAGTTCAGAATGACATCAACTTGTCCTTGAAGACTATGGCAAGTTCAGCTGGAACTAAGATAATTCAAAAAAGCAGATATGAATGAAAGTATCCATTTTTTCTAAAGATACTTTAGGAAACATGTAAAAAGCCACATTTAAAAACTTTTTCTCACTGGGCTCAGTGGCTCATGCCTGTAATCCCAGCACTTGGGAGGCTGAGGCAGGAGGATTGCGAGTTCAAAGCCAACATCAGCAAGGGTGAGGCACTTAGCAACTCAGTGAGACCCTGTCTCTAATAAAATACAAAAAATGACTGGGGATGTGGCCCAGTGGTCAAGTGCCCCTGAGTTCAATCCCCAGTACCAAAAAGAAAAAAACAAAACAAAACAAAAACTTGTTCTCAAGTTATGATCACTTAAACAAATAAACACTAAAAAAAAAAAAAAAAAAAAAAAAAAAAAAAAAAAAAAACCTTCAGGGAAACACTAATGTTAACATGGACTACAGTTAAATAAATTCTGAATTAATGAAACCAACATTCTTCCTAATGTAGTAAAATAGAGTGTGTAGTTGATATGAATCACATGAGCATACATATAAACAATCATTTGTGAATATGGTATACTAGGTTCCTCAAAGGATTATATTTTTTTGTTTGTTTGTTAACTATTCATACTACAAAGAATTCCAGAAAAGCACTGTTGTTAATTATGAAATAAAGGAGTATCCACATATCTTCAACGCCTTCTCATTGCTTATGGTTGATCTTCCTTAATCTTGTGGCAGTAATCCCTCCTTTCTCATGGCACAGTTGTTTGCAAATTGGTTTAAAGTATGCTTACATTAAAATACCCTCAGTTTTACCTGAACATATCATATTTTTATCTGGGACCTGCACACTCAGCATAGGGTAATAAGAAAACAAAATGTCATATAGTTCTCATTCCTTCTTCACCAGGGATATATAGAGACATATTTATACTTTTAATATACACAGAAATCAGATTACTATGTAGTATATACAGTGACTGCATAGAATAAAGTTAGTATGTAATATCAATGTATATTGTCCACAGAAAGCTATTCACACAGTAAGTAAATATTCATTTGAAAGCTTTTAAGGAAGATAGTGTTTTTTTTTATTCAAACAATTTTTGCTTATTGTAAGCCAGTTTTATATATAATATTACATTTTTTTGAGTAGATAGTATATTGTAGACCTTTAAAATTAAGAGAAATGTTAGCAACCAGGTAACATGTATGAGGAAAATGATACTCAAGAGAAGTGAATAATGTATCTACAAATGTCAACAGATAGCTACCTGTCTATCATACCCAACATTATTTCAACAGATTACCATAGATATAATTGAAGGAAAATTAATACAAAGCCAAACTTTAATATTATTTATTTTCTCTAAGTTTCACAAATGTTAGTTATCAAAGGGGGACTGATTAAAAAGTTATCTCCTGCTTTTAGTAGAAAAGTTGTTCTAAGTAATTAAAGTCATAGTAATTCAAATTAAAATATTGTTTATTGGTCTTTCTCATCTCACTTTTAAAACCCCAGAATTCATGTAGCTTATGGAGACTTCAGCAAATAACCAATACGATGCCAACATCATTCAGCAGTAAATAATGTAATTATTCAAACCTGGAATGGTACCTTGAGTGATGTAATTAATATTACACTCAGTGATAGGGCATTTCAATTGCCTGAGATAATGGATTCTTTAAAAAAAATGTGTTGGATCATATATTCATTGTAATTAGGGCAAAGGAAGAGTCAGAAGAAAGTCAGATGAAAAGCATGTGAAGAATATTATGAAAACATTACACATTCTGTTAAATCTTAATTTTCTTAAAAATTCATTCCTGTATGCTACTATTTACCTAGTTACTTTAATCTTTTATCTATCACTATCAGATATGATCTCTTTGAGGGCAAGGACCATTATTTACCTTTTTATCCCCAGAGAGAGTACCTGATATATTCAGAGTTCAGTATATATTTGCTAAGTAAATGAATGAATAAATTGAATAAGTATAGTATACATTTACATATGATGCTAAGCATCTTGTACTCTATAATTACTTTTTACATACATCATTAAATCACCAAGGGAATTTTTAAAAAATATTTATTTATTTGCTTTAGTTGTACACAATGCAATGCATTTATGTTTATGTGGTGCTGAGGATCGAACCCGGGCTGTGCACATGCTAGGTGAGTGCTCTACCTCTGAGCCACAACCCCAGCCCCACCAAGGGAATTTTATTAAGAATCCAGTTCCTAGGACTCTCCCTTGAAGAGTTTTGTGTTTTAACTGGGAACCTGTTGAGATTAATAAAATTATTAAAAGTGCTCCAAGGAGTTATAAGACCAGGTAGTTGAAATGATGTAGATAATTCCATATTTAAGTTGTATATTTAGAAAGCAGGTAGGTCTCAAGAAAATTTTTAGTGATTGGGTTTTATTGAGGTGAGTATTTCTGTCTCCTGACTGGTCAGTCACTACAAACGTAAACTATACTCCCTTCTTTAACTTCAGTGTAGGAAGATTATGATTTAAGAAAATAAGTTTTATGATGGAAATTATGATGCATTCAACAGAATTCTCCTGCAGTGTGGCCTATGAGGTTCAAGGGGCTGGATTTTGAGAAAAGAACACATGAGAACAGGGTAAGACAAATGTTAGTCTTCAAACAAGGTTACATAGAGGATGGGAGGAGGAATAGAAGTTCTAATAATTGTACATTATGAACAAGTATTTTATGAGGATTTTGTATATACACTTTCTCCATGAGTTTGCACAACCAACCTCCTAATGGGGCATTATCTACATTTACTTTCAATAATGATGATGTTCAAAGGTCACTCACTCCACCGGAGACTAAGCTAGATCTCTAAGTGCTATATGTATTTTTAATTTTTTTCTCGACATACTACAATGGTGACTTTTAAAATGCCTGTGGGTCTTTAGAAAAGCAAGATTCATAGTTTTGTAATATATCAAATGCACACTGGCATTTTGTATCCTCCATTTAGTATAGTTATTTCTATTGGGGAATAAAGAAAGAGGAGGGTGTGAGGGAGATAGTGAGAAACTTATAAAACTTAATACAATAAGCTCTCTGAACTTCTCCTACCTCCTTCATATCTTCTATTTTAAACATTTTTTCTTGACCTCCTTCACTAGGTTAATTGTTTGAACTTTACAATACTCTAAGTTAGCTGTTTGGTGGTCTCATTTCATAAATAGTAAACTATTGAAGCCAGGGTCAAGTCTTTCCCTACTCCTGCTCAAAGCCAGCACTGTTGTTTTATCCTCAGTGCCTGGAATACATTATAAACACATACTGAGTATGATGAAAAGAGGTTGAGAATCATGTAAGTAATGATGCTGTTAGGTAAGAGTTTAGGAATGACAAGATAGTGGAGGCTGGGTCTAAGAAAGATGCCACTGGAGGACAAGACAGGAAGACAAGTCATCATGTCCCTGTTAAGATTAGTCCCATTCCCATGATAACTCCTACCACTGATGACTTATCAACATGACAACTCCTATCACAGTTTCCATATTTTAAAATGACCAATAATGGGGGTAAATTGAACTGTATTCTAATTAGAAAACCTAAAAGCAACCAATGGGGAAAAATGGACAATATCCTATCTCTTATCATGAGGTAACCAATGAGAGCAAATGGGGTAAGGTCCTCAATCCAGTGGACATAGGGAAGAGAATGCCTCACAGCTCAGCATATAAAATACTAATTCCCAGATATCAGGGCCTTGAGCCTCTCTTGCTTGGTCCACTCCACTCTACTTTATGAAATGTTACTTCTAACTTCACCTTCTATAAATCTGTACCTTGCCTGCTACTTCTTTGTATCTTGATCAATTCTTTGTTCAGGATACCAAGAACCTGAACCCTAACTGGATACCCTGATGATAAGAGTGCCACTTCTCATAGTATTTGTTCTAACCAATATTCTCATCCTGAAAACAGGTTTTAAATCCACTTCTTCCATGCTTTCTGCAAATCATATAAGTTGTCATTTGCAGCATTTAATGCAAAATGTGACTTGGGTTTGCTTAACCAACCATTTTTCAACTGAATTTCAAACCGAGAAGACTGAATCTAAGGTTAATATATCAAGCCAATGCTATGGCAGAATCCTCTTTATTCCTATAGACAATCCATATCCTTCATATGACCCTTGCAGAGAGTGGATACACAGCCAACTATTTGATTAAATCTTCTGTTCCCACCAAGAGTGAAGTCACTAACAAGGTAAGGAAAACACTGCATGAGAGAAGAGCAATCACACCCCATGTCAAGACATTCAGAAGGTGGATCAATACCATCTTCAAAAGCACCCACAAAAACAAAAATAATATTCTAACTTCATCCAAAATCTCTAGTCACCTATGGCTAACAAAAGACCATATTCTACAACCCACAGCAGTAGCTTTATGTTCCCTGCCGCTGTGGAAAATGTTATATTGGACAAATGGGCCACACTGTGGCTATTGGATTAAGTAGTATCTGCAAAATCTCGGGCCATCACACACAGGAAACTACAGGTGTTGAGTACAGAACACAGAGTGCCTACTGTATTGATTTCCACGGTGCTGAAGGCAGAGGTAAAAAGAATGAGACTGTTGGAAACAACAATATTAAGTCACTAGCATAAAGGAACAGGAAATCTCTTAAGCAAAGCTGAAAGGATAAAATCAAACTCCCAGACAAAAATTCTCACAGCGAATTCTTTAACCAGCTTTAACTGTCACACTCAGAGCTTCTTTATATCTTGAACTACCAGTTCCCACATGAATTGCAACTTAGTCTTTCATGGAGTTTTTAATTTTTTTTTTCCTTTCTAATTTAGCAAAGATTTCAGCTATTCCCTTCAACAGACTGATCAAATAGAATACAATTTTAGAGGTATAGCAAATTGTGCTGCTGCAATACAAGTAGAAGGAAAAAAAATCACTGGTTAATTAGTAACTTCCTTGAGAGAATATGCACAGGGGATGTTGAAATCAGCATCTCAAGTCATGTTTGAATTTCCCACCACTTCCTTACTATCAAAGGTCCATATATATGCTCTTACCCACCTCTGAAGATTGTTCTATTAACACCTCACTTTCTTCTACATTTTGTTTCTTTGAGATTCATAGTACCTATTTTATTTTCATAGATGGCTGGTGATATATATTGTGGTATATTTTATGGAACTTTTAATATTACATACCTAGTTTAAATGAAGTATATGCAATGTCACTGTTTTGGACTGAGCTTCCTCACTAGATCCAACAGACCTTACCAAAGCAGAATGGAGTCACTTGTGCTAAGTGCCCTGTAATCAAACTAAACTAAAAGGGGCTAGTTTTCCCCAAACCAGGAAATTCACATCTACCACACAGAAGGGGTCCACTTTGCCTGAACTGTCATAATAGGAAGTCCCTCCTCTCTGCTATAATCCTATAAGGAAAGGAAGTTAAAAATGATCAGTCTTTTCTGTGTTTCTTGTTTCTGCTTCCTCAGCTCTTTGTTGACCAGACAGACCACTTCCTCCGTTCTGCTCATCAGACCAATTTTTCTAAATCTTCAGAGGAAATGTGCTTGACTCATGAATTTCTCCTAACAGCGAAGTGGACCTTTAAACTAAATGTGTTGAAATTTTGTTTCTTAACACCTATCAAGAGCCATAAATATTAACCTAGCATATACATTTTAGCAAATTGTGCAAATATTTAAACAATGTGTGTATTAAAGAAAAAAAAAAAAACACATACCAATTAATAAAGACACACAGCACTTAAAATATTTACTGTTAATGATTATTTTCAATTCTACAACATCCAACTCAGAAATCTTGTTTGTGTTGTCATTTTCTTTAGCCACTTTAAGTCTGTCTGGTATAAATTAATTCTGTAAGTTTCCCCGTTGTGACTGCCCCATTTTAATCTGTCAGTGAAGTCTTACCTAACTAAGCCAAGTCCATTAAATGGTTTCTGTCTTCTAAATATTTCCTGAAGACATTTAAACTGTTGACAGAATAGATAAATGATTATGCTTTTGGTCATAAAATCTTCTTATCTCTCACACAAAATACATACTTTGAAACAATCCCATGAGCCTGGTTTAAAATAAAATTTTCCAATTATACATAATAGGCCTGAGGGGGGCTGGGGTTGTGGCTCAGCAGTAGAGCACTCGCCTAGCATGTGTGTGGCCCTGGTTCGATCCTCAGCACCACGTACAAATAAATTAAGGCCTTGTGTACAACTGAAATAAATAAATAAATATTAGAAAAGACCAACTATACTATAATATGCCTGAGGAGAGAAAAAGTATATAATATATATTTGAAATTGTTTCCTCCTTTTCCAGTTGAACCTAACACCTAATAGAGTTAGGCATTTAATGCAGAATGAAAGACTGAATGAAGCTTCAGAGAGAATAACCTACCATGACCTAAAAATGGATAAATGTTGATTAAAGCTGGTCCAGCGATGGGCCAATCAGTCCTGACATGAAAGATTCATAAATAAGCTACTTTAAGACTGTATGTAGTAAGTGCTCCAGGAGCTAAAAAATATAAAACTCATCCTCTTGAACAAAACTACTTTTTTCTATACTACCATAAAGGAGGTGATAGCTTAAACTATTAACTTCTAAATGTGCTCTAGACAAATGAGGGTCAATCTGTTTATGATTTTGACATTTTCCCCCCAATATCAAGTTGACTTTCATCTTCAAATTCAGAACCTTTCATTCAAACAGTATCTTGGATATTTCTCTATATCCCTTCATTTATATTGTTTTTGTCACCCTGAGAATCAGGTGATAATTAGCTTTTAGTAAACACAAAAATAATGCAAAGTACATAAGAAATCAAAGGAGAAAATTTGCAAACCTGTGGAGGTACTAGCTCTCTCTTTGAATTGGTCTGTTCTTGCTCTAGTGAAGGTAATTTTGTATTCCACTCACATCCATATCATCAAAATGACAGAGGTGAATATTCTGGTTATAAGGAAAGAACTATAAACATGTATATGGATATGGAATTAATAGACCCACAGAGGTCATCACACCCTTGAGACACAGATACTACTTTCAAATCATTATTACAGCAGACTTGCTTGAGGATACTTAGGCATCTAGAATCCAACACAGAAAAAGCTTGTCTCCAATTACAAAGTGAAGTATTTTCCTGATTCTTTGTCTTCCAAGGGAATGTTTTTCTCTGGTTCCAACAATAAAATTCCAGATATAATTAGTGTGATGGACATGCTATGCTTTTTTATCATAGTAAAATATACATAAAAGATTTACCATTTTAACATTTTTAAAGCGTGAAATTCAGTAACATTAATTACATTCACAATTTTGTACAACCATCACTACTATTCATTTCCAGAATTTTTTCATCCTTCCAAACAGAAACTCTGTACCCATTAAACATATACTTATTTTCATGAATATTCACATGCATATTCAAACTACATTAAAAGACTGTTTAAGTTCTGAAGGAAAAACCATAAAAATTAAGGATTCCAAAATAAAATTAACCACATGTGCTAAAGTTCTTAGATTAGCATAGCAGAAACTTGTATAGAATTTATGTTATAAACTATCTAATTTATATGTTTGTGCCAAAAGGGAGGAAAAGAGTAAAGAATTTAATCTCCTTGATCTGGATCCCAGAGAGATTAACAAGAGGACTTTAGTTAAAATTACTACACATGAGTAATTATTTCCCACGAAGCGGTACACTTAAAAAAAAAATTCTCAAGATAAAGAGCATTCAGAAAACAAACAAGCCTATTGGGAGAATTAGCTCTGAGAGAAACTAAAATACACTAGCAAACACAGGCAGTCCGCCATTTCTGATATAATGTGCTCATATAAATTCTATCAAAAAAGGCTCATCTTAAAACATATTGTTCTCTTTCCATAGGAATAATGTTATAATTGGGGAGATGTATTCCTGAGCAGGACTTGGCATTGAATAAATCACAAATATGACCAACAAGATATCATAAAAGCAAAGCTATAAAAACTATAAACCTTTGAAATCATTTAAAATAGTAAAATTATATTCCTTTATAGAATTTAGTAGCTAGACAAGATTTTACAATATCACCAAGTTTAAGTCCCTTGCTTTGCAGAAGAAAATACACATGTCTAGAAAAGATGAATGGCATTTTCTTAATTTACCAAACTAGCTTGTGGCAACAGGCACTAATGCTGAACCTTAGCCTATTGTTTCATCCACACTGAATGCTTTTTTGTTTTTGTGAATAAATTGCTGTACTTTATTTTCATATTTATTGAAATATAAAGTATAATATACATGTGTTATGTTCAAGTGAAGCTCTAATATATTAGAAAAGCTATATGCAAGAAATATTTTTGCTATATTTATGTTAAATTTATTAATTGGTTATTTATCATTTTTAGAATTTTGACAAGATTTTGTGCTATAACTGGAGTGGCCCATTTCAATTATAAGAGTTTCCCAGGGGCCAGGCGTGGTGGCGCACGCCTGTCATCCCAGCATTTGGGAGGCTGAGGCAGGAGGATCACGAGTTCAAAGCCAGCCTCAGCAATGGCGAGGCACTTAGCAACTCAGTGAGACCCTGTCTCTAATAAAAAATACAAAAAAAAAAAAAAAAAAAAAAAAAACAAACTAGATCACAAAAACCACAACACATCAAAAAACCGACAAAAAAATAAAAAAAAAACTAACAAAACAAAAAACGAAACAAAAAAAAACGAGTTTCCCAGGGAAGTTGAATTGTTGATTTTTTTTTTTTTTTTCTGGCAATAAAATTTCTCACTGGAATCAGAGATATTGTTGAACATGTAATTATTGCTTGTTATATTGTTATTGTGATTACAAAATGCCTATTTTCACATCTTGATACTTGATAGCATCTTTAAGGATTTAGGATGAATTACAAAATTAAAATTAATTTTATAATATGTATTTTTTTCTCTCCAGGGAAAATCACAGTCAAATACACACACATACATGTACCCACTCTCAGGGACAGATCTGAGAGAAAAATTTACTCCCATCCATCCCTCAAATCCTTTCCTACCATATAAACAGGACAAATAATGAAACAAGAGTTATTGTATGTACAGGATGTATGTATCTGTGCAGGATTTAGAAGGTGAATGAAAAAGATAGTTTTCCCCCATAACCTGTATGACAATGATGAATACAAATTAGACTTTTTTTTTTTTTTTTTTTAAATCTCAATTAGAGAAAACTAAGTCTCCAAATCACAAGACATATCTCTTAGACTAAGGATGGAACACATCAAGTGCTACCTAAGGACCTGGAAAATAAGTGAATAAAAGCATTTGGTAGTGATGTATATATATAAATTGGGAGAGAGAGAAATGGTGAAATATGAAAAAAGGACAGCTCAAATCTTTAATATACCCTTTCTTCCTAAGAAAACTAGCACCTCTGTTCACTTAAAAGTGTTTATAGCTCTATGAAAAATACGCATAATTTCATGTGCTTATAAATATGTATGTGGAAGGGGTTTTATTAAGTAAAGGCTAAATTATAAACAAAAATAGTATGCAACAGAGTGATTTGACAAGTGAAATGTCTTCAAATGTAGTTGGCTTTTGCATACAGCCTGATGGAATAGCATTTAGGACATGACTTCAGAAGCCCTTGAAAATATTTTGTCTTAGAAAGCCTTTCCATGTGGATTATCTTGGAAAAAGCTAAACAAATTAGTAAAGATAAATACATCATTTGATGAATGAATGGGCATAACAATTAACTCAGGAGTGAATGCTGAATAGACAAAAATGCACTCTCCTATCATGGGCATACAGGTTCTTTTCATCCTCTGGTTTTCACACATTCAAATTTGATAATCTGGTAATCCCTTGCTGCCTGGCTTTGGACCTTGAAACTTTAACAACATTCCTGCAAACCCTTGTCTTAATTTTGTCATTGTAGTCTCCATCATCAATTGACAATCAATTTTTAGTGCCTGATATTTATTGTGTCTATGTTCAGTACTGAGGGCAATAGAAAAGATATAAAAAAAAATGCTGAGTTAATGGAGTTTAATATTGATTTGCATAAAGAAAATACATAAAAATAAGCAATAGGTGTATACTGCTTAATATTGAAAGTCACCCCTAAATTACTGTGTACTTAAGGGATTACTATCTGGAACAAATAAGCAGCTTTGTAAATTAATAAAACAACCAACTAAATAAAAAGTTATGGATATAAAGTATTATTGAGAATTCATAGCAGAGCAAATTAAATTAAAAAACAAAGGATTCAACTTTAGTAACTCTAAGGAAAATCAAAATGAGATTTAAAATTTAATTTTTAAGGCTGATATAACCTCATGGATGAATAATATCCAATCATAAAAAGTGTTGTTGGTGTATAAATTGGTAAACTCTATTTGGAAGTCAATTGGTAACATCAATCAAAATTAGTATTGTGGGATATTTATTTACACAACAATTCTAATTGAAGGCATTTGAGAAATCATCAAAAGGAATGTCAAAATATGCCAACAAAAAAATTTATCATCACTTTATCAGTTGAATGGTAAAAATTATGAACCTAATTGAATGTAACACTGTGGAACAGTGGTTTAAAAAAAGTGTAATTTCTATTATACTTTGATGTTATTAAAAAGTTAGGTAGAAATGTATGTATTATCATATAATCACCTATTGGGCATATGGCTAAGTAAATGAAGTACATCACAGAACAATACATATGATTATGTAAATTAATGCATCTGTCTGTTCTATATTGCATGCATATGTATTTATGTAAATGCATAAATAGATGCTTGGAAAAATATATACCAAATTGTTGAATATGGTTAGTTTTGGAAAGGGGAGTAGGCTAGAAAGGAGTAAAGGGAAACTTTTAATGTTTTGTTTTATATAATTCAGAGAATTTTGGCCTTGAGCATATATTTATATAAACTTGCAAGTTTTAAGGCAAATATGTGAACTATGACAGAAAATTCACAAGGTTAATAAAATATCATCATCACAACATCAGGGCAAGAATGAGAGACAGATTGATGGATTGTTCAATAACAGGAAAAATGAAAGCTTAGAAAAGAAATTAGAAACTCTTAACAACATAACAGAGGATTCTGAGAACTAAGTTGAAGCAACCAGAAAATATTAAGAAATACACATATTATTTGAAAACTACGGAAAACATTACTAGACAATAGTTCCTCAGAGGCAGAAAAAGACCATGGTAATTAAGATGAACTATTCTGAGAACGCATTTTATTATAGGGGAGGAATCAGAGTGGATGGAAAAGATAAATTAACCAGGTTAATAAAATATCCATCATGGTTCTCGTACAAAAGATACTTGCCTAAGTCAGAGAATCAGTCTGTTGTACATTTTTAAAATTAAGGATGTGAACAATGACTGAAATGAATGACTAAAGTGAAATTAATACATACTCATTTCATGTTTAATAGGCATCTGTTACTGATTTGCACCATGGTATGTAAGGAAAAATAATAATAAAGGGAGACACAGAGACAAGGTACAGAGGCAGGAAAAGTGGCAGAGTGGTTCTTTGTCCAAGTGGCAGCATTTGTTTATACCTACAGGTTACATTAGGTCATTAATACCATAACTACATTATTGTTTAGAGTATCAGTAAGGTTTCTTATTCTGCAGTTACATTCCACAGTTACAATATGCAATGTTAGTAGTTTTGTGCAGTTCTCAAAAAAGTCCATTGTCTGAAGTTACTGTTAGGCAGGCAGATCCAGGGGCATCAGAGCTTGATGAAAGAAACATTGTAGTTATCTAGCAAACAACTTCCTTTATTCCCAGGAGCTATGTGCCTGCAATCAAGGTCAAGGTTTGATGAAGCTCTAACACAGAGGCTTTTCAGGGCATTGCCATACCAGCTAGACGTTGCACATATATTTATTTATATCACTAGATCCTAGGAGAAATTACAGGGCATTCTAAGGGTGGGAAACAGAATGCCAGTTACCCCCTGGGAGTTTGCTCATCAGAGGAATGCTTCCCAGTACATTTCCACAGTCAAAATACCTAAAGTGGTAAATGACAACATAAGGTAGTACCAAGTGCTCCTCTAACCCTTTGGTACTTACCACATGGTAGTCATTAGGGATCCTAGAATTAGGAATGGAAGGAGAATACTGAGACTGTAGAATCAGGTATATGCCAAATGGGTGATATCCATAAGTGGCATGGTGTTATAACTTTGGTCTCAGAGCAGTGAGGGGCAAAGCATAGTTAATTTCCATCACAACAGAAAGTTACCAACTAGTGTACCAAATGGGGCTTCAGGGAACCCACTAGAGACAAAAGTCACACTAGGGTCACACAGACCATCATGCAGACTGAGAAAGAAGACATTCTAGGTCATGTAAGAGCATTAGCAAACGATGTGAAGGCTTACATGTTATAGTTAATAAAAAGCATAAATCACACCTAAAAGTAATTTAAGAATGATACAGTATAAGGACTGAACATAGAGTAGCATAGCATCAAAAAGTTGGTTTTTTGTTGTTGTTGTTGTTTTTGTTTGTTTGTTTTTGCCAGATTCTAACTGATCAGGAACTAGAATACTAAAATCCTACTGAGCAGTCTCCTGAAGGTTCTGCATCTATTTTTGCTAGATAAATATAATTAAGTGGTATATATTATTAAACATAATTAAAATGTATGCATTGCTCATTTAATCTCAATTAATTGAGTTGTCAAGCTTAATTCTTTTGTTATCTTCATTAGATCTCCAATTAAATAATCCCTTCAGGATTACTGCAGAAGAGAATTCCTCTTCCTATCTAATGTAAACATCTAGGCTAATAAATAATAAAATACTTCACAGCAGCATATTTTATAATTGTGCTTTATATAAATTTTGAAACATTCCTTTTTCTCATTTGGTAGTACATAAAAATTAATGTGTAAGAATCATCTTAGTAAACTCACAGGCAGATGCACACAAAGAGAAAATGAAAATGAGACCAAGTTAAAGAGATCACCTTGGAAATCATGATTCAGCAATAGAAACTTGAACCAAAGTGAAATGTGAACTAATAATTGTCATCATCTGTAATAAATTGCATGCCCTTCAACAGCATCAGCAACCCAAAACAGACAACCAAAGGGGAATTCATGCCTGAGTACCCACATCCTTTATGCTGAAGAGAGAACCAATCTTTTTAAAGATTCCCTTTGTTTCTCAGATGCACTGATAAGCATCATGATCGTTATACATAAGACCATCAGACACCTGCCAACACCTAGATCTGGTTCTAACATAATTATTTTTACTTTGTATACCCCAAACAGCCTTTGGTGTTACTTGATAAAAAGGTTAATATCAATAAAAGATAAACTGATACAGGCTTCAGGATATCCAAATATTATTTTCTCTCCCATTCTTGGGTCAGGCTTCTTCTTGCTTCTTCAGCCTCTATCACATAGCACCTTTGCACTCTATTTTCACCCAAACACACCTCACACCACTGCTGATACCATCAGAATGAATGTTTGTACCCAATGGTGTTTGCATGGTATTTTTCACATACCTCATTTTTCACACAGAGCATATTTGAGCAGATTGAGAATGTTTTAATGGTGGGGAGCAATTAATTTGTCTTTGTATCTTCAGGGCCTGGCAAAGAATAGTATATGCCCAATAAAAGTTTGTTAAATTGTTTATTAAAATCAGAACTGAAGTTAGTTTACTAAATACCCATTAGGACAAACAATTGCTATAAACAGTTTTGCATGAAGGTATATTTTCCATTATTCATTAACTTTCAATTATCTTTTCCTCTTCTCTATTGAGAAAATTAAAGTCTTCCACAATATTTAAAATTCCATTTATTTAAAGTGCCAGCAATAATTGTATCATTAAATGTATTCACTGGGATCTAATGTATTTCATATTTTATAATATGCATTCAGATATGTGACTTTGGTGATCACCACCATTGATGTACAGTCATAGGAGTTATAAAAGAGGTGTGCGTACACACTAATGAATTCAGAAAAATTAAACACTACACTGAATATTCAATTTCTTTTCATCATAGTCTATGTAGTTTGTATTTTAGATTAGTGGACTGTAGAATCTATTTTAAAACCTAATAAAGCTGGCTTTGAATTAGGGATGCTCCCCAAACATTTTAAAACTCATTTTCAACTCTTAAATGTAATACTATAATTCTAGGAATAAATAGAAGCTAACTATGTTCCAAGGAAGCTACTCCATAAAATAGCATTATGAAGGTTTATATTGCATGGATATTTGTCAAGTACATGCTATAGCCTCCAATATTACCAGACAATGAAAGATAATATGTCTAGCTGAAAAATGCAGAACTAAAATAAACTTTTGTCTGGAGTCCTGAAGGCCTCTGCAATGGTTCTGGGAATGAGGAGTAATAACACTGTTAATAGTTTTATATTATAATTGTATCATATAATTAAAAGGTTTTTTTTGTTTTTGATTGAAATATTTCATTAATTTACTTTGGTATGAAGACATATTCCAGTGGTATCTGTTTGTAATTCAACATGGCAGATCATCTCAGTCAGTGAAATGTATTAATATAGCATGCAAACAAACCAAAAAAAACAAAATAATAAAAATAACAGCTGGGTTGGAAGTCACAGTAAAACTTTCTATCTGACACTTACTTGTTAGATTATCATAGATAATTCAATTAACTCTCTGAATCTGTTTCCTCATCTATAAAATGAGGGTAGTGGCACATTCTTGCCAACCTGAAAGTGTCTTTAAGGGGATTAAGTATTTCAGGTAAGTGAAAGGCTTTCCAAACTGCAAGGAGCTGTACAAATTTCCAGTCACATGAAATTGTGTATGTAAGCTTTATAAGAAAAAGTAAAGCACAAAGGAAAGGGGGAGTACTTTTCTGATTACCTACATGACAATTTCCCATATAAGAAAATTATTGCAATCCTAATAGATATGCCAGGGGAAGAATTTATAGACTTACTTAAATCACTTGGAAATGCATATTTTCTTGGTAACACAATCCTGGGCAAACTGTTTATTTTAGAAAGGAGAAATCAGGGAGGATATGAAGAATAAGAGGGATAGCATGAAGAGAGCTAAAGAAAACAAAGAAGGTGGGCAGAACATCATTCTTCATGCCTCATGTGAGAGGGGTGAACATGGCCCCTTTAAACACAATATAAGGTTTAGTGGCACTAACCGCAAAATGAAATAGCAGATGATAAAACTCTTCCTGAAAGATTAAAATGACAAGGTCTATTTTGTAGAAAGTCTTTTTTTTACCTAAACTGAGTCAACTCTGGTTCATGCCAACTAAAAGCTTCATAAATCATGCAGTAAAAGCTCTGATCACCAGTACAATTAAAGAGTGAGTTGAGAACAATGTTAACCCCATAGTTAGACAAACATGAGGATCCAGTTATTGAAAAAGACATGAAGAATGTGATGAATGAATACTGTTTAAGAAGTGTGGGGAATGACAATCTGGAGTGTTCAGAAAATTAAAAAGTAGACATTGGAGAATTATTCACTTGCTGAGCAAGATCAGTGCTCTATTTCTAATGTCTTCCACATTATTTGCGCTATATTTGTAAAAACTGTGAATCTGTTACTCTGCACTGGCACAATTGGAAGACTGTTCCTGTTTAAATTACCATGGTTTTCTGGCAATGCAATGATTAAAGGAACTGGAGCCCCCTCCTTGGTCAACAAACTTCACAACACTGTATTTCACCAGGATGCATCTTATAGTTTGGCTAAGAGAAGGGAGTGAAGCACTGAAGAATATTTCATTTATTTCCATAAACTGGGGAGTGCACATACTTAAGATAATGGAATAGTGCCTGTATATATATTTTAAAGTTAGAGTGAGATGGATATGGAAATTTTATTTTTAAACATTTTCAGAAATGTAGGCTGTGGGGAAAGCTTTCCCCATTTCATAACTTGTTCATTCATCTAGATCTATGAGTATCTATATACACATATGTGCAAACTACTGAAAATTATTGTAAATTGGTATACTGAGGAAAGAATATTCCAGCATTTTGTCCCACAATGGTACTGAGGTATAAAATTGAGATGAAAAGGACCAAAGGGGAGTGCATTAGTTATGGAATTCAAACTACTAATTTTACAGGTCTTTTCAAGAGTGATTTCTGCTGGTAGATACTGCTGGGTCCCTGCTATCATCAACACATACTAGGAAGATTATCAACATCTCTGAATCTTAGGTTCATTGTGAGCAGAAAGAGGACAATAACAACAGCTACCTCATAGAAATATCACAAGTAATAAAATAGTTTTAAAATGTTGAATATACTTGTTCTCAGTAAAATCCATGGCACATAATAGTAGCTCAATAAATCTTTGCTTAGGTTGAACATGTGTGTGTGGCTTATGTGTATGTGTGCATATGAAATTTTACTCTAAATCATTTCCAGATCAAAACTTTTTTTCTTTCAATTCTAAAATCACTTTTCCCACACAATGATCCTTCTCTTCTCCATCAGCAATTCTTTTCTTATCAACATAACTAGTGAAATCCAATTGTTGGGGCAAAAATAACACTTCAATATTTTAATTATAATTACATGGTATTTGGTATTCATAAAACAATATGATGTTCATATGGGCATTTCGCTTTTCATAGAAAAGATGGCTCTTCCTTGACAAGAGTCAGTGTGGGCATTGCCAGTTATCTGATAAATTGGTCACAACATGGAAAAATACTCTTGAAACTTATTTCCTCCTGGCCCGTCCATTAGCATTAGCTTTGGACTCAGCATCTTTTCTCAGCACAGTCATTTAGAAGCAGTATTAATTATAACAGAATGTGCAAAACATTGGCTGGACGAAGGAGGAATGAACACAAATGTAGACAAATAGAGGGCTTTTGAGAAAGAGTCAAACAATAAAACATATTCTGTTGGGAGAAGAGAAAAATGTTCAAGCTGATGATGTGATAACTACCCTTCAAGTAAATGTAAGTGGTCCTTTGAGAGCTAACTTGTGAGCCTTGTTTACACTGGTGAAAGAGGACTGGGGTGAGCTATACATTGGCAATTGTTTGTTACCAAGAGAGGGAAATCTCTCTTTCTGGGAAGACTTTAAGGTTGGGACAAATTCTTTCCTAAGTTTCAGTGAAAATCAACTGTTAGGATAGAGAAAGTAGAGATCAATGAACTGCACAATCTTCAAAGTCCCTGTACTGTAAGTCTTCAATTAGACTTCATGTCACTTCTATTGAGAGGAAATCTGTTCCGGCATCACTGGAAGCCCTAGGTCTCAGCCTCATGGTGACCCACCAGGTTTGTGGATGAAAAAATAAAAGGCATCAGAAGCAGACATGAAATCATTAGGATTCTCCAGAGCAAATCAAGTTTTTTTCATGTTTTTAATTTTATTATCATTACTCTTTCCATTTCTCCAGGTAGAGAGTAGTTTATTACCTTAAGAATCAGATTTTACCCAAGTAATCTTTCAGGAGTAAAACAATCCTGGAAAAATCAGCTTCATCTTGTTATTTTCCCAAGTCTAATTAAAAAAAATTCTTGATCAATTGAGTATATTGCTACAGGTTTTACACAAGTCCTTAGAGACTGAGGCTTAAATGTCCTCACCACACAGATTCCAGGACACTCTCCAAAGAGGCAGTAGTTTCTCAAACAACCCCTGGGATGAATACCAAACAGGAAGAGCACACAGGCACACACTTGCATACAAATAAATAACTGAAGGCCAGATTTTTACTTGCTAAGATTTAGTGCATTTTGATGAGAAAACAAAAAAAAAAAAAAAAAAAAAAAAGAAAGAAAGAAATTTCAGCCTTAGAAAATTGCCTTGAATTAGAAATTCTTGACAATTTTTATAAGATATGACTTCTCCCCAGATTAAAAAAAAAAAAAAAAAAAAAAACACCTTCTGCCAATATAATATGTACTTCATGCAATGCAGCCTGATTTGGTTTTTGTTTGTGCTGGTATCTCGTTTAATTCTCAAAACACTGTCAACTAAAATTCCCCAAATTTCTACTACTACCTATTTGCATATAATTAGAAAGCTAGAGTTTCCAAGAATTGCATCATAGCTTTTATATTTTGCCAAACAGTAAGAAAGAGTTTTCATATTTGCATTGAGATTGTGTGTGTTTATTTGAAAACCAAATGTATACAATGCAGACAAATGTAATTTATTACAAGTAAACTCAATTCATAAAACAAAAAGAAATATTATAAAATGTGTTTAAGACACAACTTATCCCATGGGTAATGCTTTATTTTGAAGCATTTTAAAAGACTGTCAATCCCCAAATACTTATTAAGGGCTTGTAGAATACACAACACAGTGCTGTGCTAAGTGATATAAAGATAATGATGTATGTGAAATGATGAAATAGTGAATACTTTAATCTAATGTTTAGTGAGCATCTTCTATATACCAAGCACTTTGTTAGGCATTGGGAATACAGCAGTAAGAATGACTGGTTACAATCCACCAAGCTTGTAAATCAGTTGTGAACACTTGGAAATATAGGGAACAACATAAGAAGAAATCAATAAAGAGCACAAAGTATCAAGCGAATAGGGAAGTTAATTCTTTTTCAACTTTAAAATTCTTAGGAGGCTTCCAGTGAAACCTGAATAGACTTTGAAGATGAGTTGATTTGTGCATGAGTTGAAATTGGAACCATTCCCACCAGACAATTAAAAACTTTTAGGCACTGGCTAGTGTAAGATGCTGCATCAGAGGCCAGAATTAGGACAGGGAGGGGACAAAGCTTTAGCTTTGTCAGAATAGTAGCAGTGGGGATAGCTAGAAAAGGCAGTAAAGATTTACTATTTAGCTATTAATTCTTTCTCTTCTACTCCTTTTTCTTTCTCCTCCTTTGCCTCATGTGTTGCTGATAAGTCTCCAAAATGGTTATGGCTGTCAAGACTATACTGAGTACAAGCTGAAGGTGGGGAGGGGTGAGTGTGAGGATAGTATTTGTGTTGTATCATGATCAAATTCAGGCTTTAGCTGAGCAGTGCTGTATAGTCACCATTCATTCTTCCCACATTTCTTGCAGCTAGCTTGGAACCATAGATAGCATTCTAGTCAACTGAGTGGGCAGGAGTATTGCAGAGTTTTAACAAATGCCTCATGAAACATACAGTCCTCTGTGCCTGTCCTAGCTATCTTGGAAGCCAAATGATGCTGATGATATAGGAACAAAGAGGAATCGTGTCCCTCCAGGATAAAACTTTTGTTTAAGTCACTGTGTGTTGGAGTTAATTTTGCTCCCCAAGCTTAGAGTTGGATTTGCTGGCTAAGAGCAACACTGCTGGGCTGGGGCTATAGCTCAGTTGGTAGAGTGCTTGCCTCGCATGCACAAGGCCCTGCCAGCACCCACCACACACACACACACACACAAAAAAAAAAAAAAAAAAAAAAAAAAAAAAAAGCAACACTGCTTCCCTGGTGAGCATGTCCACACCCTTCAGAGGGTTTGCAAAGCTGAATTTTTGTCATCGATCATAACCAAACTGATAATTTTTGTTAAAGCAGAACAAATATTATGATCCTCAACTTCTGTTTTCTAAGCTTTCACTTTACATTACTTTCATTTGTTGTTCTATTGACTTGAAAATAAAGCTATTAATTCCTGATAACTACATTTATTTGAAAAGCTCAGAGAATTTGAGAACAGGGAACAACCTCCTCCTATTTTTTTATAAAAACAGGCAGAAAAAATATTTTGATGATACTTTCTAATGATCATTGATTACGTCTAAAAATCTATTATGTCTTGCCCTGGAAAACTGCTTGGAATCTTTCTAATGAAATGATCAAAAATTTAATTTAAATATTTTAAAACCCCTAAAGTTAACATATGAAGTATAGTCTAAGAGCTCAGGGAATAAATATAGGCAGGTCTCACTAATTAAAAATAAAGATGATATTTGTTTTATTCGCTTATACAAAACCAGAAATTTTAAATAAGTAAAAATAAATAAATAAATAAATAGCACCTAAATACAGATTCTTGTGGAATTCTGGCAGGGTATCCTGAGAGACTTTCTATCTCTCACTTGAAAGATTTTATAGTGAAACTAATCATGTAATTCAGAAAAAAAAAAAAAAAAAAAAAAAAAAAAAAAAAAAAAAAAAAAAAGATCGTGCAGCCAGCAACTTCTAAATTAACACAATCATCTTGAGTTTTCTGCTCAGAGGAAACATCCAACCTGGGATGATATAAAGAGACTGGACCAGCAATGAGAATGCTTGAGTTAGTTGCTGAACTCCACCACTAATTAAGCTTTTGACATTGTTGAGTCCAATAATCTCACAGTATCTCCAAGTTTTCCCCTTTTATCATCTATTAAAAAGGAAAATAAAATTCCTGCTTTGTTGACTTTATAGTTTTTTTTTTTTATAGTAATCTCACTTTCTATTCCTTCTACAGCAGACTGTCTTTCAAGGTACAGTATGAACATCAGATTTTCTGAATACGCTCCTTACTCCCCTTCCCCTTCTGGGAGAAATACAGTATTCTCTCCTTTGTATTCCTACACTGTTCTGAAGTCTATCATTGCACTACAATTTGGCATCTTAATTACTACCTATTCATTTCCCAATTCACTCTGTGAATGTCTTAAAATAAGGGAAAATATCAAGCTATTATTGTTTTATTTGAACTCAGTATAATCTGTAGTACATAGAATCAGTCCTATTTTTTTGTATGATATTTTTTGTCAGGTGAAAGAATGGATGAAGGTGCTTGTCTAGGTATTAGGAATGAACAGATATGTGGTCAAGTCAGATCAATTTACAAATGGGAGTTGAGGGGAGGAGGAACTGAGATACAGCAAAACTAGGCAAGTCTTCAGTTCCGTCCTTCCTGGATGTCTTCTGCCTCTTTGGTTCTGCTCTGGTTATGCTATACCAAAGTAGGAATTAAAGACAATTCCTGCAGCTGTTTCCTACTCTATCTATTTCTGCTAATGATATTTAATCAGTCTTTTTGTGACTATTTTTTGAGTTCTTGTCAAAGGAAATTAGACCATTGAGAATTAGGGACTTAGTTGTAGGTATATGAAGGCTCCAGAAGTTATTAGCAGAGAGTTTAGAGTAGATTCAAACTTTGTTCATTGAATCAGGAAAGATTGTGTTCAACTGCGACACATTTCTACGTGAATTCATGAAACAAACTGAAGGTCGCTTACAGTTTTCCAAACTGACCTTAGGGCTGAGTGTCCAGGATTACCTTGTGGACAAGTGGGAGCCTGGCAGGATCAGGACAATGAGGGAGAGGACAGCAATTTGAGGGGAGGGTGGGTGTCTGAAGATGGAGCCGCAGAGGCATTGTTTTGCCTTTTGTGCCCTATTCTATACAAGGGTGCCAGGTTTAAGAGTAAGCTGAGAAAATTGGAAGTGGAAAATTTTGAAAACAAAATTGATGAAGTAAGGATAAAATAGGTTTATTATTACAAGTGGAAGTATTTTTTTTTTAGAATTACATAGGCATACTGACCCCTGTTTCAATGAACAAGCTACAAACGTGGAAAAGAGAAATGCAAATCCAAAGACTACCCATGAGTAAAGTTTCCATATTGTTTAAAGTAGGATTTGCCAAATACATTGGCTAGAAAATTCAATCTGAGATGGAAATCAATATAAGATCAAGAATATCAAAATAAGTAGAACAAAAAAATACCTATGTATCCAAACCCTGATTAAAATATTAGAAACTTGGATTGATGTAAATGCACTAAAGAAGAATGTCAATAAGCAAGATAAACTGTCAAAGTAAAACCCAGAGTAAAAATTATGTATATTCTTACCTGAATCTCTGATCTGCTACCTGTGGTCATAACCTCCTTGCTGAAAACTCTCCTAGTGCTAAGATCAGCCTAAATTATGTGGGGTGGCGGGGGGGGGGACAGTGGCACATGCCTGTGGAGACTGGGGAGGCTTCCAGCAGAAGAATTGCAAGTTCCAGGCTGGGCCAGTCAACTTAGTGAGGCCCTAAGTAATTTAGTAATACCCTGTTTCAAAATTTAAATAAATAAATAAAAAGCAAAAGTGATATAGCTCAGTAGTAAAGCACTTCTGAGTTCAATCCCTAGTATAAATCTAATGTGGAGAACTGCTGATTTATGCCTTCTAGTAAGTTTGGCATTTCCAGAATAGTGTAAGTGGAATGCATCCAGGACTAGGAGAGGTGCACCTGATGAGTCTAGACAGGCAGGTAGGGACAATTGAATGGAGACACCTTGAGCCCTTGGTTTCATTCTAATAACAAAAGACAGCTTCCAGGAACTTTTAAGTAATATAATGACCTGATCATATTTGGGTTTTTCAAACATCATGGACATCTCTAACAAATGGATTGGGGTAGGAAAGTGCAAGGGCGACAGCCAGAAAAACAGATTTCATTGTCAAATCCCTATCAATTAATCTCTTTGAAATTAATAACAAGGTGCTTCTCAAAGAATATTTGATGTTAAAAGCATTTAAATAACCCAATGAAGTCATAGGAAGCATAATTAAGAAAATCATTTAGTAGTCAGTTTAAAAAGGAGTCTATTTAAAACCATACTCATAAAATCATAAACCTCTACATCTTTTAGAATAGTACTATTTTCCAATCAACCCTTAACTTATCTAAGTATCTCTCATTCTATTCTATTAGTTTAAGTATAGTTTAGGAAAATGTTCCTGAGTTGTGTAGCTCAGTGTTCGAATGCTAGCATGTTCTAGGCCTTGGTTTGATCCCCAGCACTGAAAAACTTAATGACTATTTCTTAAAATGAATATTGATCCCCACCATCTTCTAACAATACAATTATCAATCATTTTCATCTGTAGTTTCACTCTGTAACATCTATGTACTTTCAATAGCAATTGAGTATTCATTTAAATAATCTCAATTGTTTAATCTTATCCAGGTTGGATTTTACTGTGGAATAGAAACTGAATTGAATTCAGACAATCCTGTAAAACATTATTTCTAACAGCTTCCTTTCTTTCAAAATAAACAAAAAAGTGTCTTCACCTAATATCTTAGATTTCCTCAAAATATTCTGTTTTTCCGTAGGCTATCTATTGTAATTACAGCATCAAACATAATGCATAACTCCTTAAATAATTGTACACAAAAATTTATAAAGCAAAATTAAAAAAAAAAGATCTCTAAACATAACAAGACTGGCTATATAACATACAGAAATCTAGTTTTTAAATTTCACATAAAGAGAAAATAGTTTTAAATATAAGACTACAAAAAATATATACAATACACTCATTGTAAAATTGTTTGAAGTTTATCAGAAATTCAAATCTGAAAAGTGGTACTATATAAGCAATTGTGTGTGTGTGTGTGCGAGAGAGAGAAAGAGAGAGAGAGAGAGAGAGAGAGAGAGATACTGGGGATTGAACCCACTTATTTTGAAACAGGGCCTAAGTTGTTAAGACTGGTCTGGAACTTGCAATCCTCCTGCCTCAGCCTCTCAAGTAGCTGGGGTTATGAGTATGCACCACTACACCCAGCATATTTGAGCACCTATAATGTATATCTTGGTTGAAATCTTTTTTACATCTTTTAAATTCAAGCCCATAGCTGATTCCTTTTACAAATGTGAAATATTTATATATTAGAATAAAACAACAGCCAGAACTAAAATGATCTCTTCTCCCATTTATATTTTAGCCAGTTTTGTTCCTATTATATACTAAATATAGGTGGATCAGATCATAACACACAACTTCTTTCAATTTTACCAGATATGAGTCCCAAGGGGACATCCTCCTCCTGTTCAATTTAAGCCCTATTTAGTATGATAGTGACATTATAAAACTCTTGACTACTGTCTCCTTATGGAGTTTGCTTTTATGCTTTGCCATTGAGAACATTCTCTTCGATTTCTTAAGGGAAATATCAAAAGTGGAATTTTATTCCACTTTTAAAATATACTCAATTTGAAAGTCACTTGGTAGAAAGAGAGAGAGAGCACACACTAGGTAATTTTATGAACCAAATTTAAACAGAGAAAGTAATTTAGCATAGGCTTTGTTTTAATAATATGATATAGGAGAACAAAGTTGCATATGACTGCATTAATGGTAATCAAGATACAATGTGGATAAACATGGTGTCACATGACTCTATTGAGGTTCAGGTGCCCTGATAGTTGACTGCAGACTAAGGCATGCAAGAGTGCAGGAAAGATGTCAATAGTCAAAAAAGGTGTTAACCTTTATCTGTATATAGTTCTAACTCACTTAAAAAGAATATTAGACAAAAAAAAAAAATCCCTAAGAAACATGAAAACCAATTCTTTCCTTTTAAAGCCAGTCAGTTATAATACAAATGTATATGTGATTCAATGGGTAGGCAGAATTCAAACTTCTTTAGTCCACTCCTTTCTACTGTTTCATAAACTGCTTACACCCCATCTATTCTGTAATCAAATATATATATCAATAAAAGAAAAGCTATCTTTTGTCAAATGTAAGGGTTCCTTAAGAGTTCACTTCCTGTATTTCCTTCATAATCTAAGGCACATTGTATGCTAGGGGGATCTGAAGAATGGGATAATCTAGTTATTATAGGTGATGAGACTTGTGTTGCTTCTCTATTTTAGTTTTCAGTAATGTTATATGATTAAAAAGTCAGAAATATACCATGTCTTTATATGACATCTTTATATCCCTGATAAGGCAACTGATGAATCTCGAAGGTTATTAGAGGTTCACACCAAAGCACCACCATTAGTTATTGTTCTGAGACTTAAATTCCACCATTTGAATCTATGACTTGGTGAAGACATTGCTGCTGAGTTTTCAGAGATGTGCCATTTTTCTGAATACTGTAATTTAGAGGATTTGTTAGCAGGCATGTTGCAAGATGATCATGTGTAGAGTTCATGATAAAGCATTGCAAAGGGGACTGGAGACTGAACCAAATTGACAATTTATAATGTCCCAAGAAAAAGCCCAGGCCAGAGAGATTTTATCAGTCCATGTCACAGAAATAAAAGCAGCAACTTCTAATACGAATTCTGCTCATAACGCAAACCACTCCTGGCAGCAGGGCCAGGAGAACACTGTAAATACATGTCCTGTAATATCTTAGATCCAGTCAAACATATAAATTCTTAGTTAAACTCTGGAAGCTGTGCATAACATATTCTAGTATATAGGCTTGCAAAGGAACTAACTGCTAAGATTACACTGAAATGGAGTGAAATGAAAGCTTTTCCATGCAGTTTTCTTGGTACCAGGCATCTTTATTCTAAGGTAGTAAATCACATTTAGATGGTGAAGTCTAAGTTACCTCAGACACTACTGAATTTGATGGAGATTAAAGTCAGTGAATCATTAGACTGAGAATCCAACGAGGGTGAGGCACCAGAGAACTGGGTAGGCATTTAGTGGTGTGGTTTATAACTTTTTTTTTTTTTTAAAGTACTTTTCACAACCCTTTTTCCACAAGAATCTCTTTCAACAATTGTTAATGCCACCAAGTCTATAGCAACTACAGGCCTGTTTTGGATGTTGAAGACTCACTGTGACTTCCAGAGACAGTTCTAAACATGATGAAAGGGAAGTCAGCCAAAACCTTTTGGGGAAGGAATTGAAATCCTATTGCGAGTTGGACCGGCTCACCTACAGAAACTTTTATTCAAAATCCTGTGATTATTTTATGAAGTATGGGAAGGAAATCCAGAAAATTGAAAATAGAGATAACATTTCGAAGGAGAAAGGCCGATAAACGTAAATATTTCACTGCATAAAGTTTTCTCAACTGGATATATATTTGTAATATAATATATAAACCTGAATCTGTGTAAACAATTTTAGAAAAAAAAAAAAACTAAAAATTTTGGGAGGACATAACATCCCTATAATTCCAAAGGAACAGTGTCTTGAGAAATATGACCTAAGTTAGGACACTTTTGGTTGAGAGGTTACTGGAGTTTTCTTGTAACTGCCCGAGGCTAAAGGGGAAATTGATTAGAAAGATGCTAAGAACAGGTGCACTCCTGGGCCTCCGGAGAAGACTCAGGATCTGGAGGGGTCTAGTAATACTTGAAATTCTCTCTCCATCTGTCACATGTACTGCCCTGGCTCATCTGCTTACTCCTTCCATTTAACTTGCTTTTCTCCTCAGGCATACAATAGAGCAGACCCTTCATTTACAGCTACTTTTCCTCTCAATTTACAAAGACTGGAAAAGATTTTTTAGTAGATCCCTGCACCAAAGGGCACCCAAATTTAAAACATTCCTGGGAGTCAGTAATTATCACAACTCTAAAACACATATTTGTGATTTCTTTTACAATTTTCTTTCAAATATAGAAGTACTACATTAATTCTGTCTTCATGTTAGCAGGTCTAGAAGAGTTTATCAAGCTTCTCTTCCAATCTTCAAGTTATATTTATGGAAGGGTTTCTTGGCATTTTACAAACAAGAATAGATATAAGATGGTTATATGTTAGGGGTGTTTTAATGCTGGTAATTTATTACTCTGTAGTTTTTTGTTGTTGTTGTTGTTTTTCAAAACTAGGATTGGAGATAAACTACAATAGTTTTACAGAAATACAGGTTATTTTATAGAAATGCTCAATTTCTGCTTTATAAATACCCAACATTAACAATTCAAACTCCAAACACATTGTTTCAATAAACTGAGGAGAGAGAAGGGGTACTATAATAATATATTGATTAAAACAGACTGATCTAGAAACTTTAACACATTATCTAAATTTGATCTCCTTAGTCGCTTTTTTTTTAATAAGTACTTTATATTCAGGCTTTTCATATCAAACAAAAATTAAATGCACAGATATTTACAAGACTAATTATATTTTCCTTCCATTAAGTAGAAAAGGTACAAGGATAAGAAAGGAGAGTTGTGTTTACTGCTAAGACAAAGTAATATTTGAGTTTTGTAGAGTCCTCCCTGATGCTATCAGAGTAAGTTGAAAACTTTCAATTTGATAACGTGGACAATCCAAGTCAATATACAATTAAGCCCAGTTTTAAACTTAATTTTTCCATGTGATACATGTCTCCATTCATGGCACTATGATATACAAAATAAATAAATAAATAAATAAACCTGTGAACATGCATTTTTTTAAAAATATTTCCATCATCTATTATTAGCTAGGACCACAACAAATTATTTGTTTGTTTTATTTGTTGGTTTATTGCTATGAAATAGAAAATCCTACTTGATTGTAACAGAATAGATTTATGGAATCATTTTTTTTAAATATAGAATCATGTAGGACAACTTTGCCATTTCATAGCTAGAGAAAATTCAGCTCATAACTATTCAATGACTTGCCCAAAGATACATAGTAATTTGCTCTTAGGTTTCAGTCATTATTTTGCCTAGTTGAAATCATATTTCTAAATTTCAGTGTGCACAAATATGCAGTTTGAGTATGAAAATTGGCATTATTTACACTATAATGCATCATAAAAGACTTGCTTTTCATGAAACATTTACATAGAGCTTACTAAGTGACAGGTATTGTTCTAAGCATATACATCAATACACACAAATAAAAAATGTGTACATATAAGTTAATCATTGTTGAAGATTTATGAGGTAGGTAAAATTGTTATACCTATTTCATTAGTGAGGAAACTAGGGAACACAGTATTTATGTGACTGTTAAATATGTATAACTAGTGTAGAACTTGGGCATTCTAGTTTCAGAAACCAGACTCTGTAGCAGAACATGATATTGCCTCCCTTAAAATTCAACAACATATTTTAGCTGTAGCATATGGTTGTCATATAAATAATGCCACTCAGATACAATCATCTTTCCTAAAACTATCAGGGGTTCTACAAGCCTGAAGACATTGAGATATCACTTAGTTTAATTTCCTGTCATATGAAGGAATCCCTTATAGGATATTGGAGTTAAACATTTTTTTTTTTATCTGTGATGCAGTCTCTAAAAATATTGTAACAATATCTAAGAATTATTCCTGGGCATTGTTTAAATAAGTTTGTCTTAAGATTGCAACTTGAACATCAACTTGTTATAAAATGAGAAATAATGATGCATTTCAAAGCAAAGACCATTTTCTTTCTGTACTTGGTATTGACTTAAATGTTGCTAAGGGATATTCTTGTCCTCTTTGTAATTTCCAAGTTGCAAGGTACACAATACAGTGAAAATTTTTGATATAATAGGCTTATATATTACATTTACTTGTTTTTTTGGAAGCAAGACAGTTTTATTCACAGATAACATGATTCTATAATGTACTAAATCTAAGGTGTCCTAAAAATATTAGAAATAGTAAATTTCAACAAGGTTAAATGATAGAAAACCAATATACAAAATCAATTGTATTTGTACAAGCAAAAAAAAAATCTGAAAATGAAGTTAATAGTATAATTCACTGTGGTGTTAAAATAATTAAATACTTATGAAAAATATTAAAAATGTACAAGTCTTATGCATATAAAATTATAAAACTTTGACCAAAGAAGTTAAAGATCTAAATATATAGAAAGACATCCTGTGTATGGCAAGAGTCAGTGTTATTTTTTATTTTGAATTTTATTGGTTATTTTTAGTTATACATGACAGTTAAATCCACTTTAATATAATTGTGCAAGTATGGAGTGTATCTTATTCTAAAATTTTAAAAATTGTTCATATTGTTTTGAAAACATAAGTGATCAAAGTGTGCATAGCTCAGGATTTTAAAGCACCTAGACCTATGTGTATATAGTATGTGTTACTTATACATTATATTTTGTCAGTTCTTTTCTTCATATCTAGTATGTGTCTGGGACCAGGCTCCAAACTCTCTTCATCTTATATCAACTATATATATTAAATATACACAAGGATGCGGTAATAGGCAGTTTATTATGATATTTCAGCACAAGTATGAAGTACCACAATGTAAGAGAAAACCAATTGAAGTACCACAGTGTAAGAGAAAACCAATTTAAATTTATTACAATTTTAATACCAAATTGGTTAAAATTTCTAAGCCTTTGTGTGGAAATGAATGGCTACAGTTTATATAAAACTACTGATTCAAAGATAATCCATAAGGCAAGTTTTTAAAAGTTTTATGACTTTAAAAAGAAGTTCTTTGGCCTGATGTGATGGCACATGCCTGTAATTCCAGCACTTGGGAGGCTGAAGCAGGAGGATCATGAGTTCAAAGCCAGCCTCAGCAATGGTGAGGCACTTAGCAACTCAGTGAGACCCTGTCTCTAATAAAATACAAAAAAGGGCTGGGGATGTGGCCCAGTAGTCGAATGCCCCTGAGTTCAATCCCTAGTGTACCCCCCCCCCAAAAAAAAAGGAAGAAAGAAAGAAGTTCTTTGAAACTCAAAATGATCATGTATTACTATTCAACTAAAAGAAAGCATAATTTGTGCTTAATTTATAATATAAAATATTTGCATATCAGTTCTAAAAATTATAAGTGATCAAAGGCAATGTGAAGTTACAAATAATAAAATAATAAATTCAATCCTCAAGAGATTAAAAAAGATTCAAAATTCATTTTCTAATACAGATTTCTCAAGACGGAATATTAAATTCTTGATGGAGTCTGTCTTATAGATCAAATAAATTTTATCCTTGGCTATGAATGTAGTTTAATTCAAATATCCAATTTTCATAAAGAGTCCCTAATATTAACAGCAATTGCCATCAAATGAATTACATTCTATAGGAATGGTGATGCATTAGAATTCAAATTAACCAGATTTCAAGGGCCTCTGTTAAGTTATTCACACTACTGTTAGTAAAAGCCTGTCAATTTCTTTTTTTTTTTTCAGTGATTTATAACTAATTAATATAACCTAAAACACATCAAATTTTAAAGATACCTAAGAGTCCCAGTTGGGTGTTAGTGGAGGTTATTGTTTTGATGAATTTAAGCATTATCTGCTCTGTGTGTGTGTGTGTGTGTGTGTGTGTGTGTGTGTAGGTGCATTGTGTTTATATCATCATTGGCAGCTGATCCATCTATAGCTTCTAAAGCTCTATAGCTTTACCTGTCTGAAATAATCTTTAGTTAACCAAATCACCTGCCTTTATTCAAATTAGTATTCCTCATACACGGTAATACACTTCACATATTACATTGTATGCCATTAATTGGCAAAATTAATTTATATTAAGGAAATTTCAGATGATATTCTATAATGTTCCATAGTCCACAAATCTATTTAACCACTGCCTTAAATACAGTAAAACAAATGAAAAAATATTTTTGTCAAAATTATAATTTATTTCTTTGGTGTGATTCCATTTTTGCACGAGATCCAATCAACTGGTCAAAAAATATATTTCTACAGTGACATAGTCACATCAATGTTTATAGCAGCTCAACTCAGAATAGCTAAACTATGGAACCAACCTAGGTGCCCTTCAGATGAATGGATAAAGAAAATATGGTACATATACACAATGGAACGTTACTCAGCCTTAAAGAAGAATGAAATTATGGCATTTGCTGGTAAATAGATGGAACTGGAGACTATCATGCTAAGTGAAAAAAGCCAATCCCAGAAAACCAAAGTCCAAATGTTTTCTCTGATATGTGGATGCTAATTCAAAAGAAGTGTAGGAGGGCTAGGGAAGAATATACATACTTTGGATTAGGCAGAGGAAAGTGAAGGGAGGGGAAGGGGTATAGGGGTAGGAAGGATAGTAGAATGAATCGAACATTAATACCCTATGTGCATATGTAATTACATGACCTGTGTGATCCTATATCATGTACAACCAGAAGAATGAGAAGTGATAGTCCATTTATGTATGATGTGTCAAAATGCATTCTACTGTCATATGCAACTAATTAGAACAAAGGAAAAAACATATATTTCATTTCATGGGAGGATAATTTAATAGGTACCATTTTTTAAAGAAATATATTCTCAAGGTCAATAAACAGCTTATCAGCTAGAAGTTCTGATACCCTCCACACACAACATTGGAGACAAAAATAAAATGGTAAAGGGAACATATCTGACAATGTTTCAATATTAAAGAACATGTTAATGTGAATACCTCAACAATCAAGTCTTGTTTATTCTAATATATACAAAAATTCATCAGATAACATAAAATAGAGCAGATATAATGCAAAACAGTATAGTACAGAGGAAGGAATGGGGGAGGGCATGTCCTTCCTAAATGGAAATTAAAACGTAGCTCTACCCAGTCATTGACATAAAGGAATACAGGCCTTTTGTTAACAAATATTTAATATTTTATAATAAACTACAAGTTCACATTTTATTTGACATTTCCTAGATTTTCCACATTAAAAATTCATTCAATAAAAATATGACTAGCCCAGATATGTCTTCATACTATATTTTACCTGAGGACTGATCACATAAGACAATCTGACTTAAAGTTACCTATTTAGCCAAAATTTCATAATCTTTGTAGTCTTTATATTTTTCATCTGCTGAAGGAAGATTTTAGAATTATAGCTATTAATGAGTTCTTAACTGGAATTTCTCTCTTCCTCTTTGTTCTCTCTGCACTTCCCACTCTATTGTGGCAATAATTGGTCATATTCTCTCTTGTTCCCTACCTGTTTATGATTTAACTCTTCCTGACAGATTTTATTTCTTAAAAACAGAAACATCTTAAGATCTGTATGTGCATTTGCATGAACATATGCAAGTACATCACTGTTTTTTTCCCTAAGGCACTGTCTCATTGCCATGCACTCAAGAGAACATACTTAATAATGTAAGCTGAGTTTAAGCTGCCTGCCCACGATTAACATAAAAGAGAACAAGCAACTTCAACCTTACAAAAACCATGCTTTTACAATGTCCACGTTGCTTAACAAGAAATCATATTATTTTCTCAACACTAAGACATTATCACAGATAAATCCTTCTTCTCAGCTTGAATACACTGATAATCCTATTCCATTTTATGTGCAAATGCTTTTGGTCTCATCTCTGTTTCCTGTGATTTGAAATAAAGCACAGAATTTTACCCTCTGTCATCACCATGTATTATATATTCTAATAGAAAAAACTCATATAATTAGAATTTAGTCTGTAATATAAAGTGGAATATTTTCTTATATTTTCCTCAGAAGGTAAAATGTTTTAGTGCCAGGTCCCCACTGCACTTCAAAGCTCTGGTCTCCAACTGTAGTCAAGATTTCATAAAGCACACATCATTCTAGGTTTTGAACATACCAAATTTTGATGACTAAATTAATGTCCTACTGTTTTTCTGAAGGAAGTGGGAAACAAATGTACAGAAAGGTGGCATGATGGGTCATGCTAGCTCTGAGTTCCTATCTGCTATCGGGCAGGAGAAATCAATGTGGCTGGGAGAGCCAGAAATGACCTCAGAGAGAAATGGAGATTTGAAGTAAATCTTGAAAAATTCTTAGGATTCAACAGGAATGGCTTGATTTGAGAGATCAAGGTAGGAGAGAAAAAGACAATTCCAGGAATAAGAAAGAATGAGTGAAGGCACAAATGTATGAAAACATATATAACACATTCAGCAATTTTGTTCAAATAAGAGCTGATTGTACCTAAAAGAATGCTTGATGAGGTGAATCAGAAGCAGAGTTGAAAGTTAATCTGAGGCCAGATCATAAAAGGATTGAAAATATGTTTCAGGGAATGCAGTAGACTGACATTCTTGGCCCTCAATGTATCATGCTTCCTAGAACTGCTACCCTTATGCAGTGTCCTTCTTTCACTGCGAATCCTAGAACTTGCCCAAGTGATTACATTATTAATTGGGCTACTAGCAAGTGTAACGTAAGGGCTGATAAATGTCTCTTAGACTCAGTTTAAATATAAGAAACACAGGATGGTCTCCTTGAAGATAAATGTAAAATGTAAAGAAGGACCCATTCATCCAAATATCAACTGAGCTAGTTCTTATCTGTCAGGTGAGTGTTGCTACACAAGTCCCACCGTGTAAGGATAACTCAAGCATTTCCAGTCGATTCACAGAGACACTAAATGTTATAGTATTTTGTTATGTAGCATTATTGGGTTTAATATTTTTTCATCTGGGCACTAGACATATGTAAAAATCTTGTCATTATTTGTTTTTCAAGTGAGGTTGTAACATGGCAAGATTTGAGTTTGCAAATATACATGGGTAGATGTGGAAGAATGCCTGGAGCCATGGTAAATGAACACAGTCAAAATAGAGCACCTTTACATATATCCTCATAAGAGATAATGGATGTTTGGGCTGATGGAAGAGTCAGAAAAGTTTTCCTAGGAGATACTAAAGAGTACATATTTAAGGCTTTTCTGGACATAAGGTCTTTGTTGCAACCTCTCAGCATCTTGTTCTATGATGAAAGGAACCACAGCATATAAGTTAATGAATGAGCAAATCTAACTGTATTCCAAGTTTTATTCACAAAATGGCCATTGAATTGTATTTGTACTAGAGCAAAGGCAAAGAGACTAAAAATAGGACAGGCAGGTGTGCAACTCAGTAGTAGAGCATGTGTTTAGCATACACAGGTCCTGGGTTCTATTAACAGCAGCAACGGCAACAAAATACAAGACAGACAGGATTTTTATAGTTAGACTCGGTGTGCAATAGCCATCAAAGGCAAGGGAAGATTCAACAATGACTGATAATTTACATAACCAAGAAGATTACACTGGTGTTTAACTGAAACAGAACTACTTTGCAAAAAAGGTTTTAGGTAGATCTTGTTTGGTACAGTTTGAATTTGAGATAGGTCACTCGGGAGAAGTATATATTACTTCCTTGAATTGTAAGTATGTTGGACTTGATCTGGAAGGGATATATATCAGTGTTATTAACATATAGGATTTAAAGCCAGGAGTGGAAAAGATCAAATTGCCATGCTGAGCTTCTGTTGCTTATGGCTGTATCTGACATAAAGGAAGAATTCAATAAAAATAATCAACAAAAAGGAACAATGAAAACAAAATCATGCAATCAACCATCACTCTGATTTCAATTATATTATCAGTAAAACAAAATTTATAGGGGTTTCTAAATGGAGTCCTGAAAGATAGTAATATGTAAGAGGTAAAGCTTTGGAAGAGAAATTACCAGAAGAGTCAAGAAAGGGAAATCAGAGAAAATTATCCTCAATGGATTAAGAAGGATACAGTATTCCTTTTGAATTTGCAACTTCATGTTCTGTGATCTTAGCTACCTGAAGAAAACTGTAATCTGAAAATATTAAATGGAAATTTTTATAAATAATTGATTCGTATGTTTTAAATTGCTTGCTCTTCTAAGTAATGTGATAAAATCAACATTCTGTCCAGTATATCCACACTATCTACCTATTAGTCACTTAGTAGCCATCTCAGCTATCAGACCGACAGTGCTTATGTTCAAGTAACCCTTTCATAGTAGCTTAATGTTATACTCCAGTGCCTACATTATTTACCTCACTTCATCTATTTGTGTTTTAGTTCGCTTTTTTCACTGCTATGACCTGAAGAGAACAACTGTAAAGGAGGAAAGGTTTATTTGAGGGTTCATGGTTTCAGAGGTCTTAGTCCATAGAAGGCTGACTCTATTCCTTGAGGCTCAAGGTAAGGCTGAACATCATGGAAGAAGTGTGTGGCAGAGGGAAGCCACTCACATCATAATCAGGAACCAGAGAGAGAATCCACTTGCCAGATACAAACATTATACCCAAGGCCAAGCCCCAATTCCCACCTTCTCCAGCCTCACCTCACCACTCAGGTAATCCCTATTGGAGGATTAAATTACTGATTGGGTTGACTCTCACAACCCAATCATGTCTCCACTGAACCTTCTTGTACTTTTTCACACATGAGCTTTTGGGGGACATCTCACATCCAAACCATAACACATTGCATTGTATTGAATGATCTCATATCATCACAAGAAGGATAAGTACAGTATATCAAGATATTTTGAAGGAGGTATAGTTACATCATGGTATATTGCTATTGTAAGCTGCCTGGTACCGTAAACCGGGATAAAAACTCTCGGGGGCAGAGTTAAGCTTTTACTACTTTTACTTCTACTTTCTTAGAGCTTAGAGAGAGGGAAAGAAAGATTTTTAGAGAGAAAGATTAAAGCGAGCTTTTCTTCTTGTCTTCTTAGCTTAGAGTTAGAGTTAGAAAGATAGAGCTTAGCTTCTTAGAGTGAAAGAAAGATATAACTTAGAGTAGAGTAAAGAAAGATAGAGCTTAGCTTAGAGAAAGACTAGAGCTTCTTTCTTCTCTCTTCTTTCTTCCTTCTTCTGTCTTCTGTCTTCTGTCTTCCTCGGGAGCCTCGGCCTTACTCTGACCAGTCCTCTGGAGCCTCGGCCTAACTCTGGCCAGTCATTACTTCTTCTATCTGGTTTCTCTTCTGTAACTGCTCTGCCTACGTTCGTGGCCGCTCTGATTCTTCTGACCGACCGAGTGACTGCCCGGCTGACTGAATTCTCCGTTCTCCTAACTCGGACCGCTTTCACCCGGTTATATACCTTCAGGTTTGCGGGTGCCTACAGGTGCGTCACATACATATCAGGTGGAACCCATGGCTTCCAGCTAGCTACAACAGCCCTTCCTAATTAGGGCTCCTTCATATTCCTTCCCTTTAGTTTAAAAAGGTGCTTTTGTTCTATTTTCTCTATTTTATTTTCTCTATTTTCTTTTATTTTCTTGTCCCTACCTAGCTTTTCACCTTTTATTTTTGAAAGGGTGGATATTTGAGCCCTTTTTGAGAAGGTGCTGTGGCTTTAAGGAAGCCTAATGCTGAGGAGCAGCTAACGCACCTAGTTAAGCACAATTGCATAAGCGGCTTTGACTTTTTTTTTTTTTTTTTCCTCTTCTTTATTTTTCTTTATGGCTTTCTTGCCAAAGCTCAATGGCTTTTTTTTTTTTTTTTCTGCATGGTTTTTACCATGCTATTTAATTCTCTATTTTCTTTTAAGCTCATGGCTTTTTTCTTTATATTAAAGCTCAAGGCTTTTTCTCTATATTTTTTATGGCTTTTGGCTGGCTACTCGGCTTCGGCTTTTGGCCGGCTACTCTGCTTCAGCTTAATTCTTAACTGGCTTCAACTGAGTCAGAGGCTATGCTCTCTTGTTTCTACTCTTTTTGCTGGTCTCAACTGAGTCTGGCTTCTTCATTTTTTATGGCTTTTGGCCGGCTCGGCTTTTCGCCGGCTACTCTGCTTCAGCTTAATTCTTAACTGGCCTCAACTAAGTCGGCTTTTGGCCGGCTCGCTTCGGCTTTTCGCTGGCTACTCTGCTTCGGCTTTTGGCCGGCTACTCTGCTTCGGCTTAATTCTTAACTGGCCTCAACTGAGTCAGAGGCTATGCTTTTTCATTGCTCTTATTTCTTAGCTTTTCTTCTCTGCCTGCCGAGCCCCGGACGGACCACCATTTGTAAGCTGCCTGTCACGGCCAGCCACGGCGCCGCCACGGGAGGAAAATTCTCGGAGGCAGAGTATAGCTTTTACTACTTTTCTTTCTACTTTCTTAGAGCTTAGAGAGGGAAAGAAAGATTTTTAGAGAGAAAGATTAAAGCAAGCTTTTCTTAGCTTAGAGTCTTAGAGAGAAAGAAAGATAGAGCTTAGCTTAGAGCGAGCTTTCTTCTAAGCTTAGAGTCTTCTTGTCTCTTAGCTTAGAGTCTTAGAGAGAAAGAAAGATATAACTTAGAGTAGAGTAAAGAAAGATAGAGCTTAGCTTAGAGAAAGACTAGAGCTTCTTTCTTCTCTCTTCTTTCTTCCTTCTTCTGTCTTCTGTCTTCCTCGGGAGCCTCGGCCTTACTCTGACCAGTCCTCTGGAGCCTCGGCCTAACTCTGGCCAGTCATTACTTCTTCTATCTGGTTTCTCTTCTGTAACCGCTCTGCCTACGTTCTGGCCGCTCTGATTCTTCTGACCGACCGAGTGACTGCCCAGCTGACTGAATTCTCCGTTCTCCTAACTCGGACCGCTTTCACCCGGTTATATACCTTCAGGTTTGCGGGTGCCTACAGGTGCGTCACATACATATCAGGTGGAACCCATGGCTTCCAGCTAGCTACAACAGCCCTTCCTAATTAGGGCTCCTTCATGCTATAATTCTCTTTTATTATTATTTATGATTGTTAATCTCTCTTTTTTTAACATTTACTTATTTTAGTTGTACACAGTGCTTTTATTTATTTTTACGTGGTGCTGAGGATCAAACCCAGGCCACACACATGCTAGGCAAGCAAGCGCTCTAGCTCTGAGCCATGATCCTAGCCAATGATTGTTAATCTCTTAATGTGCCTCTTTTGTAGCTTCAATTTTATATTAACTATGTGTATATAAGGGAAAATTAGCATGCATATAATTTGGTAATATCTGCTGTTTCAGACTCACCCTGGAGGTCATGGCAAGACCAGTGTGAGGATAAAGATGAGGTTAGGTCACAACAAAATAGACAGACAAACTTAAACCCTTAAGCATCATCACACCATGACAAATCCCATAGTTTACCTGTTTCATCCATTTAAGTTTAAATAGTGATTTCTTCATGTCTATCGTTTCTTTTAATTTGCCCACATACCTCTATTACTTTCTATTTATGCCTTCCTATGTGCTTATTCCATGGTGACACAGGGTGAGACTAAGCATTTCCTGTTCTTAAGGAGTGGTACCCATATGATTGTATGACCCAAAGAGACTCTTCAGGAGATGTTTTTCTGAAACTGGTGGGAAGATGCCGAGTACCCCTTATTCTTAAACTAATCCTGGTTAGGTTTCTGTCTTTTAAACGGATTTAGACATGACTTATACATTTCTGGAAGGACAAATTCTAGGAGGAATATGTTAATGTGCCACATAATAGAATTAGTGCCAAACACTGCAAGCATTAAAGCCTGGTACAGTCTCTTTCATTAAATACAATAGCATTCCCAGAGTTAGCTTTCTTATCATTTGATGTCATTTGAAGCCTCACATTGCTGTCCTCAGCTAATTTGCTTTATTTCTAGATTTTTTTTTACAGAGTGTTTCTTAGCTAGATTCATGACTATGGATAAGGTTCAAACTATTAGAGAAGCAAAGTTCCTGAGGGAAAGAGACAGCTTCTCATTGTTCCTCATTATTTATATATTCCCCTGTATGTTTCCCAAGTACTTAACCCAATTTACATTTTAATGAACTACCATACTGTACTTACCAAATGCTTAGTAGGTCAATACTGCAGGTCCCACTTTAGGAATCAGAACAAGTCATAAATCAGAAAGAGAACTAACCAGAGTATCTGCAGAACTGGTAGGACCAGAAAAAAAAAGTCTTCAAATTTCAGTTAAGATCTGTGCCATATCAATTTTATGTTTCTGTCATTACTTACTTGGTGTGTTCATTTAAACCAGATGATTATGTTTGCTTAAATACATGCATTTAAAAAAGAAAACATACTGGAACACACACCTGTGATCTCATCAGAAGAGTTGCAAACTCAAGGCCAGCCTCAGTAACTTAGGGAAACCTTGTCCCAAAATAAAAAATTAAAAAAAAAGAACTGGGGGTGTTGCTCAGTGGTAAAGTATCCCTGGGTTCAATCCCTAGTATGGTCCACACCATGATGTTTTACCTCATCACAGGCCCAAAAGCAATGGAGCCAAGTGACTGGGAACTGAAACCTCAGGAATTGTGATCCAAAATAATTCTTTCCTCTTTCATATTGTTGTTCTCATGTATTTTGTCACTGTTATGAAAGGCTGACTAACACACAAACTTTCCTGAATTACCTAAAGATTGTCCTGGGCCTCCAAAAGAAATGCCTCACATTTAGAAATATATTACCTATGGAAACTGAGGTACCAACACATTATTTAAAGAGAACAGGCTTTAGGATTGGTAAATATGCATTTAAAATCTCAGTTTTACTTCTACCTGGTCCTTATGTTTCTATACAACTGAAATTTCTACTTCCTCTTCATCATACACATCACATTTAAGTGAATGGTTATTGAACAAGATTTTTTTTGCTCTGGATTCTAAAGTCTATGAAGGTAGAAAGTACATCTGAATCATATGAATACACTTTGTATACAGTGTTATGTAAAAAGGTGCTCTATATGTGTATTATGAATTGTAATGCATGCTACTGTTATATATACAACTTCAAATTTTAAAAAAATATATACTTTTTATTTTTATTTCTTCATCACCAGCATCTAGTTTTTGTTTGTTTGTTTGTTTGTTTTTAAACATGGAATGCATCTAGTAAATATTTGTTAGGAGTTATGTCCTAGTTGGGGGAAATAGGGCCTTGGGCTTTAACTGTGAATGCTATGTTTTGTCCCTAACCCCTTCTTAGGTGAGTATGAATGGATGAAAGAATGGATAAATAAATGAACTAAAACCCACCTGAACCTTCATTTCTTCCTTTGATTAAAAAAGGTATGCTATACATAACAATATATAACCAAGGGTAACAATATGGTACTTAGTGTAAAGTGTGGTTAAAATAGCAGATATAACTCATGGCACTCATTTCTAATAAAGAATCAGACTCAAAGGTTTATGGAAAATTAACTATATTTATAGATGCTATCAGCCTTCTATATTTCATGTCTAAGTATACATATCCATTTAGTTCCCCTTATCTTTGTATAATCTATAACTTCTAATGGAACATCCCCATTCCTCTTCTAGCTTCCAATATCATGTGCACATCGCACTTGTTATAGGTTAGTCTTTCTCCAAAATTCATATTTAAAGTGTTAATTCTCTATATCATGATATGACTGTATTTGGACACAGAAACTTTAAAGAGGCAATTAATGTTAAACAAGGTCACTAGGTTGGGCCCTAAACCCTAATTTGATTCTTTATAAGACGAGATTAGGATACAGACACATGCAGAAGGAAGAACATGAAAAGACAAAAATGTGAAGACTACCAATTGTAGCCAAAAGAAAAAGGGGGGGGGGGGGGACTTCTGAAGAAATCAACCCTGCCAACAACTCAATCTCTTTACTACTTTTTATAGAAATGCTAGAAAATAAGTTTATTATTTGTTTAGTTTATTTATATTTTTGGTGGTTATTGTTTAACCACCCAGACTTCAGTGCTTTGCAATGGTAGCCTTAGCAAATGAATACACAGCAAGTCCAAGATCAAGAGTCCCCTTTAGAAGTCTACTTCTTGACATAGATGTTTTGTCATCTTTGGGACTCTATTGCGTTGTGTTATTCCTTCCTGTGTGCAAAAATTACTCCATTTCATTGCAATTATCTACTTGTACAGGGCCAGTCAGGATGAATATTTCAATCAGACTTGAGATCTAATTCCCAGATGAAAGAAGCAAAGTTCTTTCAAATCTGCTACTTCTACATTGTGCTCTACATAACTAAAATTGGTGGATTTTTAAAAGTATCATATTTTCAATGCCATTCTTTTGTTGAGTAATCTTAATAAGCTGAGTTTAAAAATATAATTATTTTCAATGAATAAATAACAAATGTGTAGTCTATAAACATTTTAGCAATATTCTTTTTTTATTCAAAGTCACATTTATAATAGTAATATGCATTAAAGTTTATAGTACACATATAAAGCATCATTTTACATAGCACTGTTTGTATACAAAGTATATTCATACTTTTCAAGTCTTCAATCATGCATTTAGGATAAAGATATCCATCTTATTTTATTAAATTTTCCCTAATATATGTATTCCTATACACAATAGCCTTTCATTAGAACTTTAGCTTCATGAGGGTGGATTTTGTATGTAATTCACCTGTTCAACCAACCATGTAGCACTGTCAATACAATGTGGCAGGTGCTCAAGGATATTGACTACCGAATCCATCAACAAATGAGCAAATGATGTTTTGATTTCATGTGTTAATTATATATGAGAAAACAGAATACTTGTTTTAGAAAATACAGGAAAGTCCTTTATAATGTAAAATATTGGGGAAATGGATTTAAAGAAGAATTTTCTAAATCTCTGTCAAAGGCAGGATCATATGTACTTGACCAAGGCAGGGAGTAGGGGATGACTGGAGGTGAGTGTGAAGTGGCCAGAGATAAATGATTGGAAGCAGACTACATATGATAATATCCAGTCCATGTTACTGAAGCATACTTATCTGTTAAATCACAGACTACTGCAGAAACACTGAAATAACCATTTTTTTTTTAGTTAAAAGTACAGCTTGCCAATGCAGTTGAATAAAAAGTGTATCTCTTACTTTGGAACTCATGGCAATTAGCTCCCAATTGAGAATAAGTGTGAAGTTTCTCAGTTCAGTCCTAATGGGCTATTTCTTATTGTCACAGATTCACAAACTTGTCAGATTCTGCTTAAAACTGTGGATGGGAATGTCTGGAGTGTTACAACCTCATTCTCTTTCAACATTGTTACTGTCCATTTTTTTTTTTTCAAAATTGAACTCTTAAAATAGGTATCTTGGTTCGATTAAAAATAATAGGTAATGTTATCCTGTGCTATGTTAGCTCAACCTTTATTCCCAGAAAAATTTACAACCTTTCTTATTTCAGAGTAGATGAATTTTGATAAACTCTGATTTACTAATTTTGCAAAGACTACCATGTACAAAAATTCTTAGGATGTGAAAGAATTATATAACAATTAGCAAGGTAAAGATTAGCAAGGTGAATTTAGCTTTTAAATTAAAATAACTCTTAAGAAGAAATAGTCTTATTATAATTGCTCATTCCAAAATGAGTACAAGATTATCACCAAGATAATGCAAATAGGAGGAAAACAGCCTAAGGTTGGGTCCCCTACAAGCAGATCATGAGACATGGATTCCCCTACAAGTGTATTATGGAGGAGATTCTTCATTAGGTGACTAGTAAAGGAATGGAGGAGACAGAGTAGGAAATGGGAAAATGCCAAGTAAAGATGGATCTCAGGCAAAGCCTTCAGAGAGTAGTGTCAGTCTTATCCTGCAGAGGAAATCTTCTGAAATGAAATTTCAACCTCAAGTTATCCTTATGCAAGATGAGGTTTTTGGAGTTTAATTTTACCTGATAGATGTAAAGGCGAGGATCGGGGGTGGTGGGCAGGGGTTGGATTTGTGGAGGCTGAATAAAGGGTGATAAACTATGTTTTGGTGCTAAATATTTAGAAAGTAATGAGCATCAATACTCCATTGCATTCTTTTACAATTCTGATACTAGGCCTACCCTTCAATCATCACTTGGCATAGGTGAAAGAAAAGACTTAATTCAATTTTGTTTTTCTAGCATTTATCACATTAACTGACATAAAATATTGTATGTATTTAAATGAGTATTATCATACTCATCCTTCATTTCTCAGTACACCCAATATTTTCTTTTCATTTGTAAAATGATATTCACTCATTCAGTGAATACTCACTGAGCATTTATTCTCTATGTAACTTATATCACAGGAACTGGGCTGTATCTTGGTATTATAGTAATTAACCAGAGCCACAATGTCTACCTCCATGGAATACTCACAATATCCAGGGAGGCAAGCAATATTCATGCAAGCAGTTAATGAAATACATTGGTGATTAAGTTCTAAAAATAAAAAGTATAGGATAAAAGCATACAATATTTTCAGAAAATATTAAGAATATTTCAACTATCAGTTTCCAAGACTTTAAGTGTTTCAGGGTATGAGGTGGCTTCTATTTCACACAGAGAGATAAGAATAGCTAAACTTTCTTAAATAAAAGAAAGAGTTTCAGTTGAGAAGAGTTCCGCTCTTCATCATAGTAACCATTCAGTGACATTTCTGATGTAGTGGGAGAACTTGAGGGTACCAAGGATTTGTAGTAGTACAGAATGTCCACAAGGGAAAAGGAAGGTCATCCTGAGATGGATGGGGGTGCCTGGGGTTCAAGTTTGGCCTATTCTGTAATGTTATTTCTGGTCATCTGAGCTCCTTCCTGAAGCAGAGATTACAAAATCAAACAGAATAAATCCTTTATGATTGGAGAACTAAAATAATAATGCTTGAGTCTCTCGAAGTCTTCTGTGCCTAGATTTATATAATCTGCTTTGTAAAAACATCAAGAGTCAAGCACATCAAATCTATGTTTTCTAAATCTCAGAAGCCAGAAAACTGTTCTATAAATATGCTTAACAAATGTAATGGCTAGGGGGAATTACATAAAAAAAAGAAAAAGACATGTGACAACTGAAATACAAAAGTAAACTGAATCACAAAGACCTTTTTTAATCCCTGTGAGTCAATGATGCTGTTATAAAGAATGGCAAAATAAACAAGACATATATAATAGAAGATGAATAGAACTTTAAAGCCATGTTAAAGAGGACCCAGGTGTGGAAATATACAGACATTCATTATGAAGTCTTCCTCTGCCTGGAACTTCCCTTCTCATCTGGGTTGAGGAGAATCTTGGTACCACAGTACTGTGAAACCCTGCATTTAGTTATTCTAAAAGTCTCTTTATAAATGTTATTGACTATCTCCTGCTCTAAAAAAAAAATTTCACACCACTGTAAGTAACATTGCCTTAAAATATGGGTGAGTTATAGAGCAAGTTAGACCTGGATGTCTTCTGCCTTTAAAATTAGTATTCTTTCTACTATATGATGCTTCTTTTTTTTATAAAATAAATGTAGAAGTAATTTACTCCAACTCTCCTATACACAGAACCTCTTCTACAACCCTGAAGGTAGTTTTCCTACTGTTTACTTAAGTACTTCCAGCTATGAGGATTTTAATACCAAAAAAAAAAAAAATGTTTACTGCAATATTGAACACCTCTAATTATAAGAAAGTCTTTCCTAAAATAAATTTCACCTCCCTGCTGCTTTCAGCTGCTCTCTAAATTAGATATCACAACTCAGTTCCTTATTCTGAAAAAATAAATAAATAAAACCTTCTGATGTTTGAATAGACCTATTATTTCTGCCCTCAATTTCCCTTTCATTAGGGAAACATGCCTAGTTCCTTCAACTCTTAAATCTATAACATGTTTTTGTATGCCCTCTGGACCTATAACAGTTTTTCAGTGCTTATTTTAAAATGTGTTGTCCAAAATGGAATACAATAATTCAAACACTGAATGAAATGGTAGACTGGTAAAACAATGTGAGAATATCTTTTTAACTGTTGCAGTGCAATTCGGGAACTTTCTTTTTGTGGATAATAGTAGTTTTTTCCTATGAACTTCTTTAATTGTGTGGTTGATAATTTGAACTTGAAGCTATTTATAGTTTCCTTTGTTAAATAATGTCTTGTTGATTCTAACTTAGTGCCTTACATTCCTGACATCATTTCAACTCTTGATTGGATCATTTGTCTAAATTGTCCTAAGCAAGTATGTGTGGACTGAAAATTTAGGAATCATACCTTTAATACCTTCCCTAACTCTTTGAAAAAAAAATTAAGCAGAATATACTCAATAGCAGAAATTTTAGGCAGTCCATTGTCACCTCTCATTCAGATTGGCAGCCAAACAGTCATATATTTAAATTCCAGTCTCTCCATTGTTAATAGTACTGAGTTTCCAGAGCACAATATTGCTCATTCAGTGTCCATAATCTCAATAACAAATTTGGAAAACATATGCTTTTCTGAAATAAAAAGTATGCAATGTTTTAAAATGGCTAGTTAACACTACTTTTGTATATAAAGATCACCACATTTTATGAATCCCTGTTAATCCTTTTGAAGAATTAGAAGTGAGTACTTAATAAACATTTAAGAGCTCGCTTACTGGCTAGTAGTAATTTTTGAGTCTGTACCCTTTGCATGTGTTGCCTGAGTCATATCGAGCTTCATTTCCCTATCTCCTATCTTCTGAGGACAAATTCATTCTTTGTTCAAAACAACTTTACAAAGATAACTGCAGCAATTCTAAGGCTGTAATAAATACTATTAATAGAAATTATTGTTTTTAAGTACAATAAACATATTCAGACAATTGTTTCTTCACACTCGAGACTCTCCTATAGTATAATTAAAAATAATCATAATATTTAACATTTATCAACTCCTAAAATGTGTTAATTGCTTTACATGCATGATTTCACTTAATCTACAGAACAACCCTGTGAGGCAGTTTTGCTGCTATTATCTTGTTTTCAAATGAGCAATTTGAGGTTTGTAAAAATAAGAACATTTTTCTGGGACTATATGTAATAATGGTATAATAGGATCCAGAATCCAGCTTTTTCTCAAACCAGATTCCTTTACTACCATGTAATGGATACATTTCTAAAAATATAATTTACTTTATCAAAGTATATGCAGACTAAATATTTTGCTAAATATTAGAAATGACTTTCCTAGGAGTATGGGACAATTTATAAGCATAACAATAATGTATGTTATTGCCCTCTACAACACTGTATATTATTAACATTATGTTTTTGTCAATGGTTTCTCTTTAGTATTGATTATATTTTCATTCACTTATAAATAAGAGTGTTTAATGTGTTCAGGGAACTTTTATTTTAATATTTTTGTGAATTGATGCCTTGATTTTTGCTTTTTACTATTTTTCTTTTATTATATATATTTAAAGTATATGACATATATTTTTATGTACATTGTAATGAAATAATTCAAGCAAATTGACATATCCATTTTTCCTTTACTATTTTTCTTATGAAAATGTGTGTTCTTATTTATTTATAGAAACTCTTTGTATATAAATATGAATATATTTTATAATATATGGATTGCAAATATTTCCTTTCATTTTTACATTGTGTTCTGTTTTATTTAATATGCCTTTTAGAATAAGATATTAATTTTTTACAAATCACATCTACACAATTTGTAGCATGGTTTTTGATACAGGAAGATTTTTACTCCAATTGAAATTATAAATAAAAACCATAAAAGACAACAACAAAACCTCAATTCATGGATAATTTCTAATGTTATATTTTTTGAGGGGTTGTCCTAGGGATTGAACCCAGGGGTATTGAACCACTGAGCCATATCTCCAGCCTTTTTTATGTTTAATGTTGGAATGCTCCTTAAGTTGCTTAGGGCCTCACTAAGTTGTTGAGGCTGGCTTTGGACTTGTGAACTTTCTGCCTCCACCTTCCAAGCTGCTGGGACTACAAGCATGCACCACCAAACCCTACTGCTAATGTTACTTTTAGTTCAAATCTTACAGACTTTTATTGACTCTTTTTTTTTTTTTTTTTTTTTTTTTTTTTTTTTTTTTTTTTTTTTTTTTTTTTTTTATCGTACCTGAGATTGAACTCAGGGGCACTCTACCACTGGGTCACATCCCCAGCCCTTTTTTGCATTTTATTTAGAGACAGGGTCTTCCTGAGTTGCTAAGTGCCTCGCCATTACTGAGGCTGGTTTTGAACTCACAAGCCTCCTGCCTCAGCCTCCCAAAGTGCTGGGATTACAGGTGTGCGCCATGACGTCCGGCTTTTTATTGAAGCTTTATAAATCATGTGGAACAGAACATTAAGCAGTGATGTTCATAAATCAGAGTAGAAAGTTTCAGATCTTGAAACGGTGGATTAATCTAGGCAGACCATTTATATCTTGGTGCCTCAGTTCTTTGAGTTTAAAATTGGGCTAATGAGAGTACCTTCCTCATCCAGGATTTTGCAAGATTTACAAGATTTAGTACACATTGAATACTTAAAACTACCTGACTCCTTGTAAGTACTTAAATATCAGCTTCTATTTATTTAAAATTAATCTGGTTTGTGTACATTTATTTCAGTAAAATTTAGGACCCATTTATCACACTCCTTGGTTTATACTCAAAGGACTTAAAATCAGCATTCTACATTGAGCGTATCACATCAAAGTTTATAGCAACCTCATTCACAATAGCTAAAGTATGGAACCAACCTAGGTGCCCTTCAACAGATGAGTGGATAAAGAAAATGTGGTATATATACACAATGGAATATTACTCAGCCACAAAGAAGAATGAAATTATGGCATTTGTCAGATTGAGCTGGAGAATGTCTTGCTAAGTGAAATAAGTCAATCTTAAAAAACCAAAGGCCAGCCAGATGTTTTGTCTAATATGCCAATGCTAATTCACAGTAAGGGGGGTGGGATAGGGAAGAAAAAAAATGTACTTTGGATTAGACAAAGGAGAATGAAGATAAAGGAGGGGAAATAAGAATAGGAAAGATAATAGAATGAATAGGACATTATTACCCTATGTGCATATATGATTACATAACCAGTGTAATTCTACATCATGTACAACCAGAAGAATGAGAAGTTATACTCCATATATGTATAATATGTCAAAATATATTCTACTATCATGTATAACTAATTAGAATTAAAAAAATTAAAAAATTAGGAATATGAATCATATTTCCAAGCTCAAAAAGCATTTGCCTTCACATATTTGATTAAATTTTGTATAATTTCATTTATTCACATTAATTGTATACTCAAATGCCATTTGTATGCTGAGTTGTACATTTATTCATTCCATTCACATTACATAAATGTTACAATCCTTACATTTCATTTTTTCAAACATTAAAAATTGAAGTGTGGAGAGATGACACAAACAGATAAAGTTAGCTAGGTTATAAATGGTCTGGCACTCACATGTGTATCTCTTCAAAATGACCAGGTTCCTTGAAGTGGTCATGGTTCTTCAAAGGACATCACATTAATTGCCATCTTTCCACAATATAACACTGCCTTATAATATGAAATATTTATAAACTCACATATTTTAGTTAATAAATCTTGACTTTTTATGCATTCGTTCTGTGATATAATGTCATAATCACCAACTTTTTAGACTGTCACCCACTACTTTTAGATACATAGAGGTCATGTCTCAATCTTGTTTATATACCTGATACTTTGAAGTGTCCATGATATAACTAAAAATTAATACCCGTTTATTGAATTAAGATAATTTTAAAACAATATATACAGCCACATTGCATTTCTATTCAAAATACTACAATATCTTGTGGCTACTCCACTCAGTCCCACACCCTTGTCCTCATTTCTTCTTGCCTTGGAAAATGGCTCCAATGTTATTCATCTCTCCTGCTAAAACCCCAAATCTCACTAATTCAGTAAAACTATGTGGATTTCTATTTCTTCCTAATTAATTATAGGTTTTACCACCAAAAACCTCATAAAATTTTCTTTGACTACTTGGGAGAACATTGATTTCTCTTTCTCCCTGAGCCAGCAGTTAGAAGTATTTAATCAGAGGTGCAAATAATCTTAGACTTGATCTAGGTTAAACCCTTCATTTAATAATGAAGAAACGGATGGCTAGTGAGGTTATGAAACTTTCCCTCAGAGTATTCTTAATGACCGTGACTCACATTTTAGTTTTCAATTTTGTATTTCTCTTTAATTTTGTACCAGTGGGATTAAAAGCTCTCTGAAGCTGGAACTTGCAATGGATTCAGCAATTTATTGAACAAATATTAATTAAGTGCCAGCTAAGGAACAAGCGATATTCTAAATACTTGGAATTTAAAACTACTATAGATATGAACCTTGTCTACATATAATGATAGTCTATGAAATGAGACTGACTTTGACGAGATCATTTTAAAAATAGCTATCAACAATAGCACAATTAAAAGTGTGATAACTGCTATGAAGAAAAACCAAATACTTTCATGCAAATAATCACTAGACTAGTTCAGTCTGGAAGGGCAAGGAAGAATTTCTCAAATTACACTTCAACTGAAATCTGAGAATGAGCACAAGTTAAGCAGGTAAAGATTCTTTATATAAAAAGAATCATGGGTTTCAAAAAAGTAAGAAAAATGAAGTTGGAAATTTTACAGAAAAGGAGAGGAAAACTAGCATAGGTATACAGCAACCATAGGAAGGGAAATTGAGGATGTATATGTCAGGGAAGTGAAGTTAAACAGTATTGTAGAAAGTTTATCACTGGATATCATGAAGGATTTAAAATCTTACTTGAATTGCCACAGAAATTCTTTAAAAGGTGATGACAAGGAAATTATGCATTATTTTTATATTAAAATTCTTGCTGTAAATTGTATTTTTCTAAGTATGGGAGAGAAGATGGCAGCTTGGTTCAGTGATACTATAGAGACAGAGAGAGAGGTATGAACAGAAGTGGTTTATGTAGGAAGAATACACAGGATTTGATATTTATAGGACAAAGAAATTTCACAGATGATTTTAGTTTTCTAGTATTTTCAACTGGATGAAAGAGGATGACATTTATGATCTTCATACAACTGAGACACAAGGATAACCAAAGTTTCAAGTTTAAGGCAGGCAATGTGGTGAATGCCTATAATCCCAGCTACTTCAGAAGCTAAGGCAGGAAAATTGTCAAGTTAGAGTTCAGCCTGAGTAGCTTAGTGAGATACTCTCTCAAAATATAAGGGACTGAGGACATAGCACAGTGGTGGAGCACTTGCCTTGCATTCTGGAGGCCCTGGGTTCAATTGCCAGTACTGAAAAATAAAAGCATGGAAGTTAGGCTTATTAATTGTGGAAGGCTTGCAAGAAATTCAAGTGAACACACTGCATAGAAGATTGGTGATATGGTTCTAGAAATATAAATCTGAGCATCATAATAATAAATGTATATCCATAGAGCTAGATAAAATCACTAAGAAGAAAATGTCAGGAATAATTGTAATGAATTTAAACATTTTGGGTAGAAGTAGAAAAACCAACAAGAGTCTGACAAATATTCATTGTGAAAGATGGAAAACCAATATGAGATAGTATCATGAAAGTCAAGAACAAATAGCATGCCTGAAGTAAAGTTAAGACCCAAAATATATTTTATCAAATAAATGAATAAAACTATTCATCTATCTTGAATGCGGCCAACAAGTCAATTACAAGGGATCTAAATAGTATTCATTGAATTTAGCAATATGAAAATCAATGGTGACCTTACTAGAGTGGTTTTGGCAAAGGGAACAGAGGAAACAAGTGAGAACAGATAACAAATTGAAATCTGTTAAAGAGTGAATGGGATCAAGCTCTTGAGGCTAACCAAAATTAGTACTCAGAATATATAAATAATACATACTTATGAAGACTAAACATAACTCAAAAGGAAAGTGGGATATTAATGGGTAATTCACAAAATATGAATATTAATGCCAGAAATATATAAAAAGCTGTCTAACCAATAATCAGGAAAACATGACCTGACAATGCAGGACATGCTATGGCACACAGCTATATGATGACCTTCAGTGACACCTGCCCTCTGATGTTCCTGCTTTTAGGATAGCCACCTCCCCTGTGAGCAAGATGGACTTGACTTGCTATTAATAAATAAAGTATAATAAAAGTGATGAAATATCTCTTCCTGAGATAAGATTATAGAAGAAAAAAAAAAGCCAAAAACACCCAAAAAACATGACTTCCCTCTTACTTATGCTAACTTTCTTGCTTTCCATGAGCAAAACCAGCTGTCCCACCATCAGGGGCCTAAGAGTGGTACATATAACAAAGAACCAAGGGAAATCTTTTCTACTCCCTCTTTTGACCTGAGATCCTCAGTACTAGCACATGAGGAATTAACTCTTGCTAATAACCACCTATGTCAACGTGGAAGTGAATCTTTCTCCATAAAGACTTCGGAGAAGAACACAGCCCTAGCTGATACCTTGAGTGCAGTCTCTGAAAGAACTTGAGGTTTATTGAGGCCCAGCCTAGATGTGGACATTCATACTGTAGAGGATCTATAAGATACATTTTACTGTTTTAAGCCATTAAGTTTTGGGGAAATTTGTTATGCAGTAATAAATTATAAACATAGTTACTGTTTTCTACTTCTTAAATAAGCAAAAATCTAAAAGTCTGATTAAAAGATGTATTGTTAAGGCCATGAAGAAAGAAGCATTTGTGGACTGCTGATGGGAATGTAAACTGCTTCAACCTCTTTTAAAATCAGTCTGACTCTAATCAATATGAAAATGCAGTATTTTCAGGATACCAATACTTCTTCCAAATTTTTTTCGAGTAATCAAATAAATATAAACAAGCACAAACATTGTAGAATTGTTTATTACAGTGAAAAACTGACAAATGTGCATCAGTTGGAGAACAAATTTTGAAATATTTATGCTGTGGAAAAGTATTTAAATGGTAACATTAGTGAACTTGATCTGTATATATTAACATAATGTATGAGTACACTAATTATTTGATATAATTTATACAAATAAAAAAGATAAATACCACATGAATAGGTAAAATATTGTAAAATATAAAACTGGGATACAAATAATATGTAATTATTTTAGGATACTAAATGAAAAAAATGAATTTAAATGAAGTATGCCTCAGTTGAATGTATAATACTTCTTTGGAAAAGCGATTCAAACCGACTATGGCAAAATGCCAATATTAATTAAAAATTTGAGATGGTTAGGTACATGTTTATGGGTTATGTTATTCTTGTCTTTTGCCAGTATATTTGAAATATTTCATAATATTTTTAAGTTTAATAATTGGGACTGATAATCAGGTAGAGGCCGTGTTTATAGAATATATAAAAGTTTGATGATGAAAGGCGGGAAGCACTGGGGATAGTAGAAAACTCTGTGGGTTCAAGAATGAAGCTGTTGCTTTTTTTTTTCCTTATTATTCTTTTAAATGATAGAAACTAGAATACATATGGATAATAGTGGCAACAATTTGTCCTGAGATATACATAGAAAGTTTGGCAAATAAAGGGGATAAAGAAGTGAGCAGGGCCTGTGAGAACATAGGAAGAAATGAGTTGTAAAATTACTGTCATTACAGGGCATACATCTCTCCCACTGTAACTGAGGATGGCAAGACAGGATGAGCAGACAAGCTGGCAAAGCATTTCTAACTTAGGAGCCTGTGACAGACTGGAAGAATGAGGCACATCCACAAATATAGAGGGATCGCAATGGGCACTTTGCAATCCAAGGATGGCAGAGAAGTGGTGACATAGTATTTTCAAAGAATGAGGCCAAGATCTCAATACGGAAAAGTCACACAAGATCTCTCTGCAGTATCAAAGAGATATTTGTATCCATGGTGTTATCAATATGTCAAATTGTTCTTTAAAGCAACACTGGTAGCAGTAATCAACAAATATTTCTTATTAAATAAATTAAGATTATAATCTAGTTGCTTGGGAAGATTGTTATTGTAAATTGATTTAATGCATTTTTTTTTTTATTCAAGTGATTAAATGCTGAGCTTAACTGTGAGAAAATGTACTATATTTTGCCCCAAACGGAAAGTCATCTAAGATAAAGAAAAACTTTCATACCTTAAAAACATTATCTTTTAAATATCTTGAGAAGATTCCCAAGATATTTAAATAAAAAACAACAGGTCTTAGGATAAATAATATGATTTATTTAAATGGTTTTGATTGACACATAATCATATGTTTATGGGATTCTAGATGGTGTTTTTATCCTCTCTCCCAGCTATTTTGAGACATAAAATGTACTGTTGTTAACTATATTCACTTTACTCTGCCATAAAATACTTGAACTTCTTCCTCCTATAACTACAATGTTGTACCTGTTGACTGACCTCCCTCCTGCTATCTGTTCTCCCAGACTTCTGTTAACTATATTGCTCTACTCTCAACTTCTATGAGATCACCTTTTTTTTTTTTTTTTTAATTTCCCATGAGTGAGATAATGTTGTCTTTCAGTATTAGGCTGTTTTCAATTACTATAATTACATTCCAGGTCACCCATGTTGTCATTAAACTATATATTTAACAAGAAAATAATGTTCAGAATTTATAAGGACTCATCTAACTTGTGGAAAAAAAATGACTTAATTAAAAAATGGGTTGTTGACCTGAATAGATATTTTCCAAAAATGACCAACAAATATTTGAAAAAACACTTAAAATCAACTGACCATCAGGGAAATACAAATCAAAACCACAAAGAGTATATTAGTTTTAAAAATATCACCAACACAGGGGCTGGGGTTGTGGCTCAGTGGTGGAGCACTTGTCTAGAAAGTGTGTGGTACTGGCTTTGATCCTCAGCACCACATATAAATAAAGAAAAAAAAAAAAAAAAAACTCACTGACACAATAATAAATCAAACCTAGAGTGTCCCAAAGTATATAGATGAAAAAATGTAGATTTTGATAATCTATAATTTTATTATTCTTTAATTGTATCCCTTTATTTTATATGTTCATTCTATTATTAGAGTTTTAAAATTTGTCACTAAAAATCATCTTCAAGTATACTGACATTTGTAGTTCCTAACAGTAAAAAGAAATTGTCCAAGATAATAAGGTAGAGAGACAGAACCAAATTTTAAACTTATATTAACAGGGGATATAAGAGGTAGTAGAAAGAATACTTGATTGAGTCATTAAGCTAAAATTTGAGTCTGGACAATACCTCGAACAAGTTCCTGGATTCCTATACATTTCATTATCTACAAAGTGGAGGATTAAGTTAAATGATCTCCCAAGTTCTACTATTTTTAAATTTCTTACTCATCTTCAGTTCAATAGAATTTTTTGGGAAAATAAAAAAGAGAGTTCCAGTAGACTTACAGCTATATCCAATTTTCAACTGCACAATAAGAAATGTTCTCAACACAGCCAGGGTGTGTGCAGGATTAACAATATCATCACTTTGACATCACTGGCTTTGTACTCTCAATCCTGGCTTCCTTAATCAGGTTACTTGCCTTTGGATTCAGAGACAAAATTTAGAAATAAAAGTGGGTAGAAGATTAGCGTGAAGTAGGAGAAAGCATGTACATGTTCCATTCAGCACCTTGCTTTCATTGGGTGCTCCTTTAAATTAGGATGTAGAATTCCTTGAGAGAAAATTGAGATGAGGATAGGGAGAAGTTGGGTCAAGATGAAAGGGAAAATGAAATTGTATCTACAACATTCTTAGCCAATATTTTTATTAAGTAGCATTGCTTATGCTCACTATTCAATCTGGTAGAAAAACAGTTTTAGACATATCAAAGAGGTCAGCAAATTCAAAATTTATATAGCAGGAAGGGATTTCTAGGAGAGAAGTAATCAATTGATCTTATAATTACCCAGAGGACATGTTAAAGTAACAATTAACATGACATTCAGAAATTAAATGAAGCTTAAGAAAAACAATCACTTAATATAAATAGAGTAGTTCTGATTTGGTCCATCTCTAATAATATTCCCCTTTACAAAATATCCTCTGCTGAAGAAGTGCCAACTGGCCCTCATTCTTTATATAACTAGGGTCAATACCAATACTGGATAGTCTGAATAATTTAGAAATTGTTCAGGTACATATGTATTTACTGAATGGTAAACAAAATCAAATACAACTTGCTCAGGATATGGAGGTAAAAACATTTTCTAATATACCTAAGTTGATTGCAAAGTACATTTAATGTAAAATATAATTGAAGAAATGCGTTTCTGTGCATTATCTGTGTGATATTAGAAAAATTTTAAGTGAAACCTTTCAAAAGATTTTGTAGCTAGAAATATCTTCCTTACTTACAATAGCTAGGTTGTCCCAACCTAGATGTCCCTCAGTAGATGAGTGGATTAAGAAAATGTGGTATATACACAAAATGGAATTTTACTCGGCAATAAAAAGAGAATAAAATAATGGCATTCACAGGTAAATAGATGAAGTTGGAGAATATAATGCTCAGTGAAGTTAGTAAATCTCAAAAATCCAAATACTGAATGTTTTCTCAGATTCATAGTGGTGTTGGTTGTCAGGGTATATAGGAGGATTAGAGGAACACTAGAATGGTCAAAGGGGAGGGAGGGGAAAGGAGGGAGCAAGGGTGTGATGGAGGGGGAAAAAAAGAAAGAAAAGGTGGTGTAATAAGATGGATATCATTATCCTAAATGCATGATTGAAGACTTGAATAGTACGAATATACTTTGTATACAAACAGTGTTATGTAAAAAGAGGCTCTATATGTGTATTATGAATTGTAATGCATACTACTATGACAAATACAACAACTTTGAATAAAAAAATGGAAAATTTAAAAAAATATATAGAAATAATGATTGCCTTGGCTTACAATTCCTCCTTTTTTTTTTTTTTTAATCAGGTTCTACTTAAAATTATTTCTAAATGTGGATGGGAAACTATTGCTGCTCTTCACACTCTGTGTGTGTGATATGAACACAAACCCAGGGATGCTGGCAGGCTTTAGAGGCTGGAAAGACAGGTAAAACTCTTCCCCTGGAGCCTCCAAAAGGAATTAGCACCCAAGAAAAGAACAAATACAGATTTGGATACCTGAAAGTGAGGTATGGCTATACCAGATGCCTGAAAATGTGGGAGTGGCCTTAGAATCAGTAAAGGTGAGATGACAGACTAATATTAAGGAACATGACAGAAAAGCCCAATTTCCATTAATAGACACAATTGCCTTGAACAGACTTAGTAGAAATATGGATGTTAAAGGTGCTACTTGTGAAGGTTCAAAGGGGAGTGGGGAGAATGGTACAGATAACTTGTTTCATTTCAGAGAATACCTACATCATCATCATCAAACTGCTGGTAGAAATATATAAATGTGTCATTACTGAGGATTCAGAAAGAAGGCAGGAATAAGTTATTGAAAACTACAAGAAAGGGATTCCTTGTAATATAATAGCAGGAACCTTGCTGAGTTGTGTCCTGCAGTTATATGAAAACAATTGTGAGCAATGAATTTTTATATTTAGCAGAGAATACTTGGTAGTGAAGTGTTAAAGGTTTCTCCTTGTTGTTTATAATAAAATGCAAAGGAAACAAATTGAGAAAATAATTGTTCAGTAAAAGTGAGTTGTTATTTTATGATTTGGTAAATGATGAGCTTATCCTGATTACACATAAGATGCTAAAACTAGAAAATTTATGATTAGGAAGGTAAAGGTACAGATGTGGCTAAACAATTAAATAATAATTTAATAAATAAAATTATTAAAATAAATTTTAATAAAAAATTCCCTGAAATTTTTACTCTTTCAAGGAATGATTTTAGGTAGCTTGAAAGAATAGAAGTTACAAGGAATTAAAGAACAGAGGGACCTCTGAAAAGATCAGACATGTAGCTAATGAATTCCTCAGCAATCTCAGCAGAAGTCAGGAAGAGATATTGGATTATTTAGGGAAGGTCTTCGGAGGAACATCTTGTTTAATGGAGCAAATCTCTGATATACATGGGAACCCACAAGATTCTTTAGACTGTTACATCAGCTGGAACACTGCTGGCTTGAACTGAAAGGGACAGAGACCGAGCAAGATGAAAGAAGGCTGTCAGACTACTGAAACTGTACAGCATAGAAAAAGGTTGATGGAAATACTAAGCTGCAAATATATACTACCATTCAAGAAAAAGGGAGGATGACTCAGATGGCAGAGCTATAGGCCCAGATGGTGTATCCAAGAGCCACAGAGGATTCTTCCCAGATTTGAAAATTAATGGAGTTTGCCTAGTTGAGTTTCTAAATGTTGGGGGAATTGGAAATAACTCCATTTATTCTTCTCTCCCCTCTCTCCCTTTCAAAATGGGTATATCTATAACTTGTATCCTACCTCTGTCACACCATTGTATTTTGGATACAATTTGTTTTCTAGTTTTCTCAGTCTACAGATAAAGAGGAATTTTGCCCCAGAATGGATTATGCAAGAATCTTAACCATACCTGTTTTGATCTGATGATATTTAGATGAGATTTTAGAACTGAATTGATGCTAAAATAGTCTGAGAATTTGGAGAATGTTGGGATAGTATGAATACATTTTACAAATGGGATTGTGGTAAATCTTTGTGGTTTAGAAGGTGCACTGTGCTAGGATAACAATGTTAATTCTCAAAAATACCCACATCCTACTCTCCTGAGCTGGTGAATGTTATCTTAATGGGGGGGGAGGATTTTGCAGACAGAATTAAATTAAGGATGTAGTTACAGATTGATTATTTCAGGTTATCTAGGCAAAAGCAATGTTATCACAAGGATTCTTATAAGTAGGCATGCAGGAAGGTGACATAAAGGAGAAGCTACATGCCAAAAGCAGAGATTGGAGCAATGTGGCTATAAACCAACGAAAACTGGCAGTCTCCAAGATCTAGAAAACACAAGGAACAGACTGTTCTATGGAGCCTCCAGATGAAACAACCAGGCCATCACTTCCATCTTAGCACCAGTGACAGATAATGAATACAATGTATTTTTTCTTCCACCATAAACTTTTCAAATCCCAGAAAAAATGACATGTAACATACTCTAGTTAGAAAAGCATTGTTAAATGTTGAAGGGAATACAATCTATGTAAATAAACAACATGGGCATCGAATATTTCCATATAGAAAAGTAAATCACTAGAATAAAATAAGAATAACTGGAATATTAAAACAAGGTTTACATTAGAGCTATGACTCCGAAATGTCATCTGAGGGAGATTTTAGAGTAACAATATATTTTTTTAATAATTTCCTTTAGCAAAGTAAAATAATTTCATCTGGCTTTCAGACACTAAAATATGTTAACTGCCATATGAAAATAAAGATATGTGAATCTCAGAAGCTCGTTATATTTCACTTGAATTGATAGCATAAATACAATATATATGTTATATTGTAGCATTATCAGATAGGAGATGTAAATGATGCATTCCAGTTTTAGTATTTAAATATTATGTTGTGTGCCATTCACACATACACCTTAATGCTAATTCTAACAATGATCTACAACTCAAATATTATAGGGTATTTTAGCAAGAGTCTCATGGTCCTGTAGATATCTATGGTAGTTGTGAGCAATGGGCCACTATTATCAAAGCTTATAAAGGATCAGCTCTGTCATGCTATTTCTGTAAATCTGGAATGAAAATAATTTTTACCATCATCTCAGATTATATATATATATATATATATATATATATAGATAGATAGATAGATAGATAGATAGTATGTATATAGCCATATCTATATCTATCTATCTATCTATATATATATATATAAAACATATATACTTTGTGTGTGTGTGTGTGTGTGTGTGTGTACATGTGGAGAGAGAAATTACCTATATAGACAAAGAATATAATTTTTAATATATGAAAACCCACTCCACCTTTGTTTAAATGCATTAATAACTATTTGTTCATTTTATCCTATTATGTTATAGGTGAATGAAAGAAAATACTCAGGAAAGCTCATTCCTGAATTTTAGTGCTATTTTGCTAAAATCAGAGATGTCATTGTTGGGACAACATAGTCCACTAAATTCTAAACTATGCAGATAAAATTAATAGGTTATCCACTCTTAATGAAAACCATACTTCACAATCATTACCATATTAAATTCCATCAAAAATCTATAAGCTTATAAGAAAATTATCCTTATTTTAGAGACAAATGGTTTTCAAATTTAAGGAAGGTAATTGTACTACATTCTTCTTTAATTTACTTAAATAGACACAACTTCATCTTGTAGCTTTCACTAAAAAATGAAGTAATCAAAATATTTCACACTCATGCACATTCTTTGTATTTTATAGCTGTTGGGCCATTGACCATATAAAGTAAGTTGAATAAAAGTTTTATTTTTAAGATAGTAAAGTGTTAACAGATTGATAGCAAACTCCTTCTGTTCTATGTTTCTATTTCATCCTTTAAAATATAATTTCATTTCTACCCTTGAGATACAAACCAAGAAGTGTCTTTTACCATGTAAAGCATTTCACCAGTTCTACAGGCTAGAAGACAGTTTGAAATTATCAATTCTATAAATTAAACTTCAATAGTAAGACCTCTAGTTTAGAACTGACCTGGCATATTCATAATGTATGGTTCAGAGAGCTAAAGCTTTGTCATAAAATGATTCAGGAATTTAGACATTTTAAAAATAGAAGCACTTGTCTGCTGGATACTCTGTTGGGCAAGTTCTCTATAAAAACATGGTCATGCAAACTTAATTTAGAAATTCCAATTTTTTTTCCTGTCACTTTTCTTTTAGACACAAATGTTTTACTTCAAATTTATACACACACACACACACACATGCACACATATATATAAATACACACACACATACAAAATGTGTATAACTTATATGCACACAAATACAGAAACACCTGGATATCCTCACATGTATTATACATACATAGGCTATATTATTTTCATGCATTTGCTTAACAATAAATAACTAGTATTTGTTGAGAACAAAATGCCAAACCCTAGTGTGTATATACTCTGTATGGACTTATATTTTTAATCTTTAAAACAATCCTATGTGGTACGTTCTATTACTGTCTCCATTGTATAGTTTAAAGAATCTAAGACATAAATGTTGTATAACTTTTCCACAGTCAAATAAAATGAAAATAGTGCTACAGAAATTTGAACCTAGTAAACCTGAGGCCAAAATTTATCATCTAATCCTCGCAAAAATGATGAAAGTGCAAACAAATATATCATTTTGTAATTAAGGATATAATTGGTAAATAGCACTGTGAGAATTTCAACCCATATAATCTGATTCCAAAAACCAATCTTGTCCACTTCAGTATATTGAACTTTTATAAATTTACCTTTTTAAAACCACTAACTACAGAAAGTTTTTATGCTTATTTAATATAAAGGTTTCAAATGAAAGGCCATGAAAAGAAGTGTGCTATCAAATACTTCTCCTTCCTTTACCTAGGGTGGGTGGATAATGATAACATACTATTCTATTAAATGATTATTCATCTACCCCTTTCTTTTACAAACTGCAATACAAAGTATATGTAGTTCAAGATAATTTATAGCCTATTGATCATTTCCAATCCCTTTGTCTCAAAATAAAATAATAAAATCAACATCTACTGTAGATGTTAGAAATTAAAGTGCATTACTTTGCAACCTCCTTAAGGAGTTGCCTGGCTCAATTACAGGCAATGCTGACTTAGTTATCATTATTTGTTATTACCTTGCCTTGGTCTTTAAAGCCATATTAGAATATAAAGATAAAATGCATTTTAGGTAGTAATCACTGTTCTAGGCATTTTGCATATGTTGTTATTATTCTTCACAATACAACCTAGCCAAAGAGGTATTCTCTTTAATAGATAAGGGAGCTTTGAAATGACAGATAATTTATCTAAGGTAGACCATCAATAGTAAGGGGCAGGCTGGGCCCAGTTTCAATTGCAGTTTGCCTCGAAAGACTGTCCTGTGTCCACATAATTATACAGCTACAAAAACACACTCAATTCTGATGTGTAGATAAGTCTGAAAATTATATACACCTCAATCATAAACACATAGATGAAGTATATTCTTTGTTGTGTAATTACTGCTTTTGGAGTATACAACTCTTTGTTATATGTGTTTCAGAGAAATTATTTAGAGAAACAGCAAAATATTGTTAAACAGCTCAAAATAATTAAAACCCAGATTTAAAATGAGGTAATAATTTTTTTTTCTTTTTTATTTTATGAATGAATATTGGATATGTATTTTTCATAACATAGACAAATTTTTTGCTAAAAGTTATTTAATGTAGTACACATTTAAATTTTAAACCAGTAGTTTTTACACTTCATAAATGTCCATTGTTGCAATTGGAAAAGCATTAGTCATCTGATGTATTTTGCAACCAGCCACGCAAATTTATTATGAAAATATCATTTGTCTCCAGTGTAAAAAGACTGATTAAAATGTAAATTTTCTATAAGATTTCTGATATCCACAATAAATATAAAATATGGAGATACTAAAAGCATTATCACTCATAAACACTTGGAAGACTTTAATTTTGAAAAAGGTTACAAGTCTCACAATGTAAACAGAGTAATACAGAAGAGAAACAGAATTCATGTCAATATTATTTAGCTACATTCTTTCCTATTTTATACAGGTGATTTACACATTTTCAAGAACTGCATTATCAATGAATTTCAATACATAGCTTGTAGGTAAAAGTTTGAATTCCAACTGCTTTTTCAGTCTTCCTCATCTGTCAAATATTTAGAACATAAATTAGGCTAAGATGATTATCTTGAATTTCCCTATGCTTATACAAGCATGCTGTTTCTCAGTATTCCAATTAATTATGTCCCTTTGAATTTTTTAGTCCATGCTGTGGTACAAGTTTCCCATATGTTCCAGTTAATTGTATTTGTACCAGAAAAAAATAAAACCCACATCCAGATAGAGTATTGCACCTACAAATTTATACATAATTGAAAATACAAATAAGTTGGTTATGAGGAACTATGTATTTTCAAAATCCTTTTATATTTCAATTTTACAGCCTGGTCTTTACAGAATAGGATCAGGTAAAATTGAAGTTAACTGCAAATAAACTAACAATGCTAAATAACAGTGGTATAGGTTTGACTAGCTGACACCCATAACTAGGATTTTACTCTTATATTTGTAAATATCATAATTATTTTTTACCCTAAATCTGGCAGAACTCTCTGGAACCAGAATCTGTTATTGAGTTAGTGTCAATTTGTAATATAAAGTATTGAATTCTAGAGACAAGCTTTCATCAAATAAGAATAAATCAATCCTTTCTGGTAGTTTCATTCTTAATACATTAGCATTCAGGTGCTTCTATCATAGAAAATTAAATGGTGTATTCTTTATTTCCTCCTCTTCCAGAATGCCTGCCCTCTATTACAGAGAGTTTTTCTGTGAGGTGCACCATGAGGACCACATGAGACATAAAGAAGGATAAAAGATACACAGAGCGAAAGCAATTTAACTTAAGTTCTTCAGGAGAAATCTAATAATTTTTTGATACTTAGAACTAAGGATTGGGTATTATATAAACTTAAAGAACAGACCTCTGAAGTAAAAGATAGAGTAACTTAAAAGAAAGAGGTGGAAAATAATCACTGAAAGGACTTTGTTATTGTTGATTTCACCTAATAGATTCACTCCTTAACCTGGTCCATTTATACTCACATTAGATTCAGCTTAAAAATACCAACCAGCTAGACCAACTTCTCTATATTAGGAGATGCATTTCTATAATGAATATTCAGTCCAGAAGCTTAGGGAACTTGAAATATTTTCTAGTTTTCCCTCTAGTTTACTCCCAGAATTTATGGTGCTGAACTGTAGTGATTCTACACTGAACTGTCCTACTAATCAAATGGAATACCTCTTTTGCTCAGGTGTGTAGAAAATCAACGAAGCAATCAATCAGGCAACACACTCACACACACACACACACACACACACACACACACACACACACACAGAGTGAGAGAGAGAGAGAAAGAGAGAGAATGAGTGAGTGAACACAATGCATTTTGCCAAACTCCTTGAGGTTTGCCATGGAATAATAAGGTATGCTTTTATATCTGAAGGATCTTTTACTTTGGGGAAAGTCAAAGCAAATACAGCAGTTAATTTTCAGGTATACACATGGTACACTTACAGGGTACTTGGCTTACTTGATTCCTTGGCAGCATTTGACACTCTTAAACTGTTAATTATTCTGTTATATGAAACATATGTTTTTAGTTGCTTCTTTTTTTTTTTTTTTTTTTTTTTTTTTTTTTTTTTTTAGCAACCTGGACAAACTTTTCCTGTTATGTAGCTTCTTCTATTCTCTCCTCAAGCCCCATATTTGATCTGAACATCTTTTTTTTTTATTCTGAGAATCATTTATGTATCCACCCCCTTGATCTCTTTATGTGAATATCACATAGATAATGGGAATCCAGCATTTCTAACATGGAAGCCATGAACTTTTCCATAAGCCTGATCCTCATCTTTTAGCTCACATTTCTGCAAGTATCATGAACACTATTCATTTTCCCAACTGAAAATATTGTAATATCCCTGACTTTTCACCCATTGCATCAGAAATCTTGTGACCCAGAATGCTTACTCCCTCCATTTTTCTTTTACTTTTCATCACAGAGCAACTAAGAGTAATTTTTCTAAAATAGACATTTGATAGACTCACTTCTATACTTAAAATCATCCAGTGACTGCAATCCCCTCAGAATAAAAATGAACATGTATATCACGGCTGCGTGGTTCTGTATGATCTGAGTCCTTCTTATTTTCTTATCTCTCCTTACCTTTCCTTCTAAAATTCAAGTACACTTAACTATAATGACTTCTCCATGCTTTCCTCCACCACAGAGACACTATATAAAGAGTTTCCTCTCCTTGTAACCCTTTCCTGCTATCCTCTTTTCCACATGACTAATTCCTACTCACTATTTTAGTATGAGTTTATAATTTTTTTTCTTGGGAGAGCCTTCTCTGTTGGCTCCAGAGATGAGCTTACATTTTTATTTTAAGTGCTCCCACTGCACCTGTTCTTTCCCTTCTGCAGTATTTATCAAACTACTAATAGCCAATTACAGTTTGTCAGGACCCAGTGCCAAATGCAAATGAGAGACCCCTTGTTCAAATTTTATTAAGAATTTTGAGAGGGTGACAGCAGAACATTGATCAAGCAAAGAGTTCCCCTAAGTACAGGCCACTTTTTAACTGTGCAGATCATATGTTCAGAGAACTCCCTGAGTATATTTTGTCACCTTTATCATAATCTCTATTGCTTGCTCATTCATAAGCTTCTAGAAATCAGTCTGGGACGATGTCCTATTTCTGTTATTTCTTCAGAATTTAACATTTTTCATTGCCCATAATAAGTACTCAAAATGTATCTGCTGATTCAATTCTCCATTCTGAGAACTGAATCTCAATTTGGAATCAGTCTTTATCAATACCACCTAATAAAATGAGATGTTTTATCAGATATAGTACCAAATTTGGGGACTTCCAGGGCTAGGATTAAACTGAAACTTCTTCTAATTCATAACTATCCCTGAAATCATTTAGGACAGTAATTAAAATATAGGTGATAAATTTAATGTTCTTTTTATAATAACAATCACTAAAATATAAATAAACAATTTACTTATAATAAATTTACATAAATATAAATTATAATAATTATTATAACCTTATCTGTATTTTAGTGGAAGAGGGAAATTACTATGTTGGCAAATGAGCCTCAATGGATTTAATCAGTACGATGTCGAATACACTGTGTATGAAATTCCAAAGAGTATTAGATTTAGTTTTATATCAGCCAATAATTTGTCTTTCATATTTTGTCTTTCTTCCCTAATTTATTTTTGTATGAATAAATCAGTCCTAAGGGATTCATATTAACATCTCTTCCTAAAGTCCACTAACAATTTTATTAGATTCATTCTGTCCTTCTCAATTCCCTTGATCTGCTCCAAATACCTGTCCAATCTGCAGCTGGACCAAAAGAGGGGAATTATGCAAGTATTGAATCTAGAACTCACTGAAATATAAGTTCCTCAGGTAAGGAGCCAAGTTCTCCTCTCCCCCTCCCTCTTTTCCTCTGTCCTCCTCTTCTCCTCTCTTCCTCTCCCATCCTTCCCTTTCTCACCTGTAGAATGGCATGTTAGGATTCTGTGACTTCTGTGGTTCTTTCCTGCCTGGCTATTCTATCATGTGACATTCAGAGCAGAAAAGCCTGGGCCTTGAAGCAGAACTCGGAAAAATGGAAGGGAAAGAGGGAGGCACACAGCAGTGCCCGCAGGGTACTACTGCAGGCAAGCCTGCCTTACAGACTGAGGTCACTTTACAGCCAGCATGCCCTGAGTGCTCAATGTGCCAATCTCTGTTTTAAGAGCCTGAGCATTACTGATCCCCACCCCAATACCTACTTTCATCCTTATCTTATAGATATGGAAAATTCAATTTAATGGCTAGCTATGGATTGATTCAGACTTTAAAATTATTTGGTTTGATTTCATGCTTGTCCTGGGTCCACATAATTAGGAAATACCTCAATTTGCATCCTGAAGATTTGGTCTCATTAAACTGGATTGTTGGGGAAAAAGAGAAAAGGAAGGAAGGAAGGAAGGAAGGAAGGAAGGAAGGAAGGAAGGAAGGAAGGATGGAAGGAAGGAAGAAATAAAACAGCACAATCTTCTCTTTTAGACAACTTCGGGGAACAAGTGGTCTTCTTTAGGAAAAACAATGAACTTAAAGATATAATTCCCACAAAATTTGAACAGGAAAGGAGAAATTAAATGACAACAGATGAGAAGAACATCTTGTTACTTCTTTTCTGGGCCTGATATTCCTGCAGATGATTGTATCCCATCTCTGTCTCAATTTTCTCATTGAATACTTTTTCTCAGGCTGTGATCTGCACACTCATCATCTTTGCGTTTCCTTTTGATGCTTTCTTTTTAAAATTCTTTATGTCTCTTTTCAGCAGACTGAATAAGTAAAATGTCATTACTCTATGTTCTCTATTCAATAATACTTTAAGAAGTAATGTTAAATTATTTAATGACAGCATTGCTGTGTCATAGGATGATTGTCCAGAACGAGCTGTTGCCTCTTCATTTGCACCATGCAAATTGTCCCTCCCCTGGGTGAATTCTATTTTTCCCTACACTTATCCATATTGAGTATAATACTCTACAGCTGCTATATTGACCCTTTAACCTTCCTTAGATTTAGACCTGATACCTCATTTGAGAGGATATATAATAAATAAAAAGCAATTTGGTACTTTTCTGATGCCCTATGGGGTAAATGTATTTTTTTATTTTTTGGTACCAGGGATTGAACCCAGCAACACTTAACCACTAAACCACATTGTTAGCCCTCTAGCCTGTTTTATATTTTATTTTTTTACTTTGAGATGAGGACTTGCTAAATTGCTGAGGTTGACTCAGAACTTTTGATCCTCCTGCCTCAGCCTCCAGAGCTGCTGGAATTACAGATATGCACCACCACATGCGGCTATTGTATTCTTTATAGGGACATAAAGAGAAGCTTGATTCCGCCTTCTTGAAAATCTCCAGGTAGCCTAACACGAACCATGTCTGTTCTTTAAAGAGTCAGTGCAAATTGTCTCATATTAGTAACAATAATAATGTTATCAGGGGCTATCATAAGACTACTCATTAATTTCTCTACAACAAATATATAAAATAGGTCGTATTATCTCCTAAGACTGAGGAAACTAAGGCTTACTGGCTATATAACCTGGCACAATCATGCCCTGGAAGCTGTGATTTGAACCAGATCTCTCCAATTTCACCTGGATGATATTAAAAATAAATAATTGCAGCTGACCTAAACAATAGCCACCTCCTCAACCATCCTCACCACACGAGCACACTCATCCACCTAATAATTGTAATGAATGCCACTGCAAACATTTTAAAAGCCAAAGTCCTAAACAACAAAAAAAAATATACTGGTCCTGGGCCAAAGTCTGTTGAAAACATTGTAAACAGAGTCAAACCAAAGTTACTAACAAATTTTAGGGAAAATTAGCTGTAGCATGCAAGTTCTTTTGCTCATTTTGTACTATTAGTAGAATACTTCCATCTTATGTTAAAGATTCTGTTTATGGATTGAAATTACAAATAAGAGAGTGCCTTAGTTCTCCTTGAATTATGTGAATTTCCACCTTGTGGAAAGAAAATCTAATTACAATATCTCAAAACTGTGTTCTTTATAAATCTACAACTCAAGATTGGCCCCAGCCCTCCCTTTTGGAGGCATTGAAACATATCCCTAGGCCTTTTTATTTTAAGACAGGGTCTTGCTAAGTTGCTGAGCTGGCCTAGAACTTGCAATCCTCCCGCCTCAGCCTCCGAGTCACTGAAATTATAGGTGTTTGCCAATGTGCTCTAATGCAAATGCCCTTTAATAGATTTAAAAAAAAATTTTTCTCCCCCAACTCCCACGTGAGGCATCAAACCCATTGTTTTGTATATCCTAGGCAAGCACTCTACCACTGAGCTACAACTCCAGCCCAATTTTTTTGTTGTTGTTAAATAAGACAATCTGATTCAATGTCTCCTTGTGTAAGCTTTAATAACTTCTATAACTCTTTTCTTCTCTCTCTAGCCCAAATGCTCAACAAAAGAGAAATTCCAACTGAAAATAGGTTTAGAGTAGGAAGTATAATATTTTAAAAATAAATTCAGAATCAAATAAAAGGTGCTTATTTGATATTTAAAATAGAAATATAAACTCTTATTACAGGCATCACTCATAATAAAAATAGAAATTTCATGAGTTTCTATTAGTAATTGAAATAATCTCCAACAATATAAATTTCTCTAGTGTTCTTTTTTTCAACTTAATTTTATATTGTCTTTTAATTTAGAATTTCATCTTCATTTTATTAAATCTGGTACACCAATATGGGTATTTCAAATTATTAATGGGGCGGGGCAACTAAAGAGTCAGAAGAGTTTCGAATACCAGATGTTTCACTATATATATATATATATATATATATATATATATATATACATACATAATCATGCTACAGCTTTCCATTTTGAAATTTTAGAAGACAAGTAAGATATAATACATCAACCCCACCACCATTTCTCAGCAGTTAACTTGCAGTTAACCACTGCAATAATTAAGCATCTGGTGAGATTCAATTATGAGAGATGATCAGAGTACTAAATATATAGAACAGATTAGTAACAACTGAGAAGGGACACTATTGTCATATTTTAATGATAGTCTCAAGGTGGAAGCTAAGGGTTTATCATGCAGTAACCTATAATAGGATTTAAAGGAAACATGCAGAAAAAAATTCAATAAAATAATCTTATGATAAATTTTTCTATTTTAGAACTTTCCTTATACAAACTACAATAAATTCATACAGTAGTTTAGTCTGTGTCAGTTTTCTAAATTTCAAGGACAGGTATTTTTATAAATAAGTCTATCATGCTTTTTTCTTCCTTTTGGTAACCAGAATTGTTTAAACATTAAACATCATTTTACCATTTCTCTTTGTTTTAATTTTTAACATGATATTTTCCACTTTCAAGATGAGCAAGTACAGTTGATAAAAACATGGTCATTTCATTTCTACTTTATTTTAGTGATCCAAAATTAAACACAGTAATCAGCATAAAATTTGTCACCCTATGCACTTTAACTTAAAAATGAATGTGTACTAGCTGGACTATTAGCTAATGGTTTGTAAACCAAGGATCATAAAACACAGTAAGTCACCGAATCAGTATAGCACTGCTGTCTCACAGGTATAGGTTGCTGTTAGGTTCAATCTCATTTACTCTCTCTATTAATGTTCTGGAAAGAGGTAATAAATATGACATTTGTTACATTCATATTACATTGAAATGTGTGTGAAGAATGAGATTCATTGCTCTCCAAAATACTAGACTACCTGAAGAAGTACTGGGAAGTAAATATAAAGAGCTAAATAGAGAAATAAATGACAAGCTAGGTGTTTTCCATTAAAAAAAAAAAAAAAAAAAAAAAGGATAGCCGGGCGTGGTGGTGCACGCCTGTAACCCCAGCACTTTGGGAGGCTGAGGCAGGAGGATCGCGAGTTTGAAGCCAGCCTCAGCAATGGCGAGGCACTTAGCAACTCAGTGAGACCCTGTCTCTAAATAAAATACAAAAAAGTTCTGGGGATGTGACCCAGTAGTCAAGTGCCCCTGAGTTCAATCCCCAGTACCACAAAAAAAAAAAAAAAAAAAAAAAAAAAGTGGCAAAATTGGTAATGTAATTTGGGACTTGTATGCCAATTTGTTCCAAGATCCCTTGAGTTCCATTGATATTGTTGCATGTAGCACTATTCAGTCACCTGAACATCAAACATGCCAAACAAAACCACACACACACACACACACACACACACACACACATCAAGACAATAAGACTACATAACTACATAGTCTCCTCTTCAAGAAATGATTGGCACCATTTACATAAAACTTACTATAAATGGCATTCAGGACCAGAAACTTATATGGCAAAACCCACAATACATCAGCAAGATGATATTAAAATGACAATTATTGGTGATGCTGATGACTAGATTTGTTATGGTTTTTCTATACTGGTTGTGTGATTCACCGCCACCCCTCTGTTCCTGAACAATGAATTATAGGTATGGAGGTAGTAGTTATAGATGAAGAGCTATAGTGCATCTCTTTGAAGTAAAGGTTCTGCTTCTCTGGAAAAAAGCCTTAAAATGTGAGTTCCTGCAGGAAAATATTCTTACATTGTGTCTACATTCTCAAGCTTAAACTTTTTTTTTTTTTTTTTTTTTCCATAGAAAAGCATTTTTAATTCACTCGAGAAGTGTCCCTGTATGGTTTGGAAACTGCTAGGTGCTTGAAAAACAGTGGTGAACAAGAAAAATGAGGATGCTGCTCACCTATCTTTCTGCCTTGTGGGAAGTTTAGACAATTAAACAAAGGATAACAATAAAGAATGATGAGCTTTGATTCAGTACTGGGAAATCCTACCCAACAAGTTGGCGTGGAGAATCCAAGAATTAAGAAAAGGCCTTACCTAGAAAATGTCAATGAAGCAGAAAACAAAAGAGTTCCTAAAGCAAGACTCAAACATGAAAACTGTGATGGATCTTACAAAAAAAAAAAAAAAAAAAAAATACCATGACTCTAGTCTATGACTCTAGATGTAAGCAGTTAGGCTAATCTGAATGGTAAATGAGTTATGAAACATATTTATCAGTAAGCTTCCCTGAATAGCTAGAAGATTCCCATACTTTATAAAACTCTTTAATTTCAGAATATTTGACTGATCTATAGTACATGACATATAGAAATTATTTAATAACAAGTATAATATATTTATTCCAAGGCAATAGGTCCTTTCCTATAGGTTAGCATAAATATAAAAAGGAAAATTAATTAGGAGCTTAGCTAATTAGGGCAGCAATTCTCAAATTTGGGGTACATTTTCTATGTTGCATTAAAAAATGAATTTTTGCCTCTGTGCTACTCTACTAAAACTGTGATTCTGGAGGTATAGGGCTGGGCTAAATATATTGTATTTTTAACCAGAGTTATTTTAATGTGGATGTTCCAAATCCACATCTTGAGAAATACTAAGTTAGAGGATATGCTAAAAATAGAGTTAGTAGCTCTTATTTGGAGACAGCAGAGATAATTTAATTTTTTCTCTCATTTTCTCCACTTCTGCCTTTTTTCCTTGATCAAAATTCTATTGAAGCCACAGGAATTGGTACACAGGAATTGGTTTCCCTGTACATACCTTAATCTTTATCATCTCAAGCAGGAAGAGAGTAAGAACAGCAGTTCCCAGCCTGTCTTCACATTAGAATTACCTGGGGAGTTTTAAAAATTATCACTACTCAGGTGTCATCCCTAGAGACTCTGCTGGGTCAGAATGGGTCCCCACCAGGACTTAAAGTTCAACAGGTGATACTAATAATTACCATTGTCCCCACCCACAGGCAAGTGGGAAGACAAACTTTCCAGTATTCACTGTTACAGTTCCTTTGCTGGATCCTCTCTTATCTATATATGCACATTTAAATATATTTTAATATTCAGGTCATAAATGTTGATTATGAACTTCTGGATTGATCACTTCAAGGGCACAAAGGGAGAGTCAGGATTATAATTGACCTGTTTAGTTCAACTCCTATGTTTATGCTTGTGGTCTTTTTTTTTTTTTTTTTTTTTTTTTTAAGGTTTATCATTAAATAAAAACTGCTCATCATATTTTGCATTTAACCTGTACTCATTACAACACAGAACTGCACCTCCAAGCCCTTACATTTTTGCAGGGTGGCAAGATTTTCCAGCCAAATATGCTATTTTAAAGATGTTAAATAATTACCCAGTACATAGTGCTTGGCATATAGTGTGCGCTCAATAATGTCAGGTTGCAAAATGGCCTTTATAGCAGAGTTTTGCAAGCATGTGAGTATTTTTGTATTTTGAACATAGTTGCCTTCTAGAATATAACAAATTGAAAACAAAAGTGTTGACTCTAGAAATGGTAAAACTGAAGCAAAGATGGCATTATTAGATAGCACAAATGAAGTGCCTTTGTCTCCAAGACACATTCCTTTGGCATCAGCTAATTTACTTTGTGTTAAGAAAAGAAAAATCAAAGAATATACATGATAATGTAAAACTATACCATTAAACCTCACCTCACGTCTACAACTTGAGCTTTTTGTGAGAAATTCTGAAAAGAGCTTTAAATATTTTTAATGATAATTTTTCCTGAAATCTAAACTTCTGCTATCTATTAAACTTCTGATAAGCATATAACTTGGTGAAGAAAAGATAGTCAAGAAAAAAAGTAATGTGGTTAATACATTTTTATTGACATTGAAAAAAATCAAACCACCTGGTAAAATACCATTGCCTCTGACATTATGGAAACCGTTCTACTCAAAACTTCTGGACACAATGGAGTTTTATTCCTCCATAAAGAAAAACTAAATCATGTCATCAGCAGGAAAATGAATGGAACTTGAGAACATCATGTTAAGCAAAATAAGCCAACCTTGGACAGTCAATGGTTGTATAATTTCTCTTATATGTGGAAGATAGAGATGTAAAAGGAAAAGGAAGGTGGGGTAATCTCATCAAAATGAAAGGAAGAACAGCAGAATAGAGAAAAGGAAGGGAAGGAGGGAGGAGGGAAATGAAAGGGGAAATACTAGAGAGTGATACTGAACAAGTTGTTATATTGTATGCTTATTTGACTATGTAACAAAAAATTCCAAATTATGTGCCACTATAATGCACTAATAAAAAAAGTGTGTGTTGGAGGGTGTTGGAAAGCTAGTATTGGTTGCCTGTCCATGAGAGGAGTTAACACTTCTGATTTATTCACCTTCTTTTTCTAGGTATCCAGAGCAGCCCTCCTTACAGAGCATGCGATCAACACAGGTTTATTAAAAAAAATCAGAAGACTAAAAAAAGCCTAATCCCTCATGATAAAACTAGTTACTTCTTTCTAAACCTTCCATTTCAAATGGCCTAAGAGCTAGATACGTTGAGCTAAAATTTTCATAAGAAATTTATTCTAATTTTTACATTTAATTCATGATATTATCAAGTCCATACATAATAGTAAAATTATACCATAACTAGAGATGGTAAATTTTCTTATACCAAATCCCCTTTGATAATGTAATTCTCAGTCTAAATTTTAAGACATGTGACTCTCATACATTTTAAGGGATGCACTAGATAACAAGAAAGGCAGTCTCTATTCCCTAGGGTTCTGTAACAAGAAAACCAGCAAAAATCTCCATGAGATAATGGCAATATGCTTCAAAATGGATTAAATGAAATTAGTGTGTTATCAGTTTTGTGATATGTAACACTATTAAGAGAGAGATTCCCGAGTTATCAAAATGTTGCAGATGAGTACTTAGAGAACACTTGAAATGGCTCTGATATGAAAATAAAATTAATTGATAGAGGGAGTCTGATGACCTTTATGGGGAACTTATGCTTCATGCCAGAAAGAGTTGGAACTTTCTCAAGGAGTTATGGGTTCAATTTGAGCTACTGCATATAAAAGGATAAAGAAACTTATTTGGTACCTAAGAAGGGTTTATAAAATCCACTCACAACCTCTTACTGCTTTAAATCTCCTCCTGAATTTTTCACATTTCTATTAATGACCTCAGAAACTAAGCACGAATTCTCGATGTCATATGTCCCCAAACTTCTAAGAGTCTAACTACCCACTTCCTAGTTTCCTGATTAATAGCTGAATAGACTGCCTGGTTTACATCCTACATATGATCTGGGTTATGGTCTTTCCTTTTGTGGCCCAAGATAAACATGTCATCTAAGCCACTACAGAAGTCAATCTTCTTATAATGGACCAATCACGCTGAACCCTTGTTTATAAATGTTCAATGTCTTCCTTTGTCCACAGAAAAGCATCCCTATTCCTTAGCATACTGCATTCCACTGTGCCACGCCCAGTGCTCTAATCCCACTCAGCTGCCTGCTAAGTCCTGGACACTCCAAATGCTGTCCGTACACCAAATCCTAAATACACCATCCACATGACTTTTGGTGTACTTTACCCATCTCCATAGGATGGACCCCAAAGCATTGCAAGGCCAGCTCTGCAGGCCAGCCCTTCTTTGAAGTGAACCTATATTTGTCAAGAGAATATCTTTCATCCTTACTCAAAGTAGCACATTTTGACTGCAACACATATGACCCTGTGAAAGTACAGAACCTCATCCTCATCAAGTACCTAATTTCATGGTTTCCCCAAGAACCTATCTCAAAGAATGACTATGAGGCTCACAGGAGTGAGTACAGGAAGGTACTTAGAACAGTGCCGGGCAGATAGGTAACAAATGGTATCACTTTTGTGTTCCAAACTAACCTACAAGATTTTTCATATTATTTTCCCTATAAGACACTTTTTCAATGTAGACTATAAATTATCATGAGAAAAGACAGTGTTTTGGTTTTGTTTGGATTTCTACTGCCTAAAACTATACCTGGATGACTCAGTTTCCTATATTTAATGTCCATTATTTGTATAATTCAGTGCTACATCTGAATTTCCAAAGAAATAAGTAAGACTGGTCCAGTCCTTTTGTAGCTTATGATATGATTTTGGAAATGACTGATACAAACAACACTACAAATTATGCTAATTATTTTTAAACCAAATGCCTATTACCAAATGAGTTCTACAGATCAAGGATACTGTAAGATGTCCAGGCAGTCATAAACTCTAAGGACAGGAGAAACTGGGGAATGTTCTTGACATAGGAGAACTTGGAAGGGGTGTTAAAATGATGACACATATTGATGGCATTTTGCATTGATACAACAGCGTATTGAGTGAAATGAAGGTAGGAAAGACTGTGGTTAGATCCATTAGGTTTAGGCTGAACATTTTTGTAGGATCATAGTATAAAAGAGGGTTCACAAACTACAACGTTAAAGGCCAATAAGTAAATGAATTTAGCAGGGTAGATGGGAGTGTGGGGATTCTGGCAAACTAAAGACCTACTCCCTGACAGCCATAAGGGGACAGGCTCCCCTCAGCCATAATATTACTGTTGTCCCATGGAAGTGTGTCCCAATGCTGACATAGCAACAAATTGTCCTTGCCAATGACTGCTGTCAGTTTGCAATTCTTAGGAAAATTATAATTCTTAAAAAATTATATTTTTGTAGATGTAATCACCAGCATTTATAATTCCCAATGTTAATAGGGAGCCATTGAATGATTTTCAGCAGAAGCATTAGATCTGTTTTAAGCAGATTTTTCCAGAAATTTTTTTCAAGACAGATTATTGGAAAAAATTCAAGGAACACACATGTCCATTTTGGAAATTATTACACTAATCTAGGTGTGAGATATTAAGGACCAATCTAAGATGTTAACTGTGAAACAATAAAGAGAATGATCAGAGGTTCACAGCAAACCACTTGGGCCTGTCTCTAATTTTAGCTGACTTAAATTAGTTTTTTGTCTGCCCAAGTTGTGTTAATTGCTCCCATTTCTCTTATTTCTCCTTTGATCAAAGGATTTACATAAGCGAGCTCATTAAAAGAAAGTCATGCTTCACCAAATGAACCTTGCCATTTTGTATAATAATTATAGCACAAAAGGAAAGGTTAATCTGATTATATATAATTGGATAAACAGAACATTTTCAACATCTGTGCTAAGTAGTCCTGAATGTTTCTTATATGTCCCCTAACAAGTACAATCATATATTATTTTCAGTAAAAGTCATCTTTACACTCAGCTCTTAGAAACTAGAACAGCATAAACATGCAGTTATCATTTACTACCTAAAGACAGAACACCCTATTGTAAAATGTATAAGGTGTTATAAGGGTCCTCTTGGCTAAGGCTTCTGCATGCTGTTACAAAGACAACCAGGAAAGACAAATCTGTGCTTACTGTTTGGTGATAAAGCATAATTACCTGGCTTTTTCTCTCCAGGGTGTTAAATTAAAAAGCAATGGTTAATCTATGGCTCATGTTAGTCTGTTTTTATGTATTAATAACAATGATTAGGGGTAATTCTCTTTCGTATGAAATTAAAAGCTTTCATAGAAGCATCATTTGACTTAGCAACGATTTGTATTACTCCCAGTATAGAGAGAAAAACCATTATGGATGTGTGCCAAGGCACTTTGATTGTCGAATCATTCTATGAGTTTTAGAGGGATATTATTTTTAATTTTGAAGCCCTTTCATTCAACTCCCACACAATATTCCCTGTCTTGAGCATTCTGAAATGAATCCTGCAGACAGCAATATCAACTAGCATCCTTTCATCCCTAAATTAAGCACCATGATTTTAGCCCCTCCCACACAGGTATTGCTGAGGATGCATATAACAGAAACCTAGGCGTGGGGGCAGGGAGGTGTGTTTTTTTACTCATTCAAAAACGAGCAGGTTATGCCAACTTCAGATAGTAGCTCAGTTTTCCCAAGTCTTTTTGCTAAACTGTAGTGATATTCTCAGATGTAAGAAAATCTCTCATTACAAAAGATGTTTGAAGTTGCCACTCCCATTTTACCAGTTTTTAACATTTCTCTACTCATTATTTTGCTGATTGCTCAACACCTTCTGGCTCCCTGGTGATTATGATGAGAGATTTTTACATATAGTTTAATGGCAAAACTCAGGGCTCAATTAAAAATAAGCCAAGTAAGTAGTCATTTTTAATGAGAAAAATGAAAAATGGTGAACTCAAAGAATTGTTAAGTAATGTAATGTTCTTGGTGAATGACTTATTTGCATTCATGCTTAGATCAGGAATATTTTTGAAAGTATATGCAGTGTCATGATATTCTGGGATTTTATTCAATTGTATTTTTATTCTGTTTCATTTACTAACCTTTCTCTTGTTTGAAATGGTTCACTTAAAATACTTTATTAACCAGAATTTATCTATTTATCACATAAAAGTGGTTTAAAAGATCAACTTAAAACACCACACAATATTTTGAAGTGCCTTCTCAATCATCAAAGTAGTACATATGCTCTTGTTATCTAATTCATTTTATTCAGCATAACACATAAAACCCTCCAGGTTCTTGAATTTAAAATTTAAGATTTCAACTTTTCTTAAAGCCCTAGAGAGCCACATAAGTTCAATTACTTCTTGCTTCCTACTGTTCCCCTGTTGCAGCCCTACCTGTTCATCCCGTAGGTATTGTGTAACATGCATAATGCATTTTGATTTGGCACTTTATCCCCCCTTGTTAAAAATAAGCTCAGCAGTCATCTTAGACTAGATGCCTGAAAGCATCTAACCGATACTTCCTTCCTGACATCATTGCTGTCCTAGCAGTCTCTTCTCCACACAGGCCTTCTTTTCAAGAATCCAATCATATTCTACAGTGTCACCAACCACCATCTGATATAGTAGATTGTACCTGTATTTCAGGAAATTCTTGTTGATAGATAGGTTTGGGCCTATCAACACCAGTTTCTGTTGTTTATTAGCTGATGACTTTAACCTAGTGAACTTACCTTGTGAACTTCAATTTCTTTATCCCTGGGATGAGTGATCATATTTCCTCACAGTGTTTACTTTAAGAATTCCCCTTTTCAAAGAGCGACCAATCCATCCAAGTTTGCCAGCACTGGAAACCTCGAGTCCCTAAAACCCCCTAACTTCTGAACAAACCTGGAAATTAGGCCACTCTCTCTCTACAGGTAGCACTTACTGAAGACTTTTGTCTTCTGAATTGCACTTTCCTTTCACATTGTGCTAATGCTACTTGTGCAAAAGTTCTTCTACCAATTCCCTTCATTCCCACAGTTACTTGTCTAGGAGGAGTACCTAAAATGGAACTAGTATCATTAAGTCAGAGCTTTGTATGTTCTAGATACTATTTATGAATGAAGAAGTTATCTTCATTCACAGATGAGCTAGAAATATTTGAAGAACTGAAGAGCTGAAGCCCCTCTTCCAAGGATGTACATTGAGTAAAACAGGTGTTGAAATGCAGGTTGGGGCCAGAGTTCATGATTTTAAACATCCTCCCCTGGCTTCTGCTGAGCAAATCACATCATTTCTTCCCATAAAGTATGCATTGGTTACCTAAGCCTCATTGAAAGGCATTTAAGGCCTATTGTGATCTGTCTCCAATCCTATTTCTACAATTAATTTATTTTTAGTTAGTTGTAATAGATTCAATTTCACCATTTGATGAAATTCTGTTCTTGTTTAAATTAAAGTGTATATTAGAAAACATGCTTCCTAGCCTGTGAACCTTATTGAAACATAGGTAAACTTGCATTAAAAAAGTCCAAAATCTTTTTAATTACCCTCAAAGACCCTGTATATCACACTTTGCTACAGAGCAATCTTTTCAAACGTATGCTATCAATCATTCTCAGTGGAAACACTTTACTCGAACATTAAAGGATAAATTGGGACACTTTCAAAACTTTATGACTTTGGCCATGCTGTGCCTTTGGATTGGACTGTCTTCTCTGCCATGTAAATTACTTACATCCTTCAAGAAGGCAGATGATGGGGCACAGAAGAGAAACTATTCATCCATTTTTATTTTAAGCACCAGGCACTTAAGTGTGTATGGTGAACCCTCAGTTAACATATCTTGAGTTCAATTAAATAAGCTAGCTGTCTGTAGTCTCTAAACAGTGACAGAACTGGACCAAATTCCACAACTCAAGTCCTACAGTGGAGAGTTGCCTTTATACCAATTTGGTTCCAAGTCTTCTGGCCAACTACAAAATCTTCCAGCAGACTACAAAAATTTAAATGGGTACTTAAAAAAAAGTCTTAATGAATATTATTAGAGCTTATTCCTATAATTGCTATATGGAAGAAAAGCTTTTGAATACAGAAAGAAATAGTATTTTAAGAATACAAATATAATTTTTCAGTTATTTGATGTCTCTTAATATATTGTCAGGATGAGAAAATTTTGCATTATTCAAAATTTTCCTAACCTCAAAAATGAAAGAACATAGATTTTTAATCACTTCTAAGATCATAATTTCTATGAATTATATTATTTAGCTCTAACCACTGATTAAGAACTCATGATATTGAATTCTATTAAAAATTTCTCGATCCTATATGAGGTAATAAGCAACCTTTATCAACACTTCTTTTTATCAGCTAAGTCATATCCTGCATATGTTTAAATTCCTTTTTCTTTTCCTATTCCCTTATCAATAGATCATCAAATTATCAAAATACAGGCAACAAATGAAATATAAGGACCAAGGAACCATGAACATACCAGTTTTAGAAAACTGATACAATTTAAAAGCATTCATGCCAGGTGTGGTGGTGCAAGCCTGTAATCCCTGCACTTGGAAAGCTGAGGCAGGAGGATCACGAGTTCAAAGCCAGACTCAGAAATGGCAAGACACTTAGCAACTCAGTGAGACCCTGTCTCTAAATAAAATACAATAAAAAGGGCTGGGGATGTGGCCCAGTGTTCAAGTGCCCCTGAGTTTAATCCCTGGTAAATAAATAAATAGCATTCATATTAGTGATGAAAGATATAAAAGAATGCTTTGCTTTCTGGAGTTGCTGGTAGCTTTGTTTATAGTTCAATATCCCTTTGACCTCACCACCAGTCTTAATCCAAGCTAACTTTTGTAGTTATAGTGACACAGGCAAAGTTCAAGGCTTTTCCCTTCCTATTCCTTATGCTGAATATCCAATGACTAGTCACTATTTCTCAGAGTCCTCAATTCAGGCACTAAAGTCCATTCCTAGAAAGGATATAACAGCAATTATCCACATTATGTGGTAAATTTATAGTATTATTAGTATTATTATTTCTGGGAATATTCGGTCTTTGAGACCCATCTCCAATGTTAGAAATACCCTGCTTAAGGGATTTGGGGCATCAAAGAAGTGTTTTGGAAAATTTCTGGAAGCACTATAACAATTACTCCACACATTGAGCCGTGAAAATCTAGCTGTATCAGCAATAAAATTAAAATATTTTTCTTTATATCCTTTGGTCAAGGAATATTTAGTGTATGTCATGTTTCAAGCATTTTGTTATGTCCTATGGATAAAGAAATGAACTGAGGATATGCATTAGGTGGAGTGACTAAAATGGGAACCGGTAATGATTATGCAGTACAATAGATGCTATTACAGAGGCAGAAGCAAAATGCCACAGAAGCACAGGAGACAGCCTGCCTGATTCATTTAACAACAGGTATTTATTAAGACCCAACAAAGTGATAGGCATTGTTCTACGTGTTAAAGTTTTGTACTAAGAATATTTTAAGTTAGAAAGTGGAACTCTTCCAACATTTGACACAGATTTTTATTTCATATTCATAACAATCTTTGTGTTGCTTCAATCAGCAATTTTGAAACATTGAAAAAAAACAAGTGTCTTCTAAGTAGAATGTTAGTTTAAGCAACTTTCAGAACTCCAAGGTTAAGAAAATGCATGAGGCAAAGGAGGAAACATGGTTTATCTGATGATTATTTTCCATATGTTCCTGCTAATATTTCCCAGAATAAAGAGTCATCCCCATTCAAAATTAATTTTTTATGTAAAATATAAAAACATATAACTTTAGATTTTATAATGTCTTGTTTTATGGAAAATGTCATAGGAGCAATAGTAAGAAACAAATCTCTCCAGATTGCCACAAAGACCCATTTCACACAGGGTATTTTTATCAGGGATCATATAAGCAGCAGGCAGAGTTCAGTTCCTACTTTAAAAATAACAGGCCCTGAGGGCAGGGTGGAAAAATATATCTCAACTGTGACTATTATAGTGCAGACATGTGCACATATACACTTTAATTTTTTAAATAATGAAAAAATGCAATTCCTAAAATACTCTTTCAAATTTTAGTCTTCTAGGTGATATTTGAGTTATGCTTTCTGTACTGCTTCTTTTAATGTGTTTTCTTCATAGTCTTAATGACCATCTATTGTGTACTGAGTTGTATCTTCCCAAAATTCATAGGTTAGAATCCTTACCCTGAGTATCTCAGAATGGGACTATAATTGGAGAAAGGGCCTTTAAGGAGTGATTATGTTGAGATGAGACATTTAGGGTGGGCTTTAATCCAATCTAACTGAAACCTTTTAAGAAGACATCTTAACATACTGAGAGCCACCAGGATGCATGCACAGAGAAAAAAACCATGTGAGGATGGAGAGAGAAGAAAGCACCTCCAAGAAAGGAGAGAGGCCTCAGAAGAAACCAACACTGCCAACTCCTTGATGTTGGAATTAGAGCCTCCAGAAGGGAGAGAATAACTTTCCATTGTTTAAGCGGACCGGTTTGTAATCTTTGTTTATGGCAGCATTAGCAACTAGCAATTCATCCTATCAACATATCACCATTAAAAGTGTTAAAAAGTTAAGCATTCAGAGAATGTGCTCTGGGACTAACTGTTCTCTTCCCAAATAGGGTTCCAGTTACAAGTGGTCATGGATTAATTTTATGGAGACACAGAGAAAGTACTAATGAGGCCTTAAGTATATGTTGAATCCCAAGACTGTAATTTATTTGTTTTATAACTTTGCTGCTTATTGAAATGTGATGGGAGGCAAAATGTATTAAGACTTAGTTGTAAGTTATAAAAGTATATGTCTGAGAGTGGGTTGATAGAATAAACCCTGAAGGAAGATGTGAAAGGCATAGAGCCATCTTTGTGTGGTAGGTGGGGGTAAGGGGCCCACAGGAAAAGAAGAAAGAGTGGCTAAGTGCAAGGAGAAAATTTTTGACAACCTCATAGGTATTTAGTAATACCAGAGTCTTAGTTTCTCTAGCCTGCTATAACAGAATACCATATAGTGGGTGGCTTACAAGCAAAAAGGAAAAAAAAAAAAATTTTCATGGGTTTGGAGACTGAAAGGTTCAACATGAAGTTATTGGGAGGCTGAGAAGTTCAACATGAATTTATTGACATATTCAGTGTGTTGTGAGGGTCAGTTTTCTGATTCATAGGCAATTATCTTCTTAATGTTTCCCTACGTGGTAGAAGGGTGGGGAAGCTTCCTGGAGTTTCTTTTATACAGGCACCAATCCCACTCATAAAGTTTCTTCCGTCATGACCTAACCACCTCCTAAGAGCCCCACATCAAATAGTATCACATCAGGGATTAATCTTCAGTATAGGAATATCAGAGACACATTCAGTTTGTAGCAACCAGCATTGCTTTTGCATGAGTGTCATTTTTAAAATCCATATTAAATATTTTATTTCTTAGGGTAGAGTCACAATCACATGTAAATTATTGAATATTTTTTCCTATTCTTTACTCTCAAAATAAGCCAAATTCTCCTTCTACATTGTCTTTTAGAGATAATTAGGAAGATAAATGCTAATTATTAATTGGGAAAAACTAGAAGGAACTCTTGTTAGAAATTACTAAAATCACGTTTATTTATTTGAACAAAACACCTCAATGATGAAAAAACAAAGATCACCTACTCCTGTGATCATCACAGCAAATTATAGAATTGCAGTCCTGAACATAGAAATGTGAAACATTTCAGCATATTTTTTGCTATTCAATGTATTGCCTTTTGTTTTATCTATAAGGGTCAAAATAATTTAGATCTAAAACAGCCAGCCAAGGAGCCATTTGAACACAGCAAAGATGATCTGCATCACAGAGTAAATACCAATGATTTCCAGAACAAAGCTTAACTGAAAACTAATGTCACAGATAAAGATATGAACAGAAAAATAAAATACAGGGAAAAGATTCTCCTGTTCAAGTTTAGAACCACAGATAAAGGTTACAAATGACACAGCAGTCATCAGGAAGTGGTCCTTGATAGTGGTCACAAACAGGTCATCTGGACATTCATTAACTTGAGCGCTCAGCCAAGGTAAGGGTGACCTGATCTAGTGATTGCTTTCACCTATTCTATATCAATAAACTACCAGCAAAGTTAAAAAATAATCATTTTGTCCATTATATTGATTTTGTAAAACTCAATTTCTTCTCATTCAGGTTCAGGAGAAACCTGGGGAAATATATCTCATCCTTATTTATGCCTAGCTCACTGACTCCCTCTGTCAAGATGATCTGGGAATCATCCTCAACCTTTCATCACTGGTTTTTAGGACAGCTACACTATCTGTTAATCTTCCTAGTTTTACCATCTCGTATTCACTCCTTTGATTTGACAGAGACCTTAACCTCAACAAAATACTATACTTGAAACATTTTGTACCAGCCTACTCATTGGAGGTCCCTGACACCACCCTCATATGGTGTGCCCATCCAGCCATAGCCATTTGGCAGGTAGCATTCATCTGACACTTGTTATCTGATTACATTCTCCCTTAGGAATACTGGAACAGAACCAGGGGAGATGAAATCATTTAACTAGACAAATAATTAGTCCTGTTAGTTAAGTTAGTTTGGCTATCAAATGTGCAGAAGCAGAGAAAACCAAACTGCAGAGTAAGAAGGAAAAAGTAGAATTGCAGAGAGAAGCATAGAGGAGATATCATGTGGAGAAAGATTAGGAGAGGCCTAGAGAGTGAGAAAGCAAGACCCAGAGAGAGAAAGGAGCTGCCTCAGCTAATGGCATTTCCCTAGCTGGTTTTAGGCAATCCAGAAACACATCTGTTCTTCTTTGCAGTTTTTGCACTATGCCTGGAGCTTTAAATTAAAACTTAGATAGTATAAAATTCACAAAAGGTCTTAAAGATGTTCACAGGCTCCCTTTCTATCAGCCAGTAATGTCCTATATACAGTTTCTGATTTCCCTTTAGATCTTCCTATCTAGATACCCAGGGACACCTCTATGGTTCAGTTAAACTCTCCTCTAGTTAAAGTAAACACTATATCCACAGTCGTATATAGCTCAATGTGACTTTGAGCTAACTCTGTCTCAAGGACATTTACATTTTTAAATATACAGTCTCCCCCTTCCCCCCCCTCTCTCCTCTGTAACACAAACACACACACACACACACACACACACACACACACACACGCACACAGCATGAACAACTGCACACACTTCAGTTTCTATGAAAAAAAAATGGACTTTAACTCCTTTGGAACCATGTAATACATAATGTTGCTTATCCCACCCACAGAAAAAGCTTGGTCTGCCAAATTCGCTTGAAAACTAAATGCACGTGAATGGTATTTATTTTCAATTTATTATAATTAATGTAAGGATTGATTTTCCCTACTTGAGAACATTAATGTTCAGTGTAATTCCAATTGGAACACAGAAAATTCATGATTCCCAGGAATCATATAGGTGGGTTACTACCCTAAAATAGCACTTTTTTTAATTTAATGTAATGTTATTTGAAAATGCCATAGATCCAGATACTATTTATATAGTGTATAATTATAGTGAATATAGGTCATGTTATGTTCCGCTCAAAGAACATGCTGTGCGATCTGGAGTGAGCCAACACTGGTTTCCCTTCATGTATTATTCTCTTACAAGTAAAATGGGAATAACAATACCTACCTCATTGTGATGTAAGAAAGATTTTAAAAAAGAATGTCTACCAATCACATAACAGAGTTGCTTTCTTTTAGTAACTGTTCAGTAAATATTACTCAGTAAATTGTTACTATTACATATCTTCATAGTATCATAGTATAGATATGTATTAAATAAGTATTATCTTAATGCCTGCTGGACATATAAAAATAAGTCCTATTGTAAATTTTTTTAAAAAATATTCTATTATTAATTTTTAAATGCTTTTTTCTAAACATCAAATAAGATAGAAAGTGAGGAGTCCTAAAAAGAGGCTTAGATCATGGAAACATGCCATAAAAAACAAGATCAGAATCATCAGTAAATATAGAACCTGTTAGGTATCTCCCTCAGAAAAATGGTGAAATAAATTGAAATCAGCCAGAAAGCCAAATACTATTGTCCTTTCTGTTGCCAATCCAAGGGAAAGAGACAAACCATGGGGATCTGGCACCATGGTTCCTAGGAGGAAACCATAGCTGGTGCCTGATCCTATAAAGATCACATCTGCTTGTAGGTCAAGTCTGTGATCAGAAAACTAAAGGACTTGAAAGACTACTAGATGCTCTACATTTGACACAACCCTAGATTATATGAATGAGTTCATTTACAGCCCCAGACTATAATAAATGGGTTCATTTATATAATAACAACACCATACACACAAAAAAAGAGGTTGATCCTATCTAGCCTTTAATTGATTCTGGATATTCTTCAGCTTCAAAGATCATTTTTATGTATATTTCAAAATGTAGCTTTAATTCAGTGACAAAGTTTTAATGAAATAAACATACATTTTATCTCAGTGAACATTTCTTTAAATACTTTTCCAAAGTGCATCTGAGGAAATGGTGAAGCTAATGCATAGGCAATGAGGAGAATATAGCATAATAAATGCTGTATCTGTTAAACAGCAATGCTGATGCCTGACCAGGTTCAAATTCAATAAAACACAACTTTAATGGAGAAAGCCTTTTGTGAGCAGTTATTAGTTAAAATGAATTCTTTTATTACCTTAGTAAATTGCCAAATTGCTGGAATAAAACCATCCAAATAAAATTTAAATTTAACAAGAACAGAATGAAATGAAATATCAAAATATAATAACAAGATAAAAGGAATACATATTTTAATGTATTAAATAGTATTCTTATATCATTCATTTTTCCAATGAAAAACTGGGAAATATTATTAATCATCTGAAGTATTTGTTTCGCTACATGGTTAAAGATCAATCAAATTACCAACTAAATGATTTTTCTCAGCCAAATGCCAGGTCTTTGCCCCATCTTAATATCATAAGCTACAGAGAAATTTTGGTTCCTAGATTTGCTGAACTTATTCAGTAATGGTGATTTCCTATCTTATTTGTTATCATTAGCATTGGGCAGTGCTATTTGTGCTGGGTCCAATAATTCCCTTTAGTTTATTCCAGTATCTTTACCCTTTCTTTCAGTCTGCAATTTTCTGTGAACTTGCAGAATCACCCAAGATTAAAATAAAATTAAGAGAAAAGGAGGAAAAATGTAGACTAACAACAGTGAAAACATCAATATGAATAATTATACTAAGTATGAGATCTTCATTTTTTGGATCTAAGTGTAACACATTATTTTTTGAACCACTAAATGACAGAACATATCAGAAACTGTCCTTAAGCATTTGTCAGATGGATAATTGAATGGATGACTCTCATTGCTAATGACCATCAATACTCAAAATAAAGAAGAAAACAAAGAGATGAAGAAAGGAAGAGAAGCAAAAAAGAAAAGAATGAGGAAGAGAGGGGAGGAGGAGGAGAAGAAAATTGTGCTCTTTTAATACATGATGCCATTTAATTTGTGTCAATGGTAAATAGTTATCAACCCTCTTAAAAAAAACAAGTTAGTTTTGAAATAGCTTTTACTTATAGATAGGCTGTTCATTTCTGAGTTTCTAGTATTTAGATTTCAGATGTTCATATTAAAAGGCATAATGGCTTTTTTGGTGGATTCTTATTTTTTATCTGAACATATGTATTTACTTATATTTTTCTTTCTTGAAAGACATTTTTAAAATTTTTGCTTTAGGCTTCTGAAAAGTTGCTAAAGGCAGAGAATGACAGAAATCCACGATTTGGCAGGAAGTTGCATTTTCAGCAAGGTGAGCAAGGAAACCGGAGACTAATTTCAGATGGACCTAATAAGACAGGACCCAAACACCTCAGAATATTCACAGGGAGTGAAATGCAGGTTTGCTCTTCCACATCAGAATTCTACTGGAAACATGAATAATGAGACTGATTCAGAGGTACATAGAGAAGACTAAAAAGTTTCGTTTTATTTTAATTAAAGCAGCAGTACAAGTCCCAACAAGGTTGCAAAGAAGAAATGATACTGCAGAAATATCTAAAGCATTTTAATTATGATTTCTGTTTTATACTGATTTGTTGGAGGCAGTATATCAGATGTCCTTCACTAACAGCTCCTGCGAGACCAATGGTAATGGAGTAGTATGACTCTCCTCAGTAATAGAAACCAAAGTGGACAAGTAGATTTTTTTAGAGGTATTGTTCTTCTTTGACTCAAAGCAAAGATCAAAGTTAATAAATTCCATGGTTTCTTCATTTATAAAGAAAACGGCCTACCTCAGAGTTCTGCAGAAAGAATGAAGCAGTTACCGCTTCAAAGACTCTTGTAAAAGTAGCCTACCAAAAAGCCTGGCAAGTTTGCCTTTTTGTATTGGAGTGCAGAACTGCCCAGTGATTATTTATGTGATAGTCTAAGTCAAGCAACTGGAATTCAGATAGAACACAATAGCTTGCCTTTAGCAATAAGGCAATTGTTCTCAGATCCCTCAACTAATGCCAGTAAAACACCCATCTCTTTAGGGTAGGACATAGAATAATAAAAGACAAAGTTCACGAAGCTCTCCATAACCTTGCAAAAGGCAACCAGCATTTTTAACACTTCTAAGATCACGCTCTCACCAGAGAACAGTGCTTCTGCATTCAGCACAGAAGCTATAAAGGGGATTAGAAGCACTCCTTAAAATGTTCAACAGCTTCAGCAGCAAAATTGTAGTGCTCAAGTCCTGTAATTTGGAGAACAGGTATTTTTATGCCTTAGCAAGCATTATACTTTATTTCACTTTTGAGAGTCACAGATGCTGGTGTTTTAATGAAAATTCCTTTTGCAAAAGCGACAATATGTATGCTTTCCCCCACACACCTCAGAAAACTGACTCTTGTTTTAATGCTAGAACTCCAGTGTCAATATGATGCTTGATAAGAAATATACCATTTAAAATAATAAAGGAGATTTTTAGGAGAGATCAGGAGAGTAAACTACTTCAGCGACAAAGTTTTAAGTTGTAATTTAAGGTGATCAGCTAACAGAAACTCACTTCAAAGGAAGGCCACCACTCTGGATATGTTTTTGTCATTTGCAAAAGCCAAAAAATATCCACTAAAGCCAAGCAGCTTTGGCGGCCTGCAATCTTTCTATAGCATGCTGTGCTCAGTTATGTTCAGTGACTAAAAGCAATAATGCTTTGATTCTAGACTAATACGTCTAGCTCTGCAATTGATTGTAAGCCACTTTATGAGACAGTCTGAGATCCTTCCTGTGTCTACTAGTCTTGATGAGCTCCTTAGCAAAATAAATTAGCAATTTTGAACCTTTTCTCCCCCCTACTTGTCTGCTGCCAAGATTTTCTAAATAAACCCTCTGTATTTTCTCCCCCAGCATGATTCACAGGTGGGGTTGCAATTCAGAGTTGCTTGTGTTTAATTTGGGTTTAGGTGTTTAGATTCTCATGCAGTTCTCAGCAATATCTCCTCATTTGTACCTGCTTGACCTGATTTGATTCCATTTTTTATTTTTCTAAAGCTCAAAGGTATGATACAAATGGCAATAAAAATTAATATCTGACCAGCACTAACCCCAGAGGACCTTCTCTATCTTAATAGCTCAGAAAGCAATTTTCTCTCAGCAGCTAATTTGTAACTATTTATTAACTACATATTAATATTCTTCTGGACAAACATGCCCTTTTAAATTTTAGTTGCTGAAAATAAGTCAAATGTTATGGGTAATACTAGTGTACCTGAATTGTTGCTATTATGTCAAATAACTGCTCTTACAATTGAAAATATGTTTTTCCTCTATAGCATTAAGATGATCAGTGGTATTGGATTGACTAATGCAGGGAGAACTCTTTTGTTTTCCAAATATTAGGTGCTATGCTTATTGGCAGCCTCAGCTCTTGCTACCTTAGTTTGCCAATATAATTCAATATATCTTAAATGGAAACAACAGTTCAGTCTACGGCCACTCTTCTAAGACCGCCAATAAAGGAACCTGCTGGTGCTAAATGTCACCTTGGTTTAGAACTGAGGACAGCTGCTCTCTCTAAAGGAGAAGCACATGAACATATTTACTCCAGGTCATGGAACATAAAGTCAATTCAAATCTCTCACGGCATATTTGGTCACTATTAATTATAAGTTAAAGAATACAGTCTCTTGATGCTGAAAATAATGATAATGAACTTAAATTTTAAAATAAGTAAAGGGGTACGAGGACAGAATACAATCAAGACTAATGCTGAAGCAAGAGTACAAATGCTCAATCTCTTTCTGAGACATAGTGGACAGATAATTTTGAGCCTCCATGAATAACCATCAAAATGCAGTTGAGAATGAAGAGATGAACTAACAACCAAAAGAGGACAAAGGAGTATATGCTCATACCTTGAGCTCTGCTAGTGCTATGCAGAGAGTACAGACATTATGACAATGACTAACATTTTGGAGAGGAGTTGGTCTAAGCAATTCTTAGAACTCATAAGTCATGAGCTCTGTCATGCAGTTTTAGGGGAGGGGGACAGATGGCTAGAGGAAAGAGTGACGCTGAAGATTTGCTCAGGTTTTTTAGGATGAGGAGAAACAATGTGTACAACTGATAACAACTGTATTAATGTGAAAGAGCTAGTTTCTTTTTGTTCCCTAGACCTCCATTTGACTTGCTTTTTTTTTTTTTTGGGGGGGGGGGGTACCAGGAATTAAATCTAGGGATGCTTAACCCTGAGCCACATCTGAAGGCCTTTTTATTTTATATTTTGAAATAGGGGCTTGCTAAGTTGTTTAGGGCTCCAATATATTGGGGAGCCTGGTTTTGAACTTGTGATCCTCCTATCTTAGTCTCGTGAGCCTGACTGGCATTTTAAAAATTATCTATCCTGATGTTCTTTTCCCTTAGTGACCATTTAAATTATGTTGGTTTTTTTCAGATATAGGATCATCTACTTCATATGTTCAGCCTAGTGTATTACCCTAAATATACATTCAGAAAAGGTACTTCCTCCCCTCTAGTCCAAATTTGTCTTATGAAAAAAGCCCCCTGATATTGAGTCTCAAATTCTGCATAGGAATGCCCCTACAAAAACTGAAACTTCTAAAATCGGTGCAGATTTTATTTCTACCTTCAGATACTTTGACATGTATGAAAATTTTCCAACCCTATAGTGAAGGTTGAGATGTTCATAGTAGCAAAAGTATAGAGAATGTTCAAAATGTCTCTACTGCATTGTATTTGGTGCAGCAGTATATAAGGAATCAAAAGTAAATTATATCCTCTTAGGCATTCAAGGTATTAGTATGGATATGTCTTACCTTTTTTTTTTTTTTTTAAGAAGAATTTTAGAAGTATTTTACATCTTGTCAATTAGTTCTAGAAAAATAAAATTCAAAAATTTACCTATCTTCTTCAGAAGGAAGTAAGGGGAAGAGAAAAAAAAAAAAGGAAGAACAAATAAAGGAAACACTAAAAGGTTAATCTTGTCAATGGCTTAAGAGGAAATATTTCTATTGTACTGAAACTTCTAAAAGCAAGTACTGGGTATTTTGCCTGTGGTTCTAACGAAATTAAAATAAATTTAATGGAAGTTCAGAAATGACTTTAATAAAAAAAAATATGAGCTCTTCGATTTTCTTGAGATTTTAGAGCAGATGTCATTCAGAAAGGGGGCTTGCTGAATATTACTTGCGACAGATATTATTATCCTCCTCAATATTAGATCTAGAGATACACAGGGTTGTTGGAAGAGATTTAGAAGCAATGTTTTCAACAGTTGGCTAAGCTTAATGCTCTGTTTCTTAGCACATTATTCAGTAACTCCTTCATTTTAGATTGTTATTTTGTTGAAAATCTTATCAGTTGCTCATCATTTTAAAAATTTCAATGTCATGGGAAGCTTTGGTAGGTCAATAAGCTTGTGATAGGGTATCAACTCATCAACTAGCTAATTATGTGATCTTAAATTAGTCATGGTGCCTCTGTGGGCTTCATTTTGATCAGTCACAAAACATTAGATAAGATCTATGACAGAATTCCTCAAACATTTTGATTAATATATTCTTAATGGTTTAAGTGATTTTGGAAGGGAGGGGAAGGGGAAAGGACTAAACAGATTAATTTAAATAAACAATGTCATTTGATATCATTAGAAAAAATTTGCATTCTGCTCCACACACAGTATTGGTATATGGAAATAATTGTTGGTATTGTCTCTATAAAACAAGAATCACCATCTATCTAGAATGAATGAACGGGTCAATTACAGAAAATTGTGCTAAAAAGAACTGTTACTGAAGATCAAAGTCAAAGTTTAGACACTTTCTCTATTCTACCTTTCTATTATTTTTCTATAATTTTCTATTACTTTTCCATTTCTAATGTTTCTATTATTGTTCTAGATCTTTGGTTTAAATGAATACATAGATAATGAGTAAAAAGTAGGTGTTTTTAATAACTTCTATATCACTAAAGAGACCAATGTAACTGAGAAGAGATTACCTGAATATTGGTGAATGTATGGCATAATATTTTTTAGGACTATTCTTTTCGGGAATTTTTATTTGTTGTTTCTTACTGAGCAGTAAGGTTTGCTGTTGTAGACACAAAATGTTTCTCATCTACCGTCCTCAATCTTTTACAGGGGGGAATTGCTGACTCATTTTTCCTTATTTTAAGCTCAGCACTAATTTTAATCACATACAAGTGGCTACTATAGCCACATGGGTTTAATACCAATAACCACTTTGCCCAGCTCTTAAGCTTTATTTCCACTGCTCTTTTCATTCTCAGAATTTTGGCTTGAAGTTGATCTAGCTGTAGTTGGTTAGACAAAATATTCATTAAGAGCCAACTTTTGTCACAAACTTATAAAGGTATTTATTCATTCAATATTGTAAACATCTATGAGCCTCCCCTTTCTCACAAGGGCAGTAATAAATAAGTCGTAAGACAATTTTCAGTACATTTCTCCTGCTGGGTAATGCAAATTTATAAACTTACAATTTTAATTATCACACTAAAATAACTGAAAGACAATCAAGAGGCTGCTCTTTTTGGCACATTCTGTCTCACGAAGATATATTGGTTGTTTAATCACTCAGGGTGTGGACTGGCTGCCATCTCCAGGATTTTTCCTCTGAAAGAACCATACATATCTATACACAAGCTTATACTACAATTTCTTTGGTTAGTATCATACTTATGAAACAAACAACAACCAAGAAAACACCTCCCTAGTATATATGCTTTCATTACTATAATAAAGAAATAAATTTGTTAAACCATTACTTCTATAATGTCATAATTCTAAGACAAAGAATGAATAAAACTCTGGCTTACAGGCCAAGCATAGAGGAGCATGCTTGTTATTCCAGCAAATCAGGAAGCTGAAACAAGGAGGATCACAAGTTCAAGGACATCCTCAGCAACTTAATGAGGTCTTAAGCAACACAGCAAAACTGTCTGAAAATTAAAAAAAATAAAAAGGGCTGGGGATGTGGCTCAGTGATAAAGTATCATTGGATTCAATGCCCAGAAAAAAATAAATAAAAAAGATTATTCAGGTAGAGCTTTGAGATCTGAAGCACATTAATGTGCATGGTTGCATCATGTTTGAAAACAATATTTTTTGTTTGCTTAGTTGCCAATTTTCTTTTTAAATTACAAACCTATTTAATCATGTATATGGAATTGGGATATACAGGATATTCACCTACTATACTTCATAAACAAAGGCAATGCCAAAATTAACCCTTTAATTGTTGGATATATTTATTATATAATGTTTTCTGAATCATGTTCCTCTACTTACAAAAAAAAATGCATTTATTCCAAAATTTGTTACCTTGGTTTTAAAAACATGACACAAAAATTGCTTAATTTTATTATTCATTATTTTCTTCTTAAATAAACATCTAAGTACTCCTAGTTCTAGTTGAACTGTTATTAGTTTGTATCAATCCACCATCAATGGTTGAGTTAGTACTATTGGACTCTTAGCTGTCAAGACAGATGGTGAAAAGCCCTTGGAAAAATACCAAATTAGTGATCTCTACAAGATATTAGATTTCCTTCACTCCTCTCATATACTGCACATTTTCATTGATTTCTAGCTAAGTTTTAATAATTTTGATTTTTATTTCGAGGAATATGTTCTATTTACAATAAAAATTGTAATTTAAAATAAGATAAAAAGTAGAGATCAGTCTATCAAATACACTCTTAAAACACAGAATACTTCCCAAAACACTGTATTTTTCTAAGATTAAAAACTTTGTTCTTTGTTAAGAACAATCTAAACCATATATTTTTTTAGAATAAATTATGTGTCAGAACTCTTATGGAAAGACTGCCAATTTGAGGTTATCAAGATTTTTTTGGTGTAAATTTTGAAAAATTATGATATGGTGGCAAAATAACCTATACCTGCAAATGTGTAATATTAAATCAACCATATCATCAATACAGATTATCAAAATAACCCTCAAACTAGACTCTCTAGTTCCTTTCCCAGCAGACCATCTATGGGCCCTCGTAGGCAAGAGCCCTACAGAAACTATCCTTGTGGTTTTACTTACATTACATCACAATGTTACAAATTTATAACATTATAAATTTGATCATCCCCTAGCAAGGCTCCAGTTGACCTAGTTCATGAGAACAATCAAAGGCTGATAAACATAGTTAGGTGGTAAAATGACTGAGTAAACATTAGACCGTAAATCTAATTACATAAGAAAACATATGTGTGTGTGTGTGTGTGTGTGTGTGTGTGTGTGTATTTATTTATGCATTCCCTCTTCTAATATTTAGGTAAAGCTCATCTCAGTTCCTAGAAAATATGCAGACAATTTTTTTTTCCTGCAATGTTCCACAGACACTGGAATATGGTGCTCCTTTCAGAGAAGTGATAGACTGCTTCTTGAGGAAGTGAAGGATCCCAGTCCGTTACGACACTAAGGTCCTACAATTCTAGTGCCAAATTCAACCCATTTCGTTTTGTTTTTTTTTTTTTCTTTCTTTTTTTCTTTTTGGTACTGGGGATTGAACTCAGGGGCATTAGACCACTGGGCCACATCCCCAGCGCTTTTTTGTATTTTATTAGAGACAGGGTCTCACCGAGTTGCTAAGTGCCTCACCATTGCTGAGGCTGGCTTTGAACTTGCAATCCTCCAGCCTCAGCCTCCCAAGTGCTGGGATTACAGGCATGTGCCACCACACCTAGCTCTCAGCCCATTTAGTACAACTAATTTACTCTTAGTTGATTATTTTTTGTTCATTTGTACATATGTGTGTGTGCTAGTTTATTAGTGATCTTTCCCATTTTCGATTTAGAGTGATGCATGTTTACTCTCTCCTATCAGGGCTGGAATCTGTATTCCCAGGCAAACAGTTCTCTTAGTGTCCTAAATCTGGAACTATAGGCAAGTCCCACCCACCCAGCTTTAATATGTTTTATTTTAGTAACTGCAAAACATTTGTCTTATGGATTACCAATATTGTCCAGTCTTCTATTGCTGGATATTTTGGTGTGTCTTTCATGCTTTGCCAATCTAAACAATACTATAGCACAGAAACATGGGACCTATAATTTTGCTTACTTGCATTTTTATTTATGTGGTAAAAATGTCACGAAGCTAGTCAGAGACTTCATATATTTATAGTTTTAGAGATATTGTAAAATTGCTTTTCAAAATTTTTGTTGGATTTCAGCTCTTACCAGCATTAGCACTTAGCCCAATCTGATTATGGAGAAAGAAACTTTCTGTATTGTTTTATTTCATATTTCCTTGACAACTATTGAGAATGATAATATGTTTTCATAAGTTTGCTGACCAATTTTCATGTGAACTCCTAGTAAAACCATTACTTTCTTTTTATATTGTCATTGAATCTCTAAAAATGTAATCTATGGGACTTTAATAAATACTAGATAAAAGGAAAGAATATTTTTAGTGTATTCACATGTTGCACAGAAGCAAATTTGCTTAACCCCTTCAGTTCATTGAGACCTTTATATAATTGAAGAAGTAACATTCTTCAAGACTAGATACAAAAACTATTCCAACTAAAACATAGTATTTATTCCTAAGCATCAGAGACCAAAGAGAAAAAATACAGTAAATAAGATTTGAGATAGTTGTATATTTTTGTTTTATATTAAAAGTGGCTTTTGTCTTTTTACTTAAAACCTCTTTTTTCTTAGGTGTATTATTAGCTAAATGAATTATAGAAAGATATATTGATAAGAACTGACGATTCTTCAATTTTCAGTAGATGGAACAATATTTTCCCCATAACTATATTTCATGACCTCTCTTCTCAAATTATCACCTCCTCACCATTCCAGAAAATGTCCCAAAATGCAAATGAGCACTAGAAGAAAAAAAATTACATATTCCTACACAATGTACTTAAAATTCACCAAAAATGTCAACACTAATCAGGCCAAGTGACACAGTACACTTATCTTACTTTATAATGCTTCCAGTTAGGGCTAATCCTTAAGTTTCCCAGAAAGGCAAAAAGGAAGAAAAGGTCAAATGATTACTGGAAAGAATCAGAGTTGATAGGACTTTACCATATAAGAAAAAAAAAAAATCAATCAATCTCTACCTTGATGAATTGACTAAATTTTGCAAACTGATCTAAACATTTTCCATAAGCAGATTTGTTCTAAGAAATAAAGTAGTATATATATCAAAAATGTTCCTAAATAATCAGCCCACAGTTATATGCAAGCAGAAAACAAACTACATATAAGTTCACTTGCCCTACTGTGTAATAAAATCACCACTTGTCTTTATTTGAGGACATAATGCATTATAATTGAATGATTTATGGGAAGCTTTGATTAAGTTTGATTCCTAGCTACACAGTTTTTGGTAAAAGTAGGTGACAAATAAATCATGAAGAATTTTTGAGGACAAAAGGGATGTAAAACTTAGAAGATCAAGGATCAGAATAAATGAAAGTTCATAATTTATAATGCTGTGTTCCTTTAGCACTTATCTAGTGACTATTCCATGCCAGACAATACCAAAACTGATTATTATAATATAGATAATGTTTAATGCTTATATAGAAACACTACAAGCTAAGCAAATTTAAACTAAATTTGTATCTTGATCTCTAAGTCTGACAATTTAAGGCTGATAGTTTTTGCTTTGAGGAAGAGATTGTGTAGTATTTTATTTTCTTTTTTAATTATGCCCCATCAGATGTATTAGTCTGGAGAAAATATTTATTTTTTTAGTGAGAGGTATTTTATTCTTAAATATATGGGATAGAAAATAATAAAACATATAAAGAAAGAAGGAAACAAAATAAGATGAGTGAAAGGATGAGGAACAGTCAGGTAAAAGAAAATTTTTGGTTAGAAAACACTCATAATGTTTGGGCTACTAGATATCAGCAGTGTAGCTGAGCTTCTGTGCCATTCATTTTCTAGTTAACAGAGAATGTCTCTCTATAAGCATCCAGGCAAAAGATAAGAAAAGGCTAGCAGTGAAAATAAAATTAAAATTTCCGTTGACTAAATGGAAATGCATATTAAAATTAAACCCTCTCTTTATCAAAGAGTTCAAAGCCAAAGTAGAAGTAAGGGTGAGAAGACTGATATCTCAGATATTGACAACCAATGTCATATTATCAAGGTCATAGTATCTGGGAGAAGGTGCCTTTCCACTTCTGCTCAGATATAAGTTGGAAGTGGAGGGAAAGAATATTTAGATTTAAAATATCAGATGAAATCTAAGAACTAATGGGAAACATAAGATACATGAAATTTTAAGAATGTCTTAAAATTTGAGCTATAAACATGGTGCTGTGAATGACACTTGGTAGTAGTGAGAATTAACACAGCAGTTGCTTTAATTTCCATTGAGGTATTTTAACAAAAGATACATTTGGGCTAGAAATTAGGCCACAACATCACTACTATGTTCTTTAATAAGAACATGCTTTAGTTTGTTTAAGGAATCATGGCATGGAAAACTCAAATTTGTGTGTTTATAACCAAGGTCATTGGGTCAAAATATAACATTCTTTCCTGGATTTTTATTTGTTTTTACTTTAACTGTTTAATAGTGACATGGTAGATAGAGGGAGAATAAGAGAAGTAAAGATTCTAGCTGTTTTAGTAGATTGAGTCTTTTATACTATGTTCATCAGGAAATCTTGAATTTGTTAAAATACAGGGTTTAAAAGTCATGCACTTGTACTTTCCCATATAGAAGTGTTCTTCAATTTAGTCACATTAATATCTAAAAAATACAATTTTAAAATAATTATATTTCTAGGCAATATAGGTGGATAATTCACAGCTATAGAAACTGCCTCCCTGCCCTCATTTTTTATGTCTCTGGTCATCTGCTAGAAAATTTAAAATTAGGTTAAATTTAGTTTAAGAAAAATATAATTGTGAAGGGAATTTCACAAATGTATCACATAATTCATTCTAAAATTAAGTATAAGTAATAGGGAATTCTTGAACTTTCTGAGTTATCCTTTTACTTGCATCACTCAGGATAGATAGGAGATGATACTGTTGGTAAAAAGCAGGTCAAATTCCAAGACATTCCATCTCATAACATTCTCTTCTGTGAAAGTAAATGTAAAGTTTTAAAAGTATAATTTAGCTTTTCAAAGACAAATTTCTTCAAAAGTTAAGTTTTGAGATTTGCCCCATTATTGCATCAAGAATTGTTCAAGTAATAATCAGTTCAAAATGCTTCTGATGGAAAGGTTATCAGAGATCTGAAAGGCAGATATTTTAGAAGTGTCATTGACCAAGAGGAAATTTTCATCAAATACATAAATTTGGTGATGTGTTAAATTTAAAACATGTGATAATATATTTTTCAATTTACTAAGCATAATAAGTACTTTATAATTTGGTGAAGTTTTTTTTAATCATTCTTTTGAATATAGATAATACAAAGTCTTTTAATTTGGTGTGCTATAGAAAAACAAATTTTACAATGAGATTTCCTTTTACTTCTAGATATTTAATTCATGGATAAATTCATATGATGAAGCAGAAAAAAGCAACATAGGCTTTGGCACTAGCCTACCTGGGTGTAAATTTTAATTACTCTAATTTCAAGGTATTTAGAATTGATCAATTAAAAAAAAGTTATTTTTCATCTGTCCTAAGTTTTCTCCCCTGTGATAAGAACGAAATAACATTGACTTTATAAATGGAGGGTTGTATTTGTAAAGTAAGGATTGTGCATGTAAATGGCCTAGCATATAACAGGTCCTCAATAAAGCAAGTTATGTTTACTGTTCTGCGTGTAGAGAAAGGTTTATTTATTATAAAATTTTTTATTTATAAATGGAAAAATAGAAATAGTTGTCTAAATAAATGACTTCTATATAACAGAATAATATTTAGCCATTAAAAAAGGAATCATAAAAATTAATAGCATGGAAATATGTTTGTGATATATTGTTTGGCAAACAAAGATCAAAATATATGAAAAGTATTATACCATTATCATTTTTAGAGAAAATTTATAAATATATTCCTCCTTGAAAAAATATGAATTAAAAATGTTCATTATGATTGTCTCTGAGTAAGAGATAATTTTCTTAAAGTTTGTATTTATCTTAATTTTCCAAATTATGATTTAAACATATATTACTTTTGTAACAGAAAAGTACAATGAATACTACTACTCTTGTTCAAATCAAGATTCTAAAATGTCACGTTTTGTTGAATATGCATTCTAGCGGGCACTATAGTTAATTTGGAAATACTATTCATACTTGAAGTTAAAGTGATTTGAGGTAATGTGTGAAGCCAAACATTGTAATCCATTTGAAATATTATTAGAAAAGCAACATGGAAATTATTACTCACTAATGTCTGTCCTTAATATACTAATAACTATATAATATAAAAGAAAATATGATTGAAATATAAAAACAAAAAAGTAGTGTGGCCTTATGAAAAATAAATCCAACCAGTCAAATTCAATAATTTCAGTTCCCCCAATAGAATAAACAATTAGTGATAGAAGAAAACATTGAAACAAAACATGTGATTGGATAAATTATGAAATTTTCTAGAATTGATTTGAAGTTGAATTGGATGTAATATTCTGCCTGACATTTAAGATGGAAACCAGTAATACTTGAAAATATTTTAAAGGAGGAGGAGGTATTTGGTAGAACCAGCATGTATTATAAATTTTACTCTGATTTTACACCTGATTTGTGATCTAAAATTGGATGATAAACAGCACATTTACAAAAAAAAAAAAAAAAAATAGTTTATACTAATTTGAAAATCTCTACAACTTTAAAAGGGAAAAAAAAAAAAATATTTCCACAAAGCCATTAATATATATAGAGAGAAATAAATGGTTTAAAATTTGCTGTTATGAAGCAGAACAAAAGATCATAAGGAAAATATCTAAAGTATTATGTGCAGAAAGGTAATAGGAAGAATATGCGTGCACTCTCTGAAACCCCTCTCCAGGGACCAATTAATACTCAGGGTGGCCTCTAAGGTGACTTTTATTCTCTCCATTCTAAAGACAAGGAAACTCATTAAACAATTGTCCCAATGTCACATGTTAAGAGGCAGAACCAAAATCCAGACTATAGATAGAACACTTAAGTCAAATTTCCACAGTTTTCTGACAATGCTGCAGAAAGTTGATGCAGGTTTGCTGTGTAACTCAAAAGTGAACCAGCCAGTCACCTTTCTACAACCTGCCCCTCAGCTACATTCCAGACATTATTGTCTTTCATTTTGAGACAGGGTTTTACTAAACTGCACAGGCTGGCCTCAAACTTGCAAACCTCCCTGCCTCAGCCTCCCAAGTCTCTGGGATTACAGGTATGCACCACTGTGCCTGAATTGAATTTGTATTCTAACCACAGTTATTCATCTTCAAGGTTTGTGATTTTTATAAAGCCTCTTAATTAATTAAAATCCGGTCTCTTGGGGCTGCCAGCATAGCTCAGTGGTAGAGCACTTGCCTAGCATGTGTGAGGCACTGGGTTTGATCCTCAGCATCACATAAAAATAAAGTTAGCTGGTGTGGTGGAACATGCCTGTAATCCCAGCACTTTGGGAGGCTGAGGCAGGAGGATCACGAGTTCAAAGCCAGCCTCAGCAATGGCCAGGCACTTAGCAACTTGGTGAGACACTGTCTTTAAATAAAATACAAGAAAAGGGCTGGGGAGGTGACCCAGTGGTCAAGGGCCCCTGAGTTCAATCCCCGGTACCACAAAAAAAAAAAAAAAAAAAAAAAAGTTATTGTGTCCATATACAACAACAACAACAAAAATTTAAGTTTCAGTTTCCATGTCCCTAAAATAAAGGGAATGGTATACTGCTGTTTCCAAATCTAAGATGTAACTTTCATTTCAAAACCATTACTTCATATATCTTTAAGCCACTTTAAAAATACGTCGTGAGTTATGGGAAAGAGTTATACTATATAGAAAATTAAAAAGGTCTGAATTGAATTTGACATGACAGTAAGATGTGGGTTGGACAAAAAAGGGCTGTAGAGAGAGAGTACTCATGTTGTGCAAGAACTACCAAGTAAGAGAGGCCTGAAGGGGAGGAGTGTCCAACATTCTTGTGAGCCTTTTCCTTTTCTGAAACTTCTACTCTATTATTTTCCCCCAGAAGATAGTACTTTTAACACTATAATAGGGGGAATAAAAAAAACATATTCTAGAGAATAGCAGTAGTTTTCAAGAGGTGTGACATAGCTTCTGAAGGTGAAATATTCAGCCAGGAAAAAAATAAGAGGAACTTACAAAGAAGTGTGTGGAGGAAAGAACTTGTGAAATAAAGGTCACCTCAGTTGTCTAGCACCACTCTGCGTAGCATTCTGTTCAAGTTTAAGCCTCACACTCATGCTTCACAGAGGCTCAAGACTGAGACAGGAGCTGCGAGGACTGAGGACTGCAGGGCTCTCATACTTTGTTCTGAGAATCCCAGTTCCAAAAGAGCTGTGCCTCCCCTGGGCATGATCTCACCCTCTAACTGTGAACCCTGACTTGAATCAGAGACTAACACAAACTCCTAGGAAAGGATAAGAGAGTCTAGAGAATTCTACTTTATTATTTTTTTTTTAACCAAGTAAAAATCCAAAGCCGTGAAGAAGAATGACAAACTGCAAGTTAGCTAATTATTCCTATTGTGCTAAAGAAAACCTTCATCCTGAATGGCCACGGGAATAAATCAGATCCACAAACTTACCTATTCCCAAAATCTGATTTTGAATTCATTTGCTACTCAGTTCATTTGCCAGTAGCAATGTGATATAAGTAGAAGGCAAATTCAACAGTTTTGACCTCCTACCAGCATCACTATTAAAAGGTCATTCCTGGTCAGAATTTTAAATTCACATTTAAAATATTGTACGTGCACTATTAATTTTTGCTTTACTTTATTCTGGAACGACCCATAATCTCATAGGCTATGACCAACAACATTGTTCATTGATTGACTACCTGTTCTCATGTGATGTTTGACTTCATAAATTTTTCCTTGCATCTATTTCTTTAGAGAATTTGTTCCCTTCTGGCTTCCTTTCTGTCTAAATTTGCTGAGGTGGTGTGTGTGTGTGTGTGTGTGTGTGTGTGTGTGTGCGTGTGTGTGTGTATGCCAGGAGTATTGTGTCTGCCAACAGGTGGCCAGATGCTAGATCAGTCTCTCCCAATCAGCAAGTCCCCATCTGGTAGCTGGAATCTCCTCCATGTGTTCCTTCTGCTTATTACAGCAGCTGAGCCTCAAACTGGGTTCTTTTTGGGCTACAGGCAGATGCTTAACAAGGTGAGCCAAAGGGAGTCTGGCCATTAGAAGCTGTGTTAAGATGGCCTCAGCTGGAATCTGTTTTTCCTATATTTTTCAAGTGCTTACCTATAGCTTCCTTGATAGCTTTTCCATAGGACGTCACTGGAGCATCAACCAGACGTAGTGATGATACTTGAAACTTCAACAAAAATCTTATGGCATGCTAATTTTTAGTCTTTGCATCTTATTTTTACTTGAAAAATATTTTAGGGATTATTAATATCCTGTCTTAAGCATTATTGGTTTTTGAAGAAGAGCCTTCATGGGAAGCCCTCAAAGATAATCACATCTTGACAAAAAGAGTCAATTTAAGTTCAGTGAACTATTGTATGAAGAGAGCTAGAATCAGAAATCACACATCATGGGCTAAGATAGCACATTAGCAGCGCTGTAGTCTCACGATGTGTAATATATTGGTTGGCAATAACAATTCTAAGAAACTCTGAAGAACTGGTCAGTTCATTGGTAAGAAATCCACATTTTGTAAAGAGCTTGGTGTAAGCTAGCTTGAGCCAACCAGTAAAATATTCTAAATAGCTCAATAATTGTATCTTAGGTTTGTTCTTCAAGCACATCTTATTTCTGTCATTTTGTATTCCTATTCTGTTCATGTTTGGGTAGTACTGTAGGTGAAATAAAATTGGGGAGGAGCACAATTTGTATAGAAAATAATCATTTTAAATTTGTTAAACACGATCCATTCAAGAAAGGGTCTGAAAATCAGCAAAGAACTGAGTGGACCCAAGTCATGTTCTTTCACAAAATAAGCCAAAAGGTCTGTTTGAGAGTATGCATTAAATCAAAGCATTTTTATTTAATTGAGGTTTAAAGTCTATGGAGGCTCCTGCCAGACACAAAGTCAAAACTGTCTCACAGAACTGTGGGGAGACATTTGAAAACAGTGAAGAGCAATTTCCAGCGGAGTCAATTTTTGTTAAACATCATGTGGCTTGGCCAGTTTTGGCTTTCCTAGTAGAAGCTGAAGCCCAGGTGACCTAGCCTCAGCTCAGCCACCATGCTGTGCAGGAGACGGGGAACAGGGAGTCTGGTCTCCAGATGGGAGAGTGTTTTAATTGGCTGAGTGTGGACCGGGGTCTGGGCACAGAATGTCAGACACATCCTTGCTGGCATCATCATTATGGATTCACACTGCATGAGGAGTACTGAGGATCTGCCAAGAGAAGAAGCTGAGCCGTCCACAGATTTGAATCACATCAGAGCACCAGGGGGCAAGGAGTGCTTTCCTTGCTAAACTTCTTGAAAATAGTGCTTTAACTCATCGAATGTCATAATATGTGCTTCCTTGTCCACGTTTTCAGGCTAACACATTTTGCATTTCTCTTCCAAATTGGATATTTCCAATACTGTCTCTCATCCCTCTATCCCCAACTGTCCATTATTCTAGTAGTGAATCAGTTTTTACAGGTACAATGTGGGCCCAAAATGTAAAGCCAGACTTCAATGATATCATTATAGTATTTATGAATCAGAAGGAATTTTTTTCATGATTAAAGGTGATAAAAATTTTGCCAATTTATACTTGAATTATGCAGTTTTTATATTCAGATAGTCATTCTCAGAAATGAGAAAAAGGTGGCTACTTAATTACCCAGCAATCTCAGGTGAAGTAGTGTTCATTCCCTAACTGATTCTGGCTTGATATCCTGCCCTTTACAAAATGGTTTTGTTTGGAGAAACACACTCATTTTACTATGTGTTAAGAGGACTTTTTGATGTGTAAATATTCTAGAGGGGGTCAAGCATTAAGCCATGATCTAATACCCTTTTAGGAATTAGGAAAGAATAACTTGAAAGGAAGAGACAGGTAAAGTGTAGGCATCATTCAGGAGGACATGGAGGAAAATGTAGCTCAGGAAATATTGGTCCAGCCTGCGGAAGCAGGTGGTTGCCCCAAACAAAGGCCATTTGCCAAAGGTTCTCCTTTATTTTACCAATACATATTTTATGTCCTTACTTTTATTTATACACTGGTCTTTAAACAAGAGAATACTTCAATGTTATCTGGAAAACTCCAAATTCAAATATCCCAGATCCTACCTCACACATACCCAAAATTTCTGGGGCTGGCATTTTTCCTGCTTGAGGATTTTGAAAATGATTCCAAAAGCTCAGAGGCACACTCCTGGGCAGGAAAAGTGGTTATAGCTGTCCCCATCTTGAAAGCCTCTTTTACCTGCTTCAGCCCTCCTCTGGGATTCCTATTCAACTTGTCTCCTACTTAGATGTAAAAATTGGAGATTCCCAGTGGAAATTGCAGCCATTTACTGCTATATTCTGCTCCTTCATATTTTTTCCATATCAGCATATAAACCTTCCATTTTTATAAAGCCCACAGGAAAAGAGACATGGGAAATCACTCGCTTGTGATTTTTTTAGTAACCAAGTCCATTACTTTAATCTGAAAAATATATCATATACTGGTTTCCAGATTCTCAAGCCAGACTATCTAGCTCAAAGTCTAGCCATATCACTTATTGATCTTTGATCTTGGACTAATTTACATAATGTTCTGTGTCTTAGTTCCCTCTTCTATGTAATGGGAACACAATCTCATAGACTGTGGTAGGGAAGAGCAAGTATTGTGAAGCATTTAAATTGGGTTCTGAACATACAACTATTTTTGTTTAAATAAGTATTTTCTGCTTATAAAGTCAATCCAGTTCTCTTAAATCTAGATTGTTTTTCCCTTGGCATTTGACATTGTCTTCCACTCTCTTTCTGAAGGACTCTTTACTCATCTCATTTTGGACAATACTCTATTCCTGGCTCATCTTTCAGCTTTCTCCGTGTTTATTCTTAATGTTTTTGAGAGGAAACCTGCTTTGTCTCTGTCTCCCATTCATTGTAGTATCCCTCCAGGTGATCATGGACACCTAAGTAATAATGCCTTTCTCATGTCATTGAAATTTCAGTCTTAACCATATGTCTTACTGGAGAACTTATAAAATCATTATCCTGTCTTTGAACTCTGCTTTTATTCAGTATCTCAGTAAATGGTTGGTAGCCACAACATTGGGGAATTATTTCTAAAACTATAGTTTTTAAAATATTTACTATTTCCTTATGGAGTAAATAGCAGGACATAGAAATCATGCAGATTCTTAAAATATATTGGCCTTTATGAAAATGGTTCTTTCTATTTATTTTTTTTCATGCAGGACAGACATGTTCTTAGTTCATCTAACACAGTGACAAGTCCATTAAATTATGAAAAAATTAAAGTGGGCAATTTTTCATGTAATCCATCACAAGTTGATTCTGCCAACTTTTGTCTTTCTTCAGGCTATAGTCTTTGGGGGCAAATCTCTTTAAGCATCATCACATGAGACTTTATATTCACTTACAGTATCTTACGCCCATAAGTACTTTCTGCTTATAAAGTCAATCTACAAAACTATCAGAAGAAAACCACATGGCATAAAATGACAGTGAATAGGTTGGTAAGGTTTGAAGAGGGAAGAAGGATAGCTCCAATAAAATTGTTCCTCATAAAATTCAGAACAAGTCATTCTTTAGTATAGGATAGACCCCTTCGTGGCAGAGATGTATGAATTCACCTTTCCAGGCCATTTATATAATACATTTTGAAATTTGATTACAATCTTATTGACGATTAAAGTAAGTTAAAAACTTTTTCAATTAGAAAATGAATTAAGGAACAACCAAAACAGAGAAAAAGTCAAAGTGGCAAATCTTCATATGACTGAGCTAGTCACAATACGAACAGCAAGCGCACTGCCTGATAGTCTTGAAATATCTTCTATTCCAGCTCCAATGGCAAAGCAATGCCTGATGTGAAGATAGATGGTGGGTTAGAGCCATGGACTCTCTGTATTCTGATACCTTTGGCAAGACCAACTCTATAAAAGATGGTCATATAAGGCCATGGTTGCATGAAGCTATTAAACATTCTATCATTTTATCTCCATTTATTCTGACTCCAGAGAAACACTTTATGCTTTGTGTTTTCTTCTATGACAAGAAAATGGTTTGCTCAAGAGAATATATGGTGCCAATCCCCTGAAATACATTTATTATTGTAAATTAATGTTTGAATTATGATTTGTCTCCCTGTAAAGGTCTGCCCACAGCAGATGAGAGAAATCCACAGGTCCCATAGAATATCTTTATATATCACAAAATTTTCACTCCAACCCATGATAGGTACAGTTTTCATTCTAGCCATATCATCTTCCACCTGAACTACAGTAATAGTATCCCAGCTTCCTGTATATGGTCTTGCTTTCTCCAATCCATCATCTACAAAGTTTTAAGATGATCTTCTTCAAATGTAAATCTTGTTATTTTATCTACTTGTTTAAATTCCTTTAATGTCTCCCAACTTCCCACAGAATAAAGTTTAAATTGCTTAGCTGGGCTCCAGGCTCTTCTGAGTCATCTATTACTTACATTCACTCCTATCTCTTGAGACAATTCCCACATCATCTTTGCTATCTTACTTGGAGGTTTTCAAATAGGATATGCATTTCAGATCTCTGCTTTTGAGCATACAGTCTCTACTGTTCTTTTTTTGTTGTTGTTGTTGTTGTTGTTGTTGTTTTTTTTTTTTTTTTTTTTTTTTTGGTACCAGGGATTGAACTCAGGGGCACTTGACCACTGAGCCACATGTGCAGCCCTATTTTGTATTTTATTTAGAGACAGAGTCTCACTGGGTTACTTAGCTCTTTGCCTATGGTTGCTAAGGCTGGCTTTGAACTCATGATCCTTCTATCTCAGCCTCCTGAGCCACTGGGATTACAGGTGGGCACCACCACGCCCAGCTCCTACTGCTCTTAATAGCTTTCCTTTTCTCTTTGCCTGCCTAAAACTAAGGCAATGTTCTGGTTTTGGTGCAATTGTCAAGGCCACTATAAAGTAAGTTTTGAATACACCACACCAGATCATTCCTTTCTCCATCTCTCTGTGGTAGGTACATATGTACATCATCATCATCATAGAACCTATAATGTTTAATTACACTTATCACTTTATATATCTTCTTTTATTTTACAAAGTTTAGTGATCATGCTTTAATAATTTTTATAAAACCAGTGCTTATCATAATAGTTTGCCTACAGTACACTACAGTACAAACTACATAATAGTTTGCCTATTGTTCACTATTAAAATAGCTAAAGAATTTGGCAATTAGATCCTGAAATTAAAAAATATATATATATATTAAGTGCTTACCATAAGCCAAGGGCAACACTGAATCCATTTTAATTAATTGATGACTTAATCTCTGGATTATCTTGGAGGAGAACAGAGAAAAGGAAATAAATGCAGTGAATAAAAATTCTAATAATATAATCAACTTTGGAATCTAGTAAACTGAAATAGACCTTAACAAAAAGAGCAATAAATTAAATTGAATGTTTTTTATATATATATAATATGTGTGTATATGTATATATGCATATATATATATACACATGTATACAGTATAGATTCATGATTCTATAGTTTTCAATTATACCTAACACAAGCATCTCTTTTCATACAAAAATTTAAAATGTTCCATTGCAAACTAAGAGAATGAGAGAGTGAAAGAGTATACAATAGCAAGATAAAAAAAAAAATTAAGGAAAACAGTTAAAAAGTAATTTGTATTGTCAATATGCTTTAGCCTAGCAATTATTTTTAATGAGATCATGATTTTGTTCTTTAATGACACTTACTTTTCTTTTGCTTTCTGGGTATTTGTGTTTGAGGTAAGTTTCAGTTCCTATTTTTTTTATTTGTTTCTAAATATTTTTAAGGGCCCCTCTGCCTGTCTCCTTGGCATTATCAATGCTCCAGAGAGCTGTTTCGATGATAACAAGTGCTGCAAACTGCAGGTGAATGGGCCTTAGAATTGCACAAACAGCAAACTAACGCATTTTATAATAACAAACATAGAGGCTGGGGAGTCCTTATGAATATGTTATTAAGCACCTGCACTCCAGTTCCTAAACTGGAACTGTTTGAAAATAAGGGATGCTAACTTTCTGTCAGATTTGAGGTCCTTTAGAAATTGTGTTGACTTGTTTTGGCAAAATGAGATTAATTTAAAGTGCAGCATTTGAAATATAGTTTTCCCCCCCCAATACCCATTTGAACATTGAACTTATCATATAGCTAAGCCTTCTTCAGCTACATACCTTTGTAGCTGGGAGGAGTTTGATCTTGGAGATGCATTAAAAGTCATTTTCCCTGAAGGGAGGTTTTTTTTTTTTTTTTTTTTTTTTTTTTTTTTTTAAGAAATGAAAATGATCTATCTGAAAGACAAAGTCTAGCACATAGGTCTGTTGCGATGCACCATTCAGAAGAAAGGGTATGTCGTGAAAATGCAGGTAGAATGGCCTAAGAGACAAATAAGTAAACATGTCAAGATGGCCAATGAGGGAAGGCCTCAAAGGCAGACTGGCTCACTTTCTGCAGGCTCATAGAGGAAGGCCAGGTTAGAGATTGGGGAAAGATTTATCACTGGGATGCACATATTTTTTAATTACAGCAAGGAGAGTTGTAACCAAATCAAGGCAATGTTCTAGTAGGACCAGAGCCAAAGGTGGTTTTGAGTAGGCTGTTTCAAGACACAAGAAATCCAGCTGTGAGAAAGCATTTTCTGACAGCACTCTAGTATTGCCCAAAAGAAAATAAAAATATGATCATTGTTATTATGTTATTTAGTTAGATAGAAGTACTTATATTTGGATGATCTGTAAGACAGAATTATTTTTCCTCCCTCAGAGCTTGATTCATTGGGGGTGGCTGGATATGGATATATTTGGAAACTTGCCAAGGTCCAGAGCAATAGAAACCAATCAGAAGCATTATGTCAGCTTGATCCAGACTCAGTTTCTCTTATGGCCAATGTGGCACAAAATAGTGCTGTTTGAAAACAAGGGTTGCCAACTTATATCTACAACCAAAGTCTGTAGAGAAATTGTGTTTGCTCTTTGTAAAATTATGTTAAATTACATCAAAGTAGAAAGAGAGTAGAAAAGTTATGTGTTGACTCTTTACCTAAGTGAAAGATTGACCGGAACAAGGCAGCCAGGTTTGTAAGGACAGACAAAGCAGGAACCTTCCTCAGTCAGTCTCAACATACACAGCTGTTCCCGCAATGGAGACTGAGTGACAATAAGAGCACAATGTTCAAACCCAGACTTAATTGGTGTGGACTGAAACTTACTGTTTCCCCTCATAATAACTGTCACGGGTCTGTAATATGTACCAGCCATAACAGTAAATAAAAGTCTGGGATGCTGCTGTGGGTAGAAATGTGTTTCTCATTAAGATAGACCCACATTTGAATTCTTGTTACCTGTGAATATGAACTTATTTGGAAATAAGATCTTTACAGATATAATTAAGATGAGGTCATTAGGGCAGGACTTAATCCAAGACAATTGGTATGCTTATAAAAAAGCAGAAAATTTGGAAATAGAGACTCAAACATGAGTAAATCATGTGAAAATAGAGGCACAGAAGGAAGATGCGATGTAAAAATATAGGCAGAAATTGGAGTTATGCTCTCTCAAGATATGACACACTTTGAACTGTCAGAAGCTGGAAGAGGCAAGTTAAGATCCTCCTCTAGAGACTTTGGAGGGAATATAGTCTTGCCAAAATCTTGACTTCAGACTTCTAAACCTCCAGATCTGTGAAACAATAAATTTCAGTTGACTTAAGCCACCTAGTTTGTGGCACTTCATTATAACAGCCCAAGGACTCTAACACAGAAACCAAACTTATCACAGGAACACTAGCAAGGGCCACAGTGGCAGATAGTAGAGATTAACACAGGGTCACTTTTGAACTTTCCAGAAATCCTCTACATCACCTTGTCTCACATTAATGTCAACCACCTCCTTCTAAAGAGACATGAATTCCAGTGACACGAGGGGGTATCTTGCACTTAGGAGGGATGATGCCTCTTAGAAGAAGTATTTTTTCCAATAAAGATTCATGAGATACAGAATCTTAATAGCAGCTTGGAAAAGGAATTTAAATTTCATCTGGCCTTTCACAAGAGTCATGTCTTTAACCAAATCTTACCAGATGGCCAGTGTTCTCCTAGGTAGGGAAGGAACCATATTCTACTTGGTAGACAGATTTTTCTAAATGTAGAAGTTGCCTAGAGTCTAGTTAACTAAGGATGCAGGGCTTATTAGGATATAAAGCTTCTTAGAAACCATTCAAAACAGGAAAAAACAAACAAACTAGGGATTGTGAGAATTGGTCTCAAAATATAAAATGCAAGTTTTAACTTCAAGAAATGAGTTACTGGTTTAGGAAAAATAATGCATGAAATACAGGTCTGGCAAAGGCTGACTTGTTTACCCCATTATGTTTGAGATGAGAAAACTGAGGGCTGTGGGATTACATAATCTTTTGATGACCTGAGTTTCTACCTCCAGTTTTTTCACATGCATTAAACAATACATTCTTTACAAATCACATAAGGTAGAACTTTTTTGGCTGATGATAATGCTGCTCCACTTATTGATATTGTATCATATTAAATCATGCTGAGAAATCAACCTTTTTCTTTCAATGCTTCACTAAAACTTCTTGGTAGGAAGGAGCTACCTTAAAATCTCATTATTTTTAATTTTATATTATTATTTCTTTTCTTTTATTTTTTTATTTATTTTTTTTTTTGGTACTGGGGATTGAACTAAGGGGCACTCGACCACTAGGCCACATCCCAGCCCTTTTTTGTATTTTATTTAGAGACAGGGTCTTGCTGAGTTGGTAAGTGCCTCTCCATTGCTGAGGCTGGCTTTGAACTTGCGATCCTTCTGCCTCAGCCTCCCAAGAGCTGGGATTGCAGGCATGCGCTACCACACCCAGCTAAAATCTCATTTTTTTTTTTTTTCCATAGAAAACACACTATGTTGTGTTCTGATGATAAAGGATGCCATTCTATCAATTTCTCTGGGTTAATTTTCAACATTTTACTAGTCAATTAGTTTATTTAGTCTACTTTTAAAATTCAGTTAAAAAAATGTCATCTTTTCCTCAGTTGATCCTCTCTCATAGAGCCACAGATAATCTTCAGAAAAGAAAAAAAAAAAAAAAAAAAAAAGAGGCTTTGTATAATATTATCCACAATCCAGTACTACTTAGCATGCTTTAGAAACATGCTTTAGAAAATACCAAGTTATACAATGCACTGATGGTAACATCAGAGATTTCAATATTAGTTCCAAAAATGTACCTCTAATCATGGTTAAAAAAAAAGGGGGTAAAAATTATATAAAATAAAGCGCATTTGTCTCACAACTAGAATTCTTTATTTCTGGATCTCCTTTCCCATTTTTATAGAAATCTTTCTGATATAAAATCTAAATGTTTTCACCATTAGGTGAAATCAGAAAACTTATATGTATAATCCACACACAGCAGGCAAAGTCACTAGTAGAACAGTAGACATAACAATCCCAGAGCATGACACTCTCACCAGGCCATGAAAACCAGACCACCTGCTGTTGCCCAGCACCCACACAGCAACCAGCACAGTAGCTGCAAGAAACATATACACAGACAAAGAAGAAACTGAAATGCAGATGCATCTTGACTTTTTAAGAACTAAGACATATTTATGGCACACTTTTTACGTTAATAGCTACATTATTTTTCAAGGTTAATCTTGGGTATTATTAGAAAAAGCTATTCCCAACCAGGACAAGTAGACCTGACAGTTCTACTTTTTTTTTTTTTTTTTTTTTTTTTTTCTTTTAATCTAACCTCAATATGCAGTCTTTTTCACATAAAACTGCTGAATGGCTAGAGATGCAAAACTGTCCAAAGAAAAATATTGACAATCTTTCTTTGCAATTCTATTCAAATTGCATGTGATAAGAAATACATTTGTCAAAAAGGAAGACTATTTAAGTTTTGCCTTTAATATTTTTTTCAATTTAGAACAAATCATTACATTATATACACAACTTTATATATACAATATATAACACAAAATTATACATACAGAAACATGCACACTCATATACATAAAGTAGGAATGTAAATAAAGATGTACTTCCTACTCAGAGCTCTGAGGAGCAGCAACAAAAAGCTAACCTGTTATTTTTTACCTCGATTCAAATTGGGGGAAAAAAATTACCCTCAGGGAAGGATTAAAATAACCTTAAAAGTTTTAATGTTAGCTGAAGGTTAAAATAAAGTGCTTCAAAATTTGTATTTTCATTCTGTTATCCTTTTCTTCTCTAAGTGTGAATCAGATCAATAATCTCCTAGCAGGATAGCAGTGCAGTGCTTATCCTATTTTGTAAATGTTTCATTAAACAAAACCTCAAGAAGTACTGACAAACCAAACAATACCTAAAGTCAAAATAAACAAATGAATGAATAAACATACACAGATATATCCCTACAAAGGAAATGTGATTATGCATCCTTTTGTTTCAGAAGGTAAATACTCAGATCCAGTTTTGTGGCCTCAGGTATAGCACTGATAATGAGTCAGAAGAGAGTTTTCCATTCTCATGCTATTCTCTACAGCCAGTGTGACTCCCAGCAAATAGCTTAGCCTAAGTAGACCTATTTCCTGACCTAGACTAGGAGGTAAACACTTTCTTCCCTTGTGAAGCTGTTTAAATGTGATCATTAGTTTTTGTGACATATTCAGATAGTGGTTATTACCACTACCATTTCTACTATTAATGTAAAAGATCTGGTCAATTCTAAAAAATAAAATACATGTGGCAGTTAATTAAATACAACTTATTTAATCACATGCCTGAATTCCACCAAACTTATATGGTTCACCTCTTTTACAACAGAGAATGGTAAAACATGTTACTTTCTTCCTGATAGCATAGTTTGACTCATTTACTTTATGAATTTTGTCCAGATTAAATGTTCTATATCAAGTTATTATGGCAACATTGATGGAATTTATGAACAGATATCTTTTTAAAATTTATTACAAATAAATTTGGGATGGAAATAAGACAAAAACAAATGAAAACATAAAAAAATAAAAAGTATGGGAGTTTGTGAAAGTTTGGAACAATTTTAGCTGCTCAAAAGCATCTTTTTTTCTTTATTAATTGACATTAGGGGCTCAATATATGTCACCTCTTTTTTAAAAATATTTAGTTATTTGCTTTAGTTGTGCACAATGCATTGCATTTATGTTTACATGGTGCTGAGGATGGAACCTGTGCCGCGCACTTGCTAGATGAACGCTCTACTGCTGAGCCACAACCCCAACCCTGTTACCTCTTTTGATGGTAAGATTTCACTGGTGGAATATGGTCAGGACATATTTAGTTATATTATTATTTTTGTAAAATATTCAATAAGGCCTCCCATGAAATCTTTATCATACGGTTGATAAAATTTGACTGGCGGCCAACATATGATGAGGACAATGGGGAGGGTGGAGCTCCCTAGGTGGTGCCCTTCATGGCTTATAATTTAGGCTAATCAGCATAATACACTCATTAATAACATGGCTGGGGATGTCATGTCGGAATATGCTGATGAAAGTTGCAAATAATATAACGCTGGGGCATTAGCCAGTGTACTGAATAATAGAACTATGATTTTAAAAGAACTGCTAAAGACTAGACAAAACATAATTAAGATAAGAAATATACAACTGAAACACACAAATGTGTGATAAATGCCCTTAAATCATGACTAGCAAAATAGACACAAATGGTATTCCTTGTAGGGCAAAGGAACACTCACTGGGACCAATGTGTAGTAAAAAGGGGGTTTACTAATCAGTCCAGGGACACGTGGAGGGGGAAGGGAAAACCAGAGGGAGGACAGGAAACAGGGCAACAAAAAGAAAAAAGGGGCGGGTTTCAGTCCAGAGAAGGCTTAAGTAACAAACCGGTGTTCAGAAGGACCCCCCCCAGAGGGTCCCCCAACTTCATAGGCTGCGGGGGTTGGGGGGGGACAAAAGGGAACCCATGTGTGTAACTGGCTCAGTAAGGCACCTGAGGTGTGGCCAGTGGCATGGCCAGCTTGAGGCGCTTGGGAGGTGTGTCTTGTCTTAAGGTACCTGGGAGGTGTGGCCTGTCTGCTGGGAATCTAACACTCCTAACTGTTCTCACCAAATAAACATAACCCCAATTACATCACCGTCTGCTTAAAAGCATTGGATATGTTTTGGTGAGTATCCTTCATATGAAAAAAAAAAAAATCCTGAAAAGACAAATGTTTTTATAGGTGGAAATAAAATCTATTTCAAGGAAGGAGCTGGTGTTGCAGCTCAATGGTAGAATGCTCGCCTAGCATGTGAGGCACAGACTTTGATCCTCAGCACCACATATACATAAATAAAATAAAGGTATTGTGTCCACTCACAACTAAAAAAAATCATTTTTAAAAAATCTATTTCAAGGAAGGAAAACATATTCTTAGTTTGTCCTTGGCATAGTTGAGTCAGGATAGACTGTTGCAAAAGATTTATTGAAACAGTAAGTGGAACCCAAACAATGATGTAGACTATGAAAGATACATAAACAGAAGGCTTAAGACCAATTATGACAAGTTGATACAGGGGTCAAAGAAAAAATACATCCCAAATTAAAAAAATAAATAAATAAATTGATGCCCAAAGCTCTTAGGCTGCATTACATATTTAAAAAAAGAAATGTTAAAACCCCTCTAAAAACCTCCTCCACAAACTAAGCAAAATTGTTTAATGCCATCTGATATTTGGTGGTGGAGAAAAGTTTTTAGATTATGTAAGAAAATAAAAAAATACTCAGCTATCAATATTGATTGTAAAATTGATAGTGAACTGTACATATGAATGGTTACAACTTTGCTAAAAACATTCATTTAAATGAAGTTTTCTAAAAGTATTTTAGAAAGAAGTATTACAGAACCTTCCTAAGACTTTGGGTGGTAGACAAAGAATGACCTTTTTATTCAGTTTGCTTTATGTATTCTTTAAGTTATCCTTTATCATCAGATAGCAATATATTTATTGATGTCTATGGTACATAACATATTTGTAGCTCTACTTGTATGACCTCATTTAACTTTGTGGCAAGGAGATTATAAAGTAGTTCCTACTATCATCCAGTTTTATAGATGAAGACAATAAGGTGGATGACATCTTTTGGATTAATGATTAAACCTCCACTATTATTAAAGTAGTAGTAAGTAGTTGTGGGCCTGATTCAAAATCTGGCAGTTTACTTCCAAGGTACAAATTCATAATTACCCCATAATAGTAAAAAGATGTACAGTACAATTTGGTTTAAAAGCAAGAAGTTTCTGATATACCAAAGCTGATATAACTGTAATGTTCCCATGCCAATTTCATAGGCCAAGATGCACACAATTCCTATTTCCAAGGTGCTGGTATAGATCTAGCATGTGACCTTGGAAAAAGCAAATATAATAAATTTTATTTCTTTATGTAAAAATCATAACATCACTTGTAGAATCTTTAAAATTTGAAATATATGTAAGAGTTAGGTCAATAAATATAAGCATATAGTATTAATGCTTTGTTATTTTGTGAGAGACTTTTTTTCATAACTCTCTAAATACATTTTCTAACACAAATTTCCTAATTTGTGTGTCCTACTATTATAGCACGAGGAGATATTTCAATGCATGGAGTGTTGTTTATGGGACATCACTCATTTGATCATCCTGATGTGGCACCAAAACTGATTATGGGTGCCTATAGATAGTGTGTGATGGAAGAAATCCAGTGACCCCACAAAACTCACCACAGAAAACATACTTTTGATATCATTCTGGAATTTAGCTTTTATACTTTGTTTTTCTATAGTATCCCTTGGAAAAGACCACATGTGCTAGTGACAGTTTTACTTTGCACATGCTGCTTTATCATGGAAAAGGAGGTTATATTAGGTTTGCATGGTAGAAGTGCTCTGGCTTCTTCCAAAGAAGAAGTCCTTGGGCTGTAGACCTCACAGAAACAAACATTAAAGACTTCTAGAAGCCCTGACTTCTGGGAGTAGAACAAATTGCTGAAGTCATTTCTGCCTGAGTACCATAATTCATTATCTCTCAGAAACAGTGGCCTTTTCTTCTGCTCAGGGGCACCTATAATATTCTAGAAAAAGAATAATTCCAACACAGACATGAATGCACAAGCCCTTATGCTCAAATCTTGAGGCTTATTTTTTTCCTTCTAAATATGTATTGAATCTGAGAGTGGGAGGGAGATAATTTTATAGAGCAAGTTTGGTAAAGAACTAATTTTACTTTACATGAAAAATGATGTGGTCCTTTATAGTAGCTCTCCAAATATTCCAAAGAAATAATTTTGTTTTTATTTTTTTTTACTATACAGTTGGGAAATTTTTGAAATGAGAATGAAGATCTTGATTTCAATTCATACTTAGTATGAGAAAGTAGGCCTTTCAAACTCTCAACCAGATTTTCTAACATATGAATGTGTAATAATTTATAAAGGGCATTCTATTGCCCCAGATTTACTTCAATTCTCTTTATTGATATAAACAGATTAATTTAGAGAAGAGTACTGACCTCTATTTCAGAGATGAAAGCAACACAATCCAAAGTGTTATCTGATGTGCCTGAGGCCCATTTTCACACTTCAAAGAAATAGCACTATTTTTGAGTACACAGTAGATAACAATTGTGGGTCAGCTGTAGAAGGTCTATAGATAGAAGGACTTCTTGCCAACCCAAACTTAGTAACAGTATTCTCCAAAACCATAGTCCAGGACAAGTTAGGTGTCTTGTTTGGGAGGCATGTGCATATCTTAGGCTGATGTTTACACAGGGAAGTTTTTCAATGAGGTGGGAAGAGGAAGAATAAGAGGGTAACTATAGAATAACACTGAGCCAGATCTATAAAGAATGGAACATAGAAAGGAAACTTTGATGAAGTGTGCATGAATGTGTGCATGCACACACATGCCCATACACTTGTGCATACACGTGCACACACACAGCATAGTTCTACATGTGGTATTATATTGGGCACTGGAAGAAACTTATTAATAATAATGCCTGGATGCCTGAGAAATTGGTCACTATCAAAACCAGAAAGCAGTTAGAGGAAACCTTTCAGTACCATGAAATATGACCTGAAGGTACTATGCAACATCCATGATCTGGAATTAGTGACTTGGAGGCCAAGCATTGGTAAACTACAAAACCAGTTTAGCTTGTCAGAAGCCAGTGAGGACTCATGTAGTAATTACAGTGTCATAATGGTTCTTCACTGATTCTGAAGAACAGCTATATGTTTGGTAAATTTCTCGGCAGACATGCACTGTCACATACCCATTTCCAGAGTGGAGTACTAACTCTTTTCATGGAATCCCCATATGTATAATAGCTTGGGGCTATTTTCATTGGGAGATTCTTTTCCATAATTCTTGAATTCATGCTGAGACCAACTGGAAGTTGCCCTAGCTCCTCCTGTGATAATAATTACCCTTCTATTTCTAGAAAGATGCTTTTGATTAAAAATAATTTTCAGGTGACATCTGATGTCTCTTTGCTTTCCAACTATTTCCAATACTCAAGGACAGAAGCTGGATATTCATTCACAATCTGGACTTTTTATAGCATCTTCCCTTTGAAACCAAAAAGGGAAAAAAAAAAAAGCTTTTTATCTTTTCTTGCCTCTAGACAGCACTGCTAGTACTTGAGGAAAGCATCCCTCAGTATTTTATTACTATATTCACACTTCAAAAGAAGAAAACTTGCACACTTTCCCAAAGCACATACACTTTTTATTTTGCTACACGGTTACAATAGTTCAAATACAGTAATGTATCTGGGGATAAATAAGATGCTAGATTTGTTTATAAAACTTTTAAATTATGTTACATGAAGGCACCAAAATATTATTAATTCCATTATTCTTTTATCTACTTTCTTTATAGGAAATATATTCTTTATATAAAATATAAGTACTATTATGAAATATTAATTAGAAAAACAGAATTAGAAAATTATATTAAAACTTACATAAAGATTAAAAAATAAGTGGTGTTTCAAATTTTTAAATCAATTCCATGATAAAAATTTTAGAGTATTTCTTTGCTTCACAAATTATTATTATTAAGATTATTTGCCAGTCATTAAAATTTTAAGTATTTAAGTAGGCATATTGAAACTTTATTTTATTTCCTCAATAAAGATGAAATTGTTTATTTTTGGTTTTCTATATTTAATATAATAAAAAAAATTGGAAGGAAACATTAACAAAACACATCAGAAAATAAATTCAACATATTTATCTTTGGGTTCCTTACTTTAGAATTAATATCAACTATCAACACTGGGAATTTGTACATATGTCTTCCAATTACTTTTTCATTGGTACACTTTTTTTTTTTAATTATTTTTATTATTAGTGACACTAGGGATTGAACTCAGAAGTGATTTACTGCTGAACAACATATCCAACCTTTTTTATTTTTTTGATTTTGAGATAGTTTCACTAGTTTCCACAAGTTGGCCTCAGACATGCAATTCTGCCTCAATCTCCCTAGTTGCTGGGAATTAAGGTGTTTGTCACTGTGCCCAGTGAGTCTGTACAATTTTAAAACTTTCAGATAAAACATCAAAGGTAGAAAATAAAATTGAAGCACTGTTTATAATATTAAAATAAAATTTTAAATAAATGAAAGCTATAGACTCCTCTTTACTGAAAAAAAATTCCTATGGCCTTTTTTTTGTTTGTTTGTTTGTTTGTTTATTAATCAATATAGTCTTAGAAAATGCTAAATACCAAGCACTGTGAATGAAAAGTTTACCAACTACAAGAAGTTATATAGAAGATCTTGGAGGACTGGGGGTCACGAATGACTAAAGTGCTAATCAGAAGGCTGCCTCACAAACTCTAAGTAGAGCAGACTACATACTGCAGAACTGAAATCTGGCTGTCCAACATGCAAGGGGCTCTGCCTTTGTCACTGACCCCCCCACTGCAAAGCATTTGCATGGCCAATTGCTTCTGAACAGATTATCTAGAAGAGAGAAATACATTACTAAGCTATTTATTAAAAAGTTCATCTTAAATAATTCAAGACGAGAAAAATGACTTGAATGTGTGCTAGCAAATATCTAAGCACAGGACTTTCACAGCCTTGAAAATTAGAAATGCAACAGTTTCATATTTTAGCATCAACCACTACTGACTTTTTTATTTACAGAGCAGTTTCTTGTGTGTGATTTTAAATTGTTTCAAATTAACTTTTATATTTAGAACATGGTCATCTTTGTTCCAACATTTTCAAATTCCATAATAAACAGTAATCTTCGTAAATGATTAAAATGGGCTTCATAAATTTGGAGGAAACCAAATTACAGATTATGACTTTTCCCCAATATACATTAATCTCAGTGAAAATCAAATTGAACTGGTATTTTATATGTAATAGAGGAATATAATTTGTTTTTATATTATTACTAGTCTTGACCTAAGTATTTACAAATCGATACTAATTTTATATTTAATGGCATCCATAAATGTCTTTATGTAGGAAGTTTAATTTTTGTGCTGTAGTTACAAATGCATTTCTAAGTACATGGAGAGTTTTTAAAGGGCAGAAGAGAATTTAAAGGTGTTATTTACATAAATGTAAAAGATTTCTCCACTTTAGGGAGAAATCTTTTGTAAGAAACTGCAAACATTTGCTTGACTCTAGAGGCCTGGCATAATAAGAGGGCAGAATTCTTCCTCAGAATTATACATCTGAAGGCTGTCTTGAAAATGTTTAAGACCCTGATTATACTCTTTTGGGCCCACCAATCCAGAGCCCCACTTGGTTTGTTCACCTTCTCTCCCACCCCCAGCTGCTATGGCCTATCCACCTCCTGCCCAAAACAGTGCTTTTCACATGTAGCTATGGATTAGGATGACCTGTGTGCCTCTTTAAAAATTAGTGTCTAGTCCACACTACAAATAATTCAGAATCTTGGGCTGTGGGGTCAGGGGGAGGCAGGGAAGTATCAGCCATCAGAATTCTTAAAACATCCCCGATAATTCCCATGCACAGCCAAAGTTCAAAATCACAGATCCAGACAATCCAATTTTGGTTTTGCTATTAGTTTCTCCTTTTTAAACTGTACCTTTCTTAGCCCCCATAACATGTTTAATTTTCCCACTACAGCCTTATGTACCTCCCAGTTTTCATTGGAATGGTCATGTTGTCCACATCCCAGGGGCCTATGTGGATCCAGTCTGGATAGCTCTTGCCCCTTAGGTTCAGAAAAGCAGCAGATTTACTTCTCATTGTAGGTGTTTTCTTTGGAATACTGCAATAGCCTAGTAACTTAACTCTTTTTTACCCCCCAACTTTTCCCATTCCAACCACTCTCCAGAAAGCAGTTCTAGCAATATTTTAATATGAAAACAATGTCAAGTCACTTAATCACTGAAAACCCTTCAATGACTTGCATTAAGGTATCAGTTCAACAGTCTCCATGTACTTGACACTTTTCCTGACCTGCTGACCAAAGTTGTCCCTCAGCTGCAATAACTCTACAAAACCATTCTATTTTTAAAATAGTACTTTTATCCCTAAACAAATATTTCCTACTCCTTTCTCATTGTCACCAATAGAATTTCAGGGAACTCATTTTGCTTTTACCTTGCAACCCTAATACACAAGACTGTTCATTCACATAATAGGTACTTTGATAATAGCTGAATGGAAGAAAAAACTCACCTTGATTTCAGACTTCTCTACACCAGGTTACAACTATATAGTCGTAACCCCACCAGCATCCCTTGTACTAATGTAATCATTGTCATCTGTGTCCGAGGAAACGTACCTAGAATTTCATCCCTTCTTATTCTTATCCATGAATGCAAAATAAGATACTGAATTCATATGCCATATCCCCAGAGTCTTCCTGAGAATCTCATTTCCTGGAGACTGTCCCCAGGCTCTTTCATTTTGACCTCTAACATTTCTATGGCAGTGGAAAAAAAAAAAAAAAAGTTCCCCAGACATATTACTTTCCATTAGTTTGGATAATTGAGAGTTAACAAGGGACTATTATATTGCCAGGTGAACAAGTTATTTCTGTTAAGCAATTTAAAATGTTAGACTTGAAAATGTGTGGATGCTTTTAGTAGGCAAGGTATAATTCAAAAATTAAATATTTCAGGGAATGGATTTATACCTAGGTAAGCAGGAGACATTTATGCATCTCTTAAAGTAACTATCTACCAATACACTATAATACATGATTAGGATAAGATAGTTTAGAACTCCTTCCAGACCACCAGTGGAAAATAATACCTGGGGATATACACGTAAGTTAGTTACAGGATATAACCCCATCCACTTGTGCTTCAAAAATATCTCTGCTGACATGATTTACCAACATTCTCCCAGAGATATGAAGCTGAAACAGTAGTCTCTCCGTTTATTACCTCTTATTCCCAATAGCTCTGACCAACTTAGACTACACTTATTGTCTAACTCAAGCATGCATTTGCTTTTTTGCACAAGATATGTTGAGAAATTCAAATTTCTTAATTACATTACTTGAAGGACAAATAACATTATCAAATTCTTCATTATCATATCAAAATTTGAAGCCCATCTAAACCATTCACAGTCAACTGGACTGACTTTTGTCTTCTAGCTATCTGCTTTAATGGGGTGGAATTTAAGCAAATATAAATTGTGACATCATAATCTTGAGAGTTTGTTAAATATTCTAGAAGGCTTTCAATTTTTTTTTTTTTTTTTTTTTAGGCTAATGGCATTCACTTCAAGATATCTGATTTCCAGGATGAAAGAACAGCTTCTAAAGGGGAATTGGATGTTTTATACAAAATAACTGTAACAAACTCTGCTATTCTTTTATAACAGGGAGAGAGTGGAGCAGAGGCTAGGTTAACTGTCCCTCATTTAAAATTAGTAAAATAGTTGCATTTGAGTTGTTCTTCACACTGTATATTTCAATTGTTCATTTCTGAAAGAGGACTTTCAAAGGAAAGCTACCATTGTGAAGATTCATAGAGTTTACCTCATATAGTTTTAAAATATAGCAAGTGAAAACACCATAAATTGTTTAATAAAGCAAATGATATACAGGGAAAATATTACAGGCTATCTAAAAGATGTGACAGTTAATTGTGTTAATGTATAATAGGTTTTCATAAGCCTATAACACAGTAAATGTAAATATTTCAATTCAAATACCTCAATATAAAATGATCAAAATCTTAAGTCAAAAGAAATCAAGTGAATAGCATATCTACAATTAAAATATTTAAACTTATAATTAAAGAAACGTAAATTAACACAACCTATGTTATGACTTTAAATATCATATTGTCAAAAAAAAATGGACAACAACAACAAAAAAACGCCTCTTCAATACTACTACTCAGTCTTGGCAAGGATACAGAATAAAAGCTTGTTCACTGCTAGTAAACAGGACAGAATGTTAAAACTTTCTGAATGGCAATACTTTAGCAACACATTTAAAATACAAAAATGTTTATCATGTTGAAGCTACAAGGTTTCCTGTTAGAATTTTATTCTACATTAATATACAGGTATTTGGGGGATGGGTTGTGGCTCAGTGATACAGTGCTCACCTAGCACATGCAAGGCCCTGGGGTTCGATCCTCAGCACCACATAAAAATAAATAAATAAAATAAAGGTATACATATTTGAAAAGGAATATTATACAAGAATGTGCACTGTTATCTATTAATAATCAAAGTTTGAGCAAATAGAAATATTCAGAAATAATTGGCTAAAATGTTCCTGTTCCATCTATAGAGTAAAATTCATCCAGTGAAATCTGAAATGTGGATATACAACCGTACATACTCATTAACTAATAATTTAATAATTTGGAGAATCACATAAATATAAATTAAAAAGCAATTTGCTATATTGATCATGAGGTTCTCATAGATAAAGAACAGTCAATATACAAAGGTAGAATTGTGTGTCATTTAAAATCGTATTCATCATGACTAAATTTAATTCATCATACTTTTTTTTTTTTTTTTTTGTCTTATCTCCTCCAACAAGCCCTATGAATTAACGATTGTTCCTCTTTCACTTTCTTTTGCATTTCTTTTACTGGAATCCTTAGGATTATGAGTGTTCCTATAAATGTCAAGTGCTTTAATCAGTATGTTTATATATGAAAACAAATTTAGCTGAATTATTAAACTGTGGCTATTTCAGAGTGTTCTCTTTTTCTAATAACCTCACTAGCCAGCTTTCCCCAATACAAGGGTCCTTGACTTTAATGAGTTCAAATTAACTGATTTGACCAGCATCATGCAATTGAAAAATATGTTGAACTCAACAGGAATTAAGTCCAATTTTCCAAAGCATTCATCTAGTACTATTAGAATCTTAGTTTCAATTTATTTAACTTTAGCATGTTGAGATAAGCAAAATTATAGACTTAAATATTATATTTACTCAAATCTTAATCAAATCTGTCTTAAATGGTTTACACACACACACACACACACACACACACACATATAAACAAATTTATACACGCACACATTTATTCTCCAGTATGGAGAGAATAAATCTATTATTTTTGCCATTTATAATAAATGTCATTTTGTATAAATGCTTCTAAATGGTTAATATTTTCACATTTCCTAACTTTGATTTTATAAACACAAACTTTTAAGATATGTTATCTTTAGCTTCAAATTGATGAAAGACAAAAATTACCAATTACCAGTAGAAATTTTAAGAAAATGTCTACTTAAATAGATTTTGCAACACCTCTCCAAACCTTTTATTATCAACTTAAAATAAAAGTAACTTAGAAGTTATGGTGATGTCACTGACATTTCACTTGACCTAGAATATGGATATTCTTGACTACAGTCCCTTTGTCAGAAATATCAGATGCAACTCTGCTCTTTTGAGGGACACACAGTCTCAGGCCTCACCTCAGGCCTACTAAATCAGAACTTGCATTTTACCAGATCCTTAGGAGAATCAATACACACCAAAGTTTGAGAAATAATGCCAAACAAAGTGAAGCAATAGCAAAGATAACAAATAAAATTTAGCATCAATTAGTACATGTTAAACTTATTGGTGGAAGAACAAGAAATCTTTCTTTTAATGCAGTTATTTTTTTTCCCCTTAGCAGTTCAAATTTATTCATCCATTTTTTTTTTTTTTTTTTTTACTTCATTGTTTCCCAAGACTTTGCAGTATACACCAGAAAGATAATGAATGGAAAACAAATTCAATAATGACAAATTTTCAGATGGATTTAACTTTGTTTAGAGTTGGAAAATCAACAAAACAGGTTATAGCTGTATTTACAAATTATGCAAAATCAACAGCTACAGCTTATGCAAATTATGTATAAGCCCCTTAAGTGTGTCATTAACCTACATATGTTTCTTGGGAATTTTCATATATAGACAAGAGCACAATTGTTCTTTTCCATTCCCCCCATCCAGTATTACATGAATTTAAATTTCTAACAGCTCAGTTGGTTTTGTGTATTCCTTTCAGATCAAAAATAGTCACAAACTGCTTTATGCAGTCCCATTTACTAACTCTTAACATTTTGGCTTCACTAGTTATTTCAATTTCAATATTATATATATAAAATTCACAAGTTTAGGTGAATACACAAGGCTGAATATTAAAATGTATTTTTTTAATTTAACCAATTATTGTGGTCTTTACAAGTCCACTCTAAACTTCATCCATTAATGTATAAACAAATCAAATTTGTCTTGGCATTAACTAAAATGCTCAAATTATTTAAATTATTAGTATCAGTGACAGTAATAAGTAATCACCAGACAAAATCTTGAACCACTAAATTCAACGATGACTTAATGAAGTATATATTTGCTGATCTTTTAAGATATTCATTGTTATAATCCAGGCATTTTACCAGGCCCCAAACACCATGGGAATGGTAGAATGAGTTAGCCATCATTAACCTACATACATGTATGAAGACACAATTGTAAAAATACTTGATATAAAACCAGCAACTTGAAAACTCGTGCTCTTTATATGTAATATGAAATGAATTCCACTCTGCAAACATGTATAACAAATTAGAATAAAAAATTAAAAAGAAACCATTCATATCTAGTTAGAAAAAAACAAAAAGCAAACCAGCTAGGTAAGGAAAAAGACAATGGATGTTCTTTCAAAACATAAAAAAAAATCTTTAGATTTTTGAGAGGTGAGAACTTTAGAGGTAAACAGGCACATTTCATGCCAAGAACAATAGAAAAGTGAACTTGGATATTAAAGGAAGAATAGAAGAAATTGAACTATACATTTATTTAAAATAAGAAAAGATACAAAATTAATATTTCAACACTGTCAGAATCTTCTTCTAAACTGGTGGGCACAAAGCCTTGATAACACAACATTAAAGAAATTCTGAATACACATTATATGTATACCTGCAAAAGTGAATGTCAAAGTTAAAACATTTATGGACTATATATAAATCAAACATGATATATTTAATATCATTTTTTATTCTCAAGCCCCAATTATGTCAATAGTGACAAGAAGCCTATAAAAGAAGTATAAATAATATGTTCTAAATTTTTATTTAAACTAGAATCTTTAAAGCTACAACTATTTTTTTTGGGGGGGTGGTACCGGGGATTGAACTCAGGGGCACTCGACCAATGGGCCACATCCCCAGACATTTTTTGTATTTTATTAGAGACAGGGTCTCACTGAGTTGCTAAGTGCCTTGCCACAGTTGAGGCTGGCTTTGAACTCAAGATCCTCCTGCCTCAGCCTCCCAAGTGCTGGGATTACAGGCATGCGCCACTGCGCCCGGCTTAAAGCTACAACTTTATACTGGATCTTACAGTTTGAGAAATATACATTAAATATTTTTTTAAGAAAATTACACATATGTGAATAAGAATTCAAATAAAAATTTGAGTTTTAAACAAACTACACACCCAAATTATATTATTCTCCAAATCATATTGACAATATTGGTCAAGGAAGGTCAACTGAACAGCATTTATATTGATGGAGGTCAATTTCATCATTCCTATCACTATCTGTAAAAATGTATTACTATGGGATTGCTTCTCATAATTGTTTTAAAAATTATAATATGTTAATGCAAAAATAAATTTTCCATGATATTCATTATGAAACTAATAATCATAAGTGTACTAAAACCTAATGTCCATCCATAAGTGGCAGGTAAATTAAGTGGTGATAGAACCATGTTCATTCACAGAAGGAATTGCAGGAGTTATTGTTAAGTTGCCAAACTGAATCTTCATTAGGAGACATCCTAATCTTGTAATAAAATATCATATAGATATATTTCTATGTTATTAATTTTAAATTATTGATGGGAATTTGGTGTAATCTTTTCTCTGCATTTACAAAATTGATGCTATTATTTTATAGTTAGCAAACAACCTGCTTGACAAAATGTTATTTTAAAAAGGAGCATGAAGACTATTTTTTTCAGGGAGTTCTTATGCTTAACAAGTATCATGAGACAGCTACTTGTGATAAAGTTTGGAAGCTGAATATAGATAGATAAATAAAATATTAATCTGATGTATAAAAATAAAATGTTTAAAAATCTGATATAGATATTATAAAACATATGGGTATTATACATTCTATACTCTGTATAGTATAAAAATGAGGAAAAAAAATCAATATCCTGAGGGAAATAATGGAGAATGATAGACATTCTTAACAAGTTTGATAGGGAATCTCTCAGGTGTGGGGCTGTATGCATATATGCTGTGGGTTGAGGGTAAGAAGGATAATATCTGGTGTAAATGTGATGTTTAATAATTCTCTATAGATTCAATTAATAGAATATTTATAGGAGAAACACTTTAAAATTAGTAAATATACAATATATTATATATTCAGTCTGCTCAGGCTGAAGGACATATAGAGCATGCAGATTTTATGGTAAAAATCAGAAATAGTAAATAAATAATGGAAACAAAAATATATCAGAAAAGAAATAACTATTTCAATGTAATCATACAGATGATAGGCTTTTTTCTTTCTTTTTTTTTATGAAATAGCTACATGATATCTGGTTTCAGTAAGGTATTAAATTTTTATATATTACTGGTATATAAGAAAAATGGTGTTCCCATAATTTTGCACAAATAATCTCAGAATCTATCCTAAAGAATTGCAAAAGATGTTCATTACAAGACAATGTGTTATAGCAAAGATAATTTTAAAGATATAAAAATTTAATGTTACAGATAAATAAAACATTACATTAAACCATAGGATGGAATGCCTACATTTAGGCAAAATAGTTTTAATTATATAAAAGGTGAATACACTTGAAAATCATGGAGGAACACAGGATAATAAATGGTAGTTAATCTAAATCATGGTACTATAAAATTTCTAATTTGTTCCTTGGTGTTTTTATTGAGTTTTAGAAATAGTCTATCACCAACATTCTGTTTTTATAATCAGAAAAAAGAATTTAAGTTTTGCTATGGACTTGATCATATCTCCCAAAAATTCTTATATTGAAGGCATATGCTACAGTTTGGATCTTAAATATGCACCAAAGGTCCATATGCTATAGGCTTGGTCACCAGCCTATGAAGCTATATGAAAGTGGTGAAATCTTTAAGATATGGGGTCAAGTAAGAGGAATCTACATCACTGGGAGCATGTCTTTGACAAGGCTACTGGAACCACAGCCTCTTTTTTCCTCTCTCCTTTTTGCTTCTTGACCATCATGAGGTGAGTGGGCCTCCTCTGCCACACTGTCTTGCCATAATGTCCTGTGCCACCCCAGGCCCAAAGCAACAGGGAAGAGTGACAATGGACTGAAATCTCTGAAACCATGAGCCAAAATAAACCTTTCTTCCTTGCAATTTGTTTATCTCAAGTATCCCATTATGTTTTGAAAAAAACTGACTAATGCAGCATAATCTCCAATGTGATTGTATTTAGAATAGGGCCTTTAAGAGATAATTAAGATTAACTGAAGTCTGAAAGTGGGTCTCTAATCTGATAAAACTAGTGCCATTCTAAGAAGAGATAACAGATATCTCTCTCTTCCTGTGTGCTCATAGGAAGAAGACAGGCTTCTGCAAGCCAGGAAAAGAGGACCCACTAGAACCCAACCCTGCTGGCACCTTGCTCATGGACATCCAGCCTCTAGAACTGAGAGAAAACAAGTTTCTATTGCTTAAAACACTTGACCTGTGGCATTTTTGTAATAGCAGCCCAAACAATCTTAATACAGCAACCCAAATATTTATAACCATGTATAAATGTGGAAATGTTATAATCAGCTTAAGTGAAAAATATCAGATAAAATAGTGTGCATATTTATCATTGTAGCTCAACAAGTTCAAGAGTACAAATAACAGAAAATAGTTATTGCATCAGACCAGTTTTATACTTTTTCCTGGTTTTGCATATCATTTATGTTTTATCAATATAATTATTACAAGGAATTAGTGCCCAGGGGATAAATAATATCATTGAAGTTGGGTGTAGACTATAATAATGCTATTAAAAGATGATAAAACGAGTTTCTTGGGAGACTTTTGAGTAATTGGATACATGAATCCTGCTTGAGAGAATGAGGCCAAGACTGCCATTTCATACCAAAAACTGAGAAATAGTTTATAGGTAAGTTTTCCCACACAAGAACAAAGGAATTCAGTATAACCTCTGAGAAGCAGAGATTGGAAAATAAGGTCTAGTAATTAATAGACTGAGAACAAGAAAAATGTACTTAAAATATCTTAAAAGTAATTCACCAAGTATAAAAATAGAGTCAAAGTAACAATTATGATCTTCTGAATATTTATATTGTTCTCATTTCTCAATTAGCATTGTTTGAGAAAATGCTTTTGATTTAAAACAGCTACTGTATTTTTTTTTTTTTTTAATTTTAAGTTACAGGTATTGCCTCAAACTCTCTTTGCTTAATTCACTAAGAATTTCTCAAGCTTAATTGAAGCCAAATTGCTCAATCTTGCCTTTCAAAGTACCTGGAATTTGCTGGCAGCAGGTGGCAGCAATACCAACAGAGACCAGGAAAATCCTAGGTGACATCTGGAAAAATATTAGAATAAAAATTTCATAACAAATTTGAGAACTAATTAAAAGTGAGATACTGGATATGTTCAGCCTTTTGGCAAGAGAGTTGCCATTTTGTCTAGAAAGAAATTTCTACTCACTCACATAATCCCTTTTCCAGTACCATCTACACTATTCAGTCCAAATGAAACAAAAGCCACTTAGTGCAGAGCATCCTCTTCAGTTGAGATTTACAACTGGTGATTTTTTTATTGCCCATGGCAGTGGTTTCCCAAAGTTAGTTTTCACTACCAGCAATAGCATCCCTGTGAACTCCTTAAAAATGTAAGTTTCTGCATGCTACCACCTCTGCTTTATATGATTGGAAACCCTTCAGGTGGGGCCTAGGGTTTTAACAAACCCTCCAAGAGATTCTGATCAACACTCAAGTTAAAGAAGCACTGCCTTAATTGAATTTTCAGGGAGCCAAATTTTTTGATTAAAGAACATGTGAAAAAAAAAAATCACCCTATTGCTTTTTTCCCTTCTCCATATCTATACCACTACCTTAGTTGCTTATTGATTTCTTCCCTATGCTTATAAGCACAGAATTAAAGTTTGGATAATTACCTAGAACTGTTTCTCACCCAAGATAATCAAATAAGAATAGAAAAGAGTGTCAGGCAAATAAAAGGAAATATCAGAGAGGTATGGATTTTCAGGCTAAAGTTGGTCAGACTATCTTGGAGTGAAAATAAGAACAATAAGAAAAAGCCCAGGATGATCAGCAAACTTTGAAATTGACTATGTGTGTCTCCATATAGAATATAAAAGGCTACCTTCTATTTGTCTAGGGTTATATGAAATGTCCCATTATTCCCTGCTCACAAAAAGCTGCTTTGTAAGGGACCCCACCTTTAAATGGGTTCAGGTGCATTTTCAAGGTGAGGCTGGTATTGTATTATAGCTAATGTTCTCATCCCTGAAAATCACCTGAAGTGGTTAGCTCAGAAGAATATGAGCAGAAAGTAGGAACTGGCTTTCCAGAGGACTTTGTTTAAAACTTACCTTCCAGGCAAGAATGATGGCAGTCTTTTAGTTTCTCTTCAAGAGTCCTCAAGAACAGAGATTCTTTTCTCCATCAGAAAATGGAGAGGCAAATCAAAACTAATGCACAATAGGACAAAGAAAAGTGCCTTTACAAAGACTTGTCTGGGTTCTTATAAGGCGCTTCAATCATGAGACAGAAAATCCTTCTGGCACTGTGTGATCAATCTCTCTCCCCTTCCCACCAATAGTGGGGAGGACTTTATCCCTCTCTTACATTTTTTTTTTTTTTAATCTCCTATGGACTTCCATGACAACAGGAAGCTTTATGTCCTGTATGTACACTTTCTAACTCATCCCAGTTCTTTGAGAGTACAAGGAAGAAAACAAGCCCCTTGAATACAGTTTGATTAATTATTTACCTCTACACAAGTCTTACCCAAAGGGAGAAAACAGAATGATTTTTATTATTCTGAGTTGGATTTAACCTAAGGGAAAATAATGGACAGAAATTCTACTAGAGATAAGCTACAGAAATAATGAAACCTTAAGACCATAAGCCTAGATAGAATAAAGAATGGCATGTGCACAAACACATAACTTGCAAACAAATGACCCACCAGCATTTGGCTCAGGGAAAGGACTGACCACATGGACCTGGGAGGTCCACGCCTGCATCCTTTCAACTCTGGCTAGACAGTGAAGGAAAACAAGACAAGGGAAGTTTAATGAGCTACAGTATTAAGCAAGGTTTGCATGAGTCACTCTTTTTATTTTAAGACAGAGCTTGCATAAGCACTTTCATTCAAAAACCTGTGGATTTTGTGTGCAACCACTTCTCATCCAAGCAGCAGAAAGCATGTAATTGCTGAGGTTATTAGGTAGGTTCAGGTAAAATTATCTTCGTCCCTTAAGCCTTCTCAAGTGATTTCACATTTTTATCTTCTCTTAAGACTTATACATATTGTCAGATTTGATGAATAGACTGTTCATTTTCTTTCCCTCGGGGGTTGCTGTACTTTCTATCCTGCCCTTAATTTTACAGCTTTATTCTATCACTCTGTCTTTCCCCCAGGTTATTAAATATAAAATAAACAGTTCAACTATGAAGTTCTGAGAGTGGTCTGTTTGGATAACAGTTTGAGATCAACAAATGGACAGAAAAGTCTGACATAAAACCCATGGCCTATGGGAGCCAAAGAATTGAGAAAACATAGTTCTTCATATTTCTCCTGCTTTAAGTTCAATACACAGGGGAAAGAAGATTAAACAGGAATTTCTTCTCTGTGTGCAAACATGCCCCATTTTTCTCTCCCATGGCAATTTTCATTGAATCAAAAGGAGCTAATTTGTTAAACTTCTGTGGGGCCCAAACTGGCACATTTTCAGAAATCACTTGCATGGCTGGTTATTCTATTCACAGAATCAAAAGAAGACAATAACCCACAAGCCAGTAAACAGTGGGAAAGAAGGATTTGAGGACAATATAACTTTCTGATCTCCTCAAGATGCTTATCCCAGTGTATTAATAAAGCCGGTTGTAAATAATCCAATAAATGTTGATTAAATATTCTCAGCATGTAAACATTCCCTAAGATTGCATGCATTGTGTAAATGGCATGTTTTAAAACATTCTACATATTCAAGAATCATTGAAATTTCTTTTTTTTTTTTGGTACCAGGGATTGAACTCAGAGGCACTCGACCACTGGGCCACATCCCCAGCCCTTTTTTTGGTTTTTATTAGAGACAGGGTCTCACTGAGTTGCTAAGTGCCTCGCCATTGCTGAGGCTGGCTTTGAACTTGCGATCCTCCTGCCTCAGCCTCCCAAAGTGCTGGGATTACAGGAGTGCGCCACCGCGCCGGCTCATTGAAATTTCTTTACCTGACTATAGTCTTCAAGGCTAATCATATAGATCTGTGTTGGTATTGTGTTTAAGAATTTATTTCTTCCCATTTATGCTTGGATCTAATTTGTAGAGGTTTTCCAAGCATTATTTTTTCATTTTGACCTTGATTTTTCTTATTTTCCAATACTGCATCATTTTACCTCTGATCAGCTCACACATGCAACTTAGAATATCATTTTATTTTCCATTCATTTATTTAAAAGGAGTTATTTTCAGTAAAAACTTTAAAGAAAATTATCTTCTTTATTCATTCATTTGCACCAGGTCATATTTTAATCAGCTGATTTCTCAGTGGTTGAAATTTGAGAAGAAATTAAAATGTTGTTCTATATTGAATAATAACTACCACTTTGCTTCTGTTGGAAACTATCCATGGTTAATGTGTGACTGTGCTTAGCTAGTTAATTTTGTGCAGAAAGAGGAATACCATGTACTTCATAAAGGATAACTTCTTTCATCATTTTGTGTTGATTTTAAGTAAAAACTAAATGATACGTTTTCTAATACATGAGAAATTGTAAGTCTTTTGGTCCATTTTCAGTATATAGCATTTAGCCTTTAAAGTAAAATTGTCATGTTAAAAAGGAAACCAAAGGAGAAATAGAGCAGAATGGAAAGATGCACAATAGCACCATACCCTATGGATTTATTTAAATAGCCCAATTAACCATTTTGAGCACCCCAACCTTTATCCAATTTTAACTCTAGCCCTTTCCTTTAAACTGAGCCAATCACATAGATTGTAACCCCAAGCTCCTCCTGTAAAACCAAGGAGCAGTGCTGTGATAGAGATAAAAACAGTGACTGCCTGCCCAAGTGTGCTTACTTGCCAGAGTTTATTTGGTAGCACACTCTTCTGCAGAAGTAACATTTGCCTTGCCAAGCTACTTCTGAGTACATGTCTGACTCCTTATGACACTCCAATATTTCTAACATATTTATATATATATATATATATATATATATATATATATGTTTGCCTGAATTAATAATTATATTAATATTATATTAGCAACTACTATGGTTAGAGTACCTATCCCTGTTAAGTCACACACACACACACACACACACACACACACACACACACACAGATATTCATATTTCATTTACTTCTCCCCAAAATCTTAGGAGGTAAAAATTATGATTATCCCCATTTCACAGAAAACTTAACAATGAAATGGTTTACAGATTAAAGTTTATAACTGGGCTGGGGGCATAGCTCAGTGGTAGAGCACTCACCTAGCATGTGTGAGGCACTGGGTTCAATCCTCAGCACCACATAAAAAAATAAATAAGTAAATTAAGGGTGTTGTATCAATCTACAACATACACATAAAACAAAAAAAAATTAAAAGATTATAACTATCTATATTTCTATTAACCATTGATAGTTGAAGATGATATTCAAGATGATATTCAAAGCCCAGAATCTTATTCCAATGCCCACATTTTTTTCATGTATTTTCAGTCTGGTAATTCATGTTTCATGCACAAGAAGTTACTCCTCACACTTAATTTAGAAAGTGTGGTTGGTCATTTAAGCTGTATGAATTGAATGTCCACACAGGGGTCTCTGCTTGTTCCACTACATGGGCCATTTCTGTACTATTCTGCAATGCTGATTGAAATCCCCATCATTAGTGCAATTATCATTCCTTCAAGTTAAGACACTGTCTTTAAAAGCTCTGTGTGATAATTAGTATGTATTTCCTCAGAGAGGTTCCACAGGGAGAGTGTCAATAGACATTTGTTTCTGAGATACTATAGTTCTTAGCAGGGAAGTGCAGAACCTGAAAGAAATGGTACACACGATGTGTTGGTTTGGATCAGAGGTCAGTTTTAGGGCAGATGTGGAACTGGGAATATTAATATTAAAATTCAGGTTCCAAGTGGAATAAAGCAGTAGGTACATGTAGACAGTTAGGACTAGTGTTGGGAAAATCATGAATGAACATGATTATCAGCTTCCACACTCGATACTGGAAAGTCAAACAGGTCTTTACTTTATAGTTGCTCTACCACTGAGTCACATCCCTCAGCCCTTTTTATGTTTTATTTTTATTTTGAGACAGGATATCACTATGTTGCTTAGGGCCTTGTTTAGTTGCTGAGGCTGGTTTCTAATTTGTGATCCTCCTGCCTCAGCCTCCAGTGTAGCTAAGCTTACAGGAGTGTGTCATTGCATCCAGACACTCTTTCAATCTTGTAATTCTTATTATAGGCCTTGAAGTTTTGGACCATAAAGGGAATAATTGAGGTGGGGACCCTTAGAGCAAAATGGGACCTTGAAAATGATTTGGTCCTATTTCTTTAATGGACAAACACGGGAGCTAATGTCAGGAAAGGTTAAGTGATGAGTGTCCCATGTCACCCAGAGACTTACTGGCAAAATGCTGTGCCCATATTCAATTTCTCTGAATTGAAGACCATTTCCAGACAGAGTCATCATGACATTTAAAGGTATAGAATAAGAGTCAGGAGGAACAAAAAGGCAGTTCTTTCCTTAAATAATGTACTGATTCAGTTGAAGAGTTCTGATTTGATCTGAGCCCCTCTGGCACCAATAATTTTGTTTTTGTTATTTTTCAGAAAAGCTAGTCACTTTTTCTTCTTTTTCTTACAATGTGTGTGCTCCTTTTGCATTTTCTGTCAACCAACTTTTATGAACCTCCCTTTTCCAGTTTCATCAAAACAATGGATTCTCTTATTCTGATTCCAAATATTTACTTCTTAAAATTTATCAGGCAATTACACAATAAATATTCCCACTTCTTCCATGATCAGAGAGAATTGAATACTACATTTATTCAAAACTGAGACTTCAGAATATTTTTGCATTGGACAAATGGCATGCTCCTCATAAGTATTTAATATTTGTGAACTAATTCAGATCTTTTGAAGGTCATAGCCTAAGCCATTTCACTAATATTTAGACTGCTGGCTACAGCATCATAACTGACTGCCACAGCTATAAATACAGAGAAATGCTTTTGTCTTTGTCTGAACATGTTTTCCTTCAAAGTGGGCTTGAAAGCTTTTAGTCTTATGCTATTATTTCAACAACCATCACCCTTCCCAGCCTCTTGTGAGTGGATTGCAAAGTCCAGCAGAGAGTCCTTTGAGGTGCTACCTCCCTGGGCTATCTTTAAAAAATGGGATGAGGTCACTGGGGGGGATGAACTTGAACTCCCTCTTGACACATTTTCAAGTGTGGAAATGAGCGGCCTGTTAATAAGTTAGACAATTTATCTTAATGTTTTCAATCTCTACAGATGATAATTTCAAAAATACTCCTCAGGTTTTCCAGGTTGTTGTTGAAAGTTATGGGAAGACCAGCATTCAGGGCACTGTGGCTTAATTATAAAGAATTAAATCCTGAATAATGACTTGAGCCATTAGATTGATTTCTAGTCTTATTATTATCCTAAAATACATGGTTAGAAAAAAAAATAACAAAATGTTTTCCCTTCAGATTTCCATATATGGGTTTATTACTTAAAATTCTTTTTCCAATTATAAATAGATTTTCTAAAAGTTACTGATTGGGGGAGATAATGAATTTTGGAGCAAGTAAGAAATCATTAATACTTGAAAAGTTTTAAGTGTTTTGATTATTATTACTTAATTAGAAACAAAAAAACTAGTTCGACATAAATACAAGGCAGTTACCTACCTTCCCAAAGTGCCAGGCCTGATTGGAAAACGATGATGTTGCTACAGTTTTACATGAACTTAATTGAATTTTACATGTGTTAAATCCACAAAAGTCAGTTGTTTTGTTAATCTATTAATAGTCTCTTCCAGTGGGGATTCTAACCATGCATAAACTTTTATTCTTAGGAATAAGAGAAGTCTAACCAAATTAGAAAATAAGCTAGAATTGCCTTGGTAACCACATCGGAAACAATGTGGAAACAGATATTATTTAGAAGAAGGTTCATATTATTAGGACTTTTTTTTAAGAATCTGATTTTATTCCCTATAGTATGGACTGAATGCTTGGGTACAACTCCAAATTCCTACGTTAAAGCCTTTATTTCCAATGTGATAGAATTGGACACTGCATCAATTCAGCTAAACTGATTTAAGAGAACAAACAATCACCCTTGTTTCCACATATGACACTCACTCTTTGCCAAGGATGCCTTGCGCAAAGTCCTTGTAGACCTACTATTGAATACAAATGCTAACTAGGTGAGGGGTCACATATTCAGCTAGATTAAACTAGGAAATAGCTAAGACTTTTCCCCAATTGAATTTTTATTTCAAATTCTAAATATTTTCGGTTGTTTTCTAATTGTGTGTTTAAATGATTTCTTCTTCTATGTGTTTTAACTGCTCTTTATATTCTGGCATTATGGTTTAGCAAAATTTACAGTTTATTTTATCTTATATTAATTTCCTAATTTGATACAGTTAAAGGTAGATGATATTCTATCTGTATCACATGTCCTTTTTGTCCATGAACTTGTCTATGAAAACCAAAATTATGTAAAATACATCATTAAAATCTTATGGCCCTAGATTTAGCTAGTCTATCCAGAGGTAGCCAATTGCAAAACCAGATGCTTCAAGAATAGGAGCAAGGTCAAGTGTGCTTTGCTGGAAGACAAGTCAGGACATCATAAAGATCCAAGCCATCCCAAATGAGGAAGACTATTCATCATTACAAAGTAGGAATGGATCCAAAAAGAAAGTGAGCACCTAAGGACATTTGTGGGAGGGGAGCCTATTACCAGCTTGTGGAAATCCAAGACAGTGCAACTCTTTTAGGAGATTTCCTGGAACTGCCTTTAGCCTTCTGCCTCTGTGTAATTCCCCAAAACACAAGTCTACACAAACTATCTGCCAGAAAGTGTTTAATTGCAAGACCTTAAAATGTTTTCTTTGTGATCTCCCTCTTATGTGGAATCTAGGAATTTGATTTCATGGAAGTTGTAAATAGAATGATGGTTATCAAAACCTTGGAAGAGTAGAGGAGGAGGGGTGGGGACAGATTGCTCAATGCATACTAAGTTTCAGTTAAATAGGAGTGAGAAGCTCAGGTGTTGTTTTAACATTGTAGGGTCAGAGAGAGAGACTGATAATGCACTCTTTATTTCAAAAAGCTAGAAGAAAGGATTTTGGAATATTTCATGATAAATAAATGAAAAGTGCTTGAGGAGACAGATATATTCAACCTGACTTGAACATTACACAATGCGAGTGGGTTGCAGAACATTGCATGGTTCCCCATAACTAAATACAATTTTTATATTTTTATGTATCAGTTATGAAAATAAATTTGAATAAATAAATAACACTCTTTTTCAGACTGAAGTATTGAGGAAAACAAAACACAACAACCTACATCTATAAAGGAAAAGGTTTTTTTCTTTGCAGAATATATGAAAGACAAAGGCATGATGGTAGGTTATGGGTGTGCACTCATGTAGAAACAGAGAATATTGAAAAACAGAAAAAGAAGTGGCAGTAGCTTAAGCTTTGCTGCTTTAAATCAAAAGAGAAAAATATAAACCCAGGTATCAGTGTTTAGGTCTAGAACTCTTAAGCCTTTTGCTTTTCTCAAAAATGTGCTGAAAGACATAGCTGTTAAAAAGTACTACTACAAAGAAAAATCACAATTGGTGCTATTATATCAGTTTTATCATATGTCTCCTTGCTTCAAGAACTTATAGCATTCTTACCACAGGTTGGCAGAAATGATAATTAAAATCATATATTAAGAGTCTAATAGGAATCTTTGCTCATGAGAATGAAAAAAAAAAAAAAAAAAAAAAAAAAAAAAAAAAAAAAAAAAAAACTACTCCAAGAGAGCAGCGACAGTAAATCACAGGTTTTTCTTCAGAACTGTAAAGTACCGATCTTTTTAAAAGGTGATCCTCTTGGATACACTGTTCCTTCAAACACTACCTTACTAAACACATGTTGACAGTAATTCCCTCAACTTTCCAGCAGTTAGCAACACTTTATAGATCTTACACAGAAAGTCTTCTTGATACTACCAGGAGAATCTTCTAGGGAGGACCAGGTGAGAGATCTAAACCTCACTACTACTTTAATCTGTCTTTTGCTGCAGTCATTAAAACTCTGTGCCTTAATTCTCTTCCATTCTATGGAAGGCTCCCTATGCCTATGTCATTGCTAAACTTCATTATTTTTTTCCAGTTCTCCTGCCTTTTAAAAATGCCCTGAATCTGATGGATTAAAAATGTTCAGAACTGACTCTGATTTTGCTTTGTGCTACATTTATAACACCTTAAGAACAATCTTAATATCCATACTCTGTTAAAAATCACAAGACATAGAAAGCTTTTTGCATCACTCCTATAGGGGAAAATATTAATATATTGTGATGAATCAAAAAAGGATTACTGGGGATTCTACCTGGCACCTGAATGTGGGCTAGCTCAACCTTTCATTGTCTGTTAGCTATTTCATAGTTTTGTAAGTTGTACAAAATTAATAATAATGCAAATCGATCATGTTCATGGACATGCAAATTATTTGTGTGGAATGCAATTGAGTTTTTGCCCTGTAGATAGACTTATTTTGCATATATTTGTAAATTCACTTTAGCATTCCTTATTTGCATACACACATATATGTGAATATTTGAGATTTTCTTGAACCAATTGTAATATCTCACTGGTTATATCACTAATAAGCTAATTAAAATCTTTGATGTGTTCATTGTCAGTATTAAAGTCATGGTTATAGATTTCAAAAAACCTTTAGCATTCCTTTAACTAAATGTCAGCTGAAACAGATAATGTAGTCACACAGACTGAAAACCTGAATGCACTTAAAGATTACTACCTGGTGGCACAGGTAGGTGAATTCATGTCAATGAATGATACTGATGCTAAAGTCAGATTTGATGTTAGATTTAAAAAAAGGCTAATTGCCCTTCTTCCTAATTACATAATTGCCTTTTGGAATAGCCTAAAAACTATTCTTCTAAAAGTATACAAATATTTAAAGTAAATATAGAACTAAAATATAGATTTATTAATCTATTCATCAAATTGTTTTATCATTTGACTCATTTAAAATATAAGGTCTTATATGTTAATTTCAAAATGTTTAGGTTTAAGGTAGTAAAAGTGATAATGCTGTATGTCTATCTATACATACGTATATGTTACATATATATATATATGTATATAATATTTAGAAACGTTACCCATTGAAAGAATATCAGGAGGAATAGTATGGAAACTATTAATTGGCTTTTCTCTACAAAGTCCATGTTGGTGAACATGACATGACTTAAATCATTTTTGCAAAAGGCATTCCACATATCCTTGATAACTACCATAATGTTAATGTTATTTTATGTTATTTAATTAATGTTATTTCATAGCACAAAATGCTTTGCGTCATGAAGAGTTTTTATTGCCATGCTATTGTTACTTGTATGTTTATCTCATGGTCCTAATAGGCTCTATGATCCCTAGGCATTGAGACAATAACATCCTTTTTACAACTTATACAACACCTGTTGTAGCTGATTAGTAATATCTGATTGATGGACTAGTTAATGTATGAGTTTTGGCATCATAGTGATGGCTTCAAAAGAAACAACTTTGTTGGCAGTTTAGGAATCAAAAGACGAGGTTTTTATTCTTGTCTGCTAATTATCAGCTATTTGACTCAAGCATCACCCCTTTGAAATCATATTATTTAAGATAGTGGTAGAAAAACTTAATGAGATATTGTACATGAGGGATCTAATCAAATGAAATACTGTCTATGAAATGCCTGGAGAATGGTAGAACCCAATCAATGATTATTCATAATAGATTATCACATCTTCATTTACTGACTCTTTACTATGTGCCAGATACTACCACACATTACTATGATTATAATGTATTTTGTTACCATCATTGTTTTCATTATTTGAAGATGCTATTAAGACTCTGATCTACTGTTTTTGCATGTGTATGGTACACAGTTCTTGTTACTAGTGAAAACCATGAATGGAGTTCAAAATGTTCAAAAAAACTTAACTGGAGTGATAAGTGGAGTGGTGGAGGGGTTAGGACTGCTGTATGCCAACAGCCTAAAAGGACAAAAAACTGACAAAAGGCTTTGCAGTGGCAGAGGCTAAAAGAAGACCTGATTGACATCTATTTAATCATAAATAGTACAGATATGGTGAACATGGATTTCTTCATTAAATCCTGAACTACTAGGAAGAGGGGCACCTTTTGACATGCAGGCAAGGTAATTTAAAAATGACTAAAGAAAATCCAACTTCAAATAGAAGATAGAGAAGGTATTAAATATGTTATGCCAAGATATGGGGAGGTAGGAAATAAGAGTAGAATAAGATGAGTTTGGTTCAATTTATAGAAATTGAACCTCAAATGAGTTTCAAAAACAGGTAGGGATGAGTTCCAGAAGACAATTAGGGCTTTCCATAATAGTACTGGGTTATTATTGGCACAAAATGCTTGACTATTGAGTGTAAAAATTTGCTAAGCAAGATATAGATGCTAGTTTACATTTATGATTTGATTCTTAAAATCAATACCCAGATTTCCAGTGAACAAAAATTTAATCTATTAATAGAGTATACATAAAAAACTAAATGTATGCAAATGTATGCTTTCTCTTTGTGTAGATATGGGATAGCACATTTAACTAAACCATCCTGTGCAATAATAAGTAAGCTGAACATGAATTGGTTTGGGTAGAGTTAGAAATAGGATCATTTTGGGAAACCAAACAGCAGTGGGCGAGTTGAGACCTATTATGTTTTTGTTCCATATTTAAATTTGCTGTTTTTTATACCAATTTCATTGAAAGAGTTGAAAGTGAACATTAAGCAGTAATTTCATTAATACAAATAAAAAAGGTCATTATATTGGAAAATTGATTAGTTTACTTACATGCACTTTTCATACATGAAATTCAACGTGGGTTTTGAATTCTCAGTCTTATAAAATGTGAAAACATGATCTAGAGAGTTCACAAACTATCTCAGAGATGCTGAGTGTTTTCTGAGATTCCAAAGGGACAGGCCAGTAGCTGATGCACTTCTGAAATCTCTGTAGAAGCTTTATGTTCTAGATGGTGTCTGCTCATCTCACTCCACTGCCTGCAGCTCAGTGATAGGCAGAGAGCAACTGAACTGATGGGAGTGTGCTTCCCAGGCAAAGTGGAAAGAAGCTGTATTTATTCAGGACTTTGTGGTTAGTCACAGTCATTTCCTATCTCAGAACACAAAAAACTAACTGAATTTTCCACCATGGTGTGTGTAATAAGTTTCAAAACAAATGTATGCTAGGACCATGAACTACAAAATGTAATGGGGCAGAAAATGCAGACACACATTATTTTGCCTCCTACACACTTGGAACTTCTCTTTCTTGCTCTAACAGCCTTTGAGGCTGGTGAGGACAGACACTTTTATTTTTCTGTAGCACAGAAAACCATACACAGAAAGGCAAGCTATACTTAGATACCAACCACATCATCCTTTATAGTAATGGTGCAACTACTTAAAGTTTTGGAAGTAAATTATTAAGCACAAGCCACAGAATATATAGAAATACAAAGATTGCCTGTGAGTGGGTAGACAGTGGGGAAAATATTTCATGGCCTTTATTCTTACTGTTCCCCAATATTTCAGAATCTCAGAGCTCTGATTGCTACGTAACTACATGTATTATCTCATTTAATCTGATATATATAAGTCAGTGCTGAATTATTCCCACTTTACTAAATAGAAAAATGAATTTAGGTATCTTACTTAACATGCTGAGGGACAATCATTTAATTTACATTTTTATTTACATAAATAAATTCCTTAACCTCCTGGGTCTTCATATATCAAGTGAGTTGATTGAATTAGTTCATTTCTAAGAATCCTGGTGGTTTTGTCTCTCAGCCAGATAGTATTAGGCCTTCAGACTGGCTCTCTTCAAATCATTCCCTCCTAGAGGACTTTAAAATAAAATATACTGTAATCTTCAATGTGATATGACTATAAACACATACACATAAATACTCATGATAAAATTATTTTTAAGCATTAAAAAAGACTATTGCCAGTCAAGTGCAGTGGTGCATGCTATAATCCCAGTGACTCAAGAGGCTGATGCAGTAGAATCGACAATTTGAGGCAAGCCTCAAAATGTAGTGGGAGCGTGGCTCAAAATAAAAATAAAACAGGGCTGGCAAGGAGGGGGGTGTCGTGTTGCTCAGTGGTAGAGCACCTCTGGGTTTCAATCTCCAGAAAGACATACACACCATATTATTACATGATGATAGTAAGCATTTTCCATTATTCATCCTACTTATCCTAGAATAAACCCTAGTATAGTAGGTATTCTTTCCATTGCAGATGAGAAAAACAATAAAACACTTTAAAGTCGCAGCTAGTATGTCAAGACATTTGTGTCTAAATCGTGTGTCTCATATTTCGAAGGCTCCTGATGTCTTTACTATGTCACACTGCCCTTACTTTGCACCACCTTTTGTTTATGTGAAGTGATAATTTTCTGCTAAATTCCTATTCTGGCCTCCTGTCAATTCTTTTCCCAACACACTTGTCTTTGGTCATGCTTCACAAATTCCCATAAAATAAAGATGGCAAATCTAGAATTACTCTTTATTTCCAATAGTGGGTAGTTTGCATATAAATGAAAGAACAGGTGGATTTGTAATTGTAATATAATAAAAGCATATTAATGCATTGCCTGAATACTAACAAACTTCTAGAGACAATATAAGAAATTTTTAGAGTCTTCTAAAAGTTGCTTATCAACAAGATGTTAGTAAAGGAAGGATACTAATAATGGTGCTAGGGAATCATTTTTCAAAAATATTAAAAAGTAGTGGCTTTTGGGCTGGGATTGTGTCTCAGTGGTAGAGAACTTGCCTAGCATGTGTGAGGCACTGGGGTTGATTCTCAGCACCACATATAAATAAATGAAGAAAATAAAGGTCCATCAACATCTAATTTTTTTTTAAATAGTGGCTTTCAAAATATTATTAGTAGCATAATATTTTTAATAAAGTTTCATTATGCAAATAAAATGTTGTGTTTATTTTTGGTGGATAGGGCAAGGGAGAGCTATTCATCTCTGAGATTCTGTGACAATTTGACTTTTTGCAAGTAGTACAAACTTTTCCCCACAGTATAAAAATATATCATGTTATTTAATTCAATCAGTGTTGTATTGACAAATGTCTATCAACAGACTTTCCAGGAAAAAAAATAATTCGTGATTTAGATATCTCTTATTTCCATGCTGTAAATAACCCCATGAGGGCTGATTTAAGCCACAAAATGACCACTGAACTGGAGCTAGAAAGAGCTACAGTGAGTTCACTTTCCTCAGCCTTCAGGACATAGCACAGCCCCTACTGAATTCACCCTGATGAAGGAATAAATAGGGTTGCTGATATGGACTTTACATTGCATTTCTTTCTTCTTCTGTGAACTATATTAGAGAGTGCTTTATATTAGGAAAAAAAAATAGGTAACACAAGACAAGTGAAATCCTTCTAGAATTCATTTTCATTGGTCATTTTGCTTTATCACAGATTACTTTTCTAAATATCCAATATGTTTTACTTGACGTCAATCAACCACTGATTTAAGTAATAGGCATTTTGCATTGGGATATCAGGTGAGAGATATAAAATCATTCTTTTGTTGTTGTTTCTGGCACTGGGGTTTGAACCCTAGGGTCACTCTACCACTGAGCTACATCCCAGGTCCTATTTATTTAATTATTTTTTTTAAATTTTGAGACAGTCTCACTAAGTTGCTGAAGCTGGCCTCAAACTTGCAATCCTCCTGCCTCAGCCTCCCAAGCTGTTGTGATTAATAAGGGGTGAGGTACCATGCTTAAACAGAATTTGTCCTTTGGAATTCCAAGCCTCTTTGGAAGAATAGAAGAGGATGAAGAAATGAGATGTACAGTTAAGGCTCAGATGTGGAGCACATAAAAGAGCAGAGTCCCAGGGAAGATGATAAGACACTGATGGTAGAAATGGAAGAATGTAACAGTGAAAATAATTTCTGTGTAATTTTGAACTTTTCCTACAATCCATGGTCCAAACCTCAGGTCTTCACCTAAAACCTATCAATTGCTAAGCTTTGCATTCAAATGACACTGTATCTTTAAAGGCTCTTTATTTTTGAAATCAGGTAAGGCAATTAGATGCATACGGTAACTGTCTTATATGTTGATTAGGCATTATGTTATAGACAGAATGATGTCAAAATGATTAAGTCCTATGCTTGTAAATAAATTTGAAGAAATTACATTAAATATGTTCCCTGCTATTTGTCTATTTAACTACTTCTGTTGGTTACTGAACCAAGTGAACTAACTGTGGCTGTTTCCATCAGCAGCTTCTTCTGTGTCCAGAAGTAAAATCCAGTGCAAAAATGAAGACAAGAGCAATCTTATCTGCTCCTGAAAATCAGGCTACTCTTTACCATCCTCTCTGATTTGGTCAGCAAAACACCATTACAAACAAGAAAACATAAAGGAAAGCAACATTTGTTTGAGAGAGTTTGGAAGAAGAGAATGTCCTTTATGGAAATTTTAATAAATTCTCTAATTTGAATATCCTTTCTTATGGGATAAATATAGCACTAGTTGACTTTATTCAAAATTCACAAAGACTCTTTGTAGTTACACAGACGCACATAAAAGATGCCTATGCACACTTTGGAAGAAAAAAAAATTCTCTGTGAGAGCTAGGAAAGCCATTCTTGCTCACTAATCAAGTAAATTACTTTCAGTAGAATAAACAGGAGGCAGAATAGGAGGGTGGTGACACAAATTACTATTATTTTCTTAATCTTTTTTTTTTTTTTTCAGTTGGTATTGAAACCAGGGGTGATCTACCACTGAGCTACATCCCCCAACCTTTTTTAAATTTTTATTTATTTATTTTTTTGAGGCAGGGTCTCACTAAGTTGCTGAAAGGCTGGACTTGAACTTCCAATCCCCCTGTTTCAGTCTCTAAAGTCACTGTGATCATAGGCATGAGCAACTGTGCCTGGTTCCAGTACCATTTCTTAAAGCATTTTCTTCATAAATTTTTAAAAATAACATGATTTACCATTGTTTTTCTTTATCTGAACAATGGTTTCCCTGTCTTTCACATTCATAACCTGTTCTGTTGAAAATTGGTCCCCTGAGCCATTTTTTTGTAAAAAAAAAAAAAAAAAAAAAATCCTCAAGGTTGGCAAACATTGCCTAATTATCAACTCGCTGGAGATGGCTGGAAATATGTAACTCTGGGCTTGTGTTTTGATATTTGTTGATATTTGTTTAGTCACAAAAATGCTGAAGTTTGTTATAGTTCTAGAGCCACATCCCATGGGGTTTTTGATAATACAGTCTACTTGACAAACCCATTAGATGGTGTTTATAATGTCATGAATGAAAATGGTCTTTTTTTGAAGATGGTCTTTTGATACGTGAAGTGTCTATAAATTTTCTAGTAGACAGAATTATAGACTGAATTTACCTTACTCCAAATAACAATAATGGATTGCATCTCAGATACATTATTATCAATTAATAAAATGTTGCTCCAACTTCTGCTTTTGCATATATTTGACAAAATAACATTCTCCTCCATATATTCAGCCTATATTATCTAACCCCATCATTTAATCCCCTTTATTCTTATAAAGTTCATTTGCTTTGGTCTGAAACTGCATTTCTCTGCAAGTTCTGTCCCTGCTCCTTTATTTTGGTAACAACTGCCCTAAATAATATTCAGCTTTGTAACTGGGACAATGAACACTCAAAAGATGAAGAATTATAGTGTCTTAGACACTGATCGTATGGGCATTGTGCAACATTTACCATTGTACAATAGTTCGAAAGCAAAATTACCAAAAACAAACGTGTAACATATGTTCACAAAAATTGAGCATATGGCCAATGAGGAATGCATGATCTAGGTAAAGGAAACACAATGTCAGCTTTTCATAGGTGCTCCCCACCCCATTTCAGTTCAGATCAACAGATCTTATTATAAGTTTACTCTATGTAAGAAAATGTGTTAGAAAAAAAAACTTTCTGAAGAGAACAGGGGGATGTTTTCTCCCTTAGAGAGAATGAAATCAGGGAGATGAAAAGTAGGTAGGAGACTTCTAGATATCAGTGTTCTTTTCTCATGCAACCAGACAATCAGAGAATCATAAACCCATGGAGAAATGTAGAAAGAACTTAGTCCACTTCATTGTTCATAAATTCACTTGCATATTGAACAAATGTTTATTGTGCGGTTTACATGTCAGGATCCCTATAAAGCATAGGTAGACTCATAACAAATGATTAAAAGACAAACACACTCAGTTTCTGCACCACAGATAAGCCAAGGGGGCAACTTACTTCCCAGTCACACAATAGGACTCTTCTGCTCTGAAGCACAAAGAGTATGAGAAGTTTTTGTTGTTGTTGTTGTTGTTGTTGTTGTTTTTTAGTAGGCAATTCTGCAACTAGAATAGAAGGTTGGAGAGAAGGGAGTTCAATTCTGGGCTTTCTAGGTAGAATTAATGTGAAAAAAAGAAAGAATTCCATAAAGCTATTTTCCACATTATCTGAAGATCTTAGTGTCAAAATATCTGGATCCAAGCTTGCTTATCACACTGGAAATTTCCTTGACTGACTACTGGATTCACATGTCAATTATCTTCCTAATATACTCAGGTTGATTCTTAAAAGAACAGTTTCTACTGCTGGTTCAAACAATTTTTCTCCTTTCTACATTTAGGGACTTTATTTATTGTCACCTCTTCATGATTTTACCTAGTGATAGCATATTGTTTTATTTGAAAATTATAGCAGCTCATGAAGAAATATAAGTCCTCCAGTAGACCTAAAAGATATCCCATCCTAAATATTGAAATAACAGGATAAATTAGACACGATACTAGATTATTTTATAGCAGATAAAATTAAAAATAATCACTTGAGAATTAGATTGGCTGTTACAATGTAGAACTGTTCAATTACTAATAAAGTATCAATTACCAGTAAGGTACTAATTACCAATAAATGGATTAAATATTTCTATATTAACCATAATGTAATATTTAAAAAAAATATTTATTTTTTCAGTAGTAGTTGGAAACAATACCTTTATTTTATTTATTTTTTTTTTATATGATGCTGAGGATAGAACCCATGGCCTCGCACATGCTAGGCAAGCGCTCTACTGCTGAGCCACAACCCCAGGCCCCTAATGTTATATTTTTGAGAACATATTTGACAACTCTTTAACTCTTGATATTTCATTAATGACTTGTTAAAAAAATCAATCTTTTGAAAATTAGATATCAAGATCTCTAACATAGCACAGTTACTATGATAAAAATCAATATGTCAATTCAACTCCAGTTTATTTTTAAAGAGTGGTAATAGTTTATATATGTTAAACGTTGTCATTCATCAAATTATATATAAATAATTACATAAATATTCTTAATAATATAAAGGTAATTATAAAACTGAGGGAAATAATAGTAAGACTAACTTCATTTGTTGTTTTCTTCCCAGAGCAGAAATATATATATGAAACCAAAATAAGTTTTAAAGGTAATTATGGGATAGTGATTAAATAATTTTGTAGTGATCAGAGCAAACACATATGATGGTGTACATATATACATTTAAACTTCCTTTTAAAGGACAGTATATTATACTTACATTTTTTTTACACTAAAGTAAATATTTAAGTAAAACTTTGCATGAAAATGTTTAGGTCCTATTCACAGCTCTAAGATGCTAGGTATGTGATCTTAAGTGAATTATTTCATCTAGTCTCTACATGAAGAATATGCTATAGCCAAAAAAAAATAAAAAATAAATAAGATTTCCATACGAAAAAGTAGTATTTACACAATCCTATCTTTGTTCTTCAAAACTCTGCATTGGACAGATCTCAACTCTAATTTGACTTGTAGATACAGTAAGAAAAAGAAATTTGGCTTTCTTACTTGCAAGGACTGAGTGTCAACTTAAACAATCAATATATACATACTATATAATAACCCATTTTCTCTCTAGTCTGTGATATATAGCATAACTCACACTCTAAAAAAGTCAGTTGTACAACTTTTATATAATTTTTGGTACCCATAAGGACCAAAGTTTTCTTAATTCTATCTCACTTTCCCTACAGATGGTGCATTATTTTTGATTTGCCTCAAGTACTAGAGGTGAAATGGGAGATGGGTAGTCAAGTTCAGATATGTGTGTGGTAACTCCTGAGGAGTATCCTGACATAGTGGCCATTTCTAGAGCTCACCCATTTCTGATTTCCTGCTCTCTCCTAAGATCAAAGAGAAACAACCTTTCTTGAACTCTTTGCTCCTAGGCAAAGAAATATGGCTAGTCTATGGAGAACCTCATTTCTGACTGAAATGCTAAAAAGCCAGTGTGACATTTCTATGATCCTTTTTTCACTACAATGATGATCTTGGAAACCAGGTGTTAAGATGTCAGTGTTATGAAAAAGAGCCATCAGATGGAGAAGCTTATCTGCTAAGAGTCATAAAATTTCCTATCAGCAAGAAACAACTAAGCTGTTGAGTTTCAGAGTCTTTTTGTTGCATCACCTGGCAGTTACACACTTGGCTAACACTTCTGTGACCATCTGGGAGAAATGTGTGATACCACAGGGAAAGAAGCCAACTTTAACATTTAACTATAGTGCCACTGTACTAGCTTTAGAAAGGAAACTGTAAAAATATTTTAGGTGATTCTTTCCATGTGTCAAAATGTGGTTGATAATTACAATTCCTTATAAGACATGTGGAAGAACTAAAAAAGTGAACAAAATGAAGGACCAGTTGATCCCACTGATGACAAAGAGCAAAGATAACCAGACTGTTAGAATGTACAAAAAAGGAAAAGTAGATTTTCTTTCACATGCAATGTCCTCTGTGTCTTTAGGTAAGATGGCATAGGAATTTATTTGGAATTCTCCATTCACAGTTCCTTCTATTCTTGGAACTAACAGAGCTCAAAATCCATACATCATAATCACCATAATGTTTGCATTTAAGAAAAGGGTGAATATAAAAGTTTTACATGTGTGGAAAACCTGTCTCCTAAATCGTCAGCTTTGATCATACAGAATAGTGTATTCATATTAAAATCTGAATTCCAAGGAGAGAGAGAGAAGGAAATATTAAGATGGCTTCAAAGATGTATAGAAGATAAAGTTTATGTGGCAGGTGTACTCAATATAATTCACAAATATTTTCAAATTAAAAAAATTCTAAGTGTGGCAGGCTATTAGTACTTTGGAAATGATTGAATGTGATGCATTGCATTTCCTTATAATATCTAAAAGGTAGATGGCTAGGATTTGCCTTTTATCTGACAATGAAAAACTTTTAAAAAGGAGGCTGATACCTTTTCATTGTATAACAACAATGAATTTAGAAGGAGAAAACACAATGGCTTAAATAAAATAATATCTACAATGACAAACTTTAGTTAAATATATTTTATTTCTTCTACAATAAAATAAGAAGGAGGCTGGGGATGGATAGCTCAGTGTTAAAATATTTGACTAGCCTATGTGAGGCCCTGGGTTCAATATCCAGCACAACCACAAAAAAGAAAAACAAAAACAAAAACAAAAAAAAACAAAACAAAACAAAACAAAAAAAAAAAAAAAAAACAGAATACAAAAATAAAATGCATTAGTATCAAAGACTAGATTATACTTGACATTTTTTTTTTAGTTTTTTAGTATCCTGAACATTGTATGTGTGCTTCAGCTGTGAGTGTATGGTAGAGAAAAGAAGTTCAGAAAGATAAAAAAGTAAAGCCTAGTGTGGTTTTGAGAGCCCGAAACCAATTTAAAATGGAAATGTAACTGATATTTGTATATTATCTTGCAATCTTCCAAAATTCACTGTAAGTACTATTACAGTTTTTTTTTTTTAATTGGTTTGATAGAGATAGTTTATTTTTCATTCTTCCCAATCTGTCTACTTTTGATTTTATTTTCTTGCCTTCCTGGAGGGGTCAGGATTTCTGGTAAAGGTATGAAATGGAGCAGGAGGAATGGACATCTTTGTCTTGTTCCCAATCATAAAGAAAATATGTTTAATCTTTCTGATATAATTCAGTGGTTAAGAGTTTGCTCTGCATGCACAAAAGAGATCAGTTTCAGGATCTGAAAGTGGGGGAGGGGACTGAATACAAATAGAAAAGAGGAACACTTTGGGATGAATAACACCTTCTAAATCTTGATTGAGTGATGTTACACAAAGGTTTGTATTTGCCAAATTTAATGGTATACTAGAAAGTTCGAATTTTACATTATATAAATTACAACTCAATGAAGTTGACCAGAAAAGAATGAACACTGTTCTTTCAAATGATGTAAATACTATATGTCACTTTTAAATTATTGCTTATAATCAAACTATTGATTTCCATTTAAACACATCAGACTTTCTTATTTACTTTTTTTTTCTCCATGTATCTATTCTTACTTTGTTGTAAGTTTACACAAAGCTACTATTCTAATCATTGCCATAATAGTATTTTGTTTTATTTTGGGTAGCGGGGATTGAACTCAGGGGCATTTGAACACTGAGCCACATCCCCAGCCCTATTTTATATTTTATTTAGAGACAGGGTCTCACCAAGTTGCTCAGTGCCTTTCTTTTGCTGAGGCTGGCTTTGAACTCACGATCCTCCTGCCTTAGCCTCCTTAGTCACTGGGATTACAGGCTTGTGCCACCATGCCTGGCCATAATAGTATTTTGATGAAACACTCTGAAATATGTGTGAAGGGATAGATTTCCCTCCTACATATGAGCTATCAAAGACATATTATTTTGTTAGTTTTTAGTCAGAAGAACCTGGTCTCTGAGATAGAAATAAGCTTTCCTTTGACAAATACTCTTTAGTATAACATACCTGCCACTACAAGATTTTTGTGACAAGCCTCCATATATAAGTCTCTAAAGAAAAATAAAACCAGTATCTTCTTTTTTGTTTGTATGTTTGTAACAATCCCAGGATTTGAGCTACACACAATCTGAAATCATTTTACAAAAACCTTGTTAGAATTGCTGAGCTCTGATCATCTCCTCTAAGATTGAAGTGGTGGGAAGTTTTTGAGAACAAATCTATTACTTGTTTCTGCTATGGTCTCATCAAATGGATTGTTTTAAATCAGGAATTATAATAATAGTGCTGATATCTTTTGTTCATATATACTAACATTAAATTGGGTGGTTATAAACTATGTAAAATATTAGAATAATACCTGGAACTTAGCATTCATAAATGATGGCTCCTAATTGTCTGATTATTCTTCAGACTCAGTTAATATACATCTTTTATATGAGGATTGAAGAAGAAAATTAGATGTTTAATAGGACAAGGTGGGACTGTCTTGATACCATCTCCAGTTTTGCAAAAGGAAACAACAATTTAACAGCGCACTCACTTAGGGCACTATGTGTATATAATGAGAACTCAATACATTTTAGCTATTAAAATAGTAATAATACCACAAAACCAATATCAAGAATGGCACATATATTGTTTTTCAAGGTGGATAAAGGCAGCAATTATGTTGTTGTACTAATGACAATATTGAGGCCTGTCAATGGTTGAAAGTCTTAGGCTTGAAAGATATCAAAATGATTGGATAAATCATGCTTTGGATTAATAGGAAACATACCTGCTTCTTACTGTTTTTCTTTTTTATTTGTATAGAATGGAAACTGCTTTTTTATGTATCCAATTGTTTTGGCTATAGAAAGCTGCTTATTATACTCTTACACATTCCATTTTAAAGTACTGCAAAGAGGAGAAGGAAAGCAAGAATAGCCCATGGGGTGGTATTGATAAGGTGAATAGGGCCAAGAACACTTGTACTGATTTTGCAATTAAGTTGCCTAATAATTTTTGAATATTTTCAAAGCATATAACTTCCCTTGGATCTGTTGTCAGTAGGTACATTTTATTTGGAGAAAACTGAAAGGACTCCAAATGTCCTTCATTTTTCCCTTTTATTAATAACTTAAGCAGCATTGATATGCTACATTATATCTTCAAGTACTCTGTAGTCCTTGAAGTTGAATGGCTAGCATCCATTAAAGAATTAAAGTTAGGAATAAAGAAATAGTTTAAACCTAGTGGTTTTTCCACATTAAGGATGTCCTCCTACTGCTTCTTCGGATTCATTTTACAAGTGTTAATAGCTTGGACATGCGGTTTGAATCCTTACATTGATGTTATTGATGTATATTTTGTCTCTGGAGATAAACTTTGCATTTATCTTCATGTATGTTTTAACATGAAAAATTACCAGCAAAAGCCTCTGGTAGAGATGGAGCTATTTAATTAAAATAAATGTATTCTGTTAATGAATAGAATTTAGCCTACGATACACATTCTTAGATTTTATTTGTATTTAAGGTTTTTACTTTTAATTTCCCCAAAGAATTAATTATCCTACATGTAATTCTTCTGATCTCAGTTACACCTCAGAGCAGTTGATTCAAGCTGGGCTCTAATGCACCTTGGGAATTCTGGAATGACTCCCCAGGGGTGCTTGTGGGCTGGGTATGTGGCAAGTGAGGAGGGGCCCCTCTTTACTACCCAGCTTGAACACCAGTTGTCAGGAGCCTATCTAATTGGTATAATGGAATCACTATTAAAAAGCAACTCAAGACTCCAGCAGTACCATTTTGCATTTTCCTTCATTAATTGTCTTTCATACTGAAAAACTACTTCACAAACCATAATGAGTTCCTTGGTAACAAAATGTTCTGTATTTTGCTCACTGCATAAAAAAAGGTTCCAGAAAAATCTAAGGATACTAATTTTATATGCATTATAATTAGATTTAAAGACAAGAAGGATAAAATATTGATATAATTTTTGAAATGTACTTAAAATTTTTGTACAATTTTGTCACTGGTATAAAATTGTTAATAAGGAAGGTACTTTTTTTAAAGTAATATTTTATTGTTTTGATATGTTTATGTATTTCAGTAATGGAAATTTATACTGAAGTTATTCTGAAGCATTTTGGTTAAAAACTCCCAATATTAGACTGAAGTGACTTTTAAAAACTTCTAAGGAAAATAGCAAAATGAGAGAATTATGATCCTGAAGATATTAGAAAATTATGAAAATACACTAACAATAAATATGTATAGATTAGTACAGTATTTGATCATGTTTTTGAAAGCTAATATACCAACAAACTAACGAACATATACTTAAAAAACAAACATTGAAAATAATTTTTCCAATTATTTTTATATTAATTAAAACTACATATTCACACAAAACAAGGTACCTATTTAAAAATATATGATAAGTAATCCAAAATATTTTCTTAAACCTTTTCTTTTCATAATAAATAAGAGCAAAGTTCTCCAAAAGAAAATTTCAAATAAAATACTTTTATTGTTTATTGGACTATTAAATTATGAATCAAAGAGTCACAGATTGGCTTGTAGGTATACTTACTATTTGAAATTCTTCCTTCATTTTCATTTTAATTTGGCACATTGTCAGAAAATAAAAATCCCAAATTGACATTGAAGTTGCAACATCTCTGTCTTTATTCCATGGGTGATTTTCATAATCATTAACAAGCCCCCTGGCCTGAGACCCAAAGGGAAGAGACACAGCATAGATAGACCCAAACCCATTGTACATCACACTCTACTAGCCAGAAAACAGTCCTTTTGTTCTTCTATTGAGTTTCTAAATTGCAGTGGTTCATTGATGAATTATATTATAATCCAAGTTGTTTATGTCCACTTACAAAGGATCATACAGCTAGTCAGTGAGTATATCATTTCTAAAGCACCACATTCAGGCTCTCCATTCTTTTCCTGTGGACTACCCAGATTCCTATGAGGCACACAGACCACTTCAGACAACAAATCAATATTTTTGGCTACTGCATTCTCTTGAAGAAGTTTTCCTTTATAACTACTTTAAAATTCCATTTATTTTGAATTTTTTCCAGATGTCAATGCCAAATCCCAAGTTTAAAACAAAAAATATCCAGCTCCTTCATCATTAGTTCATTTTGTTTATATTTTAAAAAGGTCTTGCAGTTCACAAACATAAGAAACACTTCTTACAATAACCAAGCAAGGCAATGCACGCTTGTAATCCCAGCAACTTGGGAGGCTGAGGCAGGAGGATCATGAGTTCAAAAGCAGCTTCAGCAATGGCGAGGCACTTAGCAACTCAATGAGACCCTTTCTCTAATGAAATACAAAAATGGGCTGGGGATGTGGCCAAGTGGTCAAGTACCCCTGAATTCAATCCCCAGTACCAAAAAAAAATTTAAAAAAAGACTGTAAACTAAGGACAATAAAAGAGAAAATAAACATTGGGACAGAGCCATTGATCTGAGTCCTACACTCTTGACATTCAAAGCTCAAAATCTTCTTTGTAGTTATCAAAACAATAATTTGTGAACCCATATTTCCATTTTTCCAAAAGAAAGTATATAAGTTCAGTGACACAAAGGAGATTACACTTCTGTACCCTGCATTTATCTCCTTTTATATTTTATCATGAACAACTACCAGTAAGGAACTATAGCAGAGAGTCACCTATTTAATTATAAAGAACCATTTGTTGTGTAGTATGAGTGGAATAGAAGACATCCTCTGCTGTGGTAGTAGTATGGATAATAGTAGACTGAGTTAGCTCTCTTTCCTGTTCATTAACAGGTTTTCTAATTCTTCTCTAAAGATTATTCTCTGAAAGTTCAGATAAATAGTTTATTCTCAGTTTATTTATTCTAATTAGTTTAAAATTGGATACATCTTTTTTATTACTATGAGGCCAATTCCATGACACAAAAATTAAGACTATGGTAGATATCAGGCCACTGAAAACAATAAGATGACATTCCATTTAGGAAAATTTAAATCTGGTTAGGTCATTACATCTAAGTAAGTTAGTGAAAAGTAGATCATTCATTGTTTCAAAGATTAAGCAAAAATTCTTTTAAAATAACCTATTTGTGATGACATGTTTCTGTAATGTAAATCTATTGATTACTATGAAAAATTTTAAAATAAAATTTATAAAAGATCATTTACTTCCTTTCCACTTTATATGCATATTATTTGCCTTGTTATGAGAGCTAAATTGTATTTTGGTTGCCTCCACTACTGGCTACAGAAGGATATTCTTTTCTTTTGTGGTTATACATTACACATTGTGAGTGACATTCTTTTTTCTTCTCTTCATAGTCAAGCATCTTTTTTGCTGATTAAAATAGCTTCATATTGCATGCTTTATGAAATCTCTAAATACATGTTTTATATCACAACTTTGTGTTTAAAAAAGAGTGATAAGCTCTTCTTTCTAAAAGATCATCTGCTTTCAAACAACAATGGGTTTCATGAGTAATTCTAAGGAGAAACACAGTTATTATACTTTAACACATTTTTGGTGGAATAAAAGGTAACATTCAACTGCTATTTAAACACACAGAGCACTCTTTGTACAGTACCTAAAGGCCAAACACGTCATTACTGAAATAAGAGTTTCTATAACAAATTTCTGTGGTTCCAGTTTCAATGTTAAGTGGCAGTATACAAGACTTTGGAAAAGAACAGTCCTACAGAAGATTTAAAATCATTCATAGTTATCAGAATTATTTTATATAAATTTAATGCTGCCAAATTTCAAAATTCTCTTTCTTTACTTTTCATTTATACAAGAATGATAATGGAAACTCTTCAAATACATAATTTTTTATTTTGTTGAAAATATATTAATAATTTGTTGAAATACATATGTATTTACTCTATTTTGCTCTTGAGAGTAGGAGTTTTTAGAGAGTGACTTGTTTTAAGAAACTTTAAATTCTTTATACTTGTTTTAATATTTCATGTTAGAATAATATTAAAATTTAAGGAAGCTCTTTAGAATTTAGATTTATTCTCTTCTTTGTTCTCTTACTTTTAAATCCCTACTGATTTTAATTAACTTGAAATATTATTAAAATTGAAGTAGTTGTTAAGTAGCTTTGGTTTCTTTATTACGGTAATGAAACTACTTGGGGGAGGTAAAAGTTAAGACAGAAGAATATCATCAATTAAAAATATAATACATTTAAATATATAAATAAAGCCACAGACAAGAAAGAAAAATAAACATTTCAATAATATTCCAAAAATGGAGAACAATAAAATAGGACACATGTTTGGCAACAGGACTATAAGAACAGTTAAGGAATTGGTAGGTGAAAAAAGGAAGAGTTATGAAAACAAGTACAAGAAAGTTAAAAGGAAAGAGTTGGACAGGAGATATGCCACTAAAACAACTTCATGCAGTAGGCATTGGCAAAGGATAACACAAAACTGAATCTTACTGGGCCCTTCACATCTAATTTCAGATCATCCAATCATTGGCCTTTTATATTCATGCCCTTGGAATGCAATTTTAGTCTGGAGAGAGGGAGAGAGATTCTCTTCACAGCTTGAGTGTTGGCATGACATCATGACTGGGCTTTAACCTTGACTGAGAGAAGTCTCCCTGTAAAGCTATTGGTAAATCCCAGCAGCTCCTGATGAATATGGTTTCCCATTACATCTCTCCATCTATGTAGTAATGAATGAGGGAGAATGTTGATTCTAATGTACACCAAGAAAACATTATTATATCAAGATAGATGCTCCATGTTTTATACAATGTAAACTTCTCTGATAAATCATTGCAACTCTCAAATTAAATAAAACTCCAAGAAAAGCCTTTCTGCTGTCAGACTTGATCAAAATTTATTCAGATAGGAAGGCTCTGGTCCTAGTCAAACACTACCCTAACCAGCTCTCAAAGTGTAAATTTTGCCACATGTACCTACCTGTTGAAAAGTCCAAACAACATAATACTTTAAAATCACAGATAAACTAGTTTTACCCTATGTAATACATCAGATACTGAACATATATGGTAATAAATTTAAGCCATAGTCACTTTTCTCAGGAAATAGCTAACAGTCTTTTATACACTCTTCTTACAACTCCAAATATATTTTAATGACGTACATAATTTATATCTTACAGTTTCACACCACAAGCAAAATGGAGCCCTTTAGCCAAAGATAAAAGAATAGTTTTCAAAATAGTCATCAGGAAATAATAAGTAAAAAATTCAGTCATATTTCAATATGCAAGGAACATTTCAGTTGGGGGTAGGTACACACCAATGTATTAAGCAGTGTTATTTTTTATCAGAGTCTGGAATTATTCTCTTTAAGCTTCATCAGTATTTCTATCATGGATTTGCTTATTAGTGAAAATAGTGAAGTTGTAAAAGTATTGCTGTGTGTAACAATCTGACAATGAGGCCTCCGGTTAAATGTAAATTAGCATGTATAGATTTTTCCAAAAGATTAATATAGAGTTACTTTTTAAGTTATTGAAAAAGTAAAAAAAAAAAAAAAAAAAAAAAAAAAAAAAAAAAAAAAAAAAACTGGTCTACAGTGCTTTCTTGAATTTCATTTGTAAGATAAAAATAGCCTAAAAGAATATTTGAAAATCATAGCGTGATCTAATTTTTTTAAACAGATGTTCACCTTTTGTTTTAGTATGTTTTCTGGAAGTTAAGCAAGGTGAGAACCATTTATATTCATATATTTTTTCCTACTGATCATAACCTCTCATTCTTCATGCTATCACAGAATAAAAAGCCACGCATATGTCAAGTAAACACATCATATTTCTTTTACAGAAATATATTTCCTGAGTGTGTTTGTGTGTGTTTGTATGTGTGTGTGTGTGTGTGTGTGTGTGTGTGTACATCCATACCAGCCAGTGAGGAAATAGAAAACTAATTGCCTAAGATAGTTTAGAGATTTATTACTATTTTTTAAATTTTAAATTTAGCAATTAGCAATCCCAAAAAACAAATGCCCAATGATTTCTCTGATTTAAGGATGCTGATTCATAATATGCTGTGGGGAAGGGGGGGAGATGGGAGAATTAGATGAACTCTAGATAGGGCAAAGGGGAAAAGGGGAGGGAGAGGAAAGGAGGGGGCGTATGGGTAGGAAAGAGGGTGGAATGCAATGGTAATCATTATCCTAAGTATATGTATAAAGATAAAAATGATGTGACTCCACTTTGCAAAGAACCAGAGATATGAAAAATTGTGCTCTATATCTGTAATATGAATTGTAATTTATTCTGTTGTCATATATAACAATAACATTTTAAAAATAAAATAAAATAAATAAAAAAGTAAATTGAATGACAGTGAAAAATTTAGCAATTAATTTAAATTATTATTTGAGTATACTTGTGTTTTTATTTTTGTTGCTATTGTGACTGTTTTGATAATAGTGACAGGCAATCATTACAAAAAAGGCTGAGAACTCTTACTGGTTGGCACATGTACAAACCAGAAAGAACAAAAATGAGTGTGTAAGGCAATGGAATCTAAATTCTAGTCAGAGTTCAGGTATTTATTAACTGCATGTCCTTAAGCCATTTGCTTTAATTCACTGAATTATAGGTTTTATAAATTATTTATTTATTTATTTATTTCATTTGGATTTTACATAGGTTGGACCTATATCAGTTCATCGCATCTGCAAGTGCCCAGTAAATCAAAAGGTTGGAATAAAAGATCCATCTTTGAAGTAAAATTTAACATGGACTCAGCAGACTGAATCCTCATTGTGATGGGTATGGCTCATGTTGGATTGGACAGGTTCAAATTATTCATGATTTAAATAGTTCCCCTTGGAACAGTTTAAACAGAAGTCAATCTCAGCCATTTAAGAGTATATCTTAGATGGCCATTCCAATTGCTCAGATTGCTTGAAGATAGAATTAACTTGCATTTAATTTACTAAACAGGTGTCATTTTTTGATGATTAAGAATTTCTCATACTATGTAAAATTGCCAAGCCAAAAAAAAAGCTTAAACAAAAATCTTACAGTACAGTTGTATTCATCCATGGAGGAAATACTTCAGGATTGTCAGAAAAATACTTGAGTGGCCATGTGAACACACTCATGTGATTCCAATCAGATGCAGCAACTCAATATTCATATCTGTAAAACTCCACTTACCTCCAAGGTCAAGTGTCTCTACATACACATCCATCACTGTGGTGAGGAAGGTATCATTAAATATCTTGTCAAATTTATAAACTGCCTTCTGGGTGTAGCATGTTAGAATGTATTTAACCTACTTTGTCTCAATTTGGATGTCACTGTGTTCAGGCTTACTGTAACTAGGATTGGTGTGGATTTTTTTTTTTTTTTTTTTTTTTTTTTTTTTCTCTTTCTTTTTTAAACCTCAATTCCAATTTGGACATTTTTTTTTTTTTTTTTTTTTTTTTTGGTACCGGGGATTGAATTCGGGGGCACTTGATCACTGGGCCACATCCCCAGCCCTTTTTCGTATTTTATTTAGAGACAGGGTCTCACTGAGTTGCTAAGTGCCTCACCATTGCTGAGGCTGGCTTTGAACTCGCGATCCTCCTGCCTTAGCCTCCCAAGTGCTGGGATTACAGGCGTGTGCCACCGGGCCCGGCTGAACATTTATTCTTTTACCCTCTCCTTTAGATGGCATGTGAAAAGGTTTCAGTGAGAATGCAAATGTAAAGTCATCAATACTCCATTTGGCTGAAATTTTGATAGCTGTCAAACATAACAGAGGTAGTTATATTAGAAGTTCCTCAACCTACAAACATTTTCTCCTGTATTTTGCAGTGGCAAAGACCATTCAAATAATTTTTCTCACAATCACCAAAAAGTAGCACCTTACAAAATAACTACCAACCTTGGAAGGAAGTTTTTGGTTGCATATTAAATGATCCTTTGTATCTACTTTCCCTTTTGAATGCTATATTCAGTTATTCCATTTTTGAACAAATTCAATGAACATACAAAAACTTGTTAACCATAGTAAAAATGAGACTGTGTAGAAACTAAGTGGTAGACTGCCCCTGCCTCAAAGAATATTTTTTTTCTTATTTATGTAAAGAAAGCAAATCACTAAACAATTGTATAAATGTCTTATATTGGATATCCTTCTTCAATTAATTAATTATGTAAAGAAGATAGCTAATCAAATAGACTGTCAATGAAAGTTGCACTTTGAAAATAATCACATTTATATTTTTATGTAGATATATACCTTCATAGAGTTCTTAGAAATGGATGATACTGTATTCAAGTGTTCTGCATCATATCTTAAATTGCCTATGTACCCATCTTTTAAATCTCATGCAAAAAATGTCATGGGCTACTTTCTGTATGCAGAACAATGCATACCCATACAGAGAGTGGGAAAGGACCATATCCTTAATGATCCTATCCATGCCTTAAGGGCCTTAGACTATTTGTTTCTTTAAACAAAACTGATGGTTATTTCATGTTTCACCCTTAGCTAGATGTAAAGTAACACCCCCCCCCCGCAAAAAAAAAAAAAAAAAAAAAAAAAAAAAAAGCCAATAGTATATTTTGTGCAATGGAAGGAGGAATTTAGTAGCACAAAACCTCAAGAGACACAAAATTAATAGCTATGCTAATACCATGGTAATCTTTTCAAATTTTAATTCTGTGCCCTCCCAAAATTCACATGTTAAAACCTTAAACCCTAGTATTTCCAAACATGACTATATTTGGAGATTGGGCCTTCAAAGACAAAATTAAGGCCAAACAAAGTCGTATGGGTGAGCCTCATTCAATATTAATGGTGTCCTTATAAGAAGAGGAGATGATGGCATAGACACACTTGAGGACATGGCCATGTTAAGACAGTCATCTATAAACCAAGGGTAATGGTCTCAGAATAAAACTAATGATGCCAACACCTTAATCTTTGCCTTCCAGACTCTAGAACTGTGAGAAAATAAACCTTTGCTGTTTAAGCCATCTAGTCTCTTGTTATTTTATTATCAGAGGCTAAAATTTTGTGTTGGAATTATAAAAAAGACTTCCAATGTCATCCCTCCTTTTATGATCCCATCTCTTGTGAGTGTGTATAAAACCTGTGACTGTGATATTACTCTCCAAATAATATCACATTATCTGGCAAAACTCTTGATGTAATCAGATGAGGTCTCTGATAGCAGAAGAGGAAATCAAGGCCCTAAAGCATGAAGCATGAGGGAATTTTGGACACCACTGCAGGTCTGAACATGAAGAAGGGTCACATGTCAACGAATGTGGTGGTCCTTAACTGCTGCGAGTGACTGAAGCTGAAAGCCAGCTACTAATTGTGGCTCCAGCCCTACAACCACAAGAAAGCTGAATTCACTCACCAATGGAAGGTGAGCTTGAAAGTGGGAAGATGAGCTTGAAAGTGGATTCTTTCTCAGACCTCCAGGTGAGAGCCCAGACAGACAAACACCTTGATCTCAGTATTGTCAGGTTTTATACAGAAAATCTATTTGATCTTGCCTGGACTTCTGCACTACAGAACTATGAGATAATAAATGGAAGTTATTTTAACATGCTGAATTTGTGGTACTTTGTTACATAGCATTAGAAAAACTAGTTTAAAAATATCTTCAAAATCTACACAGTTACAATCAACACTTTTTAAATTAGGTACATGTGTCTGGTTTTTAAATAAAAATATTGCATGTGTCAATATAGCTAAGAGGCTAAGAGAATATTATTTTTTCCAGGTTCAATGTGTTTATATACACGCCAGGTTCATATATATACACAGACACACACACACACACATATATTATAAACTCTAACCCATATGCCTTATGCAATTGCACATCATAATATATATACATGCATAAACACCTTTTCTGATTGGGAAAATAAATCATTAAAATTCTCTCTCCAACTGTTATTAAATCTGTCTTGCATTTTTAACATTTATCTTTTATTTCCAACATCTACCTCGTACTTGTTGCACAGTGATCACTCTATTAAAATCTGTTGCACTCAAAATAAATAAATATACATATATGTATATATATATATATATATATATATATATATATATCCATCAAGCTTTATGTTTAAGGGAAAGCATGTTCATGCTGAGTTGAAGGCAATATGAGATGGCCATATATGTGTCTTGTCTCCACTAAGATTCAAGATTTTCAGGCTGATTTACCTTAACTGAGAAGCTATATAGCATGGAAGAGTGTTAATTATAGTTCTGTTAATAATCAAGTTTGTCTATCAAATAAAGTCTCTCATCCTTTATATTTTTCATATATATGAGAAGACCATAAATACTGCATAGTTACAATCACCTTTAGCTCCTATAATGACTTACTTCATGCACATTAGAAAATACTTATGTCCATTTTTGGAAATATATATACATATATATGTGTATATATGTATATGTGTGTGTGTGTGTGTGTGTGTGTGTGTGTGTGTGTGTATCTCCAACATATCTGTGATATTTATGTCACCCAGGTGCCCTGAAAATTGAACCTGATGCTACACTAAAAATTGCTCTCTGGATTAAAGGAGGTAAACTACACAAGGATCAAAGCACAGCATCTGCTCATATTAATCATCTACTTTGTGTTAATAGTAATTCTTATCATCTTTATCATAAATATATCTTACTTTACATTTAGCCAAGGTAGATACAATGTGTAATATCCGAACATAAATTTTATTGTGCTTGGGAGGCTATGGGATACATGGGTGTTGTTTTTAGGTACTCAAAAGACTGTATATATAAACCCCATTAGACATAATAGTCCCTCAATAAAGAGAACTGATTAGTTTCTAGATTTCTTAAAGAAAATGTAACCATATATTATGAAAAATTTAGTTTGGTGACAAAATTTTCCTCATTATTTAGGTGAAAACACATAACTTGTCATTTATTTCAAATATTGAATTGTCTAATATGTGCTTATTAGGAAGAAAAATAGAACAGAATTCTCCTAAGGCCCATGAAGATAATGATGCTTTTTCTTTTACTGTCAAATTACATGTTACTTTATTTCCCAGTCCCACATTCAATACAGAATAAAAAGTTACAATAACCTAATATAAATTACAATAACATAATATAGAATATTACTTATGCATGCTATGACTAGTATAAATTGGTTGTATTTCTAAGGAAAGCAGTAGAAATACAACCAATATCTACAAAATGGTGGTTTGGTCAAGAATCTGAGTTTAGGGTTGGTGTTATAATTAAATATCAAAGAAGGCCTCCAACTACAGCTCTAAATTTGTTCCCTATGTCATCCAGAGAAGAATGAGACAAACCTATATTTTAAGACTTTGGAACATCCCACCATCCATCAATTAAAAAAAATATTTGTGGTATATTACCTACTGATTTTTCTCTGAGAGATATTTCATTTGCATAAGCATAATACTGCATAGTTAAATTACGTATTCTTAGAGGTTTAACCATAACAGAAATGAACCTGTTAGTCCATAGGAAAATATTGGATCTTATTTCACATCTCTTTAAGTGTAATTCATGTAATCCATATAATATTAGTATTCTAGTATTTAATAAGATTTACTATATATCTTTAAGGAAAATAAAAAAAAAATAATTGCTGAATTGTTTTTGTATACTGTTATAAAATGATATTTAATAGATATGTATTAGATGCTATATTTGAATACTGGACTGTCCTAAGAAAATATCACACATGAATGGCTTAAACAGATAAATTCATTTTCACACAATTCTGGGCCCTGGAAATCCAAGTTCAATATGCTGCAGGGTTGGTTTCCTCCAAGGTCTACTATCTTGACTTGCACAGGATTCCCTTCTTGCCATCTATTTTCATAGTCTCTCCTATATACACAAGCTTTCTTGGTAACCCTTAGTACATATGAATATCCTCTTACAAGGACAAAAGTCTAACTGGATTGGGACCTGCCTCCCCAAGGCCACTATGCCTGACCAATCTTTCTCAAGAGAGTTAGAAGGATCAAGTGACATTTAGTGATTATTATATAAAAATTTATTCCAAGAGAAACTACAGATGTGCAAATTATTACAATAATTTATTTTTAAAAGAGTGGCATTAGGTTTATGAATGCATGCTGAATTTTAATATGAGTATATTAATAATTATTTTTCTGACGTCAATTCAGTCTGAAGTGGGAAGGATTTGTTTCTTTTCTTCTCTGCTGCTGAGCACTCTGGAAGATTTTTGACTGTTTAAGGATTTTCCCCTCTTATATCTGACCCCTGAAGACTGCCCAGTGAATAATCTGAGTAGACACTTCTTGCCCAAGGTTCATTTCTTCAGAATAAAGAAAGGAAGGATGGAAGGAAAGAGGGAAGAGGAGAGAGGGAGTGAAAGAGGTAGGATGAAGAGAGGAAGAAGAAAGAGAGAGAGGGAGGGAGGAGAGGGAAAGAGAGAAAGAAGTTGAGTGGAAAGCTATAATCTACATTCACTGAATTATATACTCCCAGAGTTAAGTCCTAATTTTATCCATTTTCACATGAAATTTTCTCCTCTATTAGCAATTTCTATCATCTCCCAAATCAGGAAAACTAATATTATGATATATTTAGGAAAAAAATTAAAAATAAAAAACAAATAATAAAACCAACCCCTAGTCTATGCCACTGCTCCAACTTGAAAAGCCACAAGATAGCAATTAAAAGAATGATAATACTCTTTGTCCTGCTGAAAATTCCATTGACACAAACTAGAGCTGTATATCCATCTTGCTTTCAGGGTGGGATGGTGGAAGACATGGGAAAAAGCAGAGAGACAGAGAGAATAAAATTGCTATTAAAAATAAGTTCTTAGAATGCAACATCCTTTAGTGCTTCATTTAGCAAAATATTTCACTTTAGAAGCCCTTCTGAGTGAAAGTCAAATGTAAATTTTATACAGTGACTATAAAGAATAAAATGTTCTCTGAGAAGAAATGTGCTCACCCATGAAAGGTAAGAAGCCTTCATCCCCAACCCCAAGTGCTAGATTAGCTGAGGATAAGTGATGGATTGGATGGTTCCTGGGAAGCCTCCCAGCTCAGCCTTCTGCTTGGCCCCTGCAGAGCCCTGTAAGAGTGCTTGTTTACAGTACATCATCCTTTAAGCCAGGGAGATTTGCACCAGCATCATCTCTGGAATTCATCTATGTCGTTTTACCCCCTTTACATCATTTCAGAGTTTTTGTTCCCTATTGTTTTCATTCCTGCCTGAGGGAGATGGGTCTTTTTATATTCTGTGACCTGTGATCTTGGATGAGAAGACCAGGGAGCAGTTGCTACTTGGGTGAAATGGCTGAAATGGCAAGGCTTTTTGTCATTGCTGAGTTGCTCTGTCTGTGCCAGTCAGTCATAGGGCATTCAGTTCTATCTCCTATGCCTCCAATTAACCTTTCTTGACTTTCAGAGACCCATTGGAACAGGTTGTGGGACAGAATGAGGAGAAATGTCACCCCTTATTCGTCCCTACTGTGCTGGGGAAATGAGGCAACATTAGATAGGCCCTTTTAATTTATAATTATTTTCCCACTCCTATCTCCCCTCATATCATCTCTTTAGTGAGTGATTTTTTTATTATTAAAGAAGGGTCAATGCTTTTGGCCTCCCTACTGCTAAGGACAGGAGCCTCAGAATAAAATGAACAAAACAAAGGAATTGAAAGAGACATAAACTGTCCTCATGGGTCTCATATGCTTTCTCTTTAATCTGTAAGATCACTTCAGCTTCTCTACCTAAAGAAAAGCTTGGCCCTCACATGTTACCTCATTGCAAAGTGACCTCTAAATCACTATTACTTAAAAACAAGGACCATACTTCTTTCCATTTTATTGTTCCTATAGTCAACTTTCAGTGCCTTGTTCTACTTTATATTTTTAAAGGGCGGAATCTGTTTGCTAATAACCTCCCACATGAATTCCATTTTATTTTTCTGACCTGTGTCAAAGAAAGAAAGTTTATAAGGAAATTATAAAAGGATTTCTACCTTATATCCTAGGGGAAAGGTTAGTATATGAATATAAGAAGTTCATTAAGATCCGACTATCTAAATAAAGTGTGAAATCACACAACAATGGAAACATAATAGAAGCAATGGTCAATTCATGCAGAGTCACATCTAACCTAATGACACGATCCATTTTCATTTTTCATAAATGCTTCTATTCCCATGACCCAGGAGACTTGTTATTTTTACCACATTGTTCAATTAGACCTGATCATTCCCAAAGCCAGTGTGAAGCAACCCTGTTGGGATGGCCTTCCCTGATTTTCAAATGACACTATATTTTTAAATTAGGTGGCCTGAAGGGTCTTCTTAGGAAATGAACCTCTCTTTATGGCAATATTTCAAAAAAGGAGGGCAATTTCAAAGAAATGCAAACTCTGCTTTTATGAATAACAGCAACTTGGATACAGAAGGATCATAAACTCAATTTCCTCACTTTAAAAAAAATGAGATGATAACATCTACATTTCAGGGCTGCAGCATCAATTAATAATATTTTTTCACTAATGTATTTTTTATTTCACTGTTTTGTAACTTTAGACAATCTGCTAACACAATGTTTTTGGAAGAGTTACTAGAAAAAGTCTCTGCTCCAAAATTCTTTCTACAACAAAATTTCTTAACGTATGAATATAAGATACCTAATTGTTAAAAATGTGTACAACATGAATCAGGGTTTGTGAAAGATTATTCTTAGACATATCCTTAGGCAGCAAAATTGATTTTTAGATTGGTTTTAAGCAAGCGGAGAAGAAAGCCTACAAAGAGGAGGTAGTTGGATGCTTTGTAGAAGACCCTCGAGATAAAAATTCTTCATCATAGCTCTGGACATCTAGAAAACAGATTGAGTATGGGATGGAGAAGGTCTACTCTAAGTACTTCACCACAAGGCAGATACTATCATCTCCATTGCACAGAGTAATGGAGGCATGGAAATGATAAGTTAGCTGCTCAAGAGCAAAGATAATCTTGGAGTGTATGGGAATGTCAAGGTGAAACCTATTCTTTGTACAATTAACTATGTAAATTTTTCAAAAGCTATTCATGGAGAAACTGAGTTTTGGAACCAATCAGTTGGAATTCAGAAGCCCTTAACATGCACAGTGCATACCACCTCTCTTGCAAAAGTTGGAGAGACAGTGGAAAGAAGAAGGGACAGTGGTGAAGGGATACTATGGCATGTACTGCCAGGTGCCTTTGCCTACCCCGTATCTGTTCTCCAATTGTTCTTTATCGGTAGGACCCCAAATTTCATTTTGGTATGCAGTGGGTCTCATTTAGAATATTCCCTGCCCCATGTGCCACGTGATCAGTTTTGGATACAGAGATCCGAGCACAAATAAACTGGATTTAATTATTGTGAAACCTGTATTGTGTCAGCTTCCCTGACAAACAGAGAGACTCAGCTGGCACCTGCTTTTCCTTTTTCTCTTTACCTTCTTTCTGCCTGAAGTGGAATGATCTACTAGGGAAGGTTGACCAGGCATCCTGTGATGTATGTTGCGTGATAACTACATACAAAGGATGGCAGAGCAGAAAACAGAAGAAAACTGATGTTATTCTGGATCCATGTCAATTCTACATTGTCTACTTTTGTAACATTTTATCTGAGAAAAGTAAACCCCCATTTAATTAAGCTATTAACAATATAGTCATATATAATCCTAAACAATGAAGACTGTGAAAATAGAAGGGGAAAAAAAAAAAAAAACAGATTTCAAAAAACCACATTGCCTCAGTCTGACACCATGAGTGGTGCGTGCAGGCACAGCTCTATGCAACACACACTTCATTGTATGAGGTTTTGTTGCTCCATGCAGCATAAGTAACTGGCAAAGATCTTTCTCCACAAGTGTTAGCAGATATGATTTAGATGTGACAATTCAAGAGGGATTTTGCAAACTATAGTCAGCTGATCATATTTGACCTGTGGCCTGCTTTTATAAAGACTATACACTATGAGATTTTTTTTTCCATTTTTAAAGCATTTTTATAAATCAACCAAACAATAAACAAAAGCAAAGAAGAATATACAATATAGACCCTATGGACTAGAATGCTGAAACATTTACTATCTGGTCTTTGACAGAAAGTTTGCTGAACTTTGATGAAGGATAAAAACAACATAATGTCAATGCACACATTCTAACAGCTATCCAAGTTGCAAATGTTAGCCCCTCACCCCCGCTTCAGGTCCATTTTTATTCTCCTATGTTAGCCAATGAGTCATTTTGTATAAAACATGATCAGTAACTGAAGAATTCTCTAAATGATTCTTTGAAAGGGGATAGTGCAAGACAATAGGGAAAAAGGACAAACAGCATAGTTAATACCATCCTGACTTAAAAATGAAAAATCTGGTTTAAAGTATAATACGATTAGATTCACAGAAAATATCTACATCTGCTGAAGCTGATTGTTGGAAAGGAAGCATCATTAAGCATTCCAAAGAATAATCCTGCAAGGAATTAAATTTTTGAATACCTCAGAATAAAAGTGCCTTTCTAGAAGACTTCCTTGCCACAGATGGCAACAAGCTTTCATTTCACACATAACCATTTCCAGTATTTACTGTCATTCTGGCTGCACACAACACCAACCAACAACAGTGGGTTGAAAGCAATGACTAGAAAGATGGGAATTTTCCTGATTTTCTGTCTCATTGTGTCATAAAACCTAAAGATAGTGCCAACCACTGTTTAGATGATGGAAAAAATATTTCAAAGAATGTACAGAAATAAACATTTTGACTTTAATGGCTAAAAATAAGTTCTCATACTAATAGGTTACAAATTATTAAAATCTCCCAATTTCATATTTCAGATAAGTCACTCCAACATGCAATCATCTTAGTGGCAAATCAACCTCAGACAAGAAATCTGAGTGTATTGCCACTGTGAGTGAAAGAGATTTCCTACCTCAGGGAACCTAGAAAACACTCCCAAAGCAACACAGAGAGAAGAGGAATATTCAGTTCCCTTAATGTATATGGTTTCTTGTTTTTCTGCATGTGTGCTTTCTTCTAACACTTATCAGTCATCAATGTTTCGCAAGTAAAGCTTTTCCTCTTCCTCAACAATGTCCATTTATTTCCTGTCAGAATGTTGTCCCTTCAGAACTTTTACTGTGTCATAATAAATTCTATGCTGGATTGGTCTTTCCTCTCATTTTAAAGACAAAGTAGATTTAGTGAAAACAAATACATTCCATAAGCTGGTTTCCTCTAATATTTTGTAGATACAACATAATTTATCTTCAAATCAAAGATGATGATACACTTTGTTCACACAAAATTACCCTTCCCAACAATGATTCTTCAAAGTTTCCCATTTTTAGTTCTTATCTTTCACATCAAATGTATACATTCATGCAATTATAAAATTATGCAATTATTTTATACAGATCAGTGATAACTGTATGAATATCATAAAGTAACACATTGCAAAGCACTGTGATTAGAGAAAATGGTAATTGTCAACATCTGGATTGAAGAATTTGAATTTGAAAAGTCTGATATTTTTCATACAGCTTTTTTTTTTTTTTTTTGTGCTTGTCCATGAAACCATATCTGGATCAAGTTAATTCAGTATAAATCTAAACTGCTGTACAGTTTAGAGTATAATACTAACTATTTCTATATCTTTGTTAGGTGACTGGTTTGAGTAAGTAGGTTCTTATGCCTCCTCTAGATCACAAAACCTCTCCTGCCTGGTTCTCCTACAGTCCCCCTGTTTAGCACTAAGTGAACATTACTGTTTTTTTTTTTTATTTTTTTTCCACACACGTGGAGGGGATTTGCCTACATATGTTATGTTGCGATTTCTCTATGGTTTTGCTGTGTGCCAGTCACAGAGTTCCAAAGCATTCCCCTTCAACCTGTCCTTCTCATGTATGGATTCCACAAATGTATCTCATGTCTCTGTTCTTTTCCCCAATCACAGAATTGATGGGATTATCAGGGCAGAGAGCAAGGGTACACTACACATTTGAAGTATTTGACTGTTACTCTTGAGTATAAGATGACAACTCCTCTTTGGAGCTAATGTAGAGAGAATTCCTAGATGCCACTTGAATAAGGAGGAGCTAAGGTTTAAAAAGGGTTAGTCTGCTGAATATGGTCCCATTACATAATTCGTGGCCAAACTCTTAATTATTGTTGTCTTCTTACATTTCTTTACTGCCTGCACCCATACACACAATTTTGGAAATCTCCATGTTTCACACATTTATTAATATATAATGTATATTCTATAAAATACACCTGTTTAAGATGTACAGTTCCATATTTTTAAATAAATTAAGAGTTGTGCAAAAATCACTACAATCTAATTTTAGAAAATTTTCTTCCTCGTTCCAAAACCTCATATTTATTAAGTCATTTCCCATTCCTTTTCTAACCACTACTCCACATCATTCTGTTCTACAAATTTTCCTACATGGGATCTTTCATTGTAATGTAATCATAAAATATGTTGTCTTTTTTTTTTTTTTACTAACCCCTTTTTCCTTAGAATAATGTTTTTATGTTTGATCCATGTTATATCATCTAGGAGTAATTCATTCCTTTATATCCAAATAATATTCATTATGGATTTACAAAGCTTGTTTTACCCATTAGAATTCTTCTACTAATTTTTAATTTTATTGTTTTTTCTCTTATCATGTATAGAATTAGATCTCTGGTATAAGGAGCCTAGGGAAGGTTTCCTGAATTAAGCTGGAGAAATTGGTCAAAAATTATAAATATTGTAAATAACTACAACTTTTCCTATGGAAGAAGTGATTGGCTCAAGGTAAAGAGAACCAATTAATGTAATTATTTAAATACTTAAATGTTAGAAAATTTAAGGAAACTAGCAAATTTAAAGAAAATTAATAAATAGTGCCTCTGTTTCCTTAGGGCAAGGTATTTATCAAATGCCTTGTTGGTTAAACTTCTATACAAGTAGATAAAAATGAAAAATAGACTCAATAATTGTTTTCTCTACAAAATCAAGCAATAATGATGATGGATTTTCCTCTTCGCTTTGACTTCACAGAACTATGTGGTTTCTGTGTGGATGATATTGAGATGGAAGCATATGTGGTCATAGGAGGAACACAGACTGATAGTAGAATTGCTAGAAATAGCCATATCAAAATTTACAGGACTATTCATACTCTAAAGAATAGGAAAACACTAAAGAAGTGTGACATATTTATCTATGGTTATATTATGTGTTTATAATTTTGTCATAGTGTTATTTCCAATGTGGGCAAAACCCTTAGTGGTCTCCAGGTTATGGTGGTACAACTCCAGTTAGGATCTATGTATACCAAGTGCTTCTGGATCCCATATTATAAAGGCAAAGGTCATCACAGTAAGGATGGATAAAACTAATGTTTTCATGTTGAAAAGAAAACAGACTTATTAATTTGTGTTGTACTTTTGTATACTAATAGAAATATGATCAGAGCTAAAGTTCAATTTCCTTAATATTCCTTCTTCATTTCCCTCTATCTAAAGTTATGTGAAATGAATTTATTGCTATGTTTTAAAGGACTTTCTTCATTTCACTTCAAGTCAGTGTTTTTATTTTTTTATTTTTTAGTGTTAACATAATAACCACATTGTAGTAATTAACCTTGTGTTTTCATCCCTTCATAAAATAATTCCTACCAGAAAACTGCATTTTATGCTCTCCCTCACATACTCATTTTAAAGAACACAAACAAAAGCTTTCAAGTTTCTTAGGTTGTTTGGAAACAACAAAAAAAGAATCAACTAGAACAGCAGTCATCCGTGAAAACAACTGACATTTAGTTTCACAGGAAAGGTAAACCCGAACAGCGCAGGAACCTTTCTACTCACAGGTATCTAAAGACTCGTCTGAATCATCAGGGCAGTCGGGGTCCCCATCACACAGCCAGCTCTGGGAGACACAAGTCACGTGATCGTGGCAAAGAAATTCACCAGGATCACAGGACTGCTGATCTGAAAATGAAAAATGTTTCAAAATAAAATATGAATGATCTGAACATGAACACAAGAGCAGTACAAAGATGAAATGTAAGAAAGCAATACTTAAAAGGTTCATGAGTGTGATCCACATTTCCTGTTCATCAGCAAAGCAAAATCAATTATTTTTTCTTAGTTTTAGCTGCTCAGCTTAAGCACACCATTTTGAAAGACTTGACTTTATTCTAGGTTCACACAATCTGTTCTGGAAATAGTTAAGAATTCTGTTTGTGTTTATGACTACAGGCTTTATCATATCAAAAATGCCATATAGATGTTCCAGCCAGTGAGTTTTGTAGAACATGTTGAATCAAAGCAGAAGCTTTTGAGCAGAAAAATTTTAGTTTTTTCTCTGCTCCAAGAAAAACAAAAATCAGTAATGAGTTAAATGTAATTAAGCTTCATCTCTGAATATTTAGTTCTTAACTATCCATCTTGATTTAAGGGCTTCATGTGCCTACATGAATTGAACATCCTACATCACAGAATTTGCTTCACTTTTTCCCCTTAACTTCTAAGGGGGCAGCTTCTGCCACAGGATACCAAAAAATGATGATAAATTTCCATAAAACTTCCTTTTTTCTAACTTCACTTTTCTACACTTGGTTGTTTGTGAAACACCTATAATTTTCCTCCTGATGCTTACAAAATATTTGGGATTTGTAGCTTTTCCTCAAGTCCTAGTAAATTCATTAGATGTCAGTTTTTCACCATATATTTATTCAAATGTTGTACTTCCATTAGAAAACATAACACTTTTACTATTTTAACATGAATGAGTGAATGCTTTTTACAATTGAGTGTCTCTGAATGTGAACATATGCTTGAAGTACCTTGACCTTTTGATTTCACTTGTAATTTTGTTTTATATATATATATGTATAAATATGTATATATATATCAATAAAAATATGATAAAATAAATTCATCACTAAATAGGTCTACATGAACTCTATCAATAAATAGCAAAGAAATACTTTAAGTGATAAAAAGCTAGGCATACTAGAGTGGCTGAGGCAGGGGGATTGCAAGTTCAAGGCTAGTGTGGACAACTTTGTGAGATCAGCCCCAAATTAAAAATAGAACAGACCAGAGACATAAGCCAGTGGTAAGTCCCTGTAAATTCAATCCCCAAGACTACTAAGTACTTTTTTTTATTAATTCTAAGTGATAGGAAAGACTAGACACTGTGAAAGGATTACTTTCTTTTTATTATTATTTTTTTATTTTTTAAAATTTCTTTTTGTTTTTTAGTTGTCAATGGAACTTTTATTTATTTATATATGTGCAGTGCTGAGAATTGAACCCAGTGCCTCACACATGCTACGCAAGTGCTCCACCACTGAGCCACAACCACAGCCTCAAGGATTACTTTCTAATAATAATGAATATACAGCTATCATTGAAATTATAAATTTGACAATTGAGTGCTCATTTTATTTTGTTTGAATGTCTAAATCTTAACCTAAGTTGAGCCATAGATACAAAATAATCCTCAGGAAAAATCCTTCCAAAAAATATGCAAGCCATCATTCTCAATATGTGTTCCACTTACATAGACATATAAATAAAGCCATTGTAATTTAAAAGTAACTTTTTGTTGTTATAGGAGTAAGGTACACTTAAGGCAATTTACCTAATGAGCCTGTATTATCAGCTTGCTAAGCAAGCTTCAACCTTTAAAAACAATTTGCATTGTTGTAGTTTGGGGGACAGTTTTATTTATCCCTTTAGGGAATAACAGTTGAGAAGAGCTTACTATAACCCATCTGTTTATTTTTCAAACAGATATTCCATTTCAAGGTCAGTGTTAGAAAGCATTGCTTATAGTTTTAAATGAGCAAATTTTTGCTATTGTAAGATGCTTATTTAAAAATATATTCACTGGACTGAGTTCTTTGAATCGAAAGCAAAACATGTAGTATGTATGTGTGTTTTCCATTCATCTTATTTAATGCTTCAACCCACATTTTTAAGATAGTAAAACTAATCTCATTTTAAATTTCTTCCTATTATGTGAAACATAGTGTTTTACACTGTAATTAAAACAAGAAGCTTATGAGAATGTGAAGTTTTACTTGCATCCCTAAGGAAGAAAATCAAAGCTAGTACCATGTTTATCTCTTTATAATAGGCTCTTGCAATCAAAAACATAAAAAGATTAGGAAAACCATAGCCTATGGAGTTTACTGAGTTTGGATTCCTTCTGGCATAGGAAAAGCTTAGTACACTAATCTCTCTATACTTACATTAAAACATCTAATTATTTTTAATTGTAATTTACAATGAATATTTGTAAGTTTGACATACATAGTCTCAACTGAAAGATTTTGTATATATGAATTGCCACCAAGTAGCTAATTTACATTTTCTCTTTTTAATATAAGAATGAACTATTGATTTTGGTCTTTTTGAAAAAAAAGTATCAAACATTGAAGCATCTTTCAATAGGTATTTATTATATAACTAAGTCCTCCATATCCTTGAATATTTCACCATAATTAGTTTCTAATAATTTTATATCACTTCTTTTAAAAATTGACTTGTTATTTTTACTGGGAATGATAGTTTACCAATAAATTAATCATAAGTCTATTGAATCAAAATAGGACACTAAAAGCAAATTTAGAGGAAGTATAAGCGATGCCTTATTACAGTTATTTACTAGCAGTAAATGAAGGATACATATGCATTCAACAAATAAATTCCTAAGGACTCAGATAATAATATTAAAATTCCCTTTAAGAATAGGGAAGTTAAATAATTGGCATAGCCTTCTGAACAAGTGAACTATCGGGTATGTGATTTGACTTATGCTTTCAGCATTTAGTGAACATTGACAATATTTATTATCTCCATATCTTGTAACTAACTTAAAAGAGTTAATAATATACATGTGAGTAATATGTTATTCATCGTTGCTAAGAGAAACATGGTTATTTTTCTTTTTGTTTTATATAACAGGCAATTAATTAATTTACCAATAGAACAAAATTTTTGTAAAGAGTTAGGGAAAGTATTGAGCTTCCAATTTTGATAAAGCTCATGTAAAATTAAAGAAATATTTCTAGTTATCGAGTTTTAGAGGTCCCTTAATCCCTTTCCTTTATACATTCCTATCCCAGAAAAACAATGTGCACATGTTGATAAAGAATAAATTCCCAGAAAATTATTTAATTGTTTTAATAATAAGGTTATGATTATTAAATAAGGTTATTAATATTAAATATTCCTTTCAATTAACCATTCAGCATACACATTTAACTCTCCTTGTTGCTCTACTCATTTTCCTTGCATGTATTGCTTATATGTCCTTATTCTCCCATTCCTTAGCTTGGAATGTTCTTTCCTATCTATAAAAATTTTTAGTCATTCACTAATCTCTGGTGACACTTTACCTTCATTAATGGAAAATTCCTCTATGGACTTTTTTTTTTTTTTTTTCTATCTGTTCTAACTCTGTACAACTCTTCTCAGTACAACATATAGCTCCTATTTTCCATTGCTATATGTGTTGTACTTATGTGTGGTGAGCTCCTACAGGGCAGGGAACTTTGTCTTCAGATTTATATTTGTGCTAAATAGTTCATGGACACATCTGCACTCCAGTGTTTACTGCAGCACTATTTATGATAGCCAAGATATATAACTAATCTAAATATCTTTCAATACGTGAAGGTCAAAAGACACACTAGTATATATAGAGAGAGTGAAATGCTATTCAACCCTGGAAAAGACTTAGTCTTTTGATTTATAACAAAATAGGTAGACCTGGAGGGCATTTATGTTAACTGAAATAAACCAGGCACAAAAAAACAACGCATGATGTTACTTACATATGTAATCTAGAAAAGCTGATCTCATGAAAGTTGAGTATAGAATGGTGGTTCCCAAAGGTTGAGAAAGTGGAGGTGGGGTTGGAGAGGGAGAATTTGATCAACAGATATAATGTTATAGTCAGAAGAAAAAAGTTCCGATATTCTATTGTACAGTAGGGTGAATATAGTTAATAAAAATGCTAGAAGAGAGGATTACAAATGCTCTTCTTATATAGAAATAATAAAAGATTAATGGGATCAATATGCTAATTACCTTAATTTGATCATTATACAATGTATGTAAGAATGTACTCTGCAAACATGTATAATAGATTAGAATAAAAATAAATTTAAAAAAAAGAATTAAAACATCACACTCCACCATTTAAATACATATAATTATACATCAACCAAAGTATTTTAAAAGGAAATTCTCAATAGAAAAGAAAAAAAAAAAAACTAGTTTTCTGAGTATAATTCTGTACCATTTATGCAAACATGGAGAAAAAGAAAAACCAAAGTAATCCCATATTCTCTATTTTATTTTCATAATGATAAATAGCTTTTTTGGTAATCATTAAGGTAAAACTAAGTTCTCCCATGGTTCAAATAAAATGCACTGAATAGTAAAAATTATACTTTTTTAAATTAAAGCATTCACGAAAACTAAAAATCAATGTGATCCTCTTGGGGCTCTTAAAGACTATACTAAAAATTAGATTTTAGAATAGCTAGTGTGCAATGGTAACTTAGCTGAATATGTTAATGATAGTTTTTTTTTAAAGTAATTCCTCTAGGAATAACATAGTTTTAAGTGTAAGATAAAATGTAACTCACCATTTATGTTAGATTTGGATTATGCATATTTTGTGTAGTTGAGGCAGGGGGAGGTAAGTTAAAAATGGTTGAATTTTGACATTTTTCTTGTTGCCAAGGATATGAATTTCCTTCTAAAATGGGTGGTTAGTTAATAATTAAACCTTCTTATGAAGATTATAATGCTTGGTATTATTTATCTTTGTTAACTTCATCCTGAAAAATATGTGCAGTTGTGAATTACAAGGGCATTACATAATGAAGAGCCTCCACATTTTGATATTATATCATGATTTTTCATCAGTAATTCTCATTGTCATGTTGGGACATTATTGATAGTTTAGAAACTTAATTACTGTATAGACATTTTTGTACATACACTGACCCAATATGTATACATGTTCTTATATTTTTTTTAAATTGGCCTACATTTTCACCTAAAGTTTAGTCATACTTGAATCTAAAATAGATAGAAATAAGTTACGTAAGATTGAAAATTGAATAAAACTGAGTAATAGTTCCATGGTAGGTAGTAATGCCATCCCCCAAAAGTCCACATCCTAATTCTCATTTGCAGGAACACTCCAGATGAGATAAAAGGCAGACCTTGTGGTGGGAGATTAGCCTGGGTTCTCCCCAAAAGTTTCTTTTAAAAGGGAGGTCACAGAGGAGAGGATTGGACTTGGACATGCCCTGGAAACAAAGGTTGTAGCAACTGAAGAGAGGACCTAGAGGCAAGGAATAAGGGAAGATCCAAAATACTTGGAAAGAAAAGGAAAAGGATGGTCATCCAGAGCCACCAAAAGAGCTCATCTCATAAGGACAATTAAGTGGCTTTGAGCCACTTATTCTATGGCATTTTGTTACACCAACAACAAAATGAAAAGAAAATATCTGGTCCTCAGGTTCATGTTGAAGCCAAAATATAACATATGTAAATCTGATTAAATAAATAGGAAGCAAGCAACTTGCCAGCTATTACACCAGGAATTTAAAGGCCTTTTTTCTCTTAAGTCACTTTTCCTTAGTATCAACACTAAAATAAAAGACCTTCTCTTCTTCTTGATGTCAAGAGTCAGCAAAAATATATTGACATAGGACTAAGGCCAGCAATAATAATTAGAAAGTCATTATAGAATTAAAAAATTATAAATGTTCAAATAACTGACATATCTGAGTAATAAGTGAGTTGTGAAGTGTGTATTTGTGTGTGCATGTGTGTGTGTGTTGTAAGTATATTTTTATACTTACTTGGAAGATGCAAAAAAATTGACAATATTCATGGAAAAAACTGTAATTAATTATATACATTTATATTTTCTATTGGCTATTAGCAAATTTCCACTCATTCTAAGCCTTATTAAGCACAAAATGTTTTTGGAACAGCAAATGGTAATTCATACTTACAAAACCATTTCATATAAAACTAAGACTAAATTGAAATTTTGAAGATATACTTTATTCCCTGAAAGAGCTTTTCTCATTTATCATTACTATCATAATGAACAAATGAAAAGTACCTCTGTAAACATTTCAAATCCAATTTGACATTTAATTTTCAAGGAGAAAGTCAGGTTTTTTTCTTCCTTGATTATATAAATACTTGTACATTTCTTGTTTTTTTTTTTTTTTTTTTTCTAGGCAGTGATATGGAAAATCATAAAATACTCGGCATAGAACTATTTGGAACTGCTAGTTTACAAAGAAACACACACACACGCACACACACACACACACACACACACACACACACACACACACACACCCAGAGCAACAAAAGCCCATTCCTTTTTTAGCAAGAGACAAAGATATGTATTTGGTGAAATAAGGTTAATACATTCAACATGATTGACTATAGTTGCATTGAATGATTGACTATCATTGAATTAATGTTTTGCAGTGTTCTTTTCTGAAATTTCCATAAATGTATTCTATTTCCTTTTTACCTGCCCTTTCACAAAAATCCACTTAAAAAATTCAGTATTATTTCACCTACTAGATTGTTAAGGACGGGTAAAATTTTGATGTGTCTCCTTTGCAAAAGAAAAAACTTAAATTATTGACATTTCCCTGCAAGTTCTATTCTCTAAATCCTATATGATCCTCATCCAAACTCCCAGGGGGTAGCAAATTCACATCTTTTTTCTCATCTCTAGACTTAGTGAGATGTGAAGCAGATGGTTAGGCTTTGGCTCCTTCGGGGATGATGCAATATCTCTTTTCCATTATGTTGTTTTATTACCATTACAATTTTACTTATCACAAGTTCTTATTTTGATTTTAAAATATTTTATTCAATCATAAATTTCTTTTCCTCTATTTTAACAGTTTTTAAACTTATTTAAAATGTTTTAAACATTTATTAGATACAAAGCAATAGGAATATAATGATGAAACAATCAGTTCTCTCCCCACAAGTTGCTGATATTTTAATACAGAAGTACACAAAAATCTAAACATTTACATTAATGTGATGTAGGTACTAATGCAGTTGTGCTTATGTGTTCCTGGAAGAGGACCAAAATAGAAGAAATATACTTTGACAGACCTGGAATTAGGAGTTGAGATGGAGAGGAGATGTGTCAAATGTATTATTGCATAATAATAACAGTATTGAAAACCCCACTTCTTGTTATGGAGGTAGGGAAAGCTGCATGCTTGCTTTCCCAATTTCTTGCAGATAAATGATGGACATATGGTTCAGTATAGATTAGTGACAACAGAGGCAGGGCATCTGTTAGGACTCCCCCAGGGAAAGTTTTCCTTCCTATAACAAGCAGACTCGTGAAGGGAGAACCCTCCTGAAGGGCTCTTGACTATGAGCACTTCAAGTCTGGGGCAGCCATAGCCATCTCAAGAATCCTGAAACTAAGCCAGAGGATGATGACCAACAAAGAAATAGTAGAGTGGAAAGATGTTCTGCACGTGGAGCTTTGATGATATTCTTGAATTTCCCTGAAGTCAACCCCACCCTACATTACCATTCTCCAGGCACTTTATTAGATTATGTGATAAACAGCTCTATTGTTCCTTAGCCAAGGTGAATTGGCAAATTATACTACCATCTATAAGTAACTGATACAGGCATCAGGGAAGCATCTCAGAAAAGGTCTTTTTGAAGCATTATAATAAAATAATATGAGTTTACCACACTGGCTAGGTGGAAAATAGCATGCTAAACAAAATAGAAAGATCACAAAGGGGCATTAGGGGAACATCAAATAACTCACATAGCTTAGTTTTAGTAAGATAGAAATTAGGTTGAATATTCAGTTTGTTTTGCTTGGTTATAGAGTTTGAATGTAGTTTTTGTTTTTGTTTTTGCCATGTTGATAATGTGAGTGCTCTACAACTAAGCAACAACCCCAATCTCTAGTCAATATTTCAATATGCTTTTCATAACCAGTCAAACTTCTGGTTTGATTTTGAAAATAATTTTTGGTGTGGGAGATAAAATAATGAATAACATAAATAGTATTAACCTTCATTATATGTCTCATACTAAATTAAATAATTTGTGTATTTTATTTAATGTTCACTGAAATATATAGTTGCATCTTATACTTTAGATAAGACAATTCGGAAAGTTAAATGGTTTTTAAAATACCACTTAACTGTCAAAATCAGGATACAAATATACATATTAATGACAAAAAGCTTGCTCTCATAATCAGTAAAGAAATTTTTGTCAGAATGGGGATTACCTGCATTTTTTGAGCAATAACTTGTACATTTGGAGTGTGTCTAGCAGCACTAACCTCAAGGTACTAAAAGACAGTGGTTCATTCCATCATTATACACCTTGGAACATCCCTACACACTTGCACAAGATGCTGCTTGGAAATCATAAAAACACTGCTAGTACCTACCCCACATAAAACAATTTGCATGGAACATCAAATTTATAGTTCCAAAATAGGCCTCAACACTTCTAAAATTTTCCTTTCTACTGATAGCCACACTCCCATGTGACTGAATCTCAGCTCTATACAGGTAATGACTATCCTTGGAGAAGTAAACGTGGCCAATCATTTATCTATAATTTTGTAAATAAAGATAAATAGAGGCATTTATGGTGATGGGAACAATCGTGTACGAATAGCACAGATGAGGACATTGAATATTAAGAACTAAAGAGTGCCAGAAGTCTACTCATTATTATTTTGTCAAGGATCTTCTTTCTTACCATTGTCTAAAATTAAAGGTGGAGTAATTAACTTTTTACTTTTGCAATACTGGGTATTGAATCAAGGGGCACCCTACTACTGAGCTACATCTTCGCCCTTCTAATCTTTATTTTGTATTTTGAGACAGAATCTTGCTAAATTGCCCAGACTGGGCTCCAACTTGCAATCCTTCTGCCTTAGCCACCTGTGTTGCTGGGATTATAGGTATGTAGCACCATACCTATCTCTCTTTATTTCATCTCCTTCATCAAACAAATACTCTATGGAGAAAAATAAAAAAGACATTGGTGTTCACAGACTGGTTGCCTTTTTGTAGACATATAATCAAACCCTAAATGATAAGTGAGTAACATATCTTTTATAGTTGATGTGACAGGACACAGGGGTCCTAGGTAGGCAGGCTGGTGTTATTTGGGTAATTGTGAAATATGAAGAAAAGGTCAATAGGTTTCCTAAACATAACTCTAAGTAACATAGATAATTAAGTACTTCTCTACAGAAGACACATGTCATGAGAATTTAAATGAATTCTAATGAAAGTAATTATTACTTTATCAAAAGAAAAGGTTTAATGTAACATTTTAATGTTAATAGGAAATTAGAAAAGTCAGTCCTGGGGACTAACAGAATATAAATTAAGCTTCAAATGTTTTAAGGAAGAGATATTAGTGTACATATTTTCTCTCATGTAATGTTTCTTCATTTTTCTATAATTAATAAATTGCAGAGAAACAGCATATTGTAATATAACAAAACACATACTAGTAGTATGATACAGACTATGAAAGTTGAAATGTTATTATGTTCAGTAGGGAATATTTTAATTGCACACAATATATTTAATTGAAATAAAAAAATAAAGGATACACAAAACAGAAAATCATCAAATTTAATATTTACCACTTCCAACATAAGTGGTTGCTATTTTATTTTTCCATTTAGAAAAATACGTGTACATTGTAAAGTTTTTTTCTGAAAGAATAGTAAATATATTGCTCAATGTATTATCGTTTCTACTCAAAAAATTTTGTGATATATCTTCTTATTGATAAATATGGTTCTGTGTAATAAATTTAAGAAGAACATAATAACCATTATGTGAATTTTTCATATTTTTGAAAAGTTTTTTAAAATGGGAACTAAATGTCCAAAAATTAAAAGTTATAAAAAACTCTATAGTAAAATTTGGCCACTTGTCTGATTTTTAAAATGAATTACTACTTGAGTAAAAGTGATATTTTTCAAAAGAATTATTTGTAGAATTTTTTTGTACTTAGACAAATTTCCCTCCAAATATAACATCAAAGTTTATGTCACAAACATACTTTTATCACAAACCCTAAACTAAACTTACTATGTTTCATTTTTGACAGTCCATAGATATTCTCATTTAAATACTTGAAGCCAAGTATTTTCTTCACATTGTTTGACCACTTTCAATGATATTTAAATTTAAGGAATGAAAATGATGAGAGATGCTTGAAAAAAATTCCATGCAATAATATCTTCATGTATGTCATATCAATGATTTTTTTTTGTTTTTGAGGAAAGTTAAATTTTAAATAAGATGTTACTTCTCTCTTAGTGTATATTCTTTAGATGCAATATCTTTGTCAGGAAAATAATTTCAGTGCTCCTCTGAGGTAGCTTTCTATGCCAATTCAAAGTTTTAAGTTCTTTTGTTGAATAATCCTCCAAAATGATCTTGTGGTACATGTATAGCTGTCCAGTATATAGGAATACCCTTGTCCTTTACTTCCCAAAGGAATCTTCAGTAGGATTTTCCAAAAAGGTTGAACATCAATTTCACTAGGAGCTGGGCCCAAGGGTGCAAGCCTGAAATCTCAGTGATTCAGAAAGCTGAGGCAGGAGGATCACAAGTTCAAAGCTAGCCTCAGCAACTTAGAGAGGCCCTAAGAAACTTAATGAGATCATGTCACAAAATAAAATATAAAAAGGGCTGGGGATATGACTCAGTGGTTAAGTGCTGCTCTTGGATTCAATCCCTGGTACAAAAAAAGAGAAAGAAAAGAAAATGTATATTCTTACTGCTTTTAGTGGTTTTTATTGTTTGTTTTCCTTTTAATGGAGGGACACTCAAAATACTCCCCCTGTTTGGGGAAAGCTGCATCCTAGCTTTGCCACCTAGCCTCCAGTATAAGACCATTGTAAAGACCTAGGTAATATCTGTAGCTTCAGGTGGTTAATGTCACAAAGGAGAAGTGCTATTCAGGGAACACAAGAGAGTTGACAGTGAAAGACCTCATTCAACAGAGGGTGGACTGAAATACAGACAATATTCAGATCTTGTTTGGGCATCAACTCTGATAGAAAATTAAAGAATTAAAGAAGTGGTTTTTCATTTGATATTGTGAAATTTCTATTAAATTAAAATGAACATACTTAAAGTGAAATCTCATTCAGACTAACAAGTTATAGCAATTTTTGGCATATCTTAAAGCTAGATTTCACTATAATATTAGTCATACTTTCCTTAAAATCATGCATACACACACACAGAGGGACAAAGTATGATTAAAAAGTACACGTGTACATATGCTGTTTATCTTTATGAATTATAAATCTGTAATTATCTATTCATACATCTACATTTTTATGTGATAAATATACTTATGAATCCTTAAAGATATGTAAAAGTATATATTATATATATGTATACATGCAAATGTAACATTGAAGTTTCTTCATTCTGAGTAATGAAGACTTTTTTTTTTTTTTTTTTTTTTTTTTTTTTTTCGGTTACACATAAAACAATGTGCCAAAAAATTCTAGTCAGTTCAATCTTTTAAGGTGTAGGATTTGGATCCTCACTCTTCTGATTTCAGCATTCATGTTTTTTTTTTTTTTTTTTTTTTTTTTCATTTAGAGTTCAGTAAGTTGTAAAATATCATTCCTAAATCATCTGAATACCACAAAAACCTGTTTTTTTTTTTTTAATTAAAATAAGCCAAATTTGGAAGTGACTTGTGAATTACATGTTCTTCTCCATGATTGAGGAATAAATGGGTATAGTTTAGGAATCCATTGGCTTGTTGTCAAGTACCAATCAGCAAATGACAAAATCTGTATGCAGCAGAAGAAAGGACAGCAAAGCACTATGTATGTGATCATAAAACAAAATGTGAGTTGGATACCACAATAGTTATATTTTGAGAGATTATTAGCAGATGACTGGGAATATAATAATGTAAGAGAGCAAATATGAGAGCAAAAGCAAATTTTAAAGATTCTATGCTTTGATTTATATTATCTATTAATAATGCCTAATTTCTATATGATAAAAGTATCTTCCAATATGATTAAATATACTCTCTGAAGTAATTTACTTTAAAATATATTAAAAGAAACAGCTAATGAAAGATAAGGATAAGTTAACATTTAAATAATAAAGATTAAATAAAAAATTTATAAATGCCATGTCATATATATCTGTTAAATTCATGAACTCCCCAAACCATAATCTATATTTTAAAAGACTAAATTAATTTTAATTCTTGCAAATTAAAAATCAGTAAGTTAACAAAATATCTCATTATGTCTTTAATTATCTAACTTATTAATTATTATTCATTATATATATTTATATTCTTGTTTCCCAAGGACATTTATCACTTCTTTGATGTGGAACTATAAACACAATTATGTAAATATTATCTATTTTAGACATTCTTCAACAAACATTTTAATTAATTATGATAAAATGATAAAAAACTACTGAGGAAACACATTTCTGTCTCATTTAAATGATAGCAATGTGGTAATTCACTTTAGAAATTCAAAAATTTAGATAAAAATACATTTCAATTTCTTGATGTGCAAATAGAATATACTAAATATCAGTATATATACGATCTAACTATATTTTTACTCAATAAAATATTACATAAGAAACTAAACAGTTGCCGAACAAATGTTATGGAAATTATTTCTATAAAGATTGGAAAATTATTGAATATCTAATATTCCCAAGTGCACAGACATAGGATGTCTGTTAAAATCATGGAATACTTTAAAGAACTCCCACCTTCTCCTGATTTCTACCTGGGTCTCCTTTAAGGTTTTGTCACAGTTTTCACATGATGCCTTCACTCTAGTTAAAGTTGAGTGGACCAGGGAGGCATATGACCTAAGATAGAGATGTGGTCTAATACAAAAACTGCCAAATAAGGATGACAGAAAGTAATTCCCACAGTCTAGTACACTTCTTGTCATGGGAGGATAAGGAGTTAACCAGAATACTAAAGAGAGACTTTAATAAAAGTTGTAAACTAGAACAGAAGCTATGAGATTAAAACAAAACAAACAAAATAAAATAATAAGTTTAGAGTTGGGATCAAATGAGCATGAGTCAGTTATTTACTAGCTATATCATTTTTTGTTCAGCTATGACAGGGGAAATTTTAGTTGGAAACTAATAAAATTTTTCAAACTGATGAAAAAATATATGAAATACATAATATTACTACCTGGCAAGACCAAATAGGCAATATATGTTAGCTATTATTATTATTACTAATATTAGATACTTAATAACATTTTTCTCACCCAACTGCGTTCTATTACCTGAGTGAACAGGGTGTTTAGACATTCCTGTGTTTCCATCAAATCTGACTTTATAATTGTTCCTGAATACCTGTAAGTTCTAGCTGCAAATATGAGATTTTGATTTCTCTTTTTCCCATATGTACTTGAGTTAACTCAAGTAAGCAAAACACTTTATTGATGCTGTTCTTAAGAGTGTATAAGTAACATAAATAAGAATTACAAGGAAAAGAAATGAGATTCTTCAGAAGGAGCATCCCACTGCTCTTATTCTGTTTCTCTTACAAGGGACACACTTGAGTATAGCAGCCCTTTTTTGTCCCTCTGCTTCTGATATAAAGAAGGAACTTGACTGAGAGATATTTAGATCTTATTTGTTCACTTAGCTCATACTACTTAAAACAAAGTCTTAAATGTTGTCAATAAAATTATTTTCATGCACATGTAAGACCTTGATTATGTCCAAACTAATTATTAAATATTTTTTACCCAATTTGATTTTAAATATTCTCTTTAGTTTCAAAGATATAAAGAAAAGTATTTAACTTTGACAGATTTTGGGGTTGGGTCAAATGTTTGGAAATTTATGCAAATGCCCTATAACAAACAGAATGAAAATGATCCTACTGTCAATGGCAGAAAAATATCAGGTAATTATATGAAGGGAAGAATAAAAGTGCATATTTTAAACCAAAACCCACATTTGACTTGGCTTATGTAAATGTTTATTTAAATTCAAACTATATACTTAATTGATATGATAAACTGTAAGTGTTCCTTCTCTAATGAAAATTTTAACCTTGCAAATATTTCCACAAAGCTACGTTGTGTACTCAAGAAATATATGCAACAGAAATACAATTTAATTCAAGAAAAAGTTGCAGTTGCAGGGGACATCCAAAGTTCTAATAACCTGTGGTTTTTTTCCTTGCCTCATTTCCACAATTTCTAGTCTCACCACCTTCCACCATTTTTTCACTGTTATGAAATGATGTTTGCCATTTGAGAAATTTAATTAAAAGTACATTGAATCTACTAAGCAATATCTATGTCCCGGTATAGACAAAGTATTTTCCCTTCTCTCAGCCAATCACCCAGTTCCAGTTCCGAATACATGGTACAATGTATTGGAAGCACATAAAATACAGAAGAATTTTTATCATCTCCTTAATATTTGTCTATTTCAGTGATTTACAGTGACAAATAAAGCTAAAAGCCTTTGTTTCATCTTATTCATCCTAATGTCTCAAATAGCTCCTTCCTTCCCTGGGTCTATATAATTTATTTAAGTGTATAAAAAGCCTGCACTAGTGATTCATTAGTTTACATAAGCATGAAAAGTATGAACTCAGTGAATTTTCACATTGATACAAATGTTAAAATCAAGAGTTTAATACAACCCACCTCACAAAAGTTTCATGTAACTTAAAAAAAAAAAAGTAAGTTTCATAAATGAGAGGATGGAAAACTAGGTTCCAAACTGATCTCCCAGGCTTTCTTCTGAGCAAGTGGCTCAGGGCTCTGTCCTGATTCTCCTCATCTACAAAAGTGAACATCAGCCAAGATGTTAAAATCTTCCCAGTGCTAGTGTATTTTATATACAGTGCTGTGTATACATATACACTGGATAATTATAAAATAAGTTTGATTCTTTTTCTTTCAAAATTCTTATTAGATTTTTGTAGAGGAAAATTACTAGATTAGTAAAAATTAGAACTAATTAAATTAGAACTAATTTGCAAATTCAAGGATTAAGGGCTGGGGTTGTGGCTCAGCGATCCTCAGCACCACGTAAATATAAATGCATTGCACTGTGTACAACTAAAGTAAATAAATAAATATTTTAAAAAATTCAAGGATTAAAACACATTTACCACTTTATATATTCAAAATATTCCGACTATATATATCATACCTCAGTAGAAGTGACTTTAAAAAATATGACAAAGTTTCTTAATTCAATTTTATAATATTCATTGTAAACGTACTTTTAAAAATTTGGGATAAAGATATTTAATTTTGGGACAAAGAGATGAAGCTTGAGATGTTTACTCAAAGCAAGCAATACATCTATTTATATATATATATATGTATGTATACATATATATAATGTCTATTATACATATAAAATCATTTAAATTAGGCAGTGATTTGATCTTTTTTTCTTAGTATCACTACTAATTCTAGAGATTTCTAAGTCAAAACCATTCATGTTGGCATGTGACAAATTTATGTATTTATGTATAGCAACCTTATTATTTTTTCTGATGTTAAATGTTATATTATCCTATTATTTTGACTTTAAGTACATTTACTGATTAGCAATCTGATGAAGATGTTTTACGTGGCATCTCCCTTAAGTTCCTTAAATCGGAGTGGAAAAATTTTGAAGAGAGATATGCCAAACAGGGATGTCCATGCTTCCTCGTTGATTTGATTTTCAGATCCTCGACATCAAAATCACTGGAATTTGGATTGAGTAAGCAATTTCTGGTTGTTGGTTAGCATCTGTTGGTGTTAAGAACCAAAATTTTATATAGGTCTTCATGCAATCTTAAAGCACTTTGAAATTTCAGGACCTCTAACACACAGTGTCTATGTTCCTTTGTTACTATTAAATCATACTTTTATATAATTAAACATTAACTTAAAGAAACTTTTTTTATCTTCATTACATTTAAAGCAATTAAACACATGACTTAGAATATCCTTGAACTGAAACAACTAGATCTCTTTTGTTAATGAAAGATCCCAATTATTGTCTCAAAAAGCCCAATTTTGTTATTGAAGAAAATGTCTATTATCTTGCATGTTTTCCTTACATGTTTTCCTTGCATGTTTTCCTTACATGTTTTCTCTTCTTCCATGTTTTCCTTTACAGATTGCATCAGTTCCTACAGAGACAGACCCAAGTGTAGTGGGCTTTGATTTATTACTGTTAGTTGGGCATTCTTTAAGGGAAAGAGTATAAGACCTCAAATGAAAAATTAAATATAAAAACAGGTATTTAAGTGTGAAAGAATTACAACACATTACAAATTTTAAATCATATTACATAAACATCAACAAATTAAAAAATGAACACATGTTTTTATTAATTAACTCACTGATAGAACTCTGTAAGATATTTCCCCCTATATTTATTTTATCTACAGTGACTTTAATCATCTTTTAATCACATTTGACTTCAAAAAGTTTCCTTAAATCTCATCACGTTATTGAAAGGACCATGGAAAGTTCATGATTATCAAATTTTTGGAAACCTATCTTACAGCTGCAAGATTTGAAAGAATTTTCCACAAATTAACTTCTAGCTCTATTTTTTAAATATCATTCCTTTTTCACTACTCCCATAAAGTGCCATGAAGCTCATTCATATTGTGACCTGACCTCTGTCTCTTCACATATGTGTCAAGATGTTAGGGGCTTCCACCCAGTGAATAGAAGTCAACCATCTGCTTGCTACATGCAAACTTAGTGGTGAAAAACTGAAGTATACATAGAAGTAACTATGAGTCACATAAATTATTTCACTAAACACAACTGAAATATATGATGCAATCATTTCCCTTAAATAAGACTCCCAACAATTTCCATAGTAACTCTTTTTTTTTTTTTTTTTTGGTACCAGGGATTAAACTCAGGGGGCACTCGACCACTGGGCCACATCCCCAGCCCTTTTTTGTATTTTATTAGAGACAGGGTCTCACTGAGTTGCTAAGTGCCTTGCCATTGCTGAGGCTGGCTTTGAACTCATGATCTTCCTGCCTCAGCCTCCCAAGTGCTGGGATTACAGGCGTGCGCCACCACGCACAGCTTCCATAGTAATTCTAATATCTGACTCATTTGTGTTCTCACCTTCCTAAGTAACAAGCAACACAGTTCAGTCTTGGTTCTATTTCTTTCTCTGAATGTTCTTCTCCAGAATATGATTCATCACTGACCATTTTGCATCTCTGCTTAAATTCTTCAGAAACATAGAATTATAAAATATCCAAAACCTGTAAACATAGAGCAAGGGCCTCTAGTCTGAGACCTTGCCTGCTATCTCCCTTTTCCTTTTGCAAATTTAGCAATCTAGCCCAACCTGTATTATTTGTGATCTTTCATTACTTCAAGCATTTCCTTGCCTCAGTGTTTTGGATTTTATACCTTCTGCTTAGACCACTCTCCTTTCCACTTTCATACCAGATCTACCTCGGGCCTCTATTAAAAGTCAGTTTTTCTGGGCAACTTGACTCACAATCCCCATCATAGCTCAATCTTGCACACTTGGTCAATTATCTTATTTAATTATCTACCTTGCTTCCTAGAACATAAGACTAAACAAAGGCAGGAATTATGTTTTGTTAATCATTCTCTACTACATATATTAATGCACAAGTGCTTACTGGAATAAGAAATGAAATGAAAAAAAAAAGAGAAATCAAATGGAATCAATATGTTGGAGCATTTTTCTGAATTCAGTAAATTGTTTAAATTGTCCATAATTTGGTTTTCTTATGCATGAAATAGAAATAATAATAATATCTACTTCATGGTTGTGTTCTGAAAATTATAAAACATTACATATGAATCATTATAGTCTGTGGCATGCACACTAGGAGGTTGTAAAAACAAGAGGATATTATTAGTATTTATTATAAGATAAAGAATTAGCTTTATCTCCTTAGTTCTTGAAAGTACGTTAACTTTGGCTAGCTGAGAATACATTGATAATTTCAATTTCCAACCACTGTTCAAGAAATCCTGATTCTTCTCCTGTTCCCTTCCTTGGTATCTCCCAGTTCAGTTCCTTGACTTTCTACCCTGGAAATCCTGGTCAATGATCACTTTGATGGTATGGGTGGCTTGATAAGTACTCAAGACCCATTCTTTGGCTAATACTGTGATGCTCTTTTCAACTATTATATGTTATTCTATTCTTGATCAGCTTTCTTCTTTACATTATTTTTAAAGGAAAAAATAGCTTTTGGTGATGGGGCAATTAGAATGACTATTGTTCATTTCTTAAACCAACCTCCCACCCCAGCTTATTTTTCTTTGCCTTAAGAACTAATCCCTTTGTAAAATTCTAGTTTATAATCAAATTCTGGCTTTGAAATTGACATATAATATTGGTACAAATTTATTCTCACACACATGCACATTTGTTAAGTGAACAGAACAAATAACCAATAAAAAGGTTGAATTGGCAAATAAAAGCAATACTGTTTAAATGGAGGCAAGTAGATTGCAATATAGTCTTTCACAAAAATATCCTTTTGCTCTCTTATAAATATTCTTTTGGTGGGTTTGGAAACACTGTACGTTTTGTTAATTTGAAATGATTTTGATGACTATTTTGACAATGCATTCATTTGAATCACCCTTTGATCACAAGATTCTTGAGAAGAATCATAGTCACAGAAATAGTCTAAAGTCATGAAAAGTAATTTTCAATGTAATTAAAAAATTTTTATTATATGTACATAATAATTGAGATGTGGGTTATAACATTAAATACCAAGAATCGCTTTGTGTTCCAAGTCCATGAAATTAAATCAAGCACGTACAGTTAAGACTATGGAAAAGTTTCAATAATTCATTCAAATTGAAACTCCATTTGATTTGTAAAATGAATTCTAAATTGGACCAGGTGTATCCTAAAAGTTTCAGTTAACAACTCTGGGGGAAAAAATAAATCAAAGCTCTCCCTCAAATTTTGTGTTTCATTTTGTGACAAATACTACTTCAAATTTCTATTATATATATTTGAATATGGGCAGCAGTTTTCTTTATAAGATGAAAATATGATATTCTAAAGAAAAAGAAAAATGTGTGAATTAAAATATCTAAAATTATAGTTTCATGAATCACATTTCTTGATAATTTTTCTAATGTAATTCCAGTTAAATAATGTAATTACATTAAAACAATGAAATCATAATAATTTAATAAATAGCTAATTTATCCCTTGGTTTTCAATTCTACAACATTAACTATATCATTTATCCCTATCTCAAAGTATTTATTTATTTTTTATAAAGTATAAAGGATATCAGATTGGATATTGTCCCTATCACTTAAACTTAGGAGGGAAGAAAGTGCATCTGAAATAACAGTCCATTAGTTGTGAGGCTACTTTTTCTCACAGAGCTCTCATCATTAATACAGAAAATGAACTGCATATATATTTTCAGGCATGATGAGAAAGTAATTCCAAATGCAATATGAATATTAGAGGAAAACACTCATCAAACATATTTCAGAGTAAAACAGTGACAGAGTCAGAGAAATTTTATTTTTATCAATTAAAAAACATGTGTATAGCTTTTTGGAGTCAAATCCTTCCCTAAGGATTCCCACACAAACCCTAGACAATTACAATTTAGCAATGAGATTGAACATCAAATAAAAGTGACAATATGAGATTCCAGGAGCAAGCCAATAGAGTAGAAGTATCACTAACATATTTCCAGCACCTAGGGAATAAAAAATGTTCAATAAATAGTAGTAGAAAAAGATACATAAATTGTCATTTTCATAGAATTATTTACAAAAGGTTGAGACATTGAGAAGAGGGTATACATTGTTTCTTTCAAGGGTAAATAAAGGCAGAAGGAAATACAAATGGCTCAAGAGTGAAAAATGAGATGGACAGGAAGGATGAAGTTGAATTTCTTATGCCTAGAATGGAATGACAGAAGAGGTAAAATCTACCCCTGAGAGAAGACTAGGAAAAATCAGAGATATTTCAGGAAGAAGAAATAGTTGAAGCAAAGGTACAGGCGTACAGACTACACACTCTCTCCAGGGAGTGTCCCAGACCTATGTGTGAAGTGAGCTTGACAAGAGCTTTGAGATGTGGCAAGACAGTGGTGTCCCAGTTATGAGAGGCAGTGCTTGCATACTTAACTAGCTTGGATTTTATTTCATCAGTAGAAAAGAAAGACTGAGTATTTAAAAACAGCATTTTAAAGAAGAATCTGGCTATGCTACAAAATACTTGGTCAGCAGTTTGGAAAATAAATTCAAAAGAAAGTCTTCATTCATGAAAATAGGCTGCTTAAGAAGGTATTTCAATACCTCCCCAGGAAAGGGTATAAACCAAGGTGGTTAAAATAGGAGAGGAAGAAACAAAGTGGTCATTTCAGAGGTGAAACTGGTGGCAACGTATGTATCTGTAGGAAAACATTACAGAAAAGCAAGTTTTTGTAGTGCCAATGTTTTTCTGAATGGATGAACCATTAAATGAGCCAGGAAGTGAAAGGAACAACTGAGTGGGAAAGATCATGAGTTCTGTTTGGTTGGTTCAGTCTGCAATTTCCCAGATGGAGCAAGGAGGATTGCAACCAACTGATGATGCACGTTTGGAAAGGAGGAAACTAGAAAACTTTCAAATAACTACGATGATGAAAAAAGAAAAACCCTACTTATAGTAGCCTGAGGAGGTGCAGATGAGAAAGCAACTATAGAATGATATTTCCAAAATAAAAAAGAACATGCAGGTGAATAAGAGTTGAAGCTGGAGGGAATACTCTGGCTTACTTGTTGTATTTGTTTCTTTTTTTCCAGAAAATAAACATGGAAAAGGATCTTACACTTTGGATATAAAGCCAAGGATATATAAAGGGTAATTAATAGATATTTAATAGGGAAATCTCATAATGGAGTTAATAGATATAAGTTAGAGTAAAATGTTAAAAAGGTAACCTATAAAAATGCTTTTCAAGCCGGGCGCAGTGGCGCACGCCTGTAATCCCAGCACTTTGGGAGGCTGAGGCAGGAGGATAGCGAGTTCAAAGCCAGCCTCAGCAATGGTGAGGCACTTAGCAACTCAGTGAGACCCTGTCTCTAATAAAATACAAAAAATAGGGCTGGGGATGTGGCCCAGTGGTCAAGTGCCCCTGAGTTCAATCCCTGGTACCAAAAAAAAAAAAAAAAAAAAAAAAAAAAAAAAAATGCTTTTCAATAACCAGAAGGACATTTTAGTAAGAAGTTAAAGTATGTTTTAAAAATGGTAGTAGAACCCTATGACCCAGCCATCCCACTCCTGGGTCTATTCCCAAAGCACTTAAAAACAGCATATTACAGTGACACAGCCACTTCAATGTTTATAAGCAGCACAAGTCACAATAGGTAGGCTGTGGAACCAACCTAGATGTCCCTCAGTAGATGAGTGGATAAAGAAAATGTGGTATATATACAAAATGGAATTTTACTCAGCAATAAAAGAGAATAAAATCATGGCATTTGCAGGTAAATGGATGAAGTTGGAGAATGTAATGCTAAGTGAAATTAGTCAATCTCAAAAATCCAAATACCGAATGTTTTCTCTGATATAAGGAGGCTAGTTCACAGTGTTGTTGGATGGGGGTACATAGGAGGATAAGAGGAACACTAGAATGATCAAAGGAAAGGGAGGGGAAAGGAGGGAGCAAGGGGGGAGGAGGGGGGAAATGAAAAAAAATTGGTGGTTAAATGAGATGGATATCATTATCCTAAATGCATGATTGAAGATCTGAATGGTACTTATATACTTTGTATACAAACAGTTGTATGTAAAAAGATGCTATAAATGTGCATTATGAATTGTAATTATAAATAAAAAAAAAAAGAAAAAAAAAAAAAAAAAAAAAAGAGTTGCCTGCAAGAAGGCTGCAGCAGGCCTGTGCCTAAGGAGGATGGTTTTTAGGTGCTATGTTGGGAACATGCTGCAGCTGCTACCAAACTATGATGTCTAGTGGGTTGGCTTCATCTATTGTCTTGCTAAATTTGGTCCCTTTTTTATTCTCGCTCATTTGTTTTGTCTGCCAGCTTACATCCCACAATTCTTTCAAATTAAAATGCAGAATATGATGCTTCCAAAAAAATGGTGGTAGAATGGATGAGAATTGAGGGATTTATTTGATTATTTTGACTGTAGGGTGAGTGAAATTGGGGTCTAAGGGTGTCAGGGTAAAACTTTGTAACAGCTCTTGTTTAAAATGTTTTTGACACTGAGAGTCATGCAATGTCCTTTAAAGAACTTAATTCTCCTTCAGTAATAACATTTGTTTTTAGTGGTTTAATTAATATTTCTAAGGTTCCATTCAGTAAACTAACAATTCTGACCCAAGTTTTGAACAATATTATTACCCTTGTCTTCTGACTCCTATCAAAATATTTATTTCCTCTTCCAACTTTTTTTTCCCTTTTACAGGGTTTTGGGTAACATTAAGTGTTATCTATCCTACAGGAAATAATTCTAACATCAAATGTATTATCATTGACATCATCACTTGAAGAAGGTCAGTATCATTGATTCAAGTAGCTTGGCATGGATCCTAAGAAGTCAGTGGGATCCATGTTTAGATTCTTGTCCCTTTATCTACTTATTCTATGCCTTTATATTACCTTGTTTTCTCTTCATTAAGCATTATAAGAATAAATATATATATTGGATTAACTGAGTGAAAAACATATGTAAAATGCAGTGGATTTTACAGCTGAAAACTCTTGGCCAATATTTTATTTTGGGGACAGGGTACCAGGGATTGAACTCAGAAGCACTCAACCTCTGAGCCACATCCCCAGGACCATTTTGTGTGTGTGTGTGTGTGTGTGTGTGTGTGTGTGTGTGTGTGTCTGATTTAGAGACAGGATCTCACTGAGTTGCTTAGTGCCTTGCCATTGCTAAAGCTGACTTTGAACTCTAGATCCTTCTGCCTCAGCCTCCTGAGTCACTTGGATAACCAATATTTTTGAAAGGTAATATTTCCCCTGGACAAAATATTATATCACTATTCAGTGTTTGCTAATGCCTCATCCTTTCCAGCCCTATCTGTCTAACAGCTATCTGATCTGCCTATCTTGCTCTTTTTTTTTTTTTTTTTTTTTTTTTTTTCCTAGTGATGAAAATGGTAGGATATGCAGGGGCTGGGGCTATGGCTCAGCAGTAGAGTGCTTGTCTCGCATGTGTGCATGTATGAGGCCCTGGGTTTGATCCTCAGCACTGCATAAATAAAATAAAGGTATGTGTCCACCTACAACTAAAAAAGAGAGAGAGAGAGAAAGAAAGAAAGAAAGGAAAGAAATGGTAGGATACACAGAATTAAAAGAATAGAGAAATTGATTACTCTGGAAAACAACCAGATTAAATACAGAACAAACCCAGAAGGTGAGTGAGGGAGGCAAAAGTAAAATTCAAGAATTAGTAGAACAGAGAGAAAGAAAAGAAAGCTTTGTAGAAATTATGGAAGAAAGGACAGGATATTAGTATCATTTTTTCTGTTTATGCAATTAATTCTCTTGGACTAATTATCAAAGGTTTCTAGTACCAAAATTCTGGTTATTTCTTTATATGAGACAACACAGGACTGTGTTATCTATTACTTTAAAAGTTTATACAAAATGAGGGACCATATCTCAGTTGATAAATTATTGTCCAAATTATTTTACCGGAGTGAGAAATTATAAACATATTTTAATACTAGATATTGTTGATTATCTGATTGAAAGATCAAAAGAATGAATAATTTGTTTGATCTTCCAGAGACACAATAAAGTGGAACAAATCCTATATACACACTATGAAACACCTGCCTAAAAAGTGTTTCTAGTTGGGAAAAGAATCCTCTATATTAATTTACCTTTTAATAAACTAGAATGCCTTAAATCCAAAGGCAAATTGAATTGAAATATTTGTAAGAGGATAAGTAAAAATATTACAACCATTTATTTGCACTGATTTAATTTACACTGCTTTAATTTGGTATTTATTAGGATGATTAAATGTGGCATTAAAAATTCAAGTTTAAAACTATTTGGAAATAATTGTATAGGTTCATTGTTAATTGTAATTGAAAGCATTTAACTTTTCAGACACATAAGCAAGGAGAAAATGTTAAATGGATATATCTGTTAAATAAATTCATGCAATAAAATTTATATACTCTTGTTATATTTTTCTGAATTATTCTTAGGGCTTCATGTTGTCTTATATTTCTGAAATCCTTCTTCTTAGCAGGAAGAATCCAGCAGTTGCTACAGATACAATTAGCATCACCTGCAAATATTAAAACTGTCACCTAATGGAAGCTGGGGATCACCATTTAGACCTTCAAGCAATAACCTCAATATAATTGTATAACTCATATATCAATTAATTTTATATTACTGTCACACCTGACAGTAATAGTTAACAATATTTCTTCATACTGCTATCTTAATTACTATGTATTTCTGCTGCACATGGATATCTCAAGATCAAGTACGTTCCATAAGAAAAATAGCTAAGCTATTTGATGAAATTTGTTAGAAATCTATATATCTAAGAGTAGAAATGTTTGGGCCTTATATTTAAATCTTCAGAATTAATGGTGCATTTGGGCCCCTTATTTAATGACATAGTAAAATTAATTCATTCTAATTTGAACACACAAACATATATTTGTTCTCAGTGATTTACCATAAAATAATTAAGTTTATGTAAGTAAATTAAACTCAAAAGAGGGAAAGATGCTCCTGTATTTTCAACAACTCATTATTTGGGGGTGGTAGGAGTGTGGAGGATCCAGAGAAATGAAATTTTATCTGATGTTGACATTTTCAGCATTTGTGAAGGACTGGAAAAGATAAACACAGTTAGATGGTCTGAATATCTGGAGAAAATCCCAGGAAATGGACTGGCAGGGAAAAGTAGCAAGTGCTATTCAAGAAACAGTAAGGAACAGCAAAAAGAGATTCATCAAGGTGAATTTATATATCTCATCCAAAAACATAAAAAAATTAGAAGTGATAGGCAGACACCTCACTTTTCAATTTGTCCTTTTTTCAAGTCTTTATACTATCTGTTTGTTAGACCACATTGGAAATTTTTTCTTATCCTTGCACATAACCCTGTGGGTGAAAAATGCAAAATATATAATTATGAGAAAAAAATTTAACTTTCATAATCATATTAAATCGTCTTTGACCTTAAAAAAGGACTAGAAACCCAGGTTGATTATCTTAATATTTCTATAATAATGTTGCATTTGTGAACACAGATCAATTAAGGCCACAAGAAAAGTTCTTTATAGAAACAGCATTTTTTTCTTTCATCTTAGTGTCTTTTGGAGCACCTCCTACCAGGTTCTGTACATAGTAAGGGAGGCTAAGGACTGCTGTCTGCATGACTAAGTGAATGGATAGATTGATGTGTGGATGAAGGGATGGTGGGTGGAAGGATAGAAGGGTGAATGAAAAGACTAGATGGATGAGCCAAGAATAATTTTTATAGTATGGAATGATTAAATCCTACAAACACATTAACCTGAATGATCTTTGGTTAAAATGCAGCTAAGAAATCAATTATTTTCCATGAAACTCAGGACATGCAGTCTTAAATATTGTCAAGAAGAACTGGAACACATATCATCAAGTAGGAGAACAGGAATAAAAGTTGACTCCAGAAAATTCTCATGGGTTTAAGAAAATAAAGGGGGTGACTTGTATCCCACATCTCATATTTACTCACTAAATACATTCCTTTGGTACCTACTACCTATCAGATCCTGTACTAGAAGTGGAAGATAGAGAAATGCAAAGCTATTCTAAACTACAATCTAAAGAACATCACAGTCTGGTGGAGACATAGATATATCTAATAAAATATTATCAATGGAGTTTTCAACAAAATGCAGTGTTAAGGAAGTAACACCAACATGACCCAGCTGACTCCTGATCTAGGAGAGTACTGCATTCAACCCAGGGACTTGGTAAAGGTTGTGATTATTCTCATTGATTTATTTCCCAAGGTCTCACCCTCATGTCTTTTCCATTTCAGCAGGAGGTTAGTTCCAGCCTGGTTTCTCCTGTGTCACTCTACTGAATAATGATAAGTCTGGTTTGCTTTTGGCATTTGGGAGGACAAATTAGGGAATCAGTGATAAGCACAACCTTAAATACATCTCCCTTCATAGTCATCATATTTGGACATTTGATTTCTCAAATACATTCTCAGTGATGTTTGTGTGGAAGACTTTTCTCAGCATTTTGTTCGAATGGTTCAGCATGCCTGAATGACTTGATAATTGAGCATTGATATACAAATTGTAACCTTTCAGGATGGATTTCACTTATTTGCTCTCTCAATGGATAAAATGTTTTAAGGCAGGCTAGATTTATTTAGGCCAGAAATCCATTCACTTTCTAGGACTTTGAAAGTTTTACATTGAAGCTGAATTGTACTCTTTTAAAGTATATAGAAAGAAGTTTTTAATCTGAATGGGTGAGAAAATTGATGGTAAAATTTGCATTAGCATTTGGTCTTTTCTTTTTCAGCTAGGAATATTTTGTTACAGTTTCAAAAAATTACAAAATTGAGTAATTGGGCCAGTTGTGTGCTTGTTATGGTTTAGATATGAAGTGTTCCCCAGAAGCTCACATGCAAGACAACAACGCCAGAATTTCGGAAGAGAAATGATGAGGTTATGAGAGTCTTAACCTAATCAGTGCACTAATCCACTGATAGAGATTAACGGTGTGGTAACTGTAGGCAGGTAGGTTGTGGCTGGAGGAGGCAGGTCAATGAGGTCATGCCTTGTGTTCATATTTTGTCCCTGGTGAGGGGAGCTCTCTTTCTCTGCCTCTTGGTGGCCATGTCCTGACCTGCTTTCCTCCAAAATACTCTCCTACCATGATGTTCTGCAATATATTGGGCCGGAGCAATGGAGCTGGCAGTCTAAAGAACGAGAACTCTGAAACCAGGTACCCCCAAATAAACTTTTCCTCCTCTAATTGTTTTTGTCAGATCTTTTGGTCACGGTGGCAAAAAAACTGACTAAAACAGTGCTTAAGGAGAAAGAACTATTGAGCTGTAAGAGTTGGGATTCTTGTTTGGATAAAAAAAGTTTATTGATTGCTTCTGTTTGTTTTTTTCTTTAATTTATATATTTAAGTTGCTAGACACAATGTGTTATATTTTTACAAAGATGTTTTAAGTCCTGTATAGACATCCATGTTATTTTTACTGGATTTAAAAGGGGTCTTAGTTTTATTTCCTAAGTGCTTGAATTCATTCAATTTTATAGAAAAAGAGGCTGTAGAGAAACAGAAGGGTTGATTGCTAACAAGTACCTTTTTATAATGGGAATGCCAGTCAAACAAGGAAAATTGATTAATGTTTATATCAATCCTAAATGAATGTTCCCCAAAACGTGTGACTTACTTTTCACATTTAAATGCACAAACATGGATCACTGAGTGTACACACATATTGTAAATGCAGCCCAAACACTGAGAGAAATCCATATCAGAGGTTACTTTAAATTAATTTAGATATTAAAAAAAAATTACATTGTATTAGGAGTCTAATGTTGAGGCCAGTCACCACAAATAGGTAAATGATGCCTAAACACCCACTCATTCTGTTATGCTATAGCAGTCTTAGTCATTAGTTGCCTTTCCTTGACTAAATTTAGACTATCTTTAAGGTGCCAAAAATTGCATTTCAACTTCAGGAGGACGGACAAAAGTAACTGAAAGTAACAAGGATTTATCTAACATTCTGTTGAAAGGAAAATGAACCTGAATAATTCCCTACAGATACTAAGTAGTAAAAAGTAATTACCTTGCTCAATCCTACTTAGCAAATAGCCCAATTAACTGAACAAGGAGTCACAACAGATGCACCCACATAGCAGATCAATTGTTTACTACAATTAATTAATGAAATGTATCTAAATGAAAGACTTTAATAATTTAGTATTACAATAATCTACAAGTATGTGCCTCCCCAGCATTTGTTTAAAATAAATTAAATTAATAGCTCTGGCATGAGTTTTTTATGTCTTCTAGCAAGATCTGCTGATTCTTAGAATGTGCTGTTCACTTATCAACTGAGGTACAATTGATCAAATATGTTATTTAATGAATAAATATATTTTATACTAAATAATTAAGTACAAATAAATGAGAAATTAATTAATGATTAAAAATTGAATCAACTATGTGTATACACATTTCTTTAATTGCAGTTATATTTGGGGAAAACATAAAAATCCTTAGGTTATCTTTATTAAAATAATTTCACCCTCTAAGTATTTATTGAGTACCTACTTCAAACCCTGCACTGTCTTAGGTATTAGACAAGTAATGAAAATAGTCAACAGATTCTTGTTCTCACAGAAGACAAAAAAATACAAAAGAACCACAACAAGTTAATTCTATCATATTTCAGGAGGTGGTAAGTTAGGGCTGATAGCTAAAATATAAAACAGCCAAATTTATTTAAAAAATTACATTTCAGATAGGCAAATGAATTAATTTTTTACTATAGGATGTCCTAATATTGCATATATACATAAATTAATATATGAAAATATTTCAAATATATAAATATATGTAATATTTTATCTATTGTTTATCTGAAACTCAAATTTAACTGGACATACTCTAATTTTATTTGCCAAATCTGGCAACATCTTGATATATTCTATAGAAAAAGATTAAATAAAAATAAAACAGGATTCCAGGAGTGGGGTGGGTTGTGGTGGGTGAAAAGGGAAAGTGAAAATTGAAAAAAATTTGAAGAACGAGATTTTCTTAGCCAAAGGTGTATCTAAGAACAGAATTTTCTAGACACAGGGAGAACTAATACACAGTATTGTGTCTGGCTTCATTGTGAGTGTTTAATCTGTAACTTTAAATGCAATGGATGATGACTTAATGTATATATACCTTTCAGCAGAGGTCAGGGGATTTCTTAGGAAGATTGCTGTATCTGGTCAGTGCTGCAATTCATATGTGTTCTATCCCTACAGAATCATATTTTCCAATGACAAAGGTTTGTAATTCTTTAATTTTAAAGAGATACTTATCCCACTGCATCTGGAGGAGAAAATGGTGATTTTTTTTTCTCTCTTCCAGAGATAAATTGGTTGCTAATCATAGGTAAAATATTTCTCCCAGTTATGAGGTATATATATGGCTTAGCATGAATATTTCTCTGGAACAAAGTAGCTTAGTTCTCTTACAGTATTTTATCCAGGCTAATGTAGTTTTGTTTAAAATGAGTGCTTTTTTTTTTTTTTTTTCAAAGAAATTTTATAAATAGTTCTAGTTGGACTATGGGTTTGTCATGATATAATTATATGCCTTAATCAAAATTGGAAAGATTTTTTTATATATATTTATTTATTTGCTTTAGTTGTACACAATGCAACACATTTATGTTTACGTGGTGCTGAGGATCGAACCCTGGCCGCGCACGTGCCAAGCAAGCTCTCTACCTCTGAGCCACAACCCCAGCCCTGGAAAGGTTTAATAAGTGATAAGTTTATGACATATACAAATTGAACTAGATTTTAAAATAGAAATTTTATTTAATCCTTGACTATAGAAAAATGACTACCTTATTTAATAAACATAAATTTCTAAAAGACACATGTAATTCAAGTTTCATCAGCTTCTCATTTGTTACATCATAGAAGTATGTATATATATATATATACATATATATACATATATATGTGCAAAGTTGAGTATTAAATTTGACAAAATATACAAAATTATAGTTCTTTTTAATGTAAGAATATTAGAATAACTAGTTGCCTAAATATACCAGATAAATTGTTCCCTACTTCCATCTTTTATCTCTGTGTGTAATCACAGCTTTCTGCCTTTTCAGATAATACTTCTAAGTTTTTTCTCTTTTGCTTGAAAGAAGAATTAATGAACATTTTACATAGCACAATGTACTGTAGCATTAAACAACAACCTAAACTTCAGCCTTAAGTGGAATTCAATGAGTAATTACCAAACCAATTCAACTCAAGGGTGATCTCTACAAGTAAGTTTTTCAATTTGCTCTTGAAAAATAAGATAGATTAGTAACATATTTAATTTTCTCACATAAGTGTAGCAAGAGTGTTATCTGATAAAAATATTAGATATATAATAACTAAATTGTACTCAGTTATGAAGCCACAGTGACAAATACATGTATCTGTGAAATAATCAAAATAGGATTAATAATTTGAACTTGAATATTAGTATGTATTAATTTTTGACTGACAAGCTAGATCCAGCATCAAAGAGTAAGAGACAAATCCTGGCAGAAGACCTAAAACTAAGATATTGTATCCCTGTAATAAGATATCTGCAAATTAGCTTAGGTTTCCATTACTTTATTTTTAGTGTTTTAGGATTTGGTTGGTAATTGGATGACTGTCATTTTTGGCAGAGAGAATCTCTGCTGTATGAGATCATATTCTCTGAGAGATAACCAGTTTCTGTTTTGCACCCTGCCTGTACCTCTAGAACTTAATTATAATAGATGTTATGGTGAATTCTAATTATCTACTTACGTGTTCATATTTACTACCAGATTAATTTAAAAACTTACGTTACATTTTAGATATTTAAAAAAGGAGATTTGTGCATCTTAGAGAAACAAGAGCTTAATGATTTAAGAGCATTCTAACTCAGATTTTTTTCAATATATTCATTTTACAACTTTTCAACTAGTTCATCTGAATCTTACTCACTTTAATTAAGGTTGGTATGAAAAACTTCTTTCATGTGTCTTTCCTTTGGTTTTCTCAACACAAATCTTGTTAATTATGATGCCTGCCTGCATTATACATTTTTTTTTTGTTTTGTTTTGTTTTGTTTTGTTTTGTTTTTGAGTACTGGGGATTGAACTCAGGGATGCTAAACTACTGAGCCACATCCCCAGTCCTTTATTATATTTTATTTAGCGACAGGGTCTCACTGAGTTGCATAGGGCCTTGCTAAGTTGCTGAGGGTGGCATTGAACTCAAAATTCTCCTGCTTCAGCCTCCCAATTTGCTGGGATTATAGGTATGTACCACCACACCTGGCTCGTATACAGGTATTGATTGTACGTATTCTTATACATAAAATAGATAAAGATGTCCATGATACAAGATATATTATTAAGTGTTAATGTTTAGCATTACGTATTTTATTCATCCTCACAACATATCACCCAATAAGTAGTTAGCAAATATTTCGCCACAGAGTAAGTGGTTAGTAAGTACATGAGTGGATGCATAAATGTGTGGATAATAAAAAAAAAAAAAATCTGAAAGATAGGCATGTGTTTTTAAAGTTCAAGTATTTTTACAAATAAACATTTTTTGTTTGTTATATGCATCTTACTTTAAGAATCAACCAAACACACTTAGAATTGAAAGTCCTAGTAAACAATTAATTCTGATCAATGATATTGATCACATTTTGCTGAAGGGTTATAATGTCTTAAATGCTTCAAGTAAATGCTTCAGTAAGTATTTCATGTAAAATCTCAGAAATATCAAATGCAAACCATTGAGCAACTAACATGACAGCTTAATAGTAATAATAATTAAAATATGTAATCAGTTTTAAATTGAGAGGCATAGTAAAATCCATAGCTTCTTTAATATTCTGGACTGTTCGAAGATATAGGTAGAAATATCATTAAAGTGCATTCTACTGTCATTAGAACAACATTAAAACAACAGCAACAAAATACTTTACTCCTTAATCATTTTTTTTTCTTTTGTTCAATGAATATTTTGCACATGATATTTTGGCTATATTTATAAATGTGCTTGAAATATCATGATTAATAACTATTATGATAAAGATAGTACAGTAACTTTTAGAAAACAATCCTCTGAAATGAAGCAAGCATTTAATACATTGATAAGCTAGGACTTGGGATACATATAATCCATCAGTATTATAAAATGTTGCTGTCTGCGTTTCATTTATTTGAAGAGGTCACTCTGTAATTCCAATGAAGCTTTTAGAAATAGTTTAACCAGATTGTACACAAGATAATGCCAAGGCTAATGTCTACATTTTAATTAAATGCATGATCACAAACTCAGTTGTGCCCTGAGTATGAATATAATACAACATGAGGGTACAGCTCATCTATGTTCTACTTGATTGCAAAGTGTTAGCTTGAATGACTAAAAATAATCTGTGCCAATCTTAATAATAAAACTAGCAAATATTTCTTCTATGCATTGCTTTTATTTTATAATCATCAAATTAATATGCCCTTCAGAGGTGATAGACTGGAGAAGGTATTATTTCTCAATATAAGTTTTTAACAAGAAGGCAAAACATATTCCATGGTGCTGTAAATTATTGCACAGGGTCTTCTCTTGGTTGGAAGCTGTAAATTTCCATATCCTTTTAATCATCAGCCTCCATAGTGAGACAGTCAGTATGGGTAGGGAGGCTACAGACTATGGATGTCTGTTCTTCACCTCATTTACTCAACAAATGCTTACCCAGGGAACAATAACATCTGCTGGTAGGATGATGATTTAAATCCACCAATACAAAAGGGGAAACTAAGGCTTTCATTCATTTATTCTTTATAGACCACCTTAAATTCCATTTGGTCACATCCTTTCATTTTACCTGCACTCATGATCTGCAAGGAAAACTTGGAGTCAGGAAGAAAAGCTACCAGCCTCCCTTAGATCTGATTCTTACTCTATAAATCAGTTAGGGGTACAGGTAAGGACCAGACCCAGGCTTAAGGTGTGCTTTTTAAGGAAGTCATCTCCTGCCAGAGTAGAGATAGTAAATTTCTCCCATTCTCAATTCATATGTTTTTATAGAGCTCTCTGCTTTTCACATTTTTACTAGTATCCAAATTGAAATTAAATAATTCAGGGTATAACTTTTGAGTGGCTATCTCCTTTGCTAATACTCTGATGCTTATAACAGCCAGACATTTTCTGTTATTTCACTGAAAATAAAGTCAGCACTCAAAACATTATCTGTTATAAGGTAAGGGTGGAATAACCATTTTTCAGATAAATACATTAATAAGCAAACTTGTTTATTTCTAACTTTAAAATTCTCCCAGTTTTCTATACCAAGTTTCAATGGTTACAATAAAAAGAAGATTTACACTGAGAGTTCTTTGTTTTGGAACACTTTGTGGGGGGGGGAAATTGTATCAAACTGCTATAAAGTCATATAGTAAAGATGTAACATCATAAATTGGAAATTCCATTATTTCATAAGGTGTTAAATATTGACAGAAGTTAATGCTTTTCTCATTAAGAATCTTTAATCATATACCAAAATACAACATTCTAAAGCACTGAGATTCTATGTTGATATAGATGCAAATTTTTATTCTAGTGTGGTTGGGATTTCAAGAATTTTTTCATGTTTGACTCACACCTATTTGGTACTTTGTCAACTTTTTGAATTAATCTTCTATCAACTTAAGTGTAGCTTAATTCCTCTTACTCCATCTAAATATATTGTATTTAATTATCTTCAAAATTAGGTAAAATTTATTAATCTATGACAAAAATGCCCTAAAAACAAGTCAGAATTGTTATAATCAACATTTCCAGGACAAGTGAAAAAAAAAAAAAAAAAAAAAAAAAAAACACTACCAGGCATTTTAATAATCTTTTATCTTCAGGGTTCTCTTTTAGATATAAAGAAATACTGCAGCCATCAATATAATATCATAATCTCTTTTTACTGTAAGGATAAGAATCTCTTTCCCTGCAGTAGTTTGTAGTAAGCCAACTACATTATTTAAAATAACACAAATGAGATTAGTGTTAAATAAGAACCCAAAACTCTAATAAGGAGACAACACATAAAATAAAGAATAAGTTATGTTCTTTATGTCCAAAGTTTATTTTGACAATTGTACTAAATTATTTATCTTCCTATGATAGTTATTTCTCTTTCCACGTGGGTTAATATTTATGAAACTATTTGTGTATATTATAGAGTGTATAAGGGAGCATGTGCAGAGAGTTCTGAATAAGAAACGAAATCAGCCCTAGGATTCTGGACCTCCAGAAAGTAGACATTTCTAGTCAAGGGTGAACCTTCATTAGCAAAATGTAGATATGGAATGCAAACATTAAAAATTAAAGAAAATGAATATAAAAACCATATGGCAGAAGAAGCAACATTAATGCAGCAAAAGGAAAAAGAATATAAAGCAAACATTATAAATATACTAAAAAGGATAGAGGTGGAAAATATTGCAAAAGCAAATGGTTTTTAAAAAGCTAAGAGGAGCTGGGCATGAAGTTAATAAAGAGAAAAAAAAATAATAACAAAACCATAAGCTTTGGGAAGACAAATTCCTCTCATAAATTTGAAGACAAAGAGATGAGGAGATCAAAACATTCAGAAAGGAAAACAAGAAATACCTGTAGATGTTGAAAAAAGTATATTTGGTTAAAGAATAAAACTAGCAACAATGCATTATTACATTTAAAAGTATAGTTAAAATTAATAATTTGGGGAAAATATATGTATAATAAGCAAATAACAAAAAAAGAGATGGAGAACGAAAATAAAACTTTAATAATAAAAGAATTTGAAATAATAGTCAGGACTCCACCCCAGATTTATCAAATAATCCTCAAGACCTTTTAGATAACATTTTACTAACATTTTTGGAATAGGTCATGCCTACATTTAAGTAAACTGTTTCTTAGAAAAAATTTTTTAAGAGGGGGAATTTTCTGTCTTTTAATCTAAACCATGTAGAGGACTAAACCATTGTAGGCAATTCCAGAAAAGAAAATTATATTTGTATTTGATTTATGAATATAATTATAAAAATTCTAAATTTAGCATTAATTAAACTAAACCAACAGTGTACTAAAATATGATATACTTAAATAGAATTTATTCACAATTAGTTAATGTCAGAAAAATACACAAATGCAGTTATTTATACTAGTGATTTACAATAATACAATCATATTATCACTTGGAATAATCTAAAATATTTCATAATATACAATATATTTTAATAATAGTTTGTAGACATGTGGCCCTGGGTTCAATCTCTAGCTCTGAAAAACAAAAACAAACAAAATAACACACTGTGCAATTCTAAAAAGAATTTTTCATGAAAAACCATTAGAAAGTGCTATGTGTGGAGATTAAAAATTTAAACTGTCCTTTTATTTTGAGAATGAGATGGATCTAATAGCAGTCAATATTCATGTACTGTTTATGGTTCTAGCTAAGAGACACTAAGAGCAATGATGAGGTATAAACATAAAACAGAAAGAGGTATGACATGACATTATTGTTTCAGTTTTGAAAATATATGTCCACCTACATAGAAAATCTAAGGAAATAAATTTTAAAACTAAGAGAACTCAGCAAGTTTGCAAAATTATAAAATAAAATTACAGCCTAAAACAATTGGAGGAGGTAGTAGAAAATAAGATTCCATTAGCTATAAAAATATGTCATCTAGAAATTAATCAAACAATAAATTCATAAGGCTATCATAAATATACAGAAAATGTGCCAAAAATGTAGAAAGATATAAATCATATAGAGATGAGAATAACCAATACATAAAATAAGAAACAAACATAAATAAGAACAACAATAAATGGTGGCAAGGATGTGGGGAAAGGGGCACACTCATACATTGCTGGTGGGACTGCAAATTGGTGCAGCCAATCTGGAAAGCAGTATGGAGATTCTTAGGAAAACTTGGAATGGAACCACCATTTGACCCAGCTATACCACACCTTGGTCTATACCCAAAGGACTTAAAAACAAAGGACTTACTACAGGGACACAGCCACATCAATGTTTATAGCAGCACAATTCACAATATCTATATTGTAGAAACAACCCCGATGCCCATCAATAGATTAATGGATAGGGAAACTTTGGTATATATACACAATGGAACACTACTCAACACTAAAAGAGAATAAAAATCATGGCATTCGCAGGTAAATGGATGACGTTGGAGAAAATAATGCTAATTTAGCCAATCCCCCCAAAACAAAGGTGGAATGATTCCTTTGCTATGATGATACTGAATTATAATGGCAAGGGAGGGGGGATGAGAGGAATGAAGGAATGTTAAATAGAACAAAGGGGAGGGATCGGAGGGGAGGGGGCAAGGGAATAGGAATAATGGGAGAATGAGTTGGTCATTAATACACTAAGTATGTTTATAAAAACTCAAATGGTGTGAAAATACTTTGTGTAAAACCAGTGACTTGAAAAACTGTGCTCTTTATATGTAATATGAAAGGAATTGAACTCTGCAAGCATGTATAACAAAGTAGAATAAATAAATAATTAAAAAAGAATAATATAAAATGATGATCTGCCTTAGTTTTAGGAAAATGTAACTTAAAATGCCAATGAAGTATTTCTTTCAAAAAGAAAATTATAGAAAAATACTATTAGTGAGAATTAAGAAAGAGGAAATACAGAGAAACTAGGAAAACTATTTTGAAGAGCAATATTTTTTTTTTCACAGATGTACCATAGCTAAGGCATTCCCATCTTGAGCATAAACCCCAGGGAAGTCTTTTCGAGAGTAAACTTTGATGAAAGAAATTGGAGGAGATTAAATATTATACAGGGGCACAAGAGGAGACTTGATATGTCCTAGGCAAACTAAGCCAACCATCTGGGCATGCTATTTATAGAAAGAAATTCATCACGACAGAATTCATATTAGAATGTGTGAGTTTCAACTTAGATGTCCATCACTAGTGTAAGCTATAAATAATGTTATATATTCATAAGCATACAATGGTATTCTCTCCAGGAGAAACATAGCCAAAATCTTTGAAATTCCTTAAAAATAAATGCAGAATGAAAAATGTTAGGAAGAGAATTAACTTTAAAACAATTCCACTTAGGTATATTAAAAATAAATGGGGATGGGGCTATGGCTCAGCGGTAGAGTGCTTGTCTCGCATGTGTGAGGCCCCAGGTTCTATCCTCACCACCACATAAATAAAATAAATGTATTGTGTCCACCTACTACTAAAACAATATTAAAAACAAATGCAAACACACAAACTTTGCATAATTTCAATAATATAAATATGTATTAAAACTTTGTGGAACACAAATGTAAAGAGTAATAGTACAAAAATCATAATACATACTCATGCATGGCGAGCAATATGATTGGGATAGGAAATTGAGGAAACAGCAGAACAAAATTTAACATTAAAATGGTTTGCATGAGCAGATGGTAAAATTATAAGGACAATGTATTTGACAGTTATTTTAATTGATGCCATCTATATGCCTGTAGAATATAGTAAGTAAGTGCTTAATAAATATAATTGATCAAGGATTTCAAGCAAATAAATTCTATTTGTCAAAGATCCTACCAAAAACCTTAAAATATGATTCGGTTTTCCTCATGTTTGTCTTTGTTAAGTTTTAATGGAAGGTAATACAAAATTAGCATACCAAACATAATTTGGAGGTTTTAGTATACTGATCTGTCCATTTTTGAATTAAAACTGCTTGTTTTAATTGTTCCATCTTACAATATTTTATATATACCATCTAGCTAAATTTTCTCATTAATTCTAGAAAATTTTCAGCATATCATTTCAAGAATTTTAGTGTGTAATCTCATTGTCTATAAATAATGAAAATGTTCCTTCTTAATCATGTCATGTCAGTTTACTTTGTCAGAATGTTAAATGTGGTAGTAAAAGTTTATTGTTTTTGTTTTATTTTGTTTTGAATAATGCCTTTGACTGTTCACAACCAAGTAATCATTAGTTTTTTAATACCTTAATTATGTTGTGGACTTTGACTTAGGATAGTTCTTAAACTCATCAATGAAGTAGGCTATTCCCAAATATCTGAAATTACTTTTTTAAAATTAGAAACAAGTTCTATCTTTTTCTTTTCAATTTTATCTTCACCATCAGTAATGCCTTTCTGAGGAAATGGATGTTCATAATTTGTTTTACAATAATCAATATGGAACATGTTTATCCAATGACATAAAGAATCAAGAATTTTTACATATAAAAATAGAAAAAAAAAGTTGCTCTGCCAAACATTTATCTTATAGTAAAATAACGCCTTTATCATGTAAGAAATAAAAGATTCTATATATAAATAAAGATAATAGCTACTGCAAAGTTCCTATATTAGAAAGTCAAATTTAATAACTCCCTGACCATATCTCAACTTCATAGTTACAAAACTTCTCTTTAAACCTCTGATTGTAATAAAACATGGACAAGTGATTGACAAGAAAATATCTGATGATGGAGTAAATTTGGGATAAGTGAGGAGTTTGAATGCATTTTAGGAGAAAACATTTGTTATGATCTTCAAAGCTGAATGGGGTCCAGCATACATTTCTCATAGCAAAATCAACAATAGATCAAACATTTTCTATATGCTTAGTGCTTGAGTTTATTTGAAGCCAAAACTGGATGATTCATTCAATTTTGCTAAAAGGTCAGTCATATTAGTTAACTGAACAATTTTTCACTATTAAATCAGTTGCTGTCATTTGTAAAGATTAATTATCAACCAATAAACAAATGTCCCTTTGCCTTCACAGGTCATTTTCATGCTTCTTTTCACAGTTCTCAGAAAACAGAATAAAAAAAAAAAAAAAAAAGTAGTACTTAGCGAAACAAACTGATGAGATTCCAGTTGATGTAAAGCATGTCACAAAGAACATATTCAGACTCTTTTGTGGCCTTGTGCTTTGAGACATGTATAGTATTTTGCAGAGATTTTATTAGTAGTAGGATAATTATCAGGACACCTATTATTCACAATATCTGTACATGTGTGCATGTGTCATTCTGCTTTAGTATAAATTACTTGTGTTTGTGTGCAAAACTATTCCTTGAAATTCTCATTCCTGACACAGTTCAATAGGCAGAGAAAAAAACAGGTTAACCGGCAAACCACTGAGAGGCATCCATTGCATATCTGTCCCTCTGGTCCCAAAGCATTCACCCAGAGTAATAGGAATTTCCTGAAGCATGCACAGTTATTCTTATTTGACGAGTCTGGAATTCTTTATGTTTTTTCTCCTTAAAAATCAAAGGAATCCTACAGATGCTGACATTAAACATACTGATGGGAATTATGATCATATGTCAGAAAAAAATATATAACTCCTTTGGGCTCTATAAGAAGCTGACAGCATTCCCATAAAATATTAACTACTGACAATAAAATCCCTTCACAAGGAGTGAGAGGTTAGGAGAAAGAATCTGGAAGCCCTCAACAATGAATTTTGATTAACTGGTGAGTTCAATTCCCTTGTTCTAGGTGTTTTCAGGCTTCACATAGATGGATTAAAATGCATGGAAATCACTAGCATATTCTCATTTGGCAAATGTTTGGAAGGTATAAAAGATGTGAACGGTCTCTTCCCAAAAAGATATATGAATAATAAATTGGCAATATTATATTTGACAGAAATAAAGAAGGTGAAGCAGTATCTGTTACACTAACTTTCAGCAAAGCCAAGAGGTTTGTTACCTGGCTGACCTGCCCCCAGGTGTGCACAGCACAACCTTTCCTTTCCTCAAACACAGCAGATAAATCTTTCAAGAATGCTGCTTCCTATTTTGATGCATACTAAAATAAGTTGTGCTCAGGAATATTCGAATTAGGATTTATTTTATAGTTATTCATCTAAATAAGAAATTTAGATAGCTATGTGAACGTTTGCTGGTTTGAAAAATCAAAACACAGCTTGAAATGAAATGCATTAGCAATGCAAAAATAAAATTAGATTTCCCAGGAAATATGCATACCAAATAAAGCAGCCAAAATATCAGATGGGCATTAGAGTCCCTTACTTTTATATCTTGAAAGGCATTAAATTAGTTTCAATTGGACAGGAGTTTACTATTGTTTTAGTTTTACAATTGAATCCCTAGAAGTAACAATAAGGAATTTGTATTAACATAGCACTTTTTGCTACATGGTCAGGGTTAGTTCTAATATACCCAGGCAGACTTGCCTATCAGGAAAGCTACTTGTTTCTGGAAAATAACTCAGAAATATGCTAGTTACTAATTCCCTCCTAAGAGAGTGGGAATGGATATCTTGGGTAAATGTTTCTGAATTTGATGTAAAGTTTACCATTAAACACAGCCCTAAAACTCATGGTCACCAACCACAATATCTTTGAGAAATTAGCTATAACCCTATCACATGAACTCAAGATGCCCTGAAAATTCTAATTTTCACATCCTACCATAAAAATCAATAAATTCATCTTTTAAATTTTATTATATAGATTCTTATATTATCATAGTTAAGCTAACATTTTGTTAACTATATAATGTTTATCTTTATATTCTGAGGCCTAAGAAGTTATTTTCTTGACATTCCTTCAAAATTATTATTTGTCATATGTATATTCAATATTTGTTAGTGGTTAGCATGACAAATTGATTTTTCTAATAGTGAAAATTATACATGTATGTATGTATGTATGTATATCGACTTTTTAAAAATTTGTATTCATATAAGGTAGCTAAAGTCAGTATATTATGATAATTGTACAATAAAAATAGATATGTGGTACAGAGTTCATATAAGAGTTATTAAAATGTAAACAAAATTGTATTAAAATACTAACATAAAAGTAAATCATTGTAGTAATGAAGAAAGAGACAAATAGGCCACGGAGCAGAGTAGAATTCTGTAGAGGTTCAAATATTTAGATTATATAAAAGGGTATCTTAAGTCATTTGGGAAAATACAAGCATTATTTTATGTTGCAGTCTCAGTCAGTTAGTAAGTAAAAACAAAAAGGACCATGCTTTACTTTAAAAAAGAAAAAAAATATTGGTCAAAAATTTTTATAACCATATAAAAAAACTTAAAGTTTTAGAAAAAAAAAAAAAAAAAAAAAAGCACATTGTTTTTTTTTTTTTTTTTTTTTTTTAAATTTACCAGAAAGAGGGGACATTCTAAGTCTAAGTTTAAAAATGGAAAGAAAAAAAAAAAAAATTAAAGGACCGCCTGGGCCCAGAGTAGCAGCTCCCTGCTGCTGCACGCAGGGCCAGACCTGGGGAAGGGCTTCCTTCATTCCTGGGAAGAGTGGGACCTGCCCAGCTGCGACCAGAACAAGAGGTAGGCACCCGCCCGCTGGAAGGAGAGACCCAGCCGCCAGTGTCCCTGGCCGCCTGGGCCCAGAGTAGCAGCTCCCTGCTGCTGCACGCAGGGCCAGACCTGGGGAAGGGCTTCCTCCATTATCGGGAAGAGTGCGACCTGCCCATTTGCGACCAGAGCAAGAGGTAGACTCCTGCCCGCTGGAAGGAGAGACCCAGCCACCAGTTTGCCTGGTCTTCAGGGCCCAGAACAGCATCTCCCGGCTGCTGCACGCGGGGCAGACCTGGCGAAGTGCTTCCTCCACTCCCTGGGGAGTGCGACCTGCCCAGCTGCAACCAGAGCAAGAGGTAGGCACCTGCCCGCTGGAAGGAGAAAACCCGCCGCCAGTTTGCCTGGCTTCCAAGGCCCATAGTAGCATCTCCCTGCTGCTGTAAGCAGGGCCCAGCCTGAGGATAAGCCCCTTCCACTATTCCACTGTGCCACTCTGCAAGGACCAAAGGTGCAGCCTTGACTCCACTAACAGGGTTGCTGACTGTACATGATCTGGGTCAGGTGGCTTAAACTGGAAGGGAAAAAAGAAGGGCTTCCAAGGGTCCATTTTGTTTGAGACTTGTTCTTGGGTTCAACGTTTTTGTTTTTATTTGCTTGTTTGTTTGTTTTGTTGTTTCTTGGGAGTTTTTTGTTTTTGTTTTGATTGACAGTGTGTTTGTGTGCTTCTGCTCCTCTTTTCTTTCTTTTCTTCCTTCTCACTTTTATATTTTTTTTTCTTCCTTCATCTTCCCTATTTACACCCTGCCATTGCATTCTCAACAGAGGCAAAAACAAGTTATACGCACAAATTGAGATTTCTAGAACGTGTACAATTGAAATATATAGCAAAGTGGTGTTATATATGGTTTATTCTCTATTTTCTAGACTTATTCTCTCTCTCCTCTCTCTTACACTAATTAGTACTCCTTGGTTATTTTTTTTTCTCTCTTTTTTTTTTTTCTTTTCCATCTTTCTTTATTTCTCCTCTCAACCACCGCATAAGTTAGGTTTATATGTAAATCAGTCTTTCCATCTATTCATTCACTCCATTCTCTTTCCTCTCTCGTCGGCTGATACTAAACCACTTCCATAGAACTCTCTTTTCATACTTTCTAAGAAAGAACAAGTCAATACACTCACTTCCTTCTTCCTAAACATATTACCTCTCTGTCCATTACTTGAAACTTTAAAACCCCATCAGAAGCATACAGAGTAAATTGGAAACAACATCTGGGTTAATTAAATCTGTACATTGTGATCAAACTGGGATTCTCTGAATAGTAAGTGTTTGATTTTAAAGTGTAAAGGAAATATAAGGGGATCTGATAGCATTGTACTACAGGAGCAACATAAGGTTTTAAGGTAAAATCAAAGTAGACAAGGTCCCACAGTGCAGGTAGAATAGACGCACAAGCAATATGAAGAAACAAGGGAAGAAAGTGACACAAACAAATCAATATACCTCCTCAGTAGATTCCATACCATCCACAGTTGGTGCAATGCCAGAGATGGAATTCAGAAATTACATATTCCAAATGTTAGCGGAACTTAAGAATGAACTCAAAAATGAGATGAGGGAGCAAATACAGGAGGTGAAAGATCATTTTGACAAAGAACTCCATAAACAAATACAGGAAGTAAAAGATTACTTCAATAGGGAGATAGAGGCTCTAAAGAGAAACCAAACAGAAATTCCAGAAATGAAAGAAGCAATAAATCAAAATAAAAGCTCAATCGAAAGTATCACCAACAGAGTAGATCACTTGGAAGAAAGAACCTCAGACAATGAAGACAAAATATATATCCTAGAGAAAAAATCTAGATTACACAGCAAAAATGGTAAGAAACCAAGAAAAGAACATTCAAGAATTATGGGACAACATAAAAAGACCAAACATAAGAGTGATTGGGGTAGAGGAGGGGGCAGAGTTTCAAGCCAAAGGAATGAGTAATTTATTTAATGAAATAATTACAGAAAATTTCCAAACTTGAGGAATGAAGGGGAAAACCAAGTTCAAGAGCCTACCGAACACCAAACATACAAAATCACAACAGATCCACACCAAGACACATTATAATGAAAATGCCTAATATACTGAGCAAGGAGAGAATATTAAAAGCCACAAGAGAAAGGAAGCAGATTACATATAGGGGGAAACCAATCAGACTATGTTCAGATTTTTCTACCCAGACCTTAAAAGCAAGAAGATCCTGGAATAGCATATTTCAAGCTCTGAAGGAAAAGGGATGTCAACCAAGAATCTTATATCCAGCAAAATTGAGCTTTAGATTTGAAGATGAAATAAAAACCTTCCACGACAAGCAAAAGTTAAAAGATTTCACATCTCGAAAGCCAGCACTTCTGAACATCCTGGGCAAAATTTTTCATGAAGAAGAAGAGAAAAATAACAATGAAAATCAACAAAGGGAGATGTTAAACTAAGGGAAATACCAACCAGAAGAGAAACCAAATCAAGCTAAAGATCATCATACAAATAAAAATGGATGGGAATAAAAATCACATCTCAATAATAACCCTGAATGTTAATGGCCTAAACTCGCCATTCAAAAGACACAGATTATCTGAATGGATTAAAAAATGACCCAACAATCTGCTGTCTCCAAGAAACACACCTCATAGAAAAAGACATCAATAGACTGAAGGTAAAAGGCTGGGAAAAGTCTTATCACTCACATGGCCTGCGGAAGCAAGCAGGGGTTTCCATTCTCATTTCAAATAAGGTAGACTTCAAGCCAAAGTTAATCAAAAGGGACAAAGATGGGATATTTCTTACTACTTAAGGGAACCATTCATCAAGAGGATATAACAATCATAAATCTATATGCCCAAATAATGGAGCACCTACATTCATCAAACAAACCCTTCTCAAGTTCAAGAGTAAAATTGACCACAACACAGTTATTCTAGGGGATTTCAACACACCTCTCTCACCAATGGATAGATCATCCAAACAAAAACTAAACAAAGAAATCTTAGGCCTCCTTAAAACAATTAATAACTTAGATCTAACGGACATATATAGAATATTTCATCCCTCAGTAAATGAATACACTTTTTTCTCAGCAGCACATGGCTCCTTCTCCAAAATAGATCATATACTATGTCACAAGGCAAATCTCAGCAAATATAAAAAAAATAGAAATACTACCCTGCATGCTATCAGACCATAAAGGGATGAAATTGGAAATCAACGACAAAACAAGGAATAAGAAAAACTACTCCAACAACTGGAAGCTAAGCAACATGCTACTGAATGAACAAGGGGTTGAAGAAGACATCAAAGAGGAGATTAAAAAATTCCTAGAGGTAAATGAGAACACAGATACATCGTATAGAAATCTCTGGGACACTATGAAGGCAGTAGTAAGAGGAAAATTCATTGCACTGAGTTCATTCTTTAAAAGGAAAAAAAACCAACAAATAAACGACTTAACATCACACCTCCAAGCACTAGAAAAAGAAGAACAGATCAACACCAAGAGCAGCAGAAGACAGGAAATAATTAAAATCAGAGCAGAAATTAATGAAATTGAGACTAAGGAAACAATTCAAAGAATTGACAAAACTAAAAGTTGGTTCTTTGAAAAAATAAACAAAATTGACAGACCCTTAGCAATGCTAACGAAAAGAAGAAGAGAAAAAAACTCAAATCACTAATATTTGTGATGAAAAAGGGAATATCACAACAAACACCTCAGATATACAGAAAATAATTAGAAATTACTTTGAAAACTTGTACTCTAATAAAACAGAAAATGCTGAATGCATTGACAGATTTCTAGAGTCATATGATTTGCCTAAACTGGATCTGGAGGCAATACACAATTTAAACAGATCGATTACAAGCAAAGAAATAGAAGATGTCATCAAAAAGCTACCAACAAGGAAAAGTCCAGGACCTGATGGGTTTACAGCAGAGTTCTACAAGACTTTCATGGTATTGGCACCAAAACAGACTGGTGGACATGCAGAATTTACTTTTTCAGCTATCTTATATTAGACAAAGGTGCCAAAAACAGTGGAGAAAGGATAGCCTCTTCAATAAATGGTGCTGGGAAAACTGGAAATCCATATGAAACAAAAAAGTGGATCAAGGACATATTGGTCAAAATTTGACACAGCCACTTATAAGATGCCCCTCAGTAGATGAGTGGATAAAAGAAAATATGGTATATATACAAAATGGAATTTTACTCATATAAAAAACTAAAGTTTTAGAAAAAAAAAAAAGCACATTGGTTTTTTAAAAACTTACCAGAAAGAGGGGACATTCTAAGTCTAAGTTTAAAAAATGGAAAGAAAAAAAATTAAAGAGCAGAATAAATTATAAATACATCATTGTTTACAGTGAATCTCAATATATATTAACTTAATATATATGAAATTGATTTACTATTTTAATTCCAATTTTATTACTATAGAGATGTTTTATTATTACACATATAAATAAAATAATTGAAATTTTAAAAAGTAAAACAATAATCATAGGGTGTTTCCTGTGGCAACAACATGTAGCAGGAATATATGCTTCTATTTATTTTATCATACTAATATCCCTAGTGATCGTTAGTTACCTGTCCAAATAATGTATGAAATGAAAAAATAAATTACCTGTCCAAATAATGTATGAAATGAAAAAATAATTCCTTGACTTAAAGTCTGTCAATTTTACCAAGTGTTTTCATTTCTTTGGACAAATGGGAACAGTATATTTACCAAGGTATATTTACCAACAGTATATTTACCAACAGTATATTTACCAAGGACAAAAAGAAAAAAAAAAAACTTGCAAACATAACTACCAGTGAAAACTGGTAGTTATGAACAGTATATTCTTGAAAGCCTGAGTTCCATCACCACATAACAAGTTAAAATGATTATGAAGGGTCATCAGGTCATGTAATATATAAAAAAAAAATTCTTTAATTGCTAAATACTCAATTTAAATTGTATCTGTTTGATTTAGTTTAATGTTTTGTCAAGTTTTGCAGATGAATGTTTTGTATATTCTCAAATACTCTTCAAAAAACGGTTTAAAGTGTATGTGTGTTTCAAAGTTTCAGTATATTTACCAAGGACAAAAAGAAAAAAAAAAAAAAAACTTGCAAACATAACTACCAGTGAAAACTGTATACATCTCAAGAGCAAGTATATATATTGATAAAAGTTAATGGAGTATAGAAAAAATGGCATTTCTAGCCATATAAAGACAAAAAAGGTTTCCCAGAGGGCCTAGCTTAATAGTGATCACAAGTAGAAGAAACCATTATCCAACAGGTATGGAGTATGTCTTTCTGAGTAAACAGTTTGAATGCGTACATGTGGATATGTCATATTTGATGTAGCTTGAGATGGGTATATATTCTAATTCTTAAATGCATGGAAAAGCACATGTTTGCAAGGTTAAGACAACAACTATGATTATCCTAATTTAAAATTTTAAGGTTATTTATAGGATGACACCAGGAAATGAAATTAATTATCCTGTAAAGTATGCAACAAACCATTAAACATAGTGATAAAATCAATTGACACAAAAGAAATGCAATTATGTTACATTCATGTAAATCCTTCCTTGAACTAATTTCCAAATATCAATCATGAGTGATATTCATAATATAAACATCAAAGAGGCATTTATGCTTTTAAAAAGCATCAACAAGTTCATACTATCTCACAAAGAGGGAAATGTTAAATCAGAACATCATAATTGTGGCTGGTAATCTCTAATCATCCAAATCTCGGAGCTCAATTTTGTACAACAAAAGCAAAGAAAAAGAGCAATTGCCATTTCATCAGAAAAGGGTATTTTACCATCTCTTTAGAATGTGATGATTTATTCTTAATTAACAACTGATTAAGCAGTATTTCAAAAATTTTCTAACACCACACATGACTAACTCGTAAGCAATCAAGACATTAGATGAAAATTAAAAAGCAGGCATATCATAAAGTGTTGATGATCTACACCTGCATTACACATCTGTTCAAGTTCAATTTGTAGGAAAGATAAACTAATCATTTGTCCATCATTTTGGAATGTTACCTAAAATATTTCTTAATCCTTGTTTTCTTTTTGTTTTTTAAAGGCAGTCCATAAGTAGGAAAATTTTAAAAGAAAAATCTAAAATTGAAAAAATATTGAAAAAATCCTTAGAAATAGATTGTATATAAATAAAAGTAAGCAATGTTAATAATGTGGTCCTAGTTTTCACTACATAACATTTTTAGGAGTTAAATTTAAAATACATTATCTGTAACACATAGATTTCTTATTTTAATAGGTCTCAGATACATTTTATTGACAGAGATAAGAGCTCAAAGAGAATGTGCCCATCATTTGTAATTCCTGAGGAAGATATGCTTTCTTAAGAGGAATATTCATACATTTATATAAACATAAAATAATTTAGCAAGTAACATAATGGCTTCCAATTCTATAGAGGAAGAAAGAACAAAAAAAAAAAAAAAAAAAAAAAAAAAGAAAAGAAACAAAAAACACTAGGTATTTTGTTTTCCTTCTTGCAAAGGCATGGGTGGGAAAGGTGCCAGTTAAAAGGTGGGGGTTGGACGAATCTCTCCCACCAACAGGTTTGTGTGAATGAATATAGAAATGGCACCTCAGTATGAATCAACCATTTAAAGCTTCCAAAGATGTCTCATTAAACATTTGAATTTTGGTAGGAACAAATATAACAGGTTTCCTTTCATTTCTGTTATTTATGCACAAAACTGCCTTCAAAGAAGGGTGAATCTCCTGTCAATCATCTTAATGGATATGATGTTCAGATTTGGAAAATCCAGTTGAGAAGTGGTGATCTGATTGGCATGCCAGAAGGGAGGGAATTGAACATTGAATATAATCTTGGATTGGGATTCTAGCAGAGGCTACTTGTGAAGAAAAGCAAGAGTCACTGACACTGCGATCTCAAAAATTCCAAAAGACATTTACCATTTACCAAGCTCATGAACATTTATGTGTTTTTTAGTATTTAATATATTAAAAGGAGATTGACTTCATTTCAGACATTTTGTGATGTGAATGAAGCACCACTCCAAGAATAAGCCTATCCTTCACTTGGGACTGGTAAAATCGTTAAGAGTTGGGGGTCTACCTGACCATACCTTGAAAGGTTCAAGGAAAAATTATATAGATAACAAGAAGACAACTTCCTTCCTACTTCCCCCCAAACAATAAGGTCTGGATTTAAAACACACATTAATTTGTAATATAAGATATACTTTTTGAATTAATAACTGAATGAAATACTAAAATAATTTACCTCCATAGAAATTGCCAAAATTAATTAATTATTAATTAATTAATTAATCCTGAAAAGCAAAGTTACTATTGATAACCAGAGATTATAATATATAATAAGATCCAGTGAAATAAAACAAGACACCAAAATCAGTAGTATGACAAACTCAGGTGTCTTAAATGAAGGTGCTATGTAAATGCAAAGACAATTACCTAAAGTGCTTTAGTTTTTCATCCACAAGAGAATTTGTTTAAACCATGTAGAAACAAATAACACATATGAAGAATGTCTTCTAGTGATAAATGGTTTTTATTTTATGCAACTTTCTTGAATTACATTTTGTGTGTTTACAAATATATACCAAGCTTCCTAGATATTGGCAAAAGAAAATTACAACCTATTAAAAATTTTTCATTTATATAAAATGTACAAATGACTGCTCAGAAATGAAATAACTTTATTTTAGCAATCCCATAGTCTCCGAATTTCAAAGTATAGCTAGAAGGGATCTCAAGGGAATTATTTGATCCAGTATTAAGAGTTTGCCTAAACTATTCTAACAATAGGATGCCTGTTTCTTATAGTGTATTTGTGCTTCTTCAAACATAGAGAACCACCACTAACCATATTTCACCTGCAAACCATCAAAGTGTCTGTAAGTAATACATAGATTATTCCCAGATGCTATTTCTCAAAGCTAAACATACATTCTTTAGCTCTTTTCTCATAGAACCAAGTTATCTACACCTGGATTATTTTTTGCTACTGTTCTTCAGAGACTTGAGATTTCTTTCCATGAATTTTTATATGAAAACCCAGAGCACCCCAAACTAAGTCAAGAGGGAAAAGTGATACAAATGAACATAGAGTATGTCTTAATTGTGAAATGAGTTTGGCTTCTTTCACAATAGCATCATAATGCAGACATAAATGCATCATGGTTGCTCCTGCCAAAAATTCAACAATATCTATTGAGTCCTTGCTGAACTTGTCATTTCTTATGTATAAGTTCATATTATTTAAATTAAGGGCATTTAAATTTGCTTTCTGTGCTATCATAGAAGAGTTTTAAGTCTGTGGATTGGGTTTCAATCTGTTATTTTTGTGACTTGAACAGTAATTTGCTCAATTATAAAATGGAAAATTATTCTATATATTTCTATATTATCTCTGTGACTGTCTTATAATTGCTATATAAAACCCCTACAATAGGGCATGTTATATATAATGGCTATTTAACTGGAGTTTCTTTTCTCCCCCATATTGCTTGTTCCTTCAATCACTGTTATCTGGTGACTTATGAGATATAAAAGTCAACCTTTATTCTTTTTTCTAATCTTGCTTTTTTTCTAATCTTTCACTTTCAGTTATTTTTACCTTTCATCCCCCTATATCATTTCAAACTTTCACCTTCATATAATTAGAATATTACAATAGATTCCTAATTTTCTCCATTCTCTTCCTCCTCCATTTCAGAAAAGGCAAGTATAACATCAGTTCCATTCCATGCTTTCCAAACAAAGTAAAACAAAAAATCTCGCAATGAAGTATTTTATCATATTTTGCTTCATGTCACTTCATTTTTTCCAATATTTTATTTCCATAGCAATGTTAAAAAAATAAATAAATAAATATTTGGGTGAATTTTGCTCAGGGCATCTAATTGTGAAGTATGGGTAGAAATGATCCAGGTAGGTAACTTAATTAAAACACTTTCTTTAATTTTATCTGGACTTTATCCTTCCATAGTATCTCATATTTAGAAACAATGGGAAATAATGGTCTCACGTTTTGACGTCTGTCTTTCCTCAGATCAAAGTTATCATCTTTGGGTAGCTTTTTTAAAACTGCCATTTATTCTCACTTTCCGGTAGAAATGACCTCTTTGTTGGGGCCCACATTATAAGATCTATAAAGTGCCATCTCATAGACTTCCATATTTTATAGCACCTATTTATTTAATCATCTATGTTTTCATTCTATGCTGTAAATGCCATAAGATGACAAACCATCTTTCATTTGCATCTTTAATTATTATCATTCTGCATGATGCAGGTCATTTAATAAATGATTGTTGAGTGAATGAATTCATACTGATATTTACTCAGATATACAGACATAGATCCAGACCTAGATATTGAGTTAAAAGCAAATACTAAAGCAGGTGCAGCTATAGGCACAAACTTTAGAATAAATTACACATTTCCCCCTTATTTTTCAGATACTAAATGATAGGAACTATTGCTGTTATTTTAAATTTGGATATTGACTTAGTACACTGTCTGATAACAACAACGATAATAATAAATAACTACTGATTTCCGAAAGCCTAATAAATTCTGCACTAGTAAATAGATAGGCACTGAACTATATGCTTTGCAAAGTACAACCAAAAAATCTATGCTTTAATTTGACCCTCATATTTATGGATGAGGAATTTGATGTCCTAAGAAGCCAAGAAATTTTCTCAAAATAATAAAGCTATAAAAGATTTAAAAATTATGATTATTAAAATAACAAGAAAGTGAAAGGAAGCAAAGTAAGCAGATGATGGTGGGCAGAGGCAAACTGAAAGGAAGAAGAAGAAAACAGAATAGTGGAAAAAAATCCCTGAATATTTCTAGGGGCTATCAGTCATTCAACAGTGAACAGTGTCCTCTCTTTCTCTCTCCAGGACTAATTTAAATCCATCTTGCTTGCTGCATTTTTTTTTTTTTTTTTTTTTTTTTTTTTTTTTTTTTTTGCTTTTCAAACCCTTAAATCACCCCATACTCACTAAAAAAAAAAAAAAAAAAAAAAAAAAAAAAAAAAAAAAAAAAAAAAAGAATAAAAGAATCCAGAAATAAATTGTTGTTTCCTTACATAATTGTTTCTTACTCAAACATTTCTCATACTTATCAAGTTGCCTTTACTTCCATTTTCTTGTTCACATTAATTTTTTGAAAAATATTGTACTACTGCCTGAGCTCAGATGGGAAATAGCAGCCTCAACATCACTCCCTTCCTTCTCACACATCTACCTCCCCAAAATGTCCTGTGAGCTCATTGAAGGCATTGTGCCATTCCTTCGGCATTCTAGAGTAACACAAAAGTGTATATCTTCAGTTTTAAGAGGAGAATCACAGGAAATAGTAAGGTTTTCTCTTAAACATGAAAAATATTAATAACTTAGGAATGAAAATGCAAAGTTCTATCCTCAAATAGTTTGCCAATTTAGTTTAAAAACCATGATAACTGAGGGGTGTGATGAGTAGTGAATGATTTAAAAAGTATATTTTTAGTGTGTTTACAATTTCTATACACAGTAGTGCAAAAGGAAAGTTGTCAGGATTTTTCCTATTGTTTTTGTTATACCCAACACTTTTATGAAATGTGAAGTATTTAAGTAAGCTTCCTTTTCATTTTCAAAAACATTAGAAGCTACAGGTAAATATCAACCAGGTGTATGTCTTGTGTTTGCTTTTTCTTTTTTTTAATGAACATATGAACTGTTTTATTTTTATATATCATACGCCACTTGACACAAGCCTTTTCAATCTACCATGATATTGTGTTCCCATCTTTTGTTCCTTGACTACGCTTATCCTACCTGGTAAAGACTGCTGAGAAGTTTGCTGACACATTTCCATTCACTTTTTGGAATGAGAGAGAAAATTGTAAAACTTCAAAACTAAATTAGATGAATAGAAGGAAGGGAGCAGAGGTTTCAGGGAAGGGAAGGCAAACGAAAGGTACTGGGGACTGAATTAGAACAAAATATATCATGCTTTTATAATTGTGTCAAAATGGATTCTACTGTCATGTAAAACTAAAAAGAATCAGTAAAAATAAATTAGATGATCTTCTGAAAAATAAAATGTATTTTCTTGTAATTATATGCCATTTTTAGCACTATCCCCACAGTTAGCTATTTCCATCGTAGGGCTATACTCACTATATTTTTTATCATATATTGAGTACATGCTAAGTTCTTATATAATCTTACCTTATGAAAAGACTTATTCATCTCAGCTGAAACATTTAAAGAAATTAAGTGATTTAATTCTTTAAGCTTTCTAGAAAGTCTGAATTAGATCTTGTAGGATGGCAAAGAAAAACAACTTACCTTTACTAATTTTTCCTCCTACCACTTGCAAATTATCTATATTTCAAACCTCAGCCACTTTTCTAGTTAATGAAGTTAATGGCTTCATCATGCTGTGTAATTCACATTGTATAATCTATATAATAAAAGCAGAAGATGATATAGAATATTCTTGATGTTTATGAATATTAAATGTTGAAAAGTAATTAGATGTTAAAAATAGAAATATAAATAAAAATAATGTAACGCTAAGGAAAATGTTTGCATCGTAATATATCAATTTTAAGAAGCTTGCCCAGAGAAATTGTAGCAAATATTTTTATAGTAATGATTATTTTCTAGAGCATTTTGATATGTATCATCACACTTCATCTTCTTACCAACCTAAGATAAATATATTTTATATTCTGCAGAAAAAGAAAAAAATCTTCAGAGTAAGTAAAAGCTGAGCTCAGCTCAGTCTCTATGGTACATATGTGAGTACATATGTACATATTGGTGAGTGTTCTGCTTTTCTTTCTTATACTGGAATATTTCCTTTCCACCCCAGTGTTACTCCTTACACTTTATGACTTCTAATACTTTTCTCTAGGTAAATGGGTTTTATTTTATACTCCAAAAATAACAAGATATATTAGAAATTTAAAAATAACTCTATATTTTATTTTGAATAAGGGGTAAAAATTATGAGCCAGAAACTTTTGATAATTTGATTTCTCTTTTCTTTATGTCTTTAGATTGATGTTCTGTGGAGAATCTATTAGGGCTTCACACTTAAAGTGCACCATGCAGATCTAAACAGTTTAACTCCCCCAACATGTGATTTCCATATTTTGGCCAGTGGGTAAACTGATCTCACATTCTCCAGAGCTGTTTGAAATCACTCCAGACCAAGCTTCCAAGACTTCTTACATTGTCTGGCAAACTCTTCCATCCCTTCATTCTCTTTTCTATTTCTACTAATGAAGTTTTGGTCACCAACTTGTAGATACCCCAAAATCATAAAAAAAGCAAAAAAGGACCAAATTAGAATTTTCTGGCAATATTTCTTAAATGTTATAAATGTACAAATCTCTCTAAGCAGAAAAAAATATAGATCACTATAACATATACTATTTATACCACATTGCAAACATTCTATAAAACCTCTATGTTGGTCATATAACAATGAACTAAAGCAAATCATCAAATTAAATAAAAACTTTAAAAAACAAAACTTTTTAAGTGATACATGATATGTTGAATGATAGTTTTGCTGAAATGAAATTTGAAATAAGAATATAAATCAGCTACCATATTATAAATTGTCTTAACAGTGTAAGCTTCAACAACTGTATAGAAATGTATCTGAAACCTCATTGGTCTTCATATGGCTAATATTCATTACTTAAGCATTAACTCAACATCATAGTTTTCTCACTCTTCTGAACCATTAAATTACTAGGTGGGTACATTTGAAATAATGTAAAAATAGTTATGAAATAGTCATACAACTAACTTTACATAAACTTTTTGCTAACTTGTTATAATTTAATCATAACAGAAATAAAATAAACCATTGAATCATTCTTTTTAGAAAATATGTCTATAAACACCCTCAATATTCTGCAGAATAAAGTTTTAGAAACAAGCCTATGCTCTTGCAATAGCACCCTGGCTTCTCATTGTCAGCATAATAAATTATAATAGACATTTCAGTGCTAAATGAATATACCTTACTGCTGTGATCTCTCTAGTACTTTAATCTATGTCTATACTTGCACCTTGCTGATAGTCATAAATTAAGTTTCTTTATATTTCATTTGTTTGTTTCACTTGTCTTATTGCCTACTGGATTAGAAACTATTTTGAGTTGTTTAAATATTTATATATTTATTTTAAATATTCATATTCATACTTCTGTAGCACCGAAGTCAGTGTTTTCCATCAGTTATGGACTCAGCTCTGTGTTTGTTCATTCAATAAGCTCCTACAACATACCCAGCAGAGGTAGACACTAAACAAATTTCGGGACAAATTATAGTCTTTGCCCTCAAGGAATGTATCTTCTAGTGGTGAAACAATTATAAAATGAATATGTGATCTTATTTTCTTCTAAGGAATGAGACAAAAATAAAAGCTTGTGACAAAGTAACTTTTTTGGTCAACAAAGACTGTACTAACCAGGGGCAAGTGACCTGCAATTAACTGAATCTTCAAATTCTGCTTACAGTATTCAACTTTATATTTTATCTGTGATATGCATTTGTTAATTATTGTTTCCAATAGACTAGTGCCTATTGTTGTGTGCATAAATTGTCCTGCTTATTTCAAAATAGAAGTTAAAATAATTTTTACTCTGAAGGCTATTATATAACCATAAAAACAGTGTGGTTGGGCACTGTCTCCCCCTATTTAATGAATGATAAAACTGAGCCTTAAAGAAGTATCCAAAGTAGTATTCATAAGTTTCAAGTGGCCCCTCTTATGCTACCAATCTAGCCTAAGACCATCTAATACATTTTCTTTCTGCTATGCTACACCTCTTTTCAGAGTATGTACTCCCACAGATGTTCTCATGATGGTGTAAACACCTTTGGTCCTCAATAACAGGTAATTAACTTACAAGAATGGAAGACCATGGCTATCCCACTAGTCTAACACAATATAAAACAGTCTAAAATGGCAAAATAATTGATCTAATGCAATGTCAACATACAATCTCATTTTAGGTAACTTTCAGAACTTCCCAATGAATGCAGTTGTAGACAAGGAGAGAATTCCAATGCCAGTAATAAGGAGGTAACTATGAGTTACAGAACTTCAAAGTTTTAGTTAAACAGCAACTAAACAGAGGTAAAAACCTAAGTTTGGGATAAGAAGTAAAGTTTAAGAAAAATTTATTTGATTAGTCTCAAGTATAAATGATGAGTCACATAAGCACACTGAATAAATAAGGAGGTAAGCAGGGTTGTTTGTGCTGAAGAACTACATTACATTTTAATTCATATAAAATAGGCTTTTGAGATTAAAGCTAATAATTAAATCTAGAAGTTTATGCAACAATAGAAAGTACTTGTGATTTCCTAGGATTAGAAATGTGTACCTTGTTTATTATAAAATGTCTGCTTTGATAAAACATGTTCATAATTATCACAACACCGATATTTATACTGCTGTCTCACTTAATTCCTTGGAGATCTGAAACAAGGCCCAGAACAAGCTAGAAAGAATTCTGCATTGTGCACTTAATGACAATACACAAACTTTAAAATAAGGATACTTTCTTTCTTCTATCCAACCTCCTTTGTTTTGTGTTAAAATCATGAGAAAAAACCCCAAAACTTATTTTAAGAGCAGGAATGAAGTAGTGTAGCATTAACACATGTCAAAACAGAGTTTCTCTCCTTATACCTGAGTATTTATAGGTTAAACTTTTAATACAAACCTGATTATTAAAATAATGCATACATCTCCGGCTGGGGTTGTAGCTCAATGGTAGAGAGCTTGCCTAGCATGTGTGAGGTACTGGGTTTGATTCTCAGCACTGCATATAAATAAATAAAATAAAGGTCTATTGACAACTAAAAACTATTTTAAAAAATAATGTATACACCTCTATTTTATATGTAAAAGACTACATTTCCACCAGCCTGCAGAAAGCCTTAGCAAAGAAGGTAGTAGTCTTGCTCAACAAGATCTTCTTGACTCTTTTTATTGCCTTTTTTTTCTTTGTTGGTTTTATTTTCTTTGCACTATGATTATGTCTGTCCTCCTTTGTCCCTCTATTTTGTAACTAGTTATATTCATTACTATGTCTTCTAAAGGATTTATAGGGACTTGTTAGGACATATGAAGGAAACAAAATTAAGGCAGAGATCTCAGTTTTAAAAGGAAAGGGAAGCAGAAGCTACATTGTTGAATATAAGCACTCTGCTCAGCACTTTATGTATAACCTTTTCCTTTTAACCTCAAACTTATCCTGTTGAACAGATATTTCCATTTCTCTGTTGGTGACCTGACACTCACAGAGGTTAAATGAGTTTACCCTAAATTAGACTGGAAGATGGTGGTAGAGCTGAGATACCACTCAGGTCTTAGAACTCAGTTTTTCCTTTACTCTAGATTGTCTCCCAATTAAATGTGTTCTGTTCTTCTTAGACTTGACTGTTTTAAAATCTTGTGGGGAAGTGGATGTCAATGCAACATTTTCTGATTTTTTGAATCCAGAATTTCTGAGTCTGAAAAAAAAATTCTGATTAATGAATAGAATGACTTTCTCTCAGCAATTTTGCAGACTATTATGTTGTCTTCCATTCTTTAAGTCCTTGGTAAGAGAAAGACCAAAAATAAGCAGGAGGGAAAGATTTCCTTCATGGGTGGCTAAAATCTTCCAGGAGTCTGTAGATTCTTGAGTATGTTCTAGTTAATATGATTATACCCACAATGTAATATTTCTATAGATTTGTGAAGAATAAATTTTAAAAGTAGGCTTAGGATGTAGCTCTGTGCTTACTCTATAAGCACTCTGTTAAAAAGTTCCCTCTGGTTTTAAAAGAAGGAACATGACTCAGTTTCTCTTCTTCTTGATTTACCGTATGATCACTCATATATACTTCTGCCATTATGCCATCTGCCATGTTGGGAAATGACCCAGGTGTGTTCATGAAAGCTGAACTAATGAGGTCATCTGATCTTGAGCTTTGACTCTTGAACTGTGAGCTAAATAAATCTCTCTCTCTCTCTCTCTCTCTCTCTCTCTCTCTCTTTTTTTTAATACATTATTCAGCCTCAGGAATTTGTTAAAGCAACAGAGAACAGATGATATATACTGTTAGATGGTATCTAATAGATGGTAAAGAGGTGAAAGAGATAAAAAAGGAAAGAAATAAGAGGAAACAAAACAGAAGAAAGAAGAAGAGATGGGACAGGAGAGGGAATAAAAGGGTAGGAGAAAGGAAAGGGAAAGGGAAGAACAAGAAAGGAAAGGAATTAAAAGGAATAGAAAGAGAAAACAAAGGAAGATAATAAAAAGAAAAAGGAAATAGTAAAGAAAGGAAAAGAAATAGCTGTTCTGAACTCAAGAGATTTTTTGCCATGAGGTATCTGTACAATGGATGAAATAGCAGTCATACAGACAGGGTAGTAGAATTTTCTTGAATTCAAACTTCCATTAGTTCCCTTAGGTCAGCATAAGCAGGCAACAAATATGTACTAATCATTGAGAAGGAGTGTGAATATACTTTGTATACAGCCAGAGATATATAAAAATGTGCTATATAAGTATAATATGCAATGTAGTACATTCTGCTGTCATTTCTAACAACTTAGAATAAAAAATAAATAAATTAAAAAAAAAACATAAGAAATGAACAGTACCTAAAGGTAAATATTAAGAATGTTACAGAAGTAGAAGGAACAAAATCTAATAAAAATACCAGCAAAGATAAAGATTTGGGATACAGTTCCAGTTATACTGAGTTCAAATTTTATAAGTGTATTCTGGAACTTACTCCACCTTTTCTAACCTTGGTTTTTCCTTATGAAGTGATGAGTCCAAATAAAATCTCAGAGTTTTTTTCTGTTATAAAAATCTACCTTTACTACACTGGAGCAAAACTAATTTTTCTAATTATATTTTCCTTGGAAACAGTATTTTTACAGAAATGACTATTTTCACTGGATATGTTTTCAAATAAATAAATGATGAATGCATATAAAGCTTAAGGTTCCTGCACCTCTCAGAGTCATTCACTTTTGGAGAGCTTACAACAGAGAAGACTAGAAAAAAAAAATGAGATTGCCTACTCATTTTCCATTCAGTTTTAAAGTGTCAGCATTTACATTTTTATCAGCATTGTGCTCACAATGAGGTTTATGATGCATTGCCTCTAAGTTATCTTGTCATGTGACTGATGTAACAATATCACTGACAGAAAAATAAATCTTTCTCTAGTAACAATACTCTTATCACATTTCCAAAAGGCATGAGTAGCAGTACTGTATATTCCATCTATTTCAATCCCAGAAACTAATTTATTTCCATCTGTATGTGTAAATTCAGCTAGATGATAGGAAGAGGGGAAATAAGACAAGTTACACAATTAAAGGTTTAATTTAGCACGTGGAGGGTAAGAAAGCAAGATAATTTGGACACCTCAGGGCTTGCCAATGAAGCAGTTGTTGATTTTAGGAATAACTGAAACATTAGTCTACAGATGTTCTATTACTGTCATCTCTGAGTCAGCAGTCATTTCATATGGTCCTTCCAGATCGTGTGAACCATCTCCTGTTAACATACATTCCTACTGCCAAATCCTTCAGGAGTACTGTAGAAATGCCTTCATTCAAATGCTACAACAGGCATATCTCATTTTTTCTTATCTATTTTATGACTAGATGCACAAGTTTTGGTTAACTATGGTATAAATGTTGCTTGGGAAATCTCTGCACATCACTCAATAACCAAATCTCTAGTGCTGTTCACTTTAGTACATACTACAGGGAGTTGTCCAGGTGAGAAGTAGCCCAATTGCTAATCCCACTTTTGTAATTTCAACCATCTGCACTTGTGACTTTTGATTTGAATTTCAAATTTGAAACTGCCATTTGTTTTCTCTGTTCCAAGCATCAAAATTCATATGGCACATCTCTACAAAATTAGTATTCACAGGGGCCCTTTGTTGCACCTCAGTTCCAGCTGTTCCAAATTTGGTAAAATCTACCCTGTCATTTTTGCATGATGTAGTAACAGACAACAGAAATTTAATGATTTATTCACAATGTTATGGAATAAGGATGAGCTTCTGGTATAATACGGATAACCAGAATAGAAGTGGAGGAAAAGTACAGACCTTTATTTCTGTCATACAATGAAATCATTTTTAGAAGTGTGATTTTGTTACCCTAAATATGGATTTTTTTAGTTAAGCAAAGTAGAGATTTATACCTAGTACTTTTTACCTCATTACTTAAGGCTATTGTTGAGAATTATAAAAACTCTGAAGAAATAAATGTCTGTTACACCTTGATGAAAATGGCAGTCACCTTTTGTTGAATATAAAGGAACAAAATGTTAAAAACAGTAACATCTTTTACTTCTAATAACCGAGGCCCACTTTCAAAGTAATCATTGCTAGAATACAACTTTTACCTAGAAATGGCAGAAACTTACTGACCAACCTTTATATGTGAAGGCTTTAAATTATACATACAATTAAGCCTTAATTAACAGCAACCATCTATTAGATTTTGTATATTGTTTTTGAAGGAGACAAGAAAATAGGAAATGAGGTTTAGTTGGAAAATTAATCATGTATAGATGAAATTATCTCATTCAATGTTTGGACCACAGTTGGTGTTTATCCAATCCAATATTGTATACCTGTGGTATCCAATAGAACTTTTTGCAATAAAGGAATTGCTCTATATCTGCAAGATTATCTATAACAGTCACTTTTACATGTAGCTATCAAACAGGTGAAATATTGCTACTGCAAATGAGAAAACACTTTTTTTTTTTCATTTTAATTATTTTCATTATAAATAAGCACATGGGACTAGTGGCTACCAAGTAGTTGGTACAGTTCCTATACTTTATCTCTTCTTCTCTAAAATAAATATTTGAGTTCAGAATAATAATTCTAACTATTTCTCAAATGTCAAAGAAAAACTGTCACTAATCAAAATTATATTGTTAACTAAAATGAAATCCATAATAATACATTTAAATTTATTTCTACAGCATATATTCAGATAACAAAAGATGCCTAGCTAACTTGCGCTTGTACCTGACAATAAAAGACTAGAAAATAGAAAATACATGGGCCCAGAAAAATCAGTTCTGTAGTCAAATTTTCTCCCAAGTGCTTTCTTGCTATGTGGATTCAGGCAAGCTACCAGTAACTCTAGAGTTCATTTTTATTGCCTTTGAAAGTTAAAAATATTATAAAATCACAACAACGCTAAAAATGAAATGAGGTAATGTATATGTAGGCATCTGGAAGAATGCCAAGCACAAAATAGTCTTAGAAAATTTCTCAACTGTCAAACTCCTAAAGTATGTTAATCATATAAGATTTTAAACAATCAAATTCCTCATTTCATAAAAACATGAATATCCAGAAATTTTGAAAATCATTAATCAAATATAAAAAGAGAGAAAGGGATATCTAGAACACATGTTTTCTTCTTTATCCACTGCAACCTAAGAAAGCACATATATTTTTCTGCTTTGTTAAGGATCAAATTCCAGTGATCCCCAAGCCATTCAATAACATTGACTGAGAAAGACAGAAGAAAATATGTGATCATATGCCTTTGAGCTTGTAGGATCTCGTGATACTATAGTTATAAGAATAATTTAAAACCAGAAAACATGTTTCAGTTATTCTTTCTCCTCCGTCATAGTTAGTCTGTATGTCTTGCCACTTCTTCAAAATGTCTCTCATTTCCATTCTTCATCCCCATTATCAAGGCTATTTCTGTACTGTGTGGATCTTGTGAAGATAAGCACATTTAATCTTTTAGCTGCCAGATTGACCCCATTGATCCTGTCCTGTGTACCAGCAAATGACAACCTCAGTGGCTGCCATACATCACAGGTAAAGGGTCATGATCATTCATTATTAGTGAATAAGAGCCAGGATTGGGAAATAATAAACATATACAGATAAACACATTTTTGGAAAAATCATTCATATCTGAATGCATGTGGCTAAACGCTATGCTTTAATGCTGTGTTTAAGTATAAATTATGTATGTGTGTATGTATAAATGTAGAGAAATCTCCCACTTGTGTTTGTATTTTCCCCAAAGAATAGGAGAAAAAGAAACCAAGTTATCGACAGAACAACAGGAATTAAGCAAAAGGTAAATTTTCTGTGCTATAGGAGTCATAAGTAAGGATGGGTCACTCTTACAAAACATTTCTATCACAGATTTCACAGTGGAAAAAATATTTAAGTTCATGCAGAAAAATATCCTCAGTCTTTTCTCTTTTTTTAACATTTATTTTTTAGTTGTAGTTGGACACAGTACCTTTATTTTATTTATGTGTTTTATTTTTTACATGGTACTGAGGATTGAACCCAGGGCTGTGCACATGCTAGGGAAACGCTCTATCGCTGAGCCACAACCCCAGTCCATATCCTCAGTCTTCTTAATAAATTTCTTTCCTCATAACATTCTCCAGATCAAGATCCAAATAGTTGAGCTGAGGCTAGTGGCCTTTTACGCTACCACCAGCACCTCAGGAGGCCAAGGCAGGAGGATATCAAGTTCAAGGACAGCTTCAGCAACACAAGACCCTGTCTCAAAATGAAAAATGAACGAAGCTGGAAATGTAGCTCAGTGGTAGAACATGGCTGGGTTTAATCCCCAGCACAGCAGAAAAAAAAGAAATAAAAATACTTTTGATTTCTTATTATATTAACTTGAAATAGCTCATTTGGCTTTCAAGTTTGTCATTTCCCTACTTTCCAACTCCCTCAAAAAACTCATGTTTCATACTAACCAAATTCTTCAGTCTCTCTCTTGTAAACAACCACTGATCATACTGGATTTGAAATTTGAATAAAATATTCCTGGCCATCTAAATTCTGTTTCTCTAAGAATTTAACACCCATCAAACACAGTCCTTGTACTACTGTGAAACTCGGCATTCAGGCCTTCCTTGGCTTGACCTTTTCTGAGATGTACTGAGCTTACAAGTAGCATCTTGCACTGTTGGCTCCTGTTCCATATGCTTCAATTATGTCTCCATCATATATGTGGAAGGCTTTAAGCACCAAGTGCCTTAAATTATACTTTTTCAAAGCTATTTCTTTTTTTACATTTTTTTCACACATGCTCAGTTTATAATAACATTTTTTAAAATTGAGTGTCATTTACTTATTTCATTAGCCAAATGAACATTACTGAGTCTCCATTCTTTTTCTATAATCTAACAGGTAAAAATTATTTCCTAATAGTGATGACTATGGGAATGAATAACAGTATTTCAAAGTGTTTTATGAATATAAAAATGAACCTACCATCCCAATAAGTATAATAACCCTAAGCTGAGCACAGTGATACATGCCTACACTTTAAGCTACTTTAGAAGCTGAGGCAAGAGGATTGCTTGAACCCAGGAGTTTGAGGCCAGCCTACTGAACACAGAGAGCACAGAGAGATGCTGTCTCAAATAAACAAACAAACAAAAAGAAATAATTATAATCCTTATTTTAGGTTAAAGAATTATATTCATCAAGAGGCTTTAAGGATCTTAGTGAAATGAAATATTCCATGTGTTTAGAACATAATTGGTTCTCAGTACAGGGTTGGTGAATATTAAATCAAACAAGATGATATATAATATATCACAGTGTGCATACATAAACATCATAACCTAAAATAGATGACTACATAATTTAATTTTCTTAAAAATTGTTTAGGATAATAGAGACCATGCAGATCTGAATTTATTCATATTCCAAATGTCACATAGATTGAAAAATAAGGAGAAAATAAAACCACCCTTAATATGCAGTACATAAAACTAGAAGATTAAAAATATTAAAAATTTTAAGTGTTGTGTAGTGGGGATAAACATAACCCTTACTCTGAGAGTCAGCCCAAGTCTATGCTAACACATAGCACATGTGAAAAAGGAGAGGTGATCAGGACCTAGCAGTTGGAACACAGACCATTCTTAGAAGGAAATTCAAAGTCATGAGAACATGGCTAAAACTTGGTGAATGAAAACATTAGCTACTTTGTAATGTAAAGGGGTTGAAAGGACAATGGACCAGAAGTAGCCCTGAAGTAGCCATTTTAAAAGGTATCACTACTAGGAGGAAAAGAAGTAACCTTGGAAACAGAGGTATCCCTTAGGGCCTTGAAGCTAAAGAATGAAATTTTATTCTTTCTATATGTGACCTTGAATCTGCAGTTCAAAGTATCAGAACTATAACAGAGTTATTTTTAAAAAAAAGAAGATATTATGATATAAAGCTGACTGAATTTAGGTAGGAAACTAAAAAAAAAATTAGACTTTCACTAAATTATACATTAACATAGGAAAATAAAGCATTTAGTAATAGAGACAACAAAGAAAACAAAAAAAAAACTACATTTCAAAAGCAAATAAATTATTTGATAATTATAAAATTGGTTTCTTTAAAGAAATGAAATAAAATCAGAGCAGAATTAAGATTTAAAATTATAATCTAAAAACATCTTTCTGGAAAAAAAAGCCATAGTTCTACATTTTTAAGTAGCCTACAATGTCAATGGGAACATTTATTCAGAGAGGTCAACTTTGAGACATATCTTATAAAACAATTAATTTATGAAAAAAAAAATCTGGTTTACTCAGTAAAATGAGCTTTCACTTCTAAAGGGATAAAAATCACATTGGCATCATAATTCCCTATAGCAACAGCAACAAAACGTAATATAACACTTAAGGACAAAAATGTCAAGAACTTATCATCTATCTAGTGTTTCCTTTAGTTATCAAGTTCATACAAAATCACATATATGTATACAAGAATTCAGGAATACTGGAAGTTGAGTCATTCATGAGAAATCCATTAGAAAACTGAAGTGCATATTGAAAGGACATTTGGGATGAACTTAGCAAATGATTAATGGTGGGAAACTATTTTATTAATTTCATTTTATGACCATAGCACAAATGGGAACAAAGGTGAAAGAATAGGGCATATATATTCTATTGTATGTTCTGGAAAAAATGGAAACACTTTCATGAAAATATTGACAAAAGATAGAAAAACAGAAGGAGACAAAACTCACTTATTATTGTTTTGAACTTTCTTTGTATTTTTTTTTTTTTTTTTTTGGTAGCAGTATTGGTGGATAAATTTAAGCGTATTTGGTGTGAATTGTGGGAAAGATTAAATGAGAAAATAACATTGTTGAGAATCAGAGTTCTTATTGAGGGGAAGGAAAACATACATGCAATTAAAAATGTGAGAAAAACTTTGTTTTGTTTCATTTTGTTTTTAAATTAGAGGTCAGTATGGCATCATAACTGGGGAAAACTGTATGTGTGTGTGCGTGTGCGTATGTATGTGTGTGTGCATGTGTGTGTGTGTGTGTGTGTGTGTGTGTGTGTGTGTTCTGGCTCACACTGTCCACTGAAGAGTGTATGGCACTGCAACAGCAAAAAGCATACTTAGGGTCCAGAGTTTGTCTTCTAAAACAGATCAGAAGTTCTTAGAGAAATGATGAATTTCTATTAGGATCAGGAAAAGTACAATTCCAAAATGCAACATGGTTTGGATCAGAAAAGACAAAGATCTGTTTAATTACTGGTGGGAACATGAAAAGAGTCCAAAGGAGCAAGCTTTGGCCAATTAAACAAATTTGGTTCACCCTCCCCCCATCCACACTTAATAAATAAGTGAACAATATGCAAACAGAAAATCACCAATAAAAGCTTGGTGAATTTTCATTATTAGAACTTATTCTATTGAGCAAAACTGAGATCAAGAAAAAATATTATAAAAACATGAAAGCAATACTTATATGCCATCAAAAGTAGTCATGTTCTTGACTTCTAACAGAACAGATTTTTTTTTCTATTGAAATTTTAATATATTTATATTTAACGTAATTACTGATAGGGAAGAACTTAATACCATTTTGTTAATTGTGCTCTGTATGTCTTCACTAACTTTTTGTGAAGACATGCTTTGATTGATTTCCATTTTCTTTTGTTATCTTTATAGGTTATTTTCTTTATTATTTATTTGTTTTTATTCTAAGTTGTATATATAACAGTAGCATGAATTACAATTCATAATACACATATAGAGCACCTTTTTACAAAACACTGTATGCAAAGTATATTCGTACTATTCATGTCTTCGATCATGCATTTAGAATAATAATATCCATCTTATTCTACCACCATCTTTTTTTTTTTCTTTTTTAACTTTATAAAATGGAAGCATCTACAAATTTTAATCTTTCTATTTTATCTTCCAGGAAAAACACACCTTCAGACAATATAATATAATATAATGAACGTTTCTCTGAAAACCTCAATTCTTTCAAGTTTGGCTTAGCTAGAAAGTTTGGGCTCCAAATAGAAATGTTTTCAAATATCTGCATCATTTCCTTGACTTTCATAATTAAGTAACATGGATATTTTTTCATAGCCAAAATGACAGTATTGAAGATCAAGTAGGTAGTTTTGTACTTAAAAAAGAGTGAATTCAAAGAAGCTGCTGCCCCCCCCCCAAAAAAAACAGAAAATATTGAGTAAACTTGAAAGAGATACGGGCTGCCCTTCACATCAAGCTATTTTACTCCTATCAGAAGAAACGATGTATGACAGATGGTCTACTTACTCTCCTCCACCCCAAAAGTTCAGTTCACAGGGGTGGTTGCTAACTCTATTAGTTCTAGACAGTCAATTAATTCTATACTCTTCTTAACCTGGAATATTACAGCTCATTTTTTATAGTAGTAGTTGACACTATGACTTAATTACAGCATGCTGAATGTTAAAAGAATATGATAAATGAAAAATAAAGTTGTTAGTATGGCATGCAAGTAACAGTTCCGCACATTTGCTTTACATATGTATTGGTCACCATGGGAGGTAATTAGAAAACCATGACAAATATTCAGCCCCTCAAATTACAAATGTCTATACCTGAAAACAGGACTTCAAAATTCAATTAAAATTATAATTACTTTATCAAATTCCTGTTCTTCCACAGACTTTATGTATTGAATCAAGCTAAAACAACCCCGTATTCTATCAGCAAACTAAACCTTTCTCTTTAAAAAGATCTTTAAATTGCAAATTAAAATAAGAAAGAGGAGGCAAGATATATTTTTACTATTTAATGAAGACTCATAAAATAAATGTAAAACTTTCCAGTATTATTCAAAGTTGTAATAGAATTAAAGTTTCATACTGTGACTCAGAGCTTGCTATCTGCCATGTAGTCAAAGTTGAATAAATTTACATGAACTTTTCTTTAATATGTTACAGAATATGAAACACTAATTTTTTCCTATCAAGAATTTCCAAATCTTTGATGATAAAAAATGCTTATTTTTATTAACTGGGGCAACAAAGATAATTAAATATTTCAGCAAATATTTCTATTTCCCTGCCATTGGGTGCAGTTGCTAATGGGATGTGGCAGTCAGCAAGGGATTTCATTTGTGAACTATGCCGGCATCTATGACTATTTTTTACAATTGGGATTTGAGTGAAGGTGATATGGTTCACTCACTGATAGGTCAAGTTGATGAAGAGGTAAATCTGCCTTCTACATTGTTCTGTCTCATTCTTAGGCTGAAATGGGAAGTTTTGAGGATGCAGGAAAGAAGATGCCCTTAACCCTGAATTATTGTGAAATATAGCTACCAGGTGGCCTGTGACACCCACATTTCACTCTCATAAAATTTAATTTGTAAATCTGAAATTGCAGCTCTTATTTCTTATAGCAGTCAGTGATACCCAAACCATTGTAGATGGTGTTCACAGGATGGAGGGTGTGGAGCTTTTTCTAATTTCTGGGGACAGTTGGTATATTTGAAAAATAAATACATTTGAAACTCTACATAAAAGGGTACAGGTTGACACTTTGAAGCAATTGTAATAGCTTGGGGATAATTGTTACTGACTAGTTATCCATAAAATAAATATATAAAACTGGATTCATGCAACAGGGCTTGAAATAAAATTTATTTTTTGGTATATTTTAACTAAGAGAGAGAGAGAAAAAAGAAGAAGGAGAGAAGCAGCCCATATTCCTTGGCATATATCAAAATTTGTTTTGACATTTTCTCAAATGTTTGCATTCTCAAAAATAAACTTACCAGCAAACAACTCAGTTTTGGAACACTGGTGGTGTCAGAAAATTTATTTTTTTTTTCTTAAAGGCCTTTATAAATTTTCTTCTTAAAACATAGGGATTTTTTCCTCACACTTCTTTAGAATGTTCCTCTAGGTTAGAGCTGAAGAGAACCAGATGGCTTCCAGCCAGACTCACCACAGCCGTTGAGTGGGTTAAGAAGACACCAGAGAGCTAAGACATAAAGGAATTTAAACAGGCTATTTCTGGGTAAATAACAGTAAAGGACTGCTTTTCCCTCACGTAGTGAAAAGATTTTAAGGGACTGGCAAACTGATGAAACTTGTAAAGAGAGAAAAGTATATAGGGTCTTCTTTTGACAAGAACACACTTAAATTAGTGAAGAGAAACAGATGATAGATGGTAAAATGAAAGATGTAAAGAGTACAGGAAAAAGAAAATAAAGCAAAGACCTGTATGTATTTGGTGTGTTTCAATAGAAAACATAGTCATATTTACTCTTTTGAGGTTTTGATAAAGCTCTATGTAAAGAGCAAATAAAATTAATCTGTATATATGTGTGTTGAATTTCACAGTGCCTTCTTCATTAACAAATGATTTAAATAAACATAGGGAAGATGTGTGTAGGTTCTAAATGTAAATAATTAACAAATTACATTTAAGTATATGAATATTATTACTCTATTTTAAAAACTTCACTATTATTCCTTTAGGCTTAAGAAAAAGGAATGGAATGCAGTTATCACTTCTTGTGTATTTGTTCCTTTCTCCAACTCTTGTCACTCCTACTGATCCTAAAATATTTAATAAAAAGAAGCTTGCAACCCAGTACCACCATCACCTTTATAAAACCTTTTTTTTTTTTTTTGAGAGGGTAGTATTTACAACTATATATGGAATGAATACTTTTTTTTGGTTTCCAAATTAGCTATAAAATAAATTATAAAGGGCTGGGGATATAGCTCAGTTGGTAGAGTGATTTCCTCCCATGCACAAGGCCCTGGGTTCAATCCCTAGGACCAAAACAAAACAAAAATAAAATAAAAATAAAATAAATAAAGGTTTTTGAAGAATCTATTCAGCTCTTTCAATATTGTTGAATTAAATAAAAGATTATGTTTATTTACACGAATAAATGTAGAAATATTTATTTATAAAAAAGAGATAAAGTGGAACACAGTAATGCAGACCTGTAATCCCAATGACTCCAGAGTCTGAAGCAGAGAATCTCAAGTTCAAAGCCAGCCTGGTCAACTTATTGAGACCCTGTCTCAAGTAAAAATAAAAAGAGCTGTGGATGTGTACCTCAGTGACAGGGACTCCCTTGAATTCAATCTCTAGTATGGTAAAAAAAAAAAAAAAAAAAAAAAAAAAAAAAAAAAACTTTGTTTAAGAATATATCATATTATCTATTAGTTAAATAAACAAAATACTTATCACCATGACCCCTTACAGGCTCTGATTTTGTTTCCATTGGTAGGTAGTTAATACCTAAGGTTAGCCTTTGTTGCTGAATGAACAAAAAAAGAAAGAAAGAAAGAAAGAAAGAAAGAAAGAAAGAAAGAAAGAAAGAAAGAAAGAAAGAAAATCAAGAACATAATATAGGGCTGGCATGTGGTTCAGTGGTACAGTACTTGCCTAGCAGGTATAAGGCCCTGGGTTCAATCCCCTAAACTATGAAAAAGTAATAATAATAATTATAGCTTTTATCATGTCTCAATACCAGGGCTAACCAGTGGATGAATCAAATGTACTTTTTAAGAGTGTGAATGACAAAATTGGTAAATGTTCACTTTGGTAATTCGGCAGGATTCTCACCATGAGCATTATAACTAAAACACAAAGCTATGAAAAGTCATCTTCTTTTGGGTTTAATTAAGGAACCATAGGTGATATTTTTCCAAAACCGGGTAATGGTCCAATTCCTGTCTGTGGTCTAAATATATAGTGACATGTGATCAGAGTCCTGATACAAGAAAAGCTAGTAGTGCCACTAAGTGTTCAATGGACACAACAGCCAGTCTCAAATTGAGCAGGGCAACAGGCAGAAATATTTTTCCTAAGACTTTCAGAAAGACATATTTGTAGGTCAACAGCCTGTAATTATTTGCTTCAATGCTTTTTATGTTTATAACAGCAGTACAAGAAAAACAAGAAGCCCAAAGAAGGAACAGCAATAAGTGTTCTTGATCTCCTTGCATTAGGTGGAGGAAAATAATAAAGGATTTAAAGTCAAAGATGAAATTTCACTTGTTTTGTAGAGTTGAAGTGACTATTAGGCAATGACGTGAAATTATGTTGATCTTTTTAAAAAGAAATATTCCATTTTGTTTTTCAGAAACTATATAAAAATTCTAGGAAGAAGTTAAATTTTAAAAATGGGGCTGTTGCTTCTGCTAAAGAAGAATCACTTAATATCAATATTATATATGTTTAGGAAAATTATTTATATTTGGATGAAATAATTTTTAACATCAACATTCTTTAACCCTAGTTATTTGTAACTGGATAAAAAGAAAGCAAATAAAATACTAGTACCTATGAAAAAAAGTATTTTATTAGTAAATCCATGTAGATATTTTTCTTATCTATGAGGACTTATAAATTTATATTACTGAAAGAAAACTGACCACTAGCAATTTCAAACAATCAAATTGCTTTTCACTTTCAAATTTTAGGTGCAATTGTTTTAATATTTTCCTTTTTTAATAAGACAGTTTCTACTGAAATGTTTTACTACTTCTTTAATAATGTACAATGATGTGTACAAGGAAATATTTCTGGATCTGATACATTATCACTCTAAGGAACCCATGATAAAACACACTGGAAAGGTATATGACAATGAAAATATTTTCTTCAGTGACATTGAACTCACCTGTCCATATTTAAAAAAAAAAATTCTTTCTTACTAATCTGTCACATGGGCTTATAATTCAATAGCCTTTTAAACCAACTCATGCTAAAATGTTAACAGCCAAGAATGTTTGGACATATTTATCATGATTTCAAAATATCATAATGCAAAGGTACTATGAATGTGCAATATGAGTATATTAATGTTTCTCAAATTTCCCACATAGCAGAATATATTATTTCTTCTATACCCTACTCCCAACTTCAAGAGCCATAAAGTATTTTAACATTTACATGAGATGGCAAATCATCTTTGAGGTCACACCAACTAGGTGAATAGGAAATCAGCAGAAAGCAATTCATCAGGAAAAAAAAAAAAAAAGTTACCTGAAAATATATATGGATTGATTGACTGGCTAAGAGGAGGACATTGATATATTTTACAAGGTCAATGTGTTTTGCTGTAGTAGATACCTCATTATCGACTCAGGTTGATATGAAGTTTTTATATTAAATATTAAAATTGTTATGTGCTTATGAATTGATATTAAGGCTTCATATTAGATATTTAAATTGTTATGTGCTTATGAAATATAATTTTATGGAGTATATCAGAATATTGCTTTTAAATTGACAATAATAGCAGCCTGGTTCATTTCTTTTCTAGTGAAATTTCTTATACGGTATGAAAGAGAGTAGATAACAGAAAATTACAAAGCAGATTCATAACGAATGACGACAAGCTTTTTCTCTTTCCAGAGATGGACTACCAATGCTGGAATTGCTATTGGCATTGGGGCATGACTGATAGAGTCTGAAACTGAAATTAAGAACCATTTAAATAGGGAGTATGTATATACAGCAAAAAATACAAAGACAGACAAAAATATGATCTAACCTCCTGGCTCTCACCCTGTAAGGAATAGATGATGTACTTTTTTTTTTTTTTTTTTTCAAACTAAATGGTGTGGATGAAGCACTCTATGGAAAGATGTTGGTGTAAAGATAGTACAGGTGTGGAAGAGTTCATGCTTCCAACAGGTAGTGACACATATATAAAGGAGAATCCTGCAGTGTGAATGATCTTCCTCTATAACCAGATGACAGGTTTGTGACCAGGGTAGCACACACAGGTACAGTGTGTGACTTTTGATTTAAGATTAAATTTGAAAACATAGGGGACAGGAGAGGTATTCTCTCCTTTTACTCAATCCATTGGTATTTTTGTCTAGTTGAAGGAATTTAGGACCAATTGAAAGATTGTGGAAAAGCCAAGTATGACCACATGTTCCATGGTGTCTAGTAAAGAATACCTATGGCAAGAATCTGCTATTGAAACTGTGCCTAGGCTAATGGGTTCTGGTCAGCAGCACCACCATTCTACCCTTATCAGCAAATAAGCCAGAGGTTAATGTAGCAAAAGAAGATAAACAGATGGGGACAATTGTTCCAATTAAATTGAAGAAAATCTCTAAAAACTCTGAGGAATATTTATGGGAAGTCAAACCAAATGATGATAAGCTTTCTGGGACATGTAGGCTGGCAAGCACAACTGCCTAAGCACTGGGCATTGTCTAAACATTCCTATACTCTTGATAGGATGCTATGACTGGCAATAATGTTCAGTTAGTGAGACTACAATGGTGTTTTAAAAATTGTTAGTAATTTTCCCCTTAGGAAGGACATTTGCCTTCTGTTATTCTCCATAAAAAAAAATACACACATTACTGATATATAAAAATAAGTTTGCACTTGAAAGTGTTATGTTCATGACTTGATTTTCTGTGATACAGCACTGAAAATGAATAACTTGAATTCATTTTTACCTAAATAAAAGGGATCTGTTTCTTCTAGTCATATTCAGTTGGTGACATTGATCTTCCTAGATTTTTCATCTTTGTAAATAACTTAGCTCTGGGAAGACTCTATTCCATTGGCATTGTAGGCTGAATGCATTATAATTAAGCACCTTGGGGACAGAAATATTTTGATACCTAAAATATGATATTTTTGGAATTCAGGCCAAACATGAATAATCTCAATTTATCTACCACATGCATACATGTATTATAGGACCACAGTGGGGAAATGACTTATTTAATAAGATTCTACCATAAATGACCATCACTTTCCTCCAACTGCTATGTGTGCTGTATTTCTACTTTCATCTCTTTCCATAGATTCTCCTTCATCCTCAAATTGTTCACATTGACAGTGCTAATATGCTAGTATTGATGGATTGCTTACACTACCTCCCTTCCCTGTCATGTGCTCCTCCTACATCTCAGGATTTTCCTAGGGACATTGCTTTGTTTCCACGTTTTACAGCACTTAAGATATTATTACTATTGGCAAGACCATTTATTTTTAAAAACAAATTATTGATTCAGGTGCCAAGAACACATATGCATCAGATAATTAAATTAAATTAAAGGCAGGACAATGCGTGAAAGACAGAGCTGTTAAGTACTAGAAGGTGTAGTTATATTTAGTTATACAATCTGTCTGGGATACTTAAAAATGTGATGTTCTTCCATGGAGAAATGTTAAATTGTAGTTTTGCCTACCATCAAACGATTTTACTAAGACTACTTGTCCAAAAATATTCATCATTGCCTATTGTCACAAAGTCATATTCACAATTACTTATGTTTGCCGTGAAAATCAGATGAAGATACCAAAATCCCCAAATATGTACTATTCTTTTATGGGCATTTTATTGTCTCAAAACTATAACAACAACAACAACAAAATAACTATGAAAGGATTTAGAGTTGATTTTCCAAACTGCTTCTCATGAGGAAGCATTGTACCATTGTACCTGTGCAAGATAATCTGATGTAATAAATACCTGATAAAAATTGAAACTACATGATTATATTCATATGTGGAATATGTACAATTTGTCCTCAAAGGTTGAGAGTACGCTAGGGAACGTAGGGGAGAGGAGGGATGGAAAGAGGTTGATCCATGGGTGCTAACATAGAGTTCAGTAAGAATAATAAATTCTGGTGTGCTTTGGCCAGGAGAGTGATTTAAAAATAATAATTATGTACTGTATATTTTAAAAGGAGATAAGATAAAATTTTGAATATTTTTACCAGAAATAAGTAATAAATGTTTAAGGACATGGATATTTTTAAACTAGGTTGAACGTTACAGAATATATACATGTTTTTGAAACATTTCGTGGTAGTCATATATACAACTTTTATATTTTTACATCTTTAAAAAATAAATAATACACTGAACAGAATAATTATTTTTATATTTTTGCATCATTAAAAATGAACTTAATTTTTTAATATACTGTAGATCAAACCTAGGGCTTTATGCATGCCAGACAACAGCTATACTCCCACACCTTATTTTTCTTTAATTTAAACTGATTACTGAAGACATTTTTCCTCTTATCACTCTCCTATGTCTCTATCAGTGGATATTAAAGATTTTGGTAACATGATGAATTGGAAAGTTGGTTCACTCTGAAATGAGGGTCTTTTAAAGAGCTAACATGTCTTCCTTCACATGGGGTAAGGTGAACCTCACCAGGATTCATATGGATTATGCTAATAAGTAATCAAAATTCTCAATGAATTTGTCTTCCAAAGTCCACAGGTACAATGCTTCCTCATGAGAAGCAGGTGTGGCTCATTGTTATATTTAAAAAGAGAATTATATTGCTGTCTCCCAATTATGCAGTGAGCATTTTTCTGTATATTCCATCAAAACTCTTGTGCCACATAGTCAAATTATGGAACCAGCCCACATGTCAATAGATGAATGGAGCAAGAAAATGTGGTATATATACATAATGGAGTTTTACTGAGCTGTGAAGAAGAATGAAACCATGGCATACCTGGAGAATATCATGCTAAGTGAAATAAGACATATTCAGAAAATTAAAGGTCAAAATTTTTCTCTCATATGCAGAAGTTACAGCAAATTAAGGAAATAAGGTGGGAGCATGGGTGGATATCAAATATCATAAGGATATAGGGAAGATCAGTAGAGTGCAAGAAGTAGGAGGGCAGGGATGAAAATAAAAACAAAGATAAACTACAGGGTTATATCAGGGAAGAAGATAAATAAAGCACATTTGGTAGAGGAAAAAACTTCACAAAATTCTGGATAAGGGAAAGCAGATTAAAGAATATGGAAAGAAGAACCTAGTGACCTAGTGAGAACAGGTGAGATCATAGTTTGAGGAGAAGGGACTATAGCAAAGGAGAACTTGCTGACCCAACAAAATGACAGATCTTTTAGACGTAAAAACTGTTGGTGGAAAGGATGAGGGCAGGTATTTTTTTTTCTACATTTTTGTACAATGTACAGTGACTTATTACATTTTAAATAATCATTATAATTCCCATGAACATTGATTATTTCCTTTTATATTTTAAAGAAGGAAAAGCCAAACTTACATAATGCTAGCTCAGTAATCAAATGTAAAGGACCCCTAAACTGTAATATATTGAAACAGGATACTGTGTTTGTCCCTGAAAAAGTAAAGAAGTATAAATCAGACCTTAAAAAATGGAGCATTTAGAATGAAATACAGTCATGTGCTGAGGCAAACTTTGCTTAACCTCATCAGACTGGCAGGCACTTTTTATTTATTGGCACATTTCCATTACCACATGAGACCACATACACGACTCCAATGAAAACTGAAAATGCCATTATCTCTCCTTCCCCCTGATATTTGCACAAGTTGCCTCTCCTGGGCACATTATCCTTTGCAATCCTGCTTCCCACCCATCTATCTTCAGCCAGTCTCTAGCCCCTTAGCCTGGCTGACTAACTCCATGGTACCATTTATATCTGACTTTAGATGTGAACTTTCTTTGAAACCTTTCTGTTACCTGGGTGTTCATACAGAATTCATAGCATTTACAATACTACTTCAATTGCTAGTCCCTGAAAATATTATTCCACTGCTCTGTGAGCTTCCAGAATCAGCAGTCATGTTTGTATTGTTTATGCAGCACTCTGAGCACTTAGTTCAGTGGCTCTCATGAGATAGGTGATCAATAAATAAATACAGGATGAATTAAAATTAAATGCTTTCTTAGGATCTCACATGCTAACCAAAATTTTATTTCAACTGATTAGAGGTCTACAAGTATATAAAATTACCAGAAGATGCAAAAGGTATGTTTTTATTTAGTAATTTATCTCATGAACCATTGATTTGGCAATTCAACTGTGATTCTTCCTTAATCTACACAAAAGAACACTAGGAAACAAATGATCAATTATTTGTATATTCCTATCCATACGGTTTGCTGATGCCAAATCTGTTATGTAGTAACATACATTAATATGTAATAAAAACATTATATTGACCATGTTAGTATTCAATTCTATCATATCCTTACATGTTGTGCCTATTTCACAGGACATTTATAGAAATTATGGGACTATATCCATGGAATACTACACCAAATATGCAGGACGTTTATGGAACTTGGGAGGATCTCGCCACAAAATACACAGTTTTCCGTGAACATGCTAGTGATTTATTTATCCATGAAAAACATTGTTTCTGAACCAATACAGAATATGGCTATTGGATTTCCATGCATGCAGGAGCCCTGAATGGGGAGATGGCTGAGATTGCGGTTGGCTGCGGGCCATAGAGATGTTTGGGCATTGCCGCCTTCTATGGTCTCACGGGACTTGGCCCGGGATCTCGGGGGACTTGAGCCGAGATCAGATTTGGGTAGGCGCCATTTGTTTGTGGGTTGTTTGGTGGTGTGGTTGGAGGAGTGTGGAGGGCGTGTTGGAGTTTTTGTTGGAGCCAGAGAGAGAACCTAGCAGAATAAAGAGCCTGTTCGTTTCCAGTCTGCCTCTGTACTTATTCCCACGGCTTTGTTGCTGCAGGCAGCCATCGCTTCAGGCAGCAACACATGGAAATCAGCTGCATAAACTTGCACCTAATTTTTTCATTACCTACCTTTAGATTAGATTAAAAAAAAAAAAAAAAAAAAAAAAAAACAGGGTCTACAAAGACATTTTAAAGGCTAATGACCTACTTTTTATTTGAGAATGTTTAGGCAAAGATTACCTCTCTTGAGATTCAAGCTTCCACACTTCACTACATGTGAATTCACAGAAACTCTCGTTTTTTTTTTTTTTTTTTCTTCTTTTTATTCTTTTTTAAACAACTTTTGCCAATTGAACAACACATAAGGGAAAATCACCAAGGAGTGTTGGGTGGGGATGAATTGGAAAAAGCAGAGAAAGAAAAGTATTGAAAGATAAATGAACTCCCCAATGTCGACTATTTGGTTTTAAATATGATAGGCAAGTGGTAGTGTAGGAACAATACACATTGATCCAGGATCTATATGAGATAAAGTTGCTTTTTTGTAAAGATTTACAAATCTAGAATGCTAACAGCATTGTCCCAATCCAAATTTTTGCTGTTCATACACGCATTCCTCCATTTCGCTACATGTTTACACCTTAACCAGTGTTGTTAAACAAAGGCGATATATGTCCATCCCTCAAAATATGATGAAAGCAAAGAAGCAAAATAAGATTTTATAAATATTTCTCATATAATACAATTTAAAATCCTTTATCTGTAACCTTTTCCAATAAATCTACAAAGATTTATTAATTTCAGAATGCTCTATTATAAAGTATGACTGATAGGATAACATTGATATAAATATTAGGAGAAACCACAAAGCATTCTATGAATATAACCTATCAATATTTTCCAAACATGCAGTTATACTCAGGGGCTACTTACTGAGCATCTAAGAGACCCTTGATTCAATTCCCAGCAATTCAAAAAATAAAAAAAAAGAGAATTGCATCTGTGCTGAACAAATGCAGACTTTTTCAAAAACAACACAAAACATCAACAACCAAAAAAAAAAAAGAAAAGAAAATTTATACTGAATTCAATCTTAAGTCTGCAAAAAAAAAAAAAAAAAAAAAAAAAAAAAACAAACATATGAAACCTCAGGTACTACTCCCTTACATCAGTAAACATTAGGGTAAAAAGGTTTGAGTGGGTTTAACAACTTTTAGCTTCTTTCTACTTTTTACCTCATAATGATTCCTTCATTTTCCCATGTTATTCTACACACATTAAGAATAATTGTAATTACTAAGTATGTGACCTAGCAACAGTGTATTTTGCACAGGTATGATTTTAAAATGACTTCACCAAGCTTATCACTCTGAGAAAATGATAAAATTCTGAAAATAAATTGGTATGGCAAAGCTACATTAAGCACAGATATCTAGGAAAGACTGTGAAACAAATGGTTATTTGTATACATGAAGATCTCAATCAACTATAGTTCATTTATATTTCAACTACATCTACACATAGCAAATATCAAATATGATGGAGGAACCCAAGAAAATAACATACATTTGTACCAAGAAAAATTCAATAATACATGTTAAATATGATATTAAAAATTGTATTAAATGTATGTTTAGGGTCAAAAAATATACCCCAAAAAATCAAGGGAAGGAAGCAATTTGATTAAAATAACACAGTAATAAAAATATATGAGTAGAGTTAGGAAAAGCAGTATGTGTCTTTTGATGAAAACCTACTTGGGAAACTGAGACAGGAACATTGTCTCAGCCCAAGAGTTCAAGGCCAGCCTGGGCAACATAGTGAGATTCTGTCTTAAAAAAAGCCAAACTGCCAGGCGCAGTGGAGCACACCTGTAATCCCAGCACTAGGGAGGCTGAGGCAGGAGGATTGCGAGTTCAAAGCCAGCCTCTGGCAGGGCAAGGCACGTAGCAACTCAGTGAGACCCTGTCTCTAGTAAAATACAAAAAAGGGCTAGGGATGTGGCCCAGTGGTCGAATGCCCCTTAGTTTAATCCCTGGTACAAAAAAAAAAAAAAAAAAAAATAAAAAACAAAACCAAAAAAAACCAAAAATATAGGTACACTTTTCTTTTAATGTTAACATGTTAAGTTTAAAATATAAAATTTCAGCATTTCATATGAAGAAATGAGATTTATAGTAAGATAATTTTATGTAATTGTCTGATACACTTTATTTGTTTACAGAAATACAAAATAATTTATTGAAGCTTCAATGCCTAATACCTACAAGAAGAATAACTATGCAGAGTTTGAATGAATATTGAACAATAATATTTCCTATGCTTTTATTTATTTTTCAATTCACATTTTTATACTTATTAATTTATTCCATATTCATATTAGCTCTGGAGGGAAGCTATTATAATAACTATTTTGCAGATGAGTAATCAACTTGAGAGATTAAAAAATGGACTTCGGAAAGATTAAAAAGATGAAAATAGTAAGTTTTATCTTGACTCCTTAGCATTCTCCAAAAATCTTAACAAAACTGATATTGTACAGTTATTTGAAAGTATTGGGAATTTTATACATATGTGATATTTACACACAAATTTTAGCAGTTAACTTCCATTTTGACATGACAATCTGAGCCTTGTTATCATATGATAAATTTAGGACATAGATTTTCTGGTTCATTTGCTTTAGCAATTGGAAGAGACATTTTATAATCCATGTACTTAAGTTTACTTTTTGATAATACTCTTCTGCATTCAAATCTGATATGTACCTTTGATTTCATTTTTAGTCTGAATTTGTTTAAACCTGAAAATACTTTATCTTTTTAACTTAAAATCAAAAGAGTGTCAGGAGGGTACAATGATTTCACATGCTTATTTATCATTTTATAATTTGTAAATCAATTTTTGTAATGCTTTCAAACATTTAAGAAAGAGAAAAGATCTATGCTATGAAGACACTTGTCCTGGTTACTGCAAAATGGATATAAGGATGAGTCAGGAAGCGGATTAGCTATGGAGTGTTTGCTTGCACAAAATCCTGTTGAGATAGTTGACTCTAAATTATCCTATTTACCGTGTATGTAGAGTTCAAAATAAATGCAACCATTAAACTATTTGGTATTGTTTTTATTTTGAAGGAACCAAGAAGTACTTTTGAACACAAATCATAGCTTACAAGTCCAGAAACAAAACAGCTTTACCAACTGTATAATAAACAAAGGGGGGAAAATGGCTGCTTACCTTAATTTTTTTGGTTTTTCAGAGAACTCTTTCTTCAAGAATTAATGTTCAGGGAATGAGTGCTTGGGTTCTCTACCACACACCTACAGCAGTGTAATTAGACTTTTATGAAAATTGTATTGGGAATCTGAATACTGTGTTTCATTATGTTTATATTTTATATTGGAAGTAACTTGGAAATAAGATGCACTTAAGAAGGACACATGATTTAACCAAAAGGCCACATTTAAGAAAGCAGTTTATTAACAAATGTTAAGATTTGAACTTCTCTTTGTATTCCTAAGAAAATGCATAAAAGAAACATACATATAAAAAATGTATCCAAGTCAAAATACTACCTAAAATATGAAAACTTGAGTCCCTTTTCTCCTCCATCCCGCCTTTTTTCTGTCTTTGTGTCATAGTGAGATTCTAAGAAATGCCACACTAAGACACCTTGATGTGCCTTCAAATATTGTGCCATTTAACAAGTTTTGACGTAGGTTTTTACTAAAACTACCTCATAATTGTGTATTTTTTGTTGTACCACATAGCTTAGGAAGCAATAAAACCATGTGGGAATGCATAGGCTGGAAACCACAAGGTGAACCCCAAATTAAATATATAAATTCAAAGTAAAGGTGATCCGTATCTAATCTAGGATAATACCACCACAGAATTTCTTATATCTATCTATGTATTTAAATCTATCCCATTCATTAATTCTTGGTAATAGTTCTTGTGCTACAGGATTCTTATTAAGGAACTTGGGGCCTAATCCGACATGTTGGAAATTGGAGCTTACTTTTTCTTCTATTAGGCGTATTGTCTCTGGTCTAATTCCTAGGTCCTTGATCCACTTTGAATTGAATTTTGTGCATGGTGAGAGACAAGGGTTTAATTTCATTTTGTTGCATATGGATTTCCAGTTTTCCCAGCACCATTTGTTGAAGAGGCTATCCTTTCTCCACTGTACATTTTTGGCACCTTTGTCTAATATAAGATAGCTGAAATTATATGCATTAGTCTCTGTGTCCTCAATTCTGTACCATTGGTCCACCAGTCTGTTTTTGTGCCAATACCATGCATGTTTTTTGTTACTATTGCTCTATAGTATAATTTAAAGTCCGGTATGGTGATGCCACCTGCTTCACTTTTCTTGCTCAGGATTGCTTTGGCTATTCTGGGTCTCTTATTTCTCCAGATGAATTTCATGACTGCTTTTTCTATTTCTTTGAAGAATGACATTGGGATTTTGATTGGAATTGCATTAAATCTGTATAATGTTTTTGGTAGTATGGACATTTTGACAATATTGATTCTACCTATCCAAGAGCAAGGTAGCTATGTATCCATATTAAAATCTAACTGGTATAAAAGTTTTTGATAGCACAAAAACTTCCAACATTTTTCTATAGAAAAATTTCCAAATATTGCTTAGCATAACTTCAAATGCCTACTTATGCCAAAATACATTTGAAGTACCTTACCATTTAAATATCATGTAAAACACTTTCTCCCAACTTAAATAATATATAAAAAGTCTTAAGGAAAAGCAAACTTTTTCCAATTCTCAGGATTTATTTTAAATATTTTTAATGACATAAATTTAAAAATACACGTAATCATAATATTATATACAGTTCCTATAAAATTTAAAATATACACAAAAGCAACACAAAAATGAAAACAAAATCCGAAGTAGCTCTAACTTACACTGACAAATAATAATGTGTACCTGAAAACTATTGTCCTGACATGATTTTCACATTATATCACATTATACAATATAAACACATGTGCTGTATAGTGATCTGGTTTTCCTAACATCTTAACTTTACTAAATATTTTCAAACCTTTATTAACATAGCACATTATGATAAACTTTGGCCTTCATTTTATGTGAATGGGACATGGTAAATCCAACACAATTAAGATGTATGCTACTGAAATCATCACATATGTCAATAAAAATGTAGGCATGGGAATTAGTTGGCTATATTTCCTTATAATATTTTACATTATTACTGATATAAGTTAGAACTAAAATAAAAATTATCATAGTGAATTATCCAACTCAAAATTTCCAGACCTTTTTCAAAAATCCTGATCTAGAACATTGTATGTGAAATGCTTTCCAAATCTAAAAATAGATAAGGAAATTGATTTGTCCCACATTGGTTGGTGTCTCAAGGGTGGTGCAGGGAATATCCATATTGTTGGTCCCTGTCCATTGATAAATTGCTCTCTCTGCTGAATGCAGCCATACTCTCTAATCACACTTTCCCAGTTGATACCAGCTCAAATTAGAACACAGGTCTCAATCACAAGTTATACCCATGTCTAATTTCCCATAAGTTATGTTTACAGAAATTATGCTACCACTCTGAATTCAATAATCATTTAGATTTAGAGAAAGGATTGAAGTTAAAATATAATTTGAAGTCAGAAAAAGTCCAAACCATTCAATGTATGTATGTATGCATTCTCATCATAGAAAGACAAACTCAAAATGTCATGCAAAAGAAGAAGAAGAAGAAGAAGAAGAAGAAGAAGAAGAAGAAGAAGAAGAAGAAAGAAAATGATAATGCAAAATTATTATTTTAAAAATGTTTGAAAGCAGAATGAGATAAAATAAACAAGTTACTAATGCTGGCACTCAATTGTTCAGCTGTCTAGGCTTGCCAATTGATTGCTCACAGGAAAATCAGCATGGAGGATGCTGCTTGGGGCTGATATTGCTTCATCAAGTAGGACCAAGTCAGCAATATCTAATTTTTGCACCAAAAGAAACAGTCAAAATAATGTGTGCACTGAATATTTTACAGAACTAAAGAGTCTGTGCACAACTTAGCAAGTTCAACTCATCCCATCAAGTGGCAGCTCTATACTACTAACCTACAAAGAGCTGCCCATAAACATGTATGTTATGTTTCCAATTTGATTTTAACTGTGCACATCAAAAAGTCATACATATCAAAGTTCCATCAAGAATTTGGATTGGCTGCTTTTGGAAGTAGAAAAAATGTATTATAAAGAAACTTACCTCTACTTAAAATGTACAGACTTGTTTGGTAAATATGGTTAATTAGTTTATCTTGTCCAATAGTCACCAGAATATCCAAATAAACCCCTGCACACATTTCAAAACTTTTCCAAAAGTAACATTTTTTTGGTACATTGCAAAAAGAATCTCACACAGGTGCACACACACACCACACGTACATGTACATGAATGTGAATGATTGGCAGTGCTCATAGTGATGAGTTGGGATTTCATATGGTATTTCTAAATCAAATGGTCGTCTTGTTGGGCTCAAACATTGCACATTCTACCCAACCTCAAACTAAGGAATGAAAACTTGGCAGATACTGGCATATGGGGTTAAGCTTTTAACTTGATACATTTTGATTTCTCCCTTTCATTTCCATATGACACACATTCTATTCATTTTCTTCTGAGATTTTTCTAATCAAATTCTGTCTTTTGTCTGGTTCAAACAAAACTTTGAAATGCTATGTACACCCTCTATTTCCTCCAGCATTTCTTTCTGGCTCACTCAAAGTTTGCCAGGAAGTGATGGAGCCAGCTGCTAGCCATGGTCTCCTCCTTCTAAAGGATATACCTATGGGCTGTGAAAATAGAGCAAAAAGACATTATAATACCATGAAAAAATTTCCAAAATCTTTTAGAGTAGTTTAAAGTCACTGAAGTCAAGTCTTTGCCTCATGGGCTGAAAAATCAGATTTAATCTTGTTTTAAGGTGGTAAATTATCCTGATTAAAAGTCAATGATCAATCTGACACTTTGTTAATTGTAGAAGATTGATTATACCAGGAAAACGAAAATGAGAATGAAACCAATCCAAGTTCACATGTGATAGATGATGTATTCTTCATATTAAAAATGCTTCACAGGATATGTTATCTTTGTCCACCTGTCAGACCATATACGAAAACTTCCTGCATCTAAGGGCAATGAGAAAAACGGCAGGCAACATCACATAAAAAATACCAGCAGGAAGTACATTTGTTGTGGCAGCAAGTGTTACATCCTTATTATCAGGAGATATTACCTGCATGTCATCACTATAAAGCCCTTTCCATTTGCCATAATTTGTTACAGAATAAAGGGGTTTGTGATAACAACAACCAGGTGAGCACAGCGTGGAAGATGTGCAACCCTGTCATTCCAAAATGAAAATAATTTATTGCTTTACAGTCATCTATTCAAATAATGACTGAAGCCCACTGTCCGACTACATTATTATCAGGCCACAGACTTCTGCACAGAAATATGTTAGCCAAAATCCTCCATCACTAAAATGCATGTTCATGATTTATGAGAGCTGAATGAATTGCTCAAAGAGAATAACCTTCTCAAAAATATTGATGCTAAATAGAAACCAAAATTATTTGATGTTAATATACATGAAGGTGGCATTGCAGAGATACTCTTTCTTTGAAATCTAAACAGACAAGCTAATAAAAAGCTTTCATCTAGCTTTAATTGAGACTGCTTGTATGATGACTAAATCTGCTAGTTAAATCACAGCTGTAATGAAGATTTAGCATCAAAAATCTGTCTTCTCCCAAACATAACAATTTCTAAGAATCAAAAGTGCCCTGTCATGTGGCATATGCTGTGGTAAATACCTTTTCTTATACTCAACAGAAAAGTAAATAGACTATTTAAATAAACTCCAGGCAATCGGAATCATACACCTGCCTCTTTGCCTACTTTTTCGTTAGAAGAAATTGCCAAGTTTATAAATGAGAGTTGAGCATGCAGCGCTCACTACAAACACTGTCAGCCTCTGGGATTCAGGTGAGAACTAGCTTTTGAAATATTTCCAATTACAACACTTCTTTACAGGTATAAATTGGACTTGTCTCCACACTTCTGGAAAATGCAGGTAAATGGTTACTTTGTAGACCTAAGGTTCATTAAGTTTATTTTCTCTGCCCTTTCTTGTTCTCACATTCTTTTGTTTTTGTTCTTGGAAAATCACAAGTAAAAGGAACAGAAAAGAAGAACTTCTTTTTAATAATAAAAACAGAGAATCATATCAAAATATGACACTGCACCTCAGAAATGGATTTTATTTCCAAGAACACTTCAGTGTTGCCCTGATACACTGCTGGTATATGGCCACCCCCTGAGTTTTCATTGACAACTCCCTGCATTTTAAGTGAAATCTCTAACCCCTACTGGGGCAGTATTGTACTGACTGTGCAGTCAAATGTCTTACTGGGTTGAGAGATACAAAGTACAACCTGGGATATCTCTGCAATAATACCTGAACATATGAACACGCTCCCTGAATTAGATGGGGGCAATTTGTGCGACATATAGTTTGCTGTCTCAAGTGCCAGAATATTTTTTTGTGGTTTATATTCGTGATTGACTGATTTAGTTCAACTCCAACTGATATAGAGAATCATGTGTTATTAAAATGGTGCTTCAAATTCTTATCCTTTCCATCAAGAAAAAGTAGCCAATATGCTGTATGGACTATTCACAAGTCAAATAAATAAAATTAACTGGAAACAAGGGATATAATCATTCAACTGAAAATATGAAAATAGCCCTTGAAGCAGCGTAACCTATTTACACATTATCATCTAACTTCCAAGTATGTATCTGACTCATTTTTGTGATTATACAAAAGAAAGTTAGCAATGCTATTATTCTTATGTATGCCAGTGTATGTCCCTCAAGAGTTGTGTTTTTAGAAAAATCAATATTTTTCCAAATCAATCCTATCTTTAAATACTAGTAAGGGCATGCTATATTCTCAGCTTTATCTTAAATTTAAAATTGTAAGCTGCAAAGCAATTTTGTGCATACCTGCATGATTCAAAAGTGATCATTTCCATTTCTTTTAGTGGCCTCTGCTAAATCATTTCCTTAGACTGAATCATCTTGCAAGTTAAAGAATCTTAATTTTACATCTTCTACATACAAATATAGTGAATACATACATATAGAAATTATTATACTAAATATAACTAATATCCCTTGAATTATTGCATTGAACATGAACATCCAAAAATAACCCTTGTCAATAATCCTTTCACAGAATTCTTCTCAATTTGAATTTGAGTGCTCCATCTGTTCCATGCTGGGAATGTACAGGTCCAAAAATTAAACAAAATTTTCCCTAGTGTGTGGAGACAATGAGAGAGAAGTTGGTGGGATTACAGAAGCATGCTTTTGGCTACTCTCTTCTTTTCGTGCATTTGTTCAATGTTACACTCTGAGAAAGTATATTGATGGTCAGGAATCCAATGAGTGAGGTAATTCCTACAGTGTTCCTTGAAATATAATATTGTAGCTTTATTCATACAGTCAGCACACAGATATTCAAGGAGCTACGTCTGTGTGACCTGCTCATCATGTAAATGCAAGAAGGACTTTCTTTTCTTTCTTTTCTCACGCTGCAAAAGAAGGTATAAGAGATTGTACCAATATTTGGGCACCAGCCCAAAAAAAGTGTTAGAGGGCCAACTCAACCCTCTGTGAAGGACAAAAATAGGGACAACTCGGGCTGGGGATATACCTCAGTTTGTAGACTGCTTGCCTTGCAAGCACAAAGCCCTGGGTTCAATCTCCAGCACCACACACACACACACACACACACACACACACACACACACAAAGAGGAAACTAAACTTTTCACAAGAGAAGGCTTCCTATATTATTAGGATGAGAAAAAGATAACTGATTTTATAATATGCTACAAAATTAGATGGTATTACCTAATCAAACAAGTAAACAAGAATATCCCTTGGAGAATAACTGATTTAGGTGACAGTATCGATGGAAAGTATGAACGATTTTTATGGATAATTTTTAGGTATCTAGTGTACTTATTTGCATTGCTCTTATTATTTGTTATCTATAACATTTATTCTAAATGATACTTTGATTATCACTTCTTCTTTGTAACATATTATAAATCACAGATTTATATGTGGTAAATTTCAGGGCCTATAATTGATCAAATCAGACCAAGCCAAATGACTTACTGAATCACCTTGAGAGATTTGCAATTTTAATAGAAAAAATATTGGCAATAAAAAGAGGGAATAACTTTGCATATGAGAAATTCATGGAATAAATTTTTGGATCTTCAAAATAGTATTCATTAAATGTATAAGGCAGCCAGGCGCGGTGGTGCACGCCTGTAATCCCAACACTTGGGAGACTGAGGCAGGAGGATCGAGAGTTCAAAGCCAGCCTCAGCAATGGCGAGCCACTTAGCAACTCAATGAGACCCTGTCTCTACAAAAAATACAAAAAAGGGCTGGGGATGTGGCCCAGTGGTCGAGTGCCCCTGAGTTCAATCCCTGGTACCAAAAAAAAAGAGAAAGAAATGTATAAGGCAGAAGGAAGGAAGAATGGAACTAGTCCTCAAATTTATAGATATGTCTTTATTCTAACTTGACACAAGTATAACATATTAAGTAATCATAATAACTTGAATGATTTAAACTTTTTTTCTGTAGACTTGAAATATTAATAATCTGGCCATGAACAAGAACACACAGGTGTATACAGCTTGGACAGTTTCAAAGACAGGGTGACAATAAATATTTACTTTCATGTTTGTAGAAAATAGAACATTAGATGTATAAGAATGGATTGTATTTTATATTTCTCTTTATAACTAAGTCACTTTTAGTAATAATCATTAAATAAATGGAAAAATAATAATTCCATAAAAGAAACAAACAGTAAATTTCTCCTATTGATTTTTTACATAATCAAATAAATGTAACAACAAAAATAAAATAAATATTATGGTACAAAAGTAATAATTGACATTTGATTAAAATGAATATATTTTAAAAGGAGAATATATTTATTAAAATTGGTAACAGCATTAGAATTTCTCTTTATAGCCTTAACTTTTATAAATTTATCAATAATTCACATATTCATGTTCAATGGGCAGAAAACAATTTCCAATCTACGTTTACTAATAAAATTTTAGTAATTTAATTTATAAAGCTGTTTTCTTTGTTTTGTTGTTGTTGTTTGTTTGTTTTTAACCTGAAGCAACACACACATACAGAGTTAGAAAACTCTAAACATGAATATAACTTTGGCAGAGATGAGTATAAATCCATAAGACAAGAAAACCCATATTACAATATTGTGTTTGATTTGATTTCTTCAATATCTATTCCACTGGTTTTCAAATTTTAAACAAAATCTGCAAGCAGTCAAAGAGAAGAGTGAAATTAAAGAAACCTAAATTCTTTTCCTTCATCTAGACAAATCCTCTGTTATCACTGCTTACTTCACACCTGCTGTTCAAAGGCAGGAATATGTAATACCATGTAGCATATTCAAACTGCGCCTGGAGGGAGCTAGAATGACTGAGCTAGTATGAATTTACTCTTAAAACGAACAAGTGTAGCTGTGTCCTGCTGAGTAGCTGGGTGTTCTCCATGTTAACTTCCATATACATTACAACATTTATTAACAGATATAGCATACAAATGGGCTAGTTTGAAGTTTACACTTACAACATTAAAACTGCAATAACCATAGCAATTGTTTAAGAATTAGGCAGGATTATTTTTTTTTCTAAAAATATATCTCATCACTGACAGTTTAGGATTTCTAGCCCAAAATGATCTGAAAGAACAGACTGGCTTTTACCTAGCTCTGTTATTGTTCTTAATTCCCTACAGACCATTCCTTCCCTTGTTGCATGCTCTGGGATGCTGCCCCATTCCCACCTCCTACTCTTACTACACTACTAGTGTTTGTTATTCTTCAATATTGACAGTGATAACAAGGTGACAAGAGATGGGGAGAATCTCCAAATCATAATAATGTGTAAATCACTTTTTACTCCTTTAATAACACATTTTAAAGTAAAATCAAAGAGTCTTACAGACACTCTTTAATTAATCCTCAAACATCCCTATCAGTAAGGTTTGGAACTTGGCCCTCCTGAATCTATATTATAGATTAGTGCAGAAGCATTATAGGAAGGTAAAGTATGTTTTCTATGCCACATAACAAGCCACTGTTAAATCTGTATTGGATTCTGGGCTTCCAGATCTGAAATCTATATCTCACTATAGCTCTCTCCACCTCATGAAATTCTACTATTTTAAATAATCAAATTTTGTCCCTAAACTGTTCCTCCATGAATAAAATATTCATGAAAACTAATTATTGCTGTCCTCTTTAGTGTAAAGAAAATTAGATAATGCCAACAAGGAAAGGCAATTAATATTTCAGTATCTGGCAGGTTGTGAATGAAGATGGAATTTTTAATAAAAAAAATGCCAGGAATAATTAATCTACTGTGCTACAGTCAGTCAAACAATTAAATTTACTGAGCATTAACTATGTGCTATACAGTGCCTTTGGTACTGGTATAACAAAATCGAACGAGAAAAATAGAGTTCTTGCCTTCAAAGAGTTTGCAAATTTGGGGGGGGGGGAGCAGCAGCAAACACATGCAAAATATGTGATAAATGAGTAAATTAAATAATTTTAATCAGTAACAGTATTATGGACAGAAATATTATGGTAGTTATGTGGCAGAGGAACTGATGTACTGAAAGGACTAATGCTTGCTTAGAGTGATCAGAGAGTTAACATTTGATTTTTGTCATGAAAGGTGAATAGGGACAACCATGAAAACACCTGGGGGATAAATGTTCCCAGCACAAACAAGCAGGCAACTTAGGAACGAATAAATGCCACAGAGCGAGAAGGATAATGGAAAGGTATGATAGTGGATCCAAAGGCAAGACAAATAAAATCTTGTATCAAGTTTGGATTTTATGCTAAGTAAAATAAAACAAAATTAGGAAGCTTTAAGGAAAGAAATGAATTTTTTTTGATTTATACTTTAAAAACAAAATTGTGACAGCATTGTAGACCATGGACTGTGGAGGATCAGGAAAGAGGACAGGGAGACCAGTTAGGAACCTGCTTATGAAGGCCAGATAAGTCACGTTGGTGGCATGGTCCACAGTTTTCACAGTGGAACTGTTAAGAAGTGAAGAGACAAAGGGTGTATTTTAGAGATTCCCAATCAGAACTTACTGATAGTAAGAGGGTAGGGCAAGAAGGAAGGGAAGAATCAAGGATGTACCTTGGGTCTTTTCCTGCAGAGCTTCTATCTGGTTGAGGGTTTTCTAAAATGAGAAAGGGTTATGAAGGTTTGGGAGTCTACTCTTCATGCAAATGAAGACCTCAGTGAGGCCATGGGTATTGCATCTGACCTTAAGGGAAGAGGTCCAGGATTTCTATATAAATTTGAAAATCAATAATGCATATCATTTAAAGTATCAACTAAATGACTTCACCTGTGAAAAGAAGGAATCAAAGGAGATAATTCTCTTGAACACTGAAAATCTTCAAGGCATTCTAGAAAGCTTAAAGAAACTAAAAAGAAACTGCCAATAAAATGGGCAAAAAAACAGATTACTATCATGTCATGTAACCTCAGAAATAAAGAATTTCAAAAAAGAAGGGTCACCTTTGTATAATTATTATAATTATTAAATGATTTAATTGACATAATATTTGAATACATATATGAGATACAATGTGATGTTTTGACTTAAATATTTTGGTATATATTGATCTACTCAAGGTAGTTAGCATATCTATCACATTAAATATTGATAATTTTTATGGTAAATATTTTCAAAATCTCCTTCTGCTGCTGCTTCTCCTTTCTTTTCTCTGTCTTCTTCTCCCATGCTGGACATTGAATTCAGAACCTTGTGCATCACAGCATACACTACCACCACTGAGCTGTAGCCAATTGCTAACAATTTTGAGATACATAATAAATTATTGTTAACTATATTCATGCTACTGTACCACAAAATATCAGAACTGATTCATCCTGTGTGTGAGGAAAGAACCAACAGAATGGGAGAAAAATCTTTGCTACCCACTATTCTGACAGGATTAATAACTAGAAAATATAGAGAATTAAAAAAAATGTACTCCAAAAAATAAAATAACACAATTAATAAATGGGCAAATAAATTAAACAGACAATGCTCAAAAGAAGAAATACAAATGGCCAACAAATATATATATTTTTAAAAGTTCAAAATCATTAACAATTAGGGAAATGCAAATCAAAACTACACTGAAATTTCATCTCACACCAGTGAGAACGGCAGTCCTTAAGAATACAAATCATAATAAATGCTGGAGATGATGTGGGGGAAAAGGAACACTTACACTGTTGGTGGAATTGTAATTTCCACTATGGAAATCAATGTGGAGTTTCCTCAAAAGACTAGGAATGCAACCACTATATGATCCAGGTATACCATTACTCAGTACTTATCCAGAAGAATTAAAGCCATAATACTACAGTTTTACATGCATATCCATTTTTATAGCAGCACAATTCTCAACAGCCAAACTATGGCACCAATGCAGGTATGCATCAACAGATGAAGAGTTAAAGAAAATATATACATAATGGAGTTTTATTCACTCAAAAATGAAATTATGTCATTTGCAGGAAAATGGATGGAACTAGAGATCATTTTGTTAAGCAAAGTGACTCAAACTCAGAATGTTAAGGGTTGAATGTTTTCTCTTGTATGTGGAAGCTAGAGAGGAAAAGGAAAAGAAAGATGGAGGCATATCTCATGAAAAATCAAAGGCAGATGAGTAGAGGAAAAGGCTCAGGGGTTAAGAGGTGAGGAGGGGGCCAGGAATGATATTGGCCATGCTGGGGAGTGATATTGGCCAAATTATTTCATTATATTGTATATTGTGTGCATGGACAAATATAAAACAACAAATCCCATCAGTATGTACACATATGATGCATCAAAAAAATGTGTGTAGGGAATACAAAGAGCTAATTTCTCCTAATTATAATATTTTAGGTGTTGATCAACACCTAACATTCCTCCCTACTTTCCCTAGTTTGGTAACCACTATTCTACTCCCAGGCTACCTTTTAAATTGCTATTGACAAGTATAATAAGATAAGACAAAACACCTGGGCTAATTCTTGGCTATTTTTATTAAGATATTTTCCAGTTATTTTGTGGGAACTCCAGCTGAATTGCAATGAAGGAAGCAGATAATGGGAAGTTAGGAAGAAGATCTAAAGAGCATAGATAACATCTTTTTTTATGGGGATTGAGCTCAGGGGCACTTAACCACTTAAGCATACCCCAGCCACATACACCCCTTTTATGTATTTTATTTAGAGATAGGGTCTCACTGAGTTGCTTAGGGCCTTGCTAAATTGCTGAGGCTGCCTTTGAACTCACAATCTTACTGCCTTAGCCTCCCGAGCCACTGAGATTACAGGTATACACCACTGTAGCTGGCTAAAATTTGTTTTTAAATATTAGCTAAGAAAAAGGGCAGAAAAATGGGAATCTATTAGCATATGGTGATGGTTTTTGTTTGTTTGTTTAAGATGGATACTATTAAGTAAGTTTGTGTGCTGAAATGAAGTATTCCTCTAAAGACTCTGAATTGATTCTTGAAAGATAAAGAGGATTGTTGATGGCATAAAACCCTTAAGAGAAGAGAGCAGATAATGTCTAGGGCACAGGTACAGGGATGATTCCAAGGGCAACTTCTTTAGCTATAATGCTTGGAAAAGCTGAGAAGTTGAGAGTAGATAATATAGGGCAGCTAGAGAAGTTGGGACTGAATTATGAAAACTGCAAAAGTGAATTTTCTAAGAGAATATAGTAGAAGGACCTGGCAGTATTGAGGGCCCAATTGGAATCTGTAGTCATTATCATAAAGTGATCCCAATCAGTAAGACTATACTATTACTTGAAAAAGAAATGTGCAAACTGTTTTATGGAGGCAAAATTTAAGACAATTGTCAGGTGAAGGTTGCAACAGACAGGGAAATCAGAAAGTTAAATGTGTTTGGAAGTGAATGTGAATAGTGATTGAGGAAAAATTTGGAACTAAGAAGAAAGTGAGATGGTAGGGCAAAGCATGGTCACCATGGGTGTACTTAAATATAATAGTTTCATGTGTGAATCCAGGTAGTTTCACTTACATAACCATCTTAAATTTAGAAAAAAGTTCCAGAAGACAGAAAGTGTGTGGATGCATCTGTGTGTATAGACATCACTAAGAGGTCTATAGAAGTGAATGGGGAGAGAGAGAATTTAAGAGAAATGTGGTCTTTTGAAAAACAGATCTAAACTATAGCCAAACCAAAAAAAGCAATAGTCAAATATATGAAATTTCCAACTAACTAAAATGTAATGCAAATTCTCAGGAAAAGACAATAATAGTATGCAATTACAATGTGATACTGAAAAATCTTTATATTCAATAAAATCTAATAGCAGTTACTTACTAGACAATCATATAGGTTTTTGTTTAGGTATTAAAGCCATATGCAGTTTTCTCATTATTTTTTTCTTATTAAATATTTTCTTAATATTCATATCTAATGAAAAACTTTCCATATATTAGAAGTGCTAATGATGTAAAATTTCCAATTGTGTATATATTGAAAAGTATGGATATTATGCATTTAGGAATACATTTTTAAATAACTTTTTTTTTTTTTTTTTTTTTTTTTTTTTTGGTACCAGGGATTGAACTCAGGGGCACTCGACCACTGGGCCACATCCCCAGCCCATTTTTGTATTTTATTAGAGACAGGGTCTCACTGAGTTGCTAAGTGCCTCGCCATGACTGAGGCTGGCTTTGAACTCGCGATCCTCCTGCCTCAGCCTCCCAAGTACTGGGATTACAGGCGTGCGCCACCGCGCCCGGCTTAAATAACCTTTTTTTGCACATTATTTTACTGAATATGATAATTTTCAGTAAAGCATATACTGGCCTCCAGTTTTAAAGACTGGGAGATGGCAGCCCTTCAATCATCCATTCCGTTTTCCATAGAGTGACTTGTGAACCTGGAGTCTGCAATCGTGCGTTTTTGAATATCACTGCACAAATATTCAAACAGGGCACTGGGCAGGCTGCAGATCAAAAAAAACTGGTTTTGAGTCTCTACTGACTTTTTATTAATTATTTTTAGTTATATACAATACCTTTAAATTCTTAGATGTTCCACTGGCTTAAGTATCAGTTCCCTCACTTGTAGAGCCATGATTTTTACCATTTCTGTGCGTATATTGAGGTGCAAAAACTAGGTACTTCATACAATACACTTTGCCCAAGCAAGGAAGGTATATCCTAACATATAAAACTATTGGCAGCTCCTCACACTGCATAAACATGGCTTTAAAGTGAATCATACTTCTCTTCTTTTTCCAGGTCACAAAATATACACATCCAAAATGATGGAATAAGGGACAACATATTTAGCTCTAGAAAAATGTGAGAACTTCTAAAGTTTATAAGAAAGAGGCAAAAGACCCAGAATGGCAAACTTATTATTGAAGGAGAAGAACAAACTTGGAGGACTTATGCTACCTGACACTAATGCTTGCCATACTGCTATAGTAATCAAAGCAATGTGGTATTGGTAAAAGAATAGGCAGAGATCAAAGGATAGAGAAGTGCAGAAATGCATCAACTGATCTTTCAGAAAGGAGCTAAGGCCATAGAATGGATACCAAGGAACAAAAATTATCCTTTAAGCAAATCATTCTAGAACAACTAAACATCCACATGCAAAAAAAAAAAAAAAAAATTAAACTACACACAGAACTATACATATGTATACATATGCAAAATCTTACACAAAATTAATTATAGACCAAGAATAAAACACAGATTTATGAAATTCCTAGAGGATAACAGTAGAAAAGAGCTAATTCTGGGTAAGGTCATAATTTTTTAGATGCAATACAAAATACATGATCCATGCAAGAAATAATTTGATCCACTGGACTTCACTAAAATTTAAAGAGCTTTTGTGCTGATAAAAACAATGTCAGGATAAGAAGACAAGACTCAGACTTGAAGAAATATTGCAAAAGAAATATCTTACAAAAGTGTTGTCCTAATTATATAAAGAGTTCTTAAACCTCAGCTATAAGAAAATAAGCAAACTGACTGAAAAATGGGCCAAAGACCTGAACAGATACTTCGTCAAAAAAGAGACAGATAGCACACACACACAGGAAAAGTTACTCTACACCATATACTGGTTTAAAAAACAATGAAATACCACTATGTATTAGAATAGCCAAAATACAAAACAATGATTATATCAAATGCTGGTAAAGATGTGAAACAACAGGTACTGTCATTCATTGCTGGTAAAAATACAAGAGAAGATATTTTGGTAGTTTATTAAAAAACTGAACATTCTTACCATCTCATCCCATGTCTTGTTATTTATTCAAAGTAGAAGAAAACGTATGTCCACATAAAAACCTACATTTGGATATTTATGGTAGTATGATTCATAATTGCCCAAATATGGAAACAATCACTGTTGGATTAAAAAAAACTAAAAACAGCACACTCAGATTGGATTCCTATAGATCACTGAAAATAAATTTACTATGAAAACTTGGAAGAATACTAAATGCATGCTAAGTGAAAGAAGACCTTTTGAGAAGGCTACATACTGCATGATTTCAACTATATGCACCTCTCAAAAGGGTGAAACCATGGAACTAATAAAAAATAGTTATTGCCTTAGGAATGGAGAGAAAGGCAGGGATTAACATGAGAGAGCATAGAGGATTTTTAGGTTAGTGAAAGTAATCTAGGATACTATAATGATGGATACATATCATTACACATTTGGCTAGACCCATGAAATGCATATCAAGAATGAACTAGGGGCTGGGGATATACATCAGTTGGTAAAGTGCTTGCCTAGCATGTACAAGGCCCTGGGTTCAATCCCCACACCACCACCACACACACACACACACACACACACACACACACACACACACGGAATGAACTAGGATGTAATCTGTATTTTGAATGATTATGGCATAATAATCTTTTAATGTTTTTTATTGGTGCATTACAATATACATAATAGTGGTGTTCGTTTTTTCCATATTTATAAGTGTACATCATTTGCTCCATTTCAATCCTTGGTATTATTTTTTTAGCAATTATGTCACTCTGATGAAGGAAGTTGCTAAGGGGAGGCTATGTGAATGTGTGGATGCTGAAGAATATATGAGAAATCTCTGTATCTTCCTCTCAATTTTCTCTGAACTTAAAACAGCTCTTAAAATATGATAGCCCTAAAAAATTAAAGTGTATTACCAAATGGCTTTGTAGTGTAAATATCTTTCAGATGAGAGAAAGAAAAAAGCAGAGGGAGTGCAAGGGAGGGGAAATAGAGAACAAAGAGAGAGAGGAGATGAGAAGAGAGAACACAAAGGAGAGGAAAAGAGAGAAGAGGGGAGAGAGGGGAAGAGAAGGGTAGACATAGGCAAAGAAAGACTTTTTAATTTTTTTTCCTTTTAACAAACTTTATACATGTTTTCAATTTTTAATCTATTAATTTATGAAAAAAGGAATAATTATTAAACCAGTAGTACTGTTACCTACTAAAGAAATCAAATAAATTAATGGTTTATTAGAAATGAAATTTTAAAATTATAGTTTCCATAAGTTTATAATAGAGTTTTATAATTAAAAAAATATTTATTTATTTGTTCTGGTTGTACACAATGCCTTTGTTTTTACATGGTGCTGAGGATCAAACCTGGGCCGCACGTGTGCTGGGTGAGTGCTTTACTGCTGAGCCACAACCCCAGCCCTGAATTTTATAAATTTGAGTAAACTTTAAAAAGCTGCATCTTATTCTCCATGATTGCATGTATATCATAAAACCAGACAAACCTCACTTGGGCTTTTATGTCAGAACAACAATTACTCTTGCTTGGGAAGTGAGGTTTGGAAAGGAGAATAAGGATACTTGGGTTTTAGTGATATTCTGCTTCTTTATTGCAGTGACATTGCATACATTTATGCTAACACATTTTTTAGGTCTACAAACTAAAATAAAATTTCATAAAAAATATCTCAAAAAAGTATACTTCATGCACCTACCGAAAAACAAAAAAAAACTAAAAATGCATAATGGAGACATTAAATCACAGAATGTCCATGCTGTCTACTTTCTTTATCATTCTTCCTATGTGTAATTCACTATACTCAATTATTTATAGAAGAAAGCCATATACCTTCCTCATGTAAGCTGCAGTTCACACACTGACACATATTTTTTCAAAAAAGTTTGATTACTTACAATGTGAGTATAGAAACCTGAATCAATGTGTAACCAACAGAATTTTCTTATCTAAATTTTCACAAAATTTGAATGTACAATTTTTTAAGTATTTTTTAGTTCAATGTGCCTTCATTTTACTTATATGTGGTGCTGAGAATTGAACTCAGTGCCTCACACAGTGCAAGGCAAGGACTCTAACATTGGGCAACCCAGCCATTGAATCTGCAATTGTTAACAGCTTTGACTAAAAGATTAAATAGACACTGTCTACCTGAGAAGATACTGGTGTTAATTTTACTTGATCCATATTCCTGTTGATAGCATACAGTGTATCACATCATTGTCACAAACATACCAATGTATTATAATAATATTATCTTTCAACTTCCTAAGAAAAACATCTTAATTTTGTGTGGTTTTGCATGTGTATGCCTGTGTGTGTGCATGTATGTGTTTGTGTTTTAACTGTTTATCTTGATGGCTCCAAAGTAGATAAAGACTCATAATACTTGTAATCTTGTAAAACTAGATACAGCATTTTAAATGTTTATCGTTAGAACATGCCCAGTGGCAGATGGTGGCATGCCATTTTAGAGCCACCTAGAGGTACAAAAATTGTCCCATGTTTTTCATTTTGGCAGATGCACATGCCCCTTTGGCAAACTTCAGAAAATAACTAAAAGGCTTACACCTTCAAAACAGATTGTATTTATAGAGGGATGTGTACAGTTCAACAGAGGTGGTGCTTGGGATTTAAAAATCGACATTATCAAATGTGTAGTACAGTTGGCTTGAAACTTTGGGTAAGAAATCAGCTAAACTGTTTTACTGTGTATTTGCTGTACTTATAGCATTTTAATGAATCTTAAGTACTTGTTTTCAGAGGAGTATCAAAATGAATTTTAATGAATTCATTCAAAATAGATCGTTTTAAATATAGATTAAAGGTCAAATTTCATTCAGAATGCAATACTTCCTGATAGCTTACTTTCAAGGTACTCACATGTTTTATTTAGCATATTGATACTTTGAGAATCTTAACAATAACACCGTTTTAAATCCAAATGTGAATATAATTCTTAAAAGTACAGTTACCAAATTTCCATATAACTTTCAAATTTTATAGCTTCCATTTTCGTATTTCCGAAAGCAATGTCCCCACATCATTTGTTTCTTTTCTAGTTTTCTAGATTCTCATTAGAGTAAGAAGCCACCATTGTTCACCTGAAAGAAATCCTTTCCAGATTGGAATGCTCTTTAATGTCATTTAAGGGGATGAGGGGGAGCCTCTATTTGGTCAAAGAATATTATCTAATGAGTTTTAAAATCTAGATGGCTTAGATAAGGGAAATGCAAACATTTTGTGTAATATATAAGATAATAAACATTTCAGGCTTTCAGGGATACCCAGACTCTGTGGCAACTACGCAACCCTTTCAACATTGTAATGCATAAGCAACCACATATAATGCATAAATAAAAGAGCAAGACCATAACTTCCTGTTCTCTCTTTGTTCCTGGATCCATAAATGGCTTGGTTTTCCCCCAACCTGGCTTGACTAGGTAAGCACTACATTTTTCTGACCCTGAATTAAAACTTACTGCTCCTCTGACTTCTTCCTTCTGGGCCCGTTAGGTGCCTAATTGGCTAAAATGGTGAGATTAGTTGAGGAACCAGTGAAAGAAAAGCTTAAAAACTCTAACTTGAATTTTAATCATTTCTTTCTCTTGCAAAGGTAATAAAATTTACCATAGCAAACCTGGAAATTATACAAATTTGTAAAGGAGAAATTCCAAAATTTTCAGAAGGAATTATCTCTAGTATTTACATAAAATTTACTAAATAAATTCAAAGTTTGATCCTAAAGCACATGGTATTTCTGTTATATATCAGTTATGTTCATCTCTTATAATCATTTGCAACCTCATTAAATGTCTATATGTACATGACTTTTTAAATAATTAAAATCTGTTGAATGTTTTACTTGGTGGCAATCTGTTTTGTGGTGAGGTAAGGTGTCTCCCAAAAACTCACATGTGAGACAATGCAAGTAGGTTTGTAGGAGAAATGATGGGGTTATAGGCTTAAACTCATCTGTGAATTAATCCCTGATGGGATTAACTGAGTGATAACTGGAGGCAGGTGGGATGTGGCTGGAGGAAGTGGGTCACTGGAGATATAGCTATGGGGTATGTATTTTGTATCTGGCCAGGGGAGTCTCTCTCTGCTTTCTGATCACCATGTGAACTGCTTCCCTTTGCCACACACTTCCTCCATGATGTTCAACCTCACCTAGAGCCCTGAAGAATAGAGCCAGGCTTGTATGGACTAAGACCTCTGAAACCCTGAGCCCTCAAATAAATTTTTGCTTCTCTACTATTGTTCTAATTGGGTCATTTAGTCACCGCAGTGAAAAAGCTGATGAAAACAGGAGGTAAATTATAAATTTGACTTATAAAAATGTTGTGCCCATAATAATATGACAATGATTAACAGATGTGATAACCGTGCATTATTTTGCTTTTAATCTGTTGTAATTAAAAAAATTATTTGTATAAAATTTAATAAAAATCTAGTTACCTAAATATGGTACACATTTCTGATAATACTCTCCAAGCAAATTTCTAGTAATGATATGGTCAGGTCAAAGCACATGCCTATTTTTAAAATCTTAATACTTTTCATCAAATACCAACTAGAACACTTGTAACAACATTGCCTTCCACCCCAAATTATAAGACCATCCACGAATTGTTATCTTCCAGGTAGCATACTTTTTCAAATACTATGTGAAGTGAATTTCTTTAATTGAATGAATTTGGTATTACTATTTCTATTTTATATAAAGAACATAAGAGAGAGTGGCAAAATGTTTAAAACAATTAGGCAGCTATGAAAACCCCAGAGTGCAATGGTCTGAGTTCGGTTCCCCTACATGCTGTTTTTATTTCAGGAGTATATCGCTTTATTATGGTAACTTCAGTCAAGAAAATGGTAAGGAAACCTCTGTTTAAGGTTAGTGCAAAAGTCAATTTCCAATAAGCAATATTCAGTGATGCACAAACCTTGTAGAAGAACTTCCTCTGTACTTGGACTGTGCTAAAGGCCATAAATAAATGTAAGAGATATCTTCAGAATATGGGTAACTCATTAAGACAATATGCTATGGGAATACAGGCTAAATTTTAGTGCCTGGAAACAGTGTGAGAATGTTATTTAATTTTCATTGACAATGCTAGATTCTTGACCATAATTTTCTCAGTTCTATTACATACGGGTTCTAATAGGCCTGATCGTGCCAGGATAACTTCATGTCTTGGGCCTCATAACTGGTTCAGGCACCCAAGTTAATTTGGTCAAAGTGAGGTCCTGACCTTGCTTTCCACCTCTGCAGAAAGGACACATTCTCTCTGCATGTAATGGATAAACAATCCCCAAGGCAGATGGCAATCATTTTGTAACCTCCAGTGCCACCATATTTAAGAAGATACAGAAATAAAGCAATGACAAGACAGAAAAATCAGTATCAAATAAACCTTTAAAATAACCGCTTAACTGGCATACAGAAGCATCCCTAAAGTTTGGTTTCTGTTGAATCTCACATAAAGAATTTGAACCGATCGACCTACTGCATGTGTAGCAATTGCACCTCTACTACAGAGATGGCAATTATTTTAAAAAAATCATTAAATTTTCTTATAATCAAGAGACAACTGTTCATGAGTGCTGAGACTTACCATCTCTGATGTGAAGTTTATAATTTTAACTATACCTTTCCCAACTAGAGGGTTAGCATATTTCCCCCATTAATTCTATTTAGAAATTGAGAAATGGCAGGAAGTTGCTAATCTTCAAATAGTTTTTCTTAGGTAAAACTATTTAAAATAGATGTCTTCATTTTCTCTTTGAAACCAAAGCTTCCTTAAGTTGTACTCTAAAGGAGGATACCTTATTTTTTTCTCTAGGCAGCTACACTTAGAAAATATGTTCTAATATAAAGTGAAACAAGGCATTAGCTAATGCACTGTCAAATTGATGGTCACTAACATCTTTCATTTTGGTACACTTTTTGTTTATGTCAAATTCATGGGTGAGATGTAAGTGACTTGTGCAATCATGATGAGAACTACTGAAATATGGAGTTTGCTAATACTAGTATCCCCCAAATCTCAGATACATTCTGGAATGTTAATACTAAAATACACATTATCAATATTATTCAAATTTGGTACAATTTGATAAGACTAGATACAACTGGTTACTCATCACACACTATTAAAATCACAAACCAGCAAAAACAAAAATAAAAGACAACACTGGAATTGTCATGAAAAATGAATAAGAAGTTATATGAGTGAATATATAATTACACAATTTATTTATAGTGTATATGCATATACATATATAGACACAAATATATCATATATGTATATACACACATACATATACATATATGTATACACACATACATATATATATGTATGTATGTATTGTGTGTGTATATAGCTGAAGTTTCTAATCTTCCCAAACCATTCCTATGAATATATATATATATATGGATAACTAAGAAATCAAAAACAACAGTTTTTCTACAATTTTAATCATAAATATGCTTAAGATATATAATCTAATCATCTACATTACTTTTCCCATTTTTTAAAGGGAAACAATAGGGAATTTAGATGTGAAGGAGCCTATAATCAAGGAGATAGCTAAAGATTGCGGTTAGCTGAGAGCCATAAAAGATGTTCTAGTTTCCACCTGATAGTAATACATTATCCAAAGAATCTTTGTATGCCCGTGAACACTGCGTGACGCACCTGTAAGCTCGAGCTGTAAGCACGTGTCCTTGTTAAAGCGATATGTATATAACTGGGTGAGTTTGGTTAGTGTGTGTGGGAAGAAGAAGAAGGTGGTGGTTGGAGTTAGAGCGTTTGGAGTGATTGCTGGAGCCAGAGAGAGAAGAAGAATAAAAGACCTTTTTTCATTTTCATCCTGCCTCCGAATTTTCCTGCGGCGTTCGTTGCTCCAAGGCGGTTTCCGCTTCAGGCAGCAACATAGATGTTTTATTATAAATATATATATATATATGTAAAACAACACAAACAAAATATGTAAAAGCACTAATACATTAGCATATGGTAAAAAAATTTTTATATTTAGATTTTATTCAAATATGGATCAAAATAAAACTGCAAATACATATTAATAAATTTGGTCAAAATGGTTGAGTATTAACAATTTCATAAATTCACTATACACACACACATATATATATATGTATAAATAAACAGACACACACACATATATATACATACATATATATATATATATCCATATACACTGTACACTTGCATTTACATAGAACTAGGATAGGAATTGATGAATTTTTTTGGAGAAGAAAATATTTCACAGAGGTAATTCTGTGTTTGTTTTTACTATTCATAGGAATGGCTTGGGAAGATTAGAAACTTCAGCTATGATTTATATTACATGTGTTCACAAGAGTGACCAGAAAAGGGATAGATGCTGCATTTAACCTAATGTCTATTTACATATCTATTTAACTTCCTCTATAATACCTTCAAAACAACTCATTTTACTTTGGGGAACTCTTGTTCTAACTATGCAATGAAATTATCTTTCTTAAAACTAAATGAAATACTATAAGGAAAATAAAGTCTCTACCATTGCAATATAAATGGCTTTATATTTATATTGTCCACTAGGTTGTTTATTTCTTCACAACAGACTGAGAACTTGTTAGCTCAAAACATCAGAGCCAAGTTCAAATTTTTACATATCCAATTGTTTTAGACACAGCCCAAATAAGCATAATTTTAGTCATTTACTATCTTCTTGCTCTGCATACCCTGAGAGAAATTGTACTCAAATATCTGCTAACCATAGATAAGCAAAAGGTTGTGTAGCCTCAAGCTGCTGCCTGTGGAGCTCTCTGACCCACAGTTCCCTGACTGTGCTTCAGAGACATCACTTGGGCACACACACTTCTCTGGATCATGATTCCTCTCTCCCTGAGCGTAACATTGGCCTCCTCCCTATGGATGGTAGCCATGGTGCCTTAAGTCTCTAAATAGGCTCACCCTGTGAGAAACTGGACCTTAAGCCACCTACCAAAGTGTTGTCCAAATAAACCTTGTGTACACTACTGCCAACCTCATCTTGCAGTCATATATATTTGTGGTCATACATACATCATTGAGATCAGCCAACAAATATCTTAAATCCCTATAAGCATGAATTCTGCACACAAATTCATTGAGTAATTATTAGTACTCAATGGATTTGTATAGTAATTATTAGTACTTTAGTGACTGTTATGTCTAATTTACCCTTTGAGACGTCTTTATGTAATGGTCCTTCATATATTTGGGATCACAGCTGTCACATTTCTTCTGAATCTTATTTACATAACAAACATGATAATAACTTCATTATTTCTGCATATGGCAGAGTTTTGTACAGTTTATCATCTTGGTTGTCATCTCTGAATAAATTTTGCTCTGTCAAAATTCCTTTCAGAGGGATGTCAGAGAATAAATACTTGAATACAGTGTAGGTTTCCTGGTGTCGTGAAAGCTGGAACTTATTTATTTATTTATTTTTGTATAATTTCACTAATCATTGCATGTAATGCCAAGGTAACTGCAGCTAGCAGGCATGCCATTTTGTATTCTTGGTCAGTTTTCTCTGTTAGTGATTAGAAAATTTAGAGTTCAGTTTATCAAAAGAAATCATTGCCATCACAGTGAAAAGGGAAACTTCTGATGAAAGGGCAACTGAAAAAGATTTTGGATTAATGACCTAAATATCCACGGGCAAGAGAGGGAGGCTGAGGACCTAGAAATTATAAAAACCATGAGAAGCTCAAGGGCTGTGGGGAGATGAGAATGGAAAGGTAACTGTTTAAAGGCAAAGTGTGTGGCAAAGGAAACTTCCAGTAAGGGCAAGATTCCCACAGAGAACACCATTTCGAACATGAGTGACGATAAAGCCAAACTCACCAAGAAGGGCACACACTTTGGCCATCATCCTTAGAGTCAAAATGCCCAGGAACACAAGGACACAAAGTAATATCTGATTAGGCCAGTACTTTTGAAGTAAAGATAAAAAATGAAAAGACCTATATATAACCTGCCAAATCTAAACTAATAGAACAAAGAAATATGAATGCTGAAAGAGCATCCCATATGTTCAAAAAGATGAAAGAAGATATTCACAACAAAAAGCTGTGTCAGGTTATCATAAAGAAAACCAATTAGTAAGACTGAGTGTGAAAAATACTGTAGCTAAAAAATCAAATGTGTTTGTAAATAGGTTGACAAATAGACAGATAAAATAAATTTCTGACTTGACATGCCAGATAAAAAGATGTAAGGAAGATATAAATATTTGGAAAGTTGATATCTTTATTTGAGTATTGTGATACCTTTAAAAGAAAAATATTAAACATTAATCCTTGTCACTTCTAATATAAACAAATGAAATGCAAATAGCAATTTGTATAAATAAGATATAAATATACAAAATAATTTATACAATGTTATATTCACATTTAGCTTTACAATTGAAAGAGATAACTGGAATTAAAGAATGGAGTTGAAAGAGAAAAATTAAAATAATAGAAGTGTTGAATTAAATTGAGATGCTACAGCTTTATGAAGCCAAAACGTTTCCAGTCATCAATATTTACTCTTCTCCCTGTTATCACAATTGCATAATCCATTCGCTTGTCTTTTCTTTTGTGTATGTGTGTTCATTTAAAATTTAACATAGCTACCACCTTACGACACTGGTCATCTGTAAATTATGTGTCTTTGTACTAAAATATTTGTTGAAACACTATTTGATAAAAAGAAAACAAGGAGCAACCAGCATGTTCATTAGTAGGAGAATGGCTAAGTAAAATCATGATTCTGCCAAAGTATTAACAAGTATACTATATATTATATTATGCATGAATTAATATGAAGTAATATCTATACTATTTTATGCATGAAAATGGAAAAAAGTAGCTTAACAGAATATTTCCATTTTTATTTAAAAATTAAAGAACATAAATAAGAAAAATAATACATTTATTTTGATCAATTATTTTTAAATGTTCAGATTTATGGGGTACCACGTGGTAAGTCAATGCATGCCTACAGTGTGTAATATCAAAAATCAGGCCCCTTAATATTTCTAACTCTTCAAACACTTTAAAAATTTTTGATAGACACATAATAATCATACATATTTATAGGATATATTATGATGTTTTAAAACATGTGTAAAAGATGTCCTATATGTCCTTATTTAAGCACAAAATGAGAGTAAAATATATGCTAGGATGTATGTTAAAATATTATTGGAGAAATGCAAATCAAAACTACTCTAAGATTTCATCTCACTCTAGTCAGAATGGCAATTATCAAGAACACAAGCAATAATGAGTGTTGGTGAGGATGTGGGGAAAAAGTACACTCATACATTGCTGGTAGCACTGCAAATTGTTGCAACCACTGTGGAAAGCAGTATGGAGATTCCTTAGAAAACTTGGAATGGAACTACCATTAGATCCAGCTATCCCACTCCTTGGTCTATATCCAAAGGACTTTAAATCAGCATACTATAGAGATGCAGCCACATCAATGTTTATCAATTCATAATAAGTAAATTATAGAATCAACTTAGATGCCCTTCAACAGATGAATGGATAAAGAAACTGAGGTATATATACACAATGGAATATTACTCAGCCTTAAAAAGAAATGAAATTATGGCATTTGAAGGTAAATGGATGAAGTTAGAGAATATAATGCTAAGTGAAGTTAGCCAATCCCAAAAATCCAAATGCCGAATGTTTTCTCTGATATAAGGAGGCCAATTCACAGTGAGGTTGGGATGGGGAACATAGGAGGATTAGAGGAACACTAGAATGGCCAATTGGAGGGAGGAAAAGGGAGGGGGCAAAAGGGTGAACAAAAAAAAAGATGGTAGAATGAGATGCATATTATTACCCTAAGTGCATGTATGAAGACACAAATGGTGTGAATATACTTTGTATACAACCAGAGATATGTAAAAATGTGTTCTATAAGTATAATATGAAATGTAATGCATTCTGCTATCATTTATAACAATTTAGAATAAAAAAAGAGTAAAAATTAATAAATACAAAGTGTTGAGGGTGTGACTCAGTGGTTGAGAGTGTCCCTAGATTCATTTCTCAGTACCAAAAACAAATATATATATATATATATATATATATATGCATATATATATGTGTGTGTGTATACATATATATGCATGTATATACATATAAATAAAACAAATAGAATATAATAGAATATTATATTCATACTTAATTTTATAATGAAAACAGAAAACTGGAATTAAAGAATGGAGTTGAAAGAGGAAAATTAAAATAATAGAAGTATATATACATAATATATATGAATATACACACACACACACACACACACACACACACACATATATATGAAACTTCAACAGTGGGATGAAAAATTACAATTATTTCTTTTACTTCAGCATTGCTTGATATGTTACAAAGAACATGCATTGCTCAAAAATATGAAAACAACTTAATTACATAAAATATACATGGTTTTATGAAATCCAAAACTTTTCCTGTATAACAAGTATTGGTACTTTTGAGAAACAGAAAGCTATTTCATTCTGATTTTTAGTTTATGCATTTAGTACTGAGTGATTTTCTTTTCTTTTCTTGGTTGTTTCGAAAGACAAGGGACAGAGTGTAAGCTGCCTGTCACGGCCAGCCACGGCGCCGCCACGGGAGGAAAATTCTCGGAGGCAGAGTTAAGCTTTTACTATTTTTACTTCTACTTTCTTAGAGCTTAGAGAGGGAAAGAAAGATCTTCTTGTCTTGTCTTAGAAAGAAAGATAGCTTAGAGAAAGATAGTAGAGCTTCTTTCTTCTCTCTTCTTTCTTCCTTCTTCTTTCTTCTGTCTTCTGTCTTCCTCAGGAGCCTCGGCCTAACTCTGACCAGTCATTACTTCTTCTATCTGGTTTCTTTTCTGTAACCGCTCTGCCTACGTTCTGGCCGCTCTGATTCTTCTGACCGACCGAGTGACTGCCCGGCTGACTGAATTCTCCGTTCTCCTAACTCGGACCGCTTTCACCCGGTTATATACCTTCAGGTTTGCGGGTGCCTACGGGTGCGTCACATACATATCAGGTGGAACCCATGGCTTCCAGCTAGCTACAACAGCCCTTCCTAATTAGGGCTCCTTCAACAGAGAATAGAGCAGAAGAAACCAGATAACCTTCAAACACTTTGGAGCTGCAATAAGAACATACTCTAAAAAATTCACTCATTGTGGAATTTAATAACATCCATTTCACAAACCACAGAGTTTTCCTATCTCACAAATCAATTTCATTCTATTATATTGGTGAATTAGTTTCTTTTAGTGAATTGGTTGTTCCACTTTAACTGTTGGCCTTCTAATAAAAGGGAAAGACATGTATTAGAAGTGTAGAAAATAGTCAAGATAATAACCCAGCAATACTTCCTACTTATCGCCTAACCTCTTCTTTTCAGATTTCCCCATGCTTCAGTGACCACGAGCTGTTACCATTGAATTAGACATGACAAGCCTCTCCAGGGCCCCTATTCTTTCAAGGAGTGGTTTGCTGGGGGTACAATAATGAACAATGTCACCCATTTGTTTGAAATCTCACGTGGAGATTTTGAAATCCAAATAAGATACCACCATTCTTCCTGCATTTAAGTCATGGGAGATTTAAATTTGATGAGTTCTTTAAATTTGTTTTTACTCTTACAAAACTATGATCATTACACAGCTTTGAAATTATAAGAAATCACAAAGTAGAAAGGAATTACCCTCTATCGATATTGATGTATTTGTATAAATAAGATGAAATAGAATATTTTTGTGTTGGAGTATACACCCACACACCCTCACACTTATGGGTGTACACATATATGTAGTCATGATCATATGACATACACGGGGAGAGAGAGAGAGAGATAGAGAGAGAGAGAGAGAGAAAAGAAAGAGAGAGAGAGACAGGCCTTGAAAGCATGAACTTAATTAATACTTTTTTCAAAGTTCTAATGCTATCGTTTCACATGTAATTTGTGAATTATAATATGTTTAAATTCTGGCATCAAGGAGATCTTAGATTTGATTTCTGATACCAGTGTATCATGTATACATTATATTCCCTGCACAATAAGACAAAAAATGAAGGAATGTTAGACCAATATTCCAAACTAGATGAAATTTATTTATAGACAATAGGTTAAAAAGAGAATATAAACTTGTAGATTCAACTTAATCTGTAAAGGAATTTTTTCAAGTTTATATGAAATGAATGTCAATACACACTTAATACAAGTTTAATTTAGATCATAGATTCAATCTATGATGAAATGACAGATTTAAAATGAATGAAAATTGTGAAATGAAGTATGTTCTTATAGCAACAATATTTTTTCTATCAAAACTATTAATAATCTAGAATACAATATTCTATGCACACATTTATTTTTATCCACATATAATGTTATGGTTGGGATTTGGAAAGTCCCCCAAAGTTTTCTTTTGTTTGTTAAGAGCTTGGTCCCCATATAGAGGTAGGTTGGGAGGTTAAGTCCTTGGGAAGTGATTGTATAATGAGGGCTCTGACCTCCCTAGTGGATTAAGCCATTGAAGGAAATGTAATTTGATTGGACTATTGGGAGCTGGTAAAAAACCTAGGCCATAGGCATGGTTGGAACTGGGTTATTGGAGTCATGTCCTGGAAGGGGATTTCTTTTCTGGGATGCTTACTCCATCTCTCCCTTTCCTCTCTTCCTCCCTCCCTCTTTCTTGACTGCCTTGAACTGAGCTAATTTCCCCCACCTGGACTTTCCACCATGAAGCTCTGCTCAGGCCCAAAGCAACACAGCCAACCAAATATGGACTGAAACCTTGAATAAATAAAATAAATTGAATCAAAGTAAACCTTTCTTCCTCCACCTTGTTTGTGTCAGGTATTTTGGTCACAGCAATGAAAACATGACTAACACATATAGGTATTAAAGAAGGCATGTATCTTTGTGTCAGAAGAATAACATCATTTGAAAACTAGTTGACAGTTTGTGAAATGCTTTTACTTCATCTCACTTTACTATGAAGATGTGAAAAGACGTGGTTGACTTGTTTATTTTATATGACTTTGATTATGAAGTAGGTCATAGGAACATTATACAATATACCTCTTTCACAAAAATTCAATAAAAATATCAAAATGACAGATGCAAAATTTTTTCTTTTCTCTTCCTTTGTCCCAATCATTTCACTTGTCTCTAATTTGTATTTCAGCCTTAGTTTAGAAACAAGTACTGTCAGTGCCTTAAGCAAATCTTCCTCCTGAAAAATACCATGTGCAAGGGTTCAAGTTCAAGCAAATATTAAACTTTGCTCTTACCAGTCCCTTAAATAGTTTCTTAGCCTCAAGGCTCAGTCCAAGAGTTTGTTCATGCTTTCAATGGTTCCTCTCCTCTCTGTTAAAGTTCTCTATCAACTCTCTCTTTATTGTGCAGTGTTCCGCACACATACACACATATATATTTCAAATTATCTTTTTTTTTTTGTGTGTGTGTGTGTGTGTGTGTGCATGTATGTGTGAACCCTCCTTTATTTCAAACTCCCACAGCAGTCATTGTTAATGTCAGTCACTTGGATATTTAATCACATATAACATGATAGAGTGGAAATAATGCTGGAATTTATTTTCAAAGTACAAGTCCAAAAATTTACAGTGGCAATAACACATAAGAGGAGATAGAAATGAGAAATATTAAGAGTATAGACTTGAGATAAATGTTGAGAGGAGAAAACAATGTTTGGGTTCTTATCATGGGTAACTGTCTAATAATGGTGGTGTCGTCTAAGATTGAGCTGAATGAACAAAAGCAATGTTTCATATGACCTTATTTCTATAAAATCTTCGATTATAGAGTTTTAATGTTTACTTTTCATCATTTCTATATTATTAAATGGTTCTGTACACATTGACAACCTCCCTCATTCCTCATTGTATTAATATATGAATACCAAGAATGAATAGGAGCTTGGTCACTAATATTGTGCTCATCCTATAACTGAAACTATATAGATTCACTTTTTCTAATATGCAGATTTAATAAAGCAATGTGAACTTCCACTTATCCTTCAGACACTTGGCATTAGTATTGTCCCTTTCTAACAAAATTTTTTTCTTAATGTTAACATATTAGATTTATGAATTGGGGACATCTGTGAAAACTCACCTATGCTGACAGAACCCTAGGAGTATTTTTTCACTCTACCTTCAAGAACCCAACCAAAAACTCAAATTTTCAACAGGTGTGTAACTGTACAAAATACTATTTTAAGATGTTTCTTTTGATAATATATTAGTTCCTTTTGAAACTGCACATTCAGTTCCAGATTTGATATGCCTTTATAATTTCTCATCCTTGTAAGATGGTATTTCTTAACATATTGCAATGAAAGAAGCTGCATTTTAATGGCATGCTTTATGCATGTGAATACTCTGAGTAATTCTCACTTGCGTTGATTCCTTTTTAAAAAAGTGAGATTCTGTGCTTAAAAAGAAAATTTTTTATTTAAATAAGAAATTTTGTGGTAGAACTTAAAGTTAGTTGTGTATAAAATGGTCTATGAAAATGAATTTTTAAGCAACTGAGGATTGTGATATTTTAAAAATTATATTTAAGTAAAAGCTTCATACATGTTTGTAGATTAAAAAGTAGACATATATGTGTGTTATATGTATTATATAAATGTTATGTGTGTATATATATAATATAAAAGGTTCATACGTATTTGTGAATAAAATGTGGATGTATGAATGTGTTGTGTATTCACATAATGAAAATGCTATCTCTAGGTAATGTTCTGTTCACCAGTATATGGAATTACTTTGATTCTTTCTTTCCATTTCACATATCACCAATGTTTTATTGTTATCAATAAGTTTTCCCCAGCATGGAGAATCACAAATGTATCTAAGAATCATAGAATATGTTTTAAATTTTTAAAAGCATCCCTTTTCTAAAAGCCACTCATCAAATGTAAATGATTAAAGTTGCTTTAATTTACTGGTGAACAAAAATATTTCTTACTTTTGAAAGATCACATAATTCAACAAAAGTAAATATTCATCCCATTCAAAACTATTGGCTTGTTAAGAATCGCTCCAGTTCAATAACCTAAAACTAGTTATTATAGAAAAATGAAGAAATTTGGAACTAAAGGGTTTAGAATAGTGAAATATACACATAGATTTTTTTTTGGGGGGGTTACCAAGGATTGAACTCAGGGGCCCTCAACCACTGAACCACATTCTCAGCCCTATTTTGTATTTTATTTAAAGACAGAGTCTCACTGAGTTGCCTAGCACCTTGCTTTTGCTGAGGCTGGCTTTCAACTCGAGATCCTCATGTCTCAGTCTCCTGAGCCTCTGGGATTACAGGCATGTGCCACAGGCTCACATCATTTTTATACTTTATTCATTTCAGGATTTATGAGGCCTTAAAACCATAACACTTTCTAAAGAAACTGGTATCCACTCTTTCCTTATTATTTTGAATGTAGATGGTATTTAAACATTGGTCCAAATGGAATAAAATTCCCATTTGTGGAATTCCAGGAATTCCTGACCCTTAAATCAAGAGCTGTAGAGACAATGAAGGTCATTTGTTTCTATCAAGAAATGTACTCTAAAGTCACACAGATTTAGCTGTGAAGCCCAACACTTTTATCTGTGCCTCAGTTTCCTTAGCTACTAAATAGGAATAACACACATAGTGCCTTCAACTTGTCTTGTTTTAAGAACTAAAGGAAATAATGTGCATTAAACATTACTTGGTTCCCCCCAGAGACAGTGATCACTTGACTACTTCCTGCCAATAACTAGAGTTTTACTTCTATAGTTTATTTGATTGTGCATTCTCCATACTTTAGAAGTTTAGAAATAGAAAATAAGCAAGAAAAAAATAAGGACAGAAGGAGAATATTATAACAGTTCTAAAAAGTAATCTAAAACGTACAATGACTTGCCATCTCTACAGTAGGCCTAATGTAATATGTCATAAAAATAGTTTTAAAATAACAAGATGAGAGAGATATTTATAGAAAAATAGGTACAGCTTTTAATGCTAAGTTGCTACTCTTAATTTCTAAGAAAATTATTGTTAACTCTTTGTCATTATATGTAATATATGCAGTGCATCTATGTATTTTTCAGGTTTTTCCTATGAAAGAAATGTAGTTTCCCAACACTGTGATTTAACCCTGAACTTACAGAGATTTAAGAGCATGCATTCTAATAAGTTATCCAATCTCTGCAATGGTTCATGTTGATGGGTCAAGATCTTCCTTGATGATAATGGTGAATAACATTTTTCAAAAAATCCAGAACCTCAGAACTAACACATGATTAGTACTTTTTCAAGCTAAGTAAAAAATACAGATTAGGCATTTTGTTGTTTAAACTGCCAATTTTTTTTCCTTTGACCTACTTTTTAGCACTGGAAACAACACCAGCTTAGAAAAAGGAGTGTTTCATCTGCAAAGTGTCAAATTAAGGGAGTAAATTATGGCATCGCTCCCAAATATGTTTTAGGTTGCCAGAGTTGATGATTGCCTATTCATGGGAAAAGAATGCTATGTGCAAATTTCATGTCTTCTTGTGTTACGGCAGCTTTTTTTTTTTTTTTTTTTTTTCCTGCCATAAGAGAAGGAATCACAGGCTTTAATGTACAGTCCTGTGGAAATGGGTGGAAGGATAGAAGGAACTAGATAAATGGCTTTGAAATGAGATTGATTTTCCCTTTTCTTCTTCAAAGAACAAGAGGTATAGTTATATTAATTGGTTGGTGTCTATTTTATAGCTTTTAAAAACAGAGGATAATTCATCTTGATTCTGTAATTACTAGTTATACAAAAAACATATGACAAGTCTGACAAGTAGGCTTTTTCAACATGGAATAGATATTACAATGGCCAAAGTGTTAGCCAGATTAATATATCAAGGTTGTGCCATTTGATAAATTCTTTCCTTTCTTAATAGAAGGTGTTATGTACATTTGTATGATAATTCTAAAATGTCTATACTGTGTATGAAACTAAATATCAAACATCACTAAACTTGATGAACCAAAGAAAATAGTTTTCCAAAACATTCTAAAGGACCTGGTTATGTATTTTCTTCTGGATAAGAGGTTGGTTTTGTTCTTGCAATACAATTTTTTTTTATTGATTACAAGTCAATAAAATTATAAATCAAGAGTTTTATAGATCACATGAAGGTCATGCTTCTATGACAACATTGTTGTAGACTGAAGTCCTGGTTAAAAAGCATCTGCTTAACTCCCATGAGACAGTGACTTAGATAAAGAAAAGGAATTCATAAACCCATTTATGCTACACACATGGATCAAAGAAATTATTACAATCTTATATCCTAGTCTTACTGGCTGGGCTAGACAATGTCCTGGAAATGACCCCAGTTGAAACTGGCAGGAGACAATTATCTTTCTCCCCTTTACACTTTAGCCCAGGGTCAGGAAGATCTGAGTTGTTCAATATTTCTATTACATTAATGGCACAATTATCACATAGGGATCAACTTCATAGTGCTAATACAGATATGCCTCTGGAAGCAATTTCTGGCTCTGCTGGGCAAGGCAATCTATTAGGTCATTTGTAACCTCTGCAAAGCCTAGTGGAAAGAGTACAGACTCTGGACATCTTGGTTTAAATTCTATCATCCCAGTATTTATTTGTAGAGTAACCTTGGCATATTACTTAACATTTCTGAGTTTCCTTTAGGGGATAATAGCCTTTATCTGATGAGACATTTTTAAAGATTTATAAAAAAATAAAATAAAAACAACACAGGAAAACAAACTACTAGATTATTTCATGCATCATAGGAATTAGGTAATTGGAATTATTATCATCATCATGTACAGTACCTTGATCATTTATTTAAATTGATTAATGTCATCTTGATATACAAAATTATCAATTTCTAAAGAATATCTTTCTCTGTCACGTGAGCATTATCTCAAAACACGTATAGAAAATAAATACATGACTTTTTAATAAAGGGAAATTATTCTGAAAATTATCCAAAAGTATTACTGATTATCCAAAAAGTACTAACCACAGGTTCAGAGTTATAGAAATAAATGGAGAAGTGACTAGTTCTTACACAAATGAATCTTTTGAATTGCTGAATGCACATATTGGTTATTAAGTTACGTTTTTCTGAGGGTGAAGGTTTGACTTTTTCTCCATGAGCACGATTCTAAGGAAATTAAAATGCTTATAGTACTTCAAACCTGGGAACGCTGAAGAAAACATACCAAATAGTAACAAAACCCCACATTCAATGTTGAGTAGTTTGCCACCTACTTTCTGCATACCTTGTATAATCTTTGAAGTTTCTGAAGGATTTATGTTATAACATATATTGAAATTCTACTTTGAGGCAAAATTAACATACTGTTTTTTATGCTATAGAGACATTGAAAATACATAATGGTAGTTTGGCCTGCATTGGATTTAATGAATTTTCTTTTAATATGTAACGTTAAATAAATTTATTTTATTTCTTATATTTTCTGAGAATTGAGCTGCATTGTCAGCAACGTCATTCAACACAAAAAAAAATCTCTTTTTCTCACTTAGAAATCCTTCCTAGCAGGGTGTGGTGGCGCACGCCTGTAATCCCAGCACTTGGGAGGCTGAGGCAGGAGATCACGAGTTCACAGCCAGCCTCAGCAATGGCAAGACGCTTAGCAACTCTGAGACCCTGTCTCTAATAAAATACAAAAAAGGACTGGGAGTGTGGCCCAGTGGTCCAGTGCCCCTGAGTTCAATCCCTGGTGCAAAAAAAAAAAAAAAAAAAAAAAAAAAAATCCTTCCTATGATGGTAATAAAAATACATGTATGTATGATGCAAAGTCAGTTCAAGAAATTGGTCATATTTTTAACAAGACTTTTAGAAAGCAGATTAGTTTGCTTTTCATTGTTAATATGATTATTATTTACTAATTCAGGATCTTACCTTTAACCTCTTTGACTAGTTCATAAATCCTAGAGGTTGTTTCCATATAGTATCTAAAGGACAATGTGATATGTACTAGATAGTCAATAAATAGATGTTGATTGATTCCTAAAAGCTTTTAGGGCATGATAAATTTAAAAGGAAAATTATGACTCATTCTCATAATATATCTGCATCATAAATCAGTTTGATTGCAAAGTTATTGCAAATGATCCTACACTACATAAATCTTGCATGTTCTGAACTTTGGGAATAAAAATCCATTGAAGTAACAGTCTTCAGAACTATTTCTTTCATTTCATTTTTTCAAATTTAAGAAGATAAAAGTTTTGAATTCCTCTAGAGTAAGCCATATTTTCATAAAAATTTTTTCTACACATTTCTTTCTGTCTTTTAAACAAATTGTTGTCCAAATTTTGTTCATCAGATGTCACATTTTTGCTGTGTGGTAGACATTAATTAATTTTGCTACTCACTAGTGGGGAGTGCCTAATAGAATAATCCTAGTTAGTATTATGCTTCTTTTGATTCTTTTTGAGTCTGATTTTCCAAACTTTCAATAAACTCCCTTTTGGCCTTAGTTCACTCTAGTAGATCAGTTTTCAGTTGTTAGAACCAAGAACTCTAAGTAATATATATGGCAGTCTGCTAATGCTACTGATGAGGATTTTCTACACTGCACTGCATGAAAAGACTCAGGGGAGTCTTCTCTTCATGAATCTTTATTGAGTTCCACTCATTAAAAATATTTGAATCTTCTCCTACGCATCATTTTTCTTCCCAAGATATGATCTCAATAATAGTTATCTTGCCTTTAAGGTTGTTAGCCAAAATGAAACTCTGTTATTACTTTACAAAAACCCACTGTTATGTTCCAAAGATGTTGATGTGCTTGCCATAGAGTATCCTTCAGTTATTTTCCCCTCTCCCTCTTGTTCATAGCAGCAAGTTCAGTTCACCTCAGTAGAGTCACGCAAATATCCATTCCCCCAAAGGGAATATAATAGGAAAAAATCACTTCCAATGCAGGAGTTCAAACATGCTCTATAAATTGCCCCTGAGTGTTCTTGTCTCAATTAGATGATCAGGAAAGAAACAGCATTCAGACTTCGTAGAATTAGATATATATGTAATCTTTCCTCATTAGCATTTTATACACAGGGTTTTTTCCTTATACATTTAATCTTTTTATTTAAGTTGTGTGTAGGTGAGATGTGTATGCATTTTATGACAATATCCTGATATTGAAACAGAGGAGAAACACAAACTCGAGAACATGATGTGGGCTTATAGGAAGTCAGAATTGCCATTTACAGTCTTTGAAACAACAATTTTCAATGCTGAATATAGCATATATTAAAGTTTTTTAAAAAAATACTTATTTTAATCTTTAATAGACATATTTAAAGTTTATAGACCTAATATGTATCTGCTTTTTGGGGTATCTCTAAAAGTGGACATTCTGAATTCAATGCATTCATCTCTGATGGCACAACCTTGTCGCCAAGAGTTTAGATCTGATTCTGCATTTGGCTTTGAAATGATGTCTCTAAATTTTGCATATTGAAAGCCTGAAATTGTCAATTTTCATGAAATCTTTAGATTCATATAGCATAATTAATGCCTTGCAATATGACAAAAAGTAAAACACAATGACTAGAGCAGAAAAGATATGGAAAGATAACTGTGACAAGTAAGACCTCTAAATGGATCTCAGAGATTCCGGTCTATAGCCAAATCATGTAAGTCAGGATCATTGTGATTCAACTTTAATATGCACTCTCACTTGCTTTGTCTTGTATTACCCTGAAACCACTCTTTGTTACCTTATAAACTTCCAAGGGTTTATAAGCAAGGGTTTAGAAGCACATTCTAAAGGCTGTTGAGAAATATAAACATTCTGTAAAGTATTTGTGGTTTGGTTCATTTTTGCCTTGATTCTGTCCTAGGTGTTTGGCAAGGCACATGCTGGGAATTCTCCAAAGCTACCCAGCATCTGATATATATACTTAGGAAAAGATTTGGAAATGAATGAGTTATTTTTCAAATAGTCTAGAGGAACTCTAGTCAAGTTTACTACTAAATCAAGAGATCAATTTTAATACCAAAATCTACACATACCTCCACTTAAGAACATGACCATTCCTTCCTATAAAATGCCTACTGCAATGATATGCACATACACATATACAAAAATTCCCACCAATAACTCACTGATAATTACACCGTTCAAAATTCATATCATCACATTTTATTTGATGTTACAGTGAAATCAATGATGAAAAAATATACATGTGCAAAATGATTTTTAGATTTATTTAAATGCTTAAAGACAGAAGCATAATCACAATATCTCATTAATGTAGTTCTTCAGTTATATTACACATGTACTCTACATATTTGGTCTTACATGGAAAATACTTCATTCCTTGTGAACTGTTACAGTCTTAGAATTTTTAATTTTTAACTTTCTTTTTTATTTTATTATTACTTGGACATGAAATATAAAATTAAAATTCCTAAATCTCAGGAATGCTCTGACTTCTTTAAATTTTTTATTAAATTTTTATTGACATAAAAGTATCTAAGCACAGTGTAGTACAAAAATGTGGTAATGGTATTTCATTTGTTCCATATGTACTTAGTGATTTTACAAGAACTGAACAAGTTTAACAACTTGCTTTCAGAGATGAGTAAAATAAAGTCTTTGCCATCGAGGAGCTCATAATCAAGCCAGAGCAAACTACAGATGTATGGGATAGATTTAAACTAAAAAGCTTTTTCTCAGCAAAGAAACAATCAGTGAGGTGAATAGAGATCCAACTAATTGGGAACAAATATTTAATACGTGCACATCAGATAGAGCACTAATTTCTAGAATATATAAAGAACTCAAAAAACACCAAAAAAACCCAAATAACCCAATCAATAAATGGGCTAAGGAATTGAAAAGACACTTCTCAGAAGAAGATACACAATTAATCAACAAATAAATGAAAAAATGCTGAACATTGCTGGCAATTAGAGAAATGCAAATCAAAACTACTCTAAGATTTCATTTCACTCCAGTCAGAAAGGCAGCTATCAAGAACATAAACAACAATAAATGTTGGAGAGGATGTAGGGAAAAAGGCACACTCATACATTGCTGGTGGGACTGCAAAATGGTGCAATCACTATGGAAAGCAGTATGGAGATTTCTTGGAAAACTGGGAATGGAACCACCCTATGACCCAGCTATCCCACTCCTGGGTCTATTCCCAAAGGACTTAAAGACAGCATATTACAGTGACACAGCCACTTCAATGTTTATAGCAGCACAATTCACAATAGGTAGGTTGTGGAACCAACCTAGATGTCCCTTAGTAGATGAGTGGATAAAGAAAATGTGGTATATATACAAAATGGAATTTTACTCAGCAATAAAAGAATAAAATAATGCCATTTGCAGGTAAATTGATAAAGTTGGAGAATATAATGCTAAGTGAAATTAGTCAATCTCAAAAATTCAAATACCGAATGTTTTCTCTGATATAAAGAGGCTAGTTTACAGAGTTGTTGGATGGGGGTACATAGGAGGATTAGAGGAACACTGTAATGGTCAAAGGAAAGGGAGGGGAAGGGAGGGAGCAAGGGGGGAGAGAGGGATGGGAAAAAAGAAAAATATATTTGTGGTTGAATTAGATGGATATCATTATCCTAAATGCATGATTGAAGATCTGAATGGTACTTATATATTTTGTATACAAACCATTGTATGTAAAAAGATGCTATATATGTGTATTATGAATTGTAATACATACTACTATTATAAATAAAAAAGAAAAAGAAAAAAAAAACACCAAATAAAAATCTGTTTTTATGTAATCCAAGTATTTTATTCTTAATAATTGAATTATATTATTTAAACATATTGTCTTAATAAAAAATGGATGTTCTCATTTCTGATTAAAAAAATTGACTGTTAATGCAGTCTAAACAGCCCACATAACTTTCTAAATATACCTTCTAATGTCCCAAGCCCTTAGAAACAACTGAGTTCAGGGAATGAGAGATGAATTATTTTATCTACCAAGTCCCCAAAAGTGTTCTCCTAAGAGTCCCTGCCACTTCCAGGAACCCATGGCACATTCTAGCACACTGAAGTCCCGCATTTTAGATTTTAAAAACTTTAGGAATGTAAATTACAGAAATTCTGGTCCATACAAATGTCTTGATATTTTAAAATGTTAATCGAATAGTTATAACCATTCCTCCATAAAAGATATTAATGGTTTTAAGTACTTGAGCTGCATCATTCCAAGGATCATATTCCCCTTAGTTTAATTTTAACATTTTTTAAAAACAAAACTTGACATTTTAAGTCATCAAGGGAGACTCATTGCAGCACAGGATACATCCATCTGTCCTAAATGCCATAATTATTGAACAAGATTCTGCCAAGGAAGTTACTCTTTGGGAATTTGGGAGATACTTCACTTTCCAAGACATGGAGGGGCTATTTAGTGAACTGGTTGACTGATCTTCACAGTACAATGCTCAGTAATGGTTGTTCAAATATCAGTCATTTGAAAAAAAATTAAGAGTATTCCCAAATGCATACCAATCAGTGTGTCCAGTTAGCCGAAGGGAAAACTGATTAATTTGATGGGTGGTTAATTCATTCTGTTGGTTCTGATTTTAGACCAATTTGGCTATATTGTGGAAAAGGTTTCCCTTTGTCTTATGCGATGAATTTATGATCATGGCATTTTAAAGAATTTGAGGAGTTTTCTATTCCAAACCTTCCTTTTTCAGATAGGAAAACTGACTCGGGAAATGTGGCCATACTCATTAGATTCAGTTTCCAAAATCACTGACCCTTGTACTTCCGTATTTTTGCCCAATGGAACTTCAAACTACTTCCCCTTAAAATGCAAATCCCCAACATTTAAAGGTAAAAGGACTCCTTTTCATTTTCCTTGTTCATAGCTCTGAATTCTGAAATGTGTTGTCCTCTCTGGAGTGTCTATGTCCAATACACCTGAATATGCCTGCACATAAGTGTGTTATTTTATATTAGAAACTATTTTATAGAAAAATAACATGTACCCTCTATTTTTATCCAGATATTAAATAATTCTCATAATTTCTATGGCTAATTCAAAGTATATTTTCGAATAAATTAAGTAGAAAAAAACTATCACAGACTTTCCACAATAGGCACACTTCATGTATAGACACTCAGAGGGATATAAAGATGACTAAGAAAGATCCATATTTTAGGATATATGACCCTACCATCTGATGATGTGTAGAAGAGGAGGAGTGAATAATTAGATGATTATTTAAATGATTATATTACAAAGGGTTTGAAAAAAATGCAAAGTATTGTTACATTTTTTAAAATGTGCAGCAGTGAAACCAATCTAATTGATAAGATGTCAGAAAATAGCCTTTTAGTGTCTGTTTTATCTCAAAGAGGTAGAACTGTACTCAGGAAATGAAGAACACTGTCAAGATCATTACAGTCAATTTCACTTAGTTATTAAAAACATTTAAATAAGAAATTATCTAAAGATTTCTGTATTGATATCTAAAATGACTTCTTTTGTGAAGTGCCTGTTCAGTTCCTTTGCCCATTTATTAATTGTTTTATATATATATATATATGTATATTTTAATTGTTTTATATATATATATAATTTATATATATATATATATATATTAATTGTTTTATATATATATGTATATTTTATATATATATATATATATCCTGGAGATTAATGCTCTATCTGATGTACAGGTGTCAAAGATTTTCTCCCATTCTGTAGGTTATCTCCTCACTTTCTTGTTTCCTTTGCTTTGAAGCTTTTTAGTTCCATTACATCTCATTTGTTGATTCTTAATTTTATTTCTTGAGCTTTAGAAGTCTTGTTAAGGTTCCTAAGCTGACATGATGGAGATTTTTTTTTGTTTTACTTCTATTAGGTGCAGCTTCTCTAGTCTAATGCCCAAGTACTTGATCTACTTTGAGTTATGTGCAAGGTGAAATATAGGAATTAGATTTCTTTTTGCTGCATATGGATTTCCAATTTTCCCTGCACAATTTGTTGAAGAGGCTATATTTTATGTAATGTATGGTTTTGGTGCCTTTGTCTACTATGAGATAACTGCTTATGTGGGTTTATCTCTGTGTCTTCTATTCTGTACCATTGGTCTACATGTATGTTTTTGTACCAATACCATGCCATTTTTGTTACTGTGGCTCTGTAGTATAATTTAAGGTCTAATAATGTGATATCTCCTGCTTCACTTTTCTTACTAAGGATTGCTTTGGCTATTCTGAGGCTCTTATTTTTCTAAATGACTCACATGACTGCCTTTTCTATTTCTATGAAGAATGTCATTGGGATTTTAATAGAGATTGCATTAAATCTGTTTAGTGATTTAGGTAGTATGGCCATTTTATCAGTTAATTCTGCCTACCCAAGAATATGAGAGATCTTTCCATCTTCTAAGGTCTTCTCCAATTTCTTTCTTTAGAGTAATGCAGTTTTTATCATGCATATATGAATGCACAACTGATGTAATTCCACATCATGTACAATATAAGAATGGGAAGTTATACGCCATATATGTATAATATGTCAAAACAAATTACACTGTCATGTATAAATAATAAAAAAATTAAAAAATAAAATGACTTCAAAGTTGCAATGCTTAAAATAAAAAGTATCTTTATTTATATTTTATAAAAAGAAAGTTTTGGGTTTCTAAGAAAGACATAATTCATTCATTCAATACATACTATGAACTTCTTCATATGACTGGATTCTCTTTAATTTTTTAGTTATAAATAATAATAGGATTCATTTTGACACAATTAATAAAAGCATGGAATCTAATGTGTTCATTTGTTCCAACTGGGTCCCCAGTACTTCCTTTTTCCCTCCTCTCCTCCTCCTCCTTTACCTCCTGTACTGCACTGATCTTTCTATTTACTTAATAGTTTTGTTTTTTTTAATTAGTGTCTTGTGGTTGTACATGATATTCATATATTTACATATGCACATGAAAGCTAGGTCAGATTCATTCCACTCTTTCCTAACTCATACCTCATCCCTTCCCTTCATTCTAGTTTATGACCTAATTCTCTTATATGAGAGTTGAAATTTGAACTTTATTATAAGGGTGAATAATTTTTTTTAAAAGAAAATGAATTCTGTATAAAAATACCCTAAATTCAAAATGAATGGGATTTTGAAAAGGAACTTTATGAAAACTAGTATGTTAATAGTATTGGGTACTTGATGGACAGTGAGGTAGTAAACAAAACTAACAAATCTGGAGATCTAGGCTGAATCATTTCCTAATCTAAAACATTTTCTACTACTTTTCTCTATGAGAAATGTGGACTTAACAAGTGTTTAAACAGAAAAATTGTGACATCAGTTTTGTCCTTAGAAAGATAACTGTCAGTAAAGATGGAGTACGTGGACTAGATTGGAAATAGTCTCCTTAGGGTTAGAGAGAAAATATATTCTCACATAATTTCACAAAATTTCTTGAATTTTTTAAATACTTATTTATTTGCTTTAGTTGTACACAATGGAACGCATTTTATGTTTACGTGGTGCTGAGGATTGAACCCAGGCCACGAACGTGCTAGGCGAGTGCTCTACTGCTGAGCCACAACCCCAGCCCGAAAAATTTCTTGAATTTTAAGTGAGTAGAAAGATGACCTCAATTTGTTCTTTGAGTACACTTTAATTTTAAAACTAAGATGCTGGTATTTCAGTATCCTTCATATTTCTTGAGTTTTCAGATCACCAACTTCCTAAATAAAGTTATTTCCTTTTAAGAAAAAGCCATACCTAGTTTTTAAAACATTAAGTGTATTAAAGCATTTTAGCTAGAGAAAATAGCACTTTTTAAAAAAATGACAAAGTACACTGTTCAATACTTTGAAATTGTAAAGCATTATAATACAAAGCAAAGGATATGCTCTTATGAACATGAGAAGAAAAGTGATGACTTTGGGCCTCTGAGCATTGGAGTTTCCTCCTTAATCCATGTAAGCCCTCATTTTGCATTTTTCATCAGACCTATAAAAAATATACTCAGATTCATACATAAAAGATTTCTTAGCAAAGCCATGTAATGCTTGTGTAAGTATACTTCATAAGATGAAAAGAAATTTGAAATTATAGTCTAAGTATTGGTTGTTACAAAGCATTAACTACAAAACTCAAAAGTGATGCAAATTCAGATAAACCCAGATACAAATTTTTCAATTCATGACACTCTTGGAATATTTATATGGCTCAAACGCCTCAGTCATAAATTTTTAACTACATGTCAGTTCCTTGAAGGGATCTTATTTTAAAAAGAATATATCTGTGTTGTAGTTTGGATCCGGAATGTTCCTCCCTCAGTGTTATGTGTTGAAAACAGAGATGGGACTTTTAATAAGTGATTGTATCCTGAGGTTCTGACCTCATCAGTGGTTAAACCATTGACTGCTGAATGGACTATAGGCAGGAGGTGGAAATGGCAGATGGTGGGGCATCACTGGAAGAAGTAAATACCTGAGGATGTCTCTCAGCTTCTGGCAGCCATGAGCTGAGCAGCTTTCCTCCATACTGCATTTCCATGATGATATCCTGCCTTACCTCAGGTCCAAAGCAATGGAACCAGCCAACCATAGAAGGAAATATCTGAAACCAGGAGCTAAAATATATCTTTTCTCTTCTAAGATGTAAAAGCTGACAAACTGCCTTACCAAAATTATCAAATATATAAGTTAATATGTTATGTGATAAATCCATATCAAAGATAATTTTTACAAAAACTATAGCTTTTTAAACATTTCCTAATAAATATGGCCATCTGTTATTCATTGATAACACAGTTTATTTTGTTTTGATTTCTTATGTGTGGCATGCAAACTTGGTCTTTTATTTCCTGATTATTTATGTAACTATGAATTCACCATTATGTTTCCATTCCTTCATTGAAAGCATTCAATGATTCAAAAATTACACTGAATAAAAAAGCATTCTAGCAAAATATTCAACAGTGATATATTTTATCAGTATATCTTTTCATATCAAGGTAAAATACAGGCTGCTTCCAACATTTTACCTAAAATAGCTTCATATGGGAATCCCAGATAATTATTTCCTTACCTTTCTGACTAGGTAGAATATTACATTTGAGTATTTTAAAAATGAAAAGAACATTGAAACTGTTAGTTATGACATGAGAGCTAATTTATTTGGAAAAACATAACCCTTTTATTTTGTTTTCTAATTTGGTATAATAGGAATAGTACAGCAGCTTTGAAAACATCACCCAACTCAATTTCTTTTTCTTTCTTTTTTTTTTTTTTTTTTTAAATCAAAGCTGGTAAGACAAGAAGAAATACTGTGAAGTCAAAGACTAAGTAAATGCAGGAAATGGAGAATTAAAGAGAACACTACATCATGCTTATCTCTGGTAGATATTTGCTGACATAAGGTGAGGTTGACTTCTGTTTCAAAGGCCTTCCGGGAGTAGACCTCAAGAGAGAAAATCAAAGGCCTGTTTAAGGAGACTTCTTAACTGCCCCACATAGGGGCTGCACCAAAGGACCACAGTGTGAGCATCAAGTATGAACTAAACATAAATTCCAATTGCACAGAGACTGAGGATAAAAATGGTTTTTGAAAAAAATCCATAACCAATATCTGTCCTGACATGAGTTTTTGTCCTATATACTTAATAGTGTGGACAAAAAGTAAATTTAAAAAAGGACATCGAGGGCTGAGGTTGTATCTCAGTGGTAGAGTGCTTGCCTAGCATGTGGGAGGCACTGGGTTTGATTCTCAGCACAACATAAAAATAAATATATAAAGTATAGTATCCATCTACAACTAAAAATATTTTTTAAAAGGACAACAAAATAAAAACAAACAAAAACTCTAGCTAAGAATGTAATTTAACATACCTCTGAGTCATAATTGCCATGGTACAAGGTCTAAAAATCTTCCCTTGGATTTACCCTAGATCCTAAGTCTCAAAGAATCCCACAGATAAATTTATAAAAAACATGATCTTATACATAAAAAAGTCAATCAGTAATAGCATAATAAAACAAGCTGTCATGAGTAAGAACCCACAGAAATAAGGACTATGAGAATCAGAGCTATAAATATAAAGACTTTAGATAGTGGAATTATCTGGCATAAAATAAAAACTGATATTTTGTATATTGAAATAAGTAGAAGGGAATTTCAATGTCTAAAAAAGTAACTGATGACAAAATAGCCTAATATGCTTGAGAAAAATGTAATTTTCTAGAAGTGAGAAAATATTCCTATTAATATCAAAAACCTAATGTCAGATAATCATTGAATAGAAGTGGTGAACTGGAGAGTAAATATAAGGGAATAATACAGAATATAGGGAGAAAAGAGAAAAATATAAAAAAAATGAAAGAAATCTAAGACCAATAAAGGCTAGACTGATGATGAAAAATCTAATTGAATTGAGGAAGAAATAGCAGATATATCAGAAGCAATGTTTATTTATAATGACTGAATACTCCACACCTGACAAAATACATCATGCTATAGAATTAAGATGATAAAGTAAATCTGAGGAGGATAAGTTTTTAAAAAATCATCATTATACACATATAATGAAATTGTACAACCAATTAAAAATATATTATTTCAAAATTTTTGAAACAATTGAGAGGGAAAAAGTCCAGAATATCTACTCATGGAAAGATCACCTAATTCACTATGAAAACGTGTACTTGGGGAGAGAAAACAAGAATATTCTCCCTTCAAGGCAACTGACATAAAATGGGACTGTCCTAGGAAAAAAGGGTTCTGTGATGATGCTATATATAAAATAAACAAAGAAAAGAAAAATTCTGTACTATGAAAATGGAAGCAAAAGAGAATGGAATTCTATCTTTAGAGTATAGTGAAAATAAAACTATCAGACTAAAAGATTAAGTCACTATAATGCCAAGGACTAAGGAGACTGAGGCAGGAGGATCACAAGGTCAAAGCCAACCTGGACAATTTAGTAAGACCCAGTCTCCCAAAATTAAAAAAAGCAGTTGGGGGCTAGAATTGTAGCTCAGTTTTAAAGAGTCCCTGAATTCAACCTCCAGTATCACACACACATTAAAAAATAGAAAATATAAAAAAAAATTAAAAATAATTAAAAGATCATAGGAAGAAGGGAAAAATAAAGACATTTTAGGACAAAGAAAACTAAACATCAGTGTATCCTTGCTAAAAAAAAAAAAAAAAAAAAGTGACACCTGATAAGCACTGAGTATGATTTCATCAACAAAAAAATAATAAATTATAAAGTTATTAAAAATAAAATTAAAATATGTGACCAAACAATATAAAATGTAAAACAAGAGTTGTTGTAGTTACTGTTCTAAATGCTTCATTATTTTGGAGGAAACTAAGAATATAGATTAAATTTTGACATTTATAAATTTCTAAGATGAGCATTAAAGTTACAGAAATTGTAAATTTTCAATATGTTAGAAATAAAAAGACAAAAATATTAAATAAAAGCATATAAAGGTGAAATTAATAAAGCACAAAATAAGATAGAACACAAAACAAGATTTATCAATATTTAAAATCAAAGTACTAATGAAAAAAATTATCTACTTATATAACAAAGAAAATCAAAATAGATTTTATAAAAGCTAGCTACCTGCTCTTAATCAAGAAGATATATCCAAAACACTACAATAAAAAATGCTGAAAAGTAAATTATGAAAAATGATCTACCAGATAATATAAAAATGCTAGTTTCTGAATTATTTGCTGGCAAAATAAACTTTAAATCCAAAAGCCATTTTTATGAAAGATAAACAATAACTACAAAATGCTGAAAGTTTCATCAGAAACATGTATGTCAAAATTTACTTGTATCAATCAGTATGATAGCCTTTACATACAAAGTAAAATGAATGGAAAAATATAAAAAGGAGAGAAATCTACTTTTAGAGTGTTATAATTTAAGTAATAGGTCTTTCAAAAATTAATGGGCTACATGGATTTAAAAAATCAGTAAAGATAAAAAAGATTTGAATAACAGCATTACGTTGATATAATGTATACCTAATCAGTAGTGGACCCAATAACTAAATTTATACTGTATAAAACAATTATAATTATTGTGTGGATCTGAAACAAAATATTATCTGACCAAATTAATAAATGTGTGAAATTAACATATGATGCCCAAAGTGGCATATCCAAGGAATGCAGGACATTTGAGGATTAAAAAATCAATTAATGGACAGGGTTAGTATCGAATGCCTATAATCCCAGTGGCTTGGGAGTCTGAGGCAGGAGGATCTTCAGTTCAAGACAGCCTTAGCAACCTCTAGGCACTAAGTAACTCAGTGAGACCCTGTCTCTAAATAAAATACAAAACAGGGCTGCAAATGTGGCTCAGTGGTAGAGTGCCCCTGAGTTCAATCCCAGGTACCCCCCCAAAAAAAACAAATAATGTATTTTAGTACAATAATCAACCAAATAAGAAAAATCACTATCATTTAAAATTATGCACAAAATTACTAGATACAATTCCATATTCACCTTGGATTTAATAACATTTTATAAAGGAAGGAATAGAAAGAAATTTCTTTAAAAGGATAACAATAGCTGCAAGAAATTACAATATCATCATCTTCAACAAGGAACTTTTAAAATGTCTTTCCTACAAGATTACAAACAAGACATGGCTTTCCTTCTACCAAATCCATTTAAGTTCTGTTCTGAATATCTTACCCAGAACAATAAGGGCAAGAAAATTATTTAAGAATATTTGAATGGAATGGAAGAAACAAGTCAGTCATTACTTGCAAACATGTGATTATGTAGAGAATCTGAAAGAAACTACATTTTGATGATCACAATAACACAATAGTTTCAACAAGATTACTGGGTTTAAAAATTTGCATACAGAAATTATATATAATATATTTATATTGACAAATAGCAAAGTTATAAAATGTAATAATGGTAAAACTTCAAAATTATCAAAAGTATAAGATGCCACCCCCAAGACATGCACAGAGATAACTACGTGAAGACATCCTGAGAAGTTAGTTATTAAATCCCAAGTCAAGAAAAGAGACCTCAGGAGAAATCAGTCCTGTGCATGGACTTTCAGCCTCCCAAATAGTGAGAAAAGAAATTTCAACTGTTTAAAGTCCCTTTTCTGTGACATTTTGTTGTAGAAGCACTATGCAAGCTAATACTTATGGAATTTCTATGTTTAATGCACTTTGAGGAACTGCCAAATATCCTTCCACAAAGGTTGCTTCATTTTACACTGCCAAAGAACCTCAATGAAGATGCATTTGCCTAATTGCCACTATCCCTACCAGGGTGGATATTTATTCTCAGGTTTTAACATCATTAATCAATGTCATTCAAGCACATATCTTACACTATGATATATATGTGATATACATTATGATATATATATTAATGTTGCTTAATACATATAGTGACACAGTTAATAGTGCACATTACATACTTTCTGTTAATATTTTTTAATGAAATACACTGCAGTGTTCACTTAAGCATTAATAAATATATGTAATAATTCATCTATATCCTGGGTAATATTCTAAGCATTTTCCATGTATAAACCAACTCAATTAACTTAAAAAGTTCATAAGAGGTGCTCACTAGATTAAAAAGGCCTTGTAATAAATTTGTAGGAGATATAAAATAACTTTATTCAGAAAACATACCATGTAATGAAGAAAATTAAGGGTTACCAAAAATTATACCATAAGTATCAAAAGACTCTGCATAAGGATGCAAACAAATTTATCATTTTCAACAATAATAGAAACCCTAAACTATGTATGCATATCTATGCATGTGTTTGTGTCTGAGTTTAATTTGTAAAACTGATTTAATATTTATGTAGAAGTGCAATGGTCAAAAATTACCACTGCACATGGAAATTTTGAGAAAAGAAACTTTCAGTTCAATATGGTCCCACTTGTGTATTGTTCTGTTGTACCATGACCTTCTAGTGTGATACTGGAAAAGTTGTTGTCAAGGCTTAAGTCAAGGAGCTATACTCCTGCATTTTCTCTTGGATTTTATAAGTCTGGGTTCTACATTTATGTTTTTAAACAATTTCAAATGTATGTTTATAAAATAAGGTTCTAGTTCCTTTTGTATAAAATAAGGTTGTATAGAATAAGGTTCTAGTTCCTTTCTGTTGCATGGAGATTTCCAGTTCTGCTAACACAATTTATTAGTTACTGTTCTCTCCCACTGTGTATTTTTGGTGTCCTTGTCAAAAAATTATTTATTTATTTTTACTCTAATTTGTTATACATGTTTGCAGAGTACATTTCATTTCATATTACATATAAAGAGCACAATTTTTCAATTTGCTGGTTTTATATAAAGTATTTTTACATCAATTGTGTCTTCATACATGTATTTAGGGTAATCATGGATAACTCCGTCTGCCATTATTCCTATCCCCTTGCCCCATCCCCCCTCTCCCCTCTTTGTTCTATTTAAACTTCTCTCATTCCTCTCATCCCCACTCCCTTGCCTTTATAAGTTAGTATCTTCATATCAAAGAGATCATTTGACCTTTGGTTTTTTTGGGATTGGCTAACTTCACTTAGCATTATTTTCTCCAACTCTCCATCCATTTACCTGCAAATGCCATTATTTTATTATCTTTTAGTGCTGAGTAGTGTTCCATTGTGTACATATACCAAAGTTTCCCTATCCATTCATCTGCTGATGGTCATGGGGCTGGTTCCACAATCTAGCTATTGTGAATTGTGCTGCTATAAACACTGATGTGGCTGTGTCCCTGTAGTAAGCTGTTTTTAAGTCCTTTGGGAATAGACGAAGGAGTGGGATAGCTGGGTCAAATGGTGTATGGAAAAAGGTATACTCTTACATTGCTGGTGGAACTGTAAATTGGTGAAGCCAATCTGGAAAGTAGTATGGAGATTCCTAAGAAAACTTGGAATGGAACCATCAAAAATTTATTGATAGCATGTTTAGGTTTATTTCTGTGCTCTGTATCCTGTTCCACTGTTCTATGTATCTGCTTATATCAGTGTCATAGTATTTTCACAGCTATAGCTTTGTAATACAATTTGAATTAAGTAAAATTTTCTGCACAGAAAAGAAAATGATCAAAGGAAATGATAAGTCAATCTATGGATTAGGGGATATATAATTTTTAAATATTTTCCTTAAGCCGGGCGCGGTGGCTCACGCCTGTAATCCCAGCACTTTGGGAGGCTGAGGCAGGAGGATCGCGAGTTCAAAGCCAGCCTCAGCAGTGGTGAGGCACTTAGCAACTCAGTGAGACCCTGTCTCTAAATAAAAATACAAAAAAGGGCTGGGGATGTGACCCAGTGGACGAGTGCCCCTGAGTTCAATCCCCGGTACCACACAAAAAAAAAAAAAAAAAAAAAAAATAAAGAAATATTAGAAATATTTTCCTTATATGTATGTTGTCTTCACTTCATAGATTATTTTCTTAGCTATGAAGAAGATTTTCCTACAAATGAAAGCCATGATAAGATATTATCTCACAACTATTAGGATGATTTTTGTTTTCCAAAAGAAAAGAGATAACAAGTGTTGACTAGGATATGGAAAAGGAACTCTTGTGCACTCTTGTTTGGAATATGAATTGATATGACCATATGTAAGGCACTGTTGGAATTTCTTAAAAAGCTACAATAGAACTACTGTACAATCATCAATCCCATTCCTATGTATAAAGACAAAGGAAGTTAAATCAATATGTTGAAAGGTATTTGCACTCTCAATGCTTGTCACAATAACCAAGATATGGAAACAAGATAAATCTTGTTGCCTAACAGATGAATCTCTCTATGAATCTCTCTTTCCCCCCTCCCCTCTCTCTCTCTCTCTCTCTCACACACACACACACACAGAGGGAGAGAGAGAGAGAGAGAGGAAAGAAAAGAAATATTACTTAGCATCAAAAAAGGACATTCTGCAATTTGTGACAACAAATTTGTGGAGATATTTTGCTAAATAAAATAATTGAAATAAGGCAGACACAGAAAGGACATACTGTATGATCTCATTTACACATGGAAACTAAAAAAGTTAAATACATAGAAATGGAATGTAGAACAATGATCCACTAGGGAATAGAATGGGAAGGGGCAGTGTACAGGTTGAAATGTTGATCAGAGTATGAAATTGCTGGGTGTGGTAGTGCATACCTACAATACCAGTGACTTGGGAGGCTACTGCAGGAAAATTGCAAGTTTGAGGTCAGTATCAACAACTTAGTGAGATCCTGTCTCAAAATAAAATATATTTTTTAAATGGGCTGGATATGTAGTTCAGTCGTAGAGTACTCATGGGTTCAATTCTTAGTAAAGAAAAAAAATGATGAAATGGTAAGAAGTTACAGTTGTGTGGGATAAGTCCAGTGATCTAATGTAGAATGTGATGGCTGTATTTAAACTTGCATTGTATTGGAAATATGATGAGAGCAGATTTCAGTTGTTACTAAAACAATAACTTTAAAAAGCAAGTGAGCACATAAATATTTTAATATGCTCAACAGTAATATACATTAATATAATACAAATATACATAGGAATACACCATAGCATACACTTTAAGTATGTATAATTATAAAAAAATAAGATTTGGATTTAGCCTAGGTGCCTGTCAACAGAGGAATGGATAAAGAATATATGTTATGTATAAATAATAGAGTATTATTGAGCCATAAAGAAGAATGAAATCCAGTCATTTGCAACAAAATGAATGGAATTCTTGGACATCAAGTTAAGTGAAATAAGCCAGACCCAGAGAGACAAGTTTCTTACATTTCCTATCGAATATGAAAACTAGAAAAAGATGACCTATAAAGTAGAAGAAGGACCATAAAGGAAGGTGATCAGGAGGATGTAGGAGAAAGAGGAAGGTATGAGAGGGTAGAAAAGGGTGGATGGATATGACCAACACATAATAGATGCATGTGTGAAAATATAATAATGCATCCCATTAATTTGTAGAACTAAAAATATGTTAATAATAAAAAAGAAAGGGAAAGATGACATAATACAAAAAGTCACATATCTATAGCAATTAACAGTCTGAATTAATGCAATGAGACACATGGGAAAATACAAATGAATGGAAAACTCAAACAAGTCTTGTGTGTACAATATACAGATATTTTATAAATAACACCCTTGTCATTACAGAAGTATTGAAAAAGGACACACTCAATTTTGTGCATGGATTTATTTCCTCTGACTTGTGATTATTAAATTTTATAAGCCAGTTAATAAATATGCTCACTATTGAAAATTAAACTATAAACTAGCAATTAAATTATACTAAAAATAAAGGTAATAAATACTTAAAACCTAAACCATTTAATTATTTGACAGTATTTTATTATTTCTTTGCTCTTGTTGACATTTTTATTTCCTGTGTATCTGGATGATAACCTGTAGATTAACTATCATTGCCCAAATTTGTGTTCACTAATGTCACATTAATATCTGGAAATCATCAAAGTTGGGAATATTTAGACCATTGAAACAGGCAAATGCTAGTCATAAGCATTTGTCTCCCTGGTGTTTACCAGCACACAACTTGACAGATATTTTAGTAAATGGCACCAAGACAATTGGATAAGCATATGGAGAAACACTGTTTGCTCACTGTCTCATTCTATGTAATAATTCTAGTTGGAATGAAAACTTAAATGTGGATGATAAAACATCAAGTTTTTTTAAATGTTTCATGTAATCAATTTAAGAATGGATGACTTAAAATAAAGAGCACTGACCATAATGAGTTGTAGAGTACGAGAAGATTTTTTTTTATTTATTTACATGATCTAATAAAATGGCAGGAGATGAAATGGGAGAGGGTGACACAGGTATCTTATTTTCCATAATAGTTTGAATATAATTTAAGTGTTCTCCATGCAGTTTGTCACTCCACAGAGATATATGATCACTTAAGATTTAGAATTATTTTCATGAGTCTACTCTGCAGGGACATGCTAATGAATTAATAAGAAAGCCTAAACCCAAAGTCTTCATAAACATCCAATAAGAAGGGAAAGAACCCTAAAATGCTAAAATATTGATAAGGATGTATGTAACTTACAATGAACTTTTCACAAATTAGAGAGGAATTGTTGTTGCCTGAAGCGCTTGGAGCAACGGAGCCGCAGGAAGAACTTCAGAAGCAAACTGGAGACAAACAGCTTTTTATTTTGATAACTTTTCTCTCTGGTTCTAACAACAACTAACTCATGCCAAACACACCACTAAAATGGCGCTGACCCGATCAGCAATTTCGGCCAAGTCACTCGAGATCCCGCAACAAATCCCGTGAGACTACGGGTGGCGACAATGGCCAAATCTCCACGGCTCATAGTCAACTGCAATTCAAGTCAATCCCCAAACAGGGCTCCTGCATTTCCCCCTTTTTGTTTTAAAAGAGGTAATGATTTAGGACGTCTATGGGCAACCAACATTCTTACCCGTCATCGGATAATCAAGGCTGTGCCCTTGACTCCTGTCTTAGGTTGATATGTCGGCCACATGAGACTGTCCCGTGCGACTGTGCCTGTCTTAGATTGTCCCCCTCTGGGGATCTTACCCGTCATTGGCTAACCAGCCATCCAATGGAGCCCTTTAGGATCGACTATATATGATGACTAACAGCCGTCCAATTGTGAGGAGATGTTGCGGCTTTAAGGCAACAAGCCTTTTGGTGATGAGCCAAATTGCATAGCATATCAAATTGTTTAAACAAATCAGCTGCCCTAAGATCCATCAAGTAACACACTGAATTCTCTAGACAAATACCCGCAAGGCATTGTCCCGTAAAGTCCCAAACAATGAAAGATCAAAATGTCCATTTGTTATAACATGTTGATGTAGGAGGCCCCATGTATGTAGAGCAGAGGCCACACTGTTGGTGAGGTTGTTTGATGTTTGAGCAGCAGACGTCTTTTTTATGTTTAGACAATGCCACCGGCAAATCTTCAGGGCCCGCTACCTAGAAACTCAAGCATCAATTATTAAAGGAAAGGCAGTGCTATTGCAGCACTGAGTCAAGAGGCGAGTTGTCAAACTACAAAATAGAATAATTAGATTAGAAAATTAAAGTTGATTTTTGTTCACATACATCGCTGGTTGAGCTTCTACAAACATAAGTTGGAAAAATGTCATATTTAGAACAAAACAAAGAAAGACTGAGGGTAATTACTGCATTTCCTCTTGTTCCTCTGGCGAGGGAGTGGATGGGTAGTAGGGATTGTGTCGGGGAAGCATCTGAGTGGATGCTTGAGGATACTCCTTCTGCAATGCCCCGTACATTTGTGGGCCCCGGGGTATTGGGCCCCGTGCCCCGTTTTTTGAATTCCTGAACAAAGGATTTCCATGGATGTCAAATTTTGAATGGCATTTATTGGCCCAATGATTTCCCTTTTTACACCTGGGGCAGCGGCCTGGGGCACGATATGAGCTTGGTCTTATTTCTCTTTTGGGGTTTTGCCTAGAATTGCCTGACTGATTATGATAATTTTGCCTGGAATATCCTGATTGATTATAATATCTACGTTTAGCCTTTGTGAAATTTCGAGAGGAAGCACCTCTCATTGAGGCTGCAATCACATTTCCTGTGACAAAGGCGTCATTTATATCTTTACATAGTTGTATATATACGGAAAGATCCTTTTTAGTTCTCCATGGCCTGATGGCTGCTTGGCACCATTTATTTGCATTTTCATAAGCTAATTGAACAACTAATGGCATAGCTTGGTCAACATCTGCAAACACACTACCTGCAGTTCTCAAAAGTCAATCAGCAAAGTCGGCATACGGCTCATTAGGTCCTTGAATCACTTTTGACAAGCTACCTTGTAGATCCCCAGGTCCTTGTACAGTTTTCCATGCCTCTAAGGCAGCTGCATTTATCTGAGCATATATATCTGGGTCATAATCTGTTTGAGCCTGTAAGTCTGCGAATTGCCCTTCTCCTGTGAGCATGTCTATATTATAGTTTTCAAACCCTGCAGCCGCGTTTCTTTTAGCCGTTTCTATACAAAGTTCTTGGAATTGCGATCGCCAAACCAAGAATTGCCCCCCGCTTAATGTTGCTTTACATAGATTTTTCCAGTCTGAGGGGTTAAGCTAAAGGTGTTAAGGGACTCCAGCATACTCAACGTGAAAGGAGCTTGGGGCCCATAAGTCATTACTGCCTCTTTGAGATTTTTTATTGTTTTGAAATCTACTGACTGATGGACACTCTGTCCATTTTTCTTTTCAAATGCTGGCGGTTCCCAATGTATCTGTGAGTTGTCCTCGAGAGCGCATAAGCGATCAGAAAGACTTTTTATTTCTGTTTCTAGGGTATGCAAATGCCTAGTAATACCCTTCATATTTTCTGTAATGGATTCCACCCATGGGGGAGTAGAGGACACAAGTGACTCCTCTGCCTGACGGACCTTTTTCTCGGTCTTTTTTAATTTCTTTTTCCTCATTTTCTCAGGATCACTTTTACTAGATTCCTCACCACTACTAATTTCACTGACAGCAATATCCTGAGGCCCAGGTTCCAGTGAGAGCAAGTATCCTTCAGCTTTCGCCAATAACTCCCGAATAGCTTTAATAGCTTGGATTTTTGTCATTTTTGGGTCTCTTCTAATACTCTCTTTACTGGTCTCAGTTGGCCCAGTGGAATCTACACTTTTTTGATCACTTTCACTTTTGTCTATATACTCCTCACTGAGAACAGAGTCAGGTATATCAAGGAGTCTTTGCATAGCCTCTATCACTTGGGATTCAGTTATATTCGAACCCATCTTTAGAGACCTTTCAGTTCTTACCTGTCCGCTCCGAAGTTCCCCGGACGGGCCGCCACCTGTTGTTGCCTGAAGCGCTTGGAGCAACGGAGCCGCGGGAAGAACTTCAGAAGCAAACTGGAGACAAACAGCTTTTTATTTTGATAACTTTTCTCTCTGGTTCTAACAACAACTAACTCACGCCAAACACACCACTAAAATGGCGCTGACCCGATCAGCAATTTCGGCCAAGTCACTCGAGATCCCGCAACAAATCCCGTGAGACTACGGGTGGCGACAATGGCCAAATCTCCACGGCTCATAGTCAACTGCAATTCAAGTCAATCCCCAAACAGGGCTCCTGCAAGGAATTTCTGTGGATTCTTAAGGAAATGATACTGTTTTAAGAATTAAAGACAGACAGTTGGGGAAAAGGAGCTATTGGTAAATGTTGAAGACATATATTCTGATTTCTATTCATAATTCAACTAAATCTCATTTCCTTAGGAGGAAATATGTGTATATATATGGATTTTTTTTTTATAAATCCTTTTACTGTAACATAATAAATACAAGTGTGTATGCAGATTCAGTTCATCACTGGGAATTGAAAATTTCTCTTTTGCAAAGTGTAGGATGTGAAATGGCAGCAGTTTTCAGAGTTAAAATTCCTTAGAGAGGAACTAAAAGATAAAGAATTTAAGAACTGAAAAAGACCTTAGGGATGATCTCTTCCAATCCCTTTTATTACCAATGCAGGAACCTTGTCTATAAAGATGAAGTTACTTACCCAAGGTCACCCACCTAGCCAATGACAATGTAATGGGCTTTGATATGAATCAGTGTATTTCAGTGTTAGAGTTACAAAGAAATTACTTGAATTCACGTCAAAATCTGATTTCCTAATGCACTTTTTACATGGCTGATTTCTGTAAATATGTTTTAGAATGATAATATTGTGGGTACAGTTAAAAAAAAAAAAAAAAAAAGATAACAGCAATAGCCTGAAAGAAGTGAGACTGTATTCCAGCTAAGCCAGATAAAAGGATTCAGCATTTTAGGACTACCAAAAATAAACAGAATTACGTTCACTCTGCATTGAAATACTATGTCTGATGAATTTCATCATGAAATACAAGTTTAAAATCAGACAGTAAAGTTCATAAAAAGTGCTTACAAACCCTAGTAGTAAGTATTGTCTATCATGTTTGTCTAAGGATACTTTTCCTTGATGGTGCATTTGCTAATTCAAATGCAGACCTCATCACTGCCCTCAGGGAGCTCAGTCTACTGTGGGACAGCAGTCAATCAACTGTAATAGATGCTTAGAGCAGAAGTTCCCGCTGCTGGGAAAGCTTGAACCAGAGGTCTTTCACCTGTTCCTCATTGAGGCCTTCCCTGGGGAGAAGGGGAGGAGTTGAGCTCTGAAAGTAAATTGGCATTAGCAGCTGGATTAGGATAGGGTCAGAGGATTCAGCCCCAGGTAAAAGGAGTTTGAGTGTGGCTTCAGTTCAGGGAACTTGGAAGAGTTTGTAACAATATGCATCTGGCACAAAAGGTAGAGGGTAAACATTAAAGAACCTTTTAGAGCATTTGAGAGAATTTTGGTTTTTATTTTTAGCACAAGAGGAAAACATCAGTGTGTTTTAAATAATGGGATTCTATTTCTGATATGTTTAAATACTTGTGGATTTGGAAATTTGCATCTATTTCCTTACTAATAAAATAAAGAACATAAGTAAACACAGAGTATAGAATATTACATAATGCTGAATTAACAAATGCTAGTGACTTCTGGAATATTCTTAAATTGCAATTTCTGTGAAGTATTTTAAAGACAATTAAAACAGAGCACTTAGCCCCCTCCCTGTCCCTACCCATCTCCTGGCCTGAGTGCCTAGCACAAAAATATGTTCCTGGTGAATACACCAAAGATGCCACTAATAGTGAGTCAAACAATTAGTTCACCTGAGTTAAAATTATTTAATTAAGATATATAGCCAAGTGTGTTTTTGATGTGCATCATCATATGCCCCCATACACATACAAATTTTTTGTATTTTTAAACAGGATAGACAGGCTCATTAGGCAGTGCTCTGTTTAGAGAAAAGATATGGGCATGGCTTAGAAATACAAATGAAAGATACTAAGAGCTTGGAGGTAACCTTGCTGTTGGAAAATTGTGCATTTACTAGATCTCTTTTAAATCCAGTTGTTCCTGGATGCCAATAAATTCACTTCCTTTCCAGGGCTTTTGTACATACTCAATTTCCCTGAAAACACACTGCTAATCTGACAAGACGTGTTTTTTAAAAGAACATACCCTGGTGCATGTGTTTTTGTTTTGTTTTGTTTTGTTTTTGTCATTGTTGTTTTGTTTTGTCTTTAACCCTGCCACCTTGTGAAAGAAACCTGAAACTACAACTTAATCAATTCCAATTCCAACTGATTAAGAGTTATATTTGTCAATACATTTTCTGAACAACATTTCAGATTCTCAGCACCTTCTGAAAGTATTTCGTACAGCAGGTTACAACATAGTGCTCCAGCTTACTGTATTTTTGAAGAAGCAATCTTCAGGGGACTTTATATATATATATATATATATATATTTTATATATATGTGTGTTTGTGTGTGTATCTATGTGTATGTATATGCACACATATATTTGTGTGTATTTATTTATTCATTCATTTATTCAGTGGTACTAGGGATTGAACATAGGATTTATCTACCAGAGCTACTTCTCCAGAACTTTTCATTTTTTATTTTGACACATGGTCCACACTGGACTCAAACTTCTGATCCTCCAGCCTCAATCTTGAATTGCTGGGATTACAGATGTGTGTCACTGCACCCAGTCTTTATATTTTACAATGAACAGACAATATCTGTTTTATTGGACTAGGAACTGTAAGCAAAAAAGGGGACCATGTGTTTACATGGAATGCCTCCCTTATGGGTCCAGGACATGGGCAGAATGCCTTTCAAACATAGACAATGAGGTTTAAGAATTTAGGGGTTTTAGTTCAGTTCTACTGAGGGATATCTTAGAATTGCTTTCTTAATCAAGAATACATTATATTTTATTTGAATTTAACAATCTAATTTTTCCCCTGAAGGTATTCAGAATTAGATGCAGAAACTAATGACACGTAATAAACACAGATTCAGGGTAATTTTGCATAGGCATTAGATTTTAGAAGTGGGGAATCTCATAGATTTGTAATGAAAATAGGTAGCTAAGAAAGTTCAGAAGCATAAATATTACATTAAATTTGAATCCATTTATTACCTTTACTTGTTTTGGAGGCAATCATTTTAAAAGTAGACTTTTTTTTTTTTTTAAACACATGCAATATCTAATTAACCTGTATTTTTATTAGATGGAGTCTAAGTACTTAGATTTCCAAATCTATAGATATTCCAAAGTGTTATTACAATGCAACTATGGCTTCAATTTCATAAAATGGTTACAATTTGCATCTCACTTTCAGAAAGGTTTTTAATGTTACATTTCTCCTTTCTACCCCCTGCCAAGTAAAATAAATGGATTCACATTAGAGTTCTGACCTGTTTAAGAGTTTGCATTCTGAAGCATTATTCTTTACATAGGTAATAATAGTTTTATATTTAAACTACCAAACAGCAACTATGATTTACCATTAGCCAAGTGACATTCTGTGCATTTGTTAGACACTCCTTCAACTTGCATTAACTCCTTCAGTCATTACACATTAAACTACATACTATTGAAAATCCCTAGGGAAAAACCATCTATTATAAAGAATCTTGATCCATTTTCCATTTACTATAACTGCAGGTTGAATTTTTCCCTAAATGGAGTATTAATGCATGCCTTTAATGAGAATGCAGAGTCTGATGAAGAAGTTGATTTTTCAATGAGCACAAACATTTTTGTGTCATTCTTTTCATTCTCTTACTTTAGTTCATGTGGCTTATTTTAATGTGATGATGTAATTGATGGATTTTTATTATTGTGGTAGGCCTTTTAACATTTTGTTCTTACACATACAGTTTTATGTTCTTTTTTACTCATTGAAATGTCATGTAAGTATGATTGGCTTGTAGAACTGTTATAGAATACCGTGCATTAGCACAGATTTTTAATGGTCATGGTTGCAGACCATGGACCTGCTTTTTTTTTTTTTTTTTTTTTTTTTAAATGAAATTAAAACATTTAAAAGAAAATCTCCTCTCTCCCAGCATCAGAATAGTATATTCTCTCCCACTTCAGCAAGAAGAGTAGAAGTTGGGAGAGGTCCATCCCAGCAGGAAAGATCATGTATTACTAGCATTGTTCAGAATTTCTTATGAGTGGTGATGATAAAAAGCAGAGTAACTTTAATTTGTTTTAATTGTGATTCAGCACTCTACAGAAAATGTTCCCTCATATGCTGCTAAAAAGGCATAATATCAATTCATTAACTTCTAAAATTTTTACAGCCTCATAGCTTGACATACTCCAGAACTTCTCCTTGCTCCTTTTCAACTATATGGCACTTACTAAGGAGGATATCTATTGCATTTAGAGTATAGACCTTGCTGGAAATGTTTGCCTTCCCACAGAAAGTGTGTCTTAAATGTCAAGGGATGCTGTGAGCCCCTGAACCCTTAGCTATGTTTGGTTTGCTACATTTGACCCAAACTCTGTCACTCATATACTCTCTCCTCCGGTTTTGGAATAAGAATAGAAAAGTATCCAGTCAGAGAAAATATAAACTTTGAGGCTGTAGAGTTTCCATTATCCACCCACAATGTGACCAGATGGAAAAGCAGAACAATCTGGACTGCAAAGAGAGAAAATAATAAAGTAGACACTTGAAAAGAAGTTGAGAAAATAGGCAGAGGATTATTGGCATACTTTTGTTGTTAAATTCTAGAGAGATCTACCATGTTCTTCGCTTGTCTCTAACACACATATACAAACACATACTTGCACACACAGATACATAAGTGTACACTATGTGTCCTGAAAGTCTACTTGCTTTAACTGGTTTCTGTCACTTGTCAACAATAAGTTTAAATCTTTGAAAGATGTTTGTATCATTTCTCAAAGATATGCAAAATAAATTAGATTCAGTTTTAAGTTCTTTACATCTTCAGTATGACTTTTCAGGTTCTCTATGTAACAATCATATTTGTGTTGTCCTCAATTCCACAGTTAGCTAGTTAGAGAAAAACATCAGATTTCCAAGAGGGTAATAATCGCTCTACTTTTTAGCTTCATATTTTTTTTTCTTTTTTGGTTATCACAATTTTATGCTTTATTTGATGTCTTAAAGTTTATCATTGATACATTCTTAATTTTCTATCATCCTTGGCCTCTATTTTAATGAGTAAAATATTAAAGTCATTGTAGATAATGAACTGAAGTAGCAGCTTGTTACAGAGAATCCCAGGGGTCCCAGGAGATGCCCTTGCAAACATTTTGTACCTACAGAATGGTCTATTAACCACTAAAATGGAAAAGTTAACTGTGAATAGTCCCACTCTAATTTTACCTCTCACAAGTAATAGTACCATTACTGTATATTTGAATGTAATTGTTATTTACACAAAAATTAAAAACTGTAAACCTCATTAGAACTCTATTTTTTTCAGTTCAGTTCATAATCTATGTGCATAATTTATCTACATAACAGAAATTCATTGGAAGAAAAACATAAAGCACAGTTTAAAATATTAACTATCCTTAATAATGACATATAGCTAATTTTATTCATTACTTAACTCAATTATTAGGCTTTTACTCCCCATTCTCTACCTCATTACCCCACAGCTGGACAGAAATCAATGTATTTCATCGAACTCAAAAATCTTTTTTTTTTTAATCAGAAATTGAACCCAGGAGGGCTTTACCACTGAACCATATACCCAGTTATGTTTATTTATTTATTTTTATTTTGCTACAGGACCTCACCAAGTTGCTTAGGACATTGCTAAATCGCAGAGACTGGCTTCAAACTAGAGATCCTCTTGCCTTATACTCTGGAATCACTGGGAATATGGGTGCATGCTACAGCACCCAGCTCTGATCCATGAATCTTAGTATTAGCCAATCAAAGGCCTTGTCCCAGAGTTTAGCTATAAACTATATTTTAGAAGTGAATAAATTCCCCAGATATTGTTTTAATCAGTTTTACCCATTCCCAGCCAATCGAATCATTCTTGAGAGATAATGTATTGACTTTTCACATAATTTTTGTTATCACTTGTAGCAAGCAGGACTTACCACAGCTCTCAAGATCATGGGAAAGACCCCTTCCTTGAAATTCGCACGCAAAGACTGAGCACAAAATGGGTGCCTATGCTCACCAATGGTTCTGGCCAACTTTCCTACAATGACATTGCCCCCCAGCCCTTTCCTATGGGATCTTACTTACTTCCTCTGCCTTCACTGGAGTCTAATCTGCACTGGGATAAGAAGCCTCCCTGCCTTCTCCTGATTCAATTTTATTATCCTTCTGGATGTTTTCCCACTATTGCAGTTCTTTGGCATGTCTAATAGAATCTCATCTTCTTTTTCAGGACTCAATTGATCAATTACATGCACTAATTTAACGAAAACCTAAGTGACTAAAGATGGAGTATATGCAAAAGAAAAAATGCCCCTGTCATTATTCTGAAGGTGCTGAGTCTTGGAGGGGAACATTAGATATGAATTAGATTGGATAAGAAAATGTAGCAGGAAGAAAATCTATGGAGTAGCAGCCACAGGGGGAAAATACTGAAGAGATCTCTCGTGCCAAAAATATTGAATATGAGGATGGGATGTATGGTAAAGTTTGATTGATAAGATGTGTACCAAGATTAAGAGGATACTTAAATAGCAGACAACTTATAATTCATGGAGTAGATGACGGATTCAATAGTTTGCTGATTGTACTACGTATGTTGTCAAAATTAACAATTAAGAAAAAACAACTTAGAAAATGAACAATGCTATTCTATTCATATTCATGTATTTATTTTCATTTGTATGTCATGATATTATTTCTTAAGATAAAAATTAGATTTTTTTAAAGCATATCAACAAAGATACCATCTAAGCGGTACCTTTGTTATGAGAGTGGAAGAACATTAATCAAGATTGGGAAATGTAAAAATGAGAAACAGAATTGTTTCTTGGACTGATAAGTCACATAATAAAACTAAAATTAGAGCTGGGTGCGGTGGCACACGACTGTAATCCCAGAACTTGGGAGGCTGAGGCAAGAGGATCGCAATTTCAAAGCCAGCCTCAGCAATAGCAAGGCGATTAGCAATTCAGTGAGACCCTGTCTCTAATAAAATACAAAAAGGGTTGGGGATGTGGCCCAGTGGAATGTCCCTGAGTTCAATCCCCAGTACCAAAAAACAAAAACAAAAACAAACAAACAAAAAACATAAAACAACAACAACCACAAAAAAACTAAAATTAAAAGTTAAGAACTTTGTTCTGGATTTGTAGAGGATTTCAGTGTCAGTGACATTAGAAGGACATTGAGAACCAGGACAAAGATCACAGGATTAGTGGGGAATAGATGAGAAAATCAATGCAGGAATAGTTTGTTGTGTGTGTGTGTGTGTGTGTGTGTGTGTGTGTGTGTTTAAAGGCAAAGGATAATGATCTATTCCCAGGGTACATATAACATTACTGCTTGAGAAAGAATGGTATACTAAAGAAGAGACCACATTGAAATCACTAGCAAATGATTGTGTTCATGACAATGTGGACTCAAATACACACACACACACACACACACACACACACACACTTATTTCCCTATGATGATTAGAGTCCCTTCCCATTCAAAGAAAACAGTCAATGAAATTATAGTAATATGTATAATATGTAGAGGCAGTCTGGGAAATTTTTTCTCATAAACATTTGAATTAATTGTTATTTCTAAAATTCAAAATCATCTAGGCAGGGAAATAAAACGTCAACTAAAGGATAAATATTAAAAAGATGACCTCAGAGGTCTGTGCACAGTTGAAACCCACGTGTACTGAGCTGCAATTTTGAAGGGTGAAAAGTAGTAGTGATTGAAGAGTCAAATCTTCCACTTATTTATGTATGATTCCTTGTCAAGAGACTTGTTCGCACCAAGATTCAGTGTTCTCATCTATAAAAATAGGCAGAATAAATATCTTCAACCTAGTAGAATTGTTGATAAGGTATATAGAAAATGAGTAGAAATGACTAGCATAATTCTTGCTATGTATATATATGTTAGCTATCATTATGCTATAAAGAGTTTTGAGCCCCAAACTTTACTTTCCTTATCAGTAGAATAACATTCTGGTTTCAAGAGCTTGCAAAGCACACAAATCCTTCACACTTGTTACAAAAGAGTATATGAAGAAATATGCATCCAGTTAATATAATCATTAAAAAGTTTAAAAAATGGTAAAAATACGAAAGAAGAACTGGTGATGAGAATTGAAGTCAATTTATCATTATAGTAAGTATAAAGTGCTAGTTATAGTGTGATTATGATGTGAAATTTACTAGGCAAAACCATTCCTAAAAAATTATATGTATGATATAAAAATAATAATTTAACAAAACAGCAGGGTCTAAAACTTCCAATTAAATTTACATATATTGGAACATCATAAGAAAGAGAACTAACAGAGATTTTATATTCATACAGAAACATTAGAATATTCATTTTAATCTTTGATATTAATAATTGGAGAAATAAAAGTATAAACTACACACATTAAAACACACCTTTAATCATGTCCAATGTAATAAAAAAAATTCAACAGTGAAGGTAATATTTTCAAGCCAAATTCTGAAGAGAAATACTTCATATGATCATTGTTCCCACTCATAGTGCACAATTTCTGCTAAATGATTTATTGTATATTGCAAGCAAGACCTATAAAAACACTTTCCTAAATCAAAACCCACAATAATATTTGTGAAAGTCACAGATTTGTTTGATAACAGCCCTTCTTGTTCTCTTTATCTATCCTCCTACCTTTGAATCCTGCTGGTTTTCTTCATCCATTTTGATATTCAGAAATTTACCAGAATTTGTTGTGAAATTATTTGTACAAACATTAGTTTTAAATTGATTCAGAATGTCAGCCACCAGTAGCAACAACAAAATTCGGTTCCTCCACCTGACCAAACAAGCAAAATATTACCACTAGAAATAGAGTTGATAAAAGACAGCTCTCCCTTAAATGCCATGCCATTGCAAAGTCCATTCTGCTGAAGTTTATGCTGAGAGTTAAAACAGAGGAATGGACCTTTCCATGTTTGATATGTCTCTCTCCCCTCTGTTCTCTCCTATGTCCTAATGAAGATATCTTTAACTTCATTTTAATAGGAAATCTGAGGGGTTTATTTTTAAATCCCTTTAAAGAAAAGACAAATTCTTCTTCCGATGAATTAGTCGCTATGTACAACAAATTAGAGTTCACTGTAATATGCTGTTTTTAAGTCCTTTGGGAATAGACCCAGGAGTGGGATGGCTGGATCATAAGGTGGTTCCATTCCCAGTTTTCCAAGGAATCTCCATACTGCTTTCCATAACGGTTGCACCATTTTGCAGTCCCACCAACAATGTATGAGTGTGCCTTTTTCCCCACATCCTCTCCAACATTTATTGTTGTTTGTGTTCTTGATAGCTGTCATTCTGACTGGAGTGAGTTCAGTAAATTTAAGGCTTATAAACAAAATGAAAGAACTTGTTTATGAAGAAAGGGTTAATAGACTGTCAAGAAACTGTTTGGTTAATGATGCATCCTCATAAAATTGAATCTGGGAATTGGTTTCAGTTTTAAGTTTGGGTAATGGGCATACTTTATAATCTTTAAAAATATCCATATATAAAATAAAATATTTTATAATATTTGCTCAAAGTTCCTTAGAAACACCATGTTTTCTTGGTGGTCTTTTATGCTAGATATTTAATCTTATTTTCCAAATTGAACTTCTGAAAATATTTTAAAATTTAATCCCAATCCCATGCAATATATCAAAAAATGTATTTTATTTTTATGCTGACTTTTTTGGTAGAGATGAGCTGAAGTTAGAGTTTTCTAATAATTCACTTGGAATTAAAAAAATAAATAGATGGTTGTCAAGAAACCCAAAATATTATATGGAATCCAGTACATAGTTTATTTTCTGTAAAATCCAGAAATGATAGTTAAGGAAGGTAGGGTTATTTATTTTCAAATGAAGAAAAATGTTAAACCTATCTTCAATTATATAAATTAAATAGCCTTTGAAAATGAAGACATCTTTTGGGTATTTTTATGAAAATGTCAGTATGCAAGCTCACATAAGCAATGTTGAGTGTCACTGATGAAAATTCATAACATTTGGTGGAAGTTAAAATAATAAAACAAATATTAAACAATTTCTTTTTTTAAGAAACTTCATCCTTCTCGCAGCTCAGTTTTGAGTAACCCTGTAGTATTCAATTCTATTTCCATTTCTTTGCCATCACCCCTCTTTTTGGATTTGAAAGTACTATGCTAATTACAATTGAGACAGACAGTATATTTTAAGAGAAGCAGAAAACAAAAATCATAATAGATGAATCAAAATAAGAACTAATGAAAGGCAATTCATACTTGGATTTTGGTTATGTGTGAATGAATTAAATGCCTAAATCTCTGACAAGCAAAGAATCATATTGGTGTTCTTTCCCACATCCATAAAATTTGTCTAATTGAACTATTAAAGGTTGAGTTAAGGTTAAATGGGAGAAGGGGTTCAAGAAACCAAATGTTTAAATTCCAGAACTCATTTCTGAACAGTGACCTCTAAAATGTAAATACTGTTGATACAGAGAGTTAGCATGTTTGTTGTTGTCTCATAGTAATAATGCTTGAATAAATGACAATGTGTTCTTTTTTATCTTTATTATTCTCCTTTTGTGATTTTCTCCTCCTCCTCCTCCTCCTCCTCCTCCTCCTCCTCCTCCTCCTCCTCCTTCTACCAGGGATTGAACCCAGGAACATGTAACCACCTAGCCACATCCCCAACACTTTTTAATATTTTATTTAGAGACAGGGTCTTACTGAGTTGCATAGAGCCTTATTCAGTTGCTGAGGCTGATTGTGAATTCACAGTCCTTCTGCTTCAGCCTTCTGAGCCACTGGGATTATAGGCTTGTGCCACTGTGACCAGCTCTTTTATTATTTAACTCACTAATTTGAGCATCAAAATAAATTTTGCCTAAAATATTATTTCCACAAAAATATTAATAAAAGTTTTAAAATTTAAAATGATATATTTGATTATGTATCAATTCAGTATACAAAAATCGAGCAAAATGAAGACTTAAACCCCAGATTACAAACAATTGTATAAGGACAGGAATAGCTACCATTGCAGTGCCAGGTAAGAAGAAAACTCAATTCAATGAGCATCATTTTACATTACCCATAGACAAATGGATCATTCAACAATTTTACTATCAAGAAAGTTAAGGCATCTCTCAGCTAAGTAGAAACTACTAAGTTCAGCGTTAGAAACTCAGTGGGTATTCATTAGAAAAACTGATGTACAATTACAGAAGAAAATGTTGTTCATAGATGCATGGTGCATGCTCACAGAAAGATAACTTAAACAGAATTACAAAGTAATACATAGTTTTGCTGCAGCATATAGTGCCATATGTCCTTTCCTGTTTTCATCCCTAAGAATTTTAAATGTAGTTACAGCCTCTGAAAACTGTGAGATTATTGGGGGATAAAAGATTTTTATTATAAAGAGAAGGGTTTCAGGAAACACTCCAAAGATCCACATAATAAAGATATGAAATCTTGAAATGCATTTCCTAAGCAAAGTATGAAACCCCCAACAGTATCCCCGAAAGTATCACTATTAAAACATTAAACCATTGCTCATCTATATGTTGACATACATCTAAGACACATTTTCTTTCAAATTATCTTCATTTTGGGTTAGTGTTTGCCTGACTACTCGAAAATAAATAACTTTTTATAAATGGTAGTTTCAAGTTCAAATGAAAGTATTCATGTTGCCGCCTGAAGCGCTTGGAGCAACGGAGCCGCGGGAAGAAGTTCAGAGGCGAACTGGAGACAAACAGCTTTTTATTCTGATAACTTTTCTCTCTGGTTTTAACAACGACAAACACACGCCACACACACCACCAAAAATGGCGCTGACCCGATCAGCAATTTTCGCCAAGTCACTCGAGATCCCGCAACAAGTCCCGTGAGACTACGGGAGGCGACAATGCCCAAATCTCCACGGCTCATAGTCAACCGCAATTCAAGCCAATCCCCAAACAGGGCTCCTACATATTCATTCTATAAACAAATACTTAAAGAATACCTGTTTCATACACTTGAGCTAAAAAGTTTTTTTTAGCATATATTTTAATGATCCCATTCATTTGGAAATATTTAAGTGATATAAATTCATTGCTTGTATAGGGTGACAATTTCATGGAAAGAAATCCAATGTTTGTACGGGGGGAATTCAGAAGTGACTTTTATTGGGTATTATTTTTGTTTTTAAGCCTCTTTTGATAGTGACTGGGAATGTGTGTCTGTACATTATATGGTTTTTCATAAATAAGCCTCTTAGTGTGTGAAAAACACTTAAATAAGAGTCAGGTTTTGTAGTATTGTAGGAAGAAACACCTCATCAATCATTCTAAAGCACGTACTTCACCAGAATTCCACATTACAGCAGACCTGCAAGTGATTGCTCATTCTCCCTCCTTTCTTACATAATTACTTTTTTATTGAGTGGATTAAAAACAAACACACTGGACTAAAATGAATATCAATTACTTAGGGGTTCAAGAATATTTAAAATTCAACTAAAGACAGGTAATTCAGTTTGGGAAAAAGCAGAAAACCTCTACTCTTTTCTGAAGTGTGATTGAACTAAATAACAAATACTACTGCTCTTGATAATCACAGTCAAAAGTTCTATGTCTTCATTATATTTTCTTGATGTGACCTTGTAGGAAACCCATATTCCTTTCAACGTCTCAAAAGACAATATCATAAGGAACTCCAGGAGTTACCTCATCTGAGAACCATAGACAGGATGTTGACAACACAAGGCTGTGGCAGAAGACTTCTGTACTTCCTTTGAGTTCCTATATTATGACATACTCCAGACCCCATGATAATGTGTTATCTTACTCCTTAACTTGGGTATTACATGCCATTCATCCATGTATTTACGCAAGATGCAATTATTGATTATTTTTCCCATATGTATATTAAGTTCTTGTTATATGTAAAATACTATGGTAAGTGTTGAGATAGGACAACAATATTTTAATGCTCCAGTATAATAAATCTCTACAATATATTACTCAAATATATGCTAATAACCTGTTAACAAAAATTCATATTACCTTAACATTAATCTTGACACATAGATCCCATCGTTTCATTTTGCCCAATATCTTCAATGATTACCTCTATACACTTTGCAACAAGCAATTGCTGAGAGAAGAAATTCTGACTTTAACTTCCTGATCTAAAGCCCAGAGTTTATTTTCAGGCATATTTTCTATATTTCTCTTCACTTTACTTTGGCATTATGGATTAAATAGCTGATTTGTTTTGGAGTCCTACAGAGCATGTTTAAAATACTGCTCTTCTATTTTGTAGCCAGTAATTCTCAGGCAAGTTACTTTGTTGCCCCTCATAAAGTTGGGCAGTACCTAACATATAAAGTTGTTTCAAGGATCAATTAAGGAAACACATCTGGCACATTAAGAACAATTTCTAGGGGCTCAGTGGTAGAGCACTCACCTAGCACGTGTGCGGCCAGGTTTGATCCTCAGCACCACGTAAAAACAGATTGTGTACAACTAAAACAAATAAATATTTTTTTTTAAAAGAACACTTTCTAGCAAAGAGCGGATGTACTGTATGTCTTAACATTAGTTACTGAAGGAGCCCTAATTAGGAAGGGCTGTTGCAGCTAGCTGGAAGCCATAAGTTCCACCTGATATGTATGTGACGCACCTGTAGGCACCCGCAAACCTGAAGGTATATAACCGGGTGAAAGCGGTCCGAGTTAGGAGAACGGAGAATTCAGTCAGCCGGGCAGTCACTCGGTCGGTCAGAAGAATCAGAGCGGCCAGAACGTAGGCAGAGCGGTTACAGAAGAGAAACCAGATAGAAGAAATAATACTGGTCAGAGTTAGGCCGAGACTCCTGAGGAAGACAGAAGACAGAAGAAAGAAGAAGGAAGAAAGAAGAGAGAAGAAAGAAGCTCTAATCTTTCTCTAAGCTAAGCTCTATCTTTCTTTCTCTCTACTCTAAGCTAAGAAGACAAGAAGAAAAGCTCGCTTTAATCTTTCTCTCTAAAAATCTTTCTTTCCCTCTCTAAGCTCTAAGAAAGTAGAAGTAAAAGTAGTAAAAGCTTAACTCTGCCTCCGAGAGTTTTCATCCCGGGTTACGGTACCAGGCAGCTTACAAATGGTGGTCCGTCCGGGGCTCGGCAGGCAGAGAAGAAAAGCTAAGAAATAAGGAGAGCAACGAAAAAGCATAGCCTCAGACTCAGTTGAGACCAGCAAAAAGAGTAGTAAACAAGAGAGCATAGCCTCTGACTCAGTTGAGGCCAGTTAAGAATTAAGCTGAAGCAGAGTAGCCAGCGAAAAGCCGAAGCGAGCCGGCCAAAAGCCGAAGCAGAGTAGCCGGCCAAAAGCCATAAAAAATATAGAGAAAAAGCCTTGAGCTTTAGTATAAAGAAAAAAGCCATGAGCTTAAAAGAAAAATAGAGAATTAAATAGCATGGTAAAAACCATGCAGAAAAAAAAGCCATTGAGCTTTGGCAAGAAAGCCATAAAGAAAAATAAAGAAGAGGAAAAATAGAGAAAAAGCCTTGAGCTTTAGTATAAAGAAAAAAGCCATGAGCTTAAAAGAAAATAGAGAATTAAATAGCATGGTAAAAACCATGCAGAAAAAAAGCCATTGAGCTTTGGCAAGAAAGCCATAAAGAAAAATAAAGAAGAGGAAAAAAAAAAAAAAAAAAAAAAGTCAAAGCCGCTTATGCAATTGTGCTTAACTAAGTGCGTTAGCTGCTCCTCAGCAGTAGGCTTCCTTAAAAGCCGCAGCACCTTCTCAAAAAGGGCTCAAATATCCACCCTTTTAAAAACAAAAGGTGAAAAGCTAGGTAGGGACAAGAAAATAAAAGAAAATAGAAAAAATAAAATAGAGAAAATAGAATTAAAGCACCTTTTTAAACTAAAGGGAAGGAATATGAAGGAGCCCTAATTAGGAAGGGCTGTTGCAGCTAGCTGGAAGCCATAAGTTCCACCTGATATGTATGTGACGCACCTGTAGGCACCCGCAAACCTGAAGGTATATAACCGGGTGAAAGCGGTCCGAGTTAGGAGAACGGAGAATTCAGTCAGCCGGGCGGTCACTCGGTCGGTCAGAAGAATCAGAGCGGCCAGAACGTAGGCAGAGCGGTTACAGAAGAGAAACCAGATAGAAGAAATAATGACTGGTCAGAGTTAGGCCGAGACTCCTGAGGAAGACAGAAGACAGAAGAAAGAAGAAGGAAGAAAGAAGAGAGAAGAAAGAAGCTCTAGTCTTTCTCTAAGCTAAGCTCTATCTTTCTTTAAGCTACTCTACTCTAAGCTAAGAAGAAAAGCTAAGCTCTATCTTTCTAACTCTAACTCTAAAGAAAAGCTCGTTCTAATCTTTCTCTCTAGTATTTATTATTTTTTAGGTTTAAGTGTGCAGATATTAGTGTATTAGTGTGTAGTGAACTCATGTAATTTGGGTCAAACTTTGCCTCTGCCACTTAGTAGTTTTGTGGACTTATGCATAAGTTATTCCATATATCTAAAGATCATTTTTAAAGTGAGAAAATTATGATACTTATCTCGAGGGATTATTGTATTAAATTAAAACATTAAACATCAACCTGTTGTCTGGCATATAGCACTCAAGTCTCCTATTTAAAACAACTGGTGTGCTTTGCATTACCTTTATTATTTGCATTGTTATTTTCATTCTATTCTTGATATATGCTGTGTATGCATGTCTTCCTGCCTTTCTTCATATTGCTCCTTTTCCTAGAATATGCTGATCAATTTTAGATATTTTATTCATAGTCCAAACTTTTAAGCCTCCGAATCCTAAGCTGGATATGAGCTGTCTTCTAACCTCCAAAAGCATTTATTCGAGAACTCTTTCCTTATAAAGTTTCAGTTCTTACACTGTTGCATAGTTATCTTCATTATTACTTGAGATGTTCCATACATGTAGAAAGCTATAAGATTAATAAAATGAACAACTGTGTTCTCATTGCCCAACTAAAGGAAACTAACATCTACCTATTGAGAGATACTATAAGAACAGAGAACAATGGGAAAGACGAACTACAGACTGGGAGGAAGTATTTGTAACTAACACAGTTTCTGAGGCCATTTCATATGCTTTCCCAACTGGGGTTGTCACATAAAATACAGGCTGCCAAATTAAATTTGAATTTCATACAAACTTTTTTTTTTTTTTTAGTCCATGTATGTATCAAAAACTGTGTTCTTTCTTCCTCAGATGTACCCCTCCTATAAATTTACTTTGCATTATTTTTCTGAATTTCTTTACACTTTTGCTAATTATACATTTTGTTAGCCTCCTCATAATAATTTTACATGTTTGAGGCAATAAATGGTAACATGCTGTAGGAATCTCTTTCCTTTATTTCCTTGGCACTTTTTGTAAGATGGTTCCATATTTATGAATATTTAAGTTATTTTTATTTTTATTATTATCAACAATGCTAATATGAACATTTTATAAATATATACTTTTGAATTTCTATAGTGATTACATTAAAATTTCTCATTGTCAGTACTCAACTTTGTATCTAAACAGTCTGAGGTTTATGGATTTCAGGAAAGGGCTTCCTCTCCCTCTACAAGCATGAACTTGGTATGAATATTTGTTCCCTCGGTTCCCTTCCTACTGTGTTACCTCCTCTGGCTATTTTCTCTAATTAAGGACAATGGCTCCCGTTGGTCAGACTTCTTTATAGCTAGCACACTTTATTTTGGTTCCAGTAACATCTGTAAAACTCTCTATCTCTCTGTATCTTTTAGCCTAAAACTGGCAGTGACTCCTGCTGACATTAACCCTAGGATGCTGAAGTCCCTTATTGATTTTTCTTAAGTCTGCCCAAAACTTTGCAGAGAATCTCTTTATGAAATTCTCCTTAGTTTTCTGGTCTGAGTGTGCCTCCTGTTTCTGTATAGGACACTGACACTATCATATGCTTTGGAATATAATATTTTCTTGAGTATGCATACCTTCAAGCCAACTAGGGATTGCCAAATTGTCAAATTGCTCTCTTTCCATGTTGTATCAGTTTATATTTTCACCAGTAGTAGATGTTAACCTTTAATTTGTTTTGCATACTTGATGTTTGAAGTATCTCATGGTTTTAGTATACATTTATTGACAACGATTAAGTTAGAGAAACTCTTCATGTTTTACTCATAATTCAGTACCCATTAATTACCTGACCATATTTATACCTCTTTTTCTATATGTGTGATTGTTCTTTACTTATTTGGTTTGGGTAGTACTTTATATATTATGGATTTTATTCTTATATCAGTTATGGCCATCAAAAAATATTTCCTTATGTTCTGCAGTTTATATTTTCACAGAAATAAAATAGTACATTTTGATGCCCAGAATTTTAAAATATTAATTCAGTCAGATTGATCAGACTTTTCCTTTATGGTTTATGCTTTTTGTTGTAGTATAGATATTTATGTATATTGCTTATCTCCCCTAAAATATATAAATTCTGCATGGGAAAAATATATATAAATATCTGATTCAACTTTATGTCCCTCAAAACACTTAGCTTTGTGCTTTGCACATAGAAGGGATAAAACACAGATAAATATTGTCCAAAGAATGAATAAATAGTTTAGCCTTGAACCATATCTCCCCAGTCCTCAGTACAAAATAAAAAGCCAAATTCTTTTTAGAATAGAGTGACTTACCAAAATACAGACGTTTTTTGATATCCTCAAATACCTCAAAGACAAAGTGAAAATAGAAAAAAAAATTATTGATGGAGAAAATATTTCTTCTCACCTATGTTTCCTGGGGTGAGTATGATCACTCTGAGTGAAGTTTAGAAGATATTCTTTGGGAATAAAAATGTGAAGAAGGTATAAATAAACACATCTTAGTATACATAAGGTGAGAGATCATTTTGTATACAAATAAGTGTACATTTTTCTTGATATGTACATATGTTTCTACATATATGTTTTTGTTTATTTACATAAATACATAATAGATACATCTTGCAAAGTAGCTTTGATTTTACGAGGCCAAGAAATCTGCACTTGGTATGAATGATGAAACAAATCATATTTGTGTAGATAAACAACAATATAGGGCATAGGCCAAGATTTTTGTCAATTAGCTGAATATTAGAATAATCTGTGGAATTTTATAAATGAAGCCCTAAACCTTGAAGTAACGGATAGGTAAATAGGAGGGTTTCTGTGTGTGTGTGTGTGTGTGTGTGTGTGTGTGTGTGTGTGTAAAGATAACCCTCTTATTCTCATATAAAGCTATATTAGACACAGCTGTATTAGGATTCAAGTACTTGCCTCATCAAGACAACTCAGTAATGGCTGAGAAGTATTAACAAGTAAAAAGCTGTATTCAAGCAAGTGCTGTGTCTCCCTTTCCTTAACTGGAACATACCATGATCTTTCCATGTAACTCCAGGGGTCTGGATCTCCAAGTTCCTCAAGAATAAAAGCATCCAGGTCTTGCCCTTCTGAGATTATCTTCCTCTCAGTTTTATCTTTTTCTATTCTTGGAATTAATAGACAATATGATGTTGACTCACAGGAAGAGGCTACAATAGTGAGAGCCCTTGAATGAAAGCACTTGTGAAATTGTGGTATGATGAAAGAGAGAAACTATTAGGATTTTCCTAGCACAGTACATCTTTCTTATGCAACCACAATGTAGCATGATGACAGCTTTCTCTTTAACAAGTTTTTCTTGAGGCAAAACATATTGTAAAATGATTACTTACAGTAGCCCGACGACGATATCCCGTGACCTCTGCCATCTAGCATGGGGAGCTAGATTCTCTAAGAGTATTTTAATCTCAACTCTAAGTCATTGAACAGCTTGAAAAATTTTCACTCATGAGGTTGAGGATTATAGCGCCTTCTGAGAGACAAGTCATTTATTTGACACTTCAGGGGTGAATTAGCAATTGAACTAAGTAGCTTCTTAATTGTGGGCAGAATTTCTTCTTTTAGCATCACCCTGATAAACAAAGCCATTGCACACAGCCCAGCATTGGCATGCTGACTTTGTTCAGAAGGCAGTCCTAGTGCATTAGAGGAGGCAGCTGGGTGGCACAGTAAATGTGTCATTTGCTATTTAACATCTCTGTGACCTGGATTTAAATTTGCAGTGGCACAAAATGCAACCTCAGTTCTCTCAGAAGGCTATTAAGTCATTCCCAGTAAGCTTGTGGAGAATCTAAAAGACTAAAAGGTTTTTTGCAACCCAACACCCACTCTTGTTTGCAAAGATAGCAAAGTATTTTATTTCTCTTAAAGGGATTGTTGAAAAGGAAAAGAATGGGCTGGACTAATCAACTGATATGAATACATATTGTTCATATTTTAAAAATCTACTATGCTTCAACCAGGATCTCAGGAAGAATATAACTGTCCTGTGATGATTTTTAATCAAGCTGCTTTTCAAGAACATAAGTGGTTTTTTTTTTTTTTTTTTTTTTTTTTTTTTTTTTCTGTAGGGTAAAGTCAGACTAAAATGAAAAGCTTTAAAATAGATGTGTTTTCTTCCCTGAAAGTATCATTACCTACATTCTGCTCCATAATATTGTCCTTTCTGTTACATCTGAAAGTTAGAATGAATTGCAGCTGTAACTTATATCATCAGAGTAGTGTAAAATGCAGCTTTTCATTAGACTAATTCTAAATGTACTTAAAATATTCCATTTTATTTCTCCTCTTATACAAGGAAACTACTGTACCTATTATTTTTGAATCAAAATTGTAATATCTCCTTTATTCTTATCCACTGCTCAACAATCCATTCCCATTCAATTTACACCAACATTGGATCAATAAGTAAATTATTCAGGCTTACACACCACCTAACTTAAACAGCCAAGCCCTCAGGAAAAGATTTTTTTGTTTTGTTTTGTTTTGTTTTTTTTCCGTCCCCTACCCTTTTTCTGCTTGTTTTTTTTTTTTTTTTTCCCTAGGGTATCAGTTTCTCTTTGGAAACTGGCAAGAAACATCATCTACTGAAAACAGAGTTCTTGTTTACTATAGCAGACAAGGTGCTAATTGTTTCTAATGACCTCAAATAAGCTTTGTTATTTGTACAAATGTTATTCAGAATGGTGGCAATCTTTCCCTTCTGCCTTACCAGTATGTCCCCCCAGAATTATCCAGTGCAAGGATTTTCATTCATTGATAATTTACTTCCTAATAATGACAGGATGGGCTATGGTACCAACACCAAAGTCACTTGTTAACTCTCCACTATGTGTAGCTCATATGCCAACCTGGTCATTTTCAATTGTTTGTACACATTGAAATCACCTGAATATCTTTTCATAAATAGGGATAGCTGTACTGCACAGAATTCTACTTTATTAAAATCTCTAACCTGCCTCTGTCTAAAAGCAATATAAAGGGACATACCTAAATAATTGAATAATTTCTGAAAACTACATTGGGAGTGGAAAAAGAAACAGGTGAAATTAATTTTAAAATGTATTTATTTAGCATAATATATTAAACACATTTTTTATTTAAACATATATAGTTGATATTTAAATATTAATTATAATTTTTGTATTATATCTTTGGAATCTAGTCTATAATTTACAACTACAAAATATCTCACTTAGGTGTAGACACTTTTCAAGAATTCAATAGATGTATGTGGCTGGTAGCTATTAGGCTGGCTAACACAGGTCTAGCAATTTTGGAATCTGCATTTTAAGTAAACAACTTGCTTCCAAAGCAGGTAGTCATTGATTACACTCAAAGGAATTGTACTAATTATTTTAAGTGCATAAAAGTGTGAGGAAATAGACCTTCATCCCAGAAAGTTTCTTTTCCAGTGGAGCCATCTGTACATGGGCACGTGCATAACTAAATAGAACAAAAGTTGAAAAGTGACAAATGAAACAAGAGGCAGAGGAACATATGTCATAGGGTTTCAAAGGAGAATGTTTTGCTGTGAGAATGAAAAAATAAATCAATGTTTAATGGAGAAGATTGCATACGATTTCGATAAGATGGAGACACTGGAATTCAAAGATGTTAAATGATTTTTTTAAAGCACTGAAGCTAATTATCAGCAAAATTTCCCAGTTCCCAGTTGATTCTGTATACCCTCAGCCACCAACCCAGATGCAAATAATAATCAGAATCCATGAAAAGATATGGGATCTTTTTCTATTTTACTTACATAATTGGTTTTAAATATACTTTATTTCCTAACCAAAATATAGTTTAATTCTTGGAAAGCCTATTTTCAAAATACTATATTATCTATCATATATTTGCTGGTTGCAATTATAATGTTCCTCAGTATTTCTGACTTAGAGATAATGGCTAAATGACAAAGCATAGAGGTTTTCTTCAAAGTTTTTCCTTTCTGATGTGCCCAACACTTGCATCTTCTAAAATACTATCAAATGTTTCCCACATTATAAGACACCTGAAATGTTTAATTCATAAACCTATCTTCCTATTAACTTGGGAGAATTATAATCTTAAGTGGAATTATAATGTTTATCATCTATCACTGTAATTTGTACTGTGTAGCTCTAGGAAACAACATTCTTAAAATATTCTACTAACATTCTACATATCAAGTAAAAAACTGACAAATCTTCACAATAAGATAAAGAATATAGATAGGTCACATTAAACTTAGTAGGGCTCAAAACCCTTTAAGGGGCACTATTTAAAAAGCATATTATCTTAAAATATATTACCTCATTTAATTAATGATTAAATTTAATAGATCTTTCAACAATAACTTCAATCAGCTCAGCTTTTTGTTATTAAATCTAAACTCAAATTCCCAATTAAAAGCTGTTCATGAAGTGAAAATATAATTAACTATAAATACTAAAGGAGCATAATTTAAATTCTTAATTTAGTTACTTCATGATGTATAGCAAAATACAGCATTTTAAGTCATTATTTATAAAATTACTTGGAGATAATTATGATCCAACCAAGAGGTAATGTGGACAAATTAAATTTAAATGAATTTCTTAAACTTGTAATCATTTTTTCAATGAATCATTAGAACAAAGAATTTCTGTGAATATATCAACTCCTGGCTTGTTGTACTAGATCCTGTTCCTTGAGACTTTATGTTCTGATGTAGAGAAATAGTTCACTCCTTAACACACAATTTTCATCATTTCCTCCGATGCGTACTATTGCCAAGAGAAATGACAGATACAAAATTACATGGTAGTTCAAAATTCTGAATATGCTTAGTAATATTTTGCTTGCAAAACTATATTAATCAAAAGCAATTGTTTTATTAGTATTTATTGTAGGCTTTTGATGACTTTAATAACCCTTGGTTTTTTTTTTTTTTTTTTTTTTTTTTTTGGTACTGGGGATTAGAACTCAGGGACACTCGACCACTGGGCCACATCCCCAGCCCTTTTTTGTATTTTATTAGAGACAGGGTCTCACTGAGTTGCTAAGTGCCTCGCCATTGCTGAGGCTGGCTTTGAACTTGCAATCCTCCTGCCTCAGCCTCCCAAGTGCTGGGATTACAGGCGTGCGCCACCGTGCCCAGCTCCCTTGGTATTTTTAAGGTAAAGGTATGTTTGGTAAAGGATGGTCATCTTCCTTAGAAGCACAAATAATAAAGTAAATTTCATTAAACCATGTGGAACTGACAATAAACATTTTTAACCTACAAAAATGAAAATTCTATACAGTTTAGCCTAATAGTTTTCTGTATAGATGGACACAGTTCCTTCACTGAATACTATTTATAGTTTACTCTGAAGTAATAAGGATATTCATCTTCTCGCCCCATTCATCAGTCCTTCTCATTGATGACCACATTATCTAATAGTCATTGGATCACAACATTTTTTCATATAACATATCTAGGAAAAAAATGAGTCATTTCGTTTTTGCAAAGGTATCTTTCACGTGCAATGTAAAAGATGTCAATACATGTTCTTCTGAGAGTAAGAAAGCCAACTTTGTGTTTTTAATTCACTCTCTCACACCATAATACTATAATTAGCTAGAACATTCTTGATATTGTCCATAAGGTCATGAGCATATTGCACTAAATATGTTTTGGGATTAGATTAGGTAAATATTCATCTTTGGCCATATAAGGAGTCAGTCCATAGCAAAGGTAGTGAGAGTCAATGCCAGTGACTATGTTGTGTTTTTCTCTAGACCAGAGCAGGTGAGAAATTAAAGATTAAAAGATGTAATTGAACAGTTTCATATATTTTTACTTTATAAAAACAGTATTTTAAAATCTTATTTACATCCAAAAGGCTATATAAAATTAGTTATAAACTAACACTTTTATCATCATATGAAATTATAAGCTAAAATATTTTTGGGCATCTGACTGACATGGTATAGGTATTACTACCTCTTTCTCCTTGTGCAGTGATAACCAAAGAAAATATGACAGTCTATCCTCACAAGTTTGTGGGGAACATCATATATTTATTTTTCATATTCCCTATAGGACTAGGATAGCATCCTCTACGTCATTTCTTCCAATATGTCACTGTGAAGCAAATAATATTTAGTATGTTTTCAACCTAAAATATGTTTTGCAGTCCTTATAATTATTTTAAGCCACAGTTACCTTTTCTAATACAGAACTTTTTTTTTTTTTTTTTAACTTTCTGACAAACAAGTTATAGGCTAAAAGACTTGGATAAAATTTATGTATTTACCAAGGGATTGTTAAATAATTTCCAAGCCTTAGACATGTAAAATGCAATTTTGAATAGAACACTTTCCCCTATTTGAATCCCCTACTTGAACTCTATGTCTTCCTATGGGTAATAAGATACAGATAACATACTTTTCTCCCTCTCTCTGCTTCTCTTTGGAGGTGTACTGGAACCTGAATACAGCAATTTTAATTGTATGTTTTAATATTGCCTGAGAGTAATCAACGGTTCACCCTCTGTTCATGCTATTTGGACCTTTCTATAAAAAGAGAAGCTATAAAAGCAAGTAAGAAAATTCTGTTTCTTTTTTTCTTTCTTTCTTTTCTCTTCTTCTTCTTCTTCTTCTTCTTCTTCTTCTCTTCTTCTTCTTCTTCTTCTTTTTTAATGATGCTAAGACTTGGCCAATTCACAAAAGATTCTCTAATTACTGAGATAAATTTAATACTATAAGCCAATTGTTGGAATAATAAGTGCTAAACCTTGAGTGCAGAATAATGAATATATTGTCTAATCACTGAGCAAATCTATCCACTGGAATTTTTCTTACCCAAGACTGGTTTTAAATCAACACATCTATACTGAGTTCATAGCCACTGAGTCTTAACTATTTTTTCAAATTAATAATTTTATTAAGGTGAAGAGGAGATTAGTAAGTTGAACAAGGTTTTTATTCATTATTAGACCATATCACTCAGTATTTTACTATCTTTAGCATATGACAATAAATAAAAGAGGACAAAATCCTTTTTGATTTTGTGGACTTTATAATCCACCAGAAGGAAAGAGTAAAACAGCATGTAATATGCAAGGGGGTGTTAAAATGCTGTGAGAAAAAATAAAAGCACAATTAATGGAGAAGAGGATTGTCCCCTATTTTAGACAGAATTTTCAGTGATGTCCTCCTTAGATGGCACAACCTTTGAGCAAACACCTAGAAGAAAGGGCTACAATGACTGGAGCATAAAGGAGGGACAGATGATGAAGTTCAGCCAGGAGTAGGAACCAGCTCCTACAGCATCTACCAGATCTTGTTGCAGACCTTAACTCAAAGCGAAATGAAAAATAATCAACATGAGAATTTAGTTTCTTTTTTCACCGATCATACATTTCAGCATGGTTTGCCTCTAGGAGGAACATCTACTCATCTATAAGCATTCATACCTGTTCTGCTTCCTCATGACTCAGGAGTCTTGAGACTGCTGGTATCCTTCCTCTAGTAGTAAGATTCTAGATACTCTTGTATACAGATGATGTCTGTGCACTGATGTCTGTTTGAAACAACTATATTTCTGTAACCCTGTCAGATTACTGCCCTTCACCAAAGTTCCAGTGGAGAAGCCATTCCTACCCACTTGTTTACAAGTAAGTTGGGGGGTAAACTTGCTTTTTGTGTCCCTCAGATGTCTAATACATAGGAGACAGAGGAAGATATCCTTTGTACTTCAACCTTAGACTCCATATTCTTCTACGTAATTTTTGTGACAGAAGGAGATTCTATTCAACTGCATAATGTCTGTGGACAATTCTGCCAATTCTATTACACTGGTCTATTACCAACCCCTTACAAACTCCTGAAACTGTTTGGACTTAGTACCAATTTAGTTTACATGGAATTGAGTTTCGTTCATTATCTATTTTGAGTACCTTGTTTCTTCCTTTACTTATCTTTTTTTCTCCACATTCTGGATACTAAGAAAAATCTATTGCATGCAAAAATATATAGTTTAATTCTCTTTACAGGCAGGCAAATATTCCATGGTTATTCTGTTAGTTACTATGGTTAACTCAATAAATCACAAGTGCTTTATTAAAACAGGAAAAGATTCTAATTCTGTAATGATGTGAATTAATAAGGGAGGTATCTGAAATAATAAAAACATCACTGGTAATGTAAAATTTCATTTCTTAAAAATGTTCCATTTAATTCATTATAGGAGTATAATTAAGAGGAGTTATTGGATGAAATACAGAATATAGCAATTTTAATGCAAATTATCCACATATTTCTTACTCAAGTGCTAGATTCTCATCCATTTTAATCTACTCAAATGTATACATGCAAGCAATGCTATTTTTATCTTTAGATAAATAAAATTTAGAAATTATATATACACATATATGTATATATATATATATATTTTTTACTGTCATATATATACATGTATATATATATGACAGTAAAAATAATCATGTTTTTCATGTTGAACAGGAAAGTGAGCTACTTAAATTTTTGGTAGAACATGAAAACCCCTAAAAGTTAATGTAAATAATTAATCTATCCTTATTTTAAAATGCACTGTTGGCTGGGTTCTAATAGTGATACAAAACACTACTTCAAGAGTACATAACAGCCATTTATTTAACATGAACTGACTTTATACATATAGAAATGGTATTTATTATAAGCACTGTTAACTTACACAATGGAGTTTACTTTCCTTTATTTATAATTATTTGGGACAGAATTAAGAAAATAATTGCCCTTGGTCTCATTTATATCATGTGAATTTTATGATAGAATGTATTTTTCTTACCTTGGCCTCAAATTTTAAAGTATTACAACAGAAGAACAAAAATATATTTTACTGTCCCTTTAACAAATATAGTAGCTTACCCTGTCAGTCAGTGAATTATAATGCATCAGACATAAATCAGTGAGGAACTACTTAAGCTTGCACCTTGTAATCAGAGCTACAAATTCTGGCAGCGGGCCACATAATCTAGTGCTAAATGTGTAACATTATTTTATTCCAGTAACATATTAACAAAATGTACAACCATTTTGACTTGGTGGATGATCTAACAACATCCCAGCAAAAAGCCTTTGTCCATTTTTTACAAAAATGTCTTTTCCTTGATGATAAATGTATTTTGTAATCTTGATGATGAATCAGTGGGAGAAATTAGCTGTGCCCTTCTGGTGCTTTGTATGTTTTAATCTCACTGCTTTAGACATGCAGGCTCCAATTCAAGATGAAATAAAATGTTTGTTTATAATTTTCCTGAATTTCTTTATTTTTTGTGCTTGTAATCCCAGTTCTGGCTAACTTGCCTTTCTGGAGCCCACAGGATTTATGGTACTGGAAACAATGCAAACTAACATAATTACCTAAGACAGGATTTCATGACTGCCAGTCTAGGTAGCACATTTAACATGACCTGTATTTTCTACTCTAGGTGCAAAGTATAAATGAATGGAAAATAAGTCCCTAAGTCATAAAAAATATTCTAAATAAGAGTAAATGATAGTTACATAGAATTGTTATTATACAACACACATCAAAACTGCTATCAAGTAAATTCATATACATTTTGAATTTTCTATGTTTCTCATCTGTCACTCTATATATGCCCCGTTGTTCCAGTTTGATGGTGTGCTGCACAAGTTCATTTTAAATGTTTGCTGCTTTATTGTCAACACCACTGTTTGAATGCCTTCCAGCATTGCTTAATCTCTGTTGCATAATTAAGTCTCACAAAAAAGAAACCTCAATGTTTCAATGAACTGATTTCTTATTCTTGCAGAATTATCACTGTCATTTTTTTTTTTCAGTTCTTTTTTCTGTCTACAGGTATGCTGTCTCCACCTAATTCTTCTAAAATGTGTTCAAATTATAGTCTAAATTACAAATTCTCTTTAACAAGCTGCAAATTAATCCTAAACATATTCTAGTAATTTTTCTTTAAATAATAAACAGAACATGATGGTTGTATAATATATAAATATCTAAGGGTATAATATGAATTCTATGATTTATTAATATAATCTAGAATAATTAAAATTAATTAACATCTATCACTTTTTGGGGGGTACTAGGGATTGAATTCAGGGGTACTTGACCACTGGGCCACATCCCCATCTCTATTTTGTATTTTATTTAGAGACAGGGTCTCACTGAGTTACTTAGTGCCTCACTTTTGCTGAGGCTGGCTCTGATCTCATGATCTCCTGCCTCAGCCTCGTGAATACAAATAGAAGTGTGTGCCACTGCACCCAGTAACATCTGCCACTTTTTTAATAGTGTGAATGCTTGAATTTATTCTCTTAGAGATTTTGAATGCCTATAATCCCAGCATCACAGGTAGCTGAGGTAGGAGGATCCCAAGTTCAAAGTCGGGCTCAGCAATTTAGCAAGGCTGCAAACAACTTAATAAGACCCTGTCACAAAATTTAAAAATAATAAAAATTTAGAGGGCTAGGAATGTAGCTCAGTAGTTAAATGCCCCTCAGTTCAATCATGGGTACCAGGAAAGAGAGAGAGAGAGAGAGAGAGAGAGAGAGAGATTTTGAACTGTAAAACTCATTATCATATACCATATTTGCCACACTAATAAATACAAGAAACCTATTTTTCCCATTTAACTGAGGTTTTGTACATATCAACAATTACACCTCCTTTCCTACAGGCCCCAGCCTCTGGTAACTACCGTTTTACTCTCAAGTTCCATAAGTTTAATTATTTTGAATTTTAGGGAAATCATGTAGTATTTGTCTTTCTGTATCTGACTTAATTCACGGGACATCTTTTCTTCAAGTCCATTTATGCTGTTGTGAATGAAAACAATGCCAATAATATGCAATGAGAAATGATAGGTTCTTAAATAAATGGTATTATGGAAACAGAATACAAATAGAAGAAAGAAATTATACCCATATTTAAAAAGTAAAAATGCTTTAAAACTTAAACATAAGAATAAAATTTGAAACTATTAAAAAAAAATAAAGGGCAAAAGCTATATAACATTGGACTGGGCAATGATTTTTTAATGTTTTTTTTTTTTGGTTTGTTTGTTTTAAGATTTAATCCCCAAAGCACAGAAACAAAGTAAAAAGGAATAGACAAAAGGAATTTGTTGTTGTTGTTGTTGTTGTTGTTCCTATAATTCTGGTATTCCCATGTTGTTCAGCTCCCAAGTGCCTTGGGATATAATATATCACGTTGTTTGTTTGAGAGGGTGGTTTTGATTTTGTATTTTAAAAAATTATTATTGAAACATAATTCTTTTTCATTTTCCTGACCACCATACCAACAGACCAAAATTGAATTTATTATTATTTTTCACTAAGTCTGTTTATTATTGGCTTCATCATTTCAAATGACCTTACAACTGACCCTAATAACTCTCAAAACTATGAATGCATATTCAGCTCCTTCTTTTTCATTTGTCAACCTTTGCCAGTGCACCCAGATTTCTTTGTAGTAGCTCTTACACTGCTGCCCCTTCACCTGTTGTAATAGCCACAACCTAGTTTAGATCAAGTAAACTAGAGGAGTTTTTCTGAGCTGTCTACAGACTTCCTGCCTGAGGCATTTCCCCTCTACCACAGCCTCTAGGGAGTTTTAAATTCTAGCCATGCTGGGCTGTTTGTTACTGCCTGATCTCACTACCTCCATAACTCTTACAATTCATTCTTGCTTACTTTCTTTCATTGCTGCCCATTCTGCCTAGGAATTACTACCCATTCTCCCTCTTTCTGCCTTTTGAGATTTCATGCATTCATGCCACTTAATCTTTGAAATTTTCTCTCAGTTATAAAATTAACTTTGTTTTCCTTTTCTTTACTACCCTCAGCACATCCCTCCCCCTCAAAGGGTGACTTGATCAACTACTAATATTGAATTACTATGTCTTTTTTGAAATACGGATTATTTTTTCTATAACTATTCACAGATTAACTATATCAGTACCAAATTCAGTTCTTCCCCCACCCTTCAATGTTTCTTCAAACACTTAGTAGTCTTCTCATTTTAATTAATTTGGTAACTTTTATCAAACAAATTAAATTCATCATTCAATTTAGTACTTCATTAAATAATGAGTTATTCTCTGTTTCATCAGTGTTAATTTCATGACTGTAGATTATTAAATGCTAGGGGCAGGAAACATTTGTTTATCCCTACTTCAAACTTCAGAGAGTATGATTGATTTTTTCAGACTGGTTCTAATGAGGATACAAGAAAACATAAATAAAAAAATTCATTTTGTTTTACCAATATATCTATTGTTTTATGTCAGGATATGTTGAATGTCCTAAAGGTAACAATACATCAATTTTGTGAAACAAAGTTCAGTGATTGGAAAGTGATGTCCAATTCATAATAGAACCCTAATTAGAATAAGCTATGTTCCATGTATGTCCGTCAAAATACATTCTACTGTCATATATATCTAAAAAGAATAAATTTTAAGAAAGCTCAGTGATACAATGAATGATGATATAGAACGTCTGCTTAATTTTCTCTAACACACCATTTACCTATTTATGCCTGCTTATTCTGTTCCAGAGAGACTCCATAGTTCTTAGTAATGAAATTAATTAGTTTAATGAATGAAAACAACAATAGGTGCTAGAGACTTTCAAGCACATAATAGACAGTTGTTGTTTATTCTGAAAAACAAATCACTAATAAAGGTGTTTATACCTCTAAGTATGCCACATATTAAAAGTTCAAAGCAATAAAGAGGCAGATCAAATGTGGAAAAAAAAAAAAAAAAAACAAATACCACTACTTCATTCTACACTTATAGGCTCTTCTCCTTGTCTTTTATTACCTTCTCATTTTCCTTAATATTTTAACTTCAGTACAGTTCCTAGCTCCAAAAGGGAAAAAAGAGAAATCTCAGCTAAATTAAAGAGCCCTCAGCCAACAGAGCATCTAAGTTATGATACCAATTGCAAAGGACTATCTCTGTTTATTGGTAGTGGCCACAGTCTCTGTTTTTGAAGATCTATCTCTGGATTTAGATGGTGTTTAAAGATAGTGGGAGTGAGGAAAATCTTTTCAGCTAACTAGTCATTCACATTCTAACTTCTTCATCTTATAAAAGCTGGTGAAATGATCTCATGTGTATGTGTAATTATAAAAAGCTGATCTCATAGAAATTGAGAGTAACATGGAGATTACGAGAAACTGGGGAGAGTAGCAGATAAGAACGAATAGGGAAAAATTTACTAATGGCCACTAAGTTAACAGTTATGTGGAGTTCTAAAGAAGTGTTGATGTTCTAGTGTACATTGGGTTGAGTACAGATGACAATAATCTACTGTGTGCTGAAAAAAAAAAGTTTAAAGTAAAGAATTCTGAATGTGTTCAATATAAAAAAAATGATGAAAATTGGTGAAGGTAAATAGGTTTACTTTGATTTGAACATAACACAACACGTACCTGTATCAAAACATTTTGTGTTACTGCATAAATATATATAATGTTTGTATAAGTTAAAATGGAAAATATATAAAAGTAAAATTTTTAAAAATAATGCCTGCAGCCCAACAAACAACAAAATCAAATTCGTACTTATGAAAATTGTCCAAATTAGCATCTGTACCAGAATCACAGAGTCATAAACAAGCCAATGTTTCTGGCAACCCAAACCCAAATGCAAATTATCACTTATTAAAATCTAAGATTTCTGTAAAGAGAACATCCTTTCATCTATCATTTAGTGATCTCATTCTTTCAATCCAGAATCTGGGTGAACAAGCATTGTGAGTATCAAGCAGCAATGGCTTTGTGTTGTTGCACACAGTTCAGAAACTCTTAGGTGCCAACATTCTTTTGAGCACAGAGCAATTCAAAGCAAAGAGCAAGGAAAATACAACTCTTTTCAATATAATGAGATGTGTTGCAATATTCCATATACCAACCTTGTTTCTCTTACTAGTATTTAACACATGTAACCTTAGAAAGAAATAGAAAGTTATGCTCACTGGTTATTTTACAATGAGTAAAATATCCTTGAAAAAGAGTAACAAACTAAAAAGTTTCCTATATTATGGAAGCAAGCACTCTTCTCACTAAAAGACACCTTGTCCTAAGGATATCCTTGTCTTCATACACCTTTGTTTTAGGCCATCTGTTCCTAGTTTGATAATGGCTTAGCCTGTTCAATATCAGGGACTTTCCTAATGTGTAGGTGACCTGCTTTTATTTAATTTTGAATTTAGATCCTATTCATTTTATGATCATACTCTATTTTGGTAATTACGTACAGGCACCCAGAGGGATTTTGTCGATGATAACATTAAAAATTAATAAGTGAATGAATGGGTATGATGATTTATATCTCAGAGAGAGCCCATGAGGCATCAGTAAAGAGTGTTAGGATCTAGCATCAGGCTATCAGTAAAAATACTATAATACATAGCCTCAGTTATGATTTTAAATATAAATTTTTACTTTTTCTTACACTTGTTCTGCACTATACTTCTTCCTACCCTTCCAAAATCCTTATATTTATTGAGCATGACACCTTTCTTTTGAAACTGACAGTCTGTAAATGCCATTCATTTTCCAGGCTAGAAATTACAGGAACCAATCACTCTTTACTGCTTTACAAGTAATTAATCACTAGTGCTGATCTCTCTTCTTTAAAACTTTTCTAACCTCTTTTCCTTTTCATTCTCATACTTCAACATCATTGAGCCAGACTTATTAAGGTGACAAAATTAACTTCATGGAAATATTTTCTCATATTTTTAAGCATAAAACCTAATCATTTATCCAAGCATATACAATTATATAAATAAATATATATCATTATCTGAACAAAAATCATTCTTGAATAGTCATTTTATTGTGAATGTGTGATAATCAGCATGATTCCACCAAAATGGTTGAGTTTGACTTTTCTTTTCTTTTTTTCTGTTTTTTTTGTAAGTATATATTAGCTGATTTAGATCGAAGAAAAGAATTCTTGACTAACTTTACAAACATGGTTGACTTGTGTTATTGTTTTACATACATAACATTTAGTGAGTAATTCTTTTCAAATTAGCTGAGACATTTTCAAAAATGGTTCTTTACTTCCTTCTTTTTTCTCCTTCTAAAAAAGTGGCATACATTACTAAAGTTTGTCAATGTTTATGAAGGACACTTTTTTTCAATTTTATATTAAATGTAATAAAATTATTTAGATGTAACCTTCAATTCAGAATTTTAAAGGTTAAAGACTATGATTAATTAAATTCACAAGCAGGTGAATGCAGGTGCAGAAAATTGTGCATACAATTAATCACACCTGTGAAATATTTATTCTATGAGAGGGAAGTGACATATATTAGACATTGGTTTTGAATATTCTATCTTGAAACAAAAGTCCTTCTAGATTCATCCATTTTAAAAGATTTGTTTCCAAAATTTCAGTTGAAAAGGAGTCTTGTTTTTCCTTATTTTTAGTATTACAGTTTATAAAAAGTTTAGATCTTGAATCCAACTTTAATTCACTAACATGTCAACACTGAGATCTGATAAAAATTATGTATTTTAAACGTTTTTAAGTTCTATTTTTTTTAACCTCCAAGTAGAGGAAATAATATATCACTAAAGGATGAGTTGTGCATATATTGAATCCCCATAGCATAATAATATAATTGATTTTATTTACAAAATTCATACTTAAATGACTAAGTTTCTAAGTTTTATAGATTTCAGATGTATCATTATGCTAAAAATACTTCTCATGTCAGGTTATTTATACTGTTTTAAACTTTATACTTCATCTACTATTTAGTGTTCTATCAATATATTTCATTGACTAACAAATTACTGAAAAAAACAAATTCCTTCCTAACTTCAGTCAGAATTTACACATCAAAAGAACAATTGTCAATAGAATATAGTACTGTCCTTATTTAATATATTTTTCCTTTTAAATTCTACTAGCAAGTCTAATAAAATATTTTTAATAACTCTATTGATTAAAATCAACATCACTGCCAAATAAAAAAATAAGAAAACTATAGCCCCAAGAAATTGTGTGTTTGGTTACTTTATATTGATTTACAATTAAGAGTGATGTGAATTCAGTAGCAGTACTTTGGAGAATAACAAATAGGATTTGATTTTTGTTAAGAAGCATATACGGTGGGTGTATGCATATGTGAAAAAATAAAACATTCTCATATACTAGATCAGAAAGAAAAGGAAAGCAGTTTTATGCACATTTCTTCTGAGTCACAAATATTCACATTTACTTTGTGGCTATTAACAGCCAGCAATATTCCAGGCACTAAACTAGGCACTGAGGGCAGGAAGAAGCTTAAGCCATGATGAAATTCATGTTATCATGAACTTTATAATAAGAATTACAAAACAGTTGAATATATGTTATATGAATGTGTGACCAAAGTGTTATAAACTCTCAGATTTGGGACAGGGTAATACTTTTATGAAATTTTAAATAAATGCTTTTTGTAGAGCTTCAAATATTAAAGTATTACAATTATAGATGACAACTTCAATAAATTATTCAATGACACATTTGTCTTAAGCATGTACATAACTCCTCCCATTCTTAGAGGTCTTATTGTTCTTTGAAAAACTTTACTTACATTTTCATCTTTTTTACAAAAAACCTTAATAACTTGGTAAAGGCAAATGCATAAAAATGAAATATCTTACCCTGCCACTCTAGCCTCTCAAATGTGTGTAAAAATGTGATTGCATTTGTGTTTTACCCATTTTTCTAGAATATACCAACTTTCCTCAGTAGGTGAACTTTTGTTCAGAGTCATGTGTTGTTTATGGCCCAGTTACTGTCTATGCAAGCCTACTCTGTGGACATTCAATATATATTTTTGAACAGTATCTCTCAGGAACAAGCATAGTTCCCCTATCTATTCTTCTGCAATTAGAAAGTCCTGGTTGATGCCTCTACACCAACAAGAAGTAAGTGCTAAGCTACTTTCTCTGCTGTGATTACAAACCACACAACAAATCAAGGACCTGAGATCCTCCATCCAGTGTGATACTAGGAATCCCATGACAGGAATAACATGGGAATAGGAGATGGCAATAGTTAATTTCTTGTTTGCAGCCTATATTGTACTCAACTGAGGTGAGAGATCAATGAACAGGTTAAGAATTTGATCCATGAGAAGTTAAATTGTTTGTCATGAATAATTTCAACTACAGCATACAAAGGAGTCTTTAAAACCTCTGAGGTTTCAGAGAGCTCATCACCAGTTAAACATTATCAGTTCTGATTGCTTAGAATGTTTTTATTAGACCTGGGGATGCAGCTTGGTAGAAGAGTACTTACTTGACAAGCATGCACAAGGCCCTGGGTTCAATCCCCAGCACTCTCCCCCAAGTTTATATTTATATCTTAAGCAAGACAAGCAAATTAGTCTAGGGCCCAAAGATGAATATCAATAAATTATCAAGACAATGTATTTAAATGTAAGCATATGTTTTGTAGAAAAACTACAAGAAGAACATCATTTTGAAATATTCTACTTGAAAAACTAGACTCCTGAATTATTTGGTGGTTCTGTGCATAAATAAACCTGAACCAATATCAATAATCTTCAAAGGAAATAAAAATGACATCTAGCCTGACAACTAGTATTCCAATTTTCCTACCAATGCAATTTGAAATGACAGACATTAAGCCCTGATTATTAATGATGGCAGCTCTGCTGAGTGTCACTAGAGTGAAGATCTGATCTGTAAATAAATTCAAATTACTTGCTTTCACAGTTTGCCCAGACTTTCCATAATTTGCTTTCCCCTCTTTATACATATTCAGTATCGAAAGTTACATTGCCTCTCCATTTTATTTTGACGTGAAATATTATATGTCGTCACATCTCATTATAATGTGATACAAGCTAATGTATTGTGACATGGCATCATGTGCTCTGCACCACACAGGTTCCACACTCCTTCACCTATCAGAATTAAATTAGAGTGCTCTGGCATATATCTAGTCATGTATCATATTACAGCTTGAATTTTACTAACATGTGAACTGCTATGTCTGATACTGATCACTTGCTGTGAAAGTTTTGACCAAAGTGACATTCTGCCCTGGTATTAACATTCAATAAATTAATAAAATTTAGTTTTCTTTCTGAAGGAATAACAGTTTTGTTTGAGTGTGTGGGCTTTCACACACTTTCCTTTGTGAGAATTTAGTAGAGAGTTCTAAAGGGGCTTCCTAGTATGCAATGGTAATTGAGCTCTTGCCTCTTCCTTCATGGAAATCCCAGCACCAGGACATCATTCAGTTTAAAAGTGCAGCTGGTCTCATTTTCCAGCAGGCCCAAGCCCAGGCAAAGCCATGGAACAGACCATATAAATGTATTGGAAGAGGAAAGACCATAGGGTAGCATGCTCTAATTCTTTTTATTCCTTTCTCTCCTTTAAGTGTCTTGGGGACACTGCAGCTATAATACATTAGCACAGTTAGTTGACCTACTTTCAAAGTTGTAGAATAGGTGTCTGACTTTCTCTGCTTCTCTTCATCAACACTAGTGGTGTTTGATGCCTGAGAGTGACCAGGAATTAAACTGTGGTGAGTCAGGATTATACTGAGCAGATTCGGCAATGAAGAAAGTGAAGCCATATCTATTAGGCTCCCTGAAGGCATTAGATAATCTCTGAAGCATTTAATTGCTAAAACCTTAGTACAAGGAAACTGGTTTCTGTAGGTCAATGTTTTTGTAGGCTTTATATATTCTCCTCTAGTCAAGATATATTCTGGTTAATATTTATCTGCAGTGTTTTTTCCTCAATGATGATATACTACCTTATAATTTTTAGAAATACTAAATGACTGATATAGTGGGATGAAAAACTTAAAATAGTGTTTTAGAAATTCTTTATTTACTCTTGTTATTTTTACAGGCCCTTGAATGTCTCATTTATTAAATTAGAAGTAAACTATGATGAATTTTGCTCAATAATTAGTGTTTGTTCTACATATGCTTTGGTTCAGATACATGGAAAAAGTTTGAACTATATATAGAGATTGTTTTGATTGTCAAAATAATGACCTAAGGCACCTTTCTGCAAATGCTATACTAAGTTTTTATGTGATGTTAATAAGCATAGAAAACATAAATTCAAGTGTTGTTTTGAAGAATGTTTGGAAAATGCTGAATTAAATAAACTTCTCTATTACAGAGATTTCAATTCCTTTTTATGAAGGTTGTATATTAATTCTATGAATATTAATTCACTTATTCAAACTTCAATTCACAAACTTTTACAAACCCAGGAATTATTCTAGGCTACTTGATTAAAAAAAAAAAAAAAAAAAAAAAAAAAAGACATCTACAACCAGCTCTCCGCTCTAGTGTGGCTCATAGTCTTATTCATCTGTCTGGATAATTAACCTAATCTTATTGGAAACAATAAATTCTTTTCAATATAAAAAGCATATATCATACAGGTGTGTAGGTAGAAAACAGTGATTCATGAGTAATCAACATTCACCATTACTGCCTATGCCCTGAACAGACACAGAGTATGTGTCTAGAACTTCATTGTGCAGACCTATGTATGGATGAATGGAAGAACTGAGAACAGTTTAGGTGAGACTGATTTGCAGTTAGTTAAAGAGCAGGAAGAGAAACTCGGGGATCTATGGGGACTAGTTTAGCAAAAAGTTAGAAGAAAAAAAATTATGAAATTTTTTATGCTTTAAAAAGAGGAAACAGGGGATAAAAAGAAAATAGGAGATAAATAAAATCTGCCTAACTTTTATTTTAAAAAAAAGTTTGGATATTGCAGTATTTTGAATTGAATATTTTAATGTTGCACAATGTTTAGACTGGACTATCAAGTGACTTGTCACTTGATATACAGTTGCATACAGTTGCATTCTATGCAGTTGCATACAGTTTCCAAGTCCTTAATAAATTTCTTGATATAGTTTAAAATTAAGTCAGCTTTGAATTTTTTTATCTCTTAGAGAGCAATTAACTACATTTGAAAATTTGCAATCTTATTTCTCTTAATAAGATTACCCAGTAAGCTCTTATGTTCATTTATGTCTATCAAACTCTCATTGTACAGATTGTTCAACTTCTACATTGAAAATATCTTCTATCATTCAATATTGTTCTTTAAATAGCTGTTGCTATTTTATCAGTCTTATGCTTTGTAATATAGTTTGTTTTGGAGATTAAACAATCAACCTAAAACATCTTAGATTCATATCTAATACGTTACAAAAGAAAATTCCTACATAATTCCTCACAAGAACAAGAAGGAAGAACAGACTACGATCAGCTCACAGAATATTTCATATAGTTAAAACAGCCACACCAGAAGGCATTGTTTCTAGTTTATACAAGCCTAACTTAAAATATTAATTATTCATAACATTCTTATTGCAACATCAACAATAAATTCCATTCTGTAAAAGTATGTACTATGTATTCTCTGAATTGTGATATTATAACACACAATATGTATTTTATGAATAGAATGTATCTTTTGAACAACTGTAAAACTAAATAATATTTTAAATGAGATTTTAATCTATTTTTATTGTATTTATTCTCAACTTAGTTGATTATTTTGAATATTAATAAGAGAAAATTGCATAATTATAATAAAGATACTATTTAAATGGACTTATCTCCTTATTCTTTTCTAAAATAATATTTCTGAAAAACAAAAATTTTGTGCCTAATTGGGTCATTGGGGAATATTGCCAATTATTAAAAAATCCAATATGATTTTGCTTATCAATTCTGAGTAAATTATACTGAGTGTACAGGAGGACCAAGCAATCTGTGAATGTTATTTGCATTAAAATAAGTTTCTGGTGTAAAATTTTCTACATAGGTCTTGGGAAATTAACATTTTTCTTGAAGTTCCAAATAAGGACTATCTAGGGTAGAATGAGGAATTTAAAAAGTTTACAGAGTGCTCAAAAAAAATAAACTCATACAGTCTTCTATTAGTATCCATGGAGGATTGATTTCAGGATCACCTGTAGATAGCAATATATTTAAATGCTCAAGTTCTTTATATAAAAAGATGTAGTGTTTGCATATAACCTATGTATATTTTCCTATATACTTTAAATCATCTCTATAATCTGTAATATCAAATAAAATGTAAATATAGTGCAGTTAGTTGTTACACATATTGTTTGGACAATAATAACAAGATCATTATTGATCATTATGCCTGTACATGATCACTATGGACAAAATGGTTTTTTCCAAATATTTTTTAGCTATTCCTGTTTGAAACCACTGATATAGATTTCAAGAATATGAGAGGTTGACTGTATTTTCAAAAATAGAGTTATATTTGGGGTAAATCACTTTATAGATAATTCAAAAATCTTATATTTTTTCTTCTAACATGTTTTTAAAATAAAAATTCTATTTAATGTGTGAAAATCAAGGGTAAATTAATACAGGTGTTCTAAGAGCCTTCAGAGACAATGGTAAAGGCAATCAATTTCACATATCACAAAATACTCATGAGATGAATCTGTTGGAAATATAAAGAATAAAATAGTTATAAGAGTATCTATGACTGCTATGGGATCATCGGCATTTTTCATTAATTTTAGCCTGATTGTTTCAGAATTATGCATTGTTTTTGCTTTATTACTGTTCTTTTGGTACCTGGTATGGGAGTAAATATATGGGCTCATACATATTTCTCTCTATGTGCTTAATTTTTTTCTGACATTAAGAGAAAGTAGGTGAGAGCGGAAATGAAGAGTAAGAGAATGTAATTTTTTTTCTGGTAAGTCATAAAAAGGTCAGTTTAAATTGAACAAAGATTAAAGCAACAGGAGGCTCTGGGCAAAGTAATGGATTAAAATTTTTGGTATTTGAAAATGATAGGAAAATATCTAAAAGAGTCACATAAAGTTACAAACCTAAAATTGTTTTTTATTCTTTTTTTATTTTAAAATTATTTATTTATGCTAATTTGTTATACATGACAGCAATTCATAGGATGTAAGAGCCTTTAATGAGGAAGTAGCTAAGATGGCGGCTGGCTGAGAGCCAAGAGGAGGCTTTTACTTGTTTACACCTGACCTTAATGAATTTGACTAAGAATCTTTCTGTGCCGCACCTGTACACGTGTATGCTTAATGGGTGAAGAGTATTTAACCAGGCCAGGGGTGTCAGAGAGAGGGAGAAAGGAGAGAAGAAGAAGCAAGAATAAAGAAACCACTCATTCCCAGTCTGCCTCTGATTTCTTTCCCGCGGTATCATTGCTGTAGGCGGCAACAATAGGACACATAGGGAGCACAATTTTTCATGTCTCTGGTTTTACATAGAGTCACTATTTGTGTCTTCATACATGTACTTAGGGTAATGATGTCCATATCATAAGTCTACTCACTATGAAATAATGAAGACAGATAAGTAAAATTAGCTATCTGTAATCAATTCTATCCATCTATCTTTAAATCTTGCTCCAAATTGTCAATCAGCTCACAAGAAAGTAAAGACATAGATACTTCTAGGAGAAAGCCACCTCCTCCAAAATTAGTATTTTAAAATTTTCTAATAGGTTGTAAGCTATTGCCTATTGGAACGAAAACCTATGAAGATGACACTGTAAATAATTTCATACATACTAATGTAAAATCTATCTCCATGTAATTGCCACGTTTAGATCCTTGATGTTACATAGGTTAGGTAGAACCACTTTCTCATTATAGACTCACAATCATGTTAACAAGCTTATTATGTTCTTTCCAGATATCTCTCACCTAGGATAAGCACCCTTGTTCAACTTCCATTAATATTCTCTTTGGGGTCCTTTTCAGTTATATTGCCATCTTGGGGCTTTCCTCTCAATTAGTCAATGTTCTCCTTTTAATTACATTTGGAAACACAATATTTTATTATATCCGATTAACAGAGCAGGAAATATTCCATTTGAGTCATTTTGCTTTGCCTGGGCAAAGTTTTGTTATTGTTATAATAATGCTATAGTTCAGACACTGCCTCAGAACCACTTACTAAATTGTATCTGAAAAAAAAAAAAAAAAAGAAAACATTGCAGCAAGAGTGCAAGCCATGCATAGCCACACTTGGAGAATGACAGTGATCATCATGCCCATTATCATAAGAATATTAATTTTGACATAATTTTCCAGTCCTTGTAATTGGTTTTTACTCTGTCATCTATGTTCTCCCTTAGGTACTCATTATTATATTTTTACAAGAGTGATAAACAAAATCTTCTTTTTGAGGTCACCTTGCATAATTGAGGCAATAGTCTAAATCACTGAATATCTTAAATCAACCATTCCCTGATTTTAGTGAAAGAAACAAGAACATCACCATTTATAGAGCTTGAGACAGAAGCTGGGTTGTTTATTATTGAGTTACCAGCAATGCCCTTGAGAGAGATAGGAGGGATACTCATTGCCTTGGAAAGAGGTAAATTTGTCCTGGCATCATGCACCTTTAACAATGGTAAAAGGGAATAGCATGCACACCATTTCCCCACCTCATAGAGGATATTACCTTATTATGCAGTTCCCCTATGTCACAATAAAAGATCCTAGAAAGGTTTAGAACTATCATATGAGTTTAAGTTTTTATAGTCCCATTTTCATATTAAAGTATAAGAAAATTGCTAGTTTTCTTTAAAATTGAGGTTAGTACAAATTTGACTAATGCATCTTTCTCAGAGATTTATACTGAGTTGCAATTAGGCCTCTCCAGACCTCACCTCAACAACTTTTTCATAAACCAGCCTGTAATAATCAATGAAAAAAAAAAACTGGAATAATAGTTCTATGAATAAAAAATGAGGAATAAAATGGTAATTGTAGTATCTAGAATCAAACATCACACACCATAGAAGAGAAGAACAAATAAAAACCTATGGTTCAGGATGATCAGTTGGGAATTTCTGGAGGGTTGAAATATTTCCCTGAACTATCAAAAACATAGCCACTTGCTATTTATAGCTATTGAGAATCAAATATGGGTATTATGACTGAGAAATTAACTCTTAATTTCAACTAATTTAAATTTAATTGGCCTCATATAGCTAGAAAATACATATTAGATGATACAGCTATGGACTATGCTAACTCAAGACATTTCACTTGTCTTTCAAACTGGCATTTATTTAAAAGCTCCATCCTATGTATTATCTGTTAACAAGTAGCAAGTATCCTTCTCTCCAAAAAGACAAATACCAATTCTTATAGACAAATAAGACATTATTATATCTCCCATTCTGCAAATAATTTCTATAAAACAAATGTAGGAAATATCTATTGACTTCTGGATCTCAGTTCCGCCATGAGCAGCTGTATGGCTTTCCTCAAGTAAGTAGTGATTCAGATTTTATTTTCCTTATCTGCAAAATGAGAGATCAGAGTACATAACTTAAGGCCCAGATTGGTTATGAAATATTGTAATATTGTGTATCATAGGACTGATAAGTGATAGAATATCAATCAGGTCAAGGTTGCAAGTTTTCTCTTTAGCTAGGGTGGTTATGAAGGATGTCTTTAATGATTTGATATTGGAACTGCCTCCTGAATGAAGACAAGTCTAACAAGTAGATCTGTGGGAAAGCAGTGAAGGCACAGGACAGAGTAAGTACACAATTCCTGGGCCATGCATGAGTCAAAAAGTAGTTATGTATAACTACCATATTAGAGCTGAGAAAGACAGGAATAAGATATCAGACAAAAGAGTTAAGTTGGGTCCAGATGATGACTCCCTTATAGCCTTGCTTAGGAGCTTACTTTTCATTTTGTGTTCAAGGAAACCAATGAAGATTACAAACAGATAATTTAAATAAATTTATTTGTATTTTTCATATAACCCACAAGATGCTATGTAGGAAATGGAAACTGGGAAGAAAAAGTATAGAAACAGATTTGATAGGATGACCTTACAACATTTAATAGTTCTGTTTATTTTATCTAGTTGGGTATCACACATTGCCAAGGATTATGCTAGTTTCCAAAAGTTATTGTGTAGATTTTATTCAAATAAGAGAATGACAAAAAATGCTGTCAACCAAAGATTTTTACTTTCTTTTCATGATACACAGTTCATCTGGGAAGAGATTGCTCATCCAAAGTCTGTATTTCCAATATTCATTTGCATTTAGATGTAGACATGTAAGTTCACATAAAGACAAATATGAACATAAATGATACCTCTCTCTTCTGGGGAAAAAGGTTATTAAAAAAACAGTGTAACTTTATATCATTATTCCTTTTCCCTCATCTGTTTATTATTTACTCCTCTGAGAAGAACCTAGAATTCATGTCTTTGAAAATGGTAGAATCTTCATTCTCCTGGATCCCTGAATGTCTACATGGAGCTGAGCCCCCTACCTTCCAACCACCAGAAATACTCACATTAGACTCTTAGCTAACAAGTAATTTTTTCTTTGTATTACCCTGAAGTATTGTCTCTCTCTTTTTTTCTTTTACAACTAGCATTTCTCTAATTAACATAGAACCCCTTAACAAACGTGCCTGTATCCCTGTATCAAAGGTTATAGATCTTTTAAAATCAGTTTAGCTCTCCATATGTGTATAGGTGGAGATAATTTGTTAGGACTCTACCGAGCTAATGCCTGATGGAAATGTAAACCTATGGTTTCTAGGGATAAACTGTAGAAGGAGGTACTAAAGAAGAACACTTGTATTTGTGAAAAGTAATTTTTAAAATTTATTACACTTCTGTGGGGACCTACAACAAACACATAATACAGCTTCTGACTTCTTTACAATAAAGCCAAAGCATTAAAGATTTTGCCTTTTTTATTATTGTTTCCTCTGAGGGGAGAAATCTTTAGAAGACACTTTAGGGTGACTTTAGACAATGTGAGTTCTACCAGTGCAAATGTCACTGCCCACTGTGAAATATTTTCATTCTTAATTATATTTGAACTTTAAAATCCCAACTAATTTTGCTTTATCTCTATAAAGAACCCTGTTATTACGATCTCCTCATAGAATTCAGTGGAAAAAAATATTCAAGTATAATGTATTTGTAATCTAAGGGAACAAAAGCACTTATACTTTGGCCTCGAATTTGCATTAAATTGCCTGAACAATCATCAGAACTTGCACTGTCGTTCACCTTAATTATTCACATAGCAGAATCTTGTTTTCCTGAAAATAAAGCCAATTCTATGGATAAGACAGCATGACTTCAAAACTTAGTTTGAGAAGGTGTATGAACAATAAAGTTTATATTTAGAACAATACAGTATTTGAAAACGAAGATCCATTTTTCTTTTATACTAAACAAGCTTTATATTTTATTTGCATTTCTCCCACATTTTAGTAAGATTATATGTTCGGAGAGCTAATGTTTTGACTAATTTCATTCACATTTAAGAAAAAATGTAGCCAGTTTGAGGGGAAAAAAAATGCAAACACTAAATGATGTCCTAGAATAGGGAATAGAGAAGACAATAATTTTCTCCTTCAATCTAACATAAAAGGTTTTGTAATACACAGGTAACCACAGGAGGTACTTTCAGATGATATATCTAGTACTCCAGGTATTATAACCCAAATCATAGATAGAGGTAGAAGAAAATCTTACCCCACAAAATATTGAGAAATAGGAAATTTTCCTTGTAAGTACTTTACTATTTCCCTTTTCTTTTCTCTGCCATATATATTCAAACACATATCATCTTTGTAGTTTTGTTATTGTTGTTGGATGCCCCATATTCTTACTGTGCTGCATTTCTCTTGTCCACAGTACAGATTCCCAATATTCAGAAAATATTGACGGGCAGGGATGCAGCTCAGTGGTAGAGCACTTGTCTAGCATACCAAAGCCCTAAGTTCTATTCCCAGTACCACACAAATGAAAACATAAATGAATAAACAAAATTGATTTTTTTTCCAAAAGTCACTCCTTCTTTTATTCCCAGAACATGGTCTAATCTGATCCATTAGTGAAAGACAACCATGCATTTTACCTCTCCTCTCTGATTTATCCATGGACAATATCACATTTATATCTAAAATTATTTTGAGTCCATTACCTATTAATAAAGATTTAATCTATTATGATATAACATATTTTAGTCAGTCATTACCTACTGTCAAATTTGATACCTGGGTGTCATAAGATAGAAACAGTTACAACAATAAATGGACTAATGAAATAATTCACCCACAGGGCTAAGAAAGAAAGAAAGAAAGGAAGGAAGGAAGGAAGGAAGGAAGAAAGAAAGAAAGAAAGACTATGAAAATTAAAAAAAACAAAAAAAAAAAAAAAAAAAAAAAAAACTAAGCACAATGGTATACCTACAATCCCAGCTACTTGGGAGGCTGAAGAAGGAAAAATGCAAGTTTGAGACCCAGGAAAATTAGGGAGACCCTGTCTCAAAAAAAAAAAAAAAAGGGGGGGGGGGGGTTGGGAATACATAGTTTGGTATTGGGTTCAAATCCCAAATACAGCAAAAAACAAAACAACTTTTAAAACATGTTTAAAATGTACTGGTTGACTTTTGTTTCCAGATGGGGGGCAAGGTGGGAGGGACAACTAGTAAACATACCCAATGTGACAATGCTCTAAAGAGAAGATGTGAGAGCCTGTAAACCCAGCTTGCTAGGGGGCTGGCTGGAAGGTAGGAGACAAAAGGCTTGCTGAGGGAGTAATATCTCAGTTAGACTTGAATTATTACTAGGATTCATACAACCAACAATGCACAGATAAAAACTGGGAAAATGAGAAAAATTAATAAAAGGATATTAAGGTTTTAAAAGTACCAAAAACTCGAATGGGGGGTGGTGGTGAAAGTTTGGTAAATCATAGAGTATAATTTTCAAAACAGACCAGCCAAAGGAAGAAAAATGAGTAATTTTTGTATCAGAATATAAAAGTATTTTGATTCTGACTCAGAATAAATATATAAACAGTATATCTGGGAAGGAAAAACTAAAAAATCCATCAATATAACAAAATGACATTTTAATTCTATATTTCACATGTCACCAATAGGTTTTTAGAAGGCTGGATTCCTATTCATATTATGCCTACTCAAGGCATTACCATTATGGTGATATTTTCTTTAGGGCTTTTATTCATATTATTGTTATTGATAAAAACATAAGTTTAAAACCCAATGTAATGTTTAAAGCATCTTCACATTTATGTAAGAATTCACTCTAGCATACTCTGTGCCTAAGGAATTAGAGGCCATTATTTCATTTATGGATTTATAAATACATTATCAAACGGATGTTGGCCATAAACTTAAAGTGGGACACCTGCTGAAGTCTAAAGAACAGGCTTTATTGCATGTGGTACAAAGATTCACTGAAGAACGGTTACATGGTTGTTTCTGGACACATATTGATGATTTGTTGACAAAAAGTGTCATATTCTTTTTGGGAAAACATTTGAAAAATAGAATAAACTACTTGAAAAAGGGAACATATTATTAACGCAAATTATCAATTCAAATGTGAATGAATTTTCTTGTTTTTAAGCCATACACTATCAAAGAATGAGAATGAATATAAATCTTCTCCAAAGCTTGGAATATGACTTAAATCTAAGATAATAGTATTAAAAACTCTGAAGGGATGTTTAGGGCCATGATGAGGTAATAAAATTACCTTTGCTTATTTAAAAATAGCAAGATGACATACACCTGAATGACTTTGAAACAGCATCGTCAGCTTAACAATTAGACAAGCAGTAAATTAGGTTATTAGCTAGAGCTTGGGCAATGCAAATTTTGGCAAACAACCTATTTTTATTTCAAAGATGCAGATTAGATTAAAAGCTTGGTAATGTTATGCCAGGACAATAATTATAAAGGTGCATCACTATTTTATATTCTGGCCTAGAAACAGTAATGATTTTTACACTGTTGCCTTCAAATTACTTTATAAAGAACAATTAAAAAAAACACCTAATTAAAATGTCAAAATCTTTTTCAAAAGTAAAAGTAGCAGAATTTCAATGTTCTATGGGCATCTTTTCTTTTTTTCTTAAATAATCAAGCTAGTAAGAGATGATGTTAGGTATAAAAAATGAAATGACAATCAATTTTTCCACTAACAGCATTCTTCCAAGTTTATTCTTTAGGATGTTAAATCAGACAGTAAAAAAAAAGCAATCAAAATTTCATATCTTCTGTGTTGACATACTTATCTGTATATCATATTGCCATTACCATTCAATTCATAGATATTGCCAATATATTTTTAGCTTATAGGTAAAAACAGCTAAGCCAGAGTTTGGAATGGTCTAAAATACAGAATGCATTATTCTGTATATAGAATATGTTTCACCTCAATGAATCCCCAAAATGATTTGCAACTCTAACAAATTAAAATTGCTTTTTCTGAATTGAAATGGATATAGCTTTGATATGAAGCTCCAGGAACATTTTACAATTATGAAAATGGAAAAAAACTCAAAGTAGATATTTCACTTCTAATGTGTGAAGGATAAATGACCAATATTAGGAATATAAGGAAATGAGGGAGATTATGTAGACATAAGTAATTTGGGCTTCTTATTTTGAATAAATGTCTTTATCCAAAATCTGTAGCTACATATCTGGGTTCTTAAGTTTTTAGTACAATTTTTCATCTTTAAAATTAGATGTTATAAGGAATTTCTGGGGATTGATAGTGGTACTGTTCGCACAATGTAAATATACTTAATACCACTGAATTGCATGCTTCACGTAGTTAAAATGATAAATTTATGTCATGTACATATTACCACAATAAAAATATTCAAAATTGATTTGGTTTCATTACTTACATACAAACAACTAACACCCATCTATCTACTCATAAGAATGGTCAATGTAAACATAGATTGACTTTTAATCTTTCCATTTATTCTGAAGTATGGGGAAGAATAGTTAGTCAGTCCGGCTGGCTGAATTATTTTCTTTGACTCATTTTTCTCAAGTTTATAATTATCCCTATTCAATATTTATAGGGAATTTGATATATTCCTAAATCATTTTAATTCTAACATATATTCTAATCTTAGGAGTAAGACTATAACTGGAAATCAAAAAATCAAGATGTTTTTCTTCACTTTGTAAGAGCTATGGACATTTCAAAATAGTGACATATGTTTGTCCTCTTCAGACCACCAGGATCTTTAAAATTATGAATATGTAAATAAGGGCATATTGGAAAAATAAGGTTATATTTTAGTTCTCCAGAATTGTCCCAAATGGTCATGTTGACCAAACTGGAAATCTAGTACCAGTTCAAATTACAGCTGATCTTCACAACCTTATGAGACATTTCATCTAAAATCTGTTTCTCAGATGCATGAAATAAAGTTGCTGTGACAGCATGGTAGTGATTCAAAATTGTTTCATCACTTACTACCTATATTTCTCAGTAGGTATTTAACCCTTCTGTCTCCATTTCTTCACTTGTAAAATGGTATGATGGAAATCATTACTACATAAATTAAAGGAAAATACCATGTACATAGCTAGTTAACATAAATGTTATTTTTTATCATTATCTGTCTTTCCAGCATGAAAAAAACATCTATTAGCTTTGATGGTAATGTATTTTGGATTAAACTGTACTTTTTGCCCTCAAATTGAATCTGGGAGACTGAATTATAGAATTTGACTATGACACTGATCAAGTAAACAAAGAATTGCCAAGTTTACAGTTGGCTAATTAATATGTGTGCAATTACTGATGGGTCTTTAAAAATGCATAATTGTTTTTTGTTTGAGAATGCATCCTTCTCCTGATGTTGTGTTACCTTTTTTGCATCTAAAGTACAGTAAGGTAGAGAGCAATCTCTCAAGAATCTAAATTCTACAAACTCTCCTTCATCCCTTTCCTTCCTACTGCATTATATCTGACAATGTTTCTGTCTCTGACTACAGTACGGTGCAATTAAAACAATTAATTAACCTTGCAGATAACCAGTGTAGAGCTGATTTAAGCTTTTCTTTAATTTAATTTTATTATTATTATTTCCTCTTCGTGTCTAGAGAGCTTAGGTTTTGGGAAGAAGTTCAGTTGGCAAAGATTTCTTTTACTTTTAGTATACCCACCACAAATTCAATGGATGTTTCTCAAGATATTTAATTTTCCTACAATTTTACAAAGCTGTAAAAAAGTAAGAATACTTACCGGTTTTTTTTTTCTGAATTGGGCACTTTATATAATTTATGCATATAAATTCCTATTTCACTGGTAGTATGCTATTATCACTACTATATTTTAATCTAAAATAAATATAATGCCTTTCTTTGAGACATTTTTAACCTTAATAAAGAGAAAACAAATTATTTGCATGAAAAGCAATGATGTCTTAGTCAAATATGCAGGTTATGTAAGTGGTTCATGCATAGGGATTATTAATTTTTATCCTTTGCCTTTTTAATTGCTTTGTTAGTCGTCTGCTCCAGAGTAAATAAGTTAAATATTATTGATCAATTAATGAACTATTTCTCTACCTAAAAGAGAAAGCTGGAGGTGTAGAATCAACAATTCATTCTGGAAATCAACACCGCATTGAAATAACATTATACACTGTAAGGACTTGATATCAGATATGCTATATAAATACAATATATTTCTGCCAACACTAATGCTTCAAAGAAAAGGTAGTACAGTCTTTTTGTAAATGTAAAGTGTCCTTAAAAAAAAAAAAAAAAAAAAAAGAAACCTAACTAAGAAAGTTTTCTCAGGTTTTTAATGAATTATAGGTTTTTTATAATTTTGGTTATTTTCTCCTTAAAACACTGAGGACACTGATTGTGGAATACATTAAAGTTGTAATTGGCAACTTATATTTAGTAGAAACTGTTGGTTCGTAAAATGACAAAATCTACATATTCCAAAAACAGGAGAGTATTTATTCACTTTGCTTATAAGTAACACTTATCAAGCATTCTTATGTTCATTACCTAAAACTGACAGTGGAGTTTGTAGAATTGGTCAAAGAAGTTCCAATTTTAGATGTTTGTAACTGGCTCTGGGTTATGATTCCATCTTGCCACAGTTTCCCTTTATGCCCTGGTGAATCACTTCATCTCTTGGTATGAGTTACTTCAAAACTGCCTTCTCTTATCTTCCAGGAAGACTCTTGTATAATCTCCTGTATGGGTGATAGTATTTGCAAGAGTGTTCTGCAGTCAGTGCTGCATGGTTATAGCAGCTCAGTTTTCCCTGATTATAATCATACAATTTCACATAGCTCTAGTAACACAAAATAGCCCCTTAAAATAACTCAGTCTTATATGAGCTCTCTTATATTCTGAGAATCTCATCATTTCCAACTTCAGGGAATCATCTCATGTCATTATTAACATACCAGTGCTATAAATATCTAGCATTAATAAGTGTGTACTGTATGCATATATCTACTAGAATCTTTCAATGAATATGTAAAAACTATGTGTTAAATTTTTCCTTCATCAGTAATCACATTTTAATGATATCTATATTACTAATTTTCTTTAAAATGATAAATTTTCAAAATAATGATTTGCCAAACTTATTTTTCCATTTCAGCATATCTAAGCATCTTGCATTCTTCCCCTCCTTTTTGAACAGGATCTTGAACATTTCTAAATGACTAAAAAACAAATAAAACAACAGATACTTGGCTCTTTCATGTTATATCAGTTTTGCTGCCACTGCCACAAAATGAGTACTTTACAAATGGTAATGATTTGCATAATAGACACTTGCTTAGTTTTTTTTGTTGTTGTTGTTTCAAAGGCAATAAGTTCACTCATATTCAAATTTTAATAAGCTCCATGTTTTTCTTCTCTGATGACTTTAATATTTAGAGTTATGAAATAATTTAATATCAGAGAAATAATAAAGTCAAGTGTCACCATTCACACACACACACACAAAAAAAAAAAACACAAAGAAAAACATAATATTGAAATCACTAGATAGGAAGTTACTTGCAAGTTTGCTTTTGATATATAAAGATGTGACAGTTTCTGTGTTTCACATTTTTTTGAGTTAGGCGATATTTATCCACCAATTATATTACTTACTAGCAGACAAACCAGGTAATAACTAATGTGCAGAACATAAGCCATTTTAACTTCTCAAGATTTGTGTATGGAATCAAATCTATTGATTACATGATCATGTTTTTTTTTTTTTTTTTAAATTTACTGAAACTCTAGGTTTTCTAAAGAATTGTGAATATCCAGTGTTCGTGAAAACAGGGGAAAAGTAATTTTCAAGGTTTATCCTGCAATTTAGAAAACATAAGATAATCTTTTACCAACTGAAGTGAAACAAATGTGCTTAGCAATTAGAAGGGTGCATAAAGTTTATAACCAGGTAAGCTAAATATATAGACTACTCATAAAGAAGTAGTTCCAGATAATAAACTGGCCAGAAATTATAATACTGTGAAAAGAACACTGGTATTTATATAAGCTAAAGAATACCTAAGACTTTAAAATATAAAAATATTGATGATGCATGGAGTATTTCTGTTCAATGGAGTTAAATCTGTTGCTTATGGTTTTTCAAATTTAGTTTGCAGTAGCCATCTTGCTCAAATTGAACATTCTGTTTTTCATTTGCAGTTTCTTACTTGTTGCCAATGTCCTTATTTCTAGCACAGAGGCATTGGCAAATCTTCTTAAAATATATAAGGAAAGCAGATATGGTAGTGTTTATGATCACCAATCATACTTTTCTCTTGGACCATTCTTGGCGTCACACACAGAGCTAGGATATTACAGATAATGCAGTGGTGGGTTACATGTTTATGGTGAAGGTATCAACAACAATTAATAAACAAATTCAAAAATAGTTTTCAGTGTGTGCATTTTAATAATTAGAAGGAATGTATATGTATGTGTCCATATATACATACATAATTATTATTTTAAGTAGTTTGTTGGCCATAATAACAAATTCACTACCATTTTTTAGAATTATAAAATTTTAGTAAAATTCAATTGAATAGCAACACATTTTGGACCAAGATAAGCTGTCATTTTCTCTCATCTGTATAAGGTCTCTCAAAGCTACCTTTCCCACATCACTTAGTGATTTGGGCATTTTATGCACAGGTCCCAACTCATCTTCTCTTTTGCATTTTAGTTTTCAGAGTAAAGATTCTAGATGCCTCATGACATAATTAGGAAGGCTATATGTTATTTGTTCCTCGGTGTTCCATTACTCTGGAGAATGTACTTTCAACTTCATCTCTATCACTTACTTACAAATGAAATCCTTTGCTCTCAGATTATATATAGGGACCTTTCTGTCATTATCTAAATTCCTTTGTACCACAAACATTTAGTTTATGATCTTTCACAATCAATTATGATTTCTAAAACCACCCAAATTTACCCTGTCCTTTAATGGAAAATCTCCTCTACCCTCCAACATTTATTATGCCTCTCACACAGAGGTCCAGCATATTTTGAGCACCCTTAACATTGGAAATGCAATGTCTTGTTATTATCAATAATTGGCAACAATCTTATGCCTTGTGCCAAACCTTCTATAAGAGATTACAATTTCCTTAATGGAGAGAGACATATTTTGTAGGTCAAAAGGAGTTCAATGTAAGCAAGTTAAAATATTTCAACCTAACACACACATACATTTATATAAATATGTACTTTATAACCATTCTATCTATTCTATTTATAACAGAGAATCACTCAGTTACTGTGTAAGGGACACAATGTCATCACTAAATAAATCAGCTTTAATCTTTTATCTCAATAAATGCTCTGTTTCTCTTTTATACTCACAGGTAGGAAGGATGTGAGAGAATGTTCAGATTCAAGTTAACTGACTATAAACCCTGTGTTTTTGTTCATTTTCTTGCTTCTTTTACAGGGTGGTCTTTCTATAAATACTGGCCACTGTTATTTGAGTTTTTATACTGCTCATCCAAATTTTGGGGATCATTTCTAGGAAAATCAAGGAAAAACTTCCCATTGCACAAGGAATAGAATAGTTACATTTTATATCATACATTTCTTTTAATCTGTTCAGCCACTCAAAATGATGATTTCACCTTCTTGGGGGGAATATTTTAATTGGTAACTATAGACAGAGTGGATGGACAAGATAAGAACTCAATGAAAAGGAAAACAACTATAAAAGCATCAATTGAGCACATTAACAACCCACTTTGTTTCTGTAAATAAAAGTTGGGACAAAGGCCTGACATTTTACCCCATGGGGAAAAGTTCTAATTAGAGAAAATGAATGTAATGCCTTCCTAAGTAAAACTTAAACATTTCTGTGACTCAATGTCTCCTTGTTAGAAAAAATTTCATTAAAAAAGGAAAGAAACACCATGATTATGAAATACCCATCGTGTATCACACATGTACTTGGTAGCACAGAGTCATGTGCTGAAGGCCAGCTTCAGCAAAGATGTTAAGTTCTTCCCGCTTGGTACTGAAGGGAACGTCGACGACAGGAAAATAATCCACACACAAGTCAGGTTGTAGAAATCCTTCTACTGTTCTGATTTTACTTTTCTCAGTATGGTTTTTTTATACATTCCAACAAGCACAGTAATTCACATTTTTTCTTAGGGAGGTAACATAAAGGAATTTCAGTAAAGAAGATGACAATAAAGGGTTTCCAGGAATTAACTATACAATAAAATTTTCCAGTAACTAACAGTAAAGAATGTTAGGAATTAACTATAACAAAGTATTTCCAGTAATTAACTGTAAAGGGTTTCAGGAATCACCTAGGGAAGATCAGTTATCTCAACTACTGATTAATCTTATCTATAGGTAGGGGAAGGTATTCTAAAAATCTTAAAGCTAATGTTAAAAAATTCTTCAACTCTAGGTATGCCTGATCATAAAGTTATATTGTGCTAGTATCTTCTTTAAACTTCAACTGGGCTCATCCTACCGGCTTAGCTAGTTTCTGGCTTTAGATTCCACAGGGCCTTTGAACTGGTTTTATTATAGATAATTAAGTATATTAGAACCTGGTGGTCATACGATAGAAATACATCAAGAGTACAGACAGAAAGCACACAAACTTAATTCTTGGTGGTCGCATAAAGTGGCATCTCATCCGCAAAGAGGAGCCCAGCTCAGACCTCCAGGCATCTGGAGGGAGCTTGGGCTCAAACTCATTTGCATAACCAAGGAAAAACCCAGATTTCTGGATAAGCAGACAGACACCTGGCTTGATTCTTGGTTTGGAAGAACTAGGCCCACACAGCCCTGAATTAACAGGTTGGGGGTCAGCTCAATTCCAGGTTGGGGAGATCTCAGACTCACAGCCCCGAATTAACGGTTGGGTCGAGCTCAAATCCCCAGATGAGAAACACCACAGTCATGGACCAGATTCACTGAAAACCTACATGCTGTTGGACTTGGGGAATGAATGTTGACTAAGGAATGTTGTTCTAATTGTGTTGAAGATATTAGTCCACTCTGTCATCTGCTCATGATTCCAGAGTACAGTGACATGATATTTTATCTATGTTTACTTTCTTTCTCTTTACATTACACTATGAAATAACTGAAGTCAGTAGTCTGTGCATTCCCACTTTTAGAAAATTCTCAAAGTAGTTTTAATTGCTAAGGAAAACTTTTGCTGCCAGCATCTTAAATTGTACCAACATTCAGATCTAAGAGTATATTTTACACTTGTTGAATGGCTGAAATTTCCAGACAAATCAAACAGACTTTTTAATAAAAGCTTTACTTTTATTACACTTTTTCATTTGTTGGTATCCTGTCAGAAAAATAGAAATTATGTTAGCAATTCAAGCAGGATGAGTTTTAGTACATGACTGGTGGCATGGGTATTGGAAAGAACTAAAAGTAAAGAGAAGAAAAGGAAGGGAGTGGAGGTAACTATAGGTAAACAAGGTAAACAAGGATTGGTTTTCCAAAGACAAGAATTCTTCTGTGGATTCAGGGCCATGAGGCCATAGTCTACTGCTGAACTATTCATGTTGTAATTGGAATATTGGCCTCATGTGTTGTTGTTAATTATCTGCTGCTACTGGGGATTCCACCATATGCAGAAAAAAAAAAAAAAAAGTATTATTCTTTTCTACCTTTCAATCTAGAATTGGATTCCATTTTCAGTGTCTATCAAGAAATCTGGAAAAGGTGTGTCTGGGAAGTGTATCATCCAGCTTAAGACTAAACCTGAAGCTGACAGTCAACAGACAGAACACAGCATATTTTTTTTATTTTATTTTAACCATTGATTCATTGAGATGAAGTTCACAAACTGCCTTTGGCAGTGATTTGACCATTATATAGTTACACACTAAATGTCAGTTCTAAAGGTGAAGGTCTTGAAAAAATCAATTTATATTTTCTTGCCTTCTGAAACAAAGACAACTGAATGTAATTTAATGTGTTTTTATATGTCTCAAAGTTAACTTTAGAATGTCAGTGTTTATACTGTGCTCATTACCTTGGATGACTTCAGATGCAGTATGATGCTTACCCCAATGCTGATGTGTCCAGATTGCTATAAATTTAAGGTCTCTTTTCTACGCTCTTTTTTCCCATTGTGTTAATCTTTCGTCTTGTCAACCTTCATTTCTTATAACTGTCAGTGCCTATCTATTTAGTGCTATCCTGACTGGTACTAATTTTTGAAACTGACTTGTATCAACAACTAAGATAAGCAAATTTTATTTCATCATATTTTTACAAAGAAAAAACTCAGTGAAATTCTGATTGGAAGACAGTGGTTTCCCTCATTAGCAACATGTGTGAGTATACTAGTTCAGAACAATTTTTGCCTATGTTTTCCTCTATTTTCCAGAGATGTGGTTATTTGCCAAACACTCTCCAGGTAGTTGAGATGCTAATATAATTGGCTAGCTTGCATAAATAGGGTAATTTAGGGAATGACCAAATTTATATACTGAATGATTCATCTCACATGATTGAGATAAATAAATCCTTTATGAACACAAGGATAGCTTCTTTTGGAAATTTACAAAAATCTATTGTGCTTTTTGAACTCTAGGGAGTTCCATTAGCAGTGTCTATCTTTGAACTCTAGGGAGTTCAAAAAATATAGAAATAACAAAATATTTCATATATTGTTTCTAGACCTTATTTTTAATATATATGCATATATCTTATGTATACATGTGTGTGGATATGTATGTATGTATGCATGTAATATGTATACCTGTCAACCTATCTACATATATAGTTTGTTGGAAGGAAAGGGAAACCTCAAGACACTAAAGACAATACAATTGGGAAGAAATTATTTTTTAAAATTTTTTTGTTGTTGTAGATGAACAGAATGCCTTTATTTTATTTGTTTATTTTTATGTGGTGCTAAGAATCGAACCCAGTGCCTCACATATGCTAGGCAAGCACTCTGCCGCTGAGCTACAGCCCCAGCCCAGAAAATATTTTTAATAAAACCTAAATCTAAAAGTATTATTAAGGAAACAACAATTTCTTATTTTGCCTTCCAGCAGGACATTATGATCTAATGCAACTAACTGTCCACGTATAAAGGTAAAATTTTATCTATCCTTTTAGAGTTCTGTCACCTTATATTGTGAATTTTCTTGCCTATACTATCATTATTCCAAGAACTTAAACAGTTTGCCACCAGAAAAATATATAATGAAGACTATACTTTTCTAACATCTTTCTCATTCTGTTATTGCTGAGTGTCAGGAGACAGCATTATATATATATATATATATATATATATATATATATATATATATATATATATATGACATGAAGGCACAGAGAAATGTGAGCCAGAATCACATAGCCAGTTAGTGACAAATTTGTATCCTAATCTCCAAATTTAGAAATTCATACATTTGAAACTCTATGGAAGTTTGTAAGTGGCAGAAGTACAATAAAAATAATAATATATATAATGAAAGAATATTATTTTTCTCTCACTTTTATTAAAAATTGCTATAAACTTACCACCTTAAAACAATACATAGTTATTTTATTACATACAAGTAGTTCATAAGTCTAACATAGATCTCTCTTGGCCAAAACCAAGGAGTATGCAAAGCTAGTTCAATGTCGAGGCTCCAGGGAAAAAGGTTGCTTTGCCTACTGCAGCCTCTACTACTGTCAACTTCCCTTTGCTCTCAGCCCCCATCCTCCATCAAAAAGCCAGGAATGGCTAGTGAAGTCCTTCCTATTAAGTATCACTCTGACCTCTTCTTAATTGCATCTCCCCTTGGTTCTGACTCATCTGTCTCCCTCTTCTATTTTAAGGAGCTCCTGCAATTATATTAGGCCTATTTGAATTGCAGGATGATCTCCCTAATGTAAGATCAGCTGATTTGCAAGCTTAAACCCACCTGAAGTCTTAATTCCCCTGTGTCTTTAACTAGGATATTCACAGACTACAAGGATTAGAACATGGACATTTTGGAGAAGTCATTATTCTGCCTACAGTCATCAGTAAAGTTCCTAATGCATATAAATGCTCCCATAATTTGTTTCCTTGTCATAAAAGTAGGGAGTAGTAGCTTCATTTTTTTAAGAGAGGAAATGGTATCCCATGAGCTTTTAGCTTTTATTGATGGAAATTTTAAATAATTATAAATAAAAAATCTTGGAATAATTTAGACTTTTCTTCTGCAGAAGATAATTAAGTGAAATTAAGAGGAAGCATTATAACTTTCTATTGGGAATAGCCATTAAAATGCATAAATGGTGGGTTAAAAAAGGCTTCAGTTTGACTGAAAAGAGGAAATAAAAAGAATAATAACAATCAGACCAGTTATGAAATTATAAAATAGTACTATTTTAAAATATCTTTTTCTTATCTTAAATCTTATAAAAACTAAGAATAGTTAATGATGGTATTGTGAATGAATGAATCAATATTAACTCCTATTTATAGATTAGACAATTTATTTAACAATTTCATCTCCAAACTCCTTTCCCAGTTCTCCCCTAGCATCATTTAACTTTTCAAATCCCAGATGCTACACCAACAAAGAACGTTGTTAATATGTTTTACCTCTCAAGGTAGTAGTGAAGTTAAATGATATATCATGGAAAAAAAAAAACTTGTAAGTGCTCAATAAATTGTAGAAGTTGCTACCATTTATGTTTACTAATATCATTCCTATCTGCACAGGATATAAGGCTGGATTGTTGGGCTAACAAAGACAGGAAAGGGCTATGATATGACAGTCTTAAGTACTCAACTCAAACCATATGGACTATACTTTTATACATTTAAAGAATTTCTCATACTTATTTTTTATCTTTTTCCTATAAGCTGGTGATATAGAATGAAAACAATAACAAAACAACAACAAAAAAATTTACTCCAAAAATTCTCAAAATAGTGAATTCTTTTAGGAACTTGTAATTTCTTTGAAAAATATCATTTACTATTAAATTCTTTAGAGAAACAAATTTAGGTCAAGAGTAGATTCAACCCTTCAGTTTCTTGTTAACTTAGAAACAATTTCTTCTCTTAATGAGTGAAGTAAACCCATAGTCAATATGCCAAATATCATGGGGTTCTTACAGTTCACTACGTGTAGAATTTGTAGATAGTAGCCAGAGCATCCTCCTGAAGATTTGTCAAAACCTGGGGGTGGCTAGACCAGGGCCTACCAGGTGACTACATGTTTAAACCAAATTCAAAGTAAAAGATCTATGAGGACTGGATTCAAGTAACAGATAAAATATGAGTTAAGTAGGCTAATGATACTACATTTCTAATAGTATTTTAATGTACTATATTTTACTATATAATTCTAAAACCATAAGTTTACATATTTTTTCAGTTGGATTAAATATATGAGACAAAAAGTGTTTTAAAAATATACATTTATAGGAGTTATTCCTCTAAATATTTTATGACAATTTATGCAATTGTTGTTACCCATTATTTCTTCTGTATTAGGGGTAATATAAAAATTCAGTAAGTACACAAAAGGACCCTTTTTAAATTATAAAAGACCATAATGGTTTCTAAAATAAGGTTATAGAAATTCCCAAAGTCTGTAAATTTATTTATGGTATATAAATTTAAAAATAACATATATAATTATAATGCTCATAATTACATATATCTGTGTATATACATATAGTACAGGCTAGTGAGTATAAAGGAATATACATTTGCAATCCTTCAGATGTATGAAACAAGACAGGTGTGGTGGCACATGCCTGTAATCCCAGCACTTGGGAGGCTGAGGCAGGAGAATCTCGAGTTGAAAGTCAGCCTCAGCAATGGCGAGGCACTTAGCAACTCAGTAAGACTCTGTCTCTAATAAAATTTAAAAAAGGGCTGGGGATGTGGCCCAGTGGTCGAGTGCTCCTAAGTTCAGTCCCTGGTACCAAAAAAAAAAAAAAAAAAAAAAAAAAAAAAAAAAAAAAAAAAAAAAAAAAATAAAAGATGTATGAAACATAAAGTGGTAATAATAGACACATAAACATACTTATTTTAAGGACTTAAGATCATGAATTGAAGGCTAAAATTAATGTAAGGCCTTAAAGGTATGGATTTTGTATGCCGTAGCTCTGACAACCTTAGGGCACTGCTTGCCCATCTGACTCACAGCTGAGTGACTTCCTTCCTCACAGTGCAATGATCACCCTTACACTGTGGTAGGAATAGGAAACTCCTATTAAAGCAATCTGGCGAAATCCTATTCTCTGGTTTCATGTAATTGAGCCACATTGGGCCAAGTGGTTCTAAGTGACTAATCACATCATTCTATTTATTCCTCAGAACAGTGAGGTAGTGATTAATGTCAAGACTTACAAGAACAGCACATTCTGCAATTTTCCAAGAACTATAAGAAAATCACAAGAATGATTAAGTCTATGTATGTAAATGGATATAGCTCAGACTCAGATCTTTAGAATTATACACCCAATATCACAAATTTAATAAACAGGAGAAATCAGAATCCAGGTTCCAAACTATCTCTGTGTTACTGTTAATGGCAACATCAAAACATATTCATCACATGTGCCTTCAGCCAGGTACAGCTAGAATCTCTGCACTTTAAATAAATTCATTTAATTGTCAGAAGAACACTTTTACATAATTCTATTATTATTTCTACTTTAATTTGAGAAAATTGAGGCATAAAAAGGTAAAGCAACTAGCCAAGATCATTCAAGTATTACCTGAGAAAATTAGAATTGGATGTGAATTTGGTTAAATTCCAAAGGTGATGGCTTTGGTTATATCTACTGCCTCTTGTAGATACAGCTGATTTAACATATCTTCATATCTTCATTGTGCATGAGGGCTATTGTCTGCTTGTTAGCAAATCTCTTCTTTCATTTAAAGGAAACATGCAAAGTAGTAAATATTTACTGAGCATCAGAGTGCAAATACAGAGTCCTGGGAAGGAAAGGAGTTCAGTACATTGCTTACTTCACAGTTCCTGCTTAGTAATTATTTGTTAATTGATTAGTGAGCATGATACTCAACAGACTGAGTGGAAAAAACACCTTGAAAATTCAAAGAAAGGTAAGGAGAAGCAGTCATGCACATTAATAGAGCAAAAGTTCAGATTCTTTCTCTTAAAGTACAGCAAAGTCCACTGGACATGAATTAGAATCTATTTATATCTAGATATATTAAACTTTGACATATTCAGAAATATTCCAAAATGTACATTGGTTTCATGTACTGTAGCCGTATCCCTAATCAAGTGGTACTACCATTTAAATTTCATACCAACTTTAGATGGAAAGGATACAAATGAATTCCAAATATATTCTCAAATTACAAATGTGATCCTGATTTTATCAGCTACTGACAATTTAATATGCTGAAAATAGTGGGGTACCTTTTCAAAGCAGCATGCTTTAATTTAGCCATGCAGCTCATGTTTATTTTAATGGGAGTTGCACCGTGAAATCACTACAAAACACTTCGAACACTCACCCAACTGTGTCTACTAAAGGGAAAGGAACATTAATTGAACTGAAAAAGTAAAATAATTACTAAACCTTAGCCAAAAGGATGATCTCAGTTTTGCCTAATTTTTATGTTCTTTATGATTTAGAAAAATATCATGAATAGCAGTCACCTTAAAAACAATTTTTTAAGAAATTTAATTATATATTGTGTGTCATGCTTCAAAAACCAGTCTACCGTAGGACATTAAGTAACCAGTATTGATCTATTAACCTATCAATCTTCATTCTTTAATCATCATGAATTCTAATTAGTCATAATCATATTAATTATAATCAAATAAAAGATCCAGTGGCACAAAATTGGGAGAGTTTTACCTCATGAGATACTCTCTTTTCTCTAAAATTATTTGCATCTTATCACAGACAAAATATGTTAATCTACATTGCATTTTTAAAAATGGGTAGGACCCCATCTTTTAACTAATGATTCATAAAATCATTTCAGCTATTAGCCTATAAGGTAAGTGCTGGTGGCTCTTTTATTTCACTGTTCAGTGTGATACCATCAATTTAAAGTCTATTTAGTATGGGAGATTTACACAGATATCACATTATTCATTGAGGCCTGTCAGGTTTTTAAAATTTGTATCGCCTTGTACAATCACACATGCTACAATATAAAATAACACTTAAGAGAGGTAACATAGAATTCCTGCTTAACTAATGGAGTCCAATCAAGAGTCCTGTCAACATCAAGGTCAACTATGCCTCTAGAAGTTGTACTTCGCCATAAAATTTTTCCAAATCTGACCCTCACAAAGGATGTGTCTAAGTTGCAAAGCCTAGACTGAACAGGAAGAAGGGAGATTTGCTGTGGGCAGCAGAAAACAGGTATTCTCCTGGCACATTCTTTGTCGAAAGGCAGTGCCATCTCTCTGTCTGAATTTATCTTGACACATAGAGAAATGATCATGTCTTTGTCTTTCACTGCACTCTCTAATGAGGATGTGAACATGCTTACAGATTTTAATTCACAAGTCCTCACAACACCTTTCTTTTGAAAACAAGTGATAAACACCTTTTAGTTATTAAAAATTCAGATGATTATGGAGCATATCAAAGGCTATCATGAATATTTATGGCAATAGAAATACAAATAGGTGTTATCATTCTCTGTATGGACAGGAAGCATGTTATTGAAAGGCTGAAGGCCTTGGTCACAGGGTGGTATGAATCAATCCTACTCCACAAAAATTTATTGAACACTAACCATATGCAAGAACCTTTACACAGTGTTAGCATTTGATATGTTGCTTAATGAAACATACCAAATTTCAAATGAATAAATGTCTATGTTCATAGCCTATGGTCTGAGAGAGCAGGCTGAAGTGTAAGGGGGTAAGGCCTGCACCCAGGGAAGTATCATGTGATTCAGGAAAAAAAAAAATACATGAAAATCATAATGCAAATGAAGTAGCAAATTGGTAATGAGCATAACTAGATAATTCTTTTTCTGCCTGTAAATAACAATTTTATCTTGAGCACCAACTTATTAATACTTTTCTGGGTCTCAGCTTGCTTAAATTTTAAAAGATATTGGTATTACAAATTTGAGAAGGGATAACTTACAAGATTGGGGCTTTGGCAAGTTAATTAGTTCAGGAAACCTTAGTTTCCCACATTAGTAGGGATAATGATAACTGTTCCTATATTATCATACGGCTGTGAGGATTAAATGAGCTATTTTACATAAAAGATCTGATACCTAGATATATATCTACCTTGAGAGATTATTGTTAAAATTATCATGGTCATGTATACTTTCCAAGAAATACTGATTTTGTGGAAATAATTAAATTTATTTCTAAAGTTAAATAAAATAGCTGTAAGTTTAAATAAGATTGCAACGTGACAAGTTGAAGTCAAATCATCTATTTTCCCTCAGTAAATCCAAGTGTATTCAATATGGAAATATGCACCATAAATTTCTAAGATGGAGATATAACAATGGAGATTGTTTGACCACAAAATTCCTATGTCGGAGAACAATTTATAGATGAACCTTCTACCAAAGACATTCTGGAAAATTCTGAAAATGTTGATTTCAAAACTAACTAGGGTTTATGATATTAAGACTTCACATACTCTATATGAAACAACTTCCAGAACATTGTTTCCTTTGTTCCTTTTTAGAATGAGTACCACTATAGCAAGGAGGCATAGACTTAGGACAGTTTGAAGGCCTTTAGTTGTAACTTTACAGAAGAGATTTCTGAAGTGGCATTTAGCATTTGGATGGGCAGGTTGTTTAGAGTTTCATCTTCCTTTTCTGAAACTTTATTTCTCACTGAGAAAAAGAGCCTTAACTATTGAGATCTTACAAGCTGAGGCTTTGTGACTGAGTTTGTGTATAACCAGTTTCTTATGCCACACTGGCTCTATGACACATCCCACAAATCTCATCAATTATATCATAATCAACAGTCCATTTTCTTCCTTACTGTTTTTAATTTTCAAAGAAAAATCCTAATGAAACAGATGTCTAGAATTACTTAGAGCACAGTATTTTATAATTAGTCACAAGATTCACAAGTTACTTACTCAAAAAGTCTTTGTTACAATGATATATTATTAACCAGTGATACAAACTGTAATTCCTTTACCTGGTCCAAATGACATTTCCCCCCAGTGATATTTAAAATTTTAAGCTTTATATTTGCTTCACAACATAAATTGAAAGATATTGCTATACTGTCTCTTTTAGTTGTAGATTTTACCCTGTGTTCTCATTTCACTGCTTTACAGTAGTGAGTTTCCCAAGTCCTATGTGGAAGGTACTATGGTCACCATATAACAATTCTGTGAGTAGATGTTTTTATCACTGTATTGAAAAATAAGGAAGCCAAACTATGAAAAGGTAAACAAACTCATTAGAATTTACTATGTGCCAAAGGTGTTTAAATTCACTTAAATCTTTTCATCAATTCTCTATGGTAGCTATTATTATTATGGTCATTAACAGACAAGTAACTAATAAGCAGAGATTATATGTTACTTGTGTACCTTCAGGGAGCTAATAAACCTAGCATGAGAATTTGAACTCCAGCCATGTGATTCAATTCCAAAGGCCACATACTCTCCTATGTCACACCTCTCTTCTCTTTAGCCCTAAGCAGCAATTCCCCAATCCCGAGGCAAATAGTCCATCATTTACTTGCAATACAATAAACTAAAAGTGTTGGTGACTTGATGTATTTTTTCTTCGGACTCTTTGACTCCATGTGTGGCTTCACTAAAGTCATAATCAAATATTGATTATTAAAAATTTTATTAATCAAACACCTACAGGATTTCTATAATATGAGAAAATCATTCAGAGAACATATTGGAACCTAGTCTGTAAAGTAGGATACTTTGATAAGACAATTTCACTTTAATTAAACACAGGAAATGATGATATATTACAGCATTTATTTAATATTTATTTATAATTTATAATGTTTCAGGCACTGTTCTCAGCATATGGGACACATCAATGAGCAAAACAAAGTTCCCTTGAAGAACTTTAATTTAGGGTGGACAGAAAATACATATTAAACAGATTATGTAAATGAAGTACATAACATGTGATACATGTTATAGAGGAAAAAAAAAAAAAAAAAAAAACAGGCAAGCAGCAGAAGGATTGGGGCAGCTTCCAGTAATACGTATAATTGTTCATTATGTGACAAGTGAAAATGGTGATGATACAAACAATATATCTATAGATATTTCAAGGAGAGAAAATCAGTAACTGGTCAAGAAGAGTAAAGAAAAAATCCTGCCTGGAAGAATTAAAATATGATTCATGTGGTTACTATTCTTCTATCATGTCTTTTCTTGGGTGTGGAGAGGACCTATGACTAACTTTTAACCAACACACCATGGAGAACACCTGGGATTTTGCATATGTAATTAAAGCCCCTAATCAATTGACTTTAAGTTAATGTTCATCAAAGGGAATGTTTTCTTTGGTGTGCCAAACCTATCAGGTGAGCCCTTATTCAAGAGTCTAGAGGCAGCAGAGACTCTATATCTTATTGCAGACTTTGAAGGAGCAAGCTCCACAACATTTACAGCTGCCAGGAAATGAATTCTGCCAAAAACCTCAGGCAACTTGGAAGAAGAGTCTTCCTTGCTTGAGCCTCTGGATAAGAATGCAGTCTGCCCCAAACTTGGAATGCAGCCTTGGGAGACTGTATGCTGAACACCCAGCTAGCTTGTGCCCAGACTCCTGACCTACAAAACTATGAGCTATAATTGCAGTTTTTTTTAGGGCACTAAGTTTGTCATGACTGTTGTGCAACAATAAATAAAAATAGTACAGGAGTTATCAGGTGAGACAAGAGTGTGTCTGGGTCAAGGGAAAGTTTTACTCAAATTAGAAAAGGGCACTTAGTACAGGAGAGATTCAGTCTTGTTGCCTGAAGGTTTGAGGAGAGAAGAATGCCTTTTTGCCAAATAGAAAACACAACCCTCCCTCTGAGCAGACACAGCCGTGTTGCAGGAAACATGGCTTAATGACAGTGCTCCTATTCATACTCTCTGCTGGCCCCTCCACACAACCATAAGCAATGACCTTGAGTAAGATTTTAGCACATTGAGAAAGACTAGCTAATGGGAAGCAGATTGAAACATTTCATGAGTGTAGCTGCAATGGTAACAAAAAATACTCAGGGCAGAGTAATAAAATATAGGCATAGCACAATAGAAGAATGGTGTAGATGCATAGTCTAAACTTGCACAGATTTACAGTATAATCTAGGAATGGCTTCTGTGTGCTCGCACAATCTTGCCCTTTGCAAGGTATCTGACAGTCTTTAAGTTCTCATTTATAGATGAGAAAATCAGGGCTTAATGAAAACAGTCTAAGGTTTTATGAACATGAACTTTACTCTGAAGATGAAGAGGGTTGGCCCCAAATCCCTGCCCTACCGTGTCTTATGCTGCTTTCACCTTTAGGGAGTCTGCTTCCTTTGTTAGTTAAAAAAAAAAAAAAAAAAAAAAAAAAAGCTACATTTTCCCAGGGACTCTATGAAATATAAAATACAAGGTGAATCACATTTCTCTGGCATATAATAAATATTCACTTAATAATAGCTATTATTTAATAAAGTCATATGGTTATTAAGTGGCAGAAAGAAGATTTGGAATTTATGTCCTCCAGAGATACTAGAAATAGAAAAATTTGGAATGAACAAAGAATTGAGACAGATGTTACAGAACTGGAAGAATTATGGTGAAACAGAAGCAACTGAGTATAGATTTATGTTGAAAAAAGATTAGTCAAAGACATATAAGATTTTAATTATGGATGCTAAAAGATAGTATCGTTGCCAGTGATAGGGGCACAGGGAAAGAAATTACGTGGTATAAAATGGTCATAATTATGAGAAGGTTATATGAGGAGAAGACAGATGTGGGACAACTGAACACACATACACACAGCATTTAGCGCAGATTGCTAGGTTCAAAAATGTATAATTAGCTGTAGATGGGCATATCCTATAAGAGGACTTAGCACAGATGATTGTCCTTTAGAATAACATAGGAAGCTAATAAATGTGCCCATGAAAAATTGGCACTACCAACAGCTTCACAGAATTCTGGCATTTTCAGGGAGGAGAAAATTAGATTATTAAATGGCAAAGTATTCTTGAACCCTATGGATCTTGTTCTATCAACAGCTAATACTTTCAGGTTATTCTATTTTTATTTGCAGTATACACATAACATTGTGAACAGGCCAGAAGGCACTTTGGTTTTCAAACGAACTGCCTGTCTGATTTTACAATATTTAACACAAGTCACTTGGAGAAAGAATTCATTACTAATTATTATATTCATGTAATCATGACTGAAAAAATTTGAGTAAATATTAACTCCTGCCTTTATTGATTGTTATGGGCTGTAATGCTATTTAAATTTGTTTAATAAAAATGTATTATAGCTTATATAGTTAGAATAATTTATTAAACTTATAAACTTATTTCAATATGTGAAGCCCAATTTTATTTCTATGCATAGCCACCTTTCTTAGCCTGGTTTTGGCACTATTTGGAAAAATATACCCCAAATGCAAACGACCTAAACAGAAAACACAGTTTGGAGTTTGGGGAAGAGCTGTCTCCTGCTATTTTTCTTTCTTTTTCCTCTCATGAAAAGAACTGTGTGTTTAGAGCATTGCAACCATTAAGACTACGTTCCGATAAGTGAATGGAATAAAATGCAGTAGAACAAATGCCGAAAATTGGCAATGCTGATGTTACCTTTTGAAAGCTGAGGAGGAATTTTCATTATAAAAATTGTTTGATTTTTTTTTCCCATTTTCCTTCCTCTCTATCCTCTTTTCTAAATACTTCCATCAACTTTAATTTGAAAAAAGATGAATGAGGACTTCATTAAAAAAATTCTGTAGTTAGAAAAGAAATAGATTATTGCTTCTATCCTTGCTTTTCTTGTATTCTGGTTGCAAGTAAACCAGGATTATTTACATCCTTGCTATGTCACTTTTAATCCAATAACGTGTTCCAATTATCATTATTTTTTTTACTCTAATTACAAGTAAGCAATAGTAGGTTTTACCAAATTGTTCTGGAAAATAACATCCATCCATTAAATTGTTAAAGAAATTTGGAACAAGAAGTTTGTCATACTTCTGGCAAGCTTACTAATGATTGGCTTCCTGTATATTAGGCTGTTATGAGGATAATAGCAAACTAAAAATCTTCTCTTCATGTACAAATTAATTACATTCATATGTAATTCACATCACTGTGACTCACTTTGCATTTTAATGCTTTTGGAAGTTTATATGGAGTTCATGGATGCATCTTCTTCTCCTTAACATTCAAGGTCTCTATTTCTCTTACATGAATGTAGTGGGAGCCCAGAGTCCTTAGCAGCCAACTGCCATCAACATGCAGTGACTTGGCAGTAAGATAGAAGGTTAACTTATAGTTTTTATGATTGCCTAAAAGTTTAAGAGGTTTACGTTTTCTTCTTCTTCTTCTTCTTCTTCTTCTTCTTCTTCTTCTTCTTCTTCTTCTTCTTCTTCTTCTTCTTCTTCTTCTTCTTCTTCTTTTTTTTTATTTTTATTTTACAAATTTCCTGTTTATAAGCCTAGAAAGAAAGGGCCCTTTGTTGAATACTGGTATGCTTTCCAAGAGAGATTTCTGATTTTTCCAGAGAGCTGATGTTTTTGATTGGGTTCTAAAGTTGGGAACATGGGATTTTAGGCACTATTACCACTGTGTTTTCTCCTTCCAATGTAAATGGAGGTGGAAAATCACTTTACAAGGTGTTGAATTTTATTTTTAAATATTTATACGATTTTTAGAACTGAAGTCTAAAATCCTGAATTTTCTGGATTGTTTAGGTAATTATGTCATCCTTTCAAAACAAGAAAAAATAAAACTGCCTAGATTCTTTCTACAAATAATACATTTGCCTTTATATTTGACTTTTCTGTCACTAATAAAAATAAGAGCATCGTAACTAAAGAAATTAGGCTCTAAATACTTATGATTAGGTCTTTTAAATTCACATGATTTTAAATTTAGGAGAAATATATATAAATGCTTCTTTCCTTTGGGTTTTCAAGTATCTAAATAGTTCTCTGTTCATTTTATAATTAGAAGCAAAATGATACAATTCCTTTTTTCAGAAAAGTTTCTTTAGCTGGGATCAAATCATTAACAATATAACTTAAAAGTGTATTGTGCCTTTGGTCAAAATTTAGTGTAAATGTTTGAGAAATGTCCACTTGATGATTAAAAAAAAAAAATACAAGGATTCTATGTCATGAGCATTTGATATACCGACCTGGATAGAAGGCTTATTTATCTAGTCATTAGAATTTTCCAAGCAAAGGTGGAAAGAGTATGGATTCAGTGACAAAATAAAATTCCTTCTGGAGTTGGGGATGCAGCTGAGTAGTAGAGAGCTTATGTAGCATTCACAAGGCGCTCAGTTTCCAGCAGTGCAAACAACAATGACAAAAACCTGCTCCTAAGTGTACTTTGCCTGTCTACACTTCAAGCAAACCAGAAGGGAAGGATCTTATTTAATTTTGTCTACCTCTGACAGCTGCCAACTTAATTTGGTGTGTTTACTTTCATAAAGGAAAGGGTCCCAGCTAGGGACAGGTCAAAATTTTCCTTAATTAACTCCAATTTTTCTTCCTGAAATCTATACTGAAGTCCAGTTTTGGCATCTTATTCTTCACTAAATAGATGTTAAGCTTCTGTTATGAGTTAAAATAATGTAATGGCTTTGCTGTCCAACAGATAAAACTGTGATTCCCACCTTTATCACTTGCTGGCCCTGCTGTTGTAAGTCATTTAACCTCACTAAAACTAATTACCACTTCGGTTCTACAAATTCTGAATAATACCTACATGATTGGATTGTCTGGAGATCTACAAAAGTATATTTGTATAATCCCCAGTGTCACCTAAGCCCCAGTAGGGTCACCTGTACAGTTTGCTGATAGTTCATTAGATCATTTTCCTATATGGGCCAGTCAGCAAGACTGTGACTTTCCCACTTTAACTTTATGTGTTCCGACAAGAATCCTTGTAGGGCTACAAGCTGAGAGATTTATTCATGACTAAGCTTTAATGCAAACGGTAATGATACTTGTTAGGCTACCTAAGTATTGGTATAGACTTGGCCTTGGACTTGATGTCCTGTTTCACTACCACACTAAGGTCATCTGTGTTCTACTGTGTGGCCTCCTGTACTCCTCCACTGATTCCCAGATAAATGGTATGCTCTTTCTGGTATGAGAGCTCTTGGTGGGGAACACCCAGAATCATTAAGAAGAGAGCCTTCTGTCACAGTGGGTCAGAAGGACCCACAGCCTGGATGACTCTTTCCCAGCCAACAGAATGATCTATGTGGACTCAATGCAGTCTCAAACTAGATCCATTCCTGATTTCTCTAGACACATAGTTCAAGGTACAGAGTCTAGACCCTTCTGACCTAGATTAAGCCATACTTAGATTTGGTGACATGTTTTGTGCCATCTCATAGGGACCTAATTTCTTTCCCTGTCCCTAGCCTCCATTGCCCTACCACAACACTACAATGATGAAAAGTTTTTAATTATTTCAATGAATTCCTATTGCACAGAAGAATAAGAAATTTGGATGGATGGCCATTTGTGTTTGAGCAAGGCTGTGTCCTCATCACTGTCAGAATTCCCCTTCACCCTCATATACTCTGAAGAGTGGTTGGGAGGGGCAGGGAATAGAGAAGGTACACATGCATATCTATCTGAATCTCTATTTTTACTCAACAGGCATCTGATACAAATTTTATATGTAAACCTCCTAGTTACAGAGGAAGTATTTGACATATTACTTAATATGGTTTTCTTTTCTTGCCCTCCATGAACAGTAAGTAGAACTCCACATTTCAAACCTGTAATTTTTATCTTGCTCTTCACGATTACTTAGCAACTCACTTGCCTAGAACCCTATTAGGATGATGAGGATCAGAAAAACATTGCACTTATGCATTAAGATACATTCAGACAATAAGTATTCCCATTTTTAAGAGCATTCCTGGATACCAACATCTTTAACCCAATGAACACTCATTCAATAAACAAAATTTCATTGATCAAATTTATTATGTGCATGTACATTATATATGCACCAATAAAAAGAAGAATTTCAGAAATGATTGCAGGCTACGTGTTTTTGTTATTGTTCATTTTATGTTAGTTTAAAGGAGCTTCTTCACAGCATACAATAATATTTCCTCCACCTTAAAACAGTGTCTGAATAAGAAATTAGATTAATAATGGAAACATGGAAATAAGGTTAAGTTAGATGATAAAGTCAGATGGGATGGTAATATCCAGACCAAATATTAAGGTCTCTCAGTTTCTTATTTGTTGACATTTTTTTCCATGTGCAACCAAGAAGACATCCCTATTTAATCACTCTCCTCCTACTGAGGTTTACTTGATAATGAGGGTTGGTTCTTGCCCATCTCTGGAATTGCATTAGTTCTTCACATGCGTAACAATCTCTGACATACTGACCTACATACAAATTTCTGTACAAGTTATCAAACCTTCAAATTTTTGCATGTGGTTGCAGGGAATCTTCTTATTAAATTCTGTGTCCCTGCAAAATTTTGTATCTAAAAGGAATGAACCTAATGAAATCTGGAAGCATATGCAAATATACCTAATGTTGTTAAAGGCATCATCAATCTGTAAAAGCATTTTAAAAATCTTATCTCTATGTTTAGACTTTATGGTTTTATGGCATGTATGTACAGTTGACCTTTCACACCTGCACGTTCAGAATCTATAGACTCATTCATAAAATATGTGAAAAAATTGCATTTTAAACTGAAACATGTACTAACTTTTCTTTCTGGTCATTATTCCCAAAATAACATAGTATAATAATCACTTATATACTATTTACATTGTATTAGGTATTGTAGTAATCTAGAGATGATTTAAGGCATACAGGAGGATGAACATACAATATAAGAAGAGAAATTTTATATAAGGGACTTGAGCATCCCTAGCTATTTGTATCTGCAGGGTGCTTGGAGACAGTCCCTTACAGATGTTATATGTGAGAGCTCTCGTGTGTATAGATAAATAGATATGTTTGTAAATATAAAGTTTGTATATGTGCATAATTACATGTGCATATATTATCATATAAATGTAAAATACAGACAATATTGTGTTTGGATATATGTGTATATGTATGAATGTGTATATATGTGTATGCATTCCTATATGTGTATATGAATATGTATATACATTATACATAATAGTAAATATAGATGCATATATAGATATGTACCAGAATGTCTATAACAGTTTATATAGAGAAGAGAGAATACATATGTGTGTCTACATACATGTATATCTCTTTACATAGATGTAGCTATGTATATGGATATAATCATGTAGTCTGAATAGTCTTTCCAAGGCTCTTTTACCAGTTCTCAGTGGGAGAAATTTTGTCTCCCAGCAGGTATTTTTGCAAGGTACAAAGACACAGATTTGTCACCATAAGGGGGATGGGTTGCTCGGGAGATGCCAGGAATGCAGCTAAACATTATATAATGCACAAGGGAGCCCTCAAAAAACAAAAAAACAAAAATATTCTGATTCCAATGTCAGTCAGGCTCAGATTAAGGTGTCAATCAGACTGAGATTAAGAAACCCTGATTTAGTTGGTTCTTTACAAATAATAGCCACAACAGAATACCCTCTTTTGTATCCTGATTAGCCACAGATAGACTCATATCCCAGTACACATGTGATTGTACACTAATTCCTACACGTGAAAATCACTTATATCAACTGAAGCTATTATTTAGTTCAACATCACCTGGGAAGGATAGTTGCTGATTACCTGACATTTGGAACTCACTTCGTGTGCATGGAAAGAAGGCTGCAATGGTTTCTGTTGTTCCACATCCGAACAGACCACCTCAGGGATAGGAATTAATCATCAGGAAAGTGCAATTGTGCTGTTCACTGCCTCACGCATTGTGCTATCTTAATTATGACTTCTTTCTTTTGACAATAAGGTTAAATTATTATGCGAGTTCAACTGAGAACATATTTGTTCCTCCTTCTAGAGAGCCTTTAACAATTACTTGATTGAAGATCTGAGCTGTAGGTAGCTGTAATTTTGCAGACTAGTTATATTATTTCTGGCTTACTTAAGTGTTGACTCATTTTGTACTGTCTGAGAGCTGAAAAGAAATCTTTGGGGAAAGGCTAAAAATATCTTTGAGTTTTCCTTCTATTGCTTCAATTTTATGTCTCTGATGTATACTTAGAATCATATTCTATGCACATAAGAACCCAAGAATCTTTGAAAAAAAAGGAAACCTTCCTCTCCTCCCATTTAGCCCTCATAGTTTGTGTCATTTCATAATATACATGAATAGGTTTAATACTCAATCATTTCCCAAATCTAATTTGACTGTCGAATGTGGTTTAATTTACATGATGATATAATTTCTCACACCAGAAAGCATAGTAACCCTTTTTCTTCTGAGGTTAATGGTGATCTCGCTTAAAGCCTTAAGATAATTATAAGAAATGTGCTTAAGGTGACAAAGTAGTTTTGACAATACCGGACTATTGATAGCTTTTTAATTATACCTCTCTCCACCATAGAAGATGATAGGCCTTCTGCTAGATAGGTTAAGGGTCTGTGTTGTGTCTTTAAAATTAATTTCCACTGTAATCAATATTTTTAACCTACTGATATACCAGGTAACTGAAACTTCACCTACCATTCTATAACCTCTGAAATGAAATTATACTCTGGGTTACTTTTACTGGAGGGAAGGAGTGCATGAAATATAAGTATCAACTAAGAAATTTATAGCTAGTTATGGGCTCACTTGTTTTCATCATGCATTTAATATTTTGTGGCATTTATTTTCCTTAATTTCATGTATATTTTGTTTTGTTGTATTTTTGGTGAGAGTTTTCCAGTAGAGAAGGACATAATATAAAAAAGGTGTATGGCCTAAGACCTAGCAAATAGGAAGCACTAATGTAAACTTTTAAAATCAGAGAGAAATGCATTTTATGTAAAATCACTTTTTATGAAGATTTCCTATGTGTTTGTTCTAAAGGTAACTGCATATTTTGCTAAATTGTATATATATATATATATATATATATATATACATATAATATATATGATTATGTATATTTATATAAAATAAATTTACATAATATATATTTACATACAATATATAACTACAAAATAATGAAAAATATGCCCAAAATATTTCATTATCACTTATATTAAAGGCTAAAGTTATCAATTTTTAAATGAAAAATTTTCAAATTAGGTAAACCTGATTATTTATTTTGACATGGATTTAGTTTCAAGTTTTATAAATTTGATTTTAGTCACACAGTGTTAAACATCCATATGGAAACTGAAAATTTTTAGTCACATATCCAGATGTTTGACTATATTAAATCAAACCAATTTTTACTTTGGATTCTCATTTTGTCAAGAAGATCACATTCTTCATCTCATAAAATCTATTCTTAGCACCCAATTCTTCATTTGGAACCAAATTATGATCTAATAGGTCAGATACCTATTCCTGTGGTTTTAACAGATATATGGAATTGTAATATATTCCATGCAGACTATTATGACAATCACAGTACTTAATGCTTAGGAGATCAGATGAACTTTACCTGTTTCATCACCATGATTTGACAGACAAGAAAACTGATGCCCAAGACATGATGTGGTCATGTTTAAGGTCACATTGTTAGAGAAGGAGCTTATTTAGTAAAGTCTTGTTACCTGGTAGTTTTAGTATTCTACCACACCTAAAATATTAGCTTTATAGTGTAATTAATGGAATTTACAAACAACTTTAGAAATAAAAGGGCCACAGTAGAATTTTCAGGTTTCAAAAAGACTAGTAAAACCAGTAGAATTTCTACAGTATTGGATCTAAGAGTTTCTACAAAGGAATCAATGCTGTCCTTAATCTGTCACAGTCTTTAACTTCCTGAGGCTTTAACCCTTTGTCTATAAAGTTGAACTAAGTCTTAGAATTATATAATATAGTGTCCTCATATCATGTGAATAGTGCATTTATGGAGTGGAAGGGGTTAGTAAAGGCACAGAAGTCAGAAAACACTAAGTAGATTTAAATGAAAAGAACCCAAGTGAATGCATGGCATGTCTATTTTTATTTGGTACATATTATGTGCCATTACTGTGCTTGTGCATAAGGCTTTGGGTACTAAAATAACTTGCTCCATTCATTTTATTCATGAGCAAATTACAATTTATAATCATTATTATGTTTTGTGTTTTAAATAAGCCAAGACTGGAAAGGTGGAAAGGGGTATGGGAAGTATATACGACAGAGGCCATTAACACTAGCAAGGCTAAATGAAATGAAATTAAAAAGTAACAAGGCTAATCCATAAACAAAAGAGTTATGTGAAGCAGATTAGTAAAGGAAGAGAATTACCAAGGATGATATCTAATGCAGAAAAAGATATCATTTCATAACAGGTGAAAAGTAATTGCTTTTGCAAAAGAGTCAGGACAGTATCAGAACGGAACTCCATCAATCAAAAAAGCATTCAGCCTATCCAGACAGATAAAATATTCACAGAAGCATTAATAGATGTGTACTATTACATCAACTATGTGGTAAAACTACTCACTTTCCCACTGTTACAACATATAGCTAGAAAGTGAAGAGAATTTATGAGAATCGAAGAGGGATTCAATAAGGATTACTGACTAGCTAGCTAATAAGAAGGAACCATCTCAGAAATTATTATTTACATTATATTAATATTTATTTTAGTTATACTCTTGAAATTTTTAACACACATGATAGCAGAATCTGGATTGTATAGTGGGAAGGGCAGGGAGTTAAAAGAATATCATGAAATGTTTGCACTATAACTGCTTGAATCTGAAATTATACCTAATATCAACTTAGTAGCACATTTTTAGAAATAAACTACTGAATCATGAATCAGAAAGATTATGATTAGATGTGGTTGAAAATACATATTTTGGAGTCAATTTTGTAAAACAAGTAGTTCAAACTCTAAGAATTAATACTACACAGAAGGAAGAGGTATGTCAAGTTAGGAACTGTTGTCAGAAACTGTAAATGCCCAATTTTATGTGAAAAGAAGGAAGGACAAACAAAAAAAGAGCTGTCACAAAACAGTAAAACAAGGTTACAGCAATGTCACAAAAGCCTTTTAGAGAAGTGGACAGTTGACTGTCAAATATTAGGAACACATAGAGTACAATGAAAACTGACAGTTCTTGGACTTGGCTGCCTTGTGGCCATGGTTACCATTGTAAGAGCAGCAGAGAGGTGAGGGCAAGAAGGTCGGGGTTGCAGAGAAGACAGGTAGGAAGAAAGTAGCCAAGGGCAGATCAGCAACCCCGCAAACTATTTCAGATCCTTAATTAGAGGAAGGGATTTCTCTTAACCCATGATAAATATGGAAACACAAAGCTACAGTTTGATAAAAGCAAATTAAAAGAGACCATGAATATCTGTGTCCCACTGTTGGGGAGGGTAGGTTTAAATTCCTTTCTCAATAATATGATAATAGTAGAAATGAAATTACATTTAACACTTTTCTTTTGGTAAAAAAAAAAAAAAAAGGCAGCAAACATAAGTAGATCCTAAATTTTCTTTTATAAACATTACTGGTCAACACTATTCCAAGGTTACATGAAATCAAGGAGTCAAGGAGAGTATTACCCTGAAAATGGAATAGTCATGGATATGAATGGAAATCAACAAGATAGTATCTAGATGAGATGGATTTATTACTTTAACTGTTGTAAAGTGGGGTAAAAAGTAGAGGACAATACTGAATATTTCGAACTCAAGAATGATTTAATGTATTTTAAAGACTGAAGGAGTGATGTAAAGACAAAATATAGAAATATCATCTTTAGAAAAATTGGCTTGTAATCCTCTGAGGCAGGAAACTGATGAAATTGAAGCCATAGTTTCATGTTTGTCCTTGTCCTTCCAAAAGGTATTTTCCCCAAACTTAATAGTCAAGCAGAACTATTACAACAGGAACTCTGCATGAATTAAAATGAGAAAAAATTATTTAGTTAAAAATACATTATGTAAATAGCATAGATGTATTATTGTAATTAAAGATATATTCAATGATAAACCATTCTCTCCTAGTCATTTATGTTGCTTTTCAGATTTAACTGATTTCAAGTGTGATAACTCCTAGCCATGTTTGCATCGTGTGATCTTTCATGTCCCAAAATCTTGTACACAGCCTGGTACATGGCAGGTGCTCAGTAAACACTGTTTTGAATTATAGAAAAAAAAAATTATAAATTGTTTAATGTAGAGTAACAATTTTTAAAAATTTTGCTCATATATTTACTTACATGCTCTTTCCATTTTCTTAGTGTTTTCACAATTGTCCTATTTTACCTTCAAAGCATGATCATGGGATAGCAAAGTCTTGCATGTTAATAGACTATCATTTGTAGTTTAAATAATTATGTGCTATACATAAGATTTTCTCTGCCTTGGTGGGAAAATGTTAATGTCCTTTATATGGCTAGAATGAGTTATCAACTAGTATTTATGTGTTTTACAACAAAGTCTTTGTCACTTTCTCTGATTAAGTGTGCCTATAATAACATTATTGTCATCATTCTTCTTAAGTTCCAGTTGATATCTAAATCATGCTGTCTCTTATTCCTGGAATGGCCCTGCCATTTACTAAACAAATATCTCCCTTCAGGTGAAAATGAATAACTAAAACTCAGGCATATTGGGATACAGACACTCTGAGTAAACTTTATAACATATGATGAAATTTCAGTTGAACCCAATCTACTTATAAGAACTCCATTTACAAAATACAAACTTATACAAAATCATAAAAAATAATTTATTATTGCAGGATTTTTTTGTAGTCCTTTTTACTTTATAAGTTTTACTTTTCTTATATTGCATAATTTATCCTTAGATTGCTTCTCCAAGAATAAAATACATCACACATTTAATGTAGCTTTATGGTTTTGCCTAATTTTATCTAATTTTGGTTTTAAAAAATGCACAATCCTGAAATAAATGCTTGTCTATTTTTTTTTAGTTACAAAGTCTGTATGAATTAGATTTTTATCCATCTAAAAAATGTGCCCATGTCCATACAGATTAAGTCAAATATAGAATTGAATAAGTGCTGAATTAGTATTTATATCTAATGAAATTCCAAGCCTGACTCACACTTTTTCCTCAGAAGCCAGATTTGAAAATTTCACTAGCAAGATAAATGCCTAAATTCTCCACTTCACATCAGTTTCTGTCTAGATATGTCTTATACATGTATACTGATTGTCTGTGAAGATCTGGAATTTAATTAAAAGGCACAGTAAAATTCAAATTAAGTTATAGTTTTAGATTACATATTCCTGGGAATGTTACAGCCCTCATATCACTAGCTTTTCACTGTTTCATAGAAACACTTTATTAAAAAGGCTTTAAAGTGAGATTAATTTAAGCTTAAATTGTCACTTACAGAACTCTTCCAGCTAGCCTGAAGCAAAATTACATCTAATTCAAAATTAGAATAAAAGATTTTAGCCCTTTCAAATCTTTTAACTAGCACTAACCCTCATTTCATTTTTAATTTCTACAATCCACAGAGAAATTAACCATGTTGTGTAGACTATCAGTTGGTCTAAATTATTGAAGAGGAATGCATGTATGTGGCTGTGTGTGAGGGTATGTTTTAGCTCAATAGCTTCGGAGTAGAAGGCAAAATAAGGTAAGTTTAGTATGTATATGAGAGGACCTTGGGATGTGCTTTGACTCTTCAATTTCTTTCATGCCACATATCCAGTCTCAGAAAATATATTGGCTCTATGCTTAATTTTTTTTTATCCTGAAACTAACACTTCTCACCTCCAGTTGCTCAACCTTGTCATTACTCTCAGTCCCTTTTTATTATAGAAGACTCCACTTGGATTGTCACTTCCTTCCTTTCCAACTAATGTCTATTCTCAACACAACATTCTAAAGGATGCTGTGTTCTCTACTCAAAACTTCCCAATGGCTTTCAGCTTACTAAAGTAAAGGTTGCCATCAAGCTTAACATCTGACCCAAGGTAACTTCTTAATTTCAACCTATTCCTAGTGTATATCATTCTGCCCAACCAAACTTCCATCCTAGAACTTTTCCCCAGGCATTCACTCCATCTAGAATGTACCTCCCCAAATATCTGTTGCTCTTCAAATGCTTGCTTGAAAATCACTATTTCAGTGAGGTTTTCCTGGATCACTGAGAACGTTCAATAAGGAACTCAGATAAATTAGAGTTTATTTTCAGACTGTATATGAAATACAGTAACTAACTAAATAAATAAGCCTTCCAGTGTGTGAATTCTTAGTTTATGGTGTAAGTTTAATGAGAATTGGATTAGAACCAAGATCAAGGGTGGTCATACATCTTTTAATTAATTTCAGGATTTAGCATTTGAACTTTTCTGCAAATTCAGGTCACTTTTACTTTTTTGCTTTCTTGATTCTCGCTAGAAAAACAATGAAGCTAGTAAATATTCATTCTAGATGGTAATTGCAAGGTTGCAAAATCTACTTCCATGAGTGACAATAAGTACATCTGGTCTCACAAAATAGAATTTTCTCATTTAATTACTACTAAAATAATTAAATACTAACATTGCCATGAATGCTCACATTTTTACTAAATAAAACAAATGCACTTTTGACAATGCAGAAAAACATATGTTCTCCTTTACAAGTCTCTAATACTTGGCAATCCCATATGCACCTTTAATTTCAGAGATGATTCATAACCAATGGTCATGATAAATGAAGAATGTTATTGTCATTAACAAATATTGAGAACATTATTTACTTTTTTCATAAATTAAATCTCAAATATCTTTTGAAATTTTTGATCATTTTCTGAGTCACATTAACAAAAGAAAATGTTCCATAACAGTATTGCCTTTATCAGCCCATTATGTTCAAGTTATTAAAGCAAATGAGGGTTTATTACAGGAATGCAAAATACTAAGACACATATGTATCTTTCATGTGCTTTAGCATTTTAAATAATGATATCAATAAACTACATATTAGTTGTAAATGTCACAGTACAAAAATGATCTCCATAAGGAAAACACATACAAGTTTAACCTTCTGTTCCAAGGAGAGATTATATGTATTTTAATTAGATACTTATGGTTTGGTACTAGCCCTAATTGGTACTAGCCCTATAAAGTACCTCTGCAAATATAATTTACTCAAAAAAAATTAGCAACCCTAAATAATGTTGGAATGATATTTACAGAAAGAGTAGAATCAATAAAAATTATCAAAGCTTTATGTTTCATTTTGTAGAATATAGCACAGAAAATGAACCATCTCTATTTGCATAAGAATGAAGAACATACTTAAATATTCTCAATCAGTTGACCTTTTGTTTCACTGTACAATATTTGTCCTTGTTAAGCTTGGTGCCAAAAGATTATTGCATTTTAAAGCCATTTCAAGTCTAAAACTATTCAGAAGTTCTACTTCATAAATGTGTAAATTTGCATAAAGTGATATACACTCCTAGAGCACAATGAGCATGAAACTAGATTCTTCTTATTATATTATGATTTCTGAATGTCAGTTCAAAAGTATACATTTTGATTATTATTTTTATAGGAATATAATAAAAGTTCACTAGATATTTTACATTTTTAGGAAGATTCAGCCAGTTCTAGACCAATTAAATCATCTTGGTATGTTTTCTCAACAAGAGCAGGAAAAAAGTATGGATAAACAATCTCTAAAATGAGTTCTCTCAAACGGAATATAACAAAATCAACAATGAAACACTTTAAGAATTGTTAGCATTATGCTAACAATAATATGATGTGTTTACCCTTGAAAAGTTAATTATATAAATTTGAAACAGTTTATAATTAGATGATTTTTTTAAAAAATTATTTGTTCTTTTTATTTATACATGATAGTAGAATCTATGTTGACATATTTATACAAACATAGAGTGCATCTTATTCTAATTAAGATCCCAGTCTTGTGGATATACATGATGTTGTGATTCACTGTGGTGTATTCACAATGTATGTAGGAAAATTATGTCAGATCCATTCCACTGTATTTCTTATGATTTTAATTTTGTTTTATTTTAAAGATGAGTAGTTTGTATGAGAGGAGGTTATTGTTCATGACTCATACTAAACAGAATTTTAACGACAGGCCCAAACTATTTAAGGTGCTGATACTCTAGGTACACTCCTCACTTGGATATTCTATTATTGAATGAATCATCTTTCATTAAATCCCCTGAAAAATGCATAATAATCAAATTCACTAATTTTAAGATTTTCTGTCTAAAAGTCCACAGCTAAAGATCTGAGGAGACCCAGCACTGTCAAGTTTTAAAAAGTCAGCAGGTCTTATCCGAAGGATTGTATCTCAGTCAACTGAGCTCACTCTTAACCTCTGCCTTTGTCTCAGCATCCTCACCCTTATCTCCAATGCCAGGCCTGAGTAAAAATTTTCCAAAGCTTCTGATTTGTGCTTACTCTCACCCACATTTATACCTAAGAAATTGGTACCATACATATACATATGTATATGTATATATGTATGTATAGATAAACAAAATCTTTACATATTTTCTACCTTATTTCTTTTTTTTAGATTATTTATTTACTTATTCATAATGCACAAGTATATCATCTTTTTACATACAACTGCTTGTATACAAAGTATATAAGTACCACTCAGATTTTCTACCTTATTTCTAACTCAAAATCAGTGTTCTAATTCTGCCTATGACTAACTTTCAGCATAATTCCTTCTTTCTTGGTATTCAGGTTAATTCTTCATCTCTATGCCTTATATTGATTTTGTAACAGCTCTCTGTTATGAATTTGGATAGCTCAAGTTTCACATAATCTTTAGCAAGGTGATTCCTATTTTACATCTGGAATGAAGACTCAAAAAATATCTTCAGCTCAGATATAAAGCAGTTGAGATTATGTTTTGGTAGAAATCGGGGAGTGCTATTCTCTGAAGGTATAGTCCAATCATGGGATTTAAGAACTCCCACACTGTAAAACATAGCATACCTGTTCTTTATCCATTCGTCAAGGTCACCTCTTTCATGTTAAAATAAATGAACACACGCTGGGAAGCAACGACTGGGAATAAAGAGAAGATATCAATTCTTCTAGAATCCTTCACATAGTAACATAACACTCCTACATATAGATATTTTGATACAATTCTTACTCCAGATAAAAGTTGAGGAAAAGATATTTTGAGGCTGGGATGGAGAGTCACCAGATAATTGTCACATCAGCTGTAAACATTTGCCTCCTCCTGTTCTATGCCAGTCCAGACCTACATTCTGGAAGATTTTACATTGCTATCAAGTAAGATCTTGATCTTGTTTTCCCTCTGGTTCTTTCTCAGTTTTATAATACTACTCCCTCTCTCTAACTTGACTTTCAATGGTCACACACAATTAGTTGAATATTAATTTCATTTTGCTCCATGTGGTCAGGAAGCTGTGCAATAAAAAGGAAAAAAAATGTGTATGAATGTTTTTAGCTTCACACTGCAGCTGAGAATGGAAAGAATTTGTCTACTAGGCAAGGCAGCTGTATGAAGAGCTTGGGTCATAGCAGTGTTCCAGGAAGTAATTAATTATAAGAACCAGATTATCATTTGGTGCAACCACTGAAATGTCTTCACATCTGGTCAAATAACCCCCTCTATTCTGGTAGTAATCACTACTCATTTTGTCAAGCTTCACATTTCAGCTTTTTCAACAACTTAGGCATTGGTTCCTAACTTTGGCCTATATCAGAATCACAAGGAGGACTTTCTGAAACACAGATTCTGGGCCCTTCCTCAGAGTATCTGATTCAGTAGGTATAGGGTGAGTTCCCTCAAAAATGATTGGTCCCCTCTCTTCCCAGAACAAGCTAATGCTGCTTGTTCAGTGATCATACCTGAAAAATTACTGACTTAAGACCTACTTTCTTTAACCTCTCATTCACTTTCTTAGTGTGTTTTTCATGTTAATAATTGATTGAACTTTTATTTTTGTGTTTTATTTTACTCTTGTGCTACAGACCTTTACATGAAAAAAAATACTATGTATGCCCTGTTGAATTTGGCCCCCTACAAACTCATGTTAATCAAGTTTCCCTGGTTTGCATTGCTACTCTGTAATCTGATTTTATATTTGATTAACTATAATTCTTTTTATGAGATTCCTTTATAAAATATATACCTGCATCTTTAATACACAGTTGGATTTTTCAGTCTTCCATTTGGCTATTCAACAATTATTTATTAAGCACTCACTAAATAGAGATAAAGAGAATGCAAATTGTGGTGCTGTCAGAATGGGATTTATATTCTAGGTGGAGAAACAGACAATTGAACAAAAAAACATTAAATAGTTTCATATAGATGTATACGGGAAAGGAAAGTAAAATGGGGGAAACTGATGTTTCTTGATATGCTTATAATTAGATATAAGCATATCCTACTTGCATCATCTAGTACCAAAATTATCTGGTTGACCATATAAGACTATCCTTTTTCCTTCCCAAGTTTCCTACCTTCATCCAAAGCACCTGCTCCCCTCTATGGGTCAGCATATAATTTCTACTTTCAAATAATATTTTTTTCTACTATAGTTTTACAGACTTTTGTTTTGATTTTAATCCTTTATCAGAAGAGTTTTAAATAACCAGCCCCTCTATGGGTCAGCATATAATTTCTACTTTCAAAGAATATTTTTTTCTACCTATAGTTTTACAGACTTTTGTTTTGATTTTAATCCTTTACTCAGAAGAGTTTAATAAATAACCAGAAATTACTGCAATATATACTTAACTAAATCAACACTTTGGGATCATGGTAATATTCCATCAGCACAACAATCAAATGAGCAGGTGCTTTCATTATTCCTACTTAGAAGGGAGGAGACTGAAATATTTTGATAACTGATAGCCATTTGAATCTAGGCAACTGAGTTTAGGAGGTGGGCTCTTAGTGATAATATGATAGTGGGATAATAACTGACTAAACTGGGGCAATAAAAAGTACAGGCATAGTAAATAAAGCAGGATATCAAATCTTCCTGGAGGACTTGGGTTTGGTTTACAAAGATGGATCACCTGGGGCAGATCTTGTGTCACATGGTAGTTTGAGTGAGTGTGCTTTAGGTTAAAAATTCCTTAAAGAAGAAAGACCTTCCTATGGGTATGTTTTAATCCTCCCAGAATATGACTTTCATACATAGTGTATGATAATTTACTGATCGGTTGATTAGGTGATTTTTCAATAATATCTAAATAGGAAAAAAACTTCAGGTATTGGGATGAGCAATATGTCTGTGGGTTTTAATGGAAGCAGGTGTAACACTCCATAATAAAAAGGATGAATAGATTCGACCTACTATCCATGATCTTCTGTAAATTTCAGCTCCACTGCCCACATACCCACAGAAAATGAGCAAGGTAAGCCCAGTTCTTAAAGTATAAGAAGAAACAGAGAGACAAAGGATACATGGACTAGATCTGATGTTTTTTTTTTTGACCCATGAAACACATTAAAGAATAAAGATCAGCATTTCAAAACCCTATCTCAAAAAGTTCTTACACTTTATTTTTGCCTGTTTTTGGAAATTGTCAACTCTGTCACCTTTAAAGCATGGTGACAGCTGTGCAAACTTTGATAGAGTTTGATTCACATTTATACTCCCATTTTAATCTTAAAGAACACATCTGTTATGATGAGTTTTATGTCTGTGCTTCAATCAAGTTGCATTATTTTTCTCTCTCAGTTTATATACATAACTATGTTGAGAGAGTCAATGGAAAGCCAGATAACACCTTCACTTGTTTTTAAGAATAGTTCCTGAGACCTGCCCTGCATATCATAAATGGTCATACTTCAGATTGAATGAATTTATGTGATAAATAGAATCTTGGGAATCTTCTAAACCATCGTTTATTTTGATATTATATATTCATACATATATATGTATGTGTAAATACACAATACTTTTTCTATCTCAACAAATCTCCAATGACTCACTTTAATAAATACACTATATTCAATTAGGCAAATTTACTTGGATGCTAACTTAAATACTATTTCTCAGGCAGTAATGTTAGTTGGCATTTTATATTAGACCAAAATAAATAATCTGTCAGGCAGTAAAGCTTATATTTTGATAGGAATTGGAGAGTATTCTTTTCTGAATCATATAGCCTAACTTTATCTTAAATAGTGATATTACAGGCAAGAGCAAAGCTTAAAATTTGACCAATTACAACAAAATATAAATACTTTTTGTTCAAATATGTAGTTTCTGCAACTGTTGGAACCAAGAATGGGTTATTTTTCATATTTTCTCATGGTACATCCTGTCTTCCTCATAAGAAGAATTGCCTTTCTCCTATGACAGGTAAAGAGAAACATGAGCATTGAGCCAAAATCTCTCAAGTTGACAGCAAGTATGACTTTTATGGGTGCTACGAGCAGATGATCTATTCACTTTCAGCAGCTTGAAAAGATTTTATAATTCAGACCATATTGCAAAAGGTCACCCTTACTCAGATGAAATAGATGAGAGGAATTTGCATGTGCTTCCTGTGCACAATAGGTAACATACATCTGACCACGTGAATGCTGTTTCTGATAGAGCAGTCAAACTGCTGCATTAATCCATTGCTGATGCACAAACGAGAATCCTAAGATTAAAAAGGCCCAGCAAACTGCCTAGGCCAATTCAGTCCCTTCAGGAATGAAGAGATTTGGATTTATTGAGGTTGCACACTTTCCAAAGACTATATTGGAATTAAGTGAAAAATTGAATGAGAACCCAACCTTCTTAACTTTTTAAAAAAAATTCTCTCTATATATTATTCAACATATATATAATTTATGTTGTATATTGAGCATATATAAATTAATATGTACATATTATATTAAATTTATATGCATATATTATATATCAATATAAAATATATATATACTTTATTACTTTTTATATATGTATATAGACATACACACATGTATATATAAAGTTTTACTATATATAGAGACACACACACACACATATAAATTGCATAGTAAAGATGAGGGAGAGGATGTAGTTCCACCATTCTCTACCCAGAAAATGGGAGAAAACATATGAATGACATATCTTCCACATTGTGAGGCAGAATAACATTAGCTGACTTTCATCAAATATGTGCTATTAAGTCCTAGGTCCTGATGTAACTTCCTTACATTTATTTATTCCTCAGAGTTAACGACTGAGAGAAGTAATACCATTGCAATTTTCTATATTCAAAAGAAAAAAATAAAACAGGGGAAAACACTCAGGTAAAGTAATATGTCCAACTTACATAGCATGAAAGTGGTACCCAGGATAACACTTCAGAGTTACATCTTAACAGCCATGTAATGCTCTCCTAATAACTGTCAACTAGATACCAAGAACAGTGACATTTCTTTCATTCAAAATCATAAAAAGGTGCTCTATATGTGTATTATGAATTATAATGCATGCTACTGTTATATATACAACAACTTTGAATAAATAAAAAAATCTATACTTTTGCTCATTGACTGAGGGTAGCTGTCTATTTTAGGAGTCTGGCTTAGAGTATAAATACTGCTACCTCTTGCAGAAATTAACAAATTTCAACTTCATATTACTCTTTAAAATACATTGAATTACTCATTCACTGAATAATTATTTGTTAATACCCTATTATTTCTATGGGTCAGTCTTAGTATATTAACAAAAACAAAGAGAGGGGATTTTTAAAAATTTATTTATTTATTCTAATTTGTTATATATGACAGCAGAATGCATTTCAATTCATAGTAAACATATAGAGCACAATTTTTCATGTATCTGGTTGTACACAAAGTAGAGTCACACTATTTGTGTCTTCATACATGTACTTGGTGTAATGATGTCCATCTCATTCCACTGTCTTTCCTACAGCCATACCTCATCCTTTCCCCTCCCTCCCCTTTGCCCTAAAGTTCGAGAGGGGATATTTTGTTTGGTTCACTTAAAAAATATTAACATACATAAAATTATTGTTGGTTGTAATTGCTTTGAATTTGATAAGTACCTCCAAGGAAATTGGAATATATAACAATCCCATTACCTCCCGTAAATCCCTTGAGCTGCCCTTTTTCCATCAACCTTTCTACTTCCTCCAACTTCTGCAAACATGGTCTGTTCTCCATTCCTATAATTTTGCTTTCCCAGAATGTCATATAAGTGGAACTATGGAGGACAGAGTATGCTGATTCTGGCTTCTTTCACTTAGGTTAATGCATTTATGGTTTGCTGTGTATATCTATCAGTTCACTCCTTTCTACTGCCATTAGACCAATGTGTTTATCCTTTCTCTAGGTGAGAAATATTTGCATTGTTTTTCCTTTTTAATAATCATGAATAAAGTTTTATAAACCTTCAGTCATATTTCAATGGAAGGATCAATGGAAAGTGGAATTTAAACTTTATAAGGAAATGTAAAACTTTTTTCCAAAATGGCTGTACCATTTTTCCATTCCTATCGGCAATGTATGAGAGTTCCAATGTCTTCACAAGCACTTTGTACTAACATCAACAGTTTTTGCCTAGTCAGTCTAATAAGAGTAGTAGTATCTCACTGTGGTTATAATCTTCATTTCCCTGAGGACTAGAGAATAATCATGTTGGATATCTTTCCATATGTTTATTTTATATCCTTATATCTTCTTTGGTGAAGTATTCAAATCCTTTGCCCATTTTTATTGGATTGCTTTCTTATTGCTGTTGACTGATCTACTTGTTAACTCCCTCAGTTATCTTTGATAATGCCAAATTCTTGAATGACTCTCTTTTTGTCACTGTACTTGACTGGTCACCAAAACCACATAGAGATCTTGTTAAGCTTTCTTTCTGGGCCCTATCCAGAGTTACTAAATAATGATCTTCAGAAGGTAAGACACCAAATTTAATATATTTCTCTAGGTAGAAAAGTACCAATTAAGACCACAATGATATTTCACTAGAATCTACTAGAACAGCTAATTTTTTTTTTAAAAAGGAAAATACTAAATGCTGGTAAGGAGATGATGCAGATTTTCTGGAAATTAAAAGACCTGAATAAATAAAGATCTCAGTGTTGGTGATTTTATGCATCTCAGAATATACTGACACCTTCTCATCTCATTCCTAGAAGTACCTAGTCTTAAAATAATAGAAATGGAAAGATGTTATACATTCACTCACAATCTATTTGTATATAAAACTCAAACAAACCTGAATCCAGAAAGGTGAAGAAGAAATTCCCAAAAATCCATTTTGTAAAGAAGCACAGGAATTAACTCCTGCTCCTCAGCCAATAGTTGTTCTTAAGTTATTCTGGAAATGTCTCCTGTTTTCAAACCTCAACCCCTAATTCATTTCCAGCATGTTTGTACTTCATGAACAACCAAAATAGGTTTCATTGATATTTTTATCCTCACAACATCCTTTTGAAAAATTCTAATCCAAACTTTTCTAACCCTAAATTCCTGTTCATTTCTGGAGATCATCCTACCTGTAGTTCTTTTGTTTTGTTTTTTCTCTTCACCTGTTCTCAAAACTGCTTGGTGCAATTTCTGTCATGACAGGAAGATTAAAGGGAAAGAATGCATTAGATCTTGAAATAAAGACCTCATTTTTACTCCAACTGACTTAACACTGACCTCTTTAACATTTTTTTCCTTTCCTATCCATTTTTCACTCTCCCCTACTAGCTTTGAAAAATATATATAATGTATCCATTATAAAAATATGTATTTTGTGTTTTAGTTTAATATTTAAATTTCAATTTATCTTTATGGTGAGCACATATTTTTACATGTGTTTATTAAGTTGTAATCTTCTAGACAGTAGTGACTAGTCCATAGGATGCAGCTCCCTAGAACACCTCACATAAGACAAGTTGTCATTATGCTTCTTCTTAAAGTTATGATGATGGCTTTTGTGCAATGAGTTATTAGAAATCAAACAGGGCACTGTTGCACATGCTTGTAATCCCAGCAACTTGGGAGGCTGAGGCAGGAGAGTCACAAGTTCAAGCCTAGCTTGAGCAATTTAGCAGGACCCAGTCTTAAAATTTAAAAATCAGAAAAAGGGCTAGAGAAGTATCTCAGTAGTAGATCATCCCTAATACCACCCATCCCAACAGACACACACACACACACACACACACACACACACACACACACAAGTAATACTTATATTTCATGTTCATAAAGGCAAGAAATGTAAATTGAATAACCTCTTTTAAACACATGGATGGTTATAATTTCAGTAAATCTATAGGCAAGACTATCAGAGGTCTTATGTATTTAGTAATTATTTTCATCTTTTACTCATTATATAAAGCTTTAACATGAAAAATAACTCAAATACTTTCACAATTAAGTTGACATTAGGAAAATTATGAAAATGAGATGGCTGATAGCTGAATACTAAGAAGTCATGAAGAGATATTTTTTAAAAAGCATAAACTTATCCAATATCCAAAATTTAAAACCTGAATTACTGAACTCAGCATTCAGAGCACATATTAAAACCAGGGCCCTGTTAATAAAGGCACACGATAGATTTTTGTTGGGGATAGAATGGGGTGCAAGGCAAGTATAAGAAAGTTGTTCATGTAAGATTTTTATTAGAGATGATATGCCTGGGACTCACAACCTAGAAAGAAATCAGTCTTGATGGTAAGGGCAGCCCTTAGCGATGTAAGTCATCTTGAAATAGGGACTGGTTGTTCTAAATATTTAGTACCAAGTAGTGTCATTTAGGTACTTTAGCTTCTCCCAGCCACTATTTATTAGATATTTAAAATCCAAATGTTCCTCAGTCCCCCTCAAACCTATTTTTTATTTCAGCTGATGTTGCACTTTTGTTCTCACAGACCTGTGGGAGAGAAATTTTTGAGGTTATAACATAATTTCAAGCTTTTTTTGTGCTATTTCTCATATCACACATTTTTAGTCTAAATCATGTATTTTAAGTGTTTGTCATAGACAGGCTTTTTACAGGACTCACCAGTCTTCTATTTTTTTCTGTGTCTATGTTAACTTTACTCATTAAATGATGTGTCTTTCTTTCTTTGATGTGTGTAATGAGACACATGTGCACATGATAAATAGACAGGCATCAACCGTCAAATCATCAGAATACTTTGTATTCTCCTGTTATTGCTAAGCTAAATTTATCTGGTAAAAGCAGATATATTTGGAGAAAAGTTGATTTTACTCATTCATTGATAGGATTTACTTATTGTACTGACTTTCTAAAGAGAAATTATATATTGTCAACACCTCTTCCTACTTTCTGCAATTGCTTTTCCAAACTTTCCATGTCCATTATTCAGAATCAATTTCAGATTGAATTGTGTCCCTAAATTCACTATAATGAAATCCTAATCTTCAAGATCTGACTATGATCTATAAATAGAAACAGTTAATATGAGGTCATACTAGGGAAGGGTGTGCTCCAAATTCAGTATGATCTATGTCCTTATGAAAACAATGCCATGCAACATCTCTTTACAAAACAGTCATGCACATAGGGAGAATGTTCCATAAATATTGGAGTTGTGCTGTCACAAGCCAAGGAAATACAGAGTCTAGGAAGAGATGTGGAATGGATTCTTCTTATCACATTGAGAGGTAGCATGGCTCTGCCAGGGCTGTGCTCTCTGGCACATGAGACCATAAACATATATCGATTAAGCAAGCTCTTCAGTTTGTGCCTTATCTGTTGTTGTTTAAACTGTGGTTTCTGCTATTTAAGCCAACAGTTTGTAGTCCACTGTTACAACAGCCCTAACACACTAAGAGAACATCTAAGCAAGACACAGAAATCAGCTCATCCATTTCCCTCCTTCCTACCTATGAGAACATCTACAGTGTTGCCCTTTTGAATGAGTGTGCCAATTTCAAGTGATCCTTTCCATCATTGCTCTTGATTTAATCTTGCCCACCAATTCTGTTTCCACTTGCCATATCATCTATCACCAATTTCTTAATGTGTTGAATTCTGTCCCTCAGCCTATAACCATACTTGCTACAGCTTCTTTCTTTTCACTTAATGAAATCTCATCTTTATCTTTCTTATCTGTGGAAATTATTTTCCCAAGTGTCAGCAGTCACAAAACTGTCAAGTAAAAAACTATTTTAATCATCTCCTTACTCTTTTTAATTTAATTTTTGGCCCCAAATAATATATCTTAAGGCGTCTGTGTGTTTCTCATTTATGTTTCATCATACACACACACACACACACACACACACACACACACACACACACACACACACATATATATATTGTTTTTTTAAAAAAAACAAAAATTACATTTAGACATACAGGGCTTTGAGTCATGCTGCCTGGGTCTCCTCATCCTAGAAAGCACCAAGGCTGTTCATAGTAAGGAGCTCATCTTGGGCTGTCCCTACATTCAGTTCATCATGGGTACAACATTAGCTGCAGAGATACGCAATACTAAAGACTAGAGACATAGTGCCATCTCCTTCACTTCCTGTTCTCTCAGTGGTTGGCTGACATACAAGGGGTTTGTTAAAATTTAAAAATAATCATAATATGGTAATGTTGATTTCTCCATACTTGAGGAAAATCTTTTCACCTAATTTCCATAATACCACTTGTACAGGTTTTCTCTTGTGAAGGCTACATCTCCTTTCCCCCATACTTCACCTTCATCAACATTCCTAAATCTTGTGTAAGTGAATATAAAATTCTCTCAGTCTTCTAATTCTTAAATTCTGTCACCATCCTGTGCCTATTGAGAATCATTAGTAACTCCAAGATGTTGCCCCATTTAATCCTTCTAGTATGCAGACAATATTTTTCTATTGCCACATAATATCTTATTTATAGGAATTTTTAAACTATACTCCTCCATAAATTGGATATTTGTCTGACTGCCTCATCCCCAAATACTATCTTCAAATGTTGTCCATTCTTTACTCTTGAACTTTCTCTTGCTCATCATTTTCTCTACTATGGACAGCTTCATCTAATTCCAGACATCCATTATTCCTTATATGGATGTAATAACATTTTCTACAGAATACCTTGTATGTCTATGGAATCCATTCCTTCCCATTTCCTTACCCTCACACATTTTCCATCTACTATCAAAGTAAAGACTGGTTAGGTTGCCAGCCTTCATCTCAGCAGCTAAGTGGTCCAAACAAAAAGGACTTATTCCAGCTCCATGAATGTAATGTTATGTAAACCAACTCAGTTTCATTCTCTTAGCAACTGGGTGAGGAATGAGATGAGTGCTAGTTGTGGCCAGGAGGATGAGGCTTCCTCTTTCAAGACGCTGAATAAGGTCTCCCATTAATAAAGAAAGCCAAAGGGCAGAGTATAATATAGAAGGATGTGGTAATGCACTATGATTGGTGACCCACTTTGAGACATTGTGTTCTATAATAATAATTCTCCTTGTTGATAAAAACTGTGGGATCTGGGTACTCTCTCAAAAGTAGCTCAAAGCCACTTCTCCTCAAGGTTGGTTTCACCTGAGTTCCAAACCCATTTTGTAAAATATTTATTTTCAATTTGATCCAGATATGTCATGTGCCTCAAAGGTCAATTATCTGAAGAGAACAACACATTTTGTCCTAGAAATTCAACTTGATCTTCAGAGTTTGATTTATGTGTTTGTTTTGAAATTATTGTCTTTTAATATGCCCAAATCTAGACAAGAATATTGAAATGATCTCCATCTCCCCTATTTTGCGTTTCTCGATTGACCACTACGTCCTTATAAGTCTATATGCAAAACATGTCAAATCTACTGTCTGTTCTATTCTCTTGTGACCTGGAATATTTTTTGCTTCCTTAACACTTAATTTTTGCTTGTCTAATCAGTTCTATGCACTACTTTCACAGTAATATTTCTAAAACATTGGCAGTTATTAAAAATATGTGTAAAAGTATGGTACTATCAGGCATATTTCTTCTGCTGTCCTTTGGAATAAACTATTAATACTTTAATATCCTGTTTTCCTACAAGCCTTTTTGTTTAAATCTCCATACACATTCACATGTACTCTTGTTATAGTTGTCTGCAAATCAATCCCTGTATATGTTGTGGGAAGATACAGTAGTCTCCTTTTATCTGGGGAGGGGGATACATTCCAACACAGCTAGATAGTACCGAAAGTACCAAACCCTACTCATAATGTTTTTCCTATACATATAAATATATAAATATGATAAAGTTTAATTCATATATTAGTAGAATAAGAAATTATCAATAGTAACTAACTATAAACAATTATAATTATACTATAGGAAAATATGTGAATTTGGTCGCTGTCCCTCAAAATCTCTTATATCTTATTGTGCTATACTTGAGCTTTTTGCTGTGACAACATGAGATGACACAATGTTTACATGATAGGATGAAGTCAGACAAACTGATTTTTGGAATAACACATTGCTGTCAATGAACATGATTTCTGTTCATGTCTCCTCACAAGTTTGATGTTCTTTCTATTTTAACTAAGCTCTTATTGCACACTGAGCCATAATTTTGCAGTCCAAGGTAACAAGCAAAACAAGCAAAAATTCTTATTCTGTCTTCACAATATCACACACAGATGTTGCATTCTTAACGTAGATATTAGCAACTTCAGCATACAATTTTTTTTTTTTTTTTTTTTTTTTTTGCTTTATTAAGCACTATATGGCTTCCCATAGACATATCCGAATTGCCAGCATCACTACTCTTGTGCTTTGGGACTGTTACTAAATATGGCTTACTTGAACACAAGCACTAGACACTCCTGTAGTCAATATGATAACCAACATGGATACTAAGTGCTAATGGGAAGATAGCATATACACTGTTGTTAGGGTTAATGAAGGGATGATTCACATCCATGCTAGGAAAGAGGGGGACGGTGCTAAATTTCATCATACTACTCAAATCATTATATAAATTAACACTTATGAAATACCTATTTCTAGGAATTTTCATTTACTATTTTGAGATCACGGTTGACTGCAGGTCACTAAAGATGTGGAAAGTAAAACCATGTGTAAAATAGGACTATTATGTATGTCTTTTATTCATTCCTTCTGCTTGTAATACCCTTTTTTCTTGTTGAATCAGTGAAAGCCATTTTCAGATGTAGCTCATTTATAACACTTTGGGACCTACTACCTATGAGAAATACTCAATTTTGGGTGAATAATATTTAGTCCATACCACAAACAAATTGTATATCACTTGTAATTTTAGTATGTTGATGATTATTTACTGGATTTTGAATTATCTTAAATTGATTAGTTTTGCTCTAACTCCTATGTACTAGAATCTTCATTATTCCCCCAAATGACTGAGTAAGTATCCTAAATTTATACTTAAAACATATAATTTTTAAAACAATGAAGAAAATCATATTTTGATAGAACCAATAACAGTATTTGATGCACAAATGAAAATAAGTTGTCATGGATAACTAAAGATCTACAGTCCAATCCATTCATTTTCTAGTCATTCAAAATGGGTACAGTATACTCTCCTACTCTTTTTCATTAATATCACTAAAGCCATTCATAAACTAATAAATAGCAAATGGGCCAATACCTAATTTTTTTCTTATATTCATTTTCTTTGTCTTGGCTTGTTTTTCAAAAGAAAATCATTCCAATTTACATATCATTCAAAGGGATGTTGGTGCAGAATTGCAGCAATTCCTCCATATGATGGCAGGGCACCCTCAGGGGCCACTAGCCATTGGTGGGTAATGGTGCAGATGCTAAACCAGGAAACACACGGCCATTCTCAAACCACATGAATTACTTTTTGTAGTACAGGTGGTTCTCAAATTTGGCTACTCATCAAAATTAGCAATGGATCTTTAAAGAAAAATGAATGCCAGGGCCTTACTTATTAGGATAAGCTGATTTCAATATTTCTGGATGATGAAACCAAATATTTTGTATTTTTAAAACCTACATAAATAATTCTAACATGTAGCTTGAGATGAGAACCACTGCAACACTTTATTTCATGACCTTCCTTCTTAAGATACTTTCCTTCTTCTATTGGTCAGAAAAAGCCCCAGTGTTACAGGTTTTGTCTGTCCATTACCTTAGTATAAATTCATAGTTAGGCCTGTTGTTTAGTGACAAGTTCATCTCTCAGTTTTGTCTTTCAAATGTTCTTTAACTCTTTACTCTGCAACCCATATTCTAGTCCTGCCTTTGCCCAAACCATTCCCAGATGCAGACTATCACCCCATGAACACTGCCACAGGCTATCCCTTATCAATCTATTAACCTTCCCTTTCCTACTTCAGAAATAATTAATCTTCCCCATCAGAAGCAAAGCTGGTAAGCATAGGAATCCTTCAAATTAGTTATTTTCCTGCTCAGGAACTACCAGCTTTGACTCGTATTTAGAGGACCAAATATTTCATGGCCATTTGGGAAATGAGAAAGTTTAGTCAACCACTGTCATTTCAAAACATAATTCACAGGTAATAAGAATAGGTCTAGTTCAGAGGCCCAATCGTATTAAAAAAAAAAAAAAAAAATCACTTTTGAAGAACTACTTATTTTTTTTCTTCCTCTAGGGATATTTGTTCTCTTAATATTAGATTTATTAATCTGCTTTACCCAGCAATTTGAATTCCTAATTATTGTCATTATTCCATTTAACAGCAGGATGGCATTAAGTAAAAAATATAAAAAATACTGGTATATTCATTAAATTTCTGAAACTCTCATTGTCTAGGAAAATATTGAAAGAGTAACATTTTCTATACAATCTTCTTATAAATTATACCCTTTTACATATTTTATACATTTAATTTTCTTTGATCAAAATAATAACAATTAAAATTGACACAGATCCTTTCATGAGTTAGATATAGGCAAAATCCTTGATATATCTGCTTTATCCATTCAGATTCAAAAAGTGTTAAATTCATTAAGTATGACATTTAGTTATGTTTTTCTAATAAGGAGCAAAGATAAAGACCCATAAGCCATTGTTATGCCTCTGTTTATGCTGTGCAATACAAATGAGTGTTACATAGCTCCAGAGATCCTTGGGTATATAAATTTGGTATTGGTGATGGGTCATACAAAACTATTTTTTAGTTGATGGGCATTAATTTTTTTCTTTTTTCTCAATTCATGTTTTTACTGGTCTAAACTAGGAGGATACTCACAACAAATAAGTGGGCACAGGGCTATTTTAAATTTTGAATTCCTGGGGGAAAAAAGAAATGGAAATTAATTTTATTTTACTTCCAAACTGCTTTCTCTTTTAGAAATCCTGATTTTACTGAGTTTTTCCAGCTTAGTGGCTTTGTCCAGTGTCCTTTCCTCCAGGGAATGCTGGGAAATGAGTTACAAAGACTGAACACCATGCACATTTTGCTGTTTATAAGTCTGCTTTAGAAATAAATAAGGGCAGAGGCACAGCTGCAGACTCACAGCAGGTAGAGAATCACTTAAGAGATAATGAAAAGTAGCAGGATAATAAGTTTATAGGGAGAGAAAAAATTTGGAACCTGAGGTGAAACCCTGGAGGGACAACAAAGCCAGGAAGAGTAAAAGGAACAGAATACTTAAATTCAACTTTGAAATCTCCAACATGGAAAATACAGGATCATTAAACTATTACAATTAAAAGATGGAAGCATGTGATACCAGGGAAATGGCACCATGCTTGAGTACAGACATCCAACTGCAGTTTCCAGCCCAGTCACTGATGGGTATATGGCATTAAGGAAGTTGTATACTCTCTGTTGGACTCGTCCTTAAAAATGAAGATGGTGAACAGAAAGTTTCAATGATGTGTTTGCTATAGATGTAAACATTCATGAACCATAAACATTTTTAGGAGCTGTACAAAGAGGACAACAGATAATATCCACAGCTGTAACACAGAAACTTAGAGTGACTACATGAATTTGCCTCAGAGTTGATGCGAGTTCTTGGATTGTTCCACATCAGTGAGAGGAGATGCCACCTAATGAGGTGGCTGATCCATGCTGGGAGGGCTCTTAGATTTAACTTATCCTCATAGTCTAGTAGTTTCTACCTTTGGATAGGTTTCTATCCCTAAAATAACATAAAAGAAATATTTTTCCTCTTTAATTATTTAAAACAGCCTTTCAAAAAAATCTCCTTGAGGGCTGGGGTTGTAGCTCAGTGGTAGGGTGCTTGCCTAGCATGTGTGAGGCACTGGGTTTGATCCTCATCACCACATAAAAATAAATAAAATAAAAGTCTATCAACAACTAAAAAAAAGTTTTAAAATATCCTTGAGCTTAATCTTATTTAGGGGATACCCTTGTTTCTTTCAGCTATTGCTCATTTTCATGTTGTATCAACTTGAGAGCATAAAGATTATTAACACCTGTTTTAAATGGTGATATTTTTAATGCAGTGATATAAAATTTTTGGTCCCCAGTGTAACTGGGGGACTAAATTTTAAATATTTCTCAATGAATTAGTTCTAAGGTTAGAATAAGAAACTGTAACTTCTAAACACATTTGCTGACAAACTTAGAGAAAATTTACATGTGGTTGAACCACATAAAATTGCTCATATTCAGTGCATGTAGATCTCAAGAATATACAGTGACTATAAAAGAAAGCATATATGATTATGAAAAAATGGTAGGGTCAGGCATTATTCTAAGTGCATTTTATTATTTACATCAGTTAATGAAAATAGTTTAATAAACTAGGTCATTCTCACTCTATGGAGGGGTAAGTTCTTAAGGAAGCCTATTTGCTTCATGAAGGCAGGTCAAGAGTTAAATCGACACTGGACATCATTTCTTTCTCTATAATGTCCAGGGTTGGATCTTTCACAATCTATCACCCTTTCTGACCTTTTCAATTATGCAAGACCACCCGGTGATATCCTATTTCTTCTTATCTTTATGTAATTTATGCAATTCTTCTCATCGTTCACGTAAGTGTGATAAAGTGTTTTTTTTTTTTTTGTCAAATTTGGTATTTATCAGATAGATCCCTATATCCTGGACAGTAGAAAAGATCAAGTGTATGTAGACTTGGTGCTAGAATGTTAAGGAAAGTCTAGGTCAACCACTCTATTTTCCTTGATAATGTTTAGAGGATTTAAGTCACAATAAACCAAGAGTCCACAATAAGAAAAATTCATATCAGAAGACTTCCATGCACCAATATTTATGATACAGCTACATCCTTCTCTCAGTATTATCACTACAGCTTATAACAAAAAGTGAGATTTCATCAGTTTCCAAATTTTTCCTTTCTCTAGAAATGGAAATAATTATAAAATGTGCAATTCTTATAGCATCTTTCTGTGTTATATAGGCTTGGTTATTATGTGCCTCAGTGAGCCAAGCTGGAATGGCCATAAATAGCTCTTCCACATTGCATATTAGCTTGATAACATCAGTAAATAACTGTTCAAATCCTGTGAACCTATGATCCACATTAATCTTCATCATCCCTACATTTTCTCAGAAAGCCATAGAAAATACCATTATATATGCATGTGTGCATATGAGGCAGATCAATGGTTCTGGAAACAGTAATTAGGAGGTTTTGAATATGTGGTAGGGCATATCTCATTGTATATACCAGAGTATACTAGATATGGGCATGACTAATTAGTCAGGAACAGGTAGATTTACCAATATAAAATTGCTCTTTTATAAGTTTGTATTTGTTTCTGTCATTCATCATATTCTATGTCTCATTGCTCCGTATTATCTAGAAATCTGCTGGAATATATTTCCTTTTAAGTTATGGCTGAAGTTGTTGAAAATGTTTGACTAAATCAGAACATTTCAGGGCACAGATGAGGAGAATCCTGTAGATATTCACCAATCAATTAAGCAGCACTTTCCAAGAAACATGACATTCAACCAGATATAAAATCCAACCAATTCTATTCTTTTCCATAGTTCTTTCTTTTTTAAATTTATTTTTTTATTTATAATAGTAGTATTATTACAATTCATAATGCACATATATAGCATCTTTTTACATACAACTGTTTGTATACAAAGTATATTCGTACCATTCAGGTCTTCAATCATGCATTTAGGATAATGATATCCATCTCATTCAACCACCTTTTCTTTTTCTTTTTTTTCCTTTTCTTTTGGGCTACTGAGATCCATTAGATTAATTGCTGATGTGGAAATAATAATGAAATCAATATGGTGTTTCTTCTCCACTCTGACTCCCCTCCCAGGGTACACTAATACTCAAAAAAAAAAAAAAAAAAAAGAAAGAAAGAAATGAGATTGAAATTGAAGTTTTTCTCATTTATTAATTTGGTGAATAGTCTGCTTTCTAGTTATGGATTTTTTTTTTTTATACTTGGCAGATATCAACTTAGGAATCTAAATGTTTGTGTAATACATTTTATTTTTTCATTTTTGAAAATCAAAAACCCGTGCATCTTTATAGTCTTTGCTATCATTCTTCAAAGAGTAAAAGGGTTCTGAAATAATATCTGCATTCCTGGGAGAACCTTTTTCCTGAAGAGGAGGCAGGAAATCATCTAGAGGAACTGGTGTTCTCACCTTTTTATCTCTTTTTAAGTTTAATTTCCTCACCATGTTTATTTTGCCTTTAACATCTGGAAACTTACTCTCCTTGATAGAAATGAAAGCAAAATACATCAAAGAAAAATTTCGTGTTGTGTGATGACATCAAAAAGAAATTATTTTAAAACCAGTCTAGTAAATGAATATATATAAAGCTCTACTAAGTATATTTTTAAATAACTCAACTAGTTCAGTTAGGTCCAAAATAAGGTTTAAAAAAGTTCATAAATACCAATTTTACTAAATAGTCGGTGTCTATGAATGATTCCTTTCTATTAAAGAGCCACCACACTTTCAGAGAAAATGGAAGAGTGAACTATTTATCCTGGCAGTCAAATGAGTTGGACCTATTTTTTCTTTTTTTCTTTTTGAAATGGATTGATTTGTATTTCAGATGAGTGACAACCAAGGCATATATGGTGGACGTGGTGAAATTTTAAGTTGTATAACTACAAATACTGAGTCCACAGACTTTACTATGTAGCCACAAACCTTAGACACCCTGAACTATTCTCCCTGGCATTTATGTAGAATCCAGTGAGGCGTATCTACAAACTTCAATGTTTCAGTAAATAGTTGAGCATTTCTACTGTGGTATTCCTTTACTTGGTAAAATGTATTGGCAACTGTCATGAAACCAATGCCAACTTATTTTTTTCTGATTAATTTTCTTTCTGGATGCACGTTTATTTTGTAGCTAAATTCTCCTGTGATTTGTTAAGACCTTCTGTTTAAGAAGCACAGTGAGATTTGTAACTTGCTTTTGGTATTAGGTTGCAGAAACCTAATTGTGGACAAGGATATTATTACACCAAAATCCCAGGGGAATACTTGGTCACTCCTATGCCCAGCCATATTTGACTAGTTAGCTATGGGGGAGCTGGCATTGAATTTATGTAATCAAGACAACTTTTCATTGAAATTAATGCACAGGAGAGATGGAAGGAAAAGCAGTTATGTAGAAAATATATTATAGTAATTCCCCTTATCCACAGAGGACATGTTGCAAGACCCCTGGGGAATAACTGAAGCCACAGACAGTACTGGAACCCGTATGTTTTCTATATGTATATACTATCACAAAGTTTAATTTACAAATTAGGCCCAGTAAGAGATTATAAATAATAACTAGTCATAAAACAGGACACTTGTGAAAATATACAGTAATAAAGGATATTACAAATTATTTACTTTTGGAATTATCCATTTAATATTTTTGGACCATGGTTGATCACAGGTAAGTGAAACAAACCATGAAATGTAAAACTGAATAAGAGTGGACTGTTGTATGTGAAAAGAATAAAGAAAAGGGCAATAACATTTTCTGAGGCAATGATTTCTAAAAACTACTTTGGTTGAAGAAACAAACTCTACAGATACACAAAGAACAACCCCCGAAAGTGTTTTATCTTTTCACTTTACTAGCATTGAATCTCAAAGAAATAATATTCAAACAAATATTTAGGCCCTTGGCAAGAGCTAAACTCTGTAGGAATCAATGACCCTTAGGAATTATTAAGATGAACTTCTGTTCGGCTGACAAGTATTAAAGGTATTTTAGTTTTCAGTAACAGCTCACTAGGAGGCAGAAGCGTCAAAACCTGATATTTAGCACCAAGAGGACATAAAATTCAAGAGATTCTTTTTGCAAACATATCATATGGATTTTAAATTGTATGTTTTCTGATACTTCTTAGCAGTTTTTAAATGTAAAACTTGCATTTTAGATGTATCAACTTATGAAAATTATGAACTTAAATTGAAATTTGTCTACAAAATTACATTGCTTTCCATGTGGGGAAAGAATAATTTCTATGATAAAATAAATGGAGAAGTGTTAAATTTGGGGATGCAACTTCAAGGTAAATGCTAAAAAGAATTTCTTACTTGGGCATTTCCTCTGTAGTTTGGTCAATATGTTTCTCCTGTATAATGTGTGCTGTAAGCTAGCCACATGAAATAAACGACTTTGGCCTTAACTGAATGCTACTGTCTGCACTACATCATAACCCCTGCCTGCTGATAATAAGCCTTACTTGGCAGTAATCTACATCCAGTGGCATTTGGAAAGCTGCAGTAATGATGATGAAATTAAAACCCTAGAATTTAAATAGCACATAGGTCAGTGTGCTATAAAAATGTAGGTAAGAATAATAATGACCTCTAAAATGTTTGTGTTCATTGGTGAAGGCTGAGCTAATTAGGAATGGAAGTTGAAAACTATTTCTTTTCTGAATGTTCCAAGTTGAATGGCCTGGATAAACATAAGCATATTCAGCAGTTATATCCCCTTAAAGCAACAACACATTCAATAATTCTATATTTATATCTGTATATAATTTGACCTCTATTCTCCTGGATGATACCAAGTTATGCTCTTTTTTGATTTAAATGTTTGTTACTAGCCACAGTAAAAATTAAGTAATGTTTCTTCAACAATCTTGGCAGACTTACCTTAGCTGTATATACTAAGTTCAGAGCATTCTTTCTCAATCCTTGTCCATAGAAAATAGTTCCCTGGTTAAAAGTGTGGGATATATTGATCTAACCACTTGAATTCTATCCAAATCCTCCATGATTTAAAATTGGTCATGTGTAAAGTCATCAGATATAGAAGAATCTACTGCATTTTTTACTTGTCATGTACACAAAAGTAAAAGATTGTCTTTTTAAAAATTTTTATCAAATGATACATTAACCAAATTAATAAATGTTACCACTTCAGGATTTCTCTTTGATTTCTCTATAACTTGTGGTGATTCACATGGAAGTGATAAAACTTCATACAATTTTATCAACTAATTTAACAATTTGCCATTTTTAGCACCTCCAGGGACATCATTGTTCCAAAGAACCCAATTTAGAAAACACTGGCTCATGATAATATAATTTTGCTTATCTCTATCTAATCTTAAACTTACTTAAAATGCTCTTAGTTTCTCCTGATGCTCACTAATCTGGGTTAGTGATGTTTAACTGAAATGACATTCTTTAGCTATGCAGTTTAGAATAAAAAACTAATGAAAAAAAATCTTTCAAAATTCAGACATACCCATGTACTGAAACAAAGTAAGAACTTCATATTTTTTATGATTGCACTGTGCTCAAATTAACCCTAAAAACATTCCCACCCTTTCAAGTTCACTTTTATGAAAGTCAATTCCTTAGACCTCATGGCATGATAGCAATGACTAGATGCCCATTGGTTATATTTTTAATTAAATGATAAATTGAAACTTTATTCAAGGATGACAAATAGTTTTACATATGAAGTAATAAAACCTTCATTATTTAGGACTGTAGGATAGATGTAAAGAAATAAAAACAGCTGGACAGTTAGCAGATATCAAAAAAGTCAAAGAGAGGCCATATACTTTCAGTTTATTTGGCACCATATCCACAAGATATTATTAACTGTTTCACTGATCAACTCTATTCTACTTTTATTCTTAAAATTATTTGTCAGACTATTTTTCAACAACTCAATGACTTTTAGTCTTCTCTCCAAAAGGTAAAAACTTGCATAGAGATGCATAGTTGTTCACTAGCTAAGATCCTTTTGTTAAAAGAATTAGTCTTTTCTTTCTATCAATCCTCCACAATATTGGCATTCAAATGAAGAGAAGGAATCATTTGCCAGAGTCATATTTGACTATTCAGTCATGTGAAATAGAAAAATATATAATATAGATTAAAGGGTGTGCCATGTATACAACAAGTCCTTACTATATATTTTGAATAAATAAATAATTGAGACTTCTCCAGTTATGGAGAATATACAAATTTAGGAACAAACTAGTAGCCCTAAAATATAATCTATATGTGTGATTATGTAAGATTTATTTTCAATCTTCAGTATTATGTCTGGCATTATATTTTACATCTTTCCATCACAATTTTGCTTTTTTTTTAACTACCAGAATAAAGAACATTAGACATGATTGTCATCATATTTTTTACCTGGATCCATTGTCTTGAATAAATGAATTGTCTTATTTTTGTTGCTACTACAAGACAAAATAACTCTTTGCTTTGTAGGTACATGAAAGGAAAAAAAGAAGTTGGGTTCTTCTATCCATAGGTGAATTTCCACAAGGATAATTTCAAATCATAGATCAGGAAACCAGGCAACATAATTAGTTCACATACCAAAACACATTGTGTATTGGTCCATGTAGCAGAGTCTAAAAGTAAAATAGTACCTGATGCTCTAGGCAGCTAATACACCCACATAATTCATTGCAATGATCAACTCACAGGCTGATCTGATCTGTCTAGGGTCCTTCTGAGAACAGAGAGATGTGCACACAGGAAGCATATTAAAAGGGTGTAAGAGTGATAAAATATTTATACTAATGTCCTCTATAAATACATACATGTGGGCAATTTCAACAGTTTTCTGTAAAATAAATACAAATCTAAACTGGGCATTTTTTCAAAAAGCAAACATTTTTGCATATTATAAAATAAATCACAAATGCCCAGGAACATGCATCAATAATAATGTTTTCTCTTCATGAGCATTTCTTCCTATATCTTAAATCAAGGACAGACTTGAAGGAGCATCCCAATACAGAACAAGTATCAAGAAAATGTAATAGTTAACAGTAAGTAAAGTTAGAATTGATAAAGATCTTTTAGGCTTGACCCATTTTACTTCTTTCTTAGGCATATAAACCCATGCTAATATTCATAACTGTGCTAAATATAAAAATACCTGAGAATACCTGGATGGAGTCCAATTTTCTATAGGAAGCCTTTTAGTTTCTTCATCAGTATATGCACTGACTTATATAAAAAGAGAGAGAAAGTTATGATTTTGCTTTAAATGTAATTTCCTTTTTGTAACTATGCATATAAAGCTATGTGTTTTAGTTTTCAAGATAACTGACATTCTATAAATGCAAATATGCATTTTCTACATTACAATATTACCCAAGGAAAAAATCAACAAAAAAGGAAGTGCTTGTGTAGGAGTAAGCAGGAATAGAACAGTCCCAGTATTGTACTGTTCCCACTGCGCTTCAAGATTGTCTTTTAAATTTCTGCTTTTAAATCACTTCTATTCCTATCACATCTCATAAAATTGGGTAAGAATTTGAATCTCAATTTCCTCATTTAAAAAAAAAAATACCTTCCCCATCACTAGCTTGCTTTTCAAGGAAATCTTCTCATACCAATTGCAAATGTTGTGATAAAGCAACATTATCTCATATCAGTTTGGATTATAAATTTTCTTTATTAGCTGACATTTACAATTAATATTTGTCTTTTACTTTTTTAACATTTTTAAATAGGACTTACATCCTATTGGTGATCAACTGAGCTCTGTGTTTTGCTTGCTCGATTTTTAGATCAGTGTATAGATCACCTTCAATTATTGCTTACTTTGCAACTGTTATGATAATCAATTTCTGACAGTAATATTATTTAATGATATTAAATATATTTATAAATCATGCATAATACATATGTTGTTTAATATACATTATCTCCAAATTTTAAATAATGCTGGAAGTAAAATCCAATTGTTTTCATAATACAGAAGAGTTAATAGGTTTTAGAAAGAGTGCTGTAACTTTGCCCAAGGCCACATTGTCAGTAAATGTCAAGCCTGGGATTTGAGCCTCTGTCTCTTTGGCAACAAAGTCTACACTCTTGAGGACAGAAAATTAAAAGTATGGAACACATGTTGACATTCATTATATGAATACTAATGGAATATGTCTTCTGCTTTGAAAATGTCCAAAATGAAATATGTATAAAATAGAAGACCTCTATCTGAGATAGTGATGCAATGATTTACTTCAATTTCACAAACTATTCCTTAAGCAAATTAGCTGTAAAGCAGGGCCATGATTGATAGGAATAAAAGGAGAGACTGAAGGACTTTGTATCCATCCTACTTTCTTCTGCATTTTCCTGCTTCTTCAGCTACAAACAAAGAGTTTGATGTGTGAGACATTCATTTTTGAGGATGTATTTTCTCTTTTTGGGCTTGTAGGAGAGTTTCTATAACATTTAAAAAAATTAAATATAGTATATGTCCATATTTGTAGAGCATTGCAAACAGAAGAACAAAAGTGTTTGTGAGTAACTGTGGCGACTTCAGCAACAATAAACAAAACAGCATAGTGTGAGGACTACAACACACCACTGAAAAGAGTTTAAACCAACAACTAACAGAGCCCATGGAGCTGTTTCTGCGGGGCATCATGTCCACAATCTGGGATGGAGATTGTTAATCTTCACTGACTCTCTCTCCATCATAAAGAAAACTATGCAGAGAGAGAGAAAGAGATAACAATAGTAATTTTCATACATATGATTTTCTGAGTAAACAAAAATATAGAACAGTACCCTAAAAAGGCCCTGGCACATTATTAATGTCCACAATATGTTGACCTTGGAACAAAAAGACTGATCAGTATAATATAGAATGTTTGCCTACATTCTACTCTTTTAATTTACTATTGTCTTAAGAATCCCTGATGTCCTAGCAAAATTCACATAATGTCTCCTCCCCATTCATCTTACAAAAAAGTACACAGCATGGGTAAAGTGGTTAAGTTTTTTCTTTTGTTTTTCTGCCTTGTTGGGAAAAAAGATCTTGGAATTTTTCAATGTCTATTCAGGTCAAAGCATTGGTGTTATACAACCCCACACACAACCTTGTTTTAAATAAGAAAAGTGTATGTCTTATGAGTTAACTAAACACTAATATGCCTAATGTCAAAGTTAGTAATTACCAAGTAAGGATTCAAACTTAAGTATTTTACACTGAGGCAAAGATTCTTCTCACTCTGTAGCAACTCAAGCATGAAGCTTGGTATGGAGTGGATCTTATTTAGTCTAAATCATAATCTTGCGAATTTCTGTATTGTGGTCAGAGCTGTCCCACACAATTGAGAGTAGGAGACAGGGCCTGACACTTGGGGACACTATATATATTATAATCTATAGAAATGGTTCCTTAGTTCTATGTAGAGTCCAACAAACCTCTATGTACATGGTGGCTTGGATCTCTGGATTGTCTCTGTTTCAACAAACTATGTGTTTCACATGTTCTCATGTAATATGAGTCAGAATTCTACTACAAAAGGTAGCAATTCACATCCTTCAATGGGAAAAAGCCGGGTTCAGATGATCCAAGGTGTTTTCTACCTTTGCATATTGGTAATTCTATTAGTGTGTTTAACTTTCATGAACTCCTTGGAATAAAATACACACATGCCTGCATAGTGTTTTATTCAATGAAAGGCCACACATACAACATCAGTGCCATAAGATTATAATAGGGATGAAAAACCCTTATGCCTAATGACATCATACTTTTTGTAAGGTCATACATAGAGCAACTAAGTACTCACATGCTATGGTAGTACTGGTGTAAACAAACCGGCTAAACAGGGAGCAGTTGTATAAAAGTATAGCACATATGTAATATATAGTACATGCCACTTGATGATGACTATGTTCCTGATTTATTCATTATACTACTCATCATTTTTTAGAGTGTGCACCTCCTAAATTTAAAAAGAAATGCTGTGAACCACATGACCATATGCCATGTTACCAGTATCATTTTCATATATCTGATGTTCAACACATCTTCTGGCTACATCAAGAGGCCACACCAAGTGATTGACCTATACCATCTATGTTTGTATAGTAAGTATACTACACAATGATCACAAAACAATGAAATTGCCTAATGACACATTTTTTGGAGATCACTCTGTTGTTAGGGGACAGTTACAACTGAGGGATATTATATGGTGTTCACAGGGTCCAGTGATATGGAATGAATCTATGAACCACAAAGTGCTATGAAAGAAACTTGTTAGGTGTTCAAACAAATTATGTTTCATCTCTTTCCTAGAAGAAAGCTATCGTACCTCTCCCAGACTATCTTATATTTAGACATGACCATCTGAATGAGTTCTGGCCTTTGGACTGTGGGTGGAAGTGGTAAATGACACTTTTTAAACTGGCCAATAAAAACATCCTATGCAATACTTTGTTCTGCTTCTTCCTCAGTATGCTGCAGAGATCCAGGGTCATGCGAAGATTCTGGGGAGAGTATAACCAACATGAACATCTGGCACTCTGAGACCCCAAGGCTGACACAGAACCATATTTGCACAATTAAAATCTACTGAAACTCAGGGATTCTTTGTTAGAACAGTTGTCCTACTCTAATAGTGTATGGCTTATGCAATTGTGAGGGGTCTATTAACATCTATTATTATTAATATAGTGTCCAAAATTCAGGTCTTCCACTGTGTCTGTATTCTATTATCACAAATACCCCTTTTCTTTGTTGTTGCTTACATTTTCTAAGGTTTCCCAGTTCTGCTGAAGCACCTCAATTCCACTTACAAGGATTGACTTGCAAATAACTAACTGATCTTTACTTAGCCTACTTCTGCAGGTTCAGCAACTGCCAAAATGAGGGTCCTTTTCTGAGCATTCTTCTTAAAGGAAGAGTGAAACTCTACTGTGTATATGAATTTTTAAAACCTTAAATGTTAGTGAATACTGTCAACAATTTTTGACCATTTGAAAAATATTTCATATCCCAAAAATATAGGCAGAAATTTGAATTGTTTACTTAGACCTGATGTTAGTCCAAAGCTGTATCATTTCTATTTTTAATGCATTTATTTTGCATTTCATTTCAGAGATTGCCATTATGAAAAGTTCCTTAATACATTCTCTATTTTCAAGGCAAATGATCTGTCAATGAAGTCAATGAAGGAGGACCTTATGGTTTTGGTTGAGTCACTGTTGGACAATGAAAAACTGAATACTCAAAATACCAGTTGGTATAGAATGGACTAATAAAGAGAAGATTTGTTGCCTTTGTTTTAAAACCTAAAACTATAAATTCTTAAGTCCAAAAAGTGTCTTTTAAAAGATAAAATGCTTAATTCACCTAAAATCTCCCTTCTATCAAAATGTGGAAATGTTTAAGGTAGGAATGATTTTTTTTTTTTTAAATCAATAGTTTCTTAGTGGCTCAAAGCACTAGTTCAATTCTAAGAGCATGTACTCAACAAAAGATAATCTTTATTAAACTGATACAGCTACCATATTTAGAAACTCCACAAAGAGTGGAGTTATTTTTAAAAAATGACCTCTTTTTGCCTGATGAAAGATCTTAGTACTAAGTAGAGGATCGAGCCAGAAAAGACTAAAGGACAACAAAGCAGATAGCAGAAAATCTTAAACTTTTCCATGTATTATTATATGGAAAAGACATAAACTGCTCTGCTAACACAGACATATTTTACAAAATAAAAACACACAGTACTTCTCTCTGGATGATTTTTCTCTTTCTTAGGGTGTGGCTTGTATCCAGCCCTCTTATCATAGCCTGGTTCCAACTTTGTAAAGTTATCAAGGAATCATGATACAGATCACCTCAGCACAGGATTAGTCAGCACAAGAGAAGACAGCAATAAGAGTGGCAGTACTATGCTAAGGAGCAGCTATCAGAGTACATTAGCATGAATGTATCTGTCAATACTGAGCTTTCCTTAAGGTAGTCTGTGTTGGTTGTCAGTAGAAATATCCTCTCTCTTTTCTTCAATTATGCATCTTCAAATTCTCATGATTGCTAAATAACCTTTTGAAGACTTCATCTGCTACTCTGAAGGAGGCCTCTTGCCGTATTCACTAAATTTATATCAAATATTTGAGAAAAAGAATCATGGACAAGGAACAGGTTCCTGGGGAAATATTGATTCTATTTAAGATGGTCTAAAACCCATTCTATCTTCAGTCAATTATAAAAAAGGAATATTCATGGCACCTATTCTTCATTTTTCTCTATTTGTACAAAGATGAAAATACAGATATAGAGGATTGCAATAGTGGATTATTCTTGTCATCGTAGATAAAATAAATTGTAAAAGTCAATGAGCTCATCGAACACAAGGCCACAAATGCTAGTTTTCTCATTAAGCTTTATGATTGAGGACACTAGACTCTGTAATAATCTTATAATGTCTTTGAAGAGTATTTACTCTTCTTTTCAGTTTAGACACTAAAGCTTTCAAAATACTTGTTTGATTAGACTGTTCATGCTTACAATATCCTGAAAATTGACATGTAGACCAATGGTACAGAATAAAAAACATAGGGAAAAACCCACATAAATGCAGTTATCTCATACTAGACAAAGGAGCCAAGAACATACATTCGAGAAAAGATAGCCTGTTCAATAAATGGTGCTGAAAAATGGGAAATCCATATGTAGCAAAGTGAAATTAAATCCCTATTTTTCACCCTACATAAAACTCAACTCAAAGTGGACCAAGTACTTAGATATTAGATCAGAGACCATGTGTCTAATAGAAGAAAAAGTAGGCCCAAATCTCTATCATGTCAGCCTAGAAATGAACTTCCTTAATAAGACTCCTAAAATGCACGAAGTAAAATCAATAATTAATAAATGGTATGGAATCAAACTAAAAAGCTTCTTCATAGCAAAGAAAACCATCAATAACATGAAGATACAGCCTGTAGAATGGGAGAAAAATCTTTACCACCTGCACCTCAGATGTAAAGAATTCAAAAAACTTAACACCAAAAAACTGATTAACTCAATCAATAAAAGGGCTAAGGAACTGAATAGACACTTCACAGAAGAAATAAAATTGATCAAAAAATATATGAAAAAAAAATGTTCAACATCTCTAGCAATTAGAGAAATGCAAATTAAAACTACACTGAGATTTCATCTCACTCCAGTCAGAATGGCAATTATCAAGAATACAAGCAACTGGGGCTGGGGTTGTGGCTCAGTGGTAGAGCGTTCGCCTAGCACGTTCGCAACCCGGGTTCAATCCTCAGCACCATGTAAACATAAATGCATTGCATTGTGTACAACTAAAGCAAATAAATAAATATTTTTTTTAAAAAAGAATACAAGCAACAATAAATGTTGGCAAGGATGTGGGGAAAAGGTACACTCACATATTGCTGGTGGGATTTTAAATTGGTACAACCACTATGGAAAGCAGTATGGAGATTTCTCAAAAAAACTTGGAATGGAATTACTATTTGGCCCAGTTATCCCACTCCTTGGTTTATACCCAAAGGATTTAAAATTGGCATACTACAGTGATACAGCCACATCAATATTTATAGCAGCTCAATTCACAATAGCTAAACTATGTAATCAACCTAGGTGCCACTCAGCAGATGAATGGATTAAAAAAAATGTGGTATATATACACAATGGAATATTCCTCAACCTTAAAGAATAAAATTATGGCATTTGCAGATAAATGGATAGAGCTGGAGAATATCATGATAAGCAAAATAAGCCAATCCCAAAGAACACAAAACAAATGCTTTCCTTGATATGCAGATGCTAATTCACAATTGGGGGGGGGGTCTCACTAGGGCAGAATAGAGGTACTCTGAATCAGACAATGGTGAGTGAAGGGAAGGAAGGGGGTATGATGATAGGAAGGATAAATAATGAATTGGACATTATTACCCTATGTGCATATATGATATAATAATACATCATGTATTATGTATTTCTACATCATGTGCAACCAGAAGAATAAGAAGTTATACTCTATTTTTGTATTATGTGTCAAAATGCATTCTACTTACATGTATAACTAATTAGAACAAATTAAAAGAAGAAATGTTTATAGAAATAAAAAAATCCTGAAAATTCTTTCCTGCTGAGCTATATAATAAATTGTTATTTTTCTATATGCATGTGTATGTTTATGTTTGTACATAAAATATCACACAAATAGAGATCTCATATTCATATACATATAAAATGTTATATTTTATATGGGAATTACCAATAAAATTATAATAAATGTAGCATTTATCACAGTTTCAAGTAACAGGAATAAATCCTAATTCTGTAACAAGTATATTATCATTAGAAACCTTAATAATTCCAATCTAGTTATACAATTTTACCTTTCAGCTTGCATATAGGTCATAAAAGTTACTGAAAACAATAGGAAAACATTGTTTTGACAGCTGCCATTATACAATAAATCTCCTTCTATTTTTGTACTGAAGATAACAATTGCCAATCTGAATAAGTGATGAGTGGGAAGTATGAAGACATCAAATCTCCTACTATTCAACTTTTGTTTAAAAAAAAAAAAACACCTGTCAAGATAAAATTATTGGCTATTTTATTGCTCTTAGAAACTTACTTTTAAGAAGAATACTCAAAATGGCTCAATTAGCTCAATTATTGGATTTAAATTTTTAACAACCGGCCAAGGAACTATTGAACATTAGTTCTTAAGTAGCAGAGAATCCATATAGACAGATATTTCCGCTGATATACTCTGATAGCAAATCCTGCGCACAGTATTGTCCTTCTTATTGCCATCATCTTTTTGTCTTGACTAAATCCTGTCCTGAGGTGGTTCCTTAATTCCTTTATAAAAGCTAGAACAATGCTACAGTAGGAGGGGTAGATATAAGCTATACCTTACATTAACATAAGAAAGAGAAGGAACAAATATTGAAAAATATTGAGCTTTTATTTTTTACAATGTTTGTGGGCTAGCAGAAGAGCTTATGCATTACGTATAATAATATATGAAAATAAATTTAATATTTTCTGCAAACTACTTCTCTGTCCTTTAGTCTTACTTCTTTAAATGTTCACATACAATATACTGAAGACATTGTTGTAGAGACTGCATCTTGTTTGAGGTAGCCATCCTCTCATCACTCTCTTCCCAGGTGAATTTCTATAGAGGAAATCATGAGGCCCTTTCCCCATGCTGAACTTCATTCATATTAAATAGTTTAATATCATCTACAAGACTACCAAATAATAATGTGGCAAGAAAATAGATAAGTTAATTCTCAACTCAAGGTACTCAGGAAGAAAAGTGGCACTTATATTAGTTAGAGCCATGAGAAACTTAAGGTGAGGAAAGTGTCTGCAAATACATAGTTGGGGTAGGCAGGAGGTAGAAACTATGAGAAGGGAGAAATTAAGGTTAGCTTCTAAGACCATGAAAGAGGATATGAACATGGGAAGATACAGTGGCTAGTAGCATAGGGGAGAGTGAAGTAGCCACCTCCAGGCAGCTCATGAATGAAGACTGCTTTATACCATGCACATTGCCAGTGAGAGAGTGGGGAAAGGAGGTCATTCCTGAGAGATACCAGTGGGGTTATACTTGGATAAAATATCTCTGGAGGACAACTTGATACACTTAACCAGACTTTTGAATATGGAATCTCTGTAACCCAGGAGTTTTACTTTCAAGAATCTTGAGTATAAAATTACACAATAAATTAAAAGATAAGTAATATATATCTTTGTACCTAAAACTTGCTTAAACATCAGAATAATGAACAAAAATCTAATTGATGGAATAATTAAAGGGGGCTTCAGACTTCAGAATATCGCAAGCTCTGCAAAATGCATGATAAATTTCTGGATTTAGAGACATATTATAGTCTTGAAAAAAATTCAATTTCAGAATGACATATGTAGACTACACAGAATATATTCAAACATGTAAGTCTGTTAACATGTACATAAAGAAAGCAAAAGGCATTATACATGATTAATATTGTTTATTAATAGAGTGCTATTTTGTTGGAGGTAACAAAATTAATGGTGAGTATAAAAAACAGTTAACACTGGAAAAATAAAACAACTGATTTTTAAGACTAAGATAAGGCAAAATTAGAAATTTGGAGGTTTGGCCAATTTCTATTTAAGGAATTGAAAAAAGCAAGTATACAACTCAGCCTAATCTCACTTATTTAAAAAAATCTAGAAAATGTTTTAAAAGGACAAGATTTAATAAGTTTCATGATCAGGGTAATGTTATTTTTGGTCATAGGACCTTAAACTCATGGGAGAAAATGCTTGTTGAAAACATGAGTATAACACTAACACAACACTAACACGTGTGACGAATAGTTCAATAATGATGGCACTGACACATGAGTCCATATCTGAGTTCTTCATGTCCGTACAGTGGGGAGAAGCACCCATTGTGACAATTTTTTGTTTCTGCTCTTAGGATGCTTAAATATTGGACCTATGAGAATAATCAGGAATAGAATATTATGTGAGAACCCTTTGTGTCCATTTAAAAAACATTTGAAGAATTTTAAAATTCAACTAAATATATTCAAAATGTCTATTGAGGAATTAGTTTTCTGAAAATCTTAAGAGTAAAGAAACTCACGAAGTACCCCTAATTTTAAGTCTAAATAAAATGAAAAATGAGTTTAGAAACCCAATTTTTAATCTGCTGCAAGATTCCCCGAGTCCCCAAAACCAGGACCCATTTAAGAGATCCTGGTGGGCTCTCTGCCCACGGTCTGTTGGCAGCTGGTTGGGTCAAGGAGGAACTGTAAAGGAATAGCTAAAAAGGAAACCTGCCTCTCATCTGCTCCCGTTATCTGTGACTCCAAACAAACTGATGAGTGACCACCTTCCACGCAACTCAGAGATCCTCTTCAAAGAGTTTTAGTATATTGTGTATATTACTTCCTGATTTTATTTAATGTTTTAGGTACAGACCAACCAATAACCACTTTCTTAAGCTTTCTGAGGAGCTGATCAAAAACTCTGTCACCTAAGGTCAGGGAAAATGTCCAAGTGCACTCACAGGGTCTGTTATGATCCCTTACTGTGTTTCTCCACCACTCTCTTCCCTTCTTTTCTCTCTCTTTCTCTAATGTCTCTTTTGTGCTTTTCTTGATCATTTCCAAGCTTCCTTAATATATGTGATGATTCCTCAGCTTATGATGCACAAGTATGGGAATTTCTATATTCTCCAAAAGTAGAATATCAATACATTTGTTGATGAAAATTTAAGAAGGAAAAAGGTAAGAACTCCACAGGGGTCGAGCTAATTGATTTTCTTTATAAACACATAAGCAATTATACAAGTGACCATCTGCTTTGTCTGCATGCAGTTAATGAATACACAAAAGGAATCAAATTCAGAGTTTACTGAAATCTTAAATTCAACTGCCTAGATAGTAGCTTAGATCTGTCATAATATAATAGGAAAAGTGCTCAAGTCTGCAGGATAAAGACTAAAAAAAATAAATAGGATATTTTGTTTCTTTCAGTGAGAAGCAGTGAAAAAATGTTATTTTGGTTGCAATGTCTTAAAGCACAGACATAGGAAACTAATATGTGGCAGTGGCATTATTTCCAAATATGACTCTGATATTTATTTAGACAAACTAAGACTGCAATGCATAGAAAATAGTTAAATTTAATATTATTGTGGCAATTAGCAATTTTCCTTTAAAATTCAATTTATTTTGTTTGGTACAGCATGCCAGAAACATACAAAACTATTTCTGTATACAAAAAATATACATACAAAAATACTATATACAAAAATATTTCATTAAAAATAAAAGAGCATACCATAGATTAATTCAGAAAATCACTATCATAAAATATCACTCCTAGACTCCAATTTTAAAAAACAGCATATCTTTTCTATTATTTTATTTCAATGGATAAACAGTTTATTATGTATATACATATATTGTGTGTATGTGCATCTAACATATATATATGATTATGTATTAATATACATATATTGATTATGTATTATATACATATATTGGTTATGTATATAATACATATATATGTATATATATATGATGGTATAAATTATAATGGCACGGCATTTATTTCAACTCTTCAAACTGAATCACCCAGTGTATAAGATTGTAGGCATGCATGCTAAGATCTTTTGAAGAATGAAATATACCTGGATTCATGCATAAATTATTCATAATTTGGTAAGTAACATCTCTGAAATTGTTATAAGAATATTGGTCATTAATTAACTCCATAAGTAACCGCAGACTTGTTTCTGGTAAATCATTCTATTTTAGTTGCTGGATATACTGCATTAACCAATAAGGCCCACTCTCTGAATATATTCATTATCTAGTGAAAAGGTCAGAATTTGTAAGCACAATTACAGATGATGCAAAGAATGGTAAGCCAGGCATGGTGGGACATGTATGCTACCATGACTCAGGAGGTTGAGGCAGGAGGATCACAATTTCAAAGTCAGCCTGAGCAACATGGTAAGACCCTGTCTCAAATAAAAATTCAAAAGGACTGGAGGTAAAGCTCACTGTTGAGCATCCCGGGTTAGATCTCCATTACCACCCCTTGCAAATATCCTAAAACACACACAAAAAATAAGAGTATACATAATAGGAAGCTTTGTTGAGAAGTATACCAGCAAAGAGTAATCTAGGAAAAAAATTTAAGCTAATAAAATTCAAAGAATGGCCAAGAGTTCAGGGAAGAAACATTGGATCTTGGTTTAAGTCAATGGCTTAGGTTAATGGTTAGGATCAAACACTCTATAGTCTATCCCATCATAGAATAATAATAATAATAATAATAATAATAATTATTATTATTATTATTATTATTATTATTATTATTATTATTATTTGGTACCGGGGATTAAACTCAGGGGCACTAGACCACTGGGCCACATCCCCAACCCTTTTTTTGTATTTTATTTAGAGACAGGATCTTCACTGAGTTGCTAAGTGCCTCGCCATTGCTGAGGCTGGCTTTGAACTCACCATCCTCCTGCCTCAGCCTCCCAAAGTGCTGGGATTACAGGCGTGCACCACTGCGCCCGGTCCATCATAGAATTTTTTTTCTATAAAAACAAAGATGTCTTCGAACATAGGAGAAAACATTGAAATTCAAGTCATCACCTAAGAAATGATTTTCACAAGGAAATGACATGTTTGTGGATGCCAATTAATAGCTACTTAAACACAAAAATTTTAAGTTACTTTGTGCTTCCATTTCAAGTAAAATAAAACAAAATAAAATATACAATAGTAGCTTTTTTAAAAAAATATCTTATTAGTTGTTGTTAGATCTTTATTTATTTTTATGTGGTGCTGAAAATTGAACCCAGTCCCTCACACATGTGAGGCAAGTACTCTACCACTGAGCCACAACCCCAGCCCACAATAATGGCTCTTAAACAGAGCATATAGAGTATGAGATTTAAAAGTGCAGAGGAACCCCACAGTATTGAAAATTTAAGATTTACCTCCAAGGTATCCAATCCTCACTTCTAGTTCCTGTTTTTCAGCAGTTCCCTAATAAATTCCAGGAAACTGCTTCCACATTCAATCACCTGAATACCTCTGACTTTTCTCTCCTTGTCTATGCAATGTTCTTACCTTAGCCAGTGGCCTTCCAACACCACAAGGCCCATCTCCTTGGTGACTTTTCCTCAAACCTCCAACCAGTTAAGTATTGTTCTTTATAAATACTCTTATGATAACACATAGTCAATTTTAGACTTCCATTGAATTTTTTTTATATGTGTAACTGTCAGATTCTTCTATAAGACTGGACGTTCCTTTAATTAGAGAACTTGGTCTTATTCATTCTTCTATCATTGCAATCTATATTTTATTTAATATTTTGGATCAAAATGCATTAAATTGAATCAACCTTAATTGCCAGGCAGTTTGTCAAAATGCCTCTCAATCTATAGCAAAGCTGAGATTTTTGTGGACAGTTTTTCTCTCTGAAATGACTTCAGAAAAAAGTCATAGGACAAGATTTTAGGCTCAGCTCTCCTTAAAATTTGGAATACTTTATTTAATCTTGTTTAAGAAATGCCATGCTTCAAATCAGTGAATTTTATAAGCAACTAAGATCTTATCTTTAGAATTAGTGAGCCACAGAGAAAGTTCATTGTGTAGAATAAGACATCAGTCATTCACTCTTTCTCTCACCAAATATACATTATATCTCTTGTGTGCATCACTAACTATCCTAAGTGCTATGGATAGAAAAGTGAACAATACAGAATAGTTTTCTCTCATTATGAAATAAAAGGACACATTTGCAAAGAATTGTAGGTTAACATGAAATAAACAAATGAGGTGTTGATATAGAGAATGACAGGCAGGGGAATCTCGAGGTAGATGGTAGGAAACACCACTTGTGATGGAAAATTAAAATGGAGATCTGAAAAGTGTTGTAACTGAGGATAACAGGATAATGTAATGGAATATTGAGTTCATCATATTGTTTACAGACTTCAGGAGACTATTATGGAGAAGAGATAAAGATTAGGGAAAAAGAAAAATGTAATGGGAACAAATAAAGAATTAACAAAATGTATCAGAGCTCCATATAGTTACAAATAAAGTAGGATTGCTTAATTAATCCATATAGACATTTATTTGAGCCTTATATATAAATCAGCTAAATGCATGCTCCTTCTGACTCCTTTATATTATTATATAAGATTGTCTCATATCTTAAGGGATTTCAAGAAGCTCCCATGTTTGCACCATTGTATTTTAACCAAACATCAATTTTAGCATTTCTAACTGATGACCCTAGTGACACATGATTCACATCATCACTCAAAATGTCCTTGAGATATTTAACCTTCTCTCATCAACTTTTAATACTCACCCCTGGATTGCTGAAAATTATGGCTCCTCATACTGAAAGACTATCAAATGTTTTCTTATGACACATGGGAAAACATTTCACTGTATTTTGTAAGTATCTGCAGTTCAGGAAAATAAATTCGGGTAGTTTTATCTCCAATAAGAAAACACCATTTGGACTTGCTGCTGCAAATATTATAGAAACCAACTCTCTTTCTTAAGTCAGAGTCCTCAGGAGTGAAAGAAAGGATATAGGGTGCACATGTTTTAAAAGAAACTAAAATTTCTAAAGATGCCAGAAGGGAAAACTGTTATAATTACATAATGAGTTTCATAACCCATCATACTAATCTGGAAGGCCTTTATTACTAAAACTTGGAAAGAGTACGGATGAAAGATTATGAAGGGATATATGTCTATTAGGAAATGATGAGCCAGCCTGTGGTAATGGCTGAATGTAACATAAGTACAATTATTTTTTATTCTACATAGAGAAATGGCTCAGAAGTAAATAAACACCAACAGAAATGGGGACACAAACCAAATTGCTTCTTAAATGTCCTATCCATATACACCAGAAAACATTGATGAAATAAATTTCTATATTGTCGTCATCTGTACTCCTGTCCTTCCTTCCTTGCTCTAGTCTTTGTGGCCTCAAAGAAAGGCACATGACATTATTATAATCAGAAGTTGCTTGGTTACATAAGAATTAATATCAAATAAGCTTCGATCTTTCTTTTGCATATTTCCTTCCTTCCAACATACCCCATTTCCCAAACGATAATAATTTTAACTGGAAAGATGTAGTCTATATTTAATATTTTTATTGCATTAAATATTTTTGTTTATCTTGTGTTACCTTTTCAACTAAATTATGTGCTAAATGCTTTCTCAGGAAAACACACAACTCAGCACTTTCATATCCCTCACAAAGAAAGAAAATTGAGTGTTTTACTTTTTATGATTTCCTATAGCTTTTTAAATTCTGTCATCTAATAGGACTAATGTTCATGGTTTAGGAGCATATTTACCATAAATAGCTTTAGCGGTTATCAAACATCGCTGCTTCAGTTTGGCGTTTAACCAACCTCAACCACTATTTATTGCCTCATATACTTGTCTACTGTGAACATTACACCTTAATTATCCCAATCCCTATTTCTAGACCTGATTTTAAAAGCCTGAATGGGAATAACCATTTCTTGTTTCACTTATGTCAGAAGGCAGTGCCTGTACTCAGGCAATCAGAGAGCAGGGCCATGAAATCAGCAGTGTGTTTCAGTGACCTGAAAAGTCCCAGTTCTGCAGCAATGGAAATGCAAATTTTCTTATGTGCAAGAAGATGGCGGACAGGGGCAGGCTGCCAAATATTTCTTCCAAATGCTCACATTCATATTGATGTCTAGTAATATTGGAGGCTGTTGAGGAAAGATAAGAAATTGTGCTGATTTCGAAAACTGTTGATTTGTCTTAATAAACACAAGTGGGACTTTGCACTTTAAAAATCTATCAGTGTTTCACCCCTAACATATTCCCACACTACTTTTCCAGTGGTTTTACATAAAAAAATAATTCTTGGCAAGGGTGAAATACTTCTCAGGTTTTAGGAAATTATCTTCTAAACAGATGAAATTACAAGGTGAATTATGAGTTTATGAAGTAGATAAGTTTGTGACTTTCACTTTAAACTCTGCCTGACTTTTTGCTTCCTTGATCTTTTTACATTGAGCTCAAATAGCTCTTTCTCTGGGAATCTTTACCTGCCCACTTCTACAGAACTAAAGAACTAAAGACCTTTGTTTCTGTTCAATTGTCTATACTGTGCACAATGGTTACTTACACTTGAACCCTTACTTGAATCTTCAACAGGAAAATATGCAGCTTAGCATCTTAATTTAAAAGCCAGCAATCAACATGGAATTGAAGAACAAAAGGATATTTGCCCATTGACCAATATCATAACTCAGGGGCTAACCAGGGGAAACAGAGATTAAAATGTACTTTTGATTTTATACTACATTATTATCTCCCTTTGTTATTTAATTATAGAAGTGCTGCTTCCATTGTTTTGTTAAGATGTTTAAAATATTTAAGACTTCTTTTTCCATCCTCATCCTCTCCAGTTGGCCAGCTATCCTAGCTCATAATTAAAGATGAGACCTGCTAATATGTACTGTTGGGATTTGCACTTTAAGTGGTAAATACTAGAATAAAATGTCCTATTTAGGTTCTCATTTTTACTGCCTGTGTCTTGTCCCACACTCTGCATGTCACTTACCCTGTCCTGGCCTCCACTTCTTCCTCTCAGTGAATCTTGTGGTTAACCTGCTGTCTTGACAATTCTGTTGTAAAAGACCTTAGAACATTTTGGGAATTTCTAATATCTGGCACAAGACTTTGCATGTGCTGGTTTTTAGGATATTTGACTTAAATATAAACTATTAAAGGATGGATCTGCCTTGTCTTTTTTAAGTCTCTCTCTTCTCTCCCCTACCACATTCTTTACCCTCAGCAATTTTAACACACATCCCAATGATTTGGGATAGTTGTAATCCCACTCCCTCATTATTTTCTAAGTGTGTGACTTGGAAAAGTCATTTCACCTTTATGTACCATATTGTCCTCATTTGTAAGATGTGGAAAATATCAGGGCATGCTTTGTAGAGTCTGCATAAGTATTATCTGCATGTACAATATGGATTACCAGCTATTTTTTGGGGGGAAGACTTTCTTACTTCTCTGAGTGACACTAAATTTATCTTTGAAGTAGAGTTATTAGTGGTAAGATTCACAGTGACATACAGTAGATTAGTGGGATGGAAATCTAGTAACTGTGAATGGGCAGGAGGTTTCTTTGGGGGATATATAAATGGTCTAAAATTAGATTATGGTAGTAGTTAGATCACTGCACATATAAGAAGATGGGTGGATTTTGAGTTATCATAATTATATTAACAAAAAGTTGCTAATTAAAATTAACAATAATAATACCAGGATTAGAATCAGGTCTGCCTGAGCTCAAAATCCCAATTGTTTGCTCTATCCATACCACCTCATTCTATAAAAATGAAAAGTATATGTTTAAATGATCATCAATTGTTCTCTGGGGAAATGCTTAGTATGGATGATATGGAGTTAAAACTGTAAACTAACCATGTAAAAAATATTTTTATTGATTGTTTATGAAATAATAGGTAATACAAAAGTTGTTAGTGATGATTTAATGGTTGTCTTCTACCTATGAGTTACAAAAGCAATTATCAAATAATAGATAGGTAGGGAATACATCTTTTTTGGCCTGGTTAAAAAAAGCTATTTCCTTCCTTCCATCTACATGTCTGCCTTGTTTTCATTTCTGAGTCAGAGAGACTGATGGTAGTTGTTATAGATCAATTCTGTCCATAATTCATGGACAAGATTTTAAGAGGAACATATACCTTATATACTTTATATACTTTCAAGGGGAAAGACCCTTGAAATAAAAGTATAGGGATCACTTTACTTTTTTCTTAAAATCATCAAACTATTTTTTTAGTATTAAGCACAAAGTTGAATGAAGTCTTAACAACAGGATGTTGAATGCTTTATCCACATTTATACACGTTTTCACCTTTTCCTACCATGCTTTTGAAAGTATTTTACCTTCTCTTGGAAGATTTTTTAAAAGGTAATTTAAACAGAGGTTGAAAATTCTAATCAGAATTTTAGAATGCATTTAAAAATCCTTGCAATTGTTTTTCTATTCAACATCTAAGTTTGAATTCTTGAAGAAGGCATTTCCTACAAGGTGAATTACAATCAAAAAACGATGGTTTGAGCTGCATATTTTACGATTAATAATAGTATGGCTTCCTCTGTGATAGAAGATTCCATTTCCTCCTTGACAATTGTGGCTCACAGGACCTGATCTGGGAGTTTTTCAGCCTACATGTTTTTATGAGTTGCTGGGTGTCAGAGGAACTCCATCAGGGTTGTTACCTCTGGAAAGGTTAAATGCAAGAACCTCAGAATTTTTCAAAGAGGAAGAAAATCTGTCGTCAAGGAGCATTATATCTCCCAGCTAGGAAAAATGTCTCTTGCTGATCCTCCCTCTTACTTTGAAAGTTAGAAAAATCTATAAGAGGCGGATGAGTGTGTCAAAGATTTTTAAGACTTGGTATAGGTTAGGTTTATTTTTGGATTATTCCAGTTTATTTTCATTGCTTAACAAAGGAAAATGGTCACATTGCTGTTATGTAGCTCCTTGAGAGTGGTAATACAGCTCTGCCTAGACTGTATCCTTCAATGAATGTCAGCATTTAGAAAATCTGTATTCATGTGTATACTCCAGGTAAATCTCGATGTTTTAAGCAAAAATCATATCCTCTCTGGCAGTAATCCATTACATAGTAACATGTACCACAATTTCCAACAGGTAAAATTAGTTTAAAATAAGGTAACTGGATTAACAAGACAATTGAATTGACAATAAATATTTATTAATCAGATGATTGCTTTGAGAGACACAGGTATGAAGGAATAGCACTATGTGATTCTAATGCTCAATTTGAATTCATAGATGAATTTAGAGGTCCTGTCCTACAGCGAGTTTTTAAGGGAACAAGACTAAAGTCAGAAGTTGAAGTATAAGAGTATTTAGATAAATAAAGGAAGGACTACAATCAAGGAGAATAAGAACATGACATAGATATGGAGAGAAATTACTTCTTTTCAAGAGGTATCATTATTAATGCCTTTTATAGACTTACTGTATATTTTCTCAGAAATGCTTTAATTTTTAGATATGGCTTTGGGGAAAAGATGAGTTGAAGAATAGCTCAAGGTGAACAGAATAGCACATTCAGAGTGCTCATGTGAGTAAATGGGTTTTAAAAATATCTAGAGGAGTTGTGAAAATGATTATTATTTCCATTTGGTTTGGGAAGTGAAAGTTGTGTTATTAGGTGAGGAGTTGAGCAAAACTCACTTGGTTTTTATTTTTTCTAAGGAAATGTGGACAGTCAATCAGAGAAACTTCAGGTCTGTTCCTGAATTCAATGTTCATATACAATGAATTTATTAGAAGTGCAGCTAAAAAAGAAAGAAAGAAAGATAGAAAGAAATCTTTCTAGGGACTATGATAAAGTATTATGCTCAAAGTGAAGTATTTGCTCCATTTAATGCAAAGAATATAGAGCAGGTAGTGTTCAGCAAGCAGGGGAAAGATTGTGGACAAGATTGCAAGTTCAAAACATCTATGAGATATTTGTGAAATTCATTGGGAAACTGTATTCAATTTATGCATGTATTTCAGGGTTACCTCTCTGATTATTTTGCACTTATATAATCAAGTTAAAATAGTATTACAATAAGAATCAAAATTTAATCATTTCTAAAGTTCAGTATTAATATATCTTCTTCAATATTTACTTAAACTTCAAGAGCCAGAGATAATGAATCACATGTATTCAATGGTAATTAGACTTCAGAATACAAACACCTATAAAACTGAGCTCATTTAGGCTGATATCTACAGTCCTCCCCAAAACATCATTTGTCTGGGGTCAGGACAGATCATTTTAGATTAACAAATTTATGGAGGACAATCATTTGGGGGCACTGGAAGTATGCCCTCCCCTAGTGAACTTCTACCTTGATGGATGCTTCTTGCACAGCAACTTTAAGGAGGAATCCTTTATAAGTGAGCTGCTTTTATTGCTCAGGAGTTAGTCATTTTAAGTTTAGTTAGGAATCAGTTGAGGATTTTCTCAAAGATAAATAGTTCTTACTCCAGAAGCTATCCCTTCACCATGAAAACTTTGGATTAATCCCTTTACACATCAGCTCTGACCTTGGGCAAACTTCTTTGGCCCCAAAGAACTAGCATAATATAACAGTTGCTATTGTTTTTAAGTCTAGGTTCCCTCTGTATGCTTAGAAAACAAGAAAATAAAATGATTGTAAAGAAGACAGTGTTAAAATCAGGCTAGCAATTGCTCACATACAATCACCTCTCTGACCTCCAAAAGTTGCAGCACAAAGAAGTAGTGAGTTATTGGAGGCAGAAGTATGACCCAGAAAATAAATCTGCAAGGTCTTTGCTGACCACTGCCTGTTCATATCTACAATGAAGCCTGCCAATCATAAAAGTATTTCATGATCCGATCCCATTCATTTCTAAAAAGAAGATGAATGGGCTTGCTTCAACCATAAGATGAAAGCTGAAGAAAAAATTTGATGTTGATGTCTACTAGATGGAGCAGAAATAATTAATGTTACTTTATGGCAGCATGATTTATCAGGGATGACATGAAATTTGGGCCCCTGTGAACTAAGTGATAACAATTACTATATTGAAATTTTGACATAAATGCAAAGTTACCTAAAGAGCCTATTGAATGTAACCAACTTTTCGATTTATAAAACGAATCAGGGCTTTCAATAAGACTAAGATATCATTTAATAACACTATTGATAATCTTCATAGAGGCATAAAACCAATTACAATTTTAAAGTCCCTTATGCTCACTTTCAGTATAAAACTTATTCTTGAGCAATTATAGAAACTGATCAATATTTTCAAATCAAATGTTTGTTGATCTTTTTCAGTATGTAAAAGCATTATGTTCAATAAATACTGTAAAATGTCAGCTTAATCTAATATACTAAAGCGCTGTCTTAATTTTAAAAGTTAGGTTTGAAAATGACAACAAACAGGGTACCAAATATTTGTCTAACAAATTCCATCTACTTAGTGTTTGTGTGTATTTCTGTCACATATTATTACTTTACTTATTTATTCTATGATAAGAGATTAGAAAGTTGAATATAAAATTGCTTCCATTTCTTAGTGTTAAATTTGCTTAATAATAATTAGTTATACTGAGTTTGTAATTGACAGAGTTCCTCACCTTGTTTTTTAGATAGATGAAAGTAGTCTGAGACCAGTAATGTTATAAGGCAGGGTCTATAAAATATTATATAACAAATTCTGCATTAAAGTTACTCTGGGAATGTTAAATTCTAAAAAATTTTAATGAAGGGAATGAAAAATGATGTGCCCAACTGGTATTGCACATTGCCCAGATTTTAAAGAATTAGAAAAAAAATTTCTTGATATTTAGTCAGGAATATGTGTATGTTTCTCTGGGATAAAAATGAGTATACCAAAGACTTCTAAATTATAATAGATATTTTACAATTCCATAAATTATTATGTAATTTTTTCTTTCCTCTACCTTTCATCTTTTTAAAGAAACACTTGCTAATAACTATGAATTCCAAACTTAACCTTTGAGGAAGCCAATATATCTCAGTAACATGAAATAAATATTAACATTTCATTCCCCTAAAATACTGTTAAGATTTTGTGGATTTCAGTTACTCATTACATCAATGTGGGAATCATCAGAGAACAGTAAATGAACTTTGGAGTAAGACAGAAGATCTAAACTTCAATCCTGTCTGTACCATTCAGATATTTCCTAGAATTAGTAGAATATCTTATGAGTTACTTAGTATCCTTAGGGAATGCTTAACGTTTGTATATACAATGAGGATTCATGAAGCATTCAGTTCTTCAAGTATCATTAAATAAAGCATTAGTAGTATAATTTTGAAAGAGTTTGGCAAGAATGTTTTGAACAAAACGATTTCTTCCTGTGTCTCAGTATATCCATTTTATTAGAAACTGAGATTTTTAACAACTCAATTAATTCTGGAATACCATAAAGCTTCATATAATATTTAGTATTATATTTTGCCTTAAACCTAATCCCACTAGTGATTGTTTTCTGTATCCTGTTCACCAATATCTTTGTGATGTTGTACAATGATGATAATTGCAGGTCTCCTGTTAATCACCCAAACACCAAAATGACTTATCAGAGTGGGCAAATTTGAGTATGGTGCTCCATCTTCACTTTCTCTGACTGGTAACACAGTGATTTCATTCATGTGTGAAGTATTTTTAAATCTAATTATTCTTAGAATCAGTTAGGAGAAAGGGTCATTATTCTACCTCATTAGCTGTTTAATTGGTAGGCATAGCAGTGAATCTGTGTTTTGACTCTCTAATTCTGATACTGGGTACTTCCAGGAAAGGGGAATTGTATAATATGACTCTAATATCCATGAGCTAAGTACATAATTTTTTCTGTCATTTCTTGAAAGAGATGGCATCCTAGAAATATTTTTGCAATATTTTTGACTTCTGTGATGAGCCTAAATTTTACAAGTTATATGTATCTTATTTTCTTTACATATGTAAACAAAACATTCACCGAGTTCATGAGCATATTGCATCTACTTTCTTGTTTTCAAATCAAGAAATGACTTGAGAAGATTAGTGGAACAAAAATACTTATGAAAAAGTATTTATAAAAAAACCAGTTTGGGCTCTAGTGACTTATTTTTATTTTATTTTATTTTACTTTTTTATTATTCAATGTTGTATATATAACAGTAGCATGATTTACAATCTGTAATAAACATAATGAGCACCTTTTTACATATAACTGTTAAAGTATATTCATATCATTCATGTGACTTATTTTTATTATTTTAATGTGCATATATACATCTATATCTCCATGTATCTATATGGGAATGTCAACCCTGACAGAAACAATGGCAAAGTTTGAACTGTGTCTTAATAGAGAAATAAAGATACTACATGTATAATACAAAGCTAGCAAAAAAAAAAAAAAAATCCTGAAATATCAAAACAATAAAACATTCAGTTCTAGCCAGGTGCAGTGGTGCATGCCTGTAATCCAAGCACTTGGGAGTCTGAGGCAGGAGGATCACGAGTTCAAAGCCAGCCTCAGCACTGGTGAGGCACTTAGCAACTCAGTGAGACCCTGTCTCTAAATAAAATACAAAATAGGGCTGGGCAGTGGTTGACAGTGGCTGAGTGACCCTGAGTTTAATCCCGGGAACTACCAAAAAAAAAAAAAAAAAAAAAAAATTCAGTCTTTAACAGAAAAAAAAATTGTAATTTGTAGCAACATAAACTGTGAAACATTGCACAAAGTGAAATATGCTAAACACAGAAAGACATGTTGTCATTTACACATGGAATCTTATAGAACTGAACTCATAGAAGCAGAGAACTGAATGGTGGTTTCCAGAAGTTGGAGGATGGAGGGGTAGAAAGGAGATGACAAAAGAGTACCATAATGTATGGTAGATTCATTGAAAATTTGAGTTTATTATACAAGTATGACTTTAATTTAGTCATAGTATTGTAAGCTGCCTGTCGTGGCCAGCCACAAACGCCGCGGGAGGAAAACTCTCGGAGGCAGAGTAAAGCTATTACTACTTTTACTTCTACTTTCTTAGAGAGAGCTTAGAGAGAGAAAGAAAGATTTTTCTTCTTCTTAGAAAGAGCTTAGAGAGAAAGATTAGAGATAGCTTTTTCTTCTTCTTCTTAGAGCTTAGAGAGAAAGATAGAGCTTTTTCTTCTTCATGTTCTTAGAGCTTAGAGAGAAAGAGAGAGAGCTTGAAAGAGAGAGATTTCTTCTTTAGAGAGAGAGAGAGCTTAGCTTTTAGAGCTTCTTTCTTCTTTGTTCTTTCTTCTTTCTTCCTCGGGAGCCTCGGCCTGACTCTGACCAGGAATTACTTCTTCTATCTGGTTTCTCTTCTGTAACCGCTCTGCCTACGTTCTGGCCGCTCTGATTCTTTTCTTCTTCTCCTACCCGAACTCTTCTTCCGACCGAGCGACTGCATGAGTGACTGAATGAATTCATTCTTCGTTCTCCTGACTCCGACTGCTTTCACCTGGTTATATACCTTTAGCTTTGCGGGTGCCTCACATGCATTTACAGGTGCGTCACATACATACTTGTTATCAGGTGGAACTTATGGCTTCCAGCTGACCGCAATAGCCATCTCCCTAATTGGGGCTCCTTCATAGTATAACGGCATTTAATTTGCTTCCTGTCACTACTATATCAACCAATCCCAAACTTGGTAACTAAATCACAATTATATTATCTTACAGTTCTCTGGATCAGAAATCTGGCATGAATTTCGTTGTGCCATAATAAAGGGTTCAGAAATTGCCTTCCCCTCTGGCAGCTCTAGGAGGAAATATCTTTCCTTACTTTTCCTATCTTAGGAGTTGTCCTCTTTTCCTGGCTCATGGTCTACTTTTTTCATCTTCAAAACCACTGTCATCTGACTGAGTACTTCCCACTTTGCATCATTCTAATATTTTCCATAGACAGTTAGTTAGATGACTGTAGCTGATTGTTTGATTTTTCTCTTCCGCTTTGTCTTCCATACCAAGTATAATTACAGATATATCAAACCCAAAAACGAAGTAAGACTTATGGATTTCCTAGATCTATATAATTTAGGAGATTTCTCTATTTTAAGGTCAGCTTATTAGCAACCATAATTCCATCTTACACCATAATTCCCTATTGCCATGTGATTTATTATATTTACAGTTTCCAGGGATTGAATGGTTCTATATTTGTAGAAGAGGTGGGGGACATTATTCTTTCCACATTCTACACTTTGGCATCCAATGATTCACAATCTTTCCAAATGCAATATACTTTGACCCTATTCCAAAGCTGACCAGATTTTCAACCCATAACAGCAACAACTCAAAGTCCAAAATTTTATTGAAATTCCATCAATTAAAAAGCACCATATCTCATCATTTAAACCATCTATATTAATTATGGGTGAAAATCTGAATATGACCGATCTTAGGGTAAAATTTTTATTCATCTGTGGATTTGTAAAACTCAAATCCAATGTTAGGATGGCTATTATGAAGAAGTTTATATATATATTTATATGTATAAATGTTATCAAAAATGTGGAGAATATTTTTGTGATATTTCCTTTTTCGTCATGGATGTTAATAATTTGAGTTTTTTCTCTCCTTTTCATTACCATCACTAAGGGTCTGTCAATTTTATATATTTTTTCACAGAACAAACTTGTAGTTTTGTCAATACTTTCAATTGTTTCTTTAGTCTCAATTTCATTAATTTCAGCTCTGATTTTAATTATATCCTGTCTCTACTGCTCTTAGTGTTGATCTGTTCTTTTTCTAGGGCTTTGAGGTGTGATGTTAAATGATTTATTTGTTGGTTTTTTTCTTCTTTTAAGGAATGAACTCAATGCAATGAATTTTCCTCTTAATACTGCCTTCATGTGTCCCAGAGATTTCAATACAATGTATCTCTGCTCAGAAATACAGAAGATAATTAGAAATTATTTTGAAAACTTGTACTCTAATGAAATAGAAAATATAGAAGGTATTGACAGATTTCTAGAGTCATATGAATTGCTCAAACTGGATCTGGAGGCTATAAACAATTTAAACAGATCAATTTCAAGTGAGGAAATAGAAGATGCCATCAAAAAGCTACCAACCAAAAAAAGCCCAGGACCGGATGGATACACAGTGGAGTTCTACAAGACCTTCAACAAAGAAGAACCAATACCAATACTCTTCAATTTATTTCAGGAAATAGAAAAAGAGGGAGCTCTTCAAGACTCATTCTATGAGGCCAATATTACATTGATTCCAAAGCCAGGCAAAGACATAGCCAAAAAAGAAAACTTCAGGCCAATATCTTTAATGAACATAGATCACAAAAAATCTGCAACAAAATTCTGGCAATCAAATACAAAAACATATCAAAAAAGATAGTGCACTACGATCAAGTAGGGTTTATCCCAGGAATGCAAGGTTGGTTCAACATACAGAAATCAATAAACATAATACACATCACATCAATAGACTTAAAGATGAAAACCATATGATCATCTCAGTAGATACAGAAAAAAACATTTGACAAAATACAGCACCCTTTATGTTCCAAGCACTAGAAAAACTAGGGATAACAGGAACATATCTCAACATTATAAAAGCTATCTATGAGAAGCCCCAGAATAGCATCATCATAAATGGAGAAAAATTGAAAGCATTCCCTGTAAAAATTGGAACAAGACAGGGATGCCCCCATTCACCACTGTTATTTAACCCAGTTCTTGAAACTCTGGCCAGAGCAATTAGACAGACAAAAGAAATTAAAAGGATCCAGATAGGAAAAGAAGAACTCAAATTCACACTATTTTTTGATGATATGATTATATACCTAGAAGACCCAAAAAACTCTACCAGAAAACTTTTACCACTAGTAAATGAATTCAGCAAAGTAACAGGATACAAAATCAATACCCATAAGTCAAAGGCATTTATGTACATCAGTGACAGATCCTCTGAAAGGGAAATGATGAAAACTACTCTATTTACAATAGCATAAAAAATAAACTTGGGAATCAACTTATATAAAGAGGTGAAAGACCTCTATAATGAAAACTACAAAACACTAAAGAAAGAAATTACAGAAGACCTTAGAAGATGGAAAGCCCTACCTTGTTCTTGGATAGGTGGAATTAATATTGTCAAAATGACCATACTACCAAAAGCACTATACAGATTTAAAACAATTCCAATCAAAATCCCAATGACATTCCTCAAAGAAATAGTAAAAGCAGTCATGAAATTTATCTGGAAAAATAAAAGACCCAATATAGCTAAAGCAATCCTTAGCAAGAAAAGTGAAGCAGGTGGGATCACTCTACCTGACCTTAAATTATACTACAGAGCAATAGTAACAAAAACAGCATGGTATTGGCACCAAATAGACTGGTAGACCAATGGTTTAGAATCGAGGACACAGAGACTAATACATATAATTTCAGTTATCTTATATTAGACAAAGATGCCAAAAATGTACATTAGAGAAAAGATAGCCTCTTCAACAAATGGCACTGGGAAAACTGGAAATCCATATGCAACAAAATGAAATTAAACTCCTATCTCTCACCATGCACAAAACTCAACTCAAAGTGGATCAAGGACCTAGGAATTAGACCAGAGACACTATGCCTAATAGAAGAAAAAGTAAGCTCTAATCTCCAACATGTCAGGTTAGGCCCCGATTCCTTAATAAGACTCCTGTAGCGCAAGAATTAATATCAAGAATCAATAAATGGGATAGATTCAAACTAAACAGCTTCTTCTCAGCAAAATAAACAATCAGTGAGGTGAATAGAGAGCCTACTAATTGGGAACAAATTTTTACCATATGCATATCAGATAGAGTACTAATCTTTAGAATATATAAAGAACTCAAAAATCTTAACACCAAAAATACAAATAACCCAAACAATAAATGGGTCAAGGAACTGAAAAGACACTTCTCAGAAGAAGATATACAATCAATCAACAAATACATGAAAAAATGTTCAACATTTCTGGCAATTAGAGAAATGCAAATCAAAACTACTCTAAGATTTCATTTCATTCCAGTCAGAATGGGAGCTATTAAGAACACAAACAATAAATGTTGGAGAGTATGTGGGAAAATAGGCAAACTCATATATTGCTGGTCCCTTATGACCCAGCAATCCCACTCCTGGGTCTATTCCCAAAGGACTTAAAATCAGCATACTGGGCTGGGGCTATGGCTCAGTGGTAGAGCACATGTCTCACATGTGTGAGGCCCTGGGTTTGATCCTCAGCACCACATAAATAAAATAAAGGTATTGTGTCCACCTACAACTAAAAACAATTATATACATATATATATATATGTATATAATTTTTTAAAACCATATATATATGGTTTAAAAAAAAAAAAAAAACAGCATACTACAGGGACACAGCCACATCAATGTTTATAGCAGCACAATTCACAATACCTAGGTTGTGGAACCAACCTAGATACCCCTCAGTAGATGAGTGGATAAAGAAAATATTGTATATATACATAATGGAATATTATTCAGCAATGAAGATAATAAAATAATGGCATTCCCAGGTAAATGGGTGAAGTTGAAGAATATAATGCTAAGTGAAGTTTGCCAATCTCAAAAATCCAAATGCTGAATGTTTTCTCTCATATAAAGAGGTTGATTCACAGTGGGGTTGGGTTGGGGAGCATAAGAGGATTAGAGGAACAGTAGAAAGGTCAATGGGGAGGAAGGGGAAGGGGGGGCAAGGGTGTATGAAGGGGAAAAAAAGATGGTAGAATAAGATGGATATCATTACCCTAAATGCATTTTTGAAGACATGAATAGTATGAATATACTTTGTATACAAACAGTGATATGTAACAAGGTGCTCTATTTGTATATTATGAATTGTAATCCATGCTACTGTTATATATACAACAACTTCAAATAAATAAAAATAAATGTGGAGAATGAGAGCCTTTGTACATTGTTGGTGTGAGTGAAAATTAGTACAGACATTAGGCATAACTGTAAAACTGTACAGAAGTTTCTCAAGAAACTAAAAGTAAGATTACCATATGATCCAAAAGTCTGACTTCTGTATTTTCACTCAAAATATATAAAATAAGTATATTGAAGAGATGTCTTGATCTGCTTCATTCATTGCAGCATGGCTAACAAGAACCAAGTTATAGAATCTACCTAAGTGCCTATCAATACATGAACAAAATGTGTATGTACATGCAACAGAAAATTATACACCCCTGAAAAGTAAAATTAAAAGTTCTATTATACACAAGAAGAATGGTCCTGGAGAACATTATGCTAAGTGAAATAAGCCAAACACAGAAAGACAATACTGACTGTTCTCACATATGTGTGGACTACAAAAAAAGTCCACAAGAGCAGAGAAATGAAGGGTGGTTACCATAGGATGAGGTGTAATATGAATGGGAAGATGATAATCAAGGGTACAAAGCCTCAGTTAAACAAAGGAATAAGTTTGACTTTCAAGATCTGTTATAAGCATGGTCAAATTAAATAATAATTTACTACCATCCAGTGTAATTTTGGAAGGAAAGTAGAACTTGAATGTTCTCATAATGGAAGATGTCTACTGCTTGAGGTGATGGGTAGGTTGGTTAGCTTGATGTGGTCATTTCACATTGTAAAAAAATATAATATTACTTCATAACTATTATATGTGTTAAGTAATAATCTATCAGTATATAATATAAGAATACAATTATGTCAACAGTGCTGTATTCCTTTTTGGAGGTTAAGAGGACAATCTATTTTCTTGCCTCTTCTTTTAAGAAGCTGCCCACATTTCTTGGCTAATGGATCCATTTCATATTCAAAGCCAACTATAGTGGGTTGGTTTCTTATCAAATCCTCTCTGCCAAGTCAGGTAACGTATTTGCAGTTCTTGTAAGATATGAACATCTTTGAGAGAGAGGACTTTGTGCTGCCCAACACAAGCACAGAGAGATAATTATTTTGATAAATAAGTACAATGCAATTTATTAACTGTGATACAGGGTTGAATTTAATCAGAAACGAGATGATCCAAATTCAATATTTTTACATGTCACATACTTATCTTCACTTTAAGAACAACATGTTCCTTGGAAAAGAAATAAAGTATGGGCTGAAAAAAGTATGATGTGGTTCAATTCATATCTGAAAAATCCAAATAGAAATCAGAATTTTTTCATTGTCCATCCCATCAAAAAGGCAGCAAAGCACTTTAAACTGTAGCTTTCCCTTAATGAAATCTGATTTTTTTTTTTTACTTTCACTTTGTTTGCTTGAATTTATTATTTGAGGCTGAAATAGTCTATTTTGGAAATTTAAAAAAAAGAGCATCTTTAATTTATGGCTCTTTGTCCTATATAATATTGGCATCTGAAATGACTCACAAGTAAAAATCTGTAGACCATAGTGCCTCCTGTAAATGTATAAGACTGAAAATACTGTTATACCTACTTTGAAGGTATAACTAATTCAGATCCAGTTAGTAATGTATTATTCTCCTAGTAGCTCTAAAATTAAATGACATATATTTAGGCTACTTAGAAATAAATGTACATTTTACTAGCTATCACTATAATATCTATACATAATATTTCTCCTTCTGAAGGGAACAGGAATGAAATGAAATAAATGGACATGTGAATATTGTGCTTATTAACAGCCTAGGAACTAGTTCCTTAAATACTGTGTTTAGGATAACAGTTACCACTCTTGACTGATCATTAGCTTCTCAGAAGAGTTTTAGGATTTTCTTTTCCCATTCTTTCTCTAGTATTAATGAAAGGAAATCTCCAAATTTTGGTGTTTATGTGTTACTTTATGAAATATAGTAATATCTAAGTCTTCATCTTCACAATGAATTTTTTTTCCACAACTGCCACTTATAGTGAAGATACCACATATGCATCTGTACTCACCTTTTTTTAGTATGAATTGGTTAATTTAATACATTAAGAAAAAGTTGCTGTTCTGTTAATGGCAAATATTTTGCAAACAGGGAGCAAAAAATCAGAGGATTTTAAAAATATAGTATAGAGCACAAGAACTTGGAAGAAATGGGTTCACCAACTTTACAGAGAATCCTTAATATTGAACAATATTCCATCAATTCTCACTGGGTTATACATATGGTGATACTCTGTGTTGAGAGTCAACCTTGTGTTAGGGTTGGATATTCATATATGTTTGCCATTATTTCTTATGTTGGTGATGCATTTTTTCACAACTTTCATTGTTTTATCTCTCTCTTTTGCATAAGTTTACTGGTTTTCAATTTTATGTTGTGTCCTCCTGGAGAACAAGAACCACACCTCAGTCCTCACTATTATTACTCAACCCAAAGCCTTCTCTCAGAATTACTGAAATGTGTAAAATGATTGCATCTCATTCTAGAAAACTAATTCTCTTTTTCATTTTCCCAAGTGAGTCACTGGTCTGTTAATGATTATATTTTTCTTGATTATATTTATGCAAATTGTTTATATTTCTTTCTCTCTTGTCACAACTATAGGTTTTGTTGGGGGGAGTTCCTGGTTATTTCTTAAAGCTACAATCCCTGAATAACGGAATATTCCTAAAGAAATGTCTCTTGAACAAGTATATTAATTATATTAATAAGAAAATGCTCTCACATCTGTTTATCTCTTTCTCTTTCCCATCTTTCCTCCTTCCTTTTCTCCTCTTTCTTCATTTTTAGTTATTAGGTTAAGATAACACAAAATTTAACATGAATCACTAACATGAAATTTGTGTGTGGGTGTATGTGTGTAGATATAAGTGTGTTTAATTTATTACATGGCTACCAGTTAAATTCTAATTGATCTTGCAAAAAGAAAGCTGTAGTTTAAGAGAATATTAGACCAAAATGTTTGAAAGAGGATTTTTCCATTATAAATTATCCTCTTGTAGAATCAAATAATAGTGTAATTCCCCTGATTTGAGTTTAGAACTGGTGTTTTCATGAACAAAGGATTGATAAAGTCACACTGACACTCTTGGAAAGATGTGACCTGCTTTAGACAGGAACATTGAGTGATGACTACAGAATTGGTTGCTTGAAGAGACCCCATAAGTACTTCATCTCCCTGGCCCCTCTCTGAAACTGAGGAGATGCTGTCATCACTTCACTCTGATATTCACTCATTTATTTTATGATTTCCCAAGCATTAATTTTGGCTTCTCTTTTTAAAGTTGTTTCTGTAAATTCACATTCATAAGTGTTAATATATGTCTTCACTGAGAAAATCACAAAACAAAGCACTATTTCATAAGCACATAATAAATTCATTTTTAATTCAAACATGTGAAAAAAATCTGCATGTGAAGTTTTATCTTTAAAAATGGACCTGTTGCAAAAGAAAGACAAGCAAGCCTAAGAGTTCTACATGATAGAATACTTGCATGTAGCTACATTTATATATTTTAAAAGGTTAGTGTTTTTGCAAGCACAACTCTATTTCTTTTTCACTAATCAACATGTTTGTTTTACAGTGCTTTATAAAACAATTTGTGCAGTAATTAAATGTCTAACAGGGATTTTTATGACTGTTTGCTGAACACAAATGTAGTTTAACTTAGTAGTCTGGCTTTATTAAGTGAGCCATCATAATTTAACGTTTTAAATAAAACAAATTATAGACCTCTTTTTAGTTTTGCATGAGGCTCATATCACAATGAAATTTATTTACTTCAAATGTAACAGATTCCCATTCCCAACAACCTATTTGCAAACCCATCAATAACCCTCTTCTTTTTCATTTAGGTTTGTTCTTTTAAGGCAAACAATCCAGAGCAAGTAGAAATAAAGGGCAAAATTGATTTTCCTATAAGAAGGAAGGGAAAAGGAAGAACTAATATTTATTGAGCACCTAGTACACATCAGCCACAGTGCTGCATAGCTCATGTCCTCTTATTTAAGTCAAACCATAACCCATGAAAAGGCAGTTTATCCACATTTTATTGATAATGAAACTGAGGCTTAGGGAGGAGGTTAAATAACTTGTCTTAAGCTTGTCTTTGTCAAGTAAATGGCAAAGTTAGGTTCTAAAACAAACCACTTATTTCCCTCCCTCAAACTGCTTCACAAATTTTCTAACTTTCTTTTTTTGGTACTGAGGATTGAATCCAAGGGTGCTTAACCACTGAGCCACATCCCCAGCCCTTTTTTGTACTTTATTTAGATAAAGGGTCTGGCTGAGTTGCTAAGTGCCTCCCTAAGTTGCTAAGGCTGGCTTTGAACTTGTGATCCTCCTGTTTCAGCCTCCTGAGCCACTGGGATTATAGCCATGCACAACCATGCCCAGCAACTTTCTTGTTCTTTATCATGCAAAAACATAAAAATCCACCTGGCACCTGCACTTGACTCTGTTATGGCCACCAGTATTGTCATCACAAAAAACTTGCATATTTGGATTTTAATTTCAGCATTTTTATAGCCCATATAAGGTACTCACATTTTAAAATGTATATGTATCACATACATACATATAATGTGATGCTCTGAAATTTTCATCTGCCTTTCTGACTAAATGTCCGTCATTTTCTCTTCAGATTTTTTTAACCAAAGGTTAATGTCTTAGATCAGGGCTCAGTAAATGGTGGCTGATGGACTGCTGATTATTATTAGGCCTGTGAGCTAAGTAAAATCAACTTGTATAGTTTGAAGTGGTTAACACAATTTTAAAATCAAATCAAAGGAAGAACAATATTTAATGATAAATGGAATGTGTATGAATTTCAAATTTCTTGTTTTTAGTAACATAGTTATACTCTGTACCATGCCCCTACATGCTGTACATGGTTGCTTTAGTGCTAAAACATGAGGGGCAGGGTTGAGTAGTTGTGACAGAGACTGCATGCCATGCAAACTGCTGAATACTTACTATCTGCTCCTTACACAAAGTTTGTCAACCCTGTCCTAGGTGTTTTCCCTCTTCTAACTCCTTGCAGACCCAAAGTATCCCTTTACCAGGGCTATGATCACTAACCATATAACTGCTCAACTTCTCTCTCCATAACCTCCAGCCAACAGAACAGCTCCATAAGGATGGAGCAAGGGATTGCTTAAACCTTGTGTACCCATACCGGACCTCATTAACTTTTTCTCAAAATTAAATCTTCTTCCTGTAACTTGGACTTCTGAGAAAAGCACAATAATCATTCAAAACTAGAACTTTGGGCATCATCACTCTCTTATTCCACATGTCCATCTTTATATGTCATATTTGAAGATTTCCTCAAGACTGCTCTTTCTAGTTGCACAGATAGTCACTCTCAGACCCAGCAAAAAAAGTCGGACATTTTGTTAAATGGATACATGCTGAACAGAGCTAAGTGGATGGATATCTGACACATATGCCAAAACTATAGTCAAAACAAAATTTTTAAATCAAAACAAATTCTCTCCTTCTTGAGTTACTTCTTTCAGGAAGAAAATTTAGGTAACATTATTTTGCTCTTATATTTTCTGTGAAAATTCTCTAGATTATTCAGCAATTATAATATGGTAAATTTTAAGGTACATTCAGAAACTATCATTATTTCCCTAATAACTCATCTATAAATGAAGAACATCTTCAATATCAACACCAGTTACAATTAATTTGCTGTAGCTATTATTAGACTAAAACACTTTAACATGTATTTTATAAAATAAACTATTAGACTTTATGTCATGGTTTACATATGAGGTATCCCACAAAAGTTCATGTGTGAGAAAATTCAAAGAATTATCATAGGTGAAATGATTACATTAGGAAAGGTATGACCTAATAATCTATGAATTAATCCACCAATAAGGATTAACTGCAAGGTAACTTTAGGCAGGTAGCATGTGGCTGATGGAAGTAGGTAACTATGGGTGTGTCTTTGAATTTTATATTTTGTCCTTGGTGAGCTGAGCTCCCTCTCTCTCCACTTCCTGATTTCCATGCCCTGAGGTGCTTTCCTCCACCAAGCTGTTTTTCCCTGACTTTCTGTCTTACCTCAGGCCCAGAGCTCTGAAGTTAGCCAACCGTGGACTAAACCTCTGAAACCAAGAGCCCCAAATAAACTTTTCTTCCTCTACCTTGTTCTTGCAAGGTCTTTTGGTCACAGCAACAAAAGACTGAATCAAACTGTGTAGTTCCATATATATAATATTACATAATAAAGGGCATCAGCATGGGTCATTATAAAATGAAGGAAAACCTTCAATAGGATTAAGTAAAATGTACATGTTCAGTCTGAATCAAGATTTACTTATGATAACAGTCTTAAAAACCAGACATCCACAATATTAATTCTGCCTATCCAGGAGCATGGGATATCTTTCCATCTTCTGAGGTTTGCTTCAATTTATTTCTTTAGTGTTCTGTAGTTTTCATTGCAGAGACCTTTCACCTCTTTCATTAGATTGACTCCCAGAATTTTATTTTATTTGAGGCTATTATGAATGGGGAAGTTTTCCTAATTTCTCTTTCACTGGATTCATCGCTGATGTACAGAAATACCTTTGATTTGTGGGTGTTGATTTTATATCCTGCTACTTTGCTGAACACATTTATTAGTTCTAGAAGTCTTCTAGTGGAATTTTTTGGGTCTTCTAGATATAGAATTATGTCATCAGCAATAGTGATAGTTTGAGTTCTTTACCTATTTGTATCCCTTTGATTTCTTTCTTCTGTCTAATTGCTCTGGCTAGAATTTCAAGGAAGATGTTGAATAGAAGTACTGAGAGAGGACATCCTTGCCTTGTTCCAGTTTTTAGAGAGAATTCTTTCAATTTTTCTCCATTTAGAAGATGCTGGCCTTGAGTTAAGCATATATAGCTTTTACAATGTTGAGGTATGTTCCTACTATCCCTAGTTTTTCAAGTTTTTGAACATGAAGGTGTGCTGTATTTTGTCAAATGCTTTTTCTGCATCTATTAAGATGATCATATGATTCTTGTTTTTAAGTCTATTTATATGATGAATTATGTTTATTGATTTCTGTATGTTGAATCCCACTTGATCGTGGTGCACTATCTTTTTAGTATGTTTTTGTATGCAATTTACCAGAATTTTATTGAGAATTTTTGCATCTATGTTCATCAGAGATATTGGTCTGAAGTCCAGATTTAATGTAATTCCTATTAAATCCCAATGACATTCCTCATAGAAATAGAAAAAAAAAAAAGATATTTCTTTGGAAACATAAGAGACCCAGAATAGCCAAAGCAATCCTTCTCAAGAAAAGTGAAGTAGGAGGAACCACAATATGAGACCTTAAATGATACTACAGAGCTATAGTAACAAAACCAGAATGGTATTGGCACCAAAATAAACGTATAGACCAATGGTCCAGAATAGAGGACACAGAGACAAACCCACATAAATATAGTTATCTCATACTAGAGTAAGGTGCTAAAAACCTTCACTGAAGAAAGACAGCCTATTCAACAAATGGCACTGGCAAAAATGGAAATTCATATGTAGCAAAATGAAATGAAATTTCTATCCCTCATTCTGCACAAAAATCAACTCAAAGTGTATGAAAGACTTAGGCACTAGAACAGAGACCTTGCACCTAATAGAAGAAAAGTAGGCCCAAATCCTCCCCATGTCAGCCTAGGATCTGACATCCTTAACAACATCCCTAGCTTCTCAGCAAAGGAAACAACCAATAATGTGAGGAGAGAGCCCCACAGATTGGGAGAAAATCTTGACCACATGCACCTTCAATAAAACATTACTCTCTAGAATATATAAAGAACACATAAAACTTAATACCCCCCATAAAAACCAGATAACCCAGTCAATAAATGGGCTAAGAAACTGAACAGATACTTCACAGATGAAATATAATCAACCAACAAATATATGAAAAAGTGTTCAACATCTCTGGTAATTAGAGAAATGCAAATTAAAAACTACATAAGATTTCATCTCACTCCAATCAGAATGGCAATCATCAAGAATATAGGCAACAATAAATGTTGGCAATAAATGTTGGCAAGAATGTGGGGAAAAAAGGTACACTCATACATTGCTGGTGAGACTGCAAATTGGCGCAACCACTATGGAAAGCAGTATGGAGATTCCTCAGAAAACTTGGAATGGAACCACCATTTGACCCAGGTATCCCATTCCTTGGTTTATACCCAAAGGATTTAAAATCAGCATACTACAGTAATGCAGCCATGTCAATGTTTAAAGCAGCTCAATTCACAATACCTAAAATATGGAACCAAACTAGGTGTCCTTCAATAGATGAATGGATAAAGAAAATGTTATATATATATATATATATATATATATATATATATATATATATATATATATATATGATCAATGGAATATCACTCAGCTTTAAAGAAGAATGAAATTATGGCATTTCCCAGTAAATGGACAGGACTAGAGAATATTATGCTAAGCGAAATAAGCCAATCCCAAAAAAAACAAAGGCCGAATGTTTTCTCTAATATGTGGATGCTAATTCAGAATAAGGGGAGTGGGGTACTAGAGAAGTATAGAGTTACCTTAGAGTAGGTAGAAGGAAGTGAAGGGAGGGGAATGAGGGAATGTGGGTATAGGAAGGATAGTAGAACAAAACACACATTATTATTTATGTATATATGTGACTGCATGACAAATGTGATTCTACAATATGTACACTCAGAAAAATAAGAAATTATATCCCACCTATGTATGATATATCAAAGTGCATGCATGGTTGCTATTCTCATGTACAGCTAATTAAAACAAATTTTAAAAAAATTTAAAAAACTAGGTATCAGGTATAAATCATAGGATGAAAAAAATCATTCATGTAGAAAAATTATCTAATGCTACCTAATATGCAGTGGTAATATTGCAATGAAATATGAAAATTTTATTAATGTGGACACATTTATTATCTTCAAATCAGATGTTTTACCATTGAACTTTTGACATTTTCTTCATGCACTATTACCAAAGTACTTGTGTATGTGAAAATAACTCCATCTTTATTTGAAGTTATGTCTTATTCTTTCATATTCCTATTCATCTTTGAACACATTTGTTTTATATAAATTGTTTTCTAACATATAAGTTACATGCAATATAACTCTTCTTCATTCTTGCTACTTTTTTATGTCTCTACTAACAAAGTTTCAAGCAGGGAGATTTATCTTCATTGCTCCTAGTTTATCATCTCATCTTCATAAATAGCTTGAAATGTTATCTATTATCTCTCCATTTTACTGAAATCCCTCTCCTCAATACCATCAGTAAACATTACTAAGTCTATATACTTTTTTTTTTTTTGGTACTCTAATTCTCCTTCCTATTCCAGTGCACTTTGCTCAAATCTATTTCTGCTTTCCATCAACCTCTGTCAATCTACTCCTTCCTCTTGCTTATTTCTTTCACTTCTTCCAAACCTAAAACACTGCTAATTCTAAGGATAAATCATTTTCTCTCTTATTTCTGTATTTTTCTCCTTAAAGATGGAAACAAGTCTCTTGACCAATTGTTCTCTCTTCTGAGAACATTCCTGAATCTTTATTTCTGGCCATTTCTCCCATTAGGCATTTCTGGATTATACCTAATTCAACATGCTTCCAACTGCAAAACCCTTTTACCTCAGTTGGCTCTCCTCCCTGTGCTCCTTTTTCATTTATTTTTGGCCATACTCCTACTCACCCTTACTCAAAGCCTCAAGGTCAGCTTAACCTCCTCTCCTCTGCTCCTGAGTTACCTATCCTCAGTAGGTTGTCAAACAATGTTAATTCTATTTTCAAAATATAATTTGTGCCTGACCCTTTCTTTTCTATCTAATAACCACTATGGTGGTTTAGGATATCATTACATTCTTAGACCCACTGAGACGTTTTTTATCTAGTCTTTCTTCCCATGACACATGTCATAAGCTAAAGGCAGATGAATTTTTCTAAACCATAATTCTTACGTTTCTCAGTCCACAAAATCTTCCACCATTATAACTTGAGGTAGGTTACATAGATTCTCCACCACTCAAACATCTTAAATTGGGGATTACATTATATCTTCCCATCTTCCCAATTTCATGAACACCCAGCAAGTTACTTTTAATATTATAGCATTCAAATTTTAATATAAATTGGCTACATTATTTGAGAACAATCAATGGTGCAATAGAGACCAAGATAATAAATAAGGAATGGAGTTAAGAGATAGAAGCAAAACTCATAGGCTATATTAAGCCTAGTATTCAGGAAAAAAGCAGTATGAGAGGCAGAGTCATACATATTAAGACATTAATGAACAATCTAGTAAAATATGTAAGAAATAACATAGGAAAATAGGACAAAGTACAATGGAAAAAATAGTTATTTTAGTCAGCATTTTTACTGTTGCAACTAAAAGACCCAATCAGAACAATGGTAGAGGAGGAAAAGTTTATTTATCTCACAGCTTCAGAGGACTCAGTCTATAGACAGCTTCATTCCTTGGAGCTCAAGGTGAGGCAGAACATCACAGCAGAAGAGTGTGGTAGGGGAAAGCAGCTCACATGATGAACAGAAAGCAGAGAGATCTCCACTTGCCAGATACAAAACTGTACCACCAAACCATGCCCAGCAATGCCCCACCTCCTCCACACCCCACCTGCCTTCAGTTACCACTCAATTAATACCATCAGGAGATTAAATCACTGATTGGCTTGATGGCTGGCATAACCCAATCATTTCTCCTCCAAACCTTCTTGCATTTTCTCACACATGAACTTTTGGGGACACCTCAAATTCAAACCATAACAATAGCTAGTATTACTTAGAAAAGAATGGAAAGATTAATGCAGGATCATGTGACCTCTGGACTGAAATTATGTCACATATAAGTCTCCATTGTTTTATCTGCTTTGGATCAAGTGAGTATAAGATATATGGGAAAATTGAGCTACATCCCTCTTTTAGATTACAGAGGGTATGTCAATGAAGCCACACGTGTAGTACCATCATAATTTGAGCAAGGGCAGGTAGATTCATCTATTTCCTAGATGAGAATTCCCTTTAGATTATATGTGATATGTTAAGATACTTTCCTTTTGGGAATTGAGGAAAGAATTAAAACCCTGTCCTCTCCTTTTTTCTGATAACTTCTCCCTCTTCATTAATCAAGAAGCTTACTAAAACTGAGGATTTACCTTAGGGAAGTTCAGGGCAAAGCAGAAAACAGCTTGTCTTTTCAATCACAATCAAAACTCATGAGAATCAACTGGTAAGCCCATAGGGGCTTGACTAAGAAAATTGTCTGAATCAAATTTCAGGCTGAATCTAGCCTCTAGGTACTGCTCTGTAGGCTTCAATTAAGGGTTTAATTCTCCACTCGCTGCTGTAAATCATAGCTGGTCACAGAAAGGCATTCTTAAACACAGCCCCTCCCACATAATCACCCTAAAGCAATAACATTTCACAGCTTGGACATAAAGCACTGACAGGTTTTTGCAATAAAATGTGACCTTTACTGTTAAAAAATGTTTTACGACATCTGACAAACCATTTTCTTAATAGAAAGATATATATTCTCTTGATGAATTAAAATAGTATAAACAATTTAATTTTCTTGTAGATATGAACCACAATATGTTCCAAATGAGGGAAAATTCCTTTTTTTTTTATCTCTTTATGTTTTAAAAATAATGATGGATAATTTTTAAAGGAAAACAACTATTCATGCCAATAGCATCCTCAAAGTGAATACAAGACTCATCTATATAGGAAGAATTTCTGTATGCCTGTGGAAACATTTATGAATTTGGAGTATACTTGAATCTTAATAGTCAATAATACTTAATACTTGTTAAAATTACTTTGAGTTAAAAGCAACATAAGATAAAATGTGTTACAGTAGAATCTGCTTTTACATTATTACTTTAACTCATTCATCTCATGCTTTATGGGGCATTCAAGTGTGCAGTAAAATCACAAGACACAAAGCTCCAAATCAAAGGACAATACGAAAGAGTCCTGGGAAACCGTAGAAAACTGGTTTTTAAATAGTTCTTCCTTTAAAGTGGAACGAGAGAATATTCAGTAGTAAAGATTTTTGTTGAATTTCATCAGAAGAAAGCTGATCAAAGATGCCTAGAAATCCCCAGTGAGTACTATTTGAAAGGTCTCTGTAATAATATTTCTCTTATTATTTATAATCTAACTCTACAAGTGTATTTCTAAAAGCAAAAGTAAAATTTATCAGGTCCTGAAAATGACATGCAATATTCCCAAATATTAGGAATTTCATATATATATGTATATGTATGTACATATACATATATCTAGGAAAACAATTGTAGGACTATACATATATGTATAGTCCTACAATTGTTTTCCTAGTACAAATCTCATTCACCCCTAAACATTTTTAAAATCTAAGATAACAGATGACAACACTTAAGTTCTTTCTCCTGTCATGTGAGGAAAGAACAGAGGTGGGTTTATCATATAATCTTTTCATGATTATCCACACCATAGAAATCTGCTAAAAGTTTTTGCTTGAAGTAATCTTGAAATTAATGAATGATGAGAAACTTACAGGTAAGTTGGGCATATCATCCTGCAAAAAGTTGGAATTCAAATATTTTCTGATAAGAGAGATAAACTGAACAAATCATTAATTCATTCATTCTATTACTGAGCATTCTTTAGGAATAGATTGTGCCTTTTACTTTACATCCCCAGAATCCAGCACAATAGTATAGCACAGTATGTGTTCTGTAAATATGTATAGTGAATGGACTTTTAAAAAATTCATCTTCTATTCCAAATAAACATTTTATTTGTATATTGAGAGAAATTTTATTTATGAAAACAAAATATCTATAATTAAGAAGATAAAGGCAATGCACTCTATATTTAAAAAACTAAAGAAAGCATTTTAAAAGTTTTTACCACAAAGAAATGATAAATATTTGAGATAGGTATGTTTCCTCTGATTTGAACACTATACAATTACACATGTATTGAAACATCAAGATATTTCCTTAACATGTACAATTCTATATGTCAATTTAAAAAAATACCTCCAGAGGAAAGTTAAAATAATAAAATATCACTGATTAAAATGAAAAAAATAGAGCCACCATTCATGGTATAATATAACCATCAACACTTCCATAATTTTCTGTGGGAATTTATTTATAACAATAGTTATCACTTCCAGGTTCAAAGGTTTTTTTAAGTGCTAAAAGACAGTCAGTGAAAAAGCTTTCTCTGCAGGGGAGAGTGTTTGGGAGTATAGTTTCCTTGGTTCCCTGCAGGATTTCACAAATCTTTCTCTGCAAGGAATTTGTCTTCAACAATGTCTTGTCTATTACATCTGCCCAGAAGGCCTTATAAATGCTCCATTGCTGGTGGTAGGTCACTGATTCTAGAAAAACTGAATTACTTTAATGACGAAACTAAAATATGTTTGCCCAAAAGCTCCTTTACAGAACCATATTACGCGAATATTTAAATAACATAATTATCAACTGCTTTGAGTAATACTTGCAATGGGAAATTACCCTTGAAATGCACTTGGAGCACACTGAGGCCAGAAATGCCACTTTTTCTACTCTGCTAGTATTCACACCTGCATGAATAATGCTAACCATGCTTTATTTCGCAACATGTAATCAAAACATGTCCTGCACTTTGCTCACTTTGCTCTCCATCTCTTGCCATGCCTATCTGCCACACAATACACGGTGCGTTATACTTATTGCAGATTTAGCCTGGTGCTTGGGGCTGTCTGCAAACTGATTGAAACGTACATTTTCTCTACCTCCTTCATTTAGGAAAACTTCAATGACAACAAAAATTCTCAGCCATCATTTCATGGTTCAACATTTTCTTGCCTTTGTTTATGCTGTATTTTTTTTACCCAAGATATCCTCCCTCTCTACTTCAAAAAGCCTGGCTATTCTTCAAACCTAATTTAATGTCAAGCATATTCAACTTAGTCTTTTGTAACCATTAGAGACCACAATAATTCTTTTTTCATTGATCAGCTGTACAGTATGCTGTGGATATTATCATCTGTAACATATCTGAGGTCAGAAAACATGAGTTTTGTTTCAGGTTTGACATTTAATAATTGTACTAATTTTTTAAATCTCTTCCTCAGTTTTCTCCCCCCATAAAATGAGCATAGCAATATCTATGGGATCCAATTATTTCTAAAATTGACTGAGAAAGCCTTTACAGACATTCTTAGCAAAGTCAGCACGCTCTTTTCCTTTTGGACATATTACTTATTTCCTCAGAAATCTGGAATCTCCATGTTTTAGCTACATGATCATGCATAATAAATAATTAGGGTTCAATGACAGATTTTTTAAGATAATCCATATGTTATGCTTTAAATAGGAGATATCCTCCCAAAGCTTATGTATGAGACAATTCAAGAAAGCTTAGAGGTGAAAAGATTGGGTTATGAGAACCTTAACCTTAACTGGATTAATGTGCTGATATTAATTAACTTGGCTGTAACTGTAGATAAGATAAAGTGGGTTTTAAGATAAAGTGGGTCACTAGGTGTATATTTTTCATGTTTTTGTTTTTTCCTGGTAAGCCGAACTCTATTTTTCTATTTCCTATTTTGCCATGTCCTGAGCTACTTTCTTCCTACATACCTTTCTGCTATGATGTCCTGTCTCAGCTCAGAGTAATGAAGTTGGCCATCTATGGACTGAGACCTCTGAAACCAAGAGCCCCACTAAAATAAACTTTCCTTCCTCTAAAATTGTTCTTGCCAGGTCTTTTGGTCACAGTGGTGAAAAAGTCTGACAAGAACACTAGATAGCATGTATCATAGTGTAGGGCTTATTATAGCAGTACTCATATAGTATCTATATTAATACAATTTAGATGCCCTACTATAACCCATAGTAAATAGTATAAATATATTGTATGGATTATAATCTATACAGTAAATAGTAACACCCCTAAATCAGTTGCATTACTTCATTACTTTTTTAATAATATCATATGGCTACTGATTGAATCAAATTGCGATTTATTTAACACATTCCACCAAATATGGACATTATTAATGTGTTTTGAATTTATAATGCCATTACATTTAAATTCATGTGTAGATAAGTTAGTTTTGCAAAATAAAAATGGCTACTAGATGCCATGAGCCTGGAGCAAACTATTAGATATCAAATACTCTATGGAAGGTATTTGAGAGAGAGAGATTTTTTTTTTAATGAAAACTATATAGGAACAATATTTAATTTCCATATGCATGTGCATCTAATATTATCTGTTGTGTGTTTTAGCCTTTTCCTCATTGAAGCTTTTCTGACCATCATTGTTATGGAAATATTATGATTTTAAATATATATTAGAAACATAAGTTATTAATACATCAAAATTTCTTTATTTACCGGTATCACAAATTTCAAATCCTAAGTTCTCAGGTTTGAAAATCATAGCCAAGTACTCAAAATGTGATTTTTTTTTCATACCCAGTATTTTTCCTTTTTCCTTAATCCATATTACAAGGAGATTTTGTGTTTTAGTGTACACTTCAAAATAAGAAAGCTCTGAATTAACATGTTTTTAACAAATGTGAAATAATCAGCTTTCTTTTCTGCAGAAGATAGGGAAGTTAAGAAGTTACAGAGCATGTAAAATTGATTTCAACTTGATTTCTTTCTTTCCTATTTTAATTTTGGCTTACTTACAAATATTGAAACTTAGGATTATTCTGCAGACTTTGGATGAAGCCTTGCTAGGTTTAACTTTATCATGGGATCTTGTACAAAAACATTAAAAAATAAAATAAAAAGAACTACCATCCATACATAAAGAAAATCGGCACATGAAACTCACAACTGGATCCCCACATGTATCAAAGACTTCACCTGGGAAGACTGACTACTACATATGTTCCAGATTATAGTTATGTTTTTAAGTACAGTGTTAGATCTGTCCTTTTATTTTGGAAATAAAAGGTGCTATTAAGTGAATAGTCTCTTCTGAGTGTGTTCAGTGTGTTTGGAAACACATATTTTCACTACAAATGATCCAACAGGAAAGAAAAGATGACTGACTCTTAGGACCACAATTTTATGTTTCCATGGGAACCTATTAGAAATTGTGGGGTTTTAATGGATTTATATTCACGTTACAGTACTTGGGTTTAAATGATCAGTTGGTTGGCAATCAGCATTAGAAAATGGAAATAACAAATGGGTTGAATTTGTAAAAATTCTGATTTGAGATTGAATTATGAGTGTTGGAATAAAATTCAGCCCAACTTAGTAAAAGCAATCACCCTCCTCCACATGTAAACTTTTTTTTAAAAATTTTTATTCAAAGTTGTTGTATTTACATTTAAACTTTCATAGTGTTTGCACTTACTGATGTTGCCTTTCCATGATAAAAGTTCTCCACAAATAGTTCTCAAGTGGCTACTTCCTCTAGGAATTGATTTCAGGAGAGAAAGGAAAAAAGGAGATAGATGAGAAAATGCTGAATACAAAGTTCATAAATATGGCTTTCCCTCTAACTGTGAAATCTTAATTAATTTATGCACTTTTTTCTTCTTTCAATTTCCTCATTTCCAATATTGCCCAAATTCACATGGTTTGGAGTTAATGATAATATGGAAAGTAACATTTTAATGTATATTAAATGAGTTGCAAATCTTCACTTAAAAATAAAAAAAAAGACTCAGTGAATCCTGGGAAATGAAGGTGTAAAAAATATTAAGCCAGAATAGGGGAAAATATTTTGTGAATTACTGAGGAATAAACCAATAATAAGAATTCACATAGTAGGTTAGAAATTAGAGCATTCTTCAATTCAACATGAAACTTTATTAAGACCCAAACATTAATAAGAATCTTTTTTAATAGTCAATATGAGACAAATATGTGATCATAAAATAATCTGTGATATCAAAATCCAGTAAAAGAATCATATAAACCAATCAAGCTATTGACTCCATGACAAGGACCAAAATAGGTAAGAAAAAGACATGGATGAAATACAAAGAAGTGAACTGACTCTACCCTGGGGAGTATAATCAGAGAAAATTTAGAAATTATTTAATTTTGCAGTTGCCAATGATAAACCATTGTCCATTTTTATTTTATTTGACAGATTTTTATAGAGCTACCTACCAGCACAGTGTTTTCTTAACTCCCAAACCATTTAATCTCTTAACACCCCTGTAAAGTGGTAGTATTACTACCACTATTTTCAAAGAAAACAAATTGGGACTCTAAGAGATGACATCACTTGTCCCAGTGGGTAAGTGGTAGAACCAAGATTCTGACTCAGGCAGATTTGGCTTGAGTTCTTGCTGTGAACCACCATGTGATGTTCACTTGTCTATAGGATCATCAAATGCTAACACTCAACTGATTTCAACATTTTTTCCTACCTAAACTAATCTTGCAGTTTTTTTTAAGTACATTTGGAAATAAAAGCTCCAAAGATTTGTTTCAACATTGTCTATAGCCAATAAGCATTTCTTCAAGAAACTCATAAGACAGTAAATGAGATTGTCAGGACTAATATTTCTTAGTACATCAATAATGTCTGAATTATGGCCCATGTATCAGTATGTGCCATACATGTTTTCACTCTTCGACTAAGCACCATTCTAAAAAACACAGTCAGGATGAATTAGACAAAATGGCTTTAGCTTTTTTTTTCCCCCCAATAGAATTTAACTTACAGAAAATCCCACCAAATATTATAGCCAGTATAGCCATTGAAGAGAGAATTCTGATTCCCAAGAATCAGTAGGCATTTATGGGTATGATTCAGTAAATGCAAATTCTGGGGAACCAGGTTAACCCTAGGATAACAGAGAGCAGCCACTGGCTGGGGTTTCTAGTTGGGGAAACCAGAACTGATCTCTGCTGACTTCAGTGATGGTTCAGCGAAACAACCCTATGGTTGGAGTACAGTGGTTAAAGGTAGCTGCTACGGAGCAGAGCAGCACAAGGGTAAGGACTGTGACACCACATAAGCCAAATCACTTCTTTCCCTTATATTAAAGGGAACAGTCAAGTCATGGTAAGTGCAAAATGCAAATGATCATAAATAAATAAAAACAAATTATGTAGTGGAAAATAGATCATTTATACTGAAAATAGTAATCTTCAGGGCATCTTGTAATATTTAGGGAAAAAAAAATTTTTTTAATTACATGATGGGGGGCTATGTTGCCAGGAAGGAGACATGAAATGTTTTTTTCAACCCACCAATTGACATCTGTGCATGGTATGAGGAGTGTTTCAACAGAGCGTTAAGTTGCTAGACTTAACAAGTGACAAGAATTTAGGGATTATCAGTACAGCAAAGATTTGGGAGATGGTGATCTGACAACTAGTGATACAAAAATGAGAAGTCAGGATGGACAGATAGAAGGTAGAGAGGTTCATGAGGCCATAGAGATTGATATTTAACTTGCCATTAAGGAAAGATTTGTCCAACAAGAAATTTATGGGCATGCAAATGCCAGGAGGTTCATGTGTCAAAATAAATGAGTGGAGTTGAGTCTTCTCTCTTAGCCTTGCTACTTCTAATTTATGACCATTGTGAAACTAGCTCTTCTGGTTTTCTGATCCCTTCTCATGACCCACTTTCCTCATCTTTCTTCTGCTAATCTGCAGTAAACTTCCCATTCTCTCACATATGAGTTCTTAAGTAGACAGTGTCTATAATGCAATTTTAAAAGTAAAATATCATAAATAAATATATTTTTTTAACAAATGAAGTATGATTAATTATATTTCATGAATATCCCGTAATACCTCTGAAAATGCTCTTGGAGTTTTTTTTTTTTTTTTTTTTTTTTTTCATGTCAGTATGCATAATAAACAAATAGTTTTTTTGGTAATCTGTTTTATACTTAATAGAATATGGTTTCTCTTGAGAAATTTAGATGGATATTCAGTATATATTTAATTCATTGTAGTCTGTAAGTTAATTTCATGGTGGATAAAGGAACTTGAATAATCCATTCTAAATATATGTTCACCATGAAAATGTTTAAAAATAGGTGTCATTTAGATTTTAATTAGTGCATCTTAAAATTGTGCTGGATAATACATTAAGTAGGGAAAAAAGTCTTTATCAAATGTCATGACTGGCCTGTGGCCATCACTTTTCTGATTTACAATCTGTTTTCCAAACAAGGAGAATAAAATTAAGTGAATATGTCTTGAGACGTGTTTTACAAAGATAGTCTAAAAGGTGTTTGGATGGAGCTACATTTTCCCAAACTTCTGTACTATATTTGGCACTGTTAATGTTGTCTCAAATTTCTCTACACTGTTTTTTTTTTTCCTGACCCATATTCTACTCTTTCTCCTCTATATTCTCTGATCCTCATCCCCTTCTCTTCCTGAACTTCCAAATTTGACCTCTCTAGGCTTTTGTTTTCTTTAAAGCTCTCCAGTCTTGTTGGTGCTCTTCAAGGCAATCTCACACACTCCACCATTTCACCTTGAAGTTGATGAGTGTTACTTCATTTGTTTAAAAAATTTACACTTTTCCCCAAATTTCAAATCCTTATCTACAACTTCTCTGTCATACATTTCTGCATTCCTCATTCCTACATTATATCCATCACCAAGCACTATTACTTTTACCTCTACAATATTTCTTCAACGTTTATATCCCACCTCCCACCATTGGTCAACCACTTTTACCAGTAACTTTTCTGCCCTTATTATTTCATCCTTAGATTACTGTTACAGTTACCTAAATTGTCCCCCTTTCCTATAATCTTGCCCCTCATAGAGCCATTCCCCTTGTAATTGGAAAAATGTTCTGCTTAAACTGCATATCTGACCTTTATAGGTCCTACTTAAAATCTGTCAATGGTTCCCAGTGGTTTATAGAATAAAGTCCAAGCTCTTTAATATGACATAAAATGAGGCCCTGAAACTTTTCAGCTTCAATTTTTGTCTGCTTCTCATTAAAATTTACACCTCAGAAATATTTACTTCGCTGAAGTTCACCACATCACAGGGTTTCTTCACACATCCAGCTGTCTCTCTACACACTCTTCATCCTCTCACATACTTTCCTGGGATAATTGTGTTTAATTCACAGGTTAACTTTCTCAGGATGCCTTTCTGGCTCCTAAGTGGGATTATTATATGTGTACCCTCATTTCTCTCATGTTAATATGTGACATATTACAATCGTTATCATGACACCAGTAATAGAACACTATTTTTATGCCTTTTTATAGCCATCTCAATTCTACTGGACTTTTAGCTCACTGAAGGTATTCAATCAATCAATAATCATTTACTGCTTACTTATGAAAAGACAGGTACCAAGTTAAGTATTAAACAAAAATGTTAACCAAGTATCCTTCCCCTACATGTGTATAATTATTAAATATGAACTTAAGGTACACAAAAGATAACCTTCCTTTTCTTTGTTGGTACCACATATTCATATCTCATATTGTATTATTTATATATTTTCTTATTAATAAAAGCATCCAGTAGAAATTTCTCTCTCTCTCTCACACACACACACATTGTAATGCTCAACTTTAATTTGACCTTTATTATTAATGTAACTCATATTTTCAATTATTCAATTTATATTTGAATATGGTTTGACTAGTACACATAGTGCTCTGCATATATTAAGGGTAAGCAGTGATTGAATAGTTAGCAAAGATAGGGCTGACGCCACTGAACTGCAGATCTCTGTACCTTTGGGCATGCTCATCCAGAACCATACTTTGATCTACATCTAAGAGTATCCTGGCAGTCATTGCTCAATGGTTGCATTATCTGTAACCCTCCAAGAATACTTACTTTGCATTCATGGACCCTGGTTTTGATTCCCAGCACTCTGGAGGGGTAGGATTGAGAAATAGTGAAAATATGGTATAGTTACACTTCAACCTACTACCTGTGATCTAAGTTCTAAGGAAATAAAAAGTTGCATAAGAGTAAGACACCTTATGTAACCAATAAGGCACTTAGCATGTCTAGAAGAACCTCTTTAAGAGCAAAAATGGATTGTTTTCCAAGGGTGAATAATGAATGCAGCTGGTCAACTTCTTAGAAATAGACATACTTATCCTCCTTAGAAATGGAACTCTATTGATTCTTTCCCCTTGGCTATGGCATTAAATAAAACAGAGGAGAACATTTCTAGTAGAGTTAATATCTTAAAATATAGTGTTTTTTCATGTAGAGTTGTTGGATTTAGAAAATTAAACTATAAAATTTCAAGTTAAATGTGAATTTCAGATGAACAGCAAATATTTCATATTTATGAACGAATTTGAGTATACTGTATTTTGTATGTCAATTGACTTTCTGTGTAGTTGTAGAGACAAACGAGTATTATTTTAAATTTAGATAACATAATTAAAAATCTCACTGTCATCAAGAAAGTAATATGGCTTCACTCCAATTTATATTCTCTCTTTTGGCCTTTGTAAAATTTTTTTTTTTTCTCTCTTCCCCCTTTTTCCAATGTGATTAATTACTCTTCTGAGACTTTCACATTTCAGGACAATGTTGGCTTCTCATTAGTATCAAGAACAAGGAAATTTTTCTTGCTTGGTAATAACAGCTACTTATTTCAACAGGGAGAATAAAGAATGAAAGAGTAATATGGAGATTTATAGCTTTCTATTTTATTTCTACTTTTCAAAATATAATTCCATGGAGATCATAGGAGTTTGTAGTAATAGGCCTGATATTTCATACACCTTATGGATTTGGGGTGGGGAAAAAATGGCAGCTTAGGAGGGATAGGACAATTCAAGGAATCTTTCTGTCCTGTTTCAGTAAACTATGCTTTTTCTTAACTGAGCTTCATATAAAGCTAGGATTCTGTAGGCTTGACATGTCTTACTTAGGAAATAATTCTAAAAGGAAATGTAAATGAAATATTTAGAATTATTTACATGAATTATGATAAAAGGGCAAGTTATTTCAGTACAGATCTCCAAAGAGAAATTATGAGAACAAAAATCAGAGGGTGTTTTTCTCTCTGAGTTTCTGCCACTTATTAACATGTAAACATATTCCAGTAATCATTTTCATTTCATTAGTAAAATATCACACCTTTTCTGCAAATTAAGAATAATACTTTGTAATTCTTTTCTGCCTAACAAAGACAAGGAACCACAGAAAAAGATAAAGTGTCTACTTAGCTAGATCCTTTGTAAATATCACTGTACTGAATATAACAGCTTTCCTTAAGCCTAAGAACAGATAATTCTGTTTCAGGCAAGAGATAAGCTCAATTAGCACACAGATAGCAAGCTGTATTTTACAGGAACACTATCTCTTCCTGCCTAAAATGACCTTTTGCAAAGTAAAGTAGTTTCAAAATTAAATCTTAGATATTAATATATTTTCCTCTCATCCTTTCTGAAGAATACATGTGTATAAATGTTATGGTTTAGATATTAGGTGTTCGCCAAAAGCTTATGAGTGCAAAAATGCAAGCAGGTTTAGTGGTGATATGATTGGGTTATGAGAACCTTAACCCAATCAGTGAATTAATGCCCTGATAGGGATTAACTGAAGGAGGAGGGTCATTGGGGGTGTGCCTTTGGGGTATATATTTTGTATTTGGGACATTCCTCTGCCACACTTTCCTGCCATGATGTTCTGCCTCACCTCAGGCCCCAAGGAATAGAGTCGGCAGTCTATGGATGAAGACCTCTGAAACTGTGAGCCCCCAAATAAACTTTTCCTCCTCTAATTGTTCTTGTCAGGTCTTTTGTTCACATCAAAGAAAAAGCTGACTAAAATAATAAACATACATTCATACATACAAATATTTCATTGTAAAGAACATGCAAATTAGTAATATTCATATCTCAAAAAAGATTAAAATTTCCTTCTAACAGAGTGGTTTTTTAATTTAATCACATTTTACATACGAACTGCCTTTGAAAAATAAGTGTTCCATACTGCAAAATTCACCAATGTACAGTATCAAATTTTTCACCAAGAATATCAGTTAAGGGCTGGGATTGTGGCTCAGCGGTAGAGTGCTCGCCTAGCACGTGCGCGGCCCAGGTTCGATCCTCAGCACCACATAAAAATAAATGGATTATGTACAACTAAAGCAAATAAATAAATATTTAAAAAAAGAATATCAGTTAATACTGTTAAATATATAAAAGGTAAGGATAGGGTGCCTATATTAGTTACAAATATCTTCTGTTTCTCTGTGTCTTTGTCTCTCTCTCATTCTCTCTCTCTCTCTCTCTCTCTCTCTCTCTCTCTCTCACATACACACACACACACACACACACACACACACACACACACATATGAAAAAGGACACAAGCTGGGCGCGGTGGCGCATGCCTGTAATCCCAGCACTTGGGAGGCTGAGGCAGGAGGATCGCGAGTTCAAAGCCAGCCTCAGCAATGGCGAGGCACTTAGCAACTCAGTGAGACCCTGTCTCTAAATAAAATACAAAAAAAGGGGGTGCTGGGGATGTGGCCCAGTGGTCGAGTGCTCCTGAGTTCAATCCCTGGTACCCACCCCCAAAAAAAAATGTTAAAAAAGGACACAAATTTCTGTTTGTATCTCAGAAATCAGTGCTAAAAAAATCTTCCTAAATACATTTAGTTGGCATACATTATTTGTTGGTTTTTCTATTATCTAATTAGTGATGAATTTTGTATTTTGAGTAGTACTAAACAAATAGAATGATTGTATTGGTGAATATAATTCATAAGTGCATGTGAAAACTCAATCTGATTAATATGAAATGATTGAACACCACTTTCTTAGATTTAGACAGTATTCAGCCATCAGTCATCATAATATCCTTTCAAATTAAGACACTCTTTCCTTAAAGCTAGTCATAGATGGTCAAAGCTGCCTATCTAAAATAATACTTTATTAACATTATTAAATGGCAAATTAATTTTGAAAAAGTCCTGATATTTATTCAGTATCATTTAACTTATTCATATAAGTGTATTATTATAGGTAGTAAATAGTGTGATTCTGTGTTGCAAATACTTTTTCAGTCACTGGGAATATACTTAGTGAAAACAACAGATCCAAGTGCTTAAATTCATGAAGCTTACATTCTTTCAAGTGAAAAACAGAGTGGGCAAAATATAGCATTACAAACTCAATCAATACTAATTAAGTTTTTTTCTGTAATTCCTTCTTGAGAATATACAATATTCTTTGATAGGTAATGTGGATCATGCAGAAATTTATAAAATATGGCCTTCCTCAAGATGTTTGTGAACTCATGCAGAAGACGGACAAAACTATAAGACATAAGGAAGAATGTAATGCAAAGATCCAAAATATTTTGCAACTGATAAGCAGCAGAAGATCTTAAGAATTAAGAACAACTGGAAAAGGCTTTATGGAAGATGACTTTTGTGTAATAAGTATGAATAAGAAGGACATCTCATGCTTCAGAAATAAAAACACAAAAACTTCAGGCCAGGTGAGCCCTGCCAGTGTGCCAGTGGTTCCACCAGGTGGTTATCTAGTGCTTCCCTGCTGCGGTGTCCCACTAGCTGATCCTGCCATGCTGTCTCTTTGGACTTTTTGGACATTGTATGGCAGATGAACGAGAGGCAATGGAAGCATGGAACCTGCATTTCCTAGGGGAGATTTTCTCTTTCTATCAGATAAGTTGAAGCTCCCATATGAGTGAGAAAATTTGTTGTTTTGGGAATAGAAGGAAAAGAAATGCCTATAGTTCACTGAGTCTTGAAGATGCATGAAAAGCAAAATGGGCATATCAAATTTTTGACCAAAGGAGATAATAATGATGTTGATGACCTAGGCCTCTATAAACAAGAACAACACTGGCTAGAGAAAAAAGATGTAGTGGAAAGAGCCAGAGGATTTGTTCCTTATATTGGAATTGTGAGGATCCTAAATTTAAGTATGCAGTACTTTTTGCTGGGTTTATTCATGCTGATCCATTGTGAGTAAGTCTGCCTTGCTGTTCCTGGGAAGATGCCATACTTTTTGTTACTGAGTGTTTAGAGTAGCTATTGGTCTGTTATTGGTGGAATGGAGAACACACATGTTGGTGCTTCCCAGTAGCCCTGGTTTACATTAGTTTTTGTTTCCAGGGGAGAATCTGGGCAGGTGCATGTGCATTAGAATGCACTTGAGAGGACTTTCAATCACAGAATTTCATATGTTGTCATTGTCACACTTTCACATTTTTGTACATCAGTGATTTTTTTATTTTAAAATGTTGAGCTAAGGGCTTGGATTGTGGCTCGTGGGTAGAGTACTTGCCTAGCATGTGCAAGGTACTGGATTTGATTCTCGGCACCACATATAAATAAATTAATGAAATAAAGGTACATCAATATCTAAAAAATATTAAAAAAAAACAAAAAGGTTGAGCCGAAGAGGGGGGAAATATGTTCAGGCCAAATTCTTTGGAGGGCAGGAGGGGTCCATCTACAACAGTTATGGTGCTGTGCACAAGTATAGTCTGAGAGAAGGAAGTAAAGATAGGTTGAAGGTAGATTATCATGCATCTTAAATGTAATAAGAAGAGTTAGTTATGCCCCGAAAGACAGCTAAAAACTAAAAATCTCTGAGGAGCATGAGATGCTGATACAACAAAAGAAACAAATTTAACCAGCAAACTGGAAAGAGCAAAGTTTAAGCCTGCTCAAAAACTCATGATATGTTCAGGAATATTTTTCTAAAAGGTCAAGTATTAATCAAATAAACATTATACACTAAGACAAACCTTCTGAGAGTTTTATTTTATATTTCCATGCCCTGTTCTAATTTGGCCTTTTTTCCCCTCATATCTCTAACAGACGTGATTTTGATGACATATCATATTAACTGGCTTCATGTTACATCCAAAATCTTTATTTGTGAGTTACTAACACAAAAAAAAAAAAAAATCAAGTAACAGATGTATTTTCTAAGTGAGTAATGAGAAAATATGTAAATGTTAACAATTTCTCTTTTAATATTATATTACAAACTTTTAGAGCATCATTTTATAGATTACTTAACAAAAAGTTAAGCCTTGCCAGAAACAAGTAAAAGTTGCAAACCTGATTTATGAATGTCTTTAAAAAGTTACTATTTTATCATTTATTTATTTATTCATTCATATTTGCAGCATTGGGGTTTGAAACAGAGCCTTCCACATACCCAACATTCTATTCTAAGATACATCCCCAGCCCAAAATATTATTACTTATACACACCATTTATGCATATAGTTCTGAAACTCAGTTTTCTCACTATAAAAATTGTATCACCTAAATTTCAAGTTGTTTTGAGGATCATTTATATTATTTTCACCTGTGTTCCATCAAATCCTCATACAAACCCTATAATTTAGCTATTTGCATTACCATTTTACAGGTGAAAAAACTAAGACTTATAAGTATGTCCAGAAACAAATCCTTTTCTACCTCAACCCCCTCTTCTCTCTCCCATCTATCTTGTTAATACACCAATTGTAAATCACACAGAAATTAGAATAATTACACATAGGAAAGATAATAAGAATGTGATGTTTTCAAAAATATTCAAGACCGTCTTTTATAGGAGATGTATTCAACATTGGAAACAAAAACTATCCCAAATAATCTCTCACCAATTATTTCCACATTTTGAATCAAGAATGTGAATTATTTATATGAATCATATGGAACTGTGAAACCAGAATGTGCAAGTTGACTTAATGAAAAATGAACTAGCAATACAAAGTGCTATCTACTTGGTATTCTTGTTCCTAACTTATACTTAGCCTCTAGGGGAATTTCATCATATAAAAACTTTTAAGAACTTTAAGTGGATGTATAGTTTCTAGGATTTAACTACAGTTCATTTATGTGCAAAATGAACTAATATTAGAAGTTCAAGAAATATCAAGATGGGGTAAATGTGAAAAGTGAGGAACACTTTTTTATTTCAAAAATGTTTTTAATTTTATTCCAACAGTTCTCCCTTAAAGAAAAGACATAATTACATTAAATTCATAGATAAGGCCAAAAATTCTCTAGGGATTTCACTGAAAATTTCTCTCATTGGTTATGTTTTATTTTTTGATTAACTGTTGAGTAGATAAAATCTGCCTTAGTTACCAGGAGTATTTTATGTAACTACCTGCTCTTTAAGCAAAAAACTGAATAAGAAGGGTGTTCTTTTTTAAAATGAAGTATAAATGTCATTTCATATTTATCTAACACTTCTATTTTTGGAGGCAAGCTCATTTTTTTTAAACTTTGGCAAAATTATTTACATTTTAGAGCTGGAGTGTTTAAAGAATATTGTAAAGTTAGAAAACCCTGTCACCATTTGTGAAGTCATAGATGCTATTGGTTATCTATTTGGATTCAGTTTTTCTCTCTTGATATTCTCATGTAATAAACAATATGGTTGTTGTGTTTTTTCCCTTTTATTTTGGAAATTAAGAGAAGAATTATATATCTTAAAATATAGCTAAGTCTTCTAAAAATGCTGGCTTTCCCCCAAAAATCTCTTAGACATATAGGAAGAGCAATTGGAATTAAGTCTAATGATATGGATTCAAGATCCTCTTCTGTATTTTTAACTATAAGAACATAGGCTAGATTTCTATTACTGTATGAAAGACACATCTCATTAACCAATTCACTGCCTCTATAACATGCAATAAATACCTACCATAGACCTTTTTTCCCTTCCAAATAGAATAGTTTTTGATCAGGAAGACAATATGTCCTATCCCAAAGGATGAATTTTAATTGTTATAAAATCCATGACTATTATAATTGCCCTTTCCAAAAATTCTCTTTTCAGCTTCTCTTGCAATTAACGATAGTATATGACTTGATCTATACCAATAAAAAGTTAGCAGAAGACTGTTGAAAAGCTTTTAGAAAGCTTTTCTTCAATGATAAAAGGTGAGAAATACACTAAGAAATGTCCTTCTGGTATTACTTCTCCCTCCTTCCCTCTTTGAGTGTTAAGGATATTCATAGCTATGACGACCATCTTGCTTCCAAGAAGTGAAAATTCAGAGGATAAAATCCAATACACTGAGAATGGCAGAGCAAGCAATAGAAAGAATGTTGATCATAATTGTGTTCAGTACCATTTGCACACTGATTTTTTTCTAGGCATGTTGTTTTAGAGAATACTTCAATTACCTTCTTTGCTTTGGGGCATTTCAAATAGGATTTTCTGTTACATACAGCTAATATTTGAATTCCTTAGTTTGTGAGAAAGCATCTAGGATATTCACTGTCAATTAAATGATTATAGTAATTATTTAAAAATAAATATTCTCTGCCTGATAACTAAACCTGGAATAATGAAGAACTAGCTGATTGGTCCTAGTTCTTAGTTCTGGGAATTTTTTGACATTTTGGCATTATCATAGAAAATACATACACTAGCTATTTACTCATATGGGTACTTCATAATGATTCTTCAGAAACTTTTCTCAATGGTTTTAAGTCCCATAAGTATTTAGAAAAATTATTTTTAAAATTACTTTAAAAAATAATAAATCTGGTAGAAACAATTACAATAAGGAATAATCCAGCAAACTTAAGCATCAGAGCAGGAAAAATAATTACATAGACTTAAAAAGAAGCAGGGATGGGGTATAATACAGTGTTAAACCATTTGCCTGGCATGCATGAGGCCTTGGGTTCAATCCCCAGTGCTACTTTAGGTATATACTGGAATCAATTATAAATTTGGAACAAATTTATGTTTTTGTTTTGTTTTGTTTTTTTACTTTTTTTGTGTGGGGATTTTACATCTCCCATACACTTTAAAAGTTTAAACAACAATTTGGGGGGGGGGCGGGATTATACATAAAATCCTATTCCTTTTCCTCTACTCTATTGGTCTTCCTTCTATTCATTTATAGTATTTTTTAAATAGTGCTTTATAGATATACATAAAGGTAAAATTCACTATGATATGTTCATATATTTACATAGGATAGTGTAGCCAATTTCATTGTCCTATTTCTCACTTTACCTGTCCCTCCCCCACCTCAATCCACTTCATCTAGTCCACTAATCTCTCTTCTATTTGTATGAGATTTTTCCCTGCTTTATTTTTCCTTATTTTAGTTTCCAAATATGAAAGAAACATTCTACCTTTGACTTTTTGGGTCTGTCTTATTAATCCTAGCACTGGGGACTGAACCCAGGGCTTCAAGCAAGCCAGGAAATCCTAGCATTATGTTCTCTAGTTTCATCCATTTACCAGAAAATGCTATAACTTCATATGAGTAAAACCCTATTGTGTATATGTACCACATATTCTTTTTCCATTCATCTGTTGATAGGCACCAGGGCTGGTTCCATAATTTGGCTATTGTGAATTGTACAGCTATAATATTGATGTGGTTGTTTCACAATTATATGCCAATTTTATATCTTTTGGATAAATACTGAGGAGTGGGATTGCTGGGTCATATAGAGGTTCCATTCCTAGAGTTTGAAGAATATTTATACTGTTTTCCAAAGGGGCTATACTAATTTGCAGTCCCACCAAAATGTATGAGTTTACCTGTTTCCTGATATCCTCATCTGCATTTAATATTATAAATAATAAATGACTTATTAATTAAATCATCATTGCCATGCTGACTGGAGTGAGATGAAATCTTAACGTAGTTTTGATTCATATTTCCCTGATTGGCAAGAATGATGAACATTTTTATATATTTAATGGTCATTGGTTTTCCTTCTTTTGAGAAGTGTTTAGTTATTTTACCCATTTATTAATTGGGATATATATATATCCCATATATGCATGTGTGTGTGTGTGTGTGTGTGTGTGTGTGTGTTTATTTTTTTTGGTGTTGTTGGTGCCTGGGCCAGTATGTTGAATACAAATTCTACATTTTCTTCTAGCCATTGCAGAATTTCTGGTCTAATCCCTAGGTCTTTGATATACTTAGAGTTGTGCAGGGTAAGAGATAGAGGTCTACTTTCATTCTTCTACCTCTGGATATCCAACTTTCCTATATTCCATTTTAAACAAATGGTGATTTGTTTAAAAAAAAAAAAAAAAAAACCAACCAAAAAAAAAAAAAAAGCTATCATTTCTCCAACATACATTTTTTGTCAAGGATAAAATTGATCCAAGTATGTGGGTTTGTCTCTGTGTCTTTTAGTCTATTCCATTGGTCTTTATGTTTATTTTGATGTCAATATCATGCTTTTCTTGTTACTATAACTTTGTAGTAAAATTGAAGATCAGGTATCATAATGCCTCCTGCATTGCTCTTTTTGTACAGGATTGCTCCAGCTATTCCAATTCTCTTATTCTTCCAAATGAATTTTAGGACTGTTTTTCCTAGTTTTTTTGGAGAATTTCATTGGTATTTTGATGGGGGTTGGATTAATCTGTTTATTGCTTTTGGTCATATAATTATTTGTGAAAATTGATTCTACCTACTCAAGAACATGGGAGATCTTTTAATGTCTTCTTAAATTTCTTTCTTCAGTGTTCTATAGTTTTTTATTGTAGAAGTGTTTCACATCCTTGGTTAGATTTATTCCCAAGCATTTTGTTTATTTTTTGAAGTTATTATGACTGGGATGGTTTTATTGATTTCTTTCTTTTTTTTTAGAACAAAATAGATTTTTTTCATTTTTTTAATTCTAATTTGTTATACACATTTGCAGAGTACATTTCATTTCATATTACATGTAAAGAGCACAATTTTTCAAGGTGCTGGTTTAATATAAGTATTTTTACAAAAATTATGTCTTAGTACATGTATTTAGGGTAACCATGGATTACCATTATTTCTATCCCCTTTTCTGCCATTATTTCTATCCCCTCTTGCCCCTTCCTCCCCTCCCCCCTCTTTGTTCTATTTAAAGCTCTTTCATTCCTCTCATTCCCTCTCTCTTGCCTTTATAAGTGATTTCTTTCTCAGTAGATTCATTATTGGAATATAGGAAAGTGATTGATTTACATATGTTGATCTTACATCCTGATATTTTGCTGAATTCATTTTTCAGCTTTAGGAATCTTCCGGTAGAGTTTTTGGCGTCAGCTAAATATAGATCATGTTGAAGTATACTATCTTTTCTTTATTTTTTCTTTTTTTATTTATAATAGTAGTATGTATTACAATTCATAATGCACATATATAGCATCTTTTTACATACAACTGTTTGTATACAAAGTATATAAGTACCATTCAGATCTTAAATCATGCATTTAGGATAATGATATCCATCTCATTCAACCACCAACTTTTTTTTTTCTCCCCTCCCTTCCCCATTGCTCCCTCCCTTCCCCTCCCTTTCCTTTGACCATTCTAGTGTTCCTCTAATCCTCCTATGTACCCCCATCCAACAACATTGTGAACTAGCCTCCTTATATCAGAGAAAACATTTGGTATTTGGATTTTTGAGACTGACTAATTTCACTTAGCATTATATTCTCCAACTTCTATCTCTTCTAACACCAAAATCACAGAGAGAAATGACATACATTTCCTGCATGTACATTTCCATCTATAAAGCTGTGCTTCACTTTTCTCAGTATCTCCAGTCATCCAACATGTACTTTCTTAGAAATAACTCATTTTTCATCACCTAACATTTGAATTGCTTTGAATGCCCTTTTCACTTTTTCACTATGTGTACATATTTCCTATAATAATTAAAATTCATGTGATGGCAAATTACATTACAGATCTTATATTTCCTAGTAGGTCATGAGTTTCATGAGAACAAGGTCAATTTTATTCTCTTTCTCTCCTTAATCCCTAGTAAGCTGTTTATTATGTTCCCTGAGGGCAGGATTACTTTTACTGACTCGAAAATTTAGAAAATAATGTCTTCTACAGGCTATCACAAAAATTGTCCTTCAGCCCACTTTGATATAACAAACTGGGTGCAAAGAATGGATAATTAGTATAGATCATTCCTGTATTAAGAGCAGGAAACTCTCTTGAAAAAGTCAAAGGGAATAAATGTGAAAGAAAATATAGTTTCAAAAATGTTTCCCTCTTTTCTCTGTCCATATCACATATCCACTGACTATGTGAACTACAAGTAGAAAGGCAAGATAGTGGTAGAGAAGGAAGGTAACCACCAAAGGAGCAAACCAAATATCCAGGAAGTTAAGTTCATACACATATGTGTTGGCAGCACAGAGGTGCATTGAAAAGAATAGTGCTGTCTAGAAGCTAGATTAAAGGTAAACAGAGTTTGGGAAGGTTAGGAAAAAAGAGAAAGAGAAAGAGTTACAGAACATTGATAGATCAAACGAATAAAATTCTCCTTATAGAGCAAGAGGAATCTGAAAGTTATTTTCAAAAAAAATATGGTACATTCAATGCAACTCAAGGTAGAGAAGTACAAAATCAAGGTGCCAGGAAATTCTGTGTCTGGTGAGGGTCATCCTCTGGTTCAGAGATGACAGGTTCTCACTGCATCCTCACATTATGGATGAGGCTAGATGGGATCTCTTTTATATGAGCACTCATTCCTATCACCTTCCAAAGATGCCACTTTCTAATATGATTACATTTGGGCTAGATTTCAATGTATAAATTTGGAGGGGGCAAAAACTTTCAGGCTATAGCACTTAAATAATGAATTAAATACTTTTCAATAGTGTTTGGCTATAGGACTTGTGTTTCTTTAATTATGACTTCAGGTTTTAGTTGACATTAGGCCAGTTTCATCTGGAAACCACAAATGTAAACTAAAGTTTAAAATGGTCGTAGATATTCAAGATCAGCAGTATGAATGATTTTGCACAGTTGTAAATTGCTACAATTGAAGTATAGGTATAATGAAGGGTTCTTTTTCTTTTTAATATCTATTTATTTGTTTAGTTGTACACAATGCCATTATTTTTATGTAGTGCTGAGGATCAAATCTGGGCGGCTCACATGCTAGGCGAACCCTCTGCTGCTAAACCACAACCTCAATGAAGGGTTCTTATTAAAATTTTGTACTTAAATGACAAAAACTGTTTGCAGGATAATTTTTAAAAAGTTTCTGTCCAAAGGGCATAGAAAATAGATTGAAGATGTTTATTAAACATGGTTATGCATGTTTAATACAATATTTTTAAACACTGTGCAAACTAAAATTATTTTTAAGTTACTATTATTAAGTTAAATTAATATGAAACTATACAAAAATTTAAAAGAAACAAGTTTCTGTCATGATTGTGACACAAATCTGTGTTCTAGAAAATAATTAAGTCACTTTTCTACATTCCATCCTCTTTATTTTTAAATGTGGACTATTCTCAATTTAGATATTAGACAAAACTGAATGTTTCGTAATATATTCCATTATTTAATAATTAATATTTTGTAAGTACTCTTACAAAATATTTTAATATCTAATATCTTTTTAACATCTAAGTTCTCTTCTAGTACTAATATTTTCCCCTTCAACAAGCAAATGTGTAATTGATAACAGAAGAAAATATTTCTGGAAGAAAAATAAATCAAAATTATTTTGGATGCCATGTTTCTTCCACCTAGTATAGACCAAAACCACTAAAGTGCAATGAATATTTGTAGCATCTAAATGAATTTTTAAAAAATATCAGACTTTATGTACTGTGGTTAGGTAAGCAATGTGTTAATTTCAAACTACAAAATGTTGACTAAAATTCAAAACATAGTTTTCTATTTCAAATTCAAAGAGAATAGGAAAAAATAGATGCAATATGCACATATAAAGTCTTTTTTCAAAGTCAGTAGATGGACCCTTATATTTTAAAATGCATCCACAGTGGGATATGTGTATGTTTTTAGCTAAATGTGAACCAATACACAAGAGTATATGTTACCAAATGTGTATTGTATTGCAGCATACTCTTTAGCACCTCATAGTTTTTTAAAGCCCCTTAATAAGAACCTGCTATATGCCATTACTGTAGAGTAAATGGATTTCAAGGGAGTAAGTACTTCAATAGACTCCATAGTTTACAGTTCCCTAATATTCATTAAGTAATTAAAATAGATAGTATACTTTATGTAAACAACCACTTAGCTGTAGCTTATGCATGAATATGTGTGTGTATCCTTTAATTAAATTTTTTTGTTTCATTATATTTGAGAAGAATGCAACAACTAAGTTGACCAAAGCAAAAGAGTCAGATGTAACTAATGACCTAAATATTCTGGGAATTCTAAGTTGTGTTACAGGTCTGAGTTAATTACTATCTCCAGGCATTGAACTGCACTCCAGTGGCTAAGTTTATTCTTTAAATTTGCCCTTTTTGAAGTCAGAACATGTCTTTTTCAATATATATATATATTTTTTTATTTTTAATATATATATATATTTAATTATAAAGGAGCTAAGATAATGCTAACATTTAATATTTAATATACTCAATGCTATATATTCAACCTTGTATGATCTGATCCCAAAGTAAATTAGAAAATTCAGAGGTTAGTTGCTAAGTTGCTGAGTGTAGCATCTCTGGATTAAAAGCCAACACCAAGAAACAAAAAGATGTTATTATGTCAAGATCACTCAGGCTCCAATATGAAATTAGTTTGTAGTCCATTCAATTCTTGGTTAACAGTCCTATATATCAGCAATTGTGAAAACAAAGGTGACATTAACTGGAATCCAAGCATAAGTACTAGGTGTCAGTCCACCTAACTACCTTTTCTGTGCCAGAACTTATGCCTTTTAAATCCCAATAAATAAAGTTTGCATTACACTCATTTCCTCTTTTGGAGAAGCTCGCAGAATTGTACAGTGTGGTTTTATGTAGATCTAGCTATGTTCTCCTGCATTAGAAGCAGGGACATTGTCAACTCAATGCAGAGGCTATTAAATAAGAACTTGCCAAATAACTGGGATATCAATGGGATAAACAATGAAACTAAACTTCGTGGTTCACTAGGACTAGATTCAAGAGCATTTACCAAGAAGTTAAACTTTTTTATATATTAGAGTAGCAGGCAACAAAGAAGTTTAAAGTAAGACATAAGGGAAGTAGAATATCCTCAGTAGAGTCATACTGATCCAGGAAGCAAACAAAGGAGACATTCCCCTTAGTCACCTGACCACTCCCAAATAATCTGTACTCAACAAAGGTCCTTTTGTACAAATTTCATGGTGATATTAATTGAGCTTATAGTCATTTGCCTTTATGGTAAATGTATTTATTCTAATGCATGGCCCACAAAATTCATATTCTGATGGGTTTGGGGTGGGAGCCCTGGACCACAGAATTCAGTGTTGTTCCTGGGTATGAAACTAAATGTACATTACTCAGGATTAACATTATCATGCCTATGTTTACAGACTCTTACATATATGCTTATACAGTCTATTAGATTTTCCTACTCAACAATTTACCATAATTTAACATGGTGAAAAAAAATCTGTTTTCCCAGAAATGCCTATGTATGTACTTTGCCTAGTACAAAGCCAGAATTTTTAATGCTTGAAACTCTTCTACTAGAATGCAAATACTTTGAGGGAAAATATAATCCCTTATTCATAACATCAAAAGTGCCTTTTTCATAAGAAAACTTTCAAACATGAATGTTAAAAATATTAATTCCAATTTAATTTCCTTTTAAAATTCTTTCCTCCCTTATAATGAAGCTGGTCAAAGATGATTTAAAATGCTTTTGACTCATTTCAAACATTAGAAAGGCAAGTGTGCTAATTTGTATTTATTTTAAAAAGTATTGCATTTACTTTGACAATGGTCCACATGTGCAAAAAAAAAAAGAAGCAGCAGTTAATTTCACATATTATTTTGATTAGCAATTAACATTTTAAAGGTAGTTTATGAGTTTTGGTAAATAATTCAGAAATTTATATCTAGGTCTTTTCAATTTTAAAGGCACTAAATGTACAGCTAAGTAGATCTCCATGTTCAAAATTTAAGGAAGCTATTATGTATTTTGAAGGACAGCAAGATGATTTAATGTCAGCACACACAGAGATATCTACTGAGAAAATATGCTACAAAAGAAGGAAAAGTATGTTTTTGAACCATATAATTATGATTAAATAAAGAAGTTATTTGTTTGAAGTTGATTCTGTAAATCTTTATGAAGATTCTATATTCCCATTTTGAAGCTCAAATACTGCATTCAGAATAAAGAAGACAACATGTACAGATGTAAATAATGTAACAATAACAGATTGAGGTTTTGTACTTCTTGTTCCCTCTACAATCTTGTCAGGAGAATAAATCACATAGTGTCACTTTTCTTCTTACAAGTCACCTCTGAAAATAAAGCATCAAAGCCTAATATTCTTTCTTGTCTAAATTCACTTACTTTTTAATGTTATGTGAAGAGCAAGAATAAGCTAGAGAAAAAGCTCACTGTCTTTCACAGACCCCCTTTAACCATCAGGCTATTCCAGTGTCTGTGTGCATCCATCTACCTCATCACACTAATGCCAACTTGCCAAAATAAGAATAAAAGACATTTACTTGAGATCAGATCCTGAAAATATGCTTTATATAAAGATTTTAAATGCTTTTTAGGACATCATCCTAAATTCCACATACATTTAGACATCAATAAACCTTAAATCTTTTTTAATGCTTTTTAATGAAACAATTGCATTTGTGAATATTTAAGAAAATGTTTACAACAGTTCAAATGCATTGATGCATTTTTTAAAAAAATATTTGAATTACTAATATTCTACCATAGTTTAAAAATTATTTAGAAGTATACACGATCGGAAACTGTCTACTTTGAGGATTAAAAAGTTGTTAATTTCTTTTCAATTTAGAAAACATGTCTTGCTAACATCATAACAATACCCAAATGTGTAATAGTATTCATTTTTAATTTTGGGATCCTATTGCAAAACTAAATACAAAGCAAAACCTGAGTTCTACATTAAAAAAAAAAAAAATGTCTGAACTGATTGTATTTAGCAGGAACATATTTAGTAAAATAAATAAAGTTGCTGTTTACATTGTGATTGTCCAGAACAGTAAAGTCAGAATAAACAGCTGTACAACATTTTGAGAGAAATTATAAGGCATCCTTAAAGTTAAGTCAACCTTAATTGACTTGGTGCCTCCTTTTATTGTAAACCATCTCAATGGACTAAGCCATGGTTAAATGAGAACTCAGTGCAGAAAGTGTGTAGAAGAGCACTACAACAATTTTTCAGACATAATTTCAAAATTGAAATCCATTTTTGTTTATTCAGAAGGTTGTTCTTTAATTAGAACTAACTTTTTTCTTCTATACATATAATGTTAACTCTTGCCATTATGGATGGATACTTAAATGAACAGGCAGCTAGCTCTCAGGCAGTAACTTAGGACATTTCTAATTCAAACCATTTTCATACAGAATAAAAAGGAGAAAAACACAAATTAATATCTACTACAAATTGTACAAATGGCCTTAGCTTCTTTCATCAGCCATATTTATAATATTGGGAAAATTCTTGCTGTGCAGTAATGCATAAATAAAACCAAACTAAATACAGTTTGATTTTATTGAGATATTTTTAGTCTATAGTCTCCTTTTGATGGCTACCATTCCAATGCGCTTTACCTACAAAGAGTGAACACTGCAATTGTTTAAAATGATGAGCATGTAGCAATGCAGCTCCACATTTTATTGCAAAATCCTGTATTTAACTTCCTAAGCAGATAATATTATTGTCACATTAACAAAAGTTGAAGGATGGAATATTTTCTGATTAAATTTCAAGCAGCAATTTGATAAAGTTAATTTATAGTTTAAAGATAGACAAATTATCTTTCTTATATTTCCATAGCAATTTTATTTATCCAATTGTACATTAAAATATCCACACTATTTAAAACATTAATAATCTCAAAATCAAACTGATGGTCACAGATTTTCTGACACTGGATCTCTATTGGCAAAGAGTGTTTGCCAGACCAAATTCTTCTCTGAGCTTTAGCTCTCTGCCATAGATTTCAAAAGATTCCAATAATCCACTTCCTTCAATTTTCAAAAGAATTAGTTGTCCATGTGGATTATAACAGATAGAGGAATAATATACTATGTATCAGAATTTCTTGGGTTTTTAAATCATCTTAAAATTCTGATTTGGCCATACCATTTAAGTTTCCCATAGCAATAAATGTGCCAATTATTGGAAAGTTTCTATGGAAACAACCTCATCATAACACCACTCGTGGGATAGTAACCTAAGTGTTAAGGAGATGATGACTATAATGGAGCCTGATGCAGGAATAAATTAATGCACAGTCTATTTGTAAAACAATTTGTTGATTTGTAATTTCTTAAGCAATTCAAATAAGTGCCATGTTGCCACAGTGTTTATAACTGGGGTTTTCTACAATTGTGAACCTCACTTTTCCTTGCTAAGAGCATCGTATTTTTAGACAAAATTTAGGTGTACAAAATTTTGTATTATATCCATCTAAAATTGGATCTATATATGAAAAACTTCAAGGAAGTGCAGGGTTGTGATTTATAAATAAATGACTTCTTCATGAGCTATCAAGGGGACCAATGCATCACACTGAAGTGCTTAGAGAACACAAATGCTCTAGGAAGTTATCATTACTTCAGTCAAAAATTCATTAGCATTGATACCACTTTGTCAACATTTTATTCCTTGGGGAGAGGCAAAACCGACATCCAGAGTCAGTTTCTGAAGTGAATACCAGCTTTTAGAAACTAACATCTGCTGAGCTCCAATGCTCCAGCTGCCACGGAAAGCAGATTTTCAAAAGTAAATCTGACCCATTCATTTCTTTGGGAAGTGGGCATTCAATGGTTGAAATCAATTAATGCTTATTTGTGTTTCATTTTAAATCTATGATTTAGAAACTTTAATTGACAAAAATAACGAATGACTACAATGCATTTTGGAGTTTGGGTTGAATTTTAAAACAAGTGAAGGTAATTGTAAGTGAAAAATGAAAGAAATCTGCATATCTCAGTAAATGAGTGATTAACCTTTCACCTTCCAAACCAGAGAAGAAACCCTGATGATAATAACCAAACTGCTTTAATAGTTCTTCAAGATGATAATACAATTAAATTGATAGTTTGAAATTTATTTGGGTTGTTTTCAAGATACTTCAAACTTAGCCTTCCTCATATGAGGAAGAACTTAGCACACATACCTTCCCCCCTCAACATATCTCTGCCTTCCTTTTGCTTTGATAGGAGCAGTGACTAAAAAGGAAGTAGGAGAGGAAGAGAGGCAGTTAATAAGGAGAAAAAATAAGGAAGAGAGGGAAGGAGAAGAAAATTACCAATAGAAATAAATTCCATAGGCACAATCATTTTAAAATTGCTCTTATGATAGTTGAACTCTACCAAGTTGCTTTTTGGGGAGCATATAGCTTTTGAATTTGGGGAGAGAATTTGGGATAAGTGTGCTAATGTGCTGCAGAATCTGTAGCTGAAGTAATAAAGGATCAACTGTAGCCTGATTCATTCTCAAACAGTGGCCATTGCTCTGGTGATCTGGCCCATGGCCAGGCTGGATATCCCCAGCATCATAGGTTGGCAGCTAGACATTCTCACATCCTACTTCACAATCACTCAGTGACAGGTTATTCCTTTGGGAAGAGTCTAGGTAATAACTAAATTATATAGGAGAGCTGTATGAGTTGGATTGAAGTTGGCCACACTCACACTTCATAAAAATGGAATACAAGACGTGTTAATGTGTCTATCTCTATGCATATGTTACACATATTTTGATATAAAGCATATGTTACACATATTCTGCATATGTTATACATATTCAGATATAAAACATGTTATATAGATATAGCCTGATAAAATGTGATTCTGGATGACTTTTGAAGTCCTAAAGAATCCAAACAAAGCTGTCATTTAAGGTACACATACCTTAATGTTTCTTTTCAGTAGCCAATTTGTGAACTGATATTTCCATTAAGTAATTAGAATGCTATAATTAATATGATTAATTGAATACTTTCAAAAATACTTACATCAGCAGCTTACTCTTTCCACCCAAAAAGAGATAGGAGCCTAGCCCTAAATGTTATATTGATGTAATTAAAACTACTTGAAAATATTTCTCCTAGAATTGCCTTCAGACAACACCATTCACTTAAAATTAGGTTTAAAATTTGAAAGTCAAAATAAAAATACCAAGACTAATAATTTTATTCATTCCCAGATTTTACTTTATTTAATTTCTGATTATTGAAAATAATTTCATTATACTTTACAAACCAATATTTAAAGATGGTGAGTTGAACAGAAAATGCCATAGGCTTTAAAGGCGATTCCAAAATAAGAATTACAAAAATGTTCTGTGCACATAAACCATTACTGGAACATGTTTTTAGCCTCCCATGGGGTCCTACCTGGTATTGAAAGAAAACACTTACACGATGTACTTTGAGTTCTGAGGTGTTTGTTATAAAACAAACCTCTGATAGTACTTCACTGTCATAACAATATATTTTATTAAATATTAATATACTTCCTCTGGGAAGCTACACTATGATTATAGTTGAGAAAGAAAGGAATTGGAGATTAAAAGATCTGAGTTCTAGTTTCTGTGGTGCTCTGACACTTGATGTTAGTCTGTGTGGGTCTAGGTTCTCTTTAAAGTAAGAGGTAACTTTTTTTACACATTTGTTGCTTATAATAATATAAAGTATGTGAAAATGCATTTTAAAGTCTAAAACAGTATCTGACATCAGTAGCTTTACCTGGGCTTACAGTCAAAATATCATGAGCCATGTTAAGCCCCAAGCATAAGTCCCTTCCATCTTCCCTTTAAATGCCTGAAAATGTTATCAAGAGAAAAGTTTGAAGATTTCATTGTTCAGTATTTCATTTGTGTTAAACTTGAACTTGCACCAGGCAAATTCACTTAGCAAGATCTGGTACTGTCATTATGAAGCCAAATATCGGGACTAGACTCCTATTTCCTTCTTGGTAGAGAAAGTGAAACTGCTCATATATTTTTGAAATTATTCAATTAATCATATTGATTATATCCTTCTAATTACTTAAAGGAAATGTGAGTTCATAAATGGACTACTGATAAGAAAGTTTAGAATACAAATATTTTATTATTAAGCTCCTATCACAAAATTGGTTCATGGAAGATACATAAAAGAGAATGAGGTGTTAATATATGGAAAATAAGTCTTTCCATAAATATATTTCATGTGCTTACTCAGGTATAATACAAAAACTGATAACTATAACAAAATAAAAATACTAACAACAACCAAAATGTTCATGTTTTAAAAACTAAAACTTTTACATTTAATTAATATGAAAGAAAAAATACTAAGAGTAATGACTATGTTGCTTATGCCTTGAGTTTCTGGGCTTATGTCTAATAGGCAGAACTGTGTAAATATTGGGATCTGTTTCTTTATAATTGTAAAATAAAATACATGGTTCTCTGATATGGAGTTGGCTCTTCGTATCAGAAGTTTAATTCTGGTAAAGAGAATTTTCTTGCTATCTCTCGCTGACCATAAGTTCTGTAAAGAGTTGAGGGCTTGTTAACTTGTCATTTTAAATACCATATCTTTAGTAAATGATTTCACTAACAGATTACCTATATTTTTATGTGTTATCATTTTCTTCTAGATGAAAAAATCATGCAAATTATGAACATTAACTAAATTATTGAAAAATAATTAAGCAAATTATTTGCAGAAATGTGTTTTTCTTATTACTTATTAACATTAGTTTCTGGGGATCCATAAGACCAAACTGTTAAGTCAACGTATAGACAAAAATATACAAACTGTCCCTTAAACATAAAAGTTACTATAAACCATTCTTTATAACCATTAGTTATAAACCTGGCTTCATTGTGGGCATCCTTAGAATTGCTTTTTCCTCAATAAAGAAGCCTAACATTAGCCGGGCGTGGTGGCGCATGCCTGTAATCCCAGCACTTGGGAGGCTGAGGCAGGAGGATCACAAGTTCAAAGCCAGCCTCAGCAATGGCAAGGCACTTAGCAACTCAGTGAGACCCTGTCTCTAATAAAATACAAAAAAAAAAAAAAAAAAAAAAGGGCTGGGGATGGGGATGTGGCCCAGTGGTCGAGTGCCCCTGAGTTCAATCCCTGGTACAAAAAAAAAAAAAAAAAAAAAAAAAAAAAAAAGAAGCCTAACATTAACCTTTGTGTTCTTTAAATATGTGAAATAATATTTTGAGTTTAATGTGTTTGGTCTTGGCAGTCTATGAGACTAACTGGAATAATTTGTTATGTACAAATTTTACGGTTAAAAAAAAAAAAAGAAAAGAAGTCTTAGCCAAACAATTAATGAAATGTTTTCTTCTTTCACAAATACCACTTAACATTCTAATCCTTTAAGAGATGGTACAATGATCTTTTACAAATAAGTATATGCTGAATAGCATCATATTTTAAGCTTGAATATATTGTAAGCTGTAATAAAGACAATATGCCAAATAAATGGCATCTCTGAGCTCATGCTATTGGCTTAATCTTACCTGCTGTATATAAGGAATAGCCAAATTAAATATTGTGCCAATCCAGGATTCATTAGCAGGACCTGTCAGCTGTGTAAAAGCTTCCTCACAAGTGTTTGATCTGTACTCTGGTGCATACTTGTTGAGCTTCATTTACAAGATTGTCAGAAAACTAAATGTATTTTCACAGTGCCTTCCAAATCTTTAATCATGCAATGTCTAATGAATCCAAAAGGCAATTTCTCAATTCTTTGCCACTTCCTTTTTCTCCTGGTAGGATATTTACAAAGAAAGAAAGAAGATGACACACAACTTAGTGGTACAGAGGAGAGATATCCATAATCCACATATTACTAAATGAAAAGTTCCAGTACCATTCTTCACTTCAAGGAGAACTTGAAGGAGAATTTATTTTATTACAGGGTCCACTAATGCCAACTCTAAATTTCCATCCTTTCACAGAAGAGTTTATAAAATCCCTCTTCTGTTTGTAAAAAGAAAACTTTCACAACACTGATGCACAAAATGACATTTATTGACATTAAAAGCCTCATCAGTTTTTTCTCAGTAGTCTTTATTCCTTTGGCTGAGGGCTTTATTGTGCTGTTTGGCATGAAGGAAACTGGCACCCTTTGATTTAGCAAAGTCTGGCCTGAAACCAATACTCCAAATAGTTTCTTTAAAGCCAGGCATTTTATAAATATTGGATTGAGTCTTGTGGGTACCTGTATGGGGCAGAAACAAACTTGATATAATACAGAGTCATAAAAATCTTTTCAGGCATCCTGCTTTGCATTTAACTGGTCGGTACTGCATTTGCATTAGAACTTGTAATAGGCTGCAATGTACTGAAAATCTGTCTTCTCAGCTCACCAGGGTTTTTCTACTTGTGTCTCCTCCCAGGAAATAATGGTAACAAATTTTCTCATATTTTCAGCTTCATACTCTACCAGTCTTTTAAAAAGCAAGCAATGAACAATTTATGTCTTTATTAATTAAACATCTGGAGAGCATCACAGTTAGGACCTACCCCCACAAGAAGCTCTTCATCAGGCTTTTTCAAGAACAATTGAAATCATTGGTTTCATTAGGATCAAACCATGTTCCAGACACTGCACATTAGAGATAGAAATAAATATATATTCCTTATCCTGAGGGAACTCACAGTACAAAAGAAAAGATATTAACACTGGGCAATAACTGTAATAATTTTGGGGAAATGCTATGAGAAAGGTTTCCTAGGCTGATTTTCAATGGCAAGAAAGGGTGTGACACAACCTGACTGGAGGTGAACCATTATCATGATCCCAAGCTCCTTGTCAAGAAAGTTTCTTGGTTTTTGTTTTTTCCTTAAGTTAACTGGAAACCATTAAAGGGCTTGGGATAGAAGATCTATTTGTTTTTTTTAAGAGGTAATTCTAATAAGAGGCCATACGAATTCTACTTCCAATTTTTCTTCAGTTCATAAAATTGAATGGATTATCAATCCTGACCTCAACAATAACGAATATATGTCTATTTCTTTGGCAAATTCCATTAAACAGAATTAGTTATGGCTAAGATCATACTCTTCTTTGTTAACTATTATAGGGCTGTATAGTTTGAAAATGTAGTTTTAAAAGGACGAGTAAAGAGTAAAGTAATACATTTCTAAGGAATTGTCTATATATCATGGAATATTTGGTAGTTACCAAGTGCAAAAGACAAATCTTTAACTGTAAATATTTGGCTCAAAAATTAATCAAAATGATAGCATTGCTACAAACTTACAGATTCTAGGAGATAATTTATTAATACTAAACATGCTAAGCCAAAATTTTATATATTATAAAAATTTCTTCAGGATCTTAAATTTTAAAATATTCTATTGCCTACCCATGATTCATACTTCATATTTATTTTTAAATTTCATTTATTAATATGACTTTTTTCATAAATTTATTTTAAATATTATGTTAGTTTACATGTCCTTTGAGATTACATACTGATCTGGTCACCCACAGTTAAAGTGAAAAAAAAATCACTTAGACTCTTTCTTTAAAAAAGCTTAGACTCACCAGTGACCAGAACTAGATCTCCCCAGTGCTTCATCACTACTTCCTTTGGGCACAGGATACCATTAGAAATGAAATACAGGGTGACTTGGGTCCCCATTCTCCACCTCTGAAACCCTCTTGTCACCCACAGAAGTTGTGCTCTGCAGTGCTGGTATGTTTTTTATTCCATCCTAACAAATGAACTTTGATTTTTCATTATTGCATCACTCACATTGTTTTTTGAATTTCAATTGTATTTTGCATGTCTGTGAAAATATTTTTAAATAATAAATTGTGATTAAGCTGAGTTTTCTGACAAACATAGAAATTTTAAGAAATTAATAACTAAACAAAAAAATCAAAGATCTCAAAATTGTATAATTATAAAAATTATGAAAGTGAACTGACTGATTATTACCATTGTGGAATGATTACGTGAATAATACTGTAAAGTGCTGTAGAATTTGTGAACCACTCTCATTACCTTATTCAGTTTTAAAACAACCCCATGTAATAATTCTCATCAGTTACATTTTACAGATAAGAAAACTCAATTTTGGTGAAATTAAGTGACTTTTTGCAGTTACTTTACCAGGGTGTAGCAGAATCTGAGGCCCAGATATAAACCTAACTCTGGCTTCAGGGCAACCACATTCCATTATAGCTTTTATGTCATTAAGGTATAAAACACATCATGTACTTTAAAATTTTCTCTTTTTTGTCACTTGTAATATGATATTGTTCACTACAAGCAGTCTTTCTTCTCCCTACACCTCAGCCACATATGGTAAATCATATTGCATTATGCTGTCAAATTCTAGAATATAGCAATTAGTGGTAATAATGATGACATTAAAAATTCTCAATAAAAAGTTTAAAAGGGCTGGGGATGTGCTTTCCTAGCATGCCTGAAGCCCTGGGTTCCATCTCCAGCAACACAAAAATTAAAATGTCAAAGATTATATTACTGGCCCGGCGCGGTGGCGCATGCCTGTAATCCCAGCACTTTGTCAAAGATTATATTACTGTAATCCCAGCACTTTGGGAGGCTGAGGCAGGAGGATCGCTAGTTCAAAGCCAGCCTCAGCAATGGCGAGGCACTTAGTAACTCAGTGAGACCCTGCTTCTAATAAAATACAAAAAAGGGCTGGGGATGTGGCCCAGTGGTCAAGTGCCCCTGAGTTCAATCCCCAGTACAAAAAAAAAAAGATTATATTACAGTTAATATCCATTTAATACTATGCAGCTATATTGCAGGTTACTTCTTAAAAATAAATCACTTTTTAATGTTATTATGACTGCTCTCATTTAGCTGATAAGTTGATTAATGGAACAAATACAGAAGCATAAAGACAAAGCTACCACACAAGTTTATATTTATACTATCATAATTTTTGCCTCAATTAAAATAAACAATGTTCTAAAATGTAAATTAAAATTTAGTTTTTTGAATAAATTCCACTTTGTTATTTCTGTGAGAAGATGAGAAGAAAAAAAAAAATTTTTTTGAAACATTTAACAGTATAAAAATTGACCTTTTAAACAGATTTTATTTTTTACAATGTTCTTTCAGCTAAAATAAGAATATGCAGCCAGGTGTGGTGGCGCACGCCTGTAATCCCAGCACTTGGGAGGCTGAGGCAGGAGGATTTCAAGTTCAAAGCCAGACTCAGCAAGGGCGAGGCACTTAGCAACTCAGTGAGACCCTGTCTCTAATTAAATACAAAAAAGGGGTGGGGATGTGGCCCAGTGGTTGAGTGCCCCTGAGTTCGATCCCCGGTACCAAAAAGAAAAAAGAAAAAAAAAAAATGCTACTCAAGAATATTGGTTTAAATATATGCACAATTATTCAATTAATTATGTTTTAATATAAATTTATGTTAGGTATGTTTCTAAATAAGTCATTTCATTCTATTATTATTTTCAAAGGTCTTATGCTTTAAAGATTTAATATTACAAATATATCTTAATTGATGCAAAATGGTTTCCTAATAAATTGACTTTCTTAAAATCAAATATCAAATTTCTTTAAAATAAAACAAGAAGGATGATATGGCTCAAAAGTAATAACTAATTTATTGGGAACTCCCCATAAACAATAGGGTATAAATGTTCTCTAAAATGAAACTTTTCTATGATTTTCAAAGCTTTTATCATTAGCCTAAATTGGTTTTTTTAATTAAGCTATTATTAATTTTCAATTTCATAAGAAAGAGAAATCTCAAATTTAAGATTAGTTGACAAAAAAAAAAAAAAAAACCCTCATGGTCATTCCTTTAAACTTCTCTCCTATGTGCATTAATTAAAAGAAAAATTAGAAATTTACTAGAGCATGGGCTGCCAATGCCACTGACTATTGTTCCCTCTTATGGAAGAAAAAGAATCCAACAATGAATGAAAAAAGAGTTTGGATTTTCGGAGTCTTTTCTATTTTAATGATTACTTCATGATACTATGTTTCTAATTGCCTATATTTGCTTTCATTTGAAACATAGGTTTTAGTAGAATCTGAATGAGGAAAGAATTCAAAGAATGAAGACTGACAAAGTCAAATGAGGACACTTGGACACTCCACATGTTCTCATTCACTATCAAGTGATAGGGATTTTTTTATTTTAATTTTTTTTTAGTTGTTCATGGACCTTTATTTAATTTCTTTATTTATATGTGGTGCTGAGAATCGAACCCAGTGCCTCACACATGCTAGGCAAGCACTCTACCACTGAGACACAACCCCAGCCCCAGGGATGTTTTTTCTTTATCTATTTTTAGTAGGCTCTTTAATTGATTGCTAGTACACTTTTACATCAGTTTTTTCTATCACTTCTGAATATCTTATACAGGAAGACATAAAATGAGTACATTAGTTCTTTTTTAAAGGAAAAAAAAAAACTTAAAAAACAACAGGGATACACACTTTACTCTCAGATCTAGTTGCTTTTATTTTTGGTTCCAGCCTTTGGCTGAATTTTACTCTGCAGAATTTATTCAAGTTAACTGGAGTCAGATCTTTTGTATATTGTCCCTAATTACTTCAGGTAGACATATGAGTAGGTCAAGTGGTGGGTGTCTCATTGGTCTCAGAAACTGTGCACTTTGAAGAACCATCTAATTGAACCTAAAGCCCTGTTTTTCTTTTCAATTTTTGAGAGATCAGTATCTTAATTTGCATGAGACACAATTCTTCTGTAACATATAAAATCGAGCATGTACACAGAGACAGAAAGAGGGGAAAGAACAAGATGACCTAAGAACATCATGAACCTCAGTGGACAAGATGAGAGTACATTTAGAGTAGACTTTGGGAGGGGAACAACACCTTATCAAAAACTGTTATTGCTTAATGAGATCCGTGACCACACATTCATTGCGTAGGATCAACGTGGATCCCTGCTGGTTCCCCATAGCCTGCTGAAGGTTAGTGGTTATGATGTTAACTCACTTGAACATCCCAGAAATGTTTCAATGTTTTTTTTTTTTTTAATCTATTTCTACAATACTGGAATAAGACTTGAATTTCCCAAGAAAATACAGAAGCAATATTAAAGTAGCACATCTTGGGCATTCCCAGTAGCAGTTCTGTATTATTACTATAAGTAATATTTATGTTAAGGGGGTCATCTTATTTTGATTTGTAAAATAATTTTGAGAATTCCTATCAGCTAATCAGACATGAACAGTTATCAATATATTAAATTTCTAATATATTGTGACCCTTTAGTCAAAGGAAGCCCTGGATTTACAATGTATATATGACCATATGTTATTATATGTTGCATAGAATAATATGGATAATATTAAGAGACAACACCAAGTCTTGATTTTAGTCTTCATTCTGATTTTCTGACAGAAAATCTTTAGCATATGGACTCTGATAAGAAAACAAACTATCTTTTATGTAAATTTATCATTTAGACACATTGAACAATTACTTGATATGATATAAACACAATATTCTTCCTGTAAAAAAATATTAGTATTTTTCAAGAAGGACAGTCATATTCCTGGCCAAAAAAAAAAAAAAAAGACAAACCAGATGTCCCTCTTCTCCCTACCACCTGTTTATTTTAAAGGAAAATGTAAAAGCAGTATATGGGTGAAAACATAATAAAAATTTTGAATCTTTGTTTTTAATATATAAGAGCAAAAAGAAAAAGTGCCATCTTTCATAGTACTATCAAGAGCAGAAAACTATTCTAGACTGGCAATTATTTGTTCTGGTGACTTTGAGAATCAAGAATAGTGAGACATCCCCACAGAACACTCAGCATGAAGGCAAAGTCATGACTGGAAGCACCACTGGTAAGTTACCAAACAGTGGGAACAACTCTGTTCTAATGTAGTCAGAATGCCATTTTAAACCATTTGATGAAAAGTAAATAACATTTTGAGTAACTAATCTCAGGAGAGAAAATAAGAATCTATACTGAAATAATATTCTTTAACAAGTATCTTTTCTCCTATGGTAAAATAATTAATTAAATTTATTTATGGATTTTTTGAGTTTCTTCAGACATTGTGTGTGCGTGTGTGTATGTGTGTGTGGTTATATGTGCTGTGTAATTATTCTACCACTGAGCTACACTCTTCATTCTTGAAACAGGTTTTAAAAAGCAATGTTGGCTTCACTGGATGGTAAAGAGCATCTCCTGTACATCTTACTACCCAAGATTTCTTTGGACATTATAATGAACTACTACTGAACCACTTACTGGATTGGTACTCTGGCTCTTCACTGACTGCACCTGAAATTTCTTCTGCTCAGAAAAATCTCAGCTTGTGCAGCAATAGTACTTTTATGTTACTGAGGAAATGCACCTATGGACAAACGTAACACCAGATTATGGCATAATGTTTGAGATATAGAGTGAATTCTGGATGTCAATCCTGCCAATTTCTCTGGTTCTTTTGTGCAGTGCATAGACCTTACCACAGCCAAGATTCCTACTAATACATTTCATAGGGATATGAGCATTCATAACTTCCCACTGCAGCACAAGTGATATACACATATAATAAAATTATTATAACAAAAAAAAACACTCATTAAACAGGTATATTGAGTCAAATGTTTACATATCACTACTCAGGTTATCCTTTTGAGCTTTTCTGCAAAAATGTACATTCACAGATATTCTAAGAGATTGTGTATCATGACCAACACTATACTGAAAATAATGATAAAGCCTGGATTTGAATATATGGAAATTGACTCCAAAAGGTATTCTCTTAACCTCAACCCTAATATGGTTTCACAAATTATTGGGAACAGCTCAAGTGTAAGTTTCAGGGTCTTCCACATACTTTTCTCTTCGTGTATCACAGTAGCAAAGTAAAAGGATAATCCTGAGACATAGAAGTCTGAAAATCACTAGAAAGTATTTTCTTAATGAATAATGTTTTAACATTGTTTATAGTATTACTTATGATCCAATTTATTCTGGAAATGATTTAAATATCTCTGACTTAAATCAAACCACGTGGTGGTATATTAAACAACCAAATAAGTAAATTGGAGCAGTTCATATATTTCAGTGGAGAATTTGGGATGAACAGCATTGCTTCTCTGTAGAATGTATGCCAGTCTTAAATCTCTTCATCATGCATGACTACATGACAGAATACTACTCCTAAAACAACAGACATATTACTACTAATAATAATAGGCTTCCATTAATTGAATATCTACCATGAACAGGACATATGTAGGTATTTTCTCAAGACCTTAAAAAAATCATATATTGTAGCTTTTATCCAATCCTTTTATGCATAAGGGAATGATCTGTGATTACTTACTAGTTAAAAGGAAAAGATGATTTTAATAAAACAATAAAAGACACTTAGGGGAAATCTGAGATATATAAAATGAGCCATTAAGATTAAAGATAAGAGAGAGAAAGAAAAGATAAAAACATATTGCTGGAGGAATTAGGGAAGACGTCATAGATTAAGACAATCCATTTGATAATATCACCTGTGATTTTCCAGCCTACATTGACACCACCATTGTCAAAAACATTTTTGAAAAATATTGCTTCGTAATGTTCCCTCAGATTCCTCAAGCATAAGCCTCTCCTCCCCAGGACTCCATCGTCTACTCTTGGAATGGGTTCAGTAAAAGACTCCATACTTGGCACTGAAGTAGATTGAGACAACAGATATTTTTGTAACCACATGATGCAGAAATCCTCCTTCTAGCCAATGGGAGCATTAAGATGAAGCAATATGTACTGCAATAAAATTTCAGTGTAAATTGAAAGTCTAAGGAATTACTGAAGTTAATTGTAATTCTTTACCATCATTTCCTATTTTTAATCAAGTAGATTCTAATAAAAGTTAAGTTTGACATTAACAGAGAAGGGGGATTCTCTCAGTGGTTACAGATAGAAAGTAGCCTCAACACATCTTGTTGAGGTAGGAGTGTTTATGCATTATTCTCCTTATTTTACCAGGCAGGAAATAGACACAGAGAGAGGCTAAGTGACTTGCCCAAGGACAAAGAGTGAGTCAGAAGCAGAGCTGGGAATCAAGCCCACTTCTCCCGGTTCCCAGTGTACAGCTTTTCTCAGCAAGCCATAATGCCTTTCAGATGGATCTTTTCCTAAAATGTATTAAGTTGTTAAAAATTCAATATGGGTGTTACATTATTTTTCAACCAGCTCTGGTTTTCACTACCATAGTAGAACTCTTATCAGAAGCTGATGGTCAGATGAGCTACTGCATATCTAAATATTATAGACAATACCTCATTAGAAGTGGATATATCCAAATACCTAGGATGAATCAAGGTCTTTAGAGAATGAAGTTGTGTTTGGCTCTCACAGCTTCAGAAAACAAGAATGCACTTTCAAAGTTAAGAACTAGAAATGATTGCCCAGAGAGGACCTTACCAACCACTAGAAAGTTCAAAACAAACATAGAAAAGCACAGTGATATTGTGTTTACATGGGGAGGAGGGAACTAAGAAAATAAGGAAATAAAAGGTGTGTGTATTGAAAAATTCTAGGCCATTCAGGGACATGCTAGATGCTCATTTTTATACTAAACTGTGTTGTTTCATTAGCTGGAAGTTTGCTAGTTACTCTGGAACATGGACAGGTACTACTCTTTGTAATGACAATACTTAAAACTCTTTGGGGCTATCTAAACCAGAAATGGTCAGATACTCAAACTCTTATAGGTCTCTCAGCTATGCTCATTGGAAACATCAACAATTTGTCATGGTAACCTTTACGAATGAAACCAGAACCAGCTATAGAATCTCATTCTATATAGTAGTCTGCAGATTCATGAAATAATTGGTCAATATTGACCCAAAAGATCAAACCCACTTACTATCTCTTTCTGTTCATCCCCCATGTGTAAGGCAATATAGAGAGTCACTACACACCACTGTCTTCACTCACCAGGTCTGCCTAAAACCCCCAATTTTCCTATGCATGACTATTTATGTTTGCACAAATTTCTTGTCTGAATTAGATCATCAGCTCCTTGAAGACAGAGATGTCTGTCATTTTTTCTTCTCTTTCTTCCTTGCCTTCTTTCTTTCTTCTTCTTTTTTCTTGTACTGAGGACTGAACCAAGGCACATAATACCACTGACATATGTCCCCAGCCCTTTCTTTTTATTTTAATTTTTAAGACAGTGTCTTGATAAATTGCTGAGGCTGGTCTCAAACCTGGGATCCTTCTGCTTCAGCCTTACTAGTTAATGTGATTATGGATGGGTGTCAAAGAGATTTTTTTAAGCCAATGTCCTAAGTTATGTTTCTTGAGAAAAGTTCAATAAATACTAACAGATTTTATAAAATGTACCTATATTTTTCTTCAGAAACTTTGCAGGCAGTGAAGTTTGAATGCCTCAATAAATATCACCTTCTCTAATCACAATAATTTGGATTTTTACTCATCATAAAATCAGTCATTGCCATAAGTACACTGTTGAAATGAAGCACTAAACAAAATGATACCTCTTGAAACATCAAAACATATTAGCAGAAGAATTGTTCTTATAATTGGTTATTATTCTTTAAGATAACTTATTACTCTTTAGAGAATGCATCCAATTAAAAGTTCCTGATGTTTTGATATCCTGGGAAATTCTTGGAGAAGTGGTTGATTCCAGGGTAGGGACAAGGACAATACATGATGAATTGGGAATATCTGGCAGCATTAGAGAGTAAGAAACAGTATGTTAAAAAAAATTGGATTTGTTGACCTGAAGGTGTTCACAGTGGACAGCAATGAAAAAATATGAGCAAGAAAAGCAACAATGATGATATTGGATCATAGTAAAAATAATGAAATAAATATAAATGAGTATATATTGGTATAGATATACACTGGTATAGATACATACATACATAGAGTAGAATTGGCAGCTCTGACAGAATTATTCCTATTAACAAATGTAAAAAGAATAAGTAAGACACCTCACCCAAGTGATCAAGGATAACATCATCAAAACTGAGAAATATTGGTTTGTTTCTCCTGATATGATAGAGGGTGTTTATCTGTGTGTGCTACTCTTGTCAAAAATGTATAATCTCCATCATGAGAAAATTATCAGGCAAAAGTAAATTGTGAAACATTCTAAAAGAATTACCTGTAGTTCTTAGATAACCCCAGGACATGAAAGTAAATGATCAAATATTAGTCATCCCTGAAGAAGAATAAAATTATGGCATTTTCCAGTAAATGGATGGAACTGGAGAAACTACCATGCTAAGTGAAACAAGCCAATCCCCAAAATCCAAAGTCTGAATGTTCTCTTTGATATGCAGATGCTAACAATGAGGGGAGGGGGCAAGAATAGAAGTTCACTGGATAAGACAAAGGGGAATGAAGGGAAGGGATGGGGTTTGGGAATAAGAAAGACAGTAGAATGAATTGGATGTTACTTTCCTATGTTCATATATGAATTAATATATGAACAGTGTAAATATACATCATGTAGTACAACCACAAAGATGGGAAGTTATATTCCATTTACGTATGATATGTCAAAATACATCCTATTGTCATGTATAGTTAGAAAGAACAAATTAAAAAGTTTATAAAAACAAAGTATATAATGAGACAGATATTGTCAGATTGGTGGAATCAAAAGAGATATGACTACAAAATACAGTGTTGAATCTGGACTGGATATTGAAGTAGAAGGTCATTAAGATCAGACTGTTAAAAGTTGAACAAAGCATGTACTTTAATAACATTTACTGTACCAATATTAAAGTTTTGTTTTGACATCCTATTACAGGTATGCAATATGTAGCAATAGGGGAACTAGGTGAAAAGAGCATGGGCACTCTCAATACTAATTTTACAAATTTTCTCTAAGTCTAAAATTACTTCAACACAAAAAACAAAAAAAAACACAAAATTCTCTGGTTCAAATAATCAGTATGGATATACTAAGCTAATGTGAAATACAGTTCTGAAATCTAAAGACCATGTGGGGTAATAGAGCACACAGTTGGCCTTTATTAAGTCACAGCATTCCCAAGGAAAGGGAAGATGAAACGCAAGCCTGGATGTGATCCCATTCATGCCTCAGCACGAGAATTTGTTACCCACGAGGATCATATCTCAGCCCTCTTCAGTTCACTACACTGTATTTTTCTTCTACTCCTTCCTGTCTTTTCCTTTTTTCCCTTCCATATTTCAATAATTATCTGTGTGTGGCATGACAATGTTTTATCTCAACCAAGTGACTGGTATGAATCCTAAAGAACATTTTCATGCTTCAGTTTCAGAGGGCGAAAGCTGACTGAAATCTCTTCTTAGAAGTTCCCCACCATTATTGAGACTTTTGTTTCTTAGATGACTTTCCCAGTTATGTTCCTAAGTCACAATTGGGTTGGATCTAATGAACCCCCTGCTGGGTCATTAAGAAGGTTTTCTGCTACTATTTTCTTTCTCCCTCATTCACAACTTCCTCTCCACTGCTTTATGTCTAACAGGGGAGAGGAAGTTGTGAATCAGGGATTCAGGGCACTGCTGAAACTCATCTGTGGTTGCCTTCTACCCAAGCCCAGGCCCTACAACAATAATACAATGAAGATTTCTAGGCAGTATGCTAGTCTCTCCAGTGGCAAATTTAGTTTGCAATGCACCAAATAAAATGTCCTCTGTTGCAGACTCTGCTGTTGTCTGCACTCAGGGACCCCAGAGTGGGTCACAGCCTGACTCAGTGTTAAATCTGTCACTATTCTTTATTGCATCCTACTGCTATTTGTTTGTTTGTGCATTGTGTCAGTGATTTGTCTTGATCAGAAATATTTAAAACTTAAGGAATTTTACATAAAAATCCAGATTCCCAGGCTTTTTTGAATTATCCAAAGGCCTGGCCAACTTGGCTGCCATATTAGCACAAGGCCAAAAAATATGTTCATGTTGTATATCATTTGCCCCTATGGACAGTACAGTTGCTTCTAATTTGCACGTCACCCACAGCACTGCATCTTCTGACCAACCTGGGTGCTGTACATTTTTGTGTTTGTTAAACATGCCCTATGTCTTGTCCTTTAATTCATAAAGGTCAATAAGTAGGTAAGAATGAGGTTACATTATATGATGAGCAAAGATATTTAAGCAGACAATGTTCCTCTGGATTTCAGGATTTCAGAAGCTATAGTCAACATTACTTTCCTTGGTGAAACTATAGAAGGAATGCTGCCAATCATTTTCTCTATCCACAGAAGGCAGGGAAAGGGGCAGAATTGATATTTTGGGTTCCTTTATTATATTTCTTCCTTTTTAAGGAAATTTATTATTCTTGCTTCAGACTGAACTGAACACTCACACAGTGACTCTCAAGCACAAGTTTGTGATGTGGCAACAGAGCCATTACTGCTGTATTTCACACAGAAGAGAGTTTTGCTAATCCTCTTTGGCATTCATCTCTAAATCTTGGTTAACTTGAGTAGCTTCAGTCTCTGAAAGTTTATTCTTACTTAAGTGATTTTCTTGCTATTGTTAGATTTTTCAGGTGTCTTGCCAGCTTAACTGTCATGAGAATTAGCTTTGTTTATTCTCCTTGGCTCTTTACAGCAGGTTTAAATTTTGTTCCAAGGGGTCACAACATTTCCTGCCCAAATGCCTTTTATTCTAAGCATGTAGGCAGTAATTATTTTTTACTTTACTTAAAATATAAATAACCTCCTTATGCTGATTTTGAACCTTTTCTGATAGTACATTCCTCATGAAAGAAATAAAGCCCTTCAGCAGACCTCCATGTGATGTGAACAGAGTTCTAGTCTGGGAGTATAAATCATACCTGTACTCACAAATGTACAAGTAACCCTTCCCCTTCCTGCTGCTTTCAATTACTCAGATTAATTTATTTCTATACTTTCTGGCACCCCTCTGCTAAAGTACACAGCAAACAAATTTACAGTGAGCCCCAAATTAAATATTAATGCAAAAACTCCCAGCTTCAAATTTTATTTGTTTCAGACACACTAAAATTTAATAAAAATTTTGGTGTTTTTCATGTTTAACTTATTTGAAGGCATTATGTTGATTTTAGTACTGAGAATTTGGAGCCAAATTATCAAAGAGGGTTTTGATAACATGAATAAAAAATGAACTCAGCCAGGCATGGTAGCACATGCCTGTAATCCCAGCAACTCAAGAGAATGAGTCAGGATGATCAAAAGTTCAAGGCCAGTCTCAGCAACTCAGTGAGGCCCTAAGCAACTTAGTGAGACCCTGTATCAAAACAAAAACAAAAACAAAAAAAATTAAAAAGGCAGGGCTGGAAATGTGGCTCAGTAGTTTAAAGCTCCTGGGTTCAATCTCTGGTACCTACCAAAAAAAAAAAAAAAAAAGGACACACACAAATTATATTTCTATATATGCATCTAGCATATGTCTACTACACTCACAAGTAAGCTTTCTGCACAATAAATAAATCAGTTCAGATCTTTTGCTTCAGTATTTTATTTAAGTATTTCTAAAATTTTATATGCCTAAGTTTTGGATCACTTTTTATTTTAGCCTACTGTCTGTTTTATACAGGTCACCTCTTAAATTTAAAGCCATACTATGTTTGAAAACTAAGAATAGAAGTTATTTTTTGTACACAACTAGTAAAGATTATGTAGCATTTCCAAGATAATTTCCCTGAATGAGGCAATGTATTTCTTTCATCATGTTACTGATGCCTCCATCTAAAGAAAAAAGAGTTATAAGAGTTGAAGACTCACTCCAAGCTGCCCTTTTGGTGCTCTATTTAGGTGGTCTACATAACCTAACAAAAATTGAGTGAAATATTTTGGGGACCAAGCTGGTATTATGGTGGTACTTTTGGAATGCAGGTTTTACTATCAGAGTTTAAAACTAACCTATGCCTGTGCTTAAGGTAAAGAATAGAAGATAGATCTAAATTAGAAAAAAAAAATGTAGGTATGAAATCTTAAAACTATTTTCTAAACCTTAGGACCCAGAAGAACTTAATCAGCTTAACACTAAGAGTTCTTACTTCAAATGTCACACTATCTTCTTTCTCAGGGACCCTCTAGGTTTTGATATTTTGATATTTTTCCTTTTCTGTCACTTTTATAAATCTCACTCCTTTCTTGTTTTTCTCCTCTCATGTTCTTTTCTTTTTTTGGCTCAACGAGTTAAATAAACCAAAAGTGTTTGTTAGCCACAAGCAAAGGTTGCTTGATAAAATCATAGTTGTATTGTTGCTAAACTAGAGTTTATAATACTTGTCCTGGTTTCAGTTTAGCTGTTTCTGTCTCCAGGTCTAAAATCCACATAGAGACTGGCACGTACTATCTATGGGAGAATAACCCCAAGAGCTCTGATAGACCAAAAGATAACACCTAGTAAGTCATACATTCTTAACTAATAGGTTCTCCTGGTCTGGTAGATTCAATAACATTTACTGTCAGCATCTTTCTTTCTATAATTTTCTTGGAATTTCTAGGGAGAGTGATGAGTACAGTGAATAGTAGCTCTATTACAATCTCTTCCCTTTACTAACCTAATTGAATATTCATAACCAGGAACTTGACTGTCAGTACAAATTCTTCTCAATCATGTCAAGGATTTGGGGGCAACTGAAAAAGAGCTCTTTCTTAAAGACACTATTACCTCAAGAAGAAAACACAAATGAGTCTCTATAGGCCATTGCCTGTTCATTTTGCTATTATGCTGGTTTATATTGGTAGAAAGAACAGCAAAATAATTGATGTGTATTTGTCAATGCTTAGAACGTCTTTAAATATATTATTTTAGCCAAACACCAAAGAATACTGTGAGTCAGACTCTATTAATTCCAATTTATAGATGTGGTAAGGGTGAATATGGAATAATAGGGAAGGTGAAACTCTGAAAGGGAAAAGTAATAAAAGGGAAAACAATATGACCAGATCCATATATGAAGACCACATGCCTTATGTTATGAAACATGTTTTATACAAGTGAATAAGAGGGGCTTCAAAAATAGGATGCAATCATTTTATTTAAAAATAAATAACTATTTACATTATTTAAACCTAAAATAGATATTAATCTGTTTAGAACATTAACCCTTACCTCCAAGAATTATGTTTTGAGGCTTTATTTCATGCTTAATCCTAATATATTGGATGGTGCTACATTCATTTTTCATAGAAAATCTCCCTAAAATAAAGATGTGAATTTCTGCTCTACCTTTTCTTCATCTCCTCTGCTGTCTTTCTCCTCAAGCCACCACCATCTTCTCCAGGATAGTTATGATGACTCCTTAACTGGATCTTTTCTCTTCCTCTCATTTATCTGTGAACATGAACTCTTTAAAAAAGTTCACTGCATCATGCCATTTCTAATTAGATATCCAATTGCTGCTCCTTGTAATCAGAGCCAGACCCACACCTCACCTTGATTTGCATGGTTCTCACTCACCTAAACTGACTTTGTCACAAATATGGCTTTTCCACTCCCCCCCCCCCCCATCAAACACATACAATTCACTTCAGACATATAGGTCTTTTTTCTTTCTCTAAGAAAATGCCAAATTCATGACTTCTTCTCAAGGGTTTGCATAGGAAGCTCCTTCCTCAGTGCCACTCATAGATCATCCCCTCTCATCACTTAGTGTGAGCAGGTATGCTACCCTTCTCCAAAAGATTCTGTGATTGTAACCATAGTTCCCCAAGGCATTGTCATGAATCACGGACAGTCTTTTTCCTTCTTTTTAGCATACATATTTATTATCTGTCTCCTCCCACACTAAAAGTCCCATTGTTCTGGTTGCATTTTCGAACTTGCCCACTTGCTTCCTTCCCATTACCTAGAACAGTGCTTTCTATCTATTTGTTCAAATTTGTTGACTGAGTAAATAATTGAATGACCACCAATCACATGGCTATTTAGGGGATAAAATAATTTCAGCAGGGAAAAACTGAAAAAAAAAAAAAGTTCAGACAACTTGAAAAATGTAAGGTTTTTCTTGCTATTAGTAACTTACATTAAGTTACCGCTATCATTGATAAAATGGGTATTTATGGAAGGTAATATATAATGCAACATGTTTTCACAACATTAGTTTCTATGCTAATGGAAGGTGAAAGGTATAGGGACGATGCTGCATTTCTTTTTTTCAGAGTAGACTGGAGCTATATTCTATAAAACTCAGGTGGTATCCCAATTAAAACAAAAATAATATAAAACCCAGTGCCCTTCATTACTTCACATTCTCTAAGCAATGAGGGCAGCAAGTGAAGTTGAAGAAGGGGTATGATGTTAGTTTTTCACTGTCAGGATTAATTTCAAAACATCTGACAAGATCTTTAGAAAATAAAAACAGGAAGAATACATTCTATAGAATAAAAAATTAGAGTGTAATGTGATGATGGACCCAGGAAAATGTGTAAGTTCTAAATTGTACCTAGTTTTTGATATTGGTGAATGTCAAAAGAGGTCATGATACTTTCCCCAAATGGAGATTAGTATACTATTGTATTAGAAACCATCATCATGATGCTAATACATTATTACCATTTGTGTTAAAATTATGAGAAAACAAGGGCTCAAAAAGAGCCTGGATTCTGAGTTAGTAGTTCTAACTACAAATCCAACTTAGCTGGTATTTTTAACAAAATCTCCCTTTGTAATACTTTCATCCAATGAAGCAAGAATCTCAACCATGAGGTGATACTGTTATCACTGTACTTTCAGAGCTTAGTCATGAGAAAATTCCTTGAAAATTAATAGAGTTAAATAAAGTAGGATATTTTAATAAAGCATACTTGCTATTTTAGCATTTTATACTGATAAAATATACTATTAAATAGAAGCTTTGGAAAATGCATACAATGTCTTAGATAATCTAAAATCTCAGCTTTTGAATTCCTAGAGTTTATATTTCAACAAAAGTTTGAGGTTCCTAATTGCCTCAGATACTTGATCCATGTGACTAGAAGCAAATAAATTCAATAAATGTCAAAAGTTCTCCCTCTTAGCATCTTTGTGCTTCCTTTCCTTATACATCTTAATTTCTAAAGAAAATAGATCATTCTAAACACATTTCTGCTATCAGCATTATACCCACAGTTTTTCTTTTTCACAAATACCTTATAATACCCTAGGAGCCCTCAAAGCAACCACAACTATGTTTCATTTCTCTTCTTCTCTGCTCGCCCCCTCTTCATTTTTAGTTCTCTTTTCTCATTTTAAGAAGAAAAGGCTAAGATGACAAATTGTCATTAAAGAAAAACTCAGCGGTAGAAAAATTCTTAAGGAATTATGTATTCGTATTTCTAAAGTTAAGCTGTCTTGGAAGTTTTGAAGGATGTCAATGCAATGTAGAAAAGTTAGGAAGGAATGTCCTATTGATTGTAAGAATAAAACAAGAGACGATCTGTGGTACCTTGATCTTACCTAAAGAAGAAATGTATTCTTTCCACTAAAATGAGGTCGTGTTTCAACAATACCTGCCTTTGGTCTGAAGGCTAAGCCAGTCAGGACAATGAGGTGCAAGCCACTCAGGAAGAGATGTCTGACTGTTAATAAGAATGCACTGTGAGATAAAATGTAACACGGGCATCTTAGCAAGGCAACATTCTCTATCTCCTTCCAAAAGTTTTTTTTCTTCTTTACTCTTACTTAAAGCTAGAAGAAATCATATATGAAAATGCACTTTCTCAATATACCTATAAAAGGTACTTTGTCTCCTACAAAGAATTCAGTTATAATATAATTCATTTATAAATGTAAACTTTGATGCACACATGACTATATTCAATCTTATATATGAGAAAAATAAGGTTAAGTAAATGAGCCTATGCTAAGGATCTATTAATTGAAATTAGTTTTCTTTGTTTCTATAGGTAAAGACACCTATTCAACATATTATATATTTAAAACTATTTTGGAATATGGGGAAAAAAATCCTAGATGTTGACAATGTTTAATTATTCAACAACTCGACCTTAAGGCTATTATCTAATAGTCAATTTCATCAATTACTTTTGATTGGAGACTCAGTCAAAATAATCATGTTTGTACAGAGAAAGCTTAAATCAATAGGATGAAGAGAGAAAGAAAGGGATTATATTTTGACATCAAGTGAATTCAGAACAGTGATAAATATTACATATTTTCTAACCTGGCCTTGTAGATATGCCAGGGGGAAAGTGAAGTCCACCAAATCATTCATGAGGAGATATAGATCTAAAATTGTTAAGGCAGCTTATAGAAGAAAAATAGGGGGGAAAGCATATAAATTTTGAATGTCTAAGTTTAATTGTTCAAAAGATTCTTGGCAGAATCTTCTAAAGGCTACATTCCTCTTTCTCTTACAGAGAAGGTTCAGGTATACCTGGTGAAATTAACATGTTATTTAAATGAGAGAGCCCAAAATAGCCAGAACACTGATTCAGTATTACTATAAGCATACTTTTCAAAAGTGATTGAGGTAAATATGGTCATTAACACATATGGGAATTAGTTCAAGAACTAGGTTTCAATAACTGAAACTAATTTTTAGAAATATTTCTACTTTTTGTATTATTTAGCATTAAATAATAGAATTTTTCCCCAAGAAATCAATTAGCCTTAAATATCTTCATCCAAATGAACTGGTGAACATTCCCAAGGCTGATAGACTGTTATATTTCTGATTATTAAGTTGAAATTTTATTCCTGTACTTCAAGTCAATGGTTTCTAATGTAGGCTAAACTTGGGAATGACAATTCCTTTAAAAAAATATACAGCCACTCCTAAGAAAAGGATAAAAAGTATTACTTGATACTTTTCTCTTTGGTTGGTCAGATTAGTTTTGCCTTAACCCTCCGAAACCAAAAATTAAAAAAAAAAAAAAAAAAAAAAAAAAAACAACTTTCAGTACATCAAGTTAAATTCATTTTTTGGTCATTAGTTTTAGACTAAATATGAAGAGCTGGATTTCTTTAGGAAACTTTTAAAAAGTTTTTAAAACTGCCTAGAGTAAATATGACTATTTTCTGATAGATGTTTGGCCATGCATATATTCTAATTAATTCATTACGAGAATATTCAACTTTTTCCTTTACATGTCACTAGCATTCCAAAATATTCTTTAAAATTATATGCGTTGGCTATATCATAAACATGGGAATTCTATAGCAAATGCATTTTGACATTTATTTCCTCCACTGTCAGATTCTGCAGCAACAAAATATTTGTCATATGGAAACTCATTGGAATCTTCATGTTGGGATTGAAAAATACCTCAAATATTTTTTTCATTTCACTTGATGTTTCTCAAAGAGGCAGTAATCATAATAAAAACATTTTATCTGGAGTTTTCAAAAATAAAAGTTTAATTAATAAAAACCCTCTCCAATTTTTAGGACAGAGCGGTATTTTTAAAGGTGTTTGTTTCCAAGGCAGCCATTTTGAGGGAGAATGACTTCATGTTGGTACAGGCATGTTTAACTTTTAGCTTAAATTCTTCTTTCTTTGAATGCATCTATCTAGAATGAAGACAAGTGTTTCCTTTGTACAAGAATTGTTTTGACACACAGCCATAGAAGATAGAGAAATCTATCACTATGTCTGATTGGTACTTTTTACTGCACAGAATCCCTATAATCAGGAAGGAGTTGAAGACAGGGGGAGGGATCTATTTCATAGTAGGTATAAAAATTTATAGCAGAAACATGAGCAAAATAGATCATATTAAAGCATGGACTGGAGAGAAGATACAGAGATCCCTGAACATTACAATCCTTAGAGAAGACCAAGTTATGTTTATACCAGGAAACTTTAAATGCAGTTTATCTTTATAGTATTCCCTACGCTTATACAAGAAATTACGAGGTAACCAGCAAGTAAAGTCTTGGATCCAATATACTTGCAAACTACAAATCTCTGCCTATCCCTAATCTGAATGATAAGTAGCGTTTAGAAAATGTAATTTCATTACTAAGAATACATTAAGAATATCATTCATCAAACACCCTAAGAGGATTTCATTCATATTCAATTAAAATGTTTTAAAAACTCCTCCTCTTAATAATTCTAGAGTAGTTAACATTTAAGTTTTCTACAATGTTTTTGTGTGTCTCTCCAATGTTATAATTTAAATATATCAAGTCTCATTGATGGAATTTTTAAAACTGTTTTTATACTGCAAATACTTTGTAGTACATTATGAAATTAAGAGGAAAATATATATTAAGATTTTTTTTATTTTTTTAAAAGATATTTTAATGTCATCTTCAAGAAACACTGATTTGGATTCATCTCCTTCCTAAATTTATCTGTTGGGTTTCTCTCCACTCTTTTTTCCTTCCTTATTCTGCAATCTGCAATTTTTCCAATTATTCTAAGACATTCATTTTTTTCTTTATTTTTCTATAATTTTCTTACCAGCCAGTTGTGATTTGGGTTCAAGGTGGGTAGGGAAGAATATAACCTCAAAGAATACAGACTTCCTCACAGCAAAACTTTAATGATATTCTGTTGACTACAAGGAACATGGACTGTAGTTCATCTTTTTTGGAGGGGAGGAAGATTAAAATTTTGACACATATATGACTGCCATATTTAGATGGTTTTATACACAGGCACATTAAAATGACAATAGAAGCATGAACTTTAATTACTTGGAAATATGTTTCCACATGTTATGAGACTCAAGAATTTAAAAGAGACTAGCATCGGGTCTCTCAATCCCTTTTCTTTTCAGAAAATTAGACAATTTAAAACATATTTCCTTTTAAGTCTTAATCCTAATCAAGCAATACTTTGATTTGATATGACATTGTTAGGTGACAAATTAGTTGATTCTAAGAGAATCTGATTTACTCTCCAATTTTGACTGTTAAGAGTTACAAAGATCTTTCTCTTTGTAACTCTTATGGAATTTAATAAGAACTGACATCTGTGTTACTGTGACTCTGAATCAAAAATCGATATAAACTAAAAAGCATACAATATATAATTAAAAAGCAAGTAAATATGTATGTATTGAACTCTAAACAGGAGTTAGTTTCAAGTACTTTTCTATTTAGTAAAGTGTTTGAGCTTATACATTCACAAATAACAGAGGTGGACAGTAGTAGACAAACATTTCCTATCTAGTCTGTACAGTTTAGAAAGCTTACCATTAGTCACTAAGTACTTAGAACATCTAAAAGTGATTTCACAATTTCTGGCATAAAACTAGTTCCCACACAATGGAGCACACAGGTGTTTTCACATAACTATTCTATTCCTCAAGGACAATTGACATAAGCATGTGCTGAAAGTTACATCTCATTAACCTCTTCCTTGAGTTTATATTCCTATATCTTCTGCTAAACATTTCAGTGGGGGAGGTCTGTCATAATGCAGCAACACCTTCTTTTTTAACTTTCAACAATAATATTTCTTTCTCTTATTCCTCCCCCCACATTTTTTTTCCCAAATGGGGCCCACCCTTTTCACTTTGGTAGATAGCTATGACAATTTCAGATGTTTGGAAAGATGTGCACACATACATCTTTATATATTTATATAAAGAGTAATAGGTTGTTGGCCTACCACTCTTTACTTGTGCTGCATGATAAAGTACTTCTTAGGATGGTATTTTTAAGGAAGAAAATGAACATTGAAATAAACAATGAAAACTCACAATTATTTTCCATGTGACTGGCTTATATCTTAGATGTTCCTTTCCTTTATGGAACTAAATGGCACTAAATACAATCCTTTAGTTATGTAATTTCCTCTCACAAGAAAGTTGGTTATCTTTATGCTCAACTTTTTATTATATAAATAATTCTCTTCAAACATTCATTGTGATCATGGTAGCAACAGCACTATCCCACATAAATATACACAAAAGCCCAGAGGACTTAGCTCCAGATGAGGTCAAATTTCTGGAGATAGGGAACTCCTTCAGAAAGAGCCCAACAGCTCTAGTCTGCCAGTGCCATTATATTTTGCTAGCACACTGGGTTGAAAAGCTTCATTCTGTTCATCTGCTGCGGTCCAACTTCAAACAATCCTAAGAAAGGTTGAGAGCCGATTGTTCCAGATCAAACACATCATCATTTCAAGTTAGAGCTATGGGCTTCCATTTTATCAGTATAGTTTTCAACTATATCACACCAACTTCAAGGCAAGTTAAGCAAGTTCAGAAGCTATGTGATTAGGTGACAATGATATGTTTAAAAGATTATCACTAGCAAGTGTCAGATTTCCTAAAGGAACTCATATTAGTCCCACTGCTGGTAAAGGAAATGGCATGTTGTGGGTATATTATAAAGAGTATGGTCTGGTTGCCAACAGCAGGTTGGATACAAACACTACAATTCATTCCCCTGCTCTTTCCTATAATGAAGCAATAATTTTCAGTCAGTTCATAATTCGCTTCATATAAACAGAGACACTAAATCTCCCAATGCAATGTTTTGCCTGTTGGCTTGACACTGACAACTGATATTTTCTTACTTGCTTTTATTTTTTCCTAATTAAACTTAAAAGTTGAACTACATTAGTCAATATAAACTCATCTTATGGTTTGCAAAACTAGATCTATGATACTTCTGGTTTTATTTTAAGCAGTTAACTATTCCAAGCCTGGTTCTGGTGTCCCAGATATTCATCTACTATTTTCCCCTTTTTTTGGTATGTGCATCCGTTGTCAAAGATTATTAAATTTGTACAGGAATTACTGGTATTCCAGATTAAAAGTTTACAGAATACAGGTTTATTATAATATCCAACTCCTCTCTCCTCTGCTCCCCATACCACTTCCCTTATAAACTTCTACCATTTATCAGCTACTGGAAGAAAAAGCAAGAGTAAAGCACCAGATTGGATCAAGGTACCACAGCAGTGGGTAAGTCTCTCAAGGTACCATAGGGCTGGGTCAAGACCTTCTGAATCGAGAAAAAAAAAAAAAAAAAAAAAAACAGTCAAGTTCAAGCAGGTGCTTGCGCCCTAAAAAGCTTCTAGGCTGATGACGCGAATCTCTCTGGATTCTGCCCCGGGAAGTGGCTACAGAAACCAAACGCGGTTGCCTAGGCTCTTTCACCTCTCCATAGACCCTGTGTTCACCAGGTGATGAAGTTAACCCAGGAGCTAAGTTGAGGGCTGACCCGCTTAACCGGGAGAGTCTAGAGCCCTCAAAAGCTCGAGTTGAGAGCCAAAGCGGAGGGGAGTCTCATGAAAATGCGATTTCTGATCCCAACATCTGCAGCGCTTGGGATGCGCGGGCAGAAGCGCACAATCAAGTCCAAACGCTCCCGGAGGGGACAAAATCAGGACCGGTAAATGGCCAAAGGAGCGGGGGGAAAAACTGTGGGGGTGTCTAGAACTCTGGCACCTGGTTTATAAACCCGCCACCGCACCTCTCACCCCCAAGAGGCCAGAGAACAGTGGTCAAATGGTCCCGGGGAGCAGGAGCGGGGCTGCAAGGACTTAAGTTTCCACACTCACTCATCTGCAAGCATCGCCCAGGAGCAAAGCCAAGGGAGAAAAAAGAGGTGGGTGTTCTCCTTACCTTGGTGGGCTCCCACGGTCAGCACCTTGGCGATAGGCAATAATCCCGAGAGAGTGAGTAAGGCGAGGAGAAACTCGGACATTGTGGTCCCCCGGAAAGGAAGCCTGCGCTGGAGACTGCTCGGCGGCACCCTCGGCCCGGCGGCGGCGGCAGCGGCGGCGACAGCGACGGCTCGGAGCCCGGAATTGAGCAGCGTCATTTACAAATGTCACTGGGAATTCTTCAGCTCAATGAGTCCAGCTAGTCCGCCTTCTCCTGCCTGGAGCAGGATGTGGAAGGTGGAAGGATGCGCGCGTGCGGGAGACAGAGAGAGTGTGTGTGAGCGCGAGCGAGCCGCTCGTGTGTCTTGACTTTTCAATGCAGGGTACGTCTGATCTTACATCACGCAAGAGGGGCAGTGAGAGATGCCAGCGGATGGGAATTCACTGATTAATCACCGAATCCACCACACACCCCTTCGTCGTCCACATAAATCACATCTATTACTTAATAAGAGGCATTTAACACAACAGGAAAATACCACCACAAACTGAGAACGCCACAAATCACAATTATTTCAGTCTCCTTGAAGGGAAAGTAACTCCAAGCTGGTTCTGTAGGGAATTGGGTCTTTATAGAGAAGGGGGAGACTTCTGCAATGGGCTGAGCCAGCCAGGCCCCTAGAACGCTCTGCATTTACCAGCCAGCTGAGAATTATCAGCACTGGGCTGCTGCTCTGGGCAAAGCGGATTTGATCCCTTAGGTCCTTGGAAGATTCCTAGGAAGGAAAGACAAGCCAAGTAACTGAGCTTCTTGGGGAAATGGTTTCCTCCACTTAACAGAATCGCAATGCTTTCTGAATTGCACTTTTAACTTTTATGCTGAACAGCACTTGGGGACAGGCATGCAAAATTTAGTGACTCAGCAGAAACAAAACCAAAACACCCCCCAAAGTCACTACCATTTCCTAAGACAGGAAGGTGAATGGAAAAGGCTACTGAGGTCCCTAAGCAGGAACAATTGGCACTGTGTTTTGTAATGGGTTTCTCTCTTTAAAGGGGTGCCTCCAGCCATTTTAGAAAGGTTTTGAAGTGGTTTTGTTACTTTGTTTTGTTTTCTTTTTCTAAATGGTGCAGTGGCAATTTTGGAACTTTTCCAAACCATCAGATGCATCAGAACGAATCAGTGAAATTAAAAATAAAAGTTGTTTGTGTGACCACTTAAGTTTTCAACAGGATCATCCAAGTGTCTAAAATTTTACTTTGCCATTAAAAAATGGCTGTGTAGTTCAAACTCATGAGTCTGAATAGTTGAAGGTTTACTTTCTTCATAATATCACCAGTAATTCTTGCCTAGGAACAAATTGGAAAAAAATGTTTTATATTCAATATTTTAAAATGTGAGAAGAGTAGAAGGGAAAATTGTAAGAAAGGAGCAAAACTAAGAAAAAGTATAATTGAAAAGTGAAAGAAAGTTATTTTAAGCACTTTACGCAGCTTACTGATTGAGACTTATAGATGAATGTCAGCACTATGAACTAGCTGTTTGTGAATAAAATTATCCAGACATATCTTTAAACGTTCTATAAAATTCATTAAAATTAGACTAGATCAAAGAACATAGAGGTGACACTGCAGAATATTGCCAAGAATCTCCGAATTTCACCTTTTCATACTAACCATGCTTTTAAATACATTGTCAATGTCAATATATCCATATTTTAAAATTTAGTTTACATTTCCTTATAAACCAAATGATTTAGTGTCTAAAATATGATTCCATCTGTATTTTAAAGTGTTTGCTTTTTTCTTATAGTTGTTACTCTTATAATTTCCCTAGATGTTGTTATTTTTTTTCATAATAAAATGTACTACATAGAAATATACAGAGATTCTTCCTCTTTGGTTCATTTCAAAATTTTACAACTGAAAATTAGTGAAAAAAATTTTAAAAATGAGAGAAAGAGAAAGGGATAATGTGAGAAATTATAAATATATCTTTCTCAAGTGTTCATGGAGCTCTGTATTCCATAAAATACTTATTCATTGGGAGAAAGTAAGCAGGTGTCTTTTCTACATGGTCCCATTCAATCAACGAGGAGATCAGGTATTAGGAAATATTTATCCACTTGTCTTGGCAAGAAAATACAGTGCTCTCACAAACCATGCTAAAAACATCCAGATTCTTCCTTTTCTGTGCTATTACTACCAGTAGCCTCCACCTACACATTATAAAGAAAGGAAAAACAGCCTGTGTCCATATGTTCCACCATAGTCACTTAGGAGGTAAAAATGCTACAATGCAATGGGCGAGCATCAGTAAACTCACACTTTAGCGGTGTGTGGAGCAGTACTGGATTGCACCATCACCTTAGAAATGGGAAAAATCACCAAATACAATCAGAGGAGCAAATTCCCAAGAGATATTTTACTCTAGATGTACCATACTTAAAACATGCAGGGGTCACTGGTATTAATCCTATTGAAGGAATTAAGCAGAGGAAAAAATATGATCTTTTTAAAATAATTTCATTGATTTTTTCCTTGAATGGAATAAAATCAAGGATCAAACATTGTGACAAAGTAGTAACACCAACTAAGAAATTTTTAAAGGTTGTCATCAAATAGCCCATCAAGTCCGACAAATGACTCAAAAATAGTGCTATAGTATAGCAAATATAGAAGCCAGAAGTATTATAAATAAAATAACATTTGAAGCTTTATTTTAAGAAAGCAAATGGTTGTAATTAATAAAAATCAAAATGATATAAAAATTCTCTACAGCAATTTTGACATGGACATAACATGCATCTAAATATCTGTGAAGAAGAACATTAGATAATGATATAATGAGGACATTGATTCATATCCCAATTAGTATATAATAATTCATCCATAAAATATAATGAATAGTTTAAATATTTAACAATAGATATATTTGCTCCAAAACTGAAATACATCCAGTGTTTAAAATGAAATTGGATAAAATTTCTATCCCAAACCAAATCATTTGTATAAGGTGGTTCTTCTTCCCAATAGCCATTGAAAATGACCAGTTTATCAAAAGAGATTTTTATGAGTATGAGTGAAGTTGATAAAAAGTCTACCAAATTTGAGTTTTAAAATTAAATCATTTATTCTTTTTTTCATTTATTCTTATATGTTGGATAACCATGCAGTTTTAATTGAAGAATTACCAGGAAACCATAAATTTCCACAAAATACTTGTATTTCTCCCTAATGTCTTAATGAAAAAGGATATTAATAAAGTATACTGTTAGTGAAGAAAGAATACCTAGAGTTACTGTTCAAATTTGTTTGTTCTTAGGACTCATTATAATTTCTTCTTTCTAATCAGAGTTATTAACACTGACAAGTTAAATAAATTAATTCAACAAGCTATAGAATATTATGAAATATTTCAATGAGATAAATTATACAAAGTAGAACCAATCATTCTTCCTTTCTGGTGTAAAACAACATGGGAATATTAATTATCAGTCAGTGGTAATATTAAACTTTCCAGTTAGAGTTATGCTTTGCATACATGTGATCAAACATCAGATTTCATTTCTGCTAACTTGTTTTTTGTGTGTGTGCATTGCATTTCTTAACATAGATGATAACAATTCATGTGCTCCACACCTGAAAGTGGTACATTTCAAAGAGGGCTTTTGTATAAACAAACTGGGGCTGACAGCTTGCCTCATTTAAGAGGTGTGTGAAGGAGAGTTGGCCTAGAAGTTAGGTTGCTAGGGATTTCTGCAGCTATCCTTCCAAGGGCTGCTGAGTTTCTTACCCTGACTTTCCAGATAGAAAAGTTGCCAGGCAGCAGCAGACAGGGGATGAGAAGAAGGAAGGGAAAAAGAGAAGAGAAATAGAGAAAATATTTAAAGAAACATTATCATATTATCAATGCTTTAAAATGGAAACAGAGTTACTCTAGACAATGCCTTTAAGAAAAAAGAAAAAAAAAAAAACACTTCACATTCCTATTACTTCACAAACTATGGCATGTATATATTTTGCATATTTTCTTTCCTTTGAAAATGTACCCTGTTTAGTAGCCTACTCTTTCAACTGGGGTGTGAGTTGTGATTTGGTTAGAACATTTTGTTGCAACAATAATTGCCACCATTTGCTAAGTATTTGAGGGGTATATACAAGTAAAAAAAAAATGCATAACAATGCAATTATCTAATTAAGTCTGGGAAGTAAAACTACTTATAACCAAGTTAAATTGTCTTCTCTTTAGGTAGTCTCAGTGCTCTGTACTATCATTACTTGTAAGATAAATATATTAAGTATTATGCTGGGAAGCATAACTGATAATTATAACTTTCAAATGACAGTTAAAATTTTAAGACTGGTGGTTGTTTTAGATTTTCTTTGACTCTTGTCAAAGTTTATACAAAAGTATAAACTTTTGTCATTAGGAAACAAAGGAGTCCTTACTGATTTATACAATATCACCAGGCCACTGTAAATATGAAAATATGTTATTTTATTTTTAATGAATAATATAATATTGCATCAAGATACAAATAATCCATTGTTTTGTTTTTTCTTTGTTTTTTTTTTTTTTTTTTTTTTTTTTTTTTTTTTTTTTTTTTTTTTTTTTTATGGTACCAGGGATTGAACTCAGGGGCACTTGACCACTGGGCCACATCCCCAGCCCTTTTTTGTATTTTATTTAGAGACAGGGTCTCACTGAGTTGCTAAGTGCCTCGCCATTGCTGAGGCTGGCTTTGAACTCGCGATCCTCCTGCCTCAGCCTCCCAAAGTGCTGGGATTACAGGCGTGCGCCACCGCGCCCGGCTTTTTTCTTTGTTTTGTTTGTGTTTTGGTATAAGGGATTAAACCCAGGGATTCTTTATCATTGAGCTAAATCTCCAGCTCCCTATTTTTTTTTTTTTTTTCAAATTTTAGATTCAAAGAATTTGTAAGACCAAATGACTACTCAAAGACAATTGCCTTCAAAGAATTAAGAAATACTGACATGGATGGCTGTCACCAACTGACACTGTGGATCTCTTACTACTCTTATTACAAAGAGCTCTAGAAAGACTCAGGTGTTTTGTTTGTTTGTTTTTGTTTGTTTGTTTGTTTGTTTATTTAAGTTTGAGACAGGATCTCGCTAAGCTGCTAAGGTCCTCACTAAATTGTGAAGGTTGATCTCAAACTTGAGATCCTCCTGACTTTGTCTTCCAGACTTCTGGGATTACAGGTGTGCTCTACCACACCTGACCAATTTTGCCTTTTAATATGTGATCAAAAGGGACAATCAGTAATATTGCTATCCATGTATATGTAATACAGAAATGTAAACATGTCACCAAATCCTGTCACTCCACTAATGTGAAAGTCACCCTTAGGTTTAAAGTTATTTGCTGATTGTAAGGCTTGCTGTTTTTCGTGTATTTAGAACCTAACCAACTTGAGTTCCATGTCCCCCTCACCAGTTGCTAGAGCAGCCTCAGTGAACAGTACTCAGGGTTGTCTAGCAGTGGCCCCCGGTTGGGAGCATTTTTAGTAGACCCTGATGGCACTTTCCTACCTGCTGACTGATCTTTGGCTTTTGGTTATCATCTCACTACTTATTAACTGTATTTAGAAACATTTAGATTGTTGAAGCGGGAAGGAACATTGAAATCATCTATTCCAATCTACTGTATTTAACAGATGAAAAACTTAAAAGACAGGAAAGAGAACTAGTTGGGGATCACACATTTCATAAATGTCAAAATTACTACTTGAATAAAGATACTTAACACAGTTATCATGTAGTCAGACTTGTTGATATTTCTTTTGATGTTTTCTCCCTCCATGGAGTGATAGCTTAAAAGATATGAATTCAATATTCATTTACTAAAAATCTATGTGTTATATGTCAGGCACTGCATTAAGCACTATGCATATAATAATGAGATGATACATGGCCCTTGCATGAAATAAAGGGTACAATCTAGATCAAATATTATATGTGTGTCAATTTGCTGACTTTCCAGGATCTAGTAGGAACTATGATGTCAAAAATCACAGGCACAACATAAGAAGAATACCCTAAAATCAGTGCTTCACCTTTCTTGGAAAATGACTTTATAGTCATAGAGAAATTCAAGATTTCCATAAGAATTAGATCACAAACGAGAAATAACAAAATATATTTAAGTATATTGAGTTTTAGAACATGCATTTCATCATTTGGCACATCATACATACTTTGATATAAAACGTGATAGCAAATTCAGAAATATTCAGAATTCAGAACACACAGAAATGTTGTCAGTGATAACTCTTAATGGATTTATCAGATTTTGGATTTTATTATGTTGTGGATTCACATAAAACCAGAGGACAAAAGAACTTGGGAAAGCCTTTTTTCACCTTTTACTCACTTATTTATTTTTATTATAGCTTTTATTTGGAGACTTATTTGAGTCTCAAGCATCTTGTCCACTTTATTTAATAACAAATGTAAATCCATATTTTTCTTCCTTACTTTAGCCTTCAGCATCTCATAATTTCCAAACAAAAACAAATTTCTCATTCTTTTCATATAGACTTTCTCCTAGTAGATATACAGAGACACTTGGCCTTACTATTGACTAAGGGCTTTTCAATTCTTCCCTTGAACTTGTTAATCTTTCCTATATCTGCTGTTTCTGGGTCCTTTCTGTCAGGGAACACACCTTATATCTGAAGTAAACAGGATGATAGAATAACAAAGATAGAGGTTAGACATAGCCAATTGACAGGGAGCTGAGAAACAGGATATCAGAATCACCTTAATTGGACTTCACCTAAAAATACTTTAATGAGTTGCTATTAAAATGTAAAAAATACTTGGGAGCTGCCTTTTTTTTTGCCAAATATAGTTGCTTTTTGTTTTGTTTCATTTTACTTTAGAGGGGAGGGTTGTTTTTCTTGGTTACATTTGGTTTAATAATTATTATTTCTTTCTTTCTCAGAAATAGTCCTCACATAGTAAACTAAACATAAAATAGTAAAGAGTAGCACAATATAAAATCACAATTAAAAAAAGAAAGAAAGGAAGAGACCCAAATGTTTCTTAGAAATATACCTCACTCAATACTGGGAGCTGCTGTAGGGGGCTGTCAACAGTTCCCTTTGGGCACAGCGCCTGTTATGGAGTAAGTACCAAATAAGTGTGTGGTAAATGGCATTTACTCAGAGTCACGTTTTTACATATTTAAAAGTTGGCTTTGAAGAAAAACTTACAGAACCAACTTTTCCAAAACATTATTTATTTTTAAGCAAAAAGAAAATTCATTTCTCTGATAGAAAATGTCTCTTGCCCTCTAAAAGTGTTTTTTCTACTATGAAAATTATACTTTTTAATCACCATAAAAACTTAAATGCAAAAAGAGCTTTTTAGCCCAGAACAGAATGCCCTAATTTTATGTCAAGCCTCTCTTTGTAGGAAGAAAAATAGTGACATTTGGACCTAGATATATTTTATCAAGATTTGTGAAAATGCGTGATTTTATGCATGAATCCTGGCAAAGTTAAATTATAGTTGAAAGACCATTAAACGCTTTTATGACTTTCCACTGCTACATTCTGCATTGTAAATAGTCTGTACCAAGAGTATCATTCACATCATTTTGCAAACCCCACTACATGAAAACAACTACAAATATAAGTTTTACCATAAAGCTGTTCGCACATACACAACAGAAAATGTAGAAAAGCATGAATTAGCAATGCTTGGACATGGGAAGACCAAGAATGTATTTTGTTACTCAAAATTTATGTTTTAGTTTGTGATAAAATTCATTCATTTAAAAAAGAAGTATCTATTTTATACTTTTATGTAGCTATCAATCCTAATTTATTCTAATCTAATATTCTCTATTTCCTTGTCAAAAGAAAGTGAACAGAATTGACAAGAAATTATTTCTTTGATTTTACTTGGCTCTAAAAACTATATTACAATAAATTGAAAAGCATTTGTATATATTTACATGCTTGTGTGTGTATATGTGTGTGTGTGTGTGTTTATTTATATAATAAAAAATTAACCTAACTGCAGAGACTATATAAAATTCATTATAGGATTGTGGATAGCAGTTTTCACATTTTTACCTAAAATTAATGAGATTAATCAGTTTGGAAATTTACACAATGATATATCAAACCATTGGGAAAATAGCTTAGAAAAAGTAACATACACTGTTATCATTTACAATAAAATATACTAAAGGATGATGAATCACTGTGCTGAATTTGGCTGGGAATTCTCTAGAACCATTCATGTTCTAACTTGTAGGTTTCATGTGAAAGCAAGTTATATCTTCATGGATGTTAGAGTAGCATATGTCTGCCTCTGAAATAAGCTCACTCTTTCCCTACACCTCCACACTTTATATATTTTTAATATGTATATGTGTGTGTATGTGTGTGTGTGTGTGTTGTGTTGTCAATGGACCTTTATTTTATTTATTTATTTATATGTGGTGCTGAAAATTGAACCCAGTGCCTCACACCTGCCAGGCAAGTGTTCCACCTCTGAGCCAGAACTCCAGCACACTTTATATTTTTTGATAATCACAGTTTCCAAAACAAAATTAGAAATATGGTCCAATAAATATAATTATTGAGCAAAATGAAGATTATTTCTAATTAATATTATTTCAGAAAATCCTATCTCTGACCATAATAACAGCATTCAATACAGGAAACTTAGTTACAGATTGTTTGCCTTCTCTTACTTAAAGTTTGATGCTTATAAAGTATGTCAAAAACCTGAAACTCTTCTCAAATTATTATTACAGATTATTGTTATATTACTCAGTTTTATGAGAGAAAATATTTAGGTATTTACATCTTAGAGGGATCAAGATTAATAACTTGCTTCATATTGTAAACAGATAATAGAACTCAATCAGCATACCTGCATACAGGTGTCTCAAGTTAGTGAATTGACAAATGGTACCCAAAATGACTTCATTCTTTACAAATGTGAAACAGATGAGCAAATTAATGAAGTAATGTGCTTAGTACCCACATGTGCTTGATTTCAAATCAAAAGCACAAATTGAGTTCTCTTCTACTAAAGTAATAAAACATGCTCTGAATGAGGGGCACTATGAAGTGCTTCAGTGGAAATTCAATGGGAGATTAGTAGTTAATGTGCTTAATAGGATTTATATTTTATATCCTGAGGGTACCTAAAGGTACCCTCAGGATAGCTGAATAACATTTAGGACACTAGGACATAGTCAACTGGAGTGGATTTTAGGTTTTCCCTCTCCTACCCTTACCTTCCCCCTTCTAATAAGAACCATCACTTGTTATAACTTCTCTGCGCATCACATATGTGATACACTAACTCCTTCTTAGGAATAGTATTCAAAAGTAATTTAAATACTTTTTTACATTATTATGCTTTGAAACCTGGAAAAACAAAGCACATGAAGCTAATTTTACTGTTTTGTACAACTAACCATCTCCAGAAAAGAATAATTATCTCCATCATTGAGCTATAATGTAGAAGATATCTTGTTTAGAATTTTGAAAATGCAGACCAACTCAGCTGTCTACCTGTCACACGTTATGCTTTTAGAATTATAAGGCACAAAATGCCACTTAACAACACCTTTTAATATCCTATTGTCTTTCATTGGGGAATAGAAGTGTGACAGAGAGTATTTTCATTTATTTTACTCACTTTTGTTCTCTATATAAAAGGTAATATGAAAATGTGCCCCAGGGTCTTCCTCTATCCATCTAAACAAAATCTGACTCCAGAAAACGCAGATGCTGCAGTTCACAGTACTCGAGTGCCCCCTATAGGATAATCTTATATTTTTGTTCTTACAGCAAAGCAAGCTTTTAAAAAATTGTTAGTGCATTGAATTTTGTTTAAAATAAAAATAAAGTGATAGTAGTTAAAATCTTCAAAAATAAGCAGTTAGTCACATATTTTTCCTTCCACATATATGCTTACCTAATAAATCAAAGAAAATTTTCCTTTTAACCACTTAACTGTTTTTTACCAAAATTTTTTCTACTTTAAAGTTCAGAATTGCCTACTCTTCTGTGGTGTGTCTGCTTTCATGGTCTTGATTACTGTACTTAAAAAATACAAATTTGAAAATTTGTGTTTATCAGATGTAAGTCTTTTAATTAACACATAAGAAACATGATTAACCAGCTCGAAGTTTTAGAAAATGAAAGTAGAATATCTTTGTCTGAAAGGGGGTCCAATCATTTATGTGGATAGAACTAGAATCTTTGAATTCTCGAGACTCCTTAAATTCCAAATTAGCATCTAAGAATAATATTATGTAGAAATAAAGAACACATATACTTTCCTAATATCTGGGTGTGGGTCATTCCATATTTTGAGCTTTTATATGCTTTTCCTTATCTGTTCTGTAGCCTGGGTTCAAAGGGGTAGACAAGATGAATAAGGGACATGTTTTTTAACCATAGCCAACTATGTCATATACACTCTGTGTTTATCTGGTTAAAAAAAGTATATTCAAATACAGACTAAATCTAAACTTTGTTTATTCAGAGTGGCCACTGAGGTGATGGACTATAATTAGATCCTTTCAAACAAACTCAGTTCATGTTCTATGTAATGTTCTTAGGTGAAAAACAAAAAAATGTTATTAATGTCCTGGTCTAGGAAAAAAATTATGTGTACACATACAATCACCAGCTAAAATCTTTATTGCTTTGGATTAGTTTGCTTTTTCACATGCAGAGCTGATATAGTAGTAAGGAAACGATGATATAAGTAGACAGTGAAAAAGGACGCCTTAATTTCCTTTCTTGCCTCTCTCCCTTCTGTTCTCATTTATTTGTTGCATGCTTGCTATTTGAAAGGTACAATGCTTGGTGCTAGGATTAGTCACTCCAGTGGAAAGTCATGGCCCCTACTTTCAAGGGCTATATGTTTAATGAGGAAATGGGTCTGAAGAGACTATTAAAAAGTGTCCTGCTAAGTGCTGTAAATGAAGGAATGCATATAATGCACAGTGGAAGCTTTGAAAACATGCGTTTCAGTTACTATGGAGCAAAAAAGGTTTCACCAAGGAGGAGACTCTTCAGCTGGCATTTGAATACTTTGCTAGGAATAAAAGCAAGGGAGGATCATTCTAGCAGAGGGAACAGGATGTCAAGCACATATTGCAAGATAATAAAGTGAGAGCCGATTATGTTGAATTTTGAAAAATCAAAGTTGTCAGATAGCATTTTAAAATACATATTACAGAATTTGCACTTTAATGTGGAGGCAATGAAAATATCTTATTTGAACATATGAAGAACTACCAAGAAAATATAAATCCATCCAATATGCAATTGTATTACCTGAGAGCCTATTATATTCACACTTCTCTATAAACCTGCTTGGATCTCATCTCTTATTTCTCATTCCCCATGGTAGAAACAGTCTAAATTCCAGATTCCTAACTCCAGGTTATAAAAATAATCTCTTCTCTATTAAAGAGTAATTTAAAGACTCTTTGACCAGTTAATGAAATGATCCAGTACTGAGTATTTCTGGCTGCTTACACTAATTTCTAGATCTGTTACTAAATTATGACACTTAATAAATTGTATTTGCAGTAGTCATTTAAATTCCTCAAATCATAACACTTCCTTCAGTGGACAATAGATTGTAACAGGAGGACCCCCAACTGTGTCATGCTGACACCAGCTATCACTCCCCTCCAGGCTATCACTGGTAGTCTACTCAGGGGAATTTCCCAAGCAGCCTGTTGCATCCTGACTGATTTAACGATCTAATCTATTTAGTGATGCCATATAGTCTAACCAGATGAACTGTCCACCAAGTCACATTCTACACAACTCGCTGCAATTCCCAAAGGAACAAATTGATCTAGTTGGAGAGACAAGACACAGACACATTTTAAAAAGGCAATCTGGGATTTAAAAAAAAAAAAAAAAAAAAGCAGAATATAATAAAAATTACAAAATTAAAAGCAAAACAAGAAGCAAGGTAAATTTGGGGAGTGGGATTTACTGCTACAAAGGAATTTGTCATAGTTAGAATTTTAACTATATCTCAAAAATATACGTACTTTTCCTAACAATAAATCATAAATAATTTCTGTTCAGAAAATGTAGTAGAAGTATAAAAACTAATGCTTGAAAATATATCTATTACTTTAGGATAATGCAAATAATCTGGTTATATTAAGTCAGAAATTTTTAACAAAACATGATACAGAATTTTATTAAATGAGAAACATTTTGTCAAATATCTTACTGCACAACAGTAGGCGTAAGTAGACACAAGATTATCTATTTTTGGTGCTGAAAAATGTTGAAAGATTATGGGTTACAAGAGAGTGTATACATAAAATTTCCAACTTTCTTTGTAAACAAAGAAAACCTGATTATTAACATAAAATGAAAGAAACAAAGGAAGAAAGCAAAGAGATATATTTTAAAAAGAAGATGATTGAAAAAAGCAAATGCTAACTATCACCACAATAAATATGAATACATTACATACCCCAGTTCAAACACATTGATTCTCAGATTAAATTTTTAAAGTTTTTCTGTTAGTCAGTTATTTTGCTTCTGTGACCAAAAGACCTGACAAGACAATTTAGAGGAGAAAAAGTTTGTTTGACATTCATAGTTTCAGCGGTCTCAGTCCATAAATGACTGACTTCATTGCTTTGGACCCTAAGAAAGGCAGAACACCATGGCTGAAGGGTGTGAAGGAGGCAAGCAGCTCAGGACATGGTGATCAGGGAGTAGAGAGAGCTCTGTTCACTGGAACAAAATATAAACCCCGACGTATGTCCCCAATGATCTATCTCCTCGAAGGAACACCCTACCTGCCTATAGAAACAGCCTATTTAATCCATGTAAGTGGATCAACTCATTGTTTAGGTTAAGGCTTACATAATCCAATCATTTCACCTTTGACAATTTTTGTATTGTATAACTTGTGAGCTCCAAACTATAACATTCCACCCTTGGCCCCTGAAAGCTTATGCCCATCTCACAATTCAAAATACACTTAGTTCATTTCCAAGGGTCTAAGTGGTCTTATCAACTTCAGCATTACTCAAAAGTCCAAGTCCACTGTCTCCCAAGACTCAAGGCAAATGCTCACCATGAGCCAAGTTCAAAAACAAGTTATCTATATCCAACATATAATGGCAGAGAGTAAACATTTCTATTCTACAAGGTAGAAATAAGGTCATAGAATAAAGGTATGGGACTAAAGCAAGACCAAAATTCAGCTGGGCAAATAATTCTGTAGCTCCATGTCCAGCATCTGATGTTTTCTCCAAAGGTCTTGTATAGCTCCACTCCTGTGGTCTTGCAGGTGAGAACCCACATGACCTCTCTCTTAGCTTGTTTCTGCTTGATTCTTGCAACTCCCCCCCCCCCCCAGATGACCAATAATGCTGGCATCTTTTGATCTCAGGAATTTCCACTGCAGGTTTGGCTTCCTTTTCACATCTTTATGCATCACATTCTCAGGAACAGCACAAGGGACTCTGACCCTGCTGCACCTTGCCTGGTCTCCTAGGCTTTCCTTTGAAATGTTGGTGAAAGTTTCAATGACACAACACTATCATCCTGGAATACTGCAAAATAAGCACACACGATTGATGCCAACGTCTGCATCATCTCAAGAAGTAACCAAGCCTCTGGAGACCATGGCTGTGTCAGCTCCTGAGTGTCTGGGCAGCTGAACTCAGTGAAATAATTGCTTAGTCCCTGCCATATATGCCACCTCCCAACCCCTGTGCAAGCAGGTGCTCCCATGTTCTCTTCTGAAAGAAATTTTTACTTTTACGTCCACAAGCCTGAGATCAGTGTTATTTTGTCAATTCTGAAGACGCCCTCAAGTCATGTTTCTTATTGTTTCTGTGTAAAGTACTTAGCAGTGTCTCTTTGGTGGCTGTAATCTCTTTAACAACTACATGTTCCTTAGCCTCAGTTTGACTGGCAATTTTCTTATCAAATGGCAAGTTTTTCAGATCTTTCTGCTCTGCCTTCTGCTACTGATTATCATGGTAAACTTGTCTAAAAGCCACCAGTAATATCCATGCCACAACTTGAATGCTGTGCTGACTTGAAATTTTCCTGCCAGATTAATTAGTTCATCACTTTTAAATTAAGACTCACACATAATCTCAGGTAGGCAAAATACAGAAAACTTTTTTTTTTTTTTTTTTTTGCCAGAATATAACATAAATAGCTTCTAGTCCAATTTGCAAAATGACACTCCTCCTCTTCAGAAACCTAATAATTCCAGTCTTTACTATTCACAGTCCCTGCAGCATTCTGGTATTCTGAACTCCCACAAAATTACCAGTTAATTTCCACTTACAACATTTTAAAGGCTTTTCAGTTTGCATCTCTAAACTTTTCAAAATTCCTTCAACAAATTACCAAAAGCTCCAAAAACTTCTCAATCACATCAACAGGTCAAGGCTCACATAATCCAGTCATTTCACCTTTGACAATTTTTTAGTCATAGCAATGACCCCACTTCTGGTACCATTTTCTGTTTTGTTAGCTTTCACCCCACTGGGACACAGAAATCTGACAAAAAGAACAATTTAGAGGAAGGAAAGTTCATTTGGTGCTGACTTCATTGTTCTGTGCCTGAGGTGAGGCAGAATATCATGGCAGAAAAGTATAGAGGAGGAATCAGCTCAGGACATGGCAATAAGGAATCAAAGATACTTCTGCTCACCAGGGACAAAATATAAACCCCAAAGACAAACTATAAACCTCCAATCACACCTCACTTACCTATATTTAAAGCCCACTTAATCCACATCAGTGGATGAATACAATTATTAAGAAAAGGCTCTCGTAACACAATCCTTTCATATCTGAAAATTCTTGCATTGTCTAACATTTGAGCTTTTGGGAGAAACCTCAAATTGAAATCATAATAACTTCTATATGTAACAAGTATTTTTGTTCAAAAATATTTATTAAATATTTTCTATGTATCGAATAATAGTTTAAAAATGTGAATGTAATAGTTAATAAGCCATTTATGGTTTTTTCTTTAAAGAAAAACAAATACACGATAAACAAAAATAATCCAAGCAAAGTGGTGTATGCCTGTAAACTCAGATACTCAGTAGGCTGAGGCTGGAGGATCACAAGTTTGAGGCTAATTTAGATTAGCAACATACACTCTTTGTCAACTTAAAATTTAAAATTATTTAGGGACATAGTTCAGTGGTAGACTACTGACATAGCTTGCCCAAGGTTTATTACACATTATCCAATGATGATGATGATGATGATAACAAACTACACACCTGAATAAATGAAAGAAAGTATTTCTTACATCAGAATAACTGAATTTTAAAATTATAGCATGAATTAAAAGTGGATACATATTAATAGGTTAGGTAAAATAACTGAGGTTTCTTGGAATTTGTGAAATGTGGCACAAATTATTTCAATTTAGATAAGGGAAACTCATACTATGTGTTTTGGAATAAAAATGTCATTTCTCCCCAATTTACCCTAAAAATAAAACAATCTCAAATTAAATCACAAGATTATTTCTTCATTTGGAGCTTGACCAAATGAGTTTAAGTTAGAAAAATATAAATACATGAGAATTGCCAAGACTATGTTCATTAACAAGAGTAACAGGAGGGTAGTGGTTGCCCTAGAAAATAATATAGAAAAATGCAAAACTATACAAACTAAAGAATGGAATAACTATATAGAAACAAGCAGAAAGACCAATTAGACAGGATAGACAGGACAGAAGCTATTTTAAATTGAAGAATACTGGCTATGTAGCAAAATGTAACATTTCAATACAGTGTGCAAAACATACTCAGACAATTTATTATTTATTGACAAAAAATTCACATAAATATCAACATATTTTCTACTTTGACCACATATTAAAAATGATTTTTAAAAATGCTGTTTCCAAAAATCCATGAATCAGGTATAAAAACATATAAAAACACAAACTGTAATAGAAAAGACATCAGAGAATGCCTTGCAAAGAAAATTCAAAGCAAGTTTTAGGAGTTTCTTAAATATATTAAAGGCAGAAAGCAAATTGGATAATCATTAAGATTACATATGGCCACTCTCCAAAAACTGCATTAAGGGGTGTAAAGAAGTTGGTAGGAAGACTAAATCAGTGTTTTTGCCAAAGTCATTATTAGGAGGGCATTAGGAATATGCCAATTGCTGTCTAAATATGAAACTTGTACTTTCTGTGAGCTACTCTGTCCAAAACTGGCAGACTATAGGCACTGTATCTAAGTACCCTAGAACTTGGAAACAAAGGAACTAATTGATTTTATTTTCAATTTTGGAAGTTACTAAATAAAATCAATAAATAAATGGAGACAAACAAATAAATATTTATATGAGAAATAGCTACTCAATTGCTTGACTTCAGTATTTGAAAGAATATCCATGAAACAGAATTTGAGGTGATTCCTCTATTTCAACTTTTTCTTTAACAGATCTTTTCAACATTCTGATTCAGAGACACTGAACATTTAATAATAAGAGTTTAAGAGTTATCTCCCTCTAGAAAAAAAAATATCAATGGTAAAAGTACACATTTCATAAACAATTTTCTCTGGCTGAACAAGTCCTCTAGAATCAAGTTTCCAGACTATCTAGAGTTTTCAGGAAGTTGCATGACCATTGTGAAAAAATAAAAACAAAACTATATGGATGGTCTTTAAAACTGTGTAAATGAAGACCTGCACAGTAGTGCACACCGTAATCCTAATGGCTCAGGGAAGCTGAGGCAGGAGGATCTTGAGCTCAAAGCCAGCCTCAGCAAAAGTGAGGGACTAAGGAATTCAATGAGATCCTGTCTCTAAATAAAATAAAAAATAGGACTGGGTATGTGGTCAAGTGGCCCTGACTTCAATCCCTGGTACCCACCCCACTCCGACCTCCCCCTCCAAAAAAAAAAAACTATGAAAATGAAAGATCAGGGAAAATCGACATCATAAAATAAAAGACACAAAACAATAGTTATAGAAAAAAAAAGTTCTATTCTTCCTGTCTTGACCTTGAATTTTACCTAGGAAACACTGGTGATGGAGTAGTAGCCAAGAAATCTGGTTTTAAATTGCCAACCCATTAATTGATGCAAGATGAATAATTTAAAACTTTGACCTTTGGTTTCCTTATTTGGAAACTGAGGACAATAATGATAATAATTTGATTAAATTATTTGTATTGGTATATGAGATACAGAAAAGTAAACGCATGCAGTAAATTGCTTGGGACATAATTTAATTATGGATAAAAATATTTCTTGGATCTGAGATGACAAGACACAGCCAGGTAATATACTACTTCAAATAAAAATGCCAACACTCAGGATTATAATCACAAATGTACATATACACATATGTGTATATAATGGTGATCTGTCAAAGGTACAGATGCCATTGTACCCAGAGATCCTAGAATCATTTTTCCTAAGGAAGATATGGTTGTTGGGTGTTATAGGAAGAGTTATAGTTGCATGATTTCAACATGTGCCTTGGTTGAGAACACTGAACAAGGTATAAAGTTATTAACTGTGATATAGTGTAAAGAAGTGTGTGTGGCAAAATATTCAGCTTAAAAAGATGTAGAAAACTGCCAGAATTATGATGAAGTTTGAGCAATTACAAATAATTAGATTAGCTTCTGTATATCAGCAAGAACATTGAAACTTTGACTTTTTGAGAGTAGCTTATTTCACTTAGCATGTTGTCTTCACTTTCATCCATTTTCTGTAAAATGCCATAAAGTCATTCTTCTTTATGGCTGAGGAATACTTCATTGTATATATATATATATAGATATACAATTGTATATATATACATTGTGTGTATATATATATATATACTTCATTGTATATATATATATATATACATATATATATATATATATATATATATATATATATATATCACATTTTTTTTTAGCCATTCATCTGTTGAAGGGCACCTAAGTTGGCTCCATGACTTAGCTATTGTGAATTGTGCTGATATAAATATTAATGTGGCTGTGTCACTGTAGTATGCTGGTTTTAAATCTTTTGGATTCTCTGATATGTGGAAGCTAATTAAAATTACGGGGAGGGATTTAAAAAAAGAATAGAAGAGCCAGGCGTGGTGGCGCATGCCTGTAATCCTAGCACTTGGAAGGCTGAAGCAGGAGGATCGCAAGTTCAAAGCCAGCCTCAGCAGTGGCGAGGCACTTAGCAACTCAGTGAGACCCTGTCTCTAATAAAATACAAAAAAGGGCTGGGGATGTGGCCCAGTAGTCGAGTGCCCCTGAGTTCATGTCCCCGGTACAAAAAAAAAAAAAAAGAAAGAAAGAAAGAAAGAAAGAAAGAATAGAAGAAAGACCAATGAAGTAAACAGAGTGTTATGAAGGGAAGGGAGAAGGGATGGGAGAAGGGATGGGAGAGGGGAAAGACAGTGGAATGAATATGACCTAATTTTCCTATGTACATATATTCATATATACCACAGTGAATCTCACTATCATGTACCTCCACAAGACATTCATTCAAAAAATAACTATAAGTAAATAGCAGAAAGATCAGTAGAGCAGAAGGAAGGGAACAGTGGAGGATGCATACAGTTTTAACTTTGGTGCTATAACATCTATGAATATACCACAATGAAACCCACTATTCTGCATGATTATTATGTACCAATGCAAAAATTTTAAAGAAGAATTAGAAATACAAGTGTAAGTATGCCTATTTAAATAAAAATTATGTAAGTAGAAGGAAAAAGAACAGGAAGAGGAGAATAAAACTGAAAGCAGATATAATTTTAAAAAGAGAGTTACATTCTGAAATTCATTGCCTCAAGCAATAGTACCAAGAGATGCAATATAAATGCCTATCTGCCATGTTAAAAATAGACCAGTATGTGTTCTGCAAAATTTCTGTATGTGCAAAGCAGTTTAATCATTATACGTTGCTGTAACACCTGAAAATAATAAATGAATTCTGGTAGGAGAACCTAGATGACTATTACCATTTTAATGCACAAGTGTTTAAGGAAAATGTGGTTGATAATACCTTCTGGTTTTGGAGGACTGGTCATGATGAGCAGTGTTTACCTCACTTGGCTTTTGTGGAAATTATCCTCTGGCCTGAGGATGTTGCCACTGTTTACAGAGCCAGAGGTTAGGTTGCTTCTGCCTTTAGGAATCGTAGTAAGCCAGAATTTTTAAAACAAATGCTATTTTTTCCCTAATGTATCAAGATAGAGTATTTGCTGTTACATTCTGCCAGCATGCTCACAGCTGTGCCACCTTATTTGAAGTTATACTTCAGCATTCCCCAGACACATTCCATTTTGTACTTTTTGCTCACAGTTGTTCCTCTTCAGTTTCACGTATGAATCCTGTTAAGGAAATTGCTCAGGTACCATTTATTTCTTGCGCATGTCCAGTCCAAGAAAATGGTATGATGGTATCATGTTAATGTTAACAGGTTGGGTAGTACTGACAATACTTTTTGCAGGGCATGGGGCAGAGGTGTCCAATGATACGTCTGTGTCTCAACTTTCGAAGTGGTTAAGAGGCAAAAGCATTTATAGATACCAAATCATTTTAGAGTTGGGTTATCTCTTGGAACTCCTCATACCATCAAGAAGAAATATAAATATCCAGAGACTTTATAGGAATTTTCCAAGCTTATATTGCTAACTAGTAACAGATCTATTACTACATACTGGATGTTGTGCTAATATTCCAGTCCAACATCACATTGCAATTATAGGAAATAATTGCTTACCCATGGGAAAATACATATGAGAAAAATGGAAAAAAAAGTTGTGAAAACAAAATATCTTTTCTTATTAAAAATGAAAACGTGCTAGTAAGGACAAAGTCCAAACAATAGTATTCAATAATAGCTTGAAGTTTTCAAGAGAACTTACTCTACAAAAGAATCTGTGGCAAGTTGACTGGCAGGGTTATTACAGCACCGAGACATCCCTAACAAGAACTAGATTTAAATAGACTATATGGCAATTATGATGTGTCAGTGGCTAATGAGGCATTCTCTATTCTAAAGAAGAATCAATTCTAGAGTCTTTAGTAACACTGATAAAGCAGTATGTTCAGGCCAAAACTTGATACAATTTGTTCTGAAGTTGGCATGATTATGCCAGTAAAATATCTATTTTACCACATCTATAGATGTTTCATTAAAACCTCAAATTGGTTAGGATATATGGGTCAATATTTGCACCAACAAGGTAAATCAGTCTTCTCTGATATATAGTGCACCCAATATAATTTTCTGGCTAAAAATGTATTCAAATTTAAAGGAAATAGTCAATATAGCTTTAGGAAAAAAATTGTAGCAGTGATGCCAGTGTGATTGCTGTTGGCATATAAATTCTAAAGTCTGTGAAAGGCCTTTTGTTCCAGTAGTGATAACCCCTTAGATCTATTACATTTTCCAAAAGTGTCCCTGATTTTCTGACCTCACAATTACTTCTCAACTTTTTTCAATCTGACTTATGTCTCTACCAAGCTACTAAAATTGCTGCCATGAAGTCACCAATAACCTCCTAGTTTTCAAACCTGAATACCACATTTTATTAAATTTGGCGGTAACATTTTTTTTAACCTTTTTTTTTTTCTTTAAAGTTCATCCTTCCCTGACTTCTATAAAATCATCTTTCTTCATTATTTTATTACTTTATTGGCAGCTGGGTCCTTACTAGTTGTCTTCCTTCTTCTATCATCTGTGCACTGGTGCTCACAGAAGGTCCTTGTCAAACTTGGTTTTTCTTTTCTTTTTTCTTTTTTCTTCAATTATGCTTCCTAATTTATATTATTATTTCTATTTCCATGAGTGTGAACATTTCTGATATTTTCCCTATAATATAAATATGGACAAGTCATCTCTCTAATATCTATCATCAATCTATGCATCTATATCTGTCCTCCCCTTTATGTTTTTTTTTTTTTCCTATAAATACATTTAGGAGAGAGAGGTTTCCCAAATTAATCATTTTCACCTATAATCCTATGTTACTCACATTCCTTATCATCAAGAATGCCATTCATGTAGTTTTTAAAGCCAGATCTAGAACCATCTTAGATTTCTCCTTATCCTTTGCCCATATCCATAAATCAAAAAGATATTCAAGGTTTGCTCATTTTCTCTTACAAATATTATTGTTATGTATACTTTACCCTCCCATACTTCCTGCTATTGCCTTATTTCAAGTACTCATCATTGACTACTTAGATCCAAAAATAAACTCTTACCTAATGTTCTGCTCAGTCTTTGTTGATTTGGTCTTCTACAATACTGCCAGAATAACCTTTTACTCTGATGCAAACTGAGACTCAAATTCCAATGGCATTATTTACTTATTCTGTGATCTAAAACAGTCACTTATTTCTTCTTGACCTTTTCTCATTTGAAGGTGTAAATAATAATATCTACCAGTATTATTGAAAAATATATTCCTGCACTTCTACAGCCACAAGGAAATCAGAGACCATTTCATTTACCCCCTCAATCTATGGGTATGGGAACAGTACAATACCCTTTGATTGCTCAAGGTCTGAGCAATTACCGAATGATTTAATGTAAAATGGAAATAAACTGGCAATCTCCTGGCTCTCAGTCCAGGGTTCTCTCAGTTCACTTACATACAGACATATAAATGGTATCACACACATTGTATCATAGTGTGAAAACTATATTGAACAGATATTATCAATATCGCATGGTTAGACATTATAGATGCTGATTATTGAACAACATCCATTTAAGAAAATTATTTTAATTACTTACGCTAAGCTGACAACTATATCCTCATCCATTAACTTTTTTCTTATTGTTATATTTAGCTATTGCCCAATGGTCTCCAGTATTTTACAGAAAGCTTTTGCCCAGTGGACAGAGTAGAAACGAATACTGAACAAGGATTTCTGCCTAATGAGTGGAGCATGCCTGCGGCACACCAAGAGAGGATCTAGGGATACTTGATTCTGCCACTGGCTATTTTAGGGTAAGACATGCTTTCTCCTTATGTTCCCAAGGCTAAAACAAACAAGGTCATTGGAAAACAAAAAGCATTCAGAGTTTATTTTATTTTATCTGCTAGGGATGATCAACATGGAAACAAACCTTCATTGCATTTACAAACAAGCAAAAGACATCACCACCAAAAACTATTATTGATTTATAAACAAGTGCAGACACAATAAATAATTTGCCTGGAGATTTTACCGAATATCTACCTCCTTGAGTGGTCATATTTGTTGATACTAAGATTCTCCCCTCTCCCAACACACATGGACTTCTTATTGTAAGCCAAAACTGTCAGAATACACTGTTTATCCCCACAGACTTGAAGTGGGAAACCTATCTTCAAAGACCATAGAGGTTAGGAAAATGTTAAAATTCCTGTGTTTCCTCCTTTTCACCATGGTCATCCCTGACATCAGTATCGTCATCACCATCCCAATCATTATTGCCATTATCATACCACACATACTATTTATTGAATATTTAGTATGTGCTTGACTCTGAACCAAGTGTGATAAGAGAACTAAAGGGACTCCATCTTGTTCTTCAGCAGCCATTTTAGGAGTTCCGAAAAATAGTTCTGTTTCTCAGAAATAATAGAACATGGAAAGTCCTGCCTCTGTACCCATTAATTGTTACCTAGCATAACATACTTGGTAACACAAAAATAGCAATTCTTATACAATGTAAAATTATTCTCTTTGGTTTCCATTTTTCTTGGGCAATGTACCTTGTCAGAGATTGACTGTCTAGATGTCAGTAACCATCCTCTGATGTGTACTCAATTAGGGTCATCATGACCCCATTCCCTTCTACTTGATTGTTGCTATGCCAACCTGGAAGGTCCCTTGGGAAATATTGTACCCATTGCTTTGTCTTGCTAACTGCTTATTCAACTTCTGTACCATGGTTTGCTTGCATTGGCTGAAATCCTGCAATTGAATATTCCGCCCTCTGTGATTTTTCTCTTTATAAACCCTTGAAAATCACTGCCGGCGCACCATCTTGTCACACTGTGTGATGTGTGAGGATGGTGGCCACTGATCAGCTTAGTAAAGGCTTTTTATTGGCTCAAGTGTGACGTGGCTTGGAGTTTTAATTGGCATTATTCTGGGTACAACATTTTTGGTACAACACAAGTAGTTTATTTACATTCAGAGATATAACTTTTTAACATAATATACATATCTCCACTTTACAAATTCTAAAAGAAGACTAAAATATGTATGCTATCTGGCATAGAGACTCATGGTAAATGGCAGATATTAATTATAAAGAATTTAAAATTCTTAACTGCTATAATTTAAGTGCCTTTCCCTCTTCTTATTCCTGTACCAGATATTTAAGTTTTGCTATTTTTTAAAATAACGGACAACTTTGAGAGGGCATTCATCTTAAGAAAGTAACTTTAATCATACTTGAAGAATTATGCACACTATAGGAGAAATGAAAATTTAAAGCATATAAAAATGGTTAAGTAAAATATAGCAAACTCAAAACACATCCTTTAATCACTGTGAAAATTTCTTAGTAACATGAATATATTCTGTGATAAATGGAAATTGCAAAATATTTGTGTCTATGCTTAAAACATAGCCATTGAGATGGTATTGGATATTTGATAATAATTTCAGAGTGAAAAGGAATAATGATATTTAGGGAACATATTTTGACTGCTCTTCCTTTTTTCTTTTAAAAGAAAAATTTTAGGGCTAGGATTGTAGCTCCGTAGTAGAGCACTTGTCTAGCACATGTGAGGTACTGTGTTTGATCCTCAGCACCATATACAAATATTTTTTTTTAAAAAGTATTGTGTCCATTTACAACTAAATTTTTAAAAATTTTAATGCTACCATGTCATTTTCCCAATAAATACTTAAAAATTTAACTCTTGGTCAGATATTCAGAATATAACAGGTGATAAACACATATTAAAGGATTTCCAAGGAAAAGTAACATTTATTCAGGAGACATTGTCTCATTGATTCATGTTGATCAAAAGTTGAAGAAAATTGCTTAAGCCTAGTTTACTTTAGGGTTATTGTTTTGTTCTAGTGTCTCTTCATTTTTAAGTAATCTTAATTAAGAAAACTCTTCACCATACTTCAAAAAGATATTGTAGTCAAGGCAACTTCAAAAGGTAGAGTAGTATTGGAGCACCTGAAATATTATTTTACATTTCTAATTTTTATAAACAAAGTAAGGTTATTGCACAAGTGTTTGCTAGTTGACCTAGAAAAGTAGAGTTAAACAATTAGATTGAGTAAATGGTACTTCTTATAAAATGCAAATACATAGATTTGATGTCTGTAAATTTAGATATTCTATCATTTGCTGAAAGCTTTTCTCAGCAAGGGATTTTTCAGTTATTTACAAGTGGAAAAACTTTCCACACCATTCCAATTACGTACATATGCATTTAGGCTAAATTATTTCTGTATGAACTCCAAGTAAATTTGACTTCTTAAAGAGGAAATCTGAGTGAACTACTGTGTATGGCTGTACTAACATAGATTCTGGTGTGTGGACATCTTTGGAGAACCCTGATGACCAACAATGAACCTGAGTTGGAGACTTCCCAGTAAATCAACTGGGAAGGTACTGATATTTCTGTCACTAATTTTTCTTTTGGGGACAAACATGTCTTAGTACTGGTTACATTGACTTAAAATTATTGAGCCTAATTTGAAGCACCAAATATCATTCAAACTTCTCATTTCCGAATGTGACTTTTACAAGAGTATTAGGAAAACATAGTCAATATTGAAAATAATATTTGAACATCTTTATTTTTATGCATTCAAAGTTGTATTAGATAGAATCTATGAGTTTTTTAAGGATTTTTACAGCCAGTTTATTGACATATACTTCAAATCTCATAAAATCTATCCTTTCAAAGTGTACAGCTCAGTATTTTTGAGATAAAATGTACCTGCATAGGTTTGTATACCTATTAACACTTTCAATTTTTATAAGTTTTTCCTCACTTCAATGGCTGCTCTAACCATTGACAATTACTCCCCATTCTTCCTAATCATCAGGCTTTGGAAATAACCAATGCACTACTATAGACTTGACTATTCTGGACATTTTTAAATAATGAAATTATACATTATATAGACTTTCCTTTCTTTTTCTTTTTCTTTTTATTTTTTTTTGGGGGGAGGGGGGCACTGGGGGCTGAACTCAGGGCCACTCAACCACTGAGCCACATCCACAGCCCTATTTTGTATTTTATTTAGAAACAAGGCCTCACTGAATTGCTTAGCACCTTGCTTTTGCTGAGGCTGGCTTTGAACTCGAGATCCTCCTGCCTCAGCCTCCTAAGCCACTGGGATTACAGGCGTGCACCACCACACCTGGCTGTAGCCTTTTTTTTTTTCTTTTTTTTTTTAATTTTAGTTTGTTATATATGACAACAGAGTGCATTACAATTCATATTACACACATAGAGCAAAATTTTGCATATCTCTGGTTGTACACAAACTAGAGTCACATCATTCCTGTCTTCATACATGCACTTAGGGTAATGATGACCATCACATTCCACCATCTTTCCTACCCCTATTCTCCCTCCTTTATTCTTCCTCCCCTTTCCCCCTTTGCCCTGTCTATAGTTCATCTAAGGATGATTATTTATAAGGTGCTCTGGGGTGGGGAGAATGGGAGGATTAGATGTAGCCTTTTCTTAACTGACTCTTTTACTGTTTTGAAGGTCTATCCATACAGTAATACCAATTACCACCTCCATTTTTTTTTCTAATTGCTTAATAAAATTTTGAATATATACTACATTTTTGTTTATTCACATGTGGCTTGATGGCAGTTTGATGTGTTTCTATTCTTTGGCTATTATGTATTATGCCACTATATTAAATTACAAAGATTTTTGTGAACATATATTTTAAATTCTCTTGAATGCATACATAGGATTGCAGTTGCTATGTCATATAGTAATTCCATATTTGAGTTTTGGAGGAACTGCCAAACAGTTTCCCAAAGTGGGTGTTTTCATACCCCTTCCAGCAATGTATAAAGACATCAACTTTTCCACATATTCTTCAACACTTGTTTTGTCCTGTATTTTTTTTATGTTAGTCACTTCAGTGGATATGAAACAATATAACTTTGGTGTATTTGGTTTGCATTTCCTTAATGACTAATTTGGTTGAGCATTTTCCATATGTTTATTGGCTTATCCCTTTATTATCTTTACATAAATGACACATTCAAATCATTTTTACATTTTCATTTGTGTTTTTTTTTAATATAGAATTTTAGGATTTTAAAATTTATTTTATATACAAGAACATGATAGCTACTAATATTAGCAAATATTTGTTCATAATTTTCAGATTGTCTTTTCACTTTTTTCATGGTAAACTTTCCAGTGCAAAATGTCATTCTGATGAAACCCTATTTATCCTTGTTTTTTTTTTTTATTTTTATTTATTTTTTAGTCACATATGCATTTAGTTACAAATTAATAAACCTCTGTCTGATCCAAGGTCATGTCTGTTTGCTCCTAATATTTTTCACAAAGGACTTTGTAAGGTTTTAGCTCCCACATTTAGGTCAATGATTAAATTTCATATTTTTGTGTATGGAGTGAGGTAGAAGTCCAACATCATTCTTTGCATGTGGAGATCCAACTTTTCCTGTAGCATCTGTTTTATTTCCATTGGATTATATTGACATCCTTGTAAAAGTAAATTAAACATGAAGGTAAGAATTTATTTCTGATAACTCCATTCCATTGATCTATGTCTATCCTTATTTAAAAACCACATTGTCTTCTTTACTAAAGTAAGATTTTAAATTGGTGTGAGTCCTCCAACTATGTTATTTTACAGGATCATTTTGGCTATTCTGTGTCCCTCCCATTTATACATGGATCAAGTAGTCCATTGGTATAAGAAAAGTGACACCTGGATTTTTGACAAGGATTGAATTAAATATATGTATTATTTCATGGAGTGCTGCAATCTTAACAGTATCATTATAATTTGGCTCTGAAATGCCCCCTAAAGACCCATGTGCTTGAGGTTTTGTTGCCAGTCTATAGTGCTATTGGGATATTCTGGCAGAGATCTTTACCATGTAGAACCTAGTGGAAGGTATTTCGTTTCCTTGAATAAGAAATAGGAACCCTAGCTCCTTTCTGTCTCTCTTTATTTCCTGGCTGCCATGATTAACCAGGCCTCTGTAGCCACATGCCCCCACTTTGATATACTGTGCCAACACAGGCCTAAAATTACAGGGTCAAACAATGATGGACTGAAATCTCTGAAACCATGTGCCAAAGCAAAATTTATTCTCTATTAAGTTGTTCATCTTCAATACATTGTTGCAGTAGTGTAAAACTGACAAAAAATATTAAATATTCTGATTTTGAACATAGGTTGTCTTCCCACTTATTTAGATATTCTTTAATTTCTTTCAACAGTGATATGTATTGTTTAGGATATAAATCTTGAATTTTTGCTTAAAATTTACTTCTATTATACAATAGAATATTATACAATAATTTATATTGGCTCTATATACTGCACACTTTACAAGGCAGTTTATTAAGTGAAATAGATTTTTTGTGAATTGATTAGGATTTTCTGTGCATAACATCATGTCACATACAGGAAAAAAAATAGTTTTACTTCTTCCTTTCTACTCTATTTATTTTATTTTTTTATTTTTATTTTTTGGTACTGGGGATTGAACTCAGGGGCACTTGACCACTGGGCCACATCCCCAGCCCTGTTTTGTATTTTATTAGAGACAGAGTCTCACTGAGTTGTTAAGTGCCTTGCCATTGCTGAGTCTGGCTTTGAATTCCCAATCCTTCTGTCTCAGCCTCCCAAGTGCTGGGATTACAGGCATGCACCGTACGCCTGGCTTCTACTCTGTTTTTTTTTTTTTTTCTTTCTTTTCCTTTCCTTTTCTTTTCTTTTCCTTTCCTTTCTTTCTTTCTTTCTTTCTTTCTTTCTTTCTTTCTTTCTTTCTTTCTTTCTTTCTTCTTCCTTTTTTTCATGCCTTATTCTCTGGCTGGAAATTCCAATATAATGTTAATAACAACAGGTTGTTAATTTTATTGGGGGAAGTCTCTGATATATAGGATTGATTAAACCTTTTTTCTAATTTCAAAATTCTGCTTTTTAGAGTTTGCTTATGGTGTGATTAAGTGTACATATTGTTGTTGTTGTTTATCCTAATTGGATTTTGTTTAACTTATTGTAGATGCACATAAGATTTTCCCTTCAAATTTAGCATATTTATCAGTCATTATTTCTTCAAATATTCTTCCTACACTTTCTTTCCCTTCCCTGTCTGGAACTTCTGTTATGGATATATTGGTTTGCTTAGAGGTAGATATCTCTAAGGTATCTTAGACTTTGTTCAATTTTCATTTTTATTTTCTTCTCTTTATTAAAATAGATGCTCTCCATTGAACTATATTCGTGTTTGAAGATTTCTTCTTTGTACAGCATAAATTTGTTATTGATTCTTTTATATAATTAATATCAATTATTGTAATTTTAAACAGCAGAATTTCTTTACATATATAAATAAATAAATACAAATATGATCTATGAATTATCATTTCCTTTCTTTATCGATATTCTTTATGTGATGAGGCATCATTCCATATAATTCTTTTGTTTGTTGTCCTCTGAAGCCATTAAAGTCTGCTTGGTATATTAACATTGAGATGACAATGAGGCAGAAACTTCCCTAGATGTTCTGAGCATATATGTGATGGTGTGTGCCTACAACACAGCAAACTATGTGCACATAGCCTGTGACTTTCGCTGCCATAGTGCAGAGCCTCAAGTCAGCCAGGATGAGAGCATAGGACCTTCCCCGTTCTTTCTTCTAGATCCCCAGAAAAAGCCCTAGCTTTTCTTTTTAAGTTTTTGTTTTTGTTGTTGTTTTCAGATTTTGTTTTCCCCAATTGCTATCACTACCTCAGGGAGTTCGGATGTTAAATAATTTTAGCTTTTGGTTTTGACAGATGTCTCAGGGAAAAAAAATCTTTGGCAATGAGTGAGCATTCAGTCAGGTCAAAGAAAGTCAACCCCTGAGTGGGGCTTTCAGGAAACTGCCAGACAGGTTGAACAATGACTGTTTTCTGGAAAGAGGACTTTTTATAGATCTCGGTATGGGAAAAGTTAAAACAAAATCCTTTACTCACACAAAAAAAGGACATTTTATTCTCAAAACAATATTTGAAAAATCTCAATCAAAAATGAAGTTGATTCTCTTTTAATTTTGGAATTGGGCAGGCTTTTAAAATAAAAAACAAAGTAACTTATGTGTAAATTTATTGTAAAATAAATTTCTGATGTTAAAATCAATTTTTTCCATTAAAGATACACCCAAAAGAATAAAACGATAAGTTATAAGTTGTGAATATGTATCTCAATGCACAAAATTGGCAAAGGATTGGCACAAGAATACAAGTCAGAAATGATAAGCTAATGTAGTATTCAAGTGTGAAAGAATATAAAGTGAAAAACATAAATCTCTAGATGTTATATAGAGCAAAAATGTCTGTATAGAATGCTAAAAACAACTAAAATCAAATTGGAAATTAATAAAACATAGATAAAACTATAAAAAAGAAAGCTGGATGAAAGTGGTGTTAGGATGCATAAGGGGTTCCTCCCAGGGTGTCAGAGAGAGGACAGGAAAGGTACCACCAAGGCAGGCATGAGTTACTCTGAAGGGCAGGCCTGTGTGGGGTGAACTTGTGAGTGAATGTAGGCTCATTATATGACTACACATTGACAGAGTCACAGTCAAGGACAATGACCAAAGCATGTCCTTGACCAAGGATTAAGATCAATCTAATGCTTTGCTTCTGAGACCCATATGAACATTGGGAAAAATAAAACAATAAAATAATAAAGCATTATATATTCTGGTTACAGTTTAAGGGTGATCACAACAACAATAGTAACATAATGGTTAAATTTTTTAAAAATAGTAGAAAAATAATGAATATTTCACAGAAAGAATGAAAAGAGGAGAGAAAAAAAAAGCAAAGTCAAGTCTATTTTTTTGCGGGGTGATGGATACTGGAAATTAAACTCAGAGGCACTCAACCACTGAGCCACATCCTCAGCCCTATTTTGTATTTTATTTAGAGACAGAGTCTCACGGAGTTGCTTAGTACTTTGTTTTTGCTAAGGCTGGCTTTAAACTCGCAATCCTCCTGCCTCAGCCTCCACATCCCCTGGGATTACACATGTGTACCACCTAGCCCAACGCAAGGTAAAATCTTGATCAGTCACAAACACCAGGTAAGACAGTAAAACTTTTCCAAATGTTAAATAACTGAAATATTAATGTGTTATACTCACTTATTAAAGGACAAAGATCATATATCATATATTACCACATGTAATTTGGACATAAATACTAATAATGAAAATAGAAGGAAGAGTCATTCTAGCAAATACTAATTAGAAAATATTCACAGTAGTGATGATATCAGTCAAAACAGAAATCAAGGTGAAAAGCCTTAGTTGAAAAACTAGTATATATTTATATGAAGATTAGGGACCAGCCTACTAGAATATAAGGCAAGGGAGTGAAGGCATATAATTTATAACATAAATTTAAAATATTTGAAAGAATTTAACATAAATATAAAGCTGATATATCTAAAATGTAGCTACTTACATAGTGATTGATGAAATACATTAAAAATGATGAACATGGAAGATGTTAAAAACAAGCTTTAAATGATAAGCACACGTTGAAGCACCTTTCTTTTTATAAGGAATAAATGTTTTGTTTCATACATGCCCAGATATTTACAAAAATCTACCAGGCCACTTTCTTAATAAAGTATACTCTTATTGGATTCAATAAGATAAAATATGCTATTCCTAGGAGTATATGTTTAGAACTTAAAGGCAAAATAAGAATACTTTAAAAATTTTATTAACCAAATTAGAAATTAAGAATGGGAAAAAAAGAAATTAAGAATGGAATTACAAAATATTCATATTTAAAAATGTAATATGAGCAAAAACTATCAGTACTTGTGAGTTTTGGTAAATACTAGTGAGATATTGAAAGCCTTAAACACTTATACAGAAATCAGTAAGAATATAATTAAATAAATTAATCATTCAACTCAGAAAATTTTCCATTATGAAACAAAAGGAAGGGAATTAATAAACACATGTAAACACTGAAAAATAGAAAACAAAATATTTAGATGATCAATAGCAACAGCAACAATTCAAGGGTTTTGTTTGTTTGTTTGCTTTTAGTACCAGGGATTGAAGTAAGGCACTTTGCCACTGAATTACATTTCCAGTCCTTTTAACTTTTTATTTAGAGACAGAGTCTTGCTGAGTTGCCCAGGTTGTGCTCAAACTTGCGATCCTGCTGCCTCAGAGTCCCAAGTCACTGATCATAGGAATATCTTCTTGCTTCCAACTTATAAATTGGTCCTTTCAAAAGACTGCACAAGAAAAAAAATCCATGAATTTAAAAATGTTAGATGCCAAAGTAGGCATAGTTCAAAATTAGTAAAAATCTTAAGTATCTAAGAAGTATAACTTAATGATTATATTTAAATATTTAATCATTCAAGAAAAAAACACAGTATCAAATGTTGATGTAAATTATAATAGGAAATCTGAACATGTTACTACTAATAATAAAATTCTCGTTTTATGATTCTGTTATATTGTAACTGGACAAAGAGGATAAAATAAAAAGTTATAGATTATGAACATCAATGCACAAATTTTAAATAAAATAAAATCAGCAAATTAAGTGCAGGGTAAGTTTGGGGTGAGGAGTAAAGAGGAAGACCAACAGGATAAAGATGAGGTAGAAAGGGGAGAGAGAGATTAGATTAATACATAATTCATCTTGGACAAGTAAAGCTTATCTCAGAATATAAGAATGACTGTTAATTAGAAAAACTGACTTTACCACAATATTAAAAGATTCAAAGAGAAAACTATATAACTACAAACATAGTTGCAGAAAACAATTGATAAATTAAATGCTCTCAGATTAAAAAGTCCAGCAAATTAGGCATAGAATCTTTTATAACCTGATAATATATACTATATAAAGGAAAAATAAAATTGTTCTTATTTTTGCATAATTTTTAAAAATAGAACCTAAACATTTTTAGAACTATTTTTTTAGATTCACTATAGTGTATTCATATATGTACATTGAAAAGTTACTTCAGATTCATTCCAATGTTTTTCCCTTATCTTGTCCCTCCTCCCCAATTCCCTTCTTCTACTCCCCTGATCTTTCTTTTATTTTGATGGACTCCCCCAAACCCACTTCTTCCCTACTCCCTTATTTTACACTAGCTTCTGTATATCAGAGAAAACATTCGACCATTGGCTTTCTGGGTCTGAATTATTTCACTATCATTACCAGCCATTTACCAGCCAATGACATAGGACTATTTTGTTTTAATTATGAGAAGACTCATATTTTTATAACTGATACAAGATACAGCCACAAAAATATAGAGTATTCCTACACACCAATCAATGTCCTTTATAAAACAATGATAAGGACTGTATGGTTCCCACAAAAATATCTAAATAATACTTAACAAATTATTCATATAAAATGCAAATGTTACTATGGACCCAAATATCATAAGTGAAGATATAACTTAGATTTTCTTTGAGGGGAAGACAGCATAGAGGGCTCAATTTTCCACAAATTTTAGTCTGCACATTCAATAAAATATAAGTGAACCATATGTCATTGCCAACATTTAGCCATTTGGGTTTTAAAAAAATAATTGAAAAATTGGTAAAATTATCATAAAATTCTTATGAAATATTTATTACAACAAATATAATATTATTTTGATAAATGATAAAGAAAAATAGAAGGAAGGAAGGGAGGGAGAGAGGGAAGAAGAAGAAGAGAGCAGAAGAGAGGAGGAAAGAGGAGGGGAGGAAAAGAAAAGACAATAGTTCTTTTAATTTTCTTTTTGCCTAATAAAAACCAAATAGACAAACTATTAAAAGGACAGGGTAATAAAATTGAATTCATCACAATTTGAAAAGCTTTCTTGATAAAAGGAACAAGAAAACTTGCAGGAAATCTGGAGATTGGCAAATATATTTGAAGTTCACAGAAAGGGGGAAAAAGCAATAAAATGATTTTCTACATTCATAATTCTGGGAAAATTTTAAAAATCATGAAAATTCCAGATCTTGACAAACAGTAAAGTATAGCAATACATTTTTACATTAATCTTGTCAGTGTTGAGTAAAAAGCAAATTATGTATGGTGTATGGCCTGTCAGACCTTGTCAAGAACCTCTGTACAATTCCAAAGAAACACACTGGAGTTTCATTGGAGCGTTCCTTGCAACATATAAAATTTCAAAACAGTTGAAATGGCTATGAAGAAATAGATACATGAAATTAAGTATGTTAATACAATGAAATACTACCCTTATAAGTAACAAATCTAAACATAACTTTTGGTTTCAAAAAATAATATTGAGTGGGAAACTGTAAACTCTGAGGTGTATATACAAAATAGCTACATTCATACATAAAAATTGAAAAGTCATGGGAAAATAAAAAAAAATGAAAAGTCATGGGAAAATAAAAAATGTATGCAACAATATTTTTAAAAGGACTGGAAGGATATACATGATATCTATGTTGGTAGTCAATTCAGAGAAAGAATAAAATGACACCGGCTGTAGAACACAGGAAAGAATTTAACCTTATAATGCTTATATTCAAGAAAACCTGAAGCAAACAAATATTGTTAATTCCAGGTTTTGGTTATTATAAAGTCTGCATTTTGAGTTTGCTGTATAGTTTCATTTACCTATATTCAATTTTTTTTTAAATTAAAATAGTTTAAATTTAAAATGTGTATATATATATATCTCATCCTGTGCTGTAATTTCTATTCTTTGTTTTTGTTGTTGTTGTTGTTGTTTGTCTAGTTATTTGCTTTTGTTGTTTGTTTTCCTGACAAGGAATAGTTAAGTATGAATGCAGAAGTCAATAGCACATCAGCTTACCTTCTAAACCTTGAGGGATGTAAGTAGATGATTTTTTAGGTTCTTCCTAACAATATGATTCTATGAAATCCTGCAAGAAGCAGCATATTTCTTTCACTACAAGGAGAGCCTCTCTCAAACAATTAATAGGTTCTTTCCTCATGGTGAGCTCCTTTATTTTTATTATCTTCATATAATACCTGACCTGTCGGTGTGTGCCAAATACTGCTGTGAAAATGAAAAGACTCTTCTAAGTGTTTAACGTCCTTATAGGATTCATGGATGTGGAGGTGCCTGAATATTACCAGAATTGCATTGGAATAAATAATCTTCAACTTGACCATCTTTAGAAAGCAGAAATGGTTTGTCAGCACTCTAGGTAAGTATTTAAGTGAATGAAACTTAAAAGATAAAGTTGAGGAGTGACTCAGTTCACACACACACACACACACACACACACACACACACGCTGAAAACACTAAACAGAAACAAATGAAAGCCAAATTAACTCCTTATTCAAATCCTGTGGGAAGTGCAAAGAATCATTTTCAGGTTCAAAAAGCTTATGACTTAAATAATTGGATGAGTTCAAAAAGGTTCGAGTGGAGAAGGATCCCAGGAGGAAATGAATCACCCAGGGATATAATTCTTTCTTCTTGAGAGATAGTATTCCATGATGCTCAAGAGAGCAGATTTTCACAGCAAAAGAGCATGAATGAGACATTAGAGGACTGGAAATATTCTGTATCTTGACACAGGTGTAAATTTCATGGCTGGTTGCCATACAATGATTTGGTAAATGGTCCTATGGACCATCCTATAATCCTATATTAATCTTTATATATATATATATATATATATATATATATATATATATATATATATATGAATACACTTATATAGCTATGCATGCATATTTATGTATTGATAATAAAAACATTTAAAAGCATGTTTCCTTCACAGATTGTCACATGTTAAGAAAGAAAATGGATAATATCAAATTTGATGAAGTGACACTGTAAGGTTTATTGCCACACACTGCTGGCTGGAATATTAATTGGTAAAATCAATTTGGGGAAACTGGCATTATTTTAATAAAGCCAAAACTGTATGTAAATTCCATCCAGCAATGTCTCCCAGATTGTTCCTATACTGTGTACCTTCCTATTACGCAGTTCATCTCTGAGTATCAAGATTAAACTGCCCTCCACATTACTGGATTTTAGTAACCTGATACTGGGGTGAAAGTAGAATAAGCAGGGATGGGTTAAATACAACTTTATTTGAGCATCACCCTTCGCAACTACAAAATCTTTGTATTTATTTATTTATTTATTTATTTTGTATTCTAAGTTGTTATAAATGACAGCAGAATGCATTACATTTCATAATATACTTATACAGCACAGTTTTACATATCTTTGGTTGTATACAAAGTATATTTACACCATTTGTGTCTTCATACATGCACTTAGGGTAATGATATCCATCTCATTCTACCATCTTTTTTTTTTTCTTCACCCTTTTGACCCCTCCTTTTCTCCCTCTCCCCATTGGCCATTCTGGTGTTCCTCTAATCCTCCTATGCTCCCTGGCCCAACCCCATTGTGAATATGCCTCCTTATATCAGAGAAAATATTCAGCATTTGGTGTTTTGGGGTTGGATAACTTCACTTACCATTATATTCTCCAACTTCATCCATTTACCTGCGAATGCCATGATTTTATTCTCTTTTATTGCTGAGTAATACTCCATTGTGTATATATACTACATTTTCTTTATCCATTAATCTACTGAAGGGCATCTAGGTTGGTTCCACAGTTTAGCTGTTGTGAATTGTGCTGCTATAAACATTGATGTGACTGTGTTCCTATATTATGCTGTTTTTAAGTCCTTTGGGTATAGACCAAGGAGTGGGATAGATGGGTCATAAGGTGGTTCCATTCCCAGTTTTCCAAGGAATCTCCATACTGTTTTCCATATTGGCTGCACCATTTTGCAGTGTGCCTTTTTCCCTACATCCTCTCTAACATTTATTGTTATTTGTGTTCTTAATAGCTCCCATTTTGACTGGTGTATGATGAAATCTTAGAGTGGTTTTGATTTGCATTTCTCTAATAGAGATGTTGAACATTTTTTCATGTATTTGTTGATTGATTGTATATCTTATTCTGAGAAGTGTCTTTTCAGTTCCTTGGCCCATTTATTGATTGGATTATTTGATTTTTTGGTGATAAGATTTTTTGAGTTCTTTATATATTCTAGAGATTAGTGCCCTATGTGATGTGCATGTGATAAAAATTTGTTCCCAATTAGCACGCTCTCTATCCACCTCACTGATTGTTTCTTTTGCTGAGAAGAATGTTTTTAGTTTGAATCTATCCCATTTGTTGATTCTTGATATTAATTCTTGCACTACAGGAAACTTATTAAAGAACTTGGGGCCTAATCCGACATGTTGTAGATTAGAGCTTCCTTTTCCTTCTTTTAGGTGTAGTGTCTCTAATTCCTAGGTCCTTGATCCACTTTGAGTTGAGTTTTGTGCATAGTGAGGCTTTGTTGTAATGTAACAGCTGATTTGCTTGCATTCATCTTCCACCACACTCTTACTGTGAACCAAGGATCAGATGTATTTAATAGTCATAACTTCCATCCTTACAGTATATGTAGTACATAGTGAGTTCTCACTAAATTATGCATAAAGTTGTGAAAAATAGTTTGAATGAACATGGTCACAGTGTGCTTTCAGCTCATTGTGGCCTCCAAGGGGAAGTTCCTCAGAAATATTGGGCAACTTGTTATGGAGATGGAGGAAAAAGTGTCTCAACCCTGGCCAAGTGGTAGATCCCAGGGATTCAGTGGTAACTTTGTGTAGTTTCAGAGACAGAAGAGGCCTTAGCACAGGCATATCTGAGTGGTTCTGGAGCAGACAGGAACAGAGTCTTACTAGCCTTAGACCAGGCATATACAATGAGCATAGGAAAGAGCTTTTGGAGATGACCAGATGCCGCAGCAGGGGGGCCTATAAGTGGGTGTGGGGTCTGAATAGGCAAAAAATATGAGACCAAGGAAGAAAGAGGTCATTTCAGTACACAATAAAATATATGAATTTGTAATGGAATTGTATGTCTGAATAGGTAATTTTATTTAATAAACTAATTCTGTTTTTCAATAAACTCACTGAAATATTATTAGAGACATGTTGGTATTCTTTAACATAATGCATTGAAAATAATTTAAGCTTTTTAAATAAAGCCAATAAATTAATCATGCAATATTATTTATTATAATAATTTTACTTCCATGGTAAAATTTGAAATAGCATCATTCCCTCTATATTAAATGGCCTCAGACGGCCCAGAATATGTAAGCTTTGTAATTTTGTAATTTTTCCATGTTTCTCCCCCACATTTATGTTCCCCTGTTGTTTGACCACTATTTTCTCCCTCTTCCATCTTTGGGACTATGCTGCAAACATCTCTTTTGATCTTCTTTCCCATTTGACTCCACATCTAATTATAATACTTGATCTTTCTAATTGACTATGCGCTGTGAAAAAAAAAATATTAGATATTTGTTACCAAAATTAAAAAGAGAATAAGGGGTAAGATGGATATTTTTTCAGTATACAAATAGTATATGAACCATGTTAAGAATCACTAATCACTAGGGAAATGCAAATTGAAACCACAATGATATAACTGCATATCTGTTAGAAGGTCTATTAACAAAAAGATAAAAATAATAAGTGTTGGTGAGGTTATACAGAAAAGGGAAAATTTTCACAGTTAGCTGGGATGTAAATTGATACAGCCATTGTGGGAAATAGTATGGAGGTTCCTCAAAATATTAAAAGTAGAACTATGATGTGGCTCAAAAATCCTCCTTCTAAGAATACACTCCACAAAAAAATGAAATCAGCACCTTGTGGTGATAGCTTCACTTCCATGTTCATTGCAGACTTTGTGACAATAAACAAGTTACAGAAACAACCTTAGTGTCTGTTAACTGATAAATGGATAAAGAAATTGTCGAAGTCATTCATGATGGAATATTATTAACCCCTAAAAATAATAAGATCTAGCCATTTGATACAACATAGATAAGTCTGGAGAACATTACACTAAGTCAAATAATTCAGGCACAACAAAGAAAATATTGCACAATATCATTTATGGTGGAATTCAACCCAAAGTTGACCATAAAAAAAAAAAAAAAAAAGTAGAAAGTAGTCACTTGGGGTGAGATGAAATGGGGAAGGAAATAGGAAGATGAAGGATACAAAAGTACAGTTATGTAAAGTAAGTCTAGAGGTATAATTTATAGCATAAGAAATATGGTTAATAATATTGTATTGCATACTGAAAATTCACTAAGACAATAGATTTCAGATTTTCAAACCACATTGACCAAAAGGTAGTATGTGAGAAGATGGATACGTTAATTATCTTGATTATAGTAATAATTTCAATATGAATATGATATTATGTATCATGCTGTATACTTTAAATATATACAATATAAAAATCACAATAAAAACAAGAGCTTAGATTTATCAAGCACTTATTAAGTGCCAGGTACTGTTCCAAGTTCTTCACATGAATAATCTAATTGAATCTTTACAATAATACTTTGAGGCAGTGTTTACTCTTATTCTTCAGATAATGAAATTGGAGCACCAAGAGTTGAAGTTACTTGGCCAACATTACACCTTTGATTAACTGTTAGCCTGCCTTTCAAACCTGAACAGTCTGGACACAATGTCCTGCACAACTTTATTCCCTTTAATAAATAAATGGGCACTTAATACTTCATCTCCTAGTGTTTCTAGTTATGATTTTTTTAAGAATTCAAAAAGTATACTCTGACAAGTTTGCATGCATGAATGTTTTATTAGGAAAATATATAACTGTAATCTAAAATTTTAAGGACACAATCAATTTATGCCTCTCTGAAAAGAGAGATTACTAAACTATAACATCCCAGATCTTGAGCCTAAGATAGACAGGTATCATATTATACTCAGCAATTCAATACTATGTTGTCAGGGACACACCATATCTGTCATATTCTGTCTTTTCCTCAAGACATCTGGCAGGATGTCTTGCTAGTGGAGCAAGGATAGAGCTGACTGGTGTGGTGAGGCTCCACTATGGGTTTCTGTTATCAGAAAGATTCCCACTTTGAACCCAGTGTTTTGTTTTTGTTTTTTTTTTTTTTTTTTTTTTTTTTTTTTGGTACCAGGGATTGGACTCAGGGGCACTCTACCACTGGGCCATGTCCCCAGCCCTTTTTTGTATTTTTTATTTAGAGACAGGGTATGACTGAGTTGCTAAGTGCCTCGCCATTGCTGAGGCTGTCTTTGAACTCGCAATCCTCCTGCTTCAGCCTCCCAAAGTGCTGGGATTATAGGAGTGTGCCACCGCGCCCGGCCCCAGTGTTCTTTTAAGATAAAAAATCTCCTGGAAATTTAAATACTAGATGATGCTGGAGCTTGCAGAAATGATGGTTTCTGCTCTGTGATGCTACTACAGCAAGACAGATTTCAAAGTCAACCTTGACCCAGAGAAATACTATTTCTCCTCTGTATATCCAATAACACTTTCTGACTTGTCATTAATATCAGAAGTGAGAGCTCAAAAACTGTAGGTATCAAACAGTAAGCATGAACAAAAGATTTTCAAACTTTGTGTATATGGTTGGTTTGAAAAGACAGCAAGAGTATTGCATGTGTTAGGTTCTTAGGATACTAAAGATTCAATTATGCACTATAAACACTTGAGAATAATTCATTTTCTTGGAAGTAGGACACAAAATGCAAGATTAATCATAATTATCTAAAAGATCCTTATTTATTCTACAATTTTCCTCTGTGGGCTATCTAAATAAGAATTTCAAAAATACTTGGGATATAGAACACAAAGAAGACAATTTAATAACATTCATTGTATCTAAAGAACTCTTAATAGAAAACAGAGTTATACTAATAACTAGCTTGGTAAAATCACTTATGTTCTTTTATTCCATAATTTTATTGTAGATTTATCCTCCTACATGCTTTTGCAAAACATGGACATTGAAAAGTATAAGAAGGCCTATAAAATTTTAAGCTCTCAAAAATATTTGTTTCAGAAGTATCGTTAGCAACAGAGTGAGTCTGTCTTTGTGTTACACAAAATGTACAGTCTGAAATAATTCTAAGAAGACTTGAACTCCCATCAAAATTTGTAAGACTCTGGGATAATTTTATTTCAATAAGAAAGGTTTTTAAAAGCCTTTATTTGTTAATGTAGTAATAGTCACTCCCACAGAATAGCCATTAGTAAACATTCCTTTGAATGCACAAAACAGCTTCAATTACCCCCAGCACAACTTGTCATCTGGTATGACACCTAACATATTTTTTTTTTTTAAAGAAAGAAGACAATAACAGGCACATGACTCATTTCAGAGTTCCAGTCAATATTATGGGATTTTCAGATGTAATAAATAAAAGTTTGGTTATCTGTGTATCATGAGGAAAGATAATACCTTGTAAAATTTTTAACATAAATGCAGAAACAGAGTTCACATAACTTATGCTTCACAGAAATAATCAGGAAATTGTCCTGTGAAGGTCAAGACTATCACACTGACTACATGACAGTGTTTCAGAAGTACAACCCCTTCTTTTGAAATATATATTTCAACCATTGATCAACTTAATTAGCCAATATATATTTCTGTATTTATGGTCATCAAGGCAACCATCTATCTATCCAAGACCTACTGGTGCCTGTGTATTGTAGTTCTACAGCACATATCACCCAGAGAGCTCAACATGCACATGGTCCTTTGTCTAAAAACCTCACAAATGCCTTGATTATAAGTACTTTGTAGATTGGAAAACAAGACATATAAAAAGGGTTAGTAATTTCCCTGAAATCATGCAACAAAACATTGAAAGATACAAGGCCTTCAACACAGCTCCCTTCAGCATCACACTGTCCACATTTGCAAGTAACTAGGTAGAATGCATATGTAAGTATAAATTGTCCAAAGAAGTTCAAGCCCAAATATAGATTGTTACTTGGTATACAGATAGCAATTTTGTTTTTATTACATTTTATATGAAATGAAGTTCACATTGCTATCGGATAAAAAAGTGTGAGATACATTTAAGCATTATGAACATTTAATAAAAATTTCCTTTAGAAATGTTATTAATTTAAAACTCCTCCTAAGGATATCATTAGAAAAAATATAGTATAATGGAAGTCAAGTTCCTCTTGAACAGAAGCTCTGAGATTTTTCTAATTGACCCAATAATTATTGTTACCAAACAACACAAAAGAAAGTGTAATGCCACAGTAGAATATTACTGCCAATTGACTACATTCGACTTTGAAAGCAACTTGGGGAAAACAAGATAGATCAGTAGCTCTTTGCTCCCTAATTAATATCATTCTGGCAGTTCAGCAGAATATAAAATGTAAAGAATGCCAGTGACAACAAGTTCAGGGGCCTGGTGTCTGTGGGAACTTATCTATCACAAGGCTGCATCAGAGACAGGTGATCACTATCTTTTTGGCTGGGTCTTCCAGAGTGAAAAGAGCTCCTACTCCTGGAGGAAAGGTGTTTGTGATTCAGCTGCTTTCAAAACCATCCCATACACTTAAATTTTTAAAACATCCTAAATCCTTCTAATTTAAGTAAATGTCTCCATTAAGCTACATTATTTTTTCTATGGATAACATGTTAAGTATCTCCAAATATTAAGAAATTCTACTTTTCTAATTTAATTATTCTTTAATAATATCCTGCATGCTATATAAAGCTGTTAGAGGCGGAGTTTATGAATAGCTATCTAGGCAATCTCTCATTCAACTTCAGATTTTTCACTAGTAAAATGATTAATCCTTGATTCTACCTCTAACTTCTTTTGCTCTTATATTCTTTGGTTGTGTGATCTCACTTTTTGCCCTGCCCCTTTCCTGCCTTATGTGAAAGTTTTCATTCCCATCCCTTCACAGTCTGAGAATAAATTAAAGCTATAAATAGACCGCTGGTCCTTATTTTCTGTGCATCCACTAATATATGCCTTTGAACACAAAGATAGGAAAACACCTTTCTTTGTTCTTCACCAGTCTCCTCCTCTTCATTTCGGATAACATGACATTATTCTTCAAAGTCATTTACAGATATGGATTTAACCATGTACCTATAAGAAGCACTGTGCTGGATTCTGAAGGGATTAATGACAACAAATATAAAAAGCATGTTAAAACATAGTTCCTGCTCTCAAGGATTTTATAACTTATTTGGAGAAATGAAAGAACAAGCACAAAATAAAATTTAAAAAAAATGATAATACAAGGGAGGCACCAAAGAGGAATAAAAAAGGAGATTAAACATTGCTGTCAATGAAGAAATTCCAAGAAGGATAAAATGGTAGGACACAGGGTTGAAGGATGACAGGCACAAGCAGGATGGTTATGCAGACTTACCTCTCAGGCAAGGACAGCCGATGTCCCTGCTCTGAATTTTTGTCAGTACTTGATGCTATTCAGTGTTTTAACTTCTGGGGAATTCAATTGGTAAGGAAGGGTCACCTATTTTAGTTTTATTCCAAATTTATATGCTTATTAAGATGTTAAACTTACTGACATATTTAGGTGTACTTATATAACAATCGTGGTTGCTTTTTTGCCTTTTTTTTTTTTTTTTGATCGTCCTGTAACAGGTACTTAGTACTCTTATATTATCACAAGTTGGAGTGTTCTCAAGGTGCACTAATAGGGTGTTGTCAGTCAGTGAATCATCTTCCTTTGCAATTAGCTGCGTGATCAACATAGTGAAGGTAGCAAAAGAAGTTCTCATAGATCATAGATCTTCTGGCATGCAAGTTAAGCATGTTAGTTTCATATCTCAGTGCTGTTTGAGATGCCAGGCCACATCAAGATCAGGAATTTGTGCCAACATGTAAATCAAGTCACTTCTTTCTTCCATAAGAACATCCTGCTATGAAAAAAAAAAAAAAAAAAAGAAAGAAAGAAAAAAAAGAAAAGAAAAGAAAAAGAAAGTCATTCAACTAAACATTTTGCTTAGTTTAATATCTGACTTAATTTTTGGCTAGAGTTCTTTATCTCACCGCATACCAGTAACTAATAGTGTGGAAATGATAGCCAGTCCATGGGGCCCAATTTGCATAGAGTGTTCCATAGGCTTTGTGTTTTACATGCATATTTAATTCCCTAATATATGTGTATATGCATTTGTATTTATAATGCAAATATATATGTAGTATGTGTACCTGTGTATATTAACCTCGTTAATTTCGTAATTCACAATAAGATCTACTGAAAAAAAAAAAAAAAAAACTGTTTCTTGCTTTCATAACAGTTAATATAGTCCCACATCCTCTAAAAGCAATCCATTGTTGTTTTATACACAGCAGACTTAATAAATAGTTACCTTTTTGAACATATTATTTAATGACAATAATTATGCTGACAGGTAGATGTGAGTTAATAAAGAGGTTGCTTTAAAATTTAGCAAATAATCAACAATATTTATTTAATACTTACTAGATAAATGTTAAGCACAGTCATATACACCAAAGATAATTTAATAACAGAATATCTGACCTGGATGCAAGGAGTTGGTATGTAAAAAAAGTGCAAAAAAAAAAAAAAAAAAAGGGTTACTTGGACTCATATTTATTTATAGGATATATTCAAAATTCAGAAAATAAAATGATTGTCCTTAGGCAGGGAAACTTGGAAAAGGTCAAGAAAAATTTTCCCAGAAGCAAAACATTTTGACTCTATTTATTGACCTTAGACATTATTATTTTTTTTTATAGATCTTACCTTTTTTAAGCAAGGGAACATAGTAACTTCTTTAAAAACCTACCCCAGATATTCATGAACTAGTAGCTCCTCCACATGACTGAACAGTCACCTGTTTCCTAGATGCATTGTAAAGTATATAATTTCTCTGATAATGTGATAACTAAAGTAAGTATGAGAAGTCCTAAACTAATGGGATCATACATCTACAATGTAGGGCAAAGTTAACTCATGCCTGGAATGCCCTGTTAGTAAAAAAAGGGGTTTATTAGGGGCCAAGTGGAAGGGAGGGGGGTAGGGAAAGAGTGGCGTGGAAGAGCAGGGAAGGGACGGGAAAAAGAAGAAAAAAGGGACGGTTTCAGTCCGGAGCAGGCTTAAGTAGGGCACTAGTGGTCAGCTATAGGCTGCGGGAGGTCAAGAGGGGGGCCTGTGTGTCGCAATTTGCTCAGTAAGGCATCTGAGGCGTGGCCAGCTCTGCTGGACAGCAGTGTGACTGGGTTAGGGGTATGTGTCTATTCTTCAGGTACCCAGGGGGTGTGGCCTGGTTAGACTACCTGGGAGCCGGATTTTCTAACATACAAATAATTAACACAATGATGAAGATTCAAAATCCAGCATGATATTAGAATAAATTGATCTCAAAATATTTTAGTCCTGTAAGAATATTCTTGCTTTATATTTGTCTTTCATCTCATTGGCTTCAAGGAAATTCATCTGTATATCTTTCTTCTGGTTTTTGTGTATGTATAACAGACTTAAGGTTTTATCGTGCCATATCACCATGTCACCATGAACAGTAAAGAAGAAGGATTATGGCATATCTCTTCATAAACATGGAGAGGCCCCTACTGCTGAGAAAGAATGTCATAATTTTTAAAACAGTTGTTTAAACACTCTTTTTCCGTGTGATTGCTATTTTTTTTTTTTTTTTATTCACTTTCTGACTCCAGGAGATCTGTGTTTTTAATCTCTGATCAATTTTACCCTTCTTTCTCTCACTGTTGTAAAGTACAAGTAAAATTCTTCAGTACATTTTACCTCTTACACTTTTTTAGTTTTATTTTTTTCAAAAATACTGATTACATCAGCTACCTTACTCAAAATGATTCTTTTGGGGGAAAAGTAATAAAATTCTAAGCCCATTCCAAGCTTTCAGTCTTATATCATGTTTACTTCAGGTAAACATCTCTATTTAACTGGAAAATCCAAAGCTTTATAAAAGAATCACACTGCCTTCCACAGAAAAGTTGCTCCTAACGTTTTAGTTCTTAAAAGAAACTTTTAGTATTTTAGAAATGGAACTTTAAAATAGAAGCAGACCAAAATGGAAAATTTAGTCCCATGAATTTAAAATGCCACATCCTAATAGATAACACCAGAGTCCTAAGTATATTACTAGAGATTTGCTTCCCAATAAAGAAAAGAAATTCTATTTATGTTGTAAAATTTATTTGTTCCTAAATTATTTTGAAATGCTTTATATAGTGTGTTCTCTGATCTGAAATATCTTTTTTTTTTAAATTAGAGCAACATAATTATTCATAGTATTTGGGTTCACTTTGACAAAGAAATACATGCAAGGAATTTGACTTTAATCTCCATTCTCCCAGTTTCCCTTCACTCCCCCTATTCTACCTCCTCTTCACTATTAATCTTTCTTTCATTCCTTTATTTATTTACATATTTTTGATTAGTGCTTTCTGTATATACATAAAGGTGAAATGTATGGTACATTTATACAAGTGTGTATAATATGATATTACCAAATTCATGCCATATTTCTGCCTCTTTTCCTTCTTTCTTCACTCCCTCTCATTCTCTTTCTTCTATTGCATTGATCTACTCTCTGTTTATAATATCCTAACCCAGTTTTCCCTTATTTTACTCTAGCTTCCACAAATGAGAGAAAACATTTGACTCCTGATTTTCCAAGTCTGGCTTATTTTATTTAGCATGCTTTTTGCCATTTCCATCCATTTACCAGCAATTGCCATTATTTTATTCCTCTTTATAGCTGAGTATAAGTCTCTTGTATATATACCATATTTTCTTGATCTATTCATCTGTTTATGGGCATCTGAGTTGGTCCCATAACTTGATTATTGTGAATTTTGCTGCTATAAACATTAATGTGCCTGCATTATTATAGTGATTTCTTTTGGATAAAAACTGAGGAATGGGATAGCTAGACATGTGGTGGTTCCATTCCTACTTTTTTGAGGGGCTTTCTCCATAGTGGTTGCACTAATTTGTTGTCCTACATTTCTTCCCACATCCTTGCCAGCATTTATTATTGTTCGTGTTCTTGATAGTTAACATTCTGACTGGGGTGAGATAAAATCTTAGAGTAGTTTAGATTTGCTTTTCTCTGATTGCTAGAGATATTGAACCTTTTTTTCATATATTTGTTGGCCATTTGTATTTTTTCTTTTTTTAAAATGTTTTTTTTAGGTGTGTATGGACATCAGGTCTTCGTTTTATTTTTTTTATTTTTTATGTGGTGCTAAGGATTGAACCCATTGCCTCACACATGCTAGGCAAGCACTCTGCCACTGAGCTACAGCCCCAACCCACATTTGTATTTTTTTCTTTTTAAAATTTTTTTTATTCTAATTTGTTATACACATTTGCAGAGTTCATTTCATTTCATATTACATATAAAGAGCACAATTTTTCAAGTTGCTGGTTTAATATAAAGTATTTTTACAACAATTGTGTCTTCATACATGTATTTAGGGTAATCATGGATAACTCAGTCTGCCATTATTTCAATCCCCTTGTCCCCCCCTCCCCTCCCTGCTCTTTGTTCTATTTAAAGCTCTTTCATTCCTCTCATTCCCTCTCTCTTACCTTTATAAGTTAGTATCTTCATATCAGAGATCATTCAACTTTGGTTTTTTGGGTTTGGCTAACTTGACTTAGCATTATTTTCTCCAACTCCATCCCTTTACCTGCAAATGCCATGATTTTATTCTCTTTTAGTGCTGAGTAGTGTTCCATTGTGTATATATACCAAAGTTTCCCTATCTATTCATCAGCTGATGGGCATCAGGTTTGGTTCTACAATCTAGCTATTGTGAATTGTGTTGCTATAAACATTGATGTGGCTGTGTCCTTGTAGTAATCTGTTTTTAAGTCCTTTGGGAATAGGCCAAGGAATGGGATAGCTGGGTCAAATGGTGATTCCATTCCCAGTTTTCCTAGGAATCTCCATACTACTTTCCTGATCGGCTTCACCAATATGCAGCTCCACCAGCAATGTAAGCGTGTGCCTTTTTCCCCACATCCTCGCCTGCATTTATTGTTTTTTTTTTTTTTTGTTTTGTTTTTAAAAATATTTATTTATTTACTTTAGTTGTACACAATGCAATGCATTTATGTTTACGTGGTGCTGAGGATCGAACCCGGGCCACACACGTGAGAGGCAAGCGCTCTGCCGCTGAGCCATAACCCCAGCCCTGTTGTTTGTTTTTTTGAAAGCTGCCATTCTGACTGGAGTAAGATGAAATTGTAGAATTGCTTTGATTTGCATTTCTCTAATCACTAGAGATGTTAAACATTTTTTCATATATTTGTTGATTGTTTGTATATCATCTTCTGAGAAGTATCTGCTTAGTTCCTTGGCCCATTTATTGATTGGGTTATTTGCTTTTTTGGTGTTAAGGCTTTTAAGAGCTTTATAAATCCTTGAGGTTAGTGTTCTATCTGATGTGCTTGTGGTAAAGATTTGCTCTCATTCTGTAGGTCCTCTATTCACCTCACTGATTGTTTCTTTTGCTGAGAAGAAGCTCTTTAGTTTGAATCCATCCCATTTATTGATTCTTGTTTTGAGTTCTTGTGCTATAGGGGTCTTATTGAGGAAGTTGGAGCCTAAACCAACATGATGGAGACTTGGGCCTACTTTTTCTTCTATTATGTGCAAGGTCTCTGGTTTAATTCCTAGGTCCTTGATCCACTTTGAGTTAAGTTTTGTGCACGGTGAGAGAAAGAGATTTAATTTCATTTTATTACATGAGGATTTCCAGTTTTCCCAACACCATTTGTTGAAGAGGCTGTCTTTTTTCCAGTGAACATTTTTGGCACCTTTGTCTAATATAAGATAACTGAAGGTGTGTGGGTTCATCTCTGAGGCTTCTATTCTGTACCATTGGTCAAATGGTCTATTTTGATGCCAATACCATGCTGTTTTTGTTACTATTGCTTTGTAGTACAATTTAAGGTTTGGAATAGTAATGCCACCAGCTTCATTCTTCTTGCTAAGAATCACTTTGGCTATTCTGGGTCTCTTATTTTTCCAGATGAATTTCATGATTGATTTTTCTATTTCTTTGAGGAATTATATTTGGGATTTTGATTGGTATTGCATTGAATCTGTATAGAGCTTTTGGGAGAATGGTCATTTTGACAATATTAGTTCTACCTATCCATGAACAAGGTAGATCTTTCCATATTCTAAGATCTTCATTAATTTCTTTCTTTAGTGTGGTGTAGTTTTCATTGTAGAGGTCTTTCACTTCTTATGTTAAATTGATTCCCAAATGTTTTATTTTATTTTATTTTATTTGAGGCTATAGTAAATGGTGTAGATTTCCTAGTTTCTCTTTCTAAGGATTTGTCACTGATGTACAGAAATGCCTTTGATTCATGGGTATTGATTTTATATCTAGCTACATTGCTGAATTCATTTATTAGATTTAGAAGATTCCTGGTGGAATTTTTTGGATCTTCTATGTATAGAATCATATCGTCTGCAAATAGTGATAATTTGTGTTCTTCTTTTCCTATCCGTATCCCTTTAATTTCTTTCGTCTGTCTAATTGCTTTGGCTAGGGCTTCAAGTACTATGTTAAATAGAAGTGGAGAGAGAGGGCATCCCTGTCTTGTTCCAGTTTTTAGAGGAAATGCTTTCAATTTTTCTCCATTTAGGATGATGTTGGCCTGGGGCTTAGCATAGATGGCCTTTACGATGTTGAGGTACGTTCCTATTATCCCTATTTTTTTCTAGCATTTTGAACATGAAGGGATGTTATATTTTGTCAAATGGTTTCTCTGCATCTATTGAGATGATCATATAATTTTTATCTTTGGGCCTGTTGATGTGATGAATTACATTTATTGATTTCCTTATATTGAACCAACTTTGCATCCCTGGAATGAAGCCCACTTGATCGTGATGCACTATCTTCTTGATGTGTTTTTTTTTCGATTTGCCAGAATTTTATTGAAAATTTTGCATCTATATTCATTAGAGATATTGGTCTGAAGTTTTCTTTCTTTGATTTGTCTCTGTCTGGTTTTGAAAGCCGGGTGATATTGGCCTCATAGAATGAGTCTGAGAGTGTTCCCTCTTTTTCAATTTCATGAAAGAGTTTGAGAAGCATTGATGTTAGTTCATCTTTAAAGGTTTTGTAGAACTCAGCTGTGTATCCATCTGGTCCTGGGCTTTTCTTGGTTGGTAAGTTTTTTATTGCATCCTCTATTTCTTTGCTTGAAATTGACCTATTTAAATTGTATATATCATCTTGATTTAGTTTAGGCATTTCATATGTCTCTAGAAATTTGTTGATGCCTTCTTTATTTTCTATTTTATTGGAGCATACATTTTCAAAATAATTTCTAATTATATTCTGTATTTCTGTAGTGTCCATCGTGATATTTCATTTTTCATCGTAGATATTGGGAATTTCTCTTTTCTCTCTTCTTTTCTTTGTTAGCATAGCTAAAGGTCTATCAATTTTATTTATTTTTCCAAAGAACCACCTTTTAATTTTGTCAATTTTTTCAATTGTTTTTTTTTTTTTTTTTTTTTTTTTTTTTTTTTTTTAGTTTCAATTTCATTAATTTCAGCTCTGATTTTAATTATTTTCTGTCTTCTACTTCTTTTCGGGTTGATTTGTTCTTCTTTTTCTAGGGCTTTGAGATGTAATGTCAGTTCTTTTATTTGTTGACTTTTTCCTTTTTGAAGGAATGAGCTCCATGCAATGAACTTTCCTCTTAGTACTGCCTTCAGGGTGTCCCAGAGATTTCGGTATGTTGTATAGTTGTTCTCATTTACCTCTAAGAATTTCTTTATCTCCTTCTTGATGTCTTTTGCAACCCATTGATCATTCAGTAGCATATTATTTAGTCTCCAGATGTTAGTGTAGCTTTTCTTTTTTTCTTATAATTGATTTCTAATTTCATTCCATTATGATCTGATAGAATGCAGGGTAGTATCCCTACTTTTTTTCATATTTGCTTAGAGTTGCTTTATGGCATAACATATGGTCTATTTTTGAGAACGATCCATGTGCTGCTGAGAAGAAAGTGTATTGGCTCATTGATGGGTGATATACTCTATATATGTCAGTTAAGCCTAATTTATTAATTGTATTATTGAGTTCTATGGTTTCTTTGTTTAACTTTTGTTTGGAAGATCTATCCAGTGGTGAAAGAGGCATGTTAAAATCACCTAGAATTATTGTGTTGTGGTCTATTTGATTCTTGACCTTGAGAAGAGTTTGATTGATGAATGTAGATACTCCATTATTTGGGGCATATATATTTATAACAGTTATATCTTGTTGATCTATGATTCCCTAAAGCAGTATGAAATGTTCATCTTTATCTCTTTTGACTAACTTTGGCTTGAAGTCTACTTTATTTTATATGAGGATGGAGACCCCTGCTTGCTTACGTAGAACAAGTGAGTGATATATTTTATCCCATCCTTTCACCTTCAGTCTGTGGGTGTCTTTTCCTATGAGATGTGTCTCTTGAAGGCAAAAAATTGTTGGGTCTGTTTTTTTAATCCAATCTATTAGTCTATGTCTTTTAATTTTTGAGTTTAGGCCATTAACATTCAGGGTTATTATTGAGACATAATTTGTATTACCAGTCATTTTTATTTATTTATTTTTTTTACTATTTTTGGTATTTAGTTTGACTTGGTTTTTCCTTTGCTTGGTTTTCCCCTTTATTGTAGTATTTCCCTTTGCAGATTTTCATTATTATTTTTCATTTCCTTCTCGTGAAATATTTTACCAAGAATGTTCTGTAGAGCAGGTTTTCTTGTCGTAAATTCTTTTAGCTTTTGTTTATCATGGAAGGTTTTTATTTCATCTTCAAATCTAAAGCTTAATTTTGCTGTATATAAAATTCTTGGTTGGTATCCTTTATCCTTTAGAGCCTAGTATATGTTGTTCCAGGCTCTCCTGGCTTTGAGTGTCTGAATTGAAAAATCTGCTGAGATGCGAATTGGTTTTCCCTTCTAGGTAACCTGACTTTTCTCTCTTGCAGCCTTTAAAATTCTATCTTTATTTTGTATGCTATGCATTTTTATTACAATGTGCCTTGGTATGGACCTGCTATAATTTTGTACATTTGGCATCCTATAAGCCTCTTGTATTTGATTTTCAAATTCATTCTTCCTGCTTGGGAAATTTTCTGATATTGTTTCATTGCAGAGATTGTTCATTCCTTTGCTTTGAATCTCTGCACCTTCCTCTATTCCAATAAATCTTATATTTGGTCTTTTGATGGTATCCCATAGTTCTTGGATATTCTGTTCATGGTTTCTTACCATCTTCACTGTGAGGTCAACTTGATTTTCAAGATTATATATTTTGTCCTCATTGTCTGAGGTCCTATCTTTCAAGTGGTCCAATCTGTTGGTGATGCTTTCTATTTAATTTTTTAAGTGTCTTATTTTTTCTTTCATTTCAAGGATTTCTGTTTGGTTTTTTCTCAAACTATCTCTTTCTTGAAGTAATCTTTTGCTACCTGGATTTGTTCTCTTATCTCCTTGTTGGTGTGATCAATGGTTACCTGTATTTGATATTTTATCTCTTTGTTGGAGAGATCCATTTTTGCCTATATCTGATCACGGTCATTTTTTACATCCTTTATCATTTTAATTATGTATGTCTGGAACTCCTTCTCTGACATTTCACCTACTTTGCTCTCTATGGTTTACATTGTTGTAGTATCTTGGTTTGTTTGGGGCATTTTCCTCCCTTGTTTTCTCATGATGTCTATGTATTTTCCTCTCCTGCAATGTAAGCCTGAGGTATTACAGCTTCTGCCCTTCTGTCTTATAAGGTCCCTCCAGGTTACCCAGAACCTCACTTTTTAGGGAAATATCAATATTAAACCTTTCAATGTACCCTATGTGTGTCCACATGTCAGTTGATTTCTATTTTTATATTTACAGTTTTGTCACTATAAACAGAAATGATGAGATCAGTTATCTTATACTGTACAGTCTCTATGTGTGTGTGTGATGGTTTACAGTATCTAATGAGAGAAGGGGGGACTTAGAGGTTGGCTTAAACATTTATGAAGTAAGATGTGAGATTATTTGACTAGTGACAGTATAATCATTAGGATTTGGCTGTTAGTAGAAGAAGCCAGAGATAGACAACCCTGTGTAAGCTTCCCTGTTAGTTTACAACATTATAACTGGTTGCACCTTCTGGTGCATCCTGGTCTCTAGGGACCTTAGTGATGTCTTACCCAGACCCTTTTATTGTTCCTTGGTAGTGGTGTAGCTAACTCAGTTTTGTGGCAGTGGCAGCCTCAGGCCCATAATTATATTGGTGTTGGGTTGAGTAGATCCCAGTTCAGTGTGTCTCTCTAGGCAGACACAGGTTGCCTCTCCTATCTACCCTCGAGGAGCTGGCCTCTCTCTGCAGATGACCTCCTGGCAGCAGTGTGGTGGAGCAGCCAGTCTGGCTTTCTTCTCCCCACTCTCCTCATCCTGGATCTCCTCCCAGTCTAGTTGTTTTGGTGGGGGTTGGGCAAGTGGGCAGCAGGGCCCTTCCACAGGGTGGAGCCTTCAATTCCTGGTCCTGGTGATGACCTGGGCAGGTGTTTGGGCAGGCTGGTGGCTGGGCCACTCCTTCTGGAGGGTGTCTAAGGCTTGTTCCAGTAGCAGCTGGGCCAGTCGCAGTTCCTCAGGGAATGGCTGGGGACCTTTCTCTAGTCAGGCCCTGTCTGCAGCGGGGAGCTGCTATTCCTGTCCCTGGAGGTGATGGCTGCATGAGCCAGCAGCCAGGCCAGAACTGGGGACCAGGCCCACATTTGTATTTTTTCTTTTGAGAAATTTGTTTAATTATTTCGCCCATTTAGTTATTTGATTTTTTGGTGTTGAGTTTTTAAAAACATATTCTGGATATTAATCCTCTGTTAAAGGACTGACTGGCAAAGATTCTTTTTTTCCTATTCTTTAGGCTCTCTCTTCACTCTCTTAATCATTTCCTTTGATGTACAGAAGTTTATAATTGGAAGGCACCCCATATACTGGTTCTTGAGCTTTAGGGGTCTTGTTGAGGAAGTCAGTGCCTGCTCCTATATAATGAAGTGTTGATGCTGTTTTCTTTCTAACACTTGCAAAGCTTTTGGTATAATTTCTAAGTCTTTAATCCATTTGGATTTGACTTTTGTGCAGAGTGAAAGATAGGGATCTAATTTCATTCTTCTACATATGGTGTCCACTTTTGCCTGCACCTTTTGTTTAAAAAGTTGTCTTCTCTTCTTCTCTTCACCGTATATTTTTGACACCTTTGTCAACTCTCAGATGGCTATAAGAATTTGGATTTGTCTTGGTGTCTTCTATTCTATTACATTCATTTGTCTTCATGTCTATTTTGGTGCCAGTACCATGCTTTTTTTTTTTTTTTTTTAAACTGTAAGTCTTTAGTAGTATTATGCCTCCTGAATCACTTTTCTTGTTTAGAATTGCTTTGGCTCCTCCAGGTCTCTTATTCTTCCAAATGAATTTGAGGACAGATTTTTCTAGTTCTCTGAAGAATATCCTTGCTATTCTGATTTGGATTGCATGAATGTGTGTATTGCTTTTGGTAGTATGGCCATTTTGACAATATTAATTCTGCCTATTCAAGAACATGTGAGTTCTTTCAATTTTCAGTGGTCTTCTTCAATTTCAAAAAAAAAAAAAAAAAAAATGGATATAAAAGTAAGAGGTCAAACTATCACTCTTTGCTGTTAACATTATCCTATAAGACCCCAAAAATTCCACCAGAAGACTTCTAGAGCTGATAAATGGATTTAGCAAAGTAGCAGGATATGAGATAAATACTCATAAATCAATAGATTTTATATACTTCAACAGTGAGTCAGCTGACAAATAAATTAGGAAAACAATCCCTTTCAATATAACCTCAAAAATTAAAATAAAGTATCTGGAAATTAATCTAACCAAAGAAGTAAAAGAACTCTACAATGTAAACTATACAACACAGAAGAAAAAAATTGAAGAAGACCTCAGATGTATGTCTTAAATGTGGCAATCTATAAAATGATCTTTGAAGGAAATCTAAAATAATGAATTCAAATATACATTTAAGTAAATTTATTCAATTTGGGAAAAATATAAGAAACTGAAGTTGGGTTATTTGAGGGAAAAATTATGGTTTCTCTAAAAACAATAGTATGAAAAATTACTCTCCTTGGCTTACAATGTAAATTATGACAAAACTCAACCTCAGAAAGAGGGATTTCAGATATCACAGATATTTTTTACAAATATAATTTGCAGATAATACTGTTATTATTAATCTTTTATGTTTTGCTTTCTTTAAAAGTGTTTTTTTTTTTTTTTTTTTGGTTAATTTTTTTTTTAAAGAGGATTACATTTTAAGTTGTAGATATTTTCCTGAAGTTTGAGAGTTTTAGAATAGAAAATACAATTAAACTACTATGTAATAAAGATTTTTTTCTTTTTGGTTTATTTTAACTAAAATCACTTAAATTTCAAATAAACATGTTATGGAAAAATATACGTAAGTGCTCAAAATATACAGGGATGTAGATAAATATACAGGGATGTAGATACAACACTTTTTAAAGAGACCTGGAAATAGTCATTGAAAGGAAACTGCTTATAAAATAAAATAAAAACAGGTTGTAGTACATTATAATATCACCTTGTTAAAATTTTCAACATATATAAAATTTCATAGCTATTTATACCTGAAAGACTATATTCCTGTTATATAAAGACATAGTGCAACAGGATTGGCAGAGTAAACACAATAAATTTTCACTACATCTGAAATATATTTTATAAAGTTTCAATTTTACAGTGCTTTTGTTTTGTATTACTTTTAAAAATAAAAAAAAAATTTCAACCAATATCATTTAAAATATTCATATAGAGCCTATTTATGGGAATCAGTACCGATCCTTTGTATATAGGATAATAATAGTGGCCAATGGGATGTCTGAGGTAGGTAGCCAGGTAAATAATTTGCAGATAGAAAACAAACACAGGAAATTAAGATCCAAGGTTACCAAACCATCTAAACTGACAAGTCATATTCTGGGATAAAGTTAGAGGTCAAAGCACACAGACCTCCAGAATTCTGGAAGCACAGGGATATTACATGGCAGTGCAATGTCATGGTTGTGTTTAACAAGTAGCCAGAGCACCCATACTCTTGTAAATCAAAGTAAGGCAACTCACTCACTGATCAGAGACCATCAGACCTACAACAAGAAGAAAACCTATAACTATAATATTCAGGCAAAAACTGAAAAGCAAGATTAAAGAAACCAAGATAGGATGTTTGGATAAAATAGAGTTAAGGAGTTTAAAAAAAGAAAAATATGTTCAGTGCATTTAGTAAACAAATATACTTAGGATGCCAATAAGAGGTGAAGTCTTTTTTATCTGCCAGGAAGTCTTTTTTGTTGTTGTTTTTTCTTAAAAGTGATAATTCTTGCTATGGTGCCCAGGCTGGCCCCAAACTCCTGAGCTCAAGTCATCCCCCCTTCTCAACTCACAAGTAGCTGGGACTACAGTTATGGACACCACACCCTGCAGTGAGTCTTCTCCAAAACATACTTGATGAGAGAAGCAGAAATGAACCTGATGGTACAAAGGATATCAAATGAAGACAGGTTTATAAAATTTGATAAGTGATCCATAGTTTAACTGACAGAAAGGGACGATGTCAAGTTGTGCTTCAAAACAGGATCTTCTCCACAGTTTAATTTGCAGCATAGCCATTTGATAGGACTGAATGTATTTTAAAAACATTCTGTCTTTAGGTTACATTAACTATACTACCCAATTGTGTCTACCTAAAAATACAATTTTTCAACTTCCCTTTGTCAGTTGAAATTGTTTTTGTTGTTTGTTTGCCCTAGGACAAAATCCTTTCTCCAGTGTTGTGTTTAAGATGAAGTCACTTCTTCATCTTAGGAAGGTCATTTAACTTTTCAAGTTCATCTTCCAAGGACAGTTAGCCCTCCCAATTTGATGCTATCCATGAACTTAAGGGGTAAGAGCTCTACTTAATCATCCCAGTCACTGATAAAGATACAGTAATGGACCTAGGACAGATTCTGAAGCATCATTCAGTATCCACCCCCATGCCTCAGAGCAGCGTGGACCGATTAATAACTACTCTTAGAGTGTGACCTTCCGAGCAGTTGCACACCCATGCTTTAATAGCAGGATCTCATCTCTGCTTTGCTGCTCTCTAATTAATGTCTTATAAGACTGAATTAAAATCCTGACTGAAATAAAGATATCTATTGCTTTCCTCTTAACCACAGGGTCTGTCACTCTGTCAGAGAAGAAATTAGATTAGTCTGATCTGATTTGTTTTTCATAAAGACATGTTTTTTTAAAAATTCCCCTTGAGAGCTTCTGTATGTTTACAAATTGAGAATTGGTCACAGAAAGAGTACATCACAGCCTTTGTGCTTCAAAAATTTGCACACTACATGCAGAGGTCTCATAGAAACCAAAAGAATCAAATGCACTGTGACTTAAATTTAAATAGTAAGATCCATGTAAAGCCCTACAGTTGCTCATCATTTTCAGTAATTTCACAAAAAAGATATGAATGAGCTTCAGTGTTCATTTATATGCTATTTTATTCCCCTCACACATCTTACACAGGTATGTATAGAGGCTTAAACTCTGTCCCCAAATCTGAAAATGGGTCAAAAACTCTGAAACAGGCCTTAGAGAAAATTACAGCTATGATTTAAAAATATCTTAAAGCAAAGAAAAGTACATCTACGACAAGTTCATTGGGGTAATTCTTCCCGATTAGACTAGAAAAATGCTTCGCTGTATTTTATATTAATTTTAGAAAAAAGCTGTCATGATGATTATGCCAAAAGTATATAGTACTCTGAAGGGCACTTACCAAGAAGCTCTGCCACAAGGAATCTAAAAGATAAATATATTTTATAGAGTCCTTAATCTTTGTTCTTCATTTTTCAGTGTGTACAAATTTATATATTATACATCTAAGTTGCATCAAGTTATTGAAATGTTTTCTTTTTAGCATGTTCAAAGAAAAAAAGAAAGAAAGAAAAGGAATCAATTAATAAATACTAAGTTACTAATAAGAAACAAAAGTACAACAGATTTTTTTCCCCATTTGTTCACTAAATACCATTGAGTACCTATTATGTGCCAGATACTCATCCAGGCCCTGGAGATGAAGAGGGTAATAAATTAGACAAAACTCCCTCACCTCAAATAGTTTTTCATTGTGAGGGGAAGACATTAATCATACGCATACACGTGAGAAATTCAGTATAGCATATAGGTATCAATATCTGATATGGAGAAAAGACCAGAGAAAGGTTCAAGCATGGAAGATGGTATTTTCAGTAGTGCCAACAGGAAAGACTTCACCAAGTACAAAATGAAAGAAACCAGAGTGAGTCGTTTGGCCCTCTAAGGAAGAACATTTCAGTCAGAGGAATATCAAGGACTAGATAAGATTTTTTTTTAACTTAATTAAAGTGTCCTGGCACTGTGGCTTCAAATGTTGATCTGATGAAAAGGAAAAGATAGAGTCACTATATATATACCGATACCAGTTAATTTAAAAATGGTAATATGTTTTTGATTGCCTAGCATAGATCACAAGTATTTGCAGTAAAATTTTTTCCTAGAGTAAACCTATATTTATAATCTTTTACCAGTGAAAATAATTTTATCCAAAAAATATTAGTTTTCTGCAGGAGCCCTGTTTGCGGAGATAGCTAAGATTGCGGTTGACTATTGGGCCATAGACATTTTTGGGCATTTCCGCTTTCCGTAGTCTCACAGGATCTCGCGGGACTTGGTCGAGGCTCTCGAGAGATTTGAACGGTGACTCAGCAGATCTAGCGAGCGCCATTGCTGCTCAGGCGCATGGGAAGAGACCAGAGGGAGAAAAGACAGGGTTATCGCTACTGTGTAGATATATTGTAGTTTCTTGTAAGATTAAAGAATATTTTCGTCTCCATCCTGTCTCCGGACTCCTTCCCGCGGCGCTGCCGTTCCAGGCTGCAATCCTTTTCCGGCGACAACAGTTTTCAAAGATTTTTAATACAGTTTACATATGAGAAAAATAACTCCCTGAACAGTATTTTCCTTATTTTAGGACTTATGGGAAGGAAAAAATTGTCCTATGTGTTGGTGTGCACACACACACTTGCTTATCTCCATTTAACACATGCAGGAACACATCCTCCCAAAACCACAGAAGTGATGGTATATTAAATTTAACAATTGAAATTCAAAATGTTAACTCATTCACCCTTCATAATCTTAAAATATATATGAAATAGCCAAGTAAGTAATTTGAAATAATTATGCTTTATATATTGGAAGAAAGAGAACACATTTGTCTTGTTTAGAACAGCTTAAATTCTAAGGCTTAATGAACTGAAAAATCACTCAACATGATTGCCAAATGCAAGCTATCCTTTTTCAGCTATCTATATTCCCTCTCCAAATTAAGGATACAAAGTTACCATTGGCACCCGTACAAAAGAAAATATATAATGTAAGCCACTTTTCAAGGTGTGTCAATTTTTAAGGCTTAAAAACAGTGCAATTTTATGGAAAGTGAATGGTCTCATCCTTTTTACAATTTCAATGTCTGATTGAATCAACTCAAGCATTCAATCCATCATATTACAGGTAAGGCCAGCTAGAACATGACTAAATGTTCAGGTTAACCTTCTGTGGATATAATTGGCATAATGTATTATCCAAATCATATGAAAGGACGTTGACATAAAGTGTATAGTTGGAATTCAGTAAAAGATGGCTGAGAGGATGTTCTCCTAGGTCATTGGGAGAATGGGATCAGAACATCCTGAGATAAGTCATTAATTGACAAAGGAGATAGAAATAATGACCTACAGTTAACATGGCAGGTCAGGGTGAATAAAATGATAACATGGAAGGGCATGCCAGGTTCTGTTAGCCATAGATTGGCTTGTTCTAACTATAAATTATAGACACAGAAAAAGTGCTTAATGCTAATGAGGTGATGCTTGATTACTCAAGTGATAGAAATGTCGTTACTAAATTAATATCATTCTTTTTTCAACCTCAGAAAAAAATCCATGTTGTATATTTATAAAATTTTAAGCACATAACCAAAAGAAAAGATGTTTTATGGAAAAAAAGATTTTTTTTAGGTGGACTTATTCCTAGACAGCCTTTTTTTCCCAACAAAATGATCAGGTGGGCCAATATATAGATAATTACAATATCGCAGATGAAAAAAATGTACAAGTTAGGTGTTGGGGCTGTGGCTCAGTGGTAGAGGTCAGTGGTAGAGTACCTAGTACATGTAAGGCACTTGGTTTGATCCTCAGCACCATATAAAAATAAATAAAATAAAGATATTGGTCCATCTACAACTTAAAAAGTATTTTTAAAAATGTACAAGTTAGAAAATAAAAGACAGAATTAAATGACTAAATTGTCAATAATCATGAGACTATAATAAGACAAAACTAGAACTAGCCAAATTAGTCAAATTTTGGAACTATGTATCATGCCATACTTTTAATACCAAGTGTGATAATTGTTGTTATAATCATGATATATACATTTACCTTTTGAATTCTTAGATATAGAAAAATTTCAGTTCAATCCACTTCTAATAAAGTTTTAACAGTGATCAATCACTGTTCTTCTGACCAAATAATTATGTGATTGACAATGTTTCTTCTTACACTACAAAATCAGGCTATAAAGGCAAAAATATGAATGGTATACCCAAGATATGGAAACATTTCACATCATTTTAATAACCAATTATGAGTGATATGTTGGCCATTATTAAATAATGGAACATGTGATACATTTTTCTATCCCATTTAATAAGAAAAAATGAAATTTATGGATAATATTATACATCTAAACAGGCATTTAAAAATTAATACAGTTTTTTCATCAATAAACAGAAAAAAGTAATTGGCTATAAAATAACATATACATTAGTACATTAAACTTCAGGCATAATTGTATAAGATTAGAAGTAATTACATGCTGGTCCAGTTAGTAAAACATGATAAATGGAACAATTATGATTGCCAATTGATACTGTGTGCTGTACTTGTCATTACTATGGCTTAAAGAGAAGTGGCATAGGTAGCCAATTTTTCTAAAACAATGATAAGCATTTTACCAACTTCTGAGCAAAAAGGGTAGAATCTTCTCCTGAATGGTAGTTTTATTCCCAAGAACTTAAACATATCTCAGCAGTGCAAAAAAATCTGTATAAAATGGAAATGGTTCTAGACTCAGAGATTATATACTATTTTTTTTTAATCTATTGGAGTATTTGGCTCCATCAAGGAGTGTGTAAAACACAGATGGTTTTTCATTATAAGAGACATCTTCCACATGACAGACTGGTCCTTTCTGGGGAAAGGCCCCCAGTCATTGTTATCTACAAAATTTTCTCAAATTTGCATCCTCAAAATGTCTCAAATGCCTTCTAAATGGAAGTAAAAAGATATGTTAAGCCATAGCCTACGTGCAGACCTCAGGTAGAGACTTGACCAGGCTCTCTCTATATATCAGTACTATGAGACCACAGGTCATAATTTCCACAAACAACAGATTAATCATGCTACTATGCCAGTAGTCAATATGTGGTTTCTGAGGTAATGTGTCCTGGGTGTTGGAGGAGGAAGAATTATCACAGGACTCTGAGTATCTTCCTTAATGGGTGTTTCATAATTGTTACAAGTCCTAACATGGTATTTTTGATTGGACTCTGAGAGTCTGGGCAAGAGAAAGGTTCATCAGCTGGAAGTTGGTCTCCCCACTTCTGCCTGTCCTGGAATGAAGTAGAGAATGTTGTCATTAGATAGAGGCCTCTTGGCATAAGAAAAGGCTTAGTCACGGAATCCAGGTACTTCCATGCTGGTACAGGTGCTACTACTAACCCACCCTGGGGGATTTGAGCAAGGCCACAGGGCCTTTAACCACCTCAGTTTCCTTATCTATAATCGGGAGGTGTGGTTGATGATCTTTAATGCCCTTTCCAGCTCTAAAATTACAGACCTTCAGGAGTTTGTCAGGAGACTACCCTTGCATTATCCTTTCAAAACTAGTAGGAATGCCAGGGACCAGCAGGGGCTCCCAGCAGTCAGAGGAAACAGTAAATGATTAGTCATTTCCTCTGTTTATGATGCTGAATTTGCTCAACCCAGTTCAATGTAAAATACCAGCTGCACCTAGAGACTCATGCATGGTTTATGAGAGGTCAGAAGGGGGCAGTTGAAACAATCACTCCACACTCCAGTCCTAAGAGAAGACATCCTAAGAGAGGCAGTAGGAAGATATATGGCTCCTGTACCCTCCAAAATAAAATCAGTTTAGTAATGTTTGAAGTCTCTAGATTTGCTTCTACTTTAAATATCTTTAAGACGTGTTTCAATCATACTTGTGTTATTATTATATTAGAATTAATTTAAAAATATTGTAATTCCCTCTTTCCTTTAATAATACTGTGAACTCTGTAGGATGATCTTGTTGTGCTCTACCCCAATGCTTAACATAATGCTTCTCTTATAAAATAAATAATAATTTGCTAACTCAGGGTTTGAAAAATGATTCTGTAATCCACATCACCAGACAGTGACCAGTTTACTATTCTGAATTCCCTGAAGAGTTTCATTTTGCAGACCATAAAAGTCAAGCAACTAGGATTAAAAAAAAAAAAAAAAAAAAAAAGCTCTCAAATTATAATTATGCATATACTCCATGTAAATAAAAGGAAATATTTCTAAAAACTGTCTCCAAATATAATCAAATCAATTACAAACTTTAAAAGTCTCACCAAATTATTTGGAGTGTGTACTGAGTACCAAAGAATAATAATAATTTAATGAATCTGATATTAACTTAGTGTTTGTGTGGAAATAGTGCTTAATGCTATAAATGTCATGAATATGTCCTGCCTTGTCACACTGTGACATGCACAGTGAGTGTCCATGGCAACGCCTGAAAGAGACCCCGCGTGTGTAACCCTGATAACAGAGTGCATGACCCTGATATGTCACTATGAGTGACGTAAGGGCCTAGCTAGAAATAGTATATAAACCAAGTCCCCAGCTCACTCAAGCGAAGCGCCTTCAAGACGACCGGACCCCGTCACGCTTCCCGTCGGAGTGACCTGCTGATGGTGCCGGCTGCTTGCTGAGTTCCCGGACCAGACTTCATCTGATCCAGCGAGCGGCTAAGAAGACGTCCCTTGGTGAGCCCCCCTGGGACTCGGGGAGATAGAGGCTAAGTTAGGACTGTGTGAATCTAGCTTTGAATTTGGTTGTGAATAAACCTTGGCATTGCAAAGACATATCTGCCTCTGTCTACTTAATGTGCTCGGGACAGAGTGTCTCTCTGTATTTCTATTTAAGGTAACTCAAGAGCTGTAAGTACATAAAAAAGTGCAATTATAAGAGGCTAACACTACCTAAAATGTTATTTTTAAGTTTTACTTACAGTAAGTTTAATTGAGTTTCTTTCTCAATTCTAGATCAAGTAGGTAAGGTAGAATTAGTTGAGTGACCCTGTTACAGGGTTGGCACTTTCTGGGAAACTGAGGCTGCATGAAGACCCCCTTTAAGCCCCTGTTCTTGTGATCAAGTCAGAAAAAATTTAGACATGTCACTCAGAATAACAGGCAAGAGATGGGAAAGGGGAAAAGAGGACACTCTCAAGAAAGATAGAAAGGAGAGGGAGAGTGTGCCTCAACTATTCTCGAGTTTTATTGGGGTTCCAGGGAAGTTTCCACATAATTCCACCATGGTCTACCTCTTGACTTTTGATTGACAGCAGGTCGACATCAGACATGAGTCCCCATTGCCATGCTGACCAATTCTAATTGGAACCTGTTCTTACAGAAAATTAGGGAAAATTATCCTTTTTCCCTGAGTTCCTGGATCTGGTCTGTGAAAGGCCACAAAACTCCCCCGTTCAAGGTAATTTGTTTTCATATCATGAGTATTTTGGAATTTTAGGTCTATATTTCTCCTGTAAATAGATAATAATTAGTTTACTGAGGAATGTAGCATATCCTGTCCACTTAAGGTAGGCATAGCTGCAGGTACATTGCTTTTTAAAAATGAAAGCATGTGAGGGTCAACACAATGGGCCCAGTTTATAGAAATATTCAAGCAAGAATTAAAGACAGGCAGTCAGTGTAGATAGGTGGGTAATCCTGTCAGATCGAGAAAGATGGAGGCCAGTTTGAGCCTGGGAAGTTGGAGACTGCCACAGGGAAATTGGAATGTTAATGCCTCCAGAGTGCTTTTGATTACCAAGATTACCTGCTTATACTGCCCCTCCCAGAAAGTTGTTAATGAAGTACCTGCAGAACAGCCAGGGAGCTGGTAAGTAATGTCCCCTGGGCTGCCTCTGCAGGAATGCCTCTCCCTTCCGGCCTCAATCATTCCACCTTGGCTCTTCCATCCTACCTACTTCTCACTTTTTGGCCTCCCACATGGGCATCTCTCTCCTTTGAAGGAAGGAGAGAGATAGAAGGGAAGAGAGCACGAGAACAAAGAGTCTAAAATGTATAAAAGGGGCAGGATGCTCTCACTTCTTGGGATACCAGAAGAAGAGCTATGGCTCCCTTCTCCCTCCAGGAAGAGGTCTGTCACTATGTTTTAAATAAATGTGTTTTATATGCTTGCCTCGGGTGCTTCTCTAATATTCAAACTTCAACATTTGAGGAAGCAAAACTCATCACTGATAATGGTGGTATCATTATTTCTTTAACTTCCTATTCCTACCACTTGCATTGTCTGTCCCCTATCAACCCTACCTAGAATTACCCAACCATAAACCAAACAACCAAATAACCAATCTATCCAACATCAAATGAATTACTTGTAAAAGAGAATGATTATATAAGTATTTCTTATAAGGACAATTTAAAATAATAAAATATTGACTATTAGTCTTAAGAAGTTACAATCACACAAAAAATTAAATGTCCTAAATATTTTAACACTTAGAATTCCTTCACTTCAGGGGCCAGGGCTGTAGCTCAGTGGTAGAATACTTGCCTGGCAGGTGTGAGACATTGGGTTCCATCCTCAGCACCACATAAAAATAAATAAATAAAAATATTTTAAAGAAACCAACTCCCTCACTTCATTTAATTAAATATTTCTATTAATGAAAGATTATTTGCTTTACGAGAAAGGATAAAAATTGGTTTATGAAAAGTAAACCAAATATTTTATTTGATTTTCTTATTTTTATATTATTACTCAAAAACAAATTGACCTGCCAAACAGAACTAGTTTTGAGTCCATCCTCCATACTCCCAAATTTACTGGGGCAAACATTTGCTAAAGTGCTAAAAATATTGCTTAGATTTTGGTTTACTTTTGTGTTTAATAAAATCCAAGTTCAAAATGAAATGAAATGAGCTAACATACAAAATTTATTATGCTTCCTTTTTAAAACAAATATAATTTGCATTTGGTAAGTTTGTACATCTTTAATACTCATGGGGTTCCATTAGACTGTTAGTACTTTAACTAAGTTGTGTATCAGTATACACCCATGGAGTGTAATAAAAATGCAAATTTCTAGTACCTGTTAAGATACCCTGATTTAGTATGATTGACATATGTTCAAGTTGAATTTTTTAATAAAGATTTCAGGTTATCAATCTATTCACCATTATTTTAAAAATGTTACCTTAGACTTTTAATGTGTTGAAGTAGCTCCTGGATTCTCAGTGATTGCTACTTTCACATGACCCATGTTTCCAGTCTGAGTGCTGCTAATTTAGCCCAACCCAGAAATAATCTGTTAGCAACACAATTCATTGGAGGATAGACAGATGGATACAATACAATGATTTATGCAATTTTATAATTTAAATGTGCACGTGTGTTTAGAGGATATGACAGTCTAGGTCCAAAAAATATCCTTTGTGACCAGAAAGGAAGTAGGCAGTTATACCGGATATCCTAGACCATTCTGATTCTTCTTTGTCTTGAAGTGCATTTAATATGGAAGTAATTTATAAAGATTGAGATTGAATAAAATGATATTTAGTAATGTGTCTAGTTTGTGTAAACCTAATGATGATCTGATGTTTGACATTCTGAAACTTGTTGTCATTACTTACATAGTTCATAAATCTCTCACAGGGTCAGGTTAACTTTTGTTCAAATTGATTGATACTTATGCAGAAAATTATAAAAATATTTACATTTAGTAAGATCACAAAGATCAAATGTTACTCAGGAGCAGGTAAGTTTGAGGCCAGCCTCAGCAATATAGTAAGGCCCTAAGCAAATTAGCAAGACCCTGTTTCAAACAAAAATTTAAAAGGGCTAGGGATATGGCCCAGTGGTCAAGCACTCCTGGGTTTAATCCTAAGAAAGAAAGAAAGAGAGAGAGAGAGAAAGAAAGAAAGGAAGGAAGGATGGGGGGGGGGGAGAGGGGAAGAGGGAGGGTTAAAGTCTTGCAGATTAAAAGTATTTTGATTTTGGAGTAGGGGGTGAGCTATTGAGACCTAACTTGGCGTCTAGATCTGGTTCTCTATTCCACTCTGTTTTTACCCTACTCATATTTCTGGCTAGCAGCTCAGTATAAGCTTTTGAAATTCAGAAGAAGGCAGCACCTTAGATGGCACTGCCAAAACCCCAGCTCTGTGGCGTGAGGATTAGTAGGTATCTGGTCTCTGTGACAGCAAAGCCAGCAGCAGGCATGGCCTTCTGGCCTGCCCATCATAGTACTGATCTTTGAAGTAGTAGTCCGGGGAAAACTTCCCCAATTCTAGGTCCTCCAGCTGTTCCAATGATGTTGGAAACCTTAATTAGTAAATGTCTCCCTGCTTGAATTCCAAGAGAGGTTTCTGTTTCCTTTCCTCACCCCTGACTGATGCAGCATTTGGTGGCAGTATTTTGAGAAATTCAGCTTTTCAAAACATTATTTCCAAGTATATGTATTTTTTCACAATTTATCTGTGTTGCTATTTATTTGAATCTCAAGCATAAATACCACTCTCTACTCAAGAAAGGCTACTGGCAGTATAAGTAGAAGCAATTTTTTTATTTTGTTTACAATTCATTATCCTTTAACTTACTTTTATATGTGGATCACACTGTGAGAAAACAAATATGATCATTATCAGTAACACACAGAGCCATCTTAATAGAAAGTTGGTGTTTTTTTTCCTTATGCCCAGCTATTTTCTTTCCTATTATTTGTTCTCCTGCTTACCCACTTGCATTTCCTCAGATACCTTTAGGCTTACTGTAAACAGATATCTCATTGATAATGACAGTGGCAGCCTTGAAATTCCAGTGTGTTTCTAGTGATTCATCTTGAAGTAGCATTTTATTCCTCATTTTGTTGATTACCTTCATATTATATTATTAGGTCCAGGGGCTTCGTCATTCTCTTTATTGCTTTGACTAGAAAACAGACAAATAGAGAATATTTGGAAAAAGTTACATATTGTTGAATCATGGCAAGGATACTAATCATCCAAGCAATGCAAATTAGCCAGCCACAGGGATGGATTTTTATTTTTTTGAATCTTTATAAGAGATATGACTTGCTTTTCACAAATAATGAATGGTGCCATCAAGGGTCTATACACAGTTAACATCTTTAAAAACTTTTTAAGTATACAACTCTGAAAACAGTAAGCAAATAGTAGAGAGTTACATTCATTAGAATTGGAGAAAGTGTGTATCCTAACATGGTGGCTTTCTCCAAACTTCTGCACACCCTTGCCCACCACAGAACCAGTCTTCTGGCAATATCTTTGGAGAAAAAAATACAATAATGTCAGGGAGTTACAGTAATGGTAAATATGCTTTTGGAACTTAAATAATAGCAAATATATTCATTACATTTAATTCAAGTTTTAGTTTCATTTGGAGCCCTTTTTCTAAGTCTGGTCTTATTTACTGGTTGGAAAATATAAGTTCAAAAAATTTTAATATTATGTTTCAAATTTTGCCATTTATTTAATATGTTAAGGGGAGTAATTACTTTTCCTCCCAAGAAAGTTTAATACATATCATATATATGGATATATATATATATATATATATATATATATAATTTAAACACATATATGCATTTTTCTTAGATAAATCAACAATGAAGTCTTTTAAAATGTTTTTCTTGTATCCTAACATTTAACTCTAAAGTTGTCTTAAACATAAATAGCAATTTCCATCTAAAATGGAAGACTCAAGAAACTAAAATCATATAATATAAGTAATAAGACAGTTGTGCAAAGCCCAGAAAAAACAAGGTTGTTGTATTGACAAGGTGTCCCATTATAAACAATTATTCCCATTTGACCTTTCTATTGTTGATTTGGTCCCACACAAAGGGAGATTAGCTCAGTAGTACAGAAATTATATAATTAATTTTTAAAATTTCTACCAAAAAATATAAATTATCATTTCCATGTCAGTGTAATAAAAATAAAATAAAATAATTGTTGAATTACATTTGTTTATAAGTGGCCATTTCATATTGTCTATACTAATATTTTACAGATTAATAATGATTGTTATGACTGCATTTTATCTATTTGGGAGAAAGATTGTAATACTATCAAAGGTTTTCCCCTCACCTTCTAAATATATTGAGATCCTACTGAGCTATTAATATTTACTAGACTGGCATGAATACATTTACTTTAAATTTACCTTTCTCACACATTACAGGGGATTATGTATTAGGCTTAAACACTGAATTTGTGCAGAATTATAGGGATTAGCCTAATAGGGTGTATTTTTCTGTGGAAAATGACTTTGCATAATATGGTTCCTTTGTGATTTTGCTCCATCCATTTTTTTGACCTGTGAACTCAGAAACATGCAACTGTTAAAAGTGAAGGCCACTAGGTCTTTTCAATGGATATATGGACTCAATATTATAAACCTCAGACAAGGTTTGTAAACCTAGAGATGGTGAAGGGATGGTGTGGTGAGAACTCTAAAATTAGGATATTTCTATGTCTCTGCTACCAGGAAATTCTTCGCTACCCCAATCTTTCACTTTCAAGTTTTTCCATCCAGTCTTCCGCAAACAGTAATTTTAACATCTGCCCTTTTATGTATGGTTAAAACTTCTATTTACTTCATTATTTATGTGCTTTGCCTTCTCTTCTAGGCTGAATCATTATCAAGGCAGTAATTCTCATTCTCTTTGCCTCCCTTAGAGAATATATACAGCACAGTTTCCTTATAGTAGAGGCTCTACAGATGCTTCCCAAATGAAGAAATCTCACATTCAACTCCATGGAAACAAATCTTGTCCATAACTCATGTGTAGCCCACTAGTGCCCAACAAGTTCATTGTATTTCACTCTTGAATGTTCCCAATCTTGAAGTAGATTCAATGGAAAAATCTGCCATTTACTGTTAAAGATTTTAGGAGATGAACCTTTATGTAAAACACCATGGATGAGTGTGCTCTGTAGGCATGGCAGATTGTATCATATAGTACACATAAAGACTTTGTTTTCTGACTTAAAAAAGTCTGGAAAATGTGACAAGTTACTCTAGGATGAATTGAATGGCTTTGCTATTTTGCACCACTAATAGAAAGTCATTATTCTCCAATTTTGTTCAATCTGCCAAACTTCTGTGAAACTCTATAACAGAAGCATCACTGTTATGTCAGAAGAAGAGTAAGGCTATTATTTTAACGAAGCTTTTGTAGTTGCCATCAATGTGTAAACCTTGAATTTTTATCTTCATTAACTTAGGAGCATGAAATGTAGGCTTTCTTTGCCTTCAAAGACTCAGACTTTATTTGAGATTCAGTACATACCCCAAAATAATTAGAACTTGATCATGACTCTTGAGTAATGCTTTTGAAGGGCTGCCATCAAATGAGGCCTTTTATTTCTGGTCCACACAGAACAACACAAAATGAGATGATACAAGTGGTAATTATCTTGTGCACTTAGTCATTGTGGGAAGCCAGACTGGAAATGTACATTGAAATACCTTCCCTTATCTTTGTGACCAGTGATGTAAGAACATAAACACTTTATTTTACTAAATTAATTGTAAAGAAGATCTTTTCTATCAAAGTGAACTTTTACAGTGCTATGATAAAGTTCAAAACAGTGCTTATTTTTAGGACACACATGGAGAAAGTACATGAGAGAAATTTCTAAAATACTATTCTAGATTTAGCTTTGTGCTGTGATTATACAACTATGGATCATCTCATTGGACACTTAAAATTAGAGTTGCTTCTACATCTCTGTGAATTTTCTACTATAATTTAAAAAAACTAAAATGAGAATATAAAGAAAGCATCATGGAATCAAATATTAATTTTTAAGCTTTACTTTGTAAGGTAATGCATGGAGCTATAAATATGTAAAAGTCAATATTGTATAAGAGGTTATAATTTAAAACATAAATATTAGAATATTTGGATGCCAACTGAAATTTTACATATATCGCAAATGTATGGACACATAAATTAATTGTTAGTACCAGTGTTTGGAGGGTTTAAGTTTTATGTAAAGGATTCAGGAGGTTAGATATAAACTTTTATTTTGTCATTAAATCCTTGATAAAATTCATGTATTTGAGATAGTAATTTCTTGCTTGTATGCAAAATAATGTCATGTATGAGGTATAGGTGAATTCTTAAGCCATATACTTCCTAAGTTTTTAACCATATTGCTGTCAGAACATTAATAGTAAATTTTTGTTTAGACATATATAAGAAATGATCAATAAGCATAGATCCTATTTTCCTGTTTTTATCTTGAATCAGGATCATATACCTTCCCTCCATGCTTATTTTCCATTGGGTGCAACATATTGAGTAAAAACAAGCCAACATTGAAGGTCCTCTCTTTTACTGTTCTCATCATAAACAAATGATAAATGTTTGAGGTGATGGATATGCTAATTTGCCATATTTGATAATTCCAAAAATGCATATATGTTTCAAAACATCACATTTTGAGTCATGATATATATGATTATTAATTTTCAGTTAAAACACTTAAACAAATAATAAAGGTCTTTACCTAAAGATCACATCATAGTGACTTCACACTATCCAGGTACTAATAACTCATTTTTACTCAGTGAAAGCTTTCCTCCACCTCTGTGAGGAGTAATGTATTTCTTCTATTTTCATGTACAGACATTGTTTTTCCTTGAGGATATGACAATTCTCAGGCCCTTTTGATATTGCTCTTACCTATAAATTGTGACTTTGGTAAAAAAAAAAAAAAAAAAAAAAAAAAACAAAACACCACATATTGAATTTGTGTACTTGCTAGAATACTTGCTTAATATGCTCAAGGTCTTGGATTCAATAATAAATAAATGCAGGAAATGAAAATGAGATTAACAAAGCAGACATGTACATTGATATCAACTAATTGTTTAAACACCAGCCAAACTGTTACAGTTTGGATGTGAGGTGTCCCCCAAAAGTTCATGTGTGAGATAATGCAAGAAGGTTCAGAAGAGAAATGATTGGGTTGTGACAACCTTAACCCATCAGTGAATTAATCCCCTGAAAGGGATGAACTGAGTGGTAACTGAAGTGGTTGGATATGGCTGGACAAGGTGGGCTTGGGGGCATGGCTTTGGGGCATATATTTGTATCTGGCAAGTGGCAAGACCACTCTCTGTTTCCTGATCATCATTTGACCTGCTTTCCTCTGCCACACTCTTCTGCCATGATGCTCAGCCTCACCTCAAGCCCCAAGGAATGGAGCTGACCTTTTATGAACTAAGACCTCTGAAACTGTGAGCCTTCAAATGAATTCTTCCTCCTCTAAAGTTGTTCTGGTTGGGTCTTTTAGTCACAGCAGCAAAAAAGCTAACTAAAACACAAGCCAATTAAATGTTGCTAATTCAGTAAATTGATCTCAGAAACAACCACACTGATGTCACTAAAATTTTTCTGGCTCACATGTGAGACAATGCAAGAATATTCAGAGTGATACAGATTTCCTTTGTTTGCTACATATAAAAAGCTTTCAGTGTTTACTTTTAGGGTATCTGCTGCCCATTTTTTTTCTTACTTGGAAAATATTTACATTAAATCTTCGTTGCTTTTTATAGACTTGAAATCTTTGAAAGCAAGTATTGTACATTGCTTTGCTTTCTAGATCTTTCTTTATGCTTTGAACTAATTTTCTTCTCATATCTGAGAGAAAACAGGGCTAAATAAAGGTGGGTTATAAGTAAGTCAATATAATACACATACACAGATAGAAAAGTGTTTGCCATATGTAAGCATATTAACCATCATTGGATAAGATTCTGAAGTAGAATAAAAAAATTCACAGTTATAAAAAGGCATTCAGAAGACTTATACTCGCTTACCATCTCGTTTAATGGTTTAGAATGGCAATGAGAACAGTAGAAGGGAAAAAAGGTAGTCTGAGGTGACAGGATAATCGGTATGGTGTACATTAGAATGTGGGCTTCAGAGGCTGGCTTTTACAATGCTGAGGAGGGAGTGTATAATTATAGTTACCTGAACATTCAGAAATACTGAACCCATGGCAACAGATACATATTACATATAGTCAATTAAAAAGAAATTAGTAGATAAAATTAAATAGCACTAATTTACTATTTAATCATTTACTATCTACTAGATAATATTTCGCTTATCGGAATAGATTCCTGCAGATTTAGACAATTTCATTCTAGAGTCACAAGTAAGTTCCCAAATTTTATATACCTATAATTAGGAATGTACCATGGCATGAGATTACTGGAGGAATGACTACTTAGAGAGTCCTCATGAGGTCAAAATTGTCTTTCTGGCGAGAAAAGGGGGAAAATAGAACTATATTATAAAGATAAAAATAGGAAAACAGAAATAAATTCATTTGAGCGAAAGAAAAAGCTGCAGCTTCTTCATTTTCTATAATAAAATGTCTCTGCCTAAGGTTGGATCTAGTTGGTATTCTCATTAGCATGTGACAAAGTTTCAGTATAAACTAAAGAACAAGCACCTGACTGAGATTGATGGAAATGATTCTCCATGCATATATCCAAATCCTAGAGAGCAATCCAAGTGGCCAAAGCTTTCACCATCCAGTGGGAATAGATGAACACTCTGTGTTTAGATGTGAGTGTCAACTGGAGCATGCCATTATATTCAGATGCTGTTTTGGTCAAAGGAGGGTTGTCCCATGTTTTAGTTATTTTCAAGTATTCTGGGAGAAAAACAAGATGTTAGAAATTTCTTAACTTAAGGATTTCAACAAACACCTATAATGCCAATGTTAATAATGGAAAATATTTTTTCTTAAGTTAAAATGATCCATAGGAAACACCTGTAAGAAGATTGAACAGATTCCAAAAATTTCCATATTTCTTAAGAAAATCTTTTATAATTTAGGTGAATCTTCAGATGACTTCTCTTCATATACTACCTCTGGGCAGGAGCCAGATTACATGCTAATCTTTCTACTGTCCAGGACATATATTAATATATTAATACTAGCAGTGGCTAAGGTGAATCCTTCACTGAGTAGTCTTGAGTTGGAGCAGGAACTACACATCCCTCTTTCTGAATAGACAGGTCGATGGAGATAAAAGCAGAGCTTTCTTTAAAACTAATTTCTTTATAGCATCACGTTTTTCACTTTACACTTGAACTGGCTGACTGAGCAGGGGATAATAATCGCAAAACTATTTTTTTTTGCCATTTCCTTGATAAATTCTAAAGTTTAGTTAAGGTTACTCTTTGATAAATTCCATTTCTTTCATATTGGATGGCATCTCCATAATGAATCATTATAAAATGGTTTGAGTATATAATTACTAGATTTGAAATAATCTTTCAGGATTATTAGTATTATTGACTACATCCCTGAGAATTAATAATCATTGAGAAGTATATATGAATTATTTCCCTTTAAACTGAATTCTAAACTTGCCATTAGGCCCTTAGCATACTCCAGAGCCAGTGTGATCATTAATTTTATTTTTATTTATATTTCTTCTCTTCAAAGATTTTATGTTGGCGTCTATTACAGTTCTAAAAACTAAATATTGTATACCTTGGTATGAATTGTGCTTTTTTTTCATACTTTCAGTTCTATAAAATATGTTTATTTTTATTTTTTTGAAATGGAGTCTGCTAAGTTGTCCAGGCTGGCCATGAATTCTCCATCCTCCCACCTAAACTTTCCAAGTATCTGGGATTATAGGCATGTACCACTGCACCTGGCTAGTTCTTTGAAACTTAAATTATAGATAGCTCTTTTCTTTCTTACATAGATTTTGGAAAAAAACTATTAATTAATTTGGAAAAACTAGTAATTGTTAAGACTGAAAAATCAAGGCTGTAATTTTATTTTGTTTTTCTTTTCTATTTTTCCATTTCTTTTTTTTAATTCTAATTTCCAGAATAGATTTCAAATTTATTGTTCATGTTTTATACTTTAAAATTATGCTCATACTTTTAAATCCAAAAAAAATTCCTTTTTCTCTAGATGTTTTGTACAATAATAAATTCACTCTAATATTTCTTTTGTTTTTTTTTAAAGGATATTTTGGGTATTTTTCTTTTTTATATTTTTCTCTGTTTCTCAAAATGTCATTTTGTTTTTAATTAGTTTCATTATTGCTTTTTGTGTTAAAGGCTTTCCTGAACTGGTTGACAATCCTTGGATATTCATTTATACTTGTCACTGAAACACTTTGAATTTGAAACATCCCCTTCATGAGTGGAGCTTATCTCTTAGGTGTTCTTTCCTGTAGACTGATTGGGCATCTTGTTAGAGAAAATCTAAATCATTTACTTTCCTTTTAAGATATTTCCATCTGTTTTATCTTACCTTTTTATTATTGCATTTTAATTATATGTGATAGTGGGACATTCATTTATGCACATAATTTGCTTCATCTCATTATAGTACTTTCCCTCCTCCTTCTCCCTGATTCCTTTCCTCTACTCTACTTAATATTTGTTTGTTTGTTTATAATTCTGAATTGCTTGAGATTCTCTTGCCTCAGCCTCCGAAGTCACTGGAATTATAGGCATGTGCAATTTACATAAAAGTTAGATTCATTGTGATGTATTCTTACAAAGACTTGGCATAATTTGGTGGATTTCCTTCCACAGTTCTTCCCCCTTTTTCCCTCCTCCTCAATTGGATTCCCTGGTCTTCCTTCTGTTTTCCTGTGATACACCCTTTTTAATATTCCTTATCTCACTCTAATTTTCCCAAATGAAAGAAAACATCTGTCCCTTTACAGTAAAGCTAAATTTCAATGCCACATATCTTCCAAATCCTGCCTAAGGGCCAAATGTGGATATGCTTGACTTAATCTTCCGGGAGCCAATATGAGAAATGCTGCAAAACATTTCACTATTCATGATGTAGAATTTCTCCTTAACATTCTCTTTACAGTCCTCATTTGTAATTTTCATCTTACTTGGTGTCACCAGATCTGGAGCATCTCCCAGTCAATTCTTCACAGAACAGTCTTCTTGTGTGCCATAGCCAAATGTGTTCTGTGAGAAAAGGGAATTTTGTCCACTGACTGCATGTATGAAAATTTGTTTTCAGTTTATCTTTCCTTTTTCATCCTCTAAACCCTACTGTTTTCTACACATAATTTCTTAATTTCCCTAGATTCATTAGCCCAAAGTGTCTTGCTTATCATTATTTTTCTGTTATACAGCATAAAAAGCTTTAGCTAATATGTTCTGCTAAATTAGTTATCACTCTTTCACTTTGTTTGTTAACATTTTTTCATCGTTTTTCTTCAGAAATTATTTCTTTTCTTACTTACTTTGTTCCTGCTATGCATCATTTCTTTTCCTAATCTGACATTTGAACTGATGGTTGTGTGGGGGTAGAGCAAAGATCAGGGTGTATTCTCATTCCAACACATCTGTCCAGGGGTACCTAGCTGTGTTACTTGTTAATGCTGCCATAACAAAACACTGCAGTCTGAGTAGCTTAAGCAACAGAAATTTATTTCCTCATAGTTCTGGAGGTTTTAATTCTGTGATCAACGAGCCCACAGGATTGATAGCTTCGTTAGGTCTCTGCCCTGGGCTTGCAGTCAGACTGTTTTCCTCCCTGCATTTCCACATGTTCTTTCCTGTGTGTGTGACTGTGTTCCAATCTCCTTTCCTAGTAAGGTTATCAGTAATTTTGTAATATCAGAATAAGGTCCACCCTAATGTACCCATTTTAACCTAATTACCTCCTTAAAGATCCTATTTCCAAATGTATTCACATTCTGAGATATGAAGATTAGGATATCAATGTTACCTTCCAGGTCACCATCTATGGTAACGTTGAAAATGATACAAAGTCTGATGGCAAGAGAATCTCATCAGTATGATAGCCTCAAAAAAATATGGTGCTGTGGGACAGAGCAAGTTGAAGAATCTCATGCCTTTTTAAGGGACTCAATGTACCTGAAAATCAGAAACTGGAATGAGAGGGATCCAAGAACATATAGCCAAAAGTAGATTTCCTGGCAAAAATACATCATTACAGTTGTCATACAGCTGAATGTACAATACCCGGTAGGACTCATTTACAAATTCGTAACACAAAGATTACTAAAGCACTGAATAACAAGGCCACCTCAGGAGGAAGACTGACTTGATTTTGATGTGGAAGAATTGACATAAAGTCACATTTTTTTTTTTTTTTTTTTTTTTTTTTGTGGTACCGGGGATTGAACTCAGGGGCACTCGACCACTGGGTCACATCCCCAGCCCTTTTTTGTATTTTATTTAGAGACAGGGTCTCACTGAGTTGCTAAGTGCCTCGCCATTGCTGAGGATGGCTTTGAACTCGCGATCCTCCTGCCTCAGCCTCCCAAAGTGCTGGGATTACAGGCGTGCGCCACTGCGCCCGGCAAGTCACATTTTTAACAAATGATAATATTGAGTCATATAAGAAAGATTTTGGGTGATTATATATATATATATATATATATATATATATATATATATATATATGATGTTGATGTATATATATATATATATATATATATAAAAGGCATGCAAAAATGATAACATCTGTTATCGTAAGTAGTTGATGTTACAAAAACACTTTGTAATTGTATTACACTTGCAGTGGTGATTCTCTAAATAAATTTAGTTAAGGAGTAACATATTGATTCTTATTGAATATAGCATGCCACCATAATCTTAACTTTCATTAGGATATTTGTCTCTCTTGGCTTGTCTCCAATTGATGAATCATATTATTGTTTATCCCAGGAAAACAAATGTTCCCTGTCTATGGTAAGTCATCATCTATTTCTATAGTAGCATCAGTTGCATTTGCCTTCTTGTCATTAAAATGATGCTTAAACAATGCAATCTAAGCTATAATTTTATTATTCCTCTAAAGTGAGGAATAACAACACAGAGTACACACATTTTCTGTACTACCATTAGTAATATGTAACATGAAGTTAAGAAAAATATTTATGAAAGGATTATTAATATTAAAGTGCCTAATGGCAGTGAAGCACTTATGAATATCAGAGTTGACAAGTAAATGTACCAAATGCTGTCAAAATGGGAGTTACAATTATATGAAGATTTTGATTGCCTGGTTATGAATAATAAACCAGTGAAATTTTACCCTGTGCCTTAGGAGACCATGTCCTGGCCCTTCCATTAATCATAAGAATGCCCAAGTCTAAATATTGACTGGTGATCTGCTTTCCTCTCTTTGAAGATCTCAGGAGACTGGAACTATAAAGAAAGTGAGCCAAATCCACAAAATCTGAAGCTTGGAGTAAACATGAAATGAGAATGCAATCCTTTCTGAGTATTAAAAATCAATCCTTGTGCTAAAAATGAAATATCTCCTGTATAAGAAAATAAGTCAAACTTATATCTAACTTTTCACACATTTGACATTAGTTAATGCTTTTATGTGATACATTCACTCTCAATTTCTAGATACCCATTTTAATTTGGAAGTAAATATTTATCAAGTTTATTTCAATTCTGCTTATGCATTTTCATGTATAAGTTATGCATGTTTAATAATTTTAAGCTATAAAAATATCTAGGCTATAGATGCTCAAATAATATTTCATATGAAAATATGTTGAAAATATTTATCTTTTTTGTTTACATGAACATACATAAGTATTATATAACATACAAATACTTCCTCAAATTTATATATTAATTATATCATAAGTTAACAGTTTTATTAGCTGGATGCCCTTTCATCAAAACTTATAGTGATGTTGAAAGGTTTTTTTGTTTGTTTGTTTTACCTTTATATATATATATATATATATATATATATATATATGTGTATATATATATATATATATATATATATATAGTCTAGAGCATTAGTTTCTCTTGCTTATTGAATATTCATTGACATTTGTGGAAGATAAAATATAATTTTCCATGCATTGTCAATCATAATCTGTTATACATTATTGCTGTAAAGCTTCTATTGATATTGAACAAATTACTATGGGTAGATATTCTTTTTATCAAAAAATGAATGAAAGAACGATATTTAAAATGATACTCTGAGTTCAAAATTGCTTCAGACTACCACAATAACTTAAGAAAATTCACATGGAAAGTCATTTTAGATTACAGGCAAAGATTCTACATCTCCAAAAACAGAACTTCACCTCATCCATTCTCACATGCAAAATGAAATTACAAAATTTACTGTGATTTTCATGGTAGGACTCTTCTTTCATGACAATATTTTGGCAGTTAGAAAATAATAAGACTAACAATTTAGAGAGTAGATTGCTCACAAAAATGTCTGAAATCTGAGTTCTACTCAAATATGTGAAATTGACATTGATCATGTGCTGGGAAGGAAAAAAAGGGAGAGTTGGCAATTTATCTAACAGGATAACTCAGGAGAATGCTGGAACTGGAAAACCATTGTTTATACATCTTGGTCTTTACTCTCTTTCTCCATTCTTCATGTCCAGATATTACTTTCAGATCCCTAATCACTCACCACCTTCCAGAATGTTGTTTCTTTGCCTCTGTATTATTGATATGTATTTCTTGTAACTTGTGCCTTTCAGCCTGACATCATGGTTTTCCCAAATCAACAATTACCTCTTCCTTTAAATACATAGAGAAACTTCTCGAGTTCTGGTTCACGTGGCTCAAACAGGTTTGTTTTATATAGAAATTATCAGAGATTTTAATGTGGTACTGTGCATTGTGACTATTTATGTGGAGTGTAAGGTGTACATCAATTTCCAAATGTACCTGAACAGATTGAGGAATTTGGAGTACTGTCTGAGAAAGAGAATCTGTAAAAGGTTCTTTTAGAGTTTCTATCCTGAATAAATTTTACATGCTCTGGATGGTCCAGAAAACATCCCCTGTGCAACAAAAGCTAAAACAAACAAACAAACAAAACAAAAAAACAAACAAACAAACAATTTCCAGAGAATAAGAAAGGCAATTACTTGGATCTCTTGTCCTGATTCCATTTATCACCTGTGGACATTGCAAATCACATTTGTTAAAATTTATGTTGAGTGGTCAAAAAGCTATAGACAATGGAAATTTGAAAAATATATTTTTTCAATGTTTTGTAACCCACTGTACTCCAGGGTTTAAATTTTCTTCCCAGTAAAGAGAATTCGTTTGGCTCTAACAGTATCCATGAAAACATCTGATTACAGAGGAAAATCTTTTCTTCTGATCCATACTTAATGGTCATCTCATGATTGAAAACTGGGTTGATATCTGGTAAATACTGATTCAATTTGTCAAATTTTTGATGCTTTTTTTCAGATAACTTGGTAGGATACATTTGCCTATATTTTTAAAATTGGGCATGGTCATGATACTTGTTTTGACAAATGGTATGTGAGCAGATGTTATGCTGCTACTTCTGGAGAGGAACAGCTAGAGATAAATCATAGGTTTCTGTGTCCCCTTACATTTAGTTTTTGTTTAAGTCATGCATTTTTCGGTTCTAAAGTTTCCATTGTATCCTTTTTAAATTTATTTTATTTTTTTATAATATATTTATTTATTTATTTATTTATTTATTAGTGTGGTGCTGAGGATCGAACCCAGTGCCTCACATGTGTGAGACAAGCGCTCTACCGCTGAGCTACAACCCCAGCCCCTATTGCTTTTATCCTTGCGGAGAGATTCCCTTTTCATTTTTCCATTTGTACCAAGTATATTTATAATTGCTTTTTAAAATATTTCTATGCTGGTGGCTTTAAAATATCTATCAGATAATTCTTATGTCTCTCCCATTTTGGTAGGCATCTATTGATTGCTGTTTTTTAAAAAAATTCACATTGAGAACTTTATTGATTTTGCTTTTACAAGTAATTCAATTGAAACCTGGACATTTTTGGCATGTGTTATGAAACTCTAAATCTTAACTCTTCTCTTTTAGGTTTTTGTTTTTGTTTTGTTTTGTGCTACTGCCCTGACATGGGAAAAGGAAGTGCTGCTGCCACTTGCTGCTAGGTGGAAAAGTTACAGATTTCCCATCAGTCTGGACCTTGGGTGGGGCACCTTGGATGTCTACTCTTTACTGTTGGGAAGGGCTGAGAATTTTAGCATCATACTTGGGCTCCCTGATATCTCCCTGGCTGAAAGTAGTGAGAGTGCCTCATTAGTGCTCTCCATACAGACTCCTGGAAAAAATGGATAGCCTTTCGACTACTGTATCTTAATGAATGTTATGAGTCCACTGGAAATACAGGCATCACACTAGCTTAGACAGGGTGGGCATCTCATGATTGTCAGGTGGGGGGTGAAGCTACCTTGTATGCAATAGCACCAGAGTAAGGAGGCTTCATTGTCATCCAGTGATGAGGAAAAGCCCAAATTCCTCTTGTGCTGTTTTGTATACAAACCCAATGGGATAATTGACATGGGGGATGAGGGGGCCACAGAATTTTTTCTTGTGGTATTTAGTTGGTGGCTATTATCTAGACCTGGCTATCCCTTTTCTTGCCCTTTGCCTACAGACAATAGGTTTTGATTGGTCTGCCTGACTGCCTAAAGGTCTTCCTTCCATCCTTCCTCTCTTTCTTTTTCTTTTTGACACTTGGTATTTCTAGATTGCTATCTTCTTCAGATCCAAGTCTGGGATCTATCAGGCAAAACCCATAAACAAATAACAAAAAACCCAGGGAACTCACCGCTGTTTTGCTTCACATTGCCCGAGTTCTGTAGACATTCTGTTCCCTGAGTTCTGTAGATATTCTGCTTTCTTTGGACCTTTCAGAATTTTCACATTTGTTTTGTATACAATTTCCAGGATTATTAGTTGTGTTTAGTAGGAAGAATAAAGAAACGTATGTCCACTCAATCTTTCTGGAATTGAAGTCTGAAACTTAGACATTTAAAAATAATTTTAATCAAATTATTTTACATAATAAACCCATTTAATGATGACATATATAAAATATATTATAAAATCATTATATAGTCCAAAATAAAATTTCACAACACTTTATAAATTTTATGAAATAGTTTTACATTTTTTACAAGTATTTTTAATGTCCAGCTTGACATGAGACAACTGGATTTGTTATGGTCTGAGCTTAATCAATATAGACTATAAATTATAGATTATAGGTTATGAAATATTAAAAAGTAGGATAATTAGGATTGTGATAAGTGTTATAAAATAAATAATGTTAAACTGTTTTTAAGATGTTAAAAATTGTTTTTCTGTACTTCTTATGCTCACAACAGTGTTAGAACCCAAGATGTGGTTGTCTGTTTTTGCTCTGCTAACTGCTTTCTCAGCTCTTGTATCCTGCTTGCTTGCTTGCCTGCACCTACATTTTCAAGGATGTGGTTGTTTCCCCTTAGAAACCCCATAGAACTTGGACCATGCGTTGTTCCTGGCAGAGACAATGTGTGTCCTGCAAGGAGCAGGCCCAGCTGGCTAAATAAAAAACAAAACAAAACAAAACAAAAAGAAAACAAAAAAACTCTCTAATTTGGACAAGATTCGGACTGAGAGTGTTTTCTGAGTGATCAGACCACAACAGATTCTAATATCTTCTTCTGCTTTAACATGTGGTATATTGTTTTGCATGAAATATTTTTAGAAAATACAGTTTCATAGAGATAATTATTTGGAAAAAACGAGAAATAGTTTGCTAGTCATTATAGGTAATCCTAGATATTCCTCTCTGAAACTATTCGCAAATTAAAGAACTAATAAGTTTTAAAGTTTACTCAAATTGAGGAACCTGATACCACATCAATGAACTTTTTGTATTGTTACATTAAAATCATTTGGTGGACTCTGCAATCAAAATAGTTGATATTTGTTATGCACAGTTTGTTAGAATTTTGTCTTGGTCATTTGTAATATATCGGTTTACTCAGTTATTCAGCTCTTCCAATTACTAACACATTTCTTTTACTCTATTGAGCTCATATTAATTAATATTTATCCATTTATTAATTTTAATAATAATCATAACAGAATACCTTCATTAATTGGGAAGTTTTTGTTGTTGTTCATTTTTGGTGCTGTGGATTAAACTAGGGGCTTTATATTTAATTTACCCTTGTTTTATTTTTAATTTTTTTTTTTTAGTTTTCAATGGACCTTTATGTTATTTATTTATATGTGGTGCTGAGAAATCAAACTTAGTGCCTCACACATATTAGGCAAGTGCTTTACCATTGAGCCACAACCCCAGCCCCTTGATTTACCTTTAAACTCACTAATTTGCCCTCAGATTTTCTGATTACATCTCAACATAACATTTTCTCTCCTTCTATTTGTTGAAATTTCCAACTTTAGATTTTCCATTTGGGACATTTTAGTGTTTTCTCTCTTCATTCAGATTCCTTATTTTCTTTAGTTATTTTCACTAAATTTAAAAAAAAAATTTAAAAAGATTATCCTCAATTCTTTGAACATATTTATAATCACAGCATTGTTGTCTTTGATTGCTAAATTTAGCCTCTGGGCCCCCTGATACACAGTCGCTAGGTTTGTTTTTATTTATTTATTTTTGCTTTTGGGTTGTACTTAGCATTTTTATTGCTTAGTAGGAAATTTTGTTGAAAGCAGGACATTGTAAATACTGAATTGTGGTAATATTGGATCAAGACTTTTTCCTCCCCTCTTTGAAGGGTTGTTGTTTTTGCTGTTTTTGTGTGCTTATTGTTTTTCTTCCTTTGTTATTTCTTTCCTTCACCCTCCCCCTTTCTTCCTTAGCTTTTTCCTACTTTCATCCTTTTTTCTTTCTTTTATTTAAGGTTTGCCTGTCTGGACTAAAGCTTGGCATCTACATCCCTGTGGTCCATGTGCAGTGTGATTGTTTATATCTCTGCCCAGTTTTTATTTTAAATTGTTTTTTGTAAATAAAACTTTTTTTTCCTAGGGGTTGACTCTGTACTACATAGCTGGCATGTTGATAATCAGACCAGGGATGTGTAGATTGCTTGGACACTTTTTATGCATATGTACATGCACACAAGACAGCTGAGGATATAGAGGCTTCAAACCAAAATTGAATCATGTGTTTTACCCCTGGGATCTCCTCATTAAATATCTGACTAGCCCACCATTCTATTTATTGCTCCAGTAGTCACTAAATTTCCCATTTGCCCTATTACTAACCATTACTCCTTTTACTGATAAAGCAGAGAGCATGTTTTTGTTGCTCTTATTTGTTTCTTATTTTGCCATTACTCCAAAGCTAGTAAAACTCTATGCTGGCAAAGCTATTGGTTTTCCTATCCTGATTCATCCTGCTAGAACAATGTTACTAACTGAGATCAGCAATAAGAAAGAATCCCTCCCAAATTTCAGTTTTTCCTGAATAAGCATATCTCAATTAGTTTCTCTTATCTTGAGTGACTCCTGAATATTGAAATATTTGTTTTTGAAAGTTTTATCTACTGTTATAGGAGTATTTTCTGGTGTTCTCTTACTTCTATGTCTAAAAGTTCTTCCCTATTGTAATTCATTTTTATATTGATTGAATTAGGACTGTCATGACAGTAGCTGATAATCTGCTTTATAACATATCCTATAAAGAATTTATTATAATTTATGTATTTATGTATTGTCACCTAGCAAAACGTAGCCCATTTCATAGTCATGACCTCGGCTAATTTATCTTCATATTATCAGCATCTGCCATGAGGCAGGTGCCAGACACAAAACTGTTCACTCGAATCTGAAGGAAGTGAAGAAGGATGCTTGTCACTGGCTGCATGACAAACTCCTTACATTCTAGAACTGCGTTCAACAAACCAATGAAAACAACAAACTCTGCTCCAAACTGGTGCAAAATACGATATTATTCGGAAAAAGTACATGTTGCTTAAGAAAACTGATTTGGCCAGTCTTATTGATCTGGTTTCTCTGAAAAGTCTATATACTCTTTTTGTGTTCCACATTACTCAGCTCAACTCTCATGCCCCATAATTTAAACCCTCTTTTTAAATGAACATGTGATGTGCAGATTCATGAGCAAATTCCTGGTGAATAAAATAGACACATAAAAATAAATTGTACAAAAAGAAAACAAATACAAAACAAAGCAACTGCACAAAAAATGTTCAAAAACCTATGGCCAAGGTTGATAATTATAGTAAAATTTTCTGCACTATTCAGTAAATAGACTGACAAGACAGATATAGATACTGTTGGAGAGAAGAATCTGTACTGGTAGCCCAATCTGGAATGTGTCTTGTTTGAGACTTTGGGCAGGATATCCAGGCAAGCTTATTGGCACATGTACGACTGTGTCCTCTGGCAGAGTTGCTCTTGAACCCAAAGTGGAACTTAGTCTGTGTAGCTAGTCGATCTCAACACTGACAATCCTCTAGGCCTTGGTTTTAAAGTAAAATCCAGTTGAGTCTCTGTCATAATAGGTGGAAAAAAATGACTAAGAAATCTTTTTTTCATTGATGTTATTTATTTTTTAACATTATTTTATTTGTTTTTATGTGGTGCTGAGAATTGAACCCAGTGCTTCACCTGTATAAAGCAAGCTGTCTACCACTAAGCCACAACCCCAGCCCAAAACTGTTTGACTAAGAAATCTTTTAAATTACATATGATTCACTCTAATTTGAGAAACAAATGGAATGTCAGCTTACATGCGAATTAATATTATAAATATATATGAAAAATTTTGTCAAGAATAGGACTTATATCTTTTGAAATTAAACAATGAAATAAGTATTCAGATTTTGCCAAATCTGTTTTAGACTAAGTATGTTCTTCTCTGGGCTCATTCTTTAAATTATTATTTCATGCCTGAAATAAGATACTTATTCCTTAGCTACTCTAATATTTGCTTTTCTCTTAATTGAGCCCAGTGTGAGGAAAGACTTTCTAAGCAATATACATACTGTCTTCGTGTAACTGTGCCTTTTATATTCCTTATTCCCTTGGAATCATTTTCTTGACCTTGCTATTTTCTCATGTTAGGGTAAAGAGTAGTGGCAGAGATAGAAAATGAAATAAGCCAGTACTTTAAAAAAAAAAAAAAAAAAAAAAAAGAACCAAAATTTCTTAAGTGAACCTCTTTCCCTTAGTTTGGCAAGCTGCAATATATGGAAAAGGTAGTAAAACTTAGTTAATTTAGTTCATAAACCTATTGGAAAAGGAGCTAATCCATTCCTGTGAGGCAGCAAGCACCTCTGGCAATTTGTTTTTGAACACCTAGAATTCACAATTGTGTAAAACAAGGGAATGTACTAGTAACACATTTCTGAGTTTGACTTTTGCGCTGAATCCTAATAAACTATGACTGATCAGAATTTGAACTAAGTACCAGTGCTTATGATGTTACTACTGTTATAGGTGTAAGTGACTTAATATTAAACTATAGCTGTGAACTAGAAAGTTTTTCTTTTAGTTTACTTAAAAATATACACATAAGTTAGCTATTATTTATTGTAATCTAATCTGCTCTTTTAAATTTTATTTCCTACATTTAAACAATTAAATATGAAAATTTCCAGATAATAACTTTATAGTTTTTGAAAAGTTGATTCAGGCCTACTAGTTGTTTAAGAATGAAGAATAATCGACACATTTAGTATGAAACAGTTGTTAGAAATTTTTAAATAATAGGATTTTAAATCAGTAGCTTTAATGTGTGATTTCTTTGTGTAGGTAGATTAAAATGACTTATTTTAGAGAGTTGAAAAGAATGGAAATTAGTGCAGTGATAAGTTTTTTAATCTATACTGTTTGCTTTAGAAGTAGATCAATAAATGCTAAGAGCAATTCTGGGGGAAAATGAAATTTTAATAAAGGCAAATACAGTTGAAACTGAAACTGAGAAAAATGAAGCAGGAATTATGATAGTTTTCATCTCATAGATAATTAAAGGTTCTGAGTACAACTTTTTATTTGTATTAATACATTTTTTAAAGAAAAAGTACTTACATCTACCCTGAATTTTGAAATAAAAACAGATGAAGCATAATACCTTAGTCTTATCCTCATCTGATAGATTCACTTGTACATGAATGATAGTGAGGTTTTTTGTTTTTTTGTGTGTGTGTTTTTTTTTTTCCCTTAACACAAAATTACATGACTGATACTTTCTCGCCTCTTTATCATTTAGTGATTCTAGCCATTGCTTTAGAACTGAAATCAACCTACTTAATGAAATGCTTACTTAAACACCAATGCCATTATTACATATGTAACAGTTTGGAAATACTGCATTACATTTGGAAAATGCCCAGCACCAGTGAATCAATTTTCTATCTGCTTTGTAAAAACAACTTCTGCTTTATTGCTTTTTGGAAATAGAATTGAAGCAATACTTCACAAAAGCCATTAAACAGAATTTGTGACACATAATGTAAGTCTTCTGACTAAATTACATCATTTCTTGATTTCTTTTGAATACTTAATGGCATAATGAAAACTGATTATTCAATTGTTCGCATTCTCAGTTATGATATCTGATAGCCTCAAATTAAAAAGTTGATTTGTAAAATGAGATGACGGTACAATTGAACAATCAACCTCATAAACAGTCTACTGCTGAATAATCCAAATTTTTAATTGGTCAAACAAAGTAGCATTTATTGCTGGAAAATAAGGAAGCTAGTCTATAATTAGAGCAATTAGCACAATGATGATTCTTATATAGCAGCAACACATTAAATATTTAATCAGAAAAGAAAGAAAACAATTTCAACTGGTGAATGGAGGGACAATCCTTTGGGGGATTTTTAGGGTTTTTGAAAAGCGTTCCTTTGGACATAGTCAGCAAATTTATAGTGTTAAAATTGCAGAAGTTATAGCAGAGAAAAAAGAGAGTTATGTTCTTTGATTGTTATATCATGTTCTAGTAAAGCAAAATAAATATTGGGAATATATAAGTTTGTCAAAAGTATATTAATATTCAGTGTGGTTAAAGGAAATGTGTTTTAACTAAAAAGAGATATGTTGTGGTTAAATTTCATGTGATCGCCAAGCGTGGTGGCGCATGCCAGCACCTGGGAGGCTAAGGCAGGAGTATCGAGAGTTCAAAGCCAGCCTCAGCAATGGCGAGGCACTTAGCAACTCAGTGAGACCCGGTCTCTAAATAAAATACAAAAAAAGGCTGAGGATGTGGCCCAGTAGTCAAGTGCCCCTGAATTCAATCCCCGGTACTGCAAAACAAAACAAAACAAAACAAAATAAATTTCATGTGATCATGATTTGGTTTTCAAAACCCTGCAAAATAATGAAAGTTGCAATGAGTTCTTTCATTGCCACTGGAGCAGAGGCAGAGAGACTTCACATAAATCAGCTGTGTGTCTGTGGAGCATGTTGAGCATAGGCAGGATGCATGAATTAGAATTAGTGTCAGTCTTATTTAAAAGGTTTTGTGTTCATCTTTGCAACTCAGGATTGTTGGCCAAGATTAAATCATGAATCTCCTTAACACTCTTGTGAAGTGGTTGAGGTGAAGAATAAAAAAGCATGACAAAGAGCTTAAGGAATGTTAATTATACTGTTTTATTAATATTCATATAAATCAAAGAAAGAAAACACTCATATACAAAAATAATCTAAGTTTTTGTTTTCCTTTGATTACTAAAAACAAGGTAAAGGTCAAATCCAGCTTTAAACATTTGTTCAAAGTACACTTAAATTTAAAAAAAATATCCATCACCATTTGGATGAAAACTAGGTTATCCTTCTAATTATATGAAAATAGAGATCCATAATTAAACATCATATAGGATATAAAAAGGTTTATATCAGTTGAGGTCTAACCAAAAGCACAAATTCAAAATTTGCAATAAGTGGATACAATGCACAGTTTATACTGAATTTAGACACCACATAAGAAATCATGAAGAAACATATCAACCAACATCAGTAGGAAGATACAGTGGGGGGTGGGGGGTGGGGGTTGGTAGCAGGGGGACAGGATGAGACCACATTAATCAGTGCTCAAAACTAAGAGTCACTTGACAAAAGTTGAGACCCAGGCTAGTCTGTCTGGCAGAAACTGAATCATGGAGTCCATATTACTGGTGGGTGGGGGAAATATTTTGGCTTCTCCCTTTGTCTCCCCTTCAACACTCTTCCCAATGCTTCAAATACCTTTGTTAAGCCAGAAGTCAGCTGTTACAGAAGTCTCGGAATGTAGTCTTTAAGACTCAACCACTTTCTAATACAGGACAGTGTTGGAGAAGGGTTGAAAGGAATCTAAGGACAAGCATGTCCTGAATCTACGTGTCTCTCCATGCTACACTAGCAAGGTTAACTGTCAGTGATGCTGAACATCCTAAAACTATCTTACTACAGGGAACACAATGGCATAAACTCTGCCCTCTTTTTGATTAGTGTATTTAAAAAGTTGTTTAGCTAAGAATGCATAAGATCTACTAAAACACTGTTATCTTGCTAATATATTGATTTTCTTTATTTATAACTAGAGTTATCCTAAAGTTATATATGTGTATATGTGTGTATACTTATTTAATTAAAAAAACAACAGAACTTTTATACTCATAGATATGGTAATATTCATATTTATTGTATTTTCTTTTTTTATATTTACATAATTTTTATTCACATGTACTTTTTTTAAATTTTATTTTTATAATTTTTAATATGTACAACTCATAGTGCATATATTTAGTATCTTTTTACATACAACTGTTTGTATACAAAGTATATTCGTACAATTCAGGTCTTCAATCATGCATTAAGGAAAATGATATCTGTCTCATTCAACCATCTTTTTTTTTTCTTTTCTCCCCCTCCCTCCCCTCTTGCACCCTCCCTTACCCTCCCTTCCCTTGACCATTCTTGGGTTCCTCTAATCCTCCTATGTACCCCCATCCAACAATACTTTGAAATAGCCTCCTTATATCAGAGAAAACATTTGGTACTTGGATTTTTGAGACTGACTAACTTCACTTAGCATTATGTCTTCCAACTTCATCCATTTACCTGCAAATGCCATTAATTTATTTTCTTTTATTGCTGAGTAAAATTCCATTGTGCGTATATATCACATTTTCTTAATCCACTCATTTACTGAGGGACAACTAGGTTGGTTCCACAACCTAGCTATTGTGAATTGCGCAGCTACAAACATTGAGATAGCTGTGTCACTGTAATATGCTGTTTTTTTTTTTTTTTTTTTCAAATTTCACAAATGATTTATTCCATAAAGACAATGCATGCATACTTTTTTTTCCTTTTTTTTAATTTTTTTATTATTTATTTACTTATTCATCATGCACAAGTATAGTATCTTTTTACATACAACTGCTTGTATACAAAGTATATAAGTACCATTCAGATCTTCAATTATCCTAAATATGCTGTTTTTAAGTCCTTTGGGAATAGACCCAGGAGTGTGATGGCTGGGTCATAGGATGGTTCCATTCCCAGTTTTCCAAGAAATCTCCATACTGCTTTCCATAACAGTTGCACCATTTTGCAGTCCCACCAGCAATGTATGAGTGTGCCTTTTTCCCCACATCCTCTCCAACATTTATTGTTGCTTGTGTTCTTGATAGCTGCCATTCTGACTGGAGTGAAGTAAAATCTTAGAGTAGTTTTGATTTGCATTTCTCTAATTGCCAGCGATGTTGAACATTTTTTTCATGTATTTGTTGATTAATCGTGTATCTTCTTCTGAGAGGTGTCTTCTCAATTCCTTAGCCCATTTATTGATTGGGTTATTTGTTTTTTTAGTGTAAAGTTTTTTGAGTTCTTTATATATTCTAGAGATTAGTGCTCTATCTGATGTGCGTGTATTAAATATTTGTTCCCAATTAGTTGGCTCTCTATTCACCTCACTGATTGTTTCTTTTGCTGAAAAGAAGCTTTTTAGTTTAAATCTATCCCATTCATTAATTCTTGGAAGTAATTCTTGCGCTACAGGATTCTTATTAAGGAACTTGGGGCCTAATCCAACATGTTGGAAATTGGAGCTTACTTTTTCTTCTATTAGGTGTATTGTCTCTGGTCTAATTCCTAGGTCCTTGATCCACTTTGAATTGAGTTTTGTGCATGGTGAGAGATAAGGATTTAATTTCAATTTGGTGCATATGGATTTCCAGTTTTCCCAGCACCATTTGTTGAAGAGGCTATCCTTTCTCCACTGTACATTCTTGGCACCTTTGTCTAAATATAAGATAACTGAAATTATATGTTATTAGTCTCTGCATCCTCAATTCTGTACCATTGGTCCACCAGTCTGTTTTGGTGCCAATACCATGCTGTTTTTGTTACTATTGCTCTATAGTATAATTTAAGGTCCGGTATGGTGATGCCCCCTGCTTCACTTTTCTTGCTCAGGATTGCTTTGGCTATTCTGGGTCTCTTATTTTTCCAGATGAATTTCATGACTGCTATTTCTATTTCTTTGAAGAATGACATTGGGATTTTGATTGGAATTGCATTAAATCTGTATAATGCTTTTGGTAGTATGGACATTTTGACAATATTAATTCTACCTATCCAAGAGCAAGGTAGGTCTTTCCATTTTCTGAGTTCATCTATAATTTCTTTCTTTAGTGTTCTATAATTTTCGTTATAGAGGTCTTTCACCTCTTTCATTAGGTTGATTCCCAGGTATTTTATTTTATTTTTTTTGATGCTATTGTAAATGGGGTATTTTTCATCATTTCCCTTTCAGAGTCTTTGTCGCTGATGTACACAAATGCCTTTGACTTATGTGTATTGATTTTGTATCCTGCAACTTTGCCAAATTCGCTTACTATTTGTAAAAGTTTTCTGATAGAGTTTTTTTGGGTCTTCTAGGTAGATTATTATGTCATCAGCAAATAGTGCTAATTTGAGCTCTTCTTTTCCTGTCTTGATCCCTTTAATTTCTTTCGTCTGTCTAATTGCTCTGGCCAGAGTTTCCAGTACCATGTTAAATAGCAGTGGTGAAAGGGGGCATCCCTGTCTTGTTCCAGTTTTTAGAGGGAATGTTTTCAATTTTTCTCCATTTAAGATAATGTTATCTCGGGGCCTTGCATAAGTAGCTTTAATAATGTTAAGATATGTTCCTGATATTCCTAGTTTTTTCCAGTGTTTTGAACATAAAGGGGTGCTGTATTTTGTCAAATGCTTTTTCTGCGTCAATTGAGATGATCATATGATTTTTGTCTTTAAATCTATTGATGTGATGTATTATGTTTATTGATTTCCGAATGTTGAACCAGCCTTGCATCCCTTGGATAAACCCCACTTGATCGTGGTGCACTATCTTTTTGATATGTTTTTGTATCCGATTTGCCAGGATTTTGTGGAGGATTTTTGCATCTATGTTCATTAAAGATATGGGCCTGAAGTTTTCTTTTTTGGATGTGTCTTTGCCTGGCTTTGGAATTAATGTGATATTGGCCTCATGGAAAGAGTCTGGAAGAGCTCCCTCTTTTTCTATTTCTTGAAATAGTTTGAAGAGCATTGGTATTAGTTCTTCTTTGAAAGTCTTATAGAACTCGGCTGTAAACCCATCAGGTCCTGGACTTTTCCTTGTTGGTAGCTTTTTGATGACATCTTCTATTTCTTCGCTTGTAATTGATCTGTTTAAATTGTGTATAGCCTCCACATCCAGTTTAGGCAAATCATATGACTCTAGAAATCTGTCAATGCATTCAGTATTTTCTATTTTATTATAGTACACGTTTTCAAAGTAATTTCTAATTATATTCTGTATATCTGAGGTGTTTGTTGTGATATTCCCTTTTTTATCACGAATGTTAGTAATTTGAGTTTTTTTCTCTTCTTCTTTTCGTTAGCATCGCTAAGGGTCTGTCAATTTTGTTTATTTTTTCAAAGAACCAACTTTTAGTCTTGTCAATTCTTTGAATGGTTTCCTTAGTCTCAATTTCATTAATTTCTGCCCTAATTTTAATTATTTCCTGTCTTCTACTGCTCTTGGTGTTTTTCTGTTTTTCTTTTTCTAATGCTTTGAGGTGTGATGTTAAGTCATTTATTTGTTGTTGTTGTTGTTTTTCCTCTAAGGAATGAACTCAGTGCAATGAATTTTCCTCTTACTACTGCCTTCATAGTGTCCCAGAGATTTCTATATGATGTATCTGTGTTCTCATTTACCTCTAGGAATTTTTTGATCTCCTCTTTGATGTCTTCTTCAACCCCTTGTTCATTCAGTAGCATGTTGTTTAGCTTCCAGTTGATGGAGTAGTTTTTCTTATTCCTTGTTTTGTCGTTGATTTCCAATTTCATCCCTTTATGGTCCGATAGCATGCAGGGTAGTATCTCTATTTTTTTATATTTGCTGAGAGTTGCCTTGTGACATAATATATGGTCTATTTTGGAGAAGGAGCCATGTGCTGCTGAGAAAAATGTGTATTTTTTTACTGAGGGATGACATATTGTATATATGTCTGTTAGGTCTAAATTGTTAATTGTTTTAAGGAGGCTTAAAGTTTCTTTGTTTAGCTTTTGTTTGGATGATCTATCCATTGGTGAGAGAGGTGTATTGAAGTCCCCTAGAATAACTGTGTTGTGGTCTATTTTACTCGTGAACTTGAGAAGAGTTTGATGAATGTAGGTGCTCCATTATTTGGGGCATATAAATTTATGATTGTTATATCCTGTTGATGGATGGTTCCCTTAAGTAATAAGAAATATCCATCTTTGTCCCTCTTGATTAGTTTTGGTTTGAAGTCTACCTTATTTGATATGATAATGGAAACCCCTGCTTGCTTCCGCCGGCCATGTGAGTGATAAGACTTTACCCAGCCTTTCACTTTCAGTCTGTTGATGTCTTTTTCTATGAGGTGTGTTTCTTGGAGACAGCAAATTGTTGGGTCGTTTCTTTTAATCCATTCTGATAATCTGTGTCTTTTGATTGGCGAGTTTAGACCATTAACATTCAGGGTTATTATTGAGATGTGATTTTTATTCCCATCCATTTTTATTTGAATTATGGTCTTTAGCTTGATTTGGTTTCTCTTCTGGTTGGTAGTTCCTTTAGTTTAATATCTCCCTTTGTTGATTTTCGTTTTCCTCTTTCTCTTCTTCTTCATGAAAAATGTTGCCCAGGATGCTCAGAAGTGCTGGCTTTCGAGTTGTGAAATCTTTTAACTTTTGCTTGTCGTGGAAGGTTTTTATTTCATCTTCGAATCTAAAGCTCAATTTTGCTGGATATAAGATTCTTGGTTGATATCCCTTTTCTTTCAGAGCTTGAAATATGCTATTCCAGGATCTTCTTGCTTTTAAGTTCTGGGTTGAGAAATTTGAACATAGTCTGATTGGTTTCCCCCTATATGTAATCTGCTTCCTTTCTCTTGTGGCTTTTAGTATTCTTTCCTTGCTCAGTGTATTAGGCATTTTCATTATAATGTGTCTTGGTGTGGATCTGTTGAGATTTTGTTTGTTTGGTGTTCGGTATGCCTCTTGAACTTGGTTTTCCCATTCATTCCTCAAGTTTGGAAAATTTTCTGTAATTATTTCGTTAAATAGATTACTCATTCCTTTGGCTTGAAACTCTGCCCCTTCCTCTACGCCGATCAGTCTTAATTTTGGTCTTTTTAGCTGTCCCATAATTGGATGTTATGTTCTTGATTTCTAACAAGTTTTGCTATATAGTCTAAATTCTTCTCTAGGATATATATTTTGTCTTCATTGTCTGAGGTTCTTTCTTCCAAGTGGTCTATTCTGTTGGAGATGCTTTCAATTGAGCTTTTATTTTGGTTTATTGCTTCTTTCATTTCTGGAATTTCTGTTTGGATTCTCTTTAGAGCCTCTATTTCCCTATTGAAGTAATCTTTTACTTCCTGTATTTGTTTTTGGATTTCTTTGTCAAAATGATCTTTTGCCTCCTGTACTTGCTCCCTCATCTCATTTTTTAGTTCATTCTTAAGTTCCATAAACATTTGGCATATGTAATTTCTAAATTCCATCTCTGGCATTTGATCAACTGTGCTTGCCATGACATCTACTGATGAGGTATCTTGATTTGTTTGTGTCATTTTCTTCCTTTGTTTTTTCATGTTGCTTGTGTGTCTATTCTTCCTGTACTGTGGGACCTTGACTATTTCGATTTTACCTTAAAGCCTTATGTTGTTCCTGTAGTACAATGATATCAGATCACCTTATAATTCCTTTACACTTTTAAAACCTAACACTTTCTATTCAGAAAATACAAGTTTGATCACAATGTACAGATTTGGTTAACCCAGATATTATTTCCAATTTACTCTGTACGCTTCTGATGGGGTTTTATAGCTTCAAGTATTGGATACAGAGGTGTTATGTTTAGGAAGAAGCAAGTGTCTTGAATTGTTCTTTCTTGGAAAGTATGAAAAGAGATATCTATTGAAGTGGTTTAGTGGAAGCGGTTTAGTATCAGTAGAAGAGGGAAGAAAGAGAATGGAGTGGACAATTAGGTGGAAAGACCAATTTATTTATAAAGTAAGTTGGAAAAGAAAAAAAAATGATAAAAGAGTAGGAAATGGTGTAAGAGAGAAGAGAGAGAGAATCAAGAAAATAGAGAATAAACTATATATAACACCGCTTTGCTACCCAGTTCAATTGCGCCAGTTCTAGAAATCCCAAGTTCTGCCTATAACTTGTTTTTGCCTCTGTTTAGTATGCACTGGCAGGGTGTAAACATGAAAAATGAAGGAGGAAGAAAAGATGCAAGAGTGAGAAGGAAGAAAAGAAGGAAAGAAAAAAGGAGCGGAAGCAAACAAACCCACTGACAATCAATGCGGAAGGAAAAAAAAGTAGAACAAAACAAAGCCAAAAAAAGAAAAAGAAAAAGAAACAAACAAAAAAAAAAAAAAAACCTCCCCGCAATCCAACAAAACAAGCAAACCAACAAAAAAGAAAAGAGAAAAAAAAAAGTCGAACCCCAAATCTCAAACAAAATGGGCCCTGGGAAGCCCCCCTCTTTTTTCCTTTCCAGTTCAAACCAGTTGTTATTGGATCACGTCTAGATAGTCTGCGATCCTGTTAGTGGAATCAAGGCTGCACCTTAGGCCAGTGGCTGTACGGTTCAGTGAAGGAGTGGCCCAGGGGGTTTGTGTGTGTCAGCAGATGAATGGCACCGGGAAGGGGACCCTCCAGAAGGCACCCCCTCCCCACGCCCACCCACAGTTGCAGCTTCTTGTGGCTGCTGCGCTGGCCTCAGCCACGACCTCCCCTGCTGGCCACCTGAGCCTCACCCAAGTGTGCGTTGTCTTCAGAGAGCTGGAGGGTCCTTGGATGGCTGTAGCCGTCACTCTCCGTCTCCTCCCCTTTGTCTAGGTCAGCCACTGCACCTTTCAAAGATGGCAGTGCTCTCCTTCCAGTCAACAGCAGCTCCGCAGACTCGCGTGTCCTCGCCGATTGATTTCAAAGCCGTTGGGTGGATGTCTCCCAGCCAAGGTGGCACCGGGAAGTCGCAACTGTAACTGCGGCGCAGACAGCGCTGCTTCGGACTGTGGTCGCTCTGACTCTGCCCCTGCTTGCTGTTCGCAGGTCTCTGCGCCGCTCTCTCCGGGGCCCTACTGCTGAGGGGCGCGTCTGGCCGAGTGTGGATTCGAACTGGTGTTGTCGACCCGCGGTCTCCCGTGGTCCCCCAGCACCAATTCCGCCGGCTGTTATCACTGGTTTTTATCGCCGGTTTCACGCTGGTGTGCCCTGAGTGTGGCTGGGGTTGCAGTCGCAGCACGGTCTCCCCACACTGACTTTGTTTCGCACGGCCTGTGCACCACCCAGGCGGTTTTGCAGAAGCCTCTTGGCTCCAGCTGCTGCAGACAGCTTGTCTCTTTCTCTCCCTGGTAGTGGTAATCAAACTATCCAGGAGATCGGTATTTTCGGCCTATATATATTTGATGAAAGGCAATTTATCTGTTTTGTTGGATTCTTTCCACGGAGCTGCCCTGAAGTGCAGCTTCCTCTAATCCGCCATCTTGGATCCATCTCTATTGTATTTTCTAAAGAAAAAAGATAACTAATTCTCTTTCAGGGTTTCTATGAATGTTATTTTAGTTTAAACCTCTGAAATTTATTCTGATTCTAATAAGCTATGCCATTAAGCCACATTAAAATGGTTAACATCACATAAAATGTTTTAATTGGATTTTATGAGAAAAAAGTGTTAATTTATACACTGTGGAACTTCTCTAAAACATTGTCTTAGGTAAAAATAAAACAGAGATTGGACTAGTTATTTCATATTAGACCCCACACCCAGGCTGAAGAGATTTCAGAAATTTAGTCCAGGAAAGTCATTAAACAGATGAACAAAGAAGCAAAAGCAACAACTTTCAGAAAGAAAAAAAAATTAATTTTATTATTGGGGACGTTAAGAACACGTCAGCCAAAAGAATAGAAGTCAAGGAAATGAAAACCTAACTCTTTGGCTGTCTCCCATTTCCTGATACATGGACTTGGCTTAGCCAAGGGGTGTTGCCCTGACATATGATGAGAAATCAGACCACCACAAGGATAGGCTGTTCCGCAAATGTGACCTTTCTGCTGATTGGCCTATGTCTTCTATAAAGGCCATTCAACTTCCTCAATAAATGAGCTCTTGCCTTGACCAGTCTCCCTGACTCATCTGATTGTCCTAAGAAAGGAGGGCTGGGTGTGAGTGGTCAGTCAGTTCTTACCTTTCCAGATCCATCCTTGTTGGCGCATGCTCTCCCTTCTCTTGCAGGTCGAGAGGAGTCAGGGGCTAAAAACCCCAACAATTTTATCTCACTATAACATATCATCTGAAATATATAGATTCCAATAAAAAATATTTAAAAAGGAAAGAAACAGAAAAGTGCAACCTACTCTCAGGGAGAAAAGAATCAAAGTATCTGTGGATTGATCAGATTTTAAATTTATCACATAAAACATATTCCAATAACTAAAAGTCATATGTAAATAATTAATTTAATTACTAGAATAATAAATCACAATAAAAGACACCAAATATGGACATACAATTTTTAGAACATGTAATTACAGGATTAGAAACTGGAAAAAATGTTTCATAGGGTTTTCGTGGCTGATGTAAGTTGGCAACTCAATAGAAATCACCCATGTGAAGAACAGAGAAGTGGAACAATTGAAGAAAAGTAAACAGTCCTGGAGACCTGTAAAACAATTTTAAGTATATTAAGATATGTATGATAGGGATATTTTTAAAGGGAAGAAAAAGAGAAAAGAAAATAAAATATTTGAAATCTTCCTGAGCCAAGTTAGAGTGGCCCATACCTCCTGCTCAGGAGGCTGAGGCAGGAGGATCACAAATTAAAAGCCAGACTTAGCAATTTAATGAGGCACTAAGCAACTTAGCAAGTCCCTGTCTTGAAATTAAAAAAAAAAAAAAAAAATTAAAAAGGGCTGGTGAGTGGTTCAGTGGTTAACTGCCTCTGGGTTCAATTTTGTTCAAATACAAAACAAAACAAAACAAGACAAAAAAAAACCTTCCTGAATTTTATAAAAATATTAATTTAAACCTAAAATGTTAAACTAATATTTAGTAGAACACATGCAAACAGATCCAGACTTGTACAGGACATATCAAACAATTGAACACCAAAAACAAACAACAAATCTTGAACAAAAAAGAGACCAAATCATCAAATAGAAAAGCATCAAAATAATTAGCATCTGAATTTTTATTAGAAAGAAAGGATCTCAGAAAATACAAGAGTAACATATTTTTAGGATAGGAAAAAAAATAATAACCCAAGTATCCAATATCCAGCACAATCTTTCTTAAGAACTGAAAGTGAACTACAGACATTCTCAGACAAGTAGAAATGAATTATTTGCTAGCAGGCATACCTTTCTGGAAATGATAAAGGATGTCCTGTAAATTGAAAAAAAAAAATCAGACGCTAATTCAAATCAACAGGAAGAAACAAATAATACTGGAAATTTTAATGCATAGGTTAATAGTTGCAATTCTATAAATATATTTTTTTTAATTTCTTCTCTTAATTTTAAAAATTGAAATAAGACTACATAAATCAAAACTTTAAACACAGCCATACTGGGTTTCAAGCACCATATATGTATTAAACAATAATCACAAAGTAGGAGGAGGAAGGGAATTTGCATTTGAGGAAAATTCATTTATTTCCAGAATTAAAATAGTATAAATCTGAAGTACATTGTGAAAAAAGTAAATTCATATTACAATATCTAAAGCAAGCACAAAAATGCCAAAATATAATAAAAACATTCAGTTGTGAAATTAAAATTGTACACAAAAAATACTCATTGAAATTAAAGAAGTCAGTCACAGAGAAATAATAAAAACCAAAGTAGACATGAGAATAGGAAAATTTCAGCAGTAAATCCAACAATATTTATAATTGCATTATGTGAATGCTCTGAACACCCAAAGATACAGATCATCAGACTTAATGTAAGGTAAAATCCAACTATATTACCTATGCACTATCTACAAGAGATATTCTTTGTATTCAAAGATACAAATAGTTTGAAAGTAAAAAAACAGAAAAATATAGATGATGAATATAAAGATCAAATGAGGTGATTTTGTTAGTATTAGACAAAATTAATTTTAAGATAAGAAATATTGGTGATAGAACATTTCATAATGACAAAAGAGTTAATATATCAAGTAGATATCATAATTATAAAGGTTTATGTACCTATAAACATGTTTTAACATACATAAGGAAAATTCTTACTGAATTAAAGAAAAATTGGGCTATTTAACAACTATTGATAAAACAACTTGAAAAAAAACCCCAGCAAAGATTTAGAATATTTTAAACAGCATTATCAATAAATTTAAGCTAAGTGATTATACTCAGTGACTCTGGACTTGGTTTATATAAGATCACATGGAACATTCTCCAGAATAGATAGTATACAAGGTCACAAAACTAGATTTAATACATGTAAAATGATTGTTACAAAACATGTTCTTCATGAATAATTGACTTAGAAAGCAAACAAAATAAATCCAGAAAATAACCAAATATTTAGAATTTCATCAATGTGCTTCTAAATAACACATGTTCAAAGAAAAAGAATCATAAAAAAAAAGAAATCTGAAAAGATTTTAAAATAAATTAAAAAGAAAACATAGAAATCTATGGAAAGAAGCTAAAGAAGTATTTATAGGGAAATTTACACTTTCAAATATACATATTATAGAGTATAAAATTCTGAAATTAATGACTTAACTTCTAACTTAAAAAATTAGAAAAAGTGAACAAATTTAATACACAGAAAAAATAGGAAAGATTATAGCAGAAATCACTGAATCAATAAAGAAAATTATTGAAATTAAAAGTTGATTCTTTCAGATTTATCAACAAAAAAATGAAAAGACAAAAATCATCAAAATCAGGAATGCAGGAGGAGATATCACAAAAAATCTTACAGAAAATTACAAGTAATAGAAAAATATTCTTAACAATTCTTTGCCAACTAACTAAAGAACATAGATAAGATAAACAAATTCCTAGAAAAAATATAGTTTCAGACTGGCTCAGGAGAAAATTGGACTTCTGAATATGCATATAACATATAAAAATTTAAGTTAATAATTATAAATCTTACTCCAAAACAAAACTAGACTCAGATAATTTCTCTAATGAATACTATAAAATAAATAATAGCATCCTTCACAAACTTTTTTAGGAAACTCTTCCCAACATATTCTGTAAAGACAATATTATATTGACATAAAAGTCATACAAAAATATCACAAGATTACTATAGAACAATATCTATCATAAATATAGATGTAAAAATCTTTAAGCAAATTGCATTAAGATGATTCCTGAAAAATATTCATATGATTATATACCATGACCAAGAGATGTTTAAACCAAATTCTTACTTAGTTTGACACCCAAATATTAGTTAATTCAAATATTAGCTAATTAATGGAATAAAGGAAAAAATAATACTTGATCATCTAAATAGATACAGAAAACTCATTTGATGAAATTCATCACCAATTCCTGGCAAGAACCCACAACAAACTGAATAGAAAGAACCTTTCAATCCCATGAAGAGCATGTGCAAGATAACCCAGATCTCACCAGGTCATGGTGAGTACAGACTGTTTTTCTCCTAGGATCTGGAACAAGTGATGTGTGCTCTTGCTTCTTCTAATCAAAATTTCATTTGCGCTTCTAACCAATCCCCTATCTACAACTACCACTGAATTATGTCATCAACTGTTTGTTGCCTGATGATGAACCTCTTTGTAGAAAATTCCAAGTTAATTTAAAAAATGAAGGAATAAATTCGTAAGTAAATAAAACAAAACAATGTGAAAGACCATCTAACTACTATAATTAATAAACACATTTAACAACATTGCCAGATACATATTCAACATGCAAAAATCAATTGCATTTCTAGCTACTGGCAATGAAAACTCCAAAAATGAAATAAGTGAATAATTCAACTTTTAGTTTTTTGAAAAAGAAAAAAAAAATAGCTCTGAAACATAAACAGAAATTCTATGTGCTATAAACTACAGAACTTTTGTGAAATAAATTTCAAAAGCTTTAAAAAAGCGTAGGGATTTTTTTCTAATTGTGCTTTGCAAAACTCCATATTGTCAGTATGACCATTCTCTACAAGTATCTATAAATACAAAGCAATGCATTTCCATTACAATTCCAAAAACCTCTTTAAAAAAACAAATTGACAACATGATTGTAAAATGTATTCGGAATTAACAAAGGACTTGGTATAGCTAAAACAATTTTGAAAAATAACAGAATTTTGAGGATTTGTGCTACTGTTTTCAAAAGTTACTATAAATGCACAGTAATGAAGATAACAATGAATTGCTGCAAGTATAGTTATCTAAAATAGATGAAACAGATTGGGAGGCAAGAAAAAAATACAGTTTATTTAATTAAATTCTGATAAATGTCTAAGAAAATTAATAGGGAAAAGGTATTCTTCAGCAAGCAATGCTGAGACACTTGGATGTTCTTTTTTGCTTTTATAATTAAAGCATTGTAGTCATACGTAGTAGTTGTGTTTCTTTTAACACAATCATACATGAAATTTGATTTACTCCCTTTCAGTCCCAACTTATCCCCCTTTTCCTCCCTCAATTCTCCTTCCTCTACCATATTGATCTTCCTTTTGATCATCTATTTATTTATTTTTGAGTGGTGTTTTCTACACATACATAAAGGTGGAATTCCCTGTAGTGTATTTATATATGCACATAGTGTGATTTTGTTAAATTCATTCTCTGGGTTTCAGAAGGGTCTATGTTGATATCTTCTTTTTCATTCATGATCTTGATTTGGGTCTTCTCATACTTTCTTTAGGTTAATGTGGCTAAGGGTTTGTCAATATTAATTATCTTTTAAAAGAAGCAACTCTTCATTGTGTTGATCCTGTGAATTGTTTTCTTTGTCCTCAATTTCATTGATTTGGGGTCTGATATTATTTATTTCCTGTCTTCTACTGTTTTGGAGTGAGTTTGTTCTTCTTTTTCTAAGGTCTGTGGTGGAGAATAATCTTATTTATTTGGGATCTCTCTAAATCAGTTCTTTAATAGTATTTATCTGGAATTTTATCTACTTCAATATTAGTGGGATCCTTGTTGGGAGATTGTAAATTTGGGTAAAGATTTTTTTGCTCTTTCCTCATGTTTTCAGAGGTCTTAGACTCACACATTAATTGAGAAGGATTCCCCTTCTTATTTTATACAGATGTCCTTTTGTGTGTAGTTATCTTTTTTTTTTTTTTTTTTTTTTTTTTTTTGGTTTTTTTGTTCTGGGACTTGTCTCTGGTTTTGATTTTTGAGTAGATATCCAGGAGTGGGACCTGAGGTCTTCCTCTGCTTGTTCCTTCCTGGAACAAATAGAATTATAGAGTTTATGTAATTCTTACCCCATTCATGTTGTTGTGATTATTAATAAAGTTGTTGGTTTAATAGAGTTTGGTTGTTGGTTTTGGTTTTTTTCTCCCCAATTCTATGAATGAATTATTGTTGAGGTTCTGGTGAGGCTAGAGTGTGTGTGGTGAGGTTTGCTGATACTTGGCTTAGTGGTGAGTATTGCTTGATAGCATGATCTCTACTCTGTGAACTTGAAGTATTCTAATCACTTTTAAGCCCCTTTTAGAGGAAGGAGGAGCCAGGAGTAGCATTAATGTTAGCAAAAGTTTACAGCCTTAAGATAACTATCCAGTGTCTATTTTGACATCTACCACACTAATTTCTACCTATATAAGAATAATGTGTCAGAATTTAACATCAGCACCAGTTAAAGAAAAAAAAAATTATGGGAACTAGATCAGATATTAAATAGCAGGTGTCTACTACATCTTCCATTCTATTAATAATCACAACACCATGAATAGGAGAAGAACTACATAAACTCTATAATTCTACTTGATAGTGGAATTATTTTCTTCAGTGAAGAGAAAATAAGTGTAAGAAGGCAAGAGAAAGTTTGAAATATTAAAAAAGTGAATAGAGGAGAAGCAAGAGATGGTGGCTATAAAGAAGAAGGAATAAAAAATTATAAGTAATAAAAATTATAAGTAATTAAAAAAAGAAAGAAATATAGAACTGGAAAATTTGACTATTAGTGGGGGAAGAGGATGAAAAAGAGACAATAAAAGGGACAAAAAACACAAGGTATGAAAAAACAAATGTAAAATTAAATCAACCCAAACCCAATGTATAATCATACTCCACCTAAGTTAAAGCAAAGTTAAATAATAAACACATGCAGAAAAAAAAGTATATATTTTAAAGTATCTATAGAGGGAGAACATGCACACCCATACCCACTCACAGTCTTCATAATGGAAAGTAAAATCTAATAAAATATGATGAAATGTTATTTGAAAAGAACATTTTTAAAATAAAATTTTAAAAATTAAAAAAGAATGAAGGAATACAGGAAAAAGGAGAAAAGAGAAAAAAAAAACAGTAAAACAATCTTGCTGGGTGCAGTGGTGCACGCTTGTATTCTCTGTGGCTCAGGGAGATGTGCTCAATGGTTAAGCACCTCTGGGTTCAATTACTAAAACAAGTAAAAGTGCTTTTTCCCACTGAGGTGGTCAAAATTATTAGCAAGGATGGATTTCCCATTTTTTTGTCTTTATTTTTGGGCTTTGTAACCCTTAGGTTGTCGGCTGGGGATTGTTATGTCTGAGGCTTTTGTGTTCCTCTCTTAGCTGCCAGTCGTTATGTTTAGGAACCAATACTCCGTGCAGTAGTTCTCAGCCTCTAGTCTCCCAGCATAAGGTGGGATAGACTGGTAAAGGCAGACAAATCATGCATTCCTGTAGCGAAGGTGGTTCAGAGTTCTAAATCTGAAGTTCGAGTGGTTTGGGTTTGTTCTTAGCTGACCTTTGAAACTCTGTTGGTGGATACCTGAGATTTCATCCACACTCCCTGTTGCTGGTGAGATGGCATTTTCTACTGGATGTATGGATCTTGGAAAATCATGTCAAATCCACTTTTATGATGTAAGGTCTAATCCTCCACAGATTTCAGTATCAGCCCTGGATTGCAGCACTCCTGTTAGTGTCTTTCCAACAACAACAACAACAACAACAACAACAAATGTTTCTTTCCATGATATCCAGAGCCTGGATGCCCTAGACACATTTTGTGTGTGTGTGTGTGTGTGTGTGTGTGTGTGTGTGTGTGCCTATTTCAGTTACTCTCGTTCAGGTACATTTTGGGGCTCATAACGGGTGAGTTTGGGGTCACCTGACAACTTCTTCCTTTACTACTCTCTGATCTGTCTCTGCTCGGCCACCCAGCACTTATTTACGGTTCATACACTAGTGATCATTGAACTATCTGCCCAATTGGGCCCAGTGATTTTGGTTGCTTTTTATGCAACAACTCACTCCTCCAACTCTGGGTCCATTTAGATCAACCCCCCTCTCTGTTCCACAAGTTCCCCCAAGCAGATTCTTTTATCCCTACCATACTTTCTTTCTGTATGAATGTTCCCTTTTCGCTGCTGCCATACTGGCGAGTCTCTAATGTACTAGTTCTGAAGTTATGTTTGAAGTTGTTGATTTTCTGTGTCTCTGTGGTTTTTTTCACTGTCCAGTATTGAATTTCTAGTCACCCACATCACTGAGGAGCAGTTTCCTGTTCTTTGTTTGTTTCCTGCTTTTTAAGTGGTGCTAAGGAACTTCTGGGAAGTGCATCCTTGCTCTAATTCACCATCATCTCCTTGACATTTGAATATTGTGTAAAAAATAAAGTCATACTCTAGTTCAAATACTATCTACAAATATTAACTAAAAGTAGATGATAACTGTAAGTGTAAATTAAATCCATTTCTTGATATCAAACTAAGAGAAATTCAAAAGAAAACACCCACATAAGAAATAAACTCAAATGTTTATGGAAGCATAATTAACAATAACCTAAAACTGTTAGCCATCTAAATATTGATCAGTGTTAAATGCAACAAATTATCGTCTATACAAAAAGTAGGATAAAATTCAGGTGAGATGGGCATGTTCAGGGTGGTAAATAAAATAGAATATTCAATGATTAAAAAGAAACAAAGTGCTGAGATGATACATGCTTGTATTAGTTTTCTATTGATGCTATAACATAACTGCAAATTTAATTACTTAAAACTACATAAGGTTATTTTCTGAGTTTATAGAGATTATAAATTTGAAATGATCTCACTGAGCTAAAGGTGACAGGGCCAGTAACTTCTTTTTCTGAAGGTTTTGGGCACCATCTGTATTCATCCATTTCCCAGCTTCTAAAGACTGCCCACATTCCTTGCTACATGGTTCCCTTTCATGTTCAAAACCAGCAATGACCAATGAACTCTTTTTAATGTCTTCTCATTTCACTCTTCTGCCTCCAACTTCTTCATCTAAAGACCTGTATGTGTACATTGGGCTCACTGGATAATCTAGCATAATTTCTCTATTTTAAAAACACTTCCTAAGTATTTATATTTGCTACCTTATTTCCCCTTTTCCATGTAACATAAATATTTATAGTTTCTGGGAAGTAGAATATATCTTGAGGAAAAAATCTTTCTGGCTACCACTATGCTAAGCATTAAGTACCTCAAAAGTACTATGCTAAGTGAAAAAAATCTTATGCAAAAGATTATTTATTGTACAATTCCATTTACATGTAATATCTGATAAAAATATTTGTAATGTCGTAAAGCTTCCTAAGGATTGAGCTGTAAGCCAATAGTAATCACAAATTGATATGAGGGAGTATTTTGGGGTTAGAAGAATCTTCTAAAACTGGAATAGTTGTATAATGTATTAATTGATTAAAACTATTTAATTTGTACATACAATTGGTGTATTGAATGATTTATAAATTATAATTCAACAGATCTATTAAAATAGTGCGTATTGGAGAGGGTACAAGTTGATCTTAAAGGATCTGAACAGGTTTCCTCTATAAGAAAGTTATTTGTGAGAGATTTCAAATAACAAAAGTGAATTAAAAATGCATCATAAGGTATAGTTCTCAATTTCCATATAAATTATAAAATAAGAACAATTGTTTTTCATAAATCTATATATTTGGTGTAAATATATTGAAAGGATGATTTTTTTGTTGAACCATAATGGAGGAAAAATATCTTGCCCTAGCTGTGAGAAGTAAATCATTTAACAAAGCAATAAAGGTTGCAGAGAATACATTATGCCAAAGATTACCACTTCCAGAAAATAATGATGATGACATTTAATCTTTGAATATTTCTGGTGAAAATTCTTTAAAGTGTTCTCAGGAATCAGCTGCTGAAATTCTTCAATATGGAAAAATAATGAGTGTGAACATGGAAAATTACAGACACTGAGACAGGACTAAAGGAATGAATGCAATATGAGGAAATGCTTTATTCAAACATGCTTACTACATTTAGCACCATCTACCACAAACCCCAATGGACTTTTCTGTAACCCAAATTAATTTTTTAAAAATCAACTTCTATGCTACTTTTCTCTCTTTTCCTTGGAAGGAAAAGAAGTTGCTACCACCTTTTCAATAAAACACAAATCCCCAAAGAGTTGCTTAGGCCTCTGAAATTTGCAGTCATTCCAGAGAACTGCAAAGCGGCAGTCCTCTGCTATGGGTTACTTCAGTCACAGCCAATGACAGTTCTCCAAGTCATACAGGTGAGCACAGAGCAGAAGCCAATAAGATCTCCAAGGACCTAAGACTTCCCTTTAAGAATTGAATGTGTTGGCTGCACAGGACTTCCCCAGGGATGTCACTCCCAGTTGTCACTTGTAGGACTCAAACACCTCCCACAGGCAAGCCAGATAGTACTCCAGTAATTCAGCAAGAAATAAGGTGATTCTGGCTGTGATGTATGTAGTCACTAACTCAAGTCTTGTTTCTTCTAATTCATAGCATTTGGGAATCTCCATGATAAAATAGACACTATTAATACATGTGGAATGTAAAACGTGCATGTGTTTCAGTGTTTCAAAGGGTGATATTTGGAAATATCAACCATATTATCAGTGTGTGTTTACCAAATCATGTCTTTGTCCTGTATCAGAGAACATTTACCTTTGAAAGTGAACTGTGGCAGTGAAAACTAATCATTTAGGGAAGCATATAAAGTACAATAATGAATTTAATAGTAGTTATTGAAAGCCGGCTCAGTTTCAAACTAAACTAGAACAAACATGAGAAAGGTTTCTTTTGGTTTGTTGCTCTGCTTTTTTAGAAAACTAGTTAAGGAGAATGGTTTTTATATTCTAATAAACACTTTAGCATTTTATACTTTTTATAGAAATGCACAAGGTTAAGAAACTCATTTGTTTTTATACCATTGAAATACAAAAATAAATAAATAAAATTATTCAAACTCATAGCTAATTTCCAAATGATTGCAAACTGAATGCCAAAATAAGGAGGTAACTCTTCACATAAAAAGGCTAATCATGGTTAATTGTTTTCCTATTCATTCTGATGATAATAGCCATTATAAACTCATTTGAAGTATGTAGATGTAATATGCAATTACCCTAAGACTCAGCTTTCCAAAACTCAAACACATGACTAAGATAGCATTGAGCACTGTTTATTGGTAAGGCTGCCAACGTGCTTCATTTCCAAAGGAAAAATAAGTGTGTAGCTGCAGTCCAATCTTGTTTACATGCACATATTTTCTTTTTATGTGTGCTGATATAATGACTATAGTCTAAATCAACCTGTTCACTGTTACAGAAAGCAGTGGGTGGCCGTCACTATTGTTTGGAAATTTCTAAAGAAATGGGGCTCAAATAACAAAGCATTTTTATTCCACATCATTTTTTCCCCTTGTATGTGGAAAATATGATCCATTGGAAATTGTAAAATGCACACAGTCTTCTCAATATTGAGCTGGGGGATTTGGTGTACATTTAACTTTCTCTAATGGGAGTTGGTGCTCAGATCTTTACACAAGAAGTTGAGGATCCCTCTGTATGAGATATAAAATGAAGTTATGGAGTTGACTTTTGACCTTCATGTAGCCTGCTACCAATAATAAAAAAAAATACTTAACACATTCAATCTGCAGTTTCTGTTGCTTTTAAAATAATCCAGGGAGGATAAGTGATTATAGAATTCTATAAAAGAGAGTGCCAACTCTCTCAGGGAGTAGCCCTCCTTTCATTAATGCTTTTCTCAGAAATAACAAGGTAGGCCTCTGCTGCTGATGCTTTGTATTTGAAGAACAGCCATTCAGTCCTACTCTCTTGCCTTTGTCACTGTTATGATCACTGTGTCTTCTCAAGCAGGCTTAACTCCTTGCCTGTCCAGAAATCTTTAGCACATAAAACTTTCCCTATGTAAAAACCTGCTATAGTCCCCTTATCCCAATAAAGAATTTCCACTGGCCTATTTCCCTCTGAAACTTCAATCTCCTCTTCATTCATTCATTACCAAACTTCTTGAAATGGTCATTTGTTAATTTCTAGTACTGCCTCAATGAAAATTAATCTTAATTTTAACATGTGTTTCCAAAGATATTCTGAAAAACATTATCTTTGTTATCTCTTGAACTTAAGACTAAGTAAGATCAAACTCCAATTCATCTTCAACCTCATGCTCCTTCACTCATGCAGTTTAGCACATACTCTGCGTAATGGAACACAGAGAAAAATGACAGAAGAGTTGCCAAAATGTTTTTCCTGTCATTTTTTGAGTTGCCAAACTACCATTAGAGAATTCATTTACCTTAGTATATGTTGGTTTCCTTTAACATGGATCCTCATTCCTCTATAGTATATGCTCATTCATATATTATTTTATACATTATCAACAGTTTCATGATATTCTGGGACTAATAGTTATTTACTTAGGACAGGAGTCATTAAACTTTTCTTTATTTATTCTTTTATTTATTTTGTAAAATACCAGATATCAGATAAGTATTTTAGACAATTTAGAAAATGTGGTTCCAATAACACTAGATAACTTTGCCATTTTAACAAGAGAGTAGCCCTGGACAATGTGCAAGGGAGTAGATGGGCCTGTATTTCAGTAAAATTTTATTCATAAGCCTTGGTGATGTGTCATATTTGACACTAGCAAATGTCTGGTCTAGTGTGACATGTGACATGACACATTTTTGATTCATAAATTTCTTCCTTAACAGAGAACTACAGTTAATGAACATTTTTACTCTGATTGACAGTTTGTTTTTTAACTCCTTCCTTAATAAGTCAAGATGGCAGGGCTATTTATATATTTAGTGAAAATAGATATTGGTCATTCAACCACTGAGCACTATTTAAAGTTTTAAGCTTATTTAACAATTTTTTTAACATCTTAAATCCCATATCAATCAGAATTCCTCTGATCCAAAATCCATATACCATCAAATATTACAAACTCATCTTCTACATCTCTTCTAGCTTAAATATGTGGGTATTTGAATTGAAGTCTCCAATTTTAAAGTCTAAAAATAGCATTTTTATCTTAAACAGTTTGCCATATATATTTTGTCAGGGTTCAATATAAGTGTCTATTAACCCTAATTATAGTAGGTAGAAGGTCAAAAGTAATATGGCTAAATAAATAGGTCAAAATGTTTAGATTCTAAAGTAGGGGAGAAGAAAGGAAGGTGGTATCCAGGCATTGAAAATAATTTTTGTTTTTACCATTATCTTCTCTGCAAATTATAGTCAACAATGTAAGGTGAATTCATAAGTCAATCAATTAAATGAAAGCCATAGGGCAGGAAAGGGTCAAAACTACTGCCCATCTGATAAGTTTCCCTGGTATACACTATGACTCTGGAGTAGTCTTACTTAAGAACAGAGGAAAACTTTCATGCTTCTAAGCATAAATTGCAAAATTTGTTTCAACTAAACCCCAAGGAAATCATTGAACATTCACAGTAAGAAATGGAAACCCATGGGAGACCATTAACAGTTTAACACTTAGAGTTTATGTGTTCAAATCGATGCCACTTACAACAACAAAGTGCAAATGATGATATTTTGCTAAATTATTCATAATGTGAAAAAAACCCAAAGGTGTGGATTTTATAATATGACAAGTTAAGAATGAAATGCAAATATGAAGTAGTGGGTGTGGTTGTTCAGGTCAAGTGATCTTTTGAATCAAAGATGATGATTTTCACATGAATAACTAACAGCTTTTATAAGTTCACAGATAATCCAAAAAGGAAGTCAGAATTGACACAATTATCACATTTATAGATGATAATAAATTCACGTTAGTTTTAGTAGAAATAGAAAAATGTTCAGAATAGTCTGATGAAATTGTTAGCAAACGTAAACTTATTTCTGAACTTCTTTGAGTATAATTAAATTGGTTAAAGACATGAAGCCATACTGCCTATAAAAAGGAGAAGAAAATTTCTAGCTGTGAAGAAAAAATGACAAATATAAATATCACTTAAATAAAATCACAATATGGTGATGTATATTCGTTTTGTTACAAGTGACAGGAACTCTATTTTAACTAGAATTGGAACAAAGAAACATTCATAATCTTCCACAATCCAAAAAAAGATAAAAGAGCCACAAGACCAAACACACTGTGGAATGAAAAGAAATGTGGTTAGGCTTAGGGACCAGTTGGAGATAGGGCCCCAAAACAACTAGGTCACTCGCCATCTTTTATTGTGGTTCTCTGTGTGCACTATCTAACCATATATAAGTTCTCCCTATTGAAGGATTAGCAGAAAGTAACAAAAATCTACCCAGTGTTTTTTTTCTTCCTTCTTAACAGATGCTGGTTTTTATAATGTGTGGCTCTGTCCCTGGCTGTGAGAAGCTGTCCTTTCTTTCAACCATAGGGAGTTTTTTGTTTGTTTGTTTTTATTCCTTGTCTGGCCTTCAGCCAAATATATTGGCATTAGACCCTTGACAGTGGTTAATTTAGGTGTTGGAATAGGGTGGTAGTTCTAGCCAATTTTGATTAAAAATTGGCCAGTGGTTTTTAAAAAAGGTTTCTTTGCCTTTAAAATTAAACTCACTGAGGGACATCATTAATTTCTGCCACTGGATATCATTATTTCTTGATAAGATGCCCTAAAATGAGACAGCCATTTTACTGCAAACCCAGAGATGAAGCCAACCATATGGGTGTTAGAATGAGATAATGGAAGAATTTTGATGAGTTCATTGGGTTGTTCAATTAATTTATTTTAGAGCTGCATTGTTTTGATATTTGCAGTAGTGAATTTCACTATTGTTTAAGTACTTTGAATTATGTTTTATGTTATTATCAGTTGAAAACTTCTTAAATAATATCAGGAAAAACAATACCATTGATAAAGATTAAGATCTAACCTTTGTTCCTGGCGAAGAATAAGTGACAGAATATTTAGTCTCAAATCCACAAGTCCTAGAGTAGGGCTACAAATAATCTAGGTGAAGAATCTGGGCCAATATTTTCTGGTTTCCTTGTTAAGTGGAATCAAATGAGTAAATGGGGTTATTTGAGAAAACACATATATGAAGCCATGGAAAAAACAATTCTGAGAACAAAGATTGTTTTTAAATAAAGAGGGAAAAAACTACTATATAAGTTAAAGAAGTAAGGAGTGTTAAGTAGGAAGACATGATCTATTTCAAAATCTAAAAAAATAAAATTTACTGTCTAACAAATCAAACAGGAAAAAATGTTAACTAACCTTCAGAAATAAGACAGGTTAAATTGGTTAATTTTTTTAAAAAAACACTAGAAGCTTTCTAGACCTTATGGAGAGAGTTAATCAGAAGTGACCATATTAAAAAAAAAAAAAAAAAAAAAAAAAAAAAAAAAAAAAAAAAAAAAAAAAAATAAAATAAAAAAAGAACAACATCCCTTAATAGCTCTCTTATAAATGAGCTTAAAGGTCTCTTTCAAGTTGGCCTGATCATTACTCAGTAAATTATACCTCTTCATTATGCTAATGATGTTGTTTTGTATGTACAAATTTAAGAAGATAACAAATGTTGGCAAAGGTATAGAGTAAACGAAACTCTTGAGCACAGGATCTGGAAAGGTAGATTGCTGCAGTCTTTGTGGAAAACACTATGATGTTTCTAAAGAAATTATGGTTAGAACTGCCATATGATCTAGCAGATTTTCCTTCAGTTATCAGAAGGAACCAACACTGTCGACACCTTCAACTGGGATTTGTAGCCTTCAGAACTCTAAGTCAGTAAATTTCTGTTTTTTAAGTCAAACAGGTTGTGCAGTCACAACAGAGTAGGAAAATAATAAAATCATGAAATTATATGTTAAGGTTATCTTGCCTGTTCTATTAATGACCAGGCCTGGAGAAACCTACGAATTGGGAAGAACTGGACACTCATTCTGCTGGTACCCTATTCATATGGCCTTGATTGCAGATCATTCCAACTGCTCTTTACCTCATGTATAAATAGGGCATTGAAATGCTTTTGATTTTAGTTCCACTTCTCATTGTCTAACATAGATGAATGTTTAAAATTCTAAGTATCAGCATTCTGCTTTATAAAATACATGTGTGTGTGTGTGTGGCAAAAAGGCAGGGGACATTTCAAAAATATATGGGGCAACTTTTTAAAATACACAATTCTGGGACTCAGTTATCAGTCTCAGTGATTAGATTCTAACTGAATTTTTTTTCTTTTACGTGTATACAATTAAAATAAACCCATCATTCAATGCTGACCATGGTATTCAATACTTTAAAATGCTCTCTTCTCTGATTTCATTTATTGTACAATTATGGTCTGTATCATGTGTGATAAAATATTCACTCTATTTATCCATAATAAAATTTTTAATGTAAATAGGATTGTAAGAAGCCCTATACAGACGAGCATAGATATAGTACAATGACCAAAAAAGGTAATCTCAGTTTGTAGCAACAGCTAAAACTCATAATTATTATATTTCACAACATTTTTCTTTCACAATCCACTAGCAAGAAGACACTTGCTGTTATGTGACAGTGGCTGTTTTAATATGGCATTGACATTATCTTCTAATTACCCTACTTTCTTTTGTAGAATCATATATTAAAAGCAGCAAGTTTATAAAAAACTTAGCTTGACAAATATCTTATGAATTCTTTCCTTAAATGCTGAGGGTTACAAAATGAAATTTAGTATATATGCGCTCCTAGAAGCTATTTACCACCTTAACATTTAACAGGCCATACATTAACATTTAAAAAGTCATAAAAATGTACATCTATAAGCGATTTTACTTAATAGGTTAGCCATACACATTCTATCCAATAGAAGGGGAATAGCACTAATAAAAGGTATTCTGAACTCAGTAAAAGTAATTTATACAAGTACAGCTTGGTTGACGATTAGAGGGCAAGTTATAGGTTACCCGTTATGGTTTTATCTGTTCCTAAAAATTATTTTTGCTGCATTACCCCCAATAATTAGGAATGACATGCTGATTGCAGTCAAAGGCATGGGCAGCATGACCTTTCAAAGTCCCTTTGAGATGACCATGATTAATTTTAAAGCAGCATTTAGTAAATGGTAGAGTAAGCCACAGATCTGAGTGGTGAAGTAATTGAGACTTTTTTCTTTTTTGGTTATTTATTTTATTCTGCGTATCAGTTCATGAACTATAAGAAAAACAAATCAACAGTTAATTTAGTGTCAATATTAAACAAATGGTAAATTCTTAAGTAAATAAGGATGTGGAATGAAAACAAATAAGTCTTATACAATTTACCAACATATTCTCCCTTTCTGATTGAAATGTACCTTGGTTAGTCATAGGAAAGTAGAATAATATTTAAGTGCAAATTTCGTCCATGTAGCATTTTGTATACTAGTTTCATTTACAGACTATGAGAACATTGAATCATTTCTCTGAAGACTGATTAACAAAATAAATAAGAATTTGAAATGGAAATGGAGGCAAAGCAGATGGCAATAAAGCAGTGAAGTTTTTCATAATTAAAGTTTAGAAATGTGTATAAGAATTGATAAGGGGAAAGTATTCCTGAGCCTTAACTGTGCTCTCTATTGCTGAAAGAAAGAACCAAAGAAACAGAAGTCAACACTGAAGTCAAACAATCAGAAAAGAGTCTAAATTCTGATAGGAGAACCAGACTCAGGGGAATAAGCATTGTTTGATATTTATTATGCACAATGGAATGGATTTCTAGGCGTCTCCGTGATAATAGTGAATTGAATATCAAACTAAAATATTAAGAATTGGTGAATAGAAATCACTAGTAGCATAATTATTATTAAGATATAAATATTGCCCTCATATTGTCTTAATTTATTCAGCCATCTATTATTTTATTTTATATCAAGACTACACATTTTATTAATGGCATTTATATGTTTCCTCCCAAACTTAATGTCTAATTGTTTTTATCATAAAAATATTATATTTTTTAATAGAAATATACTATAATTCTCATATAGAGTGGGTGGGAATGCAAAATAGTACAGCTATTTTAAAAAGATTTCAGCAGTTTTTTAAGTGAATTTACATTTGTGATTATCATATGTTCCAGACCTTCTGCTGGGTATCATAGAAGAGTAGTGAATGCATTTGCCTATACACCCTGAAAGTTACTGTTCATAGCAGTCTTTTTCATAAAATCTCCAACTGAGACATCCCAATTCTCCATCTACTAGTCAATGGACATACAATTTATGATACAGTCACATAATGGAATACTATTCAATAATAAAAGAGAATAAACTAATAAACTAACACATGTGAAAATGGAAAGAAATTTCAAAAGTATTATTCAAAGTTAAAAAAAAAAACAATCACAAAAGTCTACATACCCTATCATTTCATTTATGTGTCATTCAGAAAAAAGAAAACTGTAGGAGCACAAGTGTGATCAGCAGTTTACAGGGGCTTGGGATGAGGGAAAGGTTGGTTATCAAATGTAGTTGTTAATTGTGTTGAGATGAGGATAGTGTTCTACCTCTCAGCTGTCATGGTAGATAAGCAAGTGTACTTACTTGCGAGAGGTTGTTCAAGTGCATACCAAACACACAGACGCATTTCTTATATATACGTTATAACACAAAATAACCTGGTTTTTTAAAAAAGCATTGTGTAAAGAAGAAAGTGAAAGTCATCTATTATCCCATCACTCAGAGATATTTACTATCAAATTTTCTTTTTAATTATAATTCTAGGCTTATGTACAAAACACTTTTTTTCCTAAAAAAAAAAAATATAACTGGGGTCACAATCTATATAATTGATTTTAATTAAGTATGTATCATGTATATCCTTGCTTTTTAAATCCTTTTGACAACATAGTATTTTGTAGCTGTAGTATAACTTTATTAAATATATTATCACATTTAAGTTTCTTCCAAGTTTTATAAGCATGAATGAATATTCTCATATATATAAATCTTTGTTGTATCTATATAACCATATGCACTTGTCTGGTGATTTTCTTAGAATTAATTCCTACACATTGACTTTCAAAATATGGATCTAGACACATTTAAATTTTTGATACACAATGGTAATTTGCTCTGAAAAGTTTGTATAAAGTGATACTTCCACTAAAAATATAAAAAAAAAAAACTTCTTACTTTTATATTTACAACACAGAATATTGTCATTAAAATATATATTTTTATAAGACAGTAAGTTCCTTCCTCAAGCCTACATTCATATACCTACTCATGGAGAAGGTTAAATTAAGTGCTTAAAGAGTTGGATTAATATCCATTATTCATTTAACATCTGGAATTAATTATTTAATATTTAAAAAAATGTTTCTATGTCTTTTCATGGATAGATTTAAATATTTAAATACTTTTCTTCTTTCCTTGATTATTTTGAGTTGATTTTTCTCCAGATTAAATTTCCATAATCTTTAGGATGACCTCCATGACCTTCATCTCCCCTGCCTTGGGTCTTTGGATGGGATTTGAAACCTGTCCTGAAATCAGAAGAGGGAGATCAGAGTAAAGTCCTCCCCGCTATCTTGTGTCAAACCATGTTTGCAGCAGAAGACATTGTCTTTACCATTAGCACTTCTCATTTGGATGGTTTCTCATCCTTGGCTTCAGATCTCACTGGCCTCTGACTATACCTCCCCTTCAAGCACAGGTCTGTTGATAGGTGTTTCTTTTGTTGGTCCTTGAATCTCTTAACCCTGTGTACACATCTGTAAAAAGAGAGATAAGGTAACAAATAGGGTAATTAGCTTATTTAATAAAATTTTTTTTAGTTGTAGATGGATACAATATCTTTATTTCTATTTATTTATTTTTATGTGGTGCTGAGAATTGAACCCAGGGCCTTACATGTACAAAGCAAGCGCTCTACCACTGAGCCACAACCCCATAACTAGCTTATTAATGAGGACGATACAAAGAATTTGATTGTAGACCACAAACAAATACGAAAGGGTTTAGTCAAACAAATTATGAAATTAATGGTTTATTATATTTTATTCTAGAACCACAGTCTTTGGAGAAAATTTATAGAAACTAGTCAAATAGAAATACACAAGATTGGATGCAATTATTTTAGGGAAGACCAGAGAAAAGTTATATAGTAATTGTGATTGTATTGAGGTAAAATTATTCTTAAAAAATAATTCTCTCTATGTAGGGGTGCCAGATTTAGCAAATAAAAACACAGGATGCCCAGTGAAATTTAAATTTCATATAAACAATGAATTTTTTTTTAGTATAAGTATGTTTATTTTAAATGCAAATTTAACTTGGCATTCTATATTTCATCTGGCAACCCTATCCTTGTACATAATGCATTAACATAGTCTGTCACTTTCCAAAATTTCTTGTGACTTTTTTGCTGAAAAATCAATGAGGTACAAGTGACCTGGTGACAGATGAAGTCAAGGAGATTGAGAACAAGTGTCCAGAAGACTAGTGCCTGGAAGAAGCTGCAGAGAAAGGGAGTCACCCAAATCACCTGTTGCAATCAAAGCAATTGTTCACTGATGGATAAAGAGTGAGTGATTCTGCACTAGAGTCCACTAATAGGAATAAATTCTGGGGTAAGTGCAGTCAAGGTTGTTTCAGAACAAACTGATTAGAAGGAACAGAAAAGAGAAATACCCTCATTCTCATTCTGTTCTTCTTCCTCCTGTGACATCATGTGTTCACTCAAAAAGGAGAGAGAAGGGAACTCAAGTTTTACCAAAAACCTGAGGGGAAATATGACTTGACAAATATTTGAATAAATGTTCCAGTATGTTGTGAAAAAAAGTACTAATATGGGAAAAGTGCAAGAAAGCCATAAAAAAATGCATTCCATTTTTCTTTGTTTCAATAAGTAATCATCTTATTTTGTTGCCAAAATCTCATTCCTGTCACTGATGCCAATCCAGTAACAAAAATACAGTTTTGAGAAGAAGGAAAAAGAAGGTTTATTGCTTTACTAGCAAAGGAGAGACACAGGGACTTGAAAGCACATGGAAGGGAATACAAAAAGAAAAAGAATAATGGAGGCCAACCTCATGGACCAGAGATGTTTTATTTAGCATCAGAGGCCACCAACAGGGTCTGGGTTTTATAGCAGAACCAGGTCACAGGAGGAGTGAGTGAATTTGGTGGGTCCTTTTGACAGGCAGGGAGCAGGGTCAGGTCTTGGGAAGAGTTTCTGTGGTGGAATAATTTACAGTGGGGTGGGATGGAAGGTAAGGGAACAGAAATGTAAGTTCCTTTTGGGCTTGTTGTTCATATTGTTCACGACACCTGTCCCAGAAGCTGTGATTCTGCCCATCAGCTGGAGCTTTTAAAGAGAGGATTCAAAGGCTACATTCCATGTGTGTGTTCTCAGTTGAAGTTGTAATTCACTTGTTAATTTCAGAGAGATAGTCATTTCTGAGATCTTCTGTTATGGTCAGCAGAGTCTGGATTACTTTGTTCCTATGGTGGGTGTGTACTCAAGGACAGATAAATCTGCCTAGGATGGGGAAGAGAGGTAATGCTATTTCCCCTGAGATTAGGGAGGGAAAGAGATTGGAGCAGACAAAGAAGAAGAGAAAGAAACATGTACATTTAAAAAAATAAGTTGCCCTGGCAGAGCAGCAAGGGTTATATTCAAATCATAAAGTGGACCTGAAAGGACACTCACAAAGTCCAAGCAAAGTCCAAAGATCATGCCACACGTGGAATCTCACGCAAGAGATTTATTGTCAGTAGCACGAGGCAAACCAACAAGGCTGTTCCTCTGAGGAAAGCAGCAGCTTGTGGGCATGCACAGAGCACCTTTAGAGCCCTCAAGGGGAATTTCATAAGCTGCTTAGGAGTCCCATCATAAGCTGGTGTGGGGTTGATCATTTAGCAGGCACATTTAGCAGGGAAGTTAAGCAGCATTGCTTCTGAAATGAAACTTTGGAACCTCTAGATAAAATGGATCTCCATCCAAAATGGCGAATCTTATGCCAATATTGATCTGCAGCCCAAAGGACCACTGTAACAATTTTGCAAAAAATGTGGGGACGGGAAATGGAGAATGTGGCAATGACAAAAAGGAAGATACAATTGTAACAGTATGTTAAATGGAAATTTCCAATAAGAGAGCTAGAAAAAATTCAACAACATATTCCAAAGTGACATGCCATACTATAATAACAATTTTAAAAGATTATCTGAAAATTCTTCAAACTTTCATCCATATCTATAGTGGAAAAGGACAAGAAATAGATGAGTCAAGGGAAGTATTTTTAATTTATTAGTGAGAGCAATTCCATAAATCTCCCCTCGCTCAAGAGTAAGGAGTGGGAAGTTCTTTATTTTTACCACTAACCTAGAAAAATAATTCTAAGAAAACCCTCTAAAACCTTAATTTGTATTCGGTGGAGTTTGTGAGGTCCAGTGCTTTGATGTTTGATTTACATCAAAAGCTGAAGGACAAGAGATGGAACAATGAAATATACAGCTGTAGAAGGAATGACTTTATTTTGAAAGTTTTATTATTATTTTTTTAGGTTAAAAGAATACAGGGGTGATTTCCATGAACCAGAATCCAGTCACAATACAGATGGAGGGGTTTATTTTTTATTCTATTACAGGAGGACCATTCAACTAGGTAAATAGGTCTCAGCAGAAAGATGCTAGAGTAACTACTAGACATCAAGGAAGCCACAGGTAGACATTCCCTGAAACATGAGTGGAAGTTTAAGAAGAAAACTTAAAACAACCCCCAAAATAATATTTGAATTTATGTAGATGACGTACACAGAGAAAGATTAAACTGGCTCCTGATATTGATACCACCAGTGATGAGAATCAATCAGGGCCAAGTTCCATTTCTCCTGATGTGAATATTGAACATACAGAGGCAAACAGAGAAAGCAAGTCTTTAAAATTTATTATTTATTTATTTTTTGTTTTGGGTACTGGGGCACTCAGGGATACTCGACCACTAAGCCACATGCTCAGCCCTAGGTTGTATTATATTTAGAGACAGGGTCTCACTGAATTGTAGCACCTCGCTTTTGCTGAAGCTGGCTTTGAACTTGTGATCCTCCTGTCTCAGCCTCCTGAGCCTCTGGGATTGCAGGCCTGTGCCACAGCACCTGGCAACAAGTTTTATTTAAAGGATGGTAACAGACTTCTCCTAGGAGGAAAAAGGGGACCTAGGGTTGGCATCCAAAGCTGGTATCCAAGGAAATGAGTGTGTCATGCCCCTTTTATACATTTCAGAATTTCTTTGTTCTCATGGTCCTTCCCCTCCCTATGTGACCCATGACCAAAAGTGACCCCTGACTAAAAGGTGGGCTAAGGGCAGGAACAAAGCTGCCTAGGGGTCTAGGCAGGAAGGGACTAGCCCAGGAGATATTCCTCAGCAGCCAGGGCTGAGGGAGAAACATCCCTGGAAGCCCTTCACCTAGACAACACATTAAACAGGGGGAAGGGCTCCCGGAATACTAGCATTTTAATACCCCAGAGGTAGGTGACTTTGGCCAGGAGTCTGGGGTTGTGTCCTAAAGATATCAACGTTCTATTCTTTTCTGAATCAGCCTCCGTCTTCCTGACCCTACTCAGCTGCCATCTTCCCGACCTTATCATCTTTCTACTCAACTGCCTGACCTTTGTTCTTGCTTCAATATCAGAAGAATAGCAACTTTCACGTGACTCTTTCCTTCTTTACCTCTTTTCTTTCCAAATATGGAAGGGCCAGATGTTACATGTGGGAAGAAAAGGGGGAGTCAGTGTCTATGGGAGAGAAGGTGCTCGCTTCTGCATTGTACCTCTGCACTCGGCTTCCCAAGAACAGCAGGACTATGCAGGAGACACATCAATGTCAAATCAAATTCAAAGTTTTGAAGTAACAGAGACTACCTATTTTAATTGCTAAGTTGAGACTATTTAGCAATTTCAATTTACAGGGTTCATAGAAGTCATGGAACCCACTCAAGTTTTCATCTTCTACAAGAAAAGAATAAGTTGTTCAGAACATATTTCAAAAGAACAATAGAAAAAATAGAGTCACTTTACAATTATGTCTCATAAATCATCTTAATTGAAGTACCAGGTACATTAGCTTTAAAGTAAAATTACTTCCGGAAGAAGAAATGGAATTAGCATTTGTTTATTGTGCTTGCATTAATCAGGATCTTAGTACCTCTCACTACAACAACTCAGAGTTAAATGGAAAAAAAGATAATGAAGAGATTATTTACAAATTGGTGGGCATGATTATGTAAACCAAGGGGAATGAGAGAAAAAAAGAACAACCTAGAAATTTTTATGCAATGTAATTATTCAAAAATGAAAGAAAGCTAGGCATGGTGGTGCTTGCCTGTAATCCCAGAAATTCAGGAGGCTGAGACAGGAGGATTATGAGTTCAAAGCCAGCCTCAGCAAAAGGGAAGTGCTAAGCAAATCAGTGAGATTCCATCTCTAAATAAAATACAAAATAGGGCTAGAGATGTGGCTCACTGGTCAGGTGCCCTGAGTTTATTCCCCAGTACCACATCCCCCCAAAAAAGAAGAAAAACAAAGATTATCACATGAACAAATATTGAAGGTATTTTTTACCAGTAGACCTGCCTAGCAAGAAACAAAAGAATTTTTTTTTAGAGAAAAGGAAAAGGAACGCCAGGAATCCCAGTGGCACTAGCAATTCAGTGAGACCCTGTCTCTAAATAAAATACAAAAGAGGGTTGGGGATATGGCTCAGTGGTTGAGTGCCCCTGAGTTCAATCTCTGGTAACCACCCTCCTCCCCACCCCCCACCCTTCGCCAAAAAAAAAAAAAAAAAAAAAAAAAAAAAAAAAAAAAAAAAAAAAGGAAAGGAAAGGAAAGGAAATAGATCAGAAATTTGGATTTACATTTAAAAAACAGGTGTATTTAAGAATTATCTTGTGTGCTACTATAAAAGATTTTCTTAATCTTAATTGATAGAACAGATAACTGTATTCAAAATAATAGCAGCAGCAATACATCAGGTAATTACAGTTTATGGGTGAATGAAGTGAACAACAGCAGTTCTACAAGGGAAAGGAGAAAGGAAATAGAAACCACCACACTTGAAGCAGTATAGTATGAATTTAAAAAGGACTTAGATTAGTCCAAAGTGTACATTGCTAACTCTAAAGCAAATACTAAGAATATATTTTTTTTAAATGGTACAAGTGCCATATAGTAGCTGTTGCAAGCAGCGCTATTAATAATTACTTGGAGGTGGATTGTCTTTAAATGCAAGTGAATATTTGATCACACCAATCATCAAATATAAACAACTAATGCAAAAAGTGTTAGGTGTGTGGGAGCATCCCAACTAGCATTCAATGTACACTAATTAAACACTATTAACAGGGTCAGGGGTTGTGGCTCAGTGGTAGAACACTTCCCTAGCACCCATGAGGCACTGGGTTTGATCCTCAGCACCACATAAAAATAAAGGTTATTGTGTCTACCTATAACTGAAACAAATATTTAACAAAAAACACTATAAACAAATCACATAGTCCTAGGGCAACCACAAGCCCCAAGACACCTCCAATACTATGTGACTTCTCTTGCCAAAGAGAAGACATTGTCTTTATCTGGTGGTTTGGTTCTCTCCAGCCAATGGTTGGACATCAGGGAATGGTGGAGTCAGCCCAGGAACTGACATCAAGACGGGCAGTCTTACCGAAGTCCTTGTAGCAAAAACTCCTCAATGTGGCAGGACCAGCAATTTAAATACACTTCCAAGTTGTAGTGTATGTTGGTGATTGGTTAGACCGAGTGAAAGTCAATGTCCACTGGTTATGTCCAGTGAGGTGAGGTAATTGCAACTGAGCATGCTCTTTGCACATGTCCCTGGAGCTGTGCTCCCTATCAATTATAACCAGTCATTGCTAAGCATGCCTATGGCTAGTGCCCCTTTACAGCTCTTTATCAGTTGCAAGCAGACAGGACATGGCTGCTGTTCCTTATGGCCAGCAACTTAGTGAGTCCCAGCATGTCTATGGCCTATACTCCTTACAGTGTCTCATGAGTGTAATCCCAGCAATTTGGGAGGCTGAGGTAGGAAGATTACATATTTGAGAACAGCCTCAACAAAACTAGCAAAATCCTGTCTCAAACTGAAAGATAACAAGGGTTGGGGATATAGCTCAGTAGTAAAGTGTCCCTGTCATAAATCATCCATTGCCAGTTCTGCCAAAAAAAAAAAAAAAAAAAAAAAAAAAAGAATTGATATTGTAAAAGAAGAAATGGAACAATCTGAACTGTTAAATCCCAAGAAAGCAGAAAAAGAATGGCAGATGCAAAAAATGAAATAGGAAGAAAGACAAAAGGGAATTAAAAAAAAAGAAACAAGGAACAAAAGCAACAAATAGGAAGTTACAAAATGTGTCCTTACTTTAACACTTGTCTAGGAATGCACCCAGCAATTTTATTCAAAATAGCAAAACAATCTTTAAATAATACTTCAAGAGAAAAATAGAAAGCCAGTTTTGGCACATAAAGTAAAAATACTACTTAGCATTATGATACTCAAACTGTTAATCCATGCAACAATATAGATGAATCTCAAAACATTATTTTCATAACAAAAAGAAAACAAAATTTATACTTTATGTTTTCATTTACATAAAATTCTTAAACTAGTAAAATTAATCTGTACTATGAAAATATGTAGACTGTTGTCATTTGGGGTAGAAAGTGACATAACTATGAAATGATGTTATATTTTGATAGGGGAATATGCAGGTTATTAAGGTTTATAGAATGATATGCTTAAGATATATGCAATTTAATCATATAAATTTACTTCAAGAGGGGAAACAATCTTTAGAATACTGACTCTAGTTATAGGTTAGGAAGATAAAAAAGAATTTGGTTCATTGGTTCATGAGATTGAAAATATCTTCTATAAAATTTTATTTTAGGGATTGCTTGACATAGCAATAAAAACAATGCCAAAAAAGGAAAAATGAAAACCTGATTTCTGTCTTTCTACAGCATTCTCTGTTTACATCAGTCTTAGATTATTAGCTTGAGACTTTAAATTTTTTTTATTCCATTCTATCCAAAAGGAAAGAGAGCTTCTTCCAGAAGTAAAATTGAAGAGAAGATTATATTTTACTGAAATCCCTGAAAATACTCTTTTACATATTTTAACTCTTTTCTGTTAGTTTTGCCTTCAGAGAAGGGAATAAAATCAATAACAGTAAATAAATAAATAAAAGAAATAATAGTTAGGTTCATCAATGAACAGCATCAACAACAAAAATCTAGATTTGAATACCAGAATTATGGAAGTAGATGATTAAAGAAGGGATGTTAGTACTAAAAGTAATACAGTTATTTCATTTTATGCAAAACTCAGAACACTGGCTTCAAACTTTAATAAGTCTAGCATTTTAATTGGTATGTGTAAGTACCTCAGATGTAATTTGAAATTCGGGTGACATTGTGACCCAACCAGGTAATAAGTATTAGACTTTTTGCTAAAGACTTAGAAAGCAGGTGGGTAGCAAACAAGAAACTATTAAATCATCTTAATTGCTCTATGTGTTGGTGATAGATTAATAATATGATGATTATCAGGTCAGGTCAGATTCATTTTCCATTTTCCAAAGGAGGTACAATATAATCCTTAAATTAACTGGAGAGATTAAATCAGATCAAAGTTAAAATGAATTTATGAATGTAAAAATCTGTAGTATTTATGAGTTTATTTCACTGAGTGTTATGACACCAGTGTGGAATCCTACTATTGTAACATCATCCTTTTGCCTCTTATACATTCAGATTACCACTCCATAAGTCATGTTATGATCAAATAACCACAAGTCCCATGAATTTGATTTATGTTTGCCATAACTTTCATCATCATAAGCAATATATCTTTACCACTTTTCCTAGGTAACACAAGGAAAACACACGGAAATAATTATTTTTCATTATTATGATGTAAGAAAAGATATTTGAAGTAGCAGATGCCTCTCAGGATTTTCTATGACAGAATCTGAATGCCATTATATTACATACTATAATGAAAGAACATGTAAATTCTAAATCAGTTTAAGGAAAACATATTGGGCTTAAAAAATGGAAGAAGCAGCAAAATGGTTGGAATAATTTATTGGCCAGCTGAACAGAAGTATATTTACATGAACTAGAAACTAAGCTGTCTTAAAAAAAAAAAAAAAAAAAAAAGGACATCAAATTTTCTTTCATGAAAGGAAGAGGAACCACAAGACCATAATCAACTGTTTTATAATATGAAGCTAATTTCCTAGTTAATTTTCAAGTCAAGCAATTAGTTTTTAAAACACACTAAATAGTCTCAAAATGACTATAAATTATTTGCAATTTCCTGTCATCAGCTATTCTAATAAAAGCTGAATATAACTCATTTTGTAGAAAACACTGATGTAACTTAACCATTAAACTCCATTTGGCCCTCTCTACTGTTTCCTCCATGGAAAAAGGCAAAATGGCAGCATAAATCAGGTCTTACACTTATATAAGGACCTGTACCTTCTTACAAGTTCTTCTTACTCTTCATTTACATTTTTTGCTTTGATTCTATGTATTCCATCACCTGCAAACTAAGAGGAAAATATCCACAGATGCCTTAGTTGGGACATATTGGTTGTCTCCTCAGAATCTTCTTCCTGCTTCCCTGTTCTTAAGAGGCACCAAATTTTCAATCCTTCTGGTCACCATGATCCATTTGGAGTTAGAAGTCCTAGGTAAGTCTTGCCCATCAGAACCAAAGGAACTTATTTCTGTGGTTAGGTATGTTTGTGATTGTGTGTGTGGCTGTGAATGTTAAGGACTGTAAACTTCCTTTCTCTACAATATTCTGACAGATGATGTGGAACTCAAACAGCAATTTATGAAGATGGTAAAAATCTTAATAAATTAAGAAAGGAACACCGAGTCTTGGAATTGTTTGTTGTCGTGTGTAGATTAGCATGAAACTATCCACCTCTGTGCTTTTTGAGAACAATTAAATCCTACCCTCCTCCATGTTTGGCTTATCCAATTTGGGTCAGATATTTATTACTTACAAGTAAATGAAGTCTCAGATACATATACTTTCACACATAAGAGTGTTATCATTTCCAGGCACATTTTTTGTCTGTCCTAAACATCCCCTAAATGCCTGTGCACATAGGCCGTTCTTATCTCCTAGCTCATAAAAAGCAGCATGCCGCTGCCTCAAATTCAATATAATAGAAACTAGAGCTTGTTTTACCATGTTATCTAAGTTCTAAGAGTGTCACCATTCTAAGGGCTTGTAATTTCTCAGTAGGAAGATTCCTATGCCCTTCATCTTTACATTCTCCTCATCCCTTAGAAACAAGTTTAAAATATAAAGTATAAATGATAGGTTTTGAGATACATGAGAAATCAAATTAAAATTTAATTTTGCTTAAAGATAAAATTGTCCATTACTTTCTCTATTCACAAGGAAAGACATTGTTCAAGAGATTTAAGTCCAGGAAACAATATATATATATATATATATATATATATATTTTTTTTTTTTTTTTTTTTTTTTTTTTTTAATTTGTTTTGTTTCTTTGTTTTGTTTTGTTTTTGCTGGGCCATGTGGTATGCATCTGTATTCCCAAGCTACTCAGAAGGCTGAGACAGAGGATGGAGAATTCAAATCCAGCCTCGCAACTTAGTCAGGCCCTGTCTCAAAATAAAAAATACAGAGGGCTGGGGATGTGACTCAGTGGTTGAGCGCACCTGGATTCAATTCCTTTTTTTTTTTTTTTTTTTTTTTTGTAAATATTTATTTATTTGCTTTTTTTCTTTTAGTTGTATACAATGCATTTTATTTTTACATGGTGCTGAGGATTGAACCCGCACCGCACATGTGCTAGGCAAGCACTCTACTGCTGAGCCACAACCCCAGCCCCTGGATTCAATTCCTTATACCTCATTCTAGGAGGCTTTGGAAGAATGGTAAAGAGATGGATGAGGTAGGTATAACGTCAGTGAAGAAGGAAGGAAAAAAACATTTCAAGGGAAACAAAAGAAAGGAAAAAAATATGAAGCTGTGATAATTCTTTTTATTTATAAGAACTCTGTGATAGTAGATAATTTACAGACTTATAGTCAAACTTTTATATAACAAATTTTCATAATAAAATGTTGATATTGATTCACCAGCTAATCGGGGATTTCTTTCTTTCTTTCTTTCTTTTTTTTTTTTTTTTTTTTTTTGGTACTTGGGATTGAACTCAGGGGCATTTGACCACTGGGCATGTCACATCCCCAGCCCTTTTGTGTATTTTATTTAGAGACAGGGTCTCACTGAGTTGCTATGTGCCTCATCATGGCTGAGGCTGGCTTTGAACTCTCAATCCTCCTGCCTCAGCCTCCCGAGTGCTAAGATTACAGGTGTGCACCAATGTGCCCAGCTTTCAACAGCTAATCAGAATAACATTATTTATTGCTACTTTTTAAGAAAGAAACTGCTGTCTTCTTGTAGACTACTTTAAGGTTATCCATTTTCTCCTGCAAAATCAAATTTTCCAACTTTTACCGAAACAGAAGATTTAAAGTAAAATCTAGTTCATATCCTTTTCTAATTCTAATAAAATAAGAACATTGTCTGAGAGCCAGCAATGATTTCCTCTGGCCACATTTTTTTTTTTGTTTTATTTTATCAAGATGCTGTAGAAATCCTACACTATCCTCAATAGGACTAGTTTCCAGAACACAATTATGACTAATATGAAGATTTCTGCAATGTTCTTTCCTTGCCAAATTTTGTTAATTTAATCCTTTGGAACTTTTCTATTCTCTTTCATTTGTTTCCAACTTTATAATATAGATCAACGGAAAATAAGATTCAAAATGAGATAAGATTTTATTTGGAATATAGAATGTCAATATCACAAAGTGAAAGACTAATGAAACAAATATTTTAAAGATTTGCTACATGTAAACATGGGTATTTACTTACTTAAACCTAGTATAGAATTGTTTTTTTATTAGTTCTTTTTAGTTATACATGACAGCAGAATCCATTCTGATATAATCATAAAAGCATGGAATATATCTTATCCTGGTTAGAATCCGGTTCTTATAGATGTACATGATGGTGGGATTCACTGTATTGCTTTCATATATGTACATGGGAAAATTATGTCAGATTCAGTGAGAAGATTCCATGTATGGAATTCCCTAAGCTTCTACTTTAGGGGAGGCATATGTTTCAAATGGGTAACACAAGGACCCACAAATCTGCCAGGCTTTTACAGACACCTTTCCTTGAGTATCATTATCAGTTTCCCCAAGAATCACCTATGCTGTGTGAAGATATGCAAACTTCCAAATATTCCTAAGGATCACAGGGTGGAAGGATGGGGGCCTAGCTGGGTACATCAATTTGATCTTTGCCTGGTTTTTCCATTTATCTCTTTTGAAATTCTTGCACCTCCTGAATATTGTCTTGTTTACTTTTGTTGATTTACAGTTTTGCCTCTGATTATCTGCTCTAGTTCCTCACTTCTCATTTTTTAGCCATCACACATGGCTTATGAAAGGCATTTGAACAGTTGGAAATGTTTCTCTGAAGGACTAAAGGTAGCCAGACTTGATCATAACATGGGGTATAAAACAGCTTACTCCTCAACCTTCCCTCCGCTGAGCTTGACTTCCCTCAGTCATCCCAGCTATAGTGAACGTTTTTACTGGAAATTATTCTCTTTGATTACACTACTGTTGGAACTTAATTTTCTTCTTTGATGTTGTTGCTGTTTTTTAGGTATGACAGTAGAGTGCATTTTTATATATTATACATACATGGAATATAACTTATTCTAATTAGGATCCCATTCTGGTCATTTATTCATATATGAACATAGGAAAATTATGTTCAATTCATTCTATCATCTTTCCTATTCCCATCTCCCCTCCTTTCCACTCATTCTCCTTTGTCTAATCCAAAATACTTTTATTCTTCCCTGCCCTCCCCCTTATTGTGTGTCACACCCCCATATCAGAAAGGACATTCATATTTTGTTTTTTTGGGATTGGCTTATTTTGCAGGAACTTAATCCTTAACGTAAATTTCTGTCCCCTTTTATCCATATCTACTGTCATTGTTTCTTCCAAAATTGTTTTCTTCTAGATTTGTCGCTCTAGTTACCTTGATCTCCAAATTCAATTATTACATCATACCAATATGGTAAAATATAACCTGTGTTCATAATCTTGATCCTAATCACAAATATATGTTATGGTATATTCTCTCCCACTCCCTCAAAATTGATGTAACCAGTGGTGTTCTCATATTTCCTCAGAATGTATAATCAACAGCAATATTTCTGTTTTGTGAATAACTATTTTTTTCTGATATATGTGTTAATTATTTAAATCTTTATACTTACACTGTCAAAGAACTGTCACTTTTTTAAGTCAGGATACTGCACAGCAATAAACATAAACAAATGATCCAGGGCCATACATTTGATAAGTTGCAAGATATGAGATTTATATCTCATATAAAAGAGTTTCTGACTCCAATTACATAGTATTAAGCTACATTTATTGAGTAAAATTTTTAAATGTATCTCTATAGCTATAGTTACAATACCTTTAAAGATAATACATTAAGTATTTTCAGGGAGGATAATTGACTTGAGGAGAAATGTGCATAAATTGGTGTTATTCTTGCATGTTAATCCCCTTTTTGAAAAAAATGAAACCTGCTTTGATTTTATGTTTAATATTAGTAGCAAATATCCCTTAAAACTTTGATCTGACAATATAATCCTAATTATGCCTGTGAAAATCTAGAATGTTTAAAGGTGTGAAAATTGGAAACTTAAGTGGCTGCTTAAAAAGTTCAAGACTGATCAAAAAGAGAAAAAAAAAAAAAAAAAAAAAGAATGAAAGAAAACTGGAAGATCTCCCTAGCTCAAACCCTGACTCAGCTTCCCCTTATTATTGGCTTGGACACCCTGCAGATTAAACCGCTATTTGTGAGATTCACTGAGCTGGGGGTGAATGAAAATCTCCTCTAGTTCACACAATTCTGCTTTCAAGTTATCTTGTCAGAGAAGCTGACAGTCTCAATGATGTTACTTTATAGACTCCTTGGCAAAAATAGGTTGTCAAAAATCTACCCATCAAAAACTAAACCCACAAAAGTTTGCTGTCCTTGGGTCAAAGAACATAAAATGCACTTCATTTCATATTGTTGAGATGAGTCTGTGCATATAAACTCTTTAGTGGCAGTATGTTAGAAGCAGTAGGGAACTCAAACCAGGGCTCTTAATGCAAAAAAAAAGACAAACTAACACACTAAGGAAGAATTTCCACCAAGCCCATTGGCTATGTCTTCCATAACAGTTCACTTACTAACCTTCTTGAACATTGGTTTAATATTTGGCTTGCTTACTATTAATAAGAAAATGAAAAAAAATAAGATTCCTTCAAACTATATAAAAATTACTACCAAATAAAACATTAGACCGAGTTTCAGAAACCAATACGGAAAATTTCTGTGTGTGTGTGTGTGTGTGTGTGTGTGTGTGTGTGCATGTGTGTATGTATGTATAGAAAATATGACATATATTCTGTCATAAAAGAATAATTATAAAGTATTGTAGACTGGTTGTTTCTGCTCATTTTTTCATCTAGTACTCATGCTGTCCAACTTGTTTTTGGATGGAATCTTATCTTTACATATTTTAAATTATTAATCACAATTCATATCTAGCACTGTGTTATTCATGCACACTGTTGAAAGCTGATTACAGCATTGTGATTGGAGATACAATTAGTACTGCAACATCAGTACCATCTATTTTCATCCTATTTTTTTCTTAAGCAAATTAAAATAGTGTTTAATTACAATATTTTTCAGTATTCATTTTCTGGTTTAATAAGGTTTCATGATAGATAACTGCACTGATTTTGAGTGTGTGATAAATGTTTAATAGCAGAAACTGAACTTAGTTATAAGTACATTTTGTATTTTGATCTTTTCAATAGGAAACAATTGCACATTTTTCCTTGTTACTTTCTTATTTTGTATTATTTATTATGATGTATAGTCTTTGAAAAAGTATAGGGTTGCCGAGTAATTGTCTCCTTTAGGAATCAAGAGAAAAAAATGGAGGTAAATGTATACATTCAGATACTATAATGTACGTGGCTACTCTTTCTGCACACAACATTACTGTAATTTCCAAATGCCAAGGGATTCTTGCATTTTATTTGTCATGCATTTAAAACCAAAGACAGATGTGTTAGGAGGTGTACATGGTTTTGCAGCTTGACAGGTGGTGAACTCTATCTCAGGTTTCATCCTGAAACAAGAATAGGTCTTGGTGATTATCCAGTTAGCAGCAAACCTCTTCTGAGAAGAGCCTCTGGACTTAAAAGGTGTGTGAGCAACAGTTAATCATCCTGCTACGTATCTTTCTGAGCAGAATTAAATTAAATACAGTTCATATATCTGTACCTACTCTCACTGTGTCTTTAAAAGGTCCAAACAACTCGATTTGGCATCTTGTCAAGGAGAAGAGTTATGCTCTGAGGAATGAAATAGTTGGCTTTAATAATTGAAAATGAGACAAAAAATTAGGAACTATAAGTGAAGAAAGTACTTCACTACGAAATTGGGCAAAATTACAACACATTACATGCCTCAGTGTGAATAAAATAGTGAAATTTTCCAGTAAAATTAATATTGTCTTAACAATTATTTTGAATAAATTTATACAGTTTACTGTTTTGAAAATCATCATTAAAGGTCACCTTTAAAAAACTAAGGAAAGATAATTATTCAGTATAAAATTTAAATTTCTATATAATATTTTAGTGGAAAATACCATAGTTTTTAAACAATAGCCCTCTTGCAAGCATATCATTAAAAATGATCATTTTTTAAGTTACTCTCTCTATTAAAATATTACAAAGTTCTTGGATTAATAAAATATCTTCCAGTAATATAGATAGATTTATTTTAATATGTGGGAATGTGAAGAAACTTAAACATTTTTCAAATAAGTAAGCTTCCCTTATTTGCCCATGTATAACCATGTCTGTTGTTTTCAGATTCAATGGCTTTAACAGAAGATAATACACATTTATATATAATCATGTTGTCTATTTTTACTATAAACCACCCTTCCTGCCAATATTTTTTCTATTTGACAAAGTTTACATGTTATCTTAGGCATTCTAAATACATTCAGTATATCTTTGGAACTGTTATTTAATTCAATGTTTTCATTGAGTCAAATCTCTGTCTTCAATGCTGTGTTGGCTGTTAGAGTAGAATCAGAAAAATTACAAAAACAATTTTGCTTTTAAAAGGGTAACACTAAATGCTAGGAAAATCCCTGACAAACATATAACAGAGAAATCACATGAATGAGAAGGAGTCATAAAGGAGAATCTTAATACGATACAGAATTTTCAGTGGAGAAGTGGAGGTAGGAGTCATTAACCCTCATTAACTATATGGTGGGCCATGTAGTTGACCATATAACTCATGTATAATCTAACTGTTAAAAGAATTGGGTTAATAATTTACACAAATGCATTTGGAGAAATGCTCAGAGTTCTTCAACATGACTGTAAGGGATGAATACAAGGAGCATCATTTCTACCCAGCTTTTCTTTGGTCATCTCCCATCTTCCCCAGGCATATGAAAGAAAATAGACATTTTAATCTTGGGCTATTTTTGCTATATGTATATTTTTTAATCATCAAGGATTCTTCTCCATTTCTCCCTTCTCTGCCATGTATTCCTGCTTACTTTCCAGGAACAACTGTACACAACCATCTACATAGAGCCTTCTCATGTGCCTTCTCAGTGGGACATGCAAAGTCTACCTTTGTATCCCTTTTATTGATCTGCCATTTGTTTTACAATGCCATTCCCTAAGGTTTCAAATGTTATCTCAAGATTTAAATATTTAATCTCCTCTACTGTATGATTTCCTGTAATTACTCCAAATCAATAAACTGGTATGCTAAATAGGCATTTTCCATGTCCATTGAGACTTAACTAAGCCAGGAGCTCCTCTTGTGGATGTCCCTGGATATCTAGCTATAGTATTTTCAATTCTTTTCTCCATTGTACCTCCTTCTTGCCATCTCTCCCCACCTCATGACATTTGTCACCTACTTTTCTTTTTCTGTTTTTTCTTTTTTCTTTTCTTTCTTTCTTTCTTTTTTTTTTTTTTTTTTTGTCACCTACTTTTCTATAATACAGAGCACTTGTTCTCATGGTAGATATAAATTATCAGTCTGGAACAATTTCATGGTACCTTTTTGTGTGACCTGAGGAAACAGAATAAATAGGACTATTGAGAAGAATATGAACAGAAAGAGGGAAGAACCTTAGCATGATATTCAGGATGTTCTTTTGAAACCCTTAATCTCCCGGACAGGTATTGTTTCCAAACTCTTCCCATTCAGAATTGAAGCATATCATTGTTATTTGTCTTTTTCAACTATTCAACATAGAACCCTTGAGCCAAACAAGAGCATGGGCACATATACAACTGCAGACACTTTCTCAAGGAAAACCACTGATCCTCAAATATTATAGTCAAAACTGTGAAGCAGAGCAATATTTTCTGTCTCTTACTTTGGTAGGCATTTGTTTTTCATAGATCTGATACTGTTATTGCTATGTATAGCACACTTAACTTTATTTCTTTTCTTTGATCTTGTGCTTTCTAATTAGCATAATTATATTTACATAGAGAGGTGTCAGATTTTTGTTTCCGTTTACAAGGCTATCCAACTTCAGAGTTCATTACTTTCTTTCAATAAGATGTTGTATTTTGAACACTTATTTTTTCTGAAAACATAATCCTACTTTCTTCTGAATGAAGCTCTTTTGATTGCATTGGAAAAGACACCCATGGTTTCTTTGCCTATCCAGGATTTACTTATGTTTTTCCTTCTCTTGCTTACAGAAGACTCTCTTTGGGGGACCATGTGGAAATCTACAAGTGATACTTATCTACTGATTATTAATTTTCCCAGCTTTCCCTGTCTTTGGAGGCAGAGAAACAACCCACTTCTCACTAGCGAGATTGAAAAGTTTACTGTAATGATTTTTGGGAACATTTGTTTTCATGAAAACTTAGGTATGTGTAACTGATTTATTTCTTCCTGTTCTTCTGTGCTTACTCAACCAAACGGTTTTCAGAAAAAACTTGGTTATCTTGTAGTAAGAGAGAATATTACTTGGAGAGAGAATTTTTTTTTTTTTTTTTTTTTTTTTTTCCCGGTACCAGTGATAGAACTCAGGGGCACTCAACCACGGAGCCACATCCCCAACCCTATTTTTTATTTTATTTAAGACAGGGTTTCACTGAGTTGCTTAGTGCCTCACCATTGCTGAGGCTGACTTTGAACTCATGATCCTCCTGCCTCAGCCTCCCAAGCTGCTGTGATCACAGGCATGTGCCACCACGCCCAGCTGGAGAGAGTATTAATAGGGTTTCAAAGGGGGAAAATTAGAGAAGGATTGTTTCAGGACTTGGGGTCTAAAAAAGGTGTTATTCAGGTGGGTCTGGTAAGGCAGGTAGTTCATTGGTATTATGCAAAATATATGACAAGATAACTTTGGTATGAGGTAAGAATAGGTATTCAAAGTTATCCCAAGAAGCAAGAATTAATCTCAATAAATAAGTGTATCAAGAAACATGTACTTGGCTGGGCGTGGTGGCGCACGCCTGTAATCCCAGCACTTTGGGAGGCTGAGGCAGGAGGATCGCGAGTTCAAAGCCAGCCTCAGCAATGATGAGGCACTTAGCAACTCAGTGAGACCCTGTCTCTAAATAAATTACAAAAAAGGTCTGGGGATGTGACCCAGTGGTCAAGTGCCCCTGAGTTCAATCCCTGGTACCACAAAAAAAAAAAAAAAAAAAAAAAAAAAAAAGAAAGAAACATGTACTTCCTGGAACAAATACTTCTTTTGCATAATCTCAGAATTATTTAGCATAGGAGTGGGAATATAGATTTTATCTAGGAATTGACAACCCCAGCTATCTATAGACAAGCTATGCTAGGGTTATGGGGTAGGGTAGTAAAAAGACACATGGAGATAGTGAACAATATGCAAGGTTTTTTGAAACTTGCTGATGAAGAATACCCAGTGGAACAGGATGAACAAGAGTCATCTCATCTCTCATGGCCCTTGACCAGGAAGTCCACTGGTGGCTAGAAGCATTTATCCTCTTCACAGCACAGGGAGGAAGTGTTTCATAGGGTGGGTTCCATGATTAGTTTGCTTTATTGCATTGTATGACCAGCATTACAAAAAAAGAGCTGCTTTGCTGTATGGGCAAGAAAGCATTTTCTACAGACAACACAAATTTTCCCTAGTTTTCAGTATGCAAGAAAGAAAGAGTTAGTGTCTTTCAAAATAGTTCTTATCTGGACATTCCTGTCTGAGCACGTTTTCTTTGTTCCCTTGACTTATTTAAGGGGACAAAAAGTAGGAAGTTCAGGGATTTAGAATTTCATCCCCCTCCCCCTTTGTTTTTTAAGGATGTTATATTACCTAAAACAAACAAACAAAAAAAACATATTTATTCTCAGAAGTGTTTAGCAAAGGAGAAGAATGTAAAAGCTACATGTTAAGGTAGGGCTTCTAGAAGAAAATATTCTTCCACCAAATCAATGACAGCATCTATCTTGGAAGTTCTTGTTACATGAAAAGGAGAAACCTCCATTTATCTAAGCTACTGAAATTACAGATTTTAATTATTCATGATTATATATATTTCTCACTAATATTATATGTAAGACCCAGCACATTACTATATTTATATTGAGAAAGTTGATTTATGTTATTTTTAGTAATGTTTAAAAAATGCTATTTTTTCAACCAGAGCATGGATATTTCCTTGGAAAGGTGTATAGATTTTAAAAATATCAAACATAAAGTATCTCTTCTTCGTTAGACTGTTTACAAGAGAATCATCAGTGTTTATGCTTTATTTAGGAGGAAAATATAGACACCCTAAATCAGTATGTTTTAGGAGTGCTGGAATGAATTCAGAAAGTTAGGGTTCTTTTAAGGTTAAGGATGGTACCTATAATTCTGCTGTCACATTCCTACTTTCAATCACTCAAGTTAAATGTTTATTTTATGTTAAATGGACACTGGGTTGATTAGATAAGTATGACAACAACTACAGGATAAATAATGGTATTCTATTTAACAGGAAGATTCTCCAAGAAAGAAATCACATATTATTTCTAAAGATAGCAGAGATCCTAGTATATTTCAGACTTTTAACAAATACATATTTTTGGTTGGACTAATAAACATAAATAAGCAAATGAAGGCAAGATCAAGACTCATATTCATGAGTCCCTGCCCCCAGCCTAAATGAATTGTCATTATTAAGTGAGTTATTAGTGACCCTTCATTCCTGCAAAGCCAATATACTGTGATAAGACTTTGATTAGAATTTGTTTCTCCCTGTACCTAACTACTTCCCCTTCATCCTCCAGCAACACTGCCTTCTAGGAAGCACACCACGCTGTTAACTGTTTATGCCCAGCACTGGCTTCTTAGGCTTATGACCAGGAGTGGCACAGTAGCCCAGGCTTGAAAATAGACCTTGTGTTTGGGGTTTAATGCTCTCTGGTCATTATCTTGAAGTTCTAAATTGTTTCCATTTTGAATTTTTGTTTGTAAGTGAATTCCAAGTGGACCATGATGTATGTGCGTGGGGCTTGGAACCTCAGTTCACATGAGGTCAGTAATCCTACCATGTTCACATCTCACTGGTTCACGTTCTCCACCACCTGCTCCCTAGCCCTGCTAAGAGATTTGTATTAGTTGAATGTCCTTGCAAGGGTAGTTGAAGCTTCCCTGAGGTAGAAATTCTGCTCGTGGAAGACAGCCTCTGCCCAGACCTGTCCTTCTTGATAACATGCCAACATATTTGTCAGACTTAAATAGCAAGCTCCTATGGTTATATAATATATTACTCTTAATAAATAGCTCCTATAGTTTGAGCTCTGACACAGAACATTAAATCCTGTAATATAAGAAGTATGCAGAAGCAGGGCTGTGTAAAGAAAAATTCACCAAAAGAAGTCATTTTAGAGCAATACCAATCATGGGTTTTTAGCAATTGTTTTAAAAATTTAAAAGTGCCTTTTAACTTTGAAAACCCCCTAATTATTTCTTGGCTTTATTTTCTCTACCAAGTGAATCTGTGTAATTTCCTAAATTAAATTGCATGCATTGGGGTGAGAAGATTGCGAAAATTCTCACTTATCAGACGCTTCCTACTTACCCAGAACAATATTTTGTTCTGTCTAAATTCCTATAAAAAGTTTTCTTTGAAAATGTACTCATTAGAATAGATTACACTGTATATATGATTTATAATTTAAAAAATTAAAAAATTCTGTGTCTTAACTGGAAGATAAATGTAAAATTTCATTTATCTATATCCCTACGATTAAGAAAAGTAAAGGTTAGGAAAAATGTTTGGCATATATTGGGAGATCTAAGTCCTCAAAATTATCTACAGTGATAAGTAAGGATTATCTATTAAGTCAAAGGTACAGAGAAAAAAAAGAAGTGTTGATTGGCATGTCATGGGAAATAAAAACTCTACCATAGGCAGATGCTGAGATTTGGAAGTCTTGATCCTATAACAATCTCACAGATTTGATCAGACTCTCAAAGATCACATAATCAACAATAGGGAATTCACGTAGCAACTATATTCACCTAAACAAAAAATGCCCATATCTATGCTTTGTTCCATCTGAAAGAACATCATCTGTTTCTAATCATCAAGACCAGCCTGGGCTCTTTTTATCCACTCATTTCCATCTCCCTTCTCTTCTCAAAATCAAAAGAGGTTAGAGCAAGGAAGTAGAGATAATGAAAAAGAAATGTCAAAGTTTGTTCTCAGTTCTTTTAGTAAGTGCCTCATGATAAAACTGCCTTTTAAGGACAAGAGTTAAAACACATTGATTAGAACTATTAAAATTCTTAGTTCTGCATCACAATTTTAAATGCTTATAAGGAAAATTTCAGGCAAACTGAATCAAGCAGGTAAGATAGAAGACTTCTGACAAGTTGAACTTGCAATATCTAAGTTATCTCTATTTCTGCTGTCTAGTTAGTTTTTATTTTTAATCTTTTGGAACTAGAGATTAAGCCCAGGTTCCCATATACATGCTAAGCATAAGGTTCCTAGCTTCTACTGCCTAGTTATTTTTATGACCTTCTACTGCTTTGATGTTCTGTAATTTATCTACATTATGACAAGGTATGTTTTTAGTTCCATTTATTCTCCTTAATATCCATTGTGAATCTGAAGCCTCTTGCATTTTAAAAATTCCATAAAATTGCAATTTAGTATCATTTTAAACACTGCCTCTCTCTAATCTTATTCTCTACTTCTAGAACTCCTATTAGATTTATATGAGGCTTCTTTATAACATTTTTATAAAATACTTTTACCTGGATTTTGTAATTTTCATCTGTTCTTTTCTATGTAATGCTTCCTGGTTAATTTCTTCAGTGTTTCCTTTAGTTCCCAAGTTTTTGTTCACATTTGTCTTATCTGCAATTTAACTACTGTTTCAATATTTATATATTAACAGTTACATGCTTTTCTGTCAGAAACTCCAATTTGTTCCCCCCTCCTTTTTGTACCTTTCCAGAATTTCTTGATAAGTATATTTCTTCTTATTTTTGTCTCCTAACATTACCTCTAGGACTTCATCTTCTAATACTGCAACTACTCCTTCTCTCATTCTTACTCAACTGGTATTAATCAGCTTTCTATTACAAATATCAAGTACTTGAGGTAACCAACTAAAAAGCATAAAATGTTTTTTTTTTTTTTTTTTCTTCCCATGATTTCAGAGGTGATAGTCCAAGATTGACCCGATTGTGTTTAGTCCTGTGGTGAGGCAGCACATCCAGGCAGATGCATATGGCAGAATTACACTGCTCGCCTCATGATCAAAGAGTAAAGGAGATGAAGATAAAGGCAGCAGAGTTCCCTTCAGGGTGATCTAAAGACCACCCACTTAGTTCCACCTCCAAAAGGCTTCACACCTTCCTCAGTGCCACCTGGGGTGGAGCCTTCACCACCACAGAACTTCAGCAACATTAAGACCAAGATCTATCACAGCCATATAGTATTCCTTACTGTTTCAGATTCCTCTCAAGGCATTTGTACATTTGTTTCTCTTTTTCTGGAATATTTTTTTCTTCCAAATATACATCAGACTTGCTCCCTTACCTCCTCAGCTTCGGTATTTTTTTTTTTTTTTTTCCTCTGTGAAGCTTTCTCCAATCTTCAGTGTAGAATTGAAATCATACACTTATACCTAGAGCTCTCCATTAACCCTCCACCCACTTTACTTTTATGTATAGCACATTTACCCATGAAACATGTTTGGTTTATTGTGCTTTATATCTATCTGTCTCTTACAATTAGAATATAATTTACGTAAAGGCAGCAAAGGGGGATGCTACTATTTTAAACTCAGTAACACAAAATGCCTGACATAATTGGTCTTCTGAATGAATATTCTTCTTTTTAAATTATTTTAAAGATAATTTATAATAAAGTCTGATAATTCCACTAAATTAAAAGTTTAATGCCTCAATGTGGGTTTTTGTTTGGGGGCTGTTTCTTTTGTTTATTTGGTATTGGGAATTAAATCCAGGGATGCTTTTCCAGTGAGCTACATCCTCACGTCCTCGGCCTTTTTTTTTTTTTTTTTTTTTTTTTTTTTTTGAGACAGGGTCTCATCAAGTTGTTTAGGCCTCATTAAATTGCTGAGGGTGACTTCAGACTTATAATCCTCCTGCCTCAGCCTCCTGAGTTGCCTGGATTACAGCAGAGTGCCATTGTGCCTGACTACTCTTTATGTTTTAAGCAAAATTACTTTGGTTTGTACTGTATAGTTCATTTATTCAACTTGAAAAGGATTATATTTAGTGAAGAAGCAGGCTTCCCAGCTCTCACTCTGTACACACACACACACACACACACACACATGGAATACATATATATGTGCAGAATACACACACACATATGTGTACATATGTGTATATATATACATATATATACACATATATATATATAATACAATGTATATAATTCTGAGGAATATACCTGTAATATATGTAAGACCTCTTCAGAGGGCTTGTGCTATTGCGTCCTATCAGCCTGTGATCACTTATGTTCATTTCTTAGTTTGCTGCTCAACTGAGTTTAAAGCATTAGCCTGAACCTAAAGAAGTTATAGACCTATGGTTTGAAATTTTCAGACCAATTTTTTATGTGGTTTTCTTGTTTGTTTCTTTGTTTTCTTGTCTGTGTGTGAGATCTTAGGCAGATGCAGATCAGCCTCTGTCTCTATAGACTCCTTTACTAGTAGAAAGACTGTTTCTATTGTACTGTTTGATGGAAGGCGGGTCCTTTCTGTAGGGTTTCTTTTGTTGTTGTTGTTTCTTCTCTTGCATATTCACGATCTTATCTCTTATTTCTGTATCCCTTAACTAAGTAACTATGCAAAAATATTGTCTTTACATACTGTATTCGACCTCAAATTGATTTTGTGGAATAGTTTTGATCATTTAGTCAACCACATTATTAGAAACATCAGTCTGAAAATTCCATCTGCATTAATTTCCTACAACAGTCATAATAAATTATCACAAACTCTGTTGTTAAAAGCATTAGAAATATATCCTTTCATATTTCTGGAAGATAGAAGTCAAAAATCAATGTGTTGGCAGAGCCATGATTCTTCCAGTGCCTCCAGGTACAGATCCTTTCTTTTTGAAGTTTGTTCAAACTTCTGTGGTCCCATGAATCCCCTGGCTTATGGTAACTTAACTCTAATCTCTATCTCCATGTCTATATGTCCTTCTTCTCCTTGTATTTCTTCATTTTTATACATAAAAATCTTTTTATAAGGACACTAATCAGACAAGTAGGGATCTACCCCACTCCAGCATGACTCCATCTTAAGGAATTGCACCTGCAATGATCCTATTTCCAAATAAGGCACATTCTGTGGTACTCAGATTTAGGAATCTAACATATTATTTGGGGGTAAGATGTGATTCAAGCCATAATACTGCCTAAGGAGTTGCTATTTAGCATTTACTGGTTTTTCATGTTAATATACAGGTTCATTGTTATAAGACTTTCCATTTTTCAAGTGAATCTAGAGATTCAGTTTTACATTTGTGATATCTGATTTTAAATGCTAGATACTTAACACAGTTTTTTTTTTTAAATATTGCCATAAGCCAATATTTTGCTAGTTAATTAAGATACAACTGCTAGCTGGTATTGGTTTGCAGGCTACTGCAACAATGTTAGGCACAATAGATCAGTTATCCAATGATTACTGTGAGTAAAACTAGAATATTTTTAACACATTAAAGGACGTTGCAGTAACCCAAAAGTTGTCCAGAATAGACAAGATATGTGTCACAAGGTCCAAAACTAAAATTTATGTCCCTTTGCTCATAAAATAGGTCCTCAAGCCATGACTTAGAATTTATTCATCATTATTTTTCACATATTTCTAAGAAATTGGCCAGGTTTTCCTGCTCAGAGTAGATTTAAATTAGGTTCAGTCTGTGAGAAATTTGAGGGTTGTTTCTAGAGGAAATTGCGAGGATAAAAATGAGAAGTGACAGCCCTGATAGGAAGAGACAGAAAAAAGATTTTCAAAAGCAGATTTAAGAATTCCAAAAATCATAGCAATCTGGCATCATTTGGAGCACTTTGGAAACCTGGAGGGCATCACTATTATAACTTGCTGCAATAACTCATGTACTCCCATCCACCTCAAACATTTAAAAAAAAAAAAAAAGTTCAAGTTATAATTTACTGAAGTGAGGATAAAAAAAATGGAATATACTTAGAAACACTTCCAACATTCAGGGGATGTATTCAGTCCATATGCACAGGACAGCTAAACTGGTTTCTAAAATAGTATGGGAATATCTCCATCTTGATTGGACGTTGCTGCATAGCACCCCAAGGTGGCCTCCACTCATAAGTGTGCCTGAGTGACCCACAGTTCAGCAACTACAGAACAATGGCTGGCAGAATCAGATTCTAAAGTACTGTTCTGGAACTGTTCTGTTCTGGTTTCATATCATTGTGAAATATATTGTGTTATTCCTATTGGTGAAAAATATTTACCAATAAAATTTTCTTCCCTTCAATCAATCATTCTCTCTCTCTCTCTCTCTCTCTCTCTATCTATCTATCTATCTGTATATATACATATATAATATTTTCATGAGATCAATATATATATTTCAGCTCTCTCTATATAATATATATAACCTATATATTATATATATATGTATATATATAAATATACAGAACAGGAATATCTGGCATTCTGTCAGTCTTTGAACAAATAGCAAAGTCTCTGAGCAGTGTGAGGTGACAAAGGAAATGACTGATCACCTCACTGTACACTGTTAAGTGTTTACAGGAAGACATCACTTCCTGCTGACCTAATTTCAAACTCATGAAAATAAAATTCCTGTTGCAAAGTAACTCATCTAGCATTTTACCTACACAGAGAATGATATGGTCAAAAGACCAAACTCACTAAGTTCACTTAGAAATTATATTTTAATTATTATTAATATATTAACTTTGGGATTTTATATATTTTTTTTTCTATAATATCTGTTAATTTGGCAAATCCTAGAGGTTACTTAGTGACAAGAGAATTACTTGAATTTGACAAATCACTTTTCCAAAGCTTTAGTAATTCACCCAGTTAACAAGATCCCATGGGGACCCTAGAAGTCAGCTACCATGTCATCCCAAGAAACATCCCTCTGTGCTATTGTACAGGTTGTATTCTCTGTTCCTACTGGAACATTGACATGATGAGTTTGTATAATAAGAATGAACTTCCTAACTTCCTAATATAGTTAATCTTCAAGCAATATCTAAACCACATTCAGTGACCACAAGTTTCTTATGAAGTAATTTTGAATAAGTATTGACTTATATGCATTGCAGAGACTTTTTTCAATATAAAATTTCTTAGAAATTAAAGAAACTCTAAAATATATGAAAATCAACTTCACATGCTATTGATGATCTCAACAAGAGAGACAAATATTTTCTCTCTCTCTCTCTCTCTCTCTCTATATATATATATATATGTAACAAATATATGACTATACTTGTATAAGACAAAAAAGTAGTCACAAGATATTTATTTAACTTATAAATTATAAGACTATTTAATTTTCAGTTCTTTAGTTAACAAGCATATAAAGTTTCAGTGTATAGAGGCAAACATTGGATTAAAAACCAAATACCAGAGTTATATTTTTTACTTTTTCCTTAACTATATAGTGACAAGTCATTAAATCCCACTGGAGCTGTTATTTCATTTGTAAAACAAATTTATTTCTCTGTAAATTATGGTTCATTTCACCTTTAACATTTTATGGATCCTCTGAGGCCACCTTGTCCACTTTTCTCATTGAACAGATGATAAAACTAGAACAAAGTGATGAAATGACTTGCTTAAGGTAATACAAATAATGTGTGTTCAAACCAGAAATAAAATCAGGTTTCTTGTAACCTACCACATGACACTGTTCTGCTAAAGCTGATGCTGCCACAAAGCATGTGGACAGTGGTGAGGCTCAATAATCATTCTTAACTGTTAACAAAGAGAAAGACCAGTGTGGCCATTCAGGAAGGATGTGATTTTCTTACTTGAGTGTGTTACCACTTCAAAGAATGTATTTCTAGAGTTAAGTCAAATACCTAATTATGCACTATTACACATTATGTAAGAGCATTATACAAGTCAATTAGAACTGACGATAATACAACTTCTAGGCAAGAACATCTGAATTGCTTTTATTTCTCTTTTAAAACCACTGAAGCAAAGTCACATTCCAATTCAAGTATTCTGAAAGTCTGTATGGTCTATCACACTTTCCCCTACAGCATTATTAATTTCTTCCCAGACTTTAGCAAAGGAAAATTTCTGTTTGCTTCTGTAATTCTTGTGAGGTCACTCAAATTCCAAATGCCATTATTTTTCAAGTTAAGAGAATAAGAAAATGGACTAAAAGTGTTTTAATCACAGAAATAGGACTTCATTTTTCTTTATCAGAAAGGCTCAGCTTATTTTTAGAAACACTAAAAAGAATTAGTGTATCTAAAAATATCTATTTTAAGCAGAGAAATAACAACAGAAAACAAACAAAAAGAAAAGAAAAAAACTTAGTCTCTCTGGCCCCTTTTTGTATCTTGAGGTAGAATTTTCTAATTCTTCATTTAGCTGACATCTCAGTAATTACTTTTATAAAGATTTTCATCAGATTGTTTTGTCTTCATTTCTGATTCACTCAATAAATCTTGTCCTCTTCACTCTGTGAAGCTTGCTTGGGTGTTTGAGCACAGTAGAGGGAAAGATGGAAAGTGAACAACTCAATCCTGTATATTTAAATGAGAATCATTGTAAACTTCTTCCTTTTTAAAAGTATAATAGTGAAATAAATGTGACTAAATGGTATGGTATATTTCATAACTCAATATTAAAGCATGTTCTTTTTTAATTTCAAAAGTTCTTTTTTTTTTTTTTTTTTTTTTTTTGTACTGGGAATTGAATCCAGGGGTGCCTGACCACTGAAATACATCTTAATTTTTTATTTTATTTTTTTTTTGAGACAGGGTATCCCTCAATTGCTGAGGCTGGCTGGAATCAAATGAGAGATCCTTCTATCTCAGCATGGGATAACAGGACATTTGGGTCTCCTTCCTTCTTCCAGTGATGGTGGCAATATGTGATATGTGATGGGATTGGAGAATTGGAACATTTTTTGTCCTGGACAGCTGTCAAATCTGTTTAGGACACATCAGTCCATCCTGTACTGGAGGATTTCTAAAGGATCTTCTGGGAAAACATGAAATAGGAGAAATGAGTCCCAGAGACTCTCCCCATGAGATGAAACATATCTCCAGTCCCCACCTCCACTCTTTAATTCTGGGAAATAAAAACCCAGAGTTTAAATACATGATAACAATAAAAACAGAAATGTGCAGCAAAAACGAAATTTTTTTTTTCTCACCAAAATTTGGCAGGAAAATCATTTGGTGCAAGGACCTTCCCCTTTAATGCACTATTGCTACAGCATTACTTGGGTAAATATGTGGTTACTATAAGTGGATGTAGAAAAATAATTCTCCTATTTTTTAAAGTTTTCCTGTGCCAGGCACTATAGTTAGCTCTTCTGATATCCTATTTATTTTCTTAAAATAGGTTTCTTTTTATAATCATTTCTATTTTGTAGATGAGTTAATCAGAGACCAAATAATTTAGCTGGTCAGAGTTTTTAAAGGAACTACATGGTGGCCCTGAAATTTGGGTTTAGTTTATTTACCCATATATTATATATTTGACACTTAGTAATAATAATTCTCAAAAGACTGTCTCATGAATAATCAAAAAATATTGCTTTACAAGATAGCAATTTTATTTCCAGGAGTAGGTAGAATTTGATCATTCATATAGACCAAGCATAAAACCCTACAAGGTTGATGTTACTTTTTAAAATTTTATTTTGTGATATACAAATTTGTACCAATACAAAGTTAGGTGCTAAACTTGAACTTGAAATCAAGGATTGCTTTGTCAGGACCAGGTTCCATAGTGTCCAGACTATAGTGCTATCATTTTAGAGGAAATAATTCCAAATTTAATGAGTACATTTCAAACTACAGTTTTAGTGAGAATTGTAAAATATTTCTTTAGTGATTTGAAGGCATAATTCTAATTCTACTTCAAGGCTATATCATTTATAACACTGCAGTGAGCAAAGCTGTCAGAGAATTCCCAGAGATGGAGACAGAAGCCAAAGAGTCAGTCAATGCAAACTCCATTACATGCCCATTTTCAAAATATTCCTTTTAAAGCAAATTCCTGTTATGAGCTCTTTTATTATTTATTTATCTTAGATTAACAGAATATATGAAATGTATCTTGTTGTTTAATCTATATAGATTTTCATTTTATATTAATTAATTTAAACTGCTTTCCTGGTTATGGAATCTTTTAAATGGCTCAGGTGATTTCTGGTTTTGGCAGGAGAGGGTGGTGGAAAAGAAATTTGGCATTTTTGGGCTATTTCATATTTCAAGAATACTGTTGTGTTATCATAGTTTCCTGTTTCCTTGGTTATGTTTTCTGTGAATTTATTTTTCTTTTCATGCAGATGTGTAACTAAGGAGATGAGAAACCATAGCAACACTGTCCTACTCCAAGAAAGAAAGTTGCATGTAGTGATCCCTTGGTTGTCTAACATAAATCAGTCCTATGTTGAGGTGTAACTGGGCCTTTCCTTGGAAAATCTGTCATTATCTCCACTATGGTGGCTTTGTGAATATTTACCTCAGAAGCATTTCATGAGATTAAGAAAATTTTAGAAGTTGTTGACAGAGGCCCACTGAATCTCAAATCACTGTGATAAATTAAAATTTAGGTGATTTGTATAATGGAGAAAGTACTAAGCCATCAGAAATAATTGATATTTGTAAAGTCTCACCGGGAGTAAATACAATATTGAGTTCCAAAAGCAGCTTTACAATAAGAATGTTACTAACTTCACACAAAAACAAAAACATTACCATTCTTTTGTAGGCTACTGTCATGTTCTCCTTCATGAAATCTTTTTTTTTTTTTTAATTAATTGGAGAATAGTACCTGTATATTGGAATCAGAAAAAAAAAAAAAAAAAAAAAAGATGGTGAAAGAAGTTATGCACAAATTGTTTTGGCCTCTATTTGTCCTCTCCTGATTTCAATCAGGAGATCTACAGACAGAGCTGTCTGAGGCAACGAGTCATCTCCTCTCTCACTTGCCCTTTCATTTCTTCTTTTAATAGCACAGTTTTTATACTCTACTATAGCTCTAGCCAAATGACAGCATTTGACACTTGGGATCAGGAGGGTGGGTTTCAGCAACTGTGAAATTGATCAGCTGTGTTATCTGGGAAGGTGACCCAGTGACACTATATTTGCATACAAGCCTGTCATGTTGAATACATGTGGGACTAACTTGTTGCGTGCTCCAGACCCTTGTTGACCTGGCTCTGCCCGCCCTGGGCTTTCCTCATAGCACTCACTACCTGCCCTGTGCTACTCACCTGATCCCTCCTGCCCTGATGCACTCCCATTTTCAACTTTGTCTCTATCTTGATAAAATCCCTGTCAGACTGTGAGAACTGTCAAACTCTGACCCAGAAAGTCACCAATCTGTGCAGAATGTGATCACCCATTTCCCTCTTATTTCATTTTCTCTATACATAAATTGTCCCAGGTATCCTAGGATTCTATCTATTTTGCTGTTACGTCTACTTTTCCATAAAGTATGCTTTGGATGATAATTTTATGATCATTTTCCCCCACCTATAGACAATGTTTCCAGTAATTACCAAATTATCATGTCAGTGTTACTAGTTTTTTTTTAATTACTAATTTGCAGATACTCCTCAGTCCTGATGGATTAACCACAGTATGAGACTTCTGCACAATCTGCATTTGTAACAGATTCTCCAGTGAGTATTGTGAAGGCTCCATAAAATTTTATATTTTAGAAGATTAAATCGCCTTGTAGTCTCACAGCCTGGTTTGCTACTGAGCTGTGTGACCTTGGGTATGAAACTTAACCTTTCTGAACTTGAATTTTCCTTATTCTTTGATATCTTAAAAGGGGAGAAATAAAAATACCTACCTCACAGCATTTAGAAAATGAAGGAAAATTTATAAGCAAAACCAGATTCTTTGCAAAGTGTTTTATACATAACAGGTAATAAAATAAATTGCAATTAACATTGAGCAGTTCTGTGATTTGCATTGTTTTAAACACTTTGTATGTATTAAGATTTAATCCTCACCAAATTCCTATCAGGTTGAGGAAGAAGTATCTTTGATCTCAAATGACTTTTGTTATGTTCTTCCCTTAGCTTAGCAGGGAACTGGGTCAGTTGGGCTGAACTTTCATGAAAGAAGAACAGATTCTCAGACTGATAACAATAGTGTTTTATCCTTGGAGAAAAGGAGGAAATAAGAAACCTTGTCCCTGAATTGCTCCTCTCCATTCCCAAGAACATAGATAGGCAAGTTATAGGAACAACCAGAGCTAGTCTGGACCAGAATGTGTGAATAAATATTATCTCGATGAACACTGACTTTCTCTCATGAATACTAGGACTTAGGGCAAGTTTGAGTTATCTATAGAATGTTGCTTTCTTGCATGCATGCCAGTTTCTTGGGATGCTGGTCATACAGCGGGACAAAACAAGATAAGTTAGTGATGTCACTGCTTCTGTAGCCTAACTTCTAAAGCTCCCCCAACTGCAGTAACAACTGCAGTATGCAACTGAGGGCAAAATGGAGGTGATATATGCCACTCATCCAGCCAGTGGCCTTTGGACAAGATGTTCCTAGGCATGGAGTAATATCATGAGTATTCTAGAGTAATATCATGAGGTATGGAGACAATAATTGGTGAACCACATGAGGGATGGAGGTGCTATCTGTCCAGACTTTCAAAACTGAACTTTTCTCATGACCATTTTTCAATAAACTGTCACACATGCTATGTCTAGATACTTTCTGAAGGAGCCCTAATTAGGAAGGGCTGTTGCAGCTAGCTGGAAGCCATAGGTTCCACCTGATATGTATGTGACGCACCTGTAGGCACCCGCAAAGCTGAAGGTATATAACCGGGTGAAAGCGGTCCGAGTTAGGAGAACGAATTCATTCGGTCAGCCGGGCAGTCACTCGGTCGGTCAGAAGAATCAGAGCGGCCAGAACGTAGGCAGAGCGGTTACAGAAGAGAAACCAGATAGAAGACAGAAGAGAAACCAGATAGAAGAAGTAATGACTGGTCAGAGTTAGGCCGAGGCTCCTGAGGAAGACAGAAGACAGAAGAAAGAAGAAGGAAGAAAGAAGAGAGAAGAAAGAAGCTCTAATCTTTCTCTAAGCTAAGCTCTATCTTTCTTTCTCTCTAAGAATCTTTCTCTCTAAAAATCTTTCTTTCCCTCTCTAAGCTCTCTCTAAGAAAGTAGAAGTAAAAGTAGTAAAAGCTTTACTCTGCCTCCGAGAGTTTTCCTCCCGGTTTTCAGTACCAGGTAGCTTACAACTTTCTGTGACCTCTTGGCAACCTATCATCTGTTTAGTATAAGGTGACTGTAGATGGTACAGATAGCATTAGCGTTCCAACTCCCTTACTGAGCATGGAAGTTTCTAAAGAATGTTAGGCCAGAAAGCCCGTTTGTTGCATAAAACATTAGTTGTGTTTTCCATAATTCTATTCCAACCTACAAACATGTAACTAGCACAGACTTGGGATTTTTTTCACTAGAGGGCTCTTTACAAATAGTTCAGTTCTGTGGCCCTGGCTGACTTCTGAGGAACAATGTCGGGATAGATAGATTCCTGAGCACTGTTCTGTGCCTCAGCTCTGAGGGTGATGTCACAAAATATCCTCATAATTTAGCTATGCACCTCCAGTGGGATGGGCCACGTTGTACCTGCACAATAGAAGCAGGTGCTGGAATTATATTCCTTTTATAGGACAGAAGCTGAGTCACATAAAGGACAAATGACTTCCCCCACATCATACATCTAATCACTGATGTAGTATTATGCAGTTGGATATAAACTCTGTAGCACCTAGTAACACTATTAACAACACAATTGTCAGCATTATCCCAACATTATGGGTGACTTCAGGTAAATTTTTGGAACTATAGGTCCTTTAAGCTTCCTTCAAATCATGTTACAATGTTCAGAAATAAATAAATAAAACACTTTCTTGCAAAATTTTATATAAACTAGTGCCTATGGAGAGTGTGCTAATTTTTTATTTTAAAATTAATGACAGGGTTGATTTAAACTATTATTTCCCATTAGTTTACAGGAAAATATCTATTAATTGACAGAACAGAAGTGGGGGTGAAAAGACAAGGAAACAAGATGGAGTGAGGTGTCTGGCATCATTAATTCTCCCATGTCTAACTCTTTGATTTATGGCACTAGCCACGCTTGCTCAAACCTACCCCCATCACACAAACACTAATATAGGCCAGTGAGCCTCACAAGCTTTTTCTAGATCAGCAGGTGAAGAAATTCCACAAAATGATGCTTTAAGGCAGTGTGTACAGAGAGTTGAATGCATGGCCAAGACCTTGTGGAGAGGGGAGAGCATACCCAGGAAGCAGAATCCCACCTTAGCCACCACTCCTGATTCAATCCCCTGAGACTGCACATGCAGGGTTGAGTGTTCCTGAACAGACCCGGTAGTTGCTAACTGTTCCTTGAAAAGTCATTCATCCTCTGTGCATTTTCTCCCTATTAATTGGCAAATGGAGCTAATTTCATGAAGTGAGTGAGATTTAAAAGATATTTTATATATACCATAGTGTACATATTATTTTCCTGTGATTGACATTTTAATAGGAACATTGTTTCTTCTAAATTTTTGCATAAACTAGTACCAATTGAGGGAGCACTGATTTTTTATATTAAAATTAATTATTCTTCATTTTAGTATTTAGCAATCATACAGACTTGAGAGAAGGTCTATGAACTCTATTCACAAACTAAACTTAAACTTGAGTTTGATTAAACTAAAACTTATGTTTCTGAGAAGATACTGACTATTCTTATCAGCTAGTTCAGTGAAGACTTTTTTTTCAGCATTAGGAAAAAATGTACAAATGAAAAAATTTTCATAAGCTTTCCTTAAGAGAATATGGCAGTGTGAGAGAGAAGAAATTGTTTTTTTTTTTTTTTTTTTATTTCCATCAAAGATATTAGAAGATTCAGCAGAAGAACATTTTAGAGAAGGCTTTAGGGGCCTTCTTGAAACTCTGCTGGTTGAACAAAATAACTTCCATTACAGTAGTTGAAATAAATATGAATATATAGTCCTTGAAAGGAAAGTTCTGAGATCTCTTTTGCCTTTTGTTAATGCTTGGGAATAAGCATGGGGACTCTCACTGGAAGCAAAGAACTAAACAATGGAAATAGATAAAAAAATCGAACAGACTTAATATTGAATCTCTTTTCTATCTAAGGCAAAGAGACATTGAGATGATTACCCCTTTATTAAGAATGAATCATGGCATCTTTTTTTATTCCCATTGCATAATTTATTTTTACATATGCACTTTTGAAACTATTTGATTCAGGTTCACTTTTATTTATTGTTTTTTAAGATTATGTAGCATTTTAAACTAGTTTTATAGAAACCTTCAATTTAAGGCAAAAGCTGTGCCTTTTCCAAATAATAGAATGTTATAAATTTTTTGGAAGTGAGATAATATTTAAGACTTAATAGTGGAGATAGTATATGGTAATGGCTAAACTCACTAACATAATCTGAGCATGTTCAGGAAGAACAGGACTCAAGGATCCTTTCCATTTTAATAGCCAGAGGGTTTTAGAATATGAACACAATATAGGTTTGGACACAAGGGAACATATTCCCCACAACTGGATTCTTAATCCAGCAAAATATAAGGGCTTTTCTTGGCTTACTCTCCCTGAAATGAGAATAAAAATGAATTGGGTTTGTTATTCTCAAACTGTGATGTCAGAACTAATAGAATCATCACCACTTTGGAACTTGTAAGAAATGCTAATTTCTACATCCTGACATACTCATTGAGAAACTCTGGGTGATGGGGCTCTGTGATCTGTGTTCTATAGAGTCCTCCAAGTAATTCTTATGCCTGTTGATGTTTGAGAACAATAAAATTAAGGAAGAACATATACAACATAACTAACCATGAATTGACCAGAAAATGTATCTTATACTATTACCTCAGTTAAAAGTAATCTTGCAGATGATCTCATGCCTGAGATCCAGTGACTCAGGAAGCTAAGGCAGTGGGATTACAAGTTTGAGGCCAATCTCTGCAATTAAGACTGTAAGCAGCATAGCAAGACCCCGTCACAAAATAAATAATAAAAAGGGCTGGGGATGTAGCTCAGTTGTAAAATGCTCCTGTATTCAACCCCAAGTACCAAAGAAAACAAAACAAAACAAAAAGATCTTGGCCTAATGAGTGACAGTAAATGTTTAGAGAAAGGAAAAGAGAAAATGTTGCTGAGAAAAAGAGTTTTTATAGAGGAGAGAGTATGTCTTCAGGAGTACTTAATTATACTAATCAATTCAGTTACTCTGCTCCCTTATCTTGTTGGAGGGAGACAGGAACATGTAAAACCAACATAACAGAAATAAATTTGCTACTTTCTTTTTTTTAATTTATTTATTTTTTATTCTAAGATGTTATAAATGACAGCAGAATGCATTACATTTCATATTACACATATAGAGCACTTTTTTACAAATCTCTGGTTGTATGCAAAGTATATTCACACCATTCGTGAATTCATACATGCACTTAGGGTAATGATATCCATCTCATTCTACCATCTTTTTTTTTTCCTTCACCCTTTTGCCCCCTGCCTACCCCTCCCTCCCCATTGGCCATTCTAGTGTTCCTCTAATCCTCCTATGCTCCCTATCCCAACCCAACTGTGAATTGGCCTCCTTATATCAGAGAAAACATTTGGCATTTGGTTTTTTGGGATTGGCTAACTTCACTTAGCATTATATTCTCTAACTCCATCCATTTACCTGCAAATGCCATGATTTTATTCTCTATTATTGCTGAGTAATATTCCATTGTGTGTGTATACCACATTTTCTTTATCCATTCATCTGTTGAAGGGTATCTAGGTTGGTTCCACAGTTTAGTTATTGTGAATTGTGCTGCTATAAACATTGATGTGGCTATGTCCCTGTAGTATGCTGTCTTCAGGTCTTTGGGGTAAAGACCAAGGAGTGGGATAGCTGGGTCATAAGGTGGTTCCATTCCAAGTTTTCCAAGGTATCTCCATACTGCTTTCCATATTGGCTGCACCATTTTGTAGTCCCACCAACAATGTATGAGTGTGCCTTTTTCTCCATATCCTCTCTAACATTTATTGTTGTTTGTGTTCTTAATAGCTGCCATTCTGACTGGTGTGAGATGAAATCTTAGAGTGGTTTTGATTTGCATTTCTCTAGTTGCCAGAGAGTTTGAGCATTTTTTCATGTATTTGTTGATTGATTGTATATCTTCTTCTGAGAAGTGTCTGTTCAGTTCCTTGGCCCATTTATTGATTGGGTTATTTTTTTTTTTTTTTTTTTGGTGTTAAGATTTTTGAGTTTTTTATATATTCTAGAGATTAGTGCTCTATCTGACATGCATGTGGTAAAAATTTCTAGAACTCATAAATGAATTCAGCAAAGTAGCAGGATACAAAATCAACACCCATAAATCTAAGGCATTTCTATATATCAGTGACAAATCCTCTGAAAGGAAAATGAGGAAAACTACCCCGTTTACAATAGCATCAAAAAAAAGTAAAATAAAATACTTGGGAATCAACTTAACCAAAGACGTGAAAGACCTCTATAATGAAAACCACAGAACACTAAAGAAAGTAATTATGGAAGACCTTAGAAGATGGAAAGATCTACCATGCTCTTTGATAGGCAGATCTAATATTGTCAAAATGGCCATACTACCAAAAGCACTATACTAAATCTATGCAATGCCAATCAAAATCCCAATGACATTCCTCAGAGAAATAGAAAAAGCAGTCATGAAATTCATCTGGAAAAATAAGAGACCCAGAATAGCTAAAGCAATCCTTAGTAAGAGGAGTGAAGCAGGTGGCATCACTATACCAGACCTTAAATTGTACTACAGAGCAATAGTAACAAAAACAGCATGGTATTGGCACCAAAATAGGCCAGTAGACCAATGGAACAGAATAGAGGACACAGAGACTAACACATATTATTTCAGTTATCTTATATTAGTCAAAGGCACCAAAAATGTACATTGGAGAAAAGATAGCCTCTTCAACAAATGGTGCTGGGAAAACTGGAAATCCATATGCAATAAAATGAAATTAAACCTCTATCTCCCACCATGCACAAAATTGAACTCAAAGTGGATCAAGGATCTAGGAATTAGACCAGAGACACTACACCTAATAGAAGAAAAAGTAAGCTCTAATCTCCAACATGTTGGATTAGGCCCCAAGTTCCTTAATAAGAATCCTGTAGCACAAGAATTAATACCAAGAATCAATAAATGGGATAGACTCAAATTACAAAGCTTCTTCTCAACAAAAGAAACAATCAGTGAGATGAACAGAGAGCCTACTAATTGGGAACAAATTTGCTACTTTCAATGCAATGAAAAACCAGTATCTCTCTCCACATGTTATGAACCAAGCTGTAGAACTTACAGAGTTAGGTGGGCATGGGTTTCTCTTCTCTGGAATCTCCTTACACACTGTATTAGTCAACTTTACCCAAACACCTGAGGCAAGTACTTAATTAACAAATACTTGAGCCAGTCTACTTACGGAAAAGAAGGGTCTACTTAGCTCTCAGTTTTGGAGGTTCAAATGAATGCCACTGAAATAAGCATGGTTCTGTTAAGGGTCCTCTCAGCTGCAGCACATCACAGCAGTTGGCAGTGACAGGAACATGAATGGTAATGAGCCATTACATGGAGTACCACCTTAATGCCTCTGAGAGAAAGTCCCCAACTTACCTAAAGTCTTCCCATCAGGCCTTACCTTCCAAAAGTGCACACCTTCCTCATTGCCAGAATGAGATCCAAGCTTTCCACCACAGATGCTTGAGAGTCAGTCAAACCACATCCAAACCATCAGATATACCCTACCTTATAGGGCAAGTGGCTGCCCCAAAACCCCTAGTAATGGGACCAAGGATAAACACTGAACACCAATTAGTCTTCATGCAGAGACGTTGGAATTTGAACTTTCCTTACACACTCAGGTATTTGTAGAAGAATGGAGAGGCCATGACACATGAGGCTGAGCTGACCATATGTGTTTACAAGGTTAAATAAAGGACTTTTAGATATGAAGACCAAGTGAAGGAAACATGTACACTACAGTATCTGACTGTGGAGTGGTATGAGAAATGGAGGGGGGATTGGAAAAGAGAATGAATGACAGATTGCTATCTCCCTAATGGATTCTATTTTCAATTGCATTTTATTCATTAGTTTTCCTGTGATAATTCAATATCCATTCAATAAATTTCCAGGGTTTTGCTGGGCGTGGTGGTGCACACCTATAATCCCAGTACTTGGGGGGCTGAGGCAGGAGGATCGCAAGTTCAAAGCCAGCCTCAGCAATGGCGAGGCACTTAGCAACTCAGTGAGACCCTGTCTCTAATAAAATACAAAAAAAAAAAAAAAAAAACGGGCTGGGGATGTGGCCCAGTGGTGGTCGAGTGCCCTGAGTTCAATCCCTGGTACCAAAAAAAAAAAAAAAATTCCAGGGTTTTGTTGTTGTCGTCCTGTGTTTGGGATAGGTGATCTAAGAAAATTTTCTGTTATGGGAAACATGACTTCTATTATCCTATTAATGAAAATATTGATATGATTTTTTTAATTAGCTTTTGATTTAGAGCAATATGTAGGATTTGGTGTTTGAATATAACAATCTCCTCCCTAAAAATCTGACAGCATACAACAACAGAAAATGTTTTGGCGTATAGCAGTTAAACTGATTTCGCTTTATTAACTGAAAGGAAAGGAACATAAGAATTAAAATTTACTGACTAACCAACAAAAACTGAGATGCAGATTAATCAAAGTCAAAAAGCCAAGGCAATCTTTCAAGGATGCGTGCAGCACACCAAGGTTAAGGAAAGCTTTAGCAGACACTAGAGCCAACAGTGGTGGAATAGAGGACTGGAGTCCTGCTGAAGCCTCCCAAACAGAAGTACTGAAGGAGAGAGGAAGAACGAAAGCAGCTGAAGCACGAAGCAGGTGCTGGGCCAAACACCGTTAAAACACAAAACATGTTTTTGGACAATCCTGAGTCCAATAAAAATGCAGGCAGGAGGTGACATTGGGCTTAAGTTGAAGTCCTTTTCACTTAAGTAAGCATTATACATCTGTCCATGAAGTTGTCCATAATAATTACAGGAGTGGAAAACTGAAAAAGCATTTGGGAATAGGAAGGAAAAGCTGCATTTTTCACCTCCCTTAAGTTGATTATACTCATGTTCCTTTCTCGTGATTTCTAGTAGAATGTGGAGATGCAGTAGCATGAACACTGAGGACCAGTCTAAGAACTGGGAAGCTAAGATCCATCCATTTAGTAGGTGAGTTCTTCCAGACAAAGTGAAATTGATTGTTCCAATAAATGTATTTGGGGTGTGTTGGCGAATTCTTTTTATATCATCTAAATTTGTGGTTATCTTTAGAATTCATTTCCTTATAGCTTCCTCTCATTATATGGTCAGGGCAATGAATAAAAGTATTGCTTTCATATTTAGATGGATATATATGATCAATTGGCTGAATATATTCATTAAATGTCTCCATCATTGTGTCTCACCACACTACCCTTAGGATTATCATATATAGAGAAAATTGTAACTAATTAATTATCTTTGGTTTTAGATTCCATAACTGTCTCATTTCAACTGCAAAATTAAAATATTGCTTGTGTTTCAAAAGAGAAAGAAATAAATATTCTTTTAAGATTAGGCTAAAAAGTATATATATATATATATATATATATATATATATATATATACTGTGGTTGAGATCCTGGAAGACTAAGATTAAACTGAGTTTAGGATGCGGCTTCAGAGAAAACCCAAGTGCACCTAAATATTTCTTTTTGTCCTCAGGTATCCCATCTCTCTGGCAATATGCAAAATTTTCTCCCAAGGCCATTCCTAGGGTATCATGACACATGGATTAGTCTCTGGATCCTCAGATTAATTTGAGTTCTCCCCACCTCCAACCCACACAGACTTCTAGATCTGTACAGATAGCTAATAAGAACTGAAGATAACCATGATTCAAAAGCATATATGTAAGCTGGGGATGTAGCTCAGTGGCAAGGTCCTTGCCCAACATTCACAAGTTCGCAGGTTCAATTCCCAGCACTGCAAAAAAAGGAAATAAAATGTATGCCTTCAAAGAGGCCTGTAATATAGGATACACTAAGCATAGCCCCTTCTCTAACCCTTCTTAAATAGAACTATTGTCAGATCTTTCCCATTTTCCCGCATTGCCCTCTATGATTGTTTTGAACTCAGTTCACTCAAACAAGATGTGAACAATGGTTTCAGACTGTTTTAGTCAACTTTTTTGCCACTGTGACTAAAGGACCTGAAAAGTTTATTTAGGGGCTCACAGTTTTAGAGGTCTTAATCCATAGGCAACAGACTCCATTCCTTAGGGGTCATGGCAAAAGAGTGTAATGGAGGGAAGTAGCTCACATGTTGATCAGGAAGCAGAGGCTGGAACTCTACTCTTCAGATACAAAATATAAACCATAAACCGTATAGCCAAGTCCCCAATGAACTGCTTCTTCCAGCTATATCCCACCTGCTTCCAGTTACCACTCAGTTAACCCATCAGGTTTAGACTATAACCTCATCATTTCTCCTCTAAACCTTCTTGCACTGTTTCACATGTGAGCTTTTGAGGGCCACCTCACATCCAAAACATAACATAGACTAACTGTCCAGCCCCTCAATCCTTCTAGAGGAATTCAGCTTCGAGCATCAGTACAAGGGATGATACACACTCAGAAGGCTGTTTGAAGTAAAGTGTAGGCCCAAAAGAAATTACAATCTTATTGATAAACCAACCGGAAATTTTGGCTTTGCTGACAATGTGGCAATTTCTTTTCAGAGATTTTAACATCATAACAATTATCACTTTACTATTTCTTATTCTAAATAGGCAATTTCATGCATAGTATGATAACATGTTCTCTGATATCTTCGATTTTTATAGTTTTCGCTTGAACTAAAAGCTATAACATTTTATTATCTTGATATATTAACTCTTAACTTGGCAAATTGCAACCAAGAGAAGTCATATGTAATATCCTATGGATTTTTCATTCTTATCTTGTTGGAATCTTCAGAATAAGGAGATTAATGAAATCTATTAAACAATTGCTGTTAAGAAGAGCAATGTATTTTGAATGACAAAGAAAAAAGTCAGAATGATAAAAGGATAAAATTGTTTTTTTTATATATAACTAAAGTGAAGTAGAAATGTTTCCATTATGTGATTCTGACAATGATTTTTTTAATATTAAATTTTTTAGTTGCAGATGGACATAATACATTTATTTTATTTGTTTTTATTTTTATGTGGTGTTGGGGATCAAACCCAGTGCTTCACACATGCTAGGCAAGCATTCTACCATTGAGCCACAACCCTGGCCCCTTGACAGTGATTTTTAAGAGGTGATAGAGGTGACAAACTCAACTTTAGTGGTGGTCATGCTAGAATTGAGGTGGTATTAGACATGCCTTTATGCTATACTATGCTGACCAAAGTCTGCATTTAATTTGCTAGTTGTATATTTATTAAAGTCCTAGATTTTTTATTATTAAATTTGAATGTGTTTGTCATAATTTTTGTGAAAACATTTAAATTTATAAGGATATTATATAAATAGTGAAAAGAGAATATTCCTATATCCTTCTCCAAAATTTCCTCTTTTGTTAACATTTTTAAAAAACAAAGGGCATGATTTTAAACTAAAAAATTAATGTTGGTACAATATTATAAAGTACAGAACTTCTTTAGTTTTCACCAGTTTTTCCAATGATGTGTTTTTTTTTTTTTTTTCTTATCTAGGATGTGATTCAAAATGCCACGTTCCAGTCAGTTTTCACATTTCTTTAGTCTCCTTTAATCTGTGACAAATAGTAATTTTTCATCTTTCGTAATCTTAATATTTTTGAAGAGTATTAATAAATAATTTTGTAGAATGTATATCAATTTTTTAAAAAAAAATTTTTTTATGTTTTCTCACCTATAATTTCAAGTTGTAGATTATTGGAAAGGATAACATGCAGACAATGTGCTTCTTAGTGTACTGTATTAAGTGGCCCATGATACTCAAATGTATTAATGGTGATGTTAATCTTGATCATTTGCCAGAATTGCTGTGTTCTAGAATCTTCTCTTGTAAAGTTGCTATTTTGTTGTGTTCCATTTTGAGACTACACAAATAACCTGTTTGAGGAGGTTTCAAGTTGGCAGAATAGAACAGGTTGCTTTCCTGGTGCTCTGCGGCATGAAATCAAGAAACCAGATAGGCAGCCTCTCAGCAAGATGGGTGAATGGGGGAAAAAAAACAAAAACAAAACAAAACAAAACAAACCGAGGAAGACTATACTAGAATTTAATACTGGACACTCAAATAAGAATGAAGACTAAGGAAGTTGGATAGTTGGATATAATAAATAAGGAAGAAATCCCAGCACTATAGCCTCTGTTGCCACTGCTGGAGTACAGTGGAGGGATAAGGAAATTAAAGGAACCTCCATTTTCAGGAGGATTGGGGCATGTCTAGTTAAGGAGAGTTTAGAGATCAGAGACACTGCCTTTCTAAACTGAAAGGAGAGCTGCACAAAAGCCTTGTACTGCAAAAAAAAAAAAAAAAAAAAAAAAAAAAAAAAAAAAAAAAAAAATCTCTCCCAGTGGCATGCAAAAGACAGAGGAAGGAACTGTTTTGCAGCTGTAGCTCAGGGGCCAACAGCTAAGGGAGCCAACTCCTAGCAAACCCTAATCTGGCCTGAGGTACAGGCCTGGCAAAACCACACTGCACAAAGAGTGTTTCTAAGTGACCAGGAGAAAATGAAACATGGAGAGAGGTTTACACAGGTAAGAATTGGTTGCAGAAACCCACCTGGATCTCCCCTTCTCCCTCTAATCCAGCTACTTGCAGGACTGGCTGAGAGAGATGCACCTGGCTGGGAATTCAAAGGGTGGGGATGGAAGAGATTGAGTTTGAAGACTGAGCCGAGACCAGGAAATGTGCAGTCTACAGGTGACATAGCGGACTAAGAATTGGCTAATACACCACACAAGTGGAACCCAAAGGAGATTCCTGAGGTATTATCTTTCAGTGTGGACTGACAATTGCTTGGCCCTGGAGGTGAGCTGATTTAAAATCTCTAGACCAATAGGCATCTAGTCAAGACCCTGGAGCCTACTAAGCCTAACCTTTCAATCCAGGAGTCCTGCCTACAGGATTATCTCTCTCACTCTCTCCCTGAGGATGGAGAAATCATCACATACCAGACAATCCCACCTAACTGCTAAGAAGAGAAGCTGAGAATATTTCGAACTGCAATGGAAAAGTTCTTTAACTTTCATTGAAATCTATTTTTTTTTTCTTTTATCTGATTAATTGTGACCATATTGGTTCATGGACATTTATACATATTCATATTTTTTCCTCATTTCCAGCAATTTTGAAACCAGTTATTTTTCATGGATCAGTTTTTTTTTTTTTTTTTTTTTTTGTACCAGGGATTGAACTCAGGGGCACTCGGCCACTGGGCCACATCCCCAGCCCTTTTTTGTATTTTATTAGAGACAGGGTCTCACTGAGTTGCTAAGTGCCTCGCCATTGTTGAGGCTGGCTTTGAACTCGCGATCGTCCTGCCTCAGCCTCCCAAAGTGCTGGGATTACAGGCGTGCGCCACTGCACCCGGCCCATGGATCAGTTTTTTTGAGGACTAGGAAGTTTGATTAGTATATTTCAGGTATTTTTGGTATTCTTTTTTTATTTTTAATTTAAAAATCTTTTATTTTATATATGTTTTATCTCACTTATCTCTTTCCCTTGAATTTCTCCCTCTCTTTTCTTCTGTTAATAGCCAATCTCTATTGTTCTGTCTTTCACTCTTCCTTTATTTCTTTACTTCTATCCTCTCTCCTCTATGACCATAATCATCACATCCTACATCACTTCTGTTCTCTCCTTGTCCATCATCTGAAATTGTAAATCCTTTTGCAAACTTACCGTTTCTATTGTAGGCAATAACTGACAATATCATTTCTGTTTATTGTGACAACATTGTAGGCATCATACCAGGAAATATTTGGTTTAATGCTATATATTGTTTGAATTGGTTGTTGTTATTATTTGTTTCCCCCTAAATGACGAGGTACTGGAAACCTTCAAGGACACTATACGTCTCCAGGGTAGAAAATCTACTGCTTCAGATCCATAATGTTAGATGGGTAGACACACAAGCAACACGAAAAAGCAAGGAAACGTATCACCCGAAACAAACCAAGAGACTTTAATAACAGAATCCATCACCACAACTGTGGAAGAAATGTGAGAGAAGGCATTTAGAATGTACATAGTTAAACTAATATGTGAGGCAAAGGACAATGTAAGGATTGAAATCAGAAAGAAAATATAGGAAGTGAAACATCACTTCAATAAAATGAGATTCTAAAAAAAAAATCGAACAGAAATCCTTGAAATGATGGAATCAATAAATTAAATTAAAAATTCAATAGAAAGTATCACTAACAGACTAGACTACTTGGAATATAGACTTTCAGACAATGAAGACAAAACATAACATCTTGAAAATAAAGTTGACCATGGAAAACAGATGTTAAGAGACTATGAACAGAACTCCTAAGAAATGTGGGATGACCTGAAGAGACCAAATTTAAGATTTATCAGGACCGATGAAGGCTTGGAGATACAACAAAAGGAAAGCACAATCTATTCAATAAAATAATTTCAGAAATGCCGGGGTCCAGCCCTAGCAGGGTCGGGGGTCTTCCTGGTCCAGGGGATGTGACGAGGTAAACAGCGTTGGCGATGGATGAACAACAACCACACAGACTCAAAGGCCGGTGCAGAATGCTGACAACTTTATTGATTTCACACACAGTTTTTATATATTTTTTAAAGCATATCATGCCAAGAAAGTAGTTACCAAAAACCCCTAGAACTCTTAGTACAGAACAGGCCTATCGGGAAGTATAATTATATGAGTTAATGACCCCCACCATATTTCCTACTATTGTTCTAAATCTATGAATATGATCAGTAAAGTTGATCTGAAGTTCCTATTCCTACCTAAATGTACTTAACAATATTCATCACCTTGTGTTTCATAATAGTAAACATGTCAGTCCTTTGACTCTATTCTTGCCTAAGTTAAACTTTAAGTTCGGGTTAGTCAAGAGGGCAGTGACCTCAGTGGTTGCCATGGCAAATTTTCTTGTAGATAATTGCCATATAGTTTAATAAAGTAAATCTTACTAAAACGGGGTCACAGGCACCAAAGGGAATTTTTCCCATGGGGTCTCTTTAACGGGAAGTACTTCGATATTATTCTGTTTCTGATTACTATCAGTAAGACTATGTGCTTTTTGCATACTCATAACTGGAGAAACAGGTGGCTCTGTGCCTGTTCTCACACATAGCAATACTTGTTTAAAACAATTACCCCAGGAAAAAGACACAACACACGGTGGCAGGAAATTATTTACTATTTGTGGTAGGGAAGGGGCTATGGTTTCTAATATTTTATTAATATTCTCAGAAAACGCTGTAGTATTCCCCTCACCCCCAGCAATCACCACTAGAAAATTTATTGAGTATTATATTATTAAGAAGATATTGCAGAAAAGGCACCAGAACCCAGAGGCAGACATTTGGCATTTTCCCGAGATGATGAAACCTTGCAAACATCATTCTCCCAGTGGATCCTTGTCAAACACTGGTTGGATTGTCAGGCGCCCTCGCACAGAAAATTTCCAAAACCTAAAGAATGAAATGGAAAATCAGATACAGAAGGCTTATAGGCCCACAAATATTCAAAATTACAACACATCCATACCAAGACCCATTATTATGAAAATGCCTAACATACAAAATAAGGGTAGAATTTTAAAGGATGCTGGGGAGCAGGGGGGAATCATGTTTAGAAGGAAACCAGTCTGGATCTCAGCTGAGTTTTCAACCCAGACCCTCGAACCTAGGAGTTATTGGAATAATACTTATGAAGCTCTGAAAGCAAAATGGATGCCAGCTAAGAATACTATATCCAACAAAATTAAGCTTCAGAATTGATGATGAAATAAACCTTCCACAATAAACAAAAGGTAAAAGAATTTACAACTAGAAAGCCTCTTCTACAAAACTTACTCAATGGAATATTTTATAAAGAAGAAAGGAAAAATAAAAGTGAAAACCAACAAAGGGAGGAACTAAACCAGAAAAAAAATAACCAATCAAAGGAGAAACTAATTCAAATTAAAAAAAATAGAGATAAATTAAAATGACAGGGAATAAAGATCATATATCAATAAATATTTAATGTAAATGGTCTAAATTCATCAATCAGGAGAAATAGACTTAAAGGTTGGAGTGAAAAACAAGACCCAACAATATGCTGTCTCCAAGAGCTTCACCTAAGAGGCAGAGACATCCACAGACTGAAGGTAAAAGAATAGGGAATAAAAACATATAATTCACATGGATCTCGTAAACATGCAGGGGTTTCTAGCCTCAGATAAAGTGGACTTCAAGCCAGAGTTAATCAGAAGGGATAAAGGAGGACATTTAATACTGCTTAAGGGAATTATACAAAAACAAGACATAACAATCATAAAATATTTATGCTCCAAAAAAAATGGAGCATCTATGTGCATCAAAACAAAAACTTTCTCAATTTCATGAATCAAATAGAGCACAACACAATAATACTGGGTGACTTCAGCACACCTCTCTCACCACTGGATAGATACTCCAAGCAAAAACTAAATAAAGAAGCTATAGAACTAAATAATAAACTAATAATTTAGACTTAACAGATACATATAGAATATTTCATCCATAAACGACTGAGTACAATTTCTTCTCAGCAGCACATGGCTTCTTCCCCAAAATACACCACATCTTATGTGACAAAGCAACACTTAGCAAATACAAAAAAATAAATAAATAAATAAAAGATAATATCTTGCATTCTGTTGGATTGTAATGTAATTAAACTAGAAATCACTGATAAAATAAAAAAATAGAATCTACTCTAACACATGGAGACTAAATAATACACTATTGAATGATCAATGGATAGCAAAATAAATGAGGGATGAAATAAAAAAAAAAATACTTAGAGGTAAATAAGAATACCAAAACAAAATATCAAAATCTGTCAGACACTATGAAGGCAGTGCTTAAAGGAAAGTTCATTGCATTGAACTCATTCATTAAAAGAATAAAAAGTCAACAAAACAATGTTACATCTCAAAGTCCTAGAAAAAGAAAAACAAATCAACACCAAAAGTAGTAGAAAATAGGAAATAATGAAAATCAGAGCCGAAGTCATTGAAATTGAAACAAAAAAAGCAATTCAAAAATATCAAAAAATGAAAAGTTGGTTCTTCGAAAAACTAAAATTGATAAACCCTTAGTCAAGCTAATGAAGAAAAAGAGAAAAAAAACTCAAATTATAAAATTTGCAATCAAAAAGGAAATATCACAACAAACACTACTGAAATACAGGTGATATTCAGAAACTATTTTGAAAATTTATACTCCAGTACAAAATCTTAAAGACATCAACAAATTTCTAGAGACATACAACATATCCAAGTTGAATTAGGAGGACATAGAAAATTTAAACAGATCAATTTGAAGCAATAAAATTGACGATGCCATCAAAAGCCTACCAAGAAAGAAAAGCCCAGATTCTCAGCCAAGTTCTACCAGACCTTCAAAGAAGCACTAATACCAAAACTTCTCAAATTATTCTATGAAATAGTAAAGGAGGGAAGCCTTCCAAACTCATTCTATGAAGCTAGTATTACCCTGACACCAAAACCAGACAAAGACACATCAAGTGTAGGAAACTTTAGACCAACATCCTTGATGAACATAGGTGCAAAAATTCTTAATAAATTACTGGCAAATTGCATACAAAAAAACATTAAAAAGACAGTGCACCCATTATCAAGTGGGGTTCATTTCAGAAATGCAAGGCTGGTTCAACATACAGAAATCAATAAAAGTACTTCATCATCAATAGACTTGAAGAAAAGAATCACATGATTACCTCAATAGATACACAAAATACATTTGACAAAATAAAACACAGAAAAACTAGGGATAGTAGGAACATGTTGTAAAAGCTACATATGCTAAACCTAAAGCCAACATCATTCTAAATGGAGAAAAGTTGAAAGCATTCCCTCTAAAAACTGGAACAAGAGAGGGATGCCCTCTTTCACCACTTCTACTCAACATTGTCCTTTAAACTCTAACCAGAGCAATTAGGAAGAAATTAAAGGAATATGAATAGGAAAATAAGAACTCAAACTATCCTGATTTGCTGAAGACAAGATTATATATTTAGAAGACCCAAAAAACTCCACTAGAAAACTTCTAGCACTAATAAATGAAATTAGCAAAGAAGCAGAATAGAAGATTTAACACCCATAAATCAAGTTCCTATACATCAAGAATGAATCAACTAAAAGAGCAATTAGAAAAACTATCCCATTCACATTAGCCACCCCCATAAAAAATAAAATATTTGGGAATCAATTAACAAAAGAGGAGAAAGACCTCTACAATGAAAAGTATAGAAATCTAAAGAAAAAAAAGTGAAGAATACCTTAGAAGATGGAAAGATCTCCCATGTTCTTGGATAGGAAGAATTAATATTGTCAAAATGATCATACTACCAAAAGTGCTATACAGATTTATTGCAATTCCTATTAAAATCCAATGATGTTCTTCATAGAAATAGAAAAAGCAATCATGAAATTCAATTGAAAAAAATTAGAGGCCCAGAATAGCCAAAGCAATCCTTAGTAAGAAACATGAAGTAGGAGACATCACAACACCAGACTTTAATTATACACAGAGCTATAGTAACAAAAACGGCATGGTCTTGGCACCAAAGCCAAGAAGACCAATGGTACAGAATAGGAGACACAGAGACAAACCCACATAAATACAGTTATCTCATGCTAGATAAAGGCACCAAAAGCACAAATTGGAGAAAAGATAACCTATTCAACAAATGGTGCTGGGAAAACTGGAAATCCGTATATGTAACAAAATGAAATTAGACCCCTATCTCTTACCCTGCACAAAACTCAACTGAAAATTCATCAAGGACCTTGGCATTAAACAAGAGGCCTTGTGCCTACTAGAAGAAAAAGGAGGCCCAAATCTTCATTCTGTTGGCTTAGGAACTGTATTCCTCATCAAGATTCCTAAAGTGCAAGAAGTAAAATCAGTAATCATTAAATGGTATAGTATCAAACTAAAAAGCATCTTCTCAGCAAAGGAAACAATCAAAAACATGAAGAGAGAGCCTACAGAATGGAAGAAAATCTTTGCCACCTGCAATTCAGATAAAGCTTTAATCTCCAGGATATATAAAGAACTCAAAAAACTTAACACCAAAGTACCAAATAACCCAATCAATAAATGAGCAAAAAAAAGTGAACAAATACTTCACAGAAAGAGAAACATGATTGATCAACAAATGTATGAAAACAAAAATGTTCAACATCACTAGCAATTAGAGAAATGCAAATTAAAACTACACTGAGATTGCATCTCACTCTAGTCAGAGTGGCAATAATCAGGAATCCAAGTAACAATACATGTTGGTGAGGATCTGGGGGAAAAAGTACACTCATACATTGTTGGTGGGACTGCAAATTGGTTTAACCACTCTGGAAAGCAGTGTGGAGATTACTCAGAAAACTGAGAATGGAGCCACCATTTGACCCAGTTACCCCACTCCTTGGTTTATAAGTCCCAAAGGACTTGAAATCTGCATCTTGTTGTGATGCAGGCACATCAATATTCATAGCAGATCAATTCACAATAGCTAAGCTATGGAACCAACCTAGGTGCCCTTCAACAGACGAATGGATAAAGAATATGTGGTAGATATACACAAGGGAATATTACTGAGCCAAAAAGAAGGATGAAATTATAGCACTTACCAGTAAATGGAAGGAAATGGAGACTGTCATGTTAAGCAAAATAAGCCAATCCTGAAGAACCAAAGGCTGAATGTTCTCTCTGATATTCTGATGCTGACTAACGATAGGCAGATGGCGGGGACTTTCACTGATTTGGATAGGGAGGAGTGGGAGAAAGAAGGGGGGATGGAAATGAGAAAGACAATAGAATGAGTCATATGTAACTTTCCTATGTTCATAAATGAATACACTACTAGTGTAACTCCACATCTTGTGCAACCACAAAAATGTGAAGTTATACTCCGTATATGTATGATATGTCAAAATACATCCTACTGTCATGTATAACTATAAAGAACAAATAAAAAATTAAAGTCTGGGTTAAAAAAATAACTTTTTATGCTTGGACTTTCACTCACTAGGATTAGTAGCTATTGTGGTAGAAATTGCTTAATTATTGTGGTGTCTAATGGTGATCTTGTATTTTTCTCATTTCCTCTGTACACATTATTTGAATTCTTCAGTAAGAAGAGTTCTCTCTCTCTCTCTTTTTTCCTATTTGATCAATTTATTAGGAATGACAATTTTCTTTTATCTTATAATTAGTACTATCAATATATTGTTCTCATTATTCCAACTGGGAACAGTAGCATGGTTCCTATGCCCTTTTGATGTGTCTTTGCTATGATTAGTTTAATTTTATCTTTCCATTTCCTAATGGAATCTAGAACTGCAAGATTCTGTAGGCCTTTTTGTTCTGTTTTCTTGCCAAAGTTGGAATCAACCAGTTCTTTAAGGAGTCTTAGTTTTTTAATTGGAAAATGGTGCTTATAAACCAATATCCAGGTGATTTCTCTTTTTACTGCTATGGGACTAAAATTTTTTATTATAAAACTTTAATAAAAATTTTATGATTTTATTAAAAATTATTTCAAAGATCTCAACTCTAAACAAAATTTCTGAAATCTCAGGTGGTTCCAATTCTGCCTTCCCTAATTGGGGGTTAATAGGTGCTGTGCTTTAGTAGGGTTCCATTACATAATAAAGCACAACATACTAGTAATACCTTACCCAGAAAGATTCACAATGTACTTTACTGCAGAATTATTTCAAGACTTTAATATGCCTAATAAACTTCCTTGCCTTTGCTAACTCAATGACATCTGAAGTTCAACTATAAAAGACATTTTCATTATATGTACCAAAATCTAGCAGAAGAGGTAGAGTCACTTGAACACCATATTAGTAAGTATTTCAACTAAAATTGCCTCTGTTAAATAGTATCATTACTTAATGAGTTACGGGATACTAGTTACTTTGATCTCAGCTCTTCATGTTAATAACTTAATGCAATTATCAATACTTTCTTCACCTAAACCACTTGAAACTGACAATGGGATACAGTCTCCACACTGCCTTCTGTTTTTTTTTTTTTTTTACACATTTCTCTGCCCACACAACCTCTCTCTCTCACACACACACAAACACACACATACTTCTTTTATTCCTTCCTTCTTCCTTCCTTCCTTCCTTTCTTTCTTTTTCTTTTTCTCCCTTCCTTCTTTCCTTCCTTCTCCCTTCCTCCCTTCCCCTCCTCTCCCCTCCCTCCCTGTCCCTTCTTTCTTTCTTTCTTTCTTTCTTTCTTTCTTTCTTTCTTTCTTTCTTTCTTTCTTTCTTTCTCTGGCTTGGATAAAACACACTGACAACTTTTCTGGCACTCAGTTATAAAATATCCTGACTTTCAGAAAGCCAACTTCTCACTGTGTGCTCCAGTGTTTTCTTAATTCATACAGTTGGAGCAGGGGAGTGTGAGGAGAAAGGTCTCTCACATCCTTTTTTTTTTTTTTTTTTTTTTTTAAATAATTTAGTAGTAGATGGAAACAATACTTTTGTTTTGTTTATTTATTTTTTATGTGATGCTAAGGATTGAACCCAGTGCCACACATGTGCTAGGCAAGTGCTCTACCACTGTGGTACAACCCCAGCCCTCACATCTCTTCTTAAAGAGCATAAATGCTATTGAATCAGACTCCTCTTTTATGAGTTAATTTAACCTTTATTACAATATTGTACATATTAACAAATATGTTTAACATAATTTATTTATATTTACATATTTTACAGATATATCTTACATATTTAATAAGTATAGTCACACTGGCAGTTAGGGCTATGAATTCTGGGAGGCAGGAAAGACATGTAGTTCATAACACTCAATAGTTCTTTAAAATGTCCATTAATTTAAAAAAAAATTCAATGGTAATTATGTGTATCATTGAACATAAAAATAACAGAGAATGGGCTAAGGATATAGCTCAGTGCTTGATAGAGTGCTTGCCTTGCAAGCAAGGCCCTGAGTTCAATCCCAGTACCAAAAAAAAAAAAAAAAAAAAAAAAAAAAAAAAAAAAACTAAAAAAGACAAGAAAAAATAAGTATTTTATTTCTGAAAGTATACCCATCAATTAGTCTTCCCAATAATGCCAATATAATATTTAATTCATTTAGAAATTTTATGGTATAAATATTTTGTTAACTTTTTGGTCTTGTTTTGTCCTCTCAACAAGTTAGAGACACTTGGAGTGATATTACATTTAATTCTTACATGAAAAATATAAATATATTGTAAATTGTTCAAAATTACATCATATATTCACAGTACAAGTCCTATTAGTAAAATTGTGATACTAATCCTCTGATCAGATCCTGTGGTATTTCTGCATGACCACAAATATAATGATGTAAATAAATATGTAATAAATATAATGTAACACAACATACATTTGCTTTTTTTTTTTTTTTTTTTTTTGATTCAATAATTTCTCTGGCTTCCAGCTTTAAATGCAGGGAGTTTAGAAGTCAATTAATTGTATCAACAAATAAAAAACAGAAAAATTAGAAAAATCAGCAACTCTACTTAGATCCATCACAATTCTTCAGACATAAGGAAAAAAATATGTCTGAAACTTGGATCAACATAAAGCAAGGAAGAACATCATAGAAAAAGAGAAGGTAAAAAATAAAAACTTATAGATTTTATTCTTAATTGATCGTACAGACAGCATTTTGTTTGAAATAATAATATCAAAAATATTATATCATGTATGCTTATGTATGTGAATATGTTTGTGTGTGTAGGTGCTTATGTATAAGTGGAAAGAATTACAGTAATGATATTACACAGGAGTGAGGAATGAGAATTGTTATTATCAGATAATTGCTATACTCATGAAATGCCACGGTAATATTTAAAAGTTCAATTAGTTGAAAATATACAAAACTAAATTCAATACAACAACTGAAGAGAAAATAAGTATAATTGATATATTAGAAAAGACAGAAAACAGAATCATAGACAATGCTGAATTAAAACCACAAAAGGCAGAAATATTGTGGACAAAAACAGGAAAAATTAGAAAGGTAAAGAGTAGAAAATAGTATGGTAACTACTAATCAAATTACATTATCAATGGTCTAAATTCACCAATCAGATGAAAGATTGCTAGGATCAATAAAATCACAAGACCCAAATATATGTCCAACAATGACCTACTTTATAAATATGATGACACAAATGAAAAGTAATAGAGATAGATGTACTGTCTTAATTATAATCAAAATAAAATAGGAATTTCTATATTAATTTCAGAAAGAACAAACTTAGAGCAAAGAAAAGTATCAGGAATAAAGAGTTCATTTCATAATAAAATGAGGCTCCACATTAATAGAAGATAGAATAGTCCTTAATGTATATGGGCCTAATGACTGAGTTTCAAATTCCAAGAGGCAAAAGTTGACGTATCTGCAGAAAGACACTGATGAATCTGCTATAACATAGACTTTAACACTTCTCTATCAGAAATGGGCAGATTAGCAGTCAGAATACTCGTAAGAACAAGGTTGATTTCAACAGTATCATTAATCACCTGGATATAATTGATTTCGGTAGATACTTCATCTAATACCAATAGATTACATATTTTCCCCAACTTTATATGGAACCATCACCAAGGAAGACAACACTCTGGGCCATGAAACAGAACTTAACAAATTAATACAATAGAAACCACGTAATGACTGCATTCAGACCATAATGTAATTAGACTAGAAATCAATAACAGAAAGATTGCTGGGTAGTCCCAAATTACCTGGAGATTAAACAGTACACTTTCAAAGAACCCATAGGTCAAAGTTAAAATTCAGATAGAAATTTAAAAGTATTTTGAATGGAATCATCATGAAATTAACACTTACAGAAATTTGGGAAATACAGAAAAATCAATCCTTAGAGGAAATTATATTCCATTGAAAACACATAATAGAAAGAAAGAAAACTATGAAATCAAAAATCTAAGCTTCTAATTTAAGAATCTAGAAAAATAAGAGTAAATTAAACTCCAGATAAATAAAGGGGAAAATATAATAACAAATGACCAGAAATAAAGGGAATTAAAAACAGAAGTCCACACAGAAAACAAAATCAAAATCTTTTTATTGGAGAAGATCGGTAAAATCGACAAGCGTTTAAGAAAACTAAGAAAAAAGAGAGAAGATACAAAGTATTAATATCATAATGATGACAGGCACAGTGGTGCATGCCTGTAATCCCAGCACTTGGGAGGCTGAGGCAGGAGGATCGCGAGTTCAAAGCCAGCCTCAGCAATGGCAAGGCACTTAGCAACTCAGTGAGACCCTGTCTCTAATAAAATACAAAAAAGAGCTTGGGATGTGGCCCAGTGGTCGAGTGCCCCTGAGTTCAATCCCTGGTACCAAAAAAAAAAAAAAAAAAAAAAAATACACACACACATCATTATGATATATGTATATCATAATGATAGAGGTACACCAGTACAGATCCTATGGATATTACAATGATAATAAAAAATGTTATGAATAACTTCATGCCTCAAAATTTGATAATGTAGATGGACAATTACCCAATAAAACCCAATCTGCAAAATCTAACACAAGAACAAATAGAAAATATGAATAGTCCTACGTGTATTAAAATAGTTAAATCAATAATTAATAACCTTCCAAATTAGAAAAGACCAGGCACATAAGGGTGTACTGGTGAACTCTATCAAACATTTACAGAAGAAATAATTCTCTTCAATCTTTTCCAGAAGATAGAAGCAGAGAAATACTAACATATTTTATGTTCCCAGTTTATCCTAAACTAAAGCCAGACAAAGACATTACAAGGAAAGGGAAAACAGTACAGACCAATATCTGTCCTAAGTGTAAATGTACAAATCTCAATGAAATATTAGCAAATCAAATCCCACAATTGAGGAATAACTTCTAATGTTTTATGATGCAGTAGCATAACTGTAGTTGACAGCAATTTGTCCTATGTTTGAAATAGCTAATAGAAAGGATTTTGAATATCCTAACATGAAAATATGATAATATGATAGATATTTGAGATGGCAGATTTCAATTTCTCTGATCATTTCACATTATATACATGAATTAAAATGTCGCGCTGTATCCCATGTATATGTAAAATTGTTAAGTGTATTTAAAATTGAAAAACAAATCAAACATCACAACCAAATTGAATTTACCACAGATATACAAAGCTGATTCAATATTTGAAAATCAAAGTAATCTATTATATCAATAAGATGATGGAGAAAAATTGCTTGATTATATCAATAAATGCAGAAAACTGACACAAATCCACTACTTATTCGTGATTACAATACAAAAACTCTCAGTAATTAGGAATAGATAAAGGAATAGAGGGCCAGTTGTAGGCTCCAGACAGTGAGTATACAATGTGTTAGGCATAATATCAGGACATAAGTCAAGACATTTTTCAACAGCTGCTTAATTTTCCAGAAAACTAAGAGACACTCATTTGCACTAGGAAGATAAAATAATGTGGTATGGAAGTGTAGTTCCGAGGATGCAAGAGTGAGCAGGTCTCCTGTCAACCTGGTTCTCTTTTCTTCTTAAAGTCAATTATTTGTAGATGTAACCTTTTCTAATTCATTGCTTTATCTACTATCTTCATACCAACAATATCTGTGTCTTTACACCAGAGATTTTTATTAGTTCCAGATCCTAGGGCCAACTAATACCTTGATTTCGCTGCCTGAGTATTTCATAGGCATTTCTGATTTAACACCCAAAACTGTACTCTTCTCTCTTTTCTTGGTAGATCCTTCTACCAATAGATAATAAAGTCAAATCCAACAATGGAGAAATAACTTCAATCATTCTGTAGTGTATTCAGGTGATGTCCCATTAATAATAACTGCTACCAATATAGATCATTTAACATGTAATATGGATTGTTTCAAAAGTTTGATAGTTAACAGCTTTTAGGATTAAAATAAATATAATCCTGTAGCCTGTTCAAACAACAATGGGCCAGGTGCGTTGGCACACACTTGTAATTCCAGCTACTGGCAAGCCAAAAGCAGGAGGATCACAAGTTTGTGGCCAGCTTGGGCAACTTGGCAGGATCCTATGTCAAAATAAAACATAAATAAAAAGAGCATAGAATGCAGCTCAGTGGTAGAGCGTCCCTAAGTTCTACCCCTAGCAATGCAAAAACAAAACAAAACAAACTACAATGAGAGACTAGGTACTTTCCTGTGCCTAGTTTTCCCATGGAAAAATTCCTTGGGGCATATCTCTGGAAATGTAAATGTTTATTCATTTATTTTTTCAAATCCAAAATCCCAAGGGAAAAAAAAAACAGTCAAAAAACTAGGAAAACTTTAAAACTATTATGACATTCCTATTAGAAAAAAAAAAAACTGAATAAATATAGGGCAGCTCAAAGAAATGTACTGGTGCGGCATTGCAAGCAAGATCAGGTGCTTAGGCACTCAGAGTTGAAGGAGAAAGCTGGGCATTTCTGGAAAGAAAAATCTGATCCCTCAGGCTGGCTTATAGCTGTGACTGTACTGTACATCTGGTTTCATGTACTGTCTGCTGCTGAAGTTACATTCTTTTTATGAATAAAGAAATACTAAGAAGGCAAAAGGCACTGTGTGTTTTATACAAATCCTATAAATGGTGCTCCAAAAACAAACAAACAAATAAACAAAAAAAAAACAAGTTGTACAAGTGAAATAAATTCTTAAATGGGCAATTTTGAAATGAGATTGTGTTACATCACTACCCTTGCTAAGAGAACTGCATATTAGGTTATTTTAATAACAGCGAATACTATTCAAAGATGATTTTGTATGTTTAAGCATTTGCTTCAGTTCAGAGTTATTTGTAAATACCTTAACAAAAGATGCAAAAAGAACAGATGCAGATATTGTCACAGAGTATCTACTATAAATTCAAAACAATCCAAAATCTGAATTAACAAAATCAATGTTGACTTTCAGGGGAAACTAAAACCAGGTCAAGCATATGACATATTTTCATAGTAAAAAAATAAAATGAGCTACATGAAATGACAATGTCCAGCTTGAAATAGTAGCACTTCTGTACTCTAAAATTTCATTTTAAGAATAATAGCTAATTTTAAAATATTTGCTGTAGCACTTTTTAGCTTTAAAATGATCACTATTTAGCATTTATACCCTTCTTTTATGAAATATTGATGTCCTGTAGAGATCAATTTTAGTGTTATTAAAATATATAACCTTGCCATAATACATTAGTTCAGTTTAGTAGTAATGCATACACTAATCATTATCTTGAAAAAAAATACTGAAAATTTTAGTCTAGCTTTATCACAGAAAAATAATCCACTACTTATTATTACAGAAAATTATATTTTTAAAACAAGTTGACAAAATTTTGTGTAAACAAAGAATATATTTTTAAGAATTCCCAAGAATCTGTATGAATTCCTATTTCTTTTTCTCAAATTCTGCATCTCACTGTTATTAGAAATTATTATTCTTTGTTTACACAAAATTTTATTTTCTTGTTAAATAATCCTGGAATATACAATATTGAGTAAACAACAAAAACTACCTACTTATTCCAGAAAGGTAAGATTTGAATTAGCTATAACAATTAAACCCTTAAGATTGACCATTTGTGCTTCAAGGTAAGTACTTCACTTTGCTGTCTCTTATAATCCACAGCTGTTAAGTCATAAACTCTGCCCAACCCAAGCAGTTTCCCTACTTGCAAGACATACTTTAAAAACACGTAATTCAGACCCTAAAGTGATATAAATATCTTCCTTAGTTATTCCTTTTCTGAGAAAATCCTGACTCTGCCAAGGTGATGTTCTCCTTACTGTAGTAAATCCACTAAATTAAGCTTTGCTGTATCAAAGAGCTTCATTCTAGTGGCCTCATGGAGATCAGAAGTTGACTACTACATAATATTTATGTGGGTATTTGGAAAAAATTGGCATTGTCCCATACTGTTGATGAGTACATTGAGGCATAAAGAGGTTTAGTAACTTGCCTTATGTCTCAGGTAGTAAGTAGAAGAACCAAGATTCCATAAAATTTCCTTCTCTCTACCATGCTACACCTAATTCTCTAAGATGAGTTGTTCTTCTTCTCTAACTAGATTAATTTCATCCATTGTTTAGCAATTTTCTCCTTTTGATTCAAATTATCATCATTTTATATTGTACCAGTGTAATTTCTATGAACTGATCTTCTAATTTTGCCCCTCTTGAAATCAATCTCTAGATGGTCAATCAGCATGTAAAATCACCTCTAAATATGCAGATTAGGTCTTCTACTTAACCCTTTTAGTGATGTCCTACTGAATATTCACTTAAAAACAAAAACAATAATTTTTAAAAAGTCAACATTGAAAATGTAATTTGGCAAAGTCTGTAAGCCTTGCATTAGCGGAACTTCTATACTTCCCTAAGCTTACATTTTATGATTTCTTTATCATCTTCTCTGTATTCAACATAGTGGTTTTCATTTGTGCAAGTATATAGCTGGGCTTTTAAAATCCCATTTGGGGTCTTGGAGGATCTTGATAATCAGGAGAACATTTAAAATATAAATGAGAATTATATGTGAACCACATTTATCTTGGAGTCCCTATTCCTTTAAAATAGCTACAAACTTGGCTCAAATTCCCACTTTCATGCTTTATTAAATCCAGATATTGACTAGGTATTCTGCATGTATCCATTCTTCTGCTACCTCTTTTTACTCTTTGTCTCCTACCCATTGTTTAATTCCAGAAGGTATAGAATAAGCTTCTTACTTTCACCATATGCTATTTTAAAATATCAGGGAAGCCATTTATTTTATGAATTTAACATATCCAGTAGCTTTGAGTGTTGCAGAAATCATGAAACTGTGCAGTGCCAATATTTTGTGCCCTAAATCCTTCTGCCTCATTCACTTCTGACATTTGACATCTCCAGTCAACAACATTCCCATGGGGCTGTAAGTCTAATCTTTATCTTAGTTATAGAATCATTTTGTTAGTACCACTAAAATTCTGGTAAATGTTCTTCTCATATGCTGTCTTGAGAAAATGGTGTTCTTCACTGGAAACTATCTCTGCTGTTGTACATGGGACAATGATTATTCATAGTTGCAGGTGGGTATCTTTTGACTTGTGGATGAATACTTCTTTTTTATTTCCTCTAATGCATCTAGCAGAATTTTTCTCTGAAGTCCATTTAATGAGCTGACTTTCTGATTCATTTTAGGGCTCAATGTAAAAAGAAAAATCTTTGTTCTCTCACAAAGTCAACAGTTTCTTACATCATGGAAACATGCCAAACAGAATTCCACAGCTTATTTATTTATTTGTTTGTTTTAAAAGGCTGGGATTGAACCCATGATCTCACACATGCTTGGTGTGCACTTGCAGAATCCCACATTTCAGAAACCCAGAGAAAGAAGCAAGGAGATGCTGGCAGATTTTTTTGGAGATTACATAAGCAATATTAGAATTAAAGGTTATCCAAACTTTATATCTCATAAATTATATAAGCAATATTAGAATTACATGTTATTCAAAACTTAAGTTTTGGTTTAGATGTGAGGTGACCCCAAAAGCTCATATGTGAAACAATGAAAAACTATTCAGAGGCACAATGATCAGATTATGAGAATGTTAACGTAATCGGTGAATTAATCCACTGATATGGATTAACTGAGTAGCAACTGTAGGTAGGTAGGGTGTGACTAGAGGAAATAGGCCACTGGGGGTGGATCTTTAGGGTATATATTTTGTCTCTGTAGAGTGGAGTTCTCTCTGCTTCCTGGTTGCCATGTCCTGAGGAGCTTTCCTCCTCCACACCCTTCTGCCATGATGTTCTGCCTCACCTCAGACCCACAGTAGTGGAGTACATTGACTGAACCTCTGAAACTGTGAGCCAAAATAAACTTGTCCTCTTCCACAATGTTCTTGTGGGGTCTTTTGGTACAATGACACAAAGCTTACTAAAAGAAAATTGATTTACCTGCTCCTCTGCTATACTCCTTAATCAGACACTCGAGCCTTTCAGACAGAAGATGAGCATCATCAGATGAGCACCTGGCCATTTCTGTTTTCTCTCTCTGTGAATCTGGCCTCTTCCCTAGGGAATGGAGAACTTTCATTCTCTTGGAGTCAAAAGAGCTCAGCTTTCTGGTTCTTCCCTAATTTTCCAACCCTCATTTTTTGGGGTCTTCTCAGATTCAGGTTGTCACTTTATGCCAGTCAACCCAGGAGAGTCTTTCTGCTGTTCTCAAGCTTTTCCACAGCTGCTAAGGTTTTATGATTCCAGGAATATCTACCTACCAGGCTATTTATAATTAATTCCAAACGGTAAGCATGTTTTAAAGCATAATCTCTAACTTGTAGGCCAGGATTTCACTGAAGAACTCGTAATCGGGTATGGGAAAATACATATCCCCATGTCTTGGGAGTCCACTGTCATTCCTACTATAATCCCAACACTCCTGAGCTCACATTTCCAATTAAAGCCTTGTTGCTAGGCCTTACTCCCTGTGGAGTCTGAAGCCTCCTCCCTTCTACTTCCTGCCAATGTTGCTTTAGTAACAGTCATAATTTGGACTCTGAATGAGGGAAATAGAGTGCACTCATCCCCCACTTTTTTTCCCCTTTATCATTACCATTAGTGGTAATGTTTTTTTTTTTTTTTTTCTCTGCATATAACTTCTATAGCATCCACTTATTAGTATTATGCTGATTTTTTAAAATCACTATCTTCTTTTTGTATTTCTCTAAAAAGTGACTTGAACCTTTAGGTGTAGATCTTTTCTTCCTCCTATTTATAATAACTTATCTACATGTGTAAAAGAATGCACAAAACTCAAGCTGTAGTTTCTGAACCCCTTCATTTTTCCATTTCAAAATTGATCTTAATTTATATAACATTTATTAAGTTTGGACTTCATGTATTCACAGCAATTGTCTACCATATCTTTTTAGGTTTAAAAGTTTCTCCATTGTTGTTGTTATGTTGTAGAACAACTGTATTTCTTGACACTCAAAGCTGCTGCTCTAGGAGCCCATTTGGAAACGAGGCCAGAAGAAATCATCCTTTGTACTCCTTGATGATTATTAGAGAAGCATAGTAAATTCTGATCCTTATATGTGAAATTATTTACTGAAATCATAGACCAACCCCAGATGAGGAATATGGATGAAAAAAATGGCAAAGTTGAAGTTAATTTATATTTTCCGTTTTGCTGCATAAGAAAAGACATTTTAAGTTCCAAGTCTAAGAACTTCTGGAACTCCGTCCATTGCTTCCTTGCCTTTTCATGCATTTAAGTATGTTCATTGACTCGCATGCATTTTACCTATGTATCTCTAGTTGAGAATATTATAAAATGAAGCAATGTACACATTGAAGGCAAAGTAGAAAAAGGAAACTTTTTTCAGTTCAGTAGGTATTCTACTGCAGAGAATTTAATGATTACTATGGATATTTCAACCCAGAGGTGATACTTGTGTTTAAGGTGTCAGTTATCAAGTGCTCTGGTCCTAAGGTAGGGGTGGCTGGAAGACAGCTGAAACCTGCAAAAGGAATGACCTAGCAAATAAGATCAAGGAAAATAGAGTCTGTTCAGACCAGTACTGATGCAATGAAGTTTCTGAAGGGACATCAATCCTGTCTAGAGGAAATTGCTTTGCTGAAAATACTGAGTCTTTCTGATAGAATAAGAATACAACTAATCAACTAGAGGTGAAGATCCAGCCTAACAAAATTGGGATACTTAAGGCAAATGAGAAATAGCCTAAATGCCAACAGTCTTCTTCTTTTGCAAAATCTGCCCTCTTAGAACTATTACTGTGCCTCAATACTTTTTTTTTTTTTTTTTTTTGCACTGGAGATTGAACCCCAGGGAATCATCATGCATTTTAGGCAAGTGCCACGCTGAGTCTGAGTCACAACCTCAGCCCAGGACCTTGACTCTGACCAAGTTGACCAAGTTGTGTATCCTATCTTACATAGCTCAATCTTCTTATCACTATAGTTTATACTGACCTAATGAAAATTAAAAATTAGGCTTATGAATATGCCTGAAGATACACATAGGTGTCTCTATCTCTACCTAAGTATCTCTTCATCTTTGAAAAGATGATATTATGGCTTAGATCTGAAATGTTTCACAAAAAGCCTATGTGTTAAAAGCATAGTCTCTAATGCACCAAGGTTCAGAGGTGGGGCTTCTAGGCAATGATTGGGGCTCTGACCCACATTATCATTGATAACAGGATGGACTGCTGCAAGGCAGAAGATGTCAGTCAGTGTGGGGTGCCCTATAGGAGTTTATCTTTTGTTTGGCCTATACCCTGCTTCCCAGTTGCCATGAGTTGCCAGATTTTCCTCCACCATGATGTTTCTGCAATGGAATTTACTGACCCATGGATTCTATTAAACCATACACCAAAATAAATCTGCCCTGCAAATTGTTCTTGTTAGATATTTTGGTCACAGCAAAAAAAAAAAAAAAAAAAAAAAAAGATAACACAGATGGATAGGTGTGTGTGTGTGTGTATGTGTGTGTGTGTGTGTGTGTGTGTGTGTGTGTGAGAGAGAGAGAGAGAGAGAGAGAGAGAGAGAGAGATGGTTTATATATATATATATAATACTGTAAAATATATGTATGTATATATATATATTTAAGAAAATGTTCTCCATATGACTTTTTTTTCTAGTAATCTGTTCATATGCATGCTTGACTTTATATCATTTTAAGTAAATACATTGTTATCTTATTCACTTGTGTTTTTTTAGTCAATGAATTTTTTATCACATTTGTACCAAGATTTTTTATTCAAGATCAGATTATATAGAATAATTTTTAGTAGATTATTTATGTAATTTCTTGGTTTACATTCTAACATTAAACGGATTTTTCTTAAAATGAAAAGAGTTAAATAATGTTTGCTCTTAGATTATTTTACTGACCATTGTATTATAAAATGATGGCTATGATGTGATAATTTACTAAATATTTTAAGTTTCTCTGAAGTGACTGGAGGACTTTAAGCCAAAGGAAATAAGATGCCTGATCTCTAGACATAACATTCTTGGAATGTGGATGCTTATAATTATTTTTAGTCACTGATCATATGATCTTACCAAATGATGTGCTATTTTATTCCCTATCATCTTCATCATGGCCACTGCCAATAAAATGGCAATTATTAAAAAATTTTATCTGGATGTTCACAAGTATTTAGGGAAAGCACTTGGATACTGCCCCTGTTCTTAAAAGAAGTACCATAAAAACAAACAAATGGCACCAATTTCTATGGCTAATAGCATACAAGATAGTTATGTAAAGAACATGAGAAAAAGACTAAGAGTTAAATGTCTATCATGCAAGAGTTATATAGACTGGACAGAAGAACAATGGTAAGTGAGAAGTGACAAAAACACGATTTTTCTAATCCAAGCAAGACTCATTGTGGCTAAATCAATATTTTCTAATAGGAATCAATTGCCATGACCTAATGTTTATGCTGTGATCCCCATTGATCATATAAGTGAGAAAGTCAAAATATCTCCATCAAATGCATCAAGACTTCTTCTATGGACAGAGAAATATAATTAGATAAGGTTTATTACAAAGATACTTTAAGATAATTTTGAAAAGCAAAGTACATTTTAGGCACACAGGACATAACTTGAATAAATCAGCACAAGAAGATGCAGTAGAAAAAAAAAAAAAAAAAAAAAAAAACGAAGTTGCAGCAGATTGTTTTTAGAGTGCTCTGCTAGGGATGATTCTCAGTTGACTTCAGATTTCCAATTGGGGAAACCAAAGTCATATTTATATTTTATGAGCACTTGACCACATGACATAAATCAAGCACAAAGATTATTCTTTTTCTGGAAAATTGAAGTTAGCAATAAGAATACATGTCCTTTCAAGAGGTTACATTCATTACATATAAATTTGGGGGGCATTAGATGGCCATCCTGTGTCTCTTAGGTGAACTGAGTGTCAGAGAAGTTCACACACACACACACCACACACACACACACACAACACACAAATTCTTAGACTAATGGAGAGCATTGAAGATCAGAAATGAGAAAATAGTGCTAACTCAAGGGCCTAGGCCTAATGTCCTTGCATTTTCTGGTGTCATTCTTATGCTATCATACCACCTTCCTTCCTTTTTGTTTCATGAAGAAGAATAACTGGATTTTATTTCTTGCAACAAATGTCCTAATACAAGTGAAGCCTATAAATTAATGGTCAAAGGAGTAAGGGGATAGGCCAGGTATCAGTAGAGAAAAGAGCTATATATATTCCAAGTTACAGTTTCTGTATTTCTCATTTACTTTCTAAATTACTTTCTTAAAATGCCACTGCATCCTGGTTCTATCTTTGAAACTATATTGGATATATGCAAATATTGGATTTAGGAAATCAAAGCTCTGTCTATATATAGAAAGATATGGCAAAGAAGCATTTTACTTAGCATTTCACACTCTGTAGTGTGATACAATTAGATTTTGCAAACAACAGCAAACAAATGATTTGGCAAGGTATAAATGTTCTCATGTGCTTGAGTATTAGCAGCAGAATAGCTCTGGCTCTGTCTTCATCATGTACCACTCTATTAACACATGCTACATGGTGTTTCTGAGACTAAAACCTCTGATTGCTTTTCTTTGCTTCAGGTTACTTCTTGCTGCCCTTTTAGTATTCACTTTTCCTTGCACTGTCAATGTGCAGAACATCACATATACGGTTTTTAGACATTCAGTGATGAATAAACTTTCCAGAAGAAGAAGTCAAAATTTCATGGAAGACATAGGATAACCCTTGACTACACTTCACAAGATTGGATTTAACATTTATCAGCAGTGTGACATTGTGGCAGTTATTTAACCTTTTTGATCCTCTGCTTTCTCATCTGTTAGTGGGGATAATAATATTCATGTGATAGAACTGTGAGGATTACAACAAAGTATCATATGTTAAGTGTAGGGCATGGAGCCTGTCAAATCAGAGACAAAAGTACAATTAGTACTATTAATACTTGCTAGAGGGAAATCCCTGAATACTCTGCTTCTGAACTTAGTCACGTTATTGATGACCCAAATCCATTTGTACTCCTTATGTACGCAGAAGCTTTCAAACTTTATTTCCAGCAGCAGAGCTGCACTCAGGTAATAACTCAGCTAAAAAGATTTTTTTTTTTCTGTTGAACGAATTATGCTTCTGGTGTGCTAAATTTTCTCAAGGCAGTCAACCATAAAAATTATATTATGTATTTCTCTTGTGTAACTTGTGTGAAAGTAGAGTTTGTCAAAACTGGCTGCTCAGCATTTAATGAGACCCTCCAATGGATTTGATCCTGAGTCAAGCTGTATATAAAGAGGGTAAACAGGGAGGGTGGGAGGCAAGCTAAATCTAACAAAAGTGAGGCATTAAATAATAAGGGGAGAATTTTAAAAAGAAACTAAAATGAAGTTTGTGGAGAAAGTCAAGTAATTGTTGACTTTTTTTTATTAAGTGAAAGGAGAATTTGTTTTGTGTATGCCAAAACCTAAAATTAGAGAACTTCAGTTCCATTGAAGTCTTAATACACACTGCTGAAATATGGAGCAGATGTCTCTCTGACCTCTACCTAATTGAATAGGAATGTCAGGGGGAGGAGAGTCATCAATCTCCAGATTGTCTCAGAGAAGGTCCCGAGGATTTTCAACAAATGATTCTGTTATATATAGACTACATAAGAAGATTATATAAAATTGAGAGAAACTACTGTAGTGCCTTTCCTTTTTAAAATCTACATTTAAACCCAATAAGCTTTATTATTGAAGACAAGACAAAGAAATTTGAATTTCTTTGTCTTTAATCTATTGCAATGTTAAATGTTACCATATCCTTGACTTTCACGATCCTGTGCTAAGCTTGTGAGCCTCCTTGATTTGGAGGTCAAATAATCGTCCATATCCCATCTAATTCTTGCTCTAAGATAGAGTTGTACAGAAAACCACAGTATTTCTGAGGGGTTTCATGCATTTTGTTATCATTGCAACATAAAAATGACATTAGCACAGAACATGTTGTGCTATATTGGGTGATCACCTGCGGGTCTTACTTCACTATTAAATGATGAGAAATCATTCTTCCCTCTGTGTGGTATATCCTGAGTACCTACTACCATAGTCATCCCTACTCTTAGGTACATTAATTTACCATCTCTTACTTGAGTTGTTGCAACAACTCTTATGGTCATCTCACTTTTGATCTCACCCTGATTCATACCAGAGTGATCTTTATAAACACACCACACACACACACACACACACACACACACACACACACACACACACACAATGCTATTACCTTTTTGCACACATTTCACCAGTGGTTCCTATTCTTTAGTAAAGAGAAATTTAACTCTTGCATGAACTTGTGTATAAATTTTGTTAAGGATTTATGTTATGCTAAAATTTTTGCATATCTTTCAACTGTGTTGTAGCCATGTCAAGCCAGTATCCTGAGACTCTTTCATATACTTTTTTGTATGTACCAGTTATATGAATAAGTAAGTTATAGAAAAGAAAACCAATGACAATATTAAGCTATGGGATATTTTAGGAAGTGCTTTCTCAGTATGGTCAGAGGACTAACTGTATTTACATTTATTTATTAAAAGCAAGTTTCTAGGTCCTTTCCCATAATAAGCCCAGAATTGAGATTTCTGTGATGTACCATTATATTACCAAATCCAACAAACTCTGATGATGTTTATATTCATTATAGCTTGAGAAACCTTCTGTGTTAGTCAGGTTTGCATCACTGTGACAAAGACACCTGACAAGAACAACTTGGAGGTAGAAAAGTTTATTTTGGCTTACAGTTTCAGAGGTTCAGTTCATGGTTTGCCAATACCACCTATGGGATTAAGGTGGGGCAAAACACTGTGGCAGAAGGATGTGGAATAGGGAAAAGTTGCTCAGCTTCTGCCAACCCAGGAAGCAGAGACAAAGAGGGAGAGAGAGAGAGAGAGAGAGAGAGAGAGAGAGAGAGAGAGAAAAGAGGAAGAGGAGAAGGAGGGGAAGGGAAGGCAGCAAGCACAAAAGGCCAGGGACAAGATATCGTACCCAAGGGCATGCCCTTAGTGACCTAATGCCTATATCCATTCTGCCTACAGTTACCACCCAGTAACCCATTCAAATTATTAATCCATCTAATGGAGTAATCTACTGGTGAGGTTATAGCCTACATAATCCAATCATTTTGTTTCCAAATATTGTTGCATTACCCAATACAGGAGCTTTTGGGGGTACACTCAGATACAAACTATAACAGTACATAAGCATCAAGTGTAAGGGGAAATGTGAAGAAAGGGAACCCATGATGTTGAACCTTGAAAGCTCCTGAGCACCCTACATGTACTGGTAACAAGTAAGAGTTCTCTATGAAAATTTGTATCAGTTATATATGATCTATGTGTCGAATAGCAAGGTAAGATTTCTTTCTTCTTATAAATTGTGGTTAAAAAGTTGGAAAACACCTCCATATGCATACTTTCAAAAACAGTGAGCACAGGAGTAGTCAGATGGGTCAGTATATCCTTGCCTTCCTTTTACATGAAGTCAAGACCTAGAAGAGGTATGCAGTTTCTTAAAAAACTAACTCATTTGAAGATGTGGACCAGGGTCACGTTCCACATAAATCAGAGCCCTCATGAACACTATTTCCCATCTGTTTAATATGCAGCCTTCAAAAAAATAAATATTTTGATGGGAAGTAGACCAGCAGGGTGATTGACTCATCCTCGTTTTCCTGAGACTTTCCCCATTTTAGCACTGAAACTCTTGTTTCCTGGCAGTTCCTCAGTTCCAGGCAAACTGGGACAGTTGGTCACCCTGTGTATACTGCAATAAATTATCTAAATTTCTTTTGTTCAAAAATAGTTTTACTTGAAATTCCAACATAAAGCAGTTGCATGTGAAGCTTCTCTGCTGTAGCCTTGCAAAATCAACCCAACACTACCATCAGCACGGATGCTCATCCAAAGGTTCCATAGCCTTTCACTGGGCCTACCTTATTGGCTAAATTTCACCGAATGTGATAATTTCTCTGATCTTCAATTTCCTCATCTGAAATATGAAATCATATTTTTCTTGAAGCACTGCTATGACCTTTAAATTTCTCCTACTTGAAACCAACTTGATTTCCAGATCTCTTGTAGAACAGCGTGTATCATAGAGAGTGAAATTACTTTAGCACTTTTTGATGAAAAGAGATTACAAAGGACAATCCCACCACCTGAATTGACTGCCTCACATAGATAAATTTATGGAATAGTATTTAAAGACTGAAATTTAAGTAACAAGTGCAATAAAAATACAAATGTTAAAAGGAGTTGTAGTAGATGCTTATATTTGGATGTCAGGATTTTTAGCAGTCTTCATTAAAAACATCAGAGCTCTTTGCAAATCTTATATAACCATGAGAATTAAAATTTACCAGCAAGCAAACTTTGGCTAAATCATAGCCTAATAAAATGCTTTCAATTAATTATACATTCTGATTATAGTTTTGCTGATGATAGGTGTGTGAGGTATTCCTAAGAGTTGGGTTCCCATAGGGGAAAATCTTATTTCATTTTTTACTAGACTTTCAAAAATTCAGTTATTCTGGTTGGTATCATAAATATACACATAACAGTATCTTTGGAAGTAAAGATATAGAAATGTGGTAATTGCAACAAAAATTCCAAAGTGATTCTTAGTGACTTCAATTTTTTAAGAAAATTTTAATTTAATTAAATTAGCCATAATCCCAAGACAACTCACTCATCTTTCCATAGATAAGTATCATTTGTTTTGGCCTCAATATTGTATATATGTCCAAATCAAATTTATGCCTCTCTAAATTATTTGACACACGTAAGATTTTTTTAAACTAAAATAATTTAAAATCACTTCTCCAGGAATATGTAACCCAGAATAGTAGTTTAGTCTTGATTTTTGAAAGTGGGCTATGAGAATGGCAAGGCAAATATTCACCATGGAGCTAGCAACCATCTTAATCACTCTCCTCTCAGAAACATCTGGCTGAAACCCAGACACTTTAGGCCTCCTTTTAGAATGGGAATTGATTCCTGGAATGAAACCAACTCCATACACAATAAAATCCAGTGTTTTGTAGATGAATTCAATTAGTGTTCTCAATTGAATACAAGGAGAGAAGATAAACCTGTGGTTATGAATATGGCTCCACAATTTCACAGAATTTCCCCCATTGCAATCAAATGGTTTAATGGCATTTCCAATTAAATAGTCAGCTATAGGAACATTTTGAAGCTTTGCTAAAACTGTTCCTTGGGATAGTTTTGGGCCAAATTAACTTTACTCTTGATTGTTGGGTTGTATGGCACTTGTTGCAATTCATGGATGCCTATGTATCATTGTTCAGTTCTATTTTCAACTTTCTGTCTGAAAACAACTTTCTGTCTGAAAACGACTTTCTGTAGCTCTCCAGTATTCCACCAGGAACCTGGATAAAGAACAGTTAATCTGTGTCAATTTGCAGACAGTCACCTGGGTTACTTTTCTCCCTGCTTTCTCTTTGCTAATACTTGCTTGGACAGTGAGTCCTGCAGTAATGAGATTTTCCTAGACAACCTGACTTGCTGGCAAATCCCAAGGGCAGAGGCAAGGAGATTATAATATCTTGGGTCTTCGAGGTAGCTCATGTTGATGGATTTCAAAAAGTGATCTCATGGAAACAAAATGAAATTAAGAAATATCTGCCCTTTGCTTTGAATATGCCAAGTCTTCTTTTAAAAAAAAATCACATCATGCCTTAGAAATGAGGGCAGCATATCATTTCCTTGAAAGAGTATAAGGAGATGTACAGAAGGGAGTAAATTATGGTGGTAGGGGTCTATGGAAGGGAAAATAATAGTCTTAGTGGAAAAAATAAACATGTAGGTAGGGTGATGAGTGGTTTAGACAGTGACTCACATTTGGCTTTTGACAATATCTAAAATAATATCTAAAATACATTCTTCATGTACTTCAAGTTCTAACCACCACCTCTTCCTTTTCTCCTCAAAGCCCTCCTCAACCCGTCCTGTGCAATCTCCTCATAACACACACACACACACACACACACACACACATACACACACACACACACACACACACACACACACACACATACCACAAGATGAGATCAGAATGAAAGCCACAGAAATAACTGAATGAATTTGATTTTTTACTAACAAATATTCTATATACAATGTTATAGTTTCTCTTAATTATTTCTGATTGTATTCAAGAGAACACTATATTCTCTTGAAAAAATATCCCAGTGGGTATTTAGTTTCACCATATATTAGTTTATCCACACATTCTTCTTTTATTGTTTATTTCTCCTTATAGAGCCCTGAGTTCTCATTCATAGGACCTTCAGAGTTTCACCTTCAGAACTACTAGCCCAAGACAAATTAGCACAGCAGGAAATGATAGCTGCTCTGTGTGACTCAAGAGGAAAAATATACATTATTTCTCTCTAATCTGCTAAAGCAGATTTGACTTGATTCCCATGTTGATTTTCATTTTGACAAGATAGATGGCAAGGCAAGTACAATTGTACAGATTTGCACATTTATTCCCATTTTCAAGGCATGAATGGAGAAATCTTTCCTGGTTGATAATTTAAAGTGTCCTATCACTCTTGTATTAGGTATGGTAGTGTTCAGAAATCAGGATGCTCTAATATGCCATCACAATATCCCATTAACTCACTGGGCTGAACAATACATTTGAGGTGTCAAGGGCAAAGAATTCTAATTCAACTGCCACTGACTTGTTACACTTACCAATGCGCAAGACACACAAACTCTAGGGGGTTAATTTTAAAAAACTATCTTCAAGCTCAGGAGAATATAAGCACTTATAATAGGAGGGATGGGTTTGTCAGCATCCTTGCCACTATCTTCACCCATTGCCACTGCGGCATGCATGACAGGCATACTGCTATTAAGAGCTGAGCCTGAAGTCTGGGACTGGATTTTAGCTTCATGAAGTCACATAACTTTTTTTTTTTTTTCCGTTTTAATTTTTTTAATTTTATTTTTTAATTTGTGAAGTCACACATCTGTGTCTTTATATCTTATGTAATATTATTTAGTTTTCAAGGCAACTATGATAGCCAAAAGAAGGGCGTGGGTTGATATTCATTATTATTTTCAGAAATCCTCCCTTTATTCAGTAGAAAAAAAAAAATGCCTTTGAAAAGCTTTTAGACTATTCGTCAATGAAATCTGAAGAAAACAAGCCAAATAAAACCAAAAAAAAAAAGCATTAGATTACAATTTCATATTTAGGAAGAACCACCCATTTTTCTTTTCTGAATTCTATACCTATATTTCTAGGCCAGGGTTGGCTTAGCAGTAGAGTGCTTTCTTAACATGTGTGAAGCTGTGGGTTCTATTTTCAGCACTGCATAGAAAAACAAACAAAAACCTTGCATTTCTATATCTCTTGGGTGGTGGATATTGCATAATAATGGCTTGCATTCTCTATAATGTTAAAACAACCATCTGGTGAAGTTTTACAGCATATCATATGCCATAGCTTGGGGAACACATGACTTAACTATTATTTAATAATCAAAGACCACAGATAGGAAGCTTACTAAACATCTTGCCATACAGACTAGGTGAAAAAGAAAGTGGAGAGTAAGACTGTACATGTGAAAATCTATTACACGTCCAAAAATCATCTTGAAATTACCAATCCTAAGCTCAAATTAATTCAACAAATTTTATTAACATTCTCATCATATCAGGGACTCTAGCAAAATTTAAGGAGAAATCAAATAATAAGTCAGTGCCTGACATCATAAAGTTGACAAAATTACAGAAGAAAACTTTTGTGTCTCTCTGTCAGACACATGAACACACATATACAAATATAAGCAGTGTAACAAATTCAACTAAAGAGGTAAACACAGTATTTGAAGCTACAGAAGAGCAAAAATATTAAATGGTTGAGAAAATATTACTAGGATGTAATTATGAGCAGAAACAAATTATTCATGTAATTTTTTAGAATGTCTTTTAAGTTTTGTAATAAATTTAGATTTACAGAAAAGTTGCAAAGATAGTACAGAGGCTTCTTGTATATCCAGCTTTCCATAATGCCAACATTTTTTATAAACAATAGTTTCTCAGGTGTCACAACTGAGAAACTGATGTTAACTATGTTATTTTTAAATGATCTCTGGACTTTGTATGAATTTCAGAAGTTTTCCACGAATGTTCTTTTTCTGTTCCAGAAGTCAATTTAGAGCATGCCATTGCATTTTGGATACAAGAAAAATTTTAGCTTATAACTTCCATCATCAATTATCATTCTTGATAGAGTCATGTGGTAAGATAAAATTGAGTTCTAGGGGAAGAAATGACTGGTTTCAATTTCTTGTTTTGCAAATGACCAAAGGACTATAACACTAACAAATAACTTAATATCTCTATGCTGAAGTGTAGTCAGTTGTGAAATAGAAATAACAATAGTAGCAGCTTCTGTGTTGCTGTTCTAAACAAGGAAATGTAGTTGAAGTGCTTAGCTGGTGTCTGACCCTAACATTTAATGATTGTTAGCAAACATTATGTTGTCTTATATTGATTCCCTTAAAAAAATAGAAGTATAAAAGTGAAATGATGCGATACATTTAAAGATGTATGATATAATGCAACAACAGCAGTGCATTTTGTAGTTGGAATGAGAATTACATGCATTAAAGCTAGAGTTCAAAAAAGAGATAATGTTGTGTAGGGACTGTGTTTGAGGTGTACAATAATGATTTGACAGGACTTGGATAGATAAGAAAAAAATGTTAAGACATTTAAAGTACCCATGGAAAAGAGCACAAAGCAAATCTGAAGAAAGGGCAGGAGATAGGTTTAGCAATAACACTAACTTGATTATATGAGTAATTAGGGGGAAGCTGGAGAAAGACACTGGGCTAGTCTTGATGGGCCTTGAATGCCAGAAAAAAAGAACTTGACTTGGTTGAGAAGGCAAAAGGTGACCACTGGATATTTGGGTCCCCTAAACCATGATTTCATAAGGTGAACAGAATCTATTGTAGGATGGGTCCTTTCAGAAGCACACTAACTCTCATTAATGGCCCATTAGGGATACAGATACAGTGCCAATTTTTTTGTCACCACATAATAAGATTACTGGACATGAGGGCAGGTACTGAATTTACACTCAAGTACTAATTCTTTGGAGCTTCTTAAAGCAATTTTTACTCTTATGCAATAATCATATGAAGCATTTCTGGATCAATTTTTATTTGGAAACCACCCACGTGTTTAATTGTAGACAAGAGGGCAAAAATCATCAACAACTTCTATTTTGTTCTCTCCATGTGGATTAATATCAGAAATGCTTATCAAGATTTTGTTGGTATTATCTCAGTCATGACTTTCATATTAATCGTTTTAGGTGCGAGAGAGATATTGTACATCCTCCAAAGTATATTTGTGAATATGCTTGAATATTAGAACCATAGTATAATGTAGTAAG